>CM050509.1:105779916-110579916 GCA_027563665.1 Antrozous pallidus
CTTCGGATTGAAAAAAAAATAGCACACCCAGTCACCAGTCACCAATCCAATTCAGGCACCTCCATACCTGTTTTTCCTCGCCCATGCACGTCCTGCCCAGCCTTCTTGTTCTTATGGGAAATGATTTTAGTTTTCTCTCATTGAGTATGATGTTGGCTGTAGGTTTGTCATATAAGGCTTTTATTATGTTGAGATATTATCCCTTTATTCCCACTTTGCTAAGAGTTTTTACCAACAAAAGGTGTTGTCATTAATTTTTCTATTTCAATTTACATGATCATGTGTTTTTTGTCATTCAATTTGTTTATGTGATGTGCCATGTTTATTGATTTCTGGATATTGTACTAGGCTTGCACCCCCAGAATAAATCCCAACTTGGTTATGGTGTATGATCTTTTCAATGTATTGCTGGATTTGATTTGCTAATATTCTGTTGAGGTTTTTAGCATTGAAGTTCATCAGGAATAATGACCTGTAATTCTCTTTCTTTTTAGTGCTTTCATCTGGTTTTTGGATTAGGGTAATGCTGCCTTCATTAAGAAAACTTAGAAATATTTCTCCCTCTTGAATTATTTTTGTACAGTCTGAAGAGAATCAGTGTCATTTCTTTTTTGAATATTTGGTAAAATTTCCTTGTGTAGCCATCTGTACGAGGGCTTTTGTTTGCTGGAAGTTTTTTGATTATTGCTTCAATTTCATCAGTAGTTACCAGACTATTCAGGATTTCTGATTCTTCCTCATTGAGGTTTGGAAGATTGTATTTTTCTAGGAAAACGTCTATTTAAACGAGGTTTTCCAGATTGTTGGATTAGAGTACTCTATAGCATTTTTTTTTTACAATCCTTTGTATTTCTGTTGAGTCAGTTATTACTTCACTTCTCTCATTTCTCATTTTATTTATTTGGGTCCTCTCTCTTTGTTTCTTGGTGAGCCTGGCTAGAGTTTCATCAATCTCATTTATTCTTTTAAAGAACCATCTCTTGCTTCTATTGATCTTTTTTTGTTTTGTTTTGTTTTTGGTCTCTATGTCATTTATTTCCACCCTGATCATTATTATTTCCTTTTTTTCTGCTTAAGCTGGGCTTTTCTTGTTACTCTCTTTCTAGTTCATTAAGTTGTAGAGTTAGATAACTTATTACCATTTTTTTTGTTTGTTTTATTCTGTTTTGTTCTTGTTTGTTTTTTAATTTGGCCGGTATTGCTATGAACTTCCCTCTCAGGACTGCTTTAATTGTGTCCCATAGATTTTGGATTGTTGTGTATTCATTTTAATATATTTCCAGAACTTTTTTTTTAATCTCTTCTTTGATCTTTTTGGTAACCCATTCATTGTTTAATAGGATGCTATTTAGCCTCCATTTGTTTGATTGTTTTTATTGCTTTTATTGTAGTTGGTTTCTAATATTATAACTTTGCAATCTGAGAAGATGCTTAACACGATTCTAATATGAAATTTGTAGAGATTTAGCCTGTGTCTTAATATGTTGTCTATCTTTGAAAATATCCAATGTGCACTTGAGAAGAATGTATATTTCTTAGCTTTGGGATGAAATGGTCTTAAGAAGTCAATTATTTTCAACTGATCTAGTGAATAGTTTAGAATTTATTTTTCTTTGCTGATTTTTGGTCTAGAGGGTTTATTCAGTTATGTAAAAGGGGTATTGAGATCCCTTACTATGATTATATTCTATGAATCTCTCCCTTGATATCTTCCAGAAGTTTTTTTATGTATTTGGTTGCTCCTGTATTCAGTTCATATATGTTTACCAGAGATATATCATCTAGTTCAATTGCTCCCTTTAACATTATGAAGTTCTGTTCCTTATCTATTATTATTGCTTTCACTTTGAGGTCAATTTTGTCAGATTTAGGTATTGCCAACCCAGCTTTTTTTTTCTTTTTCATTTCCATTTGCCTGAAAAATGTACTTCCATTCTTTCAATCTCAGTCTGTGTGAATCCTTTGTTTTGTTGTAGGTCTCTTATAGACAGCATATATATTGTTATGTTTTCTTATCAATTCAGCTATTATGTCTTTTGATTGGAGCATTTAATCTATTTACATTTAAGATTATTGTTTTCTGTCTTTCTTTTTTAAATAAATCCTTATTGTTGAAAGTATTTGTCTCATTACATATGTCTCATTTTTCCCCATTGCTCTCTTCAAATTACCTTTTGTCCCCAACCTTTCACCACCCTTTTGTCTGTGTCTATGGGTTATGCATATATGCATGTGAGTTCACTGGTTGATCTCTCTTCTCTACGCACTCTCCCCTGCCTTCCCTCTGAGGTTTGAGAGTCTGCGGGTGGTTTGTACCTCAGTCCAACTTGCCCCCTCTCAAATACTGGGAGCCCTCAGGGGATGTCCTACAATAGCTCATCCTGGCCTGCCCAAGTTCGAAAGCCTGCAGCCAAGGCTTTAGGCCTTGGATACCCAGTGATTAATCACTCTGCAATGGGGCCTATTGCTGGCTCCTGGCTCTGCCCCAAGCCCGGCCCTGCTAACAGGCCTGATTGCTGGCTCCTGGCTGTGCCTCAGCTCTGGCCTTGGGCACCCAGCAATTGCCCTGAGATTTCAGCCTGATCTTTGCCTCCTGGCTCCCCACCAGTCCCAGCCTTGGGCACCCAGCAATCACCCTGCTATGGGGCCCTGATTGCTAGTTCCTGGCTCCACCCTAGGCCCGGCCCTGCTATTGGGCCTGATCGCTGGCTCCTGGCTCTGCTCCAACCCTGGCCTTGGGTACCCAGTGGTTACCCTGAGATAGGGACAGATCGCTGGCTGGCTTCAGCCCAGCCCTGGCCTGCTCAAGGCCGGAAAAAGCCTCTGGCAGCAGCCATCTTTGTTTGGGTGTTAATTTGCATATTGCTGCTGATTGGCTGATGGGTGTGGTTGGTGGGCATGGTTTGTGGGTGTAGCGAAGGTATGGTCAATTTGCATATTACTCTTTTATTAGATAGGAGATATATATATATATATATATATATATATATATATATTTAGAGGCCTGATGCACAAAATTCGTGCAAGTGGTTTGGCCCCCCCTGCCAAGGTGGCTGCCTCTGCCTTGGCCCCTGCTAGGCCCCACCCAGAAGGACATACAGTCTAATTAGCATATTACACTTTTATTATTATAGATATCACAGCATTTTAATCCATTCATCTGCTGTTGGGCACTTTGAATGTTTCCATATATTCTTTGATATTTGGGAATATTCCTAGAAGTAGAATCACTGTGTCAAATCAAATGAGAGTTCTATTTTTAATTTTTGAGGAAACACCATACTGTTTTCCACAGAGACCATACCAGTTTGCATCCCCACAAGCTTTGTATGAGGTTCCACTTTTCTCTACATCCTCACCAACACTTGTTACCTTTTGTTGATGATAGCCATTGTAACTGGTATAAAATGATACCTCATTGGTTGTTTTGATTCGTATCATATGATTAGTGACACTTTGCATTTTTTCATATGCTTTTGGCCTTTTTTATGTCCTAACGTTATTATTTATAGGTACTTGTTTGTTACCACTTTTATTCTTAATGCCTATCTTCCTTCTTCCCTTTGCAGTTTATCTTTTTACAGCAGTCCCTTTAGTTGCCTTGCTGGCTCAGTGGTAAACTCCCTTACCTTTATTTTTTTGTCTACAAAGCTCCTGATTTCCCCTTCAATTTCGAATAATAGATTTTCTGGATAGTGTAGTCTTGGATTCTGTCCCTTGCTTTGCATCACTTTGTATACTTCATTTCATTCACTTCTGGCCTGATGTGTTTCTGAGAAATCAGTTGATATCTTATGGGAGGTCCCTTGTAGATAACTTTGTCTCTCTCTGGCAGCCTTTAAGATTCTTACTTTGTTGTTGACATTTGCCAGTTTAATTATGGTATGTCTTGGTGTTGATCTTTTTGAATTCATGTTGTTTGGGACTATGTGTGCTTCTTGGTCTTATGTAAGTTTTTCCTTCCCAAAAGTCAAGGAAGTTTTCTATCATTATTTCTTCAAACCATTTTTCTACTCCTTGCCTAGCTTCCTCTCCTCTGGCATCCAATAATGCATACATTTTTTTGTTAGACTCTCCCCTGTTTTTAATTTTTTTCCAGATGCTACTTTGCTTCAGTGTTTTTTCTACCTTGTCTGCCAACTCACTGATTTGGTCCTTAGCTTCTCTAGCTACTGTTGAAACTCAATTGTGTTCTTTACTGCATTTATGTAATTCTTCATTTCTTCTTGATACTTACACATGTTGGTGAATTTCTCATTCAGAAATTTGAGCATACTTATAACTATTCCACTGAATTCTTTTACAAATTGCTTGCCTTCATATTATTTAGTTTCTTTTCTGGTGGTTCCTCCTTTTCTTTCAAATGAGGATTGCTTCTTTATCTCCCCATTTTCTGTTTCTTTGTAAGTGTTTCTCTATATTATATTAAACTGTTATGCCTCCCAGATTTTTTAAATTTGTCTTGTGAAGTAGATGTTTTGTGGGACCCAGTGGTGCCATCTTTCAGGTATTCTGGACCGGGTATTCTAGGGATCCCCCTATTTGAGATATTTGGGTTCTCCTGATATAGTTAGGTCTTGAATGTTATTTTACTGTTCATGAATGGTTTCTCCTCTCTGGTTGTCTGTTTCTCTTCCTTGCTCTCTACCACATTGTGCCAGCCATTGTGGAAGTGCTGAACGAACATCACAAAATACATCATAAGAAGACATGACTCAAGATGAATAGAACATGAATGTACACAAGACACCTATCAACTCAATAAAAGTGACCACCTGACAAAATAGAATTAGGAGAGAGTAAATGGGAAAAAAAATGATAGCAAGTAATGAAAAAAATAAAATAAAATCTTTAAAAAGATAGAATATGGGAAGAAAAATAACAAAACATGAAATAAATAAAAAATGCAAAAAAAAGCACTTAGAAAAAGTGAGGGCAGGGAGAACCAAGATGGCGGCATAGGTAAAACACCTATCTTGCCGTCATACTCAGCAATTTTAATACTACAACTTAACAAAAGAACAAACACCTTCCAGAATCACCAGAAAGCTGGCTGAGTGAAAATTCCACAAATAAAAGTGAAAATAAGACACTGTGACTCAGAGGAGCAGTGGCAGTCAGTGTTGAAAGATTTGCGCGGAGAGAGGTTTGGAGCGCACGCCAGCGGAGAGGGCAGGGGGCTGAAAACCGGCCAGTTTTCTCAAACAGGGAGACAAAGACGTCCCACTGGACTGATTCTCCAGCTTTGGGTGAAGTCCAGGGAACCCACTATCATACGGGGTGAAAACTGGACAGTGGGAGGGCACGTTGAAGTTCGGGTGCTGCAGGGCTCTCCCAGCTTGTGGAGAAGGCAGCTTGCATACGAACAGCTCAGCTGCGTGACCGCGTAGAGAGTGCTCTGCGACTTGTCTCTCATTCAGAAAACCCGTCAATCTGCTTTGTTTTATGACCCTGGGTGAGACATTGGGTGTGCAGAGTCATTTGGGGAGAGTCTGAATTCATGGAGCTCGGCAGCGGCTCTCTCTCAGAGGTGCTGGCAGCCATTGCCCCTGGCGCAGGGTCCCTGGGGACGCACAGGGCAGAGCTAACACTGTCTGCTTGGCCCGGAGACTCCACCCATCCAACCTGAGCACAGCTGAGCTTCACAGACAATTGGCCTGGAGGTCAACCATCCAAGTGCTAACAACGATTAACCTGAGCTTAACTTCAGCAAGACTGTGCAGCCCATATCCACCTCAGGTAACTGGGGAGGCTGAGCCACTGTCCCTTGTAGGACGTCTACCACACAAAGCTAATTGACCAACTCAGGGAAGCAGCCACCATGCAGAGACATGGAAAGAAATCAGATGTGAAAGAAATGGAGGGAAAAAAAACGACTGGACATGGAATTCAAAACCACAGTCATAGGGTTTTTCAAGAGGCTCCAACAAAAGGTTGAGGCCTATAAGGAAATAAGCAAGACTGCAAAGGAAATGAATGAGTCCTACAAGGAAATGAATGAGACCCTCAAGGATATGAACGAGACCTGCAAGGAAATTATCAAGACCAATGTGGAAATGAATGAGTCCTACAAGGAAATGAAGGAGACCCTCAAGGATATAAAGGAGATACTCAAGGATATGAAAAAGGACCAATCAGAAATTAAGCATACACTGACTGAAATAAAAAATATTTTACAAAGACCTAAAAGTGCTCTGGAGCACCCCAAGAACCAAGTTAAAGATGTGAAATACAAAGAGGTAAAATCCACTCAGCTGAAAAAGCAAGAATCCAAAAGAATCCAAAAAATTGAAGATAGTGTAAGGGGCCTCTGGGACAACCTCAAGAATACCAACATCCGAATTATAGGGGTGCCAGAAAAATAGAGAGAGCAAGACAACAAAAACCTATTTGAAGAAATAGTGACCGAAAACTTCCCACACCTGGTGAAAGAAATTGACTTAGGAGTCCAAGAAGCACACCGAACCCCAATATATAGGAACCCTAAGAGGACCACACCAAGACACATCATAATTAAAATGCCAAGAGCAAAAGACAAAGAGAGAATATTAAAAGCAGCAAGAGAAAAACAGACGGTTACCTATAAGGGAGCACCCATATGATTGTCAGCGGATTTCTCAACAGAAATGATGCAGGCCAGACGGGAGTGGCAAGAAATATTCAAGGTGATGAACAGCAAGAATCTACAACCAAGATTACTCTACCCAGCAAAGCTATCATGCAGAATTGAAGGTCAGATAAAGTGCTTCGCAGATAAGAAAAAGCTAAAGGAGTTCATCACCACCAAACCAATATTATATGAAATGCTGAAAGATATTCTTTAAGAAGAGGAAGAAGAAAAAGATAAAAGTTTAAATTAGGAACCATAAATACACGTCTATCAATAAATGAATCTAAAAATCAAGTGAATTAATAAGCTGATGAACAGGATAAACTGGTGAATGTAATAGAATCACGGACATAGAGAGGGAATGGACTGACAACTCTTGGGGAGAAAGGGGGTGTGGGAAGTGCAGCAAGAGACTGGACAAAAATCATGCAACTATGGGAGAGGACAGTGGAGGGGGGTTAGGGCGGAGGGTGGGATGGGTACCAGGTGGAGGGGAAGTATAGGGTTAAAAAAAAGGGAACAATGTAATTAATAAACTGAACAATAAAGATTTAAAAAAAAGAAAAAGTGAAAGTAGAATGTGAAAAGGCAGAGCTTAAAGACAGAAAATAAGGTTAAGGAATTGGAGAAATTGGGAAGGGACCACAGTTTAGTATAGGAAGGAGAAAGAGGATGAGTGGATAGGAGGAAGAAATTTAAAAATTTTTAAAGTATTTATTTATTTATTTATTTTGAAAAGGAGAAGAGAGAAGAGAGCAGATAGGCCTTGTTAAAATAAAAAAAATTCAAATCTGCGAAGAATTTTTGTGAGTTTATTTGAACCAATCTGTAACAATTGCTAGGAAGCAGAAACTCAATGAATTGAGATAATGCTCCAGAGAATGGCAAGTTACATCCATATTTATACAATGCAATCAAACGAGGGATGAAGTTGGGTTACATGAAATCCATTGATGATAGACTAGAAAGGTGGGAGAAAACAAAGTGGGGAAACCCATGGGACTGACTGGATAAAAAGTAAAATGATAGACATGTTTAGATGGGTGCAGGAACAATTAACATTATAACAATGAAGTAATTTGTTCTATCTGTCCTGGCACCTAGGCACATTAGATTGTGCCCCAAGGGGCCCAGAAAAAGGAAAGTTACAAGTTACCCAGACATTTCAAGGGTATGTTAGTATAGATGCAAAAAGACAGATAGGCTCAGTTAAGATATAGGTTAACCTTGTCAGTGAAGATAATGGCCTAGGATGTAACTGCCCACCATAACTTCTTTTAACTAAAGTTTAATTTCAGACCATCTTTTGCAGTTACTTTAGGCCTCTGAGTTTGCAGGACTGCCACGCAGGCCTTCCCTGAGCTTGTCTGGTTAGCATGTGGTCCCTTTTGTCCACAGCCTGAAGTTAGGAAATGAAACTAATTAATAAATTAGAAGGAGAAAAGAGCAATAGAGGAGAATGTTAGGTCTAGGCAACAGGAGGGGAAGTCCAGAGCATCCCCACAAGAAGACCAAATATCTACTTACCATGGTAGACACCCTGACAGGGTAGATAGAGGCCTTCCCTACCTTCAGGGAAACTGCTGAGGTTGTGGCTGAGATCCTAATAACACACATAATCCCAAGGTTTGGCCTTCCCACCTCCATACAATTAGACAATGGCCCAGTTTTTATATCAAGGGTTGCTCAGCAGGTTAGCACCTCTCTTGGCATCTCCTGGAAACTGCAAATACCCTACTATCCACAATCATTGGGTGAGGTCTAAAGGGTCAATGGCCTCCTTAAAGACCATCTAACTAAACTCTAGAAATTCGCAGCTCCTGGCCAGACCTCCTGTCCATGGCCCTGACCAGAATCTGGGATACACCAAGGAGCCCCACCTTCTTAAGCCCTTTTGAACTCTTATATGGGAGACCCTTCTTACTTAACCATCATCTCCTTAATGACCCTCCTCTCCTGTCTATTTATCTTCCATACCTGTCTTTACTCAGGCAGCTACTCTGGGAACATGCTGACAGGTTTCTGCCCAGGCCAGAACCAGCCGATCAAGGCTCCCGAGGACCAGCTCTCCAGCCAGGGGACTCAGTCCTTCTTAAGAATCTGCATCCCAAAGCCTTGGAGCCCAGGTGGACGGGACCTCACACAGTAATCTTCACAACCCCCACCATAGCCAAACTACTTGGTTATCCTTTGTGGAACCACCTCTCCAGACTCAAGAGGACCCTGTAGCAGCATGACTAAGGTCCACCTTAGCCACCATACCCCTCCTCCTTCTTCTCCCGGCCCTGGGCAACCTACACCCCCCCCACACACTGCTTATGTATGGAAGTTCAAAGTCCATGAAACCTACGACCAGGACAGCACACAAGTCGCCCAGCAGGTAGGGTCTCAGGACTGCCCTCTGGTCAGATGCCAGGCCGAGATCTTGATCACTGTCAGCCTCCAGTCAGTGTCCAACAGTGGCTGACCGTATGTCTTGTTTTGCTTATGACCAGCGGAACCCAGACAGATGTCATCGAGACATCAACACCTATGGGGAATGCCACTGGTCAGGTTGTGTCATCTATGATGCCTATAATGAGGCCAGGTCTGGTCCCTTTTTCTGGAAGGATGAAACCTTCAACATCAGGGTTTGGGACCCCTGAAACCAGTGATGGGGGTTGTGGGCGTTATGGGAAAACTATATGGGAGTGGTTGGAGCTCAACCCCTTCAGGGACCATCTACATCTCCCGGAAATGTCATGGCCCAGGAGGCCCAAATTGAGGTCTCCAACAGTATCCTACAAGCCAAACAGTCCCTTAAAGGGAAGCTGCATAATTTCCCCCCAGGTAGAAGCCCTGTCTTCTTGGCTCCGACTTATCCAACACACTCTACTATTCCTTAATGAGACCCGCACCTTGTCCAACGTCTCACACTGCTTTTTATGGGTCTCTCTCCAAAGACCTTTGCTGGCTGCTGTCCCACTCATGACTCCTCCAGGAACCCATGGACAAGGTGAATGTCAGTCTCCCCTGGCTGGCATTCCCCTCTGGGAACCCAAAATTCCAGAGGCCACCTTGCCTCTGCGGATATGCAATCAGACCAGCAACCTGGTAACTGGGGGATGGGTCACTTGGAACTGTACCCAAAACCACACTGCAGCCAGTCCCACCAAGGCCAGCCCGGGTACCTTCTTCTGGTGGAATGGCACCTTAAGCAACTGCATCAACTCCTCTGACCCCGGGCCTTGCTTCGATGACACAGTAGTTCCCCAACTAACCTTGTATGGAGAGTCGGAGTTCGCCTGGTTGTTTCCTTCATCCCACCCTCGGCCCGCCGGGCCACCTTCCCCCCTGTCATGATAGGGGTAAGTATTGCTACCTGGATAGGCCTAGCGGTGGTGGTGGTGGTGGTGGGAATTGGGAACAGAGTAATCTCTGCTCAGGATTTCAATGACAGACTCCAGATAGCCCTGGAGTCTACTACCACCTCCTTAGCCTCCCTGGAGTGGCAAGTAACATCGGTAGCCCAAATAGCCCTGCAGAACTGATGGGCCCTAAACATCCTTTCTGCAGAAAGAGGAGGAAACTGCATGTTCCTTCAAGAAGAATGCTGCTACTACATCAATGAGTCTGGAGTGGTGGAACAGAACGTGCAGACCCTGACTGAGCTGTGTGAAGAATTAATGCAAGACACTCCCAGGACAACTCTCTTTTTGGCTGGCTCCAAAGCCCTTTAGCTACCTGGATCCTACCCCTGATAGGGCCCCTGATTCTCATCTGTGTCTTTTTTCCCCTAGCTCCCTGCCTCCTCAAATTCATCCGCTCTGGGATCATGGTAATGTCACTGGTGACTGTAAACCAGCTCCTGCTCCACCCCTACACTCTCCTGCCCTCTGACCTGCCTCTGCCTGACCCTGGCCTTTAACATTCCCCACACCCTCTTTGCCCCTGGTCAGCAGGAAGTGGGCGATTTCGGCCCCCCCCCCCCCCATCACCAAAAGGCCAGGATGTTAGGTCTAGGCAGCAGAAGGGGAAGTCCAGAACCAAGGCATGCATCTGCAAGGTAGATGGTGACAGATACAGAGATAGCTGGAGCCTTCCTAGCCTTCCTAAGACCCCCGCCCGAGGCAAAAATTCCTTACCTCTCATGCCCTCCATCCTCCCCGCACTGAACTGCTGTAGAAAAGAAATACTGATGCCCCCCCTTTTGGCATGAACTTCCCTGGCCCACCCTCGGACCAGAGAATTTCGCCTGGGAGCGCAAGACTTAAAATCTCCTCCAATCACCTGGACTCTCTGTGTGTTTTGTTTCCTGCATTACAAACCTTACAGAGAGGAAAAAAGTTGAGTATCAAATAAAGAGAAAAGAGAAGGGGAAATGGATTAGGAGGAGGGAAGGGGAAATTAGTTATATGAATAATCCAACAGAGACTACAATATGATAATGCATCAATGAAGCAAATAAAGATAAAATTTAAGAGGAGGTAAAAAGAAAGGAAAGAGAAAATCTAAAGCCCAGGAAAGGAGAAAAAAAAGAAAAACAGGATGAAAAAGACAGAAGCAATGAAGAAAAATATGAAAAAAATACAATAAAATAATATTAAAAAACAAAACAAAATTTTAAAAAGTCGTGTTATTTTGCTTCAGCTGCATTTTAATATCCAATCAGGACTGGTTTAGGACCCCACTCTTCTGTTATATCTTCCAGTTGGTGCTTCTTGTTAAGTAGTGAGGTGCTGACCATTGTCAGACACTGTCTTTGGCTTTTAACACTGTGTTAAAGTTCCAAGCAATCTCTGCTACTTTGATCTGTCTCCACAGGCCTTGGCCGCAAGCAGGTGGGACCAATCTGCCAGCTTTGCTTGTCTGCCACCTGTCAATCTTAATCACTTAATGTCTGTTTATGACAGGGCTTTAGGCGGGGAGGGGTGCTATTTCACTTTTTAGGAATCAGAGGGGCGTTTTTTGCCCTGATCCTGAGCTACAGTTCTGCAAGTGGCCGAAGATATTACTCTGGCCTTTGTTGGACAGAGATACATGTATGGAGACTATTGGAGTTCGCTGGCAATCTGGAATTTTTATCAGTCTGGTTCCCTGAATAGTGGGGCAGACCAAACCCTTTTCCAACCACTGAGGACTATTTGGGGCTATTCAGAGCCTTTGTTTCCTTTGTGTAGGTAAAATGCAGGCAAGATGTGGCAGGCTGTATTACCTTCCTTGAGGCTACTAGGAGGGGCTAACTCTTCAGGGGATAAATGACCACTTAGATTTAGGTTACAAATGTCCCAATGCCAGAGTCCTGGGCATGTCTCCTGCCCTGCTTCCCTCCCCAGCCTCTCCTCAGGCACCTCAAGTCTGTGCCACTCTGTGTGCAGCAACTTCCTGTAAGTTTTTGCAATTGAAAAGTCCTATGTTCTGGGTTTATAGAATAAAAGCAAAGACAAAGCAAAAGTAAAACTACCACAAAACTGCAGGTTTCTCTCCCCCAGCACCTTGCTGCTTAGGCCACTTTTCAGGCTGACTTTCAGTGTGCAGCCAACTCAAGGTTGTGGTCTTAAGTCTAGATTCCCCAGTTGCTACCAGCCCAGTGGATTTTCCTTTCCACAGTTTGGCGTTATACCTGTCACCAAGGGGCGCAGTTTTAGTGCAATGCAGCTCAGTGGCTGGGTGAGCCTCTCCAGCCCAGATACCTGTTTCTACCTATCTCCAGGCCTCCTCTACCCTTCCTTGTTGTAAATTGTCTCCTTAGCTGTGTCTAATTTGTGAATTTTGGGTGCATCTTCTCTAATTTACTTGCTTCCAGTCTGGACCCTGTACATGTCTGCCTATTTGGCTGACATTTTCTTCTTTCTCTGTTCTTATTTTTCTAGTACTTTAAGATGTGATGTTCTGTTCTTGGAATTGATGTTGTTTCTTGAGATAGGCCTGTAATGATATAAACTTCCCTCTTATTACAGCTTTTGCTACATCCCAGAGGTTTTGCTATATTGTGTTATCATTCTCATTTGTGTGTGTGTGTGTGTGTGTGTGTGTGTGTGTGTGTGTGTGTGTGTGTATGTGTACCCTAGTGCACAAAATTCAAGCATGGGGAGCGGGTGTGTCCCTCAGCTCAGCATGCACCTTCTCCAATGTGGGACCCTCTCGAGGGCTATCCAACTGCTTGTTTAGGCCTGAACCTGGTAAGATCGGGCCTAAACAGGCAGTCAGGCATCCTTCTCACAACCCAGGACTGCTGGCTCCCAACTGCTTGCCTGCCTTCCTAATTTCCCCTAACTGCTTCTGCCTGCCAGCCTGATCACACTAAAACCAATCCTGTGCCAGCCTGATCGATGCCTAACGGCTCCCCTGCCAGCCTGATTGCCCCTCATTGCCCTCCCCTGCAAGCCTGCTCATCCATAACTGCCCTACCCTGCAGGCCTGCTTGCCCTCAGTTGCCTTCCCCTCCCTGCAGGCCTGATTGTCCCTAACTAACTCCTGTGCAGGCCTGGTCCCCCCAAACTGACTTCCTCTAAAGGTCTGGGTAGCCCCTAACTGCCCTCCCTTTCAGGCCTGGTCCCTTACAACTGCCCTCCCCTGCTGGCATAATCACCCACAACTGCCCTTCCCTGCTAGCCATTTTATGGTGGGCATCTTGTATCAACATGGGGATGGCCACCTTTGACCAAATAGGGGGAGCCATCTTGTGTGTTGGAGTGATGGTCAATTTGCATATCACCTCTTTATTATATAGGGTATATATCCTCTGTAATCCTATCTAATAAAAGAGTAATATGCAAATTCACCATACCTCCAATCAAGCCATGACTACAAGTCACACCCATAAGCCAATCAGGAGCAAATAAACATCAACTAAGATGGCTATGGCCACTGAGAGCAGGAGGGAGGCTTGGGTTTCCCTCACAACGGAGGAAGCCAAGCTTTCTGCCTGCCCTTGCTGGCCTAGGCCTCCACTCAATGCTACAAAGTTTCAATTATAGAAGATATATCCCAACAGAAATGGCAGCAGCCACAGAGCTGGAGAGAACAGAGGCTAGGGTTGCCAGGGCAATGGAGGAAGCCAAGCTTCTGCAACTCTGGCCAGCCTAGGCCTCCACTCCAGGCTACAATGTTTCAATTATAGAAGGTAAATGTCCCAACAGAAATAGCTGCTGCCACGGAGCAAGCAGAAAGCTTGGCTTCACTCCAGGCTACAAAGTTTCAACTGTAGAACATAAATTAATCCCAGGGCCTCCACTTGGGTTGCTGGGGGTGTGGCTGGCCTGAAAACCACAACAGGCCCCCTGCCTAGGCTACCCTATGCCCCAAGGGAACCCCCACCCTGATCTGGGACACTTTAAGGGCAAACCAGCTGTTCCCCACCCATGCACCTATCTAAAACAAGAGTAATATGCAGATTGACCATCACTCCAACACACTAGAAGGTTGCCCCGATGTGGTCAAAGATCCTGCCCCCATGTGGACACAAGATGGCCACCACAAGATAGCCAGCAGGGGAAGGCTGTTGGAAGGTTCCAGGCTTGCAAGGGAGGGCAGTTGGGAGGGACCAGGTATGCAAGGGAGGGCAGTTGGGGGCAATCAAGCCTTCAGGGGAGGGCAGTTAGGGCTGACCAGGCTGGCAGAGGAGGGAAGTTGAGGGCAAACAGGTTGGCAGGGGAGCAGTTAGACATTAATTAGGCTGGCAGGGTAGTAGTTAGGGGGTGATCAGACTGTCAGGCAGAAGCAGTTAGGGGCCATCAGGGAGGCAGGCAGGGGAGCAGTTTGGAGCAAGCAATCCTGGATTGTGAGAAGGATGTCCGATTGCCATTTTAGGCCCGATCCTACTGGAATCTGGCCTAAACGGGCAGTTGAACATCCCTCAAGGGGTCCCAGATTAGATAGGGTACAGGCTGGGCTGAAGGATATCCCCCACTCCCCCGTGCAGGAATTTTGTGCACTGGGCCTCTAGTATAGCATAATGGTAAATAGCAAAGGGCACCTAAAGGGAGCTGTTAATATCTATATCTCTATGTATAATCTTAACATTTTTATTTTTTTTTTAATTTTTGAAATAGTGATGATGGCATAATATCTACCTCATAGACTGAATGAAATAATGCATATAATATATCAAGTACAGTGACCAATACATTGTGATGGAGTTCTTATAAAGAACTTGTTTATCAATAAAGGCATGGTAATTCATTTAATTCAAACATTCTAAGATACTAATAAAAACCATATGAATTTGTAAGGCAAATGTTCTTTATTTGTATTTTGACATTATCAGAGTGATTATTAATAGTTATTGCCATTACAGCATTGTTAGGATGACAATCTATGAAGTATTTTATTTTGCATTTTTTAAATACCTTGGATGCAGGATGACTAGTATTCTGTCTTTCTTATAATTAAATTAGAGGCCTAGTGCATGAAAATTTGTGCATTTGGGGGGGCAGTCCCTGAGCCTGGCCTGTGCCCTCTCACAGCCCAGGAGTCTGCTTTATTGGGAGCAGGCCTATGCCATAGTCTGGCCTCGCTTTGTGGAAGGTGACAGGACAGGCTGATCAGGGGACAGTGCCAGTCCCCTCGACCTTCCCTCCACCACCATTGGTCACCAATCCCCTCCCTATTGCCATTCTCTCCCTCTTCCTGCTGGTACACTATTTGGCTGGTCTGGCACTGCCTGCTCACTGGCCCCCTAACTGCCTACTGGTCATTCTGCTGTTTGGTTGATTTGCATATTATGCTTTTACTAGAAGCACGGTGCATGAAAATTCATGCAATGAAGGGGGATCTCTTAGCACAGCCTGCCCCTCTCACAGTCCGGGAGCCCTCAGAGGTGGGAGGAGACCCAGAAATCAGGGGAAGGCAACACCCTTATCACACCTCTGCTGCTGCCACAACCAGCAGTGCAAGCCTAGCCTGGCCCTGGTTACCTGAGCCTTGGGGGGCCCTGGGTGTCTGGGTAGCTGCCATCTGAGGCTTGTCTGTGCCTCAGGATGGCCCTAGGTGGCTGGGCAGCTGTAATCTGAGGCTTGCCTGCACCTTGGGGTGGCCCTGGGCAGCTGGGGAGCTGAGATCGGGTTTGGCCACACCACACTCCTGCCACCCCCTTATTGGGGCTGAAAAGACTGGGGGATTCCAGCAGGGCTTAGGGGACAGGTTGCTGCCATCTTGTGGCTATGGGCACCACCATCTTTGTGATGGTATGACAGTTAATTTGCATATTCCCTCTTTATTAGATAGGATTATATCGGACCAATAGCACTATCTGGAAAAAGTTTTGAATCAATTATCTTCCTTGTTTCAGGTTACAAACTCATTGCTTGGTTGAGCAATAAATGTTGGCTGCTCATAAACCACTGGCAAAAACACAATATAACATCACTTTCTTGGGTTTAAAAAAAAATCCCCTACAAGAGTAACTAGTACAATCAAAGTAAATATGTGAGTTTAGACTCTTAAAACTCATTAATATTTAGCTGTTACTGAAGAAAAAATGGGTTTGGAAATGTAAAGGGTAATAAATTTATCAGAGAGGCATAACATCATGAAGAGATAATCCCAATCTCTCAAACCTATCCTATTTCTGCTACCTTTCCCTATTCAGAGTAATATTTTATCCCCACTTTTGATAGAGTGGGTAAAGTGAACAGGGAAGACAAAGCAAATCCCCACTATATATATTAAAATGTAAACTATGCAGGTTGGCATGTAAGCCAGTGGAATAAACACATATTATGCTATTTGGGACTGTATCCCCATAAAATGTGTCTCCTTTTTTAACCTAATTTGACCACATTGCTTTGTTCACCCATTTAGTTAATCAATAAGTCTTAAATTAGTTTATTATGGACTGTGTGTGTTCTCCAAGAGCTTACTTACTATCTCATTAGGAAGGGAAGTATACTAAAAAAAATAGGAAACACTACAAACATTGCAAATGAGGATAAAATAATCTTGGGGTCTAAGATATTGATAATTATTTGGACCTGATGAAAATTAGAAACAGTCTTTGAAGGATAAAGACACTTATTATTTGAATTTGCAAGATAACATATACTTTCCTAAATCACAGGTGATTTAGGTGTTCCTATTATGATGAGTTGATCAATACCTTGAACATAAAATTAGATATTGTTGTTTTTTTACTCATGCCTATCCATGAATCAAAATATATAAGCCTGATGGAATAATGAAAAATGTTACCTTTTAAGCCACAAAAATTTATGAACTAAAATCAACTTATGTTGTAATATAACTCCAAACATATACAAAACAAAACAAAAACCTTGACCACCATTTTCAAACGAATGAGCTTTATTTTTATGCTTCAATCCTTGTTATGGAACCCCATGAAAGCATTCTCTGTAACACTCATCACCATCTCCATTTATATCAATCTCTTCCTCAAGCACAGTTGGGCACTCCACTAACCAATCCACAATCTTGGCAGACAGCTTAAATACAGAAACAGTCACCTCTTTAATTTTAAAATTAGCAATAGATGGAGCACTCAAAGAGACCAGATTGCAATTTGAGAAGCTGCATGGCTTCAAACTCTGTTTCCCAGAGGTTCAAGCCTGCAATTAGAGAACTCTGAGGAGTCAACCAATTGAGCTCTCCAAGAGAGAATATAAGAGTTCAGGCCAAAATAGGAAATCCACTAAGTGCCTTATATATCAATTTTAGTCTTGAAATTTCAGTTTCAAGTGCAATAACTGAAAAAGAAATTTTATGTCTGGGTTAACAAGAGAAACCAAGTAAATTCCATAATGGACATTCTATAAATTCCTGATAATCAAGTTTAAGAAATCTAAGAAAAATTCTTCAAACAGTTAAAGTCACACTGGCAAGAATTTCATTCCTTCAATGAGCCATCATGAGACAGGAAGGAATTTTTATAAAATAAATCAGGGTATTTTCTGAGTTCCACCTTCCTTTCAAAAATTCAAAAAAAAAAATTACCAGAAAAGAAATATTTACATTAACTCTACTTTCCTCTGAGTGAAAAAGCCTGGCATTTGAGGCATGTTACTTTCCCAGTCACTACAAACCTGATTTTAGAAGGCTACACTTGTATCTTTGCTTTGGTCAATGCTCCAGGAAACCATGCAAAAATATGGTTTCTCTTTCCCCCAATTTTCAGAGTTTATTCCTTCTTCCTTGTCCCCATTAAGCTACTATTGCCCTCTTGTTCTTACTTGAACTCCGCATTCTTCCCTAAGATGCTAATCACAAAAAACATCTTGAGGAACCAAGATGGCAGCATAGGTAAACACCTATCCTGCTGCCCTCTACAACAATTTCAAAACTACAACTAAAAGACAAAAGAACCACCAGAGGGAAATTCCACAAATAGAAGGAAAGATAAAAGGACACTGAGACTCAGGGGAGCTGCGGACGGCAGAGTTGTGGATACGCGCAGAGTCAGAGGTGCAGAGCTGTGTGCAAGCAGATAGGTCGGGTGGCTGAATACCCGGCTGATTTTCTTGAATAGGGAGGGATACAAAGGTGTCCCACTGCACTGATTCCCAGTTCTTGGAGAGTCTCCGGTAACCCAGACTCATACAGGGTGAAACTGAACAGTAAGGAGGAAGGACACTGAAACTTGGGAGCTGCAGAGGTGCGCGAGCTCTCAGAGAGTGTGTGTGACTGGCTGTTTCTCTCATTCGGAAGGGAAAAAAATGGCGGACTGCTTTGTTTTCCCATTTGGGTGAATCTTTGGGTGTCCAGACTCATTTGGGGAGAAATTAGACTGTCAGGCAGCTGGCAGAACTCCAGGTAGCTTTCTCTCAGAGGTGCGTGCAGCCATTGCAGGGAGATCTGGGAGCTGTTTAGGGTGGGGCTGATGGGAAACCAAGGCTGCTTGCTCAGCCGTGAGACTCCACCCCATCCAAGCTGGCCACAGAGGCTTTCACAAGTAGACACAGCTGATTCTCACAGCCAATTGGCCTGGAGGTCAAACCCTCCCAGTGATACCAGCAACAATCGAGGCTTAACTGTAACAAGACTGTGCAGCCCATAAAGGGGTGCACTAAGAGTATCCACCTCAGATAACTGGGGAGGCTGAGCCACTGTCCCCTAGAGAACACCTACCACACAAAGCTACTTGACCAACTCAGGGAAGCAGACAAAATGTGAAGACAAGGAAACAAATCACATTTGAAAAAAAATGGAGGAAAAAAACACACAACTTGACATAAGAGTTCAAAACCATGGTTATAAGGTTTTTCAAGAGGTTCCTAGAATAGGCCAATAAATTTAACGAGACCCTCGAGGATATGAGTGAGACTCTGGAAGATATGAGCAAGACTCTGGAGGATATGGAAAAAGACCAACTAGAAATTAAGCATACACTGACTGAAAAAAGCAGACCTAAAAGCAGACTAGAGGACTGCAAAAATCAAGTCAAAGATTTGAAATACAAAGAAGCAAAAAACACTCAACCAGAAAAGCAAAAAGCAAAAAGAATTTTTAAAAAATGAAGATAGCGTAAGAAAGCCTCTTGGAAAACTTCAAGTGTACCAACATCAGTATTATGGTGGTACCAGAAGAAGAGAGAGAGCAAGATACTGAAAACCTATTTGAAGAAATAGTGACTGAAAACTTCCCCCACTTGGTGAAAGAAATAGACTTAAAAGTCCAGGAAGCACACAAAACCCCAAACAATAGAAATCAAAAGAGGACCACACCAAGACACATTATAATTAAAATGCCAAGAGCAAAAGACAAAGAGAGAATTTTAAAAGCAGCAAGAGAAAAACACTTAACTACATACAAGGGAGCACCCATACGATTATCAACTGATTTCTCAACAGAAAGTATGCAGACCAGATGGGAATGGCAAGAAATATTTAAAGTGATGAATAACAAGAACCTACAATGAAGATTACTCTACCCAGCAAAGCTATCATTCAGAATTGAAGGTCAGGTAAAGTGCTTCTCAGATAAGAAAAAGCTAAAGGAGTTCATCACTGCCAAACCAGTATTATATGAAATGCTGAAAGGTATTCTTTAAGAAGAGAAAGAAGAAGAAAAAGGTAAAGATAAAAATTATGAACAACAAATACACATCTATCAACAAGTGAATCTAATAATCAAGTGAATTAAAAATCTGATGATAAGAATAAACGGGTGAATATAATAGAATCAGGGGCATAGAAAGGGAATGAACTGACAATTCTTGGGGGGAAAGAGGTTTGGGAGATGCAGGATGAAACTAGACAAAAATCATACACCTATGTTTGAGGACAGTGGGGGGGAGGTAAGGGCAGAGGATGTGAAGGGTACCAGGGGGAGGGGAGTTATGGGGGGGGGGGAAAGAGGAACATTGTAATAATTTGAACAATAAAGATTTATTACATTTTTTAAAAGAACATTTACTCATCAAAGGGGATTGTCATTTCAACACACACACACAGGCACACACACACACACACACACACACACACACACACACACAAATTCTATTTAACATATATTGTATGTAAGGTCTCTTTCTTAGTTTGTACTGAGATGAAAGCTCTAAAGAATTGCATGGGGTTGGGGTGGAGGGACTTAGCAAAAAAGAGAGAAAAGAGAAAAAGCCTCAGGAAATGGTCAATACTGTGGTAATTGCTGGGAGGAGGATTAGAGGGAGGTGGAGAAGAGGATAGGGGAAATAAATGGTGATGGACAGAGACTTGACTTGAGGTGGGCAACACAGTATAGTGTATGGATGATGTTATCAAATCATACATCTGAAACCTATATAATTTTATTAACAAATGTCCCCCAAATAAACTCATTGAAAAAGGAAAAAAAAAACAAAAACAAAAGCACAGTTGTGTGTGTTTGTGTATATATGCAGGTACACATGGGCACATGTACCACACAGAGTCTTACTTGGGGACATTTCAAGTAGTTAAGGCAAGTAGAATAGATACCTGCTGTGGTACCTTTTTTTGGTGAATATGGCCATATACCTTGGTTGTTCTACAATAGAGCTACAATGGAAAGATTGAAACCTAAAATTTGTGTTTCTGAGAATTAAGGTTTTTTCTTATCATTCACAATGAGCATGTGTTGTGATAACAAATACATAAGCCCTTTGTTTGTACTAATAAATTGGATGTCTTCTCCAATTAAAAGGTTTCTTCTCTTCATCATCCCAATTACTAATCATCTGAGATAGCCAGAGTTATTTGTGGTATCCTACATATTCAGGATTTGTCAAGAAAATCTATTTAAAATATTTTAACAATAGTGGCAATCCATTTTATCAACATTTACAATAATGTTGAAAGACTTTATTACACACTAGAGGCCTGCTGCATGGATTAGTGCACTGGTGGGGTCCCTCAGCCTGACCTTCAGGGATCAGTGGACCTCCATGCAGCTGCAGCCCAGCCTTACCTGCCAGCTCATCAATCCCACACAGCATGAAGTAGTGTGCAAAGCAGCGGTGGCCAAGGAGGAGCCTGAGCCAAGTTTGGGCACTGCTCCGCTCCTACTCATCCTGGCCCAGCTGCGCCTGTCACTGCCTCCACTGGGGTTGCGGGGTGGGGGTGTCCATGGGAGAGGTTCCTGCCTCTGCAGCTGTGCTCACCAGCCATCAGCCTGGAGTCTGATGCCAGTCTGTCAGCTGAATGGCACTCCCACTGTTGGAGAGCACTGACCACCAAGGGGCAACTCCTGCATTCAGCATCTTCCCCCTGTTGGTCAATGCACATCATAGCTACTAGCCAGTAAATCAGTCATCTGGTCATCCTGTCGCTTAAACTTTTATGTATACAGATAGTGTACAGTACTAAATACTTTTAAATTTGCATTCACATCATTAGCTAAGGTGAGGACACATAGCTACCGAGTGAGAGTGGAACAGGTATTATTATCTCCACTTGACAAATAAAAAATTATTTTTCTCCAGAAAAACCTCACTTATATTTTCAATTTCAGAAATTAAATGTATTATGCCTAAGACTATTATTCGTAGTTTAGTGGCTTAGCCCTTTACACAGGAACTTAAATGCTTGTATTAGTATTAACTACATATATTGTCTATAGTTTCTGCAGTTACTCATTAAGCAAGACCCTAAACCCATATGTTTTGCTTTAAAGGAAAGTGTGCTACACAGTTGAAGGAAGAAGATGGTTCTGATCTAGAGTATATGTGAGGTTTTCAGATTCAAAAAAGTGTAAAACCTGAAATAGAAAGGAAGACCCCATGAGGACTTGCAAGAATGGAAAAAGAAAGCAGCTCACAGCTGTGGTGGTAATGTGGGGTTATGTATCAAGCTTGGAATTTCACAGTTCTTGGGCCAAATTTGCAGAGATTGTGACTTGAACTGAGTGACGGGAGTGGAGCATGGTAAATGTATGCCTTGTGCTCTATATACTGCTGGAAAAATTGCTCTAAGTGGAAGCCCTTGCAAACCAAACCCTCAGAGGACACAAATGAAAAAAGCCTCAAAGATTTAGTTCATTTCATAAAGTTGTGGAGCTGAACACACCTTCTTTTTATAGACGCATAAACAGGCCTGGGAGGATGGAGGTAGGGAATAGCTAGGTTATACACATAGTGGGAGAGCTGGGGAAAGAGCTCAGAATAGAACTTCTTACCTGTAGTTCTTTCTATTGACCCTACTTCAAAGACAGCTATAGCCTGGTGGCAAAAAAACAACAGCCTGATCAGAGGCAACCTGCATGTAAAGGGAGACTCCATTAGAAGAGAATACTGTCTGATTTCAGCTTTATGGATTATCTACAAAATATGTTTTCCCAATTTTCAGTTTCTTGGGGAAAGAAAAAAGTAATGATCTAGGTGTGCTTGTGTGCAGAGAGGAGAGTATACATATCTAGAAGACGAAAAGTACATAGCAAGGGAAACAGCAGTACAAGGCTATGGGATAACGGAAGAGTTACAAATCATGCTTGGAATTTCACAGCATTGGGTACAAATTTGCAAGAGCTGTATCTTATGGTGGGAACAGTGAACAGAACCTGAGAAATATGTACACTATGTGTACCTTCAGCACCAAGGAGGAGAGGGCTATGAAATTGTAGTGGAGAACATCTTCCAAAATTACTTTTCAATTTTTGATATTTTACCAGTCTCAAATAATTAAAATGTGAATTTTCTTGTAAATTGACTGAAGGCAGGAAGCATTATGTTGAAAATATAAAAATCGACAATCAAGAGTAACTTAAACTGTATAAAGGAAACCTGGGTGCAAGTACCTCTCCACATCCTTTTAGCATTTCAGTGAATCTTCTTTTACATCACTATATTCACAGTCTATATCCTCATTTTGTCTTTTTACTAGTCAAATTTTCCTTCTTCTGCATCCTATCCATTTAGCCCTTTTCTAAAATCCCTAGAATTCCTAGTACTTCTCAGATCCTAGCACCCAGCTCCCAAATCAGAATTCCCATACTCTTGGGAGCAGCTGATTATAATAATTTATAACAAGATTTGGATTATTGTTCAAGCAAACTATACCCACACATCCTTCACTGACTTACATCTTAAGTTGTTTACCAACTCAAAGGAATGTCTCTTCAATTGAGGAATTGGCAAACTTTCTTTTTTTCTAGAAAGGGCCAGGTACTGTAAGAAACATCAAAACCTGTAAGAATTTTTATGAGTTTATTTGAGCCAAACTAAGAACAATTGCCTGGAAGCAAAATCTGAACAGATTGATAAAATGCTTCAGAGAATGGCAGTTTTGCACCTTATTTTACAGTATACATTACAATTAAAGGAGGGGGTGTAAGGAGGTTACATAAAATTAATTGGTGCTAGATTACAAAGATGGAACATCTCTGGGATTGGATAAAAAATAAAACAAATAGACACATACTTCTTTACACAGGTGGTTACAGGATAGTAAAAAAGTCAACAATTAACATGATAACAATAACATGAGGGGGTTTGTGATCTCCTGCTCTAGTGTAGGATTATTACCTGAAGGGTCTAGAGAAAGGAAATTACCCCAACATTCCAAAGGTATGTTATTATATATGCAAAATTACAATAGTAGATTCAGTTAAAATAAAGATTGACCATTGTCAAGAAATATACAAGTTCAGGATATGACTACCTGCCGTGATGTGCTTTTAGAATGAAAGTTTTAATTTCAGACTTTCCTATGTGGTTGCTTTAGGTCTCTGAGTTTGTAAGGCCTTCCCTGAGATTGTCAGCTTTAGTAAGTGACCCTTTTTCCAACCAAAAGTCTTTGAAGTACATATGATCTCTGTTGTAACTACTCAAATCTGACGTTGAATACAAAAGTAGGCACAGTCATACATATGGTACATTAATGAATGGACTCATACATGAATAAACATAGCTGTATTACAATAAAACTTTAGCTATAAAAACAAACTGGTGCCTGGCTGGTTAGTTCAGTTGGTTAGAGCATCATCCCAGTACACCAAGGTTGCAGGTTCAAACCCTTATCAGGGAACATATAAGAATCTACCAATGAATACATAAATAAGTGGAACAACAAATCTCTCTCAATTCCTCTCTTTAAAATCAATAAATTTAAAATAAATTTAAAAATCAGCCTGGTAGTTAAGAAGCTCAGCAGACTTTCTCCCTAGGGCAACAAGCATTTACAATATCAAATTACCCCAATTTGGCTCAGTGACTAGAATATTAGCCCTTGAACTGAAGGGTCCCATGTTAGATCTGGTCAAGGGCTCATGTCCAGGTTGCAGACTTGATACCTGGTAGGGAGCATGTAGGAAGCAGCCAGTTGATGATTCTCTCTCATCATTGATGCTTCTATCTCTCTCTCCTCCCTTCCTCTCTGAAATCAATGAAAATGTACTTAAAAATAAATAAATTATTGCCCTAACTGGTTTGGCTCAGTGGATAGAGCATCAACCTGGAGACTCAAGGGTTCCAGGTTCAATTCTGGTCAAGGGGATATACCTTGGTTGTGGGCACATCCCCAGTAGGGGGTGTGCAGGAGGAAGCTGATCAATGTTTCCCTCCCATCAATGTTTCTAACTCTCTCTCCCTCTCCCATCCTCTTTGTAAAAAAAAAAATCAATAAAATATACTAAAAATAAATAAATAAATTATAAAATTATATTATCTGAAAATTGATCTAAACAGCACATAGAAAACTGTAAAACATTTATCTAAGAAGATCTACTAAATCTCAGCAATAAGAGTCAGTGTGTGCCATTTGAGCTATAAACTTCCCATTTTCTTCTCAACCTAGCTGTGTGTTTTTTGATAGCTTTATTCTGCTCACTCTACAATTTTACCTGACAGGAGCAGGAGATATGGTTATCTCATGTCATTTCCCAGATCTAAATTACTTAAGCTCTCTTCGGAGCAGACATGGAGGAGAAAACTGGAGACTCTAACAGTCACCCACCTACTACTCATAGGCTATGATCTTACCTCATCAGTGACAGAGATTACTGTGCCTGATTGACCTTACCCATTTGCTCATAGGGCAGAAATTAAACTCTGGGCAAAGGAAAATGAGAAAATCAGGGGTTATTGTACTACCTCCTTTTGTAACCCATTGGTAAAGTAAAGACATCACTCCAAGAGAAGCAGTAGGTTTTGTCCACCCTCAGATCCAGTGCAATACCTCAGAAGATCTGCTCAAGGGAAGAGGTAAGCTACAAGGACAGCTCTGCCTGAGGGTGAAGTATAGGCACTCCATCTTGCCCCCATAACCTCTATGCTGGGAAAAACTGCTATTTTAAATTTCTACTAAACATAGATAGTCCTTTCTTCTGTGAATTAATTCTGCTACTCTTAGCTTCTGTAAGCATGCTTTCTCAAATAATAAGGAAAATAAGCTCAATTATCTGGCCTTGCAATCTGCTCTGCTGCTGTCCCTGGTTACTCCCATGCCAGGTGTCTTTTAGTTATCTGAATTTTGTTGTACTCAAGGTTACTGAATTGTGCTATATTAAAGGCTACAAGTTTCCTGAAAAATATCTTCCAGTACACAGGGCTCTTTGTAAAGCCTACAAAAGGTCTGGAAACCCCATATTTGGGGGACGAAGAGACCAATAGGGTATAAAGGGAAAGCTTCCTCCATATTGCTTTGCTCAGACTTTGAGAGACAACTCCTATGAGATCGCTAGTGTAATAAAGGCTCCAAAATTTGGCTTACTGATTGGTTGACTAAGGCATCTTTTGTTCAGCTTGCTGATTTTCAATATAACAAGGGGACTGATTTCGGAGCAGAGATTAAAAACCTTGGCAAAACAATGGCTATTTTGATGGAGAGAAATTAAGAGGCAGCTAGTATCTCTGATCCAAGAGAAAAAAAAGCAGTGCAACCAGAAATTTAATAGACATATCTAGAGAGACAGTCAAGAAGAATCCTCCTGGGATCACAACCAATGTAGGTATTGGGAAAGCTATGTGCATGTATTACTTATGAGCAAGACATGGGAGACGCTTAAGAGCATTCCCTAACCCATATACAGAAAAATCAGTAAAAAGAAAAAGCCTTGTTGTCTCAAGGAGCTTAAGCACAACCTGTGAACAAAGTCTGGTGAAATAATAAAGGGTTCTGACCCCAAGGTGACTCCTAGGGACCTAGAAAAAAAATAAGATCCCATTTAGCTCTATTGATCTGGAAAGCTACATTTGCTCAACGTTGTATGGCCACAAAGGGAACTTTTCTCAGGTACAGGCAAGGATGGAACTTCTGAGACACTCATCTTAGGCTACAGTGGCACAAAATCCAAGTTCCTTGAACTGTAGAAACAGATTCTAAGCCACACACACAGTAGCAGAGGAAAATCGAACTTGTTTAATGAGATTAAGCACAGGCTTTGACCAATGATTGATTTATGATAAAACAAGGGTGAACTAGAGAAACCAGACTAAGAAGTCTGACTAGAAATTTTTAAAAAGTGAAAATAATCTTACAAATAATATCAGTCTACACCCTGAAGGAAAAAAAGACTTCACAGAAGTAATCCTGTGAAGTCACTAAATACATTTATAAAACAATTAAATAAACAACAAAAATAAATTTCAATAAAGAGAGAGGCTCAGTATACAGAGTTGTAACAATGTATTATTTGTCCAGTTTTCAACAGAAATACAAACTATATAGACAAATAGAAAATTTTAACTGATGCACAGGGAAATTTAAGCAATAAAAAGGACATTTGAGAGGACCCAGATGTTTCACTTTGCAGACAAAGATGTCAAAGCATTTCTTATAAATATTTTTAAAAAACTAAAAGAAACAATTTTAATGAGTTAAAGAAAATTATAAAATGACAAGAGACCCAAAGCACAAAATTCATTCACCGGGGGTGGGGGATGTCCCTTAGCCCAGCCTGCACCCACTCCAATCTGGGACCCCTCGAGGGATGTCCAACTGCCCATTTAGGCCCGATTCCAGTAGAATTGGGCCTAAATGGGCAGTCAGACATCCTTCTCACAATCCAGGACTGCTGGCTCCAAACTGCTCACCTACCTGCCTCCCTGAATGCCCCTAACTGCTTCTGCCTGCCAGCCTGATCACCCACTAACCACTACCCTGCCAGCCTAATTGATGTCTAACTCCTCCTCTGATAGTCTGTTTGCCCCCAACTTCCCTCCTCTGCTGGCCTGGTCACCCCTAACTGCCCTCCCCTGTAGGCTTGATTGCCCTCTACTGCCCTCCCTTGCAGGCCTGGTCCCTCTCAACTGTCCTTCCTTCCTGGCCTGATTGCCCACAACTGCCCTCCCTTGCAGGGCCTGGAACCTCCCAATGACCCTCCCCTGCTGGCCATCTTGTGGTGGCCATCTTGTGTCCACATGGGGGCAGGATCTTTGACCAATGGGGATAGCCCTCTTGTGTGTTGGAATGATGGTCAATCTGCAAATTACTCTTTTAGTAGATAGGATAGAGGCCTGGTACATGGGTGAGCGAAGGGCCTGTGGTGGTTTGCAGGCCTGCCATGCCTCCCAGCGACCCAAGTGGAAGCCCTGGGATATGGGATTAATTTATGTCTACAATTGAAACTTTGTAGCCTGGAGCGGAGCCAAGCATTCTGCTTACTCCATGGCGACAGCCATTTCTGTTTGAAACATTGTAGCCTAGAGTGAAGGCCTAGGCCGGCAATGGCAGACTGAAAGCTTGGCTTCCTCCATTGCCAGGGAATCCCAAGCCCCTGTTCTCTCCAGCTCAGTGGCTGCCACCATTTTTGTATCTTTTATAATTGAAACTTTGTAGCTTAGAGTGGAGGCCTAGGCCAGCAATGGCAGGCAAAAAGCTTGGCTTGCTCTGTTGCCAGGATAACTCAAGCCTTCCTCTTGCTCTCAGTGGCAGCAGCCATCTTGGTTGGGGTTTATTTGCATAATCTGCTCCTGATTGGCTGGTGGTTGTGGCTGTGGGTGTGGCTTGTGGGTGTAGTGAAGGTATGGTCAAATTTGCACATTACTCTTTTATTAGGTAGGACTAGAGGTCTGGTGTATGAAATTTGTGCATGAGGGGGGTCCCCTCAACCCAGCCTGCACCTTCTCTAATCTGGGATCCCTCAGGAATGTCTAACTGCTAGTTTAAGCCTGATCTCAGGGATTGGGCCTAAAATGGCAGTCAGACATCTCTCTTACAATCCAGAGCCGCTGGCTCTTACCTGCTTATCTGCCTGCTTGCCTCATTACCCCACCACACCCTCCGCCCCCAGCATCAGCCTGATCATCCCTAACTGCCTCTGCCTGCTGGCCTGATTGCCCCTAACTGCCCCCCCATGCCAGCCTGGTCACCCCCAACTGCCCCCCCCAACAGCCTGGTCACCCTCAACTTTCCACCCCCCATTGCCAGCCTGGTCACCCCACTCATCCTGCTGTTCTGTTGTTACTGTTACTATGATAGCATCCCAGACAATTTGCATATTTCTCTATTATTAGTATAAATATATCATCATATAAATAATATCACTGCAGAGGTAAAGACAAAAAATAACAGAAAATCTGGAAATGAAAAATACAAAAAGCAAAGTGAAAAATTCAGTAGAAATGCAAGAGTACATTTAGTTTTAGATAAAGGAATCAGCAAACTTGAAGATAGATCAATAGAGATTACGCAATCTGAAGAACAGAAAGAAAAAGGAGCGAAAAAAGTGAGCAGTCTCAGGTAAGAGTGAAATATGATGACTCAGATTAACATATGCATAATTGAAATAGCAGAAACAAAAGAAGTAAAGGACAGAAAAACATTTAAAGAAGTGGTGGTCACAAACTTTACCAATTGGTGAAAAACACTAATCTTCACATCTAAAAAAATTTTAAGCCCTAAAAATCAGATAACTACAAAGAAGTCCACAACTAGACACATAGTGAAAAAAATTGAAAGCCAAAGATAAAATCATTAAAGCAGCAAGTAAAAAAACAATCATGTATAGGGAACCCCAATAAGACAACTGACTTCACGTAAAATACAATGAAAGCCACAAAGCAATGAGATTCTATACTCAAAGTGTTGAGCCTTTGTATTTTGGTAGTGTTAGTGGAAACTTCTCTTTCATTTCTGAATTTGTTTATTGAGTTTTCTCTCTTTTTTTTTTCCTTAGTGAGTTTAGCCAGAAGTTTGTTTATTTTATTAATCTTTTCAAAGGACTAGCTGTTTATTTTATTAAATTTTTTGTAGTATTTTGTTCTCTGTTTCATTCAATTCTGCTCTTTTATTATTTACTAGAGGTCTGGTGCACAAAATTCATGCACAGGGAGGGCGGGTGGTATCTCTCTGCCCAGCCTGCACCCTCTCCAATCTGGGGCCCCTCAAGGGATGTCTGCGTTTAGGCCTGATCCCAGTAGGATTGAGCCTAAATGGGCAGTCAGCCATCCCTCTCACAATCCAGGGCTGCTGGCTCCAAAGTGCTCACCTGCCTGCCTTCCTGATTGCCCCTAACTGCTTCTGCCTGCCAGCCTGATCACCCCCTAACCACTACCCTGCCAGCCTGTTTGCCCCTAACTGCCCTCCCTTGCAGGCCTAGTCACCCCTAACTGCCCTCCCCTGCAGGCCTGCCCCCCCCCCCAAATGCCCTTCCCTGCAGGCCCAGTTGGCTCCAACTTCCCTCCTCTGCCTGCCTGGTCACCCCTAACTGCCCTCCCCTGCAGGCTTGATTGCCCCCTACTGCATCCCTTGCAGACCTGGTCCCTCCCAATTACCCTCCCCTACTGGCCAACTTTGACCACATGAGGGCAGGATCTTTGACTACATGGGGCAGCCATCTTGTGTTTGGAGTGATGGTCAGTCTGCATATTACTCTTTTATTAGATAGGATAAAGTCCTGGTTCACGGGTGGGGGCCAGCTGGTTTGCCCTGAAGGGTGGTCCAGATCAGGGTGGGGGTTCCCTTGGGGCATGGGGTAACCTGGGTGAGGGGCCTTTGGTGTTTTTCAAGCCTGTCATGCCCCCCAGCGACCCAACTGGAGGCCCTGGTATCTGGAATTTATTTATGTTATACAATTGAAACTTTGTAGCCTGAAGTGAAGCCAAGCCTCCTGCTTGTTCCGGTGGCCACAGCCATTTCTCTTGGGATATTTACCTTCTATAATTGAAACTTTGTAGCCTTAAGCAGAGGCCAAGGCAGCTAGGGCTGCCAAAAGCTTGGCTTCCTCCATTGCCAGGCAACCCTAGCCTTTGCTCTCTCCAGCTTCATGGCTGCCACCATTTCTGTTGGGATATATGTATCTGCTATAATTGGAACTTTGTAGCATTGAGTGGAGGCCTAGACAGGCAAGGGCAAGGTGGAAAGCTTGGCTTCGTCCATTGCCAGGGAAACCCAAGCCTCCTGCCTTCTCTCTGTGGCTGGCAGCCATCTTGGTTGGGGATTAATTTGCATATTGCTCCTGATTGGCTGGTGAGCATGGCTCTGGGCGTGGCTTGTGAGTGTAGTGGAGGTGTGGTCAATTTGCATATTACTCTTTTATTAGATAGGATTTTCTGCTGACTTTGGGCTTCTTTGTCCTTTTCCACTTATTTGAGATATAATTTTAGGTTGTTACATATAGGGATTTCTCTTTTTTCTTGAGATAGGCCTGTGATGATATAAACTTCTCTTTTATTACTGCTCTCACTGTATCCCAGAAGTTTGAATGTTGGACTGTCACTCTCACTTGTCTCCATATATCTTTTGATCTCACATTTCATTTCTTCTTTGACTCAGTCATTTTTTTAGCAGCATGATGTTTAATCTCCCCAAATCATGTGTTTTTTAGTTTCCTTTTCATAGTTGATTTCTAAATTCAAAAAAAATGTGATCAGGCAACATGCTTGGTTTAATTACCAAGCAAAGTTCTTAAAATTTTGAGGCTACTTTTGTGTCACAAAATGTGGAATATCCTTGAGAATTTCCATGTGCACTAGAGAAGACTGTGTAATCTGATATTTAGGATAAAAGCTTTGTAAATATCAATTATGTCCATTTTATGTATTGTTTTATTTAAGATCAATATTTCTTTACTGATTTTCTGTTTAGATGATCTATCTGTAGTTATTATGGGGTATTTAGATCCCTCACTATGATTGTGTTTTTGTCAGTTTCTCCCTTTAGTTCTGTTGGTAGTTGCTTCATATATTTTGTTCCTTTCAGATTGGACACATACACATAGAGAATTGTTAATTCTCTTTAATATAGTGCCCCTTTATCATTATAAAGTGTTCATCTTTTTCTCTCATTAACATTGTTATCTCAAAATATATTTATCAGATCTAAGTATGGTTCTCCATGGATGTCATTTGTTTAGACAATCTTTTTATTCCCTTTAACTTTGAGTCTATTTTTGTGTTTGCATCTAAGATGTATCTCCTGAAGGCAACATACGTATTTTTGTGTTTATTTGTTTGCTTTTTAAACCAGTTTGTTACTCTGTGCCTTTTTATTGGTGAATTAAGTCAATTTACATTAGGATAATTATTGATACAGGAGAATTTCCTATTGCCATTTTAACTTCTGTTTCTTATAGCTCTATGCCTCCATTAGTACTTTTCCTTTGTATTTTGGTCTGTTGTTTTTGTTTAGTGATATTCCATAATTTTTCTCTTTTTTAAGTTATGCATCCAATATTGGGATTTTTTTGTGCTGTTACCATTAGCTTTATGTAAAACAAAGTTTAATAAAGTCATCCTTTCTCTTTTGATTGCATCTATCCCATCCCCCTTTGCAAATTCAAACTTTACCCTTACCCCTTTTATATTTTTATTGTCACAATTTATTTCTATTTATGATGTAGGATTTTTGGATATATTACTGGTAGTTTTTGTGACAATTTTTCTTTGTTTCAGGTTGGATGACCCACTTTAGTGTTTTCTGCAATGAAGTCTTCTGGTAGAAAATTTCATCAGCTCCTTATTGTATCTAATAAAGAGGGAATATGCTAATTGACCACCACACCCTCACAAATGGCAGCATCTACAGCCAATAAAGAGTGAATATGATAATTGACTGCCATGACCTCACAAGATAAGATGGCAGTGCCCACAGCCACAAGACAGCAGCAACCAGTCCCCTCAGTCCTGACTCAACCAGCCTCAATCCCCCAGTCCCCTCAGCCTTACCTCATCTAGCCTCACTCCCCCAGTCCCTTCAGCTCCACCTCACCGAGTCCCTACAGCATCCAGCTGGAGTCCCCCAGTCCCCTCAGCCCTGCCTCATCCAACCAGAGTCCCCCAGTCCCCTTAGCCCCACAAAGGAAGGCAGTTGGAGGTGATTGGGCTGGCAGGGGAGGGCAGTTGGGGACAATCAGGTCAGCAGGGAAGCAGTTAGGCATCAATCAGGCCAGCAGGGGAGTGGTAGGGAGATATCTGGCTGGCACGCAGAGTGGTTAGTGGCAATCGGGCAGGTAGGCATGCAAGTGGTTAGGAGCTAGCAGTCCCGGATTTGAGAGGTATGTCCAACTGCCAGTTTTGTGGGATCAGGACTAAATCAGCAGTCAGACAACCGCTGAGAGGTCCCAGATTGAAGAGGGTGCAGGCTATGCTGAGCCCCACCCTCTCATGCATGAATTTGGTGTACCAGGCCTATAGTGTCTTGATTTATCATTCATATTTAAAGAATATCATTGCTGGATATATTATTCTTGGATGGTAATTACTCTCTTTCAGTAGTTTGGATATTGTTTTCACTTTATTGTGACATATAGACTTTCTGCTAAGTGGCCCCATGTTAATTTAATGGGCTTTCCTTTATAGGTCATTTTGTTCTTTTCCATGGCTACCTTGGGAATTATTTCTCGTTATTAATTTTTGATGGTTTTAATACAATGTGCCTTGGAGAAGGCCTTTTTAGGTTGAGGTTAATAAGTGTTCTGTTTTCTTCTTAGATTTGAGGATCTTGTTCTTTCTATAAGTTTGGAAAGTCCTCATCAACTATTTGTTTGAATAGGCGCTCCTTTCCTTTCTCCCTCTATTCATTTTCTGGTATGCCTAATATTCTATATGCCACAAAATTCAATAACCTAGAAAAAATGAATAAGGTTCCAAAAATATTTAACCTGCCTAGACTGAAGCATGAATAATTGGAAATTCTAAATAGAGAAATCAACAGTAAGAAAATTAAAACAACCATTAAAATATTCCCCAAAAAGTGAAAGTCCAGGACCATATGAATTCACTAGTGAATTCTTCCAAACATTCAAAGAAGATTTGATACCTATCCTTCTCAAACTCTTCCAAAATATGAAAAATAGATGAGACTTTTTAACACATTTGATGTGTCCAAGATGCTCCTAAAACAAAACCTTGGCAAGAATAACACACACATACAAAGCTACAGAGCAATATCCTGTATAATAAAAACCTATATGCAAATCAACCAAACAACAAGTTGCTATTATGTGCACTGACCACCAGGGGGAAGGCACTCCAGGCAGGAGCTGCCCAGGCCAGCCAAGGTGGGTGCAAGTGGGATGCCCCCTGATCACCCTGCCAGTCACCCTGTAGAGGAAGGCTACCAGCCGTGGTGGTGGCGGCAGGACAAGGCCATCAAGTGGGTGGTGCCATGCTGGCCAAGGTGGGTGCCAGGGGGTCCCCATCATTGCCTTGCTGGCCACCCCACAGATTGGCCCTGCTTGCTACCCAGGCCTAGGGATCCTACCTGTGTGCAAATTTTGTGCACTGAGCCTCTAGTCTTTAATGAATACAAATGAAAAATCCTAAATTAAATATTAGCAAATTAAATGCAACACATTAAAAAACTAATACAGATAAAAATTACAACTAAACTACAGAACACTCATCATTTAGAACCACCTGATATCTAGCTGAATGGAAGACCTACAATTTAGAATATAAAGAAGTGCTGATAAGACCTGTAGGAGGGATGGAAGAAGCTGGTTTACACCCATATTTTTTTTCATGGTAGATAAAAATTAGGGGGTTATCTAAGTTTCAGAGGTCTTCCCTGAGTAGTGAGTAGTCCTAGCCCTTCACCAGGACCCCCAGCCCATGGTCCCAATGTCAGGAAGAGACGTCCCCATAACTTCTGGTAAAAACCAACAGGGATTGTGACTGAGTAAGATGAAGAGCTGCTGGAGTCCTAGGGTGTTCCTCTTAAAGGGCTCACACAGACTTACTTGGAGTCATTACTGAGTTCCAGCACTGAGGCAGCAACTTGAAAGGTTCCAGGGACCTACAAGAAGAACTTAAGTGTCTGGTTTTAGAACTAGAGCTGGAGGGGCATCTTTATCCCAGAAATAAGTGCTGGCAGAGGCCATTGTATTTTTTTCTGAACCTCCATTCCGCGCGCCCCCCCCCCCCCGCCACACACACACACACACACAGAGCCAGCAGGCAAGCACCATATATGTCTTCATCAACCTGGCTATTGCTGTTCACACAATCAGGTAATTCCCTGACCCTGTTCCCCTCTTCACTTATGGGCCCACCCAAGATAATTGCAGTGGCTTTTCCTTATGAATAACCTGTCTTGGTTCATGCTTCAGACTTTCCTACAATCGTTCAAAAAAGCAGCATCGGGTCTTGGCATGTTCTGTACTTCCTGTTAAGTGGCCCAAAGCCTATCACTAGCAGCAGCTGTCCTCAGTTTACAGCTTGGCCTCACCTGGGCACCTCTAAGTCAAGCACAAATAGCATCCGTCTGCAGATCACTCTGTAGTTTATGCTAGCTGGCCCCAAGCGGACTACAGGCAGCAGCTGACTTTGGCCTGCTCCTCCAGGGAAGTCCCAGACCCAGCACACACTGTGGACAGCTTCACATCACATTGGAACACCACCCAACTACCTAAACAAGTGCCACACTCAAGGGGTGGACTCAGCATGCACCATAGCCCCAGTGAAGTAAGTCTTTCTCTGTGGGATGGACCCCTGCACAGCTGATACTATATACTGTTTTTAGCCAACCCTTTCAGTCCATTTAGTCTAGGGGTAAATCTCTCCAATAACATGACAACAGAAATCAAGGCTCAACTCTACAGCAAGAGGGGGTACACAGCTCAGGAATAGTAAGGCTCACCTGGAGTGCCCAACTCAGTGAATGCGGTGGCTGTGTCACTGAACCCTACAGGTCACCTACTACATTAAGCCACTCTAGCAAACCCAGGAGACATAGCAGCTCTACCTAATATATAAAAACAAACACAAGAAGGCTGCCAAAATGAAAAGACAAAGAAACTTGTTCCAAATGAAAGAACAGAATGAAACTTCACAGAAATAAACAAAAATGAAGGCAAAAAAATATACTAGATGCATAGTTTAAGACACTGGTTATAAATGGATGCTCAAAAAACTTAAGGGCAAGTAGATGAACTTAGAATTTCAATAGCATTTAAAAAACAACATGGAAATAAAACCAAAACCACTCATAAATGAAGGAAACACTAACTGTAATGAAGAATAATATAAAGGGAAACAACAGTGGAGTAGTTGAAGCTGGGAATCAAATCAGTAACTTGGAATATAAGGAAACATAAAACACTGAATTGGAATAACAAAAAGAGAAAAAAATAAGATAGTATAAGGAATATCTTATACAACTTCAATTGTAACAACATTCACATAATTGGGGGCCAGAGGGAGAAGAGAGAATGAGCAAAAAATTAAAAACCTATCTTAACATATAATAACAAATCTTCCATAACTGGTGAGGAAAATAAACATACAAATGTTGGAACTACAGAGTCCCAAACAAGATAGACTCAGAAAGGTCCACACAAATACACATCATAAATAAAACGCAAAGATTCAAACAAAGATAGAACCTTAAAAACAGCTAGAAAAAAGCATTTAGTTACCTACAAGAGAGCTCCCATATGATGGTCAACTGATTTCTTCAGAAATTTGCAAGCCAGAAAGGAGTGACAAAAAATATTCAAAATGATGAAAAGAAAGGACTGACAATGAAGATTACTCTACCCAACAAGGCAATAATCTAGAATCAAAAGACATATAAAGATCATCCTAGAAAAAAAGAGATAAAGGAATTTATCACCACTAAACCAATATTATATGAAATGGTAAAGGGTCTTCTTTAGGAAGAACAACAACATAAAAAAGATCAATGATCTGAACAATAAAATGGCAAAAAATACATATCTATAAACAATTGAATCTAAATATATATATATATATATATATATATATGTATATCAACTGAATCTTAAAAGTGGAACAGAAACAGACTTATAGATTCAGAGAACATTTTTACAGTTGTCAGATGAAAGGAGGATTGGAGGGAGATACGGTTGAAAAAGATGAAGGATTTAAGAAATACAAATTCATAATAGCCATGGATATGTAAAGTATAACATAAGTAATACACTCAATAATATTCTACTAAATGTGTATTGTGTCATACAGGTACAACATTCATTAGAAAGATCACTTAGTAAGTTATATAATGTGGGAGGGAGAACTAAGATGGCGGCAAAGGTAAAACACCTATCTTGCCGTCATAATCAGCAATTTTAATACTACAACTTAACGAAAGAACAAACACCTTCCAGAATCACCAGAAAGCTCGCCGAGTGAAAATTCCACAAATAAAAGTGAAGAGAAGACACTGTGACTCGGAGGAGCAGCGGTGGACAGCGTTGAAAGATTCGCACGGAGAGAGGTTTGGAGTGCGCACCGCGGAGAGGGCGGGCGGCTGAAAACCGGACAGTTTTCTCGAACGGGGAGACAAAGGCGGCCCACTGGACTGATTCTCCAGCTCTGGGCGAAGTCCAGAGAACCCACTATCACACAGGGTGAAAACTGGACAGTGTGAGGGCACGCCGAAGCTCGGGTGCTACCGGGTCTCCCAGCTTGCGGAGAAGGCAGTTCGCGTGCGAACAGCTCGGCTGTATGACCGCACAGAGAGTGCACCGCGACTTGTCTCTCATTGGGAAAACAGTCAGACTGCTTTGTTTTACGACCCTGGGTGAGACATTGCGCATGCAGACTCATTTTGGGAAAGTCTGAATTCCCTGGCAACCGGCAGCAGGTGGAGCTCCCCAGCGGCTCTCTCTCAGAAGTGCTGGCGGCCATTGCCCCCGGCACAGAGTCCCTGGGGCCTCATAGGGCGGAGCTAACACTGTCTGCTTGGCCTGGAGACTCTGCCCACCCAACCTGAGCACAGCTGAGCTTCAAAGACAATTGGCCTGGAGGTCAACCCTCCAAGTGCTAACAACGATTAACTGAGCTTAACTTCAGCAAGACTGTGCAGCCCATATCCACCTCAGGTAACCGGGGAGGCTGAGCCACTATCGCTAGTAAGAAGTCTACCACACAAAGCTAATTGACCAACTCAGGGAAGCAGCCGCCATGCAGCAACATGGAAAGAAATCAGATGTGAAAGAAATGGAGGGGAAAAAAACGACTGGACATGGAATTCAAAACCACGGTTATAGGGTTTTTCAAGAGGCTCCAACAAAAGATCGAGGCCTATAAGGAAATAAGCAAGACCACAAAGGATATGAATGAATCCTACAAGAAAATGAACAACACCCTCAAGGATATAAACGAGAGCTGCAAAGAAATGATCAAGACCAACGTGGAAATGAATGAGTCCTACAAGGAAATTAAAGAAACCCTCAAGGATATAAAGGAGACTCTCAAGGATATGAAAAAGGACCAACCAGAAATTAAGCATACACTGACTGAAACAAAAAATATTATACAAAGACCTAAAAGTGCTCTGGAGCACCCCAAGAACCAAGTTCAAGATTTGAAATACAAAGAGGTAAAATCCACTCAGCTGAAAAAGCAAGAAACCAAAAGAATCCAAAAAATTGAAGATAGTGTAAGGGGACTCTGGGACAACCTCAAGCATACCAACATCCGAATTATAGGGGTGCCAGAAAAATCGAGAGGCCAAGACAATGAAAACCTATTTGAAGAAATAGTGACCGAAAACTTCCCACACCTGGTGAAAGAAATTGACTTAGGAGTCCAAGAAGCGCACCGAACCCCAATATATAGGAACCCTAAGAGGACTACACCGAGGCACATCATAATTAAAATGCCAAGAGCAAAAGAAAAAGAGAGAATATTAAAAGCAGCAAGAGAGAAACAGTTGGTTACCTATAAGGGAGCACCCATACAATTGTCAGCGGATTTCTCAACAGAAATGATGCAGGCCAGACAGGAGTGGCAAGAAATATTCAAAGTGATGAACAGCAAGAATCTACAACCAAGATTACTCTATCCAGAAAAGCTATCATTCAGAATTGAAGGTCAGATGAAGTGCTTCGCAGATAAGAAAAAGCTAAAGGAGTTCATCACCACCAAACCAACATTATATGAAATGCTGAAAGATATTCTTTAAGAAGATGAAGAAGAAAAAGGTAAAGATGAAAATTATGAACAACAAATACACATCTATCAACAAATGAACATAAAAATCAAGTGAATTGATAGGCTGTTGAACAGGATAGACTGGTGAATATAACAGAGACATGGACATAGAGAGGGAATGGACTGACAATTCTTGGGGAGAAAACAGTTGTGGGAAGTGCAGCAAGAGACTGGACAAAAATCTAGCAACAATGGGAGAGGACAGTGGGGAGGGGGAGGTGAGGGTGGAAGGTGGGATAGGTACAGGGTGGAGGGGAGCTATAGTGGGATAAAAAGGGGAAACAATGTAATTAATAAACTGAACAATAAAGATTTAAAAAAAAATCCTAACCTTAACCCTAACACTAATGCTAAACCTAACGCTAGCCCAAGGCTTGGTCTTAGCCCTAGCCCTAAATAAAAAAAAAACTAAAAAAAATAAGTTATATAATGTGTAATTACTGGGTTGCACTCCAGAAACTAATATAATAGTGTTTGTGAATTGTAATTCAAAAATTAAAAATGGGGAGAGGAAAAAAGATGGCGGGGGGTCAGAAGGACGCGTAATCATTTGTGTCCTGGGGTAGACAGGGTGAGCAGCTGAGGGTCGCGGGAGGAGTGTTTGTTGGCGAGTGGGGGGACAGCAGGGCTTTGGGAGAAGGAGGAGGACTGCTAGATTAGCCGACCTTAACGGAGCGGCTCCGGTGCGGCTCGGTTCTCTCCCGGAGCCTGGTTCAGAGGCGGCTGCGCCATCTTAAAGGCGAAGAGCCTAAAAAGTTTACAGTTGCGGTACCCACTGGGCGTCTGAGACTACCACCTCCTCCCCAACATGGATTCCTAGTTGGTGAAGAAGCGGACTCCGAGGAAACCTGTGCTCAGCCACGGAAAGGTCAGGTTTCTCCAGGGGTTAAGGGAGCTGGTAACACAGGGAGATTCGTGTCTGGCGAAAAAAGAGGAAAACCCGCGGCTGTTGGAGCCGGCAAACGTGGAAGAGGGTCCTCGGAGCTGGTGACAGGAGGGGGGATACATAGAGGGCGACACATTTGGACCTGAAGGAGAGGGCCAGCCTGGCAGTTTTGGGAGGGAGCGGGCTGCCAAACCCAAGGGGAGAAAGGGTTTCACGCAAACATACCAGCAGGACGTGAGTTCGCGCGACTGCGTTGGTCCTCTCTAAATCCGAATGTCTCAGCACTGAACGAGGGGGGATCCCCTGGTGGGGGATAACCTGGGAGACCACAGGGGCGAGCTGTTTTTCTGACACTGGGGATCAGAACAGGTCCTCACAATTAAGAGAGGCAGCTCTGGGGTAGCCTATTTCCACAAATCAGTAGTAAATACCATAGACATAGCGGGATTTTAGACCAGGCTAGAGAGGACCAATAGACCCGGAGGTCAATTCAGAAACACTGCCACCTAGGGGCTGAATCATAAATTGTCTCTTGTGTAATACAAATCAAGGAAACAATTTTATTTCTATTTAAATTTTTTAAGTGCCATTTTATTCCATCTTTATTCTACTCAGAGATTAGTGATATATAGTCTTTTTTCATCTACCCTTTAGTATCTCTTTAACCTACTTCAACTTCCCCCTTATGCCAGCACTCTCTTGCTAACCTTTCCTTAGTGTCTTATTCCCCTTACACTTTTTCTGCTTTAGATTTTCCTTATTCTCTCTTTTTAGCCCCTGTTAAAATTTCACCCCACTTTTATATCCAATCTCCAACCACCTGCTCCAAGTCCATAAACATCTAATGCTTCTCCGACTTCACTATCCTAAAATGTTTTTCTCTCGGTCCTGCTGATGTTGTTTATATTTTATGCATATTTGTGAGATTGGTTTGGTTATTCTTTCCTTTTAATTTGTTGTGTGGGGCGGGAGTTGGCATTGTTTTGTGTATTGGTGATGTTTACATTGTTTTTTGATAGATTTAAGCTTCTGTGTTCCCTAACCTCCCTTGATATTAGTTGTTGTATGTAGTTTCTATCAGTCTCCAGGTACTCGTTGCTGGCTTTTGCTGGGATTAGTGGCGGTCCTTTGGGAGGTTCCAACCCATATTTATAGTTTACTCCCTTTTCCTTTCTTTTAAATCCTTCCCCTTTTCCCAACTTTATTTTGGCATTCCCCATCTTTCTTTCTCTCTTTCTTTCTTTCTTTCTTTCTTTCTTTCTTTCTTTCTTTCTTTCTTTCTTTCTTTCTTTCTTTCTCTCTCTCTCTCTCTCTTTCTTTCTTTCTTTCTTTCTTTCTTTCTTTCTTTCTTTCTTTATTTTGTGTGTGCGAGTGTGTTTTCTCTTACTCTCTCTTACCCCACCTATCACCTAATTTAACTTCCTCTGGCAATCACTTTTAATTTGGAGTTACCAATACTGTGAATACATTCTTCTTCTGTGCCTGGTGTCCTGCACCTGGTTGTGTTGTAGTCTGAGCCTATAAATCAACACAGGAGAGTGAGAACTACATAACAAGACACACAGAGAAGAAAGACAATGGGGAGACAAAGAAATAGCCCACCAATGAAAGAAAAGCAAGCCTCACCAGAAAAAGAGGTAACCGAAATGAGAGCAAACAACCTGTCAGAGAGAGAGTTCAGAGAAATGGTCATAGGGTGGATGAAGAGAACAGAAGCCAATACAATTAAGAACCATGAGGAATTGAAGAGGAATCAAGAGGAAATGAAGAAGAGCCAGGAAGAACTGAAGAAGAACTATGAAGAAATGAAGAAGAATTATGAGGAAATGAAGAAGACCCAAGAAGAAATGAAAAGTGACATTGCTGAGGTAAAGAACTCCATAGAAAGTATCAGGAGTAGACTAGATGAAGCAGAGGACCGCATCAGTGAGCTGGAAGACAAGATAGGAAAAAAACACCCAAGTAGAGCAGCTTCTAGAAAAAAAAATTAAAAAGCAGGAGGAGAGCCTAAGGGAACTTTGGGACGACATGAAACAAAACAACATATGTATAATAGGGCTTCCAGAGGGACAGGAAACTGAGCAAGGAATAGAAAACCTGTTGGAAGAAATAACTACAGAAAACTTCCCTGATATAGGAAAGAAAAAACCCACACAAATCCAAGAAGCTCACAGAGTTCCAAGCAAATTAAACCCCAAAAGACCTACACCAAGGCATGTTATAATTAAATTGGCAAACATCAACGACAAAGTGAGAATCCTAAAAGCTGCCAGAGACAGACAGAAAGTCACCTACAAAGGAACACCCATCAGGTTAGCAAGTGATTTCTCAACAGTAACTTGTCAGGCCAGAAGGGATTGGAATGAAATATACAAAGTTATGCAAAGAAAGGGTCTGAATCCTAGAATACTGTACCCAGCAAGGCTATCAATAAAAATTGAAGGTCAAATCAGGAGCTTCACAGACAAAAAAGGTCTAAGGGCATACATTACCACCAAACCAGCAATGCAAGAAATGCTAAAGGGTCTGCTGTGAAAAGCAATAGGAAGCCATGAAAGAACATAGGGGAAAAGAAAAAAAATGGCTACAAATAACTACCTATCAATAATTACTTTAAATGTAAATGGTTTAAATGCACCAATCAAAAGACATAGGGTAATAGACTGGATAAGAAAACACGACCCATATATCTGCTGTCTATAAGAAACCCACCTCCAAAAAAAAGATGCACACAGACTGAGGGTGAAAGGATGGAAAAAGGTTCTTCAGGCAAATGAAAATGGAAAAAAAGCTGGGGTAGCAATACTTATATCCTACAAATTCGATCTCAAAGTGAAGGATGTAATAAGAGATAAAGAAGGCCACTACATAATACTAAAGGGAGCAATCCAACAAGAAGAAATAACTCTGGTAAACATATATGCACCCAATATAGGAGCACCCAAATACATACTGAAACTCCTAGAGAATATCAAGGGAGAGATAGACAGCAATACAATCATAGTAGGAGATTTTAATACCCCACTATCACCATTGGACAAATACTCCAAACAAAAAATTAGTAAAGAAACATCAATCCTCAATGAATCACTAGACCAGAAGGAATTAATTGACATTTTCAGATCATTTCACCCCAAAGCCACAGAATATACATTCTTTTCAAGTGCCCATGGGTCATACTCAAAGATAGACCATGTGTTGGGTCATAGGCAAAGTCTCTCCAAATTCAAGAAGATAAAAATCATATCAAACACATTCTAAGATCACAAGGGCATAAAGCTGGAAATCAACTACAATAGAAACAACCCAAAGAAATCAAACGCATGGAGACTAAACAGCATGCTATTAAACTATGACTGGGTTACTATGGAGATCAAGGAACAGATAGAAAACATCATGGAAACAAATGACATCAACAGCACAACAATCCAAAATCTATGGGACACAGTGAAAGCAGTTCTGAGAGGGAAGTTCATAGCTCTACAATCCTACTTCAAAAAACTAGAAACAGCGGCAATAAATTATCTAACCCAACAACTCAAAGAGTTAGAAAGAAAGCAACAAGAAAAGCCCAGTGTAAGAACAAGGAAGGAAATAGTAAAGATCAGAGCAGAAATAAATGACATAGAGACCAAAGAAACAATAGAGAAGATCAACAAAACCAAAAGCTGGTTCTTTGAAAGATTAAACAACATTGATGAACCTCTAGCCAGACTCACCAAGAAGCAAAGAGAGAGGACCCTAATAAATAAAATCAGAAATGAAAGAGGTGAAATAACAACAGACCCCATTGAAATACAAAGTATTGTTAAAAATTACTATGAACAACTCTACTCCAACAAACTGGACAATCTGGAGGAAATGGATATATTTCTGGAAAAATATATCCTCCCAAAACTCAATCAGGAAGAATCTAAACAACTCAATAGACCAATAACTGTGGAAGAAATTGATGCAGTCATCATAAAGCTTCTGGCAAACAAAAGCCCAGGGCCAGACGGCTTCACAGGGGAGTTTTACCAAACATTCAAGGAAGAACTAAAACCTATACTCCTCAGACTATTCCAGAAAATTCAAGAGGATGGAACACTTCCAAACTCCTTCTATGAAGCTAACATCACCCTAATACCAAAACCAGATAAAAATGACACAATGAAAGAGAATTACAGGCCAATATCCCTCATGAATATAGATGCCAAAATCCTCAATAAAATTCTAGCAAATCGGATCCAGCAGTACATCTGAAAGATCATACACCATGACCAAGTAGGATTTATCCCAGGAATGCAAGGATGGTACAATATCCGCAAATCAATAAATGTGATACATCACATTAACAAATTGAGAGATAAAAATCACATAGTCATATCAATTGATGCAGAAAAAGCATTTGACAAAATCCAACACCCTTTCTTGATAAAAACTCTCAACAAGGTAGGAATAGAAGGATCATACCTCAACATAATAAAAGCCATATAAGATAAACCCACAGCAAACATCATACTCAATGGGCAAAAACTACAACCATTTCCCTTAAGAACAGGAGCAAGACAGGGCTGCCCACTCTCACCACACCTATTCAACATAGTACTGGAAGTATTAGCCATTGCAATTAGACAAGAAGAAGAAATAAAAGGCATCCAAATTGGAAAAGAAGATGTAAAGCTATCCTTATTTGCAGATGACATGATATTGTACATAAAAAACCCGAAAGACTCCATAAAAAAGCTAATAGACTTAATAAATGAGTTCAGCAATGTAGCAGGCTACAAAATCAATGCCAAGAAATCTATTGCATTCCTATACACCAATAGTGAACTTACAGAAAGGGAGACTAAAAAAGCAATCCCATTTACCATCACACCAAAAAAATTAAGATACCTAGGAATAAACTTAACTAAGGGGGTAAAAGACCAATTTGCAGAAAACTACAGGACGCTAAAAAAAGAGATAGAGGAAGATGTAAACAGATGGAAGAACATACCATGTTCATGGATTGGGAGAATCAACATAATTAAAATGTCCATACTACCCAAAGCAATCTATAAATTTAATGCACTCCCCATTAAAATACCAATAGCATACTTCACAGACCTAGAAAGAACTCTCCACAAATTCATCTGGAATAAAAATGGCCCCGGATAGCCACAGCAATCCTGAGAAAGAAGCACAAAGTCGGTGGGATTTCAATACCAGATTTCAAGCTGTATTACAAAGCTACTGTTCTCAAAACAGCCTGGTACTGGCACAAGAACAGACATACAGTTCAATGGAATAGAATAGAGAATCCAGATATCAACCCAAACCACTATGCTCAATTAATATTTGGCAAATAGGTATGAACATAAAATGGCATCAAGATAGTCTCTTCAATAAATGGTGTTGGAAAAATTGGATAGATACATGCAAAAAAACTAAACTAGACCACCAACTTACACCATACACAAAAATAAACTCCAAATGGATACAGGACTTAAACGTAAGACAGGAAACCATAAAAACATTAGAGGAAGCTACAGGAAATGAAATCTCAGACATATGCCAAAAGAACTTCTTTGATGATACTGCTCCTAGGGCAATGGAAGCTAAAGACAGAATAAACAAATGGGACTACATCAAAATCAAAAGCCTTTGCACAGCTAAAGAAACCATCAACAAAACAACAAGAAAACCCACTGTATGGGAGAACATATTTGCAAATGTTATCAGTGATAAAGTTTTAATCTCAAGCATCTACAGGCAACTCACACAACTCAATAAAAGGAAGACAAATGATCCAATAAAAAAAATGGGCAACAGACCTAAATAGATCCTTTTCTAAAGAAGACAAAAGGAAGGCCCACAGACATATGAAAACTTGCTCAAAGTCACTAATTATCTGAGAGATGCAAATCAAAATGACTATGCGATACCACCTCACACCTGTCAGAATGGCTTACATCAACCAATCAACAAATGACAAGTGCTTGCGAGGATGCGGAGAAAAAGGAACTCTCCTGCACTGTTGGTGGGATTGTAGACTAGTGCAGACACTGTGGAGAACAGTATGGAGTTTCCTCAAAAAACTAAAAATGGAGCTCCCATTCAACCCAGTGATCCCACTTCTAGGAATATAACCCCAGAAACTAGAAAGGAGAATTAGAAAGGATATATGTACCCCTATGTTCATAGCAGCACAATTTATCATAGCTAAGACTTGGAAACAGCCGAAGTGCCCATCAGCAGATGAGTGGATTAAAAAACTGTGGTACTTCTACCCAATGGAATACTACGCTGCGGTAAAAAAGAAAGAGCTCCTACCATTTGTAACAGCATGGATGGAATTAGAGAGCATTATGCTAAGTGAAAATAGCCAGGCAGAGAAAGACAAATATCACATGATCTCACTCATTTGAGGAATATAATGAATTACATAGACTGATGAACAAGAATGGATCCAGAGACTGAGAAAAGTCCATTAAAATGTCAAACCTCAGGGTAAGTGGCAGGTCGTGGGAGTAAGGGGGAAAGTCAATATATTTGAATGCTTGAACTAAGGTAAGTGATTTGTGTTTTTACATCCCTGCCAAAGTTTATATAAAGTTATAAAAAAATTGGCAGCTAGTTTGAGATTGAATTAACATGGCCTAGAGCATGTCATCTCTTATGGACACCAGTTCTTAGGCTAGGCCCTCCTTAACCTCCCGTGACACCACAATACCCTTACATGATATTATTCTACAATGTCATTATAATATTTGATATTTGACAACAGCATATTATACAATTATCCCAAATAAACTTATAAACTAATTCTTTGAATGTTGGGCAGCAACTTAAAAAAAGGATAGGAAATCCCTTTCAGAAGGGATTAAGGCACTTGGAAGGCATCCGAGCATTCTATATTGGCCCCTCTGGCCCTTTTGCCAAGAGGGACCCTCTTCTTATTATCCAACTACACACAGCTGATGCGTGAACTTTCAGTTCAAGCTGTGTCTGAAGTCTCTGGGCAGTTGGCACCATGGATCTGTCTCTCGACCAGTGGCGTGAGCTGGGCCCTCTCTGGAGAAGAAACCTGGGTCACCCGAGATATGTGATCAGTACCGGGACCCCGCCAGCAGGCGAGGGGACCCCATGGCAGGGGCTGGACGTGGAGGCCACAGGGGGGCATAGACTACAAAGGAGACAGGACTGAACCTCACATGACCCTGTTTGGCCCCGGAGGATGGCTGGTTAGCCAGAGACGGGTAAGATTCCTCAGGGAAGGAACAACCTAAGACAGGCACAGTTACAGAGGGGCCAACAGGAGAGAACTAAAAGATCAACAGAGGTGGGGCACAGACCCTCATCCACAAACCTTGCAGGGGCTTGAATTCTCACCCCTCCTGAGGGAGGTCTCCTACCCCCACGGCTGCTACGCCTCCCACGCACAACTCACACCGGGACCCAGGTTGGAGACAGAGACTCGGCCAGCAATAGCTGCCCTATATCTAAATTTAATTTATTACAAGGAATTCTGAGGACCTACTCAAAAATGCAAATATTCCTTTCCACAAGTATTTACTGGGTAAACTAAGATTTCTGCTTGAGTATTAAAATTGACAGTAAAATAGTAATCAAGTTTTCAGATTAATTTAAATTTGCCAAGTGAAATAAGTGAATACTCAAGAAAATCTAACTGTACTGGACAAAAAGCTTTTCCTAAAACAATAACTAAATTATTTATTAGTAGTTCATCTCACTGCAAATTTGCCTAACATCCAAAGAACCTAAAGTAGAAATATTTGTATACAAAAATTAAAATTTAAAATTACCAAGACTGCAAGATAAAATTTCCAAAAGCCCCTATTAACCAAAAAAGGGGGCATGGTAATGAGGTAATATCATGTAAGGAAAAATATCCTATAAGTAAAATACATGTAGAAAATTCTTACTCCAGAAAAGAAAATTCAATTTGTAAAACCAGCTGCAGGACACCCATAAAAAAAAAAACACACACATGGTGTCAAAATAAGCCAAAGGAAAATCATTTAGGCAAAAATAAAAAGAATCCCAAGTCTATTTTGCAGAGAGGATCCCTTTGTTAACCTTTGGTCGAGAATGTGTTTGTGTGTTTGCAGAGAACAACTCCAAGACCATGTGGGTTCCTGCGACAGTGAGGAACTGACGGGCCTGTTCCATCCACGAGGATGGTCCAGAGATAGCGGACGCTGACGACACCTTGCCATGCTAGCAGTCAGCAGCTGTGTGTGGCTGCAGGCGGCCCAGGAACATACCAGAGAGGATGGATCTTGCATTGCCACGATGTGTCCGCCATCTGGATACCATTGCTGACATGTGCACATGAAGAACTGTTTGACATTGAAACTGGGACTCAGAACAGTTGGACATTGAAACTGACACTCAAACTTTTTTTGCTCTTATACGTTTGTTTTTAGTATGCAGAGGCAAGATATTTTTGAAGAAAAGAAACAGGGGGAAGTGATTGATATAGAGGCAGGGTGGCCTTGAACAGGCTGTCAAGCTACAGGGGGAAGGCTGGAGTGGAGGGGAGGCAGATGCTGGGGGAGATCAACCAAAGGACTTGTATGCATACATATGAGCATAACCAGGAATGAAAGACTCTGGGGTGGGGAGGGAGGCAGGTGGGGACATGTGCTGGGGGGTAGGGGAGGCTGAGGGGAGGATATTGGGAGGGGAGGAAAACATATGTACTTCTATTAAATATAAGTTATATTGTAAATAAAAATTTTTAAAAATAGATAAATAAATAAAAAATGAAACGGAAAAGAAAGAAAAAAAATTAAAAAATGATTTAAAATAAAAAATAATAATAGGACATCATGATCAAATTGCTTTCATTCTAGTGTCATAAATATGGTTAAATATATGCAAATTGATCAATGTAATGCACTTCATTAACAAAGGATAAAATCATATGATTTCATAAATAGATGTAGAAAAAAACACGACAAAATACCACATCCAATCATGATTAAAATACTTTAAAAAATGACTATAGGAAGAAAGCACATCAACATAACGAAGGCTATATATGAAAAACACTCAACTAATATACTCAATGGTAGAAAACTAAGGTTTTCCTCTAAGATCAGAAGAAAGAAAAGTATGTCAACTTTCACCACTCTTACTCAACATAGTACTGAAAGTTTTAGACAGAGCAATCAGGCAAGATAGATAGATAGATAGATAGATAGATAGATAGATAGATAGATAGATGATAGATAGATAGATAGATAGATGTCATCCAAATTGGAAACAAAGAAGTGAAAATGATACTTTCAGCAGATGACATGGTTCTTTATAAATAAAACCCTAAAGACTCTATAAAATATTAGAAACGATAATAAATAGCCCAGCCAGCATGACTCAGTGGTTGAGTGTCAACCTATGAAACAGAAAGTCACAGTTCCATTCCCAGTCAGGCTACAAGCCTAGGCTGCAGATTCAATCCCCAGTGTGGGGTGGGCAGAAGGCAGCTGATTAATGATTCTCACTCCCTCTCCCTTCCTCACTTAAATCAATAAAAATATATTTTAAAAAACAATAAAAAATACAACAAAATCCCAGGTTACAAAAACTCACTACATTATTATATATTAAGAATGGACTTTCAGAAAAAGAAATGAAACACACACACACACACACACACACACACACAATTATTTTTGCAATTGAAACAAACAGAATAAAATACAAAAAAATGTGAAGGACGAATATATTGAAAGCTACAAAGTATAATTGAAAGAGATTAAAAAGTACACAAGGGAGTGGAAAGATATTCCAGGTTATATGAACTAGAAGAATCACCATAGTTAATATACCAATATTACCCAAAGCAATATATAGACATAATGCAATTCCCAGAGAAAATATCAATGCCATTTTTTTTAATGAAATAGAACAACAACAAATCAAATCAGGATAGGACCACAAATGCCAAAAGCAATCCTTAGAAAAAAGAATGAAGCCAGAGTTATCACAATATGTTACTTTAAATTATACTACACAAGGATGATAATCAAAATAGCATGGTATTGGCAGAAAACCAGACACATAGACCAATGAAATAGAATTAAGAGATCAGAAATAAACCAACATGCATAAGGGAAAATACTTTTCATCAAAGGATTTAAAAACATGCAATGGAAAAAAGAAAGCCACTTCAATAAGTGGTGCTTGGAAAATTGGAAAGCCACATGAAAAAGAATGAAACTAGAATATAATTTGTCCCCATGTACAAATATTAACTCAAAATGAATCAAATACCTAAACATGAGATTTGAAAAAAATGAATTATGTAAAAATGAATTATGTAAGAGAAAACATATGTCTTAATCTTATGGACCTTGGTTTTAGAGAAGATTTTATGAATTTAATCTCAAAGGCATGAGAGGTAAAGGCAAAAATAGATGAATTCATAGCAAACTATTGCATAGCAGAATAAACCACCACACACACACACACACACACACACACACACACACACACAAAAGGCAACCAACTGAATAGGAGAACGTATTTCAAACAACATCTCTGACATAGGACTAATAGCAAAACTCATATAAAGAACTTATATAACTCACCACCAAAAATGTAAAAATCCAGTTAATAATGCACAGAGGGTCTACCAGGGAAATTCAAATCAAAACTACAATAAGAAATGTGAAACAGAGGATTAAAAATGGTGGCAGAATAAGTGAATACTGCAAGGAATTCTCCCAGCAACAAACTGGAATTACAACTAAAATACAGAAAAATTTCCTAAATAATTAATGGAAAATTCATAGGAGAGAACCCCAATACTGGAGGACTGGAAGTAGGAGAGGTGGAGGTGAGAAAGGGCACCCACACACAGTAACTGAAGTCCTGGAGAGATGTCTCAGATGTGGGGGGTTGCCACTGAGAACTCTGGGATCTAATCCCCAAGCTGGGGGCCCCAGCAGAGATCACCAAAACTGAGAAGGATACCTACATAACATCTGGTTGTGAAAAGCAGCTGGGTGGTGTAAGCCAGGGAGAGACAGCTGAGAATTCAGGCACCCTCTTAAAGGACAAATACACAAAATTACCAGTGGAGCCACCCACCTTGTCATCCAGCAGAGGGAAGGTGAAGTGGACTGGGGCTGTGAAAACAGAAGCCAGGACTAGGGACTTGGAGGATAGAGGTCAAAAGTCAGACACCCCAAGTTTCCTGGGCTGACTTATTCCCTCATATAACAGAGGACATTTTTCTCACACAGACATTTGCCTCGCCTTGGGGGAAGACAATTTCACACCCTACAGGAAAACACTTTGTCCTGAGATCACTTAAGATACTAAAAATAACAATTGCCCCCAGGCTAAAGCAACTGCCCCACATTGTTGAAAAAAAATCTTACCACACATAATGATGATTGCCTGGGGGGCAATTGAAGTTGGAATCCAATCAGTCTGTAGGCAAAGGTGGTTTCTGGAGGATTTGAATTTTTGCCTGATCTACTTAGTCACAAACAGTCTTTAACACTGTTCTGCACTAGAGATTGAGAGGTGTAGAGGATCTACCTAATATATAGTCATCAACCCAAACAGGCAGCCAAAATGAGGAGAAAAAGAAACAACCTCAAATGAAAGAACTAGAGAATTCTCCAGAAGAAGAGATAAATGAAGTGGAGTTAAGAAATTTATCTGAAACAGAGTTCAGAGTAATGATGGTAAAGATACTCAACAGCATGAAAAATTATATAGTTTTTATGAAAAAAGAACAGTTTGAGACAAAAAATGGCATAACATAAATAAAGAACACATTGGAAAGAATACACAGCATATTAGGGGAAGCTGAGGAATGAATCAGTGAATTAGAAGATAGAGTTGAAAATAGCACTTGATCACAGAACCAAAAAAAAAAACACAACAAACAATTAAAAAAGAAGATAGCTAATGCGATCTGTGGGACAACGTGATACATAACAATATTAGAATAGCAGGTGTGCCAGAAGATGCGGAAAGGGATAAAGGGACAGAAAATGTGAGGAAATAATGGCAGAAAACATCCCTAACCTTGTAAAGGAAAAGTCACACAAGTGAAAGAAGCACCGAGAACTCCAAACAAGAAGAGCCCAAACAGTCCCATGCCCAGGCATATAATTAAAATGCCAAAAATTAAAGACAAAGGGAGAATCTTAAAAACAGCAAGAGAAAAGAAAACTATTTTCTACAAAGGAGATCACATAAGGTTGACACCTGATTTCTCATCAGAAATTCTATAGGCCAGAAGGGAATGGCATGAAGTGCTCAAAGTGATGAAAAGCAAAGATCTGAGACCAAGTTTACTATATCCAGCAAGGCTATCATTCAAAATAGATGGTCAAATAAACAGCTTCCCAGGCAAAAATAAAAAGGCTAAAGGAGTACATCACCACCAAGACAGCATTACAAGAAATGCTAAAGGGACTGCTATAATGAGAAAAAGAAACACAGAGAGAAACCTAAGCATACAGAATTAAAATGGCAATAAGTAAGTACCTATCATAATAACCTCAAATGTAAATGGAATAAATGCCTCAATCAAAAACTGTAGGGTAGACGAATGGATAAAAAATGACCCAACTATATTCTGTCTACATGAAACCCACCTCAAAACAAAAGACACACACAGGATGAGTGTGAAGGGATGTAAAAAATGTTTCCATGCAAATAGAAAAGAAAAAAAAAAGCTGGGGTAGCAATACTCATATCAGACAAAATAGACTCTAAAAATGAAGGCCATCACAATAGACAACAAAAGTCACTACATAATACTAAAGGGATTGATCCAACAAGAGGATATAACCTTGGTAAACATATATGCACCTAATATTGATACACACACACACACACACACACACACACACACATTAGTGGCCCGGTGCATGAAATTCGTGCATGTGGTGGGGGTGAGGGGGTGTCTCTCAGCCTGGCCTACATCCTTTCCAATCTGAAACCCCTGTGGGATCGGGCCTAACCTGGCAGTCGGACAACCCCTTAACAATCCACTCCTAACTGCTCACCTGCCTGACTGCTTGATCACCTCTAACCACTCTGCCTGCTGGCCTGATTGCCCAACTGGTCCCCTCTCCCCCCCCCACCAGCCTGATCACCCCCAATTGCCTTCCCCTCCTGGCCTGATCAGCCCTAATGGCCTCTGCCTTGGCCCTGCCACCATGGCTTTGTCCTCTGGGGCTGGGCTGTGGTGGGGGGGGGCGGATTGTCCACTGGGGCTGGGACTAGGCTGTGATCTGGGACCCCCTGCACCCGCGGCAATAGGCCTTCACTGCGGGTGCTGTGGGGAAGGCCGGATTGCCTGCTGGGACTGGGGCTGGGCTGAGATCTTGGACCCCAGGCGCTTGCAGAGACTGGCCTTTGCAGTGGGCCGCAGTGGGTGGGGGAGGCCAGATCGCTGGCTGGGGCTGGGGCTAGGCTGCAGTAGGAGACCCCCTGGGCAAAGTACCATGGTGGCCAGCCTTCGCCCCAGGCTGCAGGGGGCCGGATCGCCCACTGGGGCTGGGTTTGCTATTGGGACCCAGGCACCCTCAGTGAACACCGCCATGGCCAGCTGGGGGCGGAGGGGGCCTGCCTGCCATCTTGCATGGGGGTTAATTTGCATATTGCTCCTATTGGCTGGTAGCATAGCAAAGGTACTGTTAATGTTTCTCTTTTATTAGATAGGATATATCCTCTAGAGGACTTTAACGGAGAGATACGCACCAATATAGTCATAGTAGGAGACTTTATCACCCATTTGACTTCATTGGATAGAGCTTCCAGGCAAAAACTTAACAAGCAAACAGAGACTCTAAAGGATACACTGGATCAGATTGATTTAATTGACATTTATAAAACATATCAAGCCAAAGCAGCAGAATATACATTCTTTACAAGTGCACATGGATAATTCACAAAGATAGACCACATGATATGACACACAACAAGTCTCTGCAAGTTTGAGAAGTTTGAAATCATATCAAGCATCTTCTCAGATCACATTGGAATGAAATTAGAAATAAACTACAGTAAAAATACCCCAAAATATTCAAACACATGAAGCAAAATTGCATTCTATTAAACAACGAATGAGTTACCAACATGATGAAGAAGAAAATCAAAATCTTCCTAGAAACCAATGAAAATAAACATGCAATATGCCAAATCTCTGGGACACAGCAAAAACAGTCCTGAGAGGGAAATTCATAGCACAACAGGCATGCTTAAAATATCAAGAAAAATTAACAATAAACCATTTAGCACTACAACTTAAAGAATTAGAAAAAAATAAGAAAATCACAAAGTAAGTAGAAGGATAGAAATAATAAAGATTAGAGCAGAAATAAAGAACATAGAAACTAAAAAAAAAAAAAAAATCCAGGAAATCAAGACCTGGTTCTTAGAAAGGATAAACAAAATTGATAAACCATTAGGCAGACTCATCAAGAAACAGAGAGGACACAAGTAAATAAAATCAGAAACAAAAAAAGGAGAAGTAACCACTGACACCACAGAAATGGAAAGGATTGTAAGAAAATACTATGAACAACCGTATGCCAACAAACTGGACAATGTGGATGAAATAGACAAATTCCTAGAAAAATACAATGTACAAAAACAATCAGGAAAACTGATGGGGAAAAGATGGCTGCCGGCAGGACAGAGGTGAGGGAGAGGAAGTGAGTGAGTGAAAGGGGAGTGTGTGGATGTTGTGGTGTGTGTGTGAGTAAGGGACAGTTAAATCTTGCAGGAGCAGCAGGGGTTGGCAGACCAGCTCTCTTTGACAAGGAGAGACTACCACTGCTGTGGGCCCTCCCTCGGCTGCGGGACTCCGACACAGAGCCCACGACATGTTGAAGGGAAAAATGGAACTCATCAGCACCAACAGCCAGACAGGCCTTGGAACTACCTTGCAACCAGCAGCCACTCCAGCCAAAATCCTGCTGTTCCAGCTGCAGACCCGTGGACCCTGGGACCTCCACCTCAAAAGGTGCACCGCTCTGCAGCAGTAACTGGAACCTCCCCCTCCCCAGCAGCAGAACTCCAGATAAAACATTCCTGTGTTTCCAGTGCGCACAGGCAGCCAGTGAACGCCACTCCCTAGCAGCTCCTGAGAGTCACTGAGAGCCCCCACAGGTGTGATTTTGTACAGACAAGGTCGAGCAGCCTTGCAGTAGAAATTCTGAACTCCTTCTTCCTGAATAACTGCCCACAGACACCCCAGTGGCTCATCACCAGTGCCTGGACACCCCAGAGTGTGTCAGAGCTTTGCACCCGGCAAAAGCACTTCCACTGTTGCGAAGTTCCAACAGGCAGGCACCCTGAGCCCATCTACTCACAGGGTGCTTGTGAGAGCCACTGTGAGCTCTCCCTGGGTGCGATCTTGAACAAACAGGGGTGCACTCCCCCCTAGCAGTAGCCATTTTGAATTCCCTCATCCTGGATACCTGCCCACAGGCACTTCAATTACGTGGCTACACTTCCAGAGCCCTTCAGAGTGCTTCAGTGTGCCTCTCTGGCAAACTTACCATGGGTGTTTCTGAGTCGCCACTAAGGGCATACTTCAAATGTCAAGAAAATTTTTGATATTTTCCTTCCTGCTCCACAGGTGCAACAACAAAAGCTGAGTCTGCCCACCCCACAACTACAGAATGTGGGGCATCATAGTCACACCTTTCCAGAGTGCAGGACCCTTGAGCCATGTCACCATGACAGATGGTTCCTTGGTGCCACTGTGAGTCCCTGCTGGGCATGCAAGATTTCACTTAAGTGTTCAAGACAGCAAAAAATGGGACACTCTCCTCCACAGCTGCTGACTTCTACACACTGCAGTTGTTTCTCTCAAGCATGCAGGCCTACATCAAGAGAACTCAAACAGCTCAATTAGGGAGCTACACAAGATTAACAAGCCCAGGAGAACTTAGAGATTACACCAGTAGCACCATCCCCAAAGGAACCTGGAAAGCAAAGCAATTGGATCTATAGTTAAAACATTACAGGAAGCTGCGACCAATTTGGCTCAGTGCATAAAGCATCTGCCTGCGGACTGAAGGGTCCCGGGGTTGATTCTGGTCAAGGGTATGTACCTTGGTTACAAGCACATCCCCAGTTGGGAGTGTGCAAGAGGCAGCTGACCGATGTTTCTCTCTCATCAATGTTTCTGACTTTCTATCCCTCTTTTGTCATCTCCGTAAAAAATCAATAAAATACATTTTAAAAAAACAGTACAGGAAAACATGAGAAGACAAAGAAGTAATTCTAAAAGGAAAGAAAAGAAGAATTACCAGAAAGGGAGTTAAATGAAATTGAGGCTAGCAGCTTATCAGAGAAAGGAATCAGAGTAACGCTTACAGGATATTTAAACAGCTGAATGAAAAATACAAATAACTCAATGAGAAATACACACAACTCAGTGAGAACTATAAGGAGTTGAATGAGAATGTAGCCAACATGAAAAGAAACCAAGAGGAGATTAAGAAAGACATAGCTGCAATAAAGAACACAATGAAAGGCTTAAACAGTAGACTAGAAGGGGCTAAGGACCACATCAGCAAATTAGAAGACAGGGTAGAAATAAAACACACGAACACAGCAGCAACTGGAAAGAAGGTATAAAAAGCAAGAGGAAAGTCCAATGGAGCTTTGAAACAACACAAAATGACACAACATGCACTTAATTGAGATACCAGAAGGAGAGGAAGAGAAACAAGGAATAGAAAACCTGTTTGAAGAAATAATGACAGAAAACTTCCCTGATGTTGGCAATAAAAAACTATGCAAGTCCAAGAAGTACATAGAGTCCCAAACAAGTTGAACCACCAAAGACTGACACCAAGACACATCATAATTAAACTGGCGAACACTACCGACAAAGTAAGAATCTTAAAGGCTGCCATAGAGAGAAAGAAAGCTACCTACAAGGGATCTCCTATTAGAATATCAACTGATTTCTCAACAGAAACACACCAGGCAAGAAGGGAATGGAATGAAATATACATAGTGATGCAAAGCAAGGGACTGAATCCAAGAATACTAAACCCAGCAAGGCTATCATTCAAAATTAAAAGTGGAATCAGGAGCTTCACAGACAAAAAAGGGCTAAGAGAGTTTATCACTACCAAGCCAGCAATGCAAGAAATGCAAAAGGGACTGCTGTAAAAATAAGGTAGAGAAAGGCAAGAATAAACACAAACACAAGGAAAAATATGACAACAAACATGGACTTGTCAATAATAACATTAAACATGAGAGGATTAAATGCACCAATCAAAAGAGACAGAATCGTTGATTGGATAAGAAAACATGACCCATATATTTGCTGTCTTCAATAGACCCACCTCAGAGCAAAGGACTCACACAGATTGAAAGTGAAGGGATGGAAAAACATTTTTCAGGCAAATGGAAATGAGAAATGCTGGGGTTGCTATATGAAAGGCCATAACAAGAGATAAGGAAGGACACTACATAATACTAAAGGGAACAATTCAACAAAAAGCTATAACTCTGATAAACATATATGCACCAAATATGGGAGCACCCAAATACATAAAGAATCTCCTGGAAGATATCAAGGGAGAGATCGACAACAATGCAATCACAGTAGGCAACTTTAACACACCACTGACATCACTGGATAAATTCTCTAGACAGAAAGTCAGCAAAGAAACCACAATTCTAAATTACTCACTAGATCAGAAGGACATAATTGACATCTTCAGAACATTTCACCCCAAAACCATGGAATATACGTTCTTTTCAAGTGCACATGGGATATCTTAAAAAATAGACCAAGTATTGGGTCACAAGCAAAGTCTTCCCAAATTCAAAAAGACTGAAATCATATCAAGCATTTTCTCAGATCACAATGGCATAATATTAGAAATAAAGTACAATAAAAACATTCCAAAAAATTCAAACACTTGGAAGCGGAATAGCATGCTATTAAATAATGACTGGGTTATCAATGAGACCAAAGAAGAAATTAAGAACATCGTGGAGACTAATGACAATAAAAACACAACAATGCAAATGCTATAGGACACAATGAAAGCAGTCCTGAGAGAAAAGATTATAGCTCTACAGGCCTACATCAAAAAAAGAAAGAAAGAAAGAAAGAAAGAAAGAAAGAAAGAAAGAAAGAAAGAAAGAAAGAAAGGAAAGATGGTAATAAATCATCTAACTGAACAACTCAAAGAATTAGAAAGAGCAAAAGGAAAAGCCCACAGTGAAGAGAAGGAAAGAAATAATGAAGATCAGAGCAGAAATAAATGACATAAAGACCAAAAATCAATAGAAAAGATCAACAAAACCAAGAGCTGGTTATTCAAAAGGATAAACAAGATTGATGAACCTATAGTCAGACTCATGAAGAAGCAAAGAGAGAAGACCCAAGAAAACAAAATCAGAAATGAAAGAGGTGAAATAACAGACTTCACAGAAATACAAGAGATTGTTAAAAAATACTATGAACAACTCTATTCTAACAAACTACACAACTGGAGGAAATGGACACATTCCTAGAAAAATACAACCTTCCAAAACTCACTCAGGAGAATTCTAAAAATCTCAATAGACATAACTATGGAAGAAATTGAAGCAGTCATCAAAAAGCTTCCAGCAAACAAAAGCCCAGGACAAGACTGCTTCACAGGGGAGTTTTATCAAACATTCAAGGAAGAACTAAAGCCTATCCTCATCAGACTATTCCAAAAATTTCAAGAGGAATAAACACTTCGAAGCTCCTTCTATGAAGCTAGCATCACACTAATACCAAAACCAGATAAAGGTAACAAAATGAAAGAGAATTACAGACCAATATCCCTCATGAACATAGATACCAAAATCCTCAACAAAATTCTAGCAAATAGAATCCAGCAGTACATCAGAAAGATCATACACCATGATCAAGTAGGATTTATCCCGGGGATGCAAGGATGGTACAATATTCACAAATCAATAAACGTGATACATTACATAGTCATATCAAATGATGCAGAAAAAGCATTTGACAAAATCCAACACCATTTCTTGATAAAACTCTCAGCATGGTGGGAATAGAAGGATCATTTCTCAACATAATAAAAAACATATATGACAAATGCACAGCCAACATCATATTCAATGGGCAAAAACTAAAACATTTCCCCTAAGAACAGGAACAAGACAGAGATGCCCACTGTCACCACTCCTATTCACCATAGGGCTGGAAGAACTAGCCATTGTGATCAGGCAAGAAGAAGAAATAAAAGGCATCCAAATTGGAAAAGAAGAAGTAAAACTGTCCTTATTCACAGATGACATGAAACTGTGCTTTAAAATTTAAAATATCAATATTATGGCAAAAGCCTGTTACTCAACATTTGTGTACTCACCATCTCTCCTCTTTAACAGTTATTGCAAATACAAGTAATGGTATTTTGGCTGCATCCAAAACTCTAAACACTCTCTTTTCTACCCACAGTGAATCATCAAGGAAAATAGAGACAGAATAAGAGAGCTAATCTCCCCTTAGATTAAAAATAATTTCTACTGAGTTTATTCAGATTTTACTATATTAGATAAGACTGTACCCCCAAGGCAAAAAATTTGTGCATGGGAGGTGTCACTCAGCCCAGACTATACTCTCCAATCTGGGAGCCTTTGAGGGATGTCTGATGAGCAGTCAGACATCCCTCTCATAATCCAGGACTGCTGGCTCCCTACTTTTCGCCTGCCTGCCATCCTGATTGTCCCTAACTGCTTTTGCCTGCCAGCCTGATCACCCCCTAACTACTACCCTAACAGCCTGATTGATGTCTAACTGCTCCCCTGCCAGCCTGTTTACCCCAACATCCCTCCTCTGCTGGGTAGGTCACACCTAACTTCCCTTCCCCGCAGGCTTGATCTCCCCCAACTGCTCTCTCTTGCAGGCCTGATCCCTCACAACTGCCCTTCCCTGCAGGCCTGGTCACCCCCAACTTCCCTCCTCTGCTGGCCTGATCACCCCTAACTGTCCTCCCCTGCAGGCTTAATTGCCCACAACTAGCCTCCCTTGCAGGCCTGGTCCCTCCCAAGTGCCCTCCCCTGCTTGCCTAATAACCCACAACTACCTTGCCTTACAGATCTGGTTTCTCCCAACTGCCCTCCATTGCTGACCACCTTGTGGTGGTGATTTTTTGTCCACATGGGGCAGGATCTTTAACCACATGGGGGCAGCCATATTGTGTGTTGGAGTGATGGTCAATCTGCATGTTACTCTTTTATTAGATAGGATAGAGGCCTGATGCATGGGAGGGGGCCAGCTGGTTTGCCCTAAAGAGTGTCGCCAGACAGGATGGGGGTTCCCTTAGGGTATGGGGCAGCCTGGGTGAGAGACCTGTGGTGGTTTGTAGGCCTGCCACACCCCTCAGCAACCCAAGTGGAGGCCCTGGTATCTGGGATTCATTTATCTTCTACAATTAAAACTTTGTAGCCTGGAGTGGAGGCCTACACCAGCCAGGGCTCCAGAAGCTTGGTTTCCTCTATTGCCGGAGGCAACCCTAATCTCTGCTCTCTCCAGCTCTGTGATTGTCACCATTTCTATTGGGATTTATTTATCTTCTATAACTGAAACTTTGTAGCATTGAGTGGAGGCCTAGGCCAGCAAGGGCAGGCAGAAAGCTTGGCTTCCTCCATTGCTGGGGAAACCCAAGCCTCCCTCCTGCTCTCAGTGGCTGCAGCCATCTTGGCTGGGGTTTATTTGCATATTTTCTCCTGACTGGATGGAAGGCATGTCTTGTGGGTGTGGCTTGTTGGTGTAGAGGAGTGATGGTTAATTTACATATTATCCTTTTATTAGATAGGATTTGTCACTCTCTGGGCTTCAATTTTCTCACCTATTAAATGAGAAAGTTGGACAGATTACTGGTTTGTAGACATTTGAGTAATCACCATCTGAAAACCCTCACTTGCTGTATCCTTCCTGCTAGATTGCACTTCCTGCTAGCAGACAGTCTGAAGTAGCAGGGCTCATCAATCTAGTAATTCTTAACATTTTTTTGTACCAGTCGCTTTTAGTAATCAAATTAAAATGTAGACTTACTCCACCCAAAAATACACATATCAGTGCACATAGAAAATATAAATGTTTCAGAGATTCCAGGATCTTCTGAAGTCCATGCATAGCTCACCAGTAAAAACTGATATGTACATAAAAACCTCAAAATACTCAAATGTCTACAAACCAGTAATCTGTCCAACTTTCTCATTTAATAGGTGAGAAAACTGATATGTAAGAAGATGACTAAGACTCCTTTTACTTAAAAAATCTGTGAGACTATTGTTTTCAGCACATTTACCAAAGGCAAAGTTGTGTGATAAATAATTCTCCACACTATTCCCATCTCTCTTAATCATTCTTTTACTGATGTCTGGAAAATTCCAGGGTCTCTACTGAAAGGAGAATTACCTAATAATCTCTAAGTAAGGACTGTGAAGCTATATATGTTACCCTTATCAATAGTGTTTGCTTTTGCAAAACAAACAAATAAACAAACAAAAGACACAGAAGGAGAAGAATCAAAAAGAAACACTTGAAATAGTAACTCTTTAAATATATTTTTTTAGTTTTTCTTTATTGATTAAGGTATTACATATGCATCCTTATTCCCCCATTACCCCCCACCTCCCATTCATGCCCCCATCCCCCTGTTGCCTGTGTCCATTGCTTAGGCTTATATGCATGCATATAAGTCCTTTGGTTGATCTCTCTCCCTTCCCCCATACCTCCCTGAGGTTTGACATTCTGATTGATGTTTTTATGTCTCTGAATCTATTTTTTTCATCAGTTTATGTTGTTCATTATATTCCACAAATGAGTGAGATCATGTGATATTTATGTTTCTCTGCCTACCTCATTTCACTTAGCATAATATTCTCCTTCTCCATACATGTTGCTGCAAATTGTAAGAACTCCTTCATTTTTACCTCAGTATAGTATTCCATTGTGTAGATGTACCACAGTTTTTAATCCACTCATCTGCTGATGGACACTCAGGTTGTTTCTAAATCTTAGCTATAGTGAAATGTGCTGCTATGAACATAGGGGTTCATATGTCCTTTCTGATTCATGTTTCTAGTTTCTTGGGATATATTACTAGAAGTGGGATCACTGAGATATTTCCATTTTTAGTTTTTTTGAGGAAACTCCGCACTGTTCTCCACAGTGGCTGCACCAGTCTGCATTCCCACCAGCAGTGCATGAGGGTTCCTTTTTCTCCACATCCTCACCACCACTTCTCATTTGTTGATTTGTTCATAATAGCCATTCTGATAGATATGAGATGGTACTGAATTGTTGTTTTTACTTGCATCTCCCTGATGATTAGTGACTTTGATCAAGTCATCATATGTCTCCTGGCTTTCCATCTGTCTTCTTTGGAAAGGTCTCTATTTAGATCAGTTGCCCACTTTTTTATTGGGTTGTTCATCATCTTATTGTTAAGCTGCATGTGTTCTCTATAAATGTTGGAAATTAAACCCTTATCGTTGATATCATTGACTAATAGGTCCTCCCATGCAGTGGGGTTTCTTGTTGTTTTATTGATGGTCTGCTTTGCTGTGCAAAAGCTTTTTATTTGATGCACTCTGATTTGTTTATTTTCTTTTTAGTTTCCATTATCCAAGGAGAAGTATCAGTAAAGAAATTGCTTTGGCATGTGTCAGAGATTTTATGGATTCTTCTAGTATTTTTATGGTTTCCCCTAATATGTTTAAGTCTTTGATCCATTTTGAGCTTATTTTTGTGTATGGTGTAAGTTGGTGGTGTAGTTTCATTTTTTGCATGTATCTGTCCAATTTTCCCAACACCATTTATTGAAGAGACTGTCTTGACTCCATTGTATGTTAATGCCTCTTTTTTTTCAAACATTAATTGAGCATAGAGATTTGGGTTGATATCTGGGTTTCCTATACTATTCCGTTGATCTATATGTCTGTTCTGGTGCCAGTACCATGCAGTTTTGAGAATAGTGGTTTTGTAATACAGCTTGAAATCTGGTATTGAGATCCCACCTACTTTGTCCTTCTTTCTCAGGATTCCTGTGGTTATTCACGGTCTTTTTTTTATTCCAGATGAATTTTTGTAGATTTCTTTCTAGGTCTGTGAAATATGCCATTGGTATTTTAATGGGAAGTGTATTGAATCGATAGATTCCTTTGGGTAGAATGGGCATTTTAATAATGTTGATTCTCCCAATCCATGAACATGGTATGTTCTTCCATCTGTTTAGTTCTTCCTCTATCTCTTTTTTTCAGTGTGCTGTAGTTTTCTGCATATGGGTCTTTACCTCCTTAGTTAAGTTTATTCCTAGGTATCTTAATTTTTTTTGGTACAATGGTAAATGGGGTCTCCTTTTTTAGTCCCTCTTTCTGTAAGTTCACTATTGGTGTATAGAAATAACATAAATTTTTGGCATTAATTTTAGACCCTGCTACATGACAGAATTCATTTATTAAGTCTACTAGTTTTTTTATAGAGTATTTTGAGGTTTTTATGTAAAATATCTTGTCATGTGTAAATAAGGACAGCTTTACTTCCTCTTTTTCAATTTGGATACCTTTTATTTCTTCTTCTTGTATAATTCCAATGGATAATACTTCCAGTATTATGTTGAACAGGAGTGGTGATAGTGGGTATCCATGTCTTTTTCATGTTTTAGCGAAAATGTTTATTTTTTTGCCCACTGAGTATTATGTGATGCACAGGTTTATCACATATATCTTTTATTATGTTGACATCTGAACCTTCTATTCCCACCTTGTTGAGAGTTTATATCAAGAAACGGTGTTGGGTTTTGTCAAATGCTTTTCCTGCATCAATTGATATGACTATGTGATTTTTATATCTCTATTTTTTTATGTGATGGATCATATTTATTGATTTGCTGATATTGTACAATCCTTGCATTCCTGGGATAAATCCTACTTGGTCATGTTGTATGATCTTTCTGATGTAGTGCTGGATTTTATTAGCTAAAATTTTGTTGAGGATTTTGGCATCTATGTTCATGAGGGATATTGGCCTATAATTCTCTTTCATTGTGTTGCCTTTATATGGTTTTGTTATTAGGGTGATGCCGACTTCATAAAATGTGCCTGGAAGAATTCCTTCCTCTTGAATTTTTTTGGAGTAGTCTGAGAAAGATAAGTTTTACTTCTTCCTTAAATGTTTGGTAAATCTCCACTGTGAAGCCATTTATCCCAGAGCTTTGTTTACTGGAAGCTTTTTGATGACTGCTTCAATTTCTTCCATAATTATTGTTCTATTGAGATGTTTAGATTCTTCCTGATTGAATTTTGGAAGGTTATATTTTTTTAGGAATATGTCCATTTCCTCCAGGTTGTCTAGTTTGTTGGAACAGAGTTGTTCATAGTATATTTTAACAATGATTTGTATTTCTGTGAGGTCTGTTGTTATTTCACCTCTTTCATTTCTGATTTAGTTTATTTGGATCCTCTCACTTTGCTTCTTAGTGAGCCTGGCTAGAGGTTAATCAATCTTGTTAATCCTTTCAAGGAACCAGCTTTTGGTTTTGTTGATCTTTTGTAATTCTTTTTATCTCAATGTCATTTATCTCCACTCTGATCTTTATTATTTCATTCCTTCTGCTTACACTGGGCTTTTCTTGTTGCTCTCTTTCTAACTCTTTCAGTTGTAGGGTTAGGTTAGGTAATGTATTATCATTGTTTCTTATTTTTTGCAATAGGCTTTTAGAGTTATGAACTTCCCTCTTAAGACTGCTTTCACTGTGCCCCTTAGATTTTGGATTGCTGTGTGTTTATTGTCATTTGTTGCCATAATGTTTTCTATTTCTTCCTTGATCCAGTCATTGTTTAAAAGCATGCCTTTGAGTCTCCATGTGTTTGATTTTTTGGATTGTTTTTATTGTAGCTGATTTCCAGTTTTATGCCACTGTGATATGAGAACATGCTTGATATGATTTCTATCTTCTTGAATTTGAATAGACTTTGCCTATGACCCAACGTATGGTCTATTTTTTAAAATGACCAATGTGCACTTGAGATAGATCTATAGTATGTGGCTTTGGGCTGAAATGTTCTGAAGACATCAACTAATTCAATCAGATCTAGTGAGTCATTTAGGATTGATGTTTCTTTTCTGATTTTTTGTTTAGAGGATTTGTCCACTGGTGACAGTGGGGCATTAAAGTCTGCTGCTATGATTGTATTGCTCATTATCTCCCTTGATATCCTCCAGGAGATTTTTTATGTATTTGGGTACTCCTGTACTGTGTGGTATATGTTTACCAGAGTTATTTCTTCTTGTTGATTTGCTTCCTTTAGTATTCTGAAGTGGCCTTCCTTATCTCTTATTATGTCCTTCCTTTTTTTTCTTGCTGTATAACTTAGATTTAATAGTAGTACACGTTTTCCTTTTTTTCTCCCCATTATCCTCCCCCCAGCCTCCCCTACCCCCAGCACATGTCCCCACCTGGCCTCCCCACCTCATTGTCTTTCATTCATTGGTTATGCTCATATGCATGCATACAAGCCCTTCGGTTGATCTCCCCAAGCACCTGCCCCCCACCCTTGCCAGCCTTCCCCCTGTAGCTTGACAGCCTGTTCAATGCCTCCCTGCCTCTATATCAATCACTCTCCCCTGTTTTTTTTCTTCAAAAATATCTTGCATCTGCATACTAGAAATAAACGTACAAGAACAAAAAATGTTTAAGTATTAGTTTCAATGTCCAACATTTCTGCATCCCAGTTTCAATGTCAAATAGTTCTTTATGTGTACATGTCAGCAATGGTATCCAGATGAAGGACACATCGTGGCAATGCAAGTTCCATCCTCTTTGGTTTGGTCCTGAGCCGCTTGCAGCCACGCACAGCTGCTAACTGTTAGCATGGCAAGATATCATTATTGTCCCACATCTCTGGACCATCCTCGAGACTGGAACAAACCCGTCAGTTCCTCACTGTCGCAGGAACCCACATGGTCTTGGAGTTGTTCTCTGAAAACACACAAACACATTATCAACCAAAAGTTAACAAAAGGATCCTCTCTGCAAATTAGACTTGGGATTCTTTTTAATTTTGCCAAAATGATTTTCCTTTGGCTTATTTTGACACCATGTGTGTTTTTTTCATGGGTGTCCTGCTGTTGGCTTTACTAATGGAAGTTACTTTTCTGGAGTAAGAATTTTCTAGATGTATTTTACTTACAGGATATTTTTCCTTACATGATATTACCCCTCTACCCACCCCCTTTTTTGATTAATGGGGGCTATTGGAAATTTTAGATTGCAGTCTTGGTAATTTTAGATTTTAATTTTTGCACACAAATATGACTGCTTTAGGTTCTTTGGATGTTAGGCAATTTTACAGTGAGATGAACTACTAATAGATATTTTAGTTGTTTTAGGAACAGCTTTTTGTCCAGTACACTTAAATTTTCTTGAATGTTCACTTATTTCACTTGGCCAATTTAAATTGAGCTGAAAACTTGATTACTATTTTACTATCTGTTTTAATACTCAAGCAAAAATCTTAGTTTACCCTGTAAATATTAGTAGAAAGAATTATTTGCATTCTTGAGTAGGTCCTGAGCATTCCTGGTACTAGACTGTATTTAGATATAGAGCAGCTATGCTGGCCGAGTCTCTGTCTGCATCCTGGGTCCCGATCTTAGCTGTGCGTGGGAGGTGAAGCAGCTGTGGGGGCTGGAGACCTCCCTCAGAAGGGGTAAGACTTCAGGCCCCTGCAAGGTTTGTGAGTGAGGATCTGTGCCCCACCTCTGTTGACCTTTTAGTTCTCTCCTGTTGGCCTCTCTGCGACTGTGCCTGTCTTAGATTGTTCCTTCCCTGAGGAATCTTACCTGTCTCTGGCTAACCAGCCATCCTCCGGGGCCATATGTCCTTCCTTTTGAGATAGCTACCCCAGGTCTTTTTCATTCCCATTTGCCTGAGAAACTTTTTTCATCCCTTCACCCTCAATCTGAGTGTGTCTCTTTTTCTGTGGTGGGTTTCTTGGAGACAGCAGATATATGGGTCATGTTTTCTTATAAAATCCATTACCCCATGTCTTTTGATTGGGGCATTTAATCCATTTACATTTAAAGTTATTATTGACAGGTACTTATTTGTTGCCATTTTTATTCTTTACCCCTGTGTTCCTTCATTGTTTTTTTGTTTGTTTGTTTTCAGCAGACCCTTTAGAATCTCTTGCATTGATGGTTTGGTGGTAATAAATTGACTTAGTCCTTTTTTGTCTGTGAAGCTTCAGTTTTGATTGATAGCCTTGCTGGTGCAGTTTTCTGGAATTCAGACCATTTCTTTGCATGACTTTGTATATTTCATTGAATTCCCTTTTGGCCTGATGAGTTTCTCTTGGGAAATCTGTTGCTAGTCTGATGGGGGTTCCTTTGTAAGTATCTTTCTGTCTCTGTCCACTTTTAAGATTCTTACTTTGTCATTGGTATTTGCCAGTTTAATTTTAATATGCTTTGGACTTTTGGGGTTCATTTTCCTTAGGACTCTGTGAGCCTCTTGGATTTGTTTGGGTTTTTTCTTTCCTGTATCAGGGAACATTTCTGTCATTATTTTTTCAAACAGGTTTTTTATTTATTGTTCAGTTTCCTCTCCTTCTGGAACCCCTATTATGCAGATGTTGTTTGTTTCTTATTGTCACAAAGTTTCCTTAAGCTCTCCTCCTGCTTTTTATTTTTTTTATAGAAGTTGTTCTACTTGGGTGGTTTTTCTTTCCTTGTCTTCTAGCTCACTAATGCAATGCTCTATTTCTTCCAGTCTACTCTTGATACTTTCTATTGAGTTCTTTACAGCAGCAATGTCATTTTTCATTTCTTCTTGGTTCTTCCCCATTTCCTTTTGATTCTTACTCATATTGTTGAATTTGTCTTCCATTCTTTTCAGCCATCTTATGATCACTTCTCTGAATTCTCTCTTATAGGTTTCTTGTTCCATTTTGTTTACTTCCTTTTCTGGTGATGGCCTGTTTTTATTTCTTATGCATCTGTTTATTTGTCTCCCCATGATCTCTATTATCCAGGTATCTGATTATGTTGTTCTCTCTCTCCTGCATTGATTTAATAGCACAAAATACGACACAACCTGGTACAACACACAAGGCACTGAACAGAAATGTATTCACAATATTAATAACCCAAATAAAGGTGACCACCAGAGAAAGGCAAATTAGGGGATAGGAAAGGAAAAAAGAAAAAAAAAAGAGAGAGAGTGCCAAAATGAGATTGGGAAAAGGTTAAAAAAGTAAGAGTGAAAAGAAAGAGAATAAGAAAGAAAAGGGAAATATATATATATATATATATATATATATATATATATATATAGAGAGAGAGAGAGAGAGAGAGAGAGAGAGAGAGAAAACTCCAATAGAATAGACACTAATCCCAACAAATTCCAGCAACAAGTACCTGAAGATGAATACAAACTACAAGCAATCACTAATTTCAAGCAAGACGAGGGAAAACAGAAGCAAAGAACAAACAAAAATAAAGCAAACAAACAAACAAAAAAGAATAAACAAAACAATCTCACAAAGAAGCAGAAAAAAAACAACATAATCAACATTCAAGCAAACAACGACAAAAGGACAGAGAGGAAAAACACTTTTTTTTGCATAGTGAAAACAGAGAAAAGAGAGGTATGTATGGACTTGGAGCAAGGGATTGGAAATTAGATATATAAGTAGGGTGGAATTTTAACATGGGTTGAAAAGAAAGAATATGGAAAATTTAAAGCAGGAAAAGGGTAAGACAAACAGGAGAACAAAAGGAGAAAAGTTAGGAAGAGAGTGATGGCATAAAGATAGAGGTGAGATAGAGTAGAATGATTTAAAGGAAAGATGAAAATAGAATGTAGAACATTAATCTCAAAGTAAAATAAAGTGAAAATAAAATGACACTTTTTTTAAAAAAAAGGTAAAATAGTAGTAGTAATCATACTGATTAAAAATAAAAATTAATAATTTGAAAGGTAAAAACAAGTGAGGAAATAAGAAAAAATTAGTTTCTTAAGTAAAAAAAATAATAATAATAAATAAAATAAAAATAAAATGTGTAGTAGTGAAGGTCATTCATTTTCTCTATTGTTCTGTTTGGCATGCCTGTTTCCCAGTCAGGACAGTATTGCGGTTCCTTGTTTTCCACCGCTCCTCAGTTTTGTAAGCCAGTCCTGATTTTTAAGCAGGCAGTGTGTCTTAATTTCTTGTATTCCTTTATTTTTGATTACACAAGAGTCAATTTGTGATTCAATCCCTGGGTGGCAGTGTTTCTGGATTGAATTCCAGGTCTATAGGTCCTTTGTAGCCTGTGCTTAGATCCTGCTTTCTCTTTGGCACTCAATATTGGCTTGTGGGAGCGGGTTGTCCCAGAGCTGGTTCTTTGATGGTCACTCCCCGTGCTGATTCCCAGGCTCCAGAAAAACAACCTTCCCCTGCAGTCTCCCACGGTGTTCCCAACTGGGCGATCCCATGCACTGGGATTACCATTGTGAAGCAAGGATTCAAAGAGGAAAACGTGCAAGTGTGCAAACTCCCTGGCCATGTGCAAACTCCCTGGCCATGTGCAAGTCTGAGCAGTCCTTCCTTCCCCCTTGTGTCCAAGTAGCACACACACTTTAAAAATTTTTAGCCTATCCTTCTGCATCATATCAAAATGGGTTGCTTTTTAGAGATTCTCTCTTTTAGTAGCTCTGAGGATCCCCTTCCATATTCACGAATCACTCCAACCCCAACAGCCACGGATTGTTCTAGGTGCAGACTTCTCCAGGTCCTACAGCTCTCACAGTACACACGTGTTTCTCTCTCAGGTCAGGACCAGAGACCTCACCTTATCTCAGGTGAAATCTGACCTTTCCGTGGTGAAGCATAGAGCGCCACTGAATCTGTGTGTTCTCGCCAATTGGAGACTGGTGCTCTGGGGTTCACAGCTGTTCGGTGGATGCCATAGTTGTAGATTTTCTGCCTTCTGATAACATCCACTTTCCCCTTCAAGGTGGCCCAGTCTCCATGTCCGAGCTGTTGGCTATGGGAGGGAACCCAGCAGCAGTGTGTCTGCCTAGTCAGGGAAGCCCCATCCAGCAATCCCCCACCTTCTCCTGGAGTATAGCTGTCCCTTAACTCACCAACAGACACTCCCTGTGTGACCCTAAGCTGTTCTTTCTATCTGCTCTGGGACAAGGCTCGGGGCACATCTATCTATTCCACCGCCATTTTTTCTCTCCTCTTGAAATACTAATTTTTCAGACCTAATATCAGGTATATGAGTGGGCATTTGTGGGGTATAATACTTGCCATGAGTATTATATTGCATGGGATAAGTGACCTTCTAGTTTGTGTTTGGAAAAAGACATTTCTTCCTCTGTAGAGCTTTTCCCACATTTGCATATTTGAATATAGCTTTATAAAGTTATTTTTGTGGACACCAGCTGCATCCCCTATAACCAAGAGTCTAATAAAGTACATACCTTCACTAAATGCTATTGCTAATTATGACTTAAAATCAGAAACAATAAAACCACTCCAGCCTTGTATTCTGAGCTAAGCATAAATATTCAAGTAGCACCCCTTTTCTCTATTCCCTTGAGTCCTAACATTTATTGGGAAATCCAATGCTGATTTACACTTACATTGTGACTTTTATATAAAACTAGAGGCCCAGGGCATGAAATTCGTGCATGGGGGGAGAGGAATCCCCCTCAGCCCAGCCTCCACCCTCTCCAACTTGGGGATCCTTGGGGGATCCTGGAAATTTGGCCTAAACCAGCAGTTGGGCATCCCTCTCACAATCCTGGACCACTGGCTCCTTATCACTCACCTTCTTGCCTGCCTGGTCTCCTCTAGGTGCCCCCCAATGTTGGCCTGGTCACTCCTAACTGCCCCCCGGCCTGGCTGCCCCCAATGCCCCTCCAGCTGGCCTAGTCGCCCTACACTGTCCCCCCATGCCAGCCTAATCGACCCCAATTGCTGCCCTCTCTGCCAGCCTGGTGTCCCCCAACTGCACCCCTCCACCAGCCTGGTCACCCCCAACTGCCCCTCTCTGCTGGCCTGGTCATCTCTCATTAACCCCCCACAGGCCTGATCACCCCACACAGCCTGCTTATTCAGTCGTTTGGCCATCCCTCACTAACCCCCCTGCTGGCCTGGTCTTAGGCAGCCATCTTATGAGGGCATGAGGTTCAATTTGCTTATTACCTCTTTATTATATAGGATTCTTTGGACATTTTCAAAGTAGCAAATTAGGCTTTTTTAGGGACCCAAACTTGTTCTAATGCACAACATAATTATTTCTTATTTTGGTCACTGTGTTCTGGACCATTTAATATTTCCTTTATTTTCTAGATAAATAATAAATTCAATGAACAAAATAAATTTCACTGTATTGGTTTTGCAGACGAGTGTGGTCTTGTGTAAACTGTTTTTTTTTTTTGTTGTTTTGTTTTGTTTTGTTTTGTTTTTTTGTATTTGGCTCCTAAGCTATTTGTCTGTAATAGAAAAACAACTCTCTGCCAATTTCTTTCTACTTTCATTCTGGATTCAGTAAATTTCTATAAAGGGGATTCTGTCATTCCAATTTCTTCTATGATCAAGTCAGAAGCTTACGCCCCAAAAGAGAAAAACATAAATGTATCAGATATAACAAAACTTTGTCAAAGAAAGGAGTGGAGTTGGTTATCTATTTTGGAACTGCTTGAAATTGTGGTGCTGGAAGATATTTTAGTCTACTTAGGACTATGTGCGAGTCCCCCAAATAGAGTATCCTTCTTATGTCATACTTCCATAATCCCAGGGCTGTGGAAATTTTTCTCTTGGCCTGGTTTATCTTTTGAATCTACATTTACAAATTCTTATTTTATTGTCTGTATATTTTTAAAGATTAATATAATTTGGTTTCTATATTATCATTTACCAATAGGTACCACTAGGGCCTGAGAATCAACAATGATATTATCTGTCTTGAAATCTTAATTTCAAAACTCCAAATCAATTCTCAGCATTTCCTGACTGTCAAAGCTGTATAACTTGGGAAAAGTTATTTAACAATGCTGAGCTTTTTTTTTCAACTATAAAACAGGAACAAATAGTTTTTCGGATGAATAAGTAAGATAAAAACTGTAAAACTGGTAGTATAATACCTAGCATATTGCCAAATCACGGACTATAAAATCCCCTCCCCTTCCATAAAAATAATTTACTTAAACAAAGGATGAGTATATTAGTACGTTAACTAGTTACCCTGCAAAGAAAATAATTTAGGTAACAATTTTTTAAAAAAAATGTTTTAATCTGTTAACTGTAGCACTCTGATGTTCTACTGATTACAAAGTATTAATTCTGTACAATCACATAACAAGGCATAAAGCAGTTTGCAGATTATAAGGTGCTAAACAAATGCTAAACATGATTAAATAACAATCAATAAAAGTTAAAACTATAAAAATTATTGGATTATTGGAAAGGGAGAACCTATGGTATTTATTTATTTGTTTGTTTATAATTTTAATGTTTACTTAAGTCTCATAGTTGTGAAAATGTCACAAATATTTATATCAGTCTAAGATTTCAGATTTACACATACTTAATACACTAATTTTACAAGTACTTATAACTTTTCCCAAAGTGTAATTTTAAATGATTTTACTCAATACCAGAACAGCCTAACTTAGAAATACACAATTGAATATTTGTTCAACAGAAATATTATAGTTTTTTTTCCAGCATTGCCTTGAACTGTCTTTTCGTATTTTACAGGTTTTTTTAAATGTATCTTATCTTTCTTGGGTGAATAAACTGTTTCTTTGAAGCTTAGCAACTCATAAATTCTGTGGGGTAAATTGCTGGTCTGATGTGAATATCTTTACAAAAACTATATTAATGATAATATTTATTGCACCATGTAATATTTGATGTACAACACAACAAAGAAGCTAGCTGAAAAAGTAATTTTAGAATTATAAGGTAAGCATTAAGTGATAATGAAACATTTATTAAAAAGAAAATCCTTGCCTCAAACCAATAATAAAAGTTCAAAACGTTTCTTTATTTCTACTTTAATATTTCTTTAGATTTCACAATTACACCATTGAGAAAAATAAATAATCTTCATCTGTATCTTTAATTGAAGTGGACTTGACTTTTGTCTTTTTCTAAATAGATCTAACTAAGACAAAATGTCTTTTATGTATAAAGACAGAACCATAGAACTTAGCTTTCAAGTCTATTTGTATTTGACCTTTCCTTTGTAACAAGACAATGTCTTTTCACGGATGATATAACCACAATTAAATCATCCATTTCACAAGTGTCATGAGACTGACCAGATGGAAATAACCTTGGTAATGATATTGTCATAAACGTAAAGAAACTTGAGTTTAGACCCCCACTTTATCATTAATTTACTTTGATACATGAACCTTATTACTTCTTTTTTTTATCTTCTCTATCTTTAAAATGAGAGCTTAGACTAAACCATCACTCTTATTCCGTTTCAGCTCTGATATACTATTATTATTTAGCCAGCTTGTAGTGGAATTTAACAATGTTGCTATAGGGGTATTCCTTTCATTTTAATCAGGCTAATGTACTTTGTCCTAAAAAGGAAAGATATGTGCAGTCTAGGTCAGGAAATTTCACCATCGGGTGTTTTGTTTCAAAATGTGTGATGATTGTCTCCTAAAGCTATTTTGTTGAATCAGACAGGAAGTAAATGAAAATGCTAAAGGTGAGCTTCTACAAAGCAGCGACATTTATGAGTTTTTAGAAATCTGAATATCTTTCTGTTCTTTATTTACTAAAATTGTTATTCTTTTTGTTTTTTTCCTTTTTATTGAATTTATTGAGGTGTCACTGGTTTATAAAATTACACAGATTTCATTGCAGCATTATTTACAATAACCAAGATAAAAAGCTGTGGTACATTTACATAACTGAATACTACTTAGCCTTTAAAAAATAAGGAAATTTTACCCTGTGCAACAGCATGGATGGACTTAGAAAACATTATGCTAAGTGAAATAATCCTGCCAGAGACAAAGACAAAAACCATATGATTGCACTCATATGTGGAATATCATAAACAAAATAAACTAAAAAAGAAGAGACAGACTCATAGAGAAAAATCCTGCTTTTCTTTTAAAAATATGTATCTTTATTATTTCAGAGAGGAAAGTAGAGCGGGGGGAGAGATAGAAACATCAATGATTGGCTGTCTCCTGCATGCACCACACTGCCACACTGGGGATCCAGCTCTCAACCGGGCATATACTCTGACCAGGATTTGAACTGGAACCTCCTGGTTCATAGGTTGATGCTCAACCACTGAGCAACACAGGCCTGGCAAAATCCTGCTATTCTTTTTATTTTATTTTTATACTTATTTTATTTATTTTCTTTCATTTTTTAATTTTATTTTATTGTTTTAAGCATTACACATAGTAGTACATGTTTCTCCTTTTCCCCCCCATTGACCTTTCCCCAGCCTCCCTTACTTCCTGCCGCATGCCCTCCCCACCCCCCAGTGTCTATTTTTAATAGATCCAGCACAAACTCTCCTTCTCCTGGAAGACTTGCCAGACTTCGATCCTGAAATTTCACTCTATCTTAGTCCTCCAGGAACTCTGACTTCCTCTGTGAAATGTTGCAGCACTAGCTATGATATTATTAGGCCCGTATTACATATATATTGCCTTATATTTGAGACAATTGCATAATGTCTTATCTATATTCTAAAAAGCTCCTGAAAGGTGACACCCTGTCTTTTACTAACAGCTCACTCTCCCAGTTTTTCCTACATTCTCTCCTTCCCCTCTGTATTTGATCCATGGGTGTGCTTTTAGCAGTTTTTCAATAAGTATTTGCTGAATGATGCTAAGGCTGTGTGAGGAGAGAGAACATCACAATAAACTATAGACACACCAAAATCAAGTAGAAAAATTCTTTAGTAAACACAACATCACCTGCATATTATGCCAGAACTCAGAGTACAGAATAAAAAGACAAAACAAGGGCAATATATTTTATTTTATTGTAAACATAGCTAACCTAATGCAAATTTTGATTAATTTACATTTCCCCCCTTAAATTTTACCCCACTTTCTTAAGACTGTTCTTATCATAACTACCCTAGTACAAAATTATTAAAGATTGCTTTGGCAGTTCAGTTTTCCTATCCTGGGATCATTTTAGTTTTTCTTTGTATCCTGCTGCCACCATCCACACCTATCTTTCCAATGCAAATTAATACAATCACACCAATGTTTTCAAATAAATATATTTATAGGAGCATCAGGATTTGAAAATCAAGACTTCAGGAAGAAGGGAATACTTACCTGCAAATGACTGATGTTTCATGTATCAGTCAAGGAAGTATTTTGAGGCAGAAAGACTTACAGGTTTTCTCTATAATATACCCCACAGGTATGCCCTGGCATGAGTCTGGACCTGCACTAACATACTTCTTTCTCACATTATCTATTTGAACAATTATCTCGCTCTGATCTGGAAATACTACTCAAGTCTTGAGGATTGCTTCAGTTTCCTTCTGTTCATCTTCTAGCATTGCTGCTGTTGGTAGTGGTGGTGAGGTGTTAGACACCTAATACAGTTTGGCAGTTGGTTCTGAGACTCTGAGGCTCCTTGAAACACCATCTTGAAGAAGAGGCTGTGCCTATGGGTCTAGTTTACAGGAAACCAGATTCTTTTCACTCAATCCACCCTGACCACTGAGAGGAAATGAGAGCTTACCTGCACTTCCTTTTCACAGGGTCTCTGAGGGGAATGCAGAGTGGGTAAATAGGAAGTGGGAGGCGAGTTTAGACTCTCCAAATTATTCCTCTTTAAAAGCAGGGTATTTATTTCAATGTCAGGAGTTTGGAGTTTGGTACATACAAGAATACTCCAGGTAGAAGTCTACCACATCTTGACTTCTTTATTGGGAGCTACCTAAGGGATATCCTTAAATAAGTAATATCCACTTTGGTACCTAAACACACCAACTTAGGAGCTGTGAGAAAGGATCACTGTTTAGATTGAAATGGTCCACTAACTATAGCAGAGGCCAGAGGGCACCTAGCTTAAGCGGAGGGCTCCATAAATAAATAGATTGTGTATTATTGTTTGAACAAATACTCAATGCTTACTGCAGTCACAGGATTGGAAGATAATGCACTTAGCCATATAAATAGAAATGAGAGGTGAGGAGTTCTTTGCTAAGTGTGAAGCTTTTCAGACTAAATGTACAGCCCATACTGTAGCCCTGCACCCTGCGTCATTAATGAGAGAGAGAGAGAGAGAGAGAGAGAGAGAGAGAGAGAGAGAGAGAGAGAGAGAGGGAGAGAAGTGCTGCCCACTGGAAAACGGAAATGTTCAGTGTGCATAGAGTAATTTGCATATTTCACTCTGACATTTCACTAGCATGCTTTCCAACATGATAATGGTTAGGTAATGCTGAGAATTTAATTTTTCCCCTTTTTTATGTCTTAATTTTTCTTTTGGCTTTCGTTGTTGCTGTTTCATTTTGTTTTCTTTTTCTCTTTCCTCTTTCTTCCTTCCTTCCTTTCTTTCCTTTAATTTCCTTTTTTTGTTGTTCTTTCTTCTCTCTTTTTTTCCCCCCTGGTAGTGAAGCAGGATTGGATTTGTTGTTAGAACAGAGAGCTGGAATTGATATACAGATAAGTAGCATCCTTGTTGCAGTGGCTGTCGCATGAATTCTTTAGAGACCTATGAAGAAAACAGAAAGAAACTGAAATGGTAGGTTCCAGCTTTTAAATGCATAATTAGCACTTATCTGTGCCTTTCACACATGATGCACAGTACTGTTCTCTTTACACCAGGTTCTGTTATATCTAAGGGTGATGTGAATATAATAAACTTGGACTATCCCCATATATAATTTCCTTTGTATTTGTACAAACAAACATAATTATATTGTTGACTGCTTGAGATGGGTGAGGCGAGTAACTGTAAACTTATAGAAATGTAAGTTTGATATGGAGAGGTTTTTTATAATGTTTTGTTCATGTTTTTATAATGTTTTTATACAATTGATATTGTATAAAAGAGCCCTGTGAACATTTGTAATTTAACTATCTCTATTAAATAGAGTTACTTGTACCAATAATCAGGATGCTTTTAACTTATAATTCTTTAAAGATAATATTTTTATTTGCTGGGTGATTAAAATGGTTAAATTTATGTATTCTTATTTTCAAAATACTCTCTGATTAAAAATAAGAGACCTGTAATGCCTCAGGACCTTTACCAACATGAATGTATATACCTGTCAGCTTGTATAAGTTACATATTTTTATGGTAAAAGTGAATTGTAATCAATATTAGCTGTACAGATTCTGCCTTCAAAGAAAACAATCCAGAAGAATAAAATATTTATAATTAGAAAGAGGGGAAATAAGAAAAACAGCAGGCATAGTTGATTTATTTCTCATAGATAAGCTATATCAGACTAATTAGTACACTAAAAACAACATGTAAACTGATATTGGATTAAATTTACATTTTAAAAACTTATAATAGACTTAGCTTATTTTTTAAAAATGTAAGTGTAATTGTTTCCTGACTTGCATGTTGTTTCTCTTTTGTGCTCAAAGAGAAAATATTAAAGAAGGTGTCTTCTAATTTTAAACCAATGAAGAGACTGTCAATGGCATGTAACTTCTAAGAACTGCATTCAGAGATTATAAGAAAGGAAAATATGGATTTTCATGGCACAACATGATTAAGCATTAAATTGCAAGTGATTTTCCTGGCTCTTTCTCTGCTGTCAACAGTATTGTGCAAGAACTTGATTTCTTACTGTTCTAATCTTTCCAGGGGGGAAAATGTTATAATTTTATTAAATTAGCAGAGCTACTGTTTGTTAAAGAGTTTTGGGTCACTCAGCAAGGAGCATTTCTTTCCTGAAGCTACTGTAAATCTCAAGTATGGTGGCAAAGGCATCAATCTTATAGATATGATTCAAGTTTTGAAGCCTAGGTAAAGATTCCACAGCCACACTAGCAAATATTATTTAGATTATATAAAAGCCATCCTCCAAGAAGTTTGTGTCAGAGGGGAGTATTTTTTAAAAATTATAGAACATGTTCTCTGCACTTATGAACTCACACACTGCTCTATTTTGCTAAATATGTGCAGTAATATTTTTGTGAGACAGGAATTATATAGTGTATTTTTCAAAACCAGTGCAATATGGTTTTGATTATTGTAAAAGTGAATAAACACAAAGTAGGACATTGACCCCTCCGAAAACCTCACTGAATTTCCACTGAGAGACCATTAGAATGAACTCAATTATCGCCCTTTGTACCAGGTAACTGAAATGCTTTTTTGCCTTACGGTCATAGACACTTTTGGCACCAATCAGATGCACTGAACCAGAAAAGGAATTTGATTTCTTCTTCTGAACACTACCTATTCCTGTGAGGATATTCCACAGATAGTCTTTTTTACCTTATCTATTAAAGTGCTTTCCCCAAAATGTTCCTGTGTGCCATAGGTATCAAGAATCAGTCTCCAGACCCCAAGCTAGAGAATGGAAAATGATCAGAAAAAGATTCAAATCCTAACATTCACAGAAGTTTGAAAAAAAGAGTGTTAGACCCTTTATTCTTTAGGAAGTAACACAGATTGACAGCTTTCATTTTATAGTTGGAAAACCTAAGGCTCAGAGAGTTATAGTGATGGGGACAAGTACTTCTGTGAATCTGTGGCAGAGAAAAGGCTAGGTCTCTTGATGCCTCATCCAGTATTTCTTCCACTATGATTGCCTAACAATGCTAGAGGACTAAGAGAGAAATGCATTATTCATTGGGAAATGTTAAAAGATGTAACACTGAAATCACTCAAAAGCCTTTCAATAACAGTGGCACACTTAAGGCTGTTCCCAAGATCCCTGATAATGTAGCAAACCTTGATTTGAGTTTTTTACCACTGTTTCATCGCAAGAATAGGAGATAATTTTCCTTACTGTGCCCACATAAAAAAATCCCCAAATGCAAATTGATAAACACTAAATGCTGTAATACAACAGTAATATGGACCTGGCCATATACTGGCTACTTAGGTGCTATATTGAGTGGTAGGGCAACAGTTTGATCAAGCTATAAGATAAGAGATTGTATTCAGGAAGTCCTGAGGTGTAGATTTCAGACTTCAGAAAGCAGTAAATATTACAGGGTATGTGCCTAACAAAAACATGGATATGGGACTTAAGATAAAGTGTGTGGAAGCATAATATTATACTAATTGGTTGTATGTGAATCCTGAAAAGGATGCCACAGTTAGTGGCTTGACTATTGTCGCTGTTTATATGACAGGGTGGTATATGCAATTAGAAAATTAATGTGAGTTCTCTTGATATAGTCACTGGAAGGCAATTAGGAGTTGGGGATGTGCTTCACATATGTCACTTTCATTTTCAGCAATGTCTGCATTAGCATTAGTAATATATCAACATGCAAACAGTTCCTGATAATTAAAAGTGCAGGTTACTAACCAAAATAAAGTCTGTATATACTCTGGAGATTTGAGAATGGTCCAGAAACTTCACTGACTCTAATAATCTAGTGAGGAAATAAAAGTTCACACTATTAGCCATAATCAGTATGTAGGTCACATAGAAGCCTGAGTTGTACCCAGAGGATGAACTAAAGCTGCCCATTCAAGCTCAGTTGTATTTCCAACAGCCTAATTATTATATCCTTAAACATTGAAGATATATGAAAATGTCTGCTACCAAGTCTAAAGCCCCTCAACTCCTTCTTTACTTCTTGACAATATTTTTTTCTTCCAAAACACTTTTAGTCAATCTCACACTATTTATGGAAGACAATGGTAGAGTTTTCTTCACATTCTCAGCAACAGAAAAAAAGGCTTTAATATTGTTATAATTACAATTACTTAGCTAAAATTCTTTTCTGCTTTACTTAGTAGATCAGATTTGTCAATTTCTCATAAGTTAATAAAAATGTTACCAGAGAGGAGGAACCAAGATGGCGGCATAGGTAAACACCTATACTGCGGCCTCGCACAACAATTTCAAAACTACAACTAAAAGACAAAACAGACATCATCAAGAATCACGGGAAAGCTGGCTGAATAGAAATTCTATATCTAGAAGAAAATATAAAAGGACACTGAGACTCAGAGGAGGTGTGGAAGGCAGAGTTGCAGAGACGCAGATACAGAGGTGCGGAGATGCGCGTGAGTGGAAAGGCAGGAGGCTGAATACCCAGCTGGTTTTTTTGAATGGGTAAGGAGACAAAGGCTCCCCACTGCATTGATCTCCAGTTCTGGGAAAGTCTCAGGGAAACCAGACTCATAGGGTGAAACTGAACTGTCAGGAGGAAGCACACTGAGACTAGGGAGCTGCAGAGGTGCACCAGCTTGCAAAAAGAGCACATGGCTGGCTCTCTCATTCAGGAGAAAACAAAACCTTTGGACTGCATTGTGTTCCAGTTCCAGGTGAGACTTTAGGTATCCAGACTTATTTGGAGAGAAACTGGACTGTCTGTCAGTGGGCAAAACTCGAGGGCAGCTTTCTCTCAGAGGTGTGTGCAGCCATTGCTACAGGACACAGAGACCCAGGCACCACTTAAGGTGGGGCTGATGGTAAACCAAGGCTGACTGCTCAGCCCTGAGGCTTCACTCCATCCCAGTGGAGCACAGAGGCTCTCCCAGCATAGACACAGATGATTCTCACAGCTAATTGGTCTGGAGGTCAAACCCTCCCAGTGATACCAACAACAATCTAGGATTAACTACAAGAAAGTGCTGCCCATAAAAGGGGTGCACCAAGAGTATCCACGTCAGGTAACTGGGGAGGCTGATCCACTGTCCCCTAGAGGACACCTACCACACAAAGCTACTTGACCAACTCAGAGAAGCAGCCAAAATGTGGAGACAAGAAAACAAATCACAACTGAAAGAAATGGAGGGGAAAAAAACAAATGGCCATAAAGTTCAAAACCACAGTTACAAGGCTTTGCAAAAGGTTCCTAGAAAAGGCTGATAAATTAATGAGATCCTTGAGGATATGAAAAAGGACCAACTAGAAATTAAGACTACACTGATGGAAATAAAAAATATATATTATACAGAGACCTAAAAGCAGATTAGAGGACTGCAAGAATCAAGTCAAATATTTGAAATACAAAGAATAAAAAACCACTCAGCCGGAAAAGAAAAAAGAATCCAAAAAATTGAAGATAGTGTAAGGAGCCTCTACCGTGATGGCAAACCTATGACATGCATGTTAGCACTGACACACGTAGACATTTTCGATGACATGCAGCCACATGCAGTCCCATACAGAGAAGTATGGGGCCACATGCCAAAAGAGGACATTTCATCCTCAGCTACCACACAGCCAGGTGCAGTAGCCGAGGATGAAACATTTGCTGTAGTGTAGTGTAGACACTCTGTGCTGGAGGTCTATAGGCCAAAACAACAGACTCCAGCACAGAGCGTCTAGTTCTGGGACTTCCTGTTAGGCCGTTAAGGGTTCTTTGATCTCACTTCCAGATGGCAGAGCAGGGAGCAGCAGAATGCCGCAGGGGATGTATCTCTGGGAGCCCTGTGATTGCCATTACCAACAACCACATAACCTCAGCAACCCTCATCCAATCTATTGTTCTGGGGTGTGGTGGATTTCTAATTGACCATCATTACTGAGTTAAGTGAGGGGGAGGCTAGGGGAGGCTAGAACCTGTGCTATGGGTGCTGTTTCCTTCCATTAGAAATAGCGGCAGCCATCTTAATTTATATAAGCAACGTCATTTTGCAGCATAGTGCAGACTCCATTTCATCAGTATTACTGTTGTGCATGCTAATTAACCCCCATTTCTGCTTATTAACCCTGCCTTTTCCTAAAAGACAGTTACATGTGCCGTCTTGTGGTCAGTTAGGCAAGTTAACCCCTAATTGCCTGCAGGGATAACAAGCTATCTATAATTCTATCTTCTGTCACTGCCTCCTGATGGAGAACACCCCCCCAAAAGAAAAAACACAAGGTTAATTAAAGGAATTGGTAGTAGCCATAGCCGACCCTTTCAAGAGATATGGTCCGAGATGTATGGCATTATAGAAAAAAATGGCAGATCCTTTTTTGTTCTATGTACTAAAACGGTAATAAGCAGAACATGGAATTTAAATAGACATTTTGAAACTAATCATTCCCAGCTCTTGAAAAAACGTGAGGATGAAAGGAAGGAATACATTTTCAAGCAGCTACACTTTACACGAGCCAATCTAATTCCATCCTTAAATTTATAAAAAGCTCCACAAATTTAACATCTACAAGTTTGAGCATTGCTCACTCCATAACTCAGCAGGGAAAAGCATTCAGTGAAGGAGAATTTATTAAAGAAACTCTCCTAAGATGTGCACCAGTTCTATTTCACGATTTGCAGAATAGAGATGAAATTGCTAAGAGAATTTCTGAGTTGCCACTCAGTAGAAATATCATAAATGACTGAATAATGAGACTGAACACAAACATACAACATCAATTAAAGAGAGACATAAGCAAGTGTCAATATCTTTTTTTTTATCTCTCTTGATGAAACTACTGATGTCACATCACATGCTCAGTTGGCCATTATTGGTTGATATTCTGATGGTCTCACAATGACAGAAGAGTTGACAAAATTAATATCAGTGCCAACAAGTACATCAGGATGCGTAAGGTTGTTATACAAACATTCTGTGGCCTAAGCGTTGATATCTCTAAAGTTGTATCAGTGACAACAGATGAGGGACCAAACATGGTGGGGGGAAAAGTCGGATTTGACAAATTGTTTATGGAAGCTATTGGACATCTGATTGTGCCTTTTCATTGTATTACCCATCAGGAAGTTTTATGTTCCAGGGCAGCATTCACCGACTTAAACGACTTAATGTGAGTTGTTACAAAAATAGTTAATTTAATAGCTGCTCGCCCCCTTCACAAGCAAGAATTTTCTGCACTTTTACTGGAGGTTGATTCCACCTACAGTGGACTTCTGGTGTACAATAATGTAAGATGGCTGAGCCAAGGCAAAGTTCTTGAGTGCTTTGTGGAGAGCTTTGAAGAAATTAAGGTATTTCTTGAGGATAAGGATCTGTGAAACTTTTCTCAGCTTAATAATGATAAGTGGGTCAACACCTTGGTAATTTTTACAGATCTCTCTATTCATATTAATGAACTGAACTTAAAGTTACACGGTTTTGGCAAAAGTATTGACGTTATGTTTGGATACATAAAAGCTTTTGAAGTAAACTTAAAATTTTCAAGCGATATATAGAAACTAAAACTTATGAGCATTTTCCCGGAATAACAAGGTATTTTGAGAAGGCCAGTGCAGCTGTCTAAAATGAAAAGAAACCTTTGCATATAAACTACCAGCATGTTTTAGACTCATTACTTGACCAGTTTAGTGACAAATTTAATGAATTTAGAAAACTAGAACAGACCATAAAAATAATTAAGTATCCTGATGTAGTAGTCTACAGTAGTTTGGAATTAAATGGTTTCCAATGGATGCAAATTGATGATTTGGAGATGCAACTTGCAGAATTTCAAGACAGCATCTGGGCTCAGGTGTTTGTGGACTTGAGGTCAAAGTTTGAGAATCTGGAAAGGTGCCGCTTGGAGAATCAAGAGGAGTGCCACTACGAACAGGAAATTTGGAGTGCCTGGAACCGAATACCTGACACTTTTAGCACTCTGAAAAATATAGCAATGGCTTTTCTCATAATTTTCCCCTCTTCGTACTTTTGTGAGACCTTATTTTCAGCATTAAATAATAACAAAACCAACAAAAGAAACAGATTTACAGATGAAGTTAGTAGTGCTTGCTTGGGCTTGAAGTGTACAAAATACCAACTTTCAATTGAAGGTTTAGCCAATGAAATTCAGCAACAAAATAGTCACTAATAGGGAGGTTAGTTAAAGAATTCCCCCTCCCCCTCACTTATCTTAATTCACGGCACCCCACACAAGTTAAATAATATCAAGACCAACAAAATAAACTGACTGACTGATGAACAAAGAAGTCACTAAACAGGTAAGTTAAATAATTAGTTTTTGGTTTATTAAATATAATTATATATTACAATTATGCATTTTTGTTAAACTATAAGTATCGCGAAATTATGTGTTTTTTCTCTCAAAGAGACACACCACCTGAGTTATGCTCGGTTTTTTGGCGAATTTTGACACACCAAGCACAAAAGGTTGCCAATCACTGCTCTGGGACAACCTCAAGGATACCAACATCTGAACTATGGGGGTGCCAGTAAAAGAGAGAGAGCAAGATACTGAAAACCTATTTGAAGAAATAGTGACTGAAAACTTCCATCACCTGGTGAAAGAAATAGACTTAAAAGTCCAGGAAGCACACAGAACCCCAAAGAAAAGGAATCCAAAAAGGAGCACACCAAGACACATCATAATTAAAATACCAAGAGCAAAAGACAAAGAGAGAATATTGAAAGCAGCAAAAGAAAACACCTAGTTACCTACAAGGGAGCACCCATATGATTGCCAGCTGATTTCTCAACGGAAACTATACAGGCCAGACGAGAATGACAAGAAATATTCATAGTGATGAATAGCAAGAATCTACAACCAAGATTACTCTACCCAGCAAAGCTATCATTCAGAATTGAAGGTCAGATAAAGTGCTTCTCAGATAAGAAAAAGCTAAAGGAGTTCATCACTGCCAAACCAGTATTATATGAAATGCCGAAAGGTGTTCTTTAAGAAGAAAAACGTAAAGATAAAAATTATGAACAACAAATACATTTGTATCAACAAGTGAATCTAAAAATCAAATGAATTAAAAATTTGATGAACAGAATAAGCTGGTGAATATAATAGAATCAGGGGCATAGAAAGGGAATGGACTGACAATTCTTGAAGGTAAAGAGGTGTGGGCAGTGCAAGAAGAGACTACAAAAATTGTAAACCTATGGATGAGGACAGTGACAGGAGGTAAGGGCAGAGGGTGGGGTGGGTACCAGGTGGAAGGGAGCTATGGGAGGGGGGAGGAAGATTGTAATAATCTCAACAGTAAAGATTTATTAAATTTTTTAAAAAGGGAAAAAAGTTAACAGATATTTTTTACATGCTGATTATTTACTTTTATATGATAAAACAATTTTACAAGTTATTTATAGGGTAGCTGTAATAATGCTTATTTAATGTTTGGAGTATTTAATATTTTAAAAATATATTTTTATTGACTTCAGAGAGTAAGGGAGAGTGAGAGATAGAAACATCAATGATGAGAAAGAATCATTGATGTGCTGCCTCCTGCACACCTCCTACAGGGATCAAGCCCACAACCCAGGCATATGCCTTGACTGGGAATCAAATGATGCCTCCTGATTCATAGGTTGATGCTCCACCTCTGAGTCACACCAGCCAGGCTTAATATTTTTTAAATGACACAAATTAACCTATGAATTGCTTCTTTAAAACTAAAAATGTGGTACCCTTTTTTGATTTTTACATTTTAAGACAAATTTATTTTTTACATTCAATATTATTTTGTACTAGTTTAAGGTGTACAGAATAGTGGTTAGGTGATTATCTACTTTACAAAGTGCTCCCCAACCCCGATATTCCCAGTGGTTATTCAGTGTTGCAGTGTCAGACCAAATAGTGTGCTGAAAATGAATGACATGTAGAAGATTTATTATTTATCAGATGTGCTTTTTAAAAGCCATTTAATTCCAAAAGTGCAAAAGGAAATGTTCTTTTATTTTATCATTAATGTCATATCAACAGATGTAATTAAGGTGTTCTGATTAGAGGCAAATGAAGTAGTAAGACAGTGGCTTTAAATTACAGAAACAATGTGTATTCTAAATTAACTATAAAAAGTTGAAGATCTCTTTCTCTATTTATTGAGGAAAAGCAAAGTTTTTGAGACTAATGAACATTTACTAACTTGATATATATTGTAAGAATCAAGGATGTGTACTAGACATACTTGTAAAGAGTCTAAAACAAAATGCTAGTGTTATCTTTAAGCAAAATGATTCAACAAAGCTGGATATATTTTATAAATAATTCTATTAGAATTGCTCTAAGATAGGAAATTATGTTCACATATTCCTCTCACAGAGATAAGTTAATGATTTTCCAAGTAATTCAGTTAGTGCAGATAGTGGAAGAGTATAATCCATGTCTAATAAACAAACTTTTTTTCAGTAGACACAGTGCTATTCTGTTACTGTTTTACTCAATTTACCTGGATAATTTAAATTTGTAGGTTTAGAAATAATATTTTTGGCTTGGGTGATAGGGACTTGCAAAGGTGGTTTTTAAATCTATATTTTCTTGCCACTATTAATTTTTGTACCAAATATTTTCATTATTTAATATTCTAAAATTAAATAAAATTATTTGGCTCTTCCCACATTTTAATAATAACACCCTCCTTTTATCTTCTTCGGTCCGTTTTGATCAGGATCTGATTATGTTGTTGCTTTATTGTTTTAAATTATTGTTTAAAAATTGTTTCCCCTTTATCTTAATATCTTTTAATTATGAATATACTAATAGATTTGTCCTTTTTTTCCCCTAAGAATGTGAGAGTTAAAACTAGGTATTACTGATTTCTAATACTTCATAAAACTAATTTGATATAAAAAATTTCAGTCACTTGATCTAGCATTAGTCTCTCAGAAGAACAACTAACAATGGAAATATTTTTTTTATCAAGAGCAGGCACAGTCCATATCAAAGCATCTGCTAAAGTAATGCGATTCCCTCTGAAAGTCTATAACCTCCAAAAGCTTATCATAACTTACAAGAAACATATTTAATTTCTTATCAGTGGATATAATAAAGCTACCTCACTGAAACACAGTTTGAATATGACAAGCTGTGAAGTGACTAGTGTTAATAACCAATCCAGATTAAACAGGGAAAGAGGATTTGGGCCCGAGTTATCCAGAGTGGACAACATCCGTTAGATTTGGGGCTACTCAACTTTACTCTGGCCACTTGATAAAAGATCCTTTTGGTCACAGAGGATACAATAACCTTCCCTCAGTTTTGGACCAGGAAATTTGATTAAGCAAAGCACCAAGACATTTTGCAATCTGCAAAGGTAACAGTGCTATTTCTCAGAATTCAAAGACTATGACTTAGGTCATATTTTACATATAATTACTTGTTAATAACCATTTTGGTTCTGAGTTAAAGTTGTATTAATTAAACATTGAAAATGCCATCTGTGTGTCTATTTCTTTCCTGGAGAATTACTTATGAAATTTAAAGCTACATAACCTCTTGGAATTATTAAATTTGAAAATCCCTTTGACATGGTCCAATAGGGAAAATATATTAATTTTTATTACCCTGGGTTGTAAGTTACTCTCTTACTGGAACTTGGGACAAACACGTTTAATCAGAGTAAAAACCTTGGTTAAACCAATATCTGGATAATACGGGCATGATGGTTAATGATGCTGACTCCTCTCCAGATGCTGTGGGATCTTCAATATATATGTTACTTTAATATAGTGGATATAGAGGTAATATTTTCCCCATCTTTTTATTGTGGTGTTACATTTGAGAAATTGTTAGAAATATTTTAGATGCATATTAAATACTGGCTATAACTTTGATTTTGAGTTTTCTTATATTCCAAGATAATAATGATTCCTATTTATTGTGCACATTCAGCAAGATCTCTTATATTTTGAAAATAATTCTATTTAATTTCCTCTATTTTATAGAGGAAAGATGAGGAGACCAATGTTAAGGAACTTAACTTTCACAAAGTTGTATAACTAACTGCCTTAGTTGACTTTCAAACTCAGTTCTGTTGGTTGCCAAAGATCTTTCTATCATCCCATGCTGTCTCTATATGATAAAGCCATATTTCACTACTTTGCCATTTTCCATTTGAGAACCAGGAGAGTTTATAACAGAGGGAATAAATATATAATTATTTTTAAATAGGTTTTATTTTTTTAGTGCAGAATGGGTAATAATATGATTTATATAAGGTATAGCCCTAGCCTGCATAGAGCTTATTTACTTGGAGAGGATAAAGTAGAACACATTAAATCTGACTATAAAATAGGGATTTAGAAGAAGTATGTATTGATAAATTAATATATTTTGCCTTAAAAAGAGAGTTGCCATCACCACACTAAATTGATGTGTTGCAAAAAGGACATAACATTATACATTTGGAAAAAAAGTGTTTATACCTAACTTAATCCATGTTATGCTAAGATTAGAGCGAAGGTTTTGAATTCCATATGTAAGGCTTTATCACAGATTAGAACAGAATATGTGATTTAGTTGTAAGTTAAAATCAACACAAGGAAAGTGTACAAAGAAATTCTCCTAAATAGGTCTGGGGAAATTGATTTATATGTATACTCGTCAACTGGCCTCCTACTGCACTCTATATTGGCTATATAGTATCAGAATTGGAGGAAATATTATGATATGTTTCACATACACAATGTTATACACCAAACATAAGCATGTAGAGTTATATTTATATTTATGTGTCATTTTTCCTTAAGACCAAGAACTTGAGATATGGAATTCCCATGCCAGGTTCAGAGTGCAATCCATGGCTACATTACAAATAATTAACTGCAATTTAACTCTCATACTTAAGTTTAGCTAATCCAAACAGCTATAGAAATCTGGGTTTAAAATTAAAGCAAACACAGGAACAAGGTTTTAGCATAGTTTATCTCCTGATAAAGTTGGTTATTCCCACATCCTCCTGCTCTCTGCAATCTTCCCACCCCATGTCTATGCTTCCTTGCTCAAGAGGAAATAGAGGAATGGCCTTGTGACATCCATTTCTTAACTCTTTTTTAAATCATACTTTTAGTAGGCACAGTCAAGGGGTATAAACCTGAACAAGGCAGTAAGCCTCCTTATTTTTCAGTTTCTCTAGTCATATGATTGAGTGCATCTCTCCTTCAAGGGAATGGATTACCATACTAATGCCTCATAGGTACTTTGCATTCTTTTGGTTAGAGTTCCTCTGTACAATTTGCAAAATGTTATCTGTAATTGGACTGAAATCACACTTGGAAAATTAAGTTGTACCTGCCAGATTTCCTTCATTGCTAGTATATGGGAGCATTATTCTTGGTCAAGCTTGCAGCTGAAATGCATAAGGCTTTCAGCTGAATACATGAGAAAGGGAAGTATAAATTTTATGATTTAAAGAAATCATTATCTTTAGAAATGCAATATGGAATGTCCCAACCTCATTAAGGTTTGTATCCTAAATAGGTGGCAGCTTTCTATAGAGTTTAGCATTTGACTTACTCAATTTAGCAATTCATTTTATTTTACTCATTTCTCTCTTGCTTTGTATGTTGTGTCACTGATGCTAGTCTACATGTTTTTAGGAGATAGAGCATGCTGTTGGTTTGTCCGTTTGCTTTTAATCTTCAGCAGCATCCAACATAGTGACTTTGTTTACAACAAGACATTGCTAATCTTATCACTTCGTGTATTTTTCCTATATCAATAATTTAGAAAATTGTAGCAGCAGGAAAGAGGTTGCAAAGGAAGAATAACATTTGTCCTATTTTGGTTATTTTCTCCCAGTCTTTCATGCCAGTGGAAATTGATGTCTGCATGTCTCTGTTTCTGTATGTAAGGAGAGATAGGGAAGAGGCATATATAGGAGTTGATTTTTTTTCTACTGGCTTCCATACACTTAGTAACATAAGTAAGGTTTACATTCAAATGGTGTAACTATAGGTAGGGAAGAGAAATAGCCACACACATATTATAAAATGTGTAGTTGGGAGGAGGTGTGATGTGGATAAAGGAACACAGGCTTTTTAATTAAAACTTAGACTCTAGTACACTCTGCCATTAACTAGCTATGTAACTCAGGATGAATTCCTTACTTTCTCCAATCCTTAGTTACCTTGTTTGCAAAGACCTAAACATCAAAAGAGATTGAAACATTATAAAAAGTCCCATTGAATAATTATCTATGTCAACTTTGGGCTCATCAATGAAAACAGTGTTTTGACCCAGGTACTCAGTAAGTATGCTCTGACTGAACTTATCCATGTGTAGGCTGCTGAGCAGAGTTCAGTGTATGATATGAGGAATCCAACCTATTTAAAACATCTCCCTTAATGTCCTTCTTTCTGCTTGGGTCTGCAATTGGTTTCCATTAATTTTTAAAATAAGGCTGCTGAGAAAAGGCCTGCACACTCTCTTTGAAGAACCTGGATAAAATCTTCCACTTCTTTGTCACTAAGGCATTAGATTAAAACTATTTATTAAATAGCAGTGGTTTAGAACTTAAAAGTAGATACATTGGCCATAAGAAATGTTTTGATGGGAACATGACAGGAACAAATCTGTACCAGTCAGGAAAGGGCATCTGAGACTGTGGGTCTTGGATTGGATATAGAGACTAGGCAGTTATTTTTGTGGTGTGAGAACTCTTCATCAGACCTGAGTTGATAAAGCATTGGAAAGGGAAGGTAGTATTTCTTCATATATTTTCCACATTTTACATAGCAGTGGGCTTATATACCAGTTCAAACTTTCTACTAGACTTAGGCTATTAGAACTCAAAGGAATATGAGGAATAACTTAGAACAACTTCATTTTTCAGATGAAAGACTGAGGCCTAGTACTATAACAGACATTCCCAAGGTAACACCACTAATTAGTGATAAGGTCAAGACTAGAAGCTTATGTCCTGACCAGTACTCTTTCCCCATACACCCACTTTCTATCAGCTTTCTACCATGTGCCCTGTCTTGGGAGATGAAACAAAATGCAAGTAAAACAGAATGACTTTAGTGTATATGGCTGATCTAGAAGAAATTGATGAAGTGACACCTAAACCAAAACCTATTTTTTTATATCTTGCCTAACTCTTGTCCATGAAATATAATAAATGAAATGATGTAAAGATTGTTGAAAGGACTAGCTTGAAGCAAATTTGCTTAGACTGTTAAGTTGATTGCCTGCCTTCTATTTAATTGTCATCTCTTCCTTTTTATATAATTCCCTGTAAACTCTTATGATAAAATCTGGCTTTTCAGATAATTTTACTATGTTTCACCAACTAAGATTGCCCCCCTCAAAGTTTCTTATTTCCCCTCTTTTACCAAGTAAAATGTATCTCACTTTGTATTTTATACCACCCACTTTCTATTGATTGCAGTTGGTGAATTAATATAAAAATCCTTCTTGTAGAATTTTCATTTTATTAGAAGACTAGAGGCCCAGTGCACGGGACAGGGTCGAGGCGGGATTCCTCAGCCCAGCCTGCACTCTCTCTAATCTGGGACCCCTCGAGGGATGTCTAACTGCCCCTTTAGGCCCAATGCCTGTAGAATCGGGCCTAAATGGGCAGTCGGACAGCCTTCTCACAATCCAGGACTATTAGCTCCAAACTGCTCGCCTGCCTGCCTCCCTGATTGCCCCTAACCGCTTCTGCCAGCCAGCCTTATCACCCCTAACCACTGCCCTGCCAGCCTAATTGATGTCTAACTGCTCCCCTGCCAGCCTGTTTGCCCCCATCTTCCCTCCTCTGCCGGCCTGGTCACCCCTAACTGCCCTCCCCTGCAGGTTTGATTACCCCCAACTGCCCTCCCTTGCAGGTCTGGTCCCTCCCAACTGCCCTACCCTACTGGCCTGATGGCCCACAACTACTCTCCCTTTCAGGCCTGGAACCTCCCACTGTCCTCCCGTGCTGGCCATCTTATGTCCACATGGAGGCAGGATCTTTGACCACAAGGGGCCAGCCCTCTTGTGTGTTGGAGTGATGGTCAATCTACAAATTATTATTTTATTAGATAGGATAGAGGCATGGTGCATGGGTGGGAACAGGCTGGTTTGCCCTGAAGGGTATTGTGGATCAGGGTGGGGGTTCCCTTGCGGTGTGGGGCAGCCTGGGCGAGGGGCCTATGGTGGTTTGCAGGCTGGCCACACTCCCCAGCAACCCAAGTGGAGGCCCTGGGGTCTGGGATTAATTTATGTTCTAAAATTGAAACTTTGTAGCCTGGAGCAGAGCCAAGCCTTCTGCTTGCTCCATGGCAACAGCTATTTCTGTTTGAAACTTTGTAGCCTAGAGTGGAGCCTAGGCTAGGGCTGCAGAAATTTGGCTTCCTCCATTACCCTGGCAACCCTAAGCCTCTTCTCTCCCCAGCTCCATGGCTGCTGCCATTTCTGTATCTTTCATAATTGAAACTTTATAGAATTGAGTGGAGGCCTAGGCTGGTAACAGCAGGTGGAAAGCTTGGCTTCCTCCATTGCCAGGGAAACCCAAGCCTTCCTCCTTCTCTCAGTGGTGTGGCCATCTTGGTTGGGGTTTATTTGCATAATTTGCTCCTGATTGGCTGGTAGGCATGGCTTGATAGGAGGTACAGTCAATTTTCATATCACTCTTTCATTAGATAGGATTATTAGAGATAAGGTCAAGCCTTGGCAAGAGATCATTAGGTAGAGTGGAGCAGACAGAAGTGGAACATGATTTTTTGATGCCCCTAAATAACCCCACATAGGAAGCCATCTACAAACATTGCAAGGGTACCTATAAGGCAGTTTTGTGTAGAAGATAATTTACCTGTTAGCACCAACTTTGCTGATAGCTAGTAGTCAATTGGATCTTTCTACATGTACATTCACTAACCAATGAAAGAGTGTAGTCCTGAGACTTCAGAAAAGCTCCCAAACTCAGAAAAAAAAGTCCATTGACTGCCCTTCAACTGTACTGTGAGTTTGACTAGAAGCTGTGGGGCCTTTCTAAGATAAGTCATCATACTTAAGAACTCCTTTTGAGCAGTCAGTGGCTTGTGAACCTTGCCATTGACATTCCTACCTTCTCCCACCCTTTTCAAGGCTGCAAATTCAAAGAGATATGTCAAATGGTAAAGGATTTCCCACTCACTCTATTTTACTACTAAGGGCTAAGAGTAATTTCCTTTATACTCTCTTTTGCCTACGGTAATACATTTTGAGGGTCTCAGCTTCCACCTGTTGCAATTTCAAAGCCCTCTGTGAAAATATCCTTTAATCTGCAATTGTTCACAGTTCTTCTATGTTCTTTCAGGCATAAATAAATTAATCCAGCCAGATACCCCATGGCTTCTTCAGGAGACCCTATTGCTTGGATTAGGAGTTCCATCAGCACTGGAGAAAACAGTAAGTCCTCAAATATGGTCTTGACTTCTGTTTCCATACCATCCATGAAATAATACTCTTTCATTCTGTGGGCACTGGGCATGGACAGAGAGACCTCACTAGTTACCTGTCACAGATTTATTTGTCCACTGGAAAGATTACCAGGTAATGGGCAGGTGTTCAAAGTATATTAATATAATCCTATAGAATACGAAAGCCTGTGGTTTTTGGAGTATTTGATAAATAAAATATTTTTTTAAATAGCATCCTGCAAGTCATATTGGAAACTGAGGGAAAAGTAAAAAAATCAGTCATATTGATCTTGTCTGTATTTACTACTTTGGTATTATTACTATCATGGATTTGCATTATGATTTTTTTAAATTGCACTAAAATATTTGTATCTTTATTACTGAGTGTAAATTTTGTGTCACTCACCTTATCCAATCCTTTATTCCCATTTTGAAAATAAGTCTATGTACAGATTACACAAATGATTTCAATGTTAATTTTTTAAGATACATATATAAATCTCAGCACATATTGGCCACTCTCACCGTACAGTAGAGAATACTGTGTGTGTGTATGTATGTGTGTGTTTTGAGGAAGTGGATGACATTGCTGAGAAGGAAGACTATAGTAGTTGTAGTTGAATCACATGGATTTTAGGCAAGTGTCTATTCATGGATTAGTAATCTAAAAAAAATCATTGAGTCTTAAGACACCATCTAAGGACAAATTTGAAGGTGTAGATTTTTAGAAAAGGAATTATTGTTAATTTGTGTTTGGCAGGAAAAAATAAAAATAAAAAAATTGTTTTTGGCCCCTTTTCATGGGTGTCTATTCTTAGGAGAACTGTATTACTATAACACCACTTTAGATATCTAAATATTGAAAGGAGATTTGTCTAATGTTTAAACTCAGTTTAAAAAAATCATGGGCAAAATAACTGCACATATCACTTAAATATGGAGAAAATAGTCACATTCAGTTATATCCCTAATCAAGAGGTCAGGATTTTAATAATATAACTCCTTATAATACAGTACTCTCTATATATTAATACAGGGTGTGCATGCTTAACTTAAATATATAAAAGCCCAGTGACCAAATGGTGGAATGACTGGTTGACCAGTTGCTATGATGTGCACTGACCACCAGGGGATAGACGCTCAATACAGGAGCTGCCCCCGGGTGGGCAGGGTGGATCAACAGCCGCTCAACCAACTGGGATGACTGGTGCTTCCACAGGAGGCCAATCCCCACAGGATACACCTCCACCAGTGCACAAATCTGTGCACTGGGTCTCTAGTTTTATATAAGAGTTTATGTATATCTGGAAGCCAAATTGAAGCCACTCCATCCTTTCTTTCTACTTGAATTTTCCCATAAAAAGGAAAAGAGCTTCTGTTCAAGACCACTTGAAATATTTATTCCAAGATGTAATCAGGATAAGTATATTATGAGAGCTTAATGAAATAAGGAGAAAAAAATCAGGCACCTGTCTGAAGCATACTTATGCTTTTCACACTCCTAAATTAATTATTAATACTCAGTGGAGTAGCCTACAGAACTAATAGCATACTTCTATTGTCAAAAGTAATTATGGGTTGACTCAAGTAAAGAACAATACTTCCTTTGGCAGTATTTAACAAATTAAAGTGCTAACTGAGCCTAAATCCATCTTGTGATATGAAATTCAAATTAACTGGGGGGAATTCAAATGCATTTTAATTTATTATTTGCTATTAAACTTTCTAATTATGATACAAACTCAAGCTTAAGAGAAAGATAAATACACAACCACTACTACTAACAAACAAAAAGACAAAACAATAAATATATTTTATTAATAAGGATAAAAATAAACCTCTGAATTTGATTGAATTATTTCCTCCTGGAAACATTGGCTGCGATTGTTTTCTGGGGGCCAGAATTTATGTATGCATATAATTATTTTACACTGTTTAAAATGATAAAAAATTATTTTAATTAGTACAATTATATAACACTAGCAAAACGTAGAAATGTTAACTTATTAAATACTCATAATGGTAGACACTGTTATCATTTCATTTTGCAAATGAGGTTGTTTAGTCTTTTTAAATTTTCTATTAAAGTTGACACTAAATATTATTTTATATTAGTTCCAAGTGTACAGCATAGTGCTTAGACAGTTATATAATTTACAAAGTGAGAACCCCAATAATATAAGTACCCATTTGGCATGATCCTTAGTTATTATAATATCATTGACTATATTTCCTATGCTGAACTTTACATCTCCATGACTATTTTTTAAAACTATGTTTTATTGTTTTGGTTTTTTTTTTAGAGAGAGGAAGGGAGATGGAGTGAGAAATAGAAACATTGATGAGAGAGAATCATTGATTGGCTGCCTCTTGAGGATGGAGCCAGCAACCTGGGTATGTGAAATGACAAGGAATGGAACCTACTACTTCTCAGTGCATGATATGACACTCAAGCACACTGGCTTGGTCCCAGACTATTTTGTAACTGCCAGTTTGTACCAAATAGCTTGCTCAAGTCATACGGGCAGTCAGTGGCAAAGCCTGAACTTCAATTAAGAAAGACTGGCTGCAGATTCCATGCTTTTGCCGAATACAAATAAGGCCTAATTATTTAAACAATATTTGCATAGAATGCAATAATTACATATACATGTAAATGGGAACATGTATATAACATTAAATACGAGGGCTGTTTAAAAATCAGATAAAATGACAAAATATTAAAGCTAAAAGAGGCCTTAAAGGTTAGTTGGTTTAGCCTACATATTTAAAAGGAGAAATGAGTGCCTAGGGAAATTGCCTTGCTCAACATCACAGGACAGTCAATGACAGAGTTGGAAGATCTCAAGACTTCTTACTCTCAATCTTATAGTTTCATTACACTAAGTTGCTTTTGCTAAGACTAATTAAAATAAATACATCAATGTTTATATTTTTATGTAAATTTTACCTTCAAATGATCACTTTCCAAATATATTTGCTTACCCTAGTGATGCTGTGTTTCACCAAATGTTCTCCTAACTTGTTCTTTGGAGTTATCTTAGATATTGGCTTGAACTTATCATGAAAATGGAGTCTTTCTTTAAAAGAAAAATGAGTCAACACAGTATAGCCATACCTTAACATACCTTGCTTTTGAACACAAATGGTATTTTTATTTTCTTATTAAATTTATTGGGATGAAAAGGTCTAATGAAATTATACATGTTTTAGGTGTACAATTCTATAATACATCTTCTGAATATTGTGTGTTTACCACCCCAAGTCAAGTCCCCTTCCACCACCATTTATCCATTTACCATCTTCTTCACCCTTAACTTCATTATTCAGTCTTGGTTCTAAATGACATTTGATTATATCCTAAAATTTAACTTCCCTTAAAATAAAAAGATTTGGCCCTGGCTAGTGTGACTTAGCTGTTAGAGCATTGGCCTATGCACTGAATGGTTGAGGGTTCCATTGTTAGTCAAGGGTACATACCTAGGTTGCAGAGGTGTGTGGGAGGCAACAACCTCTCTCTCTCTCTCTCTCTCTCTCTCTCTCTCTCTCTCTCTCTCTCTCTCTCTCTCTCTCTCTCTCTCTCCCCTCTCTTCTTATCACCCTCTGAAAAATATCTTCGGATGAGGATTAACAGCAACAACAACAATAAAACCCCACAAAGATTTGTCACCTTGGAGATTATTGATTATTGCGGGTATATGATGCAGGCTATAAAGTAGAATTTTAAAAGAGAATTCCAAAATTTTCCTGAATAGTAGGAATATAATTGAAATAAGCAAAGTGACAGCTTTGCTCTAGCCAGTTTGTCTCAGTGGATAGATCATCAATCTATGGACTGAAGGGTCCCAGATTTGATTCTAGGGCACATACCTCAGTTTCAGGCTCCTCCTGGCCCAGGCTCTAGCCAGGGCTCTCACAGGAATCAATCAACTGATGTGTTTCTGTCATATCGATATTTCACTCTTCCACTCTCTCTAAAAAAAAATCAATGGGAAAATATCCTCAGGTGAGGATTTTTTAAAAAGTAATAAAATTAATAAAATTAAAAAACACATAAAAGTGACAGCTTAGGGAGGGCGATATCATTTGGATGTTTTCTTTCTAATAAGTTTATTTAAAAGATATTATCACTATGGGGAATCCCATGTTCTAAACTTTCAACCCACTGAGAGTTCAGGAACATAATATGCACGTGTCTGTGTGTGTGTGTGTGTGTGTGTGTGTGTGTGTGTGTGTGTGTGTGTGTGTTATCTTTGGATGGCTTTTCTAAGATATAGAGGTTCCAAATAAAGAATACCATTCATTCTCCTAGGCAAAGGAGATTCTTTGGAGTAATGAATACATTGGTGTGGTATGTAGGATAAGTTGATGGCATAGTCTGTTGAGGAGATTGTGAGAGTAATTAAGAAAGGCAGATAGAGCTAGGACTAAGCAAAACATAATTTAGATCAGAACAATGTTGCAGTGAAGGTTATGTGAAACAGGTAGTTTAAATTAGAGGCAGAGAAGATAATCAGGGGCAGGGGAGACTTTGGGACAACAAGCACACAATGAAATGAAGTTTTATTGAATTGTACATTTGAAACCTGTATGGTTGCTGAAGCAATGTCATCTCAATAAATTCAATTAAAAATAAAACTTTAAATTATTAGTGATAGCAATATTTCTAATATTGGGAAAAACAGGGAAAGAGAAGTTTCTCAGTTTTAGACAAATGTGCCCTTAAGAATACTAGCTTTTTGTTTTAACCTTCTTAAAACGCCATCTGTGAAGCCTTGTCTAAATGAATGACAGATTATATATAGTTTTTGCAACTATATTTACTGGAATATTGGCCTATGATTTTATTTATTTTAAAATATGTTTTTATTGATTTTAGAGAGAAAAAAGAGAGGAAGAAATAGAAAGGTCAATTATGAGAGAAAATCATCAATGGGCTAGCTCCTGCACACACCCTACAAGGGATTGAGCCCAAAACCTGGGAATCAAACCTTTACCTACTGGTTCCTAGTTTGATGCTCAACCACTGAGCACCACCAGCTTCCCTTATTTCTTTTTTCTTTTTTGTGTTCAGTCTTTGTCTGGCGTGGATATCAGACTAACACTGGCTTGATAATATGAGTTGAGCAGTATTCTTTCATCTATTTTTTGACAGATTGTAATGAATTGATATTAATTCTTTAAAAGTTTGATAGAATATTTTCTTAGTAATATAGTTCTTCAAATTATTTATTTTATATTGGGTTAGTGGTGGTAGTTTATACTTTTAATGATATGGGTCTACTTCTTTAAGATATTAAATTTATGTGTAGTGATATTTCTAATGTTTTCTTATTGTTCTATATTATCATCTTTTTTGTGATATCCTTTGTTTCATTTCAGACATTGCTGATTTTTGTTATTTATTTTTCCTTTCTTTGTCTGTCATGCTTGAGATTTGCCCATTGTATTAAACTTTGAAAGACAACAACAAACAAACCTATTTTTGTGTCATTGATTTGCTCCATTGTTTTTCTCTTTTCAATTTATTTTGCTTTTCTCTGTATTATCTACTACCTTCCATTTGCTTAAGTTTAATTCACTCTTCTAATTTTTTTAAGTGGGGATGTAGATATTTGGTTTTAGACTTTTCTACTGTAAAGATGTAATGCTATATATTTAGAAACACCATTTTCTTTTGCCTTTAAAACAATGCATTTAAGGGAAAGTAATTATCTATACTAATAAAAGCCTAGGTGGTCCTCATGCCCTTGTACAATACCCTCACATCATCACAAGATAGCTGCCACAAGATGGTCGCCCTCATGTTGTCCTAAGATGGTTGCCACGAGATGGCTGCCCCAAGATGGCCAGCAGGGGGGAGGGGAGCAGTTGGGGGTGATCAGACCAGCAGGGGAGCAGTTAAGCATCAATCAGGCTGGCAGAGGAGCAGTTAGGAGCCAGCAGTCCTGGAATGTGAGAGGAATGTTCAACTGCTGGTTTAGGCCCCATGTAGGATTGGGCCTGAACCACAGTCGGACACCCTCAAGGGGTCTGAGATTAGAGAGGGTGCAGGCCAGGCTGAGGGACACACACCCCCCATGCATGAATTTCATGCACCGGGCCTCTAGTAAGAAATAAATAATAAGGATGTGCTTAAATTATGTCTAAGCTCACCTTGGGCCAAATTAATTTCCTAGGTTTAAAGGCATCCAAAAGTCCAGCTCCACCCTCTGAGTATATAATGACATAGTGAGGTAAGCTCTTGGCTTATGTCAGAAATAAAAGTGAGCAAAGCAAGTAAATTTAATAAAAAAATATATAATATTTTTATACCTGCACATTTGGGGGACCAGTGCCTTTTCAATATACTTTCAGGCACTTGCTGTATTCTCTGGCTGTGTAGGGGAAAGACTTGTCATTTCCTGCCATAAAAGGTGGCAAGCTGTGGTAGAGAAGGTAAAAATAGCACCACATTGCCACAAAGAAGTGTGCTGTACTCCGTGTGTGTGTGTGTGTGTGTGTGTGTGTGTGTGTGTGTGTGTGTGTGTGTGGTGGGAAGTTGAAACCTTTTTAAAACTGACTTTTCTTTACATTTTTTATACCATGTGGCTTCTTAAATGTATATTCTCAAGAGTACAGATTTTTAAAAAGAAAACAAGTGTGTTTTGAGTCTTGCTCTATGCCTTAGATCATAGATTGCAGCTAAATATGGGGAATTTATAGTTGGGTAACTTAAAATGTTAAATGGACATTAAGCATATGGGAACCCACTGTTAAGGTGTGTTTTCTCTTTGTTTCTTCAATTTTATTCTCAAACACTTAAGTTAATACATGGTAATTATTTGCAGGTAAACATTGAGGAAATCCTAATTAGTTCAATGAATGGCATTCAGAGCACTTATTTTATTAATTGGCAGGTTATCAATAAGGAAGAGCAAATTTTCCTGTTGAGAAAATATATAATTTTATAAAGAAAAACAGTTATAATTCTCAGTAAATAAAAATGGAAAGTTCTTTGAAAAGTGGCCTCTGCAACCTCAAAATGTTTTTCAGTCATCAATATAAATAATTAAAACAATAGCTAGAAATTACTAAATAAGTGTTTAGATTTATAACTTAAAAGAGTATTTAAATGACAAACTGCAAAAATTACACAGAACTGGAAAATTTTAAGAATGGTTCTGAATACATGTTGGCAGATTTATACTAACTATTTAACAAATATTTCCTAAATATCTGCTAATGGACATCTATTTAATATAGGTCTGTTCTAAGTGTTGTGAGAGATACACAGATGATTAGGACAGAGTCCCTACTCTCAAGGAGCTTATACTAGTAATCTAGTGGATATATAGATGACTAACTATGTCATCAGATAGGATGAAACACATTAGGCTGTAAGAAAGATATAAGCAATATGCTGTAGGAAGTCTAATGAAAGAGAGGTAATTTCAAATTGAGTGACTCAAGGAAGACTTAGAGGAGGGTATGAAATCATCAGAATTCTCCCTTTTCAAGAATTTTCCTATCAAAGTGAGAAAGTAAGGATGAGGAACCAGGACATAAAAACATGCAGATTAAATTTAAAAACAAAAAAACAGATTGCACAGTCAGCATGGCTCAGTGATTGATTGTAAATTTATGAACCAGGAGGTCATGGCTCAATTCCCAGATAGGACACATACTCTGATTTCAGGATTTATCCTCAGTGTGAGGTGTGCAGGAGACAGCCAACAAAGAATTTTCTCTTATTATTGGTTTTTCTCTTTCCCTCTCGTTTCCTCTCTGAAATCAATAAAAATATATTAAAAACAAACACTCAGAGACATCAGGGTACATGATATATTCAAGGACAACCTGGCAGTGTGAAAGCCTAGAGCATTTTGAAAAATATAATTCGAGATATGACTAGAAAGAAGATAGAGCTTTGAAAGTCAGTTTTTAGGTCATCATAATGTGCACACTTGGAGGATTTTTGACAAGTGACTGATATGCTTCAAAATATATCTGATAAAGAGTGGCAGAAATATGGTAGTCTAAATAATTTTTTTAAGTTATGCTATTTAACACAAAAAAAGGAAGTAGGGCTATTACTCATGTGAAAATGTTGCAAACAGAGATAAATATGAATTTTGTTCCTCCGGAAATATTACTGATACTGTGCTGGAAAGGCATGAAAAATTTGCATTTGCTAGATGAGATTTCTTGTTTGCTTCTGTATTTATTTTAGCGTGAAGGTGCCACTCTCTCTTTTGAGTCAACCAAAAGTAGAAGCCCTTAGTATTTCTGAGATAATTTGCAAAAGATTTTTGGCAAAAAGGAATGTTTTGACCTTTATACATACTTTCCAACTCATACTATAGATTTCAAAAAAGGAGAGAAACAAATAAAACCACACACACACACACACACACACACACACACACACACACACACATATATATATATATTCTGCTTTTATTTTATTTTATAATACTAGAGGCCCCGTGCATGAAATTTGTGCACTGGTGGTGGAGATGATCCTTAGCCCAGCCTGCACCAATCTGGGACCTTTCAAGGGATATCTGACTACTTATTTGACCCGATCCTGGTAGGGTTGGGCCTAAACAGGCAGTTGTACATCCTTCTCACAATCCAGGACTGTTAGCTCCAAAATGCTTGCTGCCTGCCTTTCTGATTGCCCCTAACCACTTCTGTCTGCCAGCCTGATCACCCCCTAACCACTACCCTGCCAGCCTGTTTGCCTCCAACTTCCCTCCTTTGCCAGCCTGGTGACCCCTGACTGGCATCCTCTGTAGGCTTAATCACCCCCAACTGCCCTCCCTTGCAGACCTGGTCCCTCCCAACTGCGCTCTCATGATGGCCTGATCACCCAGAACTGCCCTCCCTTGCAGGCCTGGAACTTCCCAACAGCCTTCCCCTGCTGGCTATCTTGTGGTGGCTATCTTGTGTCCACATGGGGGCGGGATTTTTGACCACATGGAGGCAACCATTTTGTGTGTTGGAGTGATGGTAAATCTGTATATTACTCTTTTATTAGATAGGATAGAGGCCTGGTGCATGGGTGATGGCCAGCTGGTTTGCCCTGAAGAATGTCTCAGATCATGGTGGGGGTTCCCTTGAGCTGTGGGGTGGCTTGGGCCAGGGGCCTATGGTGGTTTATAGGCAGGCCGTGCCTGCCAGCAAACCAAGAAGAGGCCCTGGTTTCTGTGATTAATTTGTGTTCTACAATTGAAACGTTGTAGCTTGGAGAGGAGCCAAGCCTTCTGTTAACTTGCTGGTGATTGCCATTTCTGTTTGGGTTTGTTTAAATTCTATAATTGAAACTTTATAGCCTAGAGTGGAGGCCTAGGCGCTAGGGCTTCAGAAGCTTGGCTTACTCCATCACCTGGGCAACCCTAGCCTCTGCTCTCTCCACCTCCATGGCTGCCATTATTTCTGTTGGGATACATCTTCTATAATTGAAACTTTGTACCATTGAGTGGAGGCGTAGGCTGGCAAGGGTAGGCAGAAAGCATGGCTTCCTCCTTTGCTGAGAAACCCAAGCCTCCTTCCTGCTCTCAGTGGCTGCAGCCATCTTGGTTGGGGTTTATTTACTCCTGATTGACTGGTGGGCATGGCTAGTGGGTATATCAGAGGTACAGTCAATTTGCATATTATTCTTTTTATTAGATTGGATTATTGAAAGTATTACATGTGTTTCCTTATGCCCCCAATAACCTCTATCAGCCTGCCCCTGGCCCACAGCCCAGGCTTTCATCCTCTCATTTTCTGTGTCCATTGGTTATCTTTATATGTATGCAAATGTTCTTTGGTTGATCTCTACTCACATACCTACCCACTTACCCTAATAACCCTCCCCTGCCTTCTCACTGAGGTTTAACAGTTTGTTCAATACTTCTATAACTCTGAATTAAATTTTTTCTGGTTACTTTTTTAATTTAATAAATCTTTATTTTTCAGATTATTACAATTGTTACTCTTTTTTCCCCCCATAGCTCCCATCCACCCAGTATCCACCCCACCCTCTGCCCTTACCTCCCCTCAACTGTCCTCATCCATAGGTATACAATTTTTGTCCAATAACTTCCTGCACCTCCCACACCCCTTTATCCTTAAGAATTGTCAGTCCACTCTCATTCTATGCCCCTGATTCTATTATATTAACCAGTTTATTCTGTTCATCAGATTTTTAATTCACTTGATTTTTAGATTCACTTATTGATAGACATGTATTTGTTGTTTATAATTTTTATCTTTACCTTTTTTCTTCTTCTTCCTCTTCTTCAAGAATACCTTTCAGTATTTCATATAATGGTGGTTTGGCGGTGATGAACTCCTTTAGCTTTTTATTATCTGTAAGCTCTTTATCTGACCTTCAATTCTCAATGATAACTTTGCTGGGTAGAGTAATCTTGGTTGTAAGTTCTTGCTATTCATAACTTTGAATATTTCTTGCCATTCCCATAAACCTACACAGTTTCTGTTGAAAAGTCAGCTGACAATTGTATGGGTGCTCCCTTGTAGGTAACTCACTGTTTTTCTCTTGCTTCTTTTAATATTCTTTCTTTGTCTTTCGCTCTCGGCATTTTAATTATGATGTGTCTTGGTGTGGTCTTCTTTGGCTTACTTTTGTTTGGGGTTCTGTGTGCTTCCTGGACTTGTAAGTCTATTTCTTTCACCACATGGGGAAAGTTTTTGGTGACTATTTCTTCAAATATCTTGCTCTCTCTCTTTTTCTGGCACCCCCATAATTCGGATGTTGATATTCTTGAGGTTGTCCCAGACGCTCCTTATACTATCTTCAATTTTTTGGATTCTTTTTTCTTTTCTGGCTGAGTGATTCTTGCTTCTTTGTATTTCAAATCTTTTACTTGATTCTCGCAGTCCTCTAGTCTGCTATTAGGTCTCTGTATAACGTTTTATATTTCTGTCAGTATTTGCTTAATTTCTAGTTGGTACTTTTTCATATCCTCGAGGGTCTCATTAAATTTATCAGCCTTTTCTAGGAACCTCTTGAAAAACCTTATAACTGTGGTTTTGAACTCTACGTCCAGTCGTTTCTCTTTCTCCATTTCTTTCAATTGTGATCTATTTTCTTGTCTCCACATTTTTGCTGCTTCCCTGAGTTGGCAGAGTAGCTTCGTGTGGTAAGTGTACTCTAAGGGACAGTTGCTCAGGCTTCCCAGTTACCTGAGGTGGAGACTCTTGGTGCACCCCTTTATGGGCTGTGTGCTCAACTTTATTGTAGTTAAGTCTTGATTGTTGTTGGTATCACTGGGAGGGGTTGAACTCCAGGCCAATTGGCTATGAGGATCAGCTGTGTCTATGCTGGGAGTGCCTCTCTGCTTAGCTTGGATTGGGTGGAGTCTCAGGGCTGAGCAATCAGCTTTGGTTTCCCATCAACCCTGCCCTAAGTGGTGCCTGGGTCTCTGTGTCATAAGGCAATGGCTGCAAACACCTCTGAGAGAAAGCTGCTTTTGAGTTTTGCCTGCTGCCAGACAGTCCAGTTTCTCCCCAAATGAGTCTGGATACCCAAAGTCTCACGCAGAAATGAAATATAGTGCAGTCTGGAGATTTTGTTTTCTCCCAAACGACAGAGATGGCCACATGCCCTCTCCATGAGCTTGCGCACCTCTGCAGCTCCTGAGTCTCAGTGTGCTTCTTCCTGTCAGTCCAGTTTCACCCCGCATTAGTCTAGGTTCCCTGAGACTCACCTGGAACTTGGGATCAGTGCAGTAGGGATCCTTTGTCTCCTTCCCTGTTCAAGAAAACAAGCTGGGTATTCAGCTGCCCACCCTTTCCACTCACATGCGTCTCTATGTCTCCAGACCTCTGTCTCCGCATATCTATGTCACTATCTTGGTTCCTCCTGGATCTATTTTTGATCATCAGTTTATTTGGTTTATTAGATTCAGGATATGAGTGAGATCATGTGATACTTATCTTTCTCTGATTGGCTTATTTTGCTTAGCATAATAGTCTCCATATCTATTCATGCTATTGCAAATGGTAAGAGGTCTTTCTTTTTTATTGCCACATACTATTCCATTATGTAAATTTACCATAATTGTTTGGTTTTTTTATCCACTCATCTTCTGATGGGCACTTAGGCTGTTTCCAAATCTTAGCTATTATAGATTGTTCAGCTTTTAACATAGGGGTGCATATATTATTTCTGAGTTGTGTTTCTGATTTCTTGGGATCTATCCCTAGAAGTGGGATCACTGCGTCAAATGGATGTTCCATTATTAATTTTTGAGAAAACTTTATAATGTTTTCCACAGTGGCTGTACCAGTCTGAATTCCCACTAGCAGTGAACTGTGGTTCCTTTTCTCTACAATCTGGCCAACACTAGTCATTGGTTGATTTGTTGATGATAGCCATTCTGATAGGTGTGAGATGCTATCTCATTGACTTCCATCTCTTAGATGATTCGTGAAGTTACTTGAGCAATTTTCATATGCCTCTTGGCTTTCTGTATATCCACTTTGGAGAAGTGTATATTTGTGTCCTTTGCCCATTTTTAAATTGGATTGTTTGTCTTCCTTATGTTAAGTTGTATGAGTTCCTTATATATTTTGGAGATTAACCCCTTACCAAATGTATCATTGGCAAATATGTTCTACCATGCAGGGGGCTTTCTTGTTGTTTTGATGATGGTTTATTTTGTAGCGCAGAAGCCTTTTATTTTGATGTAGTTCCATTTGTTTATTTTCTTCTTAGTTTCCATTGTCCTAGGAGATGTATTGGTAAACATATTGTCAATATATTTGAGATTTTGGTACATATGGTTTCCTCTAGGACTTCTGTGGCTTCACTTTTTACATTTAAATTTTTTATCCATTCTGGGTTTATTATTGTGTATGCTGTAAATTTGTGGTAATTTTCATTATTTTGCATGTACCAGTCTTATTTTCAGAATACCACTTATTGAAGAGACTGGCTCTACAACAATGTATACCCCTGACTCCTTTGTCAAATATTTATTGAGTGTAGTGGCTTGGGTCAATTTCTGGGTTCTATATTCTGTTTCATTGCTCTATAGGCCTAGTCATGCACCATTACCAAGTTGTTTTGAGCACAGTGGCTTTGCAATATAACTTGATATCTGGTAGAGTGATTTCTCCAACTTTGTTCTTCCTTCTCAAGATTGCTGCAGCTATTTGGGTTCTTTTTTTAGTCCCATATAAACTTTTGGAGTCTCTGTTCTGGGTCTGTGAAATATGCCATTGGTATTTTAATGGGGAGTGCATTGAATCTATAGATCACATTGGGTAACATGGACATCTTAATGATGTTGATTTTACCAATCTCTGAACATGGTGTATTCTGCCACCTTCCTCTATCTCTTTTTTCAATGTCCTATTGTTTTCTGAGTACAAGCCTTTTACCTCCTTGGTCAAGTTTATTCCTAAGTATCATAATTTTTTTTGTTTAAAGGGTGAATGGAAGTTTTTTTTTAGTTTCTCTTTCTGAGAGTTCACTATTGGTGTTTTGTGGGGTGTGGCAACAGTGTTTTGGACAGGTTCAAGCCTTGAGAGGCCACAGAACTCTTGTGGCCACGTGTAAGTCCCAGCTTAGAGGGCATAACCCTCCCAGCACAATTATAGCTAAAGCTATAGTTGTAAGCTTGAACCTATATGGTCCAAACACATGGCCCCATGTGCCTAAGTGATATAGACTGCAAGTAAACAAAGCTTGATCAGGTGCAAGTAATTGAGTAGGATTGAAACTCACGAGAATGTAAACATTTTGACCAAGCCCTTACTTTGCCTCATGGAATCTAGCTATAAAATAAAGAGATGGCTTGTAGTTCATGACGAGGCTGGCTCCCCATCAGGGAAGCAGTGTCCCACCGAGTCCCAGCTTTCCTTCTCTTGTCTGTCTTTTCCAATCCTTCTATTACTTCCACTTGGGTTCACTTTGGGCCATGCTGGCATGGCACACTGTATAAAAATGCTATGGATTTCTAGGTATTAATTTTGTATTCAACTATGTTTCTGCATTCATGTATTAAAACTAGCAGTATTTTTTTTTATTTTTGATAGAGTCTTTGTGGTTTTCTATGTACTGTATCATGTAACCTTCCAATAATGAGAGTTTTACCTCCTCCTTTCCAAATTGGATGCCTTTTATTTCTTTTTATCTGTTCACTGTGGCCAGGACTTCTAGAACCATGTTGACAATACTAGTAGTTGTGAAAGAAGGCATCCCTGTCTTATTTCTTAGGGTAAATGCTTTTAGTTTTTGCCCATTGAGTATGATGTTGGCTATAGGTTTGTTATTTATGGCCTTAAATATATTGAGATCTATTCCCTTTCATCCCACTTTGCTGAGAGGTTTTATCAAAAAGGTATGATGGATTTTGTAGAATTATTTTTCTGCATTGGTTGATACGATCATGTGATTTTTGTCTTGCATGATGGTTATGTACTTTATCACATTTATTGATTTGTAAATATTGTATCAGCCTTGCATCCTGGAATAAAATCTACTTTGTCCTGATGCATGATCTTTTTAATGCATGGTTGGATCCTGTTTGCTAAAATTTTGTTGAGATTATAGCGTCTATGTTTACCAGGGATATCGGTGTTTAGTTATCTTTCCTTGTCATGTCTTTATCTGGTTTTGCAATTAGAATGATGCTGTTCTCATAGAGTTTGAAAGTGTTCCTTTCTCTTGAATTTTTGGGAATAGTTTGAGGAATAGAGTTATTAGTTTTTCTTTGAATATTTGATAAAACTCCCCTGTGAATTCATTTCGAATGGGGCTTTTGTTTTCTGAGAGTCTATTATTATTATTATTATTATTATTATTATTACTTCAATTTTATCAGCAGTTGTCAGCCTAATCAGATTTTTTTCTGATCCTTCACGATTGAGTTTTGGAAGGTTGTATTTTTGTGGGAATATGCCCATTTTGTCTAGGTTGATAAGTTTATTAGAATAGAGTAATTCATAATATTTTATTACAATCCTTTGTAATTCTGTGGAGTCAGTTATGACTTCACCTCTTTAGTTTGTTATTTTGCTTGTTTTTTCCCCAATAGCCTGACTAGAGGACCATCAATTTTGTTTATCCTTTCAAAGAATCAGATCTTGGTTTTATTGATCTTTTGTATTGTTTTTTATGTCTATGTAATTTACTTCCATTCAGATTTTTATTATTTCATTCCATCTACTTGTTCTGGGCCTTTCTTGTTGTTTTCTACCTAATACTTTAAGTTGTAGTGTTGGATAAGTTATTACCAGTTTTTCTTGTTTTTTGAGGTAGGGCAGTAGTGACATGAACTTGCTTTTCAGGACTGCTTTCACTATGTCCCAAAATTTTTGTTTGTTGCATGTTAATTTTCATTTTTTTCCACACTGCTGTTTATTTCTTCTTTGACCACCTTGGTAAGCCATTCATTGTTTAATAACATGCTATTGAGCCTCCATGTATTTGCTTGTTTTTGAGATTTTTAAATTATAGCTTCTGTCCAATTTCATTTCTATTGTGGTCTGAGAATATGCTTGATATAATTTCAATCTTTTTGAATTTGTAGATACTTAGCTTTTGTCCTAGCATGTGGTTTGTCTTTGAAAATATCCCATGTTCACTTGAGAACAATGTATATTCTGTAGCTGTGTGGTGGAATATTCTGAAGATGTCAATTAGTTCCATCTGTTCTAGAGTGCCATTAAGGATTTCTCTTTCCTTGTTGATTGTCTAGAAGATTTATCCATTGATGTCAGTGGGGTATTAAACCTCCTTACTATGATTGTATTACTGTCGATATCTCTCTTGATACCTTCCAGAATTTTTAAAATATATTTAGATGCTCCTGTGTTCAGAAAATATATATTTTTCATAGTTATAGCCTTTTATTGTACTGATACCTTTAGTATTATGAGGTATCCTTCTTTATCTCTTATATAGTCTTCACTTTGATGTCTATTTTGTCATATATAAATATTGCTCCCCCAGGTTTTTTTCATTTCCATTTGCCTGAAAATTTTATTTCCATCCCTTTACTTTAAGTCTATGTGAGTCCTTTATTCTAAGGTGGGTCTCTTATAGACAATACACACACACACACACACACACACACACACACACACACACACACACACATATACTAGGACCCGGTGCATGAAATTTGTGCACGGGGGTGTGTGTCCCTCAGCCCAGCCTGTACCTTCCCCAATCTGGAACCCCTCAAGAGATGTCTGACTGCCTGTTTAGGCCCAATCCCAGTGCGATATCCCTCTCACAATCCAGGATTGCTGGCTCCCAATTGCTCACCTGCCTGCCTTCCTGATTGCCCCTAACTGTGTCTGCCTGCCAGCCTGATAATTCCCCTAACCACTACCCTGCCAGCCCGATTGATGTCTAATTGCTCCCCTGCCAGGGTGTTTGCCCTCAACTCCCTTCTCTGCTGGCCTGGTCACCCTAACTCCCCTCCATTGTGGCCCTGCTCCATCCCAACTACCCTCCCTTGTAGGCCTGCCCCCCCCCACAACAACCCTCCCCTGGAGGCCTGGTCACCCCTAACCACCATTCCCTGCAGGTCTGGTTTCCCCCAACTTCTCTCCCCTGCAGGCCCAGTCACCCTCAACTTCCATACTCTTCTGGCCTGGTCACCCCTAACTGCCCTCCACTGCAGGCTTGATTACCCTCAACTGCCCTCCCTTCCAGGTCTTATCCCTCCCAAATGCCTTCCCCTGCTGGCCTGATCACCCACAACTGCCCTCCCTTGCAGGCCTAGTTCTTCCCAACTGCCCTCCTTTGCTGGCCACCTTGTGGTGGCCAGCTTGAGTCCACATGGCGGCATGATCTTTGACCACATGAAGGCAGCCATTTTGTGTTTTGGAGTGATGGTCAATCTGCATATTACTCTTTTAATAGATAAGATAGAGAGGGGGTACATGGGTGGGGGCTGGCTGGAATGCCATGAGGGTCTCCCAGATCAGAGTGGGAGTTCCCTTGGGTCATGGGGCAGCCTGGGCGAGGGGCCTGTGGTGGTTTGCAGGCTGGCCATGCCCCCTGTTGATCCAAGCAGAGGCCCTGGTATCTGGGATTTATTTACATTCTACAATTGAAACTTCATAGCCTGGAGCAGAGCCAAGCCTTCTGTTTGCTCCATAGTGGTAGCCATTTCTGTTGGGGTTTGGCCTTCTATAATTGAAACTTTTTAGCTTGACTGGAGGCCTAGGCTAGCCTGGGCTGCAGAAGCTTGGCTTCCTCCATTGCAGGGGAAACCCAAGCTTCCGTCCTGCTCTCAGTGTTTGCAGCCACCTTGGTTGGGATTTATTTGCATATTCACTCCTGATTGGCGAGTGGGCATGGATAATGGGCATGGCTTGTGGATGTAGCAGAGGTATGGTCAATTAGCATATTACTCTTTTATTAGATAGGATAATGTTTACGTATCCATTCAGAGACACTATGTCTTTAGATTGGAGCATTTAAGCCATTTATGTTGTTTAAGGTTATTATTGATAGGTACATGTTTGTTGCCATTTTTATTCTTTATGACTGTGTGCATTCCTCCTTCTATTTCTTCTTCTTACAACAATCCTTTTAGCATTTCTTGCATTGCTGGCTTGGTGGTAATAAACTCCCTTGCCCTTTTTTGTGTTTTTTTTTAATTTACAATATAACTTATATTTAATAGTAGTACATATGTTTTCCATTTTCCCCCTGCAATATCCTCCCCCCAGCCTCCCCTATCCCCCAGCACATATCCCCACCTTCCCCCCCTCCCCGCCCCAGTGTCTTTCATTCATTTGTTATGCTCATATGCATGCATACAAGTCCTTCAGTTGATCTCCCCACTGCATCCGCCTCCCATCCACCCAAGTCTTCCCCTGTAGCTTGACAGCCTGTTCAAGGCCACCCTGCCTCTATATCAATCACTCTCCGCTGTTTCTTTTCTTCAAAAATATCTTGCCTCTGCATACTAGAAATAAATGTATAAGAACAAAAATTGTTTCAGTCTCAGTTTCAATGTCCAACTGTTCTGAGACCCAGTTTCAGTGTCAAATAATTATGTGTACATGTCAGCAATGGAATCCAGATGGTGGACACATCGTGGCAATGCAAGATCGATCCTCTCTGGTTTGGTCCTGGGCTGCCTGCAGACATGCACAGCTGCCTACTGCAAGCATGGCAAGGTGTCGTCAGTGTCCCCCATCTCTGGACCATCCTCGTGACTGGAACAGATCCATCAGTTCCTCACAGTCGCAGGAACCCACATGGTCTTGGAGTTGTTCTCTGAAAACACACAAACACATTCTCGACAAAAGGTTAACAAAGGGATCCTCTCTGCAAAATAGACTTGGGATTCTTTTTAATTTTTGCCTAAATGATTTTCCTTTGGCTTATTTTGACACCATGTGTGTTTTTTCATGGGTGTCCTGCAATTGGTTTTACAAATGGAATTTACTTTACTGGAGTAAGAATTTTTTAGATGTATTTTACTTACTCGATATTTTTTTCGTTACATGATATTATCCCACTGTCCCCTCCCCTTTTTTGATTAATAGGGACTTTTGGAAATTTTATATTGCAGTCTTGGTAATTTTAAATTTTAATTTTTGCACTCAAATATGACTGCTTTAGGTTCTTTGGATGTTAGGCAATTTTACAGTGAGATGAACTACTAATATATTTTTTAGTTAATGTTTTAGGAAAAGCTTTTTGTCCAGTACACTATAATTTTCTTGAGTATTCACTTATTTCACTTGGCCAATTTAAATTAATCTGAAAACTTGATTACTATTTTCCTGTCAATTTTAATACTCAAGCAGAAATCTTAGTTTACCCTGTAAATACTAGTGGATAGGAATATTTGCAATTTTGAGTAGGTCCTGAGCATTCCTGGTAATAGATTGAATTTAGGTATAGAGCAGCTATTGCTGGCCGAGTCTTTGTCTGCTACCTGGGTCCCGGTATGAGTTGTGCGTGGGAGCCAAAGCAGCCGTGGGGGTAAGAGACCTCCCTCAGGAGGGGTGAGAATTCAAACCCCTGCAAGGTTTGTGGATGAGGGTCTGTGCCCCACCTCTATTGACCTTTTAGTTCTCTCCTGTTGGCCCCGCTGCGACTGTGCCTATCTTAGGTTGTTCCTTCCCTGAGGAATCTTACCCGTCTCTGGCTAACCAGCCATCCTCCGGGGCCAAACAGGGTGATGTGAGGTTCAGTTCTGTCTCCTTTGTAGTCTATGCCCCTGTGGCCTCCACGTCCAGTACCTGCCTTGGGGTCCCCTCACCTGCTGGCGGGGTCCCGGTACTGATCGCATATCTCCGGGACCCAGGTTTCTTCTCCAGAGAGGGGCTAGCTCACACCATTGGTTGAGATACAGATCCATGGTGCCAGCTGCCCAGAGGCTTCAGCCAGAGCTGGAACTGAAAACTCAGGCATCAGCTGTGTGTATTTGGATAGTAAGAAGAAGGTCCCTCTTGGCAGAAAGGGCAAGAAGGGGCAATATAGAATGCTCGGATGCCTTCCCAGTGCCTTAATTCCTTCTGAAAGGGATTAATTTCTTTCCTATCCTTTTTTAAGTTGCTGCCCAACATTCAAAGAATTAGTTTGTAAGTTTATTTGGGATAATTGTATAATATGCTGTTGTCAAATATCAAATATTATAATGACATTGTAGAATAATATCATGTAAGGGTATTACGGTGTCATGGGAGGTTAAGCAGGGCCTAGCCTAAGGACTAGTCTCCATAGCATATGACAAGCTCTAGGCCATGTCAATTCAATGTCAAACTAGCTGCCATTTTATATAGCTTTATATAAACTTTGTCAGGGATGTAAAAACACAAATCACTTACCTCAGTTCAAGAGTTCAAATATATTGACTTTTCCACTTACTCCCACCACCTGCCACTTACACTGAGGTCTGACATTCTAATGGACTTTTCTCAGTCTCTGGATCCATTCTTGTTCATCTGTCTATGTCATTGATTGTATTCCTCAAATGAGTGAGATCATGTGATATTTGTCTTTCTCTGCCTGGCTAATTTCACTTAGCATAATGCTCTCCAAATCCATCCATGTTGTTACAAATGGTAGGAGCTCCTTCTTATTTTCCGCGGCGTAGTATTCCATTGTGTAAATGTACCATAGTTTTTTAATCCACTCATCTGCTGATGGGCACTTTGGCTGTTTCCAAATCTTAGCTATGGTAAATTGTGCTGCTATGAACATAGGGGTACATATATCCTTTCTAATTCGCCTTTCTAATTTCTTGGGGTATATTCCTAGAAGTGGGATCACTGGGTCGAACGGGAGCTCTATTTTTAGTTTTTTGAGGAAACTTCATACTGATCTCCACAGTGGCTGTACTAGTCTACTATCCCACCAGCAGTGCACGAGAGTTCCTTTTTCTCCGCATCCTCGCCAGAACTTGTCGTTTGTTGATTTGTTGATGTAAGCCATTCTGACAGGTGTGAGATGGTACCACATAGTTGTTTTGATTTGCATCTCTCAGATAATTAGTGACTTTGAGCACGTTTTCATATGTCTCTGGGCCTTCCTTTTGTCTTCTTTCGTGAAGATTCTATTTAGGTCTGTTGCCCATTTTTTTATTGGATCATTTGTCCTCCTTTTATTGAGTTGGGTAAGTTCCCTGTAGATGCTTGAGATTAAACCTTTATCACTAATAACATTTGCAAAAATGTTCTACCATACAGTGGGTTTTCGTGTTGTTTTGTTGATGGTTTCTTTAGCTGTGCAAAAGCTTTTGTTTTTTTATGTAGTCCCATTTGTTTATTTTGTCTTTAGCTTCCATTGCCCTAGGAGCAGTATCATCAAAGAAGTTCTTTTGGCATATGTCTGAGATTATTCTTCCTGTAGATTCCTCTAATATTTTTATGGTTTCCTATCTTGCGTTTAAGTCCTGTATCCATTTTGAGTTTATTTTTGTGTATGGTGTAAGTTGGTGCTCTAGTTTCATTTTTGTGCATGTATCTGTCCAATTTTCCCAACACCATTTATTGAAGAGACTGTCTTGACTCCATTTTATGTTCATGCCTCCTTTGTCAAATATTAAATGAGCATAGTGGATTGGGTTGATATCCGGATTCTCTATTCTATTCCATTGATCTATATGTCTGTTCTTGTGCCAGTACCAGGTGTTTTGAGAACAGTAGCTTTGTAATACAGCTTGAAATCTGGTATGGAAATCCCACCGACTTTGTGCTTCTTTCTCAGGATTGCTGTGGCTATTCGGGGCCTTTTTTTGTTCGAGATGAATTTTTGGAGAGTTCTTTCTACGTCTGTGAAATATGCCATTGGTATTTTAATGGGGAGTGCATTAAATTTATAGATTGCTTTGGGTAGTATGGACATTTTAATTATGTTGATTCTCCCAATCCATGAACATGGAATGTTCTTCCACTTGTTTACATCTTCCTCTATCTCTTTTTTCAGTGTCCTGTAGTTTTCCATGAATAGATCTTTTACCTCCTTAGTTAAGTTTATTCCTAGGTATCTTAATTTTTTTGGTGTGATGGTAAATGGGATTGCTTTTTTAGTCTCTCTTTCTGTAAGTTCACTATTAGTGTATGGAAATGCCATAGATTTCTTGGCATTAATTTTGTAGCCTGCTACGTTGCTGAACTCATTTATTAAATCTACTAACTTTTTTATGGAGTCTTTCGGGTTTTTTATATACAATATCATGTCATTTGCAAATAAGGATAGCTTAACTTCTTCTTTTCCAATTTGGATGCCTTTTATTTCTTCTTCTTGTCTAATTTCAAAGGCTAATACTTCCAGTACTATGTTGAACAGGAGTGGTGAAAGTGGGCAACCCTGTCTTGTTCTTGTTCTTAGGGGAAATGGTTGTAGTTTTTCCCATTGAGTATGATGTATGCTGTGGGTTTATCATATATGGCTTTTATTATGTTGAGGTATGATCCTTCTATTCCTACCTTATTGAGAGTTTTTATTAAGAAAGGATGTTGGATTTTGTCAAATGCTTTTTCTGCGTCAATTGATATGACTATGTGATTTTTATCTCTCAATTTGTTTATGTGATGTATCACATTTATTGATTTGCGGATATTGTACCATCCTTGCAATCCTGGGATAAATCCTACTTGGTCATGGAGTATAATCTTTCTGATGTACTGCTGGATCCGATTTGCTAGAATTTTATTGAGGATTTTGGCATCTATATTCATGGGGGATATTGGCCTGTAATTCTCTTTCATTGTGTCGTCTTTATCTGGTTTTGGTATTAGGGTGATGCTAGCTTCATAGAAGGAGTTTGGAAGTGTTCCATCCTCTTGAATTTTCTGGAATAGTCTGAGGAGTATAGGTTTTAGTTCTTCCTGGAATGTTTGATAAAACTCCCCTGTGAAGCCGTCTGGCCCTGGGCTTTGGTTTGCTGGAAGCTTTATGATGACTGTTTCAATTTCTTCCACAATTATTGGTCTATTGAGTTGTTTAGATTCTTTTTGATTGAGTTTTCGGAGGTTATATTTTTCTAGAAACATATCCATTTCCTCCAGGTTATCCAGTTTGTTGGAATAGAGTTGTTCAAAGTGTTTTTTAAACAATCCTTTGTATTTCAATGGGTCTGTTGTTATTTCACCTCTTTCATTTCTGATTTTATTTATTAGGGTCCTCTCTCTCTTTGCTTCTTGGTGAGTCTGGCTAGAGGTTCATCAATCTAATTTATCCTTTCAAAGAACCAGCTCTTGGTTTTGTTGATCTTCTGTATTGTTTTTTGGTTTCTATGTCATTTATTTCTGCTCTGATCTTTACTATTTCCTCACTTCTGCTTACACTGGGCTTTTCTTGTTCCTTTCTTTCTAACTCTTTGAGTTGTTGGGTTAGGTAATTTATTGCCGTTGTTCCTAGTTTTTTGCAGTAGGATTGTAGAGCTATGAACTTTCCTCTCAGAACTGCTTTCACTGTGTCCCATAGATTTTGGATTGTTGTGCTATCATTGTCATTTGTTTCCATGATATTTTCTATCTCTTCCTTAATCTCTCTAGTAACCCAGTCATAGTTTAATAGCATGCTGTTTAGTCTCCATGTGTTCGATTTCTTTGGATTGTTTCTATTTTAGTTGATTTCCAGCTTTATGCCACTGTGATCTGAGAATATACTTGATATGATTTTTATCTTCTTGAATTTGGAGAGACTTTGCCTATGACCCAACACATGGTCTATCTTTGAGAATGACCCATGGGCACTTGAAAAGAATGTATATTCTGTGGCTTTGGGGTGAAATGATCTGAAGATGTCAATTAATTCCATCTGGTCCAGTGAGTCATTGAGGATTGATGTTTCTTTACTGATTTTTTGTTTAGAGGATCTGTCCAATGGTGATAGTGGGGTATTAAAGTCTCCTACTATGATTGTATTGCTGTTTATCTCTCCCTTGATGTCCTCTAGGAGTTTTTGTATATAGTTGGGTGCTCCTGTATTGGGTGCGTATATGTTTACCAGAGTTATTTCTTCTTGTTGGATTGCTCCCTTTAGTATTATGAAGTGGCCTTCTTTATCTCTTGTTATGTCCTTCACTTTGAGATCTAATTTGTCAGATATAAGTATGGCTACCCCAGCTTTTTTTTCATTTCCATTCGCCTGAATAACTTTTTTCCAACCTTTCATCCTCAGTCTGTGTGCGTCTTTTTTTCGGGGGTGGGTTTCTTGTAGACAGCAGATACACGGGTTGTGTTTTCTTATCCAGTCTATTACCCTATGTCTTTTGATTGGAGCATTTAAACCGTTTACATTTAAAGTTATTATTGATAGGTGCTTATATGTTGCCATTTTTGTTCTTTACCCCTATGTTCCTTCTTCGCTTCCTATTTCTTTTTACAGCAGATCCTTTAGCATTTCTTGCATTGCTGGTTTGGTGGTGACAAATTCCCTTAGTCCTTTTTTATCTGTGAAGCTACTGATTTGACCTTCAATTTTGATTGAGAGCCTTGCTGGGTATAGTATTCTAGGATTCAGACCCTTCCTTTGCACGACTTTGTAAATTTCATTCCACTGCCTTCTGGCCTGATAGATTTCTGTTGAGAGATCACTTGTTAGTCTGTTGGGGGTTCCTTTGTAGGTGACTTTCTGTCTCTTTCTGGCAGTTTTTAAGATTCTTACTTTGTCATTGGTGTTTGCCAATTTAATTATAATGTGTCTTGGCGTAGGTCTTTTGGGGTTTATTTTGCTTGGGACTCTGTGAGCTTCTTGGATTTGTGTGGGTTTTTCCTTTCCTATATCAAGAAAGTTTTCTGTCATTATTTCTTCCAACAGGTTTTCTATTCCTTGCACAGTTTCCTGTCCTTCTGGAAGCCCAATTATACGGTTGTTGTTTTGTTTCATGTTGTCCCAAAGTTCCCTTAGGCTCTCCTCCTGCTTTTTAATTTTTTTTTTAGAAGCTGCTCTACTTGGTTATTTTTTCCTACCTGGTCTTCTAGCTCACTGATGCGATCCCCTGCTTCATCTAGTCTACTCTTAATACTTTCTATTGAGTTCTTTACTTCAGCAATGCCACCTTTCATTTCTTCTTGGCTCCTCTTCATTTCTTCATGGCTCTTCATCATTTCTTCCTGGGTCTTCCTCATTTCCTGTTGGTTCTTACTCATATTATCAAATTTTTCTTCCATTCTTTTCAGCCACCTTATGACCATTTCTCTGAATTCTTCTCTGACAGGTTGTTAACTTCCACTTCGTTTACCTCCTTTTCTGGTGAGCCTTGCTTTTCTTTCATATGTGGGCTGTTTCTTTGTCTTCCCATGGTCTCTCTTCTCTGTGTATCTGGTTATGTAGTTCTCACTCTCCTGCGTTGATTTAAATGCACAAAATACAACACAACCAGGTGCAACGCACCAGGCACTGAACCGGAATGTAGTCAAAGTAATTGTAATTCCAAATAAAGGTGACCGCCAGAGATAGGCAAATTCGGTGATAGGTGGGAAAAAAGAAATAGAACCTCCCCCAGGCACACATAGACACTCACACTCCCACCCTCACACAAAAAGAAAGAGACCCCCCCCACACACACACTCACAAAAAAGAAAGACAGGAATGCCAAAATGATCATGGGAAAAGGGGGAGAAGAAAAAGAAGGAGTAAATTATAAATATGGGGTGAAAACTCCTATAGGACAGCCCCTAATCCAAACCAAAACATCCAACAAGTACTTGTAGATTGATACAAATTACATACAACTATTAATATCAAGAGAGGTGAGGGAACACAGATTCAAAAATCTATCTCAAAAACAATGCAGATGAGGACAACAAAACAAGAAACAACACCAAAAATAAAAATAACCCCCCCTACAAGACAAACCAAAATAACAGAATAAGCAAATCAATCTCATAAACCTGCTTTAAAAATCAATATAATCAGCAGTCAAGTAAACAACAACAACAGGACAGGGATAAAAAACACTTTAAGATAGTGAAGTCAGAGAAGCTAGAGGTATATATGCACTTGGAGTAGGTGGTTGGAGATTAGATATATCAGTGGGGTGAAATTTTAACAGGGGGTAAAGGGAAAGAATTAGGCAAATCTAAAGTGGGAAAAGTGTAAGGGAAACAAGGCACTAAATAGGGAAAGGTTAGCAAGAGAGTGGTGGTATAAAGGTGAAGTTGAGGTAGAGTAAAAGATACTACAGAGTAGATGAAACAGACTGTATTCCCAAGGTGGAAGAGAAAATATAATCAATTCCCTGTCACACAAGACTCAATTTGCGATTTGGCCCCTGGGTGGCAGTGTTTCTAGATTGACTTCTGGGTCTATTGGTCCTCTCTATCCTGAACTAAACAATACTGCCTCTCTAATGGTGACTGCTGTTTTAGCAGCCAGAACCCTCCCAAAATCTTCCGGGTTTCCCTCCTCTGTCAGGTCCAAATTGATTGCGCTCCAGGGATTAACTCTGCCACCAGCTCCAAGGCCCTCTCCCACATTTACCAGCTCCAACAGCCACAGATTTTATTTCAGGTGCAGATCTCCAGGTTTTGAGTTCCAAGGTGCAGATCTCCCAGACTGCCAGCCCCCTCAGTTTCCCACCCTAAGTACCTCCAGGGAAATCTGACCTTTCTGTGTTGGAGTTTAGAGCTCCCTGGACTCTGTGCTCCTCCGCGCCAACTGGGCGCTGGTGCTCCGGGAGTCTCAGCCGTCCAGCTGGTACCGGTACTAAAGCTGTATATTTTCAGGCCCTTCCCCTTCAAGATGTCGTGGTCTGCCTCCATGCACCTCCTCGCGCAGTTGGCTCAGGGAGAGAACCCAGCTGTACTGGGGCTGCTCAGGCAGGGGAGGCCAGCCCAGCAGTCCTCTATCTTCTCCTGGAGCACAGCTGTCCCCCTAGTCACCGGTAAACGCTCCCTGCGTGACTTTCAGCTGCTCCCTCCCTCTGCCCTGTGAGCAGATTCAGATCGAATCCCTCCGTTCCGCCGCCATTTTCTCCCTCCACAGTCTTGGTAATTTTAAATTTTCATTTTTGCACACAAATATGACTGCTTTAGGTTCTTTGGATATTAGGCCATTTTACAGTGAGACGAACTACTAATAGATATTTTAGTTAATGTTTTAGGAAAAGCTTTTTGTCCAGTACACTTAAATTTTCTTGAGTATTCACTTATTTCACTTGGCCAATTTAAATTAATTTGAAAACTTGATTACTATTTTACTGTCAATTTTAATACTCAAGCAGAAATCTTAGTTTACTCTATAAATACTAGTGGAAAGGAATATTTGCATTTTTGAGTAGGTCCTCAGCATTCCTGGTAATAAACTAAATTTAGATATAGAGCAGCAATTGCTGGCCAAGTCTCTGTCTGCCACCTGGGTCCTCGTGTGAGTTGTGCGTGGGAGGCGAAGCAGCTGTGGGGGTAAGAGACCTCCCTCAGGAGGGGTGAGAATTCAAGCCCCATGCTAGGTTTGTGAGTGAAGGTCTGTGCCCCACCTCTGTTGACTTTGTAGTTCTCTACTGTTGGCCCCTCTGTGACTGTGCCTGTCTTAGGTTGTTCCTTCCCTGAGGAATCTTACCCGTCTCTGTCTAACAAGCCATCCTCTGGGGCCAAACAGGGTGATGTGAGGTTCAATTCTGTCTCCTTTGTAGTCTATGCCCCTGTGGCCTCCACATCCAGCACCTGCCTTGGGGTCCCCTTGCCTGCTGACGGGGTCCCAGTGCTGATCACATATCTCGGGGGACCCAGGTTTCTTCTCCAGAGAGGGCCCAGCTCACACCATTGGTCAAGAGACAGATCCGTGGTGCCAGATGAACTGAAAGCTCAGGCATCAGCTGTGTGTATTTGGATAGTAAGAAGAGGGTCCCTCTTGGCAAAAGGGAAAGAGGGGCCAATATATAATGCTCTGATGCTTTCCCAGTGCCTTAATTCCTTCTGAAAGGGATTAATTCCTTTCCTATCCTTTTTTAAATTGCTGCCCAACATTTAAGTAATTAGTTTGTAAGTTTATTTGGGATAATTGTATAATATGCTGTTGTCAAATATCAAATATTATAATGACATTGTAGAATAATATCATGTAAGGGTATTATGGTGTCATGGGAGGTTAAGCAGGGCCTAGCCTAAGGACTGGTGTCCATAGGAGATTACAAGATCTAGGCCATGTTAATTCAATCTCAAACTAGCTGCCAATTTTTTTTATAACTTTACATAAACTTTGTCAGGGATATAAAAACACGGATTAGTTACCTTAGTTCAAGAGTTCAAATATAAGGGGGAAAGACAATATATTTGAGCCCTTTTTTTGTCTTTGAAGCTCCTGATTTCACCTTCAATTTTGAATGATATTCTTGCTCAGTACAGTTTTCTTGGATGAACTCCCTTGATTTGCATCACTTTTTATATTTCATCCCATTCCCTTCTGGCCTGATGTGTTCTGCTGAGAAATTACTTATAGTCTAATTGTAGATCCTTTGAGGTAACTTGTTGTCTCACTCTATCAGCCTTTGATATTCTAACTTTGTTGATGTTTGCTAATTTAATTATGATGTGTCTTGGTGATGGTTTTTTTGGGGTTCATAATTTTTGAACCCAAATATCTGGATTGAAATCTGCATGCTTCTTGGACTTGTGTGACTTTTTTTATCCCCAAAGTCAGGGATATTGTCTGTTATTATTTCTTCAGATTTTCTATTCCTTGTTCAGTTTCCTCTCCTTCTGGTACCCCTCTTATGTGGATATTTTTTTTTCACTTTGTATTGTCCCAAATCTCCCTTAGACTCTTCCTTCTTTTTAATTTTTTTTCCAGTTACTGTTCCGATTCATGTTTTTTCTACCTGTCTTCTAACTCACTTATTTGGTTCTCAGCTTTTTCTAGTCTACTGTTCAGCCCTTCCCTTGTGTTCTTTATTGCTGTTATATCATTCTTTATTTCCTCTAAATTTTTACACATGTTGGTAAATTTTTCATCCAGATATTTGAGCATCTTTATAACTATTACTCTGAATTCTTTCTCTGACAATTTTCTTGTCTACATTTCCCTTAGTTCCCTTTCTGGTGATTCTTCCTTTTAGTTCACTTGGGGGATGTTTCTTTGTCTCCCCCTTTTTGCTTTTCCTTTGCAACTGTTTCTATGTATTAGATAAGACTGCTCTGCCACCCAGTTTTGAATTGGTCTTATGTAGTAGATGTTTTGTGGGACCCAGTGTTGCAGTCTATGAAGTCTCCTGGGATGGGTGTTCTTGGGAGGCCCTGTATTTGAGATACTTGTGTTCTCCTGCTATAGTTGAATCTTGAATGTTATTGCCCCAGTTTGGTGGAGTATTCTCTCAGGGTGTGGTTACCTCCCTACTACATCATGCCAACCATTTTCGAGGTGCTGACTGAATAGCACAAAATACAACATGACAATATATGACACAGAAGGAACAGAACATGAATGTACACAAGACACCTATGATCACAATAAATGTGACCACCAGAGAAAAGAGAACTAGGCAAGAGAAAAAGGAGTGAGAATGATAGCAAAAAAGAAAAGAAAGAAAGAAAGAAAGAAAGAAAGAAAGAAAAAAGAAAAGAAAAGAAAAGAAAAGAAAGAAAGACTATGGGGAAAATACAACAAAACAAACAAAGCAAAAAAAACACAAACAAAACACACGCAGAAAAAAGAGGAGGAGGCACAATCTGTAAATGCAGAGCTTAAATAAAGAAAATAATATTAAGAAATTGAATGAATAGAGCAAGGACTACAGTTTAGAATAGAAGAGGAAGAAAAGAAATGAGGAGATAAGAGGAACATTAAAAAATAGAAAAAAAATTGAACTTGAACTAAGATGGCAGCATAGATGAGCACCTATCTAGCCGTCCACGCAACAATTCTGAAACTACAACTTAACAATGGAACAAACAACGTCCAGAATCACCAGAGAGCTGGCTGAGGGAAAATTCCGCACATAAAAGTAGAGGCGGGACGTAGCGGTGACTCGGGAGCAGTGGTGCACAGCTTTGAGGTTCGGAGCGTGAGAGAGCGGTGAGGGTTGGGCGACAGACAGCAAGCCCGGCTGGTTTTCTGCAGCGGGGAGGGTGGAGGCCTCCCACAGCACCGACCCCCCAGTTCCAGGCAAGCTCCCAGGTCGGGGAAAGGAGGATCCTGGGCGCGACTGAGGTCTGTGTGTTTGGGAAGAGTGCACGAGTAAATTGGAGTGCGCAACCTGGCAGAGAATGCAGGCAGAGAACACGCGACTCACTTGCTCGGAGACCATCATACTACTTTGTTTTACACCCCTGAGTGAGACTTTGACTGTACAGACTCATTTAGGGAGAGGCAGAGTTGTCTGGGAATGGGGAGACCAGCGGCGGATTTACAGTGCCACCCAACACCGAGACCCGTGAGCTGCACAGATAAGCTGATGCCGCAAGCCCCATAGACCTGAAGCGGTGGGCCAGGAAGGGTGGACCTAAGGCTGATGCTGCGCGCCCATTAGACGCAAGCTGTGCGCCAAGTAGGGCGGACCTAAGGCTGACGCTGTGCGCTGCATAAGGAAGCTGAGCCACTGTTCCTTAGAGGATACCTATCACACACCGCTAAGGAACCAACTCAGGAAAGCAATCACAATGCAGAGAAAAGGAAAGAACTCAAGTGTGAAAGAAATGGAGGGAAAAAGACGACTAGACATAGAGTTCAAAACCACAGTAATTAGGTTTATGAAGAGGCTACTAGAAAAGGCCGAGAAAATTAATGAGAACTATGCCAAAATAAATAACACCTACAAAGAAATGAACAATGCCTACGAGGATATGAAAAAAGAGCAACTAGAAATTAAGCATACACTGACTGAAACAAAAATATTATACAAAGACCTAAAAGCAGTCCAGACGACAGCAAAAACCAAGTCAAAGATTTGAAATACAAAAAAGCAAAATCCACTCAGCTGGAAAAGCAAGAAGCCAAAAGAGTCCAAAAAATTGAAGATAGTATAAGGGGCCTCTGGGACAACCTCAAGCATACCAACATCAGAATTATTGGGGTGCCAGAAAAAGAGAGAGAGCAAGATAATGAAAACCTACTAGAAGAAATAGTGACTGAAAACTTCCCCCACCTGGAGAAAGAAATTGACTTGAAAACCCAAGAAGTGCACAGAACCCCAAAATATAGGAATCTAAAGAGGACCACACCAAGGCACATCATAATTAAAATGCCAAGAGCAAAAGATAAAGAGATAATATTAAAAGCAGCAAGAGAAAAACAGTTGGTTACCTACAAGGGAGCACCCATACGATTGTCAGATTTCTTAACAGAAACGATGCAGGCCAGACTGGAGTGGCAAGAAATATTCAAAGTAATGAATAGCAACAATCTACAACCAAGATTGCTCTATCCAGCAAAGCTATCATTCAGAATTGAAAATCAGATAATGTGCTTCACAGATAAGAAAAAGCTAAAGGAGTTCATCACCGCCAAATCAACACTATATGAAATGCTGAAAGGTATTGTTTAAGAAGAGGAAGAAGAAAAAGGTAAAAATGTACATTACGAAGAACAAGTACACATCTATCAACAAATGATTCTAAAAATCAAGTGAATTAACAACCTGATGATCAGGATAAAATGAGGAATAGAACAAAATCATGGACATAGAGAGGGAATGGACTGATAATGCTTGGTGAGAAACAGGGTGCGGGAAATACAGCAAGAGACTGGACAAAAATCATGCAACTATTGAAGAGGACAGAGGGTGGGGGGAGGTAAGGGCGTAGAGTGGGATGGGTACTGGGTGGAGGGGAGCTATTGGGGGAAAATGTAATTCATAAACTGAACCATAAAGGTTAAAAAAAATAGATCTAGAGACTAATGGTAGGGGTGGGGGGTTAGAGAGCAACCAAAGGACTTGTATGCATGCATATTAGCATAACCAATGGACACAGATACTGAGGTGGTGGGGGCTTGCCTGAGGTGAAAATGGCTGGAAGGGGGTGTTAATTGGGAAAAAAGAAGACAAATGCAAAACTTTAAGCAATAAAAAAAATCTTTAAAAAAAAGAAAGAAAAAAAACTGAAATAAAAAATGCAAGAGAGCAGATAGGCCTAAATTTAGAAAGTGAAATGAGCGAAAAAATTAGGAGACAAAAACAGCAAGAGAAGAGAGAAAAATAAAGTTGAGTAGCGAAGAAAAGGGTAAGAGAAGGAGAACTAGAGTAAGAGTAAGGAATAGTCAATTAGATATATGAATAAAACAAGAGACTAGAATAATAACACATAAATAATGCAGATAAAGAAGATCAATTTTTAAAAGGGGAAAAAAGAAATAGGAATACTAAAATGGGGAAAAGAGAAGAAATGGGAGTAAAAATAGAGAAGAGAGGAAGAAAGAGGTGCAAAAAGTAATAATACCCAAAATAATAAAAATAAAAAGTAATAATAAAAAATTAATAAAATAAATGAAAAAGTGAAGTGTCATTTGCTGCAGATGAGTTTTTTTTTAAGTATATTTCTTTATTGATTTTAGAAAGGAAGGTAGAAGGAGAGAGAGATAGAAACATCAATGAGGAGGGAGAATCATTGATCAGCTGCCTCCTGCATGCCCGCCACTGGGGATTAAGCCCACAACCTAGGCATGTGCCCTTGGACAGAATAGAACCTGGGACCCTTCAGTCTGCAGGATGATGCTATATCCACTGAGCCAAACAGGATATGGCTGCTGCTGAGTTTTAATCCCCACTGGGAACTTGTTTAGGACCCCACTCTTCTATTCTGTCTGCTAATTCTGGGCTTTCTGTTAGGTACTTAGGTGTTGGCTACTGTCAGGCACTGACGTTTGGCTTTTAGTCCCCTGCTTAAAGCTTTAAGAGATCCTCAGGTCCTCTGTTTATGTCAGTCTCTATAGGTCTTGGCTGCAAGCAGGCATGGCCAATCTTCCCTCTTTTCCTGTCTGCCATCTTTCAATCTTAAGCACTCAAAGTCTGTTTCTGACAGGGTTTTAGGTGGGATTGGTGCTGTTTCATTTCAGGGAATAAGATGACTGCTTTTTCCTGACCCAGAGCTACTCCTCCAGGAGTGGCCCAAAATATTACTCTGGCCTTGGTTGGTCAGGGATCCTTATATGGAGACCACTGCTGTTGGCTGGAAACCTAGAGTTTTTATCAGTCTGGTTCCCAGAATAGTGGGGTGTATTGTCCGTCTTCAATCCAGTCACTGAGGGATCCTATTCAGATCCATAGACTTGGCTTCTGCCATTGTTTCCTCTGTAAATCTCAGAATGCAGGCTGTGGCAGACTATATCACCTGATGCTGTTGGGGGGGTGCTAGCTAATCTGGGGAGAAATGGCAGCTTAGGTTTGGAAGCTTAAGAATGTTCTGATGCAAGGCTTATGGCCATGTCTCCCTTGCTTGCTTCCCTCTCCAGCCTCTCCTCAGGCACTTCTAGTCTATGTGTCTGCCTCCCTGTGCTCCAAGCTTGGGTGATTGTGTGCAATAGAAAAGTCTTTTGATCTTGGATTAGAGAGTAAAAACAAAGACATGTACACATAAAGAACTATTTGACATTGAAACTGGGACTCAAACATTTTTTGTTCTTATACATTTATTTCTAGTATGCAGATGCAAGATATTTTTGAAGAAAGGAAACAGGGGAGAGTGAGTGATACAGAGGCAGGGAGGCATTGAACAGGCTGTCAAGCTACAGGGGGGAGGCTGAGGAGGCGGGGGGGCAGGTGCTGTGGGAGATCAACCAAAGGACTTGTATGCTTGCATATGAGCATAACCAAAGGATGCAAGACACTGGGGCTGGGGGGCAGGTGGAGACATGTGCTGGGGGGTAGGGGAGGCTGGGGGTAGGACAATGGGGGGGAAGAAAACATATGTACTACTATTAAACCTAAGTTATACTGCAAAAAAAATAAAAATGTATTAAAAAACTATAAAAAAACACAAAGACAAAACAATCTAAAAACAAGGAAACACACACACACCACAAACACCACAGAGAGAGAGGGAGAGAGAGAGAGAGAGAGAGAGAGAGAGAGAGAGAGAGAGAGAGAGAGAGAGAGAGAGAGAATCGTGCTGCTTTTCACTCATGGCTTCATGGCAGCCAGCAGCCCTGTGGCTTCTTTTCATAGTTGAATATTAAGCCTGTCACCAAGAGATTTAGCTTTGGTGCTTAGCCTGGGATGGGCTTCTATTTTTCTGAGGGAGCTGGCACTGCTATAGCGCAGCTTCCTCCTCTATCTCTGGTCTGTGAGTCCTCTCAAATCTGTGTCCCCATTGTTCATACCGGTCTCCAGTTTTTTTCTACAATACCTTTTTATAGGTTGTCTCCTTGGCTGTTCTTAATTTATTAATTCCAGTTAGATGTTCTCTGATTTAGCTGTATTACTAGTCTGTCCCTGATATGGAAAAGGTGTATGACATGTCTGCCTATTCAATTATATATATATATAATTCTCTTAAACCCAAAGAACAAGATCACAAAACATTGATGTGTCCAGTCCTCCTTTTTTATATCCTAATATAGAATTGTATTACTATTCACTTCAGTGAAATAAAGTCCTCAACAATGACTTTGCAAATGATATTGCAAATAATGTCACTCACTGAAAAATTACTTTATTTAGTAACAGAATGCAAGTATGAAAAATTTCACTCAAATATTGCATCAAGCTCCAGAGACATGATACCAGGTTTGCATAAAGCTCCAGAGATTTTCATGATACCAGGTTTGACTTAAGTTTAGGTCTATGTTCCTTCAGGATATTTCAACTTTTGTTAGAGGAGGGTAAAATTTCCAGGTATTTGAGAATCTAGTACCTAAAATATTGGTGTGGGAAGAAGAGTGTCTTATGAAAGAGTTTCATCAGACTCAATTTTCACCACCTTTTTCAATCAGTATATTTGATGTCATCTTATAGAAATGTGGCAACAGTTCTGATGAGAACCTACAATATAATTTGATGTTTCATACCTAGGGCATCCTTACTCCAGATTTTGGCCTGGGTTCTGGCATGAGTACAGTAAATTTGGCACTAGTGTCTTTGAGGGTAATCTAGGACTCTCCCCCTGTTTCATTCCTGTAATCCTTTTGGGAACAGATGCAGTAAAGTGTTACTCCTCTAACACTTTCCAATTATAATTCTTTTCTCAAATATGGTGGCTTACAAAGGAAGGGGAGTGTATTTAAAATTATGTGCCACCTTATCTGCTTTCATATAAGCCAGGAGGCATGTGCCTGTCACAGAGTTTCCATCAGTAGTGGAATATTAGTCAATAAATCTGTCAGTCAACTTCATTTTTTTTAGACAGAGAGAGAAACGTTGACATGAGAAACATTGATCAGTCGCTTCCCATACATGCCCCAACCAGGGATAAAACCTACAACCTAGGCATGTGCCCTGACTGGGAATCAAATCCACAATATTTTGTGCATGGGACAATGCTCCAACCAATTGAGCCACACAGCCAGGGCAGTCATGTTCATTTTTGCGTGAAACTTCAGTGTCAGTAACCAGAAAGATAGCCCTCATAGTAAAGAGTTTTCAGAAGACTCAATTTGCTTCTACTAGTCAGGAGGGTTGAAACCGTAGAATTAGAAGTATAAGACCACGGTAATGGTTTCTGATATATGGTCACTCCTTGAACAGTGAATTAAGGACTTGGGAGGCTTATATTTTTAAGTGAGAGACAAAGTAAACTCTGACTAATTTATCAGATCACTTTCTCAAGCACAGAAAAAATGGTAACCAACTAGAATCCTGTTTGGTTGGATTACCAGATAAGTCATGCAGCAAGGAACCAGAAAACAAGACAGGTCCAGTAAAAACAAAACTGTGACTAGGGGGTGATTATATTCAATCACCTGGCATAGCAGTGTTCAGTGTCTTATAGCCCACTCCCATGCCTGTATCAAATCCTGATCTAAGGAAAGAATCTGTTATTGTTATTTAAAATCTAAGAATGAGATCCCCAATTTTAGACTAATTGCTTTGCTCTTAAGATATAAAATGTTCTGTGGGCATTTTTGGAGTAATTATTGAATTTTCCAAGAGTAGTTTTATGGTAATCACTAACTTCTAAACAATTCCTTTTTACAACTTGCATTTTAATGTTTAAAATCTTAAGTTTTCAATCATTTTCCATTCTATTGAGAGGTATCCACATTACCTTTTTGCTCTTTAAAACAAAATGCTATAAATTTGGGTAATATAGTGTGGAGAAAGTCACCCTAAAATATGAGTAAAACACAAGTAACTATGGCAGGCAGAATATTTCTTTTTCTTAAAGGAGAGCTTTGTGGCAACCTTTGAAATATATACCACATTAAGTAGCTACCTATACCAAAAATCAAGAACACTGAGGTGGGGCCCCAGAGGTTGGCTTAATTTTCCAATCCACTCTTGCTGTTTTTATCAGAGTCTATACGGTTGGTTTAGATTTCCACTTTTGCAGCTTATTAATCCTATTAAACAGTAGATTGTGCAGTTTTCTTATTGTGACATAATTTATGATATTCTCATCACATCTACAAAGTGAAAGTACTTAAAATTTAATGTATAAAATGGATCTTTGTAATATGGTGACGTGTTTTAGATGAAAAGTTCAGATACATATACCCAGAGTGGTAAACAATGGTGTCACTGACAGCCAGATATTTGGCTACATGTAATTCTAAATTGTATGCTATCAAAAGTGATCTGCTACTTTCTCTAACATTTTAACTATCTACACTAATAAAAAAGAAACATGCAAATTGACCATCACTCTGCTACACCCACCAGTCAATCAGGAAAGATTATGCAAATTAACTCAACAAAGATGGCAGCCGCCACAAAACTAAAGTGAGCAGGAGGCTTGGGTTGCCCCAGGCAATGGAGGAAGCCAAGCCTCCCACTTCTCCTGGCTTGCCCTGGCCTCCACTCAAAGCTACAAAGTTTCAATTATAGAAGATAAATAAATCCCAGATACCTGCTTACAGTTGGCCCTGGCCTCTGCTCAAGAAAACACTGGGGAAAAAAAAAAGGAAAAGAAAAAAGGAGGGGCCGGGAGCCTGGATCATCAGGGGGTGTGGCCAGCCTGAAAACAGCCCTCAGCTCCTCATCCAGGCTGGCCACACTCCCATGGGGTGAGGGTCCCCACTGGGGGGGCATGGCCAGCCTGAAAATAGCCCTCAGCCTCTCACCCAGGCTGGCCATGCCCCCATGGAGTAAAAGTTCCTTCTGAGCCCATAGCTAGCCTGCAAACAGCCATCAGCCCCTCACCCAGGCTGGCCAGGCACCCCAGTAGGACCCCCTACCCTGAAAGGGCTGTGGCCAGATTGAAAACAGCCCTCAGCCCCTCACCCAGGTTGGCCGCATCCCCACAATGGGGACCCTCACCCCATAGGGGCATGGCCAGCCTGCAGACAACCACAAGCCCCTCACCCAGGCCATTCTAAACCCTAAGGGAATCCCCATACTGATCCTTGACACCCTTCAGTGCAAACCAGCTGACCCCCACCCATGCACCAAGCCTCTATCTATACTAATAAAAGGGTGATATGCTAATTAGACTGGGAGACCTTCCGGATGTTCTTCTGGACAAAGCCATGATGGTGAGGCTGAGGTAGAGATGGTTAGAGGCCAAGAGGGGAGGGAAGTTGTGGGTGATCAGGCTGGTGGGGGGGCAGGCAATTGGGGGTAAGCAGACCAGCAAGAGGGCCAATTGGGAGTGAGCAGGCCATCAGTGGGGGTCAGTTGGAGGTGACCAGGGCAGCTGGGGAGTAATTTGGAGTGAGCAGGCCAACAGGGAAGGCAATTGAGGGTGATCAGGCTGGTGGGGGGGGGAGTTGGGGGCAAGCAGGTCAGCGGCAGGAGGAAGTTAAGTGTGAGAAAGCCAGCAGGCAGAGTGGTTAGGGACAATCAAGCAGGCAGGCAGGCAGGTGAGCAGTTAGGAGCCAGCATTCCCGGATTGTAAGAGGTATGTCCGACTGCCAGTTTAGGCCCCATCCCTGTAAACCAACAGTAGGACATCCTCCAAGGGGACTCAGATTGGAGAGGGTTCAGGCTGGGTTGAGGGACATCCCATGCCGCCATGCACAAATTTTGTGCACAGGGTCTCTAGTGTATAAATAAAAATTCAAGATCCACTATGGATCATAAGTTAAACAAAAGTCAACAAAATTGAACTCTATTAAAAGTGTTTACAAAAGAACATAGCACATATGAGACAAAAAGGGATCTTTCTGTTAGATTTTGCTTTGCTTTAGATGTTCAAAAAACTTAGTTGAACCTACTTGAGTTCCTTTTAGTAATTGTAAAGCAGCTGAACATTTTAGAGGTGGAAGACTGTAAAACGCTGCAAAACATAAAACACAGTCTTAGATGGTAAGAAGCTCAAAACCCTGTGGGATGTATTTATTCTAACATTAATTTCTATGGGAAGCTATGATGGAAGGATAGATCAACCACTTATCTAGAACAAATGATCAACTAATAGAAACATAACAATAAAGATTAATTTTTAAAGAAATGAAATGTTATTTTTCAATCACATTATACATTCAACACTATTTTGTATTAGTTTGAGATGTACAATAGAGTGGCTAGACAATCATATACTCTACACAGTGTTCCTTTGGTATTTCAAGTACCCACCTGGCACCCTACAGTTATTACAATATTATTGACTATATTCCCCAGGCAGTACTCCACACCCCCATGACTATTTTGTAACTACCAATTAGTACTTCTTAATTCCTTCACCTATTACACCCAGCCCCACAACCCCACTCCTGTCTGGCTACAAACAGTCTGTTCTATCTCCCCCCTTTTTTTTATCACATATCCCTTTATGTAAACTAATTTATTTATGTAAATTTTCCTGAAATTCTTTGATTGCTGATTTGTTTGTGAACATTATAGTTATTTATTTCAAATTAAGATAAGATCTCTTTAGAGTTTTGGTTAAATTTATATTACAAGTTAAAATTGTTTGGAAAGAATTCCAAATCTGTATATTTTGTATTCTTATTAAAAAATAGTACATGACTTCTAATTTATTGAAATATAATTTATTTAATGTAGATCTTATATTTATTGCTCATTTTTTCTAAGTGCCTTATATTTGACACTAATATATATGGTTGATTCAATTATACTTTAATTATTTAATACTAGTTCACAGGAAAGTTGTCATTTTATTTATTTTATTTACAGCCACCTTATTAAATTTTCTTATTAATTGTGGTAATGTTTTTCTTCCTCCTTTTGAATTTTCTAGCTATGCAATCATATTATTCATAAAAATGATAATTTCATTTCTTCCCCCATATTGTTACTTTTATTATTTAATTTATTTTTTAAATTAAATTGTATTGGTTATGTTGCTAGTGGAGGTGGGGTTCTTGAGGAAAAGTATTTCCAAATAACTACTTGGATGAGGTCTGGTGGTAATTTTTATTTGTAATGCAAAATAAAGAAAAATGGCCCATCTCCATCTTTCTCACCATGGAAAATAAGGGACAGAAATAGAGTCATTGTCAAGTGATTCTGTGAAATATTAACATTTAGTACCAGTTCAGCATCCAGCTAGCTTCACTTGTGTTCCCAGCTGCAATCCGTGGCTTTGCTGCTATATAGAGGCTCCTACCTGGAACCTGCAGCAACCTGGCTACAAAGGCCACATGCTTATGGAGAGAAAAGGTCTGAGTGCACAGGCAAGTGTGGATCACAAACAAGAGAAAGAGAAAGCATCTTTTTTTTTTCTTTTTTACTTAGAATTATGTATCTCAGGCTTGGGAGGAACCAGAAGCTTTTTCTTTTCCTTTTCTTCTTATTAATCTTTATTGTTGAGATTATTACAGATGTCCCTCTTTTTTCCCCATTGCTCTCTCCACCCAGTTCCCGCCCTGCCCCAGGACTTCACTACCCTATTGCCTGTGTCCATAGGTAATGCATATATGCATATATGATATTGTTTAACCTCTCCCCGCTCCCACCCCATTCCCTCTGAGAATAATCAGTGTGTTCCATTTCCTTGCTTCTGATTAGAAGGAAAAAGGAGAGAGTGATAGAACCATCAATGATAAGAGAGAATCATTGATCGGCTGCCTCCTGCATGCCCCCACTGGGAATTGAGCCCACAAGCTACACATGTGCCCTTGACTGGCATTGAACCCGGGACCCTTCAGTCTGCAGGTCAATGCTCTATCCACTGAGCCAAACCAACCAGGGCTCTGATTCTATTTTAGTAACCAGTTCATTCTGTTCATTAGATTTCTTATTCATTTATTTTTATTTTTAGATTAAATTGTTCATATGCATGTATTTGTTGCCATTTTGTTGTTCATATTTTCACATTTTTCTTTCCTTCTTCTTCTCATTATTAAAGAATACCCTTCAACATTTCATATAATACTGATTTGGTGGTAATGAACTCCTTTAGCTTTTTCTTGTCTATGAAGTTCTTTATCTGACCTTCAATTTTAAAGAATAGTTTTGCTGCATAGAGTTATCTTGGTTGTAGGTCCTTGCTATTCATCACCTTGAATATTTTTGTGGGCGTGCAATTAATTTTATAGACATCATTAATAGATTTGAACTTTGAATATGTTTTTCCACTCCCTTCTGGCCTGCATATTTTCTGTTGAGAAATTAGCTAAAAATCATTTGGGCATTCCCTTGTAGATAACTAACTGCTTTTCTCTTGCTGCTTTTAAGATTATCTCTTTCTTTTTAGCCCTTGGCATTTTAATTATGACGTGTCTTGGTGTGGTTCTTTTTGGGTTTCTCTTGTTTGGGACTCTCCATGCATCCTGGACTTGTAAATCTATTTCTTTCACCATGTAGGGGAAGTTTTCTGTCATTATTTCTTCAAATAGGTTTTCAATATCTTGCACTTTCTCTTCTTCTGGCACCCCCATAATATAAATATTGGTACACTTGAGGTTGTCCCAGAGGCAAGGACACTTTCTTCATAATTTTGGATTTTTTTTCTCTTGCTTTTCTTGTTGGGTGTTTTTTGCTTCCTAATATTTCAAATTGTTGATATGAATCTCAGAATCCTCTAGTCTACTGTTGAATCCTTGTATAGTATTCTTTATTTCAGTCAGTATATGCATAATTTCTGATTTATCCTTTTCCATTTTTGAAGGTTTCTAGAAGATTCTCGAGTAACTTTATAACCATGGTTTTTAACTCTATATCCAGTAGTTTGCTTTCTTCCATTTCTTTCATTTGTGACATATTTCTTTGTGTCTACACTTTTTCTGATTCCTTGTGTTTGTTTCTATGTATTGGGTGGAGCTGCTATATCTCCTTGAGTTGGTAGAGTGGCTTTGTGTATAGGTGCCTTAGAGGGCCCAGTGGCTCAGCATCCTGTCACGTGAACTGGGTGCACCCCTTTGTGGGTTGTGAGTACATTCTTGTGGTAGTTGAGCCTTGATTGCTGTTGGTGTCACTGGGTGGAATTGATCTCAAGGCCAATTGGCTGTGAGGACCAGCTGTGACTACAGTGGGAGAGCTGTTATGCAGGAGACACCCCTATGGAGCAGGACTTGCTTCAGTGGGGCTTTGGTGCTCACTGAGTCTGCCCCTTGAGTATGTCGCTTGTGGATGTGTACAGTTGTAATCTGGTATGGTCTGACACTGACCACTGGGTACACTGGCTCTTGGGTCTCCAGGGAGGTGCAACGTCAACCACTGCCTGGGCCACCCAAAAGTAGCTACAGAGATATCTGCTGATTATTTCTCTTTGTATGGGGTTTGCAAGTGCCCAGATGAGGCCCAGACATGAAGCAAGGCAGGCTGGTGCAGGGTCTTGGCTGCTTTATTGATTATATTTGGGGTTTCCTGACCCAGCTGCAGCTTGTTTGAGAGATGTTAGCCTGAGCAAGGATAGGCCATTCATATGCAAAAGCCGATGCACACAGCTTGAGAGGAGTTACAAATTGGATGAGGTGGGGTCTTAGGGAATCACCAGGGTGGAGCAAACAGAAATGCCTGCCAATCATCCCTGAGACCAGGGAGGTGCCAGCACAGGAACAATTATCCCTGTGAGTACCTCTATGTGAGAAAAAACTGCCCTGAGTTCCTGCCCCATGCCAGACCATCTAGTTCCTCCTAGTATATTTCTGTGTTCCCCAGAGCCTTGCCCTAGTGCTGGAGCTCAGAGGAAATTAGACCTTGTAAGTTCAGGTCATGGTGCCGGCCTTTTAAGAGGACCAGCTGGGTTTCCAGCAGCCTCTGTGTTGCTGGACTCCAATACACATGAGCTTTTACAGCTGGTAGGGACTTTTTTTCCAAGCTCCGGGACCCTAGGCTGGGCATCTGGTAAGGAGCTGGGATCCTTTGCTCCTCATGGGCAGATTCTGCAAAGATCATCTTCCTCCTCATTAAAAAAGCGTCACACATGGGTACCAGCCCAGCCTATTTCGTGCCTCCACAACTCCAACCAGTCACAGTGTGCTTTCTTCTTTACTTCTCTAGTTGTAGGATTTCCACTCAGCTAGCTTTCCAGTGGTTTTGGTTGATAGTCGTTCTGTATTTTAGTTGTAATTTTGATGTGATTGTGTGGGAGACAGTGAGTACAGGCATTTACCTACACCTCCATCTTTTGTCTCCCAGAAGCTTTTTCATAATAGCCACTCAACTTCCCAAACTCTCATGGGCTTCGGATGGGGTCCACCCCCTAGCAAATTACCTTTTTCCATGTTAAATTGATAAACCTCTTTGGTCAATCATCTTCCCTGTGCAAGTTTGACTTTATCATGTATATGTTTGCCTCCTCCTTTGCCCTATTTCTTCCCCTAGTGATCTGTAGGGAATGGACTGGTGGTTCCCTGGGTATAGTGTGTAGCTGTGGCTTTCTGTTGAAGCAAACAAGTCTTTGCTTCCCAGCTGAATTTGTTCAAGTCTGACCCTACTTTGCTGCCTTTCCCACATTAATATCTAGCAAATGACAGCAACAGTTAGAACTTAGGAAAAGCACTATGGGAGTTCACAGGTGGGTATGATCACAACTAACAAGGAGATAATGAAAGCCTTCATGAAGAAGGTAATTTTTTATAGTGACATTGAAGGATAAGCAGAATTTCAATAGGTAAAAATGGGGTAGAACATTTTAAACAGAAGGAAAATCAAGAACACAAACAATGGAGATAGAAAAACACATGGAATGCCTGCCGGAATCTAGTTTGGCTATAAAACTTAACAAAATGACTGAACTGATATTGGTTGCCATTTACAATTCAAGGAAGACTTTCAGACTTGAAAGCTTTCTGATTTGGTTCTCTAGGAAAACTGTTAAAATGTAGACACCTTGGATCCACCCTTTGGTAATCAAGATTCAGTCCATCTGGCAATATTAATTTTAACATGCACCCTGAATAATAAAAGGGTAAAGAAGAAAAAAAAGAAACCTATAAATCATGTGGATAAGATCAAGACCCTGAGAGATGAGAGATATGAAAGAACAAACTAATATGTTTTTTTAATAAGTGGTAGGAGTAAGGAAGTGGATAGTTACTAAAATACTTATAAATTATCAGTACAGATTTCAATAGCCTCTGAAGGTATCCAATACCCACTGTTGTGCTCTGGTCTTCAGGATATGAAATATTTTCAAACTAGGATAGCTGAGGAAAGGCAGCATGACTGAGAATTATTCACCGGTGATATGAAATTGAGTGGTGACCATCTTGGTGTCTCCAAGTAATTAAATGAGTACCACCCAGATCAGAGGAACAAGATGCACTAACTGTTGAAAAAAATGGGCTTCAGATTTTAGCAGAAACATTTAGAGTCAGTTAAGTGAAATGATTTCCTAGAATAATGACACTCCTCACAATAACTACATTGTCTGATCTCATATAGGTATTTTCTCCCTTCATGAAGTTGGTCTATGGGGGAATAATATAAGATGTCAACGGTAACAGAAGTTGGGATCCTGACTGAATGTGGTATCCAGGTAGAACACCCCCCTCTTTAAAATAAAATAAAAATCTTATGGGGCATTCAGTGGATCAGAAATAGTGAATTTCTTAGACAATTCGACCAGGCAAAATATCTTATTACTGTGTTGTAGTCAGCTCTTTACCTTGATGCAGTTGCTGGATAGGTTTACTGTAAAAATTATAAACTAGTTGACTTTGACAAATTTCAAAAGTGAAAAAGAAGTTTTAAGATTTACTATGTGTACTGGTCGGAATCAGGAATTAATCTCCTCTCTTCGGTCCAACATTTGTAATTACTTATGTATCATAATGGTACCTCCCTCACACATTTACACCTTGTTAAGTTGCACATAATTTTAGTCTCTTGCAGCACTAAGTCTAATTGGCTTAATAAAGTGTTTACCTGACCATAACTATAAAATAAAGTTTTTTGAGAAAGTGGTTGCCATGAGCCATGTTTGGATGGTTTCTCACAGGGCTCCATATCCAAAAATATAGTGTCTATTTGCTACTAACAGACTACCATCAGAAGTTAGGTCATTATATGATCTAGAAATTTAAATAATTCACTTTCTTTTATTAAAATACAGAAGCACATTTTGATGGGGAAAATTCTAACATCTTCATAGATAATAACATTTTCCTCAGAGAACATCTCAGTAAAATAACACAGAAAGCTATACTTAACCATCATTTGAAACAAGTCTTACCTAGATAATCAAGCAAACATAATATTGCTGAAATTGTAATACTCTGGAATTATATGAAATGTAAAATTTAATGAAGTTTCAGGTTTGGAAAACTAGATAAATATTCATAAATAAAAATTATAGTTTCCCATGAGAACCCCAAATTAAATAGTGTCTGACCTATAGATTGCTGGAAATCAGGCTAAATTCAGGCCCTAAGTTTTACTTTCATTCTCTTATTCTTTCATTTTCCCAAGAAATTTAGTAAAAGTAAGAAATAATAGGATATGGAAGCAAGAAAAAATGCTCAAGGAGTCTGGCATGTTTCTTCAAATGAATATTTCATTCAAAACTGAAATCTATTCCAGTGTCTGTTATAATATGGATTAATTTCTGAAAAAAGAAAAATCTCAAAAAATAGCGGTATGGTCTAAAAAAATGCCACCTTCATGTTTATCTTTATCTCTCTTAGATAAATGAGTATTTATATTCATCATAATGCAGCTGAACTTTTTTATGTTTGAAAGCCTTACCAAACATCCTAAGCAAGTTTTTCTACTAGAAAATGTTATGTAAACAGAGAGAAAGCATCATCAGATCGCCCAGGAGGAAGGCAGAGGAGTCTTAAGTGAAATGATGTAATCAGGAGCATTTTCAGATTACATTCCAAGGTGCACTAAATGAAAATACATTGAAATGTGGCCAATAGGGAATGACCAACAGAAAGAGTACAGACTTCAGAAGGGTACTACTGACTTTAAATTCACTTAAGGGAACCAAGATGGCAGCATAAGTAAATGCTTTTACTTGCTGCTTCCTGCAACCACATTAAAATTACAACTGAAATATAGAACAACCATCACTCAGAACCACCTAAAACTGGCTGAATGAAGTAAATAAGAAAGAACACTGAGACTGGTAGGAGGGGTACAGGTGTGGAGTAAGCTGGACCAACACCTATGTGTACCCTCTTTTAATAAAGAGAAAGATCATTTCTGTGAGGAGAAAGGGGTTCCACCCCACATCTGACCCCCCAGCACAGGCTCCCAGAGCTGGGAAGAGAAGTCCCTGTAACTACAAGCTGTAAAAACCATCAGGGATTGTGCCTGTGAACCACGGAGGCTGCTGGAGACCCAGCTGTTCCTTTTAAAGAGCTAGCCCATGAATACACTTGGACTTGATACCTCTGAACTCCGACACCATGTGGCTCTGGGAGACCCAGACACATATGGGAAGGAACTGGATTATTTGTCATCAGGGCAGAAACTTGGGGGCAGCTTTCTCCCAAATAGAGGTGCTCTGAAGGGTCTGCAGGGTTGCCTGGCAGCCATAGCAGAATCTCAATAAGCCTGGAGCACACTGTTATCTCCACCCTGTAGATTCCCTGAGACCCTGCCCCATTTAATTTGCAGCAGCTTTTCCATATGAATTGCTTATCCTGACTCAGGATAAGCAAAATTTGCAAAATTCTGCTTAATTGCAAAATTCTCTCAAACAAGCTGCAGTTGGGGACAGCATGCCCCAAAACCAACAATAAAATTCCCAAGATCTGGCACTAGCACTAGCCTGCCTTGGTTCACAAGTGGGACTTGCCTCTTTTCACAGCAGTGATCCCACTGTAGTTGTATCTGGTCCTCACAGCCAATTTCCCTAGAGGTCAACTCCTCCCAGAGATGCCAACAGCAATCAAGGCTCAATTACAAAACTGTGCACACAACTCACACAGGAATGCACCTAGAGTGCCCAGCTCCAGTTACCAGAGAGGTTGAGCCAGTGGGCCCTACAGAACACTTACTACACGAGACCACTCTACCAATTCCAAAAGACATAATATTGCACCTAATACATGGAAATAAACACAGGGAAACAGAAAAAAAAATGGAGACAAAGAAACATGTCACAAATGAAAGAAATGGAAGCAAGCAAATTATTGGATACAGAGCTAAAAACCATGGTTACAAGGTTGCTCAAGGATCTTTGTGAGAGCTTCAAATGACTTAGTGAGACTTTCAGGGATCTCAGTGAGAATTTCAATGACATGGAAAATAACCAGCCAGAAAGTAGCATACACTAATTAAATAATGAACAATTTACAGATTTTCAACAGTAGAGTAGAAGATTCTGAGAATCAAGTCAATGATTTGGAATATGAGGAAGCAAACTATATCCAATCAGAAGTGCAAAAAGGAAAAAAAAGAATACAGAAATATGAAGAAAGTGTAAAGAGCCACTGGTACAACTCCAAGCATACTAATATTCACGTTATGGGATTAATGGAAGGATGAGAGAGAGAGAGAGAGAGCAAGATATTGAAAACCTATTTAAAGAAACAATAACAGAAAACTTTCCCTGCCTGGTGAAAGAAATAGATTTCCTAGTACAAGTCCAGGGTACACAGAGAGTCCCAAACAAGAGGAACCCAAAGAGGACTACACCACGACACATCATAATTAAAATGCCAAGGGTTAAAGACAAAGAGAGAATCTTAAAAACAGCAAGAGAAAAGCAGATAATTACCTACAAGGGAGTGTCCATACAACTATCAGCTGATTTCCTTACAAAAACTTTGCAGGTCGGAAAGGAGTGGCAAGAAATATTCACAAAGTGATGAATGTTAAAGACCTACAACCAAGATTATTTTACCCAGGAAAGCTCTCATTTAGAATTGAGGGCTTCACAGACAAGAAAACGCTAAGGGTGTTCATCCCCATCAAACCAATATTACATGAAATATTGAAGGGTGTTCGGGAGGAAGATGAAGGAGGAGGAGGAGGAGGAGGAGGAGGAGGAGGAGAAGAAGAAGGAGAAGGACAAGGAGGAGGAGGAGGAGGAGGAGGAGGAGGAGGAGGAGGAGAAGGAGAAGGAGAAGAAGAAGGAGGAGGAGGAAGAGGAGAGGGAGGAGGAGGAGGAGGAGGAGGAGAGGGAGGAGGAGGAGGAGAGGGAGGAGGAGGAGGAGGAGGAGGAGGAGGAGGAGGAGGAGGAGGAAGGGGAGGAGGAGGAGAAGGAGAAGGAGGAGGAAGAAGAGAAGGAGGGGGAGGAGGAGAAGCAGAAGATGGAGATAGGCCTAAACGGGCAGTCGGACATCCTTCTCACAATCCAGGACTGCTGGCTCCAAACTGCTCACCTGCCTGCCTCCCTGATTGCCCCTAACCACTTCTGCCTGCCAGCCTGATCACCCCCTAACCACTACCCTGCCAGCCTAATTGATGTCTAACTGCTCCCCTGCCAGCCCGTTTGCCCCCCAACTTCCCTCCTCTGCCAGCCTGGTCACCTCTCCCCTGCAGGCATGGTTGCCTCCAACTGCCCTCCCTTATAGGTCTGGTCCCTCTCAACTGCCCTCCCCTGCTGGCCATCTTGAGGTGAACATCTTGTTTCCACCTGGGGACAGGGTCTTTGACCACATGGGGGCATCCCTCTTGTGTGTTGGAGTGGTGGTCAATCTGCAAATTACTCTTTTATTAGAACAGATAGAGGCCTGGTGCATGGGTGGGGGCCGGCTGGTTTGCCCCGAAGAGTGACCTGGATCAGGGTGGGGGTTCCCTTGGGGTATGGGGCAGTGTGCTCGAGGGGCCTGTGGTAGTTTGCAGGCCAGCCACACCACCCAGTGATCCAAGCAGAGGCCCTGGGATGTGGAATTAATTTATGTTCTACAATTGAAACTTTGTAGCCTGGAGTGGAGCCAAGCCTTCTGCTTGCTCCATGGCGACAGCCATTTCTGTTTGGGTTTATTTAAATTCTATAATTGAAACTTTGTAGCCTAGAGTGGAGGTCTAGGCAGGCCAGAGCTGCAGAAGCTTGGCTTCCTTCATTGCCCAGGCAACCCTAGCCTCTGCTCTCTCCAGCTCTGTGGCTGCTGCCATTTCTGTTGGGATATATCTTCTATAATTGAAACCCTGTAGCATTGAGTGGAGGCCTAGGCCGGCAGGCAAGGGCAGGTGGAAAGCTTGGCTTCCTCCATTACCAACCTTCCAAAAGGAAAGTCCAGCCGTCCTCCTGCTCAGTGGCCACAGCCATCTTGGTTGGGGTTTATTTGTTCCTGATTGTCTTGTGGGCATGGCTTATGGGCCTGGCTTGGTTGGAGGTACCCTCAAATTGCATATTAACCTTTTATTAGATAGGATATTATTATATATTAGTAGTAGTTGTTGTAGTAGTAGTAAACAGTATTAATTAATTTATTTTTTAAAGTAATTAAGTTTCTGATTAATATAACATAATTATTTTAAATATATATATATATATATATATATATATATATATATATATATATATGAAATCTTTGCTCCTTAGGCAAATACAGGAAAAACTTTTTTTTCCTTTACTTTTTGAAATAGGCTTATTTTTCTAATGGAAAGTATACTTACATTCTTAAGAAGTATAACAAAGATAAAATGATATTGACAACTTTTAGAAGGCTGGAGAAAGGATGGGTGTGTATGTGGGGAGATATCAGGTCCTGGGGTTTGTTCCCAGGACTGAAACAACTTTCAGGCTTCTAATGGATTTAGTGTAAAAGTACTATGTTTTTCTTTACAAGGAGAATGCTCCTCACTCCCCCCCCCCCCCCCCAACACACTGCTGCCGATTGTGCAGCCTATTGCAGGGCACTTCTGTAGCTCCAGCTCTATAGGATCAATACTTGGGGAGTTTAAATAATTTTTCCTATATTTTTCTCTTTTTGAGTAGTCTAATGATATGAAATCTTGTATGTAAGAAGAGATCTTAGAAATGGAAAGAAAAAAAACCCGCAGTAAATGAATGAGTACTCACAAAAGGATGGACTGCAACATTAGCCTTAGAATCTTATTTCACACTAACCCAGTACAGTAAATGGGTTGTGAGGGGCATAAAGTCTTAATAGTAGAGACATCTTTTTCTGGGGGTGGGTTGGGGTGGGTGGGGGGCGGGTGCTGTAGGAGATCAACCGAAGGACTTGTATGCATGCATGTGAGCATAACCAGTGGATGCAAGACACTGGGGTGGGGGTGGGGGGCAGGTGGGGACATGTGCTGGGAGGTAGGGAAGGCTGAGGGGAGGACAATGGGGGGCAGGAGGAAAACATATGTACTACTATTAAATCTAAGTTATACTGCAAAAAAAAAACCCCAAATATATTTTAAAAAATAGTAGAGACAGAGGATTCCCTATATTTATAAAATGGCAAAGTGCAAACTAAGTCCCCTAAAGATAAGAGAACAAGTAAATAATATTAATCAGTAACCTAGTTACATTACATACAGATAAGAGTTAGCTAAAAGTTTCTACTATCTAAAAGTTTCTAGTGGCTGATGTCTTGACAGGGAGAGCAGGAAGGACCCCAAGATTAAGAGTTTTAGGCAGCTGCTGGGAAGTTCCTGTAATCCCTGCTACATGTTCAGCCTGTTACAAGTAGCGGGGGCCTCTAGTAAAGTGAAATATGCCCTATTTTTAAACAAATGAAATCAAACAACAAAGACACAAAAAACAATTAACAGAGACACTCTACATACAGTATTTATAGGTGTGCACAACATACAGACAAGACTTAATAAATCTGAATCCTTTCTATGGATCTTTCAGAAGATGTCTTATAGTACCCAGGATTTAAAGCTAGATGTGACCCAGAGGGCTCCTGGGTATGGTGGCCAGTGAACACCCATAAACAGCCTCTTGTTCACAGAATTTATCATATTCTGCTCTCCATAATAGATATTAACTGGCATCCAAAGTTGTTTTGGCCAAAATCTGCCAATCTCAAGGAATCATGTGATAATTTTCAAACAAGGCATTAAGGAATCCTTTTGTAAATTGACTGTTGGCTCTATTTTCTCTAACACTTTTCCTTATTTCTATAAATGTATTAAAGGAGAATGGCTCATAAACTCTATTACTTTGTTGATCTTGCATAACGGGCAAGCTAAAAGTTCTGCTTTTAACATGGTTTGCCTGACACAGGATCCCATAACTGAGGATGTAGTTGATGAACCTTCCCACACTGGAGGCGGAGGTTCAGGAAATATTTCCTCCAGCAGTGGGGTTTTAGATAGTGCACACTCTACAGGCTCTGCTTCAGGAAGAGGGGGCAGTATTAAATCCTCCTGTGGCTCTGTAGGCTTTTGATCTTCAATATAAAGTGGGCATAGTGCAGCTCAAACAAGAGCCCACATAGTTAATGATGATAAGGGAACTAGTTTTTCCTGGGCCTGATTTCTCTTTAAATTCTTGTCCACTTGTCCCCAGAGATTAAGGTCTAAAATTCCAACATCAGGGAACCAAAGATTATAAATTTTATAACAATTTTAATAAGCTTTTTAGTTCTTCTGTAACAGAGGCACCACCTACTTTTAATAACTGTTTCAGTATTGTGATATATTGCTGCTATTCCATGGACAACTGTTGTCCCATTATGAAACCTTAACTGAGAAAGAACTCCCTCAAACTTGGGAATCCCAAGCTGGCTGCCATGATTTACTGCACAATTACTTTCATTTTCTTCTTCTTCATTCTCCAGAGTTCTACCGCATTTCATTGCATTCCTGGCTTCCTCACACGGGCCACCACCTGCCGGGGCTGACCAGGAGACCCTGAGCAACAGATAAATAGGTTACTCTGATACATGTTTCTGTGAAAGAGAGGGCTAGGAGGCTGTTTTGCTTTAGGAGTAAAAAACCCTGTTTGCCTTCCTTCATAGGCTTTTATTGTCACAACAACTTGAGTTAAAATTAACCTCTAGATCCAATCAACAGAGTAAGTATACTTGAGAAAGCATATGCTTCTACAAGGTTGGGTCTAAACGACCAAACAGAGATTCTAGCAAAATACCTGGGGGATTGGACTTGTTTGGAAAAGTCAAGGTAGGGGCTGCTGCCTTTGACAAGGTCTCACTAAAGGCCTCTGACCTTTTGGAAAATCCTACTTACAGACATTCCAACCAAGTCCTGTGCTTCCTCACATATATGTATACTAGGATTTCGGTGCACAAAATCCTATGTGGGTTCAATTCCTTAGCCTAGCCTGAGATCAGGGCAATCTTCCCTGGCTGCTGCAGCTGTCCTGCCCATCACTGCCACCCACCTGGGTTCCCTGTTCGCCATTGGGTGATGGGATTCTGATGGCCGAGGGGGAGGGACTGAGAGGTCAGCCAGTCCCACCTACTTGTGGCCCTGCCCCATCCCCCACCGCAGGTCATCCTCTGTGTGTGGGATAACTGGCAGGGGAGGGTCCTTGGCCTGGTGCCACCTGCTTCCCCCACCACCCACCCCGGTTCCCCATTCACCATCAGATGATGAGAGCCTGCTGGCCTGGGGAAGGAGCCGAGAAGTCGGCCATTCCCACTGGCTTGCCGGCTACACCCCCACCACAGGTAGCTCTCTGTGTGTGGGGAAACTGGAGGTGCAGGGGCCTTGGCCTAGTATCACCTTCATCCCCCACCACCCACTCCTGCATCCCCAGGTGATAGAAGCCTGCTGGCCAGGGAAAGGGACCAAGAGGTGGTCAGTGCACCTCCTAGTGACTGGTCGAGCGGTTGTTCTAGTCATTCTGCCATCATGGTTGCTGGGATTTTATTATATAGGATATTTCAGACTCCAGGCTGAGGCAGTAGAATGAGAAAATTCCATTGTGGTGGGAAAAACTTCATTTAAGAAGCTCAGTTTGGCTGGAGTGCTGGGCATGTTAGGGGAGTAGTAGATGACACTGTATTTTAGGAAACCACTGAATGCCAGATTATGTACTTTGTAATTTGTTGGACAATAAGGAGCCATTAATGCTTTTTAAAGATCTCATCTTAGAAAAAAATATATAGCTAACACCATTATGTAGAGTGAAGTAGAAAATAATAGGGGGTAGGGAGACTAAGTAATAAGGGCCTGAACTAGAGTATAAACAATTAAAAATATTTAATTCTCACCAAAAGACCAGGGATATGTTAATTGAATTTGATTGTAGAGATATAGGGAGGGAGGGAGAAAGAGAGAAAGAGAGGGAGATATCCTATACACCCCCCAACTCTGGATCAAACACATCACATAGGAATCTGTAAGATGCCCCAACCAACTAAGCCCTCCAGCCAGGGCTAAACAACGAAACTTTAAAAAAATTAAATTATCATGAGAAATAAAACAGTTACAGAAAATAGTAACAATAAGTACAATAACTAATGTTTATTGAACACTTACGTATATTATGTTAAATGAATTGCATATGAAGTTCAATTAATTCTCAAATTGACTAAAAGTTAGTATGATTAATTTCATTTTAACTATGAGAAAATTAAGGATCAGAGAGGTTTAGTGATATACCCAGGGTACACAGCTATTGATTAAAACAGCAAGAATTTAAACCAGGTTATTCTGACTCCTAAACATACATTTTCCCCCATATACTAGTAGTATGTTATCACCTCCACTGGAATTTATTTGGAAGTGGAGAATAAGTGACAGAGTCAATGTCTTTGAGGATCTGGAAAATAGTGGTTAACTTAATAGCAATAAGGAAGTCTAGAGCGGAATCTGGCTCACAGTTTTGAGGTATGATGATTTTTGCTTGTTGTGTTGATTTTTGTAGCCGAATAATTTGTACTCAATGAAATTATTTGAATTAACAAATACTGAGCACTTACTTTAACTTGGACATTCCTTGGTTCTGGTATATAGCAAGTAAACAAAACACACAAGAATCCCTGTTTTTATACACTTAAAGTTTTACAGGGAAAAATAAATATAAACAAAATAAATAAGTCAAAACATAGAATATGTTATTTATGATTGATAATAGATAAAATAAATGCTACTAAAAGGTTATGAAGAATGCTGTAAGAGATCTACAGTTTTTTAAGTAGGAAGATCAAGGAAAACCTCAAGGAAAGGTATAATTTGGGTAAAGATCTAAAGGAAGTGAGGAAGTAAAACGAAAATAATTTGGCTAAAGCATTTTAGGCACTGGGAACTGCCAATGCAAAATGATTTTTTAAAATATATACTTTATTGACTTAAGATAGGAAGGGAAAGGAGGAGAGAGATGGGGACATAAATGATGAGAGAGAAGCATTGATTGCCTCCTCCTTCATGACTCCCTGGCCAGGAATCAAACTGTGACCTCCTTGTTTATAGGTTGACGCTCAATCACTTGGCCACACTGGCCAGGCCAATTCAGAGACTTTGATGCAAGAGTGTGGTTCATTCACCTAACAGCAAGAATAACAAAGTGCAAGAATGACTGGAGCAGAGTGAAAGGGAGAGAATCTTAGGAGGTGAAGTTGGAGGAGTAACAGGGGCTAGATTATGTAGGGCAGTGTAGGCCATTGTAAGGATTTTGATATGTGTTCTTGGTGTGATAAAAAGTCATTAGGAGATTTTAATTAAAAAGTTAACATAGTTTGACAAGAGATGGCATTTTAAATGAATGTAAAAGGTAACTTCACTTTAATAGTTATAGTAAATTTGAGATGATGATGATGACATATCCAAGAGAAGAGGTCTTATATATAATTAGAAATAGAGCTATAACTCAGATGAGAAGATATAGATTTAAGAGTCATTGGCCATGACAGAATAAGTAAATGAAGGTTCAGTAGATGTTGACTGGATGCATATTTGTCAACTTTTACTATCTAATCAGTGACATTAGTTGGCAATGCCTTTTATATAAATAGTTCAAAATCCAGGGCTTTTCAGCTTTTTGGTATGGCACCTAATTTCTCCTATCACCTAATCATATCACTACCTATAAAAATATTTCAAAGAGAGAAGCAAAGATGGCGCCATAGGTGAACGCCTATTGTTCTGCCCCGCGCAACGATTTAGGAACTACAACATAACAGCAGAACAGACAGCACCCAGAATCGCCAGAAAGCTGGCTGAATGAAAACTCCACTAACTGGATTGGAGGTGGGACACTGAGACTCAGAAGTGGCGGGAGTGCAGTCTTTCAGACGGAAACAGGTTAGGAGCCATCCTGGTCGCGCGTGCAAGGGCTGGGGCTGGGGCAGCAACGCCCGTCCCACTGCCCGGATTTCCCAGCACCAGGCGAGATCCGTCCCACTGTCCGGATCCCCCAGCGCTGGACGAGGTCTGGTCCGGGGGAAGCACCCTGGAAGCGGGGCGCGGAAGAGGCTCCTGAACTGCGAGTTTCCGCGAAAGGGTCGCGCAAACCTGCGACTTGCCCCCTGGAAACTTGTCTCCTGGTTCTGGAAACCATTTATTTTTACAATCCTGGGCTAGACTTTTGGTGTGCAGGCACATTTGGGGAAAGGCGGAGTGGTCTGGCAAGGGGAAGAGACTAGCGGCTTTCTCTTGGAGGTGTCTGCAGCCATCCCCATCCAACAGAGACCCGCGTTCGCGAGCGACGCATAGGACGCAGCTGATGCTGACGCTACCTGCGCAGCTCAGAGACTCCGCCCATCCAACCTGAACAGAGTCTCCCTTCACAGCCCATTGGCCTGGAGGTCAAACCCTCCTAGGGCTAACAACAACAAGCTGGGTTTAAATTCAAAAATACTGAATACAACCCATAAAGGATTGCAGTAAGAGTACCCACCTCAGGTAACTGGGGAGGCTGAGCCACTGTCCCTTTGAGGATATCCACCACATAAAGCAGCCACCATGCAGAGACATGGAAAGAAATCAGGTGTGAAAGAAATGGAGGAGAAAAGACGACAAGACATAGAGTTCAAAACCACGGTTATAAGGCTTTTCAAGAGGCTCCTACAAAAGGCTGATCAACTTAATGAGAATTACCAGGAAATAAACAAGAACAACCAGCAAATGAATGAGAATTACAAGGAAATGAATGAGAACCTCAAGCAAATGAATGAGACCCTCAAGGAAATGAACAAGGCCTCTGAGGATACGAACCAGACCCTCACGGATAAAAAAAAAAGGACCAACTAGAAATGAAGCTTACACAGACTGAAATAAAAAATAATACACAAAGTCCTAAAAGCAGTCCAGCGGGCCACAAGAACCAAGTCAAAAATTTGAAATACAAAGAAGCAAAATCCACTCAGCTGGAAAAGCAAGAAACAAAAAGAACTCAGATAATTGAAGATAGCGTAAGGGGCCTCTGGGACAACCTCAAGTATGCCAACATCCGAATTATTGGGGTGCCAGAAAAAGAGAGAGAGCAAGTTAATGAAAACCTACTTGAAGAAATAGTGACTGAAAACTTCCCCCACCTGGTGAAAGAAACTGACTTAAAAGCCCAAGAAGTACACAGAACCCCAAAATATAGGCATCTAAAGAGGACCACACCAGGACATATCATAATTAAAATGCCAAGAGCAAAAGATAAAGAGAGAATATTAAAAGCAGCAACAGAAAAACAGTTGGTTACCTACAGGGGAGCACCCATACAATTGTCAGCGGATTTTTCAACAGAAACGATGCAGACCAGACTGGAGTGGCAAGAAATATTCAAAATAATGAAGAGCAAGAATCTACAACCAAGATTACTCTATCCAGCAAAGCTATCATTCAGAATTGAGGATCAGACAAAGTGCTTCACAGATAAGAAAAAGCTAAAGGAGTTCATTACCACCAAACCAGTATTATATGAAATGCTGAAAGATATTCTTTAAGAAGAGGAAGAAGAAAAAGATAAAAATATAAATTATGAACAACAAATACACATCTATCAACAAATGAACATAAAAATCAAGTGAATTGATAGGCTGATGAACAAGATAAACTGGTGACTATAACAGAAACATGGTCATAGAGAGGGAATGGACTGACAATTCTTGCGGAGAAAAGGGTTGTGGGAAGTACAGCAAGAGATTGGACAAAAATCTTGCAACAATGGGAGAGGACATTGGGGAGGGGGAGGTGAGAGTGGAGGGTGGGATAGGTACAGGGTGGAGGGGAGATATAGGGGATAAAAAAGGGGAAACAATGTAATTAATAAACTGAACAATAAAGAGAAAAAAATAGAACTTACTTTTATATGTACTTTCACTTTCAAAAAATAAAAAAATAAAAAATAAAAATATTTCAAAGATGTATTTCAGTTTGGCACCTTAAAGACCTCTAATTTTAACCACACTTTCAATATTTAAATTCTTTACAGTTGTACTTCCTTTTATTTTATAACATGATTTCTCTACTTCAAAACAGAATGGAAGAGAAGCTGCTTGCCCACATCTCCTCAGACATCTGAGAAGAATTTGGACCAAATCATTGGCCTCTAAATAATGGCTCAAGGACAAATGCTGAGTTGGCTGTATCTAAATCTATATGGGGGAGATTTTTTAATATGTTAAATTTTGGGCCCTACATATTGACTCAGAATCTCTGAAGGAAACACCAAGGAAGCTATGGAAAACTGTATTTTTTAAAATGTCCCCAAATGAGTCTGATGATTGGTGATGTTTGTGAAGCAAAAGTCTAAATTAGAGCCTCTCAAATGCTATTATGTAAAAGAATAACCTGTAGTTATTGTTAAACTGTCAATCATGATTCAGCAGGCATGGGGAGAGGGGCAAGATATTCTTTTATATTTCTAACAAGCTCTTAAGAAATGCTGGTTTACGATCACATTTTGAATAGCGAAGGGCTAGATTACCTCTCAGAATCCTTCTATTGTACTTCGATGTGCTTATTGAAACAAGTAGCATATAACTTCACTCATATCAGAACTTCCTATTCAAAAGGATAGATTTTTCTACACATGGGATTTTTCCCTTTTCTTTCTTGTTTTTTTTTCAAAAAGTGCAAGACAATAATATTTTTCTCTTCACTTGCAGTTCTGCCTTATCCACATTGATCATCTCTGAAGAGTTGCAGACCCACTGAGTACTAAAGCAAACCTTTCTCCTATGTGAGCCATAAAAAGAAAACCTGCCAAACACCTGTAAAGTGACAGCTATCATCATATGGGAATTAGAAAACCTGCCACATGGAATATCAATGATTGAAATGGGAGATAATCAACTTTTGTGATGTCCCAGAAGGCCTTATAATGGAGTAAACAAAAGGGGAAAATTATTATAACAGCTTGTTATCTGTACTTGCACACTAGACTTCCATGTAGTTACTATAGACAAATCCAAAGAAAATATGCAGATAGTTCTTTGAAAATCATGTGTAGAGGTACAGACTTTTACAGTAAGAATTGGGTTATTTTATTGTCAATCTCTTTAACCCATTGATGATTAATCTTTAAGAAAGGGCAGTAGTTGATGGTAAATTTAGGTTTTGAACTACCATTTGTCAAAGACATTTTCTCTGAGAAGAAAAATGCCTGCTAATAACATATGTGATGGGCCAGATGGAGACAATATAGATTTTCGATACTTTATCTATGCAGTAACATACACTGTCATTCTTGTGCCAGGTCTCATAGGAAACATATTAGCCTTGTGGATATTTTATGGCTACATGAAAGAAACCAAACGAGCAGTGATATTCATGATAAACTTAGCCATTGCTGACTTACTACAAGTTCTCTCCCTGCCACTGAGAATCTTTTATTACTTGAATCATGACTGGCCATTTGGGTCTGGTCTCTGCATGTTCTGTTTCTACCTGAAGTATGTTAACATGTATGCAAGCATCTATTTTTTGGTCTGCATCAGTGTGCGACGATTTTGGTTTCTCATGTACCCTTTTCGCTTCCATGACTGCAAACAGAAATATGACCTATACATAAGCATTGCTGGATGGCTGATAATCTGCCTTGCCTGTCTGCTATTTCCTCTCCTGAGAACTAGTGATGACACTCCAGGCAACAGAACCAAATGCTTTATAGATCTTCCTACCCGGAATGTCAGTCTAGCCCAGTCTGTTGTCATGATGACCATTGGCGAGTTGATTGGGTTTGTCACTCCTCTTCTGATTGTCCTTTATTGTACTTGGAAGGCTGTTTTATCACTGCAAGATAAATACCCTGTGGCCCAAGACCTTGGAGAAAAAAAAAAAGCCTTGAAGATGATTCTAACCTGTGCAGGAGTGTTTTTAATTTGCTTTGCACCTTATCACTTCAGTTTTCCTTTAGATTTCTTGGTCAAATCCAACAAAATTAAAAGCTGCTTAGCCAGAAGGGTGATTCTGATCTTTCATTCTGTTGCCCTGTGTCTTGCTAGTCTAAATTCTTGCCTTGATCCAGTCATATATTATTTCACCACTAATGAGTTCAGAAGACGGCTTTCAAGACAAGATTTGCAAGATAGCATCCAACTCCATGTGACATCCTCTGTGAGCAAACATACTACTTCTACTATGACAACTGAATATGCTAACTGAATGTGGCCTGGAATGAAAGCATATAGATCAGAACACATTTGTAATACCCCAAGCTACTGGGAAGTAATCACAGGAGGCACTAAGAACTTTTTAGGCATACTCTGTCTTACCTATATGAGAAATTCACATCTTTATAATGGCCTATTTAGAGCATTATACTCTACCATCATTAATGTTGACACGTCCATGTAGTAATTTGTCACCAAATCTTTAAGACTTGAACTATAAAATTTCAGTGACAACCTATACACATATGCTCTCAACTAGAATCAGCAGTTTTATCTGTGAACCTCCAACACAAAGAGGTGATCACCTTGGTACCATCATAAGCACTTAGTTTTGTTACAATGGATACTGAGTACTTAGAGTCAGTGTAGTTATTTGCAGGGTACCCCCCAAAAATGTAGATACACTTTAACAGCTGATAGCTCTGTCTTTAAAATTAAATGCATTTTAATAAACACTGCCTTTATAATTATTCACAGTGTATATATACATTTATGGGATACCCTATATTTATACTGGTAATTTCAGTTTATATTCCAATATTGTATTTTGGTTATGTATTAAGTAGGATGAATCATATATTATTCTGTGAAAATAAAGTGCTATAAACATGGGATCATTTATATCTCCTGTGTATGATTACATCTAGCATTTGAAGACTCAAATAGCTATTTCCTTCATTTTGGTGTCAATATGAAACATCATCTGTCACACCTGTTGATAAAATGCAAGTCTTAACTTGGGTCTTTGGTATGTTAAAAAAAAGGAACATTCAAATAAAATAACTTTCTATTACTGTATAAGCTGCCATATTGAATATACTCAGGGAAGATATCTTGCAAAAGTCCATACAGTGTGACTCAAATTGCTTCTATATGTCCAGGAGAGAGCAGATAGGTGGCAATTACAGATATTTTTATAACTATTTCCAAAGAACCTCTGGAGACTAAAAAAATTGCCTACTAAGAGAGTTTCCACCATGCTTCCAGAGTGATGTTGAGTACCTTTGATAGGTTACTTTTTCTGAGCCTATTAAAGAAGTAGTGCACTAAGTAATCACTAAGCTTAGGCCAGAACAGCAAGGTGAAGTAGATTTGGATACACCTCTTAACACTTCACCGCATTGTGTTTCTTACTGTAAGTTAGTTGGCAACTGTTAAGTCACATTCACATGCCAGAGTAAGGTTTGGAAGCAGCCAGGCATGTGGATTCTAGTCTTCAGTAATTTATATGATCCAGCTTTCCCTCAGACATACTATTCTGATGTCTATACAGTTTACCTCCTTTCAACTGGAGAAGTCAACTCTCTCACCTTTAAAAAAAGTGCATAAGATTCATTTTAGCACCATTGGATACCCATTATAATGCCTTGCCTGCTACTTGTTTGGTACAGCATTCAGGAAATAAATGCAAGATATGAATAGTAATTAAATATGAGGTCTAAATATTATAATACTTGCAAAGACTTCTAAGTTAAAAAATGCTCAACTGAAAATATGTATGATACTAGTATGTTTGGCTGGGGAACTGGTGGAATCAAAATTAACTTTAACATCTGAGATGAATAGAAAATTTTCTAATATTTTCTCTGGACAAGTGTTAATTTTGTTTGTACTTTGTTATTAAAATAATACCCTATTAGAAGACTGACTTTGTTGTGCTGCTAGCTGTGGTGTATTTACTTACCTCCTAATTATTAATTCTATTATACATTTTTATGTGTTAAATAAGTGTTAAATTGTATCTTTAAAAAGGGTAATTATGGTTTGTCTACCTTACAGTGATTCATTTTTATATATAACTCAGTGTTGTAATGAGATTACAAGTAAGAATTTATGGGTACTTATAAAGGAAGAATGTTTTCTAATGTGTTTACTATTTTCTACATAAACATGGATTATACTTCTTATTGTTATTTGTTGAGACAACTGATCTAATTTTATTAACATATGAATCTCACTTTGAACATATCTTGTCTTTTTTGTAAGGGAACAAAGTACTCACCAAGAGTTGCCCATGGTTACTCTTGAGTAACTGAACCCCAAAGTATGTGAGTCAATCTGGTGATTTTATAATTGTTCAAAAGAGTGAAACAAAAAGCATAAATTGTTTTCCACATAGGGTTCAAAAATTGTTTTCACGTAGCCTTCTAAAGTCAACAAAACCAATTTTTAAATAATTATTTACCACTTAAAGTACTACATATGTCCCCCTTTTACCCCATTGACCCCCTCCAGCCTTTACTCTGGCCAACCCCCTGTTCTAGGCCTTCACCACCCTATTGTCTGTGTCCATGTGTTATGCATATATGCATACAAAGTATTTGGTTGATTATCTTCCACCTACTTTCCCTCTGAAATTCTGCACTCTGTTCCATGTGTCCATGTCTCTGGATCCACTCCCTTTATTAGTTTATTTTGTATATAGTAATGTTGGTCTCAGATCTTTGCTCTTCATTGCCTTGAGAATTTCATGCCATTGCTTTCTGGCTTGTTGAGTTTCTGATAAGAAATCAGGTGTCAGACTTATGGGGGCTCCTTTATAGGTAATTGTTTTCTTTTTTATTGCTGCCTTTAAGATTCTTTCTTTGTCTTTACTTTTTATCTTTAATTATGATGTGCTTGGGCATAAGCTTGTTTGGGTTCTTCTTGTTTGGGGTTCTCTGTGCCTCCTGAATTTGTGTGACTTTTTCCTTTACCAGGTTAGGGAAGTTTTCTGCCATTATTTCTTCAAACATATCTTCTATCCCTTTCTCCTTTTCTGCCTCTTCTGGCACACCTGCTATTCTAATATTATTACATTTCACATTGTCCCACAGTTCCCTTAAGCTATCCTCCTGTTTTTTAATTGTTTTTTTGTTATTGTTGTTGTTGTTGTTCTCTGATTGAGTTATTTTTAACCTTGTCTTCTAATTCACTGATTTGATCCTCAGCTTCCCCTTATCTGCTGTGTATTCCTTCCAGTGTATTCTCTGTGTTATGTCATTATTTTTTACTGTTCTTTTCTTATACTTATTATATCTTTTTTTCATGTTGTTGAGCATCTTTATCATCATTACTCTGAACTCTGTTTCAGAAAAAAAAATTTTATCTCTGTTTCATTTTTGTCTTCTTCTGGAAAATTCTCTAGTTCTTTCACTTGGGAGTTGTTTCTTTGTCTCCTCATTTTGGCTATCTGTTTAGGTTTCTTACTATGTATTAGACAGATCCTCGGTGCCTCTCAATCTTTAGTGCTGCATAGTGTCAAATGCTGTTTTTTTTACTACTTAGATCAGTCAAAGACTTAAAGCCTCCAGAGACTGCTTCTGACTACAGACTAATAGGATTCCAACTTGAATGGCCCCAGGCAATAATCCTCAGGTATCTGGAGTGTTGTTTTTTTTTTGTTGTTGTTGTTGTTTTCAACAGAGTGGGGCAGTTGCTTCTGCCTAGAGGCTAATTGTTATTTTTAGTGTCTTAAGTGGCCTCAGGGAAAGGTGTTTTCTGACAGCTTGGGTAAACTGTCTTCCTTTTTCCAGGCAAGGTCAGGTATATAGCACATGTCTGTGTGGGGGAGATATTCTCCACTGCTTGAGTGAATGATTCAGCACAGGAAACTGGGGATGTCTGCCTTCCATGTTCTAATTCCTGAGTCCCCAATCCTGGCTTCTGCTCACACAGCTCCAATCCACTCTTCCCTCCCTCTGCTGAAGCATAAGGTGGGTGACTCCACACAGAATTTTGAACCTTGGACCTTTAAGAGGATGCCTGAATTTTCAGTTGTCACTCCCTGGGAGACAGCAACCCCACTGCTTTTCACAGTTATGTATTATGTGGGTACCCTTCTCAGTTTTGGTGTTTTCTGCTGCATAGCCCAGCTTGGGGAGTATATCCCAGAGTTTTAAATGGCAACCCCCGATAGCTGAGAAATATTGCTGGAACTTCAGTTGCTGTCTGTGGGCACCCATACAGTCCTTTATGCCTCTGACCCTCCTACCAGTCTCTATGTGGTCTCCACTTTTAGTCTTCAAGAATAAGGTAATCTCCTGTGAGTCTTCTTTACATTATTCAGGATTTTTTTTTCTGTATTTTAGTTGTAATTCAATTTTGTTTCTGGGATCATGTCTGTGCAGAATCCTCTTACTCTGCCACCATTTTTTGGAACATATATTTTTTTAAATGGAAGAGGATATATTTCCAGGAGATTACTAACCTTTTTAGAGAAATGTTTTAGGCTAGAGTCAACTTATTAGGCAGAAAAAAAGCCCTGACAAATCATATTTATCATTCAAGGCAAGCAAAAATCCCCATATTCTTATGCTGCTCAACTAGGACTGCCCCTACTACACAGACCTATCCATCTAAGTTTTTAATCAGTGGTGAGATTTTGTTTATCTATCCCTCCTCTCTATCAATATGTTTTATCTTCTGTCTCATTCCTTTGTTATTCAAATCAGTAAGTTAATCAATTTATTCACACTAAGGTGCTAATGATTCATGTTAGCTTAATACTAATTTGCCCAGGAGTATCTAAATTTCAGGCTTTAGGAATAAACATTAACTCAAATAATTAATCCCTAACTTTTAATGGAGGAAATAGACACTGAAGCAGACTGCAGGATAAAATATTTTGAAGAAGTGGGTTTTACAACATATATATATATATATATATATATATATATATATATATATATATGTAATAAAAGAGAAACATACAAATTTGACTGTACCTTTGCTCCTGATTGGCTATGCTACCAGCCAATCAGGAGCAGGGGCAGGGATAAGTGGCATGAGCGTTGGACCCCTGGGGGTGGAGATGAAAGGGCAGCAGTGGCGAGTGCCGAGACCCTGGGCACTGTGAGCAAAAGTGGCGGCAAATGCCCAGCCCCCGGGGCTGGGTGGTCGCAGGCAGCCAGGGCTGAGCTGAGCAGGGTGATGGCTGGGTGCCCAAGGCCTAAAGCCTCTCCAGAGGCTTTAGGCCTTGGGCAGGCTGAAGGTGAGCCATCAGTTGGACATCCCTAAGAGCTCCCAGTATGTGAGAGGGGGGCAGGTTGGGTTGAGTGATCACTCCCTGCCCCTGTGCATGACTTTTGTGCACCGGGCCCCTAGTGTGTGTGTGTGTATGTGTGTGTGTGTGTGTGTGTGTGTGTGTATACACACACACACACATATGTACATTAGAGACATTAGAGGCCCAGTGCAGGAAATACATGCAGCCTCTCCAATCTGGGATCCCTCAAGGGATGTCCAACTGCCTAATTAGGTCCGATCCCAGTAGAAACGAGACATCCTTCTCACAATCTAAGACTGCTGGCTCCAAATTATTCACCTGCTACCTCCCTGATTGCCCCTAACTGCTACTGCCTGCCAGCCTGATCACCCCCTAACCACCATCCTGCCAGCCTAATTGATGTCTAACTGCACCCCTGCCAGCCTAATTGCCCTCAACTTCCCTCCTCTGCCGGCCTGATCACCCCTAACTGCCTTCCCCTGCAGGCTTGATTGCCCCCAACTGCCCTCTCTTGCAGGCCTGGTCCCTCCCAACTGCCGTCCATTGCTGGCCTGATTGCCCACAACTGCCCTGCCTTGCAGGCCTGGAACATCCCAATGGCCCTCCCCTGCTGGCCATCTTGTGGTGGCTATCTTGTGTCCACCTGGCGGCAGGATATTTGACCACATGGGGGCAGCCTTCTTGTGTGTTGGAGTGATGGTCAGTCTGCAAATTACTCTTTTATTACATAGGATAGAGACCTGGTGCATGGGTGGGGGCCATCTGGTTTGCCCTGAAGAGTGCCCCGGATCAGGGCACGGGGTTCCCTTTGGGTGTGAGGCAGCCTGGGTGAGAGGCCTGTGGTGGTGTGCAGGCAGGCCATGCCCCCAAGCGACCCAAGTGGAGGCCATGAGATCTGGGATTAATTTATAACCTACAATTGAAACTTTGTAGCCTGGAGCAGAGCCAAGCCTTCTGCTCGCTCCCTGGTGACAGCTATTTCTGTTTGGGTTTATCTAAATTCTATAATTGAAACTTTGTAGCCTAGAGTGGAGGCCTAGGCACTAAGACTGCAGAAGCTTGGCTTCCTCCATTGCCCAGGCAACCCTAGCCTCTGCTCTCTCCAGCTCCGTGGCTGCCACCATTTATGTCGGGATGTATCTTGTATAATTGAAACTTTGTAGCATTGAGTGGAGGCCTAGGCCGGTAAGGACAGGTGGAAAGCTTGTCTTCCTCCACGGCCAGGGAAACTCAAGCCTCTCTCCTGCCATCTTGGTTGGGGTTTATCTACTCCTGATTGGGTTGTGGGTGTGGCTTGATCAGAAGTACGGTAAATTTGCATATTACTCTTTTATTAGATAGGATATATATATATATATATATATATATATATATATATATATATAATACTGAGGGGCCAAATTATTATGATCTCTGAATGCATAATAATCTGGCCACTCAGTGTATATCCTATATAATAAAAGGTTAATATGCAAGTTGTCCCTTAAACCGAGAGATCAATCAGCAGACACACCAGCCAATGGCCCATGTGCCCTCCTACCGGCCAGGCTAGCCATAATCCGATGCACTAATTCATGCACCAGGCCTCTAATATATATATATATATATATATATATATATATATATATATATATATATATGTATATATACTAAGTGTCCAGGTTATTATGTGCTCGGATATCATAATAATCTGACCACTCATTATTTATATATATACTAAAGGCCTGGTGCATGAAATTCATGCATGGGAAGGTATGTCCCTCAGGCCAGTTTACACCCTTTCCAATCCGGGACCTCTCAAGGGATATCCAATTGCCTATTTAGGCCCAATCCCACTATGTTCTGGCCTAAATGGGCAGTTGAGCATCACTCTCACAATCCAGGACTGTTGGCTTCCAAATGCTCACTTGCCTGCCTTCCTGATTGCCCCTATCTGTTTCTGCCTTTCAGCCTGATCACCCCTTAAACACTCCCTGATCACCTTCTAAACAATTCCTTGACAGTCTGATTGATGCCTAACTGCTCCCCTGCCAGCCTGATTGCCCCTAACGTCCCTCCCTACAGGCCTAGTCCCCCCCCAACTGCCCTCTACTGCAGACCTCATCCCCCTAACTGCTCTCTCCTAGGGGCCTGGGTTCCCCCCACCTGCTCTACCCTGCAGGCCCGGTGTCCCACAACTTCCCTTCTCTGCTTGCCTGGTCCCTCCCAACTGCCCTCCCCTGCTGGTCTGATGGCCCCCTAGTGCCCTTCCTTGCAGGCCTGGTCCCTCCCAACTGCCCTCTCCTGTTGGCCATCTTATAGCAGCCATCTTTTGTCCACATGAGGGCAGGATCTTTGACCACATAGGGGCAGTCATCTTGTGTGTTGGAGTGATGGTCAATCTCCTTATTACTCTTTCATTAGATAGGATAGAGGCCTGCTGCATTGGTGGGGACTGGCTGGTTTTCCCTAAAGGGTTCTCTGGATCAGGGTGGGGGTTCCCTTGGGACGTGGGGTGGCCTGGGCGAGAGGCCTGTGGTGGTTTTCAGGCTGGCCATGCCCCCCAGCGACCCAAGTGAAGGTCCTGGGATCTGGTATTAATTTATGTTTTACAATTGCAACTTTGTAGCCTGGAGTGGAGTGAAACCTTATGCTCGCTCCCTGGGGACAGCCATTTCTATTTGAAATTTGTAGCCTAGACTGGAGGCCTAGGTCAGTGATGGACAATATTTTGAGCTTGGTGTGTCAAAATTCACCAAAAAACTAAGCATAATTCGGGTGGTGTGCCACATCGAGAAAAAAAACAAAAAGCAAAATTTCACGATATTTATAGTTTAAATAACAAAAATGTATAATTGTAATATATAACTGTATTTAATAAATCAAAAACTAATTGTTTAACATACTTGCTTACTGACTTCTTTGTTCATTTGTCAGTCAGTTTATTTTGTTGATCTTGGTATTATTTAACTTGTGTGGGGTGCCATGAACTAAGATAAGTGAGGGGGAGTTGGAATTCTTTAACTAATCTGTCTCTTAGTGACTTTTTTGTTGCTGAATTTCATTGCCTAAACCTTCAATTGAAAGTTGGTATTTTGTACACTTCAAGCCCAAGGAAGTGCTACTAACTTCATCAGTCAATCTGTTTCTTTTGTTGGTTTTGATATTATTTTACTCTGAGAATAAGGTCTCACAAAAGTACATAAAGAGGGAAATTATGAGTAAAGCCATTGCTATATTTTTCAGGGTGCTCAAAGTACCTGGTAAGCGGTTCCAGGCACTCCAAATTTCCTGTTCGTAGTGGCACTCCTCTTGATTCTCCAAATGGCACCTTTCCAGATTCTCAAGCTTTGACCACAAGTCCACAAACACCTGAGCCCAGATGCTGTCTTGAAATTTTGTAAGTTGCATCTCCAAATCATCAATTTGCATCCATTAGAAACCATTTAATTCCAAACTACTGTAGACCACTACATCAAGATAATTATTTTTATGGTCTGTTCTAGGCTTCTCAATTGATTAAATCTATCACTGAACTGGTCAAATAACAAGTCTAAAACATGCTGGTAGTTTATATGCAAGGGTTCCATTTCATTTTGGACAGCTGCACTGGCCTTCTCAAAATACATTGTTATTCAAGGAAAATACTTAATAAGTTTTAGTTTCTACATCTCGCTTGAAAATTTTAAGTTTACTTTCAAAAGCTTTTATGTATCCAAACATAATGTTAATACTTTTGCCAAAACCTTGTAACTTTAAGTTCAGTTCATTAATATGAACAGAGATATCTGTAAAAAATATCAGGGTGTTGACCCATTATCAAGGATGATAATCCTTAAGCTGAGAAAAGTTTCCCAGATGCTTATCCTCAAGAACACCTTAATTTCTTCAAAGCACTCAAGAACTTTGCCTCAGCTCAGCCATCTTACATTATTGCACATCAACAGTCTATGGTAGGTGTAATCAACCTCCAGTAAAAGTGCAGAAAATTCTTGCTTGTGAAGGGGGCAAACAGCTATTAAATTAACTATTTTCGTGACAACTGAAATTAAGTCATTTAAGTCGGTGAATCCTGCCTTGACAGATAAAACCTCCTGATGGATAATGCAATGAAAAGGCACAATCGGATGTCCAGTAGCTTCTGTAAACAATTTGACAAATCTGACTTTTTTCCCCACCATGTTTAATGCCCCACCTGTTGTCACTGACACATAGTTAGAGATATCAACACTTAGTTCACGGAATGTTTGTATAACAACCTTACATATTTCGCACCCTGGTGTACTTGTTGGCACTGACACTAACTCTATCAACTCTTTTCTCATTGTGAGACCATCAGAATATCGACCAATAATGGCCAACTGAGCATGTGATGTGACATCAGTAGTTTCATCAAGAAACATAGAAAAATATTTATCATTACTTATGTCTCTCTTTAACTGATGTTGTTCATTTGTGCTCAGTCTCATTACTTGATCTTTTAAGATATTTCTACTGAGTGGCAACTCAGATATTCTCTTAATAATTGCATCTTGCCACTGGCTGCTCTGAAAAGCCATCTTTGCATTGTTCCTGTGGCTTCCTCTCCACTCCCTGCAACCACCTCCACCGCGCGCCGCCTCCACTGCCTCGGACTCCGGCAGCTCCTTTGCCAGAGTCCTCTAACTCTAGCTTTTTTTTTTAAGAGGAAATCCTCTGCCTAGGATCACCGGCATGCCCCACCATGTCAGACACGGCTGTGGACACCAGCTCCGAGATCACCACCAAGGACTTAAAGGAGAAGAAGGAAGTTGTGGAGGAGGCAGAGAATGGAAGAGATGCACCTGCGAATGGAAATGCTAATGAGGAAAATGGGGAGCAGGAGGCTGACAATGAGGTAGATGAAGAAGAGGAAGAAGGAGGGAAGGAGGAGGAGGAATAAGAGGAAGGTGATGGCGAGGAAGAGGATGGAGATGAAGATGAGGAGGCTGAGGCAAACCTCCCCTAACAGGCAAACGGGCAGCTGAAGATGCTGAGGATGACGATGTTGACACCAAGAAGCAGAAGACTGATGAGGATGACTAGACAGCAAAAAAAAGGAAAAGTTAAAGGCCTCCGTGACCTATTCACCCTCCACTTCCCGTCTCAGAATCTAAACGTGGTCACCTTCGAGTAGAGACTCCCGCCAGCCTGCCCGCCCACCTCTGGGCAGCGCCACCTGCAGATGACACACTCTTCACCACCCAACCAAAACCACAATGTGAATTTGCAACAGGGGAGAAAAAAAGAACCAAAACTTCCAAGGCCCTGCTTTTTTTCTTAAAAGTACTTTAAAAAGGAAAATTTGTTTGTATTTTTTATTTACATTTTATATTTTTGTACATATTGTTAGGGGGTCAGCCATTTTTAATGATCTTGGGATGACCAAACCAGCCTTTGGAGCATTCTCTGTCCTACTTCCGACTTTACTTGTGGTGTGACCATGTTCATTATAATCTCAAAGGAGAAAAAAAAAACCTTGTAAAAAAAAAGTAAAAACAACAAAAACAATCTTACTCCAAGCATTCCAGTAACTTTGTGTATGTACTTAGCTGTACTATAAGTAGTTGGTTTGTATGAGATGGTTAAAAAGGCCAAAGATAAAAAGATTTCTTTTTTCCCTTTTTTTTGTCTATGAAATTGCTGTTTATTTTTTATTTTTTTGGCCTGTTTGATGTATGTGTGAAACAATGTTGTCCACAATAAACAGGAATTTTATTTTGCTGAGTTGTTCTAACAACAACAAAAAATATTGCATCTTTATTCTGCATATTGTGAAATAGAACTGGAGCACATCTTAGGAGAGTTTCTTTAATAAATTTTCCCTCACTGAGTGCTTTTCCATGCTGAGCTATGGAGTGAACAATGCTCAAACTTGCAGATGTTAAATTTGTAGAGCCTTTTATAAATTTAAGGATAGAATCAGATTGGCTTGTATAAAGGAGTAGCTGCCTGGAAAAGTATTCCTTCCTTTCATTTTCACATTTTTTCAAGAGCTCAGAATGATTAGTTTCAAAATGTCTATTTATATTCCATGTTCTGCTTACTACCCTTTCAGTACATAGAACGCAAAATGATCTGCCATTTTTTTTCTATAATGCCATACGTCTTGGTCCATGTCTCTTGAAAGAGTCGGATACTGGTACTACCACTTCCTTTACTTAAACTTGGTTTAATTTTTTGGGTTCTCCATAAGGGGAGCAGTGACAGAAGATAAAATTATAGATAGCCTGTTAGCCCTGCAAGCAATTAGGGTTAACCAGCCTAACTGACCACAAGATGGCACATGTAACTGTCTTTTAGGAAAGGGCAGGGTTAATAAGCAGAAATGGGGTTAATATGGATGCACAACAGTAATACTGATGAAATGGAATCTGCACTATGCTGCAAAATGGCATTCCTTATATATATATTGAAATGTCTGCTGCTATTTCTAATGGCGAGAAACAGCACCCATAGCACAAGCCCTCCCCTCTCCCAGCCTTCCCCTCATTTATCTCAGCAACGATTGTGAATTAGAAATCCACAACACCACAGAACAGTAGATTTGATGATGGTTGCTGTGGTTATGTGGTTTCTGGTACTGGTGATCACAGGGTCCCCCAGAGATGTATCTCCTGGGACATTCCGCTGCTCCCTGCTCTGCTGGCTGGAAATGAGGTTAAGGATCCCTTAGTGGCCTAACCAGAAGTCCCAGAAATGGATGCTCTACACTGGAGTTCTGTTGCTTTTGCCTACAGACCTCTGGCACAGAGTGTCTACACTATACTACAGCAAAAGTTTCATCTTCAGCTACTGCACCTGGCTGTGCAGTAGCAGAGGATGAAACGTCCTTGTCGGCCTGTGACCCCATACTTCTCTGTATACAGCTGCATGTAGCCACGTGTCATTGAAAATGGCTACGCATGTTAGTGCTGACACCCGTGTCATAGGTTCACCATCATGGGCTTAGGGGATAGGGCTAGGAAGCTTGGCTTCTCCATTGCCCTGGAACCCTAGCCACTGCTCTCTCCAGCTCCATGGCTGCCGCCATTTCTGTTGGGATTATGTATCTTTTATAATTTAAACATTGAAGCATTGAGTGGAGGCCTAGGCCAGCAAGAGCAGGAGGAAAGCTTGGCTTCCTCCATTGCAGGGAAAACCAAAGACTCCCTCCTGCTCTCAGTGGCTGCAGCCATCTTGATTTGTGTTTATCTGTTCCTGATTGGCATGGCTTGTGTACTTGGTTGTGGCTGTATTGGAGGTACAATCAATTTGCATACTGCTCTTTTATTAGATAGGATTATATTATATTATATTATATCATATCATATCATATCATATTATATTATATTATATTTGCACAGACTTTTTATTCACTCATCTACTGAATGGCATTTGGGTTGTTTCCAAATCTTGGTTATTGTAAATAATGTTACAACGGACATAGGAGTAGATATAATGTTTTGAATTATTGTTTTGAGTTTCTTCAGAAATATCACCAAAATTTATTTTCCTCGGTCATAAGGCACTTATATTTTTAATGTTTTTAGAAACCTCCATAGAGCTTTCTAGTGACTTCACTATTATGCATTCCCACCAACAGTACACAAGGGTTCCCTTTTGTACACATTCTCATAAACTAGTTGTTTGTTGACTTATTGATGATAGCCATTTTGATAGCCGTGAGGTAATAACTCATTATGGTTTTAATTTGCTTTCTCTGATGATTAGTGATGAATATCTTTTCATTTGTCTATTGGCCATCTATACATAATCTTTGGAGAGATGTCTATGCAGGTTCTCTACCCATTTTTTTCTTCATTAAAAAAATTATTTTGAAAGTATTATTTATGTCCCCTTTTTGCCCGTTTAACACTCCCTGTCCACCCCCACCCCCATCTCAGTCATTCACCACTTTATTGTCTGTGTCCATGGGTTATGTATATATGCATACAAATTCTTTGGTTGACCTCTTTCTGCCCACCTATCCTCCCCTGCCTTCCCTCTGAGGTCCCAAAGTCTGTTCCATGATTATAAATCTGGATCTGTTTTGTTCATCAATTTATTTTGTTCATTAAATTCCACATATGAGTGAGATCTTGTGATACTTGTATTTCTCTCACTGGCTTATGTTGCTCATCATAGGTTTATCCATGCTATTGCAAATGATGAGTTCTTTCTTTTTTGCAGCTGCCTAGTATTCCATTGTGTAAATGTACCACAGATTTTTTTATCCACTCATCTTCTGATAGGCCTTTGGGCTGTTTGCAAGTCTCAGCTATTCTAAATTGTGCTGCTATGAACATAGGGATGCATATATCCTTTCTGATTTGTTTTTCCAATTCTTAGGTTGTATTCCCAGAAATGGGGTCATTGGGTCAATGGGAGATCCATTGTTATTTTTTAAAATACATTCCATACTATTTTCCACAGAGGTTGCAGCAGTCTGCATTCCCGCCAGCAGTGTGCTAGGGTTCCCTTTTCTCCACATCCTCACCAATACTTATCGTTTGTTGATTTGTTGATGATAACCATTCTGACAGGTGTGAGGCAGTGCCTCCTTGTCATTTTGATTTCCATTTCTCAGATGATTAGTGACTTTACGCATGTTTTCATATGCCCCTTAGGCTTCTGTATGGTCACTTTTCAGAAGTATCTATTTAGGTCCTTAGCACATTTTAAATGGTGTTGCTTGTTTTCCTTTTTAAAAATATATATTATTGATTTTTTTCACAGAGAGGAAGGGAACAGGATAGAGAGTTAGAAACATTGATGGGAGAAAAACATCGATCAGCTGCCTTTTGCACACTCCCTAGTGGATATGTGCCTGGAACCAAGGTACATGTCCTTGACTGGAATCAAACCTGGGACCCTAGAGTCCTCAGGCAGACGCACAATCCACTGAGCAAAACCAGCCAGGGCTTCTTTTACTTTTGTTGATTTGTATGAGCATTTCAAATGTTTTAGATATTGACCCCTTATCTGATGTATTATTGGCAAATTGGTTCTCCAATACAGTGGGTTCGCTTTTAATTTTGAGGCTGTTTTCTATTGCTGTACAGAAGCTTTTTATTTTTCTGTAGCCCTATTTGTTTATTTTTTCCTTTGATTCTCTTGTGCTAGGCTTTGTATCAATGGAAATTTTGCTATGCGAGCTGTCTGATACTTTGCTGCTTATGTTTTCTTCAAGGTTTTTTGTTTTTTTTTTACATGTAGCTGCCAAATTATCCCAACACCATTTATTGAAGAGAATTTCTTTACCCCATTGTGTGATCTTGCCTCCTTTAAGGATGGGTAATCTTACCTAATAATAGACAAATGTGAATTGACTGTACCTCCACTATGCCACCAGCCAATCAGGAGTGATATGCAAATTAACCCAATAAAGATGGTGGTTAATTTGCATACACAGTCGCCAAGTGATGGGATGGGCTGGACACTTGCATTCTGCCCCACCCCTGGTCTCTCAGGGCCTCTGGGCAGCATGGGAATGTGGGGCTGGAGCGGAAAGAAGTGGCTTCTGGAGTGGAACAAGGTGGCTCTGGGGCCTGAGTGGAAATAAGCGGCTCCCAGAACAAAAAGAGGTGGCTCTGAGGCCTGAGCAGAAAGCGGCTGGGTAGGAGTGGAAAGGTGGTGCCTGCTGCTAGGGAAAGGAAAGCTCATTCTAGCATGAATCTTCATGCATCGGGTTTGTAGTTGAGTATAATGGCTTAGGTTTATTTCTCGGTTCTCAGTTCTGTTGCATTGATTTATATGTCATTCTTGTTTCAGTAGCATGCTGTTTTGATTAAAGTGGCTTTGTATTATATCTTGATATGTGGTCTTGTGATCCTCCCAACTGAGTTATTCTTTCAAGAGATTGCTGTGTCTATTGAGGGTTTTATTCCATATACATTTTAGAGTGTTTTTCTAGAACTGTGTGCTATACCATTGATATTTTAAAAGGGATTATATTTAATCCATAGATTGCTTTGTGTAGTATAGACATCTTAATGATGTTAATTTCAGCAATCACTGAACACACTGTATTCCTCTACTTGTTTATATCATTTCCTATCCCTTTTTTCAATGTTCTATACTTTTCTGAGAATAGATATTTTACCTCCTTGGTTAAGTTTATCTCTAAGTATCTTGATGTTTTTGTGTGTGTGTGTTTCAATGGTAAATGGTATTTTTTTAAAAAATTATTTTTCAGAGAGTTCATTATTGTTGTATAAAAAATGCCATACTGGCTGCTAATAATGTATCCTGCTTCAATGTCAAAATCTTTTATTAAATCTAGTAGGTTTTGAGGGGCGGGGCCGGCTGGAGGTGGGCGGGCAGCTGGCTGTGGAGCTCCGCTTCGCCTACGGATGGCCGACTAAACTCGTGCTGGATAGGAGAAAACGGGCGGCGAAGATGCAGCCCTCTCTGTGAGGAGCCCGAAAAGGCCCCAGAAAGCTCAGAGGAGCTGCGAGCTGGGGTCTGTGGCCTACGGCGCCCGCCGGGCCATGGTGGCTTCCGGCGGTGGTTGGCGCGGCAGCGCTGCTGCCCGGAGTCCGGCGGGGCCGGGACTGTCGCGGGGCTGTCGCGGGGACTGTCGCGGGACTGTCGCGGGGCCCAGCTGCAGATATGAAGCGGAACCGCTGCCTTGACAGACCTTAGCCGCCCCTGCCGGCTGCCCGCGGGGAGGATGGGGCTCAGCGGGCGCCCGAGCTGTCCCAGCTCCTGCCCCAGGCCCGTGAGCGCCACCCGGGAGGCAGCGACTGGAGGAGCGGACCGGGCCCAAGGGGCCTGAGGTCAAGGAGCAGGATGTTATTCCTGGACTCAGTCCCCTGCTCTTCAGAAAGCTCCGTAATCCTGACATATTTTCATCCACTGGAAAAGCTAAACTTCAACGACAACTTAGTCAGGATGACACTAAATTACGGAAAGGAAGCTTGGCCGGTTCTTTGTCAGGACTGATGGACGGCGCTGGTCTTTGGCCTCGACCTTCTTCAGGCTATGGAACCAACACTCCTAGTTCTACTGTCTCATCATCATGCTCCTCGCAGGAAAAGCTGCACCAGTTGCCTTTCCAGCCTACAGCCGATGAACTACACTTTTTGATGAAGCATTTCAGCACAGAGAGTGTACCAGATGAGGAGGGAAGGCAGTCCCCAGCCATGCGGCCTCGTTCTCGCAGCCTCAGTCCTGGACGGTCCCCAGTTTCCTTTGACAATGAAATAATAATTATGAATCATGTATACAAAGAAAGATTCCCCAAGGCCACTGCACAGATGGAAGAGCGCCTTGCAGAGTTCATTTCCTCCAACGCTCCAGACAGCGTGTTGCCCTTGGCAGATGGAGCCTTGAGCTTTATTCATCATCAAGTGATTGAGATGGCCCGAGACTGCCTGGATAAATCTCGGAGTGGCCTCATTACATCACAGTATTTCTATGAATTTCAAGAGAATTTAGAGAAACTTCTGCAAGATGCTCATGAGTGCTCAGAGAGTTCAAAAGTGGCTTTTGTGATGCAGCTGGTGAAAAAGCTGATGATTGTCATTGCCCGCCCAGCTTGCCTCCTGGAATGCTTGGAGTTTGACCCTGAAGAGTTCTACCACTTGTTGGAAGCAGCTGAGGGTCATGCCAAAGAGGGACAAGGGATTAAATGTGACATTCCCCGCTACATCGTTAGCCAGCTGGGCCTCACGCGGGATCCCTTGGAGGAAATGGCCCAGTTATGCAGCCATGACAGTCCTGATACTCCGGAGACCGATGATTCAGTTGAGGGCCGTGGGGCATCTTTGACATCTAAAAAGGCACCCTGTGAAGAGGACTTCGAAACCATTAAGCTCATCAGCAATGGCGCTTATAGGGCCGTATTCCTGGTGCCGCACAAGTCCACCCGGCAGTGCTTTGCCATGAAGAAGATCAATAAGCAGAACCTGATCCTACGCAACCAGATCCAGCAGGCCTTCGTGGAGCGTGACATATTGACTTTTGCGGAGAACCCCTTTGTGGTCAGCATGTTCTGCTCCTTTGAGACCAAGCGCCACCTCTGCATGGTGATGGAGTATGTTGAAGGAGGAGACTGTGCCACCCTGCTGAAGAACGTCAGGGCCCTGCCTGTGGACATGGTGCGTCTGTACTTTGTGGAAACCGTGCTAGCCCTGGAATACTTACACAACTATGGCATCGTGCACAGTGACCTCAAGCCTGACAACCTCCTGATTACATCGATGGGGCATATCAAGCTCACTGACTTTGACCTTTCTAAAATTGGCCTCATGAGTCTGACAACAAACTTGTATGAGGGCCACATTGAAAAGGATGCCCGGGAGTTCCTGGACAAGCAGGTATGCGGGACTCCGGAGTACATTGCGCCTGAGGTGATTCTGCGTCAGGGCTATGGGAAGTCAGTGGACTGGTGGGCCATGGGCATAATCCTGTACGAGTTCCTGGTGGGTTGCGTCCCTTTCTTTGGAGACACTCCGGAGGAGCTCTTTGGACCAGTGATCAATGATGAGATTGTGTGGCCTGAAGGGGATGATGCATTGCCGCCAGATGCCCAGGACCTCACATCTAAACTGCTCCACCAGAACCCTCTGGAAAGACTGGGTACAGGCAGCGCTTGTGAGGTGAAGCAGCACCCATTCTTCAGTGGTCTGGACTGGACAGGACTTCGTCGCCAGAAGGCTGAATTTATTCCCCAACTGGAATCGGAAGATGATACCAGCTACTTTGACACCCGCTCAGATCAGTATCACCATGTGGACTCAGAAGATGAGGAGGAAGTGAGTGAAGATGGCTATCTTGAGATCTGCCAGTTCTCTTCCTGCTCTCCCAGATTCAGCAAGGTGTACAGTAGCATGTAGTGGCTGTCGCTGCTCGAAGAGCGCCAGACACCACCCCCCACCAAGCGCAGCCTGAGTGAGAAGGAAGACCGCTCAGATGGCCTGGCAGGGCTGAAGGGTCGAGACCAGAGCTGGGTGATTGGCTCCCCTGAGATATTGCAGAAGCAGCTGTCGGTGTCGGAGTCCTCCCACACAGAAAGTGACTCAAGCCCTCCACTGACCGTGCGATGTCACTGCTCAGGCCTCCTGGACATGCCTCGCTTCCCCGAGGGCCCTGAGAATGCTACCAGCATCCCCAGGAAGCAGCAGCAGGATGGGAATATGGCTTCTGACACCCACATCTACAGAAGGGATGTCTGGGCCTATCCCTGAACGGCCAGTGGAGCAGCAGCTGAAGCTGGATGAGGAGCCTGCTAGCCAGAGCAGTGGTTCTAGTCCAGCCATGGAGACTCGAGGCCGTGGGACCCCACAGCTGGCTGAGGGAGCCACAGCCAAGGCCATCAGTGACCAGGCAGTGCGCAGGGCCCGCCACCGGCTGCTCGTCGGGACTCGATAGAGAAGCGCACCACTCGCCAAATCAGCAAAGTGATCAAGTCTGCCTCAGCCACAGCCCTGTCCCTCCTCATTCCTACAGAACACCACACCTGCTCTCCCTTGGCCAGTCCCATGTCCCCACATTCCCAGTCATCCAACCCATCATCCAGGGACTCTTCTCCAAGCAGGGACTTCTTGCCAGCCCTCAGCAATTCGAGGACCCCCATCATCATTTACCAAGCTGGCAACAAGTATGGCTTCAACCTGCAGGCGATCCATGTCTACATGGGTGACTTGGCCATCTACACTGTGCACCACATGGTGTGGCACGTGGAGGATGGAGGTCCAGCCAGTGAAGCAGGGCTTCGTCAGGGAGACCTCATCACTCATGTCAACGGGGAGCCTGTGCATGGGCTGGTGCACACTGAGGTGGTGGAGCTGATCCTGAAGAGTGGAAACAAGTTTTCTATTTCAACAACTCCCGGGAGAACACATCCATTAAAGTGGGGCCGGCACGGAGGGGCAGCTACAAGGCCAAGATGGCCCGAAGAAGCAAACGGAGCCGGGGCAAAGATGGGCAAGAAAGCAGAAAAAGGAGCTCCCTGTTCTGAAAGATCACTAAACAGGCGTCCCTGCTCCACACCAGCCGCAGCCTCTCCTCCCTTAACCACTCCTTGTCCTCAGGAGAGAGCGGGCCGGGCTCTCCCACACAGGGCCACAGCCTTTCCCCCAGATCTCCCACTCAGGGCTACTGGGCGACTCCTGATGCTGGACATTCAGTGGGAGGGAATTCGTCACAGAGCAGCTCCCCCAGCTCCAGTGTGCCCAGCTCTCCATCCGGCTCTGGGCACACACGACCCAGCTCCCTGCACAGTCTGGCACCCAAGCTCCAACGGCAGTACCGCTCTCCACGGTGCAAGTCAGCAGGCAGCATCCCACTGTCACCGCTGGCCCACACCCCTTCACCACCAGCAGCTTCACCCCAGCGCTCCCCCTCACCCCTGTCTAGTCATGGAACCCAGGCCCTCCCCACCAAGCTTCACTTGTCGCCTCCCCTAGGCAGGCAACTCTCCCGGCCCAAGAGTGCGGAACCTCCCCGCTCACCACTACTTAAGAGGGTGCAGTCAGCTGAGAAACTGGCGGCTGCACTTGCTACTTCTGAGAAGAAGCTAGCCACTTCTCGAAAGCATAGCCTTGATCTGCCCCACCCTGAGCTAAAGAAGGAACTCCCACCCAGGGAAGTGGGTCCTCTGGAGGTAGCTGGGAACAGGAGTGGCTGGGAAGGCGGTGCTGCCAGGGAAAGGAGTGCTGCAGCCTGCTCCTTCACGGGCTCTAGGCGCCCTCTGACAGGACCTGGCCGAGCAGCGAGAGTCACTGCAGAAGCAGGAAGCCATCCATGAGGTTGACTCTTCAGAGGATGACACTAATGAGGGGCCCAAGAACAGCCAAGGTGTACAGGAACCAAGCTTGGCACCTAACCCAGAAATGGGCCAGGATCCGCCCAACAGTGGAGCAAGAGAGAGGGAGAAAGAAGATGCCGTCTTGCCCAGGGACCCCCGAATGGAAGGCCCTGGTGACCCCCAGCGGAAGCTTGGGATCCTTCAAGTCTTTGGGGAGGCTGCCAGTTCACCAACTCTCAGCCTGGGAGGGCCTGGACCTACAGACCCCATGAAGTCTGCTTGAGGGCCCAGCTCCTCCACTCCCAGGCACTAACAGCACTTTGTCCCAGTTCTTCAGAGTGCATCCCCACCAGCGGCCCCCCTGCCTCCTCCAGTCCTGGAGGGCAAGGCCCATGGTCCTGGAAATTCCTTCTTGCAGGCCTGGAGGGGGCCCCCATAAGCAGAAAGGCAGCAATGGAAGGTAGGTTGGTCAGCTCCCAGGATTTGAAAGCCACAACTCCAGCCCATCCTGAGAACCTGTCTCCTAGGCAGGAGGGGAAGTCATGGCCAACCAACGCCCCTGGACTGGCCCATCCTTGTGAGTTTTCCAGCCAGAACTGGCGCTGGGAGCCTGAGTGTACACAGAGGGAGGAGGAGCAGCCAGCCCTGGGCATCACCACAGTGCCTGAGGCCTCAGATAACAGGAGGCAGAACCTTCCATGCAGAAGCTGCCCCCTCACCCAGGAGCCTGGTCCCAGCCTGCTCCAAAGGGGCCAAGACCCAGGGGCCCCTCACAAGCATCAGGATTTGGCATTTGCAACCAATGAGCTTTTAAAGAAAACTTAGCAGTTGTCTGCCATTTCTTAATCCAGATCTGTATAATACATGCTCTTAGAAACAAACAAACAAAAAAAATAGTAGGTTTTTTTGTGGAGTCTTTATGGTTTTCTCTGTACAATATCATGTCATCTGTAAATAATGTCAGTTTTATAACATCCTTTTGAATTTGGATGCCTTTTATTTTTTCTTCTTGTCTGATTGCTTTTGCTAGGATCTCCAAGACAATCCTATCTAATAAAAGAGTAATATGCAAATTGACAGTGACTCCAACACACAAAATGGCCTGCTCCATGTGGTCAAAGATGGTTGCCCCATGTAGAAAAAAGATGGCTGTCATGGTAGGGCAGTTGTGGGTGATCAGGCCAGCAGGGGAGTGCAGTTAGGGTTGATTGGGCTGGCAGTGGAGGGCAGTTGGGGGATAGAAGGCCTGCAGGAGAGGACAGTTAGGGGGGGAGCCAGACCTACAAGGGAGGTCAGTTAGGGGAGACCAGGTTGACAGAGGAGGGCAGTTGGAGGAGACCAGGCCAGCAGTGGAGGGCAGTTGGGGGGACCAGGCCTCCAGGGGAGGGCAGTTGGGGGGACCTAGGCTTGCAGTGGAGGGCAGTTTGGGGGATCAGGCCTGAAAGGGAGGGTAGGTTGGGGAGACCAGGCCTGCAGGGGAGGACAGTTGAGGGGGAATCAGGCCTGCAGGGAAGGGCAGTTGGGGGGACCAGGCCTGCATGGGAGGGCAGTTTGGAAGGACCAGGTTAGCAGGGAAGGGCAGTTAGGGGCAATCGGGCCAGCAGGGGAACAGTCATTAATCAGCCTAGAAGGAGAGCGGTTAGAGGGTGATCATGCTGGCAGGCAGAAGTGGTTAGGGGCAGTCAGGAAGGCAGGCAGGTGAGCAGTTGGGAGCCAGCAGTCCTGAATTGTGAGAGGGAGGTCAAACTGCCCTAAATGAGCAGTCGGACATCCCTCAAGGGGTCCCAGATTGGAGAGAGTGCAGGCTGGTCAAAGGGACCTGCCTCCACTCCCAAGCCCCATGCACAAATTTTGTGCAGCAGTCCTCTAGTGTTGAATAAAAGTGGTGAAAGTGGATAACTCCATCTTGTTAGAGTTCTAGGGTAAATTAGTTTAGTTTTTTTTTTCAATTGAATATGATGTTGGCTGTAGGTTTGTCATACATTACCTTCATTATATTGAGGCACGATTCCCATTATACGCACTTTACTGTGATTTTTTAAAATAAAAATGGGTGTTAGATTTTGTCAAATGCTTCTTCTACATTTATTAATATGGTCATGAGATTTTTGACTTTCACTTTGTTTATGTAGTGTATCACATTTATTAATTTGTAAATATTGTAGCAACCTTGCACCACTGGGATAAATCACACTTGTTCATGGTGTATGATCAGATATTGCTGTATCTGATTTGCTAGTATTTCGTTGAGGAATTTAGCATCTATGTTCATCAGGGATATTAGCATGTAATTAGCGTTTTCTTTATAGTGTCTTTAAATGGTTTTAAAGTTAGGAAAAGTCTGGCCTCATAAAAAGAGCTTGGAAGTACTTCTTTCTCATGTATATTTGGAATAGTTTCATGAGGATACGTGATAATTCTTTTTTTAATATTTGGTAAAATTCTTCAGAAGAGCAATCCAGGCCAGGGCTTTTGTTTGCTAGGAGTTATTTTTGGTTCTGTTTTGTTGTTTTTATTTTATTTATTTACTATTTTTTATTTTTTTAAATATTACATATAGTAGTACATATATCTCCTTTTTCCTCCCATTGACCTTCCTCCAGCCTCCCATACCCACTGTCGCATGCCCTCATCCCACCCCACCCCTACCCCCGAGTGCCTTGTGTCCATTGGTTGTGCTAATATGCATGCATACAAATCCTTTGGTTCATTTCTTGCCCCCCCCCCGCCAAAACTCCCCAGTCTTCCAGCTGTAATTTGACAGTCTGTATGGTGCTTTACTGCCTCTGTATCTATCTTTTTGTTCATCAGGTTATGATGTTCTTTATTTACCATAAATGAGTGTGATCATATGGTATTTTTCTTTCATTGCCTGGTTTATTTCACTTAACATATGCTTTCCAGGTCCATCCATGCTGCTGAAAATGGTAAGAGTTCCTTCTCTTTTCTATCAGTATAGTATTCTGTTGTGTAGATATACCATAGTTTTCTAATCCACTCATCTGCTGAGGGGCATTTCAGCTGATTCCATATCTTAGCTATGGTGAATTCTGCTACTATTAACATAGGGGTGCATATATCCTTTCTGACTGGTGTTTCTAGTTTTTGTTTTTTTTTGGGGGGGGGTATATTCCTAGAAGTGGGATCACTGGGTTAAATGGGAGTTACATTTTTAGGTGTGTTTTTTTTTTCGGGGGGGGGGGGGGGGACTCCATACTGTTCTCTACAGTGGCTTCACCAGTCAGAATTCCCATCAGCAGTGCAAGGGGTTCCTTTTTCTCCACATCCTCATCCGCACTTATTTGTTGATTTGTTGATGATTGTCATTCTGACATTTGTGATGATTGCCATTATGACAAGTGTTGATGATTGCCATTCTGATCTCGTCGTTTTGATTTGCGTCTCTCAGATAATTAGTGGCTTTGAACATGTTCTCATATGTCTCTTGACCTTCCTTCTGTCTTCTTATGAAAAGATTCTATTTAGGTATGTTGCCCATTATTTATTGGATCATTTATCATCCTTTTATTAAGTTATATATGTTCCCTGTATGTGTTGGAGATTAAATCTTTATCAGTGATAACATTTGCAAATATGTTCTCCCATACATTGGGCTTTCTTGTTGTTTTATTGATGGGGTTTTTTTTTTTTTTTTACTGTGCAAAAGCTTTTTGTTTTGATGTAGTCCCATTTGTTTATTGTCTCTTCAGTTTCAATTGTCCTAGGAGCAGTATCAATGAAGAAATTGCTTTGGCATATGTCTGAGATTTCCCTGCCTATTGATTCCTCTAGTACTTTTATGGTTTCCTGTTTTATGTTGAAGTCCTTTATCCGTTTTGAATTTATTTGTGTATATGGTGTAGGTTGGTGATCTAGTTTGATTTTTTGTATGTAGCTGTCCAATTTTCCCAAAACCATTTATTGAAGAACTGTCTTGACTCCACTGTATGTTCATCCTTCCTTTGTCAAATATTAATTGAGCATAGTGGTTTAGGTCAATATGTGGATTCTCTATTCTGTTCCATTGGTCTGTATTTCTGATTTTGTGCCAGTATCAGGAGGTTTTGAGAAAAGTGGCCTAGTAATACAGCTTGAAATCTGGCATTGAGAGTCCACCTACTTTGTTCTTCTTTTTCAGAATTGCTGTGGCTAATTGGGTTCTTTTTAATTCCAGATGAATTTTTGGAGAGTTCTTTCCAGGTCTGTGAAACACGCTATTGGTATTTTAATGGGGGGTGCATTGAGTCTATAGATTGATTTGGGTAGTAGGGACATTTTAATGACGATGATTCTACCAATTCATGAACAATCTGTTTATATTTCCCTCTATCTCTTTGTTTAGTGTACTATAGTTTTCAAAATATAGATCATTTACCTCCTTAGTTAAGTTTATTCCTAGGTATTTTAATTTTTTGGTGCAATGATAAAATGGGATTGCTTTTTTAGTCTCTCTTTCTCTAAGTTCACTATTGGTGTATAGAAATATCATAGATTTCTTAACATTAATTTTATATCCTGCTACACTGCCGAATTCATTTATTAACTCCAACAGTTTTTTGATGGAGCCTTTGTTTTTTTATGTATAATATCATGTCATCTGCAAATAAGGACAGCTTTACTACTTCTTTTCCAATTTAAATGCCTTCCATTTATTATTCTTGTCTAATTGCAATGGCTAATACTTCCAGTACTGTTTCAAACAGGAATGGTAGAGTGGGTTTCCCTTTTCTGTTCCTATTCTTAGGGAAAAATGGTTTTAGTTTTTGTCCATTAAGTATGTTGTTGGCTGTGGGTTTATCATATAAGGCTTTTATTATGTTTAAGAATGATTCTTCTATTACCAACTTGCTGAGAGTTTTATCAAGAAAGGGTGTTAGATTTTGTCAAATGTTTTTCTGCATCAATTGATATGACTATGGTGATTTTATCTCTCAATTTGTTTATGTGATGTATCACATTTATTGATTTGCGGATATTGTTCCATTCTTGCATACTTGGGATAAATCCTACTTGGTCATGGTGTATGATCTTCTAATGTACTGCTGGATCTGATTTGTTAGGATTTTATTGAATATTTTGGCACCTATGTTCATGGGGGATATTAGCCTTTAATTATGTTTTATTGTTTTTTATTTATCTGGTTTTGTTATTAGGGTGATGCTGGCTTCATAGAATGTGTTTGGAAGCATTCCTTCCTCTTGAATTATTTTGGAAAATCTGAGGAGGATAGGTTTTAGTTCTTCTGTGAACGTTTGGTAATACTGTCCTGTGAAGCCCTCTGGCCCCAGGTTTTTGTTTGCTGAAGCTTATTGATGACTTCTTCAATTTCTTCCATAATTATTGGCCTGTTCAGTTGTCCAGATTCTTCCTGATTGAGTTTTGGAAGGTTGTATTTTTCTAGGAATATGTCCATTTCCTCCAGGTTGTCCAGTTTGTTGGAATAGAGTAGTTCATAGCATTTTTTAAAAATAATCTTTTGTATTTCGGTAGTGTCTGTTGTTACTTCACCTCTTTCATTTCTGATATTGTTTATTTGGTTCCTCTCTCTTTGCTTCTTGGTGAGCCCAGCTAGAGTTTCATCAATCTTGTTTAAACTTTCAAGGAACCAGCTCTTGGTTTTGTTGATCTTTTGTATTTTTTTTTTGTCTGCATATAATTTATTTCCACTCTGATCTTTTTTATTTCCTTCCTTCTGCTTATACTGGACTTTTCTTGTTGCTCTTTTTCTAACCCTTGAGTTGTAGTGTTAGGTAATTTATTACCATTGATTATTGTTTTTTGCAGTAGGCTTATAGAGCTATGACATTCCCTCTCTAGAGTTCTTTCTCAGTGTCCCATAGATTTTGGATAATTGTGTTTTCATTGCCGTTTGTTGCCATTATGTTTTTTATTTCTTCCTTGATCTCTCTGGTAACTCACTCATTGTTTAATAGCATGCTGTTTAGTTTCCATGTGTTTGATTTTTTGGATTGGTTTTGTTGTAGTTGATTTCCAGTTTTATGCCACTGTGATCTGAAAAGCTTCTTGATATGATTCTATATTCTTGAATTTGAAGAGACTTTGCCTATGACCCAATATATGGTCTATCTTTAAACATAATCCATGTCCACTTGAGAAGAATGTATATTTTGTGGCTTTGGGGTGGAATGTTCTGAAGATGTCAATTAATTCCATCTGATCTAGTGAGTCATCAAGGATTGATGTTTCTTTGCTGATTTTTTGTTTAGAGGATTTTTTCCAGTGGTGATAGTTGGGTATTAAAGTCTGCTACTATGGCTTACAGAAAAAAGATGGCGGCTGGTCAGAAGGATGCGTAATCAATTGTGTCCCGGGGTAGATGGGGTGAGCAGCTGAGGGTCGCGGGGGGAGTGTTTGTTGGCGAATGGGGGGACAGCAGGGCTTTGGGAGAAGGAGGGGGGCTGCTAGATTAGCCGCCCTTAACGGAGCGGCTCAGGTGCGGCTGGGTTCTCTCCCCGAGCCTGACTCAGAGGTGGTTGCATCATCTTAAAGGGGAAGAGCCTAAAAATTTTACAGTTGCGGTACCCACTGGGCGTCTGAGACTACCACCTCCCCCCCAACATTGATTCATAGTTGGTGAAGAAGCGGACTCCGAGGAAACCTGTGCTCAGCCACGGAAAGGTCAGGTTTCTCCAGGGGTTAAGGGAGCTGGTAACACAGGGAGATTAGTGTCTGGCGAAAAAAGAGGAAAAACCCGCGGCTGTTGGAGCCGGCAAACGTGGAAGAGGGTCCTCGGAGCTGGTGACAGGAGGGGGGGATACATAGAGGCGACACATTTGGACCTGAAGGAGAGAGCCAGCCTGGCAGTTTTGGGAGGGAGTGGGCTGCCAAACCCAAGGGGAGAAAGGGTTTCGCGCAAACATACCAGCAGGACGTGAGTTCACGCGCCTGCGTTTGTCCTCTCTAAATCCGAATTTCTCAGCGCTGAACGAGGAAGGGGGGATCCCCTGGTGGAAGAGAACCTGGGAGACCAAAGGGGCGAGCTGTTTTTCTGACGCTGGGGATCAGAACAGGCCCTCACAATTAGAGAGGCAGCTCTGGGGTAGCCTATTTCCACTAAGCAGTAGTAAATACTATAGACATAGCAGGATTTTAGATCAGGCTAGAGAGGACCAATAGACCCGGAGGTCAATTCAGAAACACTACCACCTAGGGGCTGAATCATAAATTGTCTCTTGTGTAACACAAATTAAGGAATCAATTTTATTTCTACTACTATTTAAAATTTTTTAAGTGCCATTTTATTCCATCTTTATTCTACTCAGAGATTAGTGATATATAGACTTTTTTCATCTACCCTTTAGTATCCTTTAGTATCCTTTAGTATCCTTTTTTCATCTACCCTTTAGTACCCTTTAGTATCTCTTTAATCTACTTCAACTTCCCCCTTATGCCAGCACTCTCTTGCTAACCTTTCCTTAGTTAGTGTCTTATTCCCCTTACACTTTTTCTGGTTTAGATTTTCCTTATTCTCTCTTTTTAGCCCCTGTTAAAATTTCACCCCACTTTTATATCCAATCTCCAACCACCTGCTCCAAGTACATACACATCTAATGCTTCTCCGACTTCACTATCCTAAAATGTTTTTCTCTCGGTCCTGCTGATGTTGTTTATATTTTATGCATATTTGTGAGATTGGCTTGGTTATTCTTTCCTTTTAATTTGTTTTGTGGGGCGGGATTTGGCATTGTTTTGTGTATTGGTGATGTTTACATTGTTTTTTGATAGATTTAAGCTTCTGTGTTCCCTAACCTCCCTTGATATTAGTTGTTGTATGTAGTTACTATCAGTCTCCAGGTACTCGTTGCTGGCTTTTGCTGGGATTAGTGGCAGTCCTCTGGGAGGTTCCAATCCATATTTATAGTTTACTCCCTTTTCCTTTCGTTTTACTCCTTCCCCTTTTCCCAACTTTATTTTGGCATTCCCTTTTTTCTTTCTTTCTTTCCTTCTTTCTTTCTTTCTTTCCTTCTTTCTTTCTTTCTTTCTCTTTCTTTCTTTCTTTCTTTAATTCTTATTTTCCTTCTTTATTTTGTGTGTGCGAGTGTGTTTTCTCTTACTCTCTCTTACCCCACCTATCACCTAATTTACCTTCCTCTGGCAATCACTTTTAATTTGGAGTTACCAATACTGTGAATACATTCTTCTTCTGTGCCTGGTGTGCTGCACCTGGTTGTGTTGTAGTCTGAGCCTTTAAATCAACACAGGAGAGTGAGAACTACATAACAAGACACACAGAGAAGAAAGACTATGGGGAGACAAAGAAATGGCCACCAATGAAAGAAAAACAAGCCTCACCAGAAAAAGAGGTAACCGAAATGGAAGCAAACAACCTGTCAGAGAGAGAGTTCAGAGAAATGGTCATAGGGTGGATGAAGAGAACAGAAGCCAATAGAAGTAAGAACCATGAGGAATTGAAGAGGAATCAAGAGGAAATGAAGAAGAGCCATAAGAAATGAATAAGAAATTTGAAGAAATGAAGAAGAATTATGAAGAAATGAAGAAGACCCAAGAAGGAATGAAAAGTGACATTGCTGAGGTAAAGAACTCAATAGAAAGTATCAGGAGTAGACTAGATGAAGCAGAGGACCGCATCAGTGAGCTGGAAGACAAGGTAGGAAAAAACATCCAAGTAGAGTAGCTTCTAGAAAAAAAATTAAAAAGCAGGAGGAGAGCCTTAGGGAACTTTGGGACAACATGAAACAAAACAACATACGTATAATAGGGCTTCCAGAGGGACAGGAAACTGAGCAAGGAATAGAAAACCTGTTGGAAGAAATAATGACAGAAAACTTCCCTGATATAGGAAAGAAAAAACCCACACAAATCCAAGAAGCTCACAGAGTTCCAAGCAAATTAAACCCCAAAAGACCTACACCAAGGCATGTTATAATTAAATTGGCAAACATCAACGACAAAGTGAGAATCCTAAAAGCTGCCAGAGACAGACAGAAAGTCACCTACAAAGGAACCCCCATCAGATTAGCAAGTGATTTCTCAACAGAAACTTATCAGGCCAGAAGGGATTGGAATGAAATATACAAAGTTATGCAAAGAAAGGGTCTGAATCCTAGAATACTGTACCCAGCAAGGCTATCAATAAAAATTGAAGGTCAAATCAGGAGCTTCACAGACAAAAAAGGTCTAAGGGAATACATTACCACCAAACCAGCAATGCAAGAAATGGTAAAGGGTCTGCTGTGAAAAGCAATAGGAAGCCATGAAAGAACATAGGGACAAAGAACAAAAATGGCTACAAATAGCTATCTATCAATAATTACTTTAAATGTAAATAGTTTAAATGCTCCAATCAAAAGACATAGGGTAATAGACTGGATAAGAAAACAAGACCCATATATCTGCTGTCTACAAGAAACCCACCTCCAAAAAAAAGATGCACACAGACTGAGGGTGAAAGGATGAAAAAAGGTTCTACAGGCGAATGGAAATGGAAAAAAATCTGGGGTAGCAATACTTATATCCAACAAATTAGATCTCAAAGGGAAGGATGTAACAAGAGATAAAGAAGGCCACTACATAATACTAAAGGGAGCAATCCAACAAGAAGAAATAACTCTGGTAAACATATATGCACCCAATATAGGAGCACCCAAATACATACTAAAACTCCTAGAGGATATCAAGGGAGAGATAGACAGCAATACTATCATAGTAGGAGACTTTAATACCCGACTATCACCATTGGACAAATCCTCTAAACAAAAAATTAGTAAAGAAACATCAATCCTCAATGAATCACTAGACCAGAAGGAATTAATTGACATCTTCAGATCATTTCACTCCAAAGCCACAGAATATACATTCTTTTCAAGTACCCATGGGTCATTCTCAAAAATAGACCATGTGTTGGGTCATAGGCAAAGTCTCCCCAAATTCAAGAAGATAGAAATCATATCAAACACATTCTCAGATCACAATGGCATAAAGCTGGAAATCAACTAAAATAGAAACAACCCAAAGAAATCAAACTCATGGAGACCAAACAGCATGCTATTAAACTGTGACTGGGTTACTATAGAGATCAAGGAAGAGATAGAAAACATCATGGAAACAAATGACAACGACAGAACAACAATCCAAAATCTGTGGGACACAGTGAAAGCAGTTCTGAGAGGGAAGTTCATAGCTCTACAATCCTACTGCAAGAAACTAGAAACAGCGGCAATAAATTATCTAACCCAACAACTCAAAGAGTTAGAAAGAGAGCAACAAGAAAAGCCCAGTGTAAGCAGAAGGAAGGAAATAGTAAATATCAGAGCAGAAATAAATGACATAAAGACCAAAGAAACAATAGAGAAGATCAACAAAACCAAGAGCTGGTTCTTTGAAAGGATAAACAAGATTGATGAACCTCTAGCCAGACTCACCAAGAAGCAAAGAGAGAGGACCCTAATAAATAAAATCAGAAATGAAAGAGGTGAAATAACAACAGACCCCATTGAAATACAAAGGATTGTTAAAAAATACTATGAACAACTCTACTCCAACACACTGGACAATCTGGAGGAAATGGATATATTTCTGGAAAAATATGCCCTCCCAAAACTCAATCAGGAAGAATATAAACAACTCAATAGACCAATAACTGTGGAAGAAATTGAAGCAGTCATCATAAAGCTTCTGGCAAACAAAAGCCCAGGGCCAGACGGCTTCACAGGGGAGTTTTAACAAACATTCAAGGAAGAACTAAAACCTATACTCCTCAGACTATTCCAGAAAATTCAAGAGGATGGAACACTTCCAAACTCCTTCTATGAAGCTAACATCACCCTAATACCAAAACCAGATAAAGATGACACAATGAAAGAGAATTACAGGCCAATATCCCTCATGAATATAGATGCCAAAATCCTCAATAAAATTCTAGCAAATCGGATCCAGCAGTACATCAGAAAGATCATACACCATGACCAAGTAGGATTTATCCCAGGAATGCAAGGATGGTACAATATCCGCAAATCAATAAATGTGATACATCACATAAACAAATTGAGAGATAAAAATCACATAGTCATATCAATTGATGCAGAAAAAGCATTTGACAAAATCCAACACCCTTTCTTGATAAAAACTCTCTACAAGGTAGGAATAGAAGGACCATATCTCAACATAATAAAAGCCATATATGATAAACCCACAGCAAACATCATACTCAATGGGCAAAAACTACAACCATTTACCTTAAGAACAGGAACAAGACAGGGCTGCCCACTCTCACCACTCCTATTCAACATAGTACTGGAAGTATTAGCCATTGCAATTAGACAAGAAGAAGAAATATAAGACATCCAAATTGGAAAAGAAGAATTAAATCTATCCTTATTTGCAGATAACATGATATTGTACATAAAACCCGAAAGACTCCATAAAAAAGCTAATAGACTTAATAAATGAGTTCAGCAATGTAGCAGGCTACAAAATCAATGCCAAGAAATCTATGGCATTCCTATACACCAATAGTGAACTTACAGAAAGGGAGACTAAAAAAGCAATCCCATTTACCATCACACCAAATAACTTAAGATACCTAGGAATAAACTTAACTATGGAGGTAAAAGACCTATTCGCCGAAAACTACAGGACGCTAAAAAAAGAGATAGAGGAAGATGTAAACAGATGGAAGAACATACCATGTTCATGGATTGGGAGAATCAGCATAATTAAAATGTCCATACTACCCAAAGCAATCTATAAATTTAATGCACTCCCCATTAAAATACCAATGGTATACTTCACAGACCTAGAAAGAATTCTCCAAAAATTCATCTGGAATAAAAAAAGACCCCGGATAGCCACAGCAATCCTGAGAAAGAAGCACAAAGTTGTTGGAATTTCAATACCAGATTTCAAGCTGTATTACAAAGCTACTGTTCTCAAAACAGCCTGGTACTGGCACAAGAACAGACATATAGATCAATGGAATAGAATAGAGAATCCAGATATCAACCCAAACCACTATGCTCAATTAATATTTGACAAAGCAGGTATCAACATAAAATGGCATCTAGATAGTCTCTTCAACATATGTTGTTGGGAAAATTGGATAGATACATGCAAAAAAATGAAACTAGACCACCAACTTACACCATACACAAAAATAAACTCCAAATGGATACAGGACTTAAACATAAGACAGGAAACCATAAAAACATTAGAGGAAGCTACAGGAAATAAAATCTCAGACATATGCCAAAAGAACTTCTTTGATGATACTGCTCCTAGGGCAATGGAAGCTAAACACAGAATAAACAAATGGGACTACATCAAAATAAAAAGCTTTTACACAGCTAAAGAAACCATCAACAAAACAACAAGAAAACCCACTGTATGGGAGAACATATTTGCAAATGTTATCAGTGATAAAGGTTTAATTTCAAGCATCTATAGGCAACTCACAGAACTCAATAAAAGGAAGACAAATGATCCAATAAAAAAATGGGCAACAGACCTAAATAGAACCTTTTCTAAAGAAGACAAACGGAAGGCCCAGAGACATATGAAAACTTGCTCAAAGTCACTAATTATCTGAGAGATGCAAATCAAAACGACTATGCGGTACCATCTCACACCTGTCAGAATGGCTTACATCAACAAATTGACAAATGACAAGTGCTGGCGAGGACATGGAGAAAAAGGAACTCTCCTGCACTGTTGGTGGGATTGTAGACTAGTGCAGACACTGTGGAGAACAGTATGGAGTTTCCTCAAAAAACTAAAAATGGAGCTCCCATTCAACCCAGTGATCCCACTTCTAGGAATATACTCCAAGAAACTAGAAAGGCGAATTAGAAAGGATATATGTACCCCTATGTTCATAGCAGCACAATTTATCATAGCTAAGATTTGGAAACAGCCTAAGTGCCCATCAGCAGATGAGTGGATTAAAAAACTGTGGTACATCTACACAATGGAATACTACGCTGCGGTAAAAAAGAAAGAGCTCCTACCATTTGTAACAATATGGATGGAATTAGAGAGCATTATGCTAAGTGAAATTAGCCAGGCAGAGAAAGACAAATATCACATGATCTCACTCATTTGAGGAATATAATGAATGACACAGACTGATGAACAAGAATGGATCCAGAGACTGAGAGAAGTCCATTAAAATGTCAAACCTCAGGGTAAGTGGCAGGTGGTGGGAGTAATGGGGAAAGTTAATATATTTGAATGCTTGAACTAAGGTAAGTGATTTGTGTTTTTACATCCCTGACAAAGTTTATATAAAGTTATAAAAAAATTGGCAGCTAGTTTGAGATTGAATTAACATGGCCTAGAGCATGTCATCTCTTATGGACACCAGTTCTTAGGCTAGGCCCTCCTTAACCTCCTGTGACATCACAATACCCTTACATGATATTATTCTACAATGTCATTATAATATTTGATATTTGACAACAGCATATTATACAATTATCCCAAATAAACTTACAAACTAATTCTTCGAATGTTGGGCAGCAACTTAAAAAAAGGATAGGAAATCCCTTTCAGAAGGAATTAAGGCACTGGGAAGGCATCCGAGCATTCTATGTTGGCCTTTCTTGCCCTTTGTGCCAAGAGGGACCTTCTTGTTACTATCCAAATACACACAGCTGATGCCTGAGTTTTCAGTTCCAGCTGTGGCTGAAGCCTCTGGGCAGCTGGCACCATGGATCTGTATCTCGACCAATGGTGTGAGCTGGGCCCTCTCTGGAGAAGAAACCTGGGTCACCCGAGATATGTGATCAGTACCAGGACCCCGCCAGCAGGCGAGGGGACCCCAAGGCAGGTACTGGACATGGAGGCTCAGGGGGGCATAGCCTACAAAGGAGACAGAACTGAACCTCACATCACCCTGTTTGGCCCCGGAGGATGGCTGGTTAGCGAGAGACGGGTAAGATTCCTCAGGGAAGGAACAACCTAAGACAGGCACAGTCGCAGAGGGGCCAATAGGAGAGAACTAAAAGGTCAACAGAGGTGGGGCACAGACCCTCATCCACAAACCTTGCAGGGGTTTGAATTCTCACCCCTCCTGAGGGAGGTCTCCTACCCCCACGGCTGCTTCGCCTCCCACACACAACTCATACGGGGACCCAGGTGGCAGAAAGAGACTCGGCCAGCAATAGCTGCCCTATATCTAAATTTAATTTATTACAAGGAATTCTGAGGACCTACTCAAAAATGCAAATATTCCTTTCCACAAGTATTTACTGGGTAAACTAAGATTTCTGCTTGAGTATTAAAATTGACAGTAAAATAGTAATCAAGTTTTCAGATTAATTTAAATTGGCCAAGTGAATTAAGTGAATACTCAAGAAAATCTAACTATACTGGACAAAAAGCTTTTCCTTAAACATTAACTAAATTATCTATTAGTAGTTCATCTCACTGCAAAATTGCCTAACATCCAAAGAACCTAAAGTAGTAATATTTGTATGCCAAAATTTAAATTTAAAATTATCAGGACTGCAAGATAAAATTTCCAAAAGCCCCTATTAACCAAAAAAGGGGGGTGGGGGACAGTGAGGTAATATCATATAAGGAAAAATATCCTATAAGTAAAATACATGTAGAAAATTCTTACTCCAGAAAAGAAAATTCCATTTTTAAAACCAGCTGCAGGACACCCATAAAAAAACACACATGGTGTCAAAATAAGCCAAAGGAAAATCATTTAGGCAAAAATAAAAAGAATCCCAAGTCTATTTTGCAGAGAGGATCCCTTTGTTAACCTTTGGTCGAGAATGTGTTTGTGTGTTTGCAGAGAACAACTCCAAGACCATGTGGGTTCCTGCGACAGTGAGGAACTGACGGGCCTGTTCCATCCACGAGGATGGTCCAGAGATGGCGGACGCTGACAACACCTTGCCATGCTAGCAGTCGGCAGCTATGTGTGGCTGCAGGCGGCCCAGGAACATACCAGAGAGGATGGATCTTGCATTGCCACGATGTGTCCACCATCTGGATACCATTGCTGACATGTACACATGAAGAACTATTTGACATTGAAACTGGGACTCAGAACAGTTGGACATTGAAACTGACACTCAAACTTTTTTTGCTCTTATTTGTTTGTTTTCAGTATGCAGAGGCGAGATATTTTTGAAGAAAAGAAACAGGGGAGAGTGATTGATATAGAGGGAGGGTGGCCTCGAACAGGCTGTCAAGCTACAGGGGGAAGGCTGGAGTGGTGGGGAGGCAGACGCTGGGGGAGATCAACCGAAGGACTTGTATGCATCTATATGAGCATAACCAATGAATGAAAGACTCTGGGTTGGGGAGGGAGGCAGGTGGGGACATGTGCTGGGGGGTAGAGGAGGCTGGGGGGAAGATATGGGGGGGGAGGAAAACATATGTACTACTATTAAATATAAGTTATATTGTAAATAAAATTTTTAAAAAATAAAAAAATAATTCTTATTAAAAATACTAATAATAATAAAGTCTGCTACTGTGATTGTATTGCTGTCAGTCTCTCACTTGACATTCTCCAAGAGTTTTTTTATGTATTTAGGTGCATATATTTTACCAGAGTTATTGTTTCTTTTTGGATTGCTCCCTTTAGTATTATGAAGTGGCCTTTCTTATCTCTTTTTATGTCCTTCACTTTGAGATATAATTTGTGAGATATAAGTATTACTAACCCTGTTTTTTTAAATTTCCATTAGCCTAAAAAACTTTTTGCATCTCTTCACCCTAGGTCTCTGTGCGTCTTTTTTTCTGAGGTTGGTTTTTTGTAGACAGAAGATATATGGGTCATGTTTTCTTACCCAATCAATTACTCTATGTCTTTTGTTTGTGGCATTTAATCTATTTACATTTAATGTTATTATTGATAGGTAGTTTTTTTGTGCCATTTTTATTCTTTCCCCCTGTGTTTCTTCTTAGCTTCCTATTTCTTCTTTTTACAGCTGACCCTTAGGCATTTCTTGCATTGCTCATTTGGTGGTAATAAACTCCCTTAGTCCTTTTTTGTCTGTGAAGCTCCTGATTTAACCTTCAGTTTTGATTGATAGCCTTGTGGGTACAGTATTTTTCAATTCAAAGCTTTCCTTTGCATGACTTTGTACATTTCATTTCATTCCTTTCTGGACTGGTGTGTTTCTGTTGAGAAATCAGTTACCAGATTGATGGGGGATCCTTTGTAGGTAACTTTCTGTCTCTCTCTGACTGCTTTTAAGATTTTTTGTTGGTGGTGTTTGCCAATTTAATTATAATGTGCCTTGGCATCCGTCTTTTACGGCTCATTTTGCATGGGACTCTGTGAGCTTCTTGGATTTGTGTGAGGTTTCCTTCCCTATATTAGGGGCGTTTTCTGTTATTATTTCTTCAAACAGGTTTTCTATTCTTTGCTCAGTTTCCTCACCTTCTGGCACCCCTATATGCAGATGTTGGTTTTCTTTTTTATGTGTGTTCACGAATTTCACTTAGGCTCTCCGTCTGCTTTTTATTTTTTTTTATTTTCTAGAATCTGCACTACCTAGGTATTTTTCCTACTTTGTCTTCTTTCTCACTAATATGGTCTTCTGCTTCTTCTAGTCCACTCTTGATGTTTTCGACTGAGTTCTTTACATCAATGATGCCATTTTTCATTTCTTCTTGATTGTTCTTCATTTCCTCTTGGTTCTTACACATATTTCAAATTTGTCTTCCATTCTTTTCATTAACATATTTTAAATATTTTAATCTTTACTGTTCAGTTTATTAATTACAATGTTCCCCTCTTTTTCCCCCTATAGCTCCCCTCCATCATATAATATTAGTTTGGCGGTGATGAACTCCTTTAGCTTTTTCTTATCTGCAAAGCACTTTATTTGACCTTCAATTCTGAATGATAGCTTTGCTGGGTAGAGTAATCTTGGTTGTAGATTCTTGCTATTCATCACTTTGAATATTTTTTGCCACTCCCGTCTGGCCTGCATCATTTCTGTTGAGAAATCCGCTGACAATCGTATGGGTGCTCCCTTATGGGTAACTAACTGTTTTTTTCTTGCTGTTTTTAATATTCTCTCTTTGTCCTTTGCTCTTGGCATTTTAATTCTGATGTGTATTGGTGTGGTCCTCTTTGGATTCCTATAGTTTGGTGTTCTGTGCACTTCTTGGACTTTTAAGTCAATTTCTTTCACCAGGTGGGGAAAGTTTTTGGTCACTATTTCTTCAAATAGGTTTTTATTATCTTGCTCTCTCTCTTTTTCTGGCACCCCTATAATTTGGATGTTGGTATGCTTGAGGTTGTTCCAGAGGCTCCTTACACTATCTTCAATTTTTTGGATTCTTTTGGATTCTTGCTTTTCCAGCTGAGTGGATTTTGCCTCTTTCTATTTCAAATCTTTGACTTGGTCCTTGCGGTCCTCTAGACTGCTTTTATGTCTTTGAATAATATTTTTATTTCAGTCAGTGTATGCTTAATTTCTAGTTGGTCCTTTTTCATATCCTCTAGGGTCTCGTTCATATCCTCGTAGATCTCGTTCATATCCTCATAGGTATCATTCATTTTCTCCTAAGTCTTGTTCATTTCCTCGTAGGTCTTGTTCATTTCCTTGTAGGTCTCATTAACTTTATCGGCCTTTTCTGTGATCCTCTTGACAAACCTTATAACCGTGGTTTTGAACTCTATGTCCAGTCATATTTTTTCCTCCATTTCTTTCACATCTGATTTATTTCCATGTCTCTGCATGGTGGCTGCTTTCCTGAGTTGTTCGATTAGCTTTGTGTGGTAGATGTGCTCTAAAAGATAGTGGCTCCGCCTCCCTAGTTACCTGAGGTAGATACTCTTGCTGCAGCCCTTTATGTTTTGCACAGTCTTGTTGAAGTTAAGCCTAGATTATTGTTGTTAGCACTAGGAGGGTTTGAGCACCAGGCCAATTGGCTGTGAGGATCAGCTGTGCTCAGGTTTGATGGGCAGAGTTTCTGGGCTGAGCAGGAAGCCTTGACTTCCATCAGCTCCGCCCTATGCGGCGCCTGGTTCTCTGTGCTTGGTGGTAATGGCTGCACACACCTCTGAGAGAAAGCTGCCACCTAGCTCTAACTGCTGCCAGACAATTCAGCCTCTCCCCAAATGAGTCTGTCTGCACACCCAAAGTCTCACCCAGGGTTGTAAAACAATGTAGTCCGGTGGTTTCCCAAATGAGAGAGAAAGTCATGAAGCCTCTCTGCATGCTTTCTCGCTTCTGCTGTTCCCAAGTTTACATGCCCTCTCCACAAACTCGCAGACCTCTGTAGCACCCGAGTTTTAGCGTGCTTCCTTACTGTCCAGTCTCCCCCCCCCCCCATGAGTGTGGGTTCCCCGGACCTCACCCAGAACTGGGGAATCAGAGCAGTGGGATGCATTTGTCTTCCACCCTATTTGAGAAAACCAGCCGGGTTTGTAGCTACCTGCCCTATCCGCTCGCACATGCATGGCTCCAAACCTCTGACTCTGCGAGTATCTTCAACACTGCCCTCTGCCTCTTCTCTGAGTCACAGTATCCTATCTTTACTTTTATTTGTGGAATTTTCACTCAGCCAGCTTTCCAGTGATTCTGGATGATGTTTGTTCTGTTGTTAAGTTGTAGTTTTGAAATTGTTGTGTGGGGCAGCAAGTTAGGTGTTTACCTATGCCACCATCTTGGTTCCTCCTAAGGTTATTATTAATAGGTACTTGTTTGTTGCCATTTTTATTCTTTATGCTATGTTCCTCCCTCTCTTTCTATTTATTCTTCTTATATCATTCCATTTATCCCTCTTGCATTACTAGTTTTGTGATAATAAACTCCTTTAGCCTTTTTTTGTCTTCATAGCTCATGATTTCATCTTCAATTTTGAATCATAGCCTTGCTGGATGGAGTATTCTTGGATTTACCCCTTTGTGTTTCATTACTTTCTATATTTCATGCCACTTACTTCTGGCCTGAAATGTTTCTATTGAAAAAATCATCTGATAGTTTAATGGGAGATCCCTTGTAGTTAACTTTCTGTTTGTCTTTTGCAGTCTTTATGATTCTCTTTGTCTTTAACCTTTGACATTTTTATTATGATGTGTCTTAGTGTGAGTTTTTAGGGTTCATCTTGATTGGGACTCTGTATTTCCTGTACTTGTGTTACCGTTTTCTTCACTAAGTCAGGGACATTTTCTGTCATTATTTCTTCAAACAGGTTTTCTATTCCTTGAACAGCTTCTTCTTTTTCTGGCACCACTATTATGTTTCATTTTATGTCCTAAGGCTTCCTTAAACTCTCTTCCTTCTTTTTTAATTTTTTTCCAATTGATATTTTGATTGTGTGTTTTTTTCCCTACCTACTCTTATAACTTACTGATTCGGTCCTCTCCTTCTTCTAGTTTACTATTGAGTCTTCCTAGGGTGTTCTTTGTTACATCTATATCATTCTTCATTTCATCCTGATTCTTAATCTATTGGTTACTCCTCATTTAGTTCTTTATAATCTCATTAACTTGTTTGTAATCTCACTAAGATGTTTTAGCATCCTTATAACCACTGCTTTGAATTTTTTGTCTCACAAATCAGTTGCCACCATTTCATTTCATCTCTTTTCTAATGATTTCTCCTTTTCTTTTTTTAAATATATTTTATTGATTTTTACAGAGGAAAAAAGAGGGAGAGAGAGATAGAAACATCAATGATGAGAGAATCATTGATTGGCTGCCTCCTGCATGCCCCACACTGGGGATCGAGCCCACAACCCAGGCATGTGCCCTTGGCCAGAGTCAAACCTGGGACAGTTCAGTCCACAGGCTGATCCTCTATCCATTGAGCCAAACCAGCCAGGGTTGATTTATTCTTTTCTTTTGAGGGTTATTTCTTTGTCTTAGCATTTTAGCTGTCCGGTAGTCGGGGAAGCAGATGAGACAGGTGGATTTTCATTGGCAGTTTAGTGTCTTCAGAGGTGACTGGTCACATTGGGTCATAACAGTGTGTCTGAACTTCTGGTCCTGTTGTAGGTTCATTCTTCTGGGGTGTCAGGTCATGTGTAGTGGACAGTGTCAGGTAGTGTAGCTGTTTGCCTAGGGTCACTGGGTAAGGCACAGTGGGTCATAATGTGAGGTCTGTGTATCTAGGAGTGTTGGCTCATGTTGTCAGGGCTATGTACCCATGTCAAGGAGGTATGGCCAATCTTCCAGGGGCCCTAGGATGGTTGTGCTGGTTTCAGGCAGCAGGTCCTGGTGACCAGCCTGGGCCAGTGTCTGGTTGATGAGGTAGGCCAGCACTCCACTGTTGGGATAAGAAGGTTAGGCCAAGTGCTGCTCTGCTTCTGCAGGGGAAAAGTTTACTTTCTCATTTACCTCTGTGGCAGGATGGGCATGTCACTCTCCTCAGAGAGGGGTTGGGGAAGGGTTAGCACTCTGCTTGCTGAGGAGGCAGGTTGCCCTGTGTCTATGCTCACAGAAGGGTTGTGTCAGGCTGAGTACTCTGATGTGCAGGAGACAGGAAGGCCTGTCTCTCCCCTGTGGAAGAGATGAGGCCAATAAGTTGGGGAGTACTCACTTGTGTTGGAGTAAGCTGGGTGCTCCATTGCCAAAGAGAAGTGAGGATGGGTGCCCTGTTAGCCAAAATGGCAGGGCAGCCTGTCTCTCCCTGGAGGCAGGGCCATCCAGTTGGTGGATTTGCTTAGTGCTCCACTGCACAGAAGGGGAACTGCTGGGTGCCGAGTTCACCCATATGGTGGGGCAGGTCCCTTGCACTGCTGGTTTCATCAGCCAACTGGTCCTCCAAGGTGCACAGTTCAGGCTAAGTAAGCCAGTATGACTGGTCTGTGTCACCAAGGACTTCAGGTCTCAGCAGTGGGGCTTAGAGTATCTGTCAGTGGCCTAGGGAAGCTGGGACAGGGTTGCTCCCCACAACCTCATCCCACTGGGGACCCTGCAGCTCCCTCAAAATGGCATGCTCTCCCCTGAAGTGGAGAGATGTGCCAGGCTGAGCAACACTCCATAGTGGCAGATCCTCCATCTAGAGCACTCTAGTCACCCCCCTAATTTCCTGCTCTCACTCACTCACTCTCATCCACACCTACTTGAGGCCATGTCTACTCATCCAATTGATTCTTATTAATGGTTTCTATATCTGTTTCATGCTGATATAGTTTGCACTAAATTCCTCAAAGTTCTCATTAAGCTGTTTGAGCATTCTTCTAACCATTACTTTGAACTCTATATTTGATAAACTGTCTCTATTTCATTTAGCTCTTTTTCTGGAGATTATGGCTGTTCATTCATGTGGGCCTGTTTCTTAGTTTCCCCATTTTCTGCTTCTTGGTGTGTGTGTGTGTGTGTTTTTCTGTGTGTAGGAGAAGACTGTTATTCCTCCCAGTCTTGGTGGGGTGGCTTTCTTGTGGATCCCAGTGGTGGAGTATCCTTGATCTTCTGAGCTGGGTTCTCTAGTAATGACCCTTATGTGGGTTATGTGTGTTCTCCTCTTGAATATGTGTCTTTATTGCTGCTGTTCCATTTGTGGATTAGTTCAGCCCTCAGAGTTGTTGACTGTGATTTACAACCCTGACTACATCATTAAAACTGTTATACTGGTACTTTGGGTATGTTATTTGTGGTCCTCAATGAATTTTTCTTCCATGCAGGCAAAAGAAAAGAAGATAAAATGAATTAAATATAAGAATTAACAAAAATTAAAGAGAATGAAAAAGAAAAAAAGTAGACCAAAATAAAGATACCAATTAGGGAATATTGGGTAAAAGAAAGAAGAGAGAGAAAGAAAATCCAAACCAAACAAAAACAAACAAACAAAAAAGAGAAAATAAACAAAAAGATACAGACACACAGAAAAAACACACACAAAACAGCCTGGCCAGCATGGCTGTGAAACAGGTCACAGTTCAATTCTAATCAAGGCGCATGCCCTGGTTGTGGGCTCAATCCCAAGAGGGGTGTGTGCAGAAGGTATCCAATTAATGGTTTCCTCTTATCATTGATGTTTCTAGCTCTCTCTCCTTTTCCCTTCCTCCCTGAAATAAAAATACATTTAAAAAACTTTGTGTTTGTTGAGCTCACAGGATTTTGCTTTGATGCTATTGTATTTGCCCTTTGGTGTGTTGGTCCCAGGCCTCCTGGACAATGCTGTGGTGCAGACCAATTTGAGTTGCTATCTCTGCCTGGCAGCCTTGCTGAAGCCCTCTAAGGAAGATCCCCAAGTATTATGGTGCGTGTGGCTTACCCCTTGAATATACTTGTTCTGGGTTATTATCCTTACCGCCATGGAGCTGGGATCTTAAGGGTATCTGTTCCCAGCCATGGTGATTTTAACAGATTTGTAGTGATGTCCATAGTTTGTAGGAAGGGTGGACAGGTGCTTTCACTGCTTCCAAAACCTCAGCTCTGCCTAGGTCACTAGAATTCTCTTATAATCATCTCTGTACTGCATCTCCTTCTGTCCTCTCTCACTGTATTTCCTATCATCGTTTTTCAGTTGTTGTTTTTTTTTTTTTTTTCAAGTCGAATGATCTGCAGATTAGCCATGAGTGTGGTTTGGTATTGGGAACAAGTGGAGAAAAACTTCGTATACTGTAGCCATTTTTCCCCTTACCATTAAAAGGATAGGATCCTGGAAGTATAAAATTCCAAGGCTCCTGAATCTGACAGGATTCCATTGAAAAGGCTAGCCCCTATTTTGTAAAATTACTGTTTGGAATTCTCTGCTATTTTTTAGACAGCTTCTTATTCTAAAAAAATAACTTTGCTTTCTAGCCTGCTTTAGCCTGCTTGAATAATGAGGAAGATAAACTTAGCTTTCTGAACTTGTAGGCCAGAGACTAGATATGCCCATACTCTCAATGCCATGTCAGGTGTATTTTTTGTTTTTAAGGTAAGCAGTGAGATAACCGCTAAGTGCACATAGGGCTGGCTCTTTAATATAAAGGGAAGTTCTGCTTGTAGCTTTGCTTAGAATTTGAATTAATTTTCTCTAAGCCCACTGAGGTAACTCAAAACTCCCTGAGCATTGCTTGATTTAGTCAGGTTCTCTGTAACATTATTGGTTCCCTGAGAGTCTGAGAAAGCCAACCCATGCTTGGCTTTTTAGCCTCTGGTGAGTGGATGGGGTTTGGGGCCCAGGGGTGCTGGGCAGGCTTCTGGGAGGCATACATGATGCTGATCTTAGCAGAATTAAACTGGAGAACTCTCAGCGCTCCCGGACCTCAGCCCAGGACCCAGCCAGCATCTGGAGAGAGTGGATGTTGACAGAATTAATAATGTAGGGGCCCCAATCAGTTAGGCCCACTCCAAGTGAGTGGAAGGGGAGCTTGATCACCTCCCCGGAAGCCATAGGGCTTCCTTAGGCAATTAGTAAGGAATTGGGTGGATTGTATAAACTCTAAGTAAATGGCGGGTGAAAGTGTGTGAGTATGGAAGGAAAGAGCCTGCCCTCTCCTTTCCTTTGTGTGGCTCTATGACTTCGGTTACAGAGTCTGAGTGGGCCCCAACCTGCAGTTGCGAGATTTTTCATACGGCATAATGGTGACTCACCTCCACGTGGAAGTGACAAGGTCTGGAGTTTATAGGGGTGTACCTTAGCTAAGACGAATATAAGCTCCCAATGGATGCAGCCAGGTGGGCATCAGAGTGAGGATCTGTGAAAATAGGTCACTCCCTCCCTTGCACAACTACAAAAATTCAGGGTTTAAATTAATATCCCAGGCAGTCTGACTCCTAAAAGCTGTGGAGCCTCATTGGTTACGGTTATTAATTCAGTGGACCAGGACTTGAGAACTATAATGCTAAAATATTATTTTCATCCTCTCTTATTACCCTTGAGCTATCAAAGAAGACAGGTGGCCACACTTATAAAAGATGATAGTCAAAAGTATTGTCTTTGTGGAAACAGATAGCTAGAGATTGCAGCCAGAAAAATTGGCTTATAGCAGTGGTCGGCAAACTCATTAGTCATCAGAGCCAAATATCAACAGTACAATGATTTAAATTTCTTTTGAGAGCCAATTTTTTTTAAAACTTAAACTTCTAATGCCACCTCTTCAAAGTAGACTTGCCCAGGCTGTGGTATTTTGTGGAAGAGCCACACTCAAGGGGCCAAAGAGCAGCATGTGGCTCGTGAGCCACTGTTTGCAGACCACTAGCTTATAGCATGAGTACTCAGAACCACCTCTTTAATCCAAGAGAAAGGCTGTAGCCTAGCACCTGAGTCTGTTTGGAGGATAATTTTAAAACGGTCCTCCTAGCCCCAGTTGCAATAACGCAAAGAGTTATCACTTATAACTGCTGGAGGATGCTGGTGCTAGCACACTCCCTTTACAAGTCAGTTTCTTTATGTCTCATCTCATAATCACTTAGGCGGCTATTTCCATAGACACTCACATTTCAGTTTCCTAGCTTAACCACATTCACACAAGAATGCAGATCTTGGTTGCAGCAGCTGTGAACTGTTTTACCATTTGTTTAACAGGCACTGCTTATCTACTTTCCTCTCTATGTGCAACAGGATGGTGGTTTGTTAAAAAGAAACAGTAATAAAACATTACCTGAAAAACCTTTAGGAGTTGCAAAGCTAAATAAATATATTTTGATCTATGAAAGAAGACAAAATCAGAAAATAAAGAAGGGACAACTTTTTTCTGCTCTTGGCTTGTGGGGGACAAGGGTGGGGCAATAGTGACTTGTGCTGGGCTGTTTCACAAGGGGGAGATAAATATACTCACCTTTATTTCTATGAAACAGAGATGTGAGTCTCTGGGGACCCATAGGGAATGGTAGTAGGGTGTGGAAGTCTGTGTGGATACTGAAGAAAACCTAAAAATGAGCTAATAATGCTTCCAGGTCACTAGGCTATGCTTACTTTTGAACATGTACTAACAATAAGCAAAGAAAGTAATTGAATTAAATTATGTCTGAAAATATGTTCCTGCTGAGAATCTGAAAAAAGAACATTGCAGTAGAAGATTCCATAGAGAAAGAAAAGATAAGAATCATCTTAAATATTAACTCTTGTGAAAAATAAATAAATAGTAAACTTTGTCAGTTGGCCTAGAACATCAGGTATAGACATGCTAAGGGAGTGCACATTCATATATGCAAACAAACACACACATATTGATTCCTATATGAAGCCTTTGTATACACCTAGTACACAAAATTTTCTGCTTTAGCATATCCCAGTTGAACACAACATATATACAAACATGCCTCACATCAAGGAGTGCTTTGAATTTCATTGTAATCAATCAGACAAATAAATATTCTGGGCTTATTTGAAACACTATTTTACCTCTCTTAATCATCACAACTCTATGATATATGTTTTATTATTGCATTATACGATTAAGGAAACTAAGGCAAAAAAGCATTAAATCGCTTTTTAAAAGTCAGGTTGCTAACAAGAATTTGAGCCAGGATTTAACCTTAGGCAGTCTGTATCAAAGTCTGTGTTCTTCACCCTTGTAGTTAGCAAGTGGAAAGAAGTGCTATTAATCCAGTAGGAAAAAGTAGGTGCTCAACCACCCCCACTGTTTTCCTCTCTAAGCATCTAGGTATTTTTTATGAGTTACTGCTCTAAGTTAGTGGGTGGGTGGTGGAAATTAAAATGGTAGAGATATTTTAGATTGGAAGGGATGTGTGATTTGAAAAGTAATTACATTTGATGAGAAAATGAATTCTTTGTAAGAACTCAGCAGAGACTCTTCCTTTCCCTTAGCTTCTTACTGGTAAAACTGTGCATGGTCTATATCTTGCTTTAGATTGATTTTCCTTAAAAAGAGAAAATATATGTTCAGAATGATTTTGAGACAATAATATTTCAAGCAAATATTGAAGGTTTCCCTCTACTGTCTCAACTATTACTTCCTGGTTCATAATGAGAACTTGGTCATCTAGCACCTTTTGTTATAATTTGCTGAAAATGGGATTTTACTGTAATATTTATATCCATGATTAAAATGGTTGGTGCATTACCATTCATGTAGAAAGATTAAAGCAGTGTTTTAGCCAGTGTGTTACTTATTCTTCTGTGCTCAAGTAAGCTTTTCTCAGCTAGTTGAATATTTACAAATGGTCATCTTTTCACTTGTAAGTAATACTTTTGACAAGAAAAAGTTGTTCACATTTTTTTAAACTCCTTTTCCAGAAAGATTTGATTTCACTATGTAGACTATGGACATTTTGAAATGTGTGATTTAAGCACACAATTTTTTTCTTTAAATACCCTTCTACATAAATACAGTAAAATAATGGATTAGACAAAAATACATGATTCCAACCAAAATTGATTTGGCTCAGTGAATAAAGCGTTGGCCTGTGGACTGAAAGGTCCCAGGTTCAATTCTGGTCAAGGGCATGTACCTTGGTTTCAGGACATCCCCAGTGTGGGGTGTGCAGGAGGTAGCTGATCAATCTTTTTCTCTCATAGATGTTTCTAACGCTCTATCAGTCTCCCTTCCTCTCTGTGAAAAATCAATAAAATATATTTTAAAAATACATCACTCCAAATATAGGCAATTCTGGTAGTGCTCTTGCACAAAGTAGTTGGATTAAGTTGATTTTGCCTAAGGGCAAAATATATTATTATTATTATTATTATCATTATTATTATTATTTGTTCACATTCTTTGTTTTATTTTATTTAAAGGAATGGAGATAACTAAGAAACTATTGAGACATTGCTTGTTTTTTTCTTTTTATATTCATGGGATGTAAATTGGGACCTAACAGAGGAAAAAAGAGGAAGAATTTTAAAAGTAGCATGATCTAATTGTTGATTAAACATAAGAGCTCAATAATAGGCATATATAAGTCAATAGAGTTAAGCCATGGTTTCAGCACAGGGGGCAAAGGAAGATTTCTGGAACTAAGGTAAAATCCTTCCATAATTTTTTCTGAGTGCAGCCCTGAACCTGCTTATAAGTGCTGAGAATTAGTAGGTGAGATAGAATCCTAGTTTTGCAGGTTAAAGAGCCTTGCAGTTACCAGGAAGATTTGCCTTTGGAATAACTAATACATGGAAGTGGATACAAGGGTCCTTATTGAACAATTTAAATTTCCAATATTAAGTGTTTAGAATATTTCCTGTAAAGATAGTAAATGCATTAAATCATTGTATGGCAAAGTAATTTAATAAGGTTGAAGTTAACTAAGCAACAATAAAAAAGTTAAGTCAAATATTCACCTAGACGTGAAGCAGAAAAATTGCAAATGTTAAAATGTAGGACCAGTGGTTTACAGATAATTGGAAATTTGAAAGTTGAGTGAAATCATTGAGGTGCTTGACTAGCATATGAATTTCAAGAAACAAGTGCCAATAAATAACATTTGAGAATTACAAGTAATGTGAAAAACATAATTTTCTAATGAAAACAAGCCATTAAATCCATGGAGGCTCCACTTATAAAATTAAAGTTAAATGAAGGTAGTCTCTTTATGAGTGAATCACATTCTTGAACACTACCCACTGATGCTGATGAAGTATAACTTGATCAACTGATCAGGCCATGGACATATTTCACCCTAGGTTGGGGGATTCTGTATATTCATATTGCAGCCACACTTAGGAAATGAATGGAAACTGGCAGACATTGAAAGACTATGATTCAACTAGGGGATTAAACCTGAAAAAGAAGACTGGGAAATTACAAGGAAAAGAAAGGGGAATGTATAAGATGGGAAGGGAACTTGAGATCTTGCCAACAGTGTTATTCAGACTTTCCCTGGGTCATCATGAGGAATAGGTTGTTATTTTGAGATTCTCTGCCACTGAGTACTACAGAGAGAAGCTTCTATGAAAATATTCTTAAAAAACAAAGGTATACACTATATATATATATATATATATATATATATATATATATATATATGGATTTCTAAAGCACCTGGGGTATTTGGTTTAGTTGGATATGACTATTAGTGTCTCTGGACTGTTCATTAAGTCACATCAGCACTTACTATTTCTTTCCCTTAGCCACTTGTTTTCATTGAAACTTGGAAACAGAGATAAAAATAGAAAAACAGGGTATTTAAGGGGTGACATACATGGCTATAATGTTCATGACAGTTTTTAAATTTATTTTATTTTTCTGTATTAATTAAAGTATTACATATATGCCCTTATTTCCCCATTACCCCCCACCCCCTGTTGTCTGTATCCATTGCTTAGACTTATATGCATGCATATAAATCCTTTGGTTGATCTCTCCCTTAACCCAACTACATTCCCTGAGGTTTGACGTTCTGACTGATGTTTGTCTCTGGATCTATTTTTGTTGACCAGTTATGTTGTTCATTATATTCCACAAATGAGTGATATAATGTGATATTTATCTTACTTTGCCTGGCTTATTTCACTTACCATAATGTTCTCCAACTCCATCCCTGTTGTTGCAAATGGTAAGAATTTCTTCTTTACGGCAGTGTAGTAGTCCATTGTGTAGATGTAACATAGTTTTTTAATCCACTCATCTGCTGATGGACACTTAGCCTGTTTTCAAATCTTGGCTATGGTGAATTGTGCTGCTATGAACATAGAGATGCATATATCATTTCTGATTTGTGTTTATAGTTTCTTGGGATATATTCCTAGAAGTGGGATCACTGGGTCAAATGGGAGCTCCATTTTTAGTTTTTTGAGGAAACTCCATAATGTTCTCCACAGTGGCTGCACTAGTCTGCATTCTCACCAGGAGTTCAAGAGGGTTCCCTTTCTCTGCATCCTGACTAGCTCTTGTCATTTGTTGATTTGTTGAAAATAGCCATGCTGACAGGTGTAAGATGATACTGAATTGTTGTTTTGATTTGCATCTCTCTGATGATTAGTGACTTTGAGCAGGTTTTCATACATCTTTTGGCCTTCCATTTGTCTTCTTTTGAAAAGTGTCTATTTAGATCATTTGCCAATTTTTTGATTGGGTTGTTTATCTTCTTTTTGTTAAGCTGCACGAGTTCCCTGTAACTGTTGGAGATTAAACCCTTATTGTCAATATCATAGGCGAATGTGTTAGCCCATGCAGTGGGCTTTCTTGTTGGTGTTATTTAATTTTTTTTGTTTTGTTTAAAGTATTACAAATAGTAGTACTTATGTCTACATTTTCTCCCATTGACCTCCCCTCAACTTCCTGTACCCCCCTGCACATGCTCTCACCTACCCCACCCCCAGTGTCTTGTATCCATTGGTTATGCTTTTATGCAAGCATCTAAGTTCTTCGTTTGATCTCTTGCAGACCTCCCAACCGCCCCTGCCTTCCCACTGCAGTTTGGCAATCTGTTCCATGCTTCTTTGCCTCTGTATCTATTTTTATTTCCCACTTTTCTTTTCTTTAAAAAATCTTGCCTCTGAGCAGGAAAAGATGGCGGAGGAACAGAAGGACGCGTAATCATTTGTGTCCCAGGCAGAAGGAGGAAGCAGCTGAGGGTGGCACGGGGAGTGTTTGTTGGCGAGTGCGGGGACAGCTGGGCTCTGGGAGAAGGAGGGGGACTGCTAGATTAGCGTCCCTTAACAGAGCGGCTCAGTTCGGCTGGCTTCTCTCGCAGAGGAACTGACTCAGTGGTGGACTGCACCATCTTGAAGGGGAAGAGCCTGAAAATTTTACAGTTGCGGTACCCACTGGGCGGCTGAGAAACCCCTGGGACATCTGTTCCTAGTTGGCACAGAAGCGGATTCCGAGGAACCCTGTGCTTTGCCACAGAAAGGTCAGATTTCCCCTGGGGTTTTTTTCCCCAGGGAGATTCGCGCCTGGGGAAAAAATAAAAGAGAAAAAGTCCGGGGTTGTTGGAGCTGGCAAATGTGGAAGAGGGTCCTCGGAGCTAGTGGCAGGGGGGATACATAGAAGGCAACCCATTTGAACCTGACAGAGAAGGCCAGCCTAACAATTTTGGCTGCCAAACCCAAGAGGGAAGGGAGTATTGCGCAAAATACCAGTGGGACGTGAGTGGGACGTGAGTTCACGCACTTGCATTTCTCCTCTCCAAATTCGAATTTCTCAGGCTGAACCAGGAACGTGGGATCGCCTGGTGGGGGATAACCTGGGAGACCGCAGGGGCGAGCTGTTTTGCTGAGGCTGGGGATCAGCACAGGTGTTCACCATTAGAGAGATAACTCTGGGTTACCCTATTTCCACAAATCAGCAGAAAATACCATAGACATAGCGGGATTTTAGTTCAGGCTAGAGAGGACCAATAGACTGAGAGGTCAATTCAGAAACACTGCCACTTAGGGGCTGAATCACAAATTGACTCTTGTGTAACACAAATTAAGGAACCAATTTTATTTCTACTACTATTTAAACTTTTTTTAAGTGTGATTTTATTTCATCTTTACTCTACTTAGAGATTAAGGTTATACAGTCTTTTTTCATCTATCCTTTAGTATCTTTTTACTCTACCTCAAATTCACCCTTATGCCAGCACTCTCTTGATAACCTTTCCATAGTTAGTGTCTTATTCACTTACACTTTTTTCCTTATTCTCTCTTTTTACCCCCTGTTAAAATTTCACCCCACTCTTATATCCAATCTCCAACCACCTGTTCCAAACCCATACACAACTATTGCTTCTCCAACTTCACTATCCTAAATTATTTTTCTCTTGGTCCTGCTAATGTTGTTTACCTGACTGTTGTTTATATCGATATTTTATGCATGTCTGTGATATTCGTTTGGTTATTCTTTTCTTTTAATTTGTTTGGGGGGGGTTGGCATTGTTTTTTTGTTTTGGTGTTGTTTACATTGTTTTTTTGATAGATTTAAGCTCCTGTGTTCCCTAACCTCCCTTGGTATTAGCTGTTGTATGTAGTTTGTATCAATCTCCAGGTACTTGTTGCTGGCTTTTGCTGGGATTAGTGGCGGTCCTTTGAAACTTTCCAACCCATATTTATAGTTCATTCCCTTTTCCTATCTTTTTACTCATTCCCCTTTTCCCAATTTTATTTTGGCATTCCCATTTTTCTTTCTTTCTTTCTTTCTTTCTTTCTTTCTTTCTTTCTTTCTTTTCTTTCTTTTGTGTGTGTGACTGTTTTCTCTTACTCTCTTTTTTCCCACCTATCACCTAATTTACCTTCGTCTGGCAATCACCTTTAATTTGGGGTTACCAATACTGTGAATACATTCTTCTTCAGTGCCTGGTGCGCTGCACTTGGCTGTGTTGTAGTATGAGCCTTTAAATCAACACAGGAGAGTGAGAACTACATAACAAGACACACAGAGAAGAGAGACCATGGGGAGACAAAGAAACAGCCCGCCAATGAAAGAAAAACAAGCCTCTACAGAAAAAGAGGTAAAAGAAATGGAAGCAAGCAACCTGTCAGAGAGAGAGTTCAGAGAAATGGTCATAGGGTGGCTGAAGAGAATAGAAGTCAATATGAGTAAGAACAATGAAGAATTGAAGAGGAATCCAGAGGAAACGAAAAAGAAGCATGAAGAAATGAAGAAGACCCAAGAAGAAATGAAAAGTGACATTGCTGAGGTAAAGAGCTCCATAGAAAGTATCAGGAGTAGACTAGATGAAGCAGAGGACCATATCAGTTAGCTGGAAGACAAGGTAGGAAAAAATACCCAGGTAGAACAGCTTCTAGAAAAAAAATTAAAATGCAGGAGGAGAGCATAAGGGAACTTTGGGACAACATGAAACAAAACAACATCTGCGTAATAGGGCTTCCAGAGGGACAGGAAACTGAGCAAGGAATAGAAAACCTGTTGGAAGAAATGATGAAAATGAGAAAACTTCCCTGATATAGGAAAGAAAAAACCCACACAAATCCAAGAACCTCACATAGTTCCAAGCAAATTAAACCCCAAAATACCTACACCAAGGCATATTATAATTAAATTGGAAAACATCAACGACAAAGTGAGAATCTTAAAAGGTGCCATAGAGAGATGGAAAGTCACCTACAAAGGAACCCCCATCAGATTAGCAAGTGATTTCTCAACAGAAACTTATCAGGCCAGAAGGGATTGGAATGAAATATACATAGTCATGCAAAGAAAGGGTCTCAATCCTAGAATACTATACCGAGCAAGGCTATCAATAAAAATTGAAGGTCAAATCAGGAGCTTCACAGACAAAAAAGGTCTAAGGGAATACATTACCACCAAACCAGCAATGCAAGAAATGCTAAGGGGTCTGCTGTGAAAACCAATAGGAAGCAAAGAAAGAACACAGGGGCAAAGAACAAAAATGGATACAAATAACTACCTATCAATAATTACTTTAAATGTAAACGGTTTAGACACTCCAATCAAAAGACATAGGGAAACAGATTGCATAAGAAAACACGACCCATATATCTGGTGTCTACAAGAAACCCACCATCAAAAAAAAAAAAAAGACACACACAGACTGAGGGTGAAAGGATGGGAAAAGGTTCTTCAGGCGAATGGAAATGGAAAAAAATCTGGGGTAGCAATACTTATATCTGACAAATTAGATCTCAAAGTGAAGGATGTAACAAGCGATAAAGAAGGCCACTTCATAATACTAAAGGGAGCAATCCAACAAGAAGAAATAACTCTGGTAAACATATACGCACCCAATACAGGAGCACATAATAAATGCAAAAACTCTTAGAGGATATCAAGGGAGAGATAGACAGCAATACAATCATAGTAGGAGACTTTAATACCCCACTATCGCCATTGGACAAATCTTCTAAACAAAAAATCAGTAAAGAAACATTAATCCTCAATGAATCACTAGACCAGATGGAATTAATTGACATCTTCAGATCATTTCACCCCAAAGCCACAGAATATACATTCTTTTCAAGTGCCCATGGGTCATTCTCAAAGATAGACCATGTGTTGGGTCATAGGCAAAGTCTCTCCAAATTCAAGAAGATAGAAATCATATCAAGCACATTCTCAAATCACAATGGCACAAAGCTGGAAATCAACTACAACAGACCAATCCAAAGAAATCAAACACACGGAGACTAAACAATATGCTATTAAACTATGACTGGGTTACTAGAGAGATCAAGGAAGAGATAGAAAACATCATGGAAACAAATGACAACGAAAGCAATACAATCCAAAATCTATGGGACACAGTGAAAGCAGTTCTGAGAGGGAAGCTCATAGATCTACAATCCTACTGCAAAAAAACTAGAAAAAGCGGCAATAAATTATCTAACCAAAAAACTCAAAGAGTTAGAAAGAAAGCAACAAGAAAAGCCCAGTGTAAGCACAAGGAAGGAAATAGTAAAGATCAGAGCAGAAATAAATGACATAGAGACCAAAGAAACAATACAGAAGATCAACGAAACCAACAGCTGGTTCTTTGAAAGAATAAAAAGATTGATGAACCTCTAGCCAGACTCACCAAGAAGCAAAGAGAGAGGACCCTAATAAATAAAATCAGAAATGAAAGAGGTGAAATAACAACAGACCCCATTGAAATACAAAGGATTGTTAAAAAATACTATGAACAACTCTACTCCAACAACCTGGACAACCTGGAGGAAATGGATATATTTCTAGAAAAATATAACCTCCCAAAACTCAAGCAGGAAGAATCTAAACAACTCAATAGACAAATAACTGTGGAAAAAATTGAAGCAGTCATCATAAAGCATCCACCAAACAAAAGCCCAGGGCCAGACGGCTTCACAGGGGAGTTTTAACAAATATTCAAGGAAGAACTAAAACCTATACTCCTCAGACTATTCCAGAAAATTCAAGAGGATGGAACACTTCCAAACTCCTTCTATGAAGCTAGCATCACCCTAATACCAAAACAAGATAAAGATGGCACAATGAAAGAGAATTACAGGCCAACATCCCTCATGAATATAGATGCCAAAATCTTCAATAAAATTGTAGCAAATCGGATCCAGCATATCAGAATGATCATACACCATGACCAAGTAGGATTTATCCCAGGAATGCAAGGATGATACAACATCTGCAAATCAATAACTGTGATACATCACATAAATAAATTGAGAGATAAAAATCACATAGTCATATCAATTGATGCAGAAAAATCATTTGACAAAATCCAACAGCCTTTCTTGATAAAAACTCTCAACAAGGTAGGAATAGAAGGATCATACCTCAACATAATAAAAGCCATATATGATAACTCCACAGCAAACATCATACTCAATGGGCAAAAACTACAACTATTTCCCCTAACAGGAACAAGACAAGGTTGCCCACTCTCACCAGTCCTGTTCAACATAGTGCTGGAAGTATTAGCCATTGCAATTAAAGTAGAAGAAGTAAAAGGCATCCAAATTGAAAAAGAAGTTAAGCTATCCTTATTTGCAGGTGACATGATATTGTACATTAAAAACCCAAAAGACTCCATAAAAAAGCTAATGGGCTTAATAAATGAATTTAGCAACATAGCAGGCTACAAAATTAATGCCAAGAAATCTATGGCATTTATATACACTAATAGTGAACTTACAGAAAGAGAGTAAAAAAGCAATCCCATTTACCATCACACCAAAAAAATTAAGATACCTAGGAATAAACTTAACTAAGGAGGTAAAAGACCTATTGGCGGAAAACTACAGGACACTAAAAAAAGAGATAGAGGAAGATGTAAACAGGTGGAAGGACATACCATGTTCATGGATTGGGAGAATCAACATAATTAAAATGTCCATAGTACCCAAAGCAATCTATACATTTAATGCACTCCCCATTAAAATACCAATGGCATATTTTACAGACCTAGAAAGAACTCTCCAAAAATTCATCTGGAACAAAAAAGGTCACAAATAGCCACATCAAACCTGAGAAAGAAGCACAAAGTCGGTGGGATTTCAATACCAGATTTCAAGCTGTATTACAAAGCTACAGTTCTCAAAACAGGCTGGTACTGGCACAAGAACAGACATATAGATCAGTGGAAGAGAATAGAGAATCCATATATCAACCCAAACCACTATGCTCAGTTAATATTTGACAAAGGAGGCATGAAAATAAAATGGAGTCCAGGACAGTCTTCAATAAATGGTGTTGGGAAAATTGGACAAATATATGCACAAAAATGAAACTAGACCACCAAATTACACCATACACAAAAATAAACTCAAAATGGATACATTACTTAAATGTAGGACAGGAAACCATAAAAACATTAGCGGAATCTACAGGAAAAAAAAAATCTCAGACATATGCCAAAAGAACTTCTACGATGATACTGCTCCTAGGGCAATGGAAGCTAACGAGAAAATAAACAAATGGGACTACATCAAAATAATAAGCTTTTGTACAGCTAAAAAAAACATCAACAAAACAACAAGAAGACCCACTGTATGGGAGAACAATTTTTGCACATGTTATCAGTAATAAAGGTTTAATTGCAAGCATCTACAGGCAACTCACACAACTCAATAAAAGGAGGACAAATGATCCAATAAAAAAAATGGGCAACAGACCTAAATAGAATCTTTTCAGAAGAAGACAAAAGGAAGGCCCAGAGACATATGAAAACTTGCTCAAAGTCACTAATTATCCGAGAGATGCAAATCAAAACGACTATTCGGTACCGTTTCAATCTGTCAGAATGGTTTACATAAACAAATCAACAAATGACAAGTGCTGGGGAGGATGCGGAGGAAAAGGAACTCTCCTGCACTGCTGGTGGGATTGTAGACTAGTGCAACCACTGTGGAGAACAGTATGGAGTTTCCTCAAAAAACTAATAATGGAGGGAGAACCAAGATGGCAGCACAGGTAAAACACTTATTTTGCCATCATACACAGCAATTTTAAAACTAAAACCTAACGAAAGAACAAACACCTACCAGAATCACCAGAAAGCTGGCCAAGTGAAAATTCCACAAATAAAAGTGAAGATAAGACACTGTGACTCGGAGGAGCGGCTGGGGACAGCATTGAAAGATACGCACAGAGAGAGGTTTGGAGTGCGCGCGACAACGAATAGGGTGGGCGGCTGAAAACTGGCCAGTTTTCTCGAACGGGGAGAAAAAGACGTCCCACTGGACTGATTCTCCAGGTCTGGGAGAAGTCCTGGGAACCCAATATCATATGGAGTAAAAACTGGACAGTGGGATGGCACGCTGAAGTGCAGGTGCTGCAGGGGTCTCCCGGCTTGTGGAGAAGGGAGCTTGCATGTCAACTTGGGAACAGCTCAGCTGCGTGACCAAATAGAGAGCGCTCTTCAAACTTGCTATCTCATTCAGAAATGGTCAGACTGCTATATTTTGGACCCTGGGTGAGACATTGGGTGTGCATTTGGGGAGAGTCTGAACTCCCCGGCAGCCAGTGGAGCTTGGCAGCGGCTCTCTCTCTCAGAAGTGCTGGTGGCCATTTCCAGCGACACAGTATCCCTGGGGCCACACAGGGCGAAGCTAACACTGTCTTCTTGGCCCAGAGACTCCGCCCATCCAACCTGAGCACAGCTGAACTTCACAGACAATTGGCCTGGAGGTCAACCCCTCCAAGTGCTAACAATGATTAACCTGAGTTTAACTTCAGTAAGACTGTACAACCCATATCTACCTCAGGTAACTGGGGAGGATAACCCACTGTCCCTGGTATAAAGTCTAACACACAAAGCTAATTGACCAACTCAAGTAAGCAGCCACCATGCAGAGACATGGAAAGAAATCAGATGTGAAAGAAATGGACGAAAAAAACGACTGGACATGGAATTCAAAACCATGGTTATAGGGCTTCTCAAGAGGCTCCTACAAAAGGTCGAGACCTATAAGGAAATAAGCAAGACCAAAAAGGAAATGAACAAGACCCTCAAGGATATGAACGAGACCTGCAAAGAAATGATCAAGACCAACGTGGAAATGAATGAGTCCTACAAGGAAATGAAAGAGACCCTCAAGGATATAAAGGAGACTCTCAAGGATATTAAAAAGGACCAACCAGAAATTAAGCATACACTAACTGAAATAAAAAAAATATTATACAAAGGCCTAAAAGTGCTCTAGCGCACCCCAAGAACCAAGTAAAAGATTTGAAATACAAAGAGGAAAAATACACTCAGCTGAAAAAGCAAGAAACCAAAAGAATCCAAAAAATTGAAGATAGTGTAAGGGACCTCTGGGACAACCTCAAGCATACCAACATCCAAATTATAGGGGTGCCAGAAAAAGAGAGAGCAAGACAATGGAAACCTATTTGAAGAAATAGTGACCGAAAACTTCACACACCTGGTGAAAGAAATTGACTTAGGAGTCCAAGAAGCACACCAAACCCCAATATATAGGAACCCTAAGAGGACCACACCAAGGCACATCATAATTAAAATGCCAAGAGCAAAAGACAAAGAAAAATATTAAAAGCAGCAAGAGAAAAACAGATGGTTACCTATAAGGGAGCACCCATATTATTGTCAGCGGATTTCTCAACAGAAAAGATGCAGGCCAGTCGGGAGTGGAAGAAATATTCAAAGTGATGAATAGCAAGAATCTACAACCAAGATTACTCTATACAGCAATGCTATCATGCAGAATTAAAGGTCAGATAAAATGCTTCGCAGATAAGAAAAAGCTAAAGGAGTTCACCACCACCAAACCAATACTATATGAAATGCTGAAAGATATTCTTTAAGAAGAGGAAGAAGAAAAAGATAAAAGTGTAAATTAGGAACAACAAATACACATCTATCAACAAATGAATCTAAAAATCAAGTGAATTAATAAGCTGATGAACAGGATAAACTGGTGAATGTAACAGAATCATGGACATAGAGAGGGAATGGACTGACAACTCTTGGGGAAAAAGGGGGTATGGGAAGTGCAGCAAGAGAGTAGACAAAAACCACGGAACTATGGGAGAGGACAGTGGATGGTTGAGGGCAGAGGGTGGGATGGGTACCAGGTTGAGGGGAACTATAGGGTGAAAAAAAGGGAACAATGTAATTAATAAACTGAACAATAAAGATTAATAAAAACTAAAAGTGGAGCTCCCTTTAGACCCAGTGATCCCACTTCTAGGAATATATCCCAAGAAACTAGAAATGTGAGTTAAAAAGGATATATGTACCCCTATGTTCATAGCAGCACAATTTACCATAGCTAAGACTTGGAAACAGCCTAAGTGCCCATCAGCAGATGAGTGGATTAAAAAACTATGGCACATTTACACAATGGAATACTACACTGCGATAAAAATTATGGAGCTCCTACCATTTGTAACAACACGGATAGATTTGGAGAGCATTATGCTAAGTGAAATTAGCCAGGCAGAGAAAGACAAATATCACATGATCTCATTCATTTGAGGAATGTAATGAATGACATAGACTGATGAACAGGAATGGATCCAGAGACTGAGAAAAATCTATCAGAATGTCAAACATCAGGGTAAGTGGCAGGTGGTGGGAGTAAGGGGGAAAGTCAATATGTTTGAACTCTTGAACTAAACTAACTAATTTGTGTTTTCACATCCCTGAAAAAGTTTATATAAAGTTATTTAAAAAATTGGCAGCTAGTTTGAGATTGAATTGACATGGCCTAGAGCTTTTCATCTCCTATGGACACCAGTCTTTAGGCTAGGCCCTCCTTAACCTCTTGTGACACCATAATACCCTTACATGATATTATAATACAATGTCATTATAATATTTGATATTTGACAACAGCATATTATACAATTATCCCAAATAAACTTACAAACTAATTCTTTAAATGTTGGGCAGCAATTTAAAAAAGGATAGGAAAGGAATTAATCCCTTTCAGAAGGAATTAAGGCACTGGGAAAGCATCAGAGCATTCTATATTGGCCCCTCTTTCCCTTTTCCCAAGAGGGACCCTCTTCTTACAATCCAAATACACACAGCTTATGCCTGAACTTTCAGTTCAGCTGGCACCACGGATCTGTCTCTCAACCAATGGTGTGAGCTGGGCCCTCTCTGGAGAAGAAACCTGGGTCACCCGAGATATGTGATCAGTACCGGAACCCCCCCAGTAGGCAAGGGGACCCCAAGGCAGGTGCTGGATGTGGAGGCCACAGGGGCATAGACTACAATGGAGACAGAACTGAACCTCACATCACCCTGTTTGGCCCCAGAGGATGGCTGGTTAGCCAGAGACGGGTAAGATTCCTCAGGGAAGGAACAACCTAAGACAGGCACAGTCGCAGAGGGGCCAACAGGAGAGAACTAAAAGATCAACAGATGTGGGGCACAGCCCCGCATCCACAAACCTTGCAGGGGCTTGAATTCTCACCCCTCCTGAGGGAGGTCTCCTACCCCCACGGCTGCTTCACCTCCCACACACAACTCAGACCGGAACCCAGGTGGCAGACAGAGACTCGGCCAGCAATAGATGCTCTATATCTAAATTTAGTTTATTACCAGGAATGCTGAGGACCTAATCAAAAACGCAAATATTCCTTTCCACTAGTATTTACTGGGTAAACTAAGATTTCTGCTTGAGTATTAAAATTGACAGTAAAATAGTAATCAAGTTTTCAGATTAATTTAAATTAGCCAAGGGAAATAAGTGAATACTCAAGAAAATTATAGTGTACTGGACAAAAAGCTTTTCCTAAAGCATTAACTAAAATATCTATTAGTAGTTCATCTCACTGTAAAATTGCCTAACATCCAAAGAATCTAAAGCAGTCATATTTGTGTGCAAATATTTAAATTTAAAATTACCAGGACTGCAAGATAAAATTTCCAAAAGCCCCCATTAATCAAAGGGGGGGGGGCAATGGGGTAATATCATGTAAGGAAAAATATCCTGTAAGTAAAATTCATCTAGAAAATTCTTACTTCAGAAAAGTAAATTCCATTTGTAAAACCAACTGCAGGACACTCATGAAAAAACACATATGGTGTCAAAATAAGCCAAAGGAAAATCATTTAGGCAAAAATAAAAAGAATTCCAAGTCTATTTTGCAGAGAGGATCCCTTTGTTAACTTTTGGTCGAGAATGCGTTTGTGTGTTTGCAGAGAACAACTCCAAGACCATGTGGGTTCCTGCAACAGTGAGGAACTGACAGGTCTGTTCCAGCCACAAGGAGGATCCAGAGATGGGAGACGCTGACGACACCTTGCCATGCTTGCAGTCGGCAGCTGTGCATGGCTGCAGGTGGCCCAGGACCATACCAGAGAGGATGGATCTTGCATTGCCACAATGTGTCCACCATCTGGATACCATTGCTGACATGTACACATGAAGAACTCTTTGACATTGAAACTGGGACTCAGAACAGTTGGACATTGAAACTGAGACTCAAACATTTTTTGTTCTTATACGTTTGTTTCTAGTATGCAAAGCCAAGATATTTTTGAAGAAAAGAAACAGGGGGGAGTGATTTATACAGAGGCAGGATGGCCTTGAACAGGCTGTCAAGCTACAGGGGGAAGGCTGGGGTGGATGGAAGGTGGATGCTGGGGGAGATCAACCGAAGGACTTGTATGCATGCATATGAGCATAACCAATGAATGATAGACACTGGGGCAGGAAAGGGAGCAGCTGTGGACATGTGCTGGGAGCTAAGGGAGGCTGGGGGGAAATGAAAACATATGTACTACTATTAAATATAAGTTATATTGTAAATTAAAAAAAGAAAAAAATCTTGCCTCTGCAGATTAGAAATAAACATATGAGAACAAGAAACGTTTGAGTCCCAATTTCAATGTCCAACAGTTCTGAGTCCCAGTTTCAATGCCAAACTCTTCCTTGTGTGTACATGTCAGCAATGATATCAGTATGGTGGACGAATTTTGGCAATGCAGATCCGACCCTCTCTGGTTTGGTCCTCGGCAACCTGCAGTGATGCACAGCTGCTGAATCTAGCATGGCAAGGCTTGATTAGTGTCTTCCATCTCCGGACTTTTTCTCCTCTTGTCTTCTTGGTCATAGCAGATCTCTCAGCTCCTCTGTGTTGCAAGAATCCACATGGTCTTGGACTTGTTTTCTGAAAATATACAAACATATTCTAAACTAAAAGTTAATAAAGGAATATTTTTTTATAAATTTGACTTGGGATCCTTTTTATTTTTTCCCAAATGATTTTCTTTGGCTTATTTTGACACCATGTTTGTTTTTCATGAGTGTCTTGCTGTTAGTATCACAAATGAAAATTAATTTTCTAAAGTAAAAATTTTCTAGATGCAATCTACTTACAGGATATTTTTCCTTACATGATATTACTCTACTATCCCCCCTTTTTTGATTAATAGAGCCCTTGGAAATTTTATAATGCAGTCTTGATAACTTTAAATTTTAATTTTTTGCACAAAAATATGACTGCTTTAAGTTCATTGCATGTTAAGCAAATTTACCATTAGATGAATTACCAATAGAAATTTCAGTTAATAATTTAGGAACAACTTTTTGTCCAGTACAATTAAGTTTTCATGAATATTCACTGATTTCAATTAGTCAATTAAATTAATCTGAAAACTTGATTACTATTTTACTGTCAAATTTAGTACTTTAACAACAATCTTAGTTTGCCCTGTAAATATTAGTGGAAAGGATTATTTCCATTCTTGAGTAAGCCCTGAGCATTCCTGGTGCTAGGCTGGCTTTACATATAGGTCAACTGCTGATGGCCAAGTCTATGTCTGTTACCTGGGTCCCGATCTGAGCTGGTAATGGGAAGCGAAGCAGCCATGGAGGCAGGAGACCTCCTTCAGAAGGAGTGAGAGTTCAGGCCCCTGCAAGCTTAGGGGTGTGCAGGTATGTTCCCCACTTCTGTTGACTTTCAAGTTCTCTCCTGGTGGCCCCTCTGTGACTGTGCCTGTCTTAGGTTGTTCTTTCCCTGAGGAATCTTACCCATCTCTGTCTAAGCAGCCATCCTCTGGGCCCAAGCAGGGTGATGTAAGGTTCAGTTCTGTCTCTTGGTAGTCTATCCCCCCCCCTTGTGGCCTCCACACCCAGAACCTGTCATGATATCCCATTGCCGGCTGGTGGGGCTCCAGCACTGATCACATATCTCGGGGGACTCAGGGTTCTTTTCCAGGGAGGACCCAGATCACACCATTGGGTGAAAGACAGATCCTGGTACCAGCCACCACGAGCCTTCAACCTCAACATGAACAGAAAGCTCAGGCAACAGCTTAGGGCAATTGGATTGTGAGAAGAGGGTCTCTCTTGTCAAAAAGGGCAAGAGGGGCCAATACAGAAAGTTCAAGTTCCTTCCCAGTGACTTAATTCCTTCTTAGAGGGATTAAATCATTTCATGTCCTTTTTTAAATTGCTGCCAAACATTCAAAGAATTAGTTTGTAAATTTGTTTGGGATAATTTATCAATAAGTTGTTGTAAAATATCAAAAATTATAATGATGTTGTGGAATAATATCATGTAAGGATATTCTTTGCTCTAGGCCATGTCAATTCAATATCAAACTGGCTGTCAATTTCATTTTGTAACTTTGTATAAACTTTGTCAGGGAGGCAAAAACACAAATTACTTCCATAAGTTCAAGAGGCCAAATATATTGACTTTCAATTACAATCCTTATAGCATTTGAAGGAAACCTTATTTTATTTCCCTCCAAAGTAATTTTCATACTACCGAGAGTTTCATTTAAAAATCTTTGTCACAGAAATAATTTCTCTTTATGGTGACCACTAGTATGGATTAGATTTAATATTTTATTTTTTTAAATTGTTCTTAATATTTTATTTTATTTTATTTTACATTTATTTTTTACTTATGTGTTCTTATCCCTCCAACTCTCCACACATGTGCCACCCCCTGTTGTCTGTGTTCATTGATTAGACTCATATGCATGCACACAAGTCACTCTGTTGATCCCTCCTCCATACTCCCAAGAACCCACATCTTCCCTGATGTTTGACATTCTGATTGACATTTCTCATTCTCTGGATCTGTTCTTGTTCATCAGTCTATGCCTGTTTATTATATTCCACAAATGAGTGAGATCATGTGATATTTATCTTTCTCTGCCTGGCTTATTTCACTTATCATGCCTTCCATCTCCATCCATGTTGCTGCAAATGGTAGGAGCTCCTTTTTTACTGCAGCGTAGTATTCCATTGTGTACATGTATCACAGTTTTTTAATCCACTCATCCGCTGATGGACACTTAGGCTGTTTCTAAATATTAGCTATGGTGAATTTTCTCTATGAACATAAGGGTGCATGTATCCTTTCTGATTGGTGTTTATAGTTTCTTGGGATATATACTTAGAAGTGGGATCAATGGGTCAAACGGAAGTCCATTTTTAGTTTCTTAAGGAAACTCCATACTGTTCTCCACAGTAGCTGTTCCAGTCTGCATTCCCACCAGCAGGGCAAGAGTTCCTTTTTCTCCTCATCCTCGCCAACACTTGTCCTTTGTTGATTTGTTGGTGATAGCCATTCTTACAGGTGTGAGATGGTACCGCATTGTTGTTTTGATTTGCATCTATCTGATGATTAATGACTTTGAGCAGGTTTTCATATGTCTCTTGGCCTTCCTTCTGTCTTCTTTTGAAAAATGTCTATTTAGATGAGTAGCCCATTTTTTTATTGGGTTGTTATCTTCTTTTTGTTAAGCTGCACGGGTTCCCTGTATACCTTGGAGATTAAACCCGTAGCATTGATATCACTAGCAAATATGTTCTCCAATGCAGTAGCTTTCCTGTTGTTTTATTGATGGTTTCCTTTGCTGTGCAAAAGCTTTTTATTTTTATGTATTCCCATTTGTAATATTTTCTCTTTAGCTTCCATTACTCTAGGAGCAGTATCAGTGAAGAAGTTCCTTCAACATATTTCTGAGATTTTTCTGCCTGTGGATTCCTCCAGTATTTTTATGGATTTCCATCTTAGTTTTAAGTCCTTAATCCACATTGAGTTTATTTTTATGTATGATGTAAGTTGGTGGTCTTATTTCAGTTTTTCCATGTATCTGTCCACTTTTCCCAACACCATTTATTGAAGAGACTGTCTTGATTGCATTGTATTTTCATACCTCCTTTGTCAAATATTAATTGAGCATAGTGATTTGGGTCAATTTCTGGGTTCTCTATCCTATTCCATTAATCTATATGTCTATTCTTGTACCAGTACCATGCAGTTTTGAGAACAGTGGATTTGTAATACAACTTGAAATCTGGTACTGAGATCCCACCTAATTTGTTCTTCTTTCTTAGGATTGCTGTAGCTATTCAGGGTCTTTTTTATTCCAGATGAATTTTTGGAGAGTTCTTTCTAGGTCTGTGAAATATGCCATTGGTATTTTAATGAGTAGTGCATTGAATCTATAGATTGCTATGGGTAGTATGGACATTTTAATTATATTGATTGGCTCAGTCCATGAACATGGTATGTTCTTCCATCTGTTTACATCTTCCTCTATCGCTTTTTTCAGTGTTCTTTAGTTTTCCGCATTTAGGTCTTTTACCTCCTTGTTTAAGTTTATTCCTTGGTGTCTTAATTTTTTTGGGTGCAATGGTAAATGGGATTGCATTTTAGTCTCTCTTCTCTAAGTTCACTATTGGTGTATAGAAATGCCATTGATTTCTTGGCGATAATTTTGAATCCTGCTACATTGCTGAATTCATTTTTTTTAAGTCTATTAATTTTTTGATGGAGTATTTCAGGTATTTTATGTATGATATCTTGTCATCTGCAAATAAGGGCAGCTTTACCTCTGCTTTTCAATTTGGATGCCTTCTTCTTGTCTAATTGCAATGACTACTACTTCCAGTACTATTTCTAACAGGAGTAATGAGCGTGGGCATCCCTTTCTTGTTCCTGTTCTTAGGGAAAATGGTTTTAGTTATTTTTACCATTGAGTATGATGTTAGCTGTCGGTTTATCATATATAGCTTTTATTATGTGGAAGTATGATCATTCTATTCCCATCTTCTTGAAAATCTTTATCAAGAAAGGGTGTTGGATTTTGTCAAATGCTTTTTCTACATCAGTTGATATGGCTATGTGATTTTTATCTCTCAATTTGTTTCTGTGATCTATCACATTTATTGATTTCAAGATATTGTACTATCTATGCATTCCTGGAATAATTCCTTCTTGTTCATGGTTTATGATCTTTCTGATGTATTTCTGGATTCGATTTGTTAGACTTTTGTTGAGGATTTGCCATCTATCTTCATGAGATATATTGGCTTATAATTCTCTTTCATTCTGTTGTATTTATCTGGCTTTGATAGTAGGGTTATTATGGCTTCATAGAAGGACTTTGGAAGTGCTTCTTCCTCTTGAATTTTTTGGAATAGTCTGAGGAGGATAGGTTTTAGTTCTTCCTTAAATGTTTGGTAAAACTCCCCTGTGAAGCCTTCTAGTCCCAGGTATTTGTTTGCTAGAAGGCTTTTGATGACTGCTTCAATTTCTTCCATAGTTATTGGCATATTGAGCTGTTTAGCTTATTCCTGGTTGAGTTTTGGAAGGTTATCTTTTCCTAGGAATATATCCATTTCCTCCAGGTTGTCCAGTTTGTTGGAGTAGACTTATTCATAGTATTTTTTAACAATCCTTTTTATTTTGTTGGGGTATGTTGTTACTTCACCTCTTACATTTCTGATTTGATTTATTAGGTTCCTTTCTCTTTGCTTCTTGGTGAGCCTGGTTAGAGAATTATCAATCTTGATTATCCTTTCTAAGAACAAGCTCTTAGTTTTTGTTTCTTAGGTCTCTATGTCGTTGATCTCCACTCTGATCTTTGTTATTTCCTTCCTTCTGCTTAACCTGGGCTTTTCTTGTTGTTCTCTGTTTAACTCTTTGAGTTGTAAGGTTATATAATGTATTACCATTGTTTCTTGATTTTTGCAGTAGGCTCGTAGAGCTATGAACTTACCTCTCAATACTACTTTCACTAGATTTTGGATAGTTGTTTTTTTCCTTGTCATTTGTTGCCATAATGTTTTCTATTTCTTCCTTGATCTCTTTGGTAATCCAATAATTCTTTAATAGCTTGCTCTTTATTCTCCATATGTTTGATTTCTTTGGATTGTTTATATCGTAGTTCATTTCCAGCTTTATGCCACTGTGATCTGAGAAGATACTTGGTATGATTTCTGTCTTCTTCAATTTAGAGGGACTTTTCCTATGACCCAACATATGGTCTATGTTGAAAATGACCCATGTGCACTTGAGAACAATGTATATTCTATGGCTTTGGGGTGAACTGATTTAAAAATTTCATTTAATTCCATCTGGTCTATTGATTCTTTTAGGATTGATGTTTCTTTGCTGATTTTTTGTTTAGAGGATTTTCCAATGGTGATAGTGGGGTATTAAAGTCTCCTACTATGATTGTATTGCTGTCAATCTCTCCTTTGACTTCCTTCAGGAGCTTTTTTATGTATTTGGGTGCTCCTGTATTGTGTGTGTATATGTTTACCTAGAATTACTTCCTCTTCTTGGGTTGCTCCCTTTAGTATTATGAAGTTGCCTTCCTTATCTATTGTTATGTCCTTCGCTTTGAAATCTAATTCGTCAGATATAAGTATTGCTACTCCAGGTTTTTTTTTCATTTCCATTCACCTGAAAAACTTTTTCTATCCCTTCACCCTCAGTCTCTGTGCATCTTTTTTTTTTCTTTTTGAGGTGGGTTTCTTGAACACAGCATATACATGGGTCATGTTTTCTTATCCAATCCATTAGCCTAAGTCTTTTCATTGCAGCATTTAATCAATTTACATTTAAAGTTATTATTTATAGGTACTTATTTGTCATCATTTTTTATTCTTTACCCCATGTTTGTCTTCACTTCCTATTTCTTTCTTTCTTTTTTCTTTTCTTTTGTTTCTTTCTTTCTTTCCTTTTTTTTTCAGCAGACCCTTTAGCATTTCTTGCATTGCTGCTTTCATGGTGGTAAATCCCTTAGTCATTTTTTGTCTGTGTAGCTCTTGATTTCAACTTCAGTTTTGATTGATAGCCTTGATGGGTACAATATTCTTGGATTCAGACCCTTCCTTTGTATGACTTTGTGTATTTCATTCCATTCCCTTAAGGTCTGATGATTTTCTGTTGAGAAATCATTTGCTAGTCTTATTGGGGTTCCTTTGTAGGTAACTTTCTGTCACTCTCTGGCTGCTTTTGAGATTCTTACTTTGTAGTTGGTGTTTGCCAATTTAATTATAACGTGCCATGGTTTCGGTGTTTTGGGGTTCATTTTGCTTGGAACTCTGTGACTTTCTTCGATTTGTGTGGGTTTTTTCTTCCCTATATCAGGGAAGTTTTCTGTCATTATGCCTTCAAACAGGTTTTCTATTCCTTGCTCAGTTTCATCTGCTTCTGGCACCCATATTATATGGATGTTGTTTTGTTTTGTGTTTTTCCAAAGATCCCTTTTTGAAGCCCAATTATGCACATGTTTTGTTTCATGTTGTCCGAAAATTCCTTTAGGCTCTCCTCCTGCTTTTTCTTTTTTTTTTCTAGAAGCTGCTCTACTTGTGTATATTTTAATACATTGTCTTCTACATCACTGATGCGGTCCTCTCCTTCGTCTAGTCTACTATTGATGGATTCTGTTGAGTTCTTTACAGCAGCAATGTCATTTTTCATTTCTTCTTGGTTCTTCTTTATTTCCTCTTGATTCTTACTCATATTGTCAAATTTGTTTTCAATTCTTTTCTTCCACCTTATGACTATTTCTCTGAATTATTTTTCTGACATGTTGCCCCCCTCCATTTCGTTTACTTCCTTTTCTGATAACACGTGCTTTCCTTTCATATGCTTGCTTTTTCTTTGTCTCCCCATGGTCTTTCTTCTCCAGGTGTCTGGTTATGTAGTTCTCTCTCTACTGCATTGATTTAAAGGCACAAAATACAAGACAGCAAGGTACAACACACAAAGCATTGAAAATAAATGTAGTCACATTATTAAAAACCCCAAATTAAGGTGACCACAAAAGAGAGGTAAATTGGGGGATGGCAGAAAAAAAGAAGAGAGAAAGAAGGAAAAAACAAAAACAAAAAAAAAGGAGTGCAAAAATGAAATTGGGAAATGGAAAAAAATAGTAAGAGAGAAAAGAAAGAGAATAAGAAAGAAAAGGGTAACAAACTAAATATGTGGGGAGAAAACTCTAATATTACAGCCACTAATCCCAGAAAATGCCAGCAACAAGGAACTGGATATGAATACAAACTACAAACAACAGCTAGTATCAAGTGAGGTGAGGGAAAATAGAGGCAAAAATCAAACAAAAACAAAGCAAACAAAAAAGCAAAACAAAAAAGGAATAAGGAACATAATCTCACAAATAAGCATAAAAATTGGTATAAGCAACATTCAAGTAAACAATGACAAAAGGACAGATAACAAAACAATTTTTTGGATAGTGAAGATAGAGAAGAGGAGAACTAAGATGGCGACAAAGGTAAAACACCTATCTTGCCGTCATAATCAGCAATTTTAATACTACAACTTAACGAAAGAACAAACACCTTCCAGAATCACCAGAAAGCTCTCCGAGTGAAAACTCCAAAAATAAAAGTGAAGATAGGACACTGTGACTCGGAGGAGCTGCTGCGAACAGCGTTGAAAGATTCGTGCGGAGAGAGGTTTGGAGCGCGAGCCGCGGAGAAGGTGGGCGGCTGAAAACCGGCCAGTTTTCTCAAACGGGGAGACAAAGGCGTCCCACTGGACTGATTCTCCAGCTCTGGGCAAAGTCCAGAGAACCCACTATCACACGGGGTGAAAACTGGACAGTGGGAGGGCACGCCGAAGCTCGGGTGCTGCCAGGTCTCCCGGCTTGTGGAGAAGGCAGCTTGCGCGCGAACAGCTCGGCTGTGTGACGGCGCAGAGAGCGCACCGTGACTTGTCTCTCATTCAGAAAACCATCAGACTGCTTTGTTTTATGACCCTGGGTGAGACAGTGTGCATGCAGACTCATTTTGGGAAAGTCTGAATTCGCCGGCAGCCGGTGGAGCTCCACAGCGGCTCTCTCTCAGAGGTGCTGGCAGCCATTGCCCCCTGCACAGAGTCCCTGGGGCCGCATAGGGTGGAGCTAACACTGTCTGCTTGGCCCGGAGACTCCGCCCACCCAACCTGAGCACAGCTGAGCTTCACAGACAATTGGCCTGGAGGTCAACCCTCCAAGTGCTAACAAGGATTAACTGAGCTTAACTTCAGCAAGACTGTGCAGCCCATATCCACCTCAGGTAACCGGGGAGGCTGAGCCACTATCCCTAGTAGGAAGTCTACCACACAAAGCTAATTGACCAACTCAGGGAAGCAGCCGCCATGCAGCAACATGGAAAGAAATCAGATGTGAAAGAAATGGAGGAAAAAAAACGACTGGACATGGAATTCAAAACCACGGTTATAGGGTTTTTTAAGAGGCTCCAACAAAAGATCGAGGCCTATAAGGAAATAAGCAAGACCACAAAGGATATGAATGAGTCCTACAAGAAAATGAACAACACCCTCAAGGATATAAACGAGAGCTGCAAAGAAATGATCAAGACCAATGTGGAAATGAATGAGTCCTACAAGGAAATGAAAGAGACCATCAAGGATATAAAGGAGACTCTCAAGGATATGAAAAAGAACCAACCAGAAATTAAGCATACACTGACTGAAACAAAAAATATTATACAAAGACCTAAAAGTGCTCTGGAGCACCCCAAGAACCAAGTTAAAAAGATTTGAAATACAAAGAGGTAAAATCCACTCAGCTGAAAAAGCAAGAAACCAAAAGAACACAAAAAATTGAAGATAGTGTAAGGGGCCTCTGGGACAACCTCAAGCATACCAACATCCGAATTATAGGGGTGCCAGAAAAAGCGAGAGGCCAAGACAATGAAAACCTATTTGAAGAAATAGTGACTGAAAACTTCCCACACCTGGTGAAAGAAATTGACTTAGGAGTCCAAGAAGTGCACTGAACCCCAATATATAGGAACCCTAAGAGGACCACACCAAGGCACATCATAATTAAAATGCCAAGAGCAAAAGACAAAGAGAGAATATTAAAAGCAGCAAGAGAGAAACAGTTGGTTACCTATAAGGGAGCACCCATACGATTGTCAGCGGATTTCTCAACAGAAACGATGCAGGCCAGTCGGGAATGGCAAGAAATATTCAAAGTGATGAACAGCAAGAATCTACATCCAAGATTACTCTATCCAGCAAAGCTATCATTCAGAACTGAAGGTCAGATGAAGTGCTTCGCAGATAAGAAAAACCTAAAGGAGTTCATCACCACCAAACCAACATTATATGAAATGCTGAAAGATATTCTTTAAGAAGAGGAAGAAGAAAAAGGTAAAGATGAAAATTATGAACAACAAATACACATCTATCAACAAATGAACATAAAAATCAAGTGAATTGATAGGCTGTTGAACAGGATAGACTGGTGAATATAACAGAGACATGAACATAGAGAAGGAATGGACTGACAATTCTTGGGGAGAAAAGGGTTGTGGGAAGTGCAGCAAGAGTCTGGACAAAATTCTTGCAACAATGGGAGAGGACAGTGGGGAGGGGGAGGTGAGGGTGGAGGGTGGGATAGGTACAGGGTGGAGGGGAGCTATAGGGGGATAAAAACGGGAAGCAATGTAATTAATAAACTGAACAATAAAGATAAAAAATAAAAAATAAAAAATGCAATTAAAAATATATAGAGAGAAGAGCAGTGTGTATGGACTTGGAGCAGGGGTTGGTGAAATTTTAATAGGTAGTAAAAAGAAAGAATAGGGAAAATCTAAAGCAGGACAAGTGGAAGAGAAACTGGACAACAAAAGGGGAAAAGTTAGTACAAGATTTATGGCATAAAGGTAGAGTTGAGATAAAGTAGAAGGATAAAAATAGAATCTAGAGCACCAATCTCAAAATAAAATAAAGAGAAAATAAAATGACACTTTAAAAATATAAAATAGTGGTAGTAATAATACTGATTGAAAATAAAAAATGTAATAATTAGACAGGTAAAATCAAGTAAGGAAAAAAGAAAAAATTAGTTTCTCAGGTAAAACATAAAGAAAAAAATAAAAAATAAAATGTGCAGTAGTGAAGGTCATTCACTTTCTCTATTGTTCTGTTTGGCACACCTGTTTCCTAGTCAGGACAGTATTGCAGTTCCCTGCATTCCACTGCTCCTCAGTGTTGTAAGCTAGTCCACATTTTTAAGCAGGCAGTGTGTCTTAATTACTAGTATTCATTTATTTGTGATTATACAAGAGTCAAGTTGTGATTCAACCCCTGGGTGGCTGTGTTTCTGGATTAACTTCCAGGAATATAGGTCCTCTCTAGCCTGCTTTCCTTGTGGCACTCAATATCAGTTTGTTGGAGTGGGTTGCTCCAGAGCTGGTTCTCCGATGGTCACTCCCCACTCTGATCCCCAGGCTCCAGAGAAACAACCTTTCCCTGCAGAGCTGGTTCTCTGATGGTCACTCCCCACTCTGATCCCCAGGCTCCAGAGAAACAACCTTCCCCTGCATTCTCCTAGGATGTCCCCAACTGATACCATGCACTGGGCTAAGTAATCAGGAGCAAGAATTCAATAAGGAAAGTTTACAAGTGTGTGAACTCCAGGGTTGTGCAGAAGTCTGTGCAGTCCTTCCTTCCCTCTTGTGCCCAAGCATCCCACACACTCCCATTTTTTTTGGTTGTCCTTCTGCATCAGATCAAAATGGGCTACATTGCAGAGATCCCCTCTGTTATCAGCTCCGAGGACCCCCTTCCACATTCATGGATCACGCCAGCCCCAATAGCCATGGATTTTTCTAGTTGCAGACTTCCCCCGGTCCTCCAACTCCCATAGTGCTCGAGTTTCTCTCTCAGGCTGGGACTAGAGACCTCACCTTATCCCAGGATAAATCTGACCTTTCCATGGTGGAGTGCAGAGCTCCTCTGAATCCACGTGTTCGCGCCAATTAGAGACCGGTGCTCTGGGGTTCACAGCTGTTTTGTGGGTGCCTTAGTTGTAGATTTTCAGGCTTCTGATAATATCCAGTTTCCCCTCCATGTCCAAGTTGTGGCTCCTGGAGGAAACGCAACAGCAGTGAGGGTTACCCGGTCAGGGGAACACATCCAGGTGCAATAGCCGAGTATGAAACATTTGCTGTAGTGTAAACACTCTAAATTTTCAAGCGAGATGTAGAAACTAAAACTTATAAGTATTTTCTTTGAGTAACAAAGTATTTTGAGAAGGCCAGTGGAGCTGTACAAAATGAAATGGAATCCTTGCATATAAACTACCAGCATGTTTTAGACTTATTACTTGACCAGTTCAGTGATAGATTTAATCAATTGAGAAGCCTAGAACAGACCATAAAAATAATTAAGTATCCTGATGTAATAGTCCACAGTAGTTTGCAATTAAATGGTTTCCAATGGATGCAAATTGATGATTTGCAGATGCAACTTGTAGAATTTCAAGACAACATCTGGGCTCAGGTGTTTGTGGACTTGAGGTCAAAGCTTGAGAATCTGGAAAGGTGCCACTTGGAGAATCAAGAGGAGTGCCACTATAAACAGGAAATTTGGAGTGCCTGGAACCAATTACCAGACACTTTGAGCACCCTGAAAAATATAGCAATGGCTTTACTCACAATTTTTCCCTCTATGTACTTTTGTGAGACCTTATTCTCAGCATTAAATAATATCAAAACCAACAAAAGAAACATTGACAGATGACAGTAGCGCTTGCTTGAGCTTGAAGTGTACAAAATACCAACCTTCAATTGAAGGTTTAGCCAATGAAATTCAGCAAAAATAAAGTCATTAATAGGTAGGTTAGTTAAAGAATTCCCCCTCTCCCTCACTTATCTTAGTTCATGGCACCCCATACAAGTTAAATAATATCAAGACCAACAAAAGAAACCGACTGACAGATGAACAAAAATTCACTAAGCAGGTAAGTTAAATAATTAGTCTTTGGTTTATTAAATACAGTTATATACTACAATTATACATTTTTGTTATTTAAACTATAACTAATGTAAAATTATGTTGTTGTTTTTTTCTCGAAGTGACACACCACCCAAATTATGCTCGGTTTTTGGCCAATTTTGATACACCAAGCTCAAAAGGTTGCCCATCACTGGTCTAGTGATTAGCTCAGACCCTTCAGAGTAATTAAGATTGACCAGCCCTCCGAATTCCTTGTCTACATCTCTCTATTAATAAAACAATAATCAGCTTCTGGCACTTTGAAGGAAATTTGAAAATGCTTTTGTATGGTAACTATAATAGAGCTTTTGTTCTTTTGGTTTTACTCTGAGTTTCAAATTCTCAAAATAGTTCATTGGCATTCATGATGCCCATATCCCACAATAGTAGAAAACCTATACTTCCGCTTGTAAAACACCATGCTGTCCAAAAGTCTAATCTCTTGTTTGAGGCTTTTATTCTGACCATAAGCTGCATATGGCATTTTTATGAATGTTTATGGTGAAATAATAATCTAGGGCTTATCCAGCTGGTATGGCTCAGTGGTTGAGTGCTGACCTATGAACCAGGAGGTCATGGTTCAATTCCTGGTCAGGGCACATGCCTGCGTTGTGTGCTTGATACCTAGTGTGGGGTGTGTGGAAGGTAGCCAATCAATGATTCCCTCTCATCATTAATGTTTCTATCTGTTTCTCCCTCTTCCTTCCTCTCATAAACCAATAAAAAATGATTCTAAAAGAAGAATCTTTGGTTTATCTCTCACTGTTTGACACTTTTTAAAAAAAGTGTATGTGTTTATAGCCTTAAAGTAATATCTGAGAAGAATAATGTCACCAACTGGGAAGACAACCTTTCATCTAGTAGGCAAGCTGCTCTTAGTGAAGATGACCAAGGCATGTTGATGCTTTTGTAACAAATGAGCATTCAGCAGACACTAAATTACTAAAACACTTAGCAATGACTGGAAAGAGGAGAATAAAGAGAGATAGAGAGAAAATAATTTCATAATTTAATTATTCTTTTAGTTCACATTGATGAAATTGTGGAATCTAAGGGCTAACAGAAATTTTGAGGTTACCTGGTCCTGTGCTTCCCAAATTTTAATCATTCTTTTACCTACCATATGATTTTTCCATACTTGCTTTTCCCCATTTAATATATAAAATAATATGTACATTTTTTAAATCTATTTAAATTTAATTTTATGTAGTTATTTAACTTCCTTTATTTCTTATTTAAGAAGAAATATTATATTACTATATGATTGGAAAGCAAGTCATATCTGACATAAAATATGGTAATTGCAAAAATAAATGGTAATTATAAATATTAACTAATTAGTATAGAATATTGGTCCATAAATCTCCGAAAATTATTTTGTATGTCACTTGTGGCAAATGGGTTCAGTTCTATACTTGCTTTGTATCCATAGAATACGTAGAAAAGAACTTCCTGTTAGGTGGATGCAGGCAGGGAAGTCCAGAGCCAAGGTGATGCACATACAAGCTGTATACCTAATAGATACTCCCTCCCCCCAACTGATGGGTGGAGTAATGATGAAACCAGCATCTGCTGCAGAGACATCCCAGAGACATTGAACCACCAATCAGCGTGTGCCGAGTGCCCTGCGTCCCACCCCTTCCTGTTCCTCTCCTCAAAAGGTGTCTTCACTGCCGCACTTGTTACTCCTCTCCCCAGTCTGCGAGGCAGTCCAGCTGAGTCCCTTCCTCTTCTCCTCCAGCTCCTCTAATCCTGGTTTCTCTACCTCTTCCATAATTACCCTACCTCCTTTTAAAATGTCTTGGTCTCTGGCTCCCATCTTCTGCACCTCAAACCTTACATCTGGTGCCAAATCCAGGAGGGTGAGTTCTTCCTGACCCTTCATGGTCCAAAATGCCCCACAACTGGAGCAGGACCCTCAAACTCCTCCCGGCTCAGCAGCAACAGCAGTAAGTCCCAGCCTGTGCTAATCCCTAGTGGTTTTTCCGGCGTCTCTGTCTGTAAACCGCAGCCTGTTTCAGAGACTGCCTTCCGGGCATAGCCCTCCAGTTCCCTCCAGGAAGGATTCCGAACCTGGGGAGGCAGCGAAGACATTCCTGCCCTCCTTTGGTTCTCCAGCCTTTTGGCCTCCGTCCAGACCCCAGGAAGTAGGGGACACATCCTCTACTGTCCATAGGTATCCCATTTTCTTAGGCTTGCCTCAAAGATTTGGGACACCAATCCTTGGGCCTCTGCTACCCGACCACAGGAATTGGAATGGACAATAAAAAAATCTAAACCTGATCCAAAGACACCTCTAGGGTGCCTCCTCAACCAATCTTGCTACTTCTGTAATGTAGCATGGCCTGGGTCCAGATGGCCCAAAACAGGGACTTAACATCCTCACTGACTTCAGTAATTTCTGCCGGAAAGCCGGGAAGTGACCCGAGGTCCCACAAGTCCAGGCATCTGCGCTCCTATCCCTCACTCTGCTCCTTCTGTTCCACATCCCAGGTTCTCCTAGCCCATGGGAAACCCCCTCAAACTGCCCCCCCTCCCCGTTGCTGACTGTCTCTGACTCTTTCAACCCAGCCATTCTCTCATTTCCACCTTTCCTACTCCTGCTACCCCGCCTTCTGCTCCTTCTCTTCCTCCTTTTTCTTTGCCACAGCCGTCCCTTTCCCAGCCACCCCTTCCTTACAGCTGCCGCCGCTGTGGGAATCATCATCCGCTGCCTCCAGCCACTTGACCAGAGGCTGCCGCACAGTGCAAGAACCACCATCCCGCCATCCCACCTGCCACACTAAACAGCTAAGTGAAATTTTTGTTTTGGGTTGCTCTTCCCTTGTGTATTGTGAGAAGCCACCCCTCTCTGGCCACATGGTCTGCCATTCCTTTGGGGGCACGCCATCTTGGCATGACAAGTCCCACCCATCTCTTTAAATAGTTACTGAGATCTCCCACAGCCTGCCTCCTAAGGCCCAGCCTGGTGTGCCTGCCCGCACCGTGTTCCTCCTCCAGCCCACAGCTCACCACCTGCTCCGACACCCCCTCCACTAAGCCTTCTCAGACCCAGGTCTGAGATCCAAATATAGCATTTAAGGTTTTAATGCCCATGAGGAGCAGGCAGAGTAAGCCCGCCTTTGACAAAAGGTGAACCTGCAAACTCAAGCCTTGGTATGAGCTCTGAGGCTGACGGCAGCCATGCATGGTCCAAAGGGGACTGTGCATAGTGGGAGTGCAACGAGAGGATGAGCGCCACCTGGAGGATGCTTCCCGTGTGGAAACGAAGGCCACTAGGCAAAGCTGTGCCTCGGGCCCCAGCCTCCAACCAAGCCCTGCCAGGCGTGCGGTCAACATGGCCACTGGAAAAGCTATGAGCCCTCTGTGTCTCAGTGTAGAGGGGCTGCCTTTCCTGGTCATGACCTGCTGCTGGCCATGCTGGAAATGGCTGAAGACTGAAGATGCCCAGAATTGATGACCCCCCCCCATCACCCTCGCCGAGCCCACGGTAATGTTCAAGGTAGCAGGTAAGCAGGTCTCCTTTCTGGTTGATACGGGGCCTACCTCCTCTATCCTGCCCTCCTTTCCTGGGCCACTGTTCCCTTTCATGATCTTGGTCATGGATATTCATGGCAAATCACCCTTTAGCTCTGAAAACTGCTCTGGCCTAAGCACCTTCTCACCCTGCCCTCTCCTCTGCTCCATCCTTCCTAGAGAACAACTTTCTTGCTGGCACAGGCTTATAAAAAACTTAGATCTTTATCACTAGGAAAAAGTGGAAAATAGCATATAATACTGAAACATTAATTGCTAGACATGTTTACAAATATTTAATGGAAGGAAGAAGGAGGAAAGAAGTCCTAAAGTTAATTGTTGACAAGAATTGTAAAAGGACTCGGTATACCAGGCCATTAAAGAAACACCAGTAGGCCTCCTCTCCTCACCCTCCCTCATTTGCCAGGCTTTTTCTAGCTCCAGGATACTCTTCTGGCATCTCCCCCTCTCTCTCTCCTGGACATATCTAAGCCTTTCCAACTATTTACAGATGAGAAACAGGGAATAGCTATGGGGATCCTCACCCAGCGCCTAGGGCCAGCCTTTACCTTTGTAGCCTAACTATCCAGACAGCTTGATCCCACGGTTTGGGGATGGCAACCCTGCCTCTGGACTCTGGCTGCAGCTGCCATTCTCACCAAGGAGGCCTAGAAGCTCCCTCAAGCATCCCTTTCAGTTCTTCTCTACCCATAGACTACAGGATCTTCTGTCCCACCAATCCTTAACTCTCCTCGTCCCCTCTCACATGAGGAAGTCCATCTCCTTTTCCTCAAGAGTCCTGATATCTCTCTCCCTAACTCAGTCCCCAGCTCTGAACCCAGCCTCTCTCCTCTCCGCTGTCTCCATTCAACCTGTGGCCACGCACTCCTGCCCCAAAATGCCCTGAGGTCGTCAGAGGCCTTTACTCAACCTAGGACAGGACTCTCAGATCTTCCTCTCTCTAATCCTGACTTAACTAAACTGCACATACCCTACTGCCCACAATAATCATGTAAAATCAAGAAGATCAACACCTTCTTTAAAAACCATCTAACTAAACTCTCTCTAGAAATTCACAGTTCTTGGTCGCACTTCCTGCCCATGGCTCTGACAGGAATCTGGGTTACACCAAGGAGCCCCACCTTCTCAAGCCCTTTTCAGGCAACTGTTCTGGGAACAAGCTAACAGGTTTCTGCCCAGGCCAGGACCAGCTGACCACAACTCCCGAGGACTCGGTCTTCCTCAAGAACCTTATCCCCAAGTTGTATTTCAGCTCCAGGTCCAGAAAAAGCAGCAAAACCAAACAAGTGATGCTGTGGCAGCCTCTGGACCAGCTTTTACCTCCCAAGTGACAACAGGATCACTCTCAAGACTTCACCAATTAGTCCCTTGGGAAAACCATGCTGCTGCACCCTCGTTACACAAGGAAAACACCCCCCATTTTTCTGCTCACTTACCCCATGACTCCTCTCATTATTAAGCACACTGGTATCTCTTTCTTTAGTTTTGCTCTCTGGCCCTTGTCTCATTCGCTATTTCACTAGTTTCTTTCACAACAGAATGCAGGTGTTCACTAACCAGAAGGTAGGAGACATCTGTCTGGTCTTGAATTCAGAATCCAGCACCAGAATCCGTGAGACCCTGGACCTTTGCTGGCTGCCGTCCCACTCATGACTCTTCCAGGAACTCAGGGACAAGGGCTTCCCCACAGCAGCAAGTAACATCAGTAGCACAAATAGCTGTGCAGAACCGAAGGGCCCTAGACCTCCTTACTGCAGAAAGAGGAGGAACCTGCATGTTCCTTCAAGAAGAATGCTGCTACTACATCAACGAGTGGTGGAATAGAATGTGCAGACCCTGACTGAGCTGAGTGAAGAATTAGATGCAAGACATTCCCGGGACAGCTCTCTTTTTGGCTGGCTCAAAAACCCTCTTTACTACCTGGATCCTACCCCTGACAGGGCCCCTAATTCTCATCTGTGCTTTGGTTTATTTTTCATAGCTCCCTGCCCTGCTCTCAGATCATGGAAATGTCACTGGTGACTGTAAATCAGCTCCTGCTCCACCCCTACACTCCGCTGCCCTCCTACCCACCTCTGCCTTACCCTGGCCTTTAACATCCCCCCACTTTCTTTGGCCCTGGTCAGCAGGAAGTAGCCAGGATGATTTTGGCATCCCCTATCACCCAAAGGCCATCATGTTAGGTTGATGCAGGCAGGGAAGTCCAGAACCGAGCCGATGCACCTGCAAGCTGTATACCTGATAGATACTCCCTCTCCCCAACCAGTGGATAGACTTATGATATAACCGGCATCTGCTGCAGAGACATCAAAGAGACATCCCAGAGACATTAAAACACCAATCAGCAAGTGCTGAATTTCCTGCATCCCACCCTTTCCCGTTCTGTCCTGGGCCCAACCCCAAGTGCCCATCAACAGATGAGTGGATAAAAAAGCAGTGGTACATTTACACAATGGAATACTATGCTGCTGTTAAAAAAAGAACTCACCATTTGCAACAGCATGGATGGAGCTGAAGAGTATCATGCTAAGTGAAGTAAGCCAGTCAGAGAAAGATAACTATCACAGGATTTCATTCATATGTAGAATTTTATGAACAAAATAAACTGATGAACAAAATAGATCCTGAGACACAGAATCAAGGAACAGACTTGCAACCTCAGAGGGAAGGCAGGGGAGGGTGTGTGAAAGGGAAGAGTTCAACCAAAGAACTTGTATGCATATATGCGTAACCCATGGACACAGACAGTAAGGTGGTGAAGGCCTGTGGTGGGGGTTGTAGGTGGGCTAGAAGATGTCAATGGGGGAAAAGAAGACATATGCAATATTTTCCACAATACATATTAAAAAAACACTTTGCAAACTGGAAAGGGCATCTTTAAATGGCAAGTATCTATTGATATTCTTGTACATTGGGAATGAAAACTTAAAACAATTAAAATATTTTGTTAAGAAAAAGGAAATTATGAACATGGTTAAAATACAAGTGTCCTGAATGTGAGTATAATCCTATTTCTAAACATCATATTCTGTTTGGACGTCAGTTTTTTTTTCCTTTCTCTCCCACTTCCCACTTTCACCTTTGCTCTAGAAAGCATTTATTCTTGCAAGTGCATAGCATTTTAAGGGAAAAGCCTCCTTTTAAAACTGAAATTGCAGTTTTACATTTAAAATATTAAGGTGAGTTTTTATAAAAAATATAACTCAATTCCTAAGTTCATCAAACTCATTCAGCATTTTCCCAGCCAAGACTCCATATTTTGGCTTTATGCCCTCATACCAACTCAAATCTAAACCAGACTCCTTAGTTGCTAACTCAATTCTAACTCAGATCTGACATCAGTCTTTTAAAAATATATATACATATATATTTTATTGATTTTTTTTTACAGAGAGGAAAGGAGAGGGATAGAAAGTTAGAAACATCAGTGAGAGAGCAACATCGATCAGCTGTCTCCTGCACACCCCCTACTGGGGATATGCCAACAGCCAAAGTACATGCCCTTGACTAGAATCAAATCAGGGAGGGACCTTTCAGTCCACAGGTCAATGCTCTACCCACTGAGCCAAACCGGTTGACATCAGTCTTTCTTTCATGCACCTGGCTTCAATTATCTTTGTACATTTCAATGTGTTTACACTGCCTGCACAAGGTAGGTTTTCTAAATCCCTGTGCTCCCCATGACCTTTAATTTCCCATATCTAAATATTTTTCTTAAAATCTTTTCAAAATGTCAATTGTTTTTTCAGAAACTTCTTTCAAGGGCAGAGAGCAAGCCTTTATAAAAACAACTATTGTTTGCAAATAGTGCTAAGTTAGTTTCTTTCTTGGTAAATTGCCCTCTATGCCTCAAGAAACAGAAATAAAAATTACAATGTATGAATGTTGAAACAAAAACTCAAGGTGAAGAAATAGAAATCCAGATACATATGAAAATAAAATATAGTGTCAATATGTTTGAATGTTAATATGCTTAGGCCAAATTATCTATCTTGAAGGTGAGAAGTACATTGCATTTCATGAAGTGGAAGCCGTTCTTAGTCACTCTCCTATCCACTTGTCTTTTATGTACTAGAAAAAATAGTTTCAAAAATGATTTGCAAAGTATGATCCTCTGTTACTTCTAAATTCCATCTTTTTAATATTTTTTTTGCTTGTTAGTTTATTAAATTTACCAAATAACTAGGGGAGTTGCTTATTTATTAGTTTGTGTTTATATATTTAAGCTTATTTCTTAAGGGGCTTCTGTTTATTACATTATCTTACATATGATGCTTCTTTGCAGGCATTAAAAGGAACTTCTCTTTCAGAAAATTTTATAATATTTTATAATGCCAGAATCTCAATGCCTTGGTCCTCCCCTGGTCCTTTCCCCCTGGCTCTTCTCCCCTGTTAATAATTCATCAATATTCTGTATATATGTATCTTAGAGTAGGTAACAATAGAGGAATTTATTTTTTAAATTGATTTGTTATCCTTATAAATTATAGTTTTAATACATAGTTTATCAAATTGTTTTGAAAATGCCCTTTCAAATAAATTCTTGCAGAATTGAACTGTATTGAGAAGTATCCTGCTCCTCTTCTCCCCACATTCACAAATATATATACCCTCCTATAGATTTGTTTTGCTAAATAAAGCTAAAGGAATTAACAGATGAAATATAGTGAAAATAATAATAGTCTCTCAATTATGACTTTATCACATTTCTCTTAAAAACTCCCATTTTAGCACATGATAGTGTATAGTATCATAGACAAGAACACTCTTTTTTTATTGGTGAAAAGACATCTTTTATAAGAAATTCTTGATCATGTTCATGACCATGAATCATTAAAATCTATAGATTATTCATAATAGTTTAATTTTCTGTTACCTAGCCTTTCCCCAACACATTACGTTAAATTATTCTTTATTATAGAAATTATACGGAATTTTTGGACTGAAACCCAGATTCTTTGTCCATTGGAATCAAAGAATGAATCCATGAACAGAAAGTGGTATAGCAAATGTGGAGATTTATTGAAGAACAAGTACAGACTCCCACATGGGGAGAGGGTAAGAGTCCCACAGAATGGACTCCCACGTAGGGAGGGGGAAAAGGTTCCCAGTGAGTTTCTTTTCCCTATGGTTTATAAAGGCTGCAGATCCTGGTGCCTTGATATCCCCTCTAATTGGTCACTATTCACTGGTTACTATAGTAACTCCTGTCAAAGGTTGAGGTTGCCCTCCTTTCCTTCCTTATTGTTTTTCTATCTCCTTTGGGCTTTCTTCCTCTGCCTATGAATGAAAAGCTTCCTTCTCTTTATTCTGTAAATATAGACCTTTTGCTTTTCCCAGCTTCCCGGTTCTATGGAAATTTATCTGTTGCAGCTTTCTAGCTCTCTCCATTCTATGGAAATACACCTTCTTCTGCCCTGCAGCCCTGTGCTTCCTCCATGGTCCCCATAATTTCCAAAATTTCTAATATTCCCTAGACTGTCCTATCTTACTCCTAAAATTCTGTTTCAAAAGCAAACATTAAAGACTATAGGAGAGGAGTGATTCATTTCTTGAAAGGCATTTGTGTTTGCTGAAAGAGCCACTTTCTGGTTTAATTTTGCACTGAAGCCAACAGAATTTTTCATTTGGCAAGATTAAATGGAATAGTCAGGATAGCTTCAAAAGGAGAATGCAAAGTAGAAAATTGAAAATTAATGTTAAATTGTTATTTTACAATTAATTAAAATGCAAGATGAAACTGAGAAGGTCCCTGCCATACATCTGCCATATTTGTGGAAATTTTATCTTTAGTATCCAGGCTCTGATCTTGACCTTTGCTATTAAAATAGTAAAAACAGTGTTCAGAGACACTGAACTTTTATACAAATTAAAGACTCACAACAGATGGAATATTTTGCTATTTGAGAGATGATACATCTGAGAATTTTTTTTTGTAAATTGATCACTGATGCATTATGTTTCTATGATTGGCATTTATATGTTAGAGAATCAGGCCCAGATAATCTATTTCGAAGGTATCTCATTCCCTCCCTTGAATTGTTATTTTGTTTAGCCCGAGCCTGTGGAAATACTGTCTCAGTGCCATGCACTTTACCTCCTCTTTGCTCTGTGACATGTTTGACTTACAACCATTAATACCTATGTGAAAGAAGCCACATGCTAACCTGACAAGCTCAGGGAAGGCCTATGTGGCATTCTTGTGTTAACAACAACAACAACAACAACAAAAAACACTGAAACCTGTAAAGAATTTTAGTGAGTTTATTTTGAGCCAAAACTGTCGACATATGCCAGGAAGCAGAATCTCAACAAATTGTGTTAGTACTCTGTAGAATGGTGGGTTACAACCGTATTTATACATCAAAATCAAAGTAGTGATATAGGTGGGTTACATGAAATTCATTGGTGATGGATTTAGGGGCAGGGATAAGCAATCCTACCTGGGATTAGATAAAAAGTAAAATGATGGACACATACTTCGGTGAATGCAGGAACAATTAACATGATAATGAAGGACTATGTGGCATCCATCCTGGCACCCACCACACCTGGCTGTGCCCCAGGGGGCTCCAGAAAAAAGAGAAGCTATAAGTTTCCCAGACAATCTCATAGATATGTTATCTTAGAGGCAGAAGAGGCAAATGGCTCAGTTAGAGATCTAAGTTGAACTCTTTCAGGGAAGATACAGGCCCATAACATGACTACCCATCATAACCTGTTTGTAGTTATTTAATTTTCAAACCATCTTTTGTGGTTACTCTAGGTCTCTGAGTTTGCAAGACTGCCAGGCAGGCCACCCCTGAACTGCCAGGTCAGCATGTGTCTCCTTTCATCGACACATCCCCCTTCTGGTCATCAATCAATCCAAAGAATGCATTGATGACCAATTTTTTTTGGTTGGATAATGGAATCCCACGGTGCTAGGAAGGCTCATTCCTAGGATGTCTCAGTGTCACAGCATGTCTTGCTGGACAGGTGGGCCACTGGGGATGTGGGCAAGACCATAACCTTAGATGGCATTTAAGGTCGAATTATATATGTTTAAAAAAAAGGCAGGTAAATGGGAGGCAGTCAGATTCTATATGTCCTTGTTAAAAGTATTCTGGATCAATTCTAATTTTTTTTTGAGCCACCATGATCCAAGCCTTACTGTTTGTCTTACATTTTGCTTTTCTGCATCTAATATAACATTTACGTATCACGGACAAAATTAACAATACTAAACCAGTAACAGTGATTAGGAACAGAAAATTTCTAATACTAGACAAGGAAAAGTCTAAGGGGAACAAGCATCTCAGCCAAACAAAAAACCCTTTTACATGTATTATCATAATTTTTTTATTAATTATATGTTTTCCTCCTTCTGTTATGCCCAGATTTCATGATCTCCAAATACCACCAGGGAGCCAATCTGATGCAATAGCATAGAACTTTTATTACAAGCCTGGGCTTGGCCTGTGCCCCCACTGCAGCCATGGCAGAAAGCAAAAAAGAGCAAATTTCCCTAGCATGATGATTTTATAGGGAGGTGGGGGCAGACGCAAACCAATGAGTTGGCCGATTCTAATTGGTTGGGTGATGACTAGGGCTAGTGATGCAAATAATCCCTAACTCATGTGACCTGTCCTGTCCTTTGCTCTTGATTGGAGCTCAAGCGCACAGTCTTTCGTGATTGGCTAATTCAAAGGAAGGGGTTGGTCTTTGTGATTTCAAGATGGCAGCCCCGCAGTAAGTTTACATATCACACGGCCAACATGGTGGCTGCCAAGTCACACAGTCCAAAATGACGGCTGTCTAAATTGTTCTTTGCAGTCCCGCTCTGCCCTTTCATTCCCCCCTTGTCTTGGAACTTACGGCTCAATCATGAGCCGGGCTGCATTTCTACCTCGCCTTCCATTTTTACTCCTAAATGGTCAACATAAAAACAACATTCCTCCCCTAGAGCTGCACATAGGCCTCCTTGCTGCATGAATACAGAAGCAGGGCATGACTATTGCCAGGAAAAAGAGTGGACTCCCAGCAGTGTGGGTGACAGCTAACAGAGTAAACAGTGTTACCGACATTAGGTGGGTCAAATACATGGTAACTTGAGCTTGAGCGGGTTGTGGCTCTATTATGTAATGAAGTCCCTCCGGACTGCAGAGGGATCAGCTGGGTGGACGTGAGTGTTGTGGATGCAGGCTGCAACGCCATCAACCTTGAGAGCGGTGGGTGTAGTCAGCACCATGACGTAGGGGCCCTTCTTAAGTGGCTCAAGGGTCTCTTTTGACAAAAACTCAGTCTCCCAGTCCACACTGACGAGGTGAGGAGTTGGGCCAGCCTCATCATGGAGGCGTGGCCAAATGTCCTCCTGTGCCCTCTGGAGCCTTCTTAAGAGACAAATTCAGTAACATGATCTAAAACCCAGGGTATAGGGAGAGTTCCTTACCCGGTAAAGGGCATACAGAAGGAGAGCCACCCAGCCCCCGCCAGTCTATATGGTTAATTTGGTAAGGGTCTCTTTCAGCTTTCTACCTGCCCTGAACTTTGGGGCCTACAAGCACAATGCAATTTCCAATCTGCCCCTATAGCCTTGGCTACTGCCAGTGTTACCTGTGAAATGAAAGCTGGTCCGTTGTCTGACCCTATCATAGCAGGAAATCCATACCTGGGAAGGATGTCTTTTAGCAGTTTCTTGGCCATCGCCTGAACTGTTTTATGCTTGATTGGGTATGCCTTTACCTATCCAGAAAAGGTGTCCTTCTCCTGCTGTACATTTCCTACATTAGCTAAATTAAATTAATCTGAAATCCTGACTGCTATTTTACTGTCAGATTTAATACTCTAACAACAATCTTAGGTTACCCTGTAATTATTAATGGCAAGGATTTTTTGCATTCTTGAGTAGGCCCTGAGCATCCTTGGTGTTAGCTGCTTTTAGCCAAGTTTCTGTTTGTTGCCTTGGTTCTGATCTGGGCTGGTCCAAGTCTTTGTCTGTTACCTGGGTCCCGATCTGAGCTGGCCGTGGAAAGTGAAGTAGCCATGGGCAGGAGACCTCCTTCAGAAGGGGCGAGTGTTCAAGCCCCTGCAATGCTCGAGGGTGAGGTTCTATGCCCCATCTCTGTTGGCCCCATGTTCTCTCCTGATGGCCCCTCTGTGACTGTGCCTGTCTTACATTGTCCCTCCCATGAGGAATCTTACCCGTCTCTGGCTAACCAACCATCCTCAGGGGCCAAGCAGGGTGATGTGAGGTTCAGTTCTGTCTCCTTGGTAGCCTATGCCCACGTGGCCTCCATGCCTAGCACCTGCCTTTGGATCCCCTTGCCTGCTGGAAGGGCTCTGGCACTTAATCACATATCTTGGGGAACTCAGGTTTCCTCTGCAGGGAGGGCCCACCTCACACTGTTGGGCCATAGACATATCTATGGTACCAGCCATCATGAGGCTTCAACCTCAGCATGTACAGAAAACTCAGGCAACAGCTGTGGGCAATTGGATTGTGAGAAGAGGATTCCTTCTTGGCAAAAGGGCCAACATAGAATGTTCAGTTGCCCTCCATGCAGTGGAAGGGATTAAATCTTTTCATGTCCCTTTTAAATTGCTGCCAATCATTCAAATATTTAGTTTATAAGTATGTTAGAAATAATTGTACAATATACTGTTGTAAGGATATTCTTTGCTTTAAGCCATGGCAATTCAATTTCAAACTGGCTGTCAATTTCTTTTTGTATAGACAAGGACTAATTACATGTTTCTGCACCTCTCCTAGGAGCAAGTAGTGATAGTAGACATGTTTTAACTTTTGCCTACCATCCTTTAGTGTCCATGCAAACCAGAAGCCTTTCTTTAATTTTGCACAAAAAGGAGTAGTGGTTTGAATTTGTGTCAATACAAAAGGGAAGCTGGGTGGGTGGCGACACCTATGTAATTATACTTTCTTGCCTCACCCCTGTTACTTCTGGATGAACCAAGGTGTTTGGCATTATTGGAGACTACATTAGGCAGGGCATAGGCCCATGTAAGGGGTCTTACGCAGGTAGGGTCAGGAACATAAGTCCAAAATACTTCCCCATTTGCGCCAGGTAATATTACCTAATATCACTATACAGCTGATTATGGCTAGCCTGGCAAGAAAGACGTTCTCAGGCATTCTTGGGGTTCTGGTTTCCTCACAAATTCACTCAGCTTTCTGTACCAGTCTTCTTTACCATGCCCCAGGGACTGTTTGCAATAGGGTTCATTTGTCCCAATAAAGGTAATTTGGGCCGTACTCATGCTACTTGGGCTGAGGAAACTGCCTGCTCAATTCCTAGCAACTCATTCTTAGCTTCACCTGTTAATGTTCGGGGAGACGAAAGATCAGAGTCACTTCTAAGTGAATTAATTTCTTGACCAGATCTCCAGATAAAGTCTCAGCCAGTTAATGTTCCCTAATAATTTCTGAAAGTCATTTAAAGGTTTAAGATCATCGTATCTCCACCTTCTGAGGCCTAATGCATTGGTTTACAATTATGGTTCCCAGATACTGGAAAGGTGTTTCTTTCTACACCTTTTCTGGAGCAATTCTTAAGCCCCATTTAGGGAGCTCCTCTTCTAATTGGGAATACATGGCCAAAGACTCCTCTTCCCGTGGGCTTGCCTAGAGCAAGTCATCTGTGTGATGAATAAGGGAACATTGGGAGTGTTTGTCTCTTAAAGGCTGAACGGCTTGAGCCACATATTTCTGACACAAAGTAGGGCTATTGGCCATTCCTTGAAGTAAAACCTTCCACTGATATCTTTCCATGGGTTCTATATTAATACATAGCACTTAAAATGCAAATATCTGTTGATCCTGAGGTGCCAATGGTATGGTGAAAAAACAATCTCTAAGGTCTACTGCTTTAATGGACCAATCTAATGGGATTTTTGAAGGTGCTGGGAGTCCAGGTTGTAAAGTTTCCATGGTGTGCAGTAGCATTAATGACTCTAAGATCATGTAACAGTCACCATTTTCCTGTCGCCTTTTTAGGGATTGTAAATAAAGGCATATTCCAAGGACTATTGGGGGGCTCTGTGTGACCAGCTTCTATTTGTTCTTGTATGAATTCATGAATCCATTAATGGCCTTGGTTAATGGCCACTAATTCGCCCATACAGCTCTATCATCTTTCCATTGTATAGCATCAGCATGAGGGTGAGGAGACTGAGCAGTAACCTCTCCAAAAAGGTTGCTATCCTAATCCTCCTCTTCCTGGGTTTCCTCTGGTTTGGATGGGATCCTTAATTCCCTGATCATTGTTTCCAGAGCCTTGACCAGTCTGATATCCCATCTGGGTCATTACCTGCTGTCCTTTTCTGGCAATAATACACCCCTATAAATCCTCTAAGACATCCCTGCCCCCATCAAGTTGACTGAAATTCCAGAGATGATGGAAGGCTGAAACCATCCCTGTCAGTCCTCCCTCATCTTGTTAAGTTGGCACTACCATTGTGTGTCATCAGGAACTCCCATCCCCCTAACTAAGCCCATAGCATCTGCAGTGGACTAACTTGGAGGCCAGAATTCTTTGCTGATAACACTAACATCTGCTCCAGTGTCCATCAGACCCCTAAATTGTTTTCCCTCTATTTTTAATCAATCATAGCATGGATTTTGCTAATTTCATGTATCCAATAAATGTCCAAGCTTCCAAGTCCTTGCATTCCTCTTTTCCTTATTATAGCCTCACCTTGCTGAACATAAGGTACACATAGTATCTGAGCAAAACCTTTGTCCTGGAGTGATTTACATAACAAGATTACATTCTAGCTTAGCTTTAATTTCTCCTTCATAATCTGAATCAATGACTCCAGGCAAAAAATTTAGTACACTTAAGGGTGTCTCCACTCCTCCCTAAGATTAATCCTAAAGTTCCCTGTGGCACAGGTCCACAAAAGTTGCTTTAGGAAATGTCCTGTTGTGTTTTTTTTTCACACTTAAACTTGTTGGAAGAGTGCCTGATCCCACATTCTGACAAGCTCGAATCATCTCTGTAATGGAACTATCTTTTCTCAGGCATTTCCCACAGTCAGTATTGGCATTTTCATTTAGCTGAAAACCTTGATTATAATTTAACAAGCTAATTTATAAAGTAACTTAAGTAGGTATCTTTAATTTTAAAAAAACAAAGAAACTTATTCAATAAAGTTTAGGTATCTTACTTATTGGTTCTTATTTAAGATTCTGCTGTTCAAATTAGGCTATATTTAAGAAATATAGACCAACAAGTCCAATTATCAGAGAAAACATAACATATTTTTTAAAAAGTTATACTTTAGGCATTTAATTAGCACATTTATATAATTTCTCACCAATTTAATTTGTACTTTGAACTTCTAAAGCTGAAAAGTCAAACATTTAGCTATTCTTGGATTAATAATACTTCACATTCCTAAGCAAAATACAAGACATTATCAATTAATAACTTCAATTCTGTCCTCTAGGTTTTTTCATGAGGAAGCAATACTCAGATTATTAAACAAGTTTTTATCATTTGGTTAATAAGCCCAGGCTGCCACTTGACTTTTAAAAAGGCCACATTTTTTCTCTCTGCCTGGGGGAATTCAGTAGCAAGCCTGGACTACCCTTCTTCCTCCATTAACAAAGGGTGTAGCCAGTTACCTGGGCTATTAAATCGCTATAATTAATATATTATTTATCTATATTTTAACAATTTCTGAGTTTTAAATCTAATTCCAATTATTTTAAGGTATTTACTTTGGATAAATTCTTTTGTAACACAATTCATTTATTTTCTTGAAGGCCTAAAAGTTAACCTTTTAACACTGTTTATTAACATTTTCAAAACCACTCTTTATTAGGGAAATGACAGTCTTCCCCTGGACTAGCTTGAATTTTTCTCAGGTTCATATCCGCCATCTTTCTTAGGTTTAAAAGTCTCGGGTTTTTATTCTGTACACAGTAAAAGGTCAAGCTCAGTCTAAAAAACTCTATCTAAAATGTCTCAATGTGGACATTTGTGCACGTGTTAGTTTTTAAAATTGGCCTCTCCCTCTACATGTGCACAGACACTCCCGATGCATTTATAGATTTTGTAAAAGTTTTAAGTCCCTAGCTGGGAAAAAAAATGGCGAAGATGAGACCCTGACAGCCTTTGGGGAGTGGGGTCCATATTGGATCACCACGTGGCTCCCTTCCCCCATGCTATCTAGATTCCGGGCCAGGTCCCAGCGCTCATGCTCCCCCAGCCCCGGTGGCCTCTCCGAGGAGCCCCGCGGGCGGTGGTGGCAGGGCCGGGCCTCTATCCAGTACAATTAAATTTCCTAGATTTCCTTTAGCCAAATTAGTTGGATTCCTAGCAGCCATCCAGAGATCCCCCATTAGAGCCTGGCAATAGACCCAGAGCCTCCTCCCCTTACCTTTTGCCATGTTGAAATCCCATTCAGGCCTACCTAGAGGATAAAAAAGGTTTAAGATTCCTGTCCATGCCCGGAACCAGCCTCTGGGAAGGATCCTACCCTCCCCCTTGGCAGCAAACAGGATCCAACAAAAGCTGCTGCTCTCTCTGAGCAGGGCGGGCTTAACTCCTCTTGCAAAGCAAGAATAGGTCTACCGGCCCTTCTGGACCTCCCACACTGAGGTCGTTGGGTCTTTCCCTAATCTCTTTGAAATGATCAGTCATAATACTTAAAGGAGTAATCCACAGAATAAAACAGAAAAACACAAAAAGACACAGAAACCAAACAAAGACACTCAGGAACAGCCTTCTGACCCCGCGGAAGCAAAACTGAAAACTGGACAATGGCCGTGCATCAACCCATGGGAGTGACCTGCTTCATCCCAGAGGTTTGAAGGGAACCCACTCTCCTTGTGAGGGGCTTTTACACCCCTCCAGATGGAGGATCAAAGCGTCCCTTGATTTCTCTCATTCAAGGTCTGCCAGTGCATAGACTTAGACCGTTTTGGGCACTACAGACTTCAGAAACGAGCTTGCACGGAACAGAAAACACAGACAAACAAACACCTACTGTGGTCAATCAGGCTCTCTGGGTCAAGGTCCCTCATGGGTCTTGGAGATCCCAGATGAGCTCCCAAATGTTATGCCCAGATTTCATGATCCCCAAAGACCACCAGGGAGCCAATCCGATGCAATAGCATAGAACCTTTATTACAAGCTTGGCCCTCAGCCCCTGCCGCAGCAGTGGCAGGAAACAAAGAAGAGCAAATTTCCTGAGCATGATGATTTTATAGTGAGGTGGGGTCAGACGTGAACCAGTGAGTTGGTGGATTCCAATTGGTTGGGTGATGACTGGGGCTGGTGATGCAAATAATCCCTAACTCATGTGACCTGTCCTGTCCTTTGCTCTTGATTGAAGCTCAAGCGCACAGTCTTTTGCAATTGGCTAATTCAAAGGGAGGGGTTGGTCTTTGTGATTTCAAGATGGCAGCCCCGAGGTAAGTTTACATATAACGCAGCCAACATGGTGGCTGCCAAGTCACACAGTCCAAAAAATGGCGGCTGTCTAAATTGTTCTTTGCAGTCCCGTTCTGCCCTTTCACTTCACCCACTGTCATCTGTACTTTATGATATATTTGGCCAGATGAATTAAGGCTCTTTACTATTTCATTATCTAGAAGCTCTAATTTTTCTTCTGGCCAATTAGTTTCCATAGGAATGACTTCATGGGGGGATTAAGTTCAATTTCCCAATACAATGGTTTTTCAGTATCAATATTATCATAGGTTTTATGAACCTCAGGCACAGTTGTTCTGCCTATGATTTTAGTATTAAATCCTATTCCAGTATTATTTAAAATAAACTTAGTGTCATTATAGTAAAAATTGCTTAGTAAAACAGAATATTTTTTTAACCCTTCCCAGCAAAAACTCTCTTTTCCCATATACCATATTGTTACTCATGGGGGTAGATACAATAGGCCAAGACTGGGTGGATTCAGTATTCCATATAGATAGGGGCATAACCATTCACCTTTCCAACTTTCACAATCAGACAGTGAGATAGGTTCCTATTGTTTATTTTTAAATATGGCCATCTACTTCCCATTAGAAGTAATCTAGTATTATTGAGGATAGTCCCCATGCCAGCCAGTTGAACTACTGGGAATTTAAGCTTAGGGTTTAACTGGCACTAGGGCTTTTAGATTACAATGTCATAGATCCAATTTCCCATTCAAAATTTTTCCAAATTCCTGGGAACCATGTGAATCCCATAAGTGTCTGGCCTGGGCCTCTCACAAGCGTCCAGGACGCAAGGACAGTGGGGTAGTTACAGACGTATCTACCCACTAAGTGATCACAATAATTTCTGAAATGAGATCCATTGATTTCTTTCTTGTTTCACAGACATCCAGTCATAAGAGTATGGCTGGTGAGTCTGAGGACAAGATATGCTATGACAGGTCAGGCTGCTGCAAGCCTTTTGCCATCATATGTAGGTGTCTTTCTTAGCTATTCATCACCCATCTCTTTAGCTATACAATATTTATCCAGATTAGATCCATGTACAATTTTAACCAGTGGAATCATCATGGAGGAATTCTTGAAGGTATTTGCCTAAAGTGAGTCTTTTATAGTAGATATAGCCAGAAAAAAACAAAACTAAAGCATATATTGATAGTAGGAGAAGACCAATGTGTGGCTAATAAAGCATTAATTTCACTATCATACCTGATAATCAGAACATCATTGTGTAGTAGGTGAGAAAGATTAGCAGGTATCCAATTTTTATAATTTTTATATCAAATAAGGGAGGAGCTCTAGGGAGCAGATTCTTTTTCTCACTAAGAAATCCTAAGTAGGATGATAATAATATGAAAATAATTTTATGTACATTCAATCAATAGTAATCAGATGATATACAAACAAGGTTCAAGTAATATCAGTTCGTGAGCATATAAGCCTTGTTGATGTCATCTTGGGATAGCTGCCTGCCTCCGTGGTCAGCTACTTCTCATCCTTGAAATGCCTGTGATCTCTGCTGCAGATGGAGATGGAGTCAGAGATGGGAGTAGATGTCCATTCACAGTCAGGTACCTTTTTTCTTTAATGAGAAATGTTAATTCATGAGTTAACTCCTTTAAGTTTAGCTGCACATGGGTCAGTAGTAATACCTGGTACGGTCCTCTCCAAGGAGTCTGGAGAGTCTTTTATTTGGTGTCTTTTCCAACACACCAAATCTTCTGTTTGTAAGCCATGATCTTGAAAACTTTGTATCCCGGAAATGCACTGTGAAAAATGAAACTGCTACCAGTTTGTTAATTCCTATAATGCAGAATGTCTGCTCTTTACTTTTCTTTATATTTGGGAAACAAAAGATTTAAAAGTCAACAATATTTTAAACAGAGTCATAAGAATAACTATCTTCAGTTCATTTAGCTGAAAACCTTAATTTTAATTTAAAAAGCTATTTTGTTTAAGTAATTAAAGTAAGCATCTTCATTTAAAAATAAAACAAATTTCAAAAGCCACAAATGTTTCCCCGCCTTTAGCTTAATTAAGAATGCAGACGGCTATGGGCTTTTTATTATTTTAAGTTCTGCTGTTAGATTTAAAGAAATATTTAATTACTTCATTTTGACCTTCTCAGAGGCCAAAATCTTCATAACATTTAAAATATATTTATTAATTTTTTTATTTGATAAGGCTTTCCATACAGTTTCAGGTATATGAGATCTGTTAAATTTTAAAAGATTTCCTTCAAGAAGAGAAAATAAATTTCTTGTATTACTCTGGGTGCCTTTGAAATTTTTCAAGAATCATTTCTCAGTTAAAGCCTTGAAATTTTAACATGGAAAAAACTATCAAATATATATATATATATATATATATATATATATATATATGATTATAATACCTTTTATAATTAACATATCAATTAGATTTTAAACTAGTTTTTTCATAGAAAAAGTTTGATTGGGATCATAGAATTAATCCTCCTTTTTTATTAGACCAATAAGTAACATATTTTGAATTCCTAATTATTAGAGACAACACATTTTTTTCAAAAAACAAGTTATACCTTAGGCATTTAATTACCACATTTGTAATTTCTCTCAATTTAATTTACACTTTGAACCTTTAAAACTGACAAGTCAAACATTTAGTAGTTCTTAGATTAATAACACTTGACATTTCTAAGAATAATATAAGTCATAATCAATAGCTTCAATTCTGTCCTCTAAGTTTTTCTCATGCAGAAAATTTAAACTGTAAATTTGTTTCAGTGGTTTCAAAATCAGTTATTTTTTGAAGTTCTATAAATTTTCATCCAGTTAAAAAATATGACCTGCTTAGAAGCCTGCAATTTAGAATACGTCTGAATCCTTTTCAATGGAATTTTCTAGACATATAATATACCTACAAATGCATCAGAATAAAGCTGTTCACAAATGACAAAAAAAAATTAAGAGGCATGGTTATAGATTTGATAAAAAAAACACAAAACTTTGCTTTCCTATAAAATACAACATTCCAAGACAACAACTTTTTGGTAAGTAATAATCCCTGTAAAATGACATAGAGAATAATATAAAATTTGTATACCTTTAGATTCAATTATAATTTCAACATATAAAGAATAATATTAATATTTTAAAATGAGGAACATGGCTTATTGCAAACAGTGTATTTAGCATTGAAAATAATTCATAAACTCCCAATATGTGAAAAGCAAATACCCAGAGTGTCACTGGCAGATGCCCTCACAGGGAATCATGATGCTTTGCTTGCCTGGTGTCCCTGACTGGACATGTGCTACCCAACCCCGCCCCCCCCCCCACTCCGAAAGTTTCCTGTTTGAACTTGGCCCTGAGAATTTTTGCAACCAGAGTATCTTAACAATGCAGGTGACCTGTCCCTTGCTCTTGATTGGAGCACAGGCTCAGAGTCTTTCCTGATTAGCTAATTCAAAGAGAGGGGCTGTCCTTTGCGATTTCAAGATGACGGCATCCAGGTGAGTTTATATGCCATGTGGCCAACAAGGGGGCAGCCAAGACACACAAAATGGAGGCTATGTAAAGTACTCTTTGACAGAAAAGATGATTTGTTTATTTTCATAATAAACAAGGAAAGAGCAAAACGAAATCCCTAAAGATAGACAACCACAATTATCTTGCAGACAAACAGACAGAAATCTCACTGTTTCTGGAGGCTGAACCCTGAGAGGGAGAGCAAGAAGAGTCCCCAAAATTAAGAATTCTTGGCAGCTGCTGGGACATTCTTGAAATCTCTCTCACGCTTTCAACCTCACCACACACAAATAGGCTTTCCCAGAGCAGGACTTGCCTCTTCTTTCAACAAATCAAACAACAACAAAGAGACACAAAAACATCAACACTCTATACAGGCACACAGAACACACTAAAAGTTTACACCAGAGAATGTCCAGCATTAAAATGACCAAAGCAGTGTTTTTTGTCCCCACTTCGGGAACTGCCCCTCTTTAGAATTTCAGTATATTCCCAATGGACTATTTAAAGAAAAAGATAATAATAATGGGTTGGGGACTTTTCTTGGGGACTCTAAATCGGAGGCATATTTCCTATGGGGGAAAAACAGGGTGTAGACATTTATTAACTTCAGGATATTTCTGAGACAATCTCTTAATTTTTTTATTAATTTCCATCTTATTGGAAGATTTTTTATTCTCTTAGAAGCTTCTAATGTCCAAATCAAGATATGCTTCCCATATACTCATTCAGTTTAATTTCAGAGCCAGCATTTTCTAATTTCTGCATGTAAAATATTAATATAGGTACCCCTAACAAAACTGCATTTTTTTGTCCATTTCTCAGTTAATATTTTCTAGTTAAATCTTCTCATTTCTGTAAAGTACTTGCAAGTAAAGGCTTCCTTTTAGGAGTACTGAAGGCTGGGGTCTTGGAAGCTTCTAGCCTTGGAGGCACAATTTCCCATGTAAAAATTATTTATTTATTTATTTTTGGATATCTGTAGTCTTAGCAAACTTTAGATTTGTTATGTAGTGGGTCAAATGTGGCCTCCATTTGTCTCCAGGCTGTCTAAAACCGCAGGAGAGTTTTGGGGCCGGGGCAGACCAAGCCTTATGGTGGCCTCTTAGATAAGCCATTTAATTGATTACAGTTGCGTTGAGACTTCCAGATAGGGCTCCTGCATTTCTGACACCTCTAAAAATATTTAGACTATTCAAAAAGAAAAACTCAGAATCAGACTATTTAAAAAGAAAAAGAAATGTTGCCCCTTTATCTTAGGAGCTGAATGAGTTCAGCTCATTTATATGGTGAAGGTTATTTTTGCTCAGACTCTTAGCAATTCCAATTGAAAAGCCAAAAATCAAAATAAGCCACTCATTTTTCTCTTGTCCTGTCTTAGCTGGATTCTCCAGCCCTTAACCTTGGGTTATTTTTAACCCTGGTTCCACCTCAAGGATTTTAAACACAGCTCAAGATAAACTCAGCAAGGGAAAGGTCCTGAATCCAAGAGAGAATTCACCCACATTCACCCAAAGAGCAGAGAATCAGCGGGCTCAATGGGCCCTTTTGCTGGATCCTACACCGAATCCGAGTCCAAGGGATGGTCCCAGGTGAGTTTTCTTTGGAATCCTGCTAACTATGCCAGTTAATGTTAAAAAAAACAAACCTTTGAGACCTGTAAAGAATTTTAGTGAGTTTATTTTTAGCCAAAACTGTCAACATATGCCAGGAAGCAGAACCTCAACGAACTGAGTTAATGTTTCACAGAATGGAGGGTAACAATTCCATTTATACATCACAATCAAAGGAGGGACATAGGTGGGTTACATGAAATTCATTGGTGATGGATTTAGGAGCAGGGATAAGCAATCCCACCTGGGATTGGATAAAAAGTAAAATGATGAATGAAAGGACAAAGGACTATCCTCCATCTTGAGGGGCTGGTCAGCCTATCTCCCCTTTCCCCCTGCTGGGACTGGCCACAGGGGTGCCAGGAATGTCCTGACTCCCCCAACTACAGCCTGAGTGAACCAATGCAGCCCAAGGACATAGCTTAGGTCCAAATAAGGCATAACTAAAGTACTGGTCACTCCCTGGTCCTTGTACTGTGAGATCCCTGCTGAAAAACCCTGACCTAATAAGGCTATCTCTGTAACCCACGTCACTTCCCTGGGACCACCCAAATCACCAACCTTTTATAACCTATTGTTCTTGCTGGGCTCGCTCTCTCGCCTCGCTGCTGTGCCAGATGAAGGTTGAGGGCCAAACCCGAGTTTGAATAAAGGTTCTATGCTATTGCAGCCGATTTGGGCTCGCTGGTGGTTTTTGGGGATCATGAAATCTGGGCATAACAATGAACACATGCTTATGTGGGTGGAGGAACAATTAACATGATAATGAGGAAATTTGTGGCATCCATCCTTGCACCCACCACATTTGATTGTGTCCCAGGGACTCCAGAAAAAGGGAAGTTACAAGTTTCCCAGACAATCTCATAAATATGTTACCTTAGAGGCAGAAAGGCAAATGGCTCAGTGGAGATCTAAGTTGAACTCTGTCATGGAAAATACAGGCCCGGGACATGACTACCCATCATAACCTGTTTGTAGTTATTTAATTTTCAAACCGTCTTTTGTGGTTACTTTAGGTCTCTGAGTTTGCAAGACTGCCACACAGGCCTCCCCTGAGCTGGCCAGGTTAGCATGTGGCTCCTTTCATCCACATTTGCAAACTCAGAGACCTGAAATAACCACAAAAGATGGTTTGAAAATTAAATATTTAAATTCAAACAGGCTATAGTAGGTAGTCATGTCCTAGGCCAACATTTTCCCTGGCAAAGATCAACTTAGATCTTCTTTACTGAGCCCATTTGCCTTTTTGCCTCTAAGATAACATATATGTGAGATGTTTGGGTAACTTGTAACTTCCTTTTTACCCCGGAACCCTCAGGGCACAACAAATGGCACTAGGACATTCCCTCATTGTTATTGTTATCAAGCTAATTGTCAACTGTTAATTACTTTAAAATATCCTGTATCTATCATTGTAACAAAAAAAGCACATGTCCATCATTTCACTTTTTACCCTGTCCCAGAGGTTTCCTCTCTTTGCTTTATCCCACCTCCTTAATCTATCACCAATGGATTTCATGTAACTCACCTACCTCCCTTTCCTTTTATTGAAATGTATAAATATAGATGTAATCCTCCATTCTTAGGAGCATTATCTCAATTCATTGAGGTTCTGCTTCTAAGCATATGTTGACAGTTTGACCCAAATAAACTCACAAAAATTCTTTACAGGTTTCAATGATTTTCCCCCCCGTAACAATATGTTAGAGAATCAGGCCCAGGTTATCTATTTTGAAGGTATCTCATTCACGCCCTTGAATTGTTATTTTGTTTAGCCTGAGCCTATGGAAATACTGTCTCAGTGCTATGCACCTTACCTCCTCTCTGCTCTGTGACATGTTTGCCTTTAACCATCAATACTGATGCCCTGCTCCTTGTTTCTAAATGATCTGCATTATTTCCTTTATGTTCTTTTTAGCAACTCTCTTCATTCCTTCATGTCAAATGGTCTTTCAAAGTTTAGTGATCAATCCTCATGCCCAGCTCATCTTGATATTCTTTCCCAAGGATTCTCAATTGTAGCAAGGAAAAAATGAAAATGAATCCAAGAAACTAGAAATTACCAATTTACTAATTTGTGGGGGGTGACATTTCCTTAGATATAAAACAAACTAGCCCAGTTGGCATGGCTCAGTGGTTGAGCATTGACTTATGAACCAGTCAAGGCACATGCCTGGGTTATGGGCTCTATCCCAGTGGGGGAGTGGAGGCATGCAGGAGGCAACCAATCAATGATTCTCATCATTGATGTTTATGTCTCCTTCTTCCTTCCTCTCTGAAATAAATCTATATATATAGAACCCTAAAATGCAAATAGACCAAACAGTGGAACAACCGAACAACAAAACAACTGGTCACTATAACGTGTGCTGGCCACTAGAGGGTGCATGCTGAGCATGGCAGGCATCAGCTTTGGTGGGATGGTAGAGCAGGTGAGTGGGGGTACCAGACCAAGATGGGGCGCTGGTCACTTTCATTGGGGTGAGCCTCCTCATTAAAATACCAATGGCATATTTCACAGACCTAGAAAGAACTCTCCAAACATTCATCTGGAATAAGAAAAAGTCCCTGAATAGCCACAGCAATCCTGATAAAGAAGAACAAAGTAGGTGGGATTTCAAAACCATATTTCAAGCTGTATTACAAAGCCACTGTTCTCACAACTGCATGGTACTGGCACAAGAACAGACATATAGATCAATGGAATATAATAAACCAGAAATAGACCCAAATCACTATGCTTAATTAATATTTGACAAAGGAGGCATGAACATACAATAGAATCAATAAATGGTGTTGGGAGAACACCAGTTCCCAGTTGGTTCAGACATGAGAATTCAGAGGAGCTCTGTGCTCCACCATGGAAAGGTCAGATTTAGCCCAAGGTTGGGGTGAGTGCACGCACCAAGGGAACTGGAGGAGCAGGGAGTTCTGAGCCTGAAAAAAGTATGTGGCTGTTAGAGCTGGTGAATGAGGAAGGGGACCCTCAGAGCTGGTAGCAGAGGGGATCCCCAGAAAGCAACCTATTTATACCCAACAAAGAAGGACAGCCAAAAAAATTTGGGGGAGTGCTGGCTGCTAAACCCAAGGGCGAAAGGGAGTTTGTGCAGACATACGTGCAGAACCTGAGTTCACAAACTTGCATTTCTTCCTATTCTAATACCAGCTTCTGAGTGCTAAGCCAGGAACCTGGGATCACCTGGTGAGGGACACCCTGGGAGACTGCAGGAGAGAACTGTTTTTCTGGAGGCTAGGGATCAGAGCAGGAAGTAACCATTAGAGAGCAGCTCTAGGGCAGCTCATTCCCACAAATCAGTATTGAATACCACAGAGATAGCGGTATCTTAGTTCAGACTAGAGAGGACCAATAGACCCAGAGGTCAATCCAGAAACACTGCCACCAAAGGGCTGAATCACAAATTGGCTCTTGTGTGACACGAATTAAGGAATCAATTTTACTACTACTACCATTTTACTGTTTGTGTCTTTTAAGTGTCATTTTAATTTTCTCTTTATTCTACTTTGGGATTAGTGTTCTACAGCCTATTTTCATCTACCCTTTAGTGTCTTTTTGCTCTACCTCAACTCTACCTTTAGACAACCACTCTTTGGCTAACCTTTCCCTATTTAGTGTCTTGTTTCTCTTACCCTTTTACTGCTTTAGATTTTCCTTATTCTTTCTTTTTACCCCCTGTTCAAAATTTTACCCTACTCACATATTTAATCTCCAACCACCTGCTCCAAGTCCATACACACACCTCTCACTCCTCTGACTCCACTATCCTAAATTGTTTTTCTCTCTGTCCTGTTGTTGTGGTTTACTTGACTGTTGATTATATCGATTTTTTTATGCTTGGTTGTTAGATTGGTTTGCTTATTATTTTCTTTTGGTTCGTTTAGTGGGGTTTTTTGATGTTTTTGTTGTTGTTGTTAGATTATTTTTTATAGACTTTTGCTTCTGGGTTCCCTCACCTCACTTGATATTAGTTGTTGTATGTAGTTTGTATCAATCTCCAGGTACTTGTTGCTGGCTATTGTTGGGATTAGTGGCTGTCCTAGACAAGTTTTCAGCCCATATTTATAGTTTATTCCCCTTTTCTTTCTTATTCTCTTTCTTTTCTCTCTTACCTTCTTTTCTTTTCTTTATTTATTTTTTTACTTCTCCTTTTCCCAATTTCATTTGGCATTCCTTCCTTTTTTTTGAGTGTGTGTGGGTACATGAGTGTCTGTGTGTGTGTGTGTGTGTGTGTGTGTGTGTGTGTGTGTTCTCTTTCTCTCTTCTTTCCCACCTATCACCTAATTTGAATTCCTCTGGAGATTACCTTTATTTGCAGTTACCAATACCGTGAAAGAATCCTGTTCAGTGCCTGGTGCATTGAAACTGGTTGTGTTGTATTCTGTGCCTTTAAAGCAACTCAGGAGAGAGAGAACTAAATAACCAGACACACAGAGAAAAAAGGCCATGGGGAGACAAAGAAACAGCCCACACATGAAAGAAAAACAAGCCTCCCCAGAAAAGAAGGTGAATGAAATGGAGGCAAGCAACCTATCCGAGAAAGAATTCAGAGAAATGGTCATGAGGTGGCTGAAAGGAATGGAAAACAAATTTGACAATATGAGTAAGAACCAAGAGGAAATGAAGAAGAGCCAAGAACAAATTTAAAGTGACATCATGGAAATAAAAAACTCAATAGAAAATATCAAGAATAGACTAGAAGAAGCAGAGGACCGCATCAGTGAGCCAGAACACAAAGTAGGAAAAAATACACAAGCAGAGCAGCTTCTAGAAAAAGAAAGTGGGAGGAGAGCCTAAGGAAAATTTGGGATAACATGAAACAAAACAACATCCGCATAATTGGGCTTCAAGAAGGACAGAAAACTGAGCAAGGAATAGAAAACATATTTGAAGAAATAATGACAGAAAACTTCCCTGATACAGAAAAAAAAACATAAAAATCCAAGAAGCTCACAGAGTCACAAGCAAAATGAACCGCAAAAGAACAACACCAGGGCACATTATAATTAAATTGGCAAACACCAACGACAAAGTAAGAATCTTAAAAGTGGCCAGAGACAGTCAGAAAGTCACCTACAAAGGAGCCCCCATCAGACTAGAAAGTGATCTTTCAACAGAAATTTATCAGTCCAGAAGGGAAGGGAATGACATATACAAAGTCATGCAGAGGAAGGGTCTGAATCCCAGAATACTGTACCTGTCAAGGCTATCAATCAAAATTGAAGGGCAAATCAGGAGCTTCATAGACAAAAAAAGGACTAAGGGAAATCATTACCACAAAACCAGCAATGCAAGAAATTCTAAAGGTTCTGCTTTAAAAAGAAGAAGGAAGCATTATTTCCATGATGTCACTTTTCATTTCTTCTTGGCTCTTCTTCATTTCCTCTTTGTTCTTCTTCATTTCCTCTTAGTTCTTACTCATATTGTCAAATTTGTCTTCCATGACTTTCAGCCACCTCATGACCATTTCTCTGAATTCTTTCTCAGATAGGTTGCTTGCCTCCATTCCATACAGGGGTAAAGAACAAAAAAAGCAAGTAGTAAGTACCTATCAATAATATCTTTAAATGTAAATGGATTAAATGCTCCAATCAAAAACCATAGGGTAATGGACTGAATAAGAAAACAAGACCCATATGCATACTGTCTATAAGAAACCCACCTCTGAAAAAAGGACACACACAGACTGAGGGTGAAAGGATGGGAAAAGGTTCTTCAGGTGAATGGAAATGGAAAAAAAGCTGGGGTAGCAATACTTATATCTGACAAATTAGATCTCAAAGTGAAGGACATAACAAGAGATAAAGAAGGCCACTTCATAACATTAAAGGGAGCAATCCAATAAGAAGAAATAACTCTGGAAAACATATACACACCCCATACAGGAGCAACCAAATACATAAAAAAAAATTTCCTGGAGGATATCAAAGGAGAGATTGACAGCAATACAATCATAGTAGGAGACTTTAATACCACACTATCACTTTGGACAAATCCTCTAAACAAAAAATCACTAAAGAAAGATCAATCCTCAATGACTCAGTAGATCAGTTGGAATTAATTGACATCTTCAGATCATTTCACCCCAAAGCTATACAATATACATTATTTTCAAGTACACATTGATCATTTTCAAAGATAGACCAAGTGTTGGGTCATAGGCAAAGTTTCTCCAAATTCAAGAAGATAGAAATCATATCAAGCATATTCTCAAATCACAATGGCACAAAGCTGGAAATCAACTACAATAAAAACAACCCAAAGAAATCAAACACATGGAGACTAAATAGCATGCTATTAAACTATGACTGGGTTACCAGAGAGATCAAGGAAGACATACAAAACATCATGGAAACAAATGACAATTATAACACAACAATCCAAAATCTATTGGACACAGAGATAGCAGTTTTGAGAGTGAAGTTCATAGCTCTACAATCCCACTGCAAAAAAAAAAAAAAAAAAAAAAAAAAAAAAAAAAAAAAAAAAAAAAAATGGTAATAAATTATATACCCAAACAATACACAGAATTAGAAAGAGAGCAACAAGAAAAGCCCAGTGTAAGCACAAGAAAGGAAATAGTGGAGATCAGAGGACAGATAAACAACAGAGACCAAAGAAACAATACAAAAGATCAACAAAACCAAGAGCTGGTTCTTTGAAAGAATAAACAAGATTGATGAACCTCTAGCCAGACTCACCAAGAAGCAAAGATAAAGGACCCTAAAAATCAAATCAGAAATGAAAGAGGTGAAATAACAACAGACCCCGATGAAATACAAAGGATTGTTAAAAAATACTATGAACAACTCTACTCCAACAACCTGGACAACCTGGAGGAAATGGATATATTCCTAGAAAAATATAACCTTCCAAAACTCAATCAGGAAAAATCTAAACAGCCCAATAGTCCAATAACTATGGAAAAAAATGAAGCAGTCATCAAAAATGTTCCAGCAAACAAAAGTCCAGGGCCAGATGGCTTCACAGGGGAGTTTTACCAGACATTCAAGGAAGAACTAAAACGTATTCTCCTAAGACTATTATAGAAAATTCAAGAAGATGGAACACTTCCAAACCCCTTCTACGAAGCCAGCATCATCCTAATACCAAAACCAGATAAAGATGACACAATGAAAGAGGCCAATATCCCTCATGAATATAGATGCCAAAATCCTCAATAAAATTCTAGCAAATCTGATCCAGCAATACATCAGAAAAATCTTACACCATGACCAAGTAGGATTTATCCCAGGAATGCAAGGATGGTACAATATCTGCAAATCCATAAATGAGATACATCACATAAACAAATTGAGAGATAAAAATCACATTGTCATATCAATTGATGCAGAGAAAGCATTTGACAAAATCAAACACCCTTTCTTGATAAAAATTCTCAACAAGGTGGGAATAGAAGGATTATACATCAACATAATAAAAGCAATATATGATAAATCCACAGCAAAAATCATTCTCAATGGGCAAAAACTACAACCATTTCCCTTAAGAACAGAAACAAGACAGGGTTGCCCACTCTCACCACTCCTGTTTGACATAGTACTGTAATTATTAGCCATTGCAATTAGACAAGAAGAAGAAATAAAAGGTATCCACATTGGAAAAAAATAAGTAAAGCTATCCTTATTTGCAGATGACATGATATTGCACATAAAAAACCTAAAGACTCCATAAAAACACTAATAGACTTAATAAATTAGTTCAGCAATGTAACAGAATACAAAATTAATGCCAAGAAATCGATGGCATTTCTATACACCAATAGTGAACTTGCAGAAAGAGAGACGAAAAAAGCAATCCCATTTACCATCACACCAAAAAAATTAAAATACCTAGGAATAAACTTAACTAAGGAGGTAAAAGTCCTATTTATGAAAAACTACAGGACACTGAAAAAAGAGATAGACGAAGATGTAAACTGGTGGAAGAACATACCACGTTCATGGTTTGGGAGAACCATCATCATTAAAATGTCCATACCACCGAAAACAATCTATAAATTTAATGCACTCCCCATTAAAATACTAACAGCATATTTCACACACCTACAAAGAACTCTTCCAAAATTCATGTGGAATAAAAAGACCCCAAGTACTAACAGCAATCCTGAGAAGAAGCAAAAAGTCGGTGGGATTTCAATTCAAGATGTCAAGCTGTATTACAAATCTACTTTTCACAAAACAGGCTGGTACTGGCACAAGAACAGACATATAGACCAATGGAATAGAATAGAGAATCCAGATATCAATCCAAACTACTATGTGCAATGAATATTTGACAAGGGAGGCATGAGTATAAAATGGAGTCAAGACAGTCTCTTCAATAAATGGTGTTGGCAAAATTGGACAGATACATGCAAAAAAAAGAAAAAAAAGAAACTAGACCACCAACTTACAGTATGCACAAAAATAAACTCAAAATGGATACAGGAATTAAAAGCAAGACAGGAAACCCTAAAAATATTAGAGGAATCCAGAGGAAGAGAAATCTCAGACATATGCCGAAAGAACTTCTTCACGGATACTACTCCTACAGCAATGGAAGCTAAAGAGAAAATAAACAAATGGGACTACATCAAAACAAAAAGCTTTTAACGGCTAAAGAAACCATCAACAAAACAACAAGGAAACCCACTCTATGGGAGAACATATTTGCAAATGTTACCAGTGATAAAGGTTTAATCTCAAGCATCTACAGGCAATGTATACAACTTATTAAAAGGAAGACAAATGATCCAATAAAAAAAATGGGCAACGGACCTAAATAGAATCTTTTTGAAAGAAGACAAAAGGAAGGCCCAGAGACATATGAAAACCTTCTCAAAGTCACTAATTATCCAAGAGATGCAAATTAAAACGACAATGCGGTATCATCTCACACCTGTGTGAATGGCTTTCATCAACAAATCAACAAATGACAAGTTTTGGTGCGGATGCTTAGAAAAAGGACCTCTCGTGCACTGCTGGTGGAATTGCAGACTGCTGCAGCCACTGTGGAGCACAGTATGGAGTTTCCTCAAAACACTAAAAATGGAGCTCCTATTTGACCCAGTGATTCCACCTCTAGGAATATATTCAAGAAACTAGAAAAGCGAATTAGAAAGGATATATGCACCCCGATGTTCATAGCAGCACAATTTACCATAGCTAAGATTTGGAAAGAGCCTAAGTGCCCATCAGCAGATAAATGGATTAAAAAAACTGTAGTACATCTACACAATGGAATACTACACTGTGGTAAAAAAAAAAAAGAAGGAGCTCCTACCATTTGCAACAACTTCAATGGAGCTGTAGAACATTATGCTAAGTGAAATTAGCCAGGCAGAGAAAGATAAGTACCACATGATCTCACTCATTTGTGGAATATAATGAATGACAGAGACTGATGAACAAGAACAGATCAGGAGACCCATAAATGTCCATCAGAGTGTCAAACCTCAGGGTAAGTGGAGGGTGGTGGGCGTAAGGGGGAAAGTCAATACATTTGACCTCTTGAACTAAGGTAAGTAATTTTTTTTACCTTCCTGACAAAATTTATATAAAGTTATAAAAAAATTGGCAGCGAGTTTGAAATTGAATTGACATGGACTAGAGCATGTCATCTCCTAGGGACACCAGTCCTTAGGCTAGGCCTCCCTTAATAAACCCTGTGACACCGCAATATCCTTACATGATATTATTCCACAATGTAATTATAATTTTTGATATTTGACAATAGCACATTGTACAATTATCCCCAAAAAACTTACAAACTAATTCTTTGAATGTTTGGCAGCAATTAAAAAAAAAGAGCAGGAAAGGAATTAATCCTTTTCAGAAGGAATTAGGCACTGGGAAGGCACTTGAGCATTCTATATTGCCCCCTCTTGCCCATTTTGCCAAGAGGGACCCTTTTCTCATAATTGAAGTGCATACAGCTGTTGCCTGAGCTTTCAGTTCAAGCTGAGGTTGAAGCCTCATGGTGGCTGGCACCATGGATCTGTCTTTCATCCAATGGGGTGAGCTGGACACTCCCTGGAAAAAAAAACCTGAGTCCTCCAAGATATGTGATCAGTAACGGGAACTCCACCAGCAGGTGAGGGGATCCCAAGGGCAGTTGCTGGGCATGGAGGCCATGAGGGCATGCATTTCCAAGGAGACAGAACTGAACCTTACACCACCCTGTTTGGCCCCGAAGGATGGCTGCTTAGCCAGAGATGGGTAAGATTCCTCAGGGAAGGAGCATCCTTAGACAGGCACAGCTGCAGAGGGGTTATCAGGAGAGAAGTTAAAGGTCAACAGAGGTGGGGCACAGACCCTCACTCCCCTAACTTTGCAGGGGCCTAAACTCTCACCCCTTCTGAGAGAGGTCTCCTTCCCCCACAGCTCCTTCGCTTTCCAGTCACAGCTCAGGTTGGGACCTCACAGACAGAGACTGGGCCAGCAACAACAGCCCTATACATAAATTCACTCTAGCACCAGAAATGCTCAGGGCATACTCAAGAATGCAAATAATACTTTCCAATAATATTTACAGGGTAAACTAAGATTATTGTTTGAGTTTTAAATTTGACAGCAAAATAGTAATCACATTTTCAGATTAATTTAAATTGGTTAATTGAAATAATTGAATACTCAAGAAAATTTAAATGTACTGGACAAAAAGCTGTTCCTAAAATATTAACTAAAATTTCTATTAGTAGCTCATCTCTTTGTAAAATAGCGTAACATGCAAAGAGCCTAAAGCAGTCATAGTTTTGTGCAAGAATTAAGATTTAAAGTTACCAAGGCTGCAATATAAAATTTCCAAAAACCTCCATTAATCGAAAAAGGGGGGATAGTGGGGTAATATCATGTAAGGAAAAATATCCTTTAAGTAAATTACATCTAGAATATTCTTACTTCAGAAAATTAATTTCCATTTGTAATGCTAACAGCAGGACACCCATGAAAAACACACAAGATGTCAAAAAAAGCAAAGGAAAATCATCTGGGCAAAGATAAAAAGAATCCCAAGTCTACTTTACAGCAAAGATTCTTTTATTAAATTTTGGTGGAGAATATATTTGTATACTTTCAGAAAACATCTCCAAGACCATATGGATGCCTGCAACAAGAGGAACTGACAGGTCTGTTCCGACTGAAAAGACAGGCCAGAGATGGAAGACGCTGAGGACACCTTGCCATGCTAACAGTCAGAAACTGTGCATCGTTGCAGGTGGCCCAAACCAGAGAGGGTGGAACCTGCATTGCTACCATTTGTCCACCATCCAGATACCATTGCTGGCATGTACACATAAGGAACTATTTGACATTGAAACTGGGACTCAGAACTGTTGGACACTGAAACTGAGACTCAAACATTTTGTGTTCTTATATCTAGTATGCAGATGCAAGATTTTTTTAAAGAAAAGAAGTGGGGGGAAAGATAGATACAGAGGCAAAGAAGCATTGAACAGACTGTCAAACTACAGTGGGAAGGCAGGGGAGGGTGAAGGTGGGGGCTGTGGGAGATCAACCGAAGGACCTGTATGCATGCATATAAGCATAATCAATGGCTACAAGACACTGAGTGGGGGGCAGGTGAGGGCATGTGCTGGGGGGTAGGGAGGGGCAGGGGGAGGTTAATGGGGAAAAAACATACGTACTACTACTTGTAATACTTTAAAGAGTAAAAAATATATATATACTGAATATAAATAAATAAATAAAATCCTTTCAGTAAAAAAACAAAAAATGGTGTTTGGAAAATTAGACAGATACATGCCAAAAAAAAAAAAAAAAAAACAAAAACCGAAACTAGAGCACCAACTTACACCATACCAAAAATAAACTCAAAAAGGGTTAAGGAGTTAAGCATAAGACAGGAAACAATAAAAATACTAGAGGAATCCACAGGCAGAAAAATCTCTGATATATGTCGAAGCAATTTTTTCACTGATACTGCTCCTAGGCCTATGGAAACTAAAGAGAAAATAAAAAATGGCACTACATCAAAACAAAAAGCTTTTGTACAACAAAGGAGACCATCAATAAAACAATAGGAAAGCCCGCTGCATGGGAGAACATATTTGCCAATGATATCAAAGATAAGAGTTTAATCTCCAACATTTACAGGGAACTCATACAGCTTAACAAAAAGAATATAACCCAATCAAAAAATGGACAACTGATCTAAATAGACTCATTTCGAAAGAAGACAAAAGGAAGGCCAAAACATATGAAAACCTACTCAAAGTCACTAATCATTAGAGAGATGCAAATCAAAACAATAATGCAGTACCATCTCACACCTGTCAGAATGACTTTTATCAACAAATCAACAAATGACAAGTACCGGTGATGATGCAGAGAAAAAGGAACCCTCTTGCATTCCTGATGGGAATGCAGACTGGTGCAGCCACTGTAGAGAACAATATAGAGTTTACTCAAAAAACTAAAATTGACCCAGTGATCCCTAGGAATATATCCCAAGAAACTAGAATCACAAATCAGAAAGGATATATGCAACCCTATATTCATAGTAGCACAATTCACCATAGCTAATATTGGGAAACAGTCTAAGTGCCCATCAGCAGATGAGCGGATTAAAAAACTGTGGTACATCTATGCAATGGACTACTATGCTGCGGTAAAAAAGGAGTTCTTACCATTTGCAACAACATGGATGGAGTTGGAGAGCATTATGCTAAGTGAAATAAGCCAGGCAAAGAAACATAAATATCACATGATCTCACTCATTTGTGGAATATAATGAATAACATAAACTGATGAACAAAAATAGATCCAGAGACAGAGAAACATCTATTAGAACATCAAACCTCAGGGAACTAGGGGTGTAAGGGAGAGAAATTAACCAAAGGACTTATATGCATGCATATAAGCCTAAGCAATTGACACAGACATCAAGGGAGTGGGGACATGAACAGGACGTGAGGGGTAATGAGGGAATAAGTACATATATGTAATACCTTAAGCTGCAGGGTCATTATCAGAAATTGGGCACAGGTACATCAATGAATTTGATGTTGTCATCCTCGCTAATATCAGCCCCCTCAATCACAGGCAAGAAGTAGGGCTCTCCCCCTTGAAGCGAATTTGCCACAGTGAGATATAAAAGCTGTGTATAATAGTGACTGTTAAATTTATATTTTGTTTAAGAATTAGTGTTGTGGGGTGACTTACATGACCAGTTGCAAATGACCACGGAGGCGGCTAAGTTGGTAATAAGTAAGCAAGGATTTATTATGCTGGCCGCGAGGGCACCACACATCAGTGGAGTCCACACTCATGACCGCGCTGACCCAAGTGTAGGCAGTCCTTTTAAAGGGTCTTAACCATAAATTTCCATTGTTCTAAATTCCACGAACAGCCTTTAGGGTCATATCTGGAATAGGGGGGTTTCAGTGGACTATGATTGATTCCTGTTGCCTGCTCCTTATCTCTAATCATACATCCTGCTAGACATTGGAATGTCGACCTATCTTGTGAAAGCAGATAGTACAGCCCAATTCTTAGCAATACTGAGTCAACAAGAATCAATCTTTTATGGTTCTGGTCCTCAGGCACAGGAAAATAACCTTTGTGATATGGGATGGATTTATGTGAGCTTCCAGGTCTCAATCTGGAAGCTGAAGTAACTACCCTATTATTTTAAGCAAGTAAGTGTGTACAGAGACCAGAAGAGCAGGGTTAAAATTCAAACAGCAGTTTTTACCTGAGATGAAAGTTCTTAAGGTCTATTTCAATTAGAACAAGAAATAACCAAAGTAAACAAGTAACCAATTAACTGTACTTTTCCTAGGGCAGTGGAAAAAGCAGTTCTCCAATCCCATTCTTATATGTCACAATATGCCCTAAGATGTTAATATACAAGGATATAACAAATGAAGTAATTGGTAATGAGGCTAAATAATGCAGAATGGTATGTAAATTGAATTGTTTCAGGTTTTTCAGACCATTAGCTTTATTGTTTTGTTTTAAGCCTCAAGGAAGAGAATATGTTTATTGATTTGAGAGAGAGAGGTGGGGGGGGACATCAATGTGAGAGAGAAATGTTGATGGTTGCTGCTTATTCAAGCCCAGACCTGGATTGAATCTGAAACCAAGGTATGCGCCCTGACCAGGAATGGAACTTGCATCCTTTTTGATGTACAGGGTAATTCAAGGCCATTATCTCTATTCCACAAGTACTATAATAATTAGGGCCTAATTAACCTTCAATTAATGGTGAAAATAAATGCATGGATTCTAAGGAGAAGCAATTATTTGATAATTTTTCAAAAATGATTTTTCTTATACTAAATCAGTGTCTTATAGTGGCCAGATCAGATCGTGTGCTTCTCCAACACCTATCAAAGAAATATAATCATAGTGCAAATGTTCATTTGTTTTTATTCTTCATCACACCATGGGACTGGCAGAAGTATTACTCCCATATTAACTGAATACAATTACAAGTAATGAAGTTTTTGGTGGTGAGGGGAAAAAGGGATTGCTGTGTGGCTATATTTAACTACTAATATCTAATTAGAGCTCCCCCAAATCTGGCAATGTTTCACTTGCAAAGTAAGACAATTACATATATTACCTGTCATTTAATCAAAACCTCAACAATGCAAGGAGTGTAACTTTTGATTTCTGAAAATGCATAATACACACAAGCAAGCTTGATTGCTGGGTTACATATTGAAAGTTTCTGTGACAAAAATTCTTTATAAACACATTAGCATTTCAAGTTGTGTGCATAATAAGTTTTACTACTTGGGTTCTGGATTCACTCAAAGCACTTTTTAAATTTCTACTGAGCACAAACATGCAACATCAATTAAAGAGAGACATAAGTAATTGTAAATATTTTTCGATCTCTCTTGATGAAACTAGTGATGTCACATCACATGCTCAGTTGGCCATTATTGGTCGATATTCTGATGGTCTCACAATGAGAGAAGAGTTGATAAAGTTAGTATCAGTGCCAACAAGTACATAAGGAAGTGAAATATGTAAGATTGTTGTACATACATTTTGTGACCTAAGCATTGATGTCTCTAAAGTTGTGTCAGTGACGACAGATGGGGCACCAAACATGGTGGGGGGAAAAGTTGGATTTGTCAAATCATTTATGGAAGCTATTGGACATCCGATTGTGCCTTTTTATTGTATTATCCATCAGGCGGTTTTATGTTCCAAGGCAGGATTCACCGACTTAAACGACTTAATGCAAGTTGTTACAAAAAGTTAATTTAATAGCTGTTTGCCCCTTCACAAGCAAGAATTTTCTGCACTTTTACTGGAGTTTGATTCCACCTAAAGTGGACTGCTGATGTACAATAATGTAAGATGGCTGAGCCAAGGCAAAGTTCTTGAGCGCTTTGTGGATTGCTTTGAAGACATTAAGGTATTTGAGGATAAGGATCTGGGAAACTTTTCTCAGCTCAATGATGATAAGTGGGTCAACACCCTAATATTTTATATAGATCTCTCCGTTCATATTAGTGTACTGAACTTAAAGTTACATGGTTTTGGCAAAAGTATCGATGTTATGTTTGGATACATAAAAGCTTTTGAGAGTAAACTTAAAAATTTCCAGCGAGATGTAGAAACTAAAACTTATAAGTATTTTCCTCGAGTAACAAAGTATTTTGAGAAAGCCAGTGCAGCTGTACAAAATGAAATGGAACACTTCCATATAAAGTACCAGCATGTTTTAGACTAGTTACTTTACCAGTTCAGTGATAGATTTAATCAATTGAGAAGCCTAGAACAGACCATAAAAAAATTAAGTATCCTGATGTAATAGTCTACAGTAGTTTGCAATTAAATGGTTTCCAATGGATGCAAATTGATGATTTGCAGATGCAACTTGCAGAATTTCAAGACAGCATGTAGGCTCAGGTGTTTGTGGACTTGAGGTCAAAGCTTGAGAATCTGGAAAGGTGCTGCTTGGAGAGTCAAGAGAAGTGCCGCTAAGAACAGGAAATTTGGAGTGCCTGGAACCGATTACCAGACACTTTTAGCACCCTGAAAAATATAGCAATGGCTTTACTCATAAGTTTTCCCTCTATGTACTTTTGTGAGACCTTATTCTCAGCATTAAATAATATGAAAACCAACAAAAGAAACAGATTGACAGATGAAGTTAGTAGTGCTTGCTTGGGCTTGAAGTGTACAAAATACCAACTTTCAATTGAAGGGTTATCCAATGAAATTCAGCAACAAAAAAGTCACTAAGAGACAGGTTAGATAAAGAATTCCCCCTACCCCTCACTTGTCTTAGTTCATGGTACCCCACACAAGTTAAATAATTTCAAGACCAACAAAATAAACAGACTGACTGATGAACAAAGAAGTCACTAAGCAGGTAAGTTAAATAATTAGTTTTTGGTTTATTAAATACAGTTATATATTACAATTATACATTTTTATTATTTAAACTATAAATATCTCAAAATTATGTGTTTTTTTTTCTCAAAGTGACACACCACCCGAGTTATGCTCAGTTTTTTGGTGAATTTTGACACACCAAGGTCAAAAGGTTGCCTATCACTGTCCTAGATATGCAGTGTGGGTCAGAACTGAAGGAAAGTGTCACCACATGCCGGAATGATAAGGGGTGTGGCACAAAGCAAACAGAATCTGGAGCGACTAGACAGATCAGGGGCAACTGGGCAAACTGCAGGGACAGCACAGAAGAGATTGCTCTGGAACACAGGACCAGCTTTCATTTTGTCCTCTATCACTTCCCACTTCTTTCACCCTAAACCTCTCCTTTCCCACCTTCATGACCTTAGCAGGCAGTCAGGAGTGGAGTGGGGACCACTATCTTGCCGGTCAGGATCTGATATTGGACCTTATGGCTTACAAGGGCCTCCACGTCTTGTCGTGCCTCCTCTTTTTGCACCACTGTTGGTGTGTTTAAGGCGATTTTCACCAAAGTGAATCTTTGGGCTGCGTGGTAAAGTGCTGCTGCAATCAGCTTCTTGGGCTACAGATTGGAAAAGGAGATCTCGCTAGCCCTAACTGCACTTCATTTCTCCCTTGTTTGTCTTCTGCTGCTTCATGCCCAGATCTGGGGATACTTATGATGCAGTCCCAATTTGAGTGGGAGATCTAGGGCGGGCACAGGGAGGGGCCAAGGGAAGAGCTGGAGGGCATAAAAGTGCTGGACATTGGGGGTGGGAGTTGTCAGTAGAGCCTCATAGCCTACTGGGGCCTCAAGGGCATTCCAGGCATGTGACCATCCATTCTCTATGCCCTCAGATAAGGACAAGATAGGAATAAACCCTGTTTGCCTTCTCTTTCTTTCTCTGTCCAGGTCACAATAGCCTCTGACCCTTGCTTCTGGTTTCCCAAATTTAGGCCTGGACCCTTATGAGGCCAGGAACTCTAACTTGGTGGAAACCTAAGTTTTCTCAGCTCGGCACCCTTCCAGGTCCCAAAAGCACAGTTCCATTATTGTTTTTTTCCTTTATAATACCTCCCCTTAAAGAATACTCAGAAGCCCATTGATACTTAGTTTCTTGGTTCCTTCTCTCAATATTTTTTTTTCTATCTTGGCATTTGTTTTGTAATTTTAATTTCCCAAATTAAAGCAATGCTAAATCAGAAATATAGGACTCCAGTCTCTTCCAATTCCCATTTTTTGCAGGCAAGACAAGATGAGACTCAGAGGAGGAGAGAAATATCTTAGTGAATGCCTGAAATAATTCAGATCTTTTCACTCTCCCAGGTCAGGGAAAGCAGAGTAAGAATTCAGCCCAGAACTGTTTCTCTTCGGCCACCAGCTGTGAAATCTGAAGGGAAAAAAACAACAGCAACATGGTTATGAACATACCTATGAGTTTAGGGAGGTGAAAGTGTGATTGGAGAAAGCAGAATTTAGCTAGATGTTAACCAGCTCTGGTGGGAAACAAACAATCTCAAAGGGGATAAGTTATAAATCATTATTGGAACATTTACTAGTACATGCACAGCCAGTATAATCATGCTATTTCTTCACAAGCAATTTTCCATGATTAGTGACACTGATAGAGAACCTCACTATGTGAAATACATGCTTTGGAAGTTGATGACTGGGGCTGGCTGTAAAGAGTTTATAAATAGTTCTGTTGCCAAGACAGTAGAGTGGTCTCTTTTGTGAAAGCAGTAATACCACAAAAAAGAATCCAACTGTGTTAGAGATTCCCCCATCCACTTAAATACTTATTAAAGGAATCCTATCTAATAAAAGAGTAATATGCAAATTTGACCATACCTTTGCCACACCCACAAGCCATGCCCACAGCCATGCCCACCAGCCAATCAGGAGCAGATTATGCAAATAAACCCCAACAAAGATGACTGCCGCCACTGACAGCAGGAAGAAGGCTTGGGTTTCCCTGGTAACAGAGGGAGCCAAGCAGCCTGCTGTTGCCTGCCTAGGCCTCCACTCAATGTTACAAAGTTTCAGTTATAAAAGATACAGAAATGGCAGCAGCCACTGAGCTGGAGAGAACAGAGGCTTGGGTTTCCCTGGCAACAGAGGAAAACAAGCTTTCAGCCTGCTGTTGCCTGCCTAGGCCTCCACTCTAGGCTACAAAGTTTCAAACAGAAATGGCTGCCACCATGGAGCAAGCAGAAGGCTTGGCTCCGCTCTAGGCTACAAAGTTTCAATTGTAGACATATATTAATCCCAGATACTGAGGCCTCTGCTTGTGTTGCTGGGGAGAATGGCCAGCCTGCAAACCTCCACAGGCCCCTCACCCAGGCTGCCCCTCACCCAAAGGGAACTCCCACCCTGATCTGGAACACTCTTCAGGGCAAACCAGCTGGCCCCCACCCATGCACCAGGCCTCTGTCCTATCTAATGAAAGAGAAATACGCAGATTGACCATCACTCCAACACACAAGAGGGCTGCCTCCATGTTGTCAAAGATCCTGCTCCCATGTGGACACAAGATGGCCACCAGAAGATGGCCAGCAGGGGAGGACAGTTGGGAGGGATCAGGCTGGCAGAGGAGGGAAGTTGGGGGCAAACAGGCTGGCAGGGAAGCAGTTAGACATTAATTAGGCTGGCAGGGTAGTGGTTAGCAGGTGACCAGACTGGCAGGTAGAAGTGGTTAGGGGCAATCAGGGAGGTAGACAGGTGATCAGTTTGGAGCCAGCAGTCCTGGATTGTGAGAAGGATGTCCGACTGCCTATTTAGACCTGATCTCAGTAGGATTGGGCCTAAATGGGCAGTTGGACATCCCTCGAGGGGTCCCAGATTGGAGAGGGTCCAGGCTGGGCTAAGGGACATCCCCCACCCCTGTGCACGAATTTTGTGCATGGGGCCTCTAGCTTTAATATAAGAGTCACCACCTATGTTCAAATAATTCCACATGAGAGTTTTTCCCACTGAATTTACTCTGAGTCCATGGCCTGTCTCCACTGTGGGAGTTTTGTGGAAACAGCCTTCATTTTCTTGGCTGGGCTGCAGATGGGAAGGTAGATGGAGGGCAACAGCAGGGAGCCTGTGCTTTACACAGGACCAGATATTTGAGTTTACTTAGAAATATTGGCATCTTATATTCTTTCTGTTGTCTTTTTTCAGGTCTGGCCATTATAAATGAGCATTTAACAGGCAACCTTTAGTGTAGGCTGAGGAAAGCTCAACATCCTAAGATGTTTCTCTTTACAGCTTAGAGTCTATGCTAGTCTGGCCCTGTGATACACACCACAAAGATGACTGAACAAATTGTTTCTTCTATACAATTACCTACCAGAGGCATTAGGCCTTGGGCTGGCTGGGGATGAGCCATCAGTTGGACATCCCCTAAGGGCTTCCAGTATGTGAGAGGGGGAAGGTTGGGCTGAGGGACCACTCATGCCCCCCCATGCACAAATTTTGTGCACCGGGCCACTAGTGTTAAATAAAAGTGCCTAAATGCTAGGAAGCAATTCCAGCATGTAACAATTACAAGAGTTTCATCAAAAGGTTTGTGAAGCTTAGGATCTCAACAAGGGTTGTATCAAATGTAATTACCTATTGGGAAGGCTAAATGGCACTTCCCCCAAAACTGAATACAGCTCAGGGCATTTTATTGCCTCCTGTTGTCCAAACACCTAACACCTGTAGGCTATTCCCCAAACTGACAATGCTTATGTATCCTACTCTTTCACATGTATATCTCCACCATGCCTGAGGAAAAATTGTGTTAATAAAAGCAAGGGTCCTAGACAAGGAGGTAGTCTTCTAGCTCCTTTAGCTGAAGATCCTCTGACCCCCAAGGAGTCCTTGGATTCCTTCTTGAATCTATGTATCAGCCCCTTTCTCCAGATTGCTGAACCCTTTGTAAGGCTGGGTGGGACAAGAACCCCAGCACTGAGAGTGAACATTTCACCTGCTTTTGACCAATGAGTAAATTGAAGTTCTGAAGAATAGCTCAAGGTTGCACAACCAGGATGTATCAGAGCTTGTGCTGGAACATAGGTCTCTTAACTCTAAGCTTAGTTTTCTATCCACCACACCATGCTGCCTTAAGGTATAACAGATGTTCTTTGCCTCTCACCACTGGTATCACATATCATACATATCATAGCAAGCAGTCTGAAACTATGAACTCTGGTTTTTGCCATTTGAGGTCTTCACCTCACAAAGGGATTTTATGTAAACCAATCCCATGCAAATTTCTAAAGCATACCATGAGAAAAGTTTCTAAGAGTAATTTCACATATGAGCATGAGAACACTTTTCATTACAGCATAGCTATGCATAGCATCAGTAGTGAAGACAATGGTTTTTGGTTAAATAAAGGAGACAACTGCAGTCTTGCTGGATTTATCAAGAATAAAACAAATCGTATCTTGGAAGAAGGATGCAATCAGTGCTCCTTATCTCTGTCCAATCTTTGAGGCATTGTGGAGTAAAGGCTATAAGCACAAACTGAAATCTTTCCCAGAGGTTTCTCAGCAGACTATTTCTGATGTCTCATTTGGCCAGACTTCATCTAATCATTCCTAAATCAATTATTGACAAGGAGAATTAATGGAATTTCCATGATTGGCTTAGTCTATTAAAAACTTACTCTGGTCTGAGAGGAACCAGGTTTTGTAGGGTAAACAAAATTGGGATTCTTGTAACTATGAAGAAGGGGAATATATAAAAAATAGGTAACCAATAATACATAAGAAATGTCTAAACATTATCATTAGTGCAATCCTTCACAGTTTTATCAGTATATTGTTGCAACTTTGGGACTTTTCAAAGCGGATAAACTATTCAGAAATCCTTCTTTTAGACATAAGCTTTAGATATTTCCTTTTTGTACATAAACCACTTTCATTGTAAAAATGCCAATTTTAATTGACCTAAAATGTTTGGTTCTTCAGTTCATTGGTCTTTGAAATTTTCTGCCCACAAATACAGCTACAAAAAAAAAATTGAGAAAATACAGTTGTGTTGGGCTTAAAAGAAAATCTCCAAGTAAACCCTAGCTGGGTAGTTCAGTTGATTGGAACACTACACAAAAAGGTTGCAGGTTCAATCACTGTTTGAAACATGTACAGGAGGCAACTGATCAATGTCTAATGGAAGTTAGAACATGTAAGAAAAATGTCAGAGGACCAAAATAGGAAAAAGAGGTCAGCATCATAGAAGGTTGGGAGCAATCCAAGAGGACTAGCTACTTGTGTAAGTTATATTTTTCTTCAATCTGCGTATCAACTGGAGTATTGAATAACAAGTCTTGGCCTCTGAGATTTATATGTTGCACTTTCCATGTCTGAAGTAAATACCCCCACATATGAAAAAAACAGAGTATTTTCAGGGATAGGGGAATGAGATAAGGGTCCAAATTATGGGATGTAAAGGATAGAAGAACTGAAGAACAAGATCTCAGAAATAAACCTGCCTTGATGCTATTACACTAGATTCCAGTTATTAAATTGGTCTTTTAAAAAATGTAAAGAATTGACTGAAAGCTTCTGATAAACTATCAGTCATCTAAAAGAAGGGCCAAGAAACTAAAAAACTTTTCACTTCTTTAAGTTTTCTCTCATTAAACCATAACACCCTTGTTTTCCTTTTGACCTTGAAGTCTCAAAACTTAACTTAAAAATGAAACTGCTTTCTTTGTAACTGATGTAGAAAATAATACCTTTACTAGAAAGTTAGTGGCTTTTGTTCTTTATACAAGGTGAAGGGAAGTAGATTTACACTTGATCATATAGAACATAATAAAATAATTAATGAATTATAATACCAAAATAAACTGTTTTGCATGCTCACAACTATAAACTTATTTTTGTCCCGCCCTTTATATTTACCATTAGACACACCTTCCTACTTGTGGAAAAAAGTGCTAGGAAATTGAACAATGCCTTCTCTCTCCCTCACTCTATAAGGGATCAGTCACCATATTCTGCCAAGCATTCTAGGACAATATATCTTGCATCTTTTCTTTTCCATTTTCAGCACTGCCATCCTCACAGCATCTTCTTACTAGCATTGCCATCCTCACGGAACCTTCTAACAAGCTCACCTTTAGTTTATTTTGAAAGTCTCTTTAGCTTTCTCACCCTTTGTTCCTGTTAATCTTTGGCTCTGCCGTAATTCAATCTCATAAATGAAGCTTGTATTAAAGAAAAAAGGAGATGAGATGAGAGGAGAGGAAAGGAGAGAGAGAGAGAGAGAGAGAGAGAGAGAGAGAGAGAGAGAGAGAGAGAGAGAGAGAGAGAGAGAGAAATGGAGCTCCCATTCGACCCAGTGATCCCACTTCTAGGAATATACCCCAAGAAACTAGAAACGAGAATTAGAAAGGATATATGTACCCCTATGTTCATAGCAGCACAATTTACCATAGCTAAGATTTGGAAATAGCCTTAGTGCCCATCAGCAGATGAGTGGATTAAAAAGCTATGGAACATTTACACAATGGACTACTACACTGCGGTAAAAATGAAGGAGCTCCTACCATTTGTAACAACATGGATGGATTTTCAGAGCATTATGCTAAGTGAAATTAGCCAGGCAGAGAAAGACAAATATCACATGATCTCAGTCATTTGAGGAATATAATGACATAGACATAGACTGATGAACAAGAATGGATGTAGAGACTGAGAAAAGTCCATCAGAATGTCAAACCTCAGGAGAACAATCCAAGACCATGTGGGTTCCTGCGACTGTGAGGAACTGACAGATTTGTTCCAGTCATGAGGATGGTCCAGAGATGGGGGACACCGACGACACCTTGCCATGCTAGCAGTTGGCAGCTGTGCAAGTCTGCAGGCAGCCCAGGAACAAACCACAGAGGATGGATCTTGCATCGCTACGATGTGTCCACCATCTGGATACCATTGCTGACATGTACACATAAATAATTATTTGACACTGAAACTGGGACTCAGAACAGTTAGACATTAAAATTGAGACTGAAACATTTTTTGTTCTTATACATTTATTTCTAGTATGCAGAGGCAAGATATTTTTGAAGAAAAGAAACAGGGGAGAGTGATTGATATAGAGGCAGAGAGGCATTGAACAGGCTGTCAAGCTACAGGGGGAAGGCTGGGGTGGATGGGAGGTGTATGCTGGGGGAGATCAACTGCAGTACTTGTATGCATGCATATGAGCATAACCAATGAATGAAAGACCCTGGGGTGGGGAGCGGGGTGGGTGGGGACATATGCTGTGTGGTAGGGGAGGCTCAGGGGAGGATAATCGGGAGGGGGAAAGGAAAACATGTACTACTATTAAATATAATTTATACTGCAAAAACATCAATAAAATATATTAAATTGAAAAAAAAGAATCCCCAAACACCAATCAGAAAAATATATGTGTCACAATGTTCATAGCAGCTTTACTTATAATAGTTAAGATCTGGCAACAGTGTAAGTGCCCATCAGTAGATGGGGTAGACAAAAAAATGTGGTGTATTTATATAATGCAAGTATAAAAAGAAGGATCTCTTACCTTTGAGACAGCATAAAGGGACATGGAAAATATTATGCTAAGTGAAATAAGCCAGTCAGAAAAAGATAAGTATCACATGATCTCACTTATATGTTGAATCTAATAAACAAAATAAACTGACAAATAAAATAGATCCAGAGACATGAAGCATGGAACAGGTTGACATATCTCAGAAGGAGGGTGGGAGTGGATAGATGGGGAGACATTAACCAAAGAATTTATATGCATATATGTGTAACCCATGGACACAGACAATAATGTGGTAAAGGCCTGAGAAGGGGGATGGGGACAGAGTAGAAGGGGTCAATGGGGAAAAAGAGGGGGACATCTGGAATATTTTCAACAGTAAACATACATTTTTTAAAAAATTTACATAAAGTAGTTTAAATTTTACCCTCCCAGTACTTCTCTCAGAATCAGAAAATAAACTACAGTTATGTGTTGCATAACTACATTTTGGTCAATGACATCTCATATATGACAGTGGTTCTATCCTATATAATAAAGAGGTGATATGCAAATTGACCATCACTCCAACACACAAGATGGCTACCCCATCTGGTCAAAGATGGCTACCCCCTTGTGGGCACAAGATGGCTGTCACAAGATGGCCAGTAGGGGAGGGCCATTATGGGTGATCAGAACAGCAAGGGAGGGCAGTTGGGAGGGATCAGGACTGAAAGGGAGGGCAGTAGTGGGAAATCAGGCCTGCAGGGGAGGGCAATTGGGGCTGACCAGGCCTGCAGGAGAGGGCAGTTGTGGGTGACGAGGCCTGTAGGGAAGAAAGTTGTGGGTGACCAGGCCTGCAGGGGAGTGTATTTAGGAGCAACCAGGCCAGTAGGGGAGGACACTTGGGGGCAATTAGGCTAGTAGGGGAGCAGTTAGACATCTCTCAGGTTGGCAGGGGAGTTGTTAGGGTGTAATCAGGATGGCAAGCAGGTGGGAGGTTGGGAGCCAGTAGTACCAGATTATGAGAAGGATGCCTGATTGTGGGTTTTGGCCTGATCCCTGTGAGATTGGGCCAAAATCAGCAGTCGGACATCCCCTGAAGGGTCCCAGATTGGAGAGGGTGCAGGATGGGCTGATGGACACCCCTCCAGTGCACTAATTTCATGCACCAGGTCTCTAGTCTATACTAATAAAAGGGTAATATGCTAATTAGACCTGGAGACCTTCTGGATGTTCTTCCTGACCAAAGCCATTGTGGTGGGGCTAAGGTAGAGGCAGTTAGGGGTGATCAGGCCAGGAGGAGAGGGCAATTTGGGGATGATCAGGCCAGTAGAGGGGAGTTAGGGAAGAGCAGGCTTGCAGGGGGGCAGTTACATGTGATCAGGCCAGCAGGGAGGCCAATTGGGGGCTAGCAGGTTGGCAGGGGACAGTTGAAGGTGATCAGACCAGCCAGGGGGACAGATGGGGGCCAGCAGGCCAGCAGGCAGAATGGTTAGGGGAGACTGGACAGGAAGGCAGGTGAGTAGTTAGGAGCCAGAAATCCTGGATTCTGAGAGGCCTGCAGGGATCATGCCTAAACTGCACACCCACAGTCTTACCCAGGGTTGTAAAAACAATGCAGTCCAGAGGTTTCTGGAACGAGAGAGCAAGTCATGAGTCCTTTCTGCACACTTACGCACTTCTGCTGTTCCCAAGTTTATGCACCCACTCCACAAGCTTGCAGACCTCTGCAGCGCCCGAGTTTCAGCATGCTTCCTTACTGTCCAGTTTCATCCTGTATGAGTGTGGGTTCCCCAGACCTCGCCCAAAACTGGGGAATCAGTGCAGTGGGACGCCTTTGTCTCACTCCCTGTTCGAGAAAACCAACAGGGTTTCAGCTGCCTGTCCTATCTGCTTGCATGTGCACGGCTCCAAACCTCTAACTCTGCGCATAGCTTCAACTCTGCCTTCTGCCGCTCCTCTGAGTCACAGTGTCTTATCTTTACTTTTATTTGTAGAATTTTCACTCATCCAGCTTTCCAGTGATTCTGGATGATGTTTGTTCTTTTGTTAAGTTGTAGTTTTGAAATTGTTGTGTGGGGTAGCAAGATAGGTGTTTACCTATGCCACCATCTTGGTGCCTCCCCTTCTTGGATTCTTATTACCCAAGTTACCAATAACACTGTGAGTAGCATCCCTGGAGCTTAGCCAATGAATGGTCAGAAAAGGTGTGTCCTCTGAAGCTCACACACAGAGGCAGGTCCTGTCTCTGCCCAGGGCCTGCTCAGGCTGCCATTGCATCCATGATTCGCCTAACCTCACAGGCAGTCCTCTCCTGCCCAGCTGCATGCATAGCCACCTTCCTGAGTGGTCATGATGTTATGGTGTCCCGGACAATTTGCATATTACCTCTTTTATATATATATATATATATATATATATATATATATATATATATATATATACTAGCGGCCCGGTGCATGAAATTTGTGCACTGGCTGGGGGTGGGTGGTCCCTTAACCTAACCTACCCCCTCTCACATATTGGGAGCCCTCAGGGGATGTCCAACTGATGGCTCACCCCCAGCCTGCCCAAGGCCTAAAACCTCTGACGAGGCTTTAGGCCTTGGGTACCCAGCCATCACCCTGCTCAGCTCAGCTCAGTGCCGGCTGCCTGCAACCACCCAGCCCCAGGGGCTGGGCACTCACCACCATCTCCAGTCACATTGCCCAGGGGCCAGACACACCCTGTCACTACCACCACTGATGCTGCTGCCGCCACTTCCTCTCCCAGTGCCCAGGGGCTGGGCGCTTGTGGCCACTACCATTTCATCTCCATCCCCGGGCCTGGCACTCATGCCACTTGGCCCTGCCCCTGCTCCTGATTGGCTGGTAGCATAGCCAATCAGGAGCGAAGGTATGGTCAAATTTGCATGTTTCTCTTTTATTATATAGAATATATATATATATATATGTATATATATATATATATATATTCTATTTATTGTGATATTAGAGTATACTTTCTACTTATAAAAAACATTTGTTGTAGAACAGTTTGCCCCATTATACCAGTAGCAGCTTGATGCATCTTTTGATTACCACACCTTCTATTGCATCATTTTATCTTTTGCTTAATTTATTCCTGTGTTATTTAATAACTTTAGTTTTATTTTGAGAGTACTCTTATTAAAGCTGGATACAGTGGAACAAAGAAGTACTTATATTGGAAGAAACAACAGGAGAGAGACTAGACATGGGTGCTTTGGCTGTCTAAAAATGCTATGGGAAAGAAGTGAGCCAAGGCAGGGCTCCTGTCAGCTCACTGGGGGGCCAGAGGAAAGGGGGCCATGGGACAGGTTCAGGAGTTTAAATTGTGAGGAGCTGCCACTGCCCATTGCTCCCCTTGTTGCATATCTCCTGGGGCCCCTTAGAGTTTAGGAGATGCATGCTTGTGGGGGAAGAACAAAAGGAAAGGAAAGGCACTGGAGAGCTCCCTAAAAAAAAAGCCTGCACTGGATCCTTTGCCTTGAGGGTTTCTAAGGCTGGAAGTTTAGGAGATATCTTAGGGGAGGATCTCAGTAGAATATTCATCAGCTTTATACTGATATGTCAAAATGAGATTTATTTCCTTAACTACATTTTTCCTTGAGGATGGTTGGCACAAATGGTACTAATCATATAAATTTACTGCAGCTTTAGGCTACAGTATTTATAATGTCTACAGTAATGTGTAGTAATGCCTTTTAAAAATGTATCTTTATTACTGATAGTATTACAGATGCTCCACCTTTTTCCTCAATTGACCCCTTTACCCTCACATTAAGTCACCATCCGCTCACTGACTAACGAACGCAGAGCAACTTCCAGTCTTAGAAGCTCCATTCATGATTAAGTGCTCTATTGTGGTGTACCAATTTTAATTTTTGATAACAAATTTTATTGTGTATTTTCTTTGTTTAGATATGTTTAGGTACATAAATTGTTATGATTTTGTAATATTTGCCTAAAATATTCAATACAGTAACAGACTGTACAGGTTTACAGCCTAAGAGCAGTAGACTGTACCATACAGCCTTTCTGTGAAATAGGCTATCTCATCTACCAGTAGGTTTGTGTTAGTACACCCTATGATTTTTGCACAACAAAATTATCTAACCACACATTTCTTGGAATGTGTCCTTGTTGTTAATGAATACATAACAGTATTTTAATGCTGTTTGGTAGATTTGCCTTTCAGTATTTTCCCTAAATTTTTATTTTAAATTTCACATTTTGTACGGTAACATGCTAACAATTATCAAGCATGCTTATACTTGTGGGTTCTAGATACAGTAAAAAGAATAAAAGTACCTAGAACATTTTATGTTTAGTCCATATTCATTCTTCATATATTTTGGATAGCTAGAGATTTCTGTTCCTTGCCAATTCCCTAATATCTCCATAATTAGATTTGTCAGTTGTTCTTGTATAAATTATGATTCTTAGGTTAAATATAATCTGAATTTGAAAAATGTCACAATATCATATAAAGCTCTTGGCTGAAACACTATAAAAAGAATAAGAAAATAAAAGAAATCAACTATAGAACAATCATTTAGAACCAATGTACACTATATCACTTAATTATCTATAGACTAAATCATTTATGTGCTGCTTTTATTTTTCGTGGTGAGATATTCATACAAATCATCTTCATATGGCTTAGACATACTATATCATTTTAAGCAAATGATTAAACTCCAAGTTTTACCCAATCTTATAAAATTTTGCATTAACTTTGAAATGAATATTTAGAATCTACATCCTTAAAAATCCTCACTTCTTTTTCAGATTATATGGAAATGAAGTTAAGATAGAGTCAATTTAATTACAGTTAACTATCTAGACTTCATATTAAAATTAAAGTAGTACATACTCAAATTTTCTCACATACTAAAATTAAATTACTTGGACATTCATTACCCTAATGAAATCATAAAAAGAAATTACTCCTGAAATGCCTCAGAGATGGACAGAGCAGAGGCTAGAGTTGCCTGGGTTATGGAGGAAGTCAAGCTTCTGCATCCCTAGCACCTAGACTTACACTCTAGGCTACAAAGTTTCAATTATATACTTTAAATAAAGCCAAACAGAAATGGCTGTCACCATGAAGTGAGCAGAAGGCTTGGCTTTGCTTCAGACTACAAAGTTTCAATTGTAGAACTGTAAGGCAGCAGAGTTAGAAGCAGTGACAGGTAAACTGCACCCTGAAAATGTAAGGAGGCACCAAATCCGGCAGGCGCCAGCCAGACTAGATCAGTAAGACCCACGTCCTGCTATCACAGCAGGGTGAGATGCCCCAAAGCACTAACAAGGAGGTGAAACACAGGTCGTTCCACCCAGCTGGTCAAGGGTCTTAGGAAATTGCCAAACCATGGTCTTGGGAAAACAAAATGTAAATATTCCCTTTGTGACATCCAGGGCTTCATGTTGTTACAACTCTACTTTAGGCCATAAATCCTGTTACAACTCTACTTTAGGCCATAAGAGGTCACGCCTGAGGGGGGGGGGGTAGCAGGCCAGAGGGCCGCAATGCCAGGAAGCCGAAACTTTGTGTAACTGAAAACCCCTGAATGTCCTGACTCCCACCCCCTATAGATAAGGTCTTTTGTTTGTGACTCTGTATAAATACCCTGCTGTACTCTGGTTCGGGGCTCTCAGCCTCTACTCTGACTTCAGGGTAGGTTGTGAGCCCCAGCATGCTTGGTGAATAAACCCTTTGCTGTTTGCATGAGAACGTCTCTTGGTGCCTTTGTGAGAGCGGCGGGCGTCCCGGGCTTAACATTTGGAGGTCCCACCGAGATTGCTGCAGCCGCCTTCAGGCTCCAACAGACGCTTCTTGGGGTAAGTAACGGGCGCCTTTGAATATCTAAATCCAGCGATCGCTTAGGTTTTGGTTTCTGGCCGGCAAATCTGGTGGCTGTCGGGGCGGAGCGTGAGCTTCCCCCGACTGCGACGACAGACGTGTCTTTGGGTCGCAGGCCACACCCCCGGGGACGCCCTGGTGGACTTTGGGAGGCCCAGGGACGCCTGGATTCCTCCCATCTGGTGAATTCGCGTCTGGTGAATTCACGTCTGGTTCTGATTCTGATTCTGAGATTCTGTTGCCAGCTGGGAGAGTTGTCATCTCTAGGCCGTTTTAGTTCCTGTCTGAACGTGTCGCGACTGTCTTTGTCTTTTGTTCATTGTTCCTTGTCTTCTGTGTGTCCCTTGTCATGGGTCAATCTGCCTCCACTCCTTTGTCTTTGGCTCTGGATCATTGGCCAAAAGTGAAAAACCGAGCTCAAAATCTGTCGCTGTTTTATTCCTGTGCAGTAACAGTCAGAATGGGCCAGGGTCCGTCTGGACCCTCCACCCCATTACAGTGCTTCCTTAAGAATTCTCAGGAATTTTGGAAGTGTGCGCGGATGACTATGGAGCTTGGGTTGATGATCTTGCTTTACAGAAATTTTATGAATTGGAGTGGCCCACATTCAGGGTTGGGTGGCCCTCCACCGGGACGTTGGACCTAAATGTTGCTTGTGAGGTCCGCCGTGTTGTTCATGGCAATCCGGGCCGCCCGGACCAAATTCCTTAAATTGATGTCTGGATTGACACTGTCACTGACAAGCCTCGGTGGTTAAAAGGTTCCCTGCCCTCGAAGGGAAAATTGGGAAAGAGACAGACAATCCTGTTGGCCCCAGGGCGCTCAGGACAGTCACCCTTTCAGGACCACCCCCTGCCAAGGACCCTCTCCTCAGCTCAACTGAAGATCTCTCCAGACCTCTGTCCCCAAATAACTCTCTCAGTCCACCCCACACCAGGGCTGGGACAGAGAATGGGGACCGATCCCAGGAGGCTAGTTCCGGGAATCTTAAACTTTTTTCCTCTGGCCTGGCCTGAATGGGATTTCAGCACGGCAGAAGGTAAGGGGAGGCTCTGGGCCTGCTGCTAGGCTGTAATGGGGAGTCTTTAGATGGCTGCTAGAAAGCTGACTAATTTGGCTAAAGGAAAGCTAGGAAATTTAATTTCTGGATAAAGGCTTGGAGGTGTGGGCAGCAGGGAAAAGGGAGCCGGGCCAGAGAAGCGGCTGGGCGCAGGTGCGGTCTCCAAGTCCCATCTGCCGCCGGCCCCGCCCTGCCACCACCGCCCGCGGGGCTCCTCGGCGTGGCCGCGGGGCTTGGGGAGCAGGAGCGTGGGACCCTCAGCGGGGAGGCCGGGACCCGGCCCAGGATCTAGACGGTGTAGGGGGAGGGAGCCGCGTGGCGATCCAATAGGGTCGCCACTCCCCAGAGGGTGTCTGGGTCTCGTCTTCGCCACTTTTAAAAAAGGAATTTGTCCAAAATAAATGCCTTAAAATAATTGGAATTGGATTTAAAACTCAGAAATTGTGGAAATATGGATGAATAATGTATTAATTATAACGATCTAATGGCCCAGGTAACTGGCTACCCGCTTTGTTAATAGAGGAAGAAGCTAGTCCAGGCTGGCTACTGAATGCCCCCCTGCAAAAAAAAAAAAAAAAAAAAAAGGCCTTTTTGAAAAGTCAAGAGGCAGCCTGGGCTGTTAACCAAATGATAAAAACTTGTTTAATAATCTGAGTATTGCTTCCTCATGAGAAAAACCTAGAGGACAAAATTAAAGCTATTAATTGATAATGTCTTGTGTTTTTCTTGGGAACAGAGTATTATTAATCTAAGGATAACTGAATGTTTGACTTTTCAGCTTTAAAAGTTCAAAATACAAATTAAACTCAGAAATTATATGAATGTGGTAATTAAATGTCTAAAGTATAACTTTAAAAAATATGTTATGTTTTCTCTGATAATTGGACTTGTGTTGGTCTATATTTCTTAAATATAGCCAAATTTTGAACAGCAGAATCTTAAATAAGAACCAATAAGTAAGATACCTAATCTGTACTGAATGAATTTCTTTTTTTAAATTAAAGATACCTACTTAAGTTACTTTATGAATTAGCTTGTTAAATTATAGCCAAATGTTTTCAGCTAAATGAAAATGTCAATGCTGATTGTGGAAAATGCCTGAGAAAAGATAGTTCCATTGCAGAGATAATTCAAGCTTGTCAGAATGTGGGATCAGGACATTTCCTAAAGCAAGTTTTGTAAACCTGTACCACAGGGAATTTTAGGGTTAATCTTAAGGAGGAGTGGAGACACCCTTAAGTGAACTAACTGTTTTGCCTGAAGGCATTAATTCAGATTATAAAGGAGAAATTAAAGCTAAGCTAGAATGTAATCTTGTTATGTAAGTTACTCCAGGACAAAGGTTTACTCAGACACTACTTGTACCTTATGTTCAGCAAGGTGAGGCTAAAATGAGGGAAAGAGGAATACAAGGAAAGGAAACATTTGGTTTATTTAAGGCTGGGTGCTCTGACGGATAGCAAACTGCCCCGAGTGGCCACTGGGAATCTTTTTTCCCAGGGGTGCTTGCTCTTTGTCAGAGGAAAACCAGGCCACCGAAATTTCTGTCTATATTTATTAATTTGATAGAATTGTGACAACTGTGGTCCGAGGAAGTTTTAAGCAAGGATCAAATTCTGGAGTTGACTGTTTGCAAAAAGGAAGCCAGAGGTGTGGGGCAATTTGCAGCCAGCTTGTAACTAACCAGAGAGCAAATGGTTAGAAACCTCCCTGGGGAGGGAAAAGGGGTAAAAGAAAAAGGAAAAAAAAAGTAAAAAGAAAAAGGGCAGTTTTCCCCTCTGGGCAGGGAAGCTGGCAGTCTCAAAGCTTGGCAAGGTAAAGTTGCCAAGTGCTTCTCATGAGTTCTGGGAGGGCCACAACAGGAGTCCCTGGCACATTTCAATTTTTTATGATCTGTAAAATGGTATTGAAAATGCCTATCATGCCTTGCTGTGAGGGTCAAGGTAAATCTTTATAGAAAGCACTGTGAGAAGAATGAACTGGTCTGTACGGATCCTTGTTATGTTGCTGTTGGATAGGACAAGGACCTCAAGATATGGCAATTATGGATGTTGTTACTGAACATTATTCTGGTTAAATGTTAAGATATAGCACAGTATTTTGCAGATCAGCTGTGAAGGGAGTGAACTTAGAGGAGTGTGGGAGAACTTAATAAATGTAGCCAAACTTCAAAGAATAAATCGACACGCAATTGACCAAATAATACATCTAAGCAATGGTTCAGCCTCCCTTGGGGAGAGCAGCTTTAGAAATAAAGTCCTTGTCTTGCTGCAAGTAAGTGAAACTACCTAGAGTAGTACTGTTACAGGATTCAGGGCAGAAGGAAAAAGAAAATGTTTTATAGGCCACTTATTCTTTTTGTGTGTAACAACTCTTAAATTATTAGTTTTAAAGTCAGTACTTTTTAATAGAAACATTCAAGCAGAGGGGCTCTTCGGAGAGGTCAGGAAGTCTGATTACAGTGTAAGGGTCACCGGTTCCTCCCCCCATGCCACCTTTGTTGGCAGGAGACCAGTGCTTTTTCCAGTGGGAACAGAGGGGGAAGGACTGCAGTCTTCCTCGGTGTAAGCACCTCCATTCACCACCTGGGACTCGAGCCGTGCTCCCTGCCTCTGTCCAACCTGCTGAACCCCCTCCAGGAGTTGTTTTGAGTAGCTGGATGTGGCGGATGCAAGGAGAGAAATTCCCTTGTGACCCCCTGTGCCCCAATGAGACCCAAGAACCCACTCCTTGGACACTTTTCACCGTGTTCTGTTAGGGGCTCTTGAAGGCAACAGCTAGAGATTCCCCATTTCAGGCTTATTTAAAGCTGAAATCTTTATCTCTAGGAAAAATGTGACAATTTGAAATGCAAGTGGCAGAGAATTCCCTCAGCCCGCTGCCTTTTCTAAATAATGGAAGGTTTGAGGCATGGTTATGCATTTTTGAAGGACATAGAAAGAAGATTTGAAGGCTAATTTAAAATTGTGAAGGTTAGTGTATGTGATGAGAAGGGAGACAGAGTATGGAAAGAAAGGGTAGAAAGCAGTTAGGAAAGAATCAGTGTATTTACTGAAAAAAGAGCAGGGGCATTAGAAGAGAGAACGTCCTGGCAAGTTAGCTAGGGAAGCAAAAGGAGAGACTCAGACCCCAAGAGTCTTAAACTTGGAGGAAGAGGACTGACAGGGCTGGGGCTCCTTTCCACTTAATCCCCAGGAGCTCAGGGTAATCTTACAAGTGGAGGGCAGGTCTGTTGGTCTCCTGGTGGACACTGGGCAGCCTATTCAGTCTCGACAGAGCCGATGGAACCCGTAACCTGTAAGGAGACGTCAGTCCAGGAAGCCAATGGACACATTGCCTGTTTTCCTTGGATATCAAAAAGGACTGTGGACCTCGGAAGGAACATGGTAACATTTTTGGTCATGCTAGAATGCCTGTACACCCGACTTGGACACCACTATATCCTTTGAGGGGGACAGAGCACATCCCACTGTGGGTCCAAGGAACCCGGTCCGGTTACATCCTCCCCTGCCTGTGCTCTTTTAAACTGTCTTCTTTCAGAGGAATATCTCTTACAGGAAATGGAAAAAGCAGTGCTGGAGGAAGAGCATAAGCCCTCCACCTACTTGAAGGAATTACAGTGTCTCTATCCCATAGTCTGGGCAGAAAACAACCCCTCTGGGTTGGCAAGTCATCAAGCTCCTGTAGTAGTCAATTGCAAGCCACCATCAGTCCAGCTCAGCCACTGAGCTGGACTGAAGTGAAACAGTGGGCACTTAAGCAGCTAAAGAAGGCTCTCGTCTCAGCGCCTGCCCTAGCCTTGCCAGCCGTTACCACGACCTTCCACCTCTACTTAAGTGAGGTAAGGGGCATTGCCAAAGGGGTTCTCACTCAGACTCTAGGTCCCTGGAAGAGACCTGTGGCCTATCTGTCTAAGAGACTAGGCCCTGTGGCAGCAGAGTGGCCAGCATGCCTCTGGGCTGTGGTCACCACAGCATTGCTGGTAAAGGAGGCAGATAAGCTGACTCTGGGCCAGGAACTAGCCCTGACAACACCCCACACTGTGGAGGGCCTCCTTCAAGGTGCTCTGGAGAAATGGACATAAAACACCAGGATCTCCCAGTGCCAAGCTCTTCTCCTAGACCAGGCCCGCATCTGGTTCCATAAGACACTGGCCATCAGCCCTGCCAGCCTGCTCCAGATGATGATCCGGAGGAACCCATTCATGACTGCATAGAGGTAACAGACCTGACAGATGTCCCGCTATCATCACCAGACAAGGTACTGTTCACGGACGGGAGCAGTTATGTTCAGGACGGGATCTGATATGCAGGAGCAGCGGTAGTCACCCTAGACCACACCATTTGGGCACAGTCTCTGAACAAGGGGACATATTGCCATCACCCAAGAAAAAGGGTTACCAACTTTAGCCGGAAAAGACATTAATAATAAGGAAAAGATTTAAGCCTTATTAGAAGTCATCTAGCTCCCAAGAGCAATTGCAATAGTGCACTACAAAGGACACCAGAAGTGGGAGACAATTAAAACCAGAGAAAGTAGAGCTGCAGATCAAACTGCCAAGGAAGCCACCCAAAAACCAGTGGGGCCTTTACAAATTTTAGTAAACCTGCTGGACCCCAGACCTACCCCAGACCCCCTCCTACACCAAACAAGAGGAGGAATTGGCAGAACAGAAGCAAGCCACCAAAGGACCAGATGGTTGGTGGACCAGACTGTTGGTCCCAGAGGCTCTAGGTTGGACGTTGGTCTCCCAGTGACACCAGCAGAGCATCAGGCTACCACCTAGAGGTCACCAAGACTTCTGAACTTCTGCAAGGCAGTTACTAGATATCAAGCTTAGATAAGATAATTAAAAATATAGTCACCAGAAATACTGTGCACAGATAAAATGCTAAACAAGGTAAGAGGGTACGCCTGAGAATTCAGGCCCCAAGGATGTTCCACAGGAGAGCATTAGAAGGTATATTTCACAGAGATTAAGCCACCAGCGTCAGGGAATAAATACCTGCTAGTTCTTATAGACACCTTCTTGGGATAGGTTAAACTATACCCCACTAGGACAGAAATTACCTCTAGAATAATTAAGAAATTATTCCAGGAGATTATACCTAGGTTAGGGCTGCCAGTAGTCATAGGATCAGATAACAGCCCCACCTTTATAGCCAAGGTATCTCAAAGTATAGCTCAAGCCTAGGCACAATTGGAAACTCCATTGTGCATACCAGCCACAAAGATCAGGACTGGCAGGAGCAGGGCTCTAAAAAGGAGTTTAACTAGATTTATCCTAGAAACCGGTGAAAACTGGACCAACCTCCTGTCTTTGCCCTCTTATGGGCCAGGTGTGTCCCCTACCAGGAGGGGTTCCTCTTTTTGAGATCATATATAGTAGACCTCTCCTCATCCATCCGAGGGTCAGAGGAAACTAAAAGCTGGAATTCATAACCATTCCTTGCTCAAGTCCTCACAGGTTCTGCAGTTTACCCAGAGAGCCACCCATAAGCTGGTTTGAAATGCATCGCCAGTGCCCACCGCGGACCCTGTATATCCCTTCCAGCCCAGGGACACAGAGTGGGTAAAGAAGTTCACTGCCCAAGGACTCACCCCAGCCTGAAAGGGATACTCAGCTGTTATCCTGAGCACGCCCACGGCGTCCAGACTGGCTACACCACCCCCAGCTCCTGCAGCAGGAAACAGCCTGGATCCTGGCAACCAGCAGCCTCACCTGTGAGATCCCTAGCCTGGGCTCCACGCAGGCCAGGAGGAGACTCAACGCCTACAGGAGGGAACTGGACTTCAGTGGGGACAGTACTAATGGGGACTATGGGTCGGGGGGTTTTGGTAATTGTAAGAACATTTTTACTAATCAGTGAGAAAGTCCGAGACCATGTAGGGCTAGATATACTAGAGGACAAGAGAGCAGAAACAGAAACAACAACAAAAAAGAATTATTGCTCTAGTTCCTAGCTTGTCACCTTGAAGACTAAAACCAGAGGAGTAACAGTCTGGCACCAATTATGTAGATAAGACAGAGATAGGACTCTGCCTCCTTCCCCTGGTGACTAGCAATCCCCATGCCCCTCTTGCCTTGACCTAGGAAGTGGTGAACCCAACGAGGCAAGTAGTCTGGTTAGTCAAAGGGACCCATACACCAGGTGCCTGGTGGCCTACCTTGCACCCGGATGTGTGTACAGTACTAAATGAACCAGATGGTCTCTAGGATTAGAGACCGGACAAAGAAAAGGGGGGAATGTAAGGCAGCAGAGTTAGAAGCAGTGACAGGTAAACTGCACCCTGAAAATGTAAGGAGGCACCAAATCCGGCAGGCGCCAGCCAGACTAGATCAGTAAGACCCACGTCCTGCTATCACAGCAGGGTGAGATGCCCCAAAGCACTAACAAGGAGGTGAAACACAGGTCGTTCCACCCAGCTGGTCAAGGGTCTTAGGAAATTGCCAAACCATGGTCTTGGGAAAACAAAATGTAAATATTCCCTTTGTGACATCCAGGGCTTCATGTTGTTACAACTCTACTTTAGGCCATAAATCCTGTTACAACTCTACTTTAGGCCATAAGAGGTCACGCCTGAGGGGGGGGGGGGGGGGTAGCAGGCCAGAGGGCCGCAATGCCAGGAAGCCAAAACTCTGTGTAACTGAAAACCCCTGAATGTCCTGACTCCCACCCCCCATAGATAAGGTCTTTTGTTTGTGACTCTGTATAAATACCCTGCTGTACTCTGGTTCGGGGCTCTCAGCCTCTACTCTGACTTCAGGGTAGGTTGTGAGCCCCAGCATGCTTGGTGAATAAACCCTTTGCTGTTTGCATGAGAACGTCTCTTGGTGCCTTTGTGAGAGCGGCGGGCGTCCCGGGCTTAACAGAACATAATTTAATCCCAGATCCCAGGGCCTCCACTTGGGTCGCTGGGATTGTGGCTGGCCTGCAAACCACCACAAGCCCCTCAACCAGGCCTCCCCACGCTCCAAGGGAATCTCCACCCTGATCCAGGACACTCTTCAGGGCAAACCAGCTGGTCCCCACCCATACACCAGGCTTCTATCCTTTCTAATAAAAGAGTAATTTGCAGATTGACCATCATTCCAACACACAAGAGGGCTGGCCCCATGTGGTCAAAGATCCTGCCCCCATGTGGACACAAGATGGCTACCACAAGTTGGCCAGCAGGAGAGGACCATTGGAAGGTTCCAGGTCTGCAAGGGATGGCAGTTGTGGGTGATCAGGCCAGCAGGGGTGGGCAGTAGGGAGGGACCAGGCCTGTAAGGTAGGACAGTTGGAGGTGATCAAGCCTGCAGGGAAGGGCAGTTAGGGGTGACAAGGCTGGCAGAGGAGGGAAGTTGGGGGCAAATAGGCTGACAGGGGAACAGTTAGACATCAATTAGGCTGGCAGAGTAGTGGTTAGGGCACGATCAGGTTAGCAGGCAGAAGCAATTAAGGGAAATCAGGGAGGCAGGCAGGTGAGCAGTTTGAAGCCAGCAGTCCTGGATTGTGAGAAGGATGTCCGACTGCCTGTGTAGGCCCTATCCTACTGGGATCAGGCCTACACAGGCAGTCAGATATCCCTCGAGGGATCCTAGATTGGAGAGGGTGCAGGCTGGGCTGAGGGACATCTCCTGCTTCCCGTGCACAAATTTCGTGCACCAGGCCTCTAGTCTTTTATAATTCCTTAAGTGAACATGTTTTAGTGCCATTTTAGCAAATTTAGTTTTTCAAAACTAAGTAGAGAAGCTGTTTTTCCAGCCATTCTTTCTTGTACCTGTCCTTCCTTCTTTCCCTATGTGTCTTAAAATATTTACTTGTTTTTATTCTTTTTTTAAATTTTATTCATTATATTACACACATAAGTGAAATCATATAGTATTTGGTCTTCTCTAACTGATTTATTCCACTTAGCATAATGCAGATGTAGAGAACAGAGAGACATCTGTTAGAAAAGGGGGTAGTTGGGGAGCTGGGTGAAAAGGTGAAAGTATTAAGTTAAAAAAAGCTGGTAGACACAGACAATAGCATACTGATTTCCAGAGGGAATGGGAGTTGAGGCAACTTGAAGGGGTAAACGGAAAGTAAGTGGTGATGGAAGGAGACTTACCTTTGGGTGGTGAACACACAATACAATATACAGATGATGTATTATAGAATTGTACACTTGAAACCTACACATTTTTATTAGCCAATGTTATCCCAATATATTCAATAAAATTTTTAAATGAAAAAAGAAATATTGACTTCTGTCATCTTTTCTTCCTCCAACTCTCCTAGGAGATGGTAGAACTTCATGTCCAACAACTGTTTCAAACATATTTTTGTTGACTTTTAAAGAGAGAAGAAAGGAGAGAGAGAGAGAAATAATTGATGTGAGACAGAAGCATGAATTGGTAGCCACTTGCACACCTTCAACAAGGGATTGAGCCCACAACCCATGCAGGTGCCCTCACCGAGAATTGAATTGGCAACATTTTAGTGCATGGGGTGACACCTAACACACTGAACCACAGTGGCCAGATAATTCAGCAATTTTCTTTTTTTGTCAAGAACCTAACTTCTTTGTTTGAGAAACTAAGGCATAACAAATTACAAAGAACTCTTAATCTAATTGGGGATAAAGGCAACAAATGCAGACATCACTAGTAATACACAAGAGTAGCAGGGTGAATGATGTCTATACTAATAAAAGGGTAATATGCAAATTGGTCATGATGCCCTCACAGTAACAACCAAACAACCTGTTGGGTGGGGCAACAAGGCCGGCAGGGAGGTTAGTGAGGGAGGACCAAACGACTCACCATCAGGCTGGGTAGGGTGACCAGGCCAGTAGAGAGGTTAGCGAGGGTGACTGAACGACTGACCAGCAGGCTCCATAGGGTGACCAGGCAAGCAGGGGTGTTAGCAAGGGACAACCAAATGACTGAACAGCAGGTTGCATGAGGCGACTAAACCGGCAGAGGGTGGTAGTGAGGGGTGACCAGGCTGGCAGAGGGGGACAGTGAAGGGCAACCAGGCCGGGGGGGGCAGTTGGGGATGACCAGACTGGCACAGGGTGGCAGTTGGGAACAACCAGGCTGGCAAGGGCAGGCAGTTGGGGCCCACCAGGCCAGCGGGGGGGGGGGGGGCAGTTAGGGGTGATCAAGCTGGGAGGCAGAGGTGGTTAGGGGTGATCAGGCTGGCAGGGGGAGCAGTTAGGGGCAATCTGGCAGGCAGTCAGGTGAGCAGTTAGAAGCAAGTGGTCCCAGATTGGAGAGGGTATAAGCTGGGCTGAGGGGACCCCATCTCCCATGTACGAATTTTCTTGCACTGGGCCTCTAGTATACAATAAAAGCCATGAAGCTGCAGAGAAGAAACAGGGCACTTTCTTTTAGGAAAAGACATTTTAAAAGACTTCAAGGAGATGTTCATCAAATAATCTTATCATCAATGACATTTGGACACTCCATTAAAAATATAGAATGCTAAACCTGGAAGATAACCAAACCTCTTCATATGCACATTTGAAAGTTTAGGTCCAGTAATGAGAATAATCAGAAAAAAAAAGTTGCCCACAGACTCTTACTCTATATAACACAAAATATCTCTCACCTTTAAAACCAAAATGTGTACAATATAATCAACTAGAGGCCCAGTATATGAAATTTGTGCACTGTTGGGGGGTGTCCCTCAGCTTAGCCTGCACCCTCTCCAATCTGGGACCTCTCAGGGGTTGTCCGACTGCCAGTTTAGGCTTGATCCCATAGGCCTGGTCACCCCTTACTACCTTCCCAACCCCTGCAGGCCTGGTCCCCCCCAACTGCCCTCCCTCCTCTGCAGGCCACGTCACCCACAACTGCCCTCCCCTGCCTGCTTGTTCACCCCTAACTGACTTCCCCTGCTGGCCTGTTCACCCACAGCTGTCCTTCCCTGCCAGCAGTCTTATGACAGCCGTCTTGTGAACGCATGGGGGTGGCCATCTTGTGCAAGGGTGTGATGGTCAATTTGCATATTACCTCTTTATTATATAGGATATGAACTCCTTCATATGATCTACAGGCTATTTCACCAGCCTGAGTTTAGAGAGCCTGTCCCATGGAGGATACATACTAAATCTATGGTTGTATCCCCACGTGCTCACCTCAGCTATTAAGATAAGGAACAAAGCCTTAGAGACTTTGCTTTTCTCTGTCCAGAAAATTATGGACTTTTCCAGCCAAATACATAGTTTTGAAAAAGTTAATCAATGGAATTGCAATAATTTTACTTAGAAATAGTGTATTTATCTAATATTCATTACCCAATTTCACTCACCAATTGGTAATCATCCCAAAGTACAAGGGCATAATGCTTTAGAATCCTTAGATTATTTCACATTTTCAATATCAGGTTACAAACATCGTAAAGGTCATCAAGTTTTTCTCTCTTACCTAGTTCTCGCACCTGCCAAATGCTATAATGTTCTCTACTATCTTTGCCAGATGATAATACTGGGGGACTGTGTAGAATGACTGATGACTCTGGAACTTAGCCATAGTTTAAGTTATTCTTTCACTAATTTCTGTTGCCTCCATAGCTGTTTCAGATTCCAGAGTACCAGAAATAAGAGGTTTTAGACAATTTCATACTTCTGTGAATAGTGACATACATTTTCTCCCACTTTCATTACGTATTTTGTACAATCTGGTCACCCTTTTTAAATATCAACCTCTCATTTAAGTCTATAACTTACATGCCTCTGAAAATATTTGATGCTAAAGGTGTTTAAGTAGTGGACATCTGGGAGTCTTGCAAGGTCCCCAAATAGCATATATTTCTGTCATCCTTTACATATAAATAAGTGATACTTGTATCAAAATTATAGACTTGCAGCAGAAGTTTTTGGATAATTATCATTTTAGAAAGTGTAAATAAGCCATTGGGAATGAGCCAGGACTGAACTCTACTACTTAAAGGGCAGACTTTTCACTTAGAATATTTCAGGGTCTACTCATGGATCAAATGAAAATGTGTTCAAATAGTAACAGCATGGAGACTGATTTTATATAATGATATTAAAAGAGGACTCTAAAGCCATATCTGGTTTGCTCAGTGGATAAAGCATAGGCCCATGACTGAAGGGTACCAGGTTCAATTCTGATCAAGGCACCCTTGAAATGTTTGCAAGAGGCAGCCAATCAATGTGCTTTCTCACATTGATGTTTATCTCTCTAACTCCCCCACTCTCTAAAAATCAATGGAAAAATTATCAATGGAAAAACATCCTTGGGTGAAGTTTAACAACATCAACAAAAAAGAGACCCCTAAAGACATTGACAGGATTGTGGTCCTACTATACAGACAGCCATGGGAATATATCTTTTGTTAATCTAAATTCTGAGATGAATAAAAACCCATGTGTCATGAAAGATTGTAAAATATACATTGTTAAATGTTTTAAATTATGCACAGAGACTTATTTTTCAAAGTCAAATTTTAAACTTTCAATTCTTAAAATTATATTGATTTGGACTCTATACCTTAGATTTGTAATGGGAATAAGCTTCCTTATAACTTCTGAGATATTAGTACTGGAAGGAACCACAAGAAATTGGTCAGCCTTGTGAAATCAGCCAATTTTTGAGAAAGCGGTTAGTTCTGATTGGTCTTGAGGGTTTAATTCTAGATTTTAAAAATGATTAAATAAATGATAATATACAGGTATTAATCATATACTAAGGAGTTTTAGATGTATTTTGGTATTATAGTTATTAGTAGTTAAGTTGTCTTATTTGTTTTCTGCAATAGGATTATAATATAGATACAAATATTTTAAATTTTTTCATAGGAGGAAAAGGAGGATTAAAAAAATTAAGCCCCATTCTAATTAAAACTTTTTAATGTTGACATTATTGCAGAGTCCCACACTTTACCCAACTTCACCTACCCTGTTTCCCTGAAAGTAAAACATCCCCCCAAAATAAGACCTATTCTCTGTAATATAAGGCATCCCCCTGAAAATAAGATCTAGCGCATCTTTGGGAGCAAAAATTGATATAAGACACTGTCTTGTTTTGGGGGAAACAGGGTATTCCCACCTCTTCCTCTCTTGGCCTTCACTACACTATTATCCATGAATATGGGATATGCATATATGTTACTTAGCCAATTCCTTCATCTCCTTTATCCAGTCCCCACCACTGTGCCATCCATCACTCTGTTCTATGTATCCATGCTTTTTGTTCCATTTTGTTCATCACTTTATTTTGAGATTAATCCCTTAATAGAAAAATCACACATCTTAAGAATCAAGATTCAAACTTAGGTCTGCTTCTAAAGCTAATTTCACTACCACAGACCTTATTTTGCTTCCTTGTCCAAAATGACCAAATAATTTTATCCTGATTTCTAGAGTAAGGATAAAGTTGATTATAAAACTGCACCAGTTTCCATTGGCATTCTTTAAAATGAGTTGAGCAACCAAAGCAGTAATGATAGGTTCTTAAGTATATTTGCTCTAAGAAAATCTCCTAGTCCTAATTAAAACTGAAAGGTTTGAGTGGAGAAACTCTTTTTGATTATTCTATTTTAATAGAATGAATTAATTCTTAAATAGGTCTCATAATATAATTTCTATTTCTGTTGTTCTTGTTCAAGTCCATATCATTTTTCCTGTGGATTATAACACTAGCCACCAATTCTCTCCTACAGTTTACTTCATGAAACATTTCCAGCCTTACCTTCTGTAAAACTTTTTCACTGCACTTTCTCTGCTCCAAATTCCTTGATGTTACTCATTTTGTACAAGATAAAATATGTCACTCATTGCTCACACTATCTGGCTTACTCCTCTGCTGCCCTCTGCTTCTAAATATGAAATCTCCAGTTTAGCCAGTCTGATGTATTATCTGTCACTAAGTCATCATGTAATACCAATCTCTCTTTAATGATTCATTCATACTGGTTAACTTTAAAGGTAAGTTCTTTTCTCTCTGCCCATCTATCTAATATGCTCTTTAATCTCTCCACTCTAGTCTCCTCTGAAATACGATAGGATTTACTATTTCATTGGCACATTTGTGTAATATGATTTTTTTGCACAATGACTTAACATTTCTTGGCTCCGTGTTTGTTCTGTCCCAATTAGACAAAAGCTTCTCCCACACAGAGATCATGGCTTATTTATTTGCACTTATTTTCCAAAGCACATAGTAGATACTGTATAAATATTTGTTGAATTAATACATTAGTAAACTTGATAAAAAGATAGCATTCTAACATAGGAGAAATAATATTTCCAAAGTTTCTAACCTATAATATAATGAAATAGTCCAACTCACTAAATTAGAACATAGTGCACACAGTAATGCACACTATAAATTGGACTGGGTAGTTCTGAAAAGTAACCATTTGCTCAGGCTTTCTATGTACAAAGCTTTGGGAACTCGCTTTATATGTTTTAATGCTTCTAATTTTAATTACCTTATAAAAGTGACACAAGATGTGGGATAGCATGTCAGTTTATAATTGCTTCATCCTCTTATATCCTTCATTTCAATTGGATATAGGCTTGAAATATTTATTTAATTTGTCATATACCTTATGGGATTCCCAAAACTTTGGCTCCAGTTCTTATAACCATTACACCCACCCACCACCCCCCATAAAAAGTGTTGCAGATTTCCATAGTGGGCTGGTTGGAATATGTGGATTACATATCCACATTTGTTGCCAACTTTATCTAAAGTTTAAATTATTTGCTTGAATTTTCACTTGTATAATATTTCAAAAATATATATAAAACACCTGCTTTTACTAGTAAAGTTTTCAAAACATTTTTCCATTTCAAATTTCTGTTTTGTTTGGTCCTCACTTATGCCCTCCCCACTTTTTAATTAATATTATGTCTGAGGAATTGTGGAGAAAAGTTTACAGTATTAAAGGTAATGCCCATGAATTTATGAAAAAAATATGATTTGTGTATATTTGTTATATAAAATTGCTCATATTTCCAGAGACAGTGGAATTTTGATTTATTCTTTATGTGTTCATGCATATGTGTGTGAGAGAGAAAATAATAACCAGTGGAGATTAGTTATTAACAATTAATATAACAATTGAAGGCTAGCTTTTTAAGTAAAGACATTTAAAATATGTGTAATAAAGAAAAACAAAAATGCACTGCATTAGAAAGTGAAACAACCATCTCTCAAACATTTTCAGTTTCTTTAAGACAACCAGTTTCACAAAAGGTGTTCCTGTCCACCCTGAAATACCTTGTTAAAGGGACACAAGCATATTTTTGTTAATATTTTTCCTTATCTAATAAATCAAGAGGGCTAACCTGTTTCAAAAAAACAATAAAAACATTTTCTAAGCTCCAAATTCAGAAAAGAATGTGGGAAGACTTAATATTAGGCCAACTGTGATGTCAAGTTAAACTGCGTTTTAAAAAATGAACACACCCGTGGTTAAATAAATAATCACCCTTTCAAAAAGAATGAAAACAACTGTATTTCTAAAATCAAATACCTTTAACAAATTTATTTTTTATTTGATCTTCACATGCCCCCTAGTGGTAAACCATAGGAGAAACTCAAAATACTTAACTGAAATGGTTTACTTTTTTAAAAAAGTACATATATTTTATTTTTTTAATTGTTCAAAGTATTATCAATAATAGTACATATGTCTCCTTTTTTACCCCACTGACCTCTCCTCGGCCTCCCCTATTCCCCGGCACATGTCTTCACCAATCCCCCTCCCAGTGTCTTGCAAACATTGGTTATGCTTATATACATGCATACAAGTCCTTCGGTTGATCTCTTACCCCCCATACACACTCCCCAGCCTTCCCGCTGTAATTTGACAGTTTGTTCAATGCTTCTCTGCCTCTGTATCTATCTTGTTAATCAGGTTATAATGGTCTTTATTATTCATAAATGAGTGAGATCATGTGGTATTTTTCTTTCACTGACTGGCTTATTTCACTTAGCATATGCTCTCCAGTTCCATCCACGCTGTTGCAAATAGTAAGAATTCCTTCTTTTTATAGCAGCATAGTATTCCATTGTGTAGATGTGCCATAGTTTTCTAATTCACTCCTCTGATGATGGACACTTAGGCTGTTTCCAAATCTTAACAATTGTAAATTGTGCTGCGATGAACATAAGGCTGCATATATCCTTTCTGATTGGTGCTTCCGTTTTCTTGGGATATATTTCTAGAAGTGGTATTACTGGGTCAAATGGATGTTCCATTTTAAAATTTCTGAGGAAAGACCATACTGTTTTCCACAATGGCTGTACCAGTCTGCATTCCCATCAGCAGTGAAGGAGGTTTCCTTTTTCTCAAAATCCTCTCCAGCACTTGTCATTTGTTGGTTTGTTCAAAATAGCCATTTTGACAGGTGTGAGGTGGTACCTCATTGATGTTTTTTATTTGCATCTCTCAGATGATTAGTGATTTTGAGTATGTTTTCACATGTCTCTTGGCTTTCTGAATGTCCTCTTTTGAAAAGTGTCTATTTAAATCCTTTGCCCATTTTTTTAATTGGATTGTTTATCTTCCTTTTGTTAAGTTGTATGAGTTACCTGTAAATGTTGGAGATTAAACCTTTACCTGAGATAACATTGGCAAATATGTTCTCCCATGCAGGGGGTTTCATGTTTTTTTGTTGTTGATGATGGTTTCTTTTGCTATGCAGAAGCTCTTCATTTTATTTTATTAGTCCCATTTGTTTATTTTCTCCTTAGTCTCTCTTGCCCTAGGATCTGTGTCTGTAAAGATATTGCCACAACATATCTGCAATTTTGTTGCCTATGGAGTCTTGTAGGATTTTGATGGTTTCACATCTTATATTACTTTATTCATTTTGAGTTTATTTTTTTGTGTATGGTGTAAGTTGGTGATCTAGTTTCATTTTTTTTGCATGCATCTGACCAAATTTCCCAGCACCATTTAATAAAGAGATTGTTTTGACTCCACTGTATGCTCTTGCCTCCTTCGTCAAATATTAATTGAGTATAATGGGTTGGGTCAATTTATGGGTTCTTTATTCTGTTTCACTGGTCTATATGTTTGTTCTTGTGTCAGTACCAGGCAGTTTTGAGAACCATGGCTTGGTTATATAGCTTGATGTCTGGTATTGTGATCCTTCCAACGCTGTTCTTCTTTCTCAGAATAGCTATGGCTATATGGACTCTTTTTTTCAGATACATTTTTTTGGAGAGCTTGTTCCAAATCTTTGAAATATGCCACTTGTGTTTTAATAAGTTTTGCATTGAATCTACATATTGCTTTGGGTAGTATAGACATTTTAATGATGTTTACTCTACCAATCAATGAACATGGTATGTTCTTCCATTTGTTTATCTCTTCCTCTATCTCTTTTTTCAAAGTGCTGTAGTTTTCTGAGTACACCTCTTTTACAACCTTAGTTAAGTTTACTCCTAGGTATCTTAATTTTTTGGTGCAATGGTAAGTGGGATTGTTTTTTCATTACTCTTTCTGTGAGTTCATTTTTGGTGTATAAAAAGCCACAGATTTCTGGATGGTAATATTGTATCATGCTAGATTGCCAAATTCGTTTATTAGGTCTAGTAGTTTTTTTATGGAGTCTTTGGGTTTTTATATGTATAGTATCATGCCATCTGTGAATAAAGACAGTTTTATTTCTTCTTTTCCTATTTGGATGCCTTTTATTTCTTCTTCTCTGATCACTATGGCTAGTACTTCTAATACTATGTCAAACAGGTGTGGTAAAAGTGTGCTCCTTGTCTTGTTCCTGTTCTTAGGGGAAATGGGTTTAGTTTTTGCCCATTAAGAATGATGTTGGCTCTAGGTTTGTCATATAGGGCTTTTATTATGGTGAGTTATGATGCCTCTATTCCCACTTTGCTGAGAGTTTTTATCAAAAAAGGGTGTTGGATTTTATCAAAGGCTTTTTTTCTGCATCAATTGATATGAGTATGTGATTTTTGTCTCTAAGTTTGTTTATATGATGTATCAGGTTTATTGATTAATGGATATTATACCATCCTTGAATCCCCGGAATATATCCCACTTGGTCGTGGTGTGTGATCTTTCTAAGGTATTGCTAACTCTGATTTGCTAGAATTTTTGTGAGGATTTTAGCATCTATATTCATCAAGGATATTGGCCTGCAGTTCTCTATTTTTGTGTTGTCTTTATCTGGTTTTGGGATTAGGGTAATGCTGGCTTCATAGAAAGAGCTTTGAAGTGTGCCTTCCTCTTGAATTTTTTGGAATAGTCTGAAGAGGATAGATTTTAGTTCTTTGAATACTTGCTAGAATTCCTCTGTAAAGTCATCCAGACAAGGGCTTTTGTTTGCTGGAATATTTTTGATATCTGTTTCAATTTCTTTGGTAGTTATCGGCCTATTCAGGTTTTTTTATTCTTCTTGGCTGAATTTTGGGAACTTGTATTTTTCTAAGAATATATCCATTTCATCTAGGTTGTCCATGTTGTTAGAATAGAGTTGTTCATATCAATTTTTCATCATCATTTGTATTTCAGTGGGATCAGTTGTTATTTCACCTCTTTCATTTCTGATTTTGTTTATTTGGATCCTCTCTTTTTGCTTCTTTGTGAGCCTGGCTAGAGATTCATCAATCTTGTTTATCCTTTCAAAGAACCAGATCTTGTTTTTTTTTTTTTTTTTGTATTTTTTTTCTCATCATCATTTAGCTCCACTCTGATATTTATTCCCTTCCTTCTGCTTATGCTGGGCTTTTCTTTTTTCTCTTTCTAACTCTTTAAATTGTAGGGTTAGATGATTTATTATCATTATTTATTGTTTTTTGAGGTAGGCCTGTAGAGACATGAACTTCCCTCTCAAGATTTCTTTCACTGTGTCCCAAACAAAATGGATTGTTGTGTTTTCATTCTCATTTGTGGCCATCAAGATTTTAATTTTTTTCTTTGGTCTCTCTGGTAACCCAGTCACTATTTAATAGCATGTTATTTAGCTTCCATGTGTTTGATTTTTTATGGTAGTTTATTTCTATTTTTATGCCATTGTGATCTTAGAAGATGCTTGATATGATTTATATCTTCCTGATTTTGAAGAGTCCTTGCCCGTGTTCCAATATGTAGTCTTGCTTTGAAAATGACCAAATGTGCTGGGTTTTTTGTTTGTTTGTTTGTTTTGTTTAGAGGATTTATCCAGTGATATTAGTGGGGAACTAAAGTCCTCTACTTTGACTGTATTGCTGTCAATTTCTCCCTTGATGTCTTCCAGAAGTTTTTTTAAATGTATTTGGCTGCTCCTGTATTGGGTGCATATATGTTTACCAGAGTTATATCTTCTTGTTGGATTGCTCCCGTAGTGTTATGAAGTGGCCTTCCTTATCTCTTGTTATGTTCTTCACTTTGAGATCTCAATTGTCAGATATAAGTATTGCTACCCAAGATATTTTTTTCCATTTCCATTTGCCTGAAAAACCTTTTTCCATCCCTTCACTATCAGTCTGTGTGAATCTTTTATTCTGAAGCTGGTTTCCTGTAGACAGCAGATATATGGATTTTATTTTTTTAATCCACTCAACTACCCTATGTCTTTTGATTGGGGCATTTAATCCATTTAGAGTAAAAGTTATTATTGATAACTTATTTATCACCAATGCTATTCTTTATTCCTGTGTTCCTTCTTCACTTCTCATTTCTTCTTTTTACAGCTGACACTTTAGAGTTTCTTTTATATATATATTTAATCTTTATTTTTCAGTTTATTAAGTACATTGTTCCCCCCTTTTTATCCCCCTATAATTCCCCTCCACCCTGTACCCATCCTACCCTCGGCCCTCCCCTCCCCCTCCCCACTGTCCTCTCCGATTATTGCAAGATTTTTGTCCAGTCTATTGCTGCACTTCCCACACCCCTTTTCACCCCAAGGATTGCTTGTCCATTCCCTCTCTATGTACATGATTCTGTTATATTCACCAGTTTATCCTGTTCATCAGATTATTATTATTTCACTTGATTTTTATATTCATTTGTTTATAGATGTGTATTTGTTGTTCATAATTTATATTTTTATCTTTTTCTTCTTCCTCTTCTTAAAGAATATCTTTCAGCATTTCACATAATATTGGTTTGGTGGTGATGAACTCCTTTAACTTTTTCTTATCTGGTAAGCACTTTATCTGATCTTCAATTATGAATGATAGCTTTGCTGGATAGAGCAATCTTGGTTGTAGATTCTTGCTATTCATTACTTTGAATATTTCTTGTCACACCCATCTGGCCTGCATCGTTTCTGTTGAGAAATCTGCTGACAATCGTATGGGTGCTCCCTTATAGGTAACTAACTGTTTTTCTCTTGCTGCTTTTAATATTCTCTCTTTATCTTTTGCTCTTGGAATTTTAATTATGATGTGTCTTGGTGTGGTCCTCTTTAGATTCCTATATTTTGGGGTTCTGTGTACTTCTTGGGCTTTTAAGTCAGTTTCTATCACCAGGTGGGGGAAGTTTTCAGTCACTATTTCTTCAAGTAGGTTTTCATTACCTTGCTCTCTCTCTTTTTCTGGCACCCACATAATTCTAATGTTGGCATGCTTGAGGTTGTCTCAGAGGCCCCTTACACTATCTTCAATTATCTGGATTCTTTTTGTTTCTTGCTTTTCCAGCCAAGTGGATTTTGCTTCTTTGTATTTCAGATCTTTGACTTGGTTCTTGCGGCCCTCTGGAATGCTTTCAGGACTTTGTGTAATATTTTTTTTATTTCAGTCAGTGTATGCTTGATTTCTAGTTGGTCCTTTTTCATATCCTTGATGGCCTCGTTCATATCCTCGTAGGTCTTGTTCATTTCCTTGTAGGTCTCATTCATTTCCTTATAAGTCTTGTTCATTTCCTCATAGTTCTCATTAAGTTCATCGGCCTTTTCTAGGAGCCTCTTGAAAAGCCTTATAACTGTGGTTTTGAACTCTGTCTAGTCATCTTTTTTCCTCCCTTTCTTTCCATGTCTCTGCATGGTGGCTGATTTATGTGGTAGATGTCCTCTAAAAGACAGTGGCTCAGCCTCCCCAGTTACCTGAGGTGGGTACTCTTACTGCAATCCTTTATGGGTTGTACAGTATTTTAGAATTTAAGCCCAGCTTGCTGTTGTTAGCCCTAGGAGGGTTTGACTTCCAGGCCAATTGGCTGTGCAGGGAAACTGTTTTCAGGTTGGATGGGCGGAGTCTCTGAGCTGAGCAGGCAGCGTCAGCTAAGTCCCATGAGGCGTGCAGGTCTCTGTGTTGGGTGGTAATGGCTGCAGGCACCTCCAAGAGAAAGCCGCCGCTGGTCTCTATTCCTTACCAGACAACTCTGCCTCTCCCCAAGTGAGTCTGTACATCCAAAGTCTCGCCCAGGGCTGTAAAACAAAGCAGTCCGGTGATCTCCCAAATCAGGGGGCAAGTCGCCAGGGAGCAAGTCGTGAGTCTGTGCTGTTGCGCACATTATGCGCACAAACTGCTGTTCCAAGCTACGCGGACTCTCCTCAGACTAGGAGACCTCTGAGCACCCGGCTTTTAGGGTATGTACCCTGGACCTTGGACCTTGCCTGGCACTGGGGAATCTGTGCAGTGGGATGTCTCTGCCCTCCCCGTTGGAGAAATCCAGCCTGGATTGCTGCTGCCAGCCCTACAGCCCTCGCGCGCCCCATGGCTCCAAACCCCCTGGCTCCGCATGTATCTTCAGGGCTGTGCTCCACCACTTTTCTGAGTCTCAGTGTCCCACCTTTACTTTTATTTGTGGAATTTTCACTCAGCCAGCTTTCTGGTGATTCTGGACAATGTTTGTCTTATTGTTATGTTGTAGTTTTTGAATTGTTGCAAGGGGCAGCACAATAGGTGTTTACCTATGCCGCCATCTTGGTTCCTCCTCCCACTTTAGAGTTTCTTGCATTGCTGGTTTGGTGGTGATAAACTCCCTTAGTGTTATTTTGTATGTGAAGCTCCTGATTTTACCCTCAATTTTGATTGATAGCCTTGCTGGGTACAGTATTCTTGAATTTAGACCCTTTCTTTGCATAATTTTGTATATTGCATTCTATTCTCATCTGCCCTGATGTGTTTCTGTTGAGAAATCAGTCGCTAGTCTGATGGGGGATTCTTTGTAGATATCATTCTGTCTCTTTCTGGCTGTTTTTAATATTCTTATTTTGACATTGGTATTTGCCAATTTAATTATAATGTGCCTTGGTATTGGTCTTTTTGGGGTCATTTTGTTTGGAATTCTGTGAGTTTCTTAGATTTATGTGAATTTTTTCTTACTGATATCAGGGATGTTTTCTGTCATTATTTCTTCAAACAAGTTTTCTATTTCTTGCTCAGTTTCCTCTCATTCTGGTACCCCTATTGTCAGATGTTGTTTCATTTTGTGATGTGTCAAAGTTCTTTTAGGCTCTTCTCTTGTTTTTTAAGCTTTTATTCTAGAAGCTGCTCTGCTTGAGTATTTTTTCCTACCTTATCTTCTAGCTCACTGATGCAGTCCTCTGCTTCTTCAAGTTTAGTGTTGATGCTTTTTATTGGGTTCTTTATTCCAGTGATGTCCTTTTCCATTTCTTCTTGGTTCTTCTTCATTTCCTCTTGGTTCTTACACATATTATGAATTTGTCTTCTAACCTTTTCAGCGATCTTATCACCATTTCTCTGAATTCTTTTCTGACAGGTTGCTTGCCTCCATTTTGTTTACTTCCTTTTCTGGTGATGTCTACATTTTCTTTTGTATGTTGGCTTTTTATTTGGCTCCTTATAACCTCTCCTCTCTGGGTGTCTGGATTTGTAGCTCTTTCTCTCCTGTGTTGACTTAAAGGCACAAATTCAACACCATAAGGCACAACACACAAGACACTGAACACAAATGTATTTAAGATACTAATCAGCGCAGAGAAAAGAGAATTGGGGATTAAAAATAGTACAAAAATGATACTGAGAAAAGGAAAAAAAGAAAAAGAATAAAAAGAAGGGGGAAAAGATTATTTATATGGGAAGAAAACTCCAATAGAACAACAGCTAATCCAAAAAAATGCAAAAAACTAAGATCCAGATATGAATGCAAACTACAAAGAACAACTAATAATAAGTGAGGAGAGGAAAAAGAGAAGAAAAAAACAAACAATCACACAAACAAAAAAATCTAATCAACAATCAAACTAACAACAATCGGACAGAGTGAAAGAAGAACAAAATAAAAAAAAAAATAAATAAAGCAACAACAAAAAAACAAACAAAAAGGGGAAGAGAGAAAAATTCATTAGTGAAGAAAGAGAAGAGAAAAGTGTGTATGGATTTGGGGCAGGGATTGGAAATTTGATATATAAGTAAGATGAATTTTTAATGGGTAAAAAGAAGGTATAGGGAAAATCTAAAGCAGGAATAGGGTAAGAGAACCAGGATAAAAAAGGGAAAAAAGTGAGGAAGAGAGTGTTGGCATAAAGGTAAAGTTGAGATGGAGTAAAATGATGCTAAAGGAAAAAATGAAAATAGAATGTAGAACACTAATCCCAGAATAAAATAAAATTAATAGAAAATAAAATGAAAGTTAAAAAGGTAAAATATTAGTAGTAATAATAGTGATTATAAATAAAAATGTAATAATTGAAAAGGTAAAATCAAGTGAGAGAAAAGAAGAAAATTAGTTTCTTAAGTAAATGATTTAAAAAAATTGCAGTAGTGAAGGTCATTCACTTCTACTCTTCTGTTTGGCATGCCTGTTTCTTGTCAGGTAGTTAGGACAGTATTGAAGTTCTCTGTGTTCCACAGCTCCTGTGTGTCGTAAGCCACAATCTTGTTTTCAAGCAGGTAGTATTTTGTTATTCATTCTGCCTATTGTTGTATTTATACAAGAGTCAGTTTGTGATTCAACCCCTGGGTGGCAGTGTTTCTGTATTGACATCCAGGGATATAAGTCCTCTCCACAGTATTAGAATTTATTTTTCCTACTGAACTTCATACTGGTTTGGGGGTATGGACTTCTTCAGAGCTGGTTTTCTGATCGTTTCTTCTTGCTGTGATCCCCAGGTTCCACAAAAACATCTTTCCCCTGCAGTCTCTGAGAATGTTTTCAATTGGGTGATCCTATGTACTGGGCTTAGTATTCAAAACAATATTTAAAAAGAAAAAAAGGGCCAGAGTAAGTGCGCAAACTTGCAACATTTTAGTCCTGGCACTGCATATGACTCTGCTCACATCTCTGTGCTTGTCTTTTCCCCCTGGCACAGTGCAGCTGGTTTACTGGTAAAGCTTCAGGCTGACTTTTTGTGCCCAGCCCAGCTATGGGTTGATTTCTAGAATTTCCTTCTGTCACTAGTCCTGTAGACACACTTCCTCATTCGTGGACGATGCTGTCCCCAATGTCTGTGGATTTTGTGAGGCACAGGCTTCCCCAGAACCTCTATATCTCACTGTGCACATTTGTCCCTTCAGCCTGGATTGCAGACCTCACCTTTCTCTTGGTGAAATTGGACCTTTCCGTAAGAAGGTGCAGAGTTCCTCCAAGTCCGCATATTTGTGCTGCTTGAGACCCAGTGTTTGTGGGTTCGCATCTGGTCCCTGGGTGTTGTGGTTGTAGGGTCGCAAAGGGTACATGATTCTTTCTGATAGAAAGTAAGGCTAAGCTTCCAATCACAGCCACTTTCCCCTTCAAGATGGCATCATCTCTGTGACAGAGCCAGTCACTCTGGGAGAGATTTCAGCAGCAGTGGATGCTGCCCAGTCAGGGGTGCCCAGTCCTGCAGTCCCCAACAATCACTTGGAATATGGCTGTCTCTAAATCACAAATAGACACTCCACATATGTCCATACACTCTCCTTTCATTCTCTCACTCACACACTATCTTGCAGCCTGTCTTCCCATTGGCAGCCATCTTCTATCTGAAATGATTTACTTTTTAATACAAGATTTAGATCTAAACAATATTTTCAAAATTTTCTTAAGTACATTTGTATATAGATAATCATATCATACAAATTGATACCATAAGAAATCTCTGGTAGTTCATATGGTAATAGATTTTACTTTTTCGTTTTTAAAGAAGAAATATATCTGGCCAAACTGGTTTGGCTCAGTGGATAGAGCATCTGCCTGAGGACTGAAAGGTCCCAGGTTCGATTCCAGTCAAGGGCATGTACCTTGGCTGCAGGCACATCCCCAGCTGGAGGTGTGCAAAAAGCAGCTGATCGATGTTTCTCTCCCATCGATGTTTCTGACTTTCTATCCCTCTCCCTTCCTCTCTGTGAAAAATTAATAAAATATATATTAAAAAAAGAAATATATCTGTTTATTTTGCCTTTGTGTTTCTTGCCCTAGTTAATGTGTCAGTGAAAAGTCTGCTTCATGATATCCTATATAATAAAAGAGAAACATGCAAATTTGACCATACTTTCGCTCCTGATTGGCTATGCTACCAGCCAATCAGGAGTTGGGGCGGGGCCAAGTGGTGGGAGCGCCAGGCCCCAGGGTGGAAATGAAACTGCGGTGGCAGTGAGTGCCCAGCCCCCGGGTGCTGTAAGGGGAAGTGGCAGTGAGTGCCCACCCCCCGGGGCTGGGTGGTCCCAGGCAGCCAGGGCTGAGCTGAGCAGGGCAATGGCTGGGTGCCCAAGGCCTAAACCCTAGGCTTCTGGTGAGGCTTTAGACCTTGGGCAGGCTGGGGGTGAGCCATCAGTTGAACATCCCCTGCGGGCTCCCAGTATGTGAGAGGGAGCAGATTAGGTTGAGGGACCACCCACCCCAGTGCACAAATTTCGTGCACTGGGCCCCTAGTGTTAGATATTTTTCTGCCTATGGCTTCTTTTAGGATTTTTTTGGTTTCACAACTTAGGTTTAAGTTCTTTATCCATTTTTAGTTTATTCTTGTGTATGGTGTAAGTTGGTAGTCTAGTTTCATTTTTTTGCATTTATCTGTCCAATTTTCCCAAACGCCATTTATTGAAGAGACTGTCTTGACTCCATTATATGCTCTTCCCTCCTTTGTCAAATATTAATTGAGCATTTCTGAAGTTTCTGCACAGCAAAAGCAACCAGCATCAAAATGTAAAGGGAACCCACTGTATGAGAATATATGTGCCAATGATAAGGGAATATATGTGCCAATGATAAGGGATTAATTTCCAAAGTATATAAAGTACTCATACAACTCAACAAATGGAAGACAAACAATGCAATTCAAAATGGGCAGAGCATCTGAATAGACATTTCTTTAAAGAGGACATACATATGACTATGAGACACATGAAAAAGGATATGTACAACCCTATGTTCATATCATCAAAATTTACAATAGCTAAGATCTGGAAACAGCCCAAGTGCCCATCAGTAAATGAGTGAATTAGAAAATTATGGGGAGACACAAAATGGTAGTGGTGTAAGACATGTCCTGAGCCTTGTCCCAGAGCAGATAGAAGGAGCAACTAATTGAATAACATTCATTCTGAATTGGCCAAATAAACACAGCTGGTGAGAGAATTCGCAGTCAGAAGGGCAGAGGCCATCTGGAGAATGGTAAAATCAGGGATCTGGGCTGGAGATAATTATTAGAACTCAAAGTCCAGAGAGTCAGAAGGAAGCTGAATGACACCAAGGCTGCGTCCCTTGGGAAAAGCATAATATCTGACTGTGGAAATGAGGTCCGCAGGACTGCTGGTGGCAGGGGATTAGAGATCTAGGCCCACAGTCACCAGAAGTTGGGCCTCCCCATATTCATCCAATTCCATAATCTTATCTTTGGTATACTTTATAAGCTTGGGCTTATATAGATTCTTAGCCAAACTTCTAAGCCCACAGCCATACCCCATGCCAGGTGGAGAAGGGTTTGCAGTGGCACAGCTCTTTCCCCTTTTTGATGTTTGATCTAATCCACTAAATCCAGATCATAGGATCTTTCAAATACAAACACTCACCCATGGCTGATGTGTAGGTAGAGGTGTGGACTTGTGGAGTCTAGGGAGAGGCTGGGGAGAGGAGAGGGTCGGGGAGAGGTGGCCGGTTGGTTTGTCACTGAGACATAGCCTGACACAGGGGACATACCAGGATCCGGCCTAAATGGGCAGTCAGACATTCCTTGAGGGGTCCCATATTGGAGAGGGTGCAGGCTGGACTGAGGGACATTCCCTCCCCGCCATGCATGAATTTTGTGCACAGGGCCTCTAGTCTAGTTATAAAAACTGTATTACCTGAAACAGAAACCCTATAAACTTTCACTTCTCACTTCCCCAAGCCCTCCACAGCCTAAGACAATAACTAATGTGCTTTTTTGTGTATGGATTATAATTTTATTAAATGGAACCACCTTAATATAGAAAAACCCTGGGTCTGTCACGACCAGAGGGGAGGCTCAACCAATCGGAAGTCAGTCCTGCTGTCAGCACTGTGTTGCCATGGCGACCCAGCATTAACTGCTGTGGCTACAGGCACGGTGACCCAGCACTGACTGCAGGCACGGTGGCCCAGCACTGACTGCTGGGAGGGCTGCGAATCAGGCCTGGAAAAAGACCTGAAGAGAGAAGCAGTACTGATCCATAGCCTATGTGGCAGCTGTTGATTAGCATATGCCTCTCTTTTTTTAATCCAGGCCAGGCCAGCAGCCATGCCTCCATTTGTCTCCAGGCCTCCATCCAGGCTGCTGATCAGCCATGCCTTTCTGATAAGGCCCTGTTGATAAGCCCAAAGATGCTGAGTGGCATAGAAACCAACCACTCAGAACTAAATCTGGCTCAACTGTGAGGAGCGAATGGCTGCCTAGGAGGTGGAGCTTTTGATGATGACAGGCATAGAAACTGACCAATCAGAACCAAATTGGTCAGCAGAGGGAAGTTGGGGGAGATCAGACCAGCAGGGGAAGGCAGTTAAGGGTCCTCAGGCAGGCAGAGGCAGTTGGGGGTGAGATCAGGCCAGCAGGGGAAGGCAGTTAGGGGTGATCTGGCAGGCAGGTAGAGGCAGGTAGGGGTTATCAGGCAGTCAGGCAGAGATATTAGGGGTGATCAGGCAGGCAGGCCTGTGAGCAGTTAGGAGTCAGTGGTCCCAGATTGGGAGAGGGATGTTCCACAGTGATCGGGCCTAAACTGGCAGTCCGATGTCCCCCAAGGAGTCCCCAATTGGAAATGGTGCAGGCTGGACTGAGGGAACCCCTTTTTGTGCACAAATTTCATGTACCAGGCCAGTAGGATAATATATAACTTTTAGTTTATGGCTACTTTCACCTACCATTATATTTTCAAGGTTAATCCATGCTGTAGCTTATATAATTATATTGTTCCTTTATGGCTAACAATATTCCATTGTATGGATATACCACATTTTGTTTATTCATTTACCAGTTGATGGATGTTTGAGTTTCCTTCATTTTAATTATTGTGAGTAGTGCTGCTATGTTTTGGGTAAAAATTTTATTTGAACACCTGCTTTTAATTCTTTTTGGTATATGCCTAGGAAAGGAATTGCTGTATTATATATTATTTCAAAGAGAGAAAAACATCAATGTGAGAGAGAGTCACTCATTGGTGCATCCTGCACGTGCCCCTACTAGAGCCAGCGATCAAACCTGTAATTAAGGTACATGCCCTTGACCAGAATTGAACCTAGGACCTGTTAGTCTGGGAGCCAATGCTCTATCCACTGTGATGAACTTTCTAGGGCTGAATTAAATTTTTAGAATGGTGTGGGGTAAGCACCCAACTTCATTCTTTTTAATCTGGATATCCAGTCACTCCACTGATATTTGTTGAAAGGTTCCCTTTTCTCCACATTTATATCAGCATTTGTCATATTTTTTTCTTTTTGTTAACTGCCATTCTAATACACATGAGGTGATAGCTAATTGTGGTTTTCATTTGAATTTTTCTAATGACTAGTGATGAGTGATGTTGAGCATGTTTCCATGTACCTCCCATATATCTTTTTTAGTAGAAATGCCTATTTCGGTCCTTTGTCCATTTTTAAAAAAATTAGATGAATTTAAAAAAATATTTTTATTTATTTCAGAGAGAAAGGGTGAGGAAGAGAGAGATAGAAACATTGATGATGAGAAGGAATTATTGATTGGTTGTCTCCTGCATGTTAGACTGAGCCCACATCCCAGGCATATGCCCTTGACCAGAATCAAACATAGGACATTTGGGTGTGCAGGCTGATACTCTCTCCACTGAGCCAAAACAGCTAGGGCCCTTTGTCCATTTTTTAAGTTTGTTTGCTATTGAGTTGTGATTTATATACTTTAGATATTAACCTCGTCTTAGGTATATGGATTGCAAATAATTTTACCAATTAGTAGGTTCTCTGTTCACTTTGTTGATGGTTTATTTGCTGTGCAGAAGTTATTTTAGTTTGTTATGTTTCCACTTGTTTATATTTAATTTTGTTGCATGCTCCTTAGATGATATATAAAAATTTACTACCAAGACCCAATTCAAAGAGCTTCATTCCTACATATTTCCAGCTGTTTAATGTTTTCAGGTCTTATATTTAAATCTTTAACCCATGTTAAGTTCATTTTTGTTTGTGGTGTATGGTATAGCTCCAGTTTATTATTTTACTTGTGAATATCCAATTATCCCAGCACCATTTATTGAAGTATCCTTGACTTCTTTGTAAAATATAGTGAACCATATATACTTGGGTTTATTTTTGGGCTCTCAATTCTGTTCCATTTGTTTATTTGTTTGTTTTTATGCAGGCACTCTATTGTGGTTTTTTTCCAGTTCTTTATTTATTTATTATCTAAAGTCTTACATATGTCTCCTTTTTACCTGCTTGACCTCCCCTCCCCCAGGCATGCCCACCCCAGGCAAGCCCCCACTGCCCCAGTATATGTATCCAATGTTTGTGCTAATATGCATACATACAAGTCATTTGGTTGCCCACTGATTCTCCTCCCCCTGCCATTTGTCTCTGGATCTATTCTTGTTCATAAAATTATATTGATCATTATATCCCACATATGAGTGAGATCATGTGATATTTATCTTCTCCAATTGGCTTATTTCACTTAGCATAATGCTCTCCAGGTCCATCTATACTGTTGCACATGGTAAAAGTTCCTTCTTTATTATAATGTAATATTCCATTGTGTAGAGGTACCACTGTTTTTTAAACCACTCATCTGCTGATGGGAACTTAGGCTGATTCCAAATCTTAGCTATTGTAAATTGTACTGCTATGAACATAGGGGGCATATAACCTTTCAGATTGGTGTTTCTGGTTTCTTGGGATATAGTCCTAGAAGTGGGATTACTGGATCAAATGGGAGTTCCATTTTTAACTTCTTGAGAAAACTCCATATTATCTTCCACAGTGGCTGCACAGCCTGCATTCCAAGCAACAGTGCACGAGGGATCCTTTTTCTCCACCTCCTCATCAGCACTTGTCATTTGTTGATTTGTTGATGATAGCCATTCTGACAGGTGTGAGATGGCATTCATTGTCATTTTTATTTACATACCTTAAATGATTAGTGACTTTGAGCATCTTTTCATATGTCTCTCAGTCTTCTGTATATCCTCTTTTGAAAAGTGTCTATTTAGGTCCTTTGCCCATTTTTTGATTGGGTTGTTTATTTTCCTTTTGATAAGTTGCATGAGTTCTCTGTAAATTTTGGAGATTAAACCCTTATCTGAAATAGCATTGGCAAATATGTTCTCCTGTGAAGTGGGCTTTCTTATTGTTTTGTTGATGGTTTCTTTAGCTGTGCAGAAGCATTTTACTTTGATATAGTCCCAAATATTTATTTTATCTTTAGTCTCCATTGCCCTAGAAGCTATGTCAATAAAGTTATTGCTATGGCATATGTCTGTTATTTTGCTGCCTATGGAGTCTTGAAGGATTTTTGTGGTTTCCTTCTTACATTTAAGTCCTTTAGCCATTTTGAGTTTGTTTTTGTGAATGGTGTAACTTCATGATCTAGTTTCATTTTTTGCATGTTTCTGACCAAATTTCCCAGCACCATTTATTGAAGAGACTGTCTTGACTCCGTTGTATGCTCTTGCCTCCTTTGTCAAATATTAATTGAACACAAGGGCTTGGGTCAATTTCTGGGTTCTCTGTTCTGTTGCATTGGTCTATATGTCTGTTCTTGTGCCAGTACCAGGCAGTTTTGAGAACTGTGGCTTGGTGATATATCTTGAAATCTGGAATTGAGATCCCTCCAACTTTGTTCTTATTTCCAAAGATTGCTGTGTCTATTTGGGGTCTTTTTATAAATTCCAAATGAACTTTTGAAGAGTTTGTTCTAGATCTTTAAAGTATGCCATTGGTATTTTATGTGGATTGCATTAAATCAGTAGATTGCTTTGGGTGGACATTTTAATGATGTTGATACTACCAATCCATGAACATGGTATGTTCTAATATTTGTTTATATCTTCCTCTATCTCTTTTTTTCAATGTCCTGTAGTTTTCTGAGTTCAGGTCTTTTACAACCTTGGTTAAGTTTGTTCCTAGGTATCTTAATTTTTTGGTACAATGGTAAATAGGATTTTTTTCATTTCTCTTTCTATGAGTTCATTATTGGTGTTTAAAAAGGCCAAAGATTTCTAGGTGTTAATTTTTTATCCTGCTACATTGCCAAATTTATTTATAAGCTCTAGTAGTTTTTTGATGGAGCATTTGTAGTTTTATATGTATAGTATAATGTCATCTGCTAATAAGGACAGTTTTACTTCTTCTTTTGCAATTTGGATGCCTTTATATCTTCTTCTTGTCTGATTGCTATGGCTAGCACTTCCACTATTATATCAAACAGGAGTGGTGAAAGTGGAAATCCCTGTCTTGTTTCCATTCTAGGGGGAAATGTGTTTAGTGTTTGCCCATTGAGTATAATGTTTCAGTAGGTTTGTCATATAAGGCTTTTATTATGTTGAGGTATGACCCATCTATTCCCACTCTGCTGAAAGGTTGTTTTTTTTTTTTTCATCAAGAAAGGGTATTGGCTGAAACCGGTTTGGCTCAGTGGATAAAGTGTTGGCCTGCTGAGTGAAAGGACACAGGTTCAGTTCTGGTCAAGAGCATGTACCTTGGTTGCAGGCACATACCCAGAAGGGGGTGTGCAGGAGAAGATGAGCGATATTTCTAAGTCTCTATCCCTCTCCCTTCCCCTCTGTAAAAACTCAACAAAATATTTTTTTAAAGAAGAAAGGGTGTTGGATTTTGTCAAATGATTTTTCTGCATAGATTGATATGATCATGTGATTTTTGTGTCTAAATTTGTTTATCTGATATATCACATTTATTGATTTTCAGATATTGTACTATCTATGCATCTCCAGAATAAATCCCACTTGGTCATGGTGTGTGATCTTTCTAATGTAATGCTGAATCCTATTTGCTAGAATTTTGATAAGGATTTTAGCATCTATGTTCATAACAGATATTGGCCTGTAGTTCTCTTTATTTTTGTGGTGTCTGTCTGATTTTGAGATTACAGTAATTCTGGTTTCATAGAAGGAGCTTGGAAGTGTGCTTTCCTCTTGAATTTTTTGGAATAGTCTGAGGAGGATAGGTTTTAGTTTTTCTTTGAATGGTTGGTAGAACTCCCCTGTAAAGCGGTCTGGACCAGGGCTTTTGTTTGCTGGAAGATTTTTGATCACAGCTTCAATTTCTTTGGTTGTTATCAGCCTATTCAGGTTTTTTTTATTCTTCTTGATTGAGGTTTTGGAGCTTGTATAATTTTTAAATATATATATATTTCATTGATATTTTACAGAGAGGAAGGGAGAGTGATAGAAAGTCAGAAACATTGATGAGAAAGAAACATCAACCAGCCGCCTCCTGCACACTCCCCACTGGGGATGTCCCTGAAACTAAGGTGCATGCCCTTGACCGGAATTGAACCTGGGACCTTTCAGTCCGCAGGCCGACGCTCTATCCACTGAGCCAAACCAGTTTCAGTGGAACTTGTATTTTTTCAACAATATCTTCCTTTCATCTAAGTTGTCCAATTTTTTAGAATACAGTTGTTCATAGTATTTTTTCATAACCTTTGTATTTCCGGGGGATCGGTTGTTACTTCACCTCTTTGATTTCTGATTTTGTTAATTTGTGTCCTGTCCCTTTGCTTCTTGGTAAGCCTGGCAAGAGGTTCCTCAATACTGTTTATTCTTTCCAATAACCAGTTCTTGTTTTTGTTCTTTTAATCTTCATATTTTTTGTTCTCTATATTATTCATTTCCTCTCTGATCTTTATTATTTACTTTCTTCTGCTTACCCTGGGATTTTCCTGTTGCTCTGTTTCTAACTCTTTGAGTTGTAGGGTTAGATAATTTATTACCATTTTTCCTTGTTTTTTTGTTTGTTTGTTTGTTTGTTTTGTTTTTTAAGTAGGCCTGTAGAAGTATAGACTTCCTTCTCAAGATTGCTTTCACTGTGTCCAATTGATTTTGGATTGTTGTGTATACATTGTTATTTGTTGCCATGATGCTTCTTATTTCTTCTTTGATCACGTTGATAACCAAGTCATTGTTTAAAGCTTACTATTTAGCCTCCAGGTATTTTTTAATATTTTATTGTAGTTTATTTCTAGTTCTATGAATGTGACCTGAGAAGATGATTGATATGATTTCTACCTTCTTTTATAAAAATACTAGAGACCTGGTACACAAAATTCATGTACAAGGTTAAGGGGGTTGTCTTTCAGCCCAGCTTGTACCCTCTCCAATCTGGGACTCTTTGAGGGATGTCCGACTGCCCAATTTGGCCCGATTCCACAGGGATCAGGCCTAAATGGGCAATAAGACATCCTTCTCAAAATCCAGGACTGCTGGCTCCCAACTGCTCGCCTGCCTGCCTTCCTGATTGCTCCTAACTGCTTCTGCCTGCCAGTCTGATAACCTCCTAACCACTAACATGCCAGCCTGATTAATGTCTAACTGCTCACTTGCCAGCCTGTTTGCCCCCAACTTCCCTCCTCTACAGGCCTGGTCACCCCTAACTGCCCTCCCTTGCAGGCCTGGAACCTTCCAACGGCCCTCCCCTGCTAGCCATCTTGTGGTGGCCATCTTGTGTCCACATGGGGGCAGGATCTTTGACCACATGGGGGCAGCCATCTTGAATGTAAGAGTGATGGTTAATCTACTTATTACTCTTTTATTAGGCAGAATATAGGCCTAGTGCATGGGTGGGGGCCAGCTGGTTTGCCCTGAAGGATGTCCCAGATCAGGGTTGAGGTTCCCTTGGGGCATGGGACAGCTTGGGTGAGAGGCCTGTGGTGGTTTGCAGGCTGGCCATGCCCCACAGCTACCCAAGTGGAAGCCCTGGGATATGGGATTAATTTATGTTCTACAATTGAAACTTTGTGGCCTGGAGTGAAGCCAAGCCTTTTGCCTGCTCTGTGGCAGCAGCCATTTCTGTTTGGACATTTACCTTCTATAATTGAAACATTGTAGCCTGGAGTGGAGGCCTAAGCCAGCCACAGCTGCAGAAGCTTGGCTTCTTCCATTGCCCAGGCAACCCTAGTCTCTGCTCTTTCCAGCTCCGTGGCTGCCACCACTTCTGTTGGGGTTATGTATCTTCTACAATTGAAACTTTGTAGCATTGAGTGGAGGCCTAGGCTGGCAAGGGCAGGCAAAAAGCTTGGCTCCCTCCGTTTCCGGGGAAACCCAAGCCTCCTTCCTGCTCTCAGTGGCCACAGCCATCTTAGTTGGGGTTTATTTGCATAATTTGCTGCTGATTGGCTGATGGGCGTGGCTGTGATCATGGCTTGATCAGAGGTACTGTCAATTTTCATATTACTCTTTTATTAGATAGGATATTTTATCGACTTTTTTTTTCAGAGAAGAAGGGAGAGGGATAGAGAGGTAGAAGCATTGATGAGAGAGAAACATCAATCAGCTGCCTAATGCACACCTCCTACTTTGGATGTGCCTGCAACCAAGGTACATGCCCCTGACCAGAATCAAACCTGAGGCCCTCAGTCTGCAGGCCGATGCTCTATCCACTGAGCCAAAATGGTATGGCAGATTTCTACCTTCTTGAATTTAAAGAGACTGTTCCTGTGTCCCAATATTTGGTCTATTTTTGAAAGTGACCTATGTGCACTTGAGAAGAATGTATATTCTGTGGCTTTGGGTGAAATGTTCCGAGGATGTCAATTAATTCTATCTGATCAAGTGAATCATTTAGGATTGCTGTTTCTTTGTTGATTTTTTTGGTTAGAGGATTTATCCAGTGGTATTACTGGAGTGTTAAAGCCCCCTAGTATGACTGTAAAGATCAGCGATTGCTGTCAATCTTTCCCTTGGTGTCCTCCAGAAGTTTTTTTTATGTATTTGGGTGTGCCTGTATTGGATGTGTCTATGTTTACCAGAATTATATCTTCTTATTGAATTGCTCCCTTTAGTATTATGAAGTGGCCTTCCTTATGTCTTTTACGGCCTTCACATTGAGGTCTAATTTGTCTAATATAAGTATTGCTACCCCACCTCTGTCTTTCATTTCCATTTGCCTCAAAAAGTTTTTTCCATCCCTTCACCATCAGTCTGTGTGATTCCTTTTTTCTGTGGTGGGTTTCCTGTAGAAAGTATATATATGGGTCATGTTTTCTTTTTCTTTTTCTTTTTTTGTTAAATATATTTTATTGATTTTTTTACAGAGTGGAAGGGAGAGGGATAGAAAGTAAGAAACGTCAATGAGAGAAAATCACCGATCAGTTGCCTCTTGCACACCCCCTACTGGGGATGTGCTTGCACCCAAGGTACATGTCCTTACCAGAATCAAACCTGGGACTTTTTATTCAGCATACCAATGCTCTATCCACTCTGCCAAACTGGTTTCAGCAAGGGTCATGTTTTTTTATCCACTCACTTATCCTAGGTCTTTTGATTCCCGCATTTAATCCATTTTCATCTAAAGTTATTACTGATGGTAATTGTTTGACTACATGTTTATTCTTTATGCTTGTTCATTTTATAGCAGTTATTTTAGTAAACCTTTTAGGTTTGGTAGTAATAAACTCCCTTAGTCATTTTTGTCTTGATTTCATCCTCAACTTTGATTGATTGCCTTGCTGTGTACAGTACTATTGGATTCAGACCCTTGCTTTGTATGACTTTTTATATTTCAATCCATTTTTTTTCTTGCCTGATATGTTTCTGTTGGAAAATAAGTCTACAGTCTGATGGGATTTCCCTTGTAGGTAACTTTCTCTCTCTTTATCTCTGGCAGGTTTTAAAATTCTTATTGTGTCACTGGTGTTTGCAAATTTAATTACAATGTGTCTTTGTGTCAGTCTTTTTGGGTTCCTGTTGTTTGGGACTCTGTGAGTTTCTTGGACTTGTGTGTGTTTTTTCTTTTTCCAAGTTTTGAGGGAGTTTTCTGTCATTATTTCTTCAAACAGTATTTCTATTCCTTGCTGATTTTCCTCTCCTTCTGGTACCCCTATTATGCAGATGATGTTTCATTTCATTTTGTCCCAAGTTCCCTTAGGGTCCCCTCCTGTTTTTTAAGTTGTTTTCCCCCAGTTGCTGCTCTGCTTGGGTATTTTTTCTACCTTGTCTCCTAGTTAACTGATGCAGTCCTCCACTTCTTCTAGTCTACTGTTGGTGTTTTCTATTGTGTTATTTTTTTGCAGCAATGTCATTCTTCATTTCTTATTGTTTCTTCATTTCCTCTTGATTCTTACACATATTATTGAATTTGTCTTCCACCTTTTCAGCATCTTCATTACCTTTGCTCTGAATTCTTTCTCTGAGAAATTGCTTTCCTCCATTTGGCTTACTTCCTTTTTCAGTGATTCCTCCTTTTCTTTCATATGGGAGCTGTTTGTTTGTCTCCCCATGTTCACTCCTCTCAGGGTATCTGGTTATTTATCTCTCTCCTGCTTTGACTCTCTCCAGGCAATCGCTGATCTTTACATCCATGGATTGCCTCACCAGCTGTGTTTAATTGGGTGGGTGTTATTTGATTCAGCTCTTCTTTCTATCTTCTCTTTGAGAAGGTGCAGGAGCTGACCACATATTTGGTCGCCACCGTGTCTCCCATTGGACAAACTTTTTAGGCATCTGTAGCCAGGGATGCTGGAATCCCAGTGTTCATGGGTTTGCAACTGAGGCGGCTGGTCTCTAGGTGCTATGGTTGTAGGGTCCTGAGAGGTATCTGAGGTCTCCCTGGTTGAAGGTAAGGCTAGCCTTCTGATCAGAGCCACTCTCTTCTTCAAGATGGCACAGTCTCCGTGGCAGATGTGGCCATTCTGGAAGATATTTATGCAGTAGTTCATGCTGCCAGGCCAGGGGAGCCTGGTCCACCGGTTCCCAACAATCCTATGGTATATAACTGTCCATCACTCACAAATACAAACACTCCCTGCCCATCCACACATTATCCTTTCACTCTCACACACTATCTTGCAGCTTGTCATCCAATTGACTGCCATGTTGTATCTCCTAGTTTATATAGCCTTCTATTTTAAATTTTTATTTTTGTAAATCAAATATATCCATTTTGCAGCTTGTTACTGGAAGATTATTGTGATCTTTGATGGTGTCTTGTTTCCTTGATTTTTATGTTCCTAAATGTTCTGTGAATGGATGACAAATTGTTATTGTACAGGGAAGTTACAAATGAGCAGCATCTTGCTTGTTCAAAGCTACTGAATTTTTTCTGTGTCAGGATTTGTACTAAGCACCAATGAAATGATAATCTAAAGGTGCTAAGAACCTTTTTTTACATATGTACCATTGTGGACTCAAACATTAATTAATTCCACAGATCAAGTCTTGATCTAATGGACACAGTTACAAACTTAAACTTTCTCTTATATTTATACTAGAGGCCTGGTACATGAAATTCATGCACAGGGGGTGTGTCCCTCAGCCCAGCCTGCACCCTTTACAATCCAGGACTCTAGTTCCAAACTGCATGACTGCCTGTCTTCCTAATTGCCCCAACCGCTTCTGCCTTCCAGTCTAATCACCCCGTAAACATTCCCCTGTCAGCCTGGTTGCCCCTAACTGCCTTCCTCGGCAGTTCTGGTCCCCCAACTGCCCTCCCCTGCAGGCCTGGTCCCCTCAACTGCTCCCCCCTGTAGGAGTGGGTCCCCTCAACTGCTCTTCCCTGCAGGCCCAGTCCCCCCAGCTTTCCTCCTCTGCCGACCTGGTCACCCCTAACTGTCCTCCCCTACAGGCTATCTTGTGGTGGCAATCTTGTGTCCACATGAGGGTCGCCATCTTTGCCCACATAGGAGTAGCCATCTTTTGTGTTTTACTGACAGTCAATTTCCATATTACTCTTTTATTATATAGGATAGAGGCCTGGTGCATGGATGGGGGCCAGCTGGTTTGCCCTGAAGTGTGATCCAGATCACAATGGGGGTTCCTTTGGGGCATGGGGTGGCCTGGGCAAGGGGCCTGTAGTGGTTTTCAGGTTGGCCACACCCCCTGGCAACCGAAATGGAGACCCTGGTGTCTGGGATTTATTTATCTTCTATAATTGCAACTTTGTAGCTTTGAGCAGAGGCCAGGACCAGCCAGAGCAGGCAGGAAGCTTGGCTTCCTCCATTCCTGGGGAAAACTGAGCTTCCTGCTTGCTCTGTGGCCACAGCCAACATGGTGGATTAATTTGCATACTTGCTCCTCATTGGCTGGTGGATATGGCATGTGGGCATAGAGGAAGTACAGTCAATTTGCATGTTTCTCTTTTATTAGAATAGATACAAGAACACTGTTGATAAATATCATTCTTATCAATTTGGGGGTACAATTATATGTGGCTAGAAATGCCCATAAATATTGACTGATTTCTCCATGTCTCTTAGAGAGATACATGACTCCATCATCACCTAGAGAACTTATATGCTTAATTTTATTTTTAGATACTTTGGCTAGTTCTAGCTATATGGGCTTTGGTATTTGCTAATCTTCAATCTATAAGAATTCCTCAAGTAAATGTTGTCCTATTAGATGTTATTATCAGTCAAAAAAAAGAAGACTTTTATGTTAATTACTAGAGGCCCAGTGCATGAAATTCATGCACAGGTAAGCAGGGGTTGTCCCTCAGCCCAGCCTGCACCTTCTCCAATCTGGGAACCCCCGAAGAATGTCCTACTGCCCGTTTAGGCCTGATCCTATTGGGCAGTCGGCCATCCTTCTCACAATCCAGGATTGCTGGGTCCAAACTGCTCACCTGCCTGTCTCCCTGATTGCCCCTAACCACTTCTACCTGCCAGCTTGATCACCCCCTAACCACTACCCTGACAGCCTAATTGATGTGTAATTGCTCTCCTGCCAGCCTGTTTGCCCCAACTTCTCTCCTCTGCCAGCCTGATCACCCCTAATGGCCCTCCCCTGCAGGCTTGATCACCCCCAACTGTCCTCCCTTGCAGGTCTGGTCCCTCCTAACTGCCCTCCCTTGCTGGCCTGATCACCCACAACTGCCCTTACATCGCAGGCTTGGAACCTCCCAACTCCCTCCCCTTCTGGCCATCTTGTGGTGGCCATCTTGTGTCCACATCGAGGCAGGATCTTTGACCACATGGGGGCATCCCTCTTGTGTGTTGGAGTAATGCTCAATCTGCATATTAATCTTTTATTAGACAGGATAGAGGTCTGGTGCATGGGTGGGGGCCAGCTGGTTTGCCCTGAAGAGTGTCCCAGATTAGGGTAGGGATTCCCTTGGAAAGTAGGGTGGCCTGGGCGAGAGTCCTATGGTGGTTTTCAGGCTTGCCACGACCCCAGTGACCCAAGTGGAGGCCCTGGGACCTGGGATTAATTTATGTTCTACAATTGAAACTTTGTTGCCTGGAGCGGAGCCAAACCTTCTGCTGGCTCCGTGGCAGCAATATAATTGAAACTTTGTTGCCTAGAGTGGAGGCCTAGGTGCTAGGGCTGCAGAAGCTTGCCTTTCTTCATCACCTGGGCAACCCTAGCCTCTGTTCTCTCCAGCTCCGTGGCTGCCAACTGTTCATCACTCAGAGAATTAAAATCTGTGCCTGTCATTGCTCGTACAATTCATGACAGGTATTTGCATTCATTAATAAAGAGTAGTCTGGAAGTCTGAAATGTGAACATTTCATTCCATGCAATATGAATACCTCATGAATTTCGTTAAAGACATGCATTTCACAGTTCACACAGGCACCTTCTCTTCGATGCAATTTCCAACAGAAATCTTCAATAAAATGAGATTTATTCTCATACCATAATTTGTCTGCAGCAGGACATCCAAACACACATATGTATGCAAAAAGTTGTCTTAGTTGTTTGGGAATATTAAGGATGATTGCATTCTCAATCGTATCTTTCCAGATAGTGTCATCAAGTAATAATCCTCAGTGTTTAGTAGCTTCATGAAATGTATCATAAGTTACATCTCCTACAGTTGGCAGATCCTCAAAACTTATAGCACCTTTTACATGCAGAAGCGAAAGTCTAAGGTAATATCTTTCTTGTACCCTAAAGCTCACAGTGAACAGTCTACCTAATATTTTATTCCCACCCTTTGGGCATTTTATCCACAAGGAATTATTAAACACATAATGCTGTGGAATCTCCCAATAATAATAATTATGTGCATCAGAGTCTTCTCTATTTAGTAAGACCCAAGCCATCAAAGTTGAGTTATGTCTTTTAGCCCTATCTAAAACTTCAGCAAAATCATCGGCATGAAAATACAAATTTTGTGCATTTGGCAAATGAATAGCTAATATTGTGATTGCATGAGATTGGTCATGCATTCGCATTCCAAAAAGTCTCCAAACAGCCTCAGGAGTGCTCAGATACCTGGAGTCAATGAAGTCCTGTACTTCGTCATGATTGATAATATTTTTTCAGAAATCTGAATATTTGCACAACCATGACCTTTACAGATATATTTAAATAGATATTTGACACTTCTAATTGATCCACCAACTTCAACATTTATATGACAGTTATATTTGAGGCACAAATATGGGTTATAAGGGACAATCCAAGTATTATTGACAATTTTATTTCCAATATAAATGGTACTACCAGATCTTTGTTTGTATTTGGGATATCCATCAATATTTCCAATGGTCACATTTTGAAATTCTTTCGGATATCCCTTTTCCATTTTCCATAAATGGACTATTTTCCATTTTCCATAAATGGACTATTTGGATTTTGTATTCCACATGGTCCATGTACCACATTTGATTTTACAATTTGAAAAAGTCAAGAACACTGGTCCTCATCTGGAATTTCTGCCTTAACGATATGGTCAATGTCATCTTCTCAAAGTAATTTGGACTCACTATCTAACATCAATAATATGTGAGCATGAGGCAATCCACGTATCTGAAATTCAATGACATGAATCTTAGCTATTACTTTTCCAAATAAATGGAATTTACATACATCATTTAAAAGAGCATTCAGCTTAATATTAAAAGCTCTGGCTCCCAACTCAGGTCTGTTGTCAACTTTTTGCCAGCATTGTAAATTGTTTGTAATATCTGTCCATTTTGCATGTCATGGTCATAAATAAATCAGGCTTGCCATACTTTGTTACAATTGCCATAGCATCCTTATAACGCTGCTGAATATTTCTGGGACTACCCTCAAGGGATGATGGAAGTATTATCATTTTACCAATCTGTACATTGTCATTTTCAGATCTAGATTTGAGATAATCCATTAAACAACTATATTTTTAAACTCTCAACTTAGATTGGTTTGCTTTAATGAAATTTATCAGATTGGCCTCCATTTTTTAATATGAATCCACAATAACTGTTGAGTTAATTTTGCTGCATTTAAAATAGGATTGAACGTGTCCCTCACAGAGACATGAAATCCATAATACTGAATTTGTGTGACTCATGTCCTTACATTTTGTCTAGTATTATTGTTGAGTACACTATTGTCTTTGAGTCTTAATGCAATATCTGTTCCCCAGTCTTTTTCACCAAGTGGAAAAAGAATAGGATATGTCATTACATCTAGGAAACAGGTACTGATTTGTTTCATTTTAGTGGCATTTGGATTATTGGGATTTGGTTTTTAATGAATGAGCAAGTCCCTTTCAATAAGAGGTTCTCCGTCTTCATTTCTGAATATGACATCAACCTCAGTTACACAGGGAGAATTATATCTACCTGGGTCACTGTTATGATCATATTTAATTGCCATAGTTACTTCCATGGAAGCTATACCTTTTGCTGCTGCTTCAGATTGGGCTTCCTTTTCTACCTCATGTCACATCTTGTACGGTTTTGTTAATTCATTTATTTCATGCATGAAGTTGTTGATGTTGATCATGAGTCTTTCTGAGCAGCCCTGGTTTTCTGGTATTGCTAATATTTTATGTGTAGCTTCGGCTGTATCCAAAATATAGAGTTGAGGAAACTTCTGAGAAACACAATCAGAAGGATGTAAAGTTCAAGTATGGTGATAAACTTGTCTGTGTATTCTAAAACAGTATGGCCCATACCCTGATGGCGATCCAACATTTGCACCCATGGAAGCAAAAGCAAAAGAACTATTTATGGATTGAATGTTTTCCATGAAATTTTTACTGTCAGAATCGTTTGTCATTAATCTTTTTAAATATGGCAGGTAATCTGGAAAATGTATATCATTTGGACAGACTTTCTCTTTGCTACAACATCGAGTAAATTTCCCATCAGATGGTTTTTCATCAGAGAAATTTAGTGACAGTCAAAATTCACATCTAGGAGTCATTCAACCTCAACTGTGTTCCAGAATTGCATCCTCATGTACTCCATTTTCACAGAGAAGGCAGTTCCTACCAGTATTACTAGTACTTGTTGATGACTGTTCTCTAGATGTATTCTGTCTTCACCACTGCCTTCTGTTAACTTCAAAGGCACGTTGGTCTTTAGACATTTTCTGCCGAAGATGCTGGTGTTTCTTAGCTTCAGAGCTATGTTTTTTCAATAGCTGCTCTTCAGATATATTCTGTTGCAGGCGTCACCTTCTTTCAAGATCAGACGCATGTTGCTCTTCACACATTTTCTGTCTATAATATTGGCATCTTTCTGCTGCAGAGCTATGTTGTATCAACAGTTTTTCTTTGGACATAGTCCCACCTCTCTATTGCCATGTTCTGAGATAGAGGAGAATGAGAGTCTTGACTGTCAGGCCTTTCAGCTGTGTGACCAATGGATGATTTTGATTGATTCTGTTGGGGTGGGACTTCTCCTACCTGTTGTTAGTTTCCACAGCTGAGATGTGGAAGCTGGGGCTCCAGAGGGAGTGATGGCCTCTAAGCTGACAGCTTTCTCCCTCTGCTCGACCCCACAGGAGGGCCTTGGCAGGGCCTGCCCAGGTCCTTTGGGCTTGGACCCCACCTGCAATGTGGAGGGATACCCCCAACCCACTCCCATACCCCACACCTTCCCAGTCCTCCATCTTGGTTTGGATCAGGCCAGTGGCATCTAGTGCTGCCCCACGCTGTCTGGGATCGAGGCTTGGATCGAGGGGTCAGCATAGGGCACTGCCCCATGCTGCTTGGCTGGCCCTCCATTGCAGCTTGGACTGGGCAGGCAGTGCTATAGTGGATTGGATCCAGCTTGTGGCATAGGGCGCTGCCCCTGCCACCTGCCTAGTCCCCCATCTTGGCTTGGATCCAGCTGGCGGCATAGAGCACTGCCTCCATCAGCATGCCCAGTCCTTCATTTTTGCTAGGTTCTAGCCCCGCCACATCGGGTGCTGCCAAACACCGCCTGCCCAAGTCTACGATCGAGGCTTGGATCCAGCAGGAACAGTATGGCACTGCCTCCCGAAACCTGCCTGGTCCTCCATCTTTGCTTGGATCTAGCCCAGTTACATTGGGCGTTGCCCACACTGCTTTCCCAGGTCTGTGATTTTGGCTTGGATCCACCTGGCAGCATAGCATGCTGCCCACAAGGCCTGCCTGAGTCCACAGTCGCAGCTTGGATCCAGCTGGGAGGGTAGGGCACTACCTCAGGCAGCCTGCCGGGTTCTCCATTTTTGCTTGGGTCAAGCCCAGCAGCATTGGGGCTTGCCCAAACTACCTGCCCAGATCCCTGATCTTGTCTTGGATCTGGCAGGCAGAATACAGAACTGCCCCACACTGCCGGCCGCGTCACTATCGCGTCTTGGATCCAATTATGGCGTAGGGCACTGCCTACCTCAGCCTTCCTGGTCCTCCATCTTTGCTTGGATCCAGCCCAGTGACATTGGGCCCTGCCAATGCTGCTTGTCCGGGTTCACGATCATGGCTTGGATCCAGCTGGCTGCATAGGGTGCTGCCTCCCTCAGCCTGACAGGTGCTCCAAGTATGCTTGGATCCAGTCCAACAGCATCGGGTGCTTCCCATACCGCCTGCCAAGATTCACCATCGTGGCTTGCCCGAGTTTCCATCTTTGCTTGGATTTAGCCCAGCGGCATCTGGCGCTGCCCACACCGACTGCCCGGGTAGGCAATCACGGCTTGGATCCAGCTGGCAGCATAGGTCACTGCCTCCCATAGCTTGACTGGTCCTCCATCTTGACTTGGATCCAGCCCAGGGGCATCGAGTGCTGCCCACACCGCCTGCCTGGGTCTGCCATTGATGCTTGGATCCAGCTGGCGAAGTAAGGTGCTGCCTCCCGCAGCCTGCCCAGTACTCCATTTTTGGTTGGATCCAGCAGAATGGCCATGTGTATTCAGGCCATTTAGGTCATTTACCCATTTTTTATTGCATTTTTTTTTGTCTTCCTGGTATTGAGTTGTGTAACTTCTTTATACATTTTGAAAATTAACCAATATCAGATATATCATTTGTGAATATGTTCTCCCATACAATTAATGTTTGACAAACAAGGCAAGAGCATGCAATGGATTCAAGGCAATCTCTTCAGCAAATGGTATTGGGAAAATTGGACAGATACATGCAAAAAATGAAAGTAGATCATGAATTTATACCAAACTCAAGAATGAACTCAAAATGGATAAAAGACTTAAATGTAAGTCACAAAACCATAAAAATACTAGAAAAAACCATAGGCAGTAAAATATCAGACATCATGCAGCAATATTTTTACTGATTTGTCCTGAAGGGCAAAGAAAATATAAATAAATGAGACTACATCAAGCTAAAATATTTCTTCACTGCAAAAAAGGCTGATATTTATTGATTGATTTTTCTCTTTGAATTATCTGTTTAGAATTGTCAATGGAGTATTAAGGTTCTCAACTATGATTGTGCTTTTTATATTTCTCCCTTTAGTTATGTGAGGATTTGCCTTATATGTTTTGGTTTGCCCTGACCCTGATTGGTAGCAGATAGATAGATAGATAGATAGATAGATAGATAGATAGATAGGTAGATCTATATCTTCTTTATTTCATGTCCCATTTATCATTATATAAAATGTCCATCTTTGTCTCTTGTTACCTTTGTTATCTTGAAATCTATTTTATGAAATAAATTTATGGCTACCCCAACTTTTCTGTGGATGCTATTTTCAGAAAGAATCATTTTCCACCCTTTTACTTTGAGTCTAACTTTCTATTTGCAGCTTAGATGTATCTCTTGAAAGAAACACCTGGTTGGGTTTTGTTTCTTGCTCCAAGCTACTACTGTGTCTCTTGATTTGTTAATTCAGTCGATTTGCATTCAGGGTAATTATTGCTATATGAGGATTAACAATAGTAATTTCAATTTTTGTTTTCTGGTAACACTGTATATCCATGAGTTCTTTTCCTTTGTATTTCTGTCTGTTGTTTTTGATTGGTGGTTTTCCATACCTCTTTCCACTGTTTCCTTTTTTAGTTATGATTCTCAGGTTTGGATTTGTGTGTGTGTGTGTGTGTGTGTGTGTGTGTGTGTGTGTGTGTGTGTGAGTGTGACTGACATTTACTACCTACCTTTTTATATGTTTGTTGGCACAAATTATTTCTGTTTATGCTGTAAGTTAGTTTATGATCTTAGTTTTGTGACTTTTTGTTCTTTGTTTCAGGTAGGACATATCTTGAGTAATTCCTGCAATGGAGGTCTTTTGCATTATTATTTTTAGGTTTTGTATGTCTGGAAAGTCTTTATTTCTTCTTCATATATAAAGGATATGTTTTCTGTATATCTTATTCTTGGCTGGTAGTTTATCTCTTTCAGTAGTTTGAATATTTAGTTCCACTCTCTTCTAGATTATAGAGTTTCTGCTAAGAAGTCTGATGATAATCTAATGAGCTCTCATTTATAAGGTACTTTCTTATTTTTCCTGTCTGTGTTGAGAGTTCATTTTTGTCACTAATTTTTTTCTTTATTGATTAAGGTATTTCATATGTGTCCTTACCTCCCTATTGCTCCTCACTCCCCACTCATGCCCTCACATCCCTGGTATTGGTGTCCATTGGTTAGGTTTATATGCATGCATACAAGTCTTTTGGTTGATTTCTGCTCCTTACTCCCCACCCTCCCCTACCTTCCCTCTGAGGTTTTACAGTGTGATCAATGTGTCTCTGTTTCTGGATCTGTTTTGTCATTAATTTTTTAAAATATATTTTATTGATTTTTTTACAGAGATGAAGGGAGAGGGATAGAGAGTTGGAAATATTGATAAGAGAGAAACATTGATCAGCTGCCTCTTACACACCTCCTACTAGGCATGTGCCCACATCCAAGGTACATGCCCTTGACCAGAATCAAACCTGGGACTTTTCAGTCCGCAGGCGGATGCTCTATCCGTTGGGCCAAACCATTTAGGGCTGTTTTGTCATTAATTTTGTAATAGTTTCAACACAAGGTGCCTTGAAGAACACCATTTTGCATTGAAGTAATTAGGTGCTTCATCTGCTTCTTAGATTCAAGGATCTAGTTCTTTCCATTAATTTGCAAAGTTCTTATCAACCATCTGTTTGGCTACTCATTTTCTTCTTCCTCTATTCTTTTTCAGTTATTCATATTATTCTTATATTGCTCTTTCTGATGAAGTCAGATATATCTTGTACAGGCTTTTTTCAAAAATTTAGCTTGTTTCTATCCTTTTCCCTCTGCATCATTTCCAGAACTGTATATGTGATATCACTAATGTTTTCCCTTCTGTCTGTTCTGCTCTATTTCCTTGGCTTGCTAGTTAATCATTGGTCTCTTTTACTGAGTTCTTCATCTTTGGAATTTCTGTTTGGTTCTGTTTAAATGTTTTTACCCTTTTTTCTTTTTTTAATTTTGGGAGAGAGAAAGGTGGATAAGGGGAGAGATAAAAACGTTGATGTGAGAGAGAAATATTGATAGACTCCTCCTTCCCACATGTTCTCCAACTTGGGATCAAACTCAGAACCCGAATATGTGCCCTGACTAATAAGAACCCACCACCCTTTAGTATATGAAACAACACTCCAGCCAAGTGAGCCATATAAACCAGGGATGTTCAGTTCATTTTAAACTTTCAATTTCTTTTGTAAAGTACTTGTTTTGTTCATCGAGTTGTTTTCTGAGCTCATTAAACTGCCTTTCTGTATTTTCTTGCATTTCATTGAGTTTTTTTTTTAGAATTGCAAGGTTTAATTCTCTCTCTTTTAAATCACATGTTTCCATGTCTTTAAGTTTGTTTTCTGAAGACTTTTCATATTTATTTTATTTCTGATCTGCCTCACTGCTTTGGTCATTCATGGTGTTTGATGGAACTTTTCTCTGTGTAGGCATCTATTTATGAGTAGCACTTCTGTAGTAGAATAACAAGAAGTGTTTCTATTATTTTCCAGTAAGTAGTGCTGAATCACAAGTTGTTTTTTCTTTCTTCCTCTCTTTCTTTTCTTTCGTTGTGTGTGTGTGTGTGTGTGTGTGTGTGTGTGTGTGTGTGTGTGTGTGTGTGTGTGTGTTTTAAGCTCAGTTGCATTTCTCTGGATTTTGAGATCTTCATGGGTGATAAAAAATGGAAAGTTTGGTGCCTTGCCGGTAATCCAGTCACTCCAGTCTGAGGCGACCAACTTGCAGGGGAATGTGATGGTCTATGTGGCTCCACATTTGTGAAATCCGAGTGATTTTTCTGCAGTCACATGTTGTTTTTAGTTTATCAGAGATGTGTGGAGTGGGTTTGATTGGGGGAACCAGGCAACCTCCTAAGTTGTTTTTCCCACCTGGTAATGGTGACCTCAGATCTCTGAGAGATTCTTCCTGTGTCCCAACCATGGGACCATCAGAGAGTGCACCCTTAGCTTGGGGGAAAAGTGCCATTGTTGGGTAAGTTCTCAAGTTTTCAGATAAAAGGTGCTCTACAACCTGATACTACGGTTGAACAGAAGTGATCTATGGGAATTTAAGAAGAAGATAGAATCTGTGGCTCTGTTTTTCTGTCTGGAATGCCAACTACTAGGCAATCTGTCTGCATCCCTACTCTGGTCACTGGGCTCAGCTGCAGCTCATACTGCCCATTCCTGCTTGAATGTTCACTGAATCTCTCTGCTCCTCCTGGGTGAATGGAGTGTCAGGCACAATCTGATTTCTCCCCTTTCAAGGTTGTAGTGCTTGGTATGTAGATCATCTCAGCATTTCTCTCTCCTCACCTCTCCAGTTTCCTCCCACTTGCCCACTGAAAGATATTTCAATGTGAAGATCTCTCAGGTATGTTTGTGAGTTGAGCAGGGAATCCTTTATATATATATATATATATATATATATATATATATATATATATATATATATATATAACTGTTCATATTCTTGAAACTTCAAGGAGAGAGACCAAGGGTATTTCTCACGCTACCATTCCTCTAACATCACTAATAAGTAATCATTTGACGTGAACAATTTAAACTATTACTTACCTTTTTATATTCCAGCATTATATGGATTCTCAAGTAGTTGGTAATAACATCAAATTAAGTTCAGATCCACAAATGAGGCGCCACCTCAATATTTTCTCCTTAGCATTCTTTTCGAGATACCCATTCTCCTCATTGCTATCTCAAAATATTGATGTGTTGGTTGGGATGCATCTAGTTCTCTGGATCTGCACTTTCTCTGGAGGCAATCACATCTAGTTTTGTTTTATTTAATTTATTCCATCAATATTTTGTAATTTTCCATTTGGAGATCTTTCACTTCCTTGGTTAACTCATACATGTCCATTTTAATCTTTTTGATGATATTGTAAATGAGATATTTTCCTTGGAGTGTTTGTTTTTAGTGTGTAGAAATACAACTGACGTATGTATATTATTTTGTATTCTGAAAATTTAGTGAATTCATTTATTAGTTCTAGCATTTTTCAAATTATATTTACTGTTGAATTATTATAGATATCACTCTCTTTCCCCCACATTGACCTTTCAATCACACTCATGCCCCCTCCCCAGGCCTTCACAGCATTATTTTGTGTCCATGGGTTATGCATATATGCATATAAGTTCTTTGGTTAATCTCTTTCCACCTCCCCTTTCTTTATGAACTGTCAGTCTGTTGCATGCTTCAAAGTCTCTAGTTCTATCTTGTTCATCAATTTATTTTGTTCGTTAGATTCCACATATAAGTGAGATCATGTGATACTTGTTTTCTCTGTCCGGCTTATTTCACTTAGAATAATATTCTCTAGGTCCCTCCATACTGTCTCAAAAGGTAAGAGATCCTTCTTTTTTATAGCTGCATAGCATTCCATTGGGTAAATGTACCACAGATTTCATATCCACTCATCTACTAATGTGCACTTGGGCTGCTTCCTGGTCTTAGATATTATAAATTGTGCTGCTATGAACTTAGGGGTGCATATATTCTTGTTGATTGGTGTTTCAGGCTTCTTAGAATATATATTCCTAGAAGTGATCTCACTGGGTCAATAGCAGTTCCATTTTTAATTTTTTTGAAGAAACTTCACACTATTTTCTATAGTAGTTCTACCAGTCTGCCTTCCCAGAAATAGTACTAGGCTTTCTTTTTATCCACAGCATTGTTTGCTGATTTATTGATGGTAGCCTATCTGGCAGATGTGAAGTGATAGCTCATTTTTTTTTAATTTTCATCTCTCTGATATTAGTGATAAGCATTTTTTCATATGTCCCTTGGTCATTTGTATATCCTCATTGGAAAAGTATCTATTTAGGTCTTCTGTCCATGTTATAATTGGGTTGATTGTCTTCCTTTTGCTGACTTTTTTACCCCTTATCAGCTGGATCATTGACAATATGTTATTCCATACTATGGATTCCTTTTTTTTTATGGTTTTACAACTTATATTGAAGTATTTTGTCAATTTTGAGTTTGTTGTTGTGTATGGTGTAAGCTGGCAACAAGTTCTATTTTTTTTCTGGACCCTTTAAAATTTTCTATATATAAGATTATATCGTAGTGATGTCAGAGGAATGGCATAAGGGTGAATTTTTCCTCTCCCTCTGAAATTTCAACGAGTTAACAATGAATAATTCAACAAATGTATTCCTGCTCAACACAGAAGCATGCCTGAGAGACCTGTGCACAGAAACATCGTAAGGTAGGCAATGGGGAATAAATGGGGAGACAAGAAGGAACAAAACGTACAGATAGCCTGCAGATACAGCCCCACAGTTGGGAGCTCATAACTTGGACAAGAGAAAGGAGAAATCTTTCAGTAGCAAGCACTTACTTCTGCTAAGAGAAACAGAGTTGTCAGGGGACAGCCCTGCAGGGCGAGAAGACTCCTGACAGAGCACAGGATTCTGTCTTGCGGCTCCACAATGTCAGGTGGGGTGGTTGTGTTTCAGAAAAATAAACAGGACTACAGAGCTTTCTTGGACTTCCAAAATTTGTCTCCTGTTGCCCTTGAAGTGGGTTTCAGAAATATATTAACTATAAACCAAGAGCTGATGCAGTAGAATCACAGTTTCCCTCTGTGACTCACACCCAGGAGGAGTACTTGGGAAGGGACCCCATGGAAGTCAGGAGTTGCTATTAGGTAAGGGCAAAACAAACTCCACACCCAAGCAGTGTGGCTGTACTGCCTTATGTAAGCTAAGAAGGTTCATGACTAATGGATCACAGAGGTAAATATCTAGTGATTTAGTGCCATCTATTGGAAAACAGTAGAAAGACCTCTTCAGCAATAAATGCGAAAGCAAAAGAGAACAGCAAATACCATGAAGAACCAAAGTAATGACAATGGCCAGAAATACAATGAAAAAAATCACCAGAAAGTAGGCAGGAACACATGGAAATATGTGATATAAATGAGAGCTATTTCAAGATAGCATTTCTGAAAATACTCAATGAGATATGAGAAAATACTAACAGGCAACTAAGTGAACCGAGAAAACAAATCAATGAACAAAATGAGTACTTTAGCAGGTAGATTAAAACTTTATAAAAGAACCCATAAAAAATCCTGAAAATGAACCAAGCAATTAAGGACATTAAGAGTGAAATACTGAGCATAAAAAACAGAACCAATGAGATAGAGGAAAGAACTAGTGATACAGAAGATAGAAAACAAGAAATAAAACAAAGAAGAGTGACCTGAGAATAAAAAATGAAAGAGCTCAATGAGAACTATCTGACTTCATAGAAAAAGCACTATAAGAATTATAGGCACTGCAGAGGAGAAAGAGAGGGAGCATGGAATAGAAAGTCTATTAAGACAAATAGAAAACTCCCCAAATCTATGGAAAAAGCTAGATTCTTGAATCCAAGAAGCAAACAGACCACCTACTTCAATCCCAAGAGGTCCTCTCCACTCCAATTGGTATTGAAACTGTCAAAAATTAGCAACAAAGAAAAAATTCTCAGAGCAGAAGAGAAAAGAAGGAAATAATCTACAAAGAAAAACCCATCAGAATTTCATCTGACTTCTCAGCAGAAACTCTACAAGACAGAAGAGAGTGGAACCAAATACTTTTCAAAAGTCTGAAAAGAGAAATTATAAGCCACAAATAATATATCTAGAAAAAATATTATTTAAAATACAAGAGAAATAAACATGAAGCTGGGGGATTTTATCACCACAAAACCTGACTGCAGGAAATACTCAAGAGAATTATATTCTACAAGAAACAAAGAACATAAGGTCACAACACAATAGTAAGATCACCAAAACACTTAGACCAGGATAATTTGTGACAACAAAAAGATAAAAGAGGAGGGTGGAAAAATGTCTCAGCAGACAAAGCAAGATAAAGATTAGATGCACTCAAAAGGAAAAAAAACTATGGTATATATGGGACTTCATTTTTCATAAACATACAAAAATCCATAAACCATGACATGTCACTTTAAAAAGAGAAAGGAAAGATGTATGGAATACCACCAAACAAAAACAATGACAAAAACAAAAAGGAAAAGGACCAATGGAAGCACAGAGCTACCGGAAAATAAATGGCTATAGGAAATCCACATACATCAATAATTACCCTAAATGTAAATGTCTGAATTCACCAATAAGGAGGCACATAGTAGCAGACCAGATAAAAAACAAAACCCAACCATTTTATGCCCACAAGCGCCACATCTGAGGTGCAAATATAAAGTTAGATTCAAAGTAAAAGAGTGAAAAATTATTTTCCACGCAAATGACATCCACAGAAAAGCAGGTGCATCCATACTTATATTTGACAAAATAGATTTAAAGATAAAAAGAGACAAAGATGTTCACTTAAAATGATAAAGGGGATTCTGCCACAAGAGAACATAACACTTCTTAATATATATGTGCCCAACAAGGTAGCACTAAAATATATACAACAACTACTCAAAAACTAAAGGAAGAGATCAAAACCCAATCATAGCAAGGGACCTTAATAGTCCATTGACAGCTGTAGACAGATTAACCAAACAGAAAATCAATAAAGAAATATCAGCCTTAAGTTAAACACTGGAACAAATGGGAATAATTGATATTTACAGACTTTTAATCCAAGAACATCAGAGTATACATTCTTCTCCAGGGCACATGGAACATTCTCAAGGATATACCACATCAGTTAATTCAAGAAGATTGAAAATATACCAAGGATTTTCTCTGATTATGATACCTTGAAATTAGAAATCAATGGTTAAAAGTAAAGATTCCACAAATACTTTGAAATTAAACAATATACTACTAAAAATGACTTAGCCAAAGAATAAATAAAAGACTTAAAAATAATTGAGACGACAAAAAAATGGCGGCTGAATAGACAGACATGTCCTAAGACTTGTCCCAGAGCAGATAAAATGAACAGCTGAAACGAATTAACATCGACCCCGAATTGACTAAGGAGACTCAGCTGGTGAGACAATTTGCAGCCTGGAAGGACAGAGGACCCTTGGAGAAAAGTAAAATCAAGGATCTGGGCAGGAGAAAGCTGCTAGACCTATGAACCCAGAGAGTCAGAGGGAAACCAAACAGCACTGAGCTGCGTCCCTTGGGACAAGCATAGCATCTGACTTTGGAAAGGAAGTGCATAGGACTGCTGGTGGCAGGGAATTCTAGATCTGGGTCTACAGTCATGAAAGACTGAGCCCAGAGTAGGCAGCCTGAAGGGCTGACAAGACCGCCCAAGCCAGTAGGAGAGGAGCTCGCAGAGATGCAGTCTTTCTCTTCTTTGTAACCTGTGGTATTCTTAACTGAACCTAGTTCCCTGATCACAAACCTGTGACACGTGTGTCAGCACTGACACGGGTAGCCATTTTCAATGACACACTGCTGAATGCGGTCACATACAGAGAAGTATGGGGCCGCATGCCTAGAAGGACGTTTCATCCTCGGCTACTGCATGGCCAGATGCAATAGCCGAGGATGAAACATTTGCTGTAGTGTAGTGTAGACACTCTGTGCAGGAGGTCTGCAGGCCAAAACAACAGAACTCTGGCACAGAGCATCTAGTTCTGGGACTTCCGGTTAGGCCCTTAGGGGAATCTTTGACCTCACTTTCAGCCAGTGGAGCAGGGAACAGCTGAATGCCATGGGGGACACAACCATCATTCAATCTACTGTTCTGGGGTGTCCTGGATTTCTAATTGACCATCATTACTGAGATAAGTGAGGGGGAGGCTGGAAGAGGTGAGGGCCTGTGCTATGGGTGCCATTTCCCTCCATTAGAAATAGCAGCAGCCATCTTAATTTATATAAAGAATGTCATTTTGCAGCATAGTGCAGACTCCATTTCACCACTATTACTGTTGTGCATCCTTATTCACCCGTATTTCTGCTTATTAACCCTGCCCTTTCCTAAAAGACAGTTACATGTGCCATCTTGTGGTCAGTTAAGCTAGTTAACCCCTAATTGCCTGCAGGGCTAACAGGCTATCTATAATTCTATCTTCTGTCACTGCCCCCCTGATGGAGAACCCCCCAAAAAAACAAACAAAAAAACAAGGTTAAGTAAAGGAAGTGGTAGTAGCAGTCGCCAACCCTTTCAAGAGACATGGACTGAGATATATGGCATTATAGAAAAAAAGGCAGATCATTTTGCATTATATGTACTGAAACGATAGTAAGCAGAACATGGGATATAAATAGACATTTTGGAACTAATCATTCTCAGCCCTTGAAACAACATGAGGATGAAAGGAAGGAATGCATTTCCAAGCAGCTACACCTTTATAAGAGCCAATCTAATTCCATCCTTAAATTTATAAAAAGCTCTACAAATTTAACATCTGCAAGTATGAGCATTGCTCACTCCATAGCTCAGCATAGAAAAGCACTCAGTGAGGGGGAATTTATTAAAGAAACTTTCCTAAGATGTGCACCAGTTCTGTTTCACGATATGAAGAATAAAGATGCAATTATTAAGAGAATATCTGAGGTACAATTCAGTAGAAATATCATAAAAGACCGAATAATGAGACTGAACACAAACATTCAACATCAATTAAAGAGACATAAGTAATTGTAAATATTTTTCTATCTCTCTTGATAAAACTACTGATGACACATCACATGCTCAGTTGGCCATTATTGGCTGATATTCTGATGGTCTCACAATGAGAGAAGAGTTGATAAAGTTAGTATCAGTGCCAACAAGTACACCAGGAAGCGAAATATGTAAGGTTGTCATACAAAAGTTCCATGACCTAAGCATTGATATCTTTAAAGTTGTGTCAGTGATGACAGATGGGGCACCAAACATGGTGGGGGTAAAAGTTGGATTTGTCAAATTGTTTACAGAAACTATTGGACATGCAATTGTGCCTTTTCATTGTATTATCCATCAGGAGGTTTTATATGCCAAGGCAGGATTCACTACTTAAATGATTAATGTCAGTTGTTACAAAAATAGTTAATTTAATAGCTGCTCGCCCGCTTCACAAGTGAGCATTTTCTGCAGTTTTACTATAGGTTGATTCCACCTACAGTGACCTGCTAATGTACAATAATGTAAGATGGCTGAACTGAGGCAAAGTTCTTGAGCGCTTTGTGGAGTGCTTTGATGTAATTAAGGTATTTCTTGAGGATAAGGATCTGGGAAACTTTCTCAGCTCAATGATGATAAGTGGGTCAACACCCTGATATTTTTTTACAGATCTCTCTGTTCATATTAATGAACTGAACTTAAACTTATAAGGTTTTGGCAAAAGTATGGACATTATGTTTGGATACATAAAAGCTTTTGAAAGTAAACTTAAAATTTTCAAGCGAGATGTAGAAACTAAAACTTATAAGTATTTTCCTCAAGTAACAAAGTATTTTGAGAAGGCCAGAGCAACTGTACAAAATGAAGTGGAACCCTTGCATATAAAGTACCAGCATGTTTTAGACTCGTTACTTGACCAGTTCGGTGATAGATTTAATCAATTTAGAAGCCTAGAACAGACCATAAAAATAATTAAGTATTCTGATGTAGTAGTGTACAGTAGTTTGGAATTAAATGGTTTTTAATGGATGCAAATTGATGATTTGGAGATGCAACTTGCAGAATTTTAAGACAGCATGTGGGCTCAGGTGTTTGTGGACTTGTGGTCAAAGCTTGAGAATCTGGAAAGGTGCTGCTTGGAGAATCCAGAGGAGTGCCACTACAGACAGGAAATTTGGAATGTCTGGAACCAATTTCCAGACACTTTGAGCACCCTGAAAAATATAGCAATGGCTTTACTCACAATTTTTCCCTCTATGTACTTTTGTGAGACCTTATTCTCAGAGTTAAATAATATCAAAACCAACAAAAGAAACAGATTGACAGATGAGGTTAGTAGTGCTTGCTTGGGCTTGAAGTGTACAAAATACCAACTTTCAATTGAAGGGTTAGCCAATGAAATTCAGCAACAAAAAAGTCACTATTAGGCAGGTTAGTTAAATAATTTCCCCTCCCTCTCACTTATCTTAGTTCACGGCACCCCACACGAGTTAAATAGTATCAAGACCATTAAAAGAAACCAACTGACAGATGAACAAAGAAGTCACTAAGCAGGTAAGTTAAATAATTAGTTTTTGGTTTATTAAACACAGTTACACATTTTTATTATTTAATGTATAAATATCATAAAATTAGGGTTTTTTTTTCTTGAAGTGACACACCACCCTAGTTATGCTCAATTTTTTGGCAAATTTTGACACAAAGTTTGCCCATCGCTGACCTAGTTCATAGGACCTTTTGGATACAGACATTCAACCATGGCTGAGGTGCAGGAGAAGATGCAGACTTGTGGAGTCTGGGGAGAGGTTCAGAAGAGGAGAGGGTCCAGGAGAAGTGGCAGAGACTTTGGCGCTGACACACCTGAGCTCAGGATCTGAGCAGCCATTTTCTCCTGAAGAGATAGCCCCTTCCTCCAGTCTCCAGGCAACCAATACAGCCACACCTAGAATACACCCTGAGTGGTACAAAGGATTTTAAAAAATCTGAATAGTCCTTGAAAATCCACAGGGACTGCCCTAAAGGGAGGCCTTCAGTCCCAGCAACATAAACCTTAGAAACCACAGACAATACAGAAGAGTGGGATCTTAACTCAGCCAGAGGAATGACACTTCACTTTGTCATTTTTATTTTATTTTATTTTATTATTGTTTTGTTATCTTTTTTCTTTATTTTACTTTTGTTTGTTGCTTTATTTTCTATTACTTTTTGAATTATTTTTCCATCATTCTATTTTATTCTATTTTTTATTTTTATACCATTTTAAATCAATTTTTGTAAATTTATTATTGTTTTTGTTATTATTATTTTTTTCTTGTTCTCTTTATTCTTATCCACTCATCCCCTCTCCACTTCCTCTATACTGAACTTAGGTCCTCCTCATATTCATTCAATTCTTAACCTTATTTTCTGTATATAAGATCAGCCTCTATAGATTCTGCTCCCACCCTTTCTGCTGAGTATTTGGTTTTTGCATTTTTTGGTTTATCTGTTTGCTCTATGGTGTTTTCTCCCTCTCTCTCTCTCTCTCTCTCTCTCTCTCTCTCTCTCTCTCTATATATATATATATATATATATATATATATATATATACCTTTTTACTTCTTTTTTGTTTTCTCTCTTATCTTTTTTTTCTCTTCAATATCATTTGTGCTCTCTTTTCTTTCCCCCAATTCTCCTTTCTCAGATGGTCACTTATATTGGGGTTATCAGTGTTGTGAGTACATTTGTGTTTTGTTCCTTTTGTGTTGTGTCTTGCCAAAGTTAATTTTATCCTGTCCATCCAATGTGCTAGAGAGCAAGCCACATAACCAGACACCTGGAGAGGAAACTCCATCCATGAGTGGGTCAATACCACCCCAGACCCAACTACAGAGGCAGGAAGAAAACAGCAGTGAGGGAGAGAGTGTGAGTGAGTAAGGGAGCAAAAGAGCAGTGTGTGGTTGTGGTGTGTGTGTGTGTGTGTGTGTGTGTGTGTGTGTGTGACCATTAAATCTTGCAAGAACTTCAGGGACAGGCTAACTGGGTTCGCTTAAGTAGGCAACCTCTGCTACCATTGCAAACAGTAGCAGCAGGCTGGCTCTTCCTCAAAGGTCTCATCTTTTTGAAGGGGAGAGCTGTTGTAACTAGGAGCCCAGCCTCACCTCTACCCAGGGTGCCCTCAGAGAACACCTGGGACTCTACAGCCACCCCTGCCAAGGACCTGCTACTTTGACTATGGCCCCATGGTCACTGAGTCTCTAGCCACACTGGGTGCAGGCTCCTGTGTGTTTCAAAGCTCTACCCTCTGATCAGCCTAATGCTTTAGCCTAGGGCACTGCAACCATGTGAGCAGTAGGAATATGAGCAGCCTGCCCCAGTCCTAAGAGCAGCAGCCTCACATAGCCTACCTCTCTCCAAGAAGCAACAGCTGTGTGAGTGCCCCACTTCCCCTTCAGAGGAACAGCAACCACACAAGCGGCCCACTTCCATCCAAGAAACAGCAGCCACATGAGCAGCCCTCCCTGTTCCACATAGTACTGCAAGTACTGACCATTGTGATTAGACAGGAAGAAGAAATTAATGGCATCCAATTGGAAAAGCAGACATAAAGTTGTCATTATTCCAAGATTACATAAGACTGTACATGGAAATCCCTAAAGACTCCATCAAAAATTATTAGACTTAATAAATGAATTTGGCAAAGTAGGAGGATACAAAATTAATGCCAAGAAATCTATGACATTTCTATAAACCAATAGTGAACTTACAGAAAGACTAAAGAAGCAATCTCATTTACCATCACACCAAAAAAAAAAAAGATACCTAGGAATAAACTTAACTAAGGAGGTAAAATACATATACATGGATAACTACAAGACACTGAAAAAAAGAGATAGAGGAAGACAAACACATGGAAGAACATACTGTGTTCATGGATTTGCAGAATCAACATCATTAACATGTCCATACTACCCAAAGTAATCTATAGATTCAATGCCCTTCCATTAAAATTCCAAAGCCATATTATCAGACCTAGAAAGAACTTTCCAAAAATTATCTGGAATAAAAAAGACCCCCAAATAGCTGCAGCAATCGTGAGGAAGAAGAATAAAGTAGGTCAAGCTGTATTACAAAGCCACTGTTCTCAAATCTGCTTGTTACTGGCAAAAGAACAGACATACATACAGACAAATGGAATAGAATTGAAAACCCATAAATTGACCCAAACCACTATGTTCAATTAACATTTGACAAAGTAGGCAAGAACACACAATGGAGTCAAGACAGGCTCTTCAATAAATGGTGTTGGAAAAATTACACCATACACAAAAATACCAACGTATACCATAACAAAAATAAACTCAAAATGGATAAAGAACTTGAACATAAGTTGTAAAACCATAAAAATACTACAGGAATCCACAGGCATCAAAATCTCAGACATATGCGAAAGCAATTTATTCACCAATAGAGCTCTTAAGACATTAGAAACTAAAGAGAAAATAGACAAATGGGACTAAAATGAAAAGCTTGGAGAAAAAAACAAGATGGTGGCATAGGTAAACACCTAGACTTTTGCCCCACACAACAATTACGAGAATAGAACTGAAGGACAGAACGGACACTGTCCAGAACCACAGGAAGGTTGGCTGACTGGAAGATCTGAAACTGGAGGGACAGAGAAGTGCACACGGATAATCAGAGCCTCTGAAAATCCCAAGTAAGGTGGAGACTCACATGCGCGAGAGGACAGTGTGTCTGAGCCTGGCAGGGGTGCTCTGGCAGAAAGGAGACAGGGCTCCAGGCTGCGCTGAACCCAGTTCCGTTTGCACTCAAAACCTGGGGGAACCAAGCCCTTATGAAGAGGAGAACCTGGATTGTGGGTGAAATCCCAGGGGAAGAGCCAGAGGTGGACCTCTGTAGGCATGTGGTTGAGTGTGCGCAGAGGGAACAGGTCACTGGCTGCCTCTGTTAGGAGAGGGGAGGTCCAGCCAGAGGTGGAACTTGAAGGGTGCACATGGATACTCATGGTGAGGGCGTTCTGTTGACTGTGTGGCTGGCGTCTGGTGGAAGGAAAAAGGAGTTCCAATTGCACTGAACACAGGTGCCAGGCAAAAATCTGAGACTGGACGTTCTGGTGGCAGGCAGAGGGTGAGAGCACCTTTCTCAGAGAGGTGCCTGCAGCAATTGCCTGCAGACGCTAGGACCAGGTGACCTCGTCGGCCCGGGCTGACTGGAAGCCAATGCTGTCAGCTCCACCATTTACATTTAGGGTAATTATTAATGTACTAGAGGCCTGTTGCATGAAATTCATGCAGAGGAGGCGGGGGGGGGGGTGTCCCTTAGCCCAGCCTGCACCCTCTCCAATCTGGGACACATAGAGGGATGTCCGACTGCCCGTTTAGGCCTGATCCCAATAGGATCGGGCCTAAATGGGCAATCGGACATCTTTCTCACAATCCAGGACTGCTAGCTCCAAACTGTTCCTCTGCCTGCCTCCCTGATTGCCCCTAACCACTTCTGCCTGCCAACCTGATCACCCCTTAACCACTACCCTTCCAGCCTAATTGATGTCTAACTGCTCCCCTGTCAGACTGTTTGCCCCCAACTTCCCTCTTCTGCCAGCCTGGTCACCCCTAACTGCTCTCACCTGCAGGCTTGATCGCCCCCAACTGCCCTTCCTTTCAGGCCTGGTCCTTCCCAACTGCCCTCCCCTGCTGGCCTTATGGCCCACAACTGTCCTCCTTTGCAGGCCTGGAAACTCCCACTGTCCTTCCCTTCTGGCCATCTTGTGGTGGCCATCTTGTGTCCACATGGGGGCAGCCCTCTTGAGTGTTGGAGTGATGGTCAATCTGCGTATTCTGTTATTAGGCAGGATAGAGGCCTGGTGCATGGGTGGAGCCAGCTGGTTTCCCCTGAAGGGGGTCCTGGATTAGGATGGGGGTTCCCTTGGGATGTGGGGCAGCCTGGGTGAGGGTCCTATGGTGGTATGCAGGCCAGCCATGCCCCCCAGCGACCCAAGCAGAGGCCCTGGGATCTGGGATTAATTTATGTTTTACAATTGAAACTTTGTATCCTGGAGCGAAGCCAAGCCTTCTGCTTGCTCCATGGTGACAGCCATTTCTGTTTGAAACTTTGTAGCCTAGAGAGGAGGCCTAGGCTAGGCCTGCAGGAGTTTGGCTTCCTCCATTTCTCTGGCAACCCTAGCCTCTTCTCTCTCCAGCTCGGTGGCTTCTGCCATTTCTATTGGGATTATGTATCTTCTATAATTGAAACTTTGTAGCATTGAGTGGAGGTCTAGGCAGGCAAGGGCAGGTGGAAAGCTTGGCTTCCTCCATTGCCAGGAAAACCCAAATCTCCCTCCTCTTCTCAGTGGTGGCAGCCATCTTGGTTGGGGTTTATTTGCATAATTTGCTCCTGATTGGCTGTTGGGCATGGCTATGGGCGTGGCTTGGTCAGTCAATTTGCATATTACTCTTTTATTAGCTAGGATGAGGATTTCCTATAGCTATTTTATCTTTTTTTTCTAGTAGCTCTGTGCCTCTATTTTGTTTTCTTTATGTTTCTGTCTGTTGGTGATTTTCCCATGCATATTTCCTCTGTCTCCTCTTTTTTTTAAAGCTATATGTCCTGATTTTGGAATTATTGTGTGTAGTTACCATTAGGTTTACATAAAATGAATTTCATATATATTGTAGGGTTTTTTTCTTCCTTTTGAGTGCATATGATCTTCATCTTCCTCTGCCAGTTTAGACCTTTATCAGCTTCCCTTTTGTATTTTTGTTGTTATAAGTTATCCCTGTTTATACTGTAAGATTTTTTGTGATCTTATTTGTAGCGTTGTGACCTCATGCTCTTTGTTTCGTTTGTATAACTCCTTTGAAGTATTTCCTGCAATCGAAGATTTCTAGTGATGAAATCCCTCAGTTGTGTATGTCTGGGAACATTATCATTCCCCCTTTATATTTAAAGGATAATTTTCTGAATATATTATTCATCCTGATATCATTAATTCTTTCCTCCATCTTGTTGGCTGCTGTTCTCTATGCTAAGCAGTTCATTCCAAATCTCATTAATTGCATGCTTAATTTCCAGGATTTCTAATTCATTCTTTTTAAAGTGTCAATCTCTTTTGTAAAGTATTCATTTTGTTCAATGATTTGTTTTCTAAGTACACTGGATTGCCTGTCTGTACTTTTTTGCATCAAGTTGAGTATTTTCAGAACTGCCATCTTGAAATCTCTGTCATTTAGATCACATATTTCCATGTGTTCCTGCTTGCTTCCTGGGCATTTTTCATTTCCTTTCTTGTCATCCTTGTTACTGTGGTTATTCATGGTATTTGCTGTTCTTCTTCTTATTTTTTTTTTGTCAGAGCCAGCCGGCATCAGTCGAGCAGTCCTTGAAAGGGGGGTGAGGCTTACGGAAAGACAGAGATAGAAAGATGGATAGAAATAAAGAAGAAACAAAAGATATGGGATCAGGATGTCCGCAAAGCCCTCTTTAGGACTTCGGCCCCAAGTTTATTTCACTCCACTCTTTTAAACAGTTCTGGTTACATATTATACAATTCCTTGTTCCCCAAACAACAAAGCTACATTCCATTGTTAACATGTTTTCCCACTAAACCCCTTATCTTAACTAACTTCCTTAGGCTATATGTCCATCCAAGGTGCCACCTAAATCTTTTCCCAAGTATCCCATAGACATTTGGCTATTTACAATGTTAATGTGCTGGAGGGCAGTGTTGTTTGCTAAACTACAATTGAAGGTAATCATTCTCTTGGGGAGGAGGGGCAGAGAGCAGACGGCCAAGGCCCGTCCTCTCAGGGAACTTTTTGTTCCCCGAGGGCGCTCTCCACATTTTTTGCCTCAGAATTTATATCTGTCTATATATATGACTGATATAAACTTTCTTTGAAGAGTTATTTCTACTATTTTCCAGTAGGTGATACTGAATCATAATATTTTTTAATCTCTGTAATTTCTTAGTTTCTGTAAGATAGTACGACTGCACTGCTTGAGGGCTGCATGTGTGTTTCCCTCAGTGTAATGGCAACCCTTGACCTCCATGGGGCCCGCCCCAAGCATCTTACTTTGGGATCTGAACAAAAGGGGAATAGTTGTTCTACTACAATAACTCTTGGTTTACAGATAATGTGTTTCTCAGCTGGCTCCAATGGCAATGGAAGGTAAGTTTTGGGAGTCCAAGAGGTAGCAGGGCTCTGTCCATTTCTTTGTCTGGAAAACCACCTCCCAGCCTAATAGTGAAGATCTGCATGGCAGAACTCCATTCACTGCCATAAGTCTGCTGGCTCAGCCACTGTTTGCTCCATCACTGCTTGCTTTGCTGGACTGCCCCCTGCAACTCTCTGTTCCTCTCAATCCAAAGGAAGTACCTGCTTCACCTGGCTTCCTCTCCTCTCTAGGCTGAGTCTGGAACTACCAGCTGTGGGGCTGTATCTGTGGGCTATCTGTACTTTCCTTCCTTCTCATCTCCCCCTTTGTTCCCCAGTTGCCCACCTTTTGATGTTTCAATGTGCAAGTATCTCAGGCATGCTTTTGTTTTGAGCAGGGATTTCTTTGTTGAATTATAGTTGGTTCACTTGTTGCCATATCAGGGGGAGAAGCCAAAGGGCTCTCTCACACAGCCATTCCTTTGAAATCACTCTCCAATTACTGTTAAAGTAATTATTGATAGATCAGGACTTACTAATACCACCTTTAAAGAGTTTTCCATTTTGTAGTCCCTGTGTTCCTTTCTACTTTTCTTTGTGATTGGTGCCTTTCCATAGTGTAATATTTTGATTACCTTATAATTATATTTTTAGTTTGCACTGTAGGGTTTTTCTTTTGTGATTACCATGAGGCTTATATAAAATATCTTATAGTTATAATAGTCTATTTAAATCTGCGAACAACTTAATTTCAACTGTGTACAAACTGTAACTTAGTTCCCTCATGATTTTATATAGATGTCACAGTTCACATCTTTTAATATTATGAGTTATTATAGCTATAATTGTATATAATTGATGAGAGAGAATCATTGATCTGCTGCCTCTTGAATATACCTTACTTGGGAGTGCATATGCAACCTAGTTATGTGCCCTGACTGGGAATGGAACTATGACCTCCTGATACATAGGTCAATGCTCAACAACTAAGTAATACTGGCCAGGCTGTAGCTATAATTGTTTTAAATAGCATTCTCTTTTAACTTATGTGCTGTACTTAAATGTGTTTTCAAAACCTCTATATAGAATTTTCTGAATTTCTCCATATATTTACTTTCACCAGTGAGTTACATACTTTCATATATGTGCATGTTGTTCCTTAGCATCCTTTTGTTTCTACTTGAGGAATTCCCTTCAGTATTTCTTTTAAGGCATCTAAAGTGGTGAAAAATTTTCTAGTCTTTTGCTTTTAAGGGAATATTTGAACTCATTTTTTGAAGGACTGCTTGTGTTATAAAATATTTTTGATTGTCAGGTGTCAGGTTTGTTCTTCTTCTTAGCACTTTGAATATATTATCCTGCTCTTTAATGTCTTGCAAGTTTTTGGCTGAGAAGCCATCTTACACTCTTATGAGGTTTCTCCAAATGTGACAAGTTATTTTTCTTTTACTTCTTTCAAAATACTTTTTGTCCTTGAGTTTTGAGAATTTGATTTTACTGTATTTCAGTGTATTCTTCTTTGGGTTGTTTTCTTTAGGTATCTCTTTGCTCCATAGATCTGGATATCCATATCTCTTCTTAGATTTGGAAAGTTTATAGTCAGAATTTCTTTAAAGAAACTTGGTGATTCTTTCCTTTTCTTTTCCTACTGAAATTTCCATAGGACATATATTGATCTTTTTTTGTGGTGTTTCCATAAGTCCAGAAGGGTTTCTTCATTATTTTTCATAACTTTAAAAACATATTTTATTGATTTCTTTAGAGAAAGAGGAATGGAAAAGGAGAGAAAGATAGAAAAATCAATGAGAAAGAATATCAATTTGGTGCATCCTGCATGCTCCTCACCAGGGACCGAGCCCAAAATCCAGGCATGTTCCCTGACCAGGAATTGAACCTATAATCTCTTGGTACATAGGTTGAAACTCAACCACTGAGCAACAACAGTTGGGCATTTTTTCATATGTTTTATCCACTAACTGTAGAATTTCAAATTACCTGTATTTCAGTTTGTAGAATCTCCTTTCTGTTTGATTGAGTCTACTATTGAAGCTCTCTGATGCATTTTTCTTTATTGATTAAGGTATTACATGTGTGTCCTTATCCTCCCTTGCCCCCCATCTGACCCCCACCACTCATGCCCTCACACCTGAGTATATTGGTTATGCTTATATGAATGCATAAAAGTCCTTTGGTTGATCACTTCTCCTTACCCCCACCCTTCCCTGCTTCCCTCCTAGGTTTGATGGTCTGATAGATGCTTCTCTGTCTGTGGATGCATTTTTGTTCATCAGTGTATAATATTCTCTATATTCCACAAATGAGTGAGATCATGTGGTGTATATCTTTCACTGACTGGCTTATTTCACTTCACATAATGCTCTCCAGGTTCATCCATGCTGTTGCAAATGGTAAGAATGCTTTCTTTGTTAGAGCAGTGTAGTATTCCATTGTATAGATGTACCACAGTTCTTTTTAATCCACTCATGTGCTGATGGGCACTTAGGCTGTTTCCAAATTTTAGCTGTAGTAAATTGTGCTGGTGCTGCTATGAACATAGGGGTACATATATCTTTTTCAGATTGGTGTTTCTAGTTTCTTGGGGCATATTCCTAGAAGTGGGATCACTGGGTCAAATGCAAGTTCCATTTTTAGTTTTTTGAGGAAACTCCATACTGTTCTCCACAGTGGCTGCACCAGTCTGCATTGCCACCAGCAGTGCATGAGGCTTCTTTTTCTCTGTATCCTCACCAGTGCTTGACCTTTGTTGATTTGTTGATGATAGCCATTCTGGCAGGTGTGAGATGATACCTCATTGTTGTTTTGATTTGCATCTCTCAGATGATTAGTGACTTTGAGCGTGTTTTAATATGTCTCTTGGTTCTCTGTATGTCCTCTTTCAAAAAGTGTCTATTTATGTCCTTTACCCATTTTTTTGTTTGGATTGTTGACCGTCCTTTTAAGTTGTATGAGTTCTCTGTACATGTTGGAGATTATACCCTTATCAGAGATAGCATTGACAAATATGTTCTCCCATGTAGTGGGCTGTCTTGTGGTTTGGTTAATGGTTTCTTTTGCTGTGCAGAAGGATTTCATTTTGATGTAGTCCCATTTATTTATTTTCTCATTAGTTTCCATTGCCCTAGGAGCTGTATTGGGGGGGGAGGGGGGAATGCTATGACATCTGTCTTCTATTTTGTTGCCTATGGCTTCTTCTAAGATTTTTATGAAATCCCGTATTACATTTAAGTCCTTTATCCATTTTGAGTTTATTTTTGTGTATGGTGTAAGTTGGTGGTCTAGTTGGATTTTTGTGTATGGTGTAAGTTGGTGGTCTAATTTGTATTTGTCCAATTTTCCCAACACCATTTATTGAAGAGATTGTCTTGACTCCATTGTATGCTCTAGCCTTATTTGTCAAATATTAATTTTGCACAATTACTTGTGTCAATTTCTGGGTTTTCTGTTCTATCCTAATGGTCTATTATGTCTGTTTCTGTGCCAGTACCATGCATTTTTAAAAACTGTGGCTTCGTAGTACAGCTTAATATCTGGTATTGTAATACATACAACATTGTTCTTTTTTCTCAAGATTTACGCAGCTATTTGGGGGTTTTCTTTATTCCAGATGAATTTTTGGAGAGATTGTTCTAGGACTTTGAAGTATGTGATTGGTATTTTAATGTGATTGTATTGAATTTATACATTGTTTTGGGTAGTATGGTCACTTTAATAATGTTGATTTTACCAATCCATGAACATGGTATGGTCTTCCATTTGTTTATGTCTTCCTCTATATCTTTTTTTCAGCATCCTGAAATGGTCTGAGTATAGGTCTTTTTTTCTCCTAGGTTAAAGTTATTTCTAGATATCTTAATTTTTTGTTGCAATGGTGAATGGAATTCCTTTTTTAGTTTCTCTTTCTTTTACTTCATTATTGGTGTATAGAAAAGCCATAGACTTCTGGATGTTAACTTTGTATCCTGATACATTAAAAAATCATTTATCGAGGAACTAAGATGGCGGCAAAGGCAAAACACCTATCTTGCCGTCATAATCAGCAATTTTAATACTACAACTTAACGAAAGAACAAACACCTTCCAGAATCACCAGAAAGCTCGCCGAGTGAAAATTCCACAAATAAAAGTGAAGATAAGACACTGTGACCCGGAGGAGCGGCGGCGGACAGCGTTGAAAGATTTGCCCGGAGAGAGGTTTGGAGCGCGCGCCGCGGAGAGGGCGGGCGGCTGAAAACCGGCCAGTTTTCTCGAACGGGGAGACAAAGGCGTCCCACTGACTGATTCTCCAGCTCTGGGTGAAGTCCAGAGAACCCACTATCACACGGGTTGAAAACTGGACAGTGGGAGGGCACGCCGAAGCTCGGGTGCTGCCGGGTCTCCCGGCTTGTGGAGAAGGCAGCTTTCCCGCGAACAGCTCGGCTGTGTGACAGCGCAGAGAGCGCACCGAGACTTGCCTCTCATTCGGAAAACCATCAGACTGCTTTGTTTTACGTCCCTGGGTGAGCCATTGCGCATGCAGACTCATTTTGGGAAAGTCTGAATTCCCCGGCAACCGGCAGCCAGTGGAGCTCCGCAGCGGCTCTCTCTCAGAGGTGCTGGCGGCCATTGCCCCCGGCACAGAGTCCCTGGGGCCGCATAGGGCGGAGCTAACGCTGTCTGCTTGGCCCGGAGACTCCGCCCACCCAACCTCAGCACAGCTGAGCTTCACAGACAATTGGCCTGGAGGTCAACCCTCCAAGTGCTAACAACGATTAACTGAGCTTAACTTCAGCAAGACTGTGCAGCCCATATCCATCTCAGGTAACCGGGGAGGCTGAGCCACTGTCCCTTGTAGCACGTCTACCACACAAAGCTAATTGACCAACTCAGGGAAGCAGCCACCATGCAGCAACATGGAAAGAAATCAGATGTGAAAGAAATGGAGGAAAAAAAACGACTGGACATGGAATTCAGAACCACGGTTATAGGGTTTTTTAAGAGGTTCCAACAAAAGATCGAGGCCTATAAGGAAATAAGCAAGACCACAAAGGAAATGAGTGAGTCCTACAAGAAAATGAACAACACCCTCCAGGATATAAACGAGAGCTACAAAGAAATTATTAAGACCAACGTGGAAATGAATGAGTCCTACAAGGAAATGAAAGAAACCCTCAAGGATATAAAGCAGACTCTCAAGGATATGAAAAAGGACCAACCAGAAATTAAGCATACACTGACTGAAACAAAAAATATTATACAAAGACCTGAAAGTGCCCTGGAGCACCCCAAGAACCAAGTTAAAGATTTGAAATACAAAGAGGTAAAATCCACTCAGCTGAAAAAGCAAGAAACCAAAAGAATCCAAAAAATTGAAGATAGTGTAAGGGGCCTCTGGGACAACCTCAAGCATACCAACATCCGAATTATAGGGGTGCCAGAAAAAGCGAGAGGCCAAGATAATGAAAACCTATTTGAAGAAATAGTGACTGAAAACTTCCCACACCTGGTGAAAGAAATTGACTTAGGAGTCCAAGAAGTGCACCGAACCCCAATATATAGGAACCCTAAGAGGACCACACCGAGGCACATCATAATTAAAATGCCAAGAGCAAAAGACAAAGAGAGAATATTAAAAGCAGCAAGAGAGAAACAGTTGGTTACCTATAAGGGAGCACCCATACGACTGTCAGCGGATTTCTCAACAGAAACGATGCAGGCCAGACGGGAGTGGCAAGAAATATTCAAAGTGATGAACAGCAAGAATCTACAACCAAGATTACTTTATCCAGCAAAGCTATCATTCAGATTTGAAGGTCAGATGAAGTGCTTCGCAGATAAGAAAAAGCTAAAGGAGTTCATCACCACCAAACCAACATTATATGAAATGCTGAAAGATATTCTTTAAGAAGAGGAAGAAGAAAAAGGTAAAAGTGCAAACTAGCAACAACAAATACACATCTATCAACAAATGAACATAAAAATCAAGTGAATTGATAGGCTGTTGAACAGGATAAACTGGTGAATATAACAGAGACATGGACATAGAGAGGGAATGGACTGACAATTCTTGGGGAGAAAAGGGTTGTGGGAAGTGCAGCAAGAGACTGGACAAAAATCTAGCAACAATGGGAGAGGACAGTGGGGAGGGGGAGGTGAGGGTGGAGGGTGGGATAGGTACAGGGTGGAGGGAAGCTATAGGGGGATAAAAAGGGGAAACAATGTAATTAATAAACTGAACAATAAAGATTAAAAAAAAAAAATCATTTATCAAGTCTATTAGTTTTTTGATGGAGTCTTTGGGGTGTTATATGTACAATATCATGTCATCTGCAAATAGGGACAGTTTTACTTCTTTTCCAATTTGAATACATTTTATTTCTTCTTTTTGTCTGATCACAATGGCTAATTCTTCCAGCACTATGTCAAACAGGAGTGGGGAGAGTGGGCATCCCTGTCTTGTTTCTATTCTTAGAGGAAATGGTTTTAGTTTTTGCCCATTGGGTATGATGTTGACTATAGATTTGTAATATATGGATTTTATTATGTTGAATTATGATCCTTCTATTCCCATCTTGCTGAGAATATTTATCAAGAAAAGGTGTTGTATTTTGTCAAATGCTTTTCCTGCATCAATGGACATGATTATATGGCTTTTTTTTAATCTCTCAATTTATTTATACGGTAAATATAAATAATTTTTGATTTGCAGATATTGTACCATGCTTGCATCCCCAGAATAAATCCCACTTGGTCATGATGTATGATGTTCCTAATGTAATGCTGGATTTGATTTGCTAAAATTTTGTTGAGAATTTTGGCGCCTATGTTCATGAGGGATATTGCCCTGTAGTTCTCTTTCTTTGTATTTTCTTTATCTGGTCTTGGAATTGGGGTAATGCTGGCTTTGTAGAAAGAGCTTGGGAGTGTTCTTTCATCTTGAATTTTTTTGAACAGCCTGAGAGAGATAGGTTCTATTTCTTCTTTGAATTTTTGGTAAAACTCCCCTGTGAAGCCACCTGGTCCAGGGTTTTTGTTTGTTAGAAGGTTTTATTATTACTGCTTTTCTTCTTATTAAAATTCATAACTGTAATTTTGCTACTGTTATGAATCGTAATGTAAATATATGTTTTCTAATGGTCTTAGGCGACCCTGCTAGTGGTTCTTAACCTGTGAGTCAACCTGTGACCCACAGGTTGAGAACTGATGCTGTAGAGCCTAAGACCATCAGAAAACACAGATATTTATATCATGATTCATTAACAGTAGCAAAATTACAGTTATGCAGTGGAACAAAAATAATTTCATGGTTGGGGGTCACCACAACATGAGGAACTGTATTAAATGGCTGTGGCATTAGAAAGATTGAAAACCACTGGTAGAGAATTTATCCAATGATGTTAATGAAGTATTAAAGTTTCCTACTCTGATTTTATTGCGGTCAATCTCTCCCCTGATATCTTACAGCAGTTTTTATTTTTATTATTTTTATTTTTTATCTATATTGTTCAGTTTATTAATTACATTGTTCCCCCTTTTTTATTCCCCTGCAGATCCCCTCCACCTGGTACCCATCCCACCCTCCGCTCTCACCTCATCCCCCACACTGTCCTCTCCCATTGTTGCATGATTTTTGTCCAGTCTCTTGCTGCATTTCCCACACCCCTTTTCTCCCCATGAATTGTCAGTCCATTCTCTCTCTATGTTCATGATTCTGTTACATTCACCAGTTTATCCTGTTCATCAGATTATTAATTCACTTGATTTTTAGATTCATATGTTGATAGATGTGTATTTGTTGTTCATAATTTATATTTTTATCTTTTTCTTCTTCCTCTTCTTAAAGAATATCTTTCAGCATTTCATATAACATTGGTTTGGTGGTGATGAACTCCTTTAGCTTTTTCTTATCTGCGAAGCACTTTATCTGACCTTCAATTCTGAATGATAGCTTTGCTGGATAGGGTAATCTTGGTTGTAGATTCTTGCTATTCATAACTTTGAGTATTTCTTGCCACTCCCGTCTGGCCTGCATCGTTTCTGTTGAGAAATCCACTGACAATCGTATGGGTGCTCCCTTATAGGTAACTAACTGTTTTTCTCTTGCTGCTTTTAATATTCTCTCTTTATCTTTTGCTCTTGGCATTTTAATTATGATGTGACTTGGTGTGGCACTCTTTAGTTTCCTATATTTTGGGGTTCTGTGTACTTCTTGGGCTTTTAACTCTATTTCTTTCACCAGGTGGGGGAAGTTTTCAGTCACTATTTCTTCAAGTAGGTTTTCATTACCTTGCTCTCTCTCTTTTTCTGGCACCACCATAATTCGGATATTGGCATGCTTGAAGTTGTCCCAGAGGCCCCTTACACTATTATCTGGATTCTTTTTGCTTCCTGCTTTTCCAGCCAAGTGGATTTTGCTTCTTTGTATTTCAACTCTTTGACTTGGTTCTTGCGGCCCTCTGGACTGCTTTTAGGACTTTGTGTAATATTTTTTATTTCAGTCAGTGTATGCTTAATTTCTAGTTGGTCCTTTTTCATATCCTCATAAGTCTTGTTCATTTCCTCATAGGTCTTGTTCATTTTCTCATAGTTCTCATTAATTTCATCAGCCTTTTCTAGGAGCCTCTTGAAAAACCTTATTACTGTGGTTTTGAACTCTATGTCTAGTCGTCTTTTTTACTCCATTTCTTTCACACCTGATTTCTTTCCTTTTCTCTGCATTGTGGCTGCTTTCCTGAGTTAGTCGATTAGCCTTGTGTGGTAGATGTCCTCTAAGGGACAGTAGCTCAGCCTCCGCAGTTACCTGAGGTGGATACTCTTACTGCAATCCTTTATGGGTTGTACAGTACTGTTGTAGTTAAGCCCAGCTATTTGTTGTTAGCACTAGGAGGATTGGACCTCCAGGCCAATCGGCTGTGAAAGAAAGCTGTATTCAGGTTGGATGGGCAAAGTCTCCGGGCTGAGCACGCAGTGTCAGCTGCACCCTATGCGGCACACGTTTCTGTGCCAGGTGGTAATGGCTGCACACCTCCGAGAGAAAGCTGCCACCAGTCCCCACCCATTGCCAGACAACTCTGCCTCTCCCCAAATGCATCTGCACACCCAAAGTCTTGCCCAGGGTTGTAAAACAAAGCAGTCCCGTGGTCTCCTGAATGAGGGAGCAAGTCATGAGTCAGCTCTGCATGGTCGCGAACTTCTTTTCCCCAAGTTTACCTGCAAACTGCTGTTCCAAGTTTAGCGCACTCTCCTCAAACTCACAGACCTCTGCCGCGCCCGGCTTTTAGTGTGCACACCCCGGACCTTGGACCTCGCCTGGCCCTGGGGAATCTGTGCAGTGGGACATCTCCGCCCTCCCTGTTGTAGAAATCCAGCAAGGTTGCTGCTGCCCACCCTACAGCCCGTGAGCTCGCATGGCTCCGAACCTCTCTCCGGGCATATCTTCAAGGCTGCGCTTCGCCACGCTTCTGGGTCTCAGTGTCCCCCCTTCACTATTATTTGTGGAATTTTCACTCAGCCAGCTTTCCAGTGATTCAGGATGATGTTTGTTTTGTTGTTATGTTGTAGTTTTGGAATTGTTGTGTGGGGCAGCACAATAGGTGTTTACCTATGCCTTCATCTTGGTTCCTCCCCCTTTCAGCAGTTTTAAAAATATATTTGGATGCTTTTGAATTGGGTGTATATATGTTTACCAGAGTTATATCTTCTTTTATCAATCCCTTTAGAATTATGAAGTGGCCTTCTTTGTGTCCTGTTATGATATTCAATTTGAGGTCTATTTTGTCAGATATAAGTATTGCTACCCCAGCTTTTTTTTTCATTTCCATTTGCCTGATAGATATTTTTTTCTATCCCTTCACTTTCAGTCTATGTGAGTCCCTTGTTTTGAGGTGGGTCTCCTGTTAACCACATATATATGGGTCCTGTTTTGTTTTCTGTTCAGTCACTCGATGTCTTTTGATTGAAGCATTTAATCCATTTATGTTTAATTTTTTTATTGATAGTTACTTGTTTGTAGCCATTTCTGTACTTGATACCTGTGTTCCTTCCTCCCTGTATTTTTCTTCTTTTTGCAACATTCCTGTTAGCATTGCTTGCATTGCTGGCTTGGTAGTGATGAACTCCCTTAGCTTTTTTTTATGTGAAGCTCCTGATTTCTCCTTCAATTTTGATTGATAGTCTTGCTGGATAGAGTATTCTTGGATTTAGTCCTTTGACTTGCATCATTTTGTATACTTCATTCCATTCCCTTCTAGCTTGGTGTATTTTTTGGTAGGAAATCATTCCATAATCTGATGGGAAATCCTTTGCATATAACTGTCTATCTCTTGCAGCCTTTAAGATTCTCTCTTTGTTGTTAACATTTGTCATTGTAATTATGACGTGTCTTGGTGTGAGTCTTTTGGGATTCATCTTGTTTGGGACTTTCTGTTCTTGTGTGACTTTTTTCTTCCCCATATCAGGGAAGTTTTGTGTCATTTTTTTTCTTCAAAGAGTTGCTCTAGTCCTTGTTGCTCTTCTTGTCCTTGTGGCATCCCTATTATACATATGTTACTTCATTTCATATTGTCCCTAAAGTCTTTTAGGCTCTCCTGCTTTTTAATTTTTTTTCTCCAATTGGTGTTCAGGTTGGGCTTGTTTCTCTACCTTATCTCCTAACTCATAATTCAGTCTTTCATTTTTTCTAGTCTACTGTTGAAACCTTCCATCACGTTTTTGATTGTAGCTATATCACTTTTGATTTCTTCCCGATTTTTGTATATGTTGTTGATTTTCTCATCCATCCTGTTTATGAACTGTATGACATTATTCTGAATTCTTTTTCTGTTATGTTGCATGCCTCCATTTTACTTATTTCCTTTCTTGGCCATTTCTCTTTTTCTTTTCTCTGGGGATTGTTTTATTTTCTCCCCATTCTAACTACCAGAAGGTCCAAATGCTGAGTTGATGGGGCTTGATCCATGTGCAATGAGAGCATCATGCTACCCAAATGTCACAGAAGTTCTCTGACACCAAGACCTATGGCTTCCATAGGTCAGTGGGTAGCACTCAGAAAGTCACTTGTGCTGAAACTGCACCCAGAATCAGAGTTACCAGCGGTCATTTTGGCCTCAAGCATGCATCTAGAATCAGGGACCCTGCATTACCACACTGAAAACAAAGTCCCCACGAGCTTGCATTGAAAATCAGAGTCCCATATGCATGCCAGGAGTCAGAGTCCCCATGTGCACACACCAAGAATTGAGTAATGGAGTGACCTCGCAATGAGATGTGGGGTTCATGTGTGCCCAGGCATTGAAAATTGGAATCACTGGCACTCAACATGTGTGCACTGAGAATCAGGGACCCTGTGTGTGAACGATGAGAAACAGAATCCCAGCATGTGTGCTCCATGAGTCAATTCACTGACTTTTGAGGCAATGAGCTCAGGCGGCCTAAGTGCTAGAAAGGCATGACTGTGATGTCTGGCAGTTGGCAGCTGCAGATCCGGAAGACTGTCTTTGCTGCTGGGACCTTGCGCCCTTTGTTGGATTTATGCATGACTAATGGTGGCTCACAGAGGCACCTGGGGCCGTTTGCCAGGGCAGAGCACTCAGAAGGTCACTTGCGCGGAAACTGCACAATCCATGATGTCTGTGGCAGGCAACCAGGAAGGGGGTAGTCCCAATTTTTACTTCCGGGGCCATGCGCCCAATGTGGGCTCACAGTGTCATCCAAAAGCCATCTTTGGGGTGGTGGGCTCAGGAACCCTGCATGCTGGAAAAGTACAACTGTGGCGTCTAGCAGACAGGGAGGAGAAGTTGCACTTACTGCTTGAAGAGCTGTGTACCCTTGGTGGTAGAAGTCCTAGGGTCTGCAGGTCTGTGGGCAGGGCAGTAGGATTTTGACTGGAGTGGCTGGAGGTTAGTGGCCAGTGTCCAAGGCCAGGCTGGATGGTGGTGCTGATGATTTCCTAAAAGAAGCTGCTCTCCCCTTGTGTATTTTATCTTGAGCTGCTGTGTTCAAATCTGAAAATATAGTTACTTCTAGTATTTACTCACTAGCCGTAGGACCAAATAAACATTCATTAATAACATAGGAATTTTGGGAGTTTCTCATACATTTTTTTGTGTATTTATCTTCTTCACTCTTTATGCTCCTTACTAAGGGGAAGTCTTCATATTGTATGCTTTTTCTTATTATTCTAAATTCAAGATAGGTACTAAGAACCTTCTATTGATTTTCCCTAGACTGTGCCCTGAAGTCTTTAAGGTTGTACACCATCTGCAAATCTAGCAATGCTGAACCAGATATCTGCATATGTTTGTGTACTATATGGAGATGCCAATGTGTATGGGGCACTACCTACTAGAGAGCAGTGCTGGGGAGCACATGGCTTTGTTGGGGATAGAACTATAGGTTATACATCTTATAAGATCTATAAGTAGTATCTTGGATAATATAAAAAATGTTAATAGAATCCATGGTCATTTTTGAGTTTCATGTCTAGTTCCTATGAATCCCTTCTTTTTCTGCTCCCAGTTTCACTGTGTTATTCAGCTTTGCCAATTCTCTCAATATTCTTAAATGAATGAATAAGAACTGAGCCTCTAGGGAAGTGCCCTACATGGCTCAAGAGAGAAGGCACTCTATGTTTTCATTTTTTCCCAGAAGAGATATGACAAGGCAAGCATGTATCTCTTGGCAATAAACTGTGCCACCTTAGCAGAGGGGTGACACCAGTAAAGAGAACCTTTTCTTCTTATTCTATTCAATATGTCTATTCAATATGGGGTGCTGGAACCTCTCTGCTGGACTCACAAGCTCCCACCAGGTACTCTTGTGGCTTTCAAAATTGGTGTTTCTGTTGGGGGCAGCGCTGAAAACTCATATTCTACTATCTTGTTGAATTCTTAAAATACCAATCAATCTATTTATGTTAGGCTATCAGTTTGTTTAATTGTGAAGTTTTTAGGAATTTTAGAGCTTGTTTTTTCTTGTTTTGTTTTGAAATGTTAGATTTGGTTTTCTGTGTTTCATTTATGCAAAAATAGATTCCTATATGTAAGTACCATGTACTATCAAATAAAACTGCCATATTTGGCAATGATTGTTTTTTATATGTGGTACATATATACAATATGTATATTACTTTCATGCAGGAAATATTAATTTTATGATGTAATCACTTTCTACCACAATATCAGGTGTTGTGTGTGTGTGTGTGTGTGTGTGTGTGTGTGTGTTTAATTCTATTCTATGATATTTAATGGGTCCAGATCTGAGACAAAGGAATGCAGTAGTTTACTTGCCTAGTATACTGGCAAACTCTATAGATTTTTAGAGCTATTCCACCATTTTCGCCTTCTCACAATATTCATAGGCATTTGAACTTCTGAGCTCAGCTATAGAATAGCTTGAATCTCATATTATAATATAAACTTCATGTTGTTTCAACATATTAACAAGGACAGACTACCTCATTTTCTATTGCTTGTTATTAATTCAAGCAATCTCCTGATTTTATAGATGCACAAATTAAATGATATTATTAAGGAGTACACTTTGCTTCAATGTTTTGCATGTTGACTTTTAATTTTTTCCACCATATTTTGAATTTCTAGTGGGTAAAGCTAATATTTTAGTCTGTATGAGTGATTCTCAGAGTGTTTCATAGTGCACAGACTATTAAGCCATACCTTACAAAATGCTATCTGCTTGCTATTTTCCATTGACAGATGATTAGTAAAGAAATTCTACACTCATCATAATAACTTAGAACAAAGACCAATTATTATGGCTTATGTGATCAAAATAATAAAATGTAATCTAATTCCACAGCCAAATTTGTCTATGGTAATGTCTTATACAGTTCTATTCAAAATATTCATGTGTTAAGGTCTCTTGTGACAAACAACAGGATGCAATTTTGGTAAACTTAACTGAAAATAAATTTAGCAAAAAATAGGGAAGACTCACAGAATGTATAGGAGGCTGGAAGATCAGGAGGTTCTGAGAAAACAAGAAGCAGGGGAAAAATCATAGCCAATTCCATTATTTTAAGAAAGGTTCATTTGTTCAGAAGCTATTACTGGTTTTCCAAGTCTATTGCTAACACTATCATGACTGCTGCTCTGATAAATATGCCCAAATATTCTTTCTAATTATTTTTTTCAAAGTTTAAAATCTGGAGAGAGGGCTTTTGTTTGGATGGGATTCAATTAGATGTCTACCTTCTGATTCTATCAGCTCCACCGGCATGGAGTTGAACAGTGGAAGATTGATGCACAGAATAATATTCACACAAAAACATGTAATATGGAATTGATAAATCTCCAGAAGGAATATGAGATGATAATAGTAGGAAGTGGTTTCTGATACAAATAAATGACAAATCTCTACTATAAGCCCCCTTCCGAATCAATTATGGGTTTTACTCACATTATGTATTGATTACACTTGATAATGCACATAACTTTTCCTGCTATAAATGAGTCTAGTAATTTGTGTTCCTGATACTGATGGAGTCATATACAACAGCTTAGTTATTAGGAAGGAGAAAAATTTAAATACCAGCTGCATTTTTTGTTGAAACATAGGGTTAGTATCCCACTTCAAAGCTGACCATCTTCCTCATAGATTTTCATAAAGGATACCCCAATAAAGGTTTCACTATTTCCTAGGCATAGACCTGAGTACAGATGAGTGTCAAGTTGCCAGAAATTCTCTAGATACTGCATTTTTAAATTGTATTCACTTAGGTATCACTAAGAAATAGTACTGCTACAAAAGGAGGTATCATTTTTACAAAGCAGTAGAAAAACACTGGATTGCCCAGTGATATTTACTTCCTCACTTTCTATTGTAATTCCTTTATTTCATCATCTCTGTGTGGATTTATGTTTAGTAATCTGATTTAAAAAATAATTCAGGCTGGAATATCTGTTCTTAGGTATAGTTCCTCTTTGATCCATAAAAATATTAAATACATTGCAAAATTCTTTGTTTCATCTATTTCAGACTTTTTGAGGTATAGCAATTTCATTTCATCCCTGAATTACAAATTCACTATCTTCTGTGCTTTAGACCACTCCAGGACCTTTCCTCTTGGACAAATTTATGCATCAAAAAGTTTAATATGACTGCAAATAATAATAATTATTATTACTATCATATTTATTCTTTTTATTTGTTTTTTATTGGTTTAAGTATTACAAATAGTAGAACATATGTCTCCTGTTTTCTCCCCATTGACCTTCCTCTGGCCTCCCCTAGCCCCAGTACATGCCCTCACCTGCCCCCCCATCAGTCTGTTGAATCCATTGGTTATGCTTATATGCATTCATACAGGTCTTACAGTTGATCTCTTACAGCCCCCGCCCCCCACCCTCCCCTGCTTTCCCTCTGTAGTTTGACAGTCTGTTCAATGTTTCTTTGCCTCTGTATCTATTTCCCCCCATCCAGTTTCTTTTCTTTATAATCCTTTCCACTAATATTTACAGGGTAAACTAAGATTATTATTTGAGTATGAAATTTGATAGTAAAATATATTTATTCTTTAGACTTTTCTCAAACTTCATGTATGCTGCACAACTTTAATAATTACTAAAGATATATAAAAGATAAAATAACTTTTTATATTACCAATTAAATAATATTTTTTCAGTTGCTTTTACAGGTAACTGACCCTATTACTATCCAATATATTTCTGCACATTCTGATCTTTTGCTACTCTCTGGTAGCCAATGCTTACTTACCCTCACTTAAGGCAGATTACTCATGCTATCATGTATCTATCTATGTACACATCCACCCATCCATCCATCCATCGATCCATCCATCGATCCATCCATCCACCTATCTATATATCATGTATCTATATACTTTTACAGGTTGTATCCTATAAAAGGAAGACATAAAAACCCTAGAAAATATATTAACTTATATACATTTTTTGCCAGATGGGTAATGAAACATCAGGGGGGAGCCAATCAGTAAAGTATATGATTTTCTAACCACTATAATGTACATCTGAAAATAATAAAAAATAATATTGAATATAAATTGTAATTGAAAAATAAAAAAAAAATCATTCAAAGTTTAGAATAAGTATTAGTTGCAATCTTGGTGGGAAAGGACTGTTAACCCTGCTGATGGCAATTTAAAAATAAAAACATAAAAAATTTTCAACTGACATAATATTGAATTGTCATATTTTAGTAGTTTGCTTTAACAGTCTTAATATTTGGAAGTATATAATAAATGTATATAAGCAAACAAAACAAAGGCTAACCTCATATTTTTTCTTACCAGTGTACTAGTACTTCTATTTTACTTCTAGTATTATTATTACTACTGATACAACTGCCATCATATTAATGTAATGATCATAATTAGCACATAACAAATGTTAACTTTGTGCCAAGACAATGTGCTAATTAATTTACATAAATCTCATTCAGTCCTTACAACAATTCTCTTGAGATACATACTATTACAGGCCCAGCGCACAAAATTTGTGCACAGGTAGGGTCCCTAGTGGCTGCCAGCTGATTGCTGAGGCCTTCCTTCGTTCTGCACTGCCCCCTGGTGGTCAGCACATGTCATATTGAGTGATTGAACTCCTGGTCAGTTGAAATCCCAAGAGAACATTTTGAATATTAGGCTTTATATATATATATACTAGAGGCCCGGTGCACAAAATTCGTGCACGGGGGGGGGGGAGGGGGGATGTCCCTTAGCCCAGCCTGCACCCACTCCAATCTGGGACTCCTCGAGGGATGTCCGACTGCCCATCTAGGCCTGATCCTAGTAGGATCAGGCCTAAACATGCAATCGGACATCCTTCTTATAATCCAGGACTGCTGGCTCCAAACTGCTCACCTGCCTGCCTCCCTGATTGCCCCTAACTGCTTCTGCCTAACAGCCTGATCACCACCTAACCACTACCCTGCCAGCCTAATTGATGTCTAACAGCTCCCCTGCCAGCATATTTGCCCCCAACTTCCCTCCTCTGCTGGCCTCATCACCCACAACTGCCCTTCCTTGCAGGGCCTGGAATCTCCAAAGGCTCTTCCCTGTTGGCCATCTTGTGGTGGCCATCTTGTGGTGGCCATCTTGTGTCCACATGGGGACAAGCTCTTTGACCACATGGAGGCAGCCCTCTTGTGTGTTGGAGTGATGGTCAATCTGAAAATTACTCTTTTATTAGATAGGATAGAGGCCTGGTGCATGGGTGGGGGCCAGCTGGTTTGCCGTGAACAGTGTCTCAAATCAGGATGAGGGTTCTCTTGGGGTGAGGGCCAGCCTGGGTGAGGGGCCTGTGGAGGTTTGCAGGCTGGCCACGCCCCTCAGTGACCCAAGCAGAAGTCCTGGTATCTGGGATTAATCTATGTCTACAATTGAAACTTTATAGCCTGGAGCAGAGCCAAGCTTTCTCCTTGCTCTGGGGTGGCAGCCATTTCTGTTTGAAACATTGTAGCCTAGAATGGAGGCCTAGGCCAGCAATGGCAGACTGAAAGCTTGGCTTCTTCCATTACCAGGGAAACCCAAGCCTCTGTTCTCTCCAGCTCAGTGGCTGCCACCATTTCTGTACCTTTTATAATTGAAATGTTGTAATATTGAGTGGAGGCCTACACAGGCAATGGCAAGCTGAAAGCTTGGCTTCCTCTGTTGCCAGGGAAACCCAAGCCTTCCTCCTGTTCTCATTGGTGGCAGCCATCTTGGTTGGGGTTTATTTGCATAATTTGCTCCTGATTGGCTGGTGGGTGTGGCTGTGGGCGTGGTTTGTGGGTGAGGCGAAGGTACGACCAAATTTGCATATTACTCTTTTATTAGAGAGGATAGATTATTAATCCAGAATTTCAAATGAAGAAACAAAACTTAGAGAGTTTAGGTGACTTATCTGGGTTGCATAGCTAGATAAGGCATATTTGACATATGAACATAAGCAATTTATTTCCAGAGTCCATTTAGCCCATAACCCACTGAGTACACTGGGATGTAGAGAAGATGGCACATCAAAACAAATCCCATAAAATTTGTTGATTTTGGAATTGATACATAAATTACATTTATAACCTCATTTCTCCCCCTCCTCCTCCTTCTCCTTATTTTTCTTTTCTTTTATAATACCAGGGATTGGCATAAAAATTTTCAGTGGAATTGAGTTAGGTTATCACTGTTTCAAAATTTACTTAAAAAATTTCCAGAGAAATACAAAGGATCATAAAAGAATACTATGAATAAATATATGCCAACAAATTGGACAACCTAGAAGAAATAGATAAATTCCAAAAAAGATCCAAGCCTCCAAGAGTAAACACCCCCCAAAGAAAAATAACAAATCTAAACAGTCCAGTTTCTAACAACAAAAAAAAAATAGAAGCAGTAATTAAAAAACAAAATCTCACAACAAACAAAATTCCAGGGCCTGATCTCTTCACAGTTGAACTGTACCAAGCACATAATGAAGAGTTAGTGTATATCCTGTTTCAGCTACTCCAAAAAATAGAATATGAAATAGTTCCAAAGTTACTCTACAAAGGCAGAATTTCCCTGATATCAATAGCAGACAAAAAAGAATACAAAAAAATATAGGCCAATATTCTTGATAAGGAAAAAAACCAAGATGACGGCACAGGTAAACACCTAGGCTTTTGCCCTGCACAACATTTACAGGAATAGAACTGAAGGACAGAATGGACACTGTCCAGAACCATGGAAAGGCTAGCTGAAAGATCTGAAATTGAAGGGTCATAGAAGAGCACACAGATAATCAGAGCCTCTGCAAAGCCCAAGTAAGGTGGAGACTCACATGCACGAGAGGACAAGGTGTCTGAACCTGGCAGGGTGCTCTGGCGGAAAGGAGACAAAAACTCCAGGCAGTGCTGAACCCAGTTCAGTTTGCACTCAAAACCTGGGGGAACCAGGCCCTTAAGGGGTGAACCTGGATTGTGGGTGGAATCCCAGGGGAAGAGCTAGAGGCAGACCTCCATAGACGTGTGCGTGAGTGCGTGCAGAGGGCAGTAACGGGTCGCTGGGTATGTCTGTTAGGAGAAAGGAGCTCCAGCCAGAGGCAGAACTCCCGGGCACTCACAAGTGATCACGGTGAGGGCCTTCTGTTGACTGTGTGGCTGGTGTCTGGCGGAAGGGAAAAGGAGTTCCGATTGCACTGAAGCCAGGTGATAAGCGAAAATCTGAGATTCTGGATCCACTGGGGACTGGATGTTCTGGTGGCAGGCAAAATGTGAGGGCACCTTTCTCACAGAGGTGCCTGTGGCGATTTCCTGCAGTCACTAGGACGAGGCGATCTTATGCGCCGGGGATGACTGGAAGCCAAGGCTGTCAGCTTCACCCTGATACTCTGCCCCACCTAGAAACTCTACCCCATCCAAACTGAACACAGAGACTTTGGCAAGTTTGCAAGTCCAAGTGCAGAAGGCTGTCTCCTAGAGTAGACACAGCTGATCCTCACAGTCAGTTGGCCTGGAGGTCAATTCCTCCAAGTGATACAAACAAGACTTATCCACAACAAAGCTGTACACACAGTCAGCAAAGAGGTTCAGCAAGACTGCACACTTCAGGTAACAGGGGAGGCCGAGACACCTAGCATATAATGCTACACTACCAACTCAGGGAAGCAGTGAAAATGGGGAGAGAAAGAAAAATATCTCAAACAAAAGAAATGGAGGAAAACAAACGACTGGATAAAGAGTTGAAAACCACAGTGGTAAGGTATTTCAACAGGCTCCTAGAAAAAGCAGATAAGCTCAGCGAGAACATTGAGGATATGAAAAAGGACCAACTAGAAACTAAACATACCCTGACTGAAATAAAAAATATTTTACAGAAACCCAACAGCAGACTAGAGGAACACAAGAATCAAGTCAAAGATTTGAAATACTAAGAGGCCAAAAACACTCTACCAAAAAAGACAAAAGAATCCAAAAATTTGAGGATAGTGTAAGAAGCCTCTGGGACAACTTCAAACGTACCAACATCAGAATTATGGAGGTGCCAGAAGAAGAGATAGAGCAAGATACATAAAACATATTTGAAGAAATAATGATAGAAAACTTCCCCCACCTGGTAAAAGAAGTAGACTTACAAGTCCAGGAAGCACACAAAACCCCAAGCAAAAGGAATCCAAAGAAGACCACACCAAGACACATCATAATTAAAATGCCAAGAGCAAAGAACAAAGAGAGAATATTGAAAGCAGCAAGAGAAAAACACTTAATTACCTACAAGGGAGCACCCATACGCTTGTCAGCTGACTTCTCAACAGAAACTATGCAGGCCAGACGGGAGTGGCAAGAAATTTTCAAAGTGATGAACAGCAAGAACCTACAACCAAGATTACTCTACCCAGCAAAGCTATCATTCAGAATTGAAGGTCAGATAAAGAGCTTCACAGATAAGAAGAAGCTAAAGGAGTTCATCAACACCAAACCAGTATTATATGAAATGCTGAAAGGTATTCTTTAAGAAGAAGAAAAAAGTGTCTGCTTCAAACTAGATTGTGGATGGAACTGGAGAACATTATGCTAAGTGAAATAAGCCAGTAAAAGAAAGATAAGTATCAATGAACTCACTCATTTATGGAATACAATGGACAACCTAAACTGATGAACAAAAACAGATCCAGAGACAGAAAAGCATTGACTGTCAAACCTCAGAGGGATGGTAGGGGAGGGCAGAGTAAGGGGAAGAGATCAACCAAAGGACTTTTATGCATGCATATTAGCCTAATCAATGGACACAGACACCAGGGGGGTGAGGGCATAAGGTGGTGATGGGGGAGAAGGGGATTACAAGGGGTAATGGATGATGAGGACACATATGTAATACCTTAATTAATAAAGAAATTTAAAAAATATTCTTGATAAATATAATTACAAAGATAATCTTAAATTCTACCAAAACTGATAGATCTAGTCTATTAATTCAATAAATATGTAGGACAAAAATAACAAAGAAATTAGTAATACTATCTAATAAAGAGGGAATATGCTAATTGACCATCACTCCATCACAAAGATGGCTGCACTCACAGCAAAGGCCAAGTTAACCCTAAATTATGCCCTCCCCCACCCACATGGGGCTTGAAGGGGACCTCAGGCCATTCCTCCCACCTGGCAGGGCTTGACAGGGGATCTCAGGCTATGCCTCCCACCTGGCAGGACTTGACAGGAGACCTCAAGGAACCTTTCCCATCCTGGTGCTAGGGTAGAGGACCTGAGGCTGCTCCCCTGCCCCAGCACCAGGCTGGGGGATGTCTGGCCTGTCTCCCCCCACCCCCAGTGGGGCTTGACTGGTGTCCTCTAGGTGAGCTTCCCATTTTGAATCTGGGCTAGGGGACCTCCAGGCTGCTCCCCCTACCTCAGCACCAGGCTAGGGGACCTCAGGTGGGGCTTGACAGACTTCAGGCCATGCCCTCACCCTGGCAGAATGCCTAGGGACCTCAGACCGCACCCCCCCCCACAGGGCTTGATAGGGGACCTCAGACCATGCCTCCTGCCCCAGCACTGGGCCAGCGGACATGAGGCTGTACCCCTGGGCCTGGCTGGGCTTGACAGGGTACCCAGGCTGTGCCCTCCACCCAGTGGAGCTTGACGGAGGACCTCAAGGTGAACCCCTAGTGCTGGGTTTGAGGAACTCAGGCCACGGCCCCTCCCAGTGGGGCTTGTTGGGGGACCTGAGGCTACGACCCCCTCCTGATGCTGGACTTGATAGGGGATCTCAGGCCATGTCCCACACCTGGAAGGGCCTGATGGAGGACCTCAAGGCATGCTCTCTGCCCCAGTCTGGGCTGGGCGCCTCAGGCCACACCCCTCATCCTAGTGCTGGGCCAGGGGACCTGAGGCTATGCCCCCTGCCCAGCAGGGCTTGACAAGGGTGGGACTGGCTAGGTCTGGATCTAGCCCAATGGGATGGGGAAGGGGGCTTGCCTGGTCTGGGTCTCATGGGATTTTGAGGTGCATGTGGGTGCAAAAGGTTGTTTTGCATATTTGCATTTTGACTCTGGGTCCCATGGTGTGCCCCAGACTCTGACAGGAGGAAGGTTTTCATATACATTTTACTAATTTTCTTTCATCTCTTGACACTTCTATTATAAAGAAAAAGCAAATAGCAATATTAAATTATTTCCTCTAATTAATCCCCTTTTAATGTGCAACAATTTCATGTACCAGGTCACTAGTATTTTATAAAATAACAATGCATTATTTTAAAAATAAATAAATGAAACAATCATATTTATAATGACATCAAAAACAATAAAATAGAAACACCTTTAACCAAGAAGATGAAATATTTACTCCTTAAAAATTAGAAAACTTTGATGAAGGAAACTGCAGAAGATGTAAAAAAAAGTGTAATGTATCTTGTGTTCCTGAATTGAAAGAATTAGTATTGTTAAAGTACGCATGCTACCCAAATCCAACTGTCGAATCAGTACAATTTGTATTAAGAATACAATGGCATGTTTCAAAGAAGCAGAAAAAAATATTTCAAACTTTATATGAAACCACAAAATGCTTTAAACAGCCAAAGCAATCCTGAATCCTGAGAGAGCAGAACAAAGCAAGAAGTATCACAATTCCTGTTTTCAAGCTATATTATAAAGCAAAAGTAATCAAAACGGTATGATGTTAGCATAAAAAGACACACAAACAAATGGAACAGATTTGAGAACCTAGAAATAAAATCATGCATACATAGACAATTAGTATTTTTAAAAAAGGAGTAAAAACCTCATCAAAGAAAAGATAGTGCTGAGAAAATTAAATATTCACATATAAAAGAATAAACCTAGATATCTATCTTATAGAACTCACAAAAATTACTTAAAATTGATTTGAAGACTTAAATAGAAAACTGGAAACCACAAAAATCCTAGAATAAAATATTGTAAACAATGATGCTTGACATGGATCTTAGGTCCCCTGGGCTAGGGGACCTCCAGGCTGCTCCCCCTACCTCAGCACCAGGCTAGGGGACCTCAGGTGGGGCTTGACAGACTTCAGGCCATGCCCTCACCCTGGCAGAATGCCTAGGGACCTCAGACCGCACCCCCCCCCCGCAGGGCTTGATAGGGGACCTCAGACCATGCCTCCTGCCCCAGCACTGGGCCAGCGGACATGAGGCTGTACCCCTGGGCCTGGCTGGGCTTGACAGGGTACCCAGGCTGTGCCCTCCACCCAGTGGAGCTTGACGGAGGACCTCAAGGTGAACCCCTAGTGCTGGGTTTGAGGAACTCAGGCCACGGCCCCTCCCAGTGGGGCTTGTTGGGGGACCTGAGGCTACGACCCCCTCCTGATGCTGGACTTGATAGGGGATCTCAGGCCATGGAAATAATTTAATATTGCTATTTGCTTTTTCTTTATAATAGAAGTGTCAAGATTTTTTTAAAAAAAAATATAGCACCTAAAGCAGAAACTACAAAATAAAAATTAACATGTAGCATACATCAAAGTAAAAAGGTTCTGTAAAGCAAAACTTAGTCTCAACAAAATGAAAAGATTATCTATGAGAAGGGAAAATGTTTGTGAACCATAGATATAAATAGATAGAGATAGATAGAGAAAGAGATAGAGATATGATAAAGAATTAATATTCAAAATATATAAAAATATAACTCAATAGCAAAACAAACAAATAAACCAATTACAAATGTCCAAAATGCCTGAATAGACATTTTACCAAATAAAATACACTAAATAGTCAAAAGAAATTCTGTGAAGTTTTTGAAGTCTTGGTATTTTCCAATAGTTTCATTTTCTATTGCCTTTTCTTCTACTATATATCTTTGTTCCCTTTCTAGCAACTCATTAGTTACTCAGAAAACACCTCTAGAATTTCCTCCATGTAATCCTCATTCACACTCATGTTAAAATTGTTTGCTACTTCAACCACAACCTTGTTGATTTTTGCAATCTTCTCATCCTCAGCAAATTCTTTAAAGTTATTGACAAACCGCTTAGTGTGTTCTTAAAGATGCCATTCATATATTCCTTAAAACCAAGCTTAAACAAGGTTCTTGATACAGTCATAAAGGCTGTAATCCTTCTAGAATTGCACCAGTAAAGGTTTCTCAGTGTCTTCCCAACTTGCATCAATAGCCTTGGCAAAGATCCTCCTCAGGCAGTAGCCTTAAAAGTTGCTATAATTCCTTGGACCAAAGAGTGGTGTTTGGAGGGATGAATACCACTTTGATATTTGGATGAAGATTACCAATAAAAAGAGGATGTCCAAGAGTATTCTCCTATGCAAGTCTAATATGCAAATCAACCAAACAGCAGAATGATCAGTCACTATAATGTGCACTGACCACTAGGGGCAGATGTTTAATGTAGAAGTTTACCCCAGGTGGTTAGTGCACTCCCACAGGAGGAGTGCCGCTGAGCCAAAAGCTGGGCTTATGGCTAGTGAGTGCAACAGTGGTGGGGAGCAGGCCTAAGCTGTCAGTCGGACATCCCCTGAAGGCTCCTGGATTGTGAGAGGGCACAGGCTTGGCTTAGGGACACCCCTGACCTCTAGTCAACAATAAGTAAAATCTTGAAATGCATGTTATTCTCCAAATAGTATATTTTTATTTTACTGGCAAAGAAATTAAGGAGAACTTTGACCAATTTGGTTCAGTAGATAGAGCATTGGCCTGTGGACTGAATGGTCCCAGGTTCAATTCAAGTCAAGGATATGTACTTTGGTTGCAGGCACATTCCCAGTGGGGTGTGTGCAAAAGGCAATTGATTTGATTTTTCTCTCTCATCAATGTTTCTAACTCTCTAACCCTCTCCATTCCTCTCTGTAAAAATTCAATAGAATATATTTTAAAAAAGAAATTCAGGAGAGCATCTTGGGAGTGGAGCAGCATCACAATGTTTCAATTTGTAGCTAGCAACACTGCATCTGTGCAAATGACTATTTTGTTCTTAAAAATCTTGAAACCTGACATTTTCTTGACTTCCTTATGGATGAAATCCTTTTAGACTTTGCCAGAGTTTCCAACTATGTTCCTCATAGGGTGGTGCACTGTGGGTGCAGGTTGGGTATAGCCGGCCATCTCTTCTGGAGGAGCAAGTTAGCCACTCTAGGATCAGAATGATAGATCAAAAGAGTATCCCATTCAGGATAATGCCTGCCTAGCCCATAACAGGGACTAAGCACTTCTCCCCCAGTCTGAGACAATAGCCTCCAAGAGTCTCACACTTCGAATGTATCTACTCTGAGCCACTCTCCCTTGTCTCACCTAACTATGCCCAATGGAGTTATTCAGGACTTGACGGGCTGATACAAACAATCTCCCATGGGCACTATACCTGAAATCTGTAGGAGTGGGTCAGGCACTTCTCTTTCCCAAGGAAGGGCAAGCTGAATTCCTATGGGAGCCTGAAATTCACACACCACAATGAAGTCACATAGCCCAGCACTCACCAATCAGACTCCAAGACAGAAGCCTCCCCATGAGACAGTCCAATAATACCAGCTCTGTGTAGCTCCTCAGCATACCTGTGCCATTAAACCAAGCGGGGGGGGGGGCAAAAAATCAGCCTGTACAGCACTTTGATCTCTCCTTGTAGCTGATCTTAGCAGGTGGGGGTTAAAATTATCAGCTCAGCTCAGATCCTGAACCCAGCAGGACAGGCCAGAAGTGTGGCTCCCTTATGCCATAATACCCAACAGGAGAGGCCTAAAATCTCAGCCCTTCTCCATTCCCCTGTTCCATAGAACCCCGAAAAAACAGGTCAGGCCAAGCTGCTCAACAGGTGGGGCAAAGGGCGCCAATTGTGTGCTTGAGGCAGTAGAGACCATTTCTCCCCATAAAGCCACACAGTTTAGTCATCAACTGGGTCTATGCCAAAAGCCTTTCCAGAGAACAGAGGGCCCCTCAAGGTCACTGCTTGGTGTAGTCAGTGGGTCTTACTGAAGCACCCTAGCACAGCATCATGGTCTCTCCAGCAGTGAGAGTCTAGATTACAAAGTAAACTTCTAAGGCAGGTCCTGTAGCAATAAGAGTGTTCCTTCCTTGGGATAGTGAAGTCTGAGTCTCCCAGGCAGACAGAATTCCCATTGATTTGTACCACCCGATGCTACACAGACTACTCTTTCTGTCTCTGTTTCTCAGGGTTGAAAATATCTGCATGGATGAGATTCTATGCATACGGGGGGGGGGGGGAGATTTTGCAGCTGTGGCATTTGTGATATCACTGGCTTCTCAGAAACCCCTGCACCTCCACAAGGGGGTTATCCATTTCTGCTTCTCTGCCCTTCTTACCAGTCTCTTTGTGCCTTTTTATTTATTTATTGGTTATAATATTTTAGATCAGCTGTACTTCTATTGGTTTTAAAAGTTTATTGTTCTGTAATTTAACTGTAAATCCATTTTGGGACTGGAAGCAAGTGGACACAGTTTCCAACTACTCTGAAGCCATGTTGGAATACCTTTTGTGGTTCTCAAGCACTTTTGTTCCCAGGTCACTCACTTGATGTGGATGCTTACTAGCAACATTAACAGTGGATTTTGTATGCTTAGGGACCATAATAAAACAAAGAATAAATACATCATGAAATTATAACAAGTACAAGAGAGAATATTCAGTCAAGAGATATGGTAAATATATATCAGGTTGTATTATGTATGCGGCTTCTGCTGGCATAACAGAGCATACTGTTTTACAACAGACTTTAAATAATGATGAAAATTATAATATAGCAAACACACAAAACAGTAACATTATAATTTATTATCATATCAAGTATTTTGTACTGTTCATAATTATATGTGGTATATTTTCATATGACTAGCAGCATGGTAGAATTGTATATAGCAGTATTATCACAAACACTTTATTGATCAGTTGTACTATGACATATTATTGCTATTACACCACTAGGCATTAAGATTTTTTTCACTCTATTATAATCCTACTAGAGGCCTGGTGCACGGATTCATGCACCTGTAGAATCCCTCAGACTGGTTTGCACCTTCTTACAATACTGGATCCCTCAAGGGATGTTGGAGAGCTGGTTTCAGCCCGATTGCTGAAAGCTAGGCCAAGGGAAACCACTGGTGCATGGCCTCTAGTCTACACTAGTAAAAGAGAAACATAAAATTGACTGTCCCTCCACTATGCCCACCAGCCAATCAGGAGTGAATATGCAAGTTAACCCAACAAAGATGGTGGCAGCCATTGAGCTGGTCCGAGCAAGATGCTTGGGTTACCCCTGGTGATGGACGACTCCAAGCTTCCCACTTGCTCTGGCCTCTGCTCAAGGAGGGTCACTGGGGAGCATGGCCAGCCTGAAAATGGCCTTCAGCCCCTTACTCATGCTGGCCACATCCCCATGGGGTAAGGGTTCCCACTGGGGGACTTTGCAGTCTGAAAACACCCATAAACCCCTGACATAGGCTGGCCAGGCACTTGAGCAGGAACTCCCAATCTGAAGGGGGTGTGGCCAGCCTGAAAACAGCCATCAGTGCCTCAACCAGGCTGGCTATGCCCCCCAGCAGGGACCCTCACCCAATGGGGTCGTGGCCAGCATGAAAACTACTACAGGCTCCTCATCCAGGCTTCCCAGAACTCCAAGGGAACCCCCACCCTGATCTGGGATACCTTCAGGGCAAACCAGCCCGCCTACACCCATGCACCAGGCCTCTATCTATACTAATAAAAGGGTAATGTGCTAATTAGACTGGGAGACCTTCCAGGCATTCATCTGGACATTGTGGCGGGACAGAGGTAGAGGCAATTAGAGGCCAAGAGGGGATAGCAGTTGTTGGTGATTAGGCTGGTGAGGGAGGAGCTGTTGGGGATGAGCAGACCAACAAAGGGCCAGTTGGGGGCAAGCAGACAATCAGTAGGAGTCAGTTGGGGGAGATCAGGATAGCAGGTGTGCAGCTTGGAGTGAAAAGGCCAGCAGGGGGGCAGTTGGTGGTGAGCAGGCCAGCAGGAGGAGCAGTTGGGGGCAAGCATGCTGGAACAGGGGGCAGTTGGGATGATCAGGCTGGTGGGGGGATTTGGGGGTGAGCAGGCCAGCAGCAAGGAGCAATAGGGAGTGAGCAGGCTGGCAGGCAGAGTGATTAGGGCAATCAGGCATGCAGGCAGGTGAGCGGTTAGGAGCCAGCAGTCCCAGATTGTGAAAGGGATGTCCAACTGCTGGTTTAGGCCTAATTCCTGTAAACTGGCTGTAGGACATTCTTCGAGGGGTCCCAGATTGGAGAGGGTGCAGGCCCAGATGAGGGACACTCCCCATGCATGAATTTTGTGCACTGGCTCACTAGTATGAATATAAGATCTTTGGTTAATCTCTTCATGCTCCTTCTCCTACCTCTTTCCCTCTGAGATTCATCAGTCTCTCCCATATTTCCATGCCTGTGGTTTCTTTCTCCTCCTGCATTGAGAATCTGCACTCTGGTGGTTAGTGCACATCATAGCTATGGGAGAGTCAGCTGGTTAGCTGGTTGGCCGGTCAGCTGTGCGCTTAGGCTTTTATCCTATCTAAAAAAAGAGTAAAATGAAAATTGACCGTCACTCCAACACACAAGATGGCTGCCCCAATGTGGTCAAAGATGGCTGCGCCCATGTGGACACAAGATGACTGCCACAAGATGGCTAGCAGGGTAGGGCAGTTGGAAGGGACCAGGCCTGCAAGGGAGGGCAGTTAGGGGTGATCAAGCCTGCAGGGGAGGGTAGTTAGGGGTGTTTAGGCTGCCATAGGAATGAATTTGGGGGCCACCAGGCCTGCAGAAAAGGGCAACTGAGGGGGTCCCAGGCTGGCAAGGGAAAGAACTTGGGGGGAACCAGGCCTTCAGGGGAAGGCAGTTAGGAGTGACCTGGCCTGCAGGGGAGGGCAGTTGGGGAAGATAAATCCTGCAGTGGAGGGCAGTTAGGGGCAAACAGGGATGGCAGCAGAGCAGTGAGACATCAATCAGGCTGGCAGGGGAGTGGTTAAGGGGTGATCAGGCTGGCAGGCAAAAGCTGTTAGGGGCAATCAGGCAGGCAGTCAGGTGAGCAGTTGGGAGCCAGCAGTCCTGGATTGTGAGAAGGATGTCCAAATACCCTTTTAGGCCCAATTCTACTGGGATTGGGCCTAATCTGGCAGTCAGACATCCATCGAGGAGTCCCAGATTGGAGACAGTGCAGGCTGGGCTGAGGGGCACCTCCCTCCAGGCCCCCCGCCGCTGTGCACAAATTTTGTATATGTACTAGAGGGCCAGTGCACAAAATTTGTGCACGGGTGGGGTGTTTCTCAGCCCAGCCTGATTGATGCCTCATTGCTCTCCAATGGATCAGGCCTAAACAGGAAGTTGGACATCCCTCTCACAATCCAGGACTGCTGGCTCCCAACTGCTCGCCTGTCTTCCTTCCTGATTGCCCCCAACCACTTCTGCCTGCCAGCCTGATCAACCCCTAACCATTCCCCTACCAGCCTGATTTAGGCCTAAGTGCTCCCCAGACAGCCTGTTTTCCCCTAACTGCTCTCCCCTGCCAGCCTGGTCACCCCTAAATGCCCTCCTTTACAAGCTTGATCGCCCCCAACTGCCATCCCATGCAGGCCTTATCACTCCCAACTGCTGTTGGGGATGAGCAGACCAACAACCCCTGCTGGCTATGTTGTGGTGCCCATCTTGTGTCTACATGGGGATAGGATCTTTGACCATGTGGGGACAGCCATCTTGTGTATTGGAGTGATGGTCAATCTGCATATTACTCTTTTATTAGACAGGATAGAGTCCTGGTGCATGGGTGGTTACCAGATGGTTTGCCCTGAAGGATGTCCTGGATATGGATGAGGGTTTCCTTAGGCCATGGGGTGGTCTGGGTGAGGGGCCTGTAGTGGTTTTCAGGCTGGCTACACCCCCCAGTGATCAAAGCAGAGGCCCTGGGATATGGGATTTATTTATCTTTATCATTGAAACTGTGTAGCATTGAGTGGAGCCTAGGCTGGCAAGGGTGTCAGGGAAGCTTGGTTTAGTCCATTGCTGAGGGTAACCCTACCATCCTGCTCTCTCCAATTCTATGGCTACTGCCATTTTTTTGGAGGATTTATTTAACTTCTATAATTGAAACTTTGTAGCATTGAATGGAGGCCTAGGCCAGCAAGGGCAGGAGGAAAGCTTGGCTTCCTCCATTTCCAGGGAAACTCAAGCCACCCTTCTGCTCTCCATGGTTGCAGCCATCTTAATTGAGTTTATTTGCATATTCAACTCCTGTTTGGGCTGTGGGCATGATTTGTGGGCATGGTTTGTGGGTGTAGTGAAGGTATGGTCCATTTGCATATTACTCTTTTATTAGAGAGGATATATGGTATCACCATTGCATATGTGGTCTGTTGTGTTTTTTTTTGTATATATATTTTTATTGTTTATAGTGTTACTAATAGTAGTACATATATTTTCTTTTTTTTCCTCCCATTGACCTCCCCACGGCCTCCCCTACCCCCCAGCACATGACCTCACCTCCCCCCTGACCAGTGTCTTGTATCCATTGGTTATGCTTATATGCATGCATACAAGTCCTTCGGTTGATCTCTTACAGCCCCCTCTCCCCACCCTACCCTGCATTCCCACTGTAGTTTGACAGTCTGTTCAATGCTTCTTTGACTCTGTATCTATTTTCCTCCATTTATTTTCTTTAAAAAATCTTGCATCTGCATACTAGAAATAAACATGAGAAAAAAATGTGAGTCTCAGTTTCAATGTCAAATAGTTCCTTATGTGTACATATCAGCAATGATATCTGGATGGTAGCCAAATGGTGGCAATACAGGTCCCACTCTCTCTGGTTTGGTACTGGGCAAACTGCAGTGATACACAGCTACTGACTACTAGCAAGGCTAGATGTCATCAGTGTCTGTCTTCATGGTTGGAACAGACCTGTCTGTTCCTCTCTGTTGCATGAATCCATTTGGTCTTGGAGTTGTTTTCTGAAAATATACAAACATATTCTCTACCAAAATTTAATAAAGGAATATTTTCAATAAATTAGACTTGGGATTCTTTTTATTTTTGCCCAAATGATTTTCCTTTGGCTTATTTTGACACCATGTGTTTTTCATGGGTGTCCTGCCATTAGCATCACAAATGGAAATTAATTTTCTGAAGTAAGAATTTTCTAGATGTAATTTACTTATAGGATATTTTTCCTTACATGATATTACCCCACTATCCCCCCTTTTTGATTAATTGAGGCTTTTGGAAATTTTATATTGCAGTCTTGGTAACTTTAAATTTTAATTTTGGCACAAAAATATGTCTGTTTTAGGTTCATTGCATGTTAAGCAATTTTACAATGAGATGAACTACTAACATAAATTTTAGTTAATATTTTAGGAACAGCTTTTTCGAGTACACTTAAATTTTCTTGAGTATTCCCTTATTTCAATTGGTCAATTTAAATTAATCTGAAAACTTGATTTCTATTTTACTGACAAATTTAATACTCAAACAATAATCTTAGTTTACCCCATAAATATTATTGGAAAGAATTATTTTCATTCTTTATTAGGCTCTGAGCATTATTGGTGCCAGGCTGCATTTAGATATAGGGCAGCTGCTGCTGGCCAAGTCTCTTTAACCTGAGTATCAATTTGATGTGGGCATGGGAGGTGAAGCAGTCATGGGGGTAGGGGACCTCCCTCAGAAGGGGTGAGCATTCAGGCCCCTGAAAGGTTAGGGGGTAATGGCCTGTGCTTCACCTCTGTTGACCATCAAGTTCTCTCCTGATGGTCCCTCTGCGACTGTACCTGTCTTAGGTTGTTCCTTCCCTGAGGAATATTACCCCTACCTGGCTAACCAGCCATCCTCCAGGGCCAAGCAGGGTGATGTGAGGTTCAGTTTTGTCTCCTTGGTGGTCTATGCCTCTGTGGCCTCCATGCCAAGCACCTGTTTGGGAACGCCTTGCCTGCTAGCGGGGTCCCAGTGCTGATCACATATATCAGAGTACTCAGGTTTCTTCTCCAGTGAGGGCCCAGCTCACACGATTGAGTGAGAGACAGATCTATGGTGCCAGCCACCATGAGGCTTCAACCTCAGCTTGAACTGAAAACTCAGGCAACAGCTGTGTGCACTTGTATTGTGGGAAGAGGGTCCCTCTTGGCAAAATGGGCAAGAAGGGCCAATAGTAAATGCTCAAGTGCCTTCCCAGTGCTTTAATTCCTTCTGGAAAGGATTAATTCCTTTCTTGTCCTATTTAAAAATTGCTGCCAAACATTCCAAGAATTAGCTTGTAAGTTTCTTTGGGGTAATTGTACAATATGCTGTTCTAAAATATGAAAAAATTATAATGACATTGTAGAATAATATCATGTAAGAATATTCTTTGCACTAGGCCATGTCAATTCAATTTCAAACTAGCTGCCAATTTTTTATAACTTTATATAAACTTTGTCAGGGAGGTAAAAACACAAATTACTTACTTTAGTTCAAGTGGTCAAATATCTTGACTTTTCCCCTTACTCACGACACCCCCACTTACCCTGAGGTTTGACATTCTGATGGACATTTTTTAGTCTCTGGATCCATTCTTGTTTATCCATCTATGCCATTCATTATATTTCACAAATGAGTGAGATCATGTGATATTTATCTTTCTCTGCTTGGCTTATTTCACTTAACATAATGCTCTCCAGCTCCATCCATGTTATTGCAAATGGTAGGAGCTCCTTCTTTTTTTTTACCACAGTGTAGTATTCCCTTGTGTAGATGTACCAAGTTTTTTTATCCAGTCATTTGCTGATGGGCACTTAGGTTGTTTCCAAATCTTAGCCATGGTAAATTGGGCTAGTATGAACATAGGGTGGTGCATATGTCCTTTCTAATTCGTCTTCCTAGTTTCTTGGGATATATTTCTAGAAGTGGGATCACTGGGTCAAATGGGAGTTACATTTTTAGTTTTTTAAGGAAGCTCCATACTGTTCTCTATAGTGGCTGCACCAGTCTGCATTCCCACCATCAGTGCAAAAGAGTTCCTTTTTTCCACATGCTTGCCAATACTTGTTTGTTGATTTGTTGATGTTAGCCAATCTGACAGGTGTGAGATGGTACAGCATTGTTGTTTTCATTTGCATTTCTCTGATGATTAGGGACTTTGAGCATGTTTTCATATGTCTCTTGGCCTTCTTTCCATCTTCTTTTGAAACGTGTCTGTTTAGATCCATTGCCCATTTTTTGATTTGGGTTGTTTATCTTTTTTTGTTAAGTTGTATGTGTTCCCTGTAAATGTTGGAGATTAAACCCTTATCATTGGTGTCATTGGCAAATATGTTCTCCCATGCAGTGGGCTTTCTTGTTGTTTTATCAATGGTTTTCTTTGCTGTGCAAAACCTTTTTATTTTGATGTAGTCCCATTTGTTTATTTCCTCTTTAGTTTCCATTGCCCTAGGAGCAGTATCAGTGAAGAAGTTCCTTTGACATATATCCAACATTTTGCTGCCTGTGGATTGCTCTAGTATTTTTATAGTTTCACATCTTATGTTTAAGTCCTTCATCCATTTTGAGTTTATTTTTGTGAATGGTGTAAGTTGGTGATCTAAATTCATTTTCTTTTATGTGTCTGTCCAATTTTCCCAACACCATTTGTTGAAGAGACCGTCTTGTCTTCATTGTATGTTCATGCCTCCTTTGTCGAATAATTGGGCATAGTGGTTTGGATTGATTTTTGGGTTCTCTATTCTATTCCATTGATCTATATGCCTGTTCTTGTGCCAGTAACAGGCTGTTTTAAGAACAGTGGCTTTGAAATCTTGATATCTGGTATTGAGATTCCACCTACTTTGTTCTTCTTTTTCAGGATTGCTGCTGCTATTCAGGGTATTTTTTTATTGCAGATGAATTTTTGGAAACTTTGTTCTAAGTCTGTGAAATATGATGTTGGTATTTTCATGGGGAGTGCATTGAATTTATAGATTGCTTTAGGTAGTATGAACATTTTCATGATGTTGATTCTACCAACATGGTATGTTCTTCCATATATTTATTTCTTCCTCTATCTCTTTTTTCAATGTCTTGTATTTTTCCACATACAGGTGTTTTACCTCCTTAGTTAAGTTTATTTCTAGGTATCTTAATTTTTTTGGTGCAATGGTAAATGGGATGGCTTTTAATCACTCTTTCTGTAAGATTGCTTTAGGTAGTATGAACATTTTCATGATGTTGATTCTACCAACACGGTATGTTCTTCCATCTATTTATTTCTTCCTCTATCTCTTTTTTCAGTGTCTTGTATTTTTCCATATATAGGTGTTTTACCTCCTTAGTTAAGTTTATTTCTAGGTATCTTAATTTTTTTTGGTGCGATGGTAAATGGGATGGCTTTTTTAATCACTCTTTCTGTAAGTTCATCACTGGTAAATAGAAATGCCATAGATTTCCTGGTGTTAATTTTGTATCCTGCTACATTGCCAAATTAGTTTATTAAGTTTTATAAATCTTTGATGGAGTCTTAGGGTTTTCTAGGTACAGTATCATGTCATCTGTGAATAAGGACAGATTTACTACTTATTTTTCAATTTGGATGCCTTTTATTTTATTTTTTTCTTGTCTGATCACAATGGCTAGTACTTGTATCACTATGTTGAACAGGAATGATGAGAGTGGGCATACCTGTCTTGTGCCTGTTCTTAGGGAAAATGGTTTTAGTTTTTGTCCATTGAGTATGATATTGGCTATAGGTTTGTCATATATTGCTTTTATTATGTTGAGGTAAGATCCTTCTATTCCAAGCTTTCTGAGAGTTTTTATCAAGAAAGGGTGTTGGATTTTGTCAAATGCTTTTTCTGCATCGATTGATGGGACTATGTGGTTTTGCTCTCTCAATTTGTTTATGTGATATATCACGTTTATTGGTTTCTGAATATTGTACCATCCTTGCATCCCTGGGATAAATCCTGTTTGGTCATGGTGTATGATTTTTCTGATGTACTGCTGGATTTTATTTGCTAGAATTTTGTTGAGGATTTTGGCATCTATATTCATGAGGGATATTGGCCTATAATTCTCTTTCATTGTGTTGTCTTTATCTGGTTTTGGTATTAGGGTGATGCTGGCTTCACAGAAGGGGCTTGGAAGTGTTCCTTCCTCTTGAATTTTTTGGAAAAGTCTGAGGAGGATAGGTTTTAGTTCTTCCTTGAATGTGCGCTAAAACTCCCCTGTAAAGCTGTCTGGCCCTGGTCTTTTGTTTGCTGGAATCTTTTTCATGACTGCTTCAATTTCTTCCATAGTTATTGGCCTATTGAGACGTTTAGATTCTTCCTGATTGTGTTTTGGAGGGTTATATTTTTATAGGAATATGTCCATTTCCTCCAGGTTGTCCAGTTTGTTGGAATAGAGTTGTTCATAGTATTTTGAACAATCCTTTGTATTTCTGTGGGGTCTGTTGTTATTTCACCTCTTTCATTTCTGATTTTGTTTTTTTGTGTCCTTTCTCTTTGCCTCTTGGTGAGCCTGGCTAGAGGTTCGTCAATCTTGTTTATCCTTTTGAAAAATCAGCTCTTGGTTTTGTTGATCTTTTATATTGTTTTTTTTTTTTTTAGTCTCTATGTCATTCATTTCCCCTCTGATCTTTATTATTTCCTTCCTTCTGCTCACTGTGGGCTTTTATTGTCGCTCTCTTTCTAATTCTTTGAGTTGTTGGGTTAGATAATTTATTGCCATTTTTTCTTGTTTTTTGAAGTAGTCATGGAAAGCTATAAAATTCCCTCTCAGGACTGATTTCAATGTGTCTCATAGGATTTGAAATGTTGTGTTTTTATTATCATTGTTCTCAAGTATGTTTTTAATTTCTTCTTTGATCTCACAGATAACCCAATTATTGTTTAGTAGCATGTTATACAGCTTCCAAGTGTTTGAATTTTTTGGAGTGTTTTTATTCGAGTTTATTTCTAGTATTATACCTTTGTGGTCTGAGAAAATGCTTGATATGATTTCAATCATTTTGGATTTGGGGAGACTTTGTTTGTGACCCAATATGTGGTCTATTTTTTAAAATGTCCCATGTGCACTTGAGAAGAACATATGGTTTTGGGGTGAAGTGATCTGAAGATGTTAATTAGGTCCATCTGATCTATTGTGTCATTTAGGATTGATGTTTCTTTGCTGATTTTTTGTCTAGAGGATTTATCCAGTGATGTCAGTGGTGTATTAAAGTCCCCTACTATGATTGTATTGTTGTTGATCTCTCCCTTGATATCTTCCAGGATATTTTTTATGTATTTAGATGCACTTGCATTGGGTGCATATATGTTTACAAGAGTTATATCTTCTTGTTGAATTGTTCCCTTTAGTATTATGTAGTGGCCTCCCTTATCTCTAATTATGGCCTTTACTTTGAGGTCTATTTTATCAGATAGAAATATTGCAACCCAAGCTTTTTTCTCATTTCCATTTGCCTGAAAAATATTTTTCCATCCCTTCACTCTCAGTCTGTGTGAATCCTTTGCTCTGAGGTGGGTCTCTTGTAGACAGCAAATATATGGGTCATGTATTTTATCTATTCAGCTATGTTTTGTACAAAACATGACTGCACAATACTTTATATTAAATACTAGAGGTCTGGTGCATGAAATTCTTGCACAGATATGGTCCCTCGACCTGGCCGATGATCAGAGCCAATTGGGGCCTTCTGACTTGTGGCTGGGTATTTCCTTCATTCCCTGTCCTCTGGTGGTCAGCACATATCCTATTGAGTGATCAAACTCCCTGTCAAACAACTGAGGCGACACTTTGCAAATTAATCTTTTATATATATAGATAGTGGAACCCATGTAAACAAGAAAGTAGTACTATTATTTTTTTATATTCACAGAACTTTGGGGACTTATAAAAAGGGCAGGAAACTGCTGGGTGAGAATTATCCCTTGGTGTGATTTTATTAGAAAACTTGTGGATATATTCTTTCAATTCTTAGACTTTATAGGTCATAGGTTCTTTCAATTTTTTTTCATTGTTTAAAGTATTACATGTGTCTCCTTTTCCCCCAATTGACACCCCAGGGCCACTGCCACCATCTGAGGGCAAGCTCCCACCACTCCAGTGTCTATGTCCATTAGTCATGCTAATATGTATGCATACAAGTCCTTTGGTTAATCTCTAACCTCTCCTCCACTGCAATTTGTCTCTGGATCTATCTTTTGTTCATCAGTTTATGTTGATCATTATATCTCACATATGAGTGAGATCATGTGGTATTTGTTTCTCCAAATGGCTTACTTTGCTTAGCATAATAGTCTCCAGCTCCATCCATGCTGTTGCAAATGGTAAGAGTTTCTTATTTTTATAGCAGCACAGTATTCCATTGTGTAGATGTACCAGATTTTTAATCCTCTAATCTGGTGATGGGCACTTAGGATGTTTCCAGTCTTAGCTATTGTAAATTATGCTGCTATGAACATAGGAGTGCACATATCCTTTCTTATTGGTGTTTCTTATTTCTTGGGATATAATCCTAGAAGAGGGATTACTTAGTGAAATGGGAGTTCCATTTTTAGTTTTTTTGAGAACAGAACTCCATACTGTTCTCCACAGTGGCTGCGCCAGTTTGCATTTCCACCAGCAGTACACTAGGGTTCCTTTTTCTCCACATCTTCGCCAGCATTTGTCCTTTGTTGATTAGTTGATGATAGGCATTCTGATAAGTGTGAGATGGTACCGCATTGTAGCTTTGATTTGCATCTCTACAATGGTTAGTACCCTTAAGCATGTTTTTAGATGTCTCTTGGCCTTCTGTATGTCCTTTTTTGAAATGTGTCTATTTAAGATCTTTGCCTATTTTTATTGGATTATTTATCTTCCTTTTGTCAAGTTGAATGAGTTCTCTGTAAATTTTGGAGATTAAACCCTTATCTGAAATATCATTGGCAAATATGTTCTCCAATACAATGAGCTTTCATGTCGTTTGGTTGATGGTTTCTTTTGCTGTGCAGAAGTATTTTATTTTGATGTAGTCCTATTTGTTTATTTTTTCCTTAGTCTCCATTTCCCTAGGAGCTGTATCAGTAAAGATGTTGCTATGATATATGTTTGATATTTTGCTGCCTGTGGAGTCTTCTAGGATTTTTATAGTTTCCCTATTGATTTTTATGTATTTAAGTCCTTTAGCCATTTTGAGTTTGTTTATGTGTATGGTGTAACTTCATGATCTAGTTTCATTTTTTTTTTTGCATTTACTTGCCCAAATTTCCCAGCATCACTTATTTTTTTTAAATATATTTTATTGATTTTTTTACAGAGCAGAAGGGAGAGGGATAGAAAGTCAGAAACATCGATGAGAGAGAGACATCGACCAGCTGCCTCTTGCACGCCCCTCACTGGGGATGTGCCCACAGCCAAGGTACATGCCCTTGACCGGAATCGAACCCGGGACCCTTCAGTCCGCAGTCCGACGCTCTATCCACTGAGCCAAACCGGTCTCGGCCCCAGCATCACTTATTGAAGAGATTGTCTTGACTCCATTGTATGCTCTTGCCTCCTTTGTGAAATATTAATTGAGCATAATGGCTTGGGTCAATTTCTGAGTTCTCTGTTCTGTTGCATTGGTCTATATGTCTGTTCTTGTGCCAGTGCCAGGCAGTTTTGAGAACCGTGGCTTTGTAATATAGCTTGATATCTGGTATTGTGATCCCTTCAACTTTGTTCTTCTTTCTCAAGATTGCTGTGACTATTTGGGATCTTTTTTTTTTTTTTATTCCAGGTGAGTTTTTGGACAGTTTGTTCTAGATATGCCATTGGTATTTTAATGGGGATTTCATTGAATCTGTAGGTTGCTTTGAGCAGTATGGACATTTTAATGATGTTGATTCCACCAATCTGTGAACATGATATGTTCTTCCATTTGGTTATGTCTACCTCTACCTATTTTTTAATGTCCTACAGTTTTCTGCGTACAGATTTTTACCTCTTTATTTAAGTTTATTCCTGAGTATCTTTTTTTTTTTTTTGGTGCAATGGTACATGGAATTGTGTTTTTAGTTTCTTTTTCTGTGATTTCATTATTGGTGTATAAAATGGCCATAGATTTCTGGATGTTAATTTTGTATCCTGCTACATTGCCAACTTCGTTTATTAAGTTTATTAGTTTTTGGATGGAGTTTTTGAGGTTTTCTATGTACAGTATCATATCATCTGGCAATAAGAACAGTTTTACTTCTTCTTTTCCAATTTGGATACATTTTATTTATTCTTCTGTCTGATTGCTATGGCTAACAATCCCAGTACTATATCAAACAGAAGTGGTGAGAGTGAGCATCCTTGTCTTGTTCCTGTTCTTAGGGAAAATGATTTTAGTTTTTGCCCATTGAGTATGCTGTTGTCTGTAGATTTGCCATATAAGGCTTTTATTATGTTGAAGTATGATCCCTCTATTCCCACTTTGCTGAGAGCTTTTATCAAGAGAGGGTGTTGGATTTTGTCAAATGCTTTTTCTACATCAACTAATACGATTATGTGATTTTTGTCTCTCAGTTTGTCTATATAATATATCACCTTTATTGACTTGTGGATATTGTATGATTCTTGAATATCGGAATAAATCCCACTTGATCATGGTGTATGATCTTTCATATGTAATACTTGATCTGATTTACTAGAATTTTATTGAGGGTTTTCGCATTTATGTTCATCAAGGTTATTGGCCTGTAGTTTTATTTTTCTGTGGTATCTTTATCTGGTTTTGGAATTAGGGTAATGCTGGCTTTAAAAATGAGATTGGAAGTGTGCCTTCATCTTGAATTTTTGGAATAGTCTTAGGATAGGTTTTAGTTTTTCTTTGAATGCTTGGTAGAACTAACTCTCCTGTAAAACTGCCTGGCCAGGGCTTTGGTTTGCCAGAAGATTTTTGATCACTGCTTTAATTTATTTAGTAGTTATCAGCCTATTCAGTTATTTTATTTTTCCTGATTGATTTATGGGAGCTTGTATTTTTCTAAGAATATGTCCATTTCATCTAGCTTTTCCTGTTTATTGGAATAGAGATATACAAAATATTTTTTCTTTTTTTAAAAAAATATATTTTATTGATTTTTTACAGAGCCGAAGGGAGAGGGATAGAAAGTCAGAAACATCGATGAGAGAGAGACATCGATCAGCTGCCTCTTGCACGCCCCCTACCGGGCATGTGCCCGCAGCCAAGGTACATGCCCTCGCCGGAATCGAACCCGGGACCCTTCAGTCCCCAGTCCGACGCTCTATCCACTGAGCCAAACCGGTCTCGGCCAAAATATTTTTTCATAATAATTTGTATTTCTGTGAGATTGGTTGTTACTTCACCTCTTTTATTTTTGATTTTTTTTTTCATTTGGGTCCTCTCTCTTTGCTTCTGGGTGACCCTGGCTAAAGTTTCATCAATTTTGTTTATCCTTTCAAAGAATCAATTCTTGGTTTTGTAGATCTTTTATATATTTTATCACTTTTTTGTTTATTTCTGCTCTCATATTTATTATTTCCTTCCTTTAGTTTACTCTGGGCTTGTTGCTCTCTTTCTAATTCTGAGTTTGTAGGGCTAGATAATTTATAAGCATTTTTATTGTATTTTCAGGTAGGCCTGTAGAGCTTTGGTCTTGCCAGTCAAGACTGCTTTTATAATGTCCCATTGATTTGGGATTGTCGCGTTTTCATTGTCATTTGTGTACAGGATGCTTTTTATTTCTTCTTTGATATCTTCGCTAACCAAATCATTGCTTAATAGCATGCTATTTAGCCTCCAAGTGTTCGATTTTTTCATTGTAGTTTATTTTTAATTATATGCCATTGTTATCTGAGAAGATGATTGATATTATTTCTATCTTCTTGAATTTGAGGAGACTTTGCCTGTGTTCCAATATGTGGTCTATCCTTGAAGATGACCTGTGTGAACTTCAAAATAATGTGTATTCTGTGGCTTTGGGGTGAAATGTTCTGAAGCTATCTATTAATTCCTTCTGATATAGTGAGTCATTTAGGATTGATATCTCTGCTGATTTTTTGTTTAGAGGATTTATCCAGTGTTGTTATTGCAGTATTAAAGTCCCCTAATATAACTGTATTTCTGTAGGTCTCTCCATTGATATCTTCCAGAAGTTTTTGTTTGTTTGTTTGTTTTTAATGTATTTGGGTGCTCCTGTATTGGGTGCATGTATGTTTACCAGACTTATATCTTGCTGAATTGCTCCATCTAGTATTATGAAGTGGCCTTCATTTTCTCTTGTTATGGCCTTCACTTTAAGATCTATTTTGTCAGATATAAGTATTCCTACCACAGCTTCTTTTTCATTACTATTCCCCTGAAAATTTTTTCCATTCCTTCATTATCAGTCTGTGTTAGTCCTTTGTTCTGAGGTGGGTCTTCTTTGATAGGATATATATGGGTCTTGTTTTCTTATCCATTCAGCTACCTTATGTCTTTTGATTGGAGCATTTCATCCATTTGTATTTAAAGTTATTATTGACAGGTACTTGTTTGTCACCATTTTTATTCTATATGTCTGTCCTTGTTCTCTTTCTATTTCTTCTTTTTACAGCCATTCCTTTAGCTTTCCTTTCATTGCTGGTTTGATGGTAATAATACCCCTTAGTTCTTTTTTGTGTGTGAAGCTCCTGATTTCACCTTCAATTTTGAATTATAGCTTAGCTGGGTACAGTATTCTTGGATTCAGACTCTTGCTTTGCATGACTTTGTATATTTCATTTCATTGCCTTCTAGCCTGATGTTTTTCTGTTGAGAAATCAGTTGATGGTCTAATGGGAGATCTTTTGTAGGTAACTTTCTGTCACTCTCTGGCATCCTTTAAGATTCTTACCTTGTCTTTGGTGTTTGCCAGTTTAATTATAACGTGTCTTGGTGTCAGTCTTTTGCGGTTCATGTTGTTTGGGACTCTTTGAGCTTCTTGGACTTGTATGAGTTTTTTCTTCCAAATATCAAGGAAGTTTCCTGTCATTATTTCTTTAAACAGGTTTTCTATTCCTTTCTTAGTTTCCTTTCCTTCGAGAACCCCTGTTATGTGGATGTTGTTTCATTTCATGTTGCCCCAAATCTGCCTTAGGCTTTCCTCCTTTATTTTCAGTTGTTTATTTCTCCAGTTGCTGCTCTGTTTCATTATTATTTGCTACTGTGAATGCTCCCTCAATGATGCAGTTGTTAGCTTCTTCTGGTGTACTGTTGATGCTTTCTTTTGTGTTCTTTATTGTAGCTATGGAATTTGTCATTTCTTCTTGGTTCTTAATTACCTCTTGGTTTTTTTACATGTTGTTGAGTTTGTTTTCCATCATTTTCAGCATCATTATGACCATTGTGCTGAATTCTTTCTGTGACAAATTGCTTGCCTCCATTTCGTTTACTTCATTTTCCAGTGATTTACCCTTTCCTTTCATATGGGAGGGTGTTTCTTTCATTCCCCATTTTCATTCCTCTCAGGGTGTCTGATTATGTGGCTCACTCTCTACCATGTTGACTTAAAGACACAAAATACAACTCAAAATGACACAACACAGAGGGCACAAAACATGAATGTATTTATCATATCAATAACCATGAATAAAGTTTACCACCAGAGATAAAAGAGAGTTAAAGAAAAGAAAAGAGCATAAAAATGATATTGAGGAAAAAAATGCTACGAGAGAAAGGAAAAAAAAAGGAAAAAGGAGGGGAAATAAATATACTGAGTGGCCAGATTATTATGATTCCTGAACATATAATAATCTGGCCACTCAGTGTATATCCTATATAATAAAAGGCTAATATCATACTGTCCCCTCAACCAGGAGTTCAACCAGCAGGCAGGTCAGCCAACCACCCATGTCCCCTCTCCTTGGCCAGGCTGGCTGGACCCCACCAATACATAAATTCATGCACTGGGCCTCTAATATATATATTGAGTGGCCACATTATTATGCATTCAGAGATCCTAATAATCTGGCCAATCAGTGTGTGTGTGTGTATATATATATATATATATATATATATATATATATAGAGAGAGAGAGAGAGAGAGAGAGAGAGAACATCTAAAAAACAACAATAGCTAATCCAAAAAATGCAAACAAAAAACACCCAGAAAAGACGGAGGGAAGCTTAATCTGCAAAGGCAGAGCTTATTTTGTGAAGGTAAATTCAAGGGATTGAATTAATGGGAAAATGGTCACAATGCAGTACTGAGGAGGTAGAAAAAGAATGAGTGTATAAGAAGAAAAGTAAAAAACAAAATACTACTAACAATTAGAAAATACTAATTTAAAAGTAATAATAATTTTAAATATATATTAATATATATTAATATACATATATGGAAATTTATATATATATATATGCCAACAGATACTACTTTAATAATTCATCAATAAAGCATAACTAATGGACAGAAACAGTATGGGGATGAGGGCATGTATGGGAGTGGGGTGGTGGAGGCAATAGGGGGATATGGACACATATGTAATACCTTAATCAATTTAAAAATTGGAAAAGTAAAGCAAATAAAGAAGATTGATTTTTAACATGGAGTAAAAAGAAAGAATAGAAAAAAACTAAAGAGGAACAGAAAAGAAACAGGATAAAAAAGGAAAACTGAGGAAGAAAGTGTTGGCATAAAGGAAAAAATTAGATGGAATAAAATAATAATTAAAAAATAAAAATAGAATGTAGACCACTAATCCAAAAAATGTAGAAACGATAAAATAATAATAGTAAAGATAAATATAATAATAGAATAAAGTGAAAAAAATTAGTATCTTAAGTAAAATAAAATAAAAAAGTGAAGTAGTGAAATTTGTTGGCTTCAGCAGAGCTTCAAAGTCCCATGAAGGTTGATTTAAGAGCCCTCTCAACTGTTCTGCCTGCCACATCTCAGTTTTCTGTCAGGTAGTCAGCAATGTTGAAGTTCCCAGTGACCCACCAGTCCTCTGTATTATATGCCACAACCTTGATTTCAAGCAGGCAGGATCTATCTGTCTACTTTGTTTTCTGCCTGCTTTCAGTTGTATTTACACAAAGTACTATTTCTGACATGGCCCCTAGATGGTGGTGTTAGTTTCTGTATTAGTTTCTGAGACCAAATGGCCCCTCAAACGAAATCCCCAGGGCTCCCTAGGGTTATTTAGAATCTTCCTTTTTCTCCTTGCACTCAAGACTGGGTGCTGTTGCACTGTTAGGAGGAGCCTGGCTTTCAGGAGAAAAAAGTCTATTCAAGGTTTGAGCGATGGACTATCCTAGAGCTGGCTTCCTATTCATCTCTCCTTATTCTGCTCCCCAGTTTCCACAAAACCACCTTCCCCTACAGTCTTAGTGAGGTTTTTAATTGAAATATCCTATGAACTGGGTTAGCAAGTAAAAGCAAGGAAGTTAAAAAGACAGAGCAACCTCACAGCTTTGTATCTTCCGTTCCCCTCCCCCCACCCTGTACTGCACAGCCAATATCGATCTTCAGGCTGCCTTTCTGGGTGCAGAGTCCTACAGCATGGGCTTAGATCCAGAGTCCACTGCTTCCAGCAGCTCTGTGAACCCCCTTCCACATTAGAGAGAGACACGGATTTGGTGCAGCACAGTCTCCCTCTGAGATTCCAGTCCCCTCTGCATGTCTGCATGAATTTCTCCCTTCAGCTCAGATCCCCAATCCCACATCTCTCCAGGTAACCTCTGACCTTCCTTTCCATATATTGCCTTACCAGTTGTGTTTAATTTACCAATTCCAGGTGGATGTTATTCAGTGGATATTATTCAATTCGGCTGTTTCTTCTATCTGATTTGTAAGAAGGTGCAGGCCCCAAGTATTCAGCAACCACTTTGTCTCCCTCTGGACAAATTCTTTAGGTGCCTGTAGCTGGGGAACCTGGAGTCTTGGTTTTTGTGGGTTTGCATATGAGGCAGCTGGTCCCTGTCAATATTCTTCTTCTTACAGCATCTTTATGGGTTTCATTCACTCCCAATTCATAAATGGCAGGACATTTCAAAATGTACCAGCAAGTTCATTTATATGGAGGATTGTCATTTTGTTTTGATCCTGGCTTATATTCTACATTTATTTTAAAATGCTGTCACATGTTTGAAAACTAATTTGATAATTTTTATCCCAATGTGTTTTTTCTAAGTCCCCTTGCATAACTATAAGCCAATAAACAAAAAAAAATAAGAGAGTGAGAAAGAGAGAGGGAGAGAGAGAGAGAGAGAGAGAGAGAGAGAGAGAGAGAGAGAGGGAGAGAGAGAAAGGTTCCTTTCACTATGCTTATTGGTTCTAATACAGATAATATAGCTATTAGAAAATTATTTAAGTCTATTGGCTTTTTAAAGAGATAAAATTTACATATGTCATATACTGTAATTCAAGGTGTACAATTAAATGGCAATACATTCACCACGGTGCACAATAACCAGCTATATCAAGTATTAAAATATTTTATAAGCCCTTAAACTAGTTCTGTAACAACTAGAGGCCTGGTGCATGAATTCATGCATGGATGGGGTTCCTCTGGGTGACCTGCAGGGAATGGGCCAAAACCCACAGTCCAACACTGCCTGCAGCTCCTACCTGCTGCTCCCGCTCATCCTGACCCCACTGTGCCTGCCGCTGGCTCGTGCCCAGTCAGTCCAGATCGGGAGATGCTTGCACTGCAACAGCAGAGTTTACCAGCCATGAGCCCTGCATCTGGTGCCCTCCCAAGGCAACTGACCTGCAGGATCAGTCTGAAACTGGTTCTCCTACATCCCCTGAGGGTTCCTAGATTGCGAGAAGGTGCAGGCCAGGCAGAGGGACCCCACACATGCAAAATCAGGGCTGCAGAGGGATGCAAGGGGTTGGCCAGCTGGGGAAGGACCATGGGAGTGCTCCAGGGTGTCTCTGGCCTGTCTCACTCAGTCTCAATAAGCCAGACCCTAGCAGCAAGCTAACCTACTGATCAGAGCATCTGCCCCTTGGTGGTCAGTGCACATCATAGAGACTCGTTTACTGGTCAACAATCTGCCCCCTGCTGGTCAGTGTATGTCATAGCAACTGGATGACCAGTTGACTGTCTGCCCTCTGCTGGTCAGTGCATGTCATAGCTAGCATTTGAGCAGCCTTAGCATATCATTAGCATATTATGCTTTGATTGGTTGTCTGGTTGTTCTGCCGTTTGGTCTATTTGTTACCTTTTTATTATGTAGGATTACATCCCCAGGCACTAGTTACCACTATTTTGCTTTTTAACTATGTAGAGTTACAATTATTCATGCTTTGCATAAATAGAATTTAAAAATATATAGAATTTGCATCTGGATTTTTAAAGTTTAACATATTTTTAAGGTTCATTCATGTTGTAACATGTTAGTAAAACATACACATTTATGATTAATATTCCACTGTATGAGGGTATCACATTTTGCATATCTATTCCCCAGTCAATAAACATCAGAGTGGTTTTCTCTTTTCAGATATTGTGAATAGTACTTCTCTGAATATCTCTGTAAAATTTCCATTTGAATACCTGTTTACCATGGTTTTTGGTAGAAACGTAGATTTTAAATTTGACAGACTATTTTACACAGCATCAAAGATACCTTAACTACTGATCATCAAAGTACAAGGGCTCTAATTGCTTTTCATCTTCACCAACATGTGTTATTTTCCTTTTAAAACATTCTGGACATCCTATTGGGTTTAAAGTGGTATGCCATTGTTGTTTTTATTGATAATTCCTTAATGATTAATAATATTACTAATTAATTTCTGTGCTGATTGGCTATTTGTAAATTCTCTATAGACAAATGTCTATTCTAGTTATTTGTCTATTTTTTAAGTTTGGAGTTTTTTTATTTTTGACTTGTAAAAGTTTGTTATACAGTCTGGATACTAGAAAATTATCAGTTATGTAATTTTATAATATTTCCTCCCATCAAATTCCATATGGTATTTCGCTTTCTTGATTGTGTCCTATGATGCATTTTAAATTTTTTTATTGTTTAAAGTATTACATATAGTAGTACATATGTCTCATTTTCCCCATTGTCCTCCCCCAGCTGCTCCAAACCCCTGTCCCATGTCTTCATCCTACTGCCCCAGTGTCTTGTGTCCATTGATTGTGCTTATATGCATGCATACAAGTCCTTTGGTTGATCTCCCCCTCACCATCCCCAACACTACCCAGCCCTCCTACTGTAATTTGACTGTTCATTCAATGCTTTACTTCCTCTGTATCTATCTTTTGGTTCATGAGGTTATAATGTTCTTTATTTTCCATAAATGAGTGAGATCATGTGGTATTTTTCTTTCATTGCCTGGCTTATTTCACTTAACATAATGCTCTACAGACACATCCATCCTGCTGCAAATGGTAAGCATTCCTTCTTTTTATAGCAGGGTAGTATTCCATTTGTAGATATAGCACAGTTTTCTAATCCACTCATATGTTGATTGGCATTTAGGTGGTTTCCAAATCTTTGCTATGGTGAAATGTGCTGCTATGAGCATGAGTGCATATATCCTTTCTGATTGGTGTGTCTAGTTTTTGGAGCTATGTTCCTAAAAGTGGAATCACTGGGTCAAATGGGAGTTCCATTTTTAGTTTTTTGAGGAAATCCCATACTGTTCTCCACAGTGGCTGCACCAGTCTGCATTCCTACCAGCCATGCATGAGGGTTTCTTTTTCTCTGCATCCTCTCCAGCACTTTACATTTGTTGATTTGTTAATGATAGCCATTCTGACAGGTGTGAGATAGTACCACATTGTCATTTTCATTTGCATCTCTAGGTTAATTAGTGACTTTGAGAATGTTTTCATATGTCTCTTGGCCTTCCTTCTGTCTTCTTTCAAAAAGTTTTTATTTAGGTCTGTTGCCCATTTTTTTATTGGATCATTTATCTTCCTCTTATTAAGTTGTATGAGTATGCTGTAAATGTGATGATTAAACCTTTATCAGTGATAACATTTGCAAATATGTTCTCCCATACAGTGGGCTTTCTTGTTGTTTTGTAGATGGTTTCTTTTGCTGTGCAAAAGCTTTTTATTTTGATGTAGTCTGATTTGTTTATTTTCTCTCTAGTTTCCCTTGCCCTAAGAGTAGTATCTGTGAAGACATTGCTTCAGCATATATCTGAGATTTCTCTCTGCCTGTGGATTCCTCTAGCATTTTTATGGTTTCCCATCTTATGTTTAAGTCCTTTATCTACTTTGAGTTTATTTTTCTGCATGGTGTAAGTTGGTGGTCTAGTTTCATTTTTTTGCATGTATCTGTCCAATTTTCCCAAAATCATTTATTGAAGAGATTGTCTTGACTCCATTGTATGCTCATGCCTCCTTTGTCAAATATTAATTGAGCATAGTGATTTGGGTTGATATCTGGGTTCTATATTCTATTCCATTGATCTATATGTCTGTTCTTGTGCCAGTACCAGGTCCACCAGCTCCCACAGTGTGCATTTCTCTCTCCTGCCTGGACCACGGACCTCACCTTATACCAGGAGAAATCTGATCTTCAGTGAGGGGGTCCAGAGTTCCTCTGAATCCGTGTGTTCACGGCACTTGGGAACCAGTGTTCTAGTGTTTGCAGCTGTTCACTGGGTGCCATAGTTGTAGATTTTCAGGCTCTGATAACATCCACTTTCCCCTTCAAGATGGTGCGGTCTCTATATCAGAACTGGTAGCTCTGGGAGGGAACCCAGCAGCAGTGGGGGCTGCCTGGTCAGAGGAACCCTGTCTAGCAGTCTCCCACAGTCTCTGGAGTATAGCTATCCCTCAACTCATTAAAAAAACACTCCCTGTGTGAGACCACATGCTCTCCCTTTGTTCCCTCACTCACACAGTGTCTTGCCGCCTACCTTCCTGTAAGCAGCCATCTTCCCTTCTCCTATGATGCATTTTTTTAAGTCCAAATTTTTTACAGAGTGAGCTGGTACAACTTTACTTTTACTTTTATATGGATAGTGAACACAAAATACAATATACAGAGGATGTAAAAGTCCAATTTTTCATTTGTTTCTTGTGTTTTTCGGTCATATATAATAATCCATTTAAAAATACAAGGTTATGAATTTTACCATAGATTTGATTCTGATAGTTCTGTAATTTTAGCCCTTAGATTTAACTCTTTGAACATGTTTTATTAATATTTATATGTGGCATGAGGTAAGGTTTTAACTTAATTCTTTTGCATTCTGTTGGTTGTCTTCTTTTTTTCACCGTTTCCTTTTCTGTGCAGAAGATTTTTAGTTTAATATAGTTACATTTATTTATTTTTGGTTTTGTTTCCCATATATTTAAGGTCAAATTCATAAAGTCCTCTCTAATACCAAGGTCCCGTAATAGACACTTTACCAAAGAAGAAATGCTGATGGTCAACAGATATATGAAAAGATATTCAGCTTCAGTTGCTATTAGGAAATGCAAGTCAAAATTGCAATGAGGTACTACATCACACCTGTTAGAATGGTGACTATCAACAAGTCAAGTAATGAAAAGTGCTAGAGAGGTTGTGGAGAAAAGGAAATCCTCATTCATGGCTGGTTAGAATGTAGACTTGTTTAGCCACTATGGGAAACAGTCTGTCACTTCCTCACAAAATTAAGATTAGAGCTACCATATGACCCAGCAATCCCTCTCCTGGGTATATACTCCAGAAACTTAAAAACATGTATATACAAAGACTTATGCAACCCTGTGTTCATTGCAGCCTTATTCACGGTGGCAAAGATATGGAGACAATCTTAATATTCTTCCATAGAGGATTAGATAAAGAAGATGTGGTACCTATATACAATGGAATACTACTCTGCCATAAGAAAAGATGAAATACTACTATTTGTGACAACTCAGATGGACCTTGAGAATATAATTCTAAGTGAAATAAGACAGACAGAAAAAGTTAAGAAACATCTGATTTCACTCATATGTGGGATATAAAACTGAAACTTATAGACACAAACAAGCAGTGTGATGGTTACCAGAAGGAAAGGTATGGGGGTAGTAAAGAATAAAAAAACTCAAATTTATGGTGACCAAAGGAGAGTTGATGTTGCAGGAAGGGGGGCACACAGTTGTACATGCATGTGTTGTATCATAGAGTTGTACATTTGAAACCTGTATAATTTTATTGACCAATGTCATCTCAATAAATTTAATGAAAAAATAAATCCGTGTAGAATGGCAATGGTGGAAAGTGGGTTGGGTGTAGATGAAAAAAGATTTGTCCCTAACTTCTGTATGTGTTTCAAAATTTCTATAATGAAAAGTAAAAATTAAAAAAGTGATTGGAAGCAACTACAAAACATAGTATGTTAATGTCTCATCTGTCTGCCTCTTAAGAGGAACACTGACATTCTTTTTATGTCAAGTATTGTTACTTCAGAACAAGTATATTTGACATTTGGGATAATTTGATGAGAGCTGTTTTATATATGAGAAAAAGTTCCTTTTAGGCAGATTGAGAGTGTAAACTAGGGAAGGGGAAAAAATGGCGGTGAAACAGTAGGACAGGTAAAGATTTGTGTCCCGGGGCAGAAGGAGGGAGCAGCTGAGGGTCGTGCTGGGAGTGTTTGTTGGCGAGTTGGGAGACAGCTGGGTTTTGGGAGAAGGAGGGGGACTGCTGTATTAGCCTCCCCTAACCAAGCAGCCCTGGTGTGGCTGGGTTCTCTCCCGGAGCCACCGGATTGGAGGTGGACTGTGCCATCTTGAAGGTGCATGAAAATATACAGCTGCAATACCTACTGGACGGCTGAGACCCCTAGAACACTGGTTCCTAGTTGGCGCAGAAACGGATTCTGAGGAGTCCTATGCTCTGCCACAGAAAGGTCAGATTTCACCTGGGATTAGGGAAGCTTGCAAAGCAGGGAGATGTGCGCCTGAAAAAAAAAAGTCCGCAGCTGTTGGAGCATGTAAATGTGGAAGATGGCCCTTGGAGTTGGTGGCAGAGGGGAGTCCTAAAAAGCACCCCATTTGGACCTGACAGAGAAGGCCAGCCTAACAATTTTGGGAGAGTGCTGGCTGCCAAACCCAAGGGCAAAGGGGTTTCGCTCAGACATAGAAGCAGAACTTGAGTTCGCTTGCTTGAGTTCTTTCCTCTCCTAATCAGAGTATCTCAGTGCAAAACCAGAAATGTGGGATCCCCTGGTGGGGGATAACCTGGGAGACCGCAGGAGTGAGCTGTGTTTCTGGAGGCTGGGGATCAGAATAGGTGGTCACCATTAGAGAGGCAACTCTGGGGCAACCCATTACCACAAATCAGTATTGAATACCACAGAGATAGCAGGATTTTGGTTCAGGCTAGAGAGGACCAATAGACCTGGAGGTCAATCCAAAAACACTGCCACCCAGGGGCTGAATCACAAATTGACACTTGTGTAACACAAATTAAGGAATCACTTTTATTTCTACTATTATTTAACCTTTTTTAAGTGCCATTTTATTTCATCTTTATTCTACTTTGGGGTTAGTGTTATACAGGCAATTTTCATCTACCCTTTAGTATCTTTTTACTCTACCTCAACTTCACAACTATGCCACCACTCTCTTGATAACCTTTCCCTAGTTAGTGTCCTGTTCCCCTTACACTTTTTCTGCTTTAGATTTTCTTTATTCTTTCTTTTTTACTCCCTGTTAAAATTTCACCCCACTTTTATATCTAATCTCCAACCACCTGCTCCAAGTCTATACACACCTCTCACTTCTCTGACTTCGCTATCCTAAATTGTTTTTCTCTCTGTCCTGCTGATGTTGTTTACCTGACTGTTGATTATATCAATATTTTATGCATGTTTGTGAGATTGGTTTCCTTATTCTTTTCTTTTAATTTGTCTTGTGGGGGGTTGGCATTGTGTTTTTTTTTTATGTTGTTTGCATTGATTTTTTTATAGATTTATGCTTCTGTGTTCCCTCATCTCCCTTGATATTAGTTGTTGTATGTAGTTTGTATCAATTTCCAGGTACTTGTTGCTGGATTTTGCTGGGATCAGTGGCTGTCCTATAGGAATTTTCAACCCATATTTATAGTTTATTCCCCTTTTCTTTCTTTTTACTTCATCCCCTTTTCCCAATTTCATTTTGGCATTCCTGTTTTTCTACTCTTCTCTTTCTTTCTTTCTTTCTTTCTTTCTTTCTTTCTTTCTTTCTTTCTTTCTTTCTTTCTTTCTTTTGTCCTTTCTTTCCTCTGTGTGTGTACGTGTGTGTTTTCTCTTACTCTCTTCTTTCTCACCTATCACCTAATTTGCCTTACTCTGGCAATCACCTTTAATTTGGAGTTACCGATACTGTGAATACATTCCTGTTCAGTGCCTGGTGCGTGGCACCTGGTTGTGTTGTAGTTTGAGCCGTTAAATCACCACAGGAGAGTGAGAAATTCATAATGAGACACACAGAGAAGAGAGACCATGGAGAGACAAAGAAACAGCCCACCAATGAAAGAAAAACAAGCCTCACCAGAAAAAGAGGTAAACGAAATGGAAGCAAGCAACCTATCAGAGAGAGAGAGAGTTCAGAGAAATGGCCATAGGGTGGCTGAAGAGAATAGAAGTCATTATGAATAAGAACCAAGAAGAATTGAAGAAGAACCAAGAAGAAATGAAGAAAACCCAAGAGGAAATGAAGAAGAGCCAAGAAGAAATGAAAAGTGACATTGCTGAGGTAAAGAACTCCATAGAAAGTATCAGGAGTAGACTAGGAGAAGCAGAGGACTGCATCATTGAGCTAGAAGACAAGGTAGGAAATAATACCCAAGTACAGCAGCTTCTGGGAAAAAAGAGTTAAAGAGCAGGAGGAGAGCCTAAGGGAACTTTGGGACAACATGAAACAAAACAACATCCGCATAACAGGGCTACCAGAGAGACAGGAAATTGAGCAAGGAATAGAAAACCTGGTGGAAGAAATAATTACAGAAAACTTCCCTGATATAGGAAAGAAAAAACCCACACAAATCCAAGAAGCTCAGAGAGTTCCAAGCAAATTAAATCCCAACAGACCTACGCCAAGGCGAATTATAATTAAATTGGCAAACATCAATGACAAAGTGTGAATATTAAAAGCCGCCAGAGAGAGATAGAAAGTCACCTACAAAGGAACCCCAATCAGATTAGCAAGTGATTTCTCAACAGAAACTTATCAGGCCAGAAGGGATTGGAATGAAATATACAAAGTCATGCAAAGAAAGGGTCTGAATCCTAGAATACTGTACCCAGCAAGGCTGTCAAACAAAATTGAAGGTCAAATCAGGAGCTTCACAGACAAAAAAGGACTAAGGGAATACATTACCACCAAACCAGCAATGCAAGAAATGCTAAAGTGTCTGCTGTAAATAGAAATAGGAAGTGAAGTAAGAACACAGGGGTAAAGAACAAAAATGGCCACAAATAAGTCCATATCAATAATAAATTTAAATGTAAACAGTTTAAATGCCCCAATGAAAAGACATAGGGTAATGGACTGGATAAGAAAACACGACCCATATATCTGTTGTCTAAGAAACCCACCTCCGAAAAAAAGATGCACACAGACTGAAGGTGAAAGGATGGAAAAAAGTTCTTCAGGTGAATATAAATGGAAAAAAAGCTGGAGTAGCAATACTTATATCCAACAAATTAGATCGCAAAGTGAAGGACATAACAATAGATAAAGAAGGCCACTTCATAATACTAAAGGGAGCAATTCTAACAAGAAGAAATAACTCTGGAAAAATATATGCAACCAATACAGGAGAACCCAATTACATAAAAAAAATCTTGGAGGATATCAAGGGAGAGGTATACAGCAAGATAATCATAGTAGGAGACTTTAATACCCCAATATTACCATTGGACAAATCCCCTAAACAAAAAATCAGTAAAGAAACATGAATCCTCAGTGACTCACTGGACCAGATGGAATTAATTGACATCTTCAGATTATTTTCCCCAAAGCCACAGAATTTACATTCTTTTCCAGTTTCCATGGGTCATTATCAAAGATAGACCATATGTTGGGTTATAGGCAAAGTCTCTCCAAATTCAAGAAGATAGAAATCGTATCAAGCATATTCTCAGATCACAGTGGCATAAAGCTGGAAATCAACTACAATAAAAATCAATCCAAAGAAATAAAACACATGGAGACTAAACAGCATGCTATTAAACAATCACTGGGTTACCAGAGAGATCAAGGAAGAAATAGAAAACATCACGGCAAGAAATGACAATGATAGCACAACAATCCAAAATCTATGGGACACAACGAAAGCAGTTGTGACAGGGAAGTTCATAGCTCTACAATCGGACTGCAAAAAAACAAGAAACAGTGGCAATAAATTATTTAACCCAACAACTCAAAGACATAGAAAGAGAGCAACAAGAAAAGCCCAGTATAAGCAGAAGGAAGGAAATATTAAAGATCAGAGCAGAGATAAACGACATAGAGACCAAAGACACAATACAGAAGAACAACAAAACCAAGAGCTGGTTCTTTGAAAGGATAAACAAGATTGTTGACCCTCTAGCAAGGCTCACCAATAAGCAATGAGAGAGGACCCCAATAAATAAAATCAGAAATGAAAGAGGTGAAATAACAACAGACCCCACAGAAATACAAAGGATTGTGAAAAAATACTATGAACAACTCTACTCCAACAAACTGGACAACCTGGAGGAAATGGATATATTTCTAGAGAAATATAACCTCCCAAAACTCAATCAAGAAGAATCTAAACACCTCAATAGACCAATAACTATGGAAAAAATTAAAGCAGTCATCATAAAGCTTCCAGCAAACAAAAGCCCAGGGCCAGACGGCTACACATGGGAGTTTTCCAAACATTCAAGGAAGAACTAAAACATATCCTCCTCAGACTATTTCAGAAAATTCAAGAGGATGGAACACTTCCAAAATCCTTCTATGAAGCCAGCTTCACCCTAATACCAAAACCAGATAAAGATGTCACAATTAAAAAAAGTATAGGCCAATATCCCTCATGAATATAAATACCAAAATGCTTAAAAAAATTCTAGCAAATCGGATCCAGCAGTACATGAGAAAGATCATACACAATGATCAGGTAGGATTTATCCCAGGAATGCATGGATGGTATAATATCTGCAAATCAATAAATGTGATACATCATATAAACAAATTGTGAGATAAAAATCACATAGTCATATCAACTGATGAAGAAAAAGCATTTGAAAAAATACAACACCCTTTCTTGGTAAAAACTCTCAAGAAGGTAGGAATAGAAGGATCGTACCTCAACATAATAAAAGCCATATATGATAAACCCACAGCACACATCATACTCAATGGGCAAAACTATAACCATTTCCCCTAAGAACAGGAAGAAGACAGTGATGCCCACTCTCACCACTCCTGTTCAACATAGTACTGGAAGTATTAGCCATTGCAATTAGACAAGAAGAAGAAATAAAAGGCATCCAAATTGGAAAAGAAGAAGTTAAGCTATCCTTATTTGAAGATGACATGATATTGTACATAAAAAACCCAACAGATTCCATAAAAAAACTAACAGACTTAATAAATGAGTTCAGCAATGTAGCAGGCTACAAAATTAAAGCCAAGAAATCTATGGCATTTCTATACACTAATAGTGAACTTACTGAACGCGAGACTAAAAAAGTAATCCCATTTACCATCACATCAAAAAAATTAAGATACCTAGGAATAAACTTAATTAAGGAGGTAAAAGATCTATTCTCATAAAATTACAGGACACTAAAAAAGGAGATAGAGGAAGATGTGAACAGGTGGAAGAACATACCATGTTCATGGATTGGGAGGATCAACATCATTAAAATGTCCATACTACCCAAAGCAATATATAAATTTAATGCACTCCCCATTAAAATACCAACAGCATATTACACAGACCTACAAAGAATTCTCCAAAAATTCATCTGGAATAATAATAATAATAATAATAATAATAATAATAATAACGAAAGGCCACAGCAATCCTGAGAAAGAAGGACAAAGTCGGTGGGATTTCAATACCAGATTTCAAGCTGTATTACACAGCTGCTCTGGAGAGTGACATGAAGTTAATTTGAGACTAAATATACTAGAAAATATTTTAAAATTCTGACTTATTAATATTTTTTTATTTTTTAAATACTGAGTTTTTACTCCAAAACATGTAAGTATAAAATGTAATAATTTACTCTAATTCAAAAGACACATTTATTGAGTAGTATGAGCACTTTATATATTTTGAAAATTAATCCCCTATCAAATGTATCATTGCTAAATATGTTCTCACATACAGTGGGCTCTCTTTGATGATTTATGTTCCTGTGCAGCTTTTTATTTTGATGTAGTCCCATTTTCTTCTTTGTTTCTCTTGTCCCAAGCATTGTATCTGTGAAAATTATTCTAGGTGGGATGCCTGATATTTAGCTGCATATGTTTTTTTTCTAAAATTTTTATGGTTTCACAGCTTTCATTTGTCTTTTATCTATTTTGACTTTATTCTTGTTCATGGCATAAATTGGTGATCTAGTTTCATTTTTTAATATACCTGTCCAATTATCCCAATATCACTTATTTAAGAGGCTGTCTTTATTTCCTTGTATGCACTTGCCTCCTTTTTCAAATATTAATGGAGCATAATGGTTTTAATTATTGAGTTAATTGATAGGCTCTCTATTATGTTCCATTTATCTATATGTCTGTTCTTGTGCCACTTCCAGGCTGTTTTGATTAGAGTGGCTTTGTACTATAGTTTAATATCCAGTTTTATGATCCCTCCAACTTTGCTCTTCTTTCTCAAGACTGTGAGGCTATTCAGGGTCTTTTGTGGTTCCATATAAATATTTGGACAGCCTAACAAAAAAAAAGACAAAAAATCCAATTTAAAATGGGCAGATGACCCAAATAAACACTTCTCGAAAGAGGAAATACAAATGGCCAAGAGACATAAAAATATGCTCAAGATTGTTAATCATCAGAGAGATGCAAATTAACATGACAATAAGACATCACCTCACACCTGATAGAATGGCTACCATAAATAAATCAATAAAAACCAAGTACTAGCAAGGTTGTGGAGAAAGAGGAGCCCTAGTACACTGCTGGAGAAACTGCAAACTGGTACAACCACAATGGAAAACAGTTTGGAGTTTCCTCAAAAAATTAAATATGGAACACCCATTTGACCCAGTGATTCCACTTCTACTAATATGTCCTAAGAAACCCAAAACTGCAATCAGAAAGAATGTACACACCCCTATGTTCATAGCAGCACAATTTACAACAGCTAAGATCTGGAAACAGCCCAAGTGCTCACCAGTAGATGAATGCTTGAAAAAGCAGTGGCACATTTACACACTGGAAAACTATACAGCTGTAAAAAAAAATCTCTTATCCTTTGAGTCAACATGGAGGGACCTGGAAAATATTATGCTAAGTGAAATAAGCCAGTCATTGAAAGACAAACATCACATGATCTCACTTATATTTGGAATCTAATGAACAAAATAAACTGACAAACAAAATAGATCCAGAGACATGAAAGCAGGGGCGGGGGCTGGAAGGGATTAACCAAAGAATTTATATGTATATATGCAAAACTCATGGACATAGTGCAGGGGAGAGATTAGGGAGGACGTGATCATGGGGGGGGTGAAAGGGGGATATTTGTAATACTTTCAATAATAGAGATAAATTTTAAAAAATTAAGTCACTGCAAGGTAAGTTTTAAAAAAACAAATAAAAAAACCAAGATATACATGTAACTTATTATAAAAGACTGTATACCTGTATACCTGCAAGACTTTATATATATAGATAAAGATATAGATATAGATATAGATATAGATATATAGATATATTTAGGTAAGTCTCATAAACCAAGGGCCACATCTGACCAATAGTATTGTATGGTTGTTTTGTTATTACTATGTTTTAATTATAAACAACTACCTCAGTGATTCTTCACAAATCACAGTCATATTTATTTTTAGTTATATTAATACTAGAGGCTCGGTGCATGAAATTCGTGCATGGGGGAAGGGGGAGTCCCCCAGCTCAGTCAGCATCCACTCTAATCTGGGACATCCCTATCACTATCCAATTGCTTGCCTGCCTGCCTTCCTGATTGCCCCTAACTACCTCTGCCTGCCAGCCTGATCGCCCCTTAACCACTCCCCTGCCAGCCTGATTGATGTCTAAATCCTCCCCTGCCAGCCTGTTTGCCCCTAACTGCCCTCCTCTGTGGGCCTGGTACATTCCAACTGCCTTCCCCTGCAGGCTTGATCACCCCCAACTGCCCTCCCTTACAAGCCTAGTCCCTACCAACAGCTCTTCCCTGCTGGCCATCTTGGAGTGGCCACCTTGTGTCCACATGGGGGAAGGAACTTTGACCACATGGGGGCAGCCATTTTGTGTGTTGGAGTGATGGTCAATTTGCATATTACTCTTTTATTAGATAGAGGCCTGGTGCATGGGTAGGGGCCAGCTGGTTTGCCCTGAAGGGTGTCCAGATCAGGGTGGGGGTTCCCTTGGAGTGTGGGGCAGCCTGAGCAAGGGGCCTGTGGAGGTTTGCAGGCTGGCCACGCCTCCCAGTGATCCAAGAAGAGGCCCTGGTATCTGGGATTTATTTATCTTCTACAATTGAAACTTTGTAGCCTGGAGCAGAGCCAAGTCTTCTGCTCGCTCTGTGGGGGCAGCCATTTCTATTGCGATTTATGTATCTTTTATAATTGAAACTTTGTAGCCTGGAGTGGAGGCCTATGCCAGCCAGGGCAGATGGAAAGCTTGGTTTCTTCCACTGCTGGGGGCAACCCTAGCCTCTTGCCTCTTTCCAACTCCTTGGCTGCCACCATTTCTGTTGGGATTCTATAATTGAAACTTTGTAGCCTGGTGTGGAGGCCTGAGAGTCAAGGGCAGGCAGAAAGCTTGGCTTCCTCCATCGCCACAAAAACCCAAGCCTTCCTCCTGCTCTCTGTGGCTGCAGCCATCTTGGTTGGATTTATTTGCATACTTGCTCCTGATTGGCTGGTGGGCGTGTCTTGTGGGTGTAGTGGAAGTATGATCAATTTGCATATTACTCTTTTATTAGATAGGATTCACATACTGAAATTTGTTCATTTATGGTCCCCTATGTATGAACATGTCACTAGAAACCCATTATGTAGCAGTCAGAATCCAAGATCATGTTCCATCAAGATTGTGCTGAGCAATGTTTCCCATCATTGATGTTTCTATCTCTCTCTCCCTCTCCCTTCCTCTCTAAAATCAATAAAATATATTTTAAGAAAAGGTTGTACCTCCTCAGAAGCTACCATGAGTACAGATTTCTTTGTTCATGCTCAAGAGAATAAAGTAAATATCCATCTACATAACTGATCTATCACATTTTTGTCACAATTACCTGTTCTTCAATTACCATTCACATCAGCCACCTACTTACATGCATGCATTCTGGAATATGTAATAATTTAGAAATATTCCATCTCTGAAATAGCAACCTCCAGTATCTCATTTTCTGAACTGTAATTCCTTGCCATTCTAGATCAATTCAATATACTCAAAAATATTTATTGAACTCCTTCAATGTAAAAGGTGTTGTGTAAGACACTGGAGGTAGATTGACTACTAGCTACAGCTGTCATAAGTGCTATGTAAAACAAGTTCAGTATATATCCAAATTAGGAAGGTTACAGGGTGAGTCCTATTTAGGCCACATCCCAAATAACTCAAATCTATTCCCTCTTGTTGTCCCAAAACCATTTCTTTAGATAAATGTTTTACCTATACTTGTCTAATTATTGTACCAATAACCTCCGTAACTTGGTTTTCTGCCTTAAGCTATCTCACTTCACATAATTCTAAAGTAATATTTCATAAACCTATAACATGATTATGTCATGTTTAAAATTCATCAAATGACTGCACATAACTTCCAAATTAAAACATATTTCTTAAATTTAACATGTAAGCCACTCCATATTTTGACTAATGTTTATTTCTATGGTCCAGGCCTCTGCCTCATTCCACATGTACCCTCTCCTCTCAGTATATGGAACATAAGTTTCAGAATGCATGATACCACCATGCCTTTGTTCATGTTCATTTTACTGTTTATGGTGACCTTCACCCCTCTTTTATGTACCTTTATAAGTTATGTTATTGTGATATCATTGACATATAAAATTATGTATATTAAAGTGCACAACTTGATGTTTTGATATATGTACACAATTTTAAATTATCATCACATTCCATTTAATTATAATATCTATCATCTCTACGTAGTTTTCCATTTGTGTGAGTGTGTGTCTGTGTGTGTGTGTGTGTGTGTGTTTGTGGTATGAAAAGTTAAGATCTACCCTATTAGAAAATTTCAAGTACAGGTTTTCCCCATTATTTGAAATAGAATGTTCCTATAAAGCCTTTCATAAGCTGAATGTTTTATTTGCTTTCCTTCTATTTGTGTAAAAGTGAAAAAATTCTTAGGTTTCTATTGTTAGTGAAAGCAGATACTCATGTAGATCTTTTGTAAAGGTAAAGAGGCATAATGCAAAATTTCAAAAAGCAGGGGATAACTGTTTATAACAGTATCATTAACTACTGTCACTATGGAATACATTAGAATATTAGAAGTTATTGATCAGGCATAACTAAAACTTTGTACCCTTAATCAAATCATCTCATTTTCCCTTTCCCTCACCCATGGCAACCACAAAGCTATTCTCTGTTTCTATGAGTTAGACTATTTAACATCATACATATAAGTGGCATATTATGTGGAATTTGTTTTTCTTTGTCTCTTGTTTATTCCAGTTAACATAACATATTCCAGCTCCATCTATGTTGTCACAAATAAAAATGCCATCTTTTTAAAGGTTAAATAATATTCCATTGTGTGTGTGTTTGTGACATGACTATTGTGAATGATGCTGCAATTAACTCCTATCTGTTATTTTATTTTATTTTTTCCAGCTTTATTGAGGCATAATTGCCAATTAAAAATTGTATATATTTTAAATGTACAACCCAATGACCTGGTGATATATATTGTGAAATAGTCACCTCTATATGTATTTTAAAGTCTATCACAAGCATCACAGTATCTAAGAAGCCTTCCTGATCATGTCCTCCACTCTGATATATATGCCTATTCTGTTTCCTTATTGCACCAGAGAATATCGCTACTTATTTCATAGGATTTTAAAACAAACATGACATTCTATGTTGTACTTTTTGATGTTTGTTTCCACTTATCTAAGTGGTGAACTCATATAGGGATGCAACTTTGTCTTACTTTATATTGAAACTTCAAGAAATTATACAACATATGTGCTTAAGAAATGTTCATGGGGGGAATAAAATGGTTAACCATTAAAAAAAGAAAATTTAGAAATGCTCATGAGGATGCAGAGATAGAGAGATGAAAGTGAAAGAGACTAAGAAAGTGAGGGAGGGTGAGAGAGACAGTACTGAAAAGTTGGAATAATGGAAATAAAAGCATGAAGAAAGAATGGGGATAAAGGCCCAAAGACAGAAGGGAAAGCGGGCAAAAGGAAGAAATGAAGGAACTGTAAAAGGAAGGAAGGAAGGAAGGAAGGAAGGAAGGAAGGAAGGAAGGAAGGAAGGAAGGAAGGAAGGAAGGAAGGAAGGAAGGAAGGAAGAAAGAGAGGAAGGAAGGGAGGGAAGGAGGGAGGGAGGGAAGGAGGGAGGAAGGAAGGAAGGAAGGAAGAAGGGAGGAAGAAGAGAGGGAAAGAAGGAATTTCTGAGAAGACATCTAGGGCTTTAACCTTGATTAAAAATAATAATAAAACAGTAGAATTTAAAGAGTATATTTGGGGATTCTAATGGAATACTACGCTGTTATAAAAAAGAAAGAACTCTTACCATTCACAATATCATGGGTGGACATGGAGAGGATTATGCTAAGTGAAATAAGTCAATTGGAGAAAGATAAATATCATATGATCTCACGTGGGATATAATGATCAACATAAACTGATGAACCAAAAATAGATCCAGAGACAAATGCCAGTGGAACAGGGGTTAGAGATCAACCAAAGGACTTGCATGCATGCATATAAGCATAACCAATGGACACAGACATTAGGGGGGTGAGGGCATGTGTGGGAGGTGGAGGGTGGCTGCAGAGAGGTTAATGGGGAAAATACATATGTAATACTTTAAACAATAAAGAATTATTGAAAAAGCCCTTAAGAAGAAAAATTCAAATTTCTACACCTGAAACATACAAAATGTTATTAAGCAAATAAAGTCAATAAAAGTTACCTAAAAATTAGCTGAAAATACAGTAGAGCTGACAAGATTAGATAAGTGCTTCTAGAACTCAAACACTAGTCTGGAGTTAAGAATATGACTACAGGCTCCAAATGAATCAGAGTACATGAAAAATACTAGAGCATATCCTGATTGTTTTGACAGAGCAAACAAGAAAATTGTGTTATTGTAGGCAAAATGGTCCCTAAGTGCTTAATTGTGGTACACTGTGACTCAGGTTTAGGACAATAAAATTATTTCTAAGCTATGATCCCTTAACTAGGTCTAATTTGATTCTGAACCCAGACAAGGTTAAACACACAGGATACAATCATTTTAATTACTGCCAGATGCTATGAAAATAAAATCACATTGCTTTTTTAATTTACACTTAGTCCATTATGAGTAGAGTTACCATATAAAATAAAGAATACCAATGAATTTGAACTTCCAGTAACAACAAATAATTTTTAAAATTTCATTACTTGATCAGTCATCATTTAGGTGAATGAAATTGTGAGGAATCCTTTCAGTGGAGCATGACTATTGCTCATAACTGCTTGGTCATTATAATGACTTATTCTTTTACCTGTATACAAAAGTTTCTGTTTTAAAAGTATTTTATTTTCAATGAAATTAGAACAAACTTTTAAAAAAAACAGTATTACCCTTTTTGTGTTGTGGGTAAAGAGTAATTTAATGCAAAAGGCTCTGCCATTTTACCTTTTCCAGAGCTCTCATTCATTCTTAGTTAGTAATTAAAAATGACTTATAAATAAACACTTAGGACGACTTCCTAAATGTTGTATATTTACTTACAAGGCTGGTACTTCCATCACTAGATCACTTAAGTGGTTTTGAAAGATTGTATACGGGTTCATTTTACAATGTATTTGAAGTTTGTAATCCTGCTTAAATACACAAAAATCATGCTGCTTGAAGGCCAAGGGAAAACAGAGCTAAGGGCAATCAAGACAGAGACTATCAGAAATATGAGATCAATTGGTCAAAAAGTGAAAGACTGTCAACAAAAATAACATGTTATAGACCCTCAAGGTATTATGTTTATGCTAGAAGAAGCCTAAAATAATTTGTGGTTTTTGACGCTTGATTTAGTTTTCCACAAGCCTAATTAGCAACAGATTGTTTGCTGCCACTATAGTTTATTGCTGAGACTGACGAATGCTTGCTGTTTGTTTCTGCTATAGAAAGACTGGTGGCAATGCTGTAATTACATATTTAATAATATTAAAACAACATAGTGATAGTAATATTCATATACAGAAATTTGTGAACTATTTTGACACATTTTTCAAAAGTCAATTTTCTAATAAAAAAATCCCTGTAACAACTAAGCCATCTCATGTTCTATCTAGGTGTGTCCAGTTGGTTTGTTAGAAAATGCAGTTTTAAACATTACGTTTCAAAATGGGGTTCCTTTGCTTTAGCAAGACTGAATATCATGACAACTTCTTCCTATTTGCCATCAAGTGTCAGCAATCCTTTTTTATATGAACAATATGAGAATGTTTAATTCAAGGATCTCAGTAAGTGAATTATGACACTCCCTTCTTGCCAACTCATTCTTTTGTGTTTCATTTTTTTCCAACACCAGAAAGGATTCTCTAATACCACTTCTGGAATTGTTGATATATATTACAATTCAAGCCCAAGTTGGAATAATGCTACTTATTTGCTTTTCTTTGGATCTTTAAGTTCTGTGCAAGAGATAACAAGGATACAATAAAACAGAAGATGTTATATGTAAACCAACTGATGGCCAGATTTTCATCTTGCTTCCTATACATTCTCCTTCAACTTCAAAGAGATCTTGATATGCCCAGAAATATGTAGGAGGGTAAAGCTGAATAAGAAGTCAGTATAAAAAGGATTAAATACTTTATTCATTGAATGAGTTATGATATACATCAAGAAGATATAGTCAACTACCTTTTACACCAGCCACTTACTCACATGAATGCATTCTGGAATATGTAATTATTAGAAATACTAGATACCAGGTGCATGAAAATTCATGCACTGGAGGAGGGTATCTCTAAGCCCAGCCTACTCCCTCTCATAGTCTAGGGGCACTCTGGAGAGGGAAGCGACCCAGTGATCAGAGGAAGGCGATGCTCCCATCATACCTCTGCTGCTGCTACTGTTGGCACCACAAGCCTCAGCAGGCCCTGGTTACCTGAGCTTTGGGCAGCCCTAGGCTGCTGGGCAGTCACCATCTGAGTCTTGCTTGCACCTCGGGCAGGCCCTGGGTGGCTGGGGCGCTGAGGGCAGGTCCAGCTGCACTGCGTGCCTGCCACACCCCCAGCGGGGCTGAAAGGACTAGGGGACTCTGGTGGGGCAGAGGGGACTGGACACCGCCATCTTGGGGTTATGAGTGCCACCATGTTTCAGATGGTGTGATGGTCAATTTGCAAATTCCCTCTTTATTAGATAGGATTCCATCTCTGAAATAGCAAACTCCAGTATCTTATTTTCTGAACTGTAATTCCATGCTATTCCAGGTCAATTTAATATACTCAAAAATATTTATTAAACTCCTTCTATGTAAAAGGTGTTGTGTAAGATACTAGAAATAGAGTGATTGAATAATAGGTACAACTATCATAAGAGCTTTGTAAAACAAATCACCTCTCAACTGTCATGCTTAATACAGAGATGAGGTTTAAATAACAGAATCTAAAATAATTATTTCAAATTATGTTTTATATAAACATACACAAAAAAGAGATACACAATAATTTCTTTATTTCTCAGCTCTATTGGTTTAGCCCTTTCCATTGGCCAGGGCTTAATAATTCTTCAAAGAACTATAATAAAAATGAGGGTAAATTTTCTTTACTATTGTTTATTCAACTATAGTCATCTTTTGCCTTAGCTAATATTATTAATCCAAAGTTAAACATTTTATATTCCTTCCCAAATTCTTTTTCTGAGAAGTGTCAGAATATGCAGATCCCATTCACTCAAACTTCTGTACTTCAAATTCCTTAATGCATAGCATGACTGATCAAAAAAATCATAACTGAAGAAATATCTAAGGTCATTTGACATTTCTTTCCCTGTCCATGGTATATGTTGTGTAATCCAAAAATTGATATATAAGCCCCTAACCGCTTCTGCCTGCCAGCCTGATCATCCCCTAACCACTCCCTTGCCAGCCTGACTAACACCTAACTGCTCCCCTGCTAGCCCAATCACCCCCAACTGCCCTCCACTGCTGGCCTGATTGCCCCCAACTACCCTACCCTGCTGGCCATCTTGTGGCAGCCATCTTGTGATAATGTGAGAGCATCGTACAAGGGCACAAGGGCCACCTATGCTTTTATTAGTATAGATATGTAGAAATAATTTTATATCAGGTTTATTCTACAAACAAGAAGGTTTTTTTTAATTTGTGGAACATAAGATCATATTAATCTCATATAACACAAGTAAAGTTTCTGGTTCATAGACACAAATTAATCATTAATAATTGCTGGTTGATTAATTAAATTACCTTTGAATTCTGCCTAGAATTACTGGGGCAAAGGTAAGTGATATGTTTTATAAACTCTCAGGGCAAGAGCCACCATTCATGTGAACAACTCAACAAAAGTAATTTGAAATGACAGTGAAATTATTGGATAAAATATATTTATTTCACCTTGTTAAAGATCCCATGTTCAATATATATGTGTCCCTTTAAGTTCCAAACTCAGTTTTACTCCATAACTTTTGATTTCTGATCCCCATGAAGTTACTTATAAATCATTATCATCAATATTTTTTGCTAAATTCTGTTATTGGTTGAGGAAACTGACTTATTGAACATGGTTAAAACTGATATCAAAGACTATAAATCATTATATTATTTCAATTTACCAGGAATTTATGTGGAAAGTGCTACAACAGAATTTCAAATACCCTTGCTTAGCCCACCATGTCAACATTATTATTGTCATGCCACTTTATACAGCCTCTAAAATGCTGTTGTTTTTCTTGTTATAAAACTATTTGTCATTGTATATGACAGTTTTAAAATAAGTACCATGAAATTATCTATTAAATGAGTAAAATCGCTATGGGGACACAAGGAAGAGAGTCATTATCCCAGCCCTTTGCATGTGGAGCTTGGACAATGAATGGCTGCTTCTTATATTGTTCACTCACAGCGTACTTGGAAACTACACAATTTTATTTTTTATATTTTTATTTAAATCATTTATAAGTTTTTTTAATCAAATACTATGTTATCTAGAGAGAACATGCCCTGGAATCTCTCAGTTACAACTTATGTATGTTAACATCATGGGGAAAATCAACATTATTTGTTGATTAAATTATGTTAATTCTAAAAATTCTTGGCATTCATTTGGATAGGTATTGAAGACCATGATCTCACAAAGTGATGCTTCCCTCTGAATAAAGTACCTCCAAATCACTGAAATACCTACTTTAATTATTTACTGATTTTTAGAGAGAAACGAAGAGAGAAAGAAGACGAAGAAAACAATGTGAGGTTGAAACATTGATCATCTGCCTTCTGCATACCCTTTACCAGGGATTAAGCCCACAACTCAAAACATGTGCTTGGAACAGAAATTGAACTGGCAATCTTTTGGTGCACAGGACAACACCAACCACCTGAGCCATACCAGCCAAGACTCTGGCTTAACTTTCTATAGTATAAATATGGCTAGTATATCTAAAAATGCATACGTTCTTCTCCAGAAGAAACCTGGGTTCCCCGAGATATGTGATCAGTACCGGGACCCCGCCAGCAGGAGAGGGAACACCAAGGCAGGTGTTTGGTGTGGAGGCCACAGGGACATAGACTACAAAGGAGACATAAGTGAATCTCTCATCACCCTGTTTGGCCCCAGAGGATGGCTGGTTAGCCAGAGACGGGTAAGATTCCTCAGGGAAGGAACAACCTAAGACAGGCACAGTTGCAGAGGGGCCAACAGGAGAGAACTAAAAGAGGTGGGGCACAGACCCTCACCTACTAATCTTGCAGGGGCCTGAACTCTCACCCCTTCTGAGGGAGGTCTCCTGCCCCCATGGCTGCTATGCTTCCCATGCACAGCTCAGATTGGGACCCAGCTTGCAGACAGAGATTCGACCAGCAACAGTTGCTCTATATCTAAATTTAGTTTATTACCAGGAATGCTCAGGGCCTACTCAAGAATGCAAATAATCCTTTCCACTAATATTTACAGGGTAAACTAAGATTTTTGCTTGAGTATTAAAATTGACAGGAAAATAGTAATCAAGTTTTCAGACTAATTTAAATTGGCCAAATGAAATAAGTGAATACTCAAAAACTTTAAGTGTACTGGACAAAAAGCTGTTCCTAAAACATTAACTAAAATAGCTATTAGTAGTTCATCTCACTGTAAAATGGCCTAACATCCAAAGAACCTAAAGCAGTCATATTTGTGTGCAAAAATTAAAATTTAAAATTACCAAGACTGCAATATAAAATTTCCAAAATCCCCCATTAATTCAAAAAGGGGGGTGATAGTGGGGTAATATCATGTAAGAAAAAATATCCTGTAAGTAAAATACATCTAGAAAATTCTTACTCCAGAAAAGTAACTTCCATTTGTAATGCCAACAGCAGGACACCCATGAAAAATACACATGGTGTCAAAATAAGCCAAAGGAAAATCATTTGGGCAAAAATTAAAAGAATCCCACGTCTAATTTGCAGAGAGGATCCCTTTGTTAACTTTTGGTCGAGAATGTGTTTGTGTGTTTTCAGAGAACAACTCCAAAACCATGTGAGTTCCTGCAGCCGTGAGGATGTGACTTGTCTGTTCCAGCCACGAGGACAGTCCAGAGATGGGGGACACTGACGACACCTTGCCATGCTAGCAGTCAGCAGCTGTGTGATGCTGTAGGCGGCCGAGGACCAAATCAGAGAGGATGGAACTTGCATTGCTACCATGTGTCCACCATCTGGATACCATTGCTGACATGTACACATAAAGAACTATTTGACATTAAAACTTGGACTCAGAACAGTTAGACATTGAAACTGAGACTCAAGCATTTTTTGTTCTTATACATTTATTTCCTGTATGCAGATGCAAGATATTTTTGAAGAAAAGAAACAGGGGAGAGTTATTGATATAGAGGCAGAGAGGCATTGAACAGGCTGTTGGGCTACAGGGGGAAGGCTGGGGAGGCTGAGGGGCGGGTGCTGGGGGAGATCAACCAAAGGACTTGTATGTGTGCATATGAACATAACCAATGAATGAAAGACACTGGGGTGGCTGGGGCAGGTGGGGATATGTGCTGGGGGTAGGGGAGGCTGGGGGGAAGATAATGGGGAGAGAGGAAAACATATGTAGTACTATTAAATCTAAGTTATACTGCAAAAAAACCCAGAAAAAACAAAATAAAATAAATAAAAATAAAAATGCACATGTTCTGAATCATGCCTTTCCTGTGTTCTATTCTTTCTATTAGCTACATTTTGTTGTGTGATAAGAATGGCATTTGGATGTAAAATAAAATAACTCTAAGTCTTTTAATAGTCCATTACTCATGTAACTTTCTTTTCTTTTATTGTCAAGAAATACTGTGTTCCCACAGTATGGATGAATTCTACCATGTCATCCAATATATCACGCCATTCCAACTGCAATATTATGAATGATAAGTGTGATCTGAAATATCAATGGCAAATCCTTCATTAAGTTTTTTATTTTATTTTTCTGAGAATGCTGAATTTTGGAACAGTTGTTATATTCCCAATAATATACTTTTTCATACATTTCTTAATCTTTACTAGTCAAAGTATTACATATGTCCCCTGTTTCTCCCATTGACTTCTCTCACCCCAGGCCTTCACCCCACCATTGTCTGTGTCCATGAGTTAAGCATATATGCATACAAGTTCATTGGTTTATGTCTTCCCACTCACCCATATTTTTTTCATAATAGAAACACACCTAAACTCAGTTAAGGACTTATTTTCTTGAGTGTAAGATAGAATCATTTTTAATATATGCATTGTAAGCAGCAGTCTGACTGATATGAAAATGTGTAAAATGTTTAATTATAGATTTTCATTTTTAAAATTTATCTTTATTGTTGAAAGTATTACATATGTCCCCTTTGATTTTTACATTTTTCTCCATTGACCCCCTCCATTCTGCACCCAACCCTCCCAGGCCTTCACCACAGTATTGTCTGTGTCTCTGGGCTATGCATATCCTATATAATAAAAGCCTAAAATACTAAGTGTCTGACCATTCTCAACCATTCAACCAGTCTCTGTGACACTCACTGACCACCAGGGGGCAGATACTCTAACCAGTAGGTTAGCTTGCTGCTGGGGTCCTGCTGATCAGGACTGGGTGAGACAGGCCAGCTTGCCCTGAAGTCCCTCCTCGCCCCCCACGGTCCCTCCATGGCCCTGATCTTGCTCTGGTGGGGTCTCCTGGCCTGGCCTGCACCCTCTTGCAATCCAGGACCCCTTGGTGGATGTCAGAAAGCCAGATTCAGCCAGATCCTTGCAGGCCAGCCCAAGGAACCCCACTGGTGCACAAATCCATGCACTAGTCCTCTAGTATGCGTATAAATTCCCTCGTTAATCTCTCCCAACACCACCCACCCATCTACTCATTGCTTTCTCTCAGAAATTTGTGAGTTGTTCCATGCTTGCATGTCTCTGGACCTATTTTGTTCATTAGTTTATTTTTTTATTAAATTCCACATATAAGTGAGATCATGTGATACTTATATTTCTCTGACTGGCTTATTTCTCTTAGCACAATACTCTCCAGGTCCATACAAGCTGTTGCAAATTGTAAGAGTTCTTTTTACTGCGGCGTAGTATCCCACTGTGTAAAAGTGCCAAAGCTTTTTTTGTCTATTCATCTGCTGATGGGCACTTGGGCTGTTTCCAAATCTTAGCTATTATAAATTGTGCTACTATGAATGTACGGGTGCATGTATCTTTTCTGATTGTTCTTTCAGGTTTCTTAGGATGTATTTGTAGAAGTGGGATCACTGGTTCAAATAGGAGTTTCATTTAAAAAACTTTTATAGTGTAATTATTATTATCCTAATAAAAGTATAATATGCAAATTAACCACCACTCCATGACAAAGATGGTGGTGCCCATAGCAGTGGAGAGGAGGGGGCATGCTGGCATCATCACCCCAGTGACACGAGTCCAGTGTCCTGTGCCCCAGCCTCGCAGAGGGAGGGCCTCTGGCCAGAGGCCAGGGTGTGGGATGCTGGTGTCAGTGCAGGCCAGGTTGAGTGAGCTCCCATGCACAAATTTTGTGCATCAGGCCTCTAGTTTATTAATATGCAAGTAAAATTTAAAAGTAAGTATTATTATTTGTGTGATTTAATGAATATTTATACTCTTACTAGAGGCCCAATACACAAAATTAGTACAAGAGTAGGCCTTCCTTTCCCCAGCTACCAGCACCAGCTTCCCACTGGTACCTGGGACCCAGGCATCCCTTGCAGCCCTGGCTTCATACAGAAGGACACCTGGTCTTATTAGCATATTACACTTTTATTATTATTATTAATTATTATTAATGTTATCATTTATGTGTTTTGAAACTTTATTTGCCTTTCTTTATTTTTTTATTGTCTAAAGTTTTACATATATCTCCTTTTACCCAATTGACTGGCCCTCAGCCATTCCCACACTGGGCACACCCCTATTGCCCCAGTGTCTGTGTCCATTAGATATGCTACAATACATGCATACAAGTCCTTTGGTTGCTCTCTAATACCCCCCTCCTCTGCCATTTGTCTCTGGATCCATTCTTGTACATCAAATTATGTTCATCATTATATCCCACATCTGAGTGAGATCATGTGATATTTATCTCTCTGCAACTTGCATATTTCACTTAGGATATTGCTCTCCAGTCCCATCCATATTGTTGCAAATGGAAAGAATTTCTTTTTTTTTTAATAACAGCATAGAATTCTATTGTGTAGATGTACCGCAGTTTATTTATCAAATCCTCTGATGATGAGCATTTAGGCTGTTTCCAAATCTTAGCTATGGTGAATTGTGCTGCTATAAATATAGGGGTGCATATATGCTTCCTGATTGGTGTTTCTGATTTCTTGGGATATAGTCCTAGAAGTGGAATTACTGGGTCAAATGGGAGTTCCAATTTTTTTAAGGAAACTTCCTCCTGTCTTCCACAGTGGCTGCACCAGTCTGCATTCCTACCAGAAGTGCACGAGGGTTCCTTTTTCTCCTCATCCTCTCCAGCACTTGTAGTTTGTTGATTTGTTGATGATAGCCATTCTGACAGGTGTGAGGTGGTATTTCATTGTTGTTTTGATTTGCATCTCTCAGATGATTACTGACTCTGAGCACACTTTCATATGTCTCTCGGTCTTCTATATGTCCTCTATAGAAAAGTGTCTGTTTAGGTCCTTTGCCCATTTCTTGATTGGGTTGTTTATCTTCATTGTTAAGTTGTATGTATTCTCTGTGAATTTTGGAGATTAAACCCTTATCCGAAATGTCATTGGCAAATATGTTCTCCAATGCAGTGGGGTTTCTTGAAGTTTGGTTCATGGTTTCTTTTGCTATGCAGAAGCATTTCATTTTGATGCAGTCCCATTTGTTTATTTTCTCCTTAGTTTCCATTGTCCTAGGAGCTGCGTTGGTAAACAGACTGGTATGACATATGTCTGCTATTCTGTTGTCTATTGTATCTTGTAGAATTTTTATGGTTTCCTGTCTTACATTTAAGTCCTTTAGCCATTTTGAGTTTGTTTTTTTTGGTATGGTGTAAGTTGGTGATGTAGTTTCATTTTTTTGCATGTACCTGTCCAAAGTTCCCAGCCCCATTTACTGAAGAGACTGTCTTGACTCCATTGGATGCTCTTGCCTCCTTTGTGAATATTGATTGAGCATAATGGCTTGGGTAGATTTCTGGGTTCTCTGTTATGTTCCATTGATCTATTAGTCTGTCCTTGTGCCAGTACCCAGCAGTTTTGAGAACTGTGGCTTGGTAATATAGCTTAAAATCTGGTATTGTGATCCCACCAACTTTGTTCTTCTTTCTCAGTATTGCTGTGGCTATTTAGGGTCTTTTTTTATTCCAGATGAATTTTTAGAGAGTTTGTTCTAAATCTTTGAAATATGTCATTGGTATTTTAATGGTGATTGCATTGAATCTGTAGATTGTTTTGGGTAGTATGGACATTTTAATGATGTTGATTCTACCAATCCATTTGTTCTTCGATTTTTTTTATGTCTATCTCTCTTTTTTCAATGTCCTGTCATTTTCCACATATGGGCCTTTTACCTCCTTAGTTAGGTTTCTTCCTAGGTATCTTAATATTTTTGGTGCAATGGTAAATGGGATTGGTTTTTTTTCTTTATTGTTCAGTTTATTAATTACATTGTTTCCCCTTTTTGATCCCCTTATATCTCCCCTTCACCCTGTACCTATCCCACCCTCCCCCCTCACCTCCCCCTCCCCAATGTCCTCTCCCATTGTTGCAAGATTTTTGTCCAATCTCTTGCTGTACTTCCCACAACCCTTTTCTCCCCAAGAATTGTCAGTCCATTCCCTCTCTATGTCCATGTTTCTGTTATAGTCACCAGTTTATCTTGTTCATCAGCCTATCAATTCACTTGATTTTTATGTTCATTTGTTGATAGATGTGTATTTGTTGTTCATAATTTATATTTTTACCTTTTTCTTCTTCCTCTTCTTAAAGAATATCTTTCAGCATTTCATATAATACTGGTTTGGTGGTGATGAACTCCTTTAGCTTTTTCTTATCTGCGAAGCACTTTATCTGATCTTCAATTCTGAATGATAGCTTTGATGGATAGAGTAATCTTGGTTGCAGATTCTTGCTATTCATTACTTTGAATATTTCTTGCCACTCGCATCTGGCCTGCATCGTTTCTGTTGAGAAATCTGCTGACAATCATATGGGTACTCCCTTATAGGTAACTAACTTTTTTTCTCTTGCTGCCTTTAATATTCTCTCTTTATCTTTTGCTCTTGGCATTTTAATTATGATATGTCTTGGTGTGGTCCTCTTTAGATTCCTATATTTTGGGGTTCTGTGTACTTCTTGGGCTTTTAAGTCAGTTTCTTTCACCAGGTGGGGGAAGTTTTCAGTCACTATTTCTTCAAGTAGGTTTTCATTAACTTGCTCTCTCTCTTTTTCTGGGACTCCAATAATTCGGATGATGGCATGCTTGAGGTTGTCCCATAGGCCCCTTATGCTATCTTCAATTATCTGAATTCTTTTTGTTTCTTGCTTTTCCAGCTGAGTGGATTTTGGTTCTTTGTATTTCAAATCTTTGACTTGGTTCTTGTGGCCCTCTGGACTGCTTTTAGGACTTTGTGTAATATTTTTTATTTCAGTCTGTGTATGCTTGATTTCTAGTTGGTCCTTTTTTTTAATCTGTGAGGGTCTGGTTCGTATCCTCAGAGGTCTTGTTCATTTCCTTGAGGGTCTCATTCATTTCCTTGAGGTTCTCATTCATTTCCTTGTAATTCTCATTCATTTCCTGGTTGGTCTTGTTTATTTCCTGGTAATTCTCATTAAGTTGATCGGCCTTTTGTAGGAGCCTCTTGAAAAGCCTTATAACCGTGGTTTTGAACTCTATGTCTTGCCATCTTTTCTCCTCCATTTCTTTCACCCCTGATTTCTTTTCATATCTCTGCATGGTGGCTGCTTTATGTGGTGGATATCCTCAAAGGGACAGTGGTTCAGCCTCCACAGTTATCCGAGGTGGGTACTCTTACTGCAATCCTTTATGGGTTGTATTCAGTATTTTTGAATTTAAACCCAGCTTGTTGTTGTTAGCCCTAGGAGGGTTTGACCTCCAGGCCAATTGGCTGTGAAGGGAGACTGTGTTCAGGTTGGTGGGCGGAGTCTCTGAGCTGCGCAGGCAGCCTCAGTGTCAGCTGCGTCCTATGTGGCGCTCGTGGGTCTCTGTTGGATGGGGATGGCTGCAGACACCTCCAAGAGAAAGCCGCTAGTCTCTTCCCCTTGCCAGACAATCTGCCTTTCTCCAAATGTGCCTGCATACCAAAAGTCTAGCCCAGGGTTGTAAAATAGATGGTTTCCGGAACCAGGAGACAAGTTTCCAGGGGCAAGTCGAAAGTTTGTGCGACCCTTGCGAGGAAACTTCTTTTCACAGCCTCCAGGTTTCTCGCAGACTAGGAGCCTCTGCCGTGCTCCGCTTCCAGGGTGTGTCCCCCGGACCTCAGACCTCGCCTGGCACTAGGGAATCTGTGCAGCGGGACGTCTCCAAGTACCCCGGATCTCGGACCTCGCCGGGCGCTGGGGAGTCCATGCAGTGGGACGTCTCCGCCCTCCCAGTTGGGGAAATCCGGCCGGGCTTGCTGCTCCAGCCCCAGCCCACACGCGCGACCAGGATGGCTCCTAACCTGTTTCTGTCTGAAAGGCTGCGCTCATGCCGCTCCTGAGTCTCAGTGTCCCACCTCTACTCCTATTAGTGGAGTTTTCATTCAGCCAGCTTTCTGTCGATTCTGGGTGCTGTCTGTTCTGCTGTTATGTTGTAGTTCTTAAATCATTGCGCGGGGGAGAACAATAGGTGTTTACCTATGCGGCCATCTTGGTGTTCAAAAACTGGGATTGGGTTTTTGTTTTTTTTTTCTCTTTCTGTGAGTTCATTATTGGTGCATAAAAAGGTCATATATTTCTGGGTGTTCATTTTTTATCCTATTACATTGCCAAATTCATTTATTAGGTCTGATAGGTTTTTTTTTTAATGGAGTGTTTGGGGTTTTCTATGTATACTATTATGTCATCTGTGAATAAGGACAGTTTTACTTCTTTTCCAATTTGGATGCCTTTTATTTCTTCTTCTTATCTGATTACTATGGCTAGCACTTCCTGTGGGAATCCTTTTCACGTCCCTCGTGATTCAGGGTTCCCAGTTCAGGGTTTGGGTTCTGGAGAAGTCTGCATGCAAATGAATAAAGAGACTCAGAAAAATATTATTTGGGAAAATGGGGGGGGGGGGGTCAGGCAGCAGCCCATCTCTAGTGGAAGGACTGCCTCTTGCTTTGGCCTTGCCATTCTTTTATTTGGGTTTTGGGAATACACCCATTGCCTTTAGGCAGGAAATGAGCAGATTATCTTATCAGTAAGGATTTACATGATTATTTGGTGGGGAAGTTGCCCTTACCACCCTTGTCTCAATTAGATACAGAGTGGTTGGCTCTGATCTTTCAGAGCTTCAAGGTTGACTAAGCCTTTAGGTTTCCTTGTCCACACCTTTCTGTTGATCAAGCAATGGCTGGTTCCCTGCAACTTCCAGTACTATGTCAAACAAGAGTGGAGAAAGTGGACATCCCTATCTTGTTCCCATTCTTAAAAGAAATTAGTTTAGTGTTTGCACATTTAATATGATGTTGCCTACAGGTTTGTCATATAAGCCTTTTATTAAGTTGAGATATGATCCCTCTGTTCCCACTTTGCTGAGAGTTTTTATCAAGAAAGGGTGTTGGATTTTGTCAAATGCTTTTTCTTCATTGATTGATATGATTATGTGATTTTTACTCTCAATTTGTTTATCTGATGTATCACATTTATTGATTTTTGGATATTGTACCATTGTTTCATCCCCAGAATAAGTCACACTTGGTCATGGTATGATCTTTCTAATGTAAGGCTGAATCCAATTTGCTAGAATTTTGTTGAGGATTTTAGAATCTATGTTCATCAAGGATATTGGGCTGTAGTTCTCTTTTATTGTGGTGTCTTTATCTGGTTTTGGGACTAGGGTAATGCTACCTTTGTAGAAAGAGCTTGGAAGTGTGCCTTCCTCTTGAATTTTTGGAATAGTCTGAAGAGGATAGGTTTAAGTTCTTCCTTGAATGCTTGGTAGAACTTCTCTGTAAAGGTGTATGTACCAGGGTTTTGTTTGGTGGAAGATTTTTTTTATCACTGCTTCAATTCCTTCGACAGATTACAGCCTATCAGGTTGTTTTTTTCCTGATTGAGCTTTGGAATCTTGTATTTTTCTAAGAATATATCCATTTCTTCTGGATTGTCTATTTTGTTGGAATAGAATTGTTCATAATATTTTGTCATATTCATTTGTATTTCTGTGGAATTGGTTGTTATTTAACCTTTTTTATTTCTTATTTTGTTTATTTGGGTCCTCTCTCTTTCTTCTTGGTGTGCCTGGTAGAGGTTCATCAATCTTGTTTATCCTTTCAAAGAACTAGCTCTTGGTATTATTGAGCTTTTGTATTGTTGTTGTTGTTGCGGTCTTTTTTTGGTTTTTTTTTTTTTTTGGTATCTATGTTGTTTATGTCTGCTCTGATCTTTATTCCTTCCTTTCGCTTATGCTAGAATTTTCTTGTTTCTCTCTTTGTAACTCTTTGAGCTATAGGGTTAGATAATTTATGTGTATGTGTGAGTAAGGGATAATTATATTCCATAGGACTGTTGGTTACTGGCGGACAAGGCTACCCTACTACTGCTGAAATCTCCCATATGGTGGCCAGATCTCCCACAGAGACCATGCCATCTTGAAGGAAGAGTGGTTGTGACTGGAAGCCCACCCTCATCTCCACCTGAGGAGACCACAGACAACACCTGCAACCCTATAGTCACACCAGCTAGGGACCAGCTGCCTCAGCTGGGAATGCACAAACACTGAGACTCCAGCCTCCTAAAAAGTCTATCCAGGGGGAAACAAAATAGAAGCTGAATTGGCAGAGGGGTCCTGCACCTTCTCACAAAGGAGATAGAAGAAACAGAGGAATTGAATAACATGCACCTGGAATTGTTGAATTAAACACAGCTGGTGAGGCAATCTGTAAATGAATATGTCAGAGATGGCCTGGAAAGAGGTGGGATCTGGGATCTGGGCTGGATGGAAAAACACACCCAATTAAGACACTGTGCTATACCAAATTTGCATCCCTTGGGTACATGTGTAGCACTCTACTGTGGAAGGGATTCCACTGGACTGCTGGTAGTGGGGAACTCCAGATCTAAGCCCACAGCCATGGGAGACTGTGCCCAGAAAGGCAGTCTGAAATTCTGCACTGGCCACACAGTGCAAGGGGAGAGATGCACAGCTGCACGGTTGCTCTCTCTTCATAATTTCCTTGCTTTTACTCGTTAAACACAGTGCATAGGATCTTCCAATTACAAACACTAATATTATCGTTATGTTACCCGATCTCATTTCCTTTATGCCATCTCTTTCTTCCTCACTTTTCCCTTTTTCATACTATGTCTCTTTTCATGTTCCTGCTTTTATTTTTCTCTCTCCTTTATTTTTATGCCTAGTTAAAAATTGATGTTCTTTATCTGCTTTATTGATGCAATACTATTTTAGTAGTCTCTGTCGGGTTACTCATGTATCTAATTTCCTCTCCTCTGCTCCAAGTCCATGCAAACTTCTCTTTTCTCTTTCTGTGTTAGACAAATTTTTTTCTTGTTGTCATTGTTTAATTGTTAGTTTTTCTGTTTTTTATTTTGGTTTTAATTTTATGCTTTTGTTTTTCCTCTCCTCACGTGTTCTCTTCTTCTACTAGTAGCTTAATTAGTTTCACTCACCAAACTCAGGCTTTTCTGCTCTCTATTATATTCTCCTTTCCAAAAATAGATGACTAGATAGATAGATAGATAGATAGATAGATTAAAGAAAGTGGAAATATTTTTATATAATTAATATAAATATATATTTAAATTATTGTTTTTATTTTATTTTTTTTAATTATTATTTTTATTGTTCAGTTTATTAATTACATTGTTTCCCCTTTTTATTCCCCTATAGCTCCCCTCCACCCTGTACTTATCCCACCCTCCCCCCTCCCCTCACCCTCCCCACTGTTCTCTCCCATTGTTGCAAGATTTTTGTCCAGTCTCTTGCTGCACTTCCCACAACCCTTTTCTCCCCAAGAATTGTCAGTCCATTCCCTCTCTATGTCCATGTCTCTGTTATATTCACCAGTTTATCCTGTTCATCAGCATATCAATTCACTTGATTTTTATGTTCATTTGTTGATAGATATGTATTTGGTGTTCATAATTTATATTTTTACCTTTTTCTTCTTCCTCTTCTTAAAGAATATCCTTCAGCATTTCATATAATGTTGGTTTGGAGGTGATGAACTCCTTTAGCTTTTTCTTATGTGCAAAGAACTTCATCTGACCTTCAATTCTGAATGATAGCTTTGCTGGATAGAGTAATCTTGGTAGTAGATTCTTGCTGTTCATCACTTTGAATATTTCTTGCCACTCCCGTCTGGCCTGCATCGTTTCTGTTGAGAAATCCGCTGATAATCCTATGGGTGCTCCCTTATAGGTAACCAACTGTTTCTCTCTTGCTGCTTTTATTATTCTCTCTTTGTCTTTGATCTTGGCATTTTAATTATGATGTGCCTTGGTGTGGTCCTCTTAGGGTTCCTATATATTGGGGTTCAGTGCACTTCTTGGACTCCTAAGTCAATTTCTTTCACCAGGTGTGGGAAGTTTTCAGTCACTATTTCTTCAAATAGGTTTTCATTGTCTTGGTCTCTCTCTTTTTCTGGCACCCCTATAATTCGGATGTTGGTATGCTTGAGGTTGTCCCAGAGGCCCCTTACACTATCTTTTGGTTTCTTGCTTTTTGGATTCTTTTGGTTTCTTGCTTTTTCAGCTGAGTGGATTTTACCTCTTTGTATTTCAAATCTTTAACTTGGTTCTTGGGGTGCTCCAGAACACTTTTAGGTCCTTGTATAATATTTTTTGTTTCAGTCAGTGTATGCTTAATTTCTGGTTGGTCCTTTTTCATAACCTTGAGAGTCTCCTTTATATCCTTGAGGGTCTCCTTCATTTCCTTGTAGGACTCATTCATTTCCACGTTGGTCTTGATTATTTCCTTGCAGGTCTCGTTTATATCCTTGAGGGTCTTGTTCATTTCTTTGTAGGACTCATTCATTTCCTTTGTGGTCTTGCTTATTTCCTTGTAGGCCTCGACCTTTTGTTGGAGCCTCTTAAAAAACCCTATAACTGTGGTTTTCAATTCCATGTCCAGTCGTTTTTTTCCCTCCATTTCTTTCACATCTGATTTCTTTCCATGTCGCTGCATGGTGGCTGCTTCCCTGAGTTGGTCAATTAGCTTTGTGTGGTAGACTTCCTACTAGGGACAGTGGCTCAGCCTCCCCGGTTACCTGAGGTGGATATGGGTTGCACAGTCTTGCTGAAGTTAAGCTCAGGTTAATCGTTGTTAGCACTTGGAGGGGTTGACCTCCAGGCCTATTGTCTGTGAAGCTCAGCTGTGCTCAGGTTTAATGGGCGGAGTCTCTGGGCCAAGCAGACAGCGTTAGCTCTGCCCTCTGTGGCCCCAGGGACTCTGTGCTGGGGGCAATGGCTGCCAGCAACTCTGAGAGAGAGCCGCTGCTGAGCTCCACCGGCTGCCGGGGAATTCAGACTCTCCCAAAATGAGTCTGCATGCGCAATGTCTCACCCAGGGATGTAAAACAAAGCAGACTGACGGATTTCTGAATGAGAGGGTGAGTCGTAGAGTGCTCTCTGCGCCGTCACGCAGCCGAGCTGTTCGCACACAAGCTGCCTTCTCCACAATCCGGCAGACCCTGCAGCACCTGAGCTTCGGCGTGCCCTCCCACTGTCCAGTTCACCCCGTATGATAGTGGGTTCTCTGGACTTCGCCCAGAGCTGGAGAATCAGTCAGTGGGACGTCTTTGTCTCCCCGTTCGAGAAAACTGGCCGGTTTTCAGCCGCCCGCCCTCTCCGGGGCGCGCGCTCCAAACCTCTCTGTGCGCGACTCTTTCAATGCTGTTCGCCGCTGCTCCTCCAAGTCACAGTGTCCTATCTTCACCTTTATTTGTCGAATCCTCACTTGGCGAGCTTTCTGGTGATTCTGGAAGGTGTTTGTTCCTTTGTTAAGCTGTAGTATTAAAATTGCTGAGTATGACGGCAAGATAGGTGTTCCACCTATGCCGCCATCTTGGTTCTTCCCTTATTATTTTTATTTTAACTACTATAGGCCCAGTGCATGAAAATTAATGCACTGAAGGAAGGGTCCCTCAGACCAGCCTGCCCCTTCTCACAGTCTGGGAGTCCTCAAGAGGCGACCTGGTGATCAGGGAAGGGCGACACCCCATCACACCTGTGCTGCTGCCACTGCCAGTAGTGCAAGCCTTGGCTGGCTTTGGTTACATGAGCTTCAGGTGGCCCTGGCCAGCTGGCCAGCCACCATGTGCGGCTTGCCTACACCTCAGAGCAGCCCTGGGTGGTTGCGGGGGTGCTGAGAAACCTAGGGGACTCTGGAAGCAGGTGCTTGGAGCGTCTACGCCCACCTGGGGGCAGGTCCAACTTTGCCATGTGTCTGCTGCCCCAGCAGGACTGAGGGAACTTGGTGCCACCATCTTGTGGCTGTGGGATCTGCTGTCTTTGAGGGCATTGCAATAATTAGCATATTCCCTCCTTATTGGCTGTGGGCACTGCTATCTTTGAAGGTGTAGAAGTCAATTATCATACTCCTATCTTTTTGACAGCCTGAGGGTCTATTAGCATATTCCCTCTTTATTAGATAGGGTAATCATTTTTGTTTTTCATATTTTTATATTTTTTATTGAGTACTTTTTTATTTTTCTTCTTATATACACATTCTCTTTCTACCTCCTCTATACTGAATTGTGGTCATTTCCCCATTCATTCAATTCTTTACCTTACCTTATGGAAATAAGCTCTGCCTCTTCAGATTTAGCTTCCTTCTTTATACCTGCGTGATTATTGTTTGCATTTTTTGGATTAGTTGTTGGTTTTGTGGCGTTTTCTCCCAATATACTTATATTTTCCCCTTCTTTTTTATTCTTTTTTCTCTTTTACCTTTTTTCATTTTCTCAATATCATTTTTGCACTCTTTTCTCTTCTCTAATTCTCCTTTCTCTTCCCTAATTCTCTTTTCTCTGTTGGTCACATTTATTTGGGGATATTAGTGTTGTGAATACATTCATGTTTTGTTTTTCTCTCTGTTTTGTTTTTTGAGTTGTATTTTGTGCCTTTTGATCAATGTGGTAAAAGTGTACCACATAACCAGACACCCTGAGAGGAGTGAAAATGGGGAGACAAAGAAACAGCCTCCCTAGGAAAGAAAAGGAGGAATCACCAGAAAATAAAATAAATGAAATGGAGGCAAGCAATTTATTAGAGAAAGAATTCAGAGTAATAATCATAAAGATGCTGAAATGGATGGAAGACAAATTCAACATGTGTAAGAATCAAGAGAAAATTAAGAAGAACAAAGAAGAAATGAAGAATGGCATAGCTGCAATAAAAAAAAATACAATAGAAAGCATCAACAGTAGACTAGAAGAAGCTGAGGCCTTCATCAGTGAGCTAGAAGACAAGGTAGGAAAAACACCCAAACAGAGCAGCAACTGGAAAAAAAACCCACCTGAGATGAATTTTCCAAAGTTAAAAAATATACATGTTTCTTATGAGATATTCACTTCAAATCTAAAGACAAATACAGAATGAAAGTGAAAGAATAGGAAAAGATATTTAGGAAAAATAAAAAAACAACAGAGGAAGATGGGTTATAAATACTTATAACACACCAAATAATTTTTTAAAATGTATTTTATTGATTTTTTTTGTCCATAGAGGAAGAAAGAGGGACAGAGAGTCAGAAACATTGATGAGAAAGAAACATTGATCAGCCGCCTCCTGCAAACCTCCTACTGGGGATGTGCCTGCAACCAGGGTACATGCCTTTGACCAGAATCAAACCTGGGATCTTTCAGTCCACAGGCCAACACTCTATCTACTGAGCCAAACCAGTTAGGGCCAAAATAAACTTTAATACAGTGACTTAACAAGAGTCAAAGATGAACATTACGTAGTGATAAAAGAATCGATCTAACAAAATATATACCACTTGTAGACATCTATACACCCAGTATAGGAACACCTATCTGTGTAAAACAAATATTAACACATAAATGGAGAGATTGATAATAAAACAATAATAGTAGGTGACTTTAACACCCCAATTATATCAATGGGTAAAGCATCCAGACAGAAAATTAACAAGGAAACACTGGCCTTTAATGGCACATTTGATTAGATAGACTTCATTGATATTTTTATAACATTACATCCCCAAAAAGCAGAATGCACATTATTTTCCAATGTACTTGGAACAATTTAATCACTTATTAAGTCACAAAACAATTCTCAATAAACGTAAGAAGACTGATATCATAGCAAGCATTTTTCTTACTACAATGACACAAAACTAGAAAATAATTACAAGAAGAAAGCTAGCGATAAACACACAAAAACATGGAGGCTAAACAATATGACACTAAATAATCAATGTTTTAATGAATAAACTAAAGATAACATTTTAAAACTCTTGAAACAAATCAAAATTGAAACACAGTGTTCTAATATTTATGGAACACAGCCAAAGCAATTATAAGAGGGAAGTTCATAAAGATACAGGCCCACCTCAAATCAAACAAATAAAAAAAATCTCAATACTCTAACTTCACACTCAAAGGAACTACAAAAGGTTGATCAAATAAAGCCTAAAGTTAACAGAAAAAAGAAAATAGTATATATCAGAGTGAGAATAAATAATATCGATTTTTTTCAACCTAAAATAAAAAGATGAATTCTTAGAAACACACACTATTCCAAGACTGAATCAGGAAGAAACAGAATATCTGAATAAATATATTACTAGTAACACAAATGGATAGGTAATAATAATTTTTAAAAACTCTCAACAAACAAAAGTCTAGGACCAGAAAGCTTCATGAGTGAATTATACCAAAAATATAAAGAATTAATATTTATCCTTTTAAAACTATCCCAATAAGTTGAAGGTGGAGTGCCTACAAACTTATTCTACAAATGCAACATTACTATCTCTTACCAAAACAACAAAAACTAACCTATAAACATAGACACAAAAAACTTCAGAAAAATTATGCAAACAAAAGTCAAATACAACAATATATTAAAAGGACCATACACTTTGACTGGGTTTATTCCAGGATTGGAAGATGGTTCAGTATTTGCTAATAAACCTATCTATAATAATAAAAGCATCATATGCTAACTAGACTGGACATCCAAACAACCTTCCGGACATCATTCCAGACGTATTTCTGGACAAGTGCCAAAGCAGAGGTTATTAGGGGTGATCAGGCAAGTGAGCGCTTAGGGGCAATGAGGCAGGCAAGCAGAGGCAGTTAAGGGAGATCAGGCAGGCAGGGGAGTGGTTAGGGGTGATCAGGCAGGCAGGCGAGCAGTTAGGAGCCAGCAGTCCTGACTACCAGTTTAGGGCAGATCCCACCAGCACCCTTGTGGGATTGGGCCTAAACTGACTGTTGAACATCCCCCAAGGGATCCCAGATTGTGAGAGAGTTCAGGCCAGGCTGAGGGACACTCCCCGTGTGTACGAATTTTGTGTAGTGGGCCTCTAGTATGATACAACAATCAACAAAACCAGTGGTCAGCAAACTCATTAGTTATCAGAGCAGCAAACCGTGGCTCACGAGCCACAGTTTGCCTACCGCTGAACAAAACAAAAGATTATCATCATATTATAATCTCAATTACAAAATTCAGCATCCATTATTGATGAAAAGTCACAATAATATATTTATTTTTTCCATAAAAGGTATTTTTTCTTTTAATTTAAATTCCTTATTGTTTAAAGTATTACATATGTCTCTTTTCACCCACTTGACCTCTGCCTGCCTGCCTCCACCCCACAGCACATGCCCTCACCTCCCTGCCACCCCCCATCTGTGTCCATTGGTTATGCTCATATGCATGCACCAATAATGTATTTAGATAGTGGGAACATATCTCACTTTAATAAAGGCCTTATATGATAAACCCACAGCTAAATTTATACTCAATAATAAATAGCTGAAAGTTTTCCCCTTAAGATCAAGATCAAGACAAGGTTGTCCTCTCTCACCACTTTTATTCAACATGGTATTGAAAGTCCTAGCTATAAAAAGCAGATAAAAAATGCATGTATAAAGAAAAGAGGAACTAATATCCTATTTGCCAATGACATGATAGTACATATGAAATCCTAAAGATTCCACAAAAGCTATTAGAACTAATGCAAAGAAATTGTTTTTTTTTTTGCCCCAGCTGGTTTGGCTAAGTGGATAGATCATCAACCTGCAGACTGAAGAGTCCTGGGTTTGATTCCAGTCAAGGGCACATGCCTGGGTTGTGGGCTAGATCACCAATGGGGGGGCGTTCAGGAGGCAGTGATCAATGATCATCCCTCATCATTGATGTTTCTATGTCTCTCTCCCTCTCCCTTCCTTCTGAAATCAATAAAAATGAATTTTTAAAAAGGAATTGTTTTTTCTACAATAATAAACTATCAGGAATGGAAATCAATAAAACAATTCCATGTATAATTTCATAAAAAAGAATAAAATACTTGGAAATAAATTTAATGAATATGATAACAGGTTTGTTATCAGGTTTGAAAACTATGACATTGATGAAAAATTAAATGTAATCCAAATTAATGGAAGGATATACCACACTCCTCAGATATTGGAAGAATCAATTTCATTAATAATGTCCATATTATTCAAAGCAATCTACAGATTCAATGAAATCTCTAAAAATACCAATGGCATTTTTAGAGAACTAGAAAAAAAATCTTCAAATATGAATGGATCTACATAAACTGGGAATAGCCATAGAAATCTTGAGAAAGAAGAGCAAATTTGGAGGTATCATATTCCTTGATTTTAAACTATACTACAAAACTATAGTAATCAAAACAGTACGGTCTGACACAGAAATAGAAACATATATTACCGGAGCAGAGTAGAGAACAAAAAAAAATACAATTCATCTCCAACAAACAGGTAAAAATATACAATGGGGAAAGACTGTCTCTTCAAGAAGTGGTATTGGAAAAACTGGGCAGATACACACAATTAAATATATATAAACTGGACCACTATCTTATACCCTTTTCAAAAATAAACTAAAAATAGATAAAATACTTATATGTAAATCTTTAAACCATAATACTCCTATCAGAAAACCTAGATACTAAACTCATTGATATCCATCTTAGCAATATATATTTTTTGGATATACTTCTCCAGGCAGTGGAAACAAAGAAAAAATAAACAAGAACAATTACATCAAACTAAATAACTTTTGCTCCGTAAAAGAAACAATTAGCAAAGTGAAAAGGCAATCTTCTTAGTGGGAGAAGATATTTCCAAATGACACATCTGATAAGGGGTTAATATCCAAAATATATTAAGAACCTATACAACTCAACATCAAGACAACAATAACAACATCAACAACAAACAATCAGATGTAAAAAAAAATGGCTAGGACACATATGTAATACCTTAATCAATGAAACAAACAAACAAACAAACAAACAAATAAATAAACAAACAAGCAAGCAAACAAGCAAATAAATAAATAATGAAATGGCTAGACATTCTGAATATGCATTCCCCCCACCCCCGCAAGGAAGTCATACAGGTAGCCAACAAATACATGAAAAGATGCTTAGCATCACTAAACTTCAGTGAAGTATAATTCAAAACCACAATGAGATATCACTTGATACCCATAAGATTGGCTATTATAAAAAGACAATAATTGTTGGAGATTATGTGGAGAAAAGAGAACATTCATGCTCTATTGGTGGGATTGTAAACTGTAACAGCCATTAGGAAAATAGTATGGAGGCTCCTAAAAAGTAAAACTTGTAATCCTATGACTCAGTATTCTATTTCTGCTGATCTAACTGTAGAAAATGAAAACACTAATTAAAAAAAAGATACACACTGCTATATTCATTGCAACATCTATACTAATTTGACTGGATAGATCATATATCTTACAGACAAAGCACCAGCAGCTGCAAGGGCCACAGGGAATGGGCCTAAGCCATCAGCAGGACATTCTCTAAGGGCTCCTGGACTGTGAGAGGGGGAAGGCTGGACTGAGGGACCCCCACTCCCAAGTGCATGAATGTTCATGCACTGAGCCTCTAGTTGTTTATAATACCCAATATATGGAAGCAATACATGAATATTGACATGTGACCAGATACAAATGTGATAATGAAAACACATTAGGGATTGTCAGAGATTTGGGGATAAAAGGGTGTTTGACTAAGAGAAACACACGGAATACATCACAGGGCTAAGAAACTATTTTGTATGGTACTTAATGCTAGATACTTTACACTTCATATGTATTAAACACATGGAAATTTATAACAAAAATGAACATAAATGGATTATTTTTAAAAAAAATCAACTCCGAAGTCATGGACACCCAAGATGGAATGCAGATTGTGACAACTATCTACTTATATTCCAAAATGTAAGCCATAACCTCTCTAAAATTGGTGGGATAAAAGTTGTAATGATTTAATTAACTGTGCAAATGATGAGTTTGTAAGATTAAAAACAACTGGTGCAGCCACTGTGGAAAACAGTATGGAGTTTCCTAAAAAAAAAAAAAATTAAAAATGAAACTTCCATTTGACCCAGTAAGCCCACTTCTAGAAATATATCCCAAGAAAACAGAAATACCAATCACAAAGGTTATATGCACCTTTATGCTCATAGCAGCACAATTTACAATTTGGAAACAGCCTAAGTACCCATCAGCAGATGAGTGGATTAAAAAAAAACTGGTACATCAACACAATGGAATACTTCACTGCTGTAAAAAAAGAAGGAATTCTTACCATTTGCAACAGTATGGATGCTAAATAAGCCAGTCAGAGAAAGATAAATATCACATGATGTCACTCATTTGTGGAATATAATGAACAACATAAACTGATGAACAAAAATAGAACCAGAGATATAGAAGCATGAAACAGATTGTCCATCCTATTAGGAAGTGGGGAAGGGGTGAAGGGATAAAAGATCAACCGAAAGACTTTTATGCATGCAAGTGAGCATAACCAATTGATACAGACAGTAGGGGGGTGAGGGCATGTGCTGGGAGTAGGAGCAGCTAGAAGGAGGACAACAGGGGAAAAGGAAGACTCATGTAATACTTTAAACAATAAAAAATTAAATTTGAAAAAATAATAATGTGGAAAAGATACAATTAAAAATAATTTTATGCTATTATTTGCTTTTTAAATTATGGAACTTGTGTCTGGATGGAGCTATGGATAAAACAGGTCCAGAGAAATGAAACTGGTGCGAAAGCAAACCTTTCACAGCAGAGGAATTCAGTCATAGATTTGCATTTTGTGAAACTATGCCCTTCAAACTAAATCCTGCATTTTTTTCTCCCTTACTTAATTTCACTTGTACTGGTATTATACAAAATGATCCACACACTTGAACTTTTTATTTAACTGCCATGGAAATTTGATAATTTCATTCTAAAGGAGGGTTGAGAAAAAAACTCAGGAAAAGACCCAATTACAGAAAACTGGAAAAAATTAATCTTGATTAAAGCACTTCCCCCATGAAAATAGAACTTCCTGAAATTTGTGAGGGGTGATTATGGGAGGTTGTTCTTTGGTGAATGTATAATTACTTATTCTAGGATTTTTCAAAGTGAAATAGTGGAGAGATAAAAAAAAATTCCACACTCTTTTTAAAAATGTAGTTTAGTACAATGTTGGCAGTAACTTCAGTTCTTCTCTAAAATGAAGTGCCAAAATATACAAACTACTTTCCAAAATCATGATCATTATAGGGAATGCCTGTCAGCTGTCATTACCAATAAAGTTTTTCATGTGAAAAAAAAATGAACCTGGAGGATCACAGAAGATTTATTGTTTGCATAAAATAAGCATAGCACATATTCATGATTAGAAATCTAGGGTTTTCCTTTTCTCTTCTTAATAATATTAAACATAAGAACTGGGAAAAATTTGTGAAGATTAAGTTACTTGCAATTTCTATTGTTTTATGACTAACCATCTTTACTACATAAATGAGTAGGTTCAAATATTACCCAGTATTATAAATTTATTCCTTTCCATGTGGCACAAAAATATTAATTTATTGCAGTTATCAATTCTGAAATGACCTGAATTCATTTCATTTGGGTTGAAAATGTATCTGGTTTACTTTATAGGGCAATGAAAATAAAGGAAAATAAACATTTATAACGTCTGGAGTTATTTTAAACCATTCCGCCATGATTCAAATCTATATTTGCATTGCATTCTTTAATTTCAGCAGCTGGCATGAGTGACAGGAAAATTTTCTATTTCAATATTAATTATATCATTTTCCATCATGTTCTTTCCAGAAAATTGAAAGCTCTACACCACCCTCTTCAAGTTTAATTAATAAATGTAAATATCAATTTCTTATATTATAAATATTTGGTATAAAGAGTGTGGACACTATAATTCTGTTTAAATAAGTTATAGTTGTTATTGACTACAGACCCTCAATAAGTTAAAAAGTATTCTTACGTAAATCCATTCTTGGTGGGCAATATGGGGTCAGGAGTGGCAGTACAACCCAGCATGTTCTTTCACATTACCAGTTGCAATGAAAAACTTCAAAATTATTTTGAAAGTTACTTTGGAACATGCAACTAATAGTGTACACAATGCTATTAGAACTAACTGAGAAATTCAGTATTTGAACCAAGAGTGATTCAATGGAAAGAGAATTTAAGAAGACTAGGAATGTTTTTCTTCTACACATGTGCTATCAGAAAGACTGCACCTCTCCAGGTTATCAAAAAATAAAACTGAGACTCATAAAAGCTTAGATTTAGAAGGGACTATGAAAATATAATCCACCTTCCTATTTTTTCGATGATATCTCTAACACATGATCATATATATATATATATATATATATATATATATATATATGAACATTACACTGATGAATAGCTCATTCCCTAAAGCAATCGATTTTATTGGATGACATTTTTATTCAGAAGTCCCTCTTGAACCAAACTAAATTTATTTCCTGGTAACTTTTACCCAATTAATACAAATGTTTACACCTAGAACAGCCCTCTTCCCTCTTCTACATGATAGTTCTTTAAATGTTTGGAGACAATTATTTTGTTCCTAAAAATTCATTCTTCTCCAGTCTATATATACCACTTGTTTTAAACTTTTCTCATATGATTTTAATTCAAGACAATTTATGATCCTGATCACTCCCTAATATATACTCATTTTTCAATGCCCCTTTTAAATGACCTAAAACTGAATACTTGTGTCTGTATATAAACAGTACATTATAGATTTTTTTCAGTCAATAGGTTTCTATGTCAAACTGAACTGCCAAGTTTTCATTCTATTCTACTCCATATGATCAGTTATTTTTTGATGTTTTTTTTCGGCCATTCACATTGTATGCAACTAGATGCCTGGTGTACAAATTCGTGCACCAGTGGGGTCTCTTGGCCTGGCCTGTGGTTTCAGGCTGAAACTGGCTCTTTGACATCCCCCAAGGGGTCCCAGATTGCAAGAGGCACACAGGTCAGGCCAAGGGACCCTACCAGTGCACTATCGGTTCTGGGAAGGGACACAGGAGCTTGGCCAGCTGGGGCGTGTCCAGCTTGTCTCGCTCAGCCCCTATTGGCTGGATCCCAGCAGCAAGCTAACTTATCAATTGGTGTATCTACCTCCTGGTGATAAGTGCACATTATAGTGAGTTGAGTGGCCTTAGCATATCACTAGTATATTACACTTTGATTGGTTGAATGGCCAACCAGTCAACCAGACACTTAGCATATTAGACTTTTATTATATAGGATAATTCAAAGTAGAGTAAAAAAAAAGTAGTAAAAACCTTCTGCTTTTACAGATAAAGCAGCTGAAGTCAAAGAGAATATCAGAAAAGTAGACAACCCAATCTTCTCATTTCACTGGAGTGAGAGTATATGCAGAAAACAACTCAGAGAAAAAGGCTAACTTTAGACAGTTTCTGAAAACTACAGACCAATAATTCAGCTTATATAAAAATAGAAATTGATTTCTTTTAAATGTTCACTAGCCACTAAGATTTAGGAATAATTAGTGATATTTAGATATGAAGGCACCTTAGGTTGTGGGAATAATAAGGACAAAGGTAATGAGTGAAGAGTATGCATTGAAGACCCAACTTGCTCGGGGGGAGGGGGGGGAACTTAAATGAGAATGTCTTTGGCAACATGACCCAAAAGAGGCTAAGATCAGATCTTAGAAGACCACAATCCAGCCTAAATATTTTGTACAATTCCTTGTAAAGAGGCCAACATTTTCTTATTTCTAAGTCATGAAAAATTTGTCTGATGCAGAATAAAAGCAAGTCCATATTCTACATATTATTTTCTCTTCATTCAAGTCCTTCATAGACCTCCTAAATATAAGAGCTATTTTCTTTGCTCCTACTTTCAAACAGCATTCTGTCATCAATTTTTCACGATTAGAGAAATATATGGGCCAAATTTAAATGTCAACAGAACTGGGCAAATCATATTTATCTGCTAAGTTAAGTTTACATCTATTCTAAACAGCACTGAGTTATAGAACAGAAAAAGAGTGGAAGGGGTGTAGGGCAGTGCATGCAGCCATCTGTTCCTTCAGGAAGGAGAGGCTCTCACCTGCCTTACCAAGAGTCTGGGGTGGCTCCACAGGAAGCCCATCTGAACTCTTCTGAGCTGGATGGAGGGGCTGGTCTCAAGGCATGCCTCTGCTGGTGTTTGGACCCCCACTGCCTTAAAGGCTGTGGCTCTGCCTTTCCCTTGGGCTAGGAGAATGTATGTGTTCCCCGTGGCCCAAATGAATTGGAATCCTGGTCAGAAGTTCCAGACTGCCGCTGTTCTCTGATGCCATGCCAGGCCCAATTCAACTGTTTTTGCCTCTGATTTGTAGTTGTGAACTGAGCAGACCATGGTACTTCATATTACTGCCCCACAGGCATCTCCACTGCTCATCTCCTTACATTCCTCAGAGTCACCTGAGGTATACACCTCATCCAGCATATGCTACCTTTTGCAGGTCAAGGGAGACCTGGTGGCAATCCACCTAAGGAAGGAGATATGCTTCCACACCACAGAGATTTTACCTCACACTTCCACAAGTCAACAGCATCTTGAAAGATAATGAATACAGTTTCAAAGTGCCAGAATTTGATGGCAAAAATGTCAGTTCTATCCTTGGATTTGACAACAATCCACTACCTGCAAATGCTCCCATTGAGTGTCTGGGAAGTATAGCAACCTGCTTGCAGACCCAGATGGATGCTTTGGGTTTTTTTGATGGCCATGCAGGCTGTACTTGTTCCCAAGCAGTCAGAGAAAGACTTTTATTATATCACAAGACTTTGCTAGAGATTCAAAATACAGTGGAGACTGGCCAGGCACTGCTACCCATTCTCCAATGGCACAAGTATTCCAATGATTAGTTCAGTAAGGAGGCATCCAAATTGTACTTCAACAGCTTAAGGACTTACTAGTAAGAATTTATAGACCTCAACACTGAGGAGTCAAATGATATTAATGTTAAGGAGGCTCTAATTAATGCTTTCCTCAACTACCTGGTGCGTTGAGTTGCATTTCATGGGGCCACTATTTATGTGGCCCATGTGGATGGTATCAACTTCCATGTGGCCAATACTGGCGATATCAGAGCCATGCTGGGTATGCAGGAATAGGACGACTCTTGGTCAGCAGTCACTTTCTCTAATGACCACAATGCTCAGAATGAAAGTGAACTGGAAAGGCTAAAATTGGAACATCCAAAATAGGATCAGCTGCTTGCTTGACTTTCTGATGACTTTTAGTTCTTTTGGAGATATAAAGTTTCAAATGGAGCATTGACTTTCAAAAGATAGTGATAGAATATGGCCCAAGCAAGATGGATGACAACAAATATACCAAGTTTGTTACCTCCTAATTATTATACCTCCTAATTATTATACAACTCCAATTTCACTGCTGAGACAGAGATGAACTACCATTGTTTACTGCCACAAGATAAGTTTCTGGTACTGGCTACTGATGTGTTGTGGGAGATAAATGCATAGGCAGGATGTGGCTAGGATTTTGTGCGAGCACAGCATGCACCATCAACAGCTGTTGGTGGCTACAGGTGACTCCAGGGTAGATTTATGGCCTGTTAATAGAAAGGAGAGCCAAGATGTTCTCAGTATTTGAGGATCAGAATGCAGCATTTTTTTTCACCATGCTGTGGGTAACAATGAGTTTAGGACTGTTGATCATGAGCGTCTTTCCAAAATACTGAGTCTTCCTGAAGAGCTTGCTCAGATGTACAGAGATGGTATTATTATTTTAGTTCTCTTCAATTCTCATGTGGTAGGGCCATATCAAAATCATGAATAGTGAGATATTACCCTGGCAATTTTCAAATGAAATAGATTTTTAAAAGATACTACAGTAGTAAATATTTCTATAAGGTCATTCTAAGTATTTACCCATTTGATCTTCTAGCTAGTCAAGAACTCAAATGGACTTGGCAGTAGGGTAGTAGGATAATGAGAGTGTTGTTCTTCCTGGCTCAGACCTCACAGCTCCTGCACTTGAAGCAAATCGGTTTCTTCTTTTTAAATATATTTTATTGATTTTTTACAGAGAGGAAGGGAGAGGGATAGAAAGTCAGAAACATTGATGAGAGAGAAACATCGACCAGCCGCCTCCTACACACCCCCTACTGGGGATGTGTCCGCAACCAAGTTACATGCCCTTGACTGGAATCGAACCTGGGACCTTTTAGTCCGCAGGCCAACGCTCTATCCATTGAGCAAAACTGGTTTCGGCAAGGCAAATCAGTTTCTTATTGCAGATTTCTTGTGACATTGGCTTCTTGTATCAGTCTGAGAACATTAGGATGACCTGGCAAGTAGGTTATTGAATAGGTCAAAAGCAAAGATCTTGCTGGGCATATTTTCCTGGTAAGAGAAACAGCACTGTTCACATCTTTTAGGCTCCTTCTGTCACTGATACCAATGTACAGGAGAACATTGATATATTGCATGATTTCCTAGATATACAATTGGTGTGTTATTCATATATACTTATTTTATCCTCAGGTGGTTTCCAACTGCAGTATTTTAAGCTATAAATGACTGAGAATGAAACAATCTGAATTTGTATGTGTTCTTGATTATTTGGAATGGTTTAAAATGGGAAAACAAACTAATTACTTAATGTGATTAATGTGAGAGAGTGAGAGAGTGAGAGAGAGAGAGAGAGAGAGAGAGAGAGAGAGAGAGAGAGAGAGAGAGAGAAACATTAATATGAGAGGAAATATAGCTTGGCTGCCTCCTGCACGCCTACCAAATCACTTAATGTGATTGAAACATATTCTATTTTCTCACATACTTGAAGACAGTAAACATATTTAGTTATATCTATACTAATATTGATGTTAATTAAAGAAAACATATTTTTAGTTTGTATTAATGAGAAGTTTTATTTAGTTTGAAATAAAAGATCCAGAAGAAAAAGAAGAGACTAAAAAAAACCCCCAAAACAAAATAAGAGTACATAGTGATAGAACAAAGGGGAAAAAGCCCACAGATATCAGTGATTTGTTCAAATTACAAGGGGACAGCAAAGAAGGGAAGATGTCTGGACTCAGCATTCTTTGAACTACATTAAGTCTGCCTCTTTTATTATTTATTTATTTTTTATTTTTGCAGTATAACTTAGATTTAATAGTAGTACATATGTTTTCCTTCCCCCCCATTGTCCTCCCCGAAGCCTCCCTTACCCCCAGCACATGTTCCCATCTGCCCCCCTCCCCAGTGTCTTGCATCCATTGGTTATGCTCATATGCATGCATACAAGTCCTTTGGTTGATCTCCCACAGCCCCCGCCCTCACCTTCCCCAGCCTTCCTCCTGTAGCTTGAAAGTCTGTTCAATTCCTCCTTGCCTCTATATCAATCCATCTCCCCTGTTTCTTCTCTTCAAAAATATCTTGCATATGCATACTGAAAATAACTGTATAAGAACACAAAATTTTTGAGTCCCAGTTTCAATGTCAAATAGTTCCCTATGCGTACGTGTCAGCAATGGTATCTGGATGGTAGACACATGTTTGAGAAGTCTGCCTCTTTTTAAAATGTTTTTATTGATTTTTTTCAGGGGGAGAGAGAGAGAGTGAGAGAGAGAGAGAGAGAGAGAGAGAGAGAGAGAGAGAGAGAGAGAGAGAAACATTAATATGAGAGGAAATATAGCTTGGCTGCCTCCTGCACGCCCACCACTGGGGATTGAACCTAAAACCTGGGCATGTACCCTGACTAGGAATCAAACCAGTGACCTTCTGGTTCATGGGACAGCACTCAATCCACAGAGCCACACCAACCAGGCAATTCGGCTACTCTTTAATGCAGACATTCAGTAATGATAAAACTAAGACCAAAGAACAAATGAAATCTTCAATATTTTATCTCTTTCTTTTTTGATATGACAATTATATATATATATATATATATATATATATATATATATATATATATATATAATACTGTTTACATAGGTGTAATGGAATCAGATAACATGGAATACTGCCATTCTGAACTACTATGGAGAACTGGGATAATACATATGAGCCTTTATTGCTTTGTGGTTAAGGCAATAAATAGAGATGTAAACATAGCTTTTAGTAAATTAAAATAAGAAACCATTAAACCCTGTTTTATTATAGCAGAGTCTTCGGGTCTGTTTAAAAGATAACCCTGGAAGGCCTCTGGGTTAAGGTCTATTTCAAATAACTTTTATTCCCAAGCCATGATGTTGTTTTTATTTTTGCATGGTTTTGTGAATAAGCAACAGTATTAAAATAAACATGTGGCCCAGCCAGTGTAGCTCAATGGTTGAATGGCGAACTATGAAACAGGCAGTCACAGTTTGATTCCAGGTCAGGGAATATGCCCGAATTGCAAGCCCGATCTCTGGTTGGGTGCATGCAGATGGCAGCCAATCAGTGATTCTCTCTTATCACTGATGTTTCTCTCTCTTTCCTTCCCATCCTCTTCCTCTCTGAAAACAATTAAAATTTTATTTTTTTAAAAAGTAAAGGCATGCATTTTCATTGAACTTGAGTATATTTGCTAATTTAAAATAAAAGTTACTTTTTACTCATAAATATAGCTAATCAACCAAGATTTATCATTACCAGTTTTATCTTGATACTCAATGACTGTCAAAAAGAATTGATGCTCATAAACATGACTTACATGTTTCAGCCTCTTCAAAGAGTAGATAATTTTTCTGAAATGTAAAAAAGAAAATATAAAAATAAATCAAAAAATTAAAAAGCTGGTGAGCTTAAGTGATAATGGCATTATGACAGAATTAATATTATATATTGGTTATAGAAATATAACATTTAGTAAAAATTAAATCATGTCTAAAATAGAGGCTTTTGGACCTACACAATTGTTGCAGCCTCAGCCCCTTCTTCTTTCAGGTACCTGGAAACCTGGCTTTTAGGAGATGATTCCTGCTGTGGACAAAGGTCGGGTGGGGGTGGGAAGCTAAGGCTACTCTTGACTGTGACAATTTGTCATATGGTAATTTCCTCATTTTTTATGATCTTGAAAATATTGAACAGTGCTAGAGAGAAAGAACTACATTAAAAAAAAAACAGAGAAGAGAGATCATGGGGAGACAAAGAAACAGTCCACACATGAAAGAAAAGGACACAATCACCAGAAAAGAAAGTAAACAAAATGGAGGCAAGCAACCTGTCAGAGAAAGAATTCAGAGACATAGTCATAAGGTGGCTGTAAAGAATGGAAGACAAATTCGACAATATGTGTAAGAACCAAGAGGAAATTAAAAAGAATCAAGAAGAAATTAAAATGACATTGCTGCCATAAAGAATTCACTAGAAAGCATCAATATTAGACTAGAAAAAGCAAAGGACCACATCAGTGAACTAGAAGACAAGGTAGAAAAAATACTCAAGCAGAGCAGCATCTAGAAAAATTAAAAAAAAAACAAAACAGGAGAGGAGCAAAAGGGAACTTTGGGATAACACAGAAAATGAAACAACATGTGCATAATATGGGTGCCAGAAGGAGAAGAAACTAAGCAAGGAATAGAAAACCTGTTTGAAGAAATAATGACAGAAAACTTTTCTGATATAGGGAAGAAAAACTCACACAAATCCAAGAAGCTCAAAGAGTCCCAAACAAAATGAACACCAAAAGACCAATGCCAAGGCACATTATAAGTAAATTGGCAAACACCAATGACAAATAATTTAAAAGTGGCTAGAAAGAAATAGAAAGTTACTTATAAAGGGTCCCCCATCAGACTAGCGACTGTTTTCTCAACAGAAATACATCAAGCAAGAAGGGAATGGGATGAAATATACAAAGTTATGCATAGGAATGGTCTGAATCTAAGAACACTGTATCCAGCAAGTCTATCAATCTAAATGGAGGGTGAAATCAAGAGCTTCACACACACACACACACAAAAAACCACTAAGGGAGCTTATTACCACCAAACCAGCAATGCAAGAAATTATAAATGGTCTGATGTAAAAAGAAGAAATAAGAAAATAAGAAGGAACACAGGGGTAAAGAATAAAAATGGCAACAAACAAGTACTTATCAATTATAACTTTAAATGTAAATGGATTAAATGCCCCCATCAAAAGAAATAGAGTCACTTAGTGGATAAGAAAACATTACCCATATATCTGCTGTCTACAAGAAACCCACCTCAGAAAAAAAGACACAAAGAGACTGATTTTTTGAAGATGAAAAAATGTTTTTCAGGTGAATAGAAATGAAAAAAAAAAGCTGGGGTAGCAATACTTATATCTGGCAAATAAGACCTCAAAGTTAAGAACATAAAAAGAGATAAGGAAAGCCACTTCATAACACTAAAGGGAGGAATCCAAGAAGAAAAAATAGCTCTGCTAAACATATACATACCCAATAAAAGAGCACCCAAATCCATAAAAAAAGCTTCAGGAGGATATCTAAGGAGAGATTGACAGAAATACAATCATAGTAGGGGCCTTTAATATCCACTGTCACCACTGGACAAATCCTCTAAATAAAAAATCAGCAAAGAAACATTAATCCTAAATGACTCACTAGACCAGATGGAATAAATTTACAACTTCAGAACATTTCACCCCAAAGCCACAGAATATACATTCTTTTCAAGTGTACAAGGGTCATTTTCAAACGTAGGAAAAAATACTGAAGGAGAGCAGCATCTACAAAAAATATTTTTAAAAGAGGAGGGGAGCCTAAATAAACTTTGGACAACATGAAATGAAACAACATCCACATTACATATTGAATAACAGGCGAAGTCTTTTCAAATTCAAGAAGACAGAAACCATATCAAGCATCTTCTCAAATCACAATGGCATAAAACTGGAAATCAGCTACAATAAAAAACAATACAAAAAATCAAACACCCTTTGACTAAATAGCATGCTATTAATCAAAGACTGGGTTACCAAAGAGATCAAAAAATAAAAATATAAAAAAATCGTGACAACAAATGACAATGAAAAAACAATAATCCAAAATCTATGGCACACAGCAAAAGTGGTATTGAGAGGTAAGGTCACAGCTCTAGAAACCCACTGCAAAATAACAAGAAAAAACAGTAATAAATTACCTAACCCTATAACTCAAAGAGTTAGAAAGAGAGCAACAAGAAAAGCCCAGTGTAAGCAGAAGGAAGGAAATAATGAACATAAGAGTGGAGATAAATAAACAATAAAAAGATCAACAAAACCAAGATCTGGTCTTTTGAAAGGATAAACAAAACTGATGAACCTCTAGCCAGGATCACCAAGAAGCAAAGAGAGAGGACCCAAATAAACAAAATCAGAAATGAAAGAGGAAAAATAACAACAGACCCCACAGAAATACAAAGGATTGTTAAAAAAAAATACTATGAACAACTCTGTTCCAACAAACTGGACAACCTGGAGAAAATGAACATATTCCTAGAAAAATACAATGTTTTAAAACTGAATCAGGAGGAATCTAAACATATCAATAGTCCAATAACAGTGGAATAAATTGAAGCAGTCATCAAAAGCTTCCAGCAAACAGGACCCTCAAGGAACCAAGATGGCGGCATACATAAACACCTATTTTGCTGCCCCACACAACAATTCCAAAACTACAACTTAACAACAAAACAAACATCATCCAGAATCACCAGAAAGCTGGCTGAGTGAAAATTCCACAAATAAAAGTAAAGATAGGACACTGTGACTCACAGGAGCAGCGAAGCGCAGCCTTGGAGATATGTGCAGAGAGAGGTTCAGAGCCATGCGCACACAAGCAGTAAAGGGCGGGCAGCAGAAAACCCGGCTGGTTTTCTCCAATGGGGAGGGCAGAGGCATCCCACTGCGCTGATTCCCCAGTTCCAGGCAAGGTCCGATGTCCAGGGAAAGCATGCTAAAACCCGACACAGCAGAGGTCTGCGAGTGTGAGGAGAGTGCGCGTAAACTTGGAACAGTAGTTTGCGTGTAAACTTGTGGACAGAAGTGCGCGACCACGCAGAGAGGACTCATGACTTGCTCCCTTGTTCGGGAGACCACTGGACTGCTTAGTTTTACAATGCTGGGTGAGACTTTGGGTGTGCAGAATCATTTGTAGCGAGGCAAGAGTTGTCTGGCAACAGGTGGAGACTGGTGGTGGCTTTCTCTCGGAGGTGCGCAGCCATTACCACCCAGCACAGAGACCCATTCGACCCATAGGGTGGAGCTGACATTACCTGCTCAGCCTGGAGACTCCGCCCATCCAACCTTAACAAAGCTCACCCTCACAGCCAATTGGCCTGGAAGTCAAACCCTCCTAGTGCTAACAACAATAAGCTGGGCTTGACTACAACAATACTGTACAACCCATAAAGGATTGCAGAAAGAATATCCACCTCAGGTAACTGGGGAGGCTGAGCCACTGTCCTTTAGAGGAAATCTACCACATAAAGCTAATGGACTAACTCAGGAAAGCAGCCACAATGCAGAGAAATGGAAAGAAATCAGGTGTGAAAGAAATGGAGGAAAAAAGACGACTAGACATAGAGTTCAAAACCAAAGTAATAAGGTTTTTCAAGAGGCTCCTTGAAAAGGCCGGTGAACATAATGAGAACTACAAGGAAATAAACAAGACCTATGAGGAAATGAACAACACCTATGAAGATATGAAAAAGGACCAACTAGAAATTAAGCATACACTGACTGAAATAAAAAAATATTATACAGAGAACTAAAAGCAGTCCAGATGACTGCAAAAACCAAGTCAAAGATTTAAAATACAAAGAAGCAAAATCCACTCAGCTGGAAAAGCAAGAAGCAAAAAGAATCCAGATAATTGAAGATAGTGTAAGAGGCCTCTGGGACAACCTGAAGTGTACCAACATCAGAATTATTGGGGTGCCAGAAAAAGAGAGAGAGCAAGATAATGAAAACCTACTTGAAGAAATAGTGACTGAAAACTTCCCACACCTGTTGAAAGAAATTGACTTAAAAGCCCATGAAGGGCACAGAACTCCAAAATATAAGAATCTAAAGAGGACCACACCAAGGCACATCATAATTAAAATGCCAAGAGCAAAAGATAAAGAGAGAATATTAAAAGCAGCAAGAGAAAAACAGTTAGTTACCTATAAGGGAGCACCCATACGATTGTCAGCGGATTTCTCAGCAGAAACTATGCAGGCCAGATAGGAGTGGCAAGAAATATTCAAAGTGATGAATAGCAAGAATCTACAACCAAGAATACTCTATTCAGCAAAGCTATCATTCAGAATTGAAGGTCAGATAAAGTGCTTCACAGATAAGAAAAAGCCAAAGGAGTTCATCACCACCAACCAATATTGTATGAAATGCTGAAAAATATTCTTTAAGAAGAGGAAGAAGAAAAAGGTAAAAATATAAATTATGAACAACAAATATACATCTATCAACAAATTAATCTAAAAATCAAGTGAATTAATAATCTGATGTACAGGATAAACTGGTAAATATAACAGAATCATGGACATAGAGAGGGAATGGACTAATTCTTGGGGAGAAAAGGGGTGTGGGAAGTGCAGCAAGAGACTGGATAAAAATCATGCAACAATGGGAGAGAACAGTCAGGGGGAAGTGAGGGCAGAGGTTTGGAAGGGTACCGGATGGAGGGGAGCTATAGGGGGAAAAATGGGGAACAATGTAATTAATAAACTGAATAATAAAGATTAAAAAAAATTTTTAAAGGCTTCCAGCAAACAAAAGCTCAAGGCCAGACAACTGCACATGAGAGTTTTACCAAATATTCAAGGAAGAACTAAAACCAATCCTCTTCAGACTATTCCGAAAAAATTCAAGAGGAAGGAATGCAGGAAACCAGTCATTATCTCACTAATAGAGATATAAATAGAACAAATAAGAAACCTGGTCAAACCTTAATGGATCTGTTTACTCACTGATTAGGTGAGACATTGGTAGCTAAAGCAGATGCCATCTTCAGTCTTAAGTATGAACTATTTACTCACCACTTAGGTGAGACATTAGCTACCCCTCTTTGGTCTTATGTTAAGTATGAACTATTCACATATTGTTTAGGTGACACATTGTTAATTGAAAAAGCTTCCACACTTTTAGTCTTATGTTAATTCTTGCTAGTTGATTTCATTGTTGGAATTTCCTGACCTAAAGGACATGGATGTATCACTTAGCCCTAATAAAAGGGAATAGCATAGCCAGAGCTGGCTTCCTCCCCCTAGAGGTGGATTCCCGCCTGGCCCCCATTATTCCCAAAATGGATGCTTTTCCAATCTCTCTTCATTTGTGTGCGGCCTTCTCCAGACGCTGAACATTGACATGGGAACCCAGGACACGCAGGACATGAAAAGGATTCCCACAAAGGAACACTTCCCAGCTCATTCTATGAAGACAGCATCACCCTAATACCAAAAACAGATAAAGATAACACAATTAAATAGAATTACAGGCTAATATCCCTCATTAATATAGATGCCAAAATCCTCAACAAAATTCTAGCAAATCGGATCCAGCAGTACATGAGAAAGATGATACACCATGACCAAGTAGGATTTATCCCAGGAAGGCAAGGATGGTACAATATCTTCAAATAAATAAGTACGATACATCACATAAACAAATTGAAAGATAAAAATCACAGTCATAACAATTGATGCAGAAAAAGCATTTGAAAAAATACAACACCCTTTCTTAATAAGAACACTCAGCAAGGTGGGAATGGAAGAATCATAATTCAAAATACAAAAAACCATATATGAAAAACCCACAGCCAACATCATACTCAATGGACAAAACTAAAACCATTTCCCCTAAAAACAGGAACAAGACAGGGATGCCCACTCTCACCACTCCTGTTCAACAAAGTACTGGAAGTATTAGCCATTGCAATTAGACAACAAGAAGAAATAAAAGGCATCCAAATTGGAAAAGAAGAAAAGCTATCCTTATTTGCAGATGACATGATATTGTACATAAAAAACCCTAAAGACACCAACAAAAAATATTAGACATAATAAATGAATTTGGCAATGTCACAGGATACAAAATTAATGCCCAGAAATCTATGGAGTTTCTTTACACCAATAGTAAACTTACAAAAAGAGAGATTAAAAAAGCAATGCCATTTACCATTGCTTCAAAAATATTAAGGTACCTAGAAATAAACTTTACTAAGGAGGTATAAAAGACCTACACACGGAAAACTAGAGGACACTGAAAAAAGAGATAGAGGAAAACATAAATAGATGGAAGAACATACCATGTTCATGGATTGGTAAAATCAACATCATTAAAATATCCAAACTACCCAAATCAATCCATAGATTCAACTCACTCCGCATTAATATACCAACAGCATATTGCACAGACCCAGAAAAAATTCTCCCAAAATTCATCTGGAATAACAAAATGACCCTAAACAGCTGTAGCAATCCTGAGAAAAAAAGAACAAAGTAGGTGGGATCTCAATAGCAGATTTCAAGCTGTATTACAAAGCCACTGTTCTCAAAACAGCTTGGTACTGGCACAAGGACAGATATATATACCAATAGAATAGAATAGAAAGTCCAGAAATTGATCCAAATGACTATGCTCAATTAATAGTTGACAAAGTAGGCATGAACATACAATGGAATCAAGACAATCTCTTTAATAAATGGTGTTGGGAAAATTGGACAGATACACGCAAATAGTGAAACTAGACCACCAACTTACACCATACACAAAAATAAACTCAAAATGGATAAAGGGCTTAAAAGTAAACAGGAACCCATAAAAACACTAGAGGTATCCACAAGCAGTGAAATTTTAGACATATGCTGAAGCAATTTCTTCACCGATTTAACTCCAAGGGCAATAGAAACTAAAGAGAAAATAAACAAATGGGACTACATTAAAATAAAAAGCTTTATTCATGGCAAAAACACCATCAACAAAACAACAAGAAATCCCACTGAATGTGAGAACATATTTGCAAATGTTATTACCAATAAAGTTTATTCTCCAATATTTACAGGGAACTCATACAACATAACAAAAGGAAGATAAGGATCTAATAAAAATGGACAAGGGGCCTAAATAGATCCTTTTTGAAAGAAGACAGAAGGAAAGCCAAGAGACATCTGAAAACATTCTCAAAGTCATTAATTATCTGAGAGATGCAAATCAAAACGACAATGAGGTTCCATCTCACACCTATCAGAATGGCTGTCAACAAATCAACAAATGACAACTGTTGGCCAGCATGTGGAAAAAAAGGAACCCTCCTGCAGTGCTGGTGGGAAGGCAGATTGGTGCAGCCACTGTAGAGGGCAATATGGAGTTTCCTCAGAAAACTAAAAATGGAACTTCCATTTGTCCTAGTAATCCCACTTCTAGGAATATAACCCAAGAAACTAGTAACACCAATCAGAAAGAATACACACAACCCTATGTTCATAGCAGCACAATTTACAATAGCTAAGATTTGGAAACAGCTTAAATGCCTATAAGCAGATCAGTGGATTAGAAAACTATGGTACATCTACACAATGGAATATTACACTGCTATAAAAAAGAAGTAAGTCTTACCATTTGCAGCAGCATGGATGGAACTGGAGAGTATTATGCTAAGTGAAATAAGCCAGGCAATGAAAGAAAAAGACCACATGATCTCACAAATTTATGGAAAATAAAGAACATTTTAACCTGATAAACATAAAGTGAGATACAGAAGATAGTAAAGCATCAAACAGACTGTTTGTTGGGAAGTGTTGAGGAGTGGGGGAAGAGATCAACTGAAGGACTTGTATGCATGCATATAAGCACAACTAATGGACAAAACACACTGGGGCAGTGGGATGAGGGCATGTGCCAGGGAGTAAGGGAGGCTGTGCAAAGGTCAATAGGAAAAAAAGGAAATATATGTATTACTATTTGTAATAATTTAAACAATAAAATAAAATTTAAAAAATAAAATAAGTAAATACAAAAAATAAAAAAGTAGAGACTTTTGCACTAGCTTAGGTAATATCTAAAATCATTATAGCCTTAGTTTGCCATAATGTAAATATGAATGTAAATTAAATCTTATATAAGATTATTTTTCTTTTCTTATTATTATTTAATAAGTCAATTCTTACCATGATTCTTCTTTTATGGTATAAATGATTAATTTATATTGTAATAAATTAGAACTTCCCCTGCCCATGAACAGAGTATTCACCTTGATCCAGGAAAGAATAAAATATAATATACACTGAGTGGCCAGATTATTATGATCTTTGAATGCATAATAATCTGGCCACTCCTATATAATAAAAGACTAATATGCAAGTTGTCCCCTCAACCAGGACTTCCACCAGCAGACAGGCTAGCCAGCCATCTATCCATCTATGTCCCCTCCCTTGTCCAGGCTGGCCGGACCCCACCCATACACCAATTCATGCACTGGGCCTCTAATATATACATATACATATACATATACATATACATATACATATACATATGCATATGCATATACATATACATATACATATACATATACATATATATATAATGTGTGTACATATATGTAAATATATATATATATTTATATACACACACACACACACACACACACACACACTCACACTCACACTTAGTGGCCAGATTATTATGTAATCACATATCATAATAATCTGGCCACTCAGTGTATATTCTTAGTAGAGCTATTCCCCTTTAGCTCCTTCATAAATAATTACTACTTTCAATTCAGACAGCAATAACAATCCTTTGTATTTCCACATGTTTTAACTTTTCAAATGATATTTATTTACCTATGTATTATCCTAAAAACAATCAATCTTTTGAGGAAAGATAATTATATCTCTATTTGGCAGATATATTAACTTTATAAGTATGGAGAAGTTTAATGATTTTGTTCCAGTCACATAGTTAATGTGATAACTAAATCTGAAACCCAGGTCTGTTCATTTTCATCTCTTTGTACTTTTCACTGTATCATTACCTAGCCTTGACTATTGATAATCCTGTAGCTGATAATGATAGCTAAATATTTATAAATAGTCAATGGCTTTCATTAATGTATTAATGCTCAAAACACAACTTATGTTTCAGCCTCTTCAAAGGGTAGATAACTTATCTGAAATTTTACAAGTTATAATCTATACTAATAAAAGGGTACTATGCTAATTACACTGGGTTGACCAGACATCTTCTGGTCATGCAATCCTCCTTCTAGACAAAGCCACAGTAGTGGGGGCCAAGGCAGAGGCAGTTAGAGGTAATCAGGCTGGCAGGGGAGAGCAATTAGGGGTGATCAGGCCAGCAGAGGAGGGCAGTTAGGGGCTATCAGGCAAGCAGGCAGAGGAGATTAGGGGCTGTCAGGCAGGTAGGCAGAGGCAGTTAGGGGCAATCAGGCAAGCAGGTGAGCAGTTAGGAGTCAGCAGTCCTAGATTGTGAGAGGGATGTCTGACTGCCTATTTGGCCCAATCTGCATCAGCAGTCAAACATCTGGAGGGGCCCCGTTTTAGAGAGGGAGCAAGCAGGGCTGAGGGACCCCCCTCTTCATGCACAAATTTTTTACACCAGACTTATAGTAAAAACATAAATCTGGATTGGCTACACAGTACTTCCCAGCAATCACCAAATCTCAGTGGCTTAAAACAAGTTAAGTTTAGTTTTCACTCATTCTATACACTGAGTGGCCAGATTATTACAATCTCTGAATGCATAATAATCTGGTCACTTAGTGTGTGTGTGTGTGTGTGTGTGTGTGTGTGTGGTGTTGTGTGATGTGTCTGTAGATAGATAGATAGATAGATAGATAGATAGATAGATAGATAGATAATAGATAGAGACAGATAGATATATTAGAGGCCCAGTAAATGAATTGGTTCATGGGTGGGATCCGGCCAGCCTGGCCAGGGGGAGGGTACATGACCAGTTGGTCAGCCTGCCTGCTGGTGGAACTCCTGGTCAAGGGGCCAATTGCATATTAGCCTTTTATTATATAGGCTGTACACTGAGTGGCCAGATTATTGGGCATTCAGAGATCATAATAATCTGGCCACTCAGTGTATATCTAACATAGACCAGCAGAGAGCTCGCTTCTTACTTAGTTCTTTCAGTGACCAGACTTGCAGAGATTCTACCATCTTGTAACTATTCTCTCTGAGAGGCAAAGCCTTTTTGGTCAACAAGGAAGAGGAGCAGAAGAAATGAATAATTCATATTCTTTATCCTAGGTTTTGATCCAGAAGTGACACACATTACTTTTACTTACAGCCTATGGGCCAGAACTTGTAATATAACTTATTCTCCCTTAACTAAAAAGAGACTGGGAAATGTAGAGGAATGCCTGGATGTTTGATGAGCACTAAATGCCTTTGCCATGATAGTTAATGTTTATTGATTTCTTAAGATATGTCAGGCACTGAGCTAAGCACATTGTGTCATTGCCTCATTTGATCTTTACTAGATTCCTGTTCTATAAAAATAACAATTATACTGAGAAAAGAACCAAGTTTGATAATAAAATCTGCACAAGATTTCACAGATGGCAAATAGCAGAGCCAAGATTCACAACTCGGATCATTCTGATTCTAGAGTCAACTGCAAGTTAATTTATTCAAATCCAAATGCCTTTATATATCTTCCCTTTAGTCATCTTGAAGTCTTTTGTTTGAATGAGACATAGCTTTCACTTATTCCCTCCCACACTTGACTTCTATTTCCACTTTTATTTGCATTTTAAATATATGAAGCATAATGAGTAAGAAATGGCAGGTGAATGAATGATAAAGAACCTTGTAGTTGTATTTTTCTCCTTTCCCATGAGAGCACACATATTTAATTGTTTGAATCTGCTTACTGTTGATCCAATACATACAAGTTATCCCTATTAGGAGGCCTTCCTTAAATATAAGACAATGACTATTATCTGCCCTGTTTCTACTTGTAATGGCCAAATGACACAGAATATGCCTGTTTTAAGACATTTCCTTTTATAGCTATTTACAACTATGGTCATAAAACTATACTTGGCTGTAAAGAGAGGTCATGTCAAATATATATGAAATGATCATTTTCCAGAAAATCTTAAATAAGAGTTTTTAAATAGCCCTACTGTTCTAAAATTCAATTATCAAGAAATTTAGTTATACCTGAACATTCAAGATAATTTTTTATGAATTGAGATTTTGAAAACTCCTGAAACACTGGAAACTATTTCTTGAATAAATGCCTTTTATTAAATATTAAATACACTAACCAGTATCTCATAGACCCATTTAACTTGGGTATAGAAAACCATCCCCCTCACTTTGTCAATAAATAGTATGAGAGAAATTATTTATTCATAATCAGGCAAATATCAGTAAAACAAAGGTAAGCTATGAGGCCTCCAGGAACTTTCAATCCAGACACATTCAAAATAATAGTGATTTTTATAAAATCTTGGTCCTAGAATTTTAAAATTAAATTCTCTTAAAATATTATAAATGTTTTCATTAGGTAAGGTAACACATTTCTATTCACATATTTATAACTCATAGCCTAGAATAATTATATTCAATTAGAGGCCTGGTGCACAAAATTCGTGCATGGAGGGGGTATTCCCTCAACTCAGTCTGCACCCTCTCTAATTGGGGACCCCTTGTGGGATGTCCAACTGCCATTTTGGGCCTGATCCCAGGTATCTGGCCTAAACTGGTAGTCAGACATCCCTCTCACAGTCTGGGACCACTGGCTCCTAACTGCTCACCTGCCTGCCTGCCTGATTGCCCCTAACTGCTTCTGCATGCCAGCCTGATCACCCCTAACTGCCCTCTCCTGCAGACCTGATGTCTCCCCAACTGCCCTTCTCTGATGGTCAATTTGGTTCTGATTGGTCGGTTCCTATGCCAGTAAGCATCAAAAGCTCTGCCTCCTAAAACAGCCATTGGTTCCCCACAGCACCCACCTTTGGTTATGATTGGTTGGTTCCTATGGCAGTAAGCATCAAAAGCTCCACCTCTTAGGCAGCCATTAGCTGCACACAACACCCACCTTTGGTTATCATTGGTCAGTTCCTATGCTAGTCAGTGTCATAAGCTCTGCCTCCTAGGCAGCCATTGGTTCCCCACAGCACCCACCTTTGGTTCTGATTGGTTGGTTCCTATGCCAGTCAGCATTTCCAGTCCTATCTCTGGACCTGATCAAAGAAGCAGGGCTTAACAGCAGCCCTGTGCCAGGGAGCGAAAGAAAAGCCTGGCTGCTGGCAAAGATCAGAAAGAAAGAGGGAGAGAAAGAGAGAGGTAAGTACATTGATCAACAGTTTCAACTGAGGCTGCAGATCAGACCCTGACTCACTTTCTGGGACTCAGCCATCTGAGCAGTCAGTGTTGAGTCACCAGGCTGCAGCTGAACAACCTAGCCCTCACTTCAGGATGGTCTGCATTTGTCTAAGGCTTGGCCCCTTCTCAAGCCTCAGGCTTTAGGTTTGGGAAGTGCTGCCCCCTCCTCCGCCCCGTCCCACCTCTCCAACCTCAGGCCTGGCCCCTCTGATGGCCAGCTGGAAGTGACCTGGATGCTGAGGAGGTTCCCAGGACCCAGGTATGTATGCAAATTAACCATCATCTTTGTTCAGTTAATTTGCATACTCACTCTGATTGGCTCTGGGTCTAGCAGAGGTATGGTAAATTTATATGTTTCTCTATTATTAGGTAAGATATGTGTTATTCATTACCAGAAAATAGCTAAGGATCTACTCAAAACAAGTATAGAAAGACAGCAAATATAGAAACATGGCTAAAATATATGAAATATTGATTGGTAATGTATTAACTGTGGTGGTATAGAAATTTTTACATATATCTTTGTATCATGTTACTTATGCATGAATTTGGATTGCTTTTTTATTAATTTTTATTCTTTGAATTCATTAGGGTGACATTGGTTAATAAAATTATATAGATTACAGATATACAATTATATCTGTATATTGTATTTTGTGTTCACCATACCAAGTCAAATATCCCTCTATCACAACTTATTCCCTCTTCTACCCTCTTCTAACTGCCCCATGAAGTGTTTATGAGGTTCTTTTTTTTTTGCTTAATCTCTTCACTTTTTTCACTGAGCACCCCAACTCTCCTCCCCTCTGAAAGCTGTTAGCATGTTCTCTGTATCTATGAATATTTTTATTTTGTTTGTTAGTTTATTTTATTCATTAGATTCAACATACAAGTGAAATCATATGGTACTTTTCTTTCTCTGACTAGATTATTTAACTTGGCATAATACTCTCCAGTTCCATGCATGCAAAATAAAAAAGTCAAAAGATTTAAACACAATAGTAGTTTATATTTATTTAAAATGGTTTACCTCATGATTTTAATTATCTTTCCTGACTTACAAGGACAAAAAGAGTAATTTCATGCCAAACCAAAAAGAAAAACTATGTTTTTAATATGTGTCACTTTGGTCTAACAGAGCAGAAGTTCTGAATTATTGTCTTAGTTGCATGAATTTGGACAAGCAGGAAATAGTCACACCTATTTCTTTTATTTGTAAAATAGGGATGAAATACCTTCTCTCTAAACAACATAGTTTTGTTGTACAAATTATGTAATTTAATGTATATGAAATATTTTGGGAAAGATGAAAATTAATTTATAGTATATGATTTTGTGTATTAACATCAGAAACTAATATTCCCTTCATATGCATCAATATAACTTTTCCAACATTTTCCCTCCTCCATATTTTGCTGTTTTGTTTACTCACCAAAATAAGAAATCAGAAAAAGTCCAAGAAGCTAGGTTACTTGTGCTAAGTTCTATAGTGAATGCCAGACAAATTTTAAACGTTATTATTCTTTGGGTGCCTTCTATGTGCATATGTGTGAGGCACTATACTAGCTGGTTTAAATGTATGTTATTTCTTCATTCTTTGTCTAATTCTGTGTGGTAGGTTTTATAAATATAGATAGATGATGATAGATAGATGACAGACATAGATAGATAGATCATAAGTAAATTTCTCAAGGTCACAAGGCTGGTAATTAGAAGAGCCAAGATTCATATCAGGTTTATCAGCCTCCATGGTCACATGCTAGGGCAATGTTAACTTTCTTTTGGCATGCGTACATGTTTTGTAAACATTGAAGTGGTACAGAATGGCATTTTTAAAAACTCACTTGCTTTCTCTAATAATATAAATGGTTCTGTTCTCTTGACCTTATGTTTCTGTCCTGAAAATCTTTTCTGACTTGCCCTTTCTGTAATACTAAAATTTTTCTGATTTAATTTATCATAGTCAAGAAACTTGGAGCCGTTTTGAGTTTAAAGTTTTTACAAGGATATCCTTTCCCCCTGGATTTGATTATCTCATTGACAGCAGTTGATATCCCCATGCATAGGAATGTATTTACCTATAGGTACATAAGTAATTCATTTATAAAATTGAATTATCTGAATAGAGAAATTGCGTGTTTTGATAGTGTAGTTGTTCTTCAGCAATGTACAACTGATAAAAGCCAGATGGAAAGCGGAAACAGTTCATTTCATGACTCTTTGAGAGTTTAAGTTTGTTAACTCTTGCACTTCACATTTTTGAAGTTCAGTAGTACGGTGAAAGCAATTTGTTGGGGGAGTTTTTAATATGCAAAGTGGTCAGTAAGAGTTTATAACTTTTTGTGCCATGGGAAAGAGTTTGGGCTATAGGAAAGTTTCAGTGACAACATTAATTAATCTTCCTTAAACTATTATTTATTATTCCTTATTTATTTTCTGTATTTTTTTCATAAAAAATGCTTCATGTTTTTTATATTTGCTATGCTCTTTTATGTGGGCAAGAGCTTATTTTTACTATCTTCTAAGTATTTTGCTGAAACTGGTTTAGCTCAGTGGATAGACCATCGGCCTCCAGACTGAAAGGTCCCAGGTTCGATTCTAGTCAAGGGCATGTACGTTGGTTGAGGGCATATCCACGGTAGGGGATGTGCAGGAGGCAACTGATCGATGTTTCTTTCTCATCAATGTTTCTGGCTTTCTATCACTCTCAACTTCCTCTCTGTAAAAAAATCAATAAAATATATTAAAAACATATTTTACCACATGAACACATATTCATATGCTATTTGGTTCAAATGTAGCACATAAATATATTTCTGAATAAAACATTTCTCATTTTTCTTAAAATAACTATTTAAATTGTAGTTAATAATGTAAGCAATTTATGGATTATAACAACCCATGTAGCAATATTCTGAGATATGTATTATTAACATCATAAACTAATATTACCTTCATATACATCATATTCAATATTCAAACTGAACAAACTGAAGCTTGGTGGGTTTACAGAACTTTCCCATAATCAGAAAACTAAGCAGCAGTGGAATGAGATTGGAACTCAGACAACCTGATTTCATAGTCTATGTTATTAACCACTACTCTATATCATTTATTAATTAAGAAACCAGTCTAGCATAATAGTTTGTTAAGCACTATCCAAAGAAAGCAGGCCTTTTTTAAAAATTCTAAATAGTGGTACCACCATTACTCCACTCTCACATCTCCCTCTCATTCACTCGTCAAGAAGAATGACTTGCTAATAACTGCAGACTCTACCTCTGCTATGACTAATTCCATTATCTCTGCCACCATATTAGTTCAAGCCCTGATAGCCTATCACACCTACACTACTACTACCTCTCCCAGGTCCAATGATCTACAAGACTATGCTATGCTACATACCACTACCAAAGACATATTCTTTGTCTACAGTTATAATTAGGACACTGGTCTTAAATATTTACACTACTTTTACAGTTACTCATTTTGACATTCAGGGTGTTTAATAATCTGTACTCAGTGTTCCTTTCCATGCCTATTTCTTAGCTTTAACACATATGTTCTATGTTTCAAGCTAAAGAAACTACTCTTAAATCCCTATTCACAGTCTTATATGATTTTGTATTCATACCTTTGTTCAATACTGTTCCCTCTATCTACAATTCCCTTCTTTATAATTTGTCTTTTGATAATCTACTTAAATTATCAAAGCACATCTCAAATTGTACTTTATCTATGATTTTGCAGCCAGTTCTAACTTGTACAGTTGTTTGTATTTACCTCCAAAGGTTGAACACTCTTCAGATTGTTTTGTAACTTGACTTTCTATATCATGAAGAGATTCAGCTATTTCTTTCCTCAATTTAATTTACTTTTTAGATGATAAAATTATTAAGGTATATTCTACACATTCCAAACCAAAATCCTTGGACTTAGTATATACTAATTACCAAAGAGTAAGATGAAAAATTGCCATTTGATACAATCTAGCTAGATATAGCCATTAAGTCAGGCAGGAAAAGACAGTTTATTATATCAATTACAGGTGGAATTTAAAAAGCCAAACGGATAAAATAAGAAAATAGAATGATGGTTACCACATTCTGAAAGATGAAGTAATTGAAGAATTATTGTAAGGTACAAACTTTCAGCTATTATATAAATATGTTCTGAAGATCTAATGCACAGCATAGTGATTATATACAAAAATACTGTATTATAAACTTTGAAGATATTAAGATACAAAATCTTAATTGTTTTCACTATTAATAAATAATATTTATGTGACATGATAGAGGTGTTAGCTAACACTATTATGGTAATCACATTGCAATATATAAAGTTATCAAATCACCATATTGTATACCTTAAACTTACACAGTGTTATATGACAATTATATATCAGAAAGAAAAAAATTAGGGGTGAATTGAAATGTTTAATAACAACATCATGGAATGTCTAGCTAAACAGGAAACATTAAAATAAAAGCTTGGTAAAGACGAGGTAGTGATTCATGTAGATATATTTTTAAAAATGTATTACAGCAGAGTATACAATCAGTGCAAATAATCCGAGGGGGAGCAGGCCTAATATGTTCAAGGAAGACTAAGGAAATCATTGTAGCAGGAGAATAGTAGGTGAGAGGTACATCCACACTGGAGGACATTTTAAGACATCATAAAGACTTGGGCTTTTACTTTTGTGTTCATTGTGGCTTTATTCCAGTGGCCAAGACATGAAAAAAAAAAACAGTGTTCTTGAATAGATGATTGGATAAAGAAGATGTGGTACATATATACAAAGAAATACTACTCAGCCATAAGATAAGATTTTCAACAACATGAATAGACCTTGAGAATATCATGCTAAGCAAAATAAGTCAAATGTAAAAAACTGAAAACCATATGATTTCACTCATATGTGGGATATAAAATTGAAAGCAATAAATGAACAATCAAGAAAAACAAACAAAAACTTTTACATAGACAACAGTATGGTGGTTACCAGAAGGAAGGGGTGGGACTAGTAAAGTTCTAAGAGCTTCAAATATACAGTGATAGAATAAGATTTGACTTTGTTTAGTGGATACACAATGCAATATGCAGATGATGTATCATAGAATGGTACACTTGAAACCTATATAATCTTAGTAACTAATTCACACCAGTAAATTATTTAAATAGATAAGATAAATTAGTAGGTATCAAGTTGAAAGAGGACCAGAAATCATAATTATTTGCAGTAAAGGTGAGCATGAAATGAGAAATGTTGACTGTGTGTAAATCCAAAGGGCAAGACCCCAGGTTCTTGTAAATTTTTTTCAGTGGCTTACTTGATGACTTTATGACTTATTTGGCCAGTTGCTTTCAACATTTGGAGTAGACAATAAAAATATACATGGAGCATGATAATAAAACACAGACAAACTCACATTAGACTAAGAAAATAGTATTTCATTAGGTAGAAATTCATGCAATACTCAAGTAATGTTTAATTTGACATTTCAGTCACCAGTAATGTGGCAATTAATTGCTGGACCATCTATGCATTGTAATGATTGATATGTAGCAGAAAATCCACCCTAGGCTCAAAAATATTACTTTTACTGATAACTGAAAGTCTAGGTCCTGGTTTTAAAATACATGTTTATGATAATAAAAACAATCAGTTCTTAACTGAGAGAATATTAATTTCTAAGTTTGGTTTGGATTGAAATAACTTGAGGCTAATGAGTCTCTGGGAGAAAGAGACTCATAAAGAGAATGGGCAAATTGTATAGAAAAGAAGGCAGAATTGGCAAAGATAAATTAAAGTCTTTTATAATTTTGATCACTGGTATTAGGAATCACTGTACAATCAAATCAGCTGTTTGATTGTACAGAAAGAGATAAATGATTACTTTCTTATTCACATATAGATATAGCCCTCTAAGAGAAAGATGCCCCTTTGTTTAAATTTTTATATAAATTCTACCAAAATGTATGCCAGTTCTCTTAGTCACATTTTTCTACATGCACAGTATAAACTAAAACTTTGAACTCATCTATGAAGTACAAAGTTAGCTGAATATTTAAAAATTATACAGAACCCTTGATTAATGAAGATAGCTAATATGTATAATTTATTTTCTTTTTTTGTTATATATTATAATTTATTGTTATTAGAAATATATTTGGAAATACATAAAGACAATACATATGAGTATATCAAATATATCAAATGGTATACTATTTATATACATTTTTTAATTTTTAATTTTTTATTTTTCATTCGTTAAAGTATTACAAATAATAGTACATATGTTTTTATTTTCTCTCCCCATTGTCCTCCCCCTAGACTCCCCTAACCCCCAACACATGTCCTCACATGCCCCCCCCACCCCAGTGTTTTGTAACCATTGGTTATGCTTATATGCATGCATACAAGTCCTTCAGTTGATATCTTACAGCCCCCGCTCCCCTCCCTCCCCAGCCTTCTCCCATCTTTTTCCCCTCTTTCTTTTCTTTAAAAAGATCTTTCATCTGCATACCGGAAATAAATGTATAAGAACAAAAAATGTTTATGTATCAGTTTCAATGTCCAACTGTTCTGAGTCCCAGTTTCAATGCCAAATAGTTCCTTATGTCTACATGTCAGCAATGGTATCTAGAAGGTGGACATATTGTGGCAATGCAGGTGCCACCCTCTCTGGTTTGGTCCTGGGCCAACTACAACAATGCACAGCTGCTGACTGCTAGCATGGCAAGGTGTCGTCAGTGTCTCCCATCTCTGGATTGTCTTCACGATTGGAAGAGACCTGTGGGTTCCTCATTGTTGCAGGAACCCATATGGTCTTGGAGTTGTTTTCTGAAAATACAAAAACATATTCTCGACCAAAAGTTAATAAAGGGATCTTTTCTGTAAATTAGACTTGGGATTCTTTTTATTTTTGCCCAAATGATTTTACTGTGGCTTATTTTAACATCATGTGTGTTTTTCATGGGTGTCCTGCTGTTGGCATTACAAAGAGAAGTTACTTTTCTGGAGTAAGAATTTTCTAGATGTAATTTACTTACATGATATTTTTCCTTACATGATATTACCCCACTATCCCCCCTTTTTGAATTAATGGGGGCTTTTGGAAATTTTATATTGCAGTCTTGGTAATGTTAAATTTTAATTGTTTGCACACAAATATGACTGCTTTAAGTTCTTTGGATGTTAGGCATTTTTACAATGAGATAAACCACTGATAGAAATTTCAGTGAATATTTTAGGAACAGCTTTTTGTCCAGTACACTTAAATTTTCCTGAGTATTCCCTTATTTCACTTGACCATTTTAAATTAGTCTGAAAACTTGATTACTGTTTTCCTGTCAAATTTAATACTCAAGCAAAAATCTTAGTTTACCCTGTAAATATTAGTGGAAAGGATTGTTTGCATTTTTGAGTAGGATCTGAGCATTCCTGGTACTAGACTGAAATTAGATATAGGGCAGCTGTTGCTGGCTGATCCTATGTCTGTAACCTGGGTCCCAATCTGACCTGTTCGTGGGAGGTGAAGCTGCCATGGGGGCAGGAGACCTCCCTCAGAAGGGTTGAGAGTTCAGGCCCCTGCAAAGTGAGTGGGTGAGGGTCTGTGCCCCTCCTCTGTTGACCTTTTAGTTCTGTCCTTTTAGCCCCTCTGCAACTGTGCCTGTCTTAGGTTGTTCGTTCCCTGAGGAATCTTACCCATCTCTGGCTAACCAGCCATCCTCCGGAGCCAAACAGGGTGATGTGAGGTTCAGTTCTGTCTCCTTTGTTGTCTATGTCCCGTGGCCTCCACGTCCAGCACCTGCCTTGGGATCCCCTCGCCTGATGGTGGGGTTCTGGTACTGATCACATGTCTCGGGGGGCCCAAGTTTCTTCTTCAGGGAGGGCCCAGTACACATCATTGGGCGAGAGACAGATCTATGGTGCCAGCTGCCCAGAGGCTTCAACCACAGCTTAAACTGACAGCTCAGGCAATAGCTGTGTGCACTTGTACTGTAAAAAGTGGGTCCCTCTTGGCAAAAAGGGCAAGAGGGGCCAATATAGAATGCTAGAGTGCCTTCCAAGTGCTTTAATTCCTTCTGAAAAAGATTAATTCCTTTCCTATCCATTTTAAATTGCTGCCAAATTTTCAAAGAATTGGTTTGTAAGTTTCTTTGTCAAATATCAAAAATTATAACAACATTGTAGAATAATATCATGTAAGGGTATTATGGTGTTACAGGAGGTTAAGGGGGGCCTAGCCTAAAGACTGGTGTCCATAGGAGATGACATGCTCTAGGCCATGTCAATTCAATTTCAAACTGGCTGCCAATTTTTTATAACTTTATATAAACTTTGTCAGGGATGTAAAAACACAAATTACCTTAGATCAAGGGTCAAATATATTGACTTTCCCCCTTAGTCCCACCACCTCCCCCTTACCCTGAGGTTTGACATTCTGATGGATTTTTCTCAATCTCTGGTTTTGTCCTTGTTCATCAGTCTATGCTGTTCATTATATTCCACAAACTAGTGAGATCATGTGATATTTATCTTTCTATGCCTGGCTAATTTCACTTAGCATAACACTCTCCAGCTCCATCCATGTTGTTGCAAATGGTAGAAACTCCTCTTTTACCACAGTGTAATATTCCATTCTGTACATGTACCATAGTTTTTTTAATCCCCGCATCTGCTGATGAGCACTTAGGCTGTTTCCAAATCTTAGATATGGTAAATTGTGCTGCTATGAACATAGGGGTGCATATATCCTTTCTAATTCTCGTTTCTAGTTTCTTGGGGTATATTCCTAGAAGTGGGATCACTGGGTCAAATGAGAGCTCCATTTTTAGTTGTTTGAGGAAACTCCATACTGTTCTCCACAGTGGCTGCACCACACTACACTCCCACCAGTAGTGCAGGAGAGTTCCTTTTTCTCCACATCCTCACCAGCACTTGTCGTTTGTTGATTTGTTGATGAAAGCCATACTGACTGGTGTAAGATGGTACCACATTGTTGTTTTGATTTGCATCTCTCAGATAATTAGTGACTTTGAGCAGGTTTTCCTGTCTTTTAGCCTTCCTTCTTTCCTCCGTCGAAAAGATTTTCTTTAGGTCCGTTGCCCATTTTTTTATTGGATCATTTGTCTTCCTTTTATTGAGTTGTGTGAGTTGACTGTAGATGCTTGAGATTAAACCTTTATCACTGATAACATTTGCAAATATGTTCTCCCATAAAGTGGGTTTTCTTATTGTTTTATTGATGGTTTCTTTAGCTATGCAAAAGCTTTTTATTTTGATGTAGGCCTATTTGTTTATTTTCTCTTTAGCTTCCATTGCCCTAGGAGCGGTATCAGTGAAGAAGTTTTTTTGGCATATGTCTGAGATTTTTCTTCCAGTGGATTACTCTAATATTTTTTCTGGTTTCCTGTCTTATGTTTAAGTCCTGAATCCATTTTGAGTTTATTTTTTTGCGTGGTGTAAGTTGGTGGTCAAGTTTCATTTTTGTTCATGTATCTGTCCAATTTTCCCAACACCATTTATTTAAGAGACTGTCTTGACTCTATTTTATGTTCATGCCTCCTTTGTCAAATATTAATTGAGCATAGTGGTTTGAATTGATATCTGGATTCTCTATTCTTTTCCATTGGTCTATATGTCTGTTCTTCTGCCAGTACCAGGCTTTTTTTTAGGACAGTAGCCTTGTAATACAGCTTGAAATCTGGTATTGAAATCCCACCGACTTTGTGCTTCTTTCTCAGGATTGCTGTGGCTTTGGGGATCTTTTTATTCCAGATGAATTTTTGAAGAGTTCTTTCTAATTCTGTAAAATATGTTGTTGAAATTTTAATGGGGAGTGCATTAAATTTATAGATTGCTTTGGGTAGTGTGGACATTTTAATGATGTTGATTCTCCCAATCCGTGAACATGGTATGTTTTTCCATCTGTTTACATCTTCCTCTATCTCTTTTTTTATTGTGCTATAGTTTTACACGAATAGGTCTTTTACCTCCTTAATTAAGTTTGTTCCTAGGTATCTTATTTTTTTTGGTGTGACGGTAAATGGGATTGCTTTTTTAGTTTCTCTTTCTGTAAGTTCACTATTGGTGTATAGATATGCCATACATTTCTTGGCGTTATTTTTGTATCCTGCTATGTTGCTGAACTCATTTTTTTTAGTCTATTTGCTTTTTTTTTAATGGAGTCTTTTGGGTTTTTATGTACAATATCATGTCATCTGCAAATAAGGATAGCTTTACTTCTTCTTTTCCAATATGGATGCCTTTTATTTCTTTTTGTTTAATTGCAATGACTAATACTTCCAGTACTATGTTGAACAGGACTGGTGATAGTGGGCATCCCTGTCTTGTTCCTGTTCTTAGGGGAAATGGTTATAGTTTTAGCCCATTGAGTATGATGTTTGCTGTGGGTTTATCAAATATGGCTTTTATTACGTTGAGTTATCATCCTGCTATTCCCACCTTGTTGAGAGTTTTTATCAAGAAAGGGTGTTGGATTTTGTCAAATGCTTTCTCTGCATCAATTTATATAACAATGTGTTTTTTATCTCTCAATTTGTTTATGTGATGTATCACATTTATTGATTTGTGGATATTGTACCATCCTTACATTCCTGGGATAAATCCTACTTGGCCATGGTGTATGATCTTTCTGATGTACTGCTGGATCCGATTTGATAGAATTTTATTGAGGATTTTGGCATCTATATTTATGAGGGATATTGGCCTGTAATTCTCTTTCATTATGTCATCTTCATCTGTTTTTGGTATTAGGGTGATACTGGCTTCATAGAAGGAGTTTGGAAGTGTTCCATCCTCTTGAATTTTTTGGAATAATCTGAGGAGTATAGGTTTTAGTTTTTCCTTCAATGTTTGGTAAAACTCCCTGTGAATCTGTCTGGCCCTGGACTTTTGTTTGCTGGAAGCTTTTTAATGACTGCTTCAATTTCTTCCATAGTTATTGGTCTATTGATCTGTTTAGATTCTTCCTGGTTAAGTTTTGGGATGTTATATTTCACTAGGAATATATCCATTTCTTCCAGGTTGTCCAGTTTGTTGGAGTACAGTTGTTCATAGCATTTGTTAACAATCCTTTGTATTTCCATGGGGTCTGTTGTTATTTCACCTCTTTCATTTCTTACTTTATTTACTGGTGTCCTCTCTCTTTGCTTCTTGGTGAGCCTGGCTAGAGGTTCAACAATCTTGTTTATCCTTTCAATGAACCAGAGCTTGGTTTTGTTGAACTTCTATATTGTTTCTTTGGTTTCTATGTTGTTTATCTCTGCTCTGATCTTTACTCTTCATCCTTCTGCTTATACTGGACTTTTCTTGTTGCTCTCTTTCTATGTCTTTGAGTTGTTGTGTTAAATAATTTATTGCCATTGTTTCTTGTTTTTCGCAGTAGGATTTCAGAGCTATGAACTTCCCTCTCAACACTGCTTTCTTTGTGTCCTATAGATTTTGGATTATTGTGCTATTGTTGTCATTTGTTGCCATGATGTTTTCTATTTCTTCCTTGATCTCTCTGGTAACCCAATTATTGTTTAATAGCATGCTGTTTAGTCTCCATGTGTTTAATTTCTTTGGATTGATTTTATTGTAGTTGATTTCCAGCTTTATGCCACTGTGATCTGAGAATATGCTTGATATGATTTCTATCTTCTTGAATTTGGAGAGACTTTTCCTATGACCCAATATATGGTCTATCTTTGAAAAGACCCATGGGCACTGGAAAAGAATGTATATTCTGTGGCTTTTGGGTGAAATGATCTGAAGATGGCAATTAATTCCATCTGGTCTAGTGAGTCATTGAGGATTGATGTTTCTATACTGATTTTTTGTTTACAGGATTTGTCCAATGGTGATAGTGGGGTATTAAATCTCCTACTATGATTGTATTCCTGTCAATCTCTCCCTTGATATACTCCTGGAGTTTTTTTATGTGTTTGGGTGCTCCTGTATTAGGTGCATATATGTTTACCAGAGTTATTTCTTCTTGTTGGATCACTCTCTTTAGTATTATGAAGTGGCCTTCTTTGTCTCTTGTTATATCCTTCACTTTGCGATCTAATTTGTCAGATATAAGTATTGCTACCCCAGCTTTTTTTTCATTTGCATTCGCCTGAATAACCTTTTTCCATTCTTTCACCCTCAGAGTCTGTGCGTCTTTTTTTTTTTCTTTCGGAGGTAGGTTTCTTGTAAATAGCAGATATAGGGGTCGTGTTTTCTTATCCAGTCCATTACCCTATGGCTTTTCATTAGAGCATTTAAATCATTTACATTTAAATTTATTATTGATAGGTACTTATTTGTTGCCATTTTTGTTCTTTACCCCTGTGTTCCTTCTTCGCTTCCTATTTCTTTTTACAGCAGACACTTTAGCATTTCGTGTATTGCTGGTTTGGTGGTAATGTATTTCCTTATTCCCTTTTGGTCTGTGATGCTCCTGATTTGACCTTCAATTTTGATTGATAGCCTTTCTTGATACCGTATTGTAGGATTCAGACCCTTTCTTTGCATGACTTTGTATATTTCATTCCATTCTTTTCTGGACTGATAATTTTCTGTTGAGAAACCACTTGCTAATCTGATGGGGGTTCCTTTGTAGGTGACTTTCTGTCTCTCTCTGGCAGCTTTTAAGATTCTCACTTTGTCATTGATGTTTTCCAATTTGATCATAATATGCCTTGGCAATATGCCTTTTGGGGTTTATTTTGCTTGGAACTCTCTGAGCTTCTTGGATTTGTGTGGGTTTTTATTTCTTATATCAGGGAAGTTTTCTGTCATTATTTCTTCCAACAGGTTTTCTATTCCTTGCTCAGTTTCCTGTCTATGTGGAAGCCCTATTACATGGATCTTGTTTTGTTTCATGTTGTCCCAAAGTTCCCTTAGGCTCTTCTCCTGCTTTTTAATTTTTTTTTCTAGAAGCTGCTCTACTTGGGTATTTTTTCCTACCTTGTTTTCTAGCTCACTGATGCAGTCCTCTGCTTCTTCTAGTCTGCTCTTGTTATTTTTTATGGAGTTCTTTACATTAGCAATGTCACTTTTCATTTTTTCTTGGCTCTTCGTCATTTCTTCTTGGCTCTTCTTCATTTCTTCTTGGGTCTTCTTCATTTCCTCTTGGTTCTTCTTCCATTCTTCTTGGTTCTTACTCATAATGTCAAACTTGTCTTCCATTCTCTTCAGCCACCTTATGACCATTTCTCTGAATGCTTTCTCTGACAGGTTGCTTGCTTCCATTTCGTTTACCTCTTTTTCTGGTGAGGCTTGTTTATATTTCATTGGCGGGCTTTTTCTTTGTCTCCCCATGGTCTCTTTTCTCTGTTGTCTGGTTATGTAGTTATCACTCTCCTGCGTTGATTTAAAGGCTCAAAATTCAACTCAACCAGGTTCATTGCACCAGGCACTGAACAGGAATGTATTCACCGTATTGGTAACTCCAAATTAAAGGTGATTGCCAGAGAAAGGCAAATTAGGTGGTAGGTGAGAAGTAAGAGATTAAGAGAAAACACACACACACACACAGAAGAAAGAAAGAAAGAAAGAAAGAAAGAAAGAAAGAAAGAAAGAAAGAAAGAAAGAAAGAAATGCTAAAATGGAATTGGGGAAAGGGGTAGAAGTAAAAAGAAATAAAAGGGGAATAAACTATAAATATGGGTTGTAAACTCCTATAGGACAGCCACTATCCCAACAAAAGCCAGCAACAAGTACCTGGAGATTGATACAAACTACATACAACAACTAATATCATGGGAGGTGAGGGACACAGAAGCATAAATCTATCAAAAAAAACAATGCAAACAACAACAACAAAACAAAAAACAATGCCAAGAAAACCCACAAAACAAACTAAAAGAAAATAATAAGTAAACCAATCTCACAAAGATGCATAAAATATCGATATAATCAGCAGTCATGTAAACAACAACAACAGAACAGAGAGAAAAACAATTCAGGACAGTGAAGTCAAAGAAGTGAGAGGTGTGTATGGACTTGGAGCAGGTGGTTGGAGTTTAAATATATAAGTGGGATGAAATTTTAACAGGGGGTAAAAAGAAAGAATAAGGAAAATCTAAAGCAGGAAAAGTGTAAGAGGATCCAGACACTAAATAGGGAAAGGTTAGCAAGAGAGTGGTGGCATAAAGGTGATGTTGGGGTAGAGTAAAAAGATACTAAAGGGTAGATGAAAATAGACTGTGTATCACTAATCTCAAAGTAGAATAAATAGGAAATAAAATGGAACTTAAAAAAAGGTTAAATAGTAGTAGAAGTAAAATTGATTACTTAATTTGTGTTACACAAGAGTCAATTTGTGATTCAGCCCCTGAGTGGCAGTGTTTCTGGATCGACCTATAGGTCTATTTGTCCTCTCTTGCCTGAACTAAATCCTGCTATGCCTGTGGTATTCAATACTGATTTGTCGGTATGTGCTGCCCCAGAGCTGCCTCTCTAATGTTAACAGCCTGTTCCGATCCCCAGGCTCCAGAAAAACAACTCTCCCTTGCAGTCTCTCAGGTTATCCCCCACCAGGCGATCCCAGGATCCTGGCTTAGCACTCAGAAACTCGGATTAAGAGAGGAAAAAACGCAAGTGCGTGAACTCAGTTTCCGCTGGTATGCCTGTGCAAAACCCCTTTGCCCTTGGGTTTAGCAGCCAGCACTCTCCCAAAATTGTTAGGCTGGCCTTCTCTGTCAGGTCCAAATTGGTTCCTTTCTAGGAATCCCCTCTGCCACCAGCTCTGAGGGTCCCCTTCCATGTTTACTAGCTCCAACAGCCACGGACTTTTTTTTTTCAGGCCCAGATCTCCCTGCTTAGCCAGCCCCCCTAACCCCAGAGGAAATCTGACCTTTCTGTGGTGGAGTGCAGAGCTCCTCCAAATCTGAGTCTGCACCAACTAGGAACCTGTGTTCTGGGGGTCTCAGCCGTCCAGTGGGTACTGCAAATGTATATTTTAAGGCCCTTCCCCTTCAAGAAGGTGCAGTCTGCCTCCGAGCTGGTGGCTCCGTGAGAGAACCCAGCTGCACCAGGGACTGTTTGGTCAGGGGAGACAAATCCAGCAGTCTCCTTCCTTCTCCCAGAGCCCAGTTATCTCCCAAGTCACCAACAAACACTCCCCATGCAACCCTCAGCTGCTCCCTCCATCTGCCCTGGGACACGATTCAGAACCTGTCCTTCTGTTCCGCCACCATTTTTTTTTCTAATATGGGTAATTTAGATAAATCACTTTAAAATGATTATTTAGTCCAATTGAGATAACTGTATATCACAATATATACTTCATTATGCATGGTGTTGATTAATCCTAACCTGTCATGGCCAATTTGTCATGGTGATTTCAACAGATAGTTAAATCCTCAAATAGTGCTCTGAAAGTAACTATGGAAAGCACATACCAAAACTATATCAGAATATTGATTCAAATAATTTTGTTTGTGCTTCATTAATCATTAAGGAATTAGCTTGTATTTGATTTTCTATGTTTATAAAGGTACTGAAGATTTTGTACTTTTCTACTTGTGAAAAGCAGCATTTTTGTGAAGTACAACAATCACTGGACCTAAAGAAAAGCTACTGCTTTTGCCTCATCCTGATATTAATAAATTTTATGACTTCTGACCAGCTCCTCAACCTTTTTGAATCTTCACTTATTTTACTAATCCTGCTTAATTACCTTATAAGGATACTAGGCGCCCAGTGCATGAAATTCATGCACTGGTGGAAGGGGTTCCTCAGCTCAGCCTGTCCTCTCTCACAGACTGGGAGCCTTCAGGGGATGTCCTACTGACAGCTTAGGCCCACACCCCATGGGGACTGGGCCTAACCAGCAGTCTGGCCTCCCACTGCAGGAGGTGACCTGGCTGATCAGAGGAAAGCGCCAGCCCCACCACCTTGCTGCTGCAGCCACTGTCAGCCACTGCAGACTCCAAGGTGTTTTCATCAACATGGACGCCAGTCCCTTCACCATAAAAAAAAATTACAACTTTCTTTAGGCGTTTTCAAGATGTGTCTTTCATAGGATATGACATTTCTTTCTTTCTTTTTTATCCTCACCTGAGGATATGTTTCCATTGATTTTTAGAGTGTGGAAGAACGAGGGAGGGAGAGACAGAAACCTCAGTGGAAGAGGGACACTTTTGTTGCCTCCTGCATAAACCCTAACCTAGGATCTGGCCAGGGAGGAGCCTGCAACCTAGGTACATGCCCTTGATCAGAATTGACCTGGACTCTACGATCAGCAGGGTGAGGCTCTATCCACTGAGCCAAAATGACTAGGGCAGGATATGACATTTCTTAGTCCCTCCAGCAGTTGACCTTCATTTTCTTCTCCAGGAGTGTGGTGGGAAAACCCTATATCACCTTCTTGGATTCTTATTACCCAAGTTACTAAGGACACTGCAAGAGGAGGTGTACAGGGAGCTTATCCAATGAGCAGTCAGAAAAGGTGTTTATGCTCAAACTGGTTTGGATCAGTGGATAGAGCATTGGCCTAAAGACTGAAGGATTCCAGGTTTTATTCTTGTTAAGGGCATGTACCTTGTTTGGGGGCACATTCCCAGAGGTGAGTGTACAGGAGGCAGCTGATTGATGTTTCTCTCTCATTGATGTTTCTTTTTTTTTAAAATATATTTTATTGATTTTTTACAGAGCAGAAGGGAGAGGGATAGAAAGTCAGAAACATCGATGAGAGAGAGACATCGATCAGCTGCCTCTTGCACGCCCCCTACTGGGGATGTGCCCGCAGCCAAGGTACATGCCCTTGCGGGAATCGAACCCGGGACCCTTTAGTCTGCAGTCCGACGCTCTATCCACTGAGCCAAACTGGTCTCAGCTCATTGATGTTTCTGACAGTCTATCCCTCTACCCTCTTCGCTGTAAAAAAAAATCAATAAAATATATTTTTTTTAAAAGAAAAGGAAAGGTGTTTCCTCTGCAGCTCATGTGGAGAAGATCCTCTGTTGTGTCCACTATGCTAGAAGTGTGTCCCCGGCCACTGGGGGCACATCTCCAAGCCGGGCGGCCATGTGTTCACTGTGTCCATGGGCTGGGGGAGATGTGAATCCCATGGACACAGAGCACGTGGCCATGGGGTGGATGCATGGTCACTGTGTCTGCCTGGCTGGGGGGTGTGGACCCGGGTCGCTTGGTGGGGGTGCAAGTGGCCAAAGTGTAGGAACTTCTGCTGCATCACCATGGTGACACAGCTCAATCAGCCATGGCCACACAGCAGGAACTACTGTCCCACCCTGCTTGCACTTGTGCTTGGCAACCCTGGCCACTCATCCCAGGACCTAGGCCACTTGGTGCTGGCACCTGTAGGCCACTCCTGGCCAGGGACATTCTGGGACCCTGGCTGCTCAGGGCCTATGCACAGGCTTACAGGTTCAGAAGAGCCTGAGTATGCAAATTAACCTACCATATTTGTCAGGTTAATTTGCATACTCAGTCCTGATGGCTGATGAGTGTAGCAGAGGTATGATCAATTTACATGTTTCTCTTTTATTATATAGGATTGTAGCTACCCAATATGGCTATATATTTAAAAAAAATTAGAAAAGTGGAATGTGATGCTTAGCATGAGATTCTCATTTTTTTCCAGAAGTATATTAATACAACCTATTATATGAGAAAAGTTCACAGGCAAATACACATACAAGCAAGTTCTGTATGGATACTAAGAAGTAAAAAAACTTGGAGGAACCAAGATGGCTGCATAGGCAAAAAACCTATCTTACCGTCATACACAGCAATTTTTAAACTACAACTTAATGAAAGAACAAACACCTTCCAGAATCACCAGAAAGCTGGCTGAGTGAAAATTCCACAAATAAAAGTAAAGATAAGACACTGTGACTCAGAGGAGCAGCTGAGGACAGCGTTGAAGATTCGCCTGGAGAGAGGTTTGGAGCGCGTGCACCAAGGATAGGGCAGGAGGCTGAAAACCGGCCAGTTTTCTCGAACGAGGAGACAATGTCATCCCACTGGACTGATTCTCCAGCTCTGGGCGAAGTCCAGGGAACCCACTATCATATGGGGTAAAAACTGGAAGTGGGAGGGCACGCCAAAGCTTGGGCGCTGCAAGGATCTGCCGGCTTGTGGAGAAGGCGAGCTTGCGTGTGACCTTGGGAACAGCGCAGCTGCGTAACTGCATAGAGAGCGCTCGCGACTTGCCCTCTCATTCTGGAAAAAGTCAGACTGCTTTGTTTTACGACCCTGGGTGAGACATTGGGTGTGCAGACTCATTTGGGGAGAGTCTGAATTCCCCGGCAGCTGGTGGAGCTTGGCAGCGGCTCTCTCTCAGAGGTGCTGGCAGCCATTGCCACTGACACAGACTCCCTGGGGCTGCATAGGGTGGAGCTAACGCTGTCTGCTTGGCTAGGAGACTCTGCCCATCCAACCTGAGCACAGCTGAACTTCACAGACAATTGGCCTGGAGGTCAACCCCTCCAAGTGCTAACAACGATTAACCTGAGCTTAACTTCAGTAAGACTGTGCAATCCATATCCACCTCAGGTAACTGGAGAAGCTCACCAACTGTCCCTTTAGGACATCTACCACACAAAGCTAATTGACCAACCCAGGGAAGCAGACACCATGCAGAAACATGGAAAGAAATCAGATGTGAAAGAAATGGAGGGAAAAAAAACGACTGGACTGGAATTCAAAACCATGGTTATAGGGCTTCTCAAGAGGCTCCAACAAAAGGTCGAGGCCTATAAGGAAATAAGCAAGACCTCAAAGGAAATGAACGAGACCCTCAAGGATATGAACAAGACCTGCAAGGAAATGATCAAGACCAATGTGGAAATGATCAAGACCAACGTGGAAATGAATGAGTCCTACAATGAAATGAAGGAGACCCTCAAGGATATGAAGGAGACTCTCAAGGATATGAAAAAGGATTAACCAGAAATTAAGCATACACTGACTGAAATAAAGACTTTTAGGTGCTCTGGAGCACCCCAAGAACCAAGTTAAGGATTTGAAATACAAAGAAGCAAAATCCACTCAGCTGAAAAAGCAAGAAACCAAAAGAATCCAAAAAATTGAAGATACTGTAAGGGGCCTCTGGGACAACCTCAAGCATGCCAACATGCGAATTATAGGGGTGCCAGAAAAAGAGAGAGACCAAGACAATGAAAACCTATTCAAAGAAATAGTGACCGAAAACTTCCCACACCTGGTGAAAGAAATAGACTTAGGAGTCCAAGAAGTGCACCAAACCCCAATATATTGGAACCCTAAGAGGACCACACCAAGACACATCATAATTAAAATGCCAAGAGCAAAAGAGAAAGAGAGAATATTAAAAGCAGCAAGAGAAAAACAGTTAGTTACCTATAAGGGAGCACCCATAAGATTGTCAGCGGATTTCTCACCAGAAACGATGCAGGCCAGACGGGAGTGGCAAGAAATATTCAAAGTGATGAACAGCAAGAATCTACAACCAAGATTACTCTATCCAGCAAAGCTATCATGCAGAATTGAGGGTCAGATAAAGTGCTTTGCAGATAAGAAAAAGCTAATGGAGTTCATCACCACCAATATTATATGAAATGCTGAAAGATATTCTTTAAGAAGAGGAAGAAGAAAAAGATAAAAGTATAAATTATGAACACCAAATACATATCTATCAACAAATGAATCTAAAAATCAAGTGAATTAATAAGCTGATGAACAGGATAAACTGGTGAATGTAACAGAATCACGGACATAAAGAGTGAATGGACTGACAACTCTTGGGGAGAAAGGGGGTGTGGGAAATGCAGCAAGAGACTAGACAAAAATCTGCAACTATGGGAGAGTACAGTGGAGGGGGGTGAGGGCAGAGGATGGGATGGGTACCAGGTGGAGGGGAATTATAGGGGGGGAAAAGGGAACAATGTATTCAATAAACCCAACAATAAAGATGAAAAAAAAGAAGTAGAAAAACTTCAAGAGTAAATTTTGTATCTAACGTTAGTATAGCTTGGTTCAATTTTTATTGCAGTTGGCATACAATATAATATTAGCTTCAGGTATATAACATAGTGATTCAACATTTATATATTTTAAAATGTAATCACTACTCTAAATTTACCACAATATTATTGACTATATCCCCCTTTTGTATTTGGAAGACACAGTAAGTTTCATAATGTCACTACTAGTTTTCCTCCTTGAATATGAGTGTTTTTATTACAGATTAATAATAATCAATGGCTCGATTAAAAATTGTTCAATTCCATCCATGAACATTAATGGCTATAATAAAAATATGTATCTCAGTTATTTCACTCACTTTTATAATTAAACTGATGATACCTAATTTTTTTAAAATTTATCTTCATTGTAGAAAATATTACAGATGTCCCAAATTTTTCAATTGACCCCTATTCATCATGCACCTTCTCACCCCAAGCCTTGACCACACTATTGTGCTTGTCCATACACTCTGCATATCTTATACTATATAATAAAGAGGTAATATGCAAATTGACCCTCACATTCTCACAAGATGGCTACCTATGACCAGTTTGGCAGGGGGGTTAGTGAGAGACAGTCAAATGACTGAAAAAGCAGGCTGTGTAGGGTGACCAGGCCAGCATGGATGGGGGTGTGAGAGGCAACCAGGCCAGCAAAGGGTGCAGTTGGGGGCAACCAGTCTGGCAGGGGGCAGTAAGAGGTAACCAGGCCGGGGGAGGGGCAGTTAAGTGTGACCAGGTTGGTGGATGGATGCAGTTGAGGGTGGCCAGCTGGCAGGAGAGGGGAAGTTGGAGGCAATTAGGTTGCCTGGGGGGGCCAGGGGGGGTGTAGCTGGCAGCGATTAAGCCAACAGGTGGGGCAGTGAAGGGCAACTAGGACAGCAGGGGGAGCAGTTGGGAATGACCAGGCCAGCAAGGGTTCAGTGAGGGGTGACCAGGCAGGCAGATGGGTGAGCAATTAGGAGCCAGTGGTCCAGGATTTTGAGAGGGATGTCCGACTGCCAGTTTAAGCCTGATACTTGAGATTGGGCCTAAACCAGCAGTCAGACTTCCCCCAAGGGATCCCAGATTGGAGAGGATGCAGGCTGGGCTTAGGGGATGCCTCCCATGCACAAATTTCATGCACTGGACCTCTAGTCTATATATATAAAAGCCTAATATTCAAATTGTCCCCTTGGGAGTTCTACCAGAAGACAGGGAGTTTGATCACCCACTGTGATGTGTGCTGACCACCAGGGGATGGTGCAGAATGAAGGAAGGCCCCAGCAAGAAGCCAGAAGACCCCAATTGGCTCTGATCACTGGCCAGGCCTATGGACCCTACCCGTGCAATAATTCCAGGCACCAGGCCTCTAGTATGTATATAAGTTCTCCAGTTAATCTCTCCTCTCAAAACCTAGTTTTCCCCCCTTCCCTCCCCACTTCTCACACACACAAGCCTTCCTTCTGAAATTCTTCAGTCTGTTCCATGATTCTATGGCTCTGGATCTATTTTTCTCATCAGTTTATTTTTGTTCATTTATATCCACATATGAGTGAGATCATGTGATACTTGTGTTTCTCTGACTGGATTATTTTGCTTAGCATGACACATTACAGATCCCTCAATTTTATCTCAAGTAGTAAGAGATCCTTCTTTTTTTACTGTTGCATAGCATTTTACTGTAATTGTACCACAGCTTTTTTTATCCACTCATCTACTGATGGGCACTTGGGTTCTCTCCAGATCTTAGCTATTGTAAATTGTGCCACTAGGAACATAGGGATGCCTATATTCTTTGTTAGTGGTGTTTCATGATTCTTGGGATCACTGGGTCAAATGGCAATTCCATTTTTAATTTTTTTACTAAAGTATACATATGTTACACATTGGTTGCACCAGTCTGCATTCTCACTAGCAGTGTACTAGAGTCCCTGTTTCTCCACATCCTCACCAGAACTTGTCATTTGTTGGTGACAACCATTATGACAGGTGTGAGGTGATATCTCATTGTCATTTTCATTTGCATTTCTCAGATGAATAGTGACTGAGCATTTTATCATATGTCTTTTGGGCTTCTCTGAGTATATATATTTTTACTTGGATTGTTTGTCTTCCTATTGTTAAGCTGAATGAGTTTTATACTAGTATATATTTTGGAAATTAACCCCTTATCAGATATATAATAGGAAAATATGTAATCTATGCAGTGGGATCTCTTTTCATTTTGTTGAGTTTTTTGTTTTTTGGTGTGCTTTTTTGTTTGTTTGTTTGTTTTTTTTGCTGTGCAGAAGGTTTTCATTTTGATGTAGTCATATTTGTTTATTTTTTTCCTTAGTTTCTTTTGCCCTAGGAGATGTATTAATAAACATATTGCTACAAGAGATTCTGAGACTTTGCTGCCTATGGCTTTTTCTAAGATTTTTATGCTTTCACGGCATACTGCATATTTAAGTACTAGAGCTGATGCAAGAAATTCATTCACTGGAGGTGTGTCCTTCAGCCCAGCCTATACCCTCTCCAATATGGGACCCTTTGAAGGATGTCCAACTGCCTCAGGATCGGCTCTAAACGGGCAGTCGGACATCCCTCTCACAATCCAGGACTGCTGGCTTCCAACTGCTTGCTTGCCTGCCTTCCTTATTGCCCATAACCACTTCTGCCTGCCAGCATGATCACCCCCTAACTGCTCCCCTGCCAACCTGATTGATGCCTAACTGCTCCCCTGCCAGCCTGATTGCCCCTAACTGCTCTCCCCTACAGGTCTAGTCACCCCTAACTCTCCTGTCCTGCAGGCCTGGGTACCCCCAACTTCCCTACCCTGCAGGCTTGATCGCTCTCAACTGCCCTCCCTTGCAGGCCTGGTCCCTCCCAACTGCCCTCCCCTGCTGGCCTGATTGCCCACAACTGCTCTCCCTTGCAGGCCTGGTCACTCCCAACTGCCTTCCCCTGCTGGCCATCTTGTGGCAACTATCTTGTGTCCACATGAGGGCAGCAATATTGTGCTTTGAAGTGACAGTCAATTTGCATATTATTATTTTAATATATAGAATAGAGGCCTGGTGCATGGGTGGGGGCTGGCTGGTTTGCCTTGAAGTGTGTCCCAGATAAGGATGGGGGTTCCCTTGGGGAATGGGGTGGCCTGGGTAAGGGGCCTGTGGTGGTTTGCAAGCCAGCCACGCCCCCCAGTGACCCAAGTACAAGCTAGAAGCAGGTATCTGGGATTTATTTATCTTCTATAATTGAAATTTTGTAGCCTTGATCAGAGGCCAGGGTGGTTGGGAAGCTTGGTTTTCTCCATTGCCGGGGCAACCCAAGCCTCTGGCTGGCTCCAGCTCTGTGGCCACAGCCATCTTTGTTGGGATTTATTTATCCTCTACAATTGAAACTCTGTAGCCGCCAGCTCTGTGGCCTCTGTCATCTTGTTTGAGTTAATTTGCATACTTTCTCCTGATTGGCTGGTGGGCATGGCTTGCTGGCCCAGCAGATGTATAGTCAATTTGCATGTTTCTCTTTTAGTAGATAGGATTTTATCGATTTTCAATTAATTCTTGTGTGAGGTATAAGGTGCTGGTCTACTTTATTTTTTAATGTAATAAATATTTATTGTTCAGATAATTACAATGTTCCTCTTTCCATCCCCCCATAGCTCTGCTCCTGCTGGTACCCATCCCACCCTCTGCCCTTACCTCCTCCCCACTGTCCTCATCCATAGGTGTATGGTTTTTGTCCAGTCTCCTCCTGCATCTCCCAAACCCATTCTCCCCAAGAATTGTCACTTTCTATGCCCCTAATTCTATTATATTCACCAGTTTATTCTGATCATCAGATTTTTAATTGACTTGATTTTTTAGATTAATTTGTTGATAGATGTGTATTTGTTGTTCATAATTTTTATCTTTATCTTTTTCTTCTTCTTCCTCTTCTTAAATAATACCTTTCAGGATTTCATATAATACTGGTTTGGTGGTGATGAACTCCTTTAGCTTTTTCTTATCTGAGAAGCACTTCATCTGACCTTCAATTCTGAATGATAGCTTTGCTGGGTAGAATAATCTTGGGTGTAGGTCCTTGCTATTCATCACTTTGAATATTTCTTGCCACTCCCGTCTGGCCTGCATCATTTCTGTTGAGAAATCCGCTGACAATCGTATGGGTGCTCCCTTATAGGTAACCATCTGTTTTTCTCTTGCTGCTTTTAATATTCTCTCTCTGTCTTTTGCTCTTGGCATTTTAATTTGATGTGTCTTGGTGTGGTCCTCTTTGGATTCTTATAGTTTGGGGTTCTGTGAGCTTCCTGGACTTTTAAGTCTATTTCTTTCACCAGGTGTGGGAAGTTTTTGGTCACTATTTCTTCAAATATGTTTTCAGTATCTTGCTTTCTCTCTTTTTCTGGCACTCCCATAATTTGGATGTTGGTGTGCTTGATGTTGTCCTAGAGGCTCCTTACACTATGTTCAATTTTTTGGATTCTTTTTGCCTCTTGCTTTTCCAGCTGAGTGGGTTTTGCTTCTTTGTATTTCAAATCTTTTACTTGATTCTTGTGGTATTCTAGACTGCTTTTAGGTCTCTGTATATATATTTTTTATTTCAGTCATTATATGCTTAATTTCTAGTTGGTCCTTTTGCATATCCTCCAGGATTTCGCTCATATCTTTGAGGGTCTCATTAAATTTATCAGCCTTTTCTAGGAACCTCTTGAAAAATCTTATAACCATGGTTTTGAATTCCACATCCTGTCATTTTTTCCCTCCATTTCTTTCAAATGTGATTTGTTTCCTTGTCTTGGCATTTTGGTTGCTTCCCTGAGTTGGTGGAGTAGCTTTGTGTTGTAGGTGTCTGCTAGGGGACAGTGGCTCAGCCTCCCCAGGTACCTGAGGCGGATACTCTTGGTGTGCCCCTTTATGGGCTGCACAGTCTTGTTGTAGTTAAGCCTAGATTGTTGTTGGTATTGCTGGGAGGGTTTGACCTCCAGGCCAATTGGCTGTAAGAATCAGCTGTGTTTATGCTGTGAGAGCCTCTCTGCCTAGCTTGGATGTGGCGGAGTCTCTGGACTGATCAGTCAGCCTTGGTTTCCCATCAGGCCCGCCCTAAGTGGGTCTGTGTCTCTATGCCCCATGGCAACAGCTGCACACACCTCTGAGAGAAAGCTGCCCAGAGTTCTGCCCACTGCTGGACAATCTATTTTATCCCCAAATGAGTCTGGACACCCAAAGACTCACCTGGAACTGGAAAACAAAGCAGTCTGGCATTTTTCCCTCCCAAACAATAGAGCCAGCCATGAGCCCTCTCCACAAACTCGCACACCTCTTCAGCTACCGATTTTCTGCATGCTGCCTCCTTATAGTCCACTTTCACCCTGTATGTGTCTGGTTTCCCTGAGACTCGCCCAGAACTGAGGATCAGTGCAGTGGGATGCCTTTGTCTCCCTCCCCATTCGAGAAAACCAGCCAGGTATTCAGCCACCTGCCCTTTCCACTCACATGTGGCTCCACACCTCTTGTCTCCGCGTGTCTCCACAACTCTGCTTTTCACAGCTCCTCTGAGTCTCAGTGACCTTTTATCTTTCTCTCTATTTGTGGAATTTCCACTCAGCCAGCTTTCCAGTGGTTCTGGATGATGTCTGTTTTGTCTTTTAGTTGTAGTTTTGAAATTGTTGTGTGGGGCAGCAGTATAGGTGTTTACCTATGCCGCCATCTTGGTTCCTCTCTCAGGTGCTGGTCTACTTTAATATTTTTGCATGTACCTGTCCAATTTTCCCAACATCGTTTTTTGAAGAGACTCCATTTTATGCTTTTGCCTCTTTTATCAAAAAGTATTTGAGTATAATGGCATGGTTCAATTTCTGGGATCTCTATTAAATTTCATTGATCTATTTGTCTGTTCTTGTGCCAGTACCAGGCTGTTTTGTGCACAGTGACTCTGTAGTATATCTTGATATCTGATATTGTGATTCCTCCAACTTTGTTTTTCTTTCTCAAGAAATTTTTAGAGTTTTTGTTCTGAATGTGTGAAATATCCCCTTGGTATTTTAATAGGGACCGCACTGAATCTATAGATTACTTTGGGTAGTATAGACATTTTAATGATGTTAATTCTTTTTTTATTTAAGTTCTATATTTCCAATCAATAAACATAGTATATGTTCCTGTTTGTATCTTCCTCTATTTCTTTTTTCAATGTCCTATAGTTTTCTAAGTATAGATCTTTTACTTTCTTGCTTAAATTTATTTCTAAGTCTCTTAGTTTTTTAGTTGCAATGCTAGCTGGAATTGTTTTTTGCTTTTGTTTTTTAGTTTTTATTTATGAGATTTCATTATTGGTGTATAAAAATGCAATTGATTTCTGGTATTATTTTTTATTCTGTTACATTGCTGAAATCATGTATTAAAACTAGTAGTTTTTAGTGAAGTCTTTGGATTTTATATGTACAATATCATGTCATCAGCAAATATTGACCATCTTATTGTCTCTTCTACAATTTGGATGCATTTTCTCTTTTTGTCTGATAGATGTGGTTAGAATTCCAGTACTATGTTGAATAAGAGTGGTGAAAGTGGACACCCCTATCTTTTCCCTGTTCTTATGGAAAATGGTTTTAGTTTTTGCCATTAAGTTTGATGTTGGCTGTGAGATTGTCATATACAGTATGGCCTTTATTATACACTTTGCTGAGAGTTTTTAATAAAAATGGGTGTTGGGTTTTGTCAAAAGCTTTTTCTGTATTTACTGATATTATTATGGATTTTTGTGTTCTAATTTGTTTATGTGAAAGTGCACAAGCCTTGTATCCCTGGAATAAATCCCACTTGGTCATTGTGTATGGTATTTTTAATATAATGCTATATTTTATTTTTCTAATATTTTTAGGTTTTTAGCATTTATATTTATCATGGATATTGGCCTGTAATTCTCTTTCTTTGTAGTGTCTGTATCTGGTTTTGGAGTTAGGCTAACGCTAAACCTCATAAAAAGTATTTGAAAGTGTTCCACTTGGATTTTTTTAATAATTTGAGGCAGACAGGTATTAGTTCTTCTTGGAATGTTTGGTAAAACTCCCCTCTGAAGCCATCTGGACCAGCGCTACTGTTTGCTGGCAGTTTGTTTTACTATTACTGCTTCAATTCTACCAATAGTTATTGGCCTATTCAGGTTTTCTTACTATTCCTCATTGAGTTTTAGAAGGTTATATTTTTCTAGGACCATGATGGCAAATCTATGACACACATGTCAGCACTGACACAAGTAGCAATTTTCGATGACACACGGCTGCACGTGGTTGCATACAGAGAAGTATGGGGCTGCATGCTGAGAAGGACGTGTCATCCTTGGCTACTGAACGGCCAGGTGCAGTATCCAAGAATGAAATATTTGCTGTACTATAGTATAGACACTCTGTGCTGGAGGTTTGTAGGCCAAAACAACAGAACTCTGGCACAGAGCATCTAGTTCTGGAAGTTCTGGTTAGGCATTTAGGGTATCTTTGACCTCACTTCCAGCCATCAGAACAGGGAGCAGCGGAATGCTGTGGGGGGCACATTTCTGGGGGTCCTGTGATCGCAATTACCAGCCACCACATAACCACCGCAACCATCATCCAATCTACTATTCCGGAGTGTTGTGGATTTCTAATTGGCCATCATTACTGAGATAAGTAAGGGGAAGTCTAGGAGAGGTGAGGGCCTGTGTTATGGGTGCCGTTTCCTGCCATCAGAAATAGCGGCTGCCATTTCAATATATATAAGGAATGTCATTTTGCAGCATAGTGCAGACTCCATTTCATCACTATTACTGTTGTGCATCCTTATTCACACCTATTTCTGCTTATTAATCCAGCCCTTTCCTAAAAGACAGTTACATGTGCCATCTTGTGGTCAGTTAGGCTAGTAAACCCCTAATTGCCTGCAGGGCTAACAGGATATCTATAATTCTATCTTCTATCACTGCCCCCCTGATAGAGAACCCAAAACATAAAACACCAAAGATAAGTAAAGGAAGTGGTAGTAGCAGTAGTTGGCCATTTCAAGAAACATAGACCAAGATGTATAGCATTATAGAAAAAAATGGCAGATCATTTTACGTTCTATGTACTCAAACGGTAGTAAGCAGAACTTGGAATATAAGTAGACATTTTGAAACTAATCATTCCCAACTCTTGAAAAAAAGTGAGGATGAAAGGAAAGAATACATTTCCAGGCAGCTACACCTTTATAAGAGCCAATATAATTCCATCCTTAAATTTAGAAAATGCTCTACAAATTTAACATCTGCAAGTTTGAGCATTGCACACTCCATAGCTCAGCATGGAAAAACACCCAGTGAGGGAAAATTTATTAAAGAAACTCTCCTAAGATGTGTACCAGTTCTATTTCACAATATGCAGAATAAAGATGCAATTATTAAGAGAATATCTGAGTTATCACTCAGAAGAAATATCATAAAAAAACGAATAATGAGACTGAACACAAACATACAGGATCAATTAAAGAGAGACATAAGTAAATGTCAATATTTTTTATCTCTCTTGATGAAACAACTGATGTCACATCACATGCTCAGTTGGCCATTATTGGTCGATATTCTGATGGTCTCACAATGAGAGAAGAGCTGACAAAGTTAGTATCAGTGCCAACAAGTACATCAGGGAGTGAAATATATAAGGTAGTTATACAAACATTCCGTGACCTAAGCATTGCAATCTCTAAAGTTGTGTCAGTGACGACAGATGGGGCACCAAACATGGTGGGGGAAAACATTGGATTTGTCAAATCGTTTACGGAAGCTATTGGACATCTGATTGTGACTTTTTATTGTATTATCCATCAGGAGGTTTTATGTGCCAAAGCAGGATTCACCAACTTAAACGATTAATGTCAGTTGTTACAAAAATAGTTAATTTAATAGCTGCTCGCCCCCTTCACAAGCGAGAATTTTCTGCACTTTTCCTGGAGGTTGATTCCACCTACAGTGGACTGTTGATGTACAATAATGTAAGATGGCTGAGTTGAGGCAAAGTTCTTGAGCGCTTTGTTGAGTGCTTTGAAGAAATTAAGGTTTTTTTAAGGATAAGGGTCTGGGAAACTTTTCTCAGCTAAATGATGATAAGAGTCAACACCCTGCTATTTTTCACAGATCTCTCTGGTCATATTAATGAACTGAACTTAAAGTTACAAGGTTTTCACAAAAATATTGACGTTATGTTTGGATACATAAAAGCTTTGGAAAGTACACTTAAAATTTTCAAGCGAGATGTAGAAACTAAGACTTATAAGTATTTTCCTCAAGTAACAAAGTATTTTGAGCAGGCCAGTGCAGCTGTACAAAATGAAATGGAACCCTTGCATATAAAGTACCAGCATGTTTTAGACTCGTTACTTGACCAGTTCGGTGATAGTTTTAATCAGTTCAGAACCCTAGAGCAGACCATAAAAATAATTAAGTATCCTGATGTAGTAGTCTACAGTAGTTTGGTATTAAGTGGTTTCCAATGTATGTAAATTGATGATTTGCAGATGCAATTTTCAGAATTTCAAGACAGCATCTGGGCTCAGGTGTTTGTGGACTTTAGGTCAAAGCTTGAGAATCTGGAAAGGTGCCACTTGGAGAATCAAGAGGAGTGCCACTATGGACAGGAAATTTGGAGTGCCTGGAAATGATTACCAGACATTTTTAGCACCCTGAAAAATATAGCAGTGGCTTTACTCACAATTTTTCCCTCTAAGTACTTTTGTGAGACCTTATTCTCAGCGTTAAATAATATCAATACCAACAAAAGAAACAGACTGACTGATGAACAAAAAAGTCACTAAGCACGTAAGTAAAATAATTAATTTTGGTTTATTAAATATAGTTATATATTACAATTATAAATTTTTGTTATTTAAACTATAAATATCATGAAATTATGGTTTTTTTCTCGAAGTGACACACCACCCGAGTTATGCTCAGTTTTTTGGGGAATTTTGACACACCAAGCTCTAAAGGTTGCCCATTACTCTTCTAGGAATATATCCATTTCATCCAGCTTGTCCAGTTTGTTGGAATATAGTTGTTGATATTATTTTTATGATTCTTTGTATTTCTCTGGTGTCAGTTGTTATAATCATATCTTATATATAATTTCTCTGCTCAAAACTCTTTAATAAACTTTATAGATTAAAATATATTGCTAAGATTTTTCACCCAGCCCTTCAACACCCCTACCTTCTGACAGTTGTCAGTCTGTTTTCTGTATCTATGAAATTGTTTCTATTTTGTCACTTTATTGTTTTAAATTAGATTCCACATATAAGTGAGATCATATGGCATTTAATTTCTCTGACTGGCTTATTTAACTTAGCATTAAATCTCCAGGTCCATCCATGGTGTCACAAATGTAATCTTTTCTTTTTTACAGCTGATTATTATTCTGTTGTGTAAATGTACCACAGCTTTTTAATCCACTCGTCCTCTGACGGACACTTGGGCTGTTTCCAGATCTTCGCTATTGTGAACAATGCTGCTATAAACATGGGGGTGCATATATATTTTTTCTATTTATTATTTTGTGTTTCTTCAGATACATTCTCAAATGTGGAATTGCTAGATCAAAAGGAGTTCTATTTTTAGTTTAGTTTTTTGTGTGTGTGTTTTTTTTAAGAAAATTCCACACTGCTTTCCATAATGAGTGTACCACTCTGCATTTCTACCAACAGTGCACTAAGCTTCCCTTTTATTCACATCCTCACCAACACTTGCCATTGGTTGGTTTATACTCTTTTTTCTTTAGTAATTAAGGTATTACATATGTGTCCTTTCCTCCCACTGTCTGCCCCCACCTCCACACTCATGTTCTCACCCTCCTGGTGTCTGTGTCCATTGGTTAAACTTATATGCATGCAAACAAGTTCTTTCGTTGATCCTTCTCCCTTACCCCTCCATTCTCCTATCTTCCCTCCTAGGTTTGATGGTATAATCAATGCTTCTCTGTCTCTGGATCTGTTTTTGTCCATCAGTTTATGTCGTTCATTATATTCCACAGATGAGTGAGATTATGTGACATTTATCTTTCCCTGACTGGCTATTTAACTTAGCATAATACTCTCCAGTTCCATCCATGCTGCTACAAATGTTAAGAATTTCTTCTTTTTTTTTTACCACAGCATAGTATTCCATTGTGTAGTTAGATGTATCACAGGTTTTTTTAATCCACTCATCTGCTGATGGGCACTTAGGCTGCTTCCAAATATTAGCTATGGAATTTCCTCAAAAAATTAAAAATGGAACTCCCATATGACCCAGTAACCCCACTTCTAGGAATATAGCCCAAGAAACTAGGAACACCAATCAGAAAGGATATATGTACCCCCTATGTTCACAGCAGCACAATTTACCATAGCTAAGGCTGGTTTATTCTTGATAGGCATTCTTATAGGCATGAGGTGATATCTGATGGTGGTTTTAGTTTGCATTTCTCTAGTGGATAGTGAGATTGAGCATCTTTTAGTAGGTCTATTGTCCAACTAAGTGTCCTGTTTGGAGAAATGTCTATTCAGATTATTTGCCCAATTTTTATTATATTGTTTAGTTTTTGTTTTTTTGTTTTTGGTATTGAGTTGTATACATTCTTTATAAATTTTTGGTATTAACCACTTATCAGATATATGGTATCATTGGAAAATCTATTATGCCATTAAGTGGGTTGTCTTTTTATTTTGTCGATGGTTTCATTTGCTGTGCAAAAATTTTTAGCTTGATATGGAAATTAAGCAACAAAGTTTGTCATAGGCACATAGAACTGTATTATAATTACTACAACAATCAGGTGTAGGGGGATGTCAAAATGTATATAGTGGGGATAAATAGTGATGGACAGAGACTTGACTTGAGGTGGGGAACACATAATACAATGTGCAGACAATGTATTATAGAATTTTACACTTGAAACTTATGTAATTTATTAAATAATATCACCCTAAAAAGTTAAAGACAATTATAAGAAAAAGATATTGTCCCATTACATTAGGATAATATTCGAGGCCCAAACTATATTTCTAATGTAACTTCTTTACTGAACATTATCACCCAGACCATTCTAATTTGATCAGATTACTTATGTTTTTTCAATTTACAGTACTTTTGTCTCTATGGCTTTTCCTGTACTGCTTGCTCCAAATGGAATGGTTTTCTTCTCTAGCTTTGTTTCTCATTTCTAGCAATCCTTGGACACTCTGTTCAAAAGTCACCTCTTCATGAACTCTTTCCTGATACTACCTAAATGCAATCTCTATTTCCTGAATCACATAACATTCTATACCTCTATCTTAGTACTTTTCTATACTCTTCAGAAGTATAATTCCAACTCTTTTATATTATGCACTATAACTATTAAAATGTATTGCCCATAATAGGCAACTAAAGATTTACTGATTGTACAAGCAAATTCTAAGCAATCAACTGAAAAATAATCTCATAATTTGGTAAACTAGTTGCAAAAGCATTGCATTTCATCTAGCAATGTAAATGTAGATAAATATTAATATTCTCATTAAGAGACAGAAACTATACCATTTGGAAATTTGTGTACTGCCCAAATTTATAGATTTGCAAATTATTTTAGCATAATTAAAACAGTATGTAGATTGCTTATATTCATGTTCCCTTGCATATGCTCCTTTCATCATTAAAATAACTTAAGACTTACCATGATTATAGAGAAAGTAACTTTTCCTCTAGGATAATTGTATGAAATATATTGTCAAGGTATTCAATGCACAGATAATATGAAAAATTTCTATAACATAGTGGTTAAGTAAATCATGTTTGTTTTGTATACTGAGATTTTTGTTTTCTAGCAATTTAACCTTAGTCAAGTTCAATAAATGCTAAACTTTTGTTTTTTCATTGATAAAATGCCAAGACCAGTAGTAACTAATTCATAATATTATACTAGGAGCAAACTAAAACTATTATAATTTTCCAATGGAACATCAAGTAAGAATTTTTTCAAATTCAATAAGTTAGATTATTTACAAGTCTGTAAATATAAACACAACATTCCAAAGGAGTTCTGTAGATAGTTGAAAAATGACTGCATTCATAGTTATTGTTCAATGACAACGTTTTAATATAGCAAGGGTGAGCACTTTCCATTGTATTGTATTATGTTTTCCTCTCAACTATTCACATTTGGAAATAACTTGATTATTATTTTAACATTTAAGGTAATGTGGCAAAATGTTTAAATTGATGATCATACACTTAAAATATGTTTATTTACTTTGGTTACTGGCCATTTTTATTGGCCTCTGGTATAAAAATACTATAGGAGATATGTGGGAATATTGCTGCTAATGAATATATATTTACAAAAAGAAATATATTTGAAAAAGCAGTCTATTTGTGCATTTGAGGTTTATGTGCTTTTTTAGGTTTGACATTTCAAAACTGCAATTCTGAGGATGAAAAATGGTGGCCAAACAGGCAACTCATATCAGTCCAGACTATAAATACAACTAAATTGGTGAACATTCACCCAGAATTACCAACTGAGATCCAACTGAGGAGGTGACTTATAGCAAGGAAGGACAGAAAACACCTGGAGACCAGTAGGAAGGATAAGTTCTCCAGAAGAGTTGACCAGTTCTCAGGGGCCGCAGAAGGAACAGAGAGAGAGGAGGGAGTGCTGAGCTATGGGGAATTCTGTTCCCTCATAAAATAGAGTGCCTGAGTCCAGGCTGGGCTCCACAGATCCAAGCCCCAAAGATAGGACCTGAGGCTGCACAGGTAACATCCAACTGCAAAATAAAAAAGTGGCCAGGAGGCTGGCCACCAGGAAGTATGAAGCTGAAACCCCACCTGTGAAAGGTGGTACAGTGTTGGCCTAGGCTGAGTCTGAAGCTGGTGGCAGGGAAAGCTGCAGTTTTTATGTTATTTTTCCACCTCTAAACCCAAAGTCCATGAGTTTTCATTTGAAACTACTCATTGAGACTTTGGTGCAGGGGAGGGAGTCACGGACTTGAAGTACTTAAGGAGAAGAAAGGGAGGAAAGCAGGACAAGGAGACATGGAAAAGCAGTAGCCAGGATTCCTGCATTTGGGTCATTCATATGCTTCCAAACCTAAATGGAAATTTTTCCTGAAAGGAGCTAGCTACTCCCAACAGCCAGAGGGAAGGCAAAGAAAAGAACCCCCACTCTAACTGATACAGCCTGCTACACTCTGCATTTTGAGATTACAGAGGACACAAAGGCAGAGACCAAGTTTACTAGTCGGAACAGTCTCTATAGGATCCCTCACTGACTGGATTGGAGGAGGGGCTGTTTGGCACAATATTCTGGAAATCAAACTGATAAAACTTCCAGGGTCCCAGCCGACCCATTAGTCTCCATATAAGAATTTCTGTCCAGCCAACAGCAGAATAATATTTTGGGACACTCACAGAGTAACAGCTCTGGGACAGGGAAATACAAGCACCAATATTCCCTGAAAGCTAAATAGCACTTCACAAGCATAAAGGCCTTTCAGAAACAGACTTAAAACAAACACTCTAAAAATTTATGTGGAATCAAAAAAGACCCCAAATAGCCACAACAATCTTGAGAAAGAAGAACAAACTTGAAGGAATCACCATACCAGATACCAAGCTATATTACAAAGCCATTGTACTCAAAACATCCTTGCACTGGCACAAGAACAGACATATAGCCCAATGGAACAGAACAGAGAACCAGAAATCAACCCAAGCCATTATACTCAACTAATATTTGACAAAGGGAGGCATGAATGTACAATGGAGTCAAGACAGTCTCTTCAATAAAATGGTATGGGGAAAATTGGACAGATACATGCCACAAAATGATACTAGACCACAAACTTACAGTATATACAAAAATAAATTCAAAATGTATACAAGACTTAAATGTAAGATATAAAATAATAAAAATCTTAAACTATAGGCAACAAAATCTCAGACATCTTTCATAGCAATATGTTTACTGATATATCTCCTAGGACAATGGAAACTAAGGAGAAAATAAACAAATGGAAATATATCAAAATAAAAAGCTTCTGCACAGCAGAAGAAACCATCGACAAAATGAAAAGGGAACCCACTGCATGGGAGAACATATTTACCAATGATAAATATGATAAGGGGCTAATCTCCAAAATATATAGGGAACTCATACAACTTAACAAAAGAAAGACAAATAATCTAATTTAAAAATGGGCGAAGGGCCTAAATAGACACTTCTCCAAAGTAGACATACAAAAAGGCCAAGAGGCATATGAAAACTGCTCAAAATCACTAATCATCTGAGACAAGCAAATCAAAGTGACAACATGGTGCCACCTTAACACCTGTCAGAATGGCTATCATCAACAAATAAACAAACAACAAGTGTTGGCAAGGATGTGAAAAAAAGGGCACCCTCATACACTGCAGGTAGAAATGCATACTGGTGCAGCCTCGGTGGAAAACAGTATGGAGTTTCTTCAAAAATATTGAAAATGGAATTCCCATTTAACACAGTGATTCCACTTCTAGAAATATAACCTAAGAATTCAGAAGCACTAATCAGAAAGATTATATGTTCATAACAGCACAATTTATAATATCTAATATTTTTAAGCAGCCTAAGTGCCCACCATCAGAAAAGTGGATAAATAAAAATACTGTGGGGAAGAGGAACCAAGATGGCAGCACAGGTAAACACTATCTTGTTGCCCCACACAGCAATTTAAAAACTACAACTTAACGACAGAATGAACATCATCCAGAATCACCAGAAAGCTGGCTGAGTGAAAAATCCACAAATAAAAGTAAAGATAGGACACTGTGACTCAGAGGATCAGTGGAGGGCAGAGTTGAGGATACAAGCAGAGTCAGAGGTTTGGAACCATGCGCACGAGAGGCTAGGGCGGGCGGCTGCAAACTCAGCTGGTTTTCTCAAACAAGGAGGGAGACAAAGGTGTCCTACTGCACTGATTCCCCAGTTCCAGGCGAGATCCGGGGAACCCACACTCATACAGGGTGAAACTGGACAGTAAGAAGGAAGCACACTGAAACTTGGGCACTGCAGAGGTCTGCGAGCTTGCGGAGAGGGCGTATGAACTTGGGAACAGCAGAAGTGCATGAGCGTGCAGAGAAGACTCGTGACTTGCTCTCTCATTCAGGAAACCACTGGACTGCATTGTTTTACAACCCTGGGTGAACAGGATGTACAGACTCATTTGGGGAGAGGATGAATTGTCTGGCAGTGGATAGAGCTCGGTGGCAGCTTTTTCTCAGAGGTGTGTGCAGCCATTACCACCAGGTACAGAGACCCAGGTGTTGCATAGGGCGGAGCTGATGGGAAATCAAGTCTGCCTGCTCAGCCTAGAGACTCTGCCCATCCAACCTGAGCACAGCTGATCCTCAGAGCCAATTGGCCTGGAGGTCAAACCCTCCTAGTGCTAACAACAATAATCTAGGCTTAACTTCAGCAAGACTGTGTAACCCATAAAGGGCTGCAGCAAGAATATCCACCTCAGGTAACTGGGGAGGCTGAGCCACTGTCCCTTAGAGGACACCTACCACACAAAGCTAATTGACAAACTGAGGGAAGCAGCCACAATGCAGAGACATGGAACAAAATCAGATGTGAAAGAAATTGAGGAAAAAAAAACCACGACTGGACATAGAGTTCTAAACCAAAGTTATAAGGTTTTTCAAGAGGCTCCTAGAAAAGGCCGATGAACTTAATGAGACCTTTGAGGAAATGAATGAGATCCACGAGGATATGAATGAGACCCTCAAGGATATGAAAAAGGACCAACTAGAAATTAAGCATACACTGTCTGAAATAATATATATATATATATATATATATATATATATATAATACAATGACCTAAAAGCAATCTAGAGGACCGCAAGACTCATGTGAAAGATTTGAAATACAAAGAAGCAAAACCCACTCAGCCAGAAAAGCAAGAAGCAAAAAGAATCCAAAAAATTGAAGATGTCAGGCATACCAACATCCGAATTATAGGGGTGCCAGGAAAAGAGAGAGAGCAAGATAATGAAAACCTATTTGAAGAAATAGTGATTGAAAACTTCCCACACCTGGTGAAAGAAATTGACTTAAAAGTCCAAGAAGCCCACAGAAACCCAAACTATAGGAATCCAAAGAGGACCACACCAAGACACATCATAATTAAAATGCCAAGAGCAAAAGACAAAGAGAGAATACTAAAAGCAGCAAGATAAAAAGTTAGTTACCTATAAGGGAGCACCCGTACAATTGTTAGTGGATTTCTCAACAGAAACTATGCAGGCCAGATGGGAATGGCAAGAAATATTCAAAGTGATGAATAGCAAGAATCTACAACCAAGATTACTCTATCCAGCAAAGCTATCATTCAGAATTGAAGGTCAGATAAAGTGCTTCGCAGATTTTAAAAAAAGCTAAAGGAGTTCATTACCGCCAAACCAATATTATATGAAATGCTGCAAGGTATTCTTTAAGAGGAGAAAGAAGAAAAAGGTGAAAATAAAAATTGTGAACAAGAAATACACATCTATCAACAAATGAATCTAAAAATCAAGTGAATTAAAAATCTGATGAACAGGATAAACTGGTGAATATAACAGAATCACGTACATAGAGAGGGAATGGAGTGACAATTCTTGGGGAGAAAAGGAGTGTGGGAGGTGCAGCAAGAGACTGGACACAAATAACACACCTATGGAAGAGGACAGTGGAGGGGGAGGTAAGGGCAGAGGGTGGGATGGGTACTGGGTGGAGGGGAGCTATAGGGGTAAAAAAGGGGAAACAATGTAATTAATAAACTGAACAATAAAGATTAAAATATTTAAAAAATAAAATTAAAAATTAAAATTAAAAAATACTGTGGTACATTCACATAATGGAATACTACACATCTGTAAAAAAGAAAGAACTCATCATTTGCAACTGCATGGATGGACATGGAGATCATTATTCTAAGCAAAATAAGCCACTTTATTTCACTCATATGTGGAATCTAATGAACAAAATATACTGATGAACAAAAATAGATCTAGAAACATAGAAGTATGAAACAGGTTGCCAAACCTCAGAAGGAAGGCAAGGGAGAGTGTTGCTTCGGAAGAGATCAACCAATGAACTAGTATGCATATATGCATAATCCATAGGCACAGACGATAGGGTGGTGAAGTTCTGGGCTGGGAGTCGGGAACTAGTTGGAATAGGTCAATGGGGGTGAAGAGGAGGCATATGTAGTACTTTCAACACTAAATATATAAAAAAAAACCGCGACTCTTCTGAGAATCTAAAATACGTCATCTATATATAAATCAAAATTAGGATATTAAGGTATTTCAAGACCGTGGCAGTTTAGGTGGAAGCTTCAATCATTACTTTCCAGGGGGAATAAGGACATATATGTAATACCTTAATCAATAAAGAAATTAAAAAAATAATTACCTCCCAAGACAAAACTGGAATTACAACTAAATTAAGGAACAATCATCCTGAACAATCCACTGGAAAGTAGCTGAAGAGGAGTTTTGTAACCAAAGATTTACAGAAGAAGCCACATCTAGACTGGGAGGAATAGTGAAGACTTGATAAGGGCTGGCTCTTCTCCCATGGGTAGTGATTCCAGATGGATATCTCAGCTGCAAACATTCCTAATGAGAAACATGGGAGCTAAACCCCAAGCCAAGATATCCAGCTCAGAGCAACAGAGTGGGAATATACACCCACATAATATCTGGCTGTAAAAAGCAGTGGGAATTATGTCCAACAGGGACAGACAGAATCCACTAAATACACTGGCATCCTCATGAAGAGTCAACACAGGATATTTTGTTTGCAGCCACTCATCCTAGACTGAGGCAAAGAAAAGGTGGAGTGGTCTATTGTCGCAAGAGCAGAGGTTGGGTTTTATGTCTCTGATAAAGGAGTTGGGGAGACAGCCACCAGGTTCCCAGCACTGGATCACTCTTCCAAGCAGAAACACCAACTGTCTTGGGTGGAGCACTCTCCTCTGTGTGGCATCAGACTTGGGGAAGCAATTGTCCAAGCCTCTGGACTCTCTCTCACCCCCATCCCCATGGAGCTTAGGCCCTGCTGGGGAGTCAACCGCCTTGGCCAAAGTGTAAAGATCTGGGCAGGCTCAGATACTGTCAGTGCTGAGCTGTCTGGCTTTAAGACAGCATCCAGTCCCCTGTGAACCTGACTGGCACTTCCCCCTCATGGGAGATATGATAGGATCACCCTCCTAGCTTCTTGCAGACATAACTTCCATGTTCTAGAGGCCTCACCCACCTGACTCCTACTAGTTCTGCCCTACTAAGGTTAGGGCAAGAACTGAAACAGAGTCTTGTGGCTCTGAAGCAAGACCATACCCCCCACTTTCCCTGAAGTCTGGCCAGAACCTCCCCGTCATGGTAAATTGACTAACCCTATACCCAAATTCGCCAGAGGCTCTTTCAGTAACTGTGTCTATCAGGCAGCTGGCAAGTGAAGGCAAACTGAGGAAAATCTTGGGGTACCATGGGACAATTGTTTACCTTATCCTGGACCTGGGGCTATGAAATGCTAGCCTTGGTGTGCAGCTTGATCCTTCTTGCACACACTCAACTCCAGCAGTAGCAACCACAATTATGAATATCTTATGTTGAAGCTCCAGAGAGATTTTAAGGTCCAGGCTCAGACAGTCTGTCTGACATTGGACTACACCAGAGTCCTTCCCAAGTGGGCCAGAATCAATACACCCAGTAGTCAAATTCAGAAAGCATCAGAGTAGGATCTAATAAGCTTCACAAACAGCATTATCAAAAGGGATATCTTTCAGACACCAAACCCTGTGTTGGTGAATTCTACTTTGTATGGTCATAACTGGCATAGCAACTTGCATACCATGGTTGGAGACAAGCCTCAAAATCAGCCAGGGTGAAGGTTGATCTCATGCAAGAATGGGCCAATAGCAATCAATACTCTGGGATAGCCCACATAAACCACATATCACACAAAAAGGAAATTCCTAGAGCACCCAGGTCAGGTGATCAAGGAAACTGTGCCACTTGGTCCCACAAGGCACCTACTACATAAGGCTTACCCACAAAGATTGGGAATCATAGAAGATCTAACACATGGAAACAAATAAAAAGAGGCAGCCAAAATTAGTAGACAAAGAAACAAGCCCAAAACACAAGAGAACTTTCCAGAAAAAAGGACTAAATGAAATGGAGGCTAGTGGTTTATCAGATATTGAGCTCAAAATGATGGTCATAGGAATGCTAAAGTAACTTAGTGAGAACTACAACACCATAAAAATCTTAGAAGAATCCATAGGAAGTAAAATATCAGATATATCTCATAGGACTTGTACACATGCATATAAGCATAATCAATGGACACAAATAGTGGGGTAGGTGTGGGCATGTTCTGAGGGTGGAAACAGTCAGGAAGAGGTCAATGGGGGAAAAGGGGACATATGTAATACTTTCAACAATAAAGAATTTAGATATAAATAAATAAATAAAGCTGCGAAAATGGGACAGATACATGAAAGAAACTACCAACATATACCATACAGGAGAATAAACTCAAAATACTTTAAAGACTGAAACAAAAGACTTAAATGTAAGTCGTAAAAATATAATAGTGCTAGAAGAAACCATCCACAGAAAAACATCAGACATCTCTCATAGCAATATGAGTATATATACTTCTCTTAGGGCAAAGGAAACTAAGGAGAAAATAAACAAATCAGACTACACCAAAATTTAAATCTTCTGCACAGCAAAATCAAGCATCAACAAAATTAAAAGAGAACCTGCTGCATGGGAGATCATATTTGCCAATGATACATCTGATAAAGAGTTAATTTTCAAAATTTATAGGGAACTCATACAACTTAACAAAAGGAAGATAAATGATCCAATCAAAAAATGAGCAAAGATGCTGAAACCGGTTTGGCTCAGTGGATAGAGCATAGTCCTGCAGACTGAAAGGTCCCAAGTTTGATTCTGATCAAGGGCATGTACCTTGGTTGCTGGCACATCCCTAGTAGAGGGTGTGCAAGAGGCAGCTTGTCGATGTTTCTCATCAATGTTTCTGACTTTCTATCCCTCTCCCTTCCTCCCTGTGAAAAATTAATAAAAATATACTTTTAAAAAAATGAGGAAAGGACCTAAATAGACACTTTTCCAAAGCAGATATCCAGATGGCCAAGAGACATATGAAAAAAATGTTCAAAGTCACTGATCATCAGAGAGATGTAAATTAAAACAGCAATGAGGTATCACCTCACACTGTCAGAATGCCTCTGCCTCACCCGCACCTGGGACCCAGAAATCCCTCCTCTGGATGGATGCAGGCACCCAGGATCTGGGCCGGCTTCACCCAGGGCCAGCCCAGCTGGTGGTCAGCTTCACCCAGGCCACAGTTGCAGGCACCCAAGACCATGGGGCAGGTGGCTTGTCCCTCTCGGCCGCAGCCCCAGCCACTGGTGTTCAAGACCGCAGGGCAGGTGGCTTATCCCTCTCCTAGGCTGCTGGCACAGGTACAGCTGCTGGCACCTGGGACCATGGGGCATGTGGCTTGTCCCTCTCCCAGGCTGCAGCCTGGTTGGTCCCCATCCCTCTCTCACAAGCTCATTTGAGCCTGGCTGGTTGCCATTCCTCTTTCCCCATTGTTGTGTATCTAAGTAGTTATGGCATGATGGTGTGAGGGTGTGATGACGTGAGAAAATGATGACCATTTGCAGATTAGGTCTTTATTATCTAAATTAATCCCATTTCTTTATTTTTTCTTCATTTCCATTGTCCTAGGACAGTGGTTGGCGAACTGCAGCTCGCAAGCCACATGTGGGTCATGAGCCGAGGTTTGCCACTCTGTTGACTGAGCTTGCTGATCATTGGCATAGGGGCTTAGTCACAAGGAACAACAGCAGCCTATAATTATTGAAATCAAGAGTCTAGGTCAATGGTGGGCAAACTCATTAGTTAACTGAGTGGCAAAACGACCACTGTCCTAGGAGATGTGTTGGTAAAAATACTGCGACGAAATATGTCTGATATTTTGCTGTCTATGGATTCTTCTACAAAACAGTATTTAGAGTTAGGAAGAAGTGCTTTCTATTGCAATTGCACCTACATTCATTCATAGCTACTACAATCATGAAGAACCAGATAAATTTTGCTATCTGGGGATTTTTGTGGTTCCATACTAGTTCTGTGAAATATTCTATTGGTATCTTGATAGGATACTTCACACAGCTCGAGTCCACTCTGCTCTCCCTCTGCTGAGATCAAGTTGGGTGGCTGTAAATGAAATTTTGTGCATAGCCTCTTTGAGGTTGCCTACAATTTTAGGTGTCTCTCCCTAGTGGACAGAAACCCTGCTGCTTTTCAGATTTTTATGTATATGAGGACTTTTCCCAGTTTTAGTGTTCGAGGCTGAGGAGCCTGGTTTGGGATTTAGAACCCACACTTTTCAGGGAGAACCTCCTCAAGTTGATATATACCTCTGAATCTTCAGCGACTGCCTGAGGAAGCCTGCTCTGCTCTCTCACACTGCCACTCTTCCTACCAGTATTGATGTGGCCTCCTCTTTAAGTCCTTGGTTATAACACAGCTAGTCTTAAGTTGGTTATTTGGGATGATTTTTCTACATTTTAGTTGGAACTCCAGGTTTTTCCTGGGAGAAGGTCAGTGTAGCTTCCACCTAATCTGCTGCTATCTTCCTTTTATTGTTTCAATTAACATTTTATTAATGATATATAATGTGGAGCAATTGTATATACTTATTTGCTCTCCATTTCCTCCACCTCTCCCTCTGTTTCTCTCTCTTTCTCTCTCTCTCTCTCTCTCTCTCTCTCTCTCTCTCTCTCTCTCTCTCTCATAATTATTTATCCATAGTATTATTTTTTCATACAAACATCTATAACCTTACTTTCACTCACTGCTGTATATGACACAACATGTTCAGCATTAAATAAAAAAATGCTAGGCATTCAAAGAAACAGTAAAATGTTATACAAAGTCAAGAGAGATCAGTCAATATAAATTGATTTCAAAAGATTCAAGATATTGGATTTCGTATATAAAAACTTTAAAACACGGATTAAAATACATTTAAAAACAAATAATAACATGTATCTGAGTAAAATACAGGTGTTTTTAGCAGAAAGAAAAGAAACTATAAAAGAACAAGTAGAAATTCAAAAACTAATAATAAAATAATAAATGAAAAAAATTACTGTTGTGAGTACATGAAACAGAATTTATTCTTGTCTTATTATTTCATAATTACTGTATTATTTTGCAAAATAACAACTGTAAACCTACCTAATCTCAAGTTGTTCCACTTTTTCTTGAATTTATAGTTTTTATAAGATTTTGATAATAGTCCTACATCAGAATTGTCATTCTGTGGCTTATGATCTTATTATTTCATTTGGTTGATATTATATTTTTAAATAAATCTTTATTGTTCAGATTATTACAGGTGTTCCTCTTTTTTCTCCCTCCCACCCAATTCCCAACCCCACCCCATGCCACTGTCTTCATCCATAAGTGTAATATTTTTGTCCAATCTCTTCCCACACCCCTCACATCCTCTTCCCCCTGAGAATGATCAGTCCACTCCCTTTCTATGTCGCTGAGTCTATTATATTCATCAGTCCATTCTGTTCAACAGATTTTTCATTCACTTGATTTTTTGATTCACTTGTTGGTAGGTATGTTTTCGTTGTTCATAGGTTTTATCTTTACCTTCTTCCTCTTCCTCTTCTCCTCCTCCTCCTCCTCCTCCTCCTCCTTCTTCCTCTTCTTCTTCTTCTTCTTCTTCTTCTTCTTCTTCTTCTTCTTCTTCCTCTTCATCCTCCTCCTCCTCCTCCTCTTTCTTCTTCTTAAAGAATACCCTTCAACATTTCATATAATCCTGGTTTGGTAGTGATGAACTCCTTTAGCTTTGTCTTGTCTGTAAAGCTCTTTATCTGACCTTCAATTCTGAATGATAGCCTTTCTGGGTAGAATAATCTTGGTTGTATGTTCTTTCTGTTCATCACTTTAAATAATTCTCACCACTCCCTTCTGGCCTGCATAATTTCTGTTGAGAAATCAGCTGACAGTTGTATGGGTACTCCGTTGTAGGTAACCAATTGTTTTTCTATTGCTGCTTTCAAGATCCTCTCTTTGTCTTTTGCCCTTGGCATTTTAATTATGATGTGTCTTGGTGTGGTCCTCTTTGGATTCCTCTTTTTTGGGGTTCTGTGTGCTTCTTGGACTTGTAAGCCTATTTCTTTCATCAGGTAGGGAAACTTTTCTGTCATTATTTCTTCTAATAGGTTTTCAATATTTTGCTCTCTCTCTTCTTCTGGCACCCCAATAATTCTGATGTTGGTACGCTTAAAGTTGTCCCAGAGATTCCTTACACTATCTTCATATTTTTTTAATTATTTTTCTTTTTGTTTTTCTGGTTGGGTTTTTTTTTTTGTCTCATAGTTCAGATTTTTGGTTTGATTCTTGTAGTCCTTTGATCTACCATTGAATTTCTGTATATTCTTTATTCCAGACAGTGTATGCTTAATTTCTGACTGGTTCTTTTCCATTTTCTTGGCATTTTCATTAATCCTTGATATTTCTCATCAACTTTCTCAGCGGTTTATAGAAGATTCTTGAGTAACCTTATAAATGTGGTCCTGAATTCTATGTCCTCCATTTCTTTCATTCGTGACATGTTTCTTTTTCTCCACTTTTTCGCTGCTTCCCTGAGTTGGTAGAGTAGCTTTGTGTGCTAGAAGTTTCAGCCTCTACTGTTACCAGAGGTGGACACTCTTGGTTGCACCCCTTTGTGGATTGTGTGTACAGCCTTGTTGTACTTAAGTCTTCATTGTTGTTGGTATCACTGGGAGGAATTGAACTCCAGGCCAATTGGCTGTGAGGATCAGCTGTGTCTACTTTGGGAGACAGCCTTATGTGATAAGACTTGCAAAATTGCACAAGCCTCTGTGTTCAGCTTGGATTAGGTGGAGTTTCAGGGTGGAGCCAACAGTTGATATTATATTTTGGAGAGCAAAGTTTTAAATTTAATAAAGTCCAATTTATCAATGATTTCCTACATATATTGTGCTTTTGTGGTTTATGTAAAAAGTCATTATTATACTCAAAATAATCTAGGTTTTCTCATATGTCATCTTCTAGGAGTGCTATAATTTTGTCTTTTATGTGTAGGTTTGTAATTCATTTAAAGTTTATTTTGTGAAAGATTTAATACTGTGTCTATATACTATGTTTTTGCTTTTGGATTTTTAGTTGCTACAGCACACTGTGTTGTAAAGACTATCTTTATTCTATTGTACTTCTTTTGTTCCTTTGTCAAAAATGACTTGACCCTAATACAGATAAATACACAAAAAAGAAAGAAAATTTAAGACTGATATCCCTGATGAATATAGATACAAAAATCATCAACAAAAATAACAAACAAAATTCAGCAATATATTAAAAAGATCAACAACCTTATCAAGTGGGATTCATCCTTAAAATGTGTGGTTGTTACAATATATGCATATCAATTAACATGACACACCACATAACAAAAATAAAGGATAAAATCATATCAATAGGAGGAGATTAAGCATTTTAAAAAGTTCAGTGCCAATTTCTTTCTTTTTTATCTTTATTGTTCAGTTTATTAATTACATTGTTCCCTTTTTTTCACCCTATAGTTCCCCTCCACCTGGTACCCATCTCACCTTCTGCCCTCACCCCTCACCACTGTCCTATCCCATAGTTGCATGATTTTTGTCCAGTCTCTTGCTGCACTTTCCACACCCCTTTTCTCCCCAAGAGTTGTCAGTCCATTCCCTCTCTATGTCCGTGATTCTGTTACATTCACCAGTTTATCCTGTTCATCAGCTTATTAATTCCCTTGATTTTTAGATTCATTTGTTGATAGATGTGTATTTGTTGCTCCTAATTTATACTTTTATCTTTTTCTTCTTCCTCTTCTTAAAGAATATCTTTCAGCATTTCATATAATATTGGTTTGGTGGTGATGAACTCCTTTAGCTTTTTCTTATCTGCGAAGCACTTTATCTGGCCTTCAATTCTGAATGATAGCTTTGCTGGATAGAGTAATCTTGGTTGTAGATTCTTGCTGTTCATCACTTTGAATATTTCTTGCCACTCCCGTCTGGCCTGCATCGTTTCTGTTGAGAAATCCGCTGACAATCGTATGGGTGCTCCCTTATAGGTAACTAACTGATTTTCTCTTGCTGCTTTTAATATTCTCTCTTTATCTTTTGCTCTTGGCATTTTAATTATGATGTGCCTTGGTGTGGTCCTCTTAGGGTTCCTATATGTTGGGGTTCGGTGCACTTCTTGGACTCCTAAGTCAATTTCTTTCACTAGGTGTGGGAAGTTTTCGGTCACTATTTCTTCAAATAGGTTTTCATTGTCTTGGTCTCTCTCTTTTTCTGGCACCCTTATAATTCAGATGTTGGTATGCTTGAGGTTGTCCCAGAGGCCCCTTACACTATCTTCAATTTTTTGGATTCTTTTGGTTTCTTGCTTTTTCAGCTGAGTGGATTTTACCTCTTTGCATTTCAAATCTTTAACTAGGTTCTTGGGGTGCTCCAGAGCACTTTTGGGTCTTTGTATAATATTTTTTATTTCAGTCAGTGTATGCTTAATTTCTGGTTGGTCCTTTTTCATATCCTTGAGAGTCTCCTTCATATCCTTGAGGGTCTCATTCATTTCCTCGTAGGACTCGTTCATTTCCACGTTGGTCTTGATCATTTCCTTGCAGGCCTCGTTCATATCCTTGAGGGTCTCGTTCATTTCCTTGTAGGACTCATTCATTTCCTTTGAGGTCTTGCTTATTTCCTTATAGGCCTCGACCTTTTGTTGGAGCCTCTTGAGAAGCCCTATAACTGGGGTTTTGAATTCCCTGTCCAGTCGTGTTTTTTTTTCCTCCATTTCTTTCACATCTGATTTCTTTCCATGTCTCTGCATGGTGGCTGCTTCTCTGAGTTGGTCAATTAGCTTTGTGTGGTAGACTTCCTACTAGGGACTGTGGCTCAACCTCCCCAGTTACCTGAGGTGGATATGGGTTGCACCTTCTTACTGAAGTTAAGCTCAGGTTAATCGTTGTTAGCACTTGGAGGGGTTGACCTCCAAGCCAATTGTCTGTGAAGCTCAGCTGTGCTCAGATTGGATGGGCGGAGTCTCCCGGCCAAGCAGACAGCATTAGCTCCACCCTATGCAGCCTCAGGGACTCTGTGTTGGTGGCAATGGCCTCCAGCACCTCTGAGAGAGATCCGCTGCTGAGCTCCACCGGCTGCCAGAGAATTCAGACTCTTCCCAAATGAGTCTGCACACCCAATGTCTCACCCAGGGTCGTAAAACAAAGCAGTCTGACGGTTTCCCGAATGAAAGAGCAAGTCGCAGAGTGCTCTCTGTGCAGTCACACAGCTGCGCTGTTTCGCGAAAGCTGCCTTCTCCACAACCAGCAGATCCCTGCATCACCCAAGCTTCAGTGTGCCCTCCCACTGTCCAGTTTTCACCCCATATGATAGTGGGTTCCCTGGACTTCGCCCAAAGCTGGAGAATCAGTCCAGTGGGACGTCTTTGTCTCCCTGTTCGAGAAAACTGGCCCGTTTTCAGCCACCCGCCCTCTCTGCTGGTGCACGCTCCAAACCTCTCTCCACGTGAATCTTTCAATGCTATCTGCTGCCGCTCCTCGAGTCAGTGTCTTATTTTCACTTTTATTTGTGGAATTTTCACTCGGCCAGCTTTCTGGTGATTCTAGAAGGTATTTGTTCTTTCGTTAAGTTGTAGTATTAAAATTGCTGAGTATGACGGCAAGATAGGTGTTTTACCTATGCTGCCATCTTATTTTTCTCACAGTGCCAATTTCTAATAAAACTCTCAGCAAAGTGAGAATACAGAGAACGTATCTCAACCTAATAAAGGTCATATATGATAAACCCATAGCTAACAACATATGAAATGGGGAAAAACTAAAAGTGTTTTTCTTAATATCAGGAATATGATAGGTATGTCTACTTTACCATTTTTACTCGACATAGTACTGGAAGCCAGAGAAATCAAACAAAAATAAGAAATAAAAGACATCCAAATTGAAAAGAAAGAAGTGAAACTGTCATTCCTTTCTGATTACATTATGCTGTATATGGAAAACCCAATAGATTCAAACAACCATGTAGTAGAACTGAGGAAAGAATTCAGTAAAGTAGTAGGGTACAAAATAAGTATTCAGAAGTTAGTTACATTTTTATACACCAATAATGAATGATCAGAAAGGAATAGTAAGAAGACATTCTTGTTTACAATCTCATCAATAGAAAATACCTGGGAATAAATTTAATGAAAGAGGTAAGAGAACTGTGCCCAAATAATTATAAAACACTGAAGAATTAAATTTAAGAAGATACAAATAAATGGAAGCCTATACCATATTCATGGATAGGAAGAATTAACATCATTAAAATATCCATTTTACCTAAAGCTATCTCTAAAGTCAACATAATTACTATCAAAATAACAATGGTGTATTTTTCAGAAGTAGAACAAATATTCCAAAATTTGTATGTAACCCCAAAAGACCATGACTAGGCACAGCAATCTTGATAAATAACACAGATGGACATATAGTACCTGGTATAAAACCATAATACAATGCTGTGGCAATCAAACAGCAGGATACTAGCATAACAATAGATATATAGATCACTGTAATAGAATAGAGAACCCAGAAATAAACCCATGCCTATACGCTCAATTAATATTTGACAAAGGAGGCAAGTATATGCAATGGGGTAAAACAAGCTATTCAATAAACAGTGTTGTAAAAATTGGACAGATATATGCAAGAATAAAATTAGACCACCTTCTTATACCATATACAATAATAAATTCAAAATGGAATAAAGACTTAACATAAATGTGAGACTCAAAACTCCTAGAAAAAAAGATAGGCAGTGAAATCTCCTAAATTTCTCTTAGCAATATATATATTTTAAAATAAATGTTTATTGTTCAGATAATTATAGTTGTTCCTCTTTCCCCCCCATAGGTCACCTCCACCTGATTACCACCCCAGCCTCTGCCCTTACCCTCCCCACTGTCCTCATCCATAGGTGTACGATTTTTGTCTAGTCTCCGCCCCCAACCCCCACACCACTTTCAACCTGAGGATTGTCAGTTCACTTACTTTCTATGCCCCTGATTCTATTATATTCACCCGTTTATTCCATTCATCAAATTTTTATTCACTTGATTTTTAGATTCACTTGTTGATAGATATGTATTTGTTGTTCATAGTTTTTATCTTTACCTTTTTCTTTTTCCACTTCGTAAAGAACATCTTCCAGCATTTCATACATTACTGGTTTGGCAGTGATGAGCTCCTTTACATTTTTCTTATCTGTGAAGCTCTTTATCTGAACCTTCAATTCTGAATGATAGCTTTGCTGGGTAGAGTAATCTAGGTTCTTGCTGTTCATCACTTTGAATATTTCTTGCCACTCCCTTCTGGCCTGCATCGTTTCTGTAGAGAAATCAGCTGACAATCATATGGGTACACCCTTATAGATAACTATTTTTCTCTTGCTGCTTTTAATATTATCTCTTTGTCTTTTTCCCTTGGCATTTTAATTATGATGTGTCTTGGTGTGGTACCCTTTGGACTCCTCTTGTTTGGGGTTCTCTGCACTTCCTGGACTTATTATTCTATTTATTTCACCAGGTGGGGGAAGTTTTCTGTCATTTTTTCTTCAAATAGGTTTTCAATATCTTGCTCTTTTTCTTATTTGGCATCCCCATAATTCAGATATTGGTAGGCTTGAAGTTGTCCTAGAGGCTTTTTACACTATGTTAATATTTTTAGATTCTTTTTTCTTTTTTTCTTTTCCAGTTGGATGTTTTTTTGCTTCTTCGTATTTTAAACATTTGACTTGATTCTTGCAATCCTGTAGTCTGCTGTGGAATCTTTGTATATTATTCTTTATTTCTGTCCATGTATGCTTAATTTCATGTCCTTGAGTGTCTCACTAAATTTCTCAGAGGTTTCTAGAATATTCTTGAGTAATTTTATAACCATGGTTTTGAACTCTGTACCCAGTAGTATGCTTTTCTCCATTTCTGTCATTTGTGACCTGTTTGTCTCTGCATTTTGGCTGCTTCCCAGTGTTGACAGAGTGGCTTTGTGTACTAGGTGTCCTATAGGGCCCAGTGGCTCAACCTCCCCAATTACCTGAGGTGGACACTGTTGGTACACCCTTTTTTGGACTGTATACACAATCTTATTGTAGTTAAGCATTGATTGTTGTGGTATCACTGGGAGCAATTAACCTCCAGACCAATTGGCAGTGAGGATCAGGTGTGTTTATGATGGGAGAAGCTCTGTGCTGGAGACACCTTTATGGGGCAAGACTTGCTTCAGTGGGGCTTTTGGTGCACACTGAGTCTGTCCCTTGAGTGTGACCCTTATAGATCTGAGGAGTTGTAATCTGGATGGTCCCACTCTGATCAATGGGTACACTGGCTCTTGGATCTTCAAGGACGTGTAAATTTTGCCTCTGCCTGAGGCCACCCAACAAAAGCTATGAAGAGATATGCAGATTCCTCTTCTTAGTTTGGGGTGTGGAGGTGCCCAGATGAGGTCCAGCTGTGAAGCAATGAAAGCTTATGTGGGATCTTGGGCCTTCTTTTGGATACTCTGGGTCTCTCTGACCCAGCTGCAGTTTGTTAGGTAATTTTAGAGTGCAAAGGGCCAGGCCATTCATATGCAAAAGCCTCTGTGCACAGATTGGGTGGGGTGGGTCTCAGAAAATTAAAAAAAGCAGAGCAAACAGCTATGGCTGAACCTCAGCCATGCCCTAAGAGGTCCCAGGGTCTCACTGTCCCTTGGTAATCTCTGAGAGAAAGCCGCCCTGAGTTCTGCCCAAAGCCAGACAGTCCAGTTTCTCCCTGTATGAGTCTGGATCCATACAGTCTCGCCTGGAACTGGAGTTCAGAGCAGTCAGGAGCTTGTGCCTCCCTCCAGATTAAAAAATACAGCAGCACACTCAATTGCCAGCCCTTTCAGTGCACGTGCCTCCGTAACTCTGCACTTTACTTTGCAGCTCCTCTAATACTCAGTGTGCATTTCTCTTTCCTTCTAGTTGTAGAATTTCCACTCATCTAGCCTTCCTGTGGTTCTGTATGATGTCTGTTTTGTCTTTTAGTTGTAGTTTTGAAGTGGTTGTGTGAGGCAGCAATTTCAGGTGTTTACCTATGCTGCCATCTTGGTTTCTTCTAGCACTATGTTTTTATATATTTTCTCATGCAAGAGAAACAAACAAAAAAAAAACAACAAATGGAATTATATGACACTAAAATGGTTTTGCACAACAAAGGAAATAGTCAGCAAAATAAACTTCAGAAAAATAGAAATTAAAATCACAATGAGATATAGCCTAACACTTGTCAAACTGGTTATCAAATCAACAAACAACAAGTGTTGGCGAGAATTTGGAGAAAATTGTATCCTTGTGCACTGTTGGTGAGAATGCAGATTGTTGAATGCATGATGGAAGACAGAATGGAGGGTCCTCAAAAAATTCAGAATTGTATTGACTACAAACAATAACCTCACTTCTGGATAGATATTGCCAAAACCCAAAACACTAATTCAAAATAGTATATGCTCTTCTATGTTAATTGTAGTGTTATTTACAATAGCCAAAATATGAAAACAAAACCAAATGTCTAGCAACAGATGAGTTTGAAAAACAGCAGTGAATATATAGAATGGAATATGCTTGGTGATAAAATTGAATAAAATATTGCCATTTGAGACAATAAGGATGGACCTAAAGATTATTATGCTGTATGAAACAAGTTAGTCTGAAAAATACAAATACCATTTAATTTAATTTATATATGGGCCATAAAGAACAAAATAAACAGACAAAACTGAAAGAATCATAGATACAGAAAAAAGACTAAGGGTTGCAAGATTAAAGGAGGTTGGAAGGAAGGGTGAAAAAAACAAAGGTAGGGGGATTCCAAGATGGCTGTAGAGTAGGTAGAAGCTACACTCACCTGCTCCTGGGCTCAAACCATATTTCCAGCTAAATTATAGAGCAATCAACCTAAATAAACAACTATAGGCTTTCTAAACTGAAATATTATATGCAAGTGTTTACAGAAGAAGCCACATAGGGACTGGTAAGAAGGAGATAGACATGGACAGGGCTGGTACCACACCATACTTCAGTGGCTGAGAAACCAGAAGGATATATTAGCTTTAATACCACCTCCCCACAAGAAGCATGGGGTCTCAACCACATGCAAGAATCCCCAACCCAGAGCAACAGAGACAGAAATAGGTGCCTGAATAGCACCTGGTAGTAAAATTAGTGGGGATTAAGTCTACGTGATACAGAAGGGAGTCAGACACCACCTTCCCAAGGACATGCACTCCTATTATTACAGCATCAGCCTGGGGAATGCACTGCCTGGTCTCTGACTGCTAGGGAGACCACTTTCTGCCACACTTAGTACTATGGATGGGTGTGCTGGCTGCATCCACTAGTGGCCTTTGGGGCAATCTTCTTCTAATAATGCTTTTACAAGAGACTCAGATGGTAACTGAATTGTATTGTTTTAGAAAGGATAGTGGTCTTCTACACCTCGAATACACAGCCAGTGCCCTACCCACACCTGTTTAATCACTTGGCCTGCTGAGTTAAGTGAAGCAGGGAGATCAGAGTGCTGTATAGAGCTTGGAATTTTGGAGTGTATCTCCCAGGGAGATTTTGTTTAAGGATCAGATGGGCAAGTGCTTGGTTGTGTGGCTACATTGCAAGGGGCCACACCTATCTTTCTTGTGAGCTGAGTTTGTGCTGTCCTAGGAAGGGACAGTGCCTACCCTCCTTCTATAGACTTGTAAGCACCTCCTTCAACCAAAGATTGTTTGGACCTCCCCTTACAAATCCTGGATACCCTGCCCTGCTGCGCTGAAGTTCCAAGAGAAGGAAGGAAGAGCTGCCCTGGAAATGGGGACATTCAGTGTGTGTTTCCCAAAAGCTATTGTCTTCAACCAGGATAAAGTGCTTAGTGACCTCCTGTGGGCAGCGCTGACATCACCCTTAATGGGAGACTTTTTATCTGTCTTCCTGAGCACAGTGGCTTCACTCTTCTCAGCTTGCTTCTTTGGATGGGCTGGCTGGCTGTACCCTCCATGAAACTGTAGCTGTGCTCAGCTATGCCTCTCCTGGGTGAGGCAGGGGGGTATAATTGATACTCCGCCAGTACTTTGCGGAGACTGAGAGGCACAGGGAGGAGTGGCGTAAGTGCAGAGCTGCCCTGCAGCTCTGTCTCTCAGCTATGTCTCTCCTGGGTGAGGCAGGGGGGTATAATTGATACTAGGGCAAAGCCGTAATGTTATTGCTTTGGAGTAGGGTCACTTTCTTATCATTGAGTGCCTGGCCACACAACCACCAAATAAGCGACTCACTAATCATATCTTCCTGACTCCAGTTGTCCCTCACTACTGAGCTTAAAACTTGTTGAAGGGTTAGTGATTCTTGGCTATTCTGGCCCACTCTACAGTCTTTCTTCAGAAGGCTTTGGAAAGCCAGGCAAACTCAGAGAGAGGCTAAGTAGCTGACAGGTTGAAGCAGACCTCAGGGAGCTTCAGACCTTGTACAGATCTGCCTCCAGCTCTAAGAGGAAGCCAACTCTCATAAGCAGATTGGTCCCTCACATCACATATAAGCCAAGTAGATGTAGCCACTAATAGTGAATAGTTTGGTAGCTACATACAGGAAGCCCAGGGTTGATTAAACACAACATATGACATCAATCTGTAAGTAAATCCAACCCAGAGTGACCCAGGACCAACGCAACCAGTAGAGTGCTTCATACCATACCAGAGGTCAACCCAACTAAACACACAAGCAGCACACCCAAAGGATGATTACAGCAGATACCAGATCCTGCTGGGAACTAATTCACCTAGTGAAGAAACCCTGCACAGCAACTCATACACAATTGTTGAGGCTTACCTTCAAAAAGTCAGCCTGAAGGGATAAATCCACAAATAAGAGGGCCAGCAGTATTTAAGTCTGAACTACATAATTCACAAGAAACATTTCTGGAGCATGGAAATCAGGTGATCTGGAAAATTGTGCCACTGAGGCAAACGAGACATCTACATCATAAAGCCAACATAAGAAGTTTGATACTAATAGCAGATCTACATATTATACATAGACAAAAATAGGAAACCACAAAATATGCCTCAAATGAAAGACCAAGGGAAATCCCAGAAAAAAAATAAAGTGGAAGTAATCAAAATAATAGATACAGAGTTTAAACAATGATTATAAGGATGCTCAAGAACCCCAGGGAAAGAATAGGTAATCTCAATGAAAATTTAAACAAAGAGATAGAAGCATTACAAAAGAAACTGTAATATAGAGCTAGTCAGAAATAAAAAGTATAATATCTGAAATACAGAATACATTGGTAGGAATTAACAGCAGGTTAAAAGAAGCAGAGGAATGAATCAGTGATTTAAATGACAAGTTAGGAGTAAGGCTACAAGTAGAGCATCAAAAAGAAAAGAGAATTTCTAAACATTATTTACTAGAAGCCTGGTGCATGAATTTGTGCACCAGTGGGGTCCGTTGGCCTGGTCTGCAGGATTGGGCTGAAACTGGCTCTCCTACATCCCTGGACCACTGAAGAGGAGGCAGAGACCGACTCCGAGGATGAGGTGGAGTGTGACCTGAGCAACATGGAGATCACCGAGGAGCTCCGCCAGTACTTTGCGGAGACTGAGAGGCACAGGGAGGAGTGGCGTAAGTGCAGAGCTGCCCTGCATTCTGCAGTGTTATCACCCCCAATCCATAAATTGACCTTCGAGCTCCTCAACTGTGTGCAAATACTACTCCAGATCCAATCCCAGGCCTGGAAAAGCCACGGCGACCGTGCACCTCAATTATGCTAGTTTCCAGAGCTGTTTTTCTATAGGACTTGCTTTCTGGTTCAAGAACAAAGCTTAACCCAGTGGTATCTCTTAACGTTTATTGAATGTTAGAGACTCCACCAGATGGAGAGTGTGCGTGTGTGTGTGTGTGTGTGTGTGTGTGTGTGTGTGTGTGTGTGCCTGTGCGTGTGTTCCCTAATTTATACTATAGTCCCTCGAGGTACTAAACCCATTTTACAAATGAGGAAAGTGAGCCTTTATGAGGTTATTTGACCTATTGCATGGCACACAGCTAATGATTTGCTGTCAGGAATCAAACCAAGGTCTGCTTGACTCCGATTCCTGTGCTCCTTGTTCACACACAAGCTTAGGGATTGGGTTTTGAACCTAAGACAACTAGGTTCCAAAATACTGTTGCCAGCTCACTGGTACACGTCTCTGAGCCTCCCCTGGTACTGCAGACTTGCCATTTCTTAAATATTAAGCTCCCTACCCTCAAAGTAGAGCTCAGTCTGAACCTAAATAGAATAACAAAATGCCTAGTACTTACTGAAATTTTCCAATTTGCTCCTGCTTTCAGACTGTCTTCCCAGGGGTTAGAGAATTGTGATAATGGTCTTACATCTTCAGTCAGAAAGCAGGGATTTTTTTAAATTTCTGACTACAAAGAACTAGAACTGCTTTTGATGCTCTCCTTACTATTGAAGCTATCAGATCACTTACATTTTATTTTATTGTGTTTTTTTTAGGTGTTTGACTAATAAGTTTATTGTCTATGAAAAACCATAGAAAATTGTGGTTTGGTTTATTAGCTCTCAGCAGTCCATTCCTGAGCTCTGAGGAAACTTGCTTTCTTCTGAGCTACCCAATCTTTCTTCTGGGCAAGAGACATTTGGGGACATTTCGACCTCTTCTTTTTAACTTCTTTCTTAGGCTTCTTCTCTTAGACTGGATTCTCTCGAAGAGCAGTATGAGCTTTCTTACACATCCCCTCCATCAGGTCTGGAGTTACGTTGTTCTTTATGTATTGAGGAAACTGTTTCTTGGAAGCATCTTCGTCTTCTTCCATTAGGTAACGCATATAATCTGCAACGTTCTGGCCCATGATGTGCTACCGATGTACTTCTGCATTGAATTCCTTGCTGTGAGGGATAGATAGGCCTCCATCCACAGCTCCCTTCAGGGCCCCCAAAACTTTATTTCCAGTAGTAGTTCTGGGCAAGCCCTGCATCCAAATAGCAGGTGAAGGCACCAGGTTGACCATCAATGCTTTCCACATTGTATTCATCTCCAGTCACCTCCGCCTGGCCTTCATAGATCTTGGCCATGCCAAACCGACTGAGAAGCCGGCGGGCCAGCAGCGGGCCAGTACAGTATGCTGCAGCACAATTTGTCAGGCCAACCTTCACACCATACTTTTGGAGTTCATGAGCATAAGCTGCACAAACTATCATATCTCCTTCTATGTGGGCATAAGCAATCTAACAGATGATATTTCTGTTGGTCACTCAAACTATCATCCTGTTTTTAGGTGTGTTGTACTTATTTTTATCCTGGATTACCAAGTGTTTCTGCGCATAGTAATCAGTTGTACCCTGTCGCCATTTTCTGAATTTCACTTGGTGTCGTTTGACATACGCCTTGTTCTTGACAACTTTCACAAAACCCATCTTGCGGAAGAGAGACCCATGGCCGTAGCTTGCCACAGACCTCAGATCAGACTTTGGCTATGTTTTCCCAGTTACAAGAGGAGCTCCCTAAATGGGGCTTAAGAATTGCTCCAGAAAAGGTACAAAAAGAAACGCCTTTTCAATATCTGGGAACCATAATTGAGAACCAGTGAATTAGGCCTCAGAAGGTGGGGATAAGAAAAGATTGTCTTAAAACTTTAAATGACTTTCAGAAATTATTAGGGGACATTAACTAGTTAAGACCTCATTTGAAGATCTCTACAGGAGAAATGACAAATTTATTTAATTTACTTAGGTAACTATAATCTTTCCTCTCCCTGAACTTTTAACAGATGAACCTAAGAAGGAGTTGCTAAGAGTTGAGCAGGCAATCTCCTTAACCCAAGTAGCACGGGTCCAGCCCGAAATGCCTTTATTGGGACAAATTAACCCCACTGCATATAGTTCCACTGGAGTGAGCTTTCAAAATAAAAATTCTTTTACCATTATTGAATGGGTCCACCAAAGGATCAATCCTCTAAAACTGCAGTGACATTTGTAGAACTAATAGCCCAATTAATATTTCAAATTAGAAAACACTGTGAACAGCTTAGAGGGGAAGAGCCTCAGTTTCTCTACCTCCCCTTCACTGGGAAGCAATTGGAAATGTTGTTTCAGACTGATATGAATTGGCAAATTGCGTTAAGTGGATATTCAGGGGAACTTAGCTGTCACCTATTAAAACATAAATTACTACAATTTTTATATAATATCTCCATCTTTATACCAAAAAATACTAGTCAGGAACCTATTCTTGGAGTTTTAACTGTTTTTACTGATGGATCATCTAATGGGAAAGCTGCCTATCATATAATATATTCAGATCGAGGCATATTGACCAGTCATACTTCTGTACAAAGAATTGAACTTAAAGCTATTAAGGCTACATTGTAGGACTTGCAAGAGCCTCTTAATATTGTCTCTGATTCCTCTTACACTGCAAACTTAGTGAATAGAATTGAAATTGCCTGGTTGAAATGGCTTAGTGATCAAAGTTTATTTTTATTATTTAAACAAGTTCAGCAGATTGTTCAACAGAGACAGTATCCTTTTTATATCCCTCACATTAGGGCTCATAGTGTCCTGCCTGGTCCTTTAACAAAAGGAAATGCACATGCTGATCAATTGGTTGCTTTATTAAAAGAAGCCTCAGAATCTCATCAGCTTTTACATCAGCCTATCAAAATGTTGTCTATCCAATTTTCAATCACTCGACAACAGGCAAAACAGATTATTAAGGAATGTCCCACTTACATATTACATCTACCTCAAGGGCCTAACACAGGAGTCAACCCTAAAGGTTTGTTAAGATACCATATCTGGCAAATGGATATAACACATTATACTCCCTTTGCATGCCTTGGAACATTATATGTCTCTGTAGACACCTTTTCAAAAGTCCTGTGGGCTACTGCATCTATAGGAGAAACAGCAAAACAGGTTATTAATCATTGCCTAGCTGCTTTTGCCATCATGGGAGTTCCAAAAATTATTAAAACTGATAATGGTCCTGCTTATACAAGCTGTCAATTCCAGGAATTTTGTAAAAGGTGGAAAATTCAGCACATTACAGGGATACCTTATAATTCCCAAGGACTGGCTATTATTGAATGACAGCATCAAAGGTTAAAATCCCATCTTGAAAAACAAAAGGGAGGGATTATGGAAAAATCACCTGTGGGTAGGCTGCACCATGCCTTAATTACTTTAAATTTTTTCACTTGTGGCAAAAATGGGAAAACGCCTATGGAGACCCATTGGAACCAGAATATAACAAAAGAAAATGGTCTAGTTAAATGGAAGGATCCCGAATCTGGTTTATGGAAGGGACCCGATCCATTATTAACCTTTGGCAGAGGGTATGCTTGAATATTGCCAGAGAATTTTCCCAAACCCATGTGGATCCCTGCTAGAAATATTAAACTGCATCAGGGATCCAAAAGGGAAACTAGCCAGAAGAGTAGCAGGAGGACGAGCTGAACAACAAACAGCCGAGAGACCACCCAGAGCATGTGAAAGAAGATGGTACAGATTCATGAGGACATCTTTCTGGCCATAATAGCAGTAATCAACTGTACGGTAATATTACCTGGGGCAAAATGGGAAAGTATTTTGGACTTATGTTCTTGACCCTTCATGGGTAAGAACCCTTATGTAAGTTAATCATCTATATACCAAACACCTTGGTTCATCCAAGAGCAACAGGGGTGGGGCAAGAAAGTATAATTACATAGGTGTCGCCACACAGCTTCTCTTTTTTATGACACAAATTCAAACCACTACTCCTTTCTGTGCAAAATTAAAGAAAGGCTTCTGCCTTGCATGGACACCAAAGGAGGGGAGGCAAAAGCTATAACACATCTACTATCACCACTTGTTCCTAGGAGAGGTGCAGAAACATGTAATTAGACTTTGTCTATATAAAAAGAAATTGACAGCCAGTTTGGAAACTTAATTGTCATGGCTTAAAGCAAGAATATCCTTACATGATATTATTCTACAATGTTATTATAAATTTTGATATTTTACAACAGGATATTGCACAATTATTTCAAACTTACTTATAAACTAAATCTTTGTATGATTGGTAGCAATTTAAAAAGGACATGAAAGGATTTAATCCCTTCCACTGTGTGGAAGCTTCTTGGATAGGCACTTGAACATTCTTTTTGCCATGAAGGGATCCTCTTCTCACAATTTAATTGCCCACAGCTGTTGCCTGAGTTTTCTGTACATGCTGAGGTTGAAGTCTTGTGGTGGCTGGTACCATGGATCTGTCACTCGTCCAATGGAGTGAACTGGGCCCTCCCTGGAGAAAAAACCTGGGTTCCCCAAGATATGTGATCAAATGCTGGGGCCCGCCAGCAGGCAAGGGGATCCCAAGGCAAGCACTGGGAGGCCACGGGAGCATAGGCTACCAAGGAGACAGAAATGAACCTCACATCACCCTGCTTGGCCCCTGAGGATGGCTGGTTAGCCATAGACGGGTAAGATTCCTCATGGGAGGGACAATCTAAGACAGGCACAGTCTCAGAGGGGCCATCAGGAGAGAACATGGGGACCAACAGAGGTGGGGCATAGAACCTCACCCCCCCAGCATTGCAGGGGCTGAACACTCGCCCCTTCTGAGGGAGGTCTCCTGCCCCATGGCTGCTTCACTTCCCATGCCCAGCCCAGATAGGGACCTAGGTAATAGAGACTTGGACCAGCCCAGATCAGGACCGAGGCAACAAACAGAAACTTGGCTAACAGCAGCTACCCTATATCTAGCACCAGAGATGCTCAGAGCCTACTCAAGAATGCAAACAATCCTTTCCATTAATATTTACAGAGTAAACTAAGATTTTGTTAGAGTATTAAATTTTACAGTAAAATAGCAGTCAAGTTTTTTAGATTAATTTAATTTGGCTAAAGGAAATAAGTGAAAATTCTAGGAAATTTAATTGTACTGGATAAAAAGCTGTTCTTAAAGTATTAACTAAAATTTCTATTGGTAGTTCATCTCATGGTAAGATTGCTTAATATGCGATGAACCTATTATGCTAAAAATTATAAATTTAAAGTTATCAAAACTGCATTATAAAGTTTCCAAAAGCCTCCATTAATTCACAAAAAAGGGGGATAGTGGAGCAATATCATGTAAGAAAAAATTATTCCTATAAGTACATTAAAAAATTTTTTTACTTTAAAAAATTATTTTCATATGTAATCCTAACAGTAAAAACATGAAAAACACACATGATGTCGTTTGGGAAAAAATAAATAGGATCTCAAGTCAAAAGATTCCTTTATTAACCTTTGGTTAAGAATATGCTTGTGTATTTTCAGAAAACAACTTTAGAACCATGTGGATTCCTGAAACAGAGAGGAATTGATATGTGTGCTCCAACCGTGAAGACAGGAGGAAAACAGTCCAGAGATGGGAAATGCTGACAGTGTCTTGCCATGCTGGCAGTCAGCAGCTGTGCATCACTGCTGGTTGCCCAGGAGCAAACCAGAGAGGGTCAGACCTGCATTGACACCTTTTGTCCACCATCCAGATACCATTGCGGACATGTAAACATAAGGAACTGTTGAACATCAATATGGTACTTAAAACTGTTGAACATAGATATTGGGAACTGTTGAACATCGATATTTGGACATAACTATTGAACATCGATATTGGGACTTACAACTGTTGAACATTGATTGATATTGGGACTTAAAACTGTTGGACATTGAAACTAGGACTCTGGTCTACAGATGCCATAATTTTTAAGAGTGGAAGGATAGGGGGGAGATCCAGGAAACCAGACATTACCTCACCAGTAGAGATGTAAATAGAACAAACAAGAAACCTGGTCAAACCTTAATAGATCTATTTACTCACTGCTTAGGTGAGACATTGGTAGCTAAAGTAGCTGCCCCGCTTTAGTCTTATGTTAAGTATGAACTGTTTACTCACCACTTAGGTGAGACTTTAGTTGTCCCTCTTTTAGTCTTATGTTAATTCTTGCTGGTTGATTTCATTGTTGGAATTTCCTGACCTAAAGGACATGGATGTATCACTTAGCCCTAATAAAAGGGGATAGGAAAGCCAGAGCTGGAGGTGTCCTCCCCCTAGAGGTAGACTCTCGCCTGGCCCCCATTATTCCCAAAAATGGATGCTTTTTGAGTCTCTCTTCATTTGTGTGCAGCCTTCTCCAGATGCTGAACCCTGACATGGGAACCCTGGACACGCAGGACGTGAAAAGGATCTCCACACCAATCTCTTCTGGTATGATGTGTTTCTGTTGAAAAGCAGTTGATATTATAATTGGAGCTCCCTTGTAGGTAACTTTATGCTCTCTCTGGCAGGCTTTAAGACTCTTATTTTTTCATTGACAGTTACCAATTTAATTATTTTGTGCCCTGATGTCATCCTTTTTGGGTTCATCTTGTTTGGGACTCTGTGTGCTTCGCGGACTTGTATGAATATTTTCTGCAGAAAGTCAGGAAAGTTTTCTCTCATTATTTCTTCAAATAGGTTTTCTATCCCTTGTTCATTTCCTCTCCTTCTGGCACCATTAGTATGCAGATGTTATCTTTGTATTTTCCCAGAGTTCCCTTAGGCTCTCCTCCAGCTATTAATTTTTTTTTCCATTTGCTGCTCTGCTTGGGTGTGTTTTACTACATTTTCCTAACTCACTGATTCATTCTTCAGATTCTTCTAGTATACTGTTGAATTCTTCCACTGTGTTCTTTATTTCAGCTATATCATACTTAATTTCATCTTGGTGAATTTCCTATCCCGACATTTGAACATCCTTATAGCCATTACTCTAAATTCTTTCTATAATAAGTTGTGTGCCTTCATTTTATTTAGTTCTTTTTCTGTTGATTCCTCCATTTCTTTCACTTTTTTAATTGTCTAAAGTTTTACATATGTGTCTTTATTCCCCAATTGACCCCCACCTCCATCCCTTCCCAGCCCAGACAATCCCCACTGACCCAGTGTCTGTGTCCATTAATCATCTGAGAGTTATGCTAATATGCATGCATATAAGTATTTTGGTTGCTCTCTAACCTCCCCTTCCCTACCATTTGTCTCTAGAAAATTGAATTTTGTTGATCATTATATCCCACATATGAGTGACATAATGTAATATTTATCTTTCTCTGAATGGCTTATTTTGCTTAGCATAGTGCTCTCCATTTCCATCCTTGCTGTTGCAAATGGTAAAGTTTCTTCTCTCTCTCTCTCTCTCTCTCTCTCTCTCTCTCTCTCTCTCTCTATATATATATATATATATATATATATATATATATATTGTTTAAAGTATTACAAATGGTAGTACATATGTTTCCTTTTTCCCTCTCCCATTGACCTGCCCCCAGCTTCCCCCACCTCCCAGCACATGCCCTCACCTGCCCCCCTGCCCCAGTGTCTTGTATCCATTGGTTATGCTTATATACATGCACACAAGTCCTTCGGTCAATCTCTTAGAGCCCCTGCCCCCCACTTTCCCCTGCCTTCCCACTGTAGTCTGACAGTCTGTTCAATGCTTCTTTGCCTTTGTATCCATTCTTTCCCCCCATTTCTTTTCTTTAAAACATCTTGCATCTGAATACTGGAGATAAACATATAAGAACAAAAAAATGTTTGAGTCTCAGTTTCAATGTCCAACAGTTCAGAGTCCCAGTTTCAATGTCAAATAGTTCCTTATGTGTACATGTCAGCAATGTTATCTGGATGGTAGAAAAATGGTGGTAATGCAGGTCCCACACTCTCTGGTTTGGTATGGGACAACCTGCAGTGATGCACAACTGCTGACTGCTAGCATGGCAAGGTGTCATAAGCGCCTTCTGTCTCTGGACTGTCTTCGTGGTTGGAACAGACCTGCCAGTTCCTCTCTATTGCAAGAATCCATATGGTCTTGGAGTTGTTTTCTGAAAATATACAAACATATTCTCAACCAAAAGTTAATAAAGAAATCTTTTCTGTACATTGGACTTGGGATTCTTTTTATTTTTGCCCAAATGGTTTTCCTTTGGCTTATTTTGACACCAAATGTGTTTTTCATTGGTGTCCTGCTGTTAGCATTACAAATGAAAATTAATTTTCAGAAGTAAGATTTTTCTAGATGTAATTTACTTGAAGAATATTTTGCCTTACATGATATTAGCCCACGATCCTCCCCCGCTTTTTTTTTTATTATTAATGGAGGCTTTTGGAAATTTTATATTGTAGTCATATTTCTGTGCAAAAAATAAAATTTAAAGTTACCAAGACTGCAATATAAAAAGTTTCCTCTTTTTAATAGTGGCATAGTATTCCATTCTGTAGAGGTACCACAGGTTTTTAATCCACTCATCTGCTTATGGGCACTTAAGCTGTTTCCAAATCTTAGCTATTGTAAATTGTGCTGAATGAACAGAGAGGTGCATACATACTTTCTGATTGCTGTTTCTGTTTTCTTGGGAAATAGTCCTAGAAGTGGGATTACTGGGTCAAATAGAAGTTCCATTTTTAATTTTTTGAGCAAATGCCATACTCTTCTCCACAGTGATTGCACCAGTCTGCATTCCCACCAGCAGTGAAGGAGGGCTGCTTTTATTCCGCATCCTGTTTGTCACTTATCTTTTGTTAATTTGTTGATGATAGCCATTCTGACAGGTGTGAGGTGGTATCTCATTATTGTTTTAATTTGCATCTCTCTGATGACTAGTGACTTTGAGCATGTATTTCTTAGCTTTCTCAATGCCCTCCTTTGGTGAAAAGTGTCTATTTAGGTCCTTTACACATTTTTTTTGATTTGGTTGTTTATCTTCCTTTTGTTAAGGTATATAAGTTTCCTGTAAATGTTGGAGATTAAATCTTTATTGGCGATAACATTGGCAAATATGTTCGGCCATGCAGTGGGATTTCTTGGTGTTTTGATGATGGTTTCTTTTGCTGTGCAGATGCTTTTTATTTTGATGTAGTCTAACTTGTTTATTTTCTCCTTAGTTTCCATTGCCCTAGGAGCTGTATGGTTAAATATATTGCTACGACAAATGTCTGATATTTTGTTGCATATGGCTTCTTCTAAATTTTTTATGGTTTCCCATTGTATGTTTAAATGGTTTTTCCATTTTGAGTTTATTTTTTTGTATGGTGTAAGTTAATGGTCTAGTTTCATTTTATTTCAAGTATCTAATTTTCTCAATAACAGTTATTAAACAGACTGTATTGACTCCATTTTATGGTCTTGCCTCCTTTATCAAATGTTAATTGAGCATAATGGTTTGTGTCAGTTTATGGGTTCTCTGTTCTATATGTCTGTTCTTGTGCCAATACCAGACAATTTTGAGAACAATGGCTTTTTAGTATAGTTTTATATCTGGTATTGTGATCCCTCCAACATTGTTCTTTCTCAAGATTGCTGCAGATATTCGGGATCTTATTTTATTCCAGATGAAATTTTGGAGAATTTGTTCAAGGTCTTTGAAGTATGCCATTGTTATTTTAATGGAGATTGCATTGAATTTATAGATTGCTTTAGGTAGCATGGACATTTTAATGATATTGATTCTACCAATCTATGAACATTGTATAGTCTTCCATTTGTTTAAGTCTTCCTCTCTTTTTTCAACATTCTGAAATTTCCTGAGTACAGGTCCTTTATCTCCTTGGTTAAGTTGGTTTTAGGTATCTTAATTTTTTGGGGTGCAATAGCACATGGGATTGCTTTTTAAATTTCTCTTTCTGTGAGTTCATTATTGGTGTACAGAAAAGCCATTGTCTTCTGGGTGTTAATTTTGTATCCTGTTACATTGCTGAATTCATTTATTAAGTCTAGTAGTTTTTTGATGGAGTATTTGTGGTTTTCTATGTAAATATGTCATCTGCAAATAGTGACAGTTTTACTTCTTTTTTCAATTTGGATGCCTTTTATTTCTTCTTGTCTGATCAAAATGGATAGTACATCCAGTACTATGTTGAACAGGAGTGGTTAGAGTGGGCATCCCTGTCTTGCTCCTTTTCTTAGTGGAAATTTTTTTAGATTTTCCCATTGAATATGATGTTGGCTGTTTGTTTGTCATATATGGCTTTTTGTATGTTGAGATATGATCCTTCTATTCCCAACTTGCTAAAAGTTTTTATCAATAAATGGTGTTGGATTTTGTCAAATGTTTTTTCTGTATCAATGGATATGCTTATATGGTTTCTATATCGCATTTTTTATATGTTGTATCACATTTATTGATTTCTGTAAATTGTACCATCCTGACATTCCTGGAATAAATACCACTTGGTCATGGTGTATGATCTTTCTAATGTAATGCTGGATTTGATTTGCTAGAATTTTGTTGGTTATTTTGGCATCTATTTTCATGAGGGATATTGGCTTGTAATTATGTTTCTTTGTATTGCCTTTATCTGGTTTTGGGATTAGGGTAATGCTGGCTTCATAGAAAGAGCTTGGAAGTGTTCCTTCCTCTTTAACTTTTTTGAGTAGTCTGAGGAAGATAGATTTTATTTCTTCTTTGAATGATCTATAAAATTTCCCTGTGATGGAAGTTTTTTTATGACTGCTTTAATTTCCTCCATAGTTGTTGGCCTATTCAGATTGTCTTATTCCTCCTGGTTGAATTGTGGAAGGTTGTATTTTTTTTAAGAATATGTCCATTTCTCTAAGGTTGACCAGTTTGTTGGAGTCGAGTATTTTTTATAATTATTTTTATTTCTGTGGTGTCTGTTGTTATTTCACCTCTTTCTTTTCTGATTTTGTTTATTTGGATCCTCTTTCTTTGCTTCTTGGTGAACCTGGCTGGAGGTTCATCAATCTTGTTTATCCTCTTGGTTTCATTGATCTTTTGTATCGTTTGTTTATTTTACCTCTATGTCATTTATTTCATTCCCTTTGCTCACTGGGATTTTCTTGTTGCTCTTTTTCTAATTCTTTAAGTTCAGAGTTAGATGGTTTACTATCATTTTTTCTTGTTTTTTTTGACGTAGGCCTGTAATGCTATGAACTTCACTCTCAGGACTGCTTTTATTGTGTCCCAAAGATTTTTCATCGTGGTGTTTTCATTGCCATTTGTTTCCAGGATGTATTTTATTTCTTCTTTTATCTCTTTAGTAACTCACTAATAGTATGCCATTCAGCCTCCAAGTGTTTGAATTTTTGTGATTGTTTTTACTGTAGTTGGTTTCTAATTGTAAGCCATTGTGGTCTGATAAGATGATTGATTTGATTATAAACCTCTTGAATATGGAGATACTTTGCCTGTGTCCCAATATGTTGCCTATCTTTGAAAATGTTCCATGTGTGCTTGAGAAGAATGTATATTCTGTAGTTTTTGGTGTGGAATGTTCTAAAGATGTTGCTTAAGTCAATCTGGTCTGGGGCGTCATTTAGGAGTGATGTTTCTTTGCTAATTTTTGACTACAGGATTTATCCAGTGATGTTAATGGGGTATTAAAGTCTCCTACTATGATTGTATTGCTGTCAACCTCACGTTTGATAACTTCCGGAAGTTTTTTATGTATTTGGGTGCTCCTGCATTAGGTGCATAAATGTTTACCAGAGTTATATCCTCTTTTGTATCATTCTCTTTATAATTATGAAGTGGCCTTTTTTGTCTCTTGTTATGGTCTTCACTTTGAGGTCTATTTTGTGAGATATAAGTATTGATACCCTAGCCGTTTTTTCATTTCCATTTGCCTGATAAATATGTTTCCATCCCTTCACTCTCAGTTTGTGTGAATCCCTTGTTCTGAAGTCTCCTATAGACAGCATATATATGGGTCACATTTTCTTATCCATTCATTCACTCAATGTCTTCTGATTCAAGCATTTAATCAATTTACATTTAATGTTATTATTGATAGGTACTTGTTTTTAGCCATTTCTGTATTTTATGCCTGTGTTCATTCCTCCTTTTTATAGCATTCCCTTTAGCATCTCTTGCATTGCTGGATTGGTAATTATAAACTCCCTTAGCCTATTTTTGTCTTTGAAGTTCATGATTTCTCCTTCAGTTTTGATTGGCAGTCTTGCTGGATAGAGTATTCTTAGATTCATTCTTTTGTTTTGCATCACTTTGTATAACTTCTTCCATTCTCTTCTAGCTTGATGTGTTTCTGTTGAAAAATCATTTGATTATCTTATGGGGGATCATTTGTAAGTAACTCTCTGCCTTTCTCTTGCAGCCTTTAAGATTCTCTCTCTGTCATTAACATTTGCCACTGTAATTATGATGTGTCTTGGTGTTGGTCTTTTAGGATTTATCTTGCTTGGTATTCTCTGTACTTGTGTAACTTTTTTCGTCTCCATATCAGGGAAGTTTTCTGTCATTATTTCTTCAAATAGATTTTCTAATCCTTGCTGTTCTTCTTGTCCATATGGCAGCCCTATTATATGTATGTTACTTCATTTTGCATTGTCCCAAACTCCCTTAGGCTCTCATTCTACTTTTGCATTTTTCTCTCCGGTTGCTGTTCAGGTTGGCCTTGTTTCTTTGTCTAACTCATTAATTTGGTTCTCTGTTCTTCTAGTCTATTGTTGAAACCTTCCATGGTGTTTTTGATTGTAGCTATATCACTTTTGATTTCTTCCTGATTTTTGCATAGGTTGTTGGTTTTCTTATCCATCCAGTGTATGAACTGTACGACCATTACTCTGATTTATGTTGAATACCTTGGTTGCACTTATTTCCTTTCTTTGTAATTCCTCCTTTTCTTTCCTCTGGCAATTGTCTCATTTTCTCCCCATTCTAACACCAGAAGGTTCAAATGTCAAGCTTTGGGGGCATAGGCCATGTGCAGTGGGAGCTTAGCACCCCCTGATTGTCACTGAAGAGTTCCAACACCAAGATGTGTGGCTGCTGTGGGTTGGTGGGAGATACACTTACCCAGATCAGAGTCATAGGTGCTTAGTGTGGCCTCATGTGTGCACCTAGAATCAGGGACTCCCACCTGTGTTGCACAGAACCAGAGACCCTCCTGGTGTGTGCTGAAAGTCAGAATCCCCCAGCATGTGTAATGAGTCAGAGACCCCATGGACCATGCTGAGAATTGAGGTTCAGAGTCTCTGTTGTTTCATTCGTGTTGAGAAACAGGGTCCCTGTGTGCACATGAGCCAAGAACTGGAGTCACTGGCTCTTAGTGTGAATGCAATGGGCATCAGGGACCCCAGGCACGTGCGATGAGAAACAGAGTCAAGTCACCGGTGCTCTGTGCTTCCTCTTGCACGGAGAATCAGGGTCTCTGGTCTGCTTGGGGGACCAGGTTGCACAGTCACCCCGTGTTGGCAGGTGGTACACTCTGGTGCTGCAGAAAACTGCCTTCCATGTGTGCTTGCCCTGAATCAAAGTCAGGTGGCACTGCTGCCCTGTATGGGTGTGGGGTCTGGTTGCAGAAATAAACTCCCTGAGTTCATGCACCCAGGCTCAAATTCAGTGCAGCCTTCTTGTGTGGGTGCAGTGTCTGGTTATGGGAAACAAACTCCCCAAATCTCATGTCCAAGCTGAAATTCAGCACAGCTTCCCTGTGTGAGTGGGGTCTGGTTGGGGGAAACAAACTTCCCATGTGCACACACCCAAGCTAAATTCAGGTATAGACGATGCTGCTGTGTGTGAGCAGGAGTCCTATTTGTGTGGAGAGGGTCCAGTAGTTCCTATGCCACTGTCGCAGGCCATCAGAGAGGGGATTGGCTCTGTGACTCACAGAAACCTGTGGCCAGGGTGCCTGGAGTCTTGGTCTCTGTGGGTCTGCAGACCTGTGGTCACAGGCCTTTTACCTTAGTGGCTGTATGATCTTGGTTTGAAGCTAAGACCAGATTGGGTAGTGGCGAGGCTAGGACCTTAGTCTCAAACAATTATGTTCTTCAAGATGATGTGGTATTTGTGCCAGTGGTGTCCTCCCTGGAGTATTTGCTATGGCAGTGGAATTTTTCTGTCTAAGACTGCCCAGTTTGGCAGATCCTTGGAATATCTTCAGGATCTAACTGTCCCTAGCTCTCACACACAGACACCGCACATGTCCACATACTCATCTATTACTTCCTCACTTTCTCACACACTCTACCTCTCTACCTTCTTGCCAGTAGCCATCTTGTCCCCCTCATCTACTAGTCTTTAGACTTCCTTGCTTAGAGGACACTGCAGACCAATGTGTCTTTTCGATGATACTTACCCTGCTGATAGTAGCTAAGAGTTAATTTTAGTTCAATTTTTGTTGTTATAATAAAAACCTAAGGTGGTAGGTGAATGGAGCTTTTGGGTTTCTCTATCCAGGCAGTCCCTTAGCCCTCTCTTTCATAGAAATGTGTGTCAGAGTAATTATTCATCCATCACTCAGGATCTTCTGGTCATCCCTGGCAAAAAGAAACCACAATCAAAATGAAAAGGGAACTCACTCTATAGGAGAACATATTTGCCAATGATACATCGGATAAGGGATTACTATCCAAATATATTAAGTACTCACATAACTCAACAAAAGGAAGACAAACAACCCAATTAAAGAAGGGCCAAAGTTGTGAATAGGAATTTGTCCAAAGAGGACATACAAATGGCCAAGAGAAATTTTTAAAAACTTCTCAAAGTCACTAATCATCAGATAAATGCAAATTAAAACCCCAATGAGATTTGGACCTCATACCTGTCAGAATAGCTATCATCAAAAAATTAATTAACAACAAATGCTGGCTAGGAGGTGGAGGAAAGGGAACACTAGTTCACTGCTGGTGGGAATGAAGATTGGCAGCCACTATGGAAAAGAGTATTGAGTCTTCTCAAATGATTAAAAATGGAGCTTGCATTTGATCCAGTGAGCCCACTTTGGTAATATATCCTTAAATCCCCAAAACACCAATCAGAAAGAATATGTGCACCCTTATGTTCATAGTAACATTATTTTCAATTGCTAAGGTTTTGAAACACTCCAAGTTCCCATCAGTAGATGATGGATAAAAATGCTGTGCGACATTTACACAATGAAATACTATGCAGCTGTACAAAAGACGCATCTCTTACCCTTTGGGACAGCATGGATGCATCTGGAGAATATTATGCTCAGTGAAATAAGCCAATATGTAAAAGACAAATATCACATGATCTCATTTATTGCTGGAGTCTAATTAACAAAATGATTTGACTGACAAAATAAGTCCTGAAGCATGGAGGCATGGAGCACACTGACGTACCTTGATGTACCAATCAGGGGACACAAAGTGATAAACTAAAGAACTTATATACTTATATGCATTGCTCCTGGACATGGGCAATAGGATGGTGAAGACCTGTGGGGGTGGGTAAGGGCTGGGAGAAGGAGGTAAAGTGGTGGAAAATTGGAGACATCGGTAATACTATCAACAATAAAAATATATATATATTAAAAAAACAAATAACAATTTTCGGTGAAGAAAAAGAAACCCTTTTGCAATATTGATGGGATTGTAAATTGGTAGAGCCACTGTGAACAATACTATGGAGGTTCTTCAAATTTTTGCCAAAGGGGATGGAGGAGATGGGCAGAAAAGTTGTAGGGAATTTCCAGTTATAAAATAAGTGTCATGTGGGTAAAATATACAGTATAGGGAATATAATCAATAATATTGTCATAACTTTGTATAGTGACAAAAAGTTACTAGACTTGTCATGTAGTCACTTTGTGAGTTATGTAGATATCAAATCACTGTTATACACCTTAAACTAACATAACAGTGCATGTCACTATACTTTAATAAATAAGAAAGAAAAGAAAAGAAAATATAAAAAAAACAAATTCATCAGTGTATTAGATGAGTATACATTATTACCTTATAAAACTTATTACACAAATGCAGTAGTGATTCAGCATAGAAAAATAAATTAATTTAATATACTACAATAATAGATGAGGGAGAAAGCCACATGATCATCTCAATTGATGAAGAAAAGCCATTGGACAAAAGACAATACACTTTGCTGATTTTATTTATTTTTATTTTTTTAATCATCATTTTTATTGTTCAATTTATTAATTACATTGTTTCCCCTTTTCTATCCCCCTATATCTCCCCTCCACCCTGTACCTATCCCACCCTCCACCCACACCTCCCCCTCCCCAGTGTCCTCTCCCATTGTTGCAAGATTTTTGTCCAATCTCTTGCTGTACTTCCAACAACACTTTTCTCCCCAAGAATTGTCAGTCCATTCCCTCTCTATGTCCATGTTTCTGTTATAGTCACCAGTTTATCTTGTTCATCAGCCTATCAGTTCACTTGATTTTTATGTTCATTTGTTGAGAGATGTGTATTTGTTGTTCATAATTGATATTTTTACCTTTTTCTTCTTCCTCTTCTTAAAGAATATCTTTCAGCATTTCATATAATACTGGTTGGGTGGTGATGAACTCCTTTAGCTTTTTCTTATCTGCGAAGCACTTTATCTGATCCTCAATTCTGAATGATAGCTTTGCTGGATAGAGTAATCTTGGTTGTAGATTCTTGCTATTCATTATTTTGAATATTTCTTGCCCACTCGCATCTGGCCTGCATCGTTTCTGTTGAGAAATCCGCTGACAATCGTATGGGTGCTCCCCTGTAGGTAACCAACTGTTTTCTCTTGCTGCTTTTAATATTCTCTCTTTATCTTTTGCTCTTGGCATTTTAATTATGATATGTCTTGGTGTGGTGCTCTTTAGATTCCTATATTTTGGGGTTCTGTGTACTTCTTGGGCTTTTAAGTCAGTTTCTTTCACCAGGTGGGGAAAGTTTTCAGTCACTATTTCTTCAAGTAGGTTTTCATTAACTTGCTCTCTCTCTTTTTCTGGCACCCCAATAATTCGGATGTTGGCTTGCTTGAGGTTGTCCCAGAGGCCCCTTATGCTATCTTCAATTATCTGAATTCTTTTTGTTTCTTGCTTTTCCAGTTGAGTGGATTTTGGTTCTTTGTATTTCAAATATTTGACTTGGTTCTTGTGGCCCTCTGGACTGCTTTTAGGACTTTGTGTAATATTTTTTATTTCAGTCTGTGTATGCTTGATTTCTAGTTGGTCCTTTTTTTTTATCTGTGAGGGTCTGGTTCGTATCCTCAGAGGTCTTGTACATTTCCCTGAGGGTCTCATTCATTTCCTTGTAAGTATCATTCATCTCCTTGTAAGTCTCATTCATTTGCTGGTTGGTCTTGTTTATTTCCTGGTAATTCTCATTAAGTTGATCGGCCTTTTGTAGGAGCCTCTTGAAAAGCCTTATAACCGTGGTTTTGAACTCTATGTCTTGTCGTCTTTTCTCCTCCATTTCTTTCACACCTGATTTCTTTCCATATCTCTGCATGGTGGCTGCTTTATGTGGTGAATATCCTCAAAAGGACAGTGGCTCAGCTTCCCCAGTTACCTGAGGTGGGTGCTCTTACTGCAATCCTTTATGGGTTGTATTCAGTATTTTTGAATTTAAACCCAGCTTGTTATTGCTAGCCCTAGGAGGGTTTGACCTCCAGGCCAATTGGCTGTGAAGGGAGACTGTGTTCAGGTTGGATGGGCGGAGTCTCTGAGCTGCGCAGGCAGCCTCAGCTTCAGCTGCGTCCTATGTGGCGCTTGCGTGCATGGGTCTCTGTTGGATGGGGATGGCTGCAGACACCTCCAAGAGAAAGCCACCAGTCTCTTCCCCTTGCCAGACAACTCTGACTTTCCCCAAATGTGCCTGCACACCCAAAGTCTAGCCCAGGGTTGTAAAATAGGTGGTTTCCGGAACCAGGAGACAATTTTCCAGGGGGCAAGTCGCAGGTTTGCGCGACCCTTGCAGGGAAACTTCTTTTCGCCGCCTTAAAGCCTCTGCCGCACCCCGCTTCCAGGGTGCTTCCCTCGGACCTCGGCAGACCTCGCCTGGTGCTGGGGAATCCTGGCAGTGGGACGGACCTTGCCTGGCACTGGGGAATCCGGGCAGTGGGACCGGGTTTGCTGCTCCAGCCCCAACCCGTGCGCGCGCGCGCGCGACCTGGACAGCACCTAACCTGTTTCCGTCTGAAAGGCTGTGCTCCTGCCGCTCCTGAGTCTCAGTGTCCCACCGCCACTCCTATTAGTGGAGTTTTCATTCAGCCAGCTCTCTGGCAATTCTGGGTGCTGTCTGTTCTGCTGTTATGTTGTAGTTCCTAGATCATTGCGCGGGGCAGAACAATAGGTGTTCACCTATGCCGCCATCTTCTCAACTCTCCACTTTGCTGATTTTAAAAGAAAAAAAAATCCAGCCATGGCTAGGCAGCTCAGTTGGTTAGATTGTCATCCCAATATACCAAGGTTGTGGATTTGATCCTTGGTTAGGGCACATAAAAAACCTCTCTCTCTCTCTCTCTCTCTCTCTCTCTCTCTCTCTCTCTCTCTCTCTCCTCCCTCTCTCAAATCAATTTAAAAATTAAAAACAAAATGCAATAAACTAGGAATAGACACAGACCTCTTCAAACTAACATCACACCGAATTGTAAAGTATAGAAATCTTTTCCCCTATCAGAAGCATGGCAAAAATGTCTGCTATTCAATTTATATTATAATACCTAACCAGCAAACTTAAGTAAAATAATAATAATAATAATAATAATAATAATAAGCACAAAGCATCCATATTAGCATGGAAAAAGTGAATCTATTTGTGTTTACACATGACATAATGACAGTATTTTATATAGAGAAATTCCTAAGTAATTCATTTAAAAAATTATAAGGATCCAGTTAAAAATGGGTATGAAGTAGGATTCTAAATTCATTTACTCCAATGGATATATAGATACACATATATAGATAAACAATTTATCTAAAAGAAAGCCCAAAACTAGCTGAACAACTACATATCAGGAATTTGAGAATAAAACAATATTGAAATGTAGGAGAATCTAAGACCAAGCTCATAATCAATCCGCACACAGTGGTAAAAGATAGGAGGGACCACAAAACTCTGAGCTTCTTCCTTGAGACGTGTAGTTTTTGAACTCCATATCTGCCATCCCAACTTTTATGACATTTACCTGAAAGACAAACTCCAAAACACGTAGCAAACTGAGAAACAGTTCTTAAATGGCTTATGTGAATTCATCATGGCTATACTCCATAGCTCAATGCACAGGGAAACAACTAAAATGCCACAGTGTTCTGTAAAGAATATTTCTTTATTTTCAATCATCAGCCTGAGAGTCAGGCATCTAATTGAACACACACGCGCGCATTTTTTATAAAATATTATTCAGCGCGTGCACGCGGGCTGAGGCTGGAGCAGCAACCCCGGCTGGATTTTGCCAACGGGGAGGGCGGAGACGTCCCACTACATGGATTCCCCAGCCCCAGGCAAGGTCCGAGATCCGGGGTACTTGGAGACGTCCCACTGCACAGATTCCCCAGTGCCAGGCGAGGTCCGAGGTCCGGGGGAAGCACCATGGAAGCGGGGCGCGGCAGGCAGAGGCTCCTAGTCTTCGAGAAACCCGGAGGGGGGAAAAGAAGTTTCCATGCAAGGGTCGTGCAAACCCGCGACTTGCCCCCTGGAAACTTGTCTCCTGGTTTCGGAAACCATCTATTTTACAACCTTGGGCTAGACTTTTGGTATGCAGACACATTTGGGGAAAGGCAGAGTTGTCTGGCAAGGGGAAGAGACTAGTGGCTTTCTCTTGGAGGTGTCTGCAGCCATCCCCATTCAATAGAGATTCCCGCGCGCGAGTGCCACGTAGGACACAGCGGACACTGAGGCTGCTGCACAGCTCAGAGACTCCGCCCATCCAACCTGAACACAGAAGACAAACAATCCATTTAAAAAATGAGCAGAGGAACTGAATAGACACTTCTTCAAAGAAGACATACAGATGGTCAATAAATGTATGAAAAAAATTCTCTGAAAGTACTAATCATCAGAGGGATGCAAATTAAAAAAAAATTAGGTATCACCTCATACCTACCAAAATGTTTCCCATCAATAAATCAAGAGACAACAAGTGTTGGTGAAGATGTGAGGAAAAGGAAACCTGATTACATTGCTGGTGGGAATGGCGACTGGTGTATCCACTGTGGAACACAGTATGGAGTTTCTTTAAAAAATAAAAATGGAACTACCTTTTGACCCATAAATCCCACTTTGAGAAATATATCCTAAGAATCATGAAACACCAATCAGAAAGAATATATGCACTCAATGTTCTATGAACATTGAGTGCATATATTGATAGATGAAAGGATTGATAGATGAAAGGATAAAAATTTTGTGGAGAGGTGGAAAAAAGATGGCGAATGGCAGGAAGGTAGGGAGGGAGACTGTGAGAGAGTGAGGGAGCAATAGAGCTGTGTGTAGAGCTGAGGGTGTGTGTGTGTGTGTGTGTGTGAAATAGTGACAATTTGATCCTAAAGAGAGATTGTTTTCTGCGAAGGATGGGGTCACAAACCTGGGAAGTTTGTTTCCTAAGACCAGACCCTGCACCCAAGCAGGGAGGCTGTGCTGAATTTGAACCTAAATGTAAGAACTTGGGGAGTTTGTTCCCCAAGACCAGACCCCGCGCACACAAAAGGAGGCACCACAGAATTTGAGCCTGTGTGCATGGACACAGGGAGCTTGTTGTCTGCAGTGCACACCCCACTGGACCAGACCCCACACCCACACCCACACTGAGTGGCAGTGCCACTTGACATTGATTCAGGGCAAGCACACACAGAGACTGTTTTCCACAGGGCAAGTGGACCTCCTGCCAACACAGTGTGACTGTGCAACCCGGTCTCCCAAGCAGATCAGGTACCCTGATCTCCATGCAAGAGGCAGCAATGAGCACCAGTGACTGGACTCTATTTCTCATTGCATGCTCCTGGGATTCCTTATTCCCGGTATTCACACTAAGAGACAGCGACTCCAATTCTTGGTGCACACACACTCAGGGACCCTGATTCTCTGTGTGGGTAGCACAAGCAACAGAGACTCTCATACTTGATTCTTGGCATGGGCAAAGGGAGCATCTGACTCCTGACACACACTAGGGGATTTTGATTTTTGGCAAACTTCAGCAGATTCTCTGTTTCAACTTGACACAGGCAGGGCCCCAGATTCTAGGTGCACACATGTGGACACACTAAGTGCCTGTGACTCTTACCCGGGGCAAGCGCGGTGACCACCATCCCATAGTAGCTACATCTCGTGGTGTCAAAGCCTTTCAGTGACACTTGGGGGAGCCAAATTACCACTGCACATGGTCCAGTCCCCTGTAACTCGACATTTGAACCCTCTGGTAATAGTCAGAATGGGGAGACAATGAAACAATCCACAGATGAAAGAAAAGAAGTAATTGTCAAGAAAGGAAAAAGTGAAATGGAAGCATGCTACATGACAGAAAAAGAATTCAGAGTAATGGTCATACAATTCATACACCAGATGGAAGAGAAAATAAAAATCCTATGCAAAAAATCAAGAAGAAATGAAAAATGATATAACTACAATAAAAAGCACCATGGAAGGCTTCCACAGTAGACTGGAAGAAGCAGAAGACCAAATTAGTGAATTAGAAGATAAAATACAATCACAAGCCCAATCTGAACAGCAACTAGAGAAAAAAATTAAAAAGCAGGAGGACAGCCTAAGGGAGCTTTGAGACAATGCAAAATGAAATAACATATCTATAATAGGGCTGCCAGAAGGACATGACGAGCTGTAAGGATTAGAAAATTTATTTGAAGAAATAATGAAAGAAAACTTCCCTAATATGGGGAAGAAAAAAGTTACACAAGTACAAAGAGTACCAAACTAGATGAATCCCAAAAGACCCACACCAGGACACACCATAATTACAATGACAAAGGTTAACAACAAAGAGAGAATCTTAAAGGCTGCAAGGGAGACAGAGAATTACCTACAAAGGATCCCCATATGATTATCAAATGATTTCTCAATAGAAACACAGCAAGCTAGAAGGGAATGGAAGGAAATATACAACATGACGCAAAGCAAGGGACTGAATCAAAGAATGCTCTATCCAGCAAGACTATCAGTCAAAATTGAAGGGAAAATCATGAGATTCGGAGGCAAAAAAGGCTAAGGGAGGTTATTTCTTTCAAGCCAGCAATGCAAGAAATGCTAAAGGGAATGCTGTAAAAAAAAAAAAAGAAAGAAAGAAAGAAAGAAAGAAAGAAAGAAAGAAAGAAAGAAAGAAAGAAAAACTTAAGAAGGATTTCTCAACAGAAACTTATCAGGCCAGAAGGGATTGGAATGAAATATACAAAGTCATGCAAAGAAAGGGTCTGAATCCTAGAATACTGTACCCAGAAAGGCTATCAATAAAAATTGAAGGTCAAATCATGAGCTTCACAGACAAAAAAGGTCTAAGGGAATACATTACCACCAAATCAGCAATGCAAGAAATGCTAAAGGGTCTGCTTAAAAAGCAGTAGGGAGCGAAGAAAGAACACAGGGGTAAAGAACAAAAATGGACACAAATAAGTACCTCTCAATAATAAAGTTAAATGTAAACGGTCTAAATGCTCCAATCAAAACACATAGGGTAATGGATTGGATAAGAAAACACAACCCATATATCTGCTATCTACAAGAAACCCACCTCTGAAAAAAAGACGTGCAGAGACTGAAAGTTAAAGGATGGAAAAAGGTTCTTCAGGCGAATGGAAAAGGAAAAAAAGCTGGGGTAGCAATACTTATATCCGACAAATTAGATCTCAAAGTGAAGGATGTAAGAAGAGATAAAGAAGGCCACTACATAATACTAAAGGGAGAAATCTAACAAGAAGAAATAACTCTGGCAAACATTTACTCACCCAATACAGGAGCACCCAAATACATTAAAAAGCTCCTGGAGGATATCAAGGGAGAAATAGATAGCAATACAATCATAGTAGGAGACTTTAATACCCTACTATCACCATTGGACAAATCCTCTAAACAAAAAAATTAGTAAAGAAACATCAATCCTCAATGACTCACTAGATCAGATGGAATTGCCATCTTCAGGTTATTTCACCCCAAAAACACAGAATATACATTCTTTTCAAGTGCCCATGGGTCATTCTCAAAGAGAGACAATATGTTGGGTAATAGGCAAAGTCTCTCCAAATTCAAGAAGATAGAAATAATATCAAGCATATTCTCGGTTCACAGTGGCATAAAGCTGGAAATCAACTACAATAAAAAGAATCCAAAGAAATAAAACACATGGAGACTAAACAGCATGGTATGAAACAATGACTGGGCTACTGGAGAGATCAAGGAAGAAATAGAAAACATCATGGAAACAAATGATAATGATAGCACAAAAATCCAAAATCTATGGGACACAACAAAAGCAGTTTTGAGAGGGAAGTTCATAACTCTACAATCCTACTGCAAAACAACAACAACAACAACAACAACAACAACAACAACAACAAAACAAAAACAAGAAATAGCAGCAATAAATTATCTAACCAAACAACTCAAAGAGTTAGGAAGAGAGTAACAAGAAAAGCCCAGTGTAAGTAGAAGGAAGGAAATAGTAAAGATCAGAGCAGAGATAAACAACATAGAGACCAAAGAAACAATACAGAAGATCAACAAAACCAAGATCTGGTTCTTTGAAAGGAAAAACAAGATTGATGAACCTCTATCCAGGCTCACCAAGAAGCAAAGAGAAAGGACCCTAATAAGTAAAATCAGAAATGAAAGAGGTGAAATAACAACAGACCCGATAGAAATACAAAGGATTGTTGAAAAAAATACTATGAACAACTCTGCTCCAACAAACTGGGCAACCTGGAGGAAATGGATATATTCCTAGAAAAATATAACCTTCCAAAACTCAACCAGGAAAAATCTAAACAGCTCAATAGACCAATAAATATGGAAGAAATTGAAGCAGTCATCAAAAAGCTTCCAGCAAACAAAAGCCCAGGGCCAGGCAGCTACACAGGGGAGTTTTACCAAATATTCAAGAAAGAAATAAAACCTATCCTCCTCAGGCTATTCCAAAAAATTCAAGAGGATAGAACACTTCCAAACTCTTTCCATGAAGCTAGCATCACCCTAAAACCAAAACCAGACAGAGACAATACAATGCCAGAGAATTACAGGACAATATCCCTCATGAATATAGATGCTAAAATCTTCAATAAAATTCTAGCAAATTGGATCCAGCAGTACATCAGAAAGATCATACACCATGACCAATTAGGATTTATCCCAGGAATGCAAGGATGGTACAGTATCCAAAATCAATAAATGTGATATATCACATAAACAAATTAAGAGTTAAAAATCACATAGTCATATGAATTGATGCAGAAAAAGAATTTGAAAAAATCCAACACCCTTTCTTGATAAAAACTCTCAACAAGGTAGGAATAGAAGGATCATTACTCAACATAATAAAATCCATATATAATAAACCCACAGCAAACATCATACTCAATGGGCAAAAACTGCAACCATTTCCCCTAAGAACAGGAACAAGACAGGGATGCTTACTCTCACCACTCCAGTTCAACATAGTACTGGAAGTATTAGCAATTGCAATTAGACAAGAAGAAGAAATAAAAGGCATTCAAATTGTAAAGGAGAAGTAAAGCTATCCTTATTTGCAAATCACATGCTATTGTACATAAAAAACCCGAAACACTCCATAAAAAAACTAATACACTTAATAAATGAGTTCAGCAACGTAGCAGGCTACAAAATGAACATCAAGAAATCTATGGCATTTCTATACACTAATAGTGAACTTACAGAAAGCAATACTAAAAAAGCAATCCCATTTACCATCACACCAAAAAAATTAAGATACCTAGGAATAAACTTAACTAAGGAGGTAAAAGACCTATTCGCGGAAAACTACAGGACACTAAAAAAAGAGATATAGGAAGTTGTAAACAGGTGGAAGAACATACCATGTTCATGGATTGGGAGAATCAACATAATTAAAATGTCCATACTACCCAAAGCAATCTATAAATTTAATGCACTCCCCATTAGAATACCAATGGCATATTTCACAGACCTAGAACGAACTCACCAAAAATTCATCTGGAATTAAAAAAAGCCCCGAATAGCCACAGCAATCCTGATAAAGAAGCACAAAGTTGGTGGGATTTCAATACCAGATTTCAAGATATATTACAAAGCTACTGTTTTCAAAACAGCCTGGTACTGGCACAAGAACAGACATATAGATCAATGCAATAGAATAGAAAATCCAGGTATCAATCCAAACCACTATGCTCAATTAATATTTGACAAAGGAGGCATGAACATAAAATGGAGTCAAGACAGTCTCTTCAATAAATGGTGTTGGGAAAATTGGACAGATATATGCAAAAAAAATGAAACTGGACCACCAACTTACACCATACACAAAAATAAAGTCAAAATGGATACAGGACTTAAACATAAGATGGGAAACCACAGAAATATTAGAGGAATCCACAGAAAGAAAAATCTCAGACGTATGCCGAAAGAACTTCTTCGAAGATACTGCTTCTAGGGCAATGGAAGCTAAAGACAAAATAAACAAATGGGACTACATCAAAATAAAAGGCTTTTGCACAGCTAAAGAAACCATCAACAAAACAATAAGAAAACCCACTGTATGGGAGAATATATTTGCAAATGTTATCGCTGATAAAGGTTTAATCACCAACATTTACAGCATACTCACACAACTCAATAAAAGGAGGACAAATGATCCAATAAAAACAATGGGCAACAGACCTAAATAGAATCTTTTTGAAAGAAGACAAAAGGAAGGCCCAGAGACATATGAAAACTTGCTCAAAATCACTGATTATCCGAGAGGTGCAAATCAAAATGACTATGCAGTACAATCTCACACCTGTCAGAATGGCTTACATAAAAAAATCAACAAACGACAACTGCTGGCGAGGCTGCTGAGAAAAAAGAACTCTCGTGCTCTGCTGGTGGGGTTGTAGACTAGTGAAGCCACTGTGAACAGTATGGAGTTTCCTCAAAAAACTAAAAATGGAGCTCCGATTTGACCCAGTGATCCCATTTCTAGGAATATATCCTAAGAAACTAGAAATGCCAAGGAGAAAGGATATGTGTACCTCTATGTTCATAGCAGCACAATTTACCATAGCTAAGATTTGGAAACAGACTAAGTACCCATCAGCAGATGAGTGGATTAAAAAACTATGGTACATTTACACAGTAGAGTACTATGCTGCGGTAAAAAAGAAGGAGCTCCTACCATTTGTAACAACATGGATGGGTTTGGAGAGCATTATGCTAAGTGAAATTAGCCAGGCAGAGAAAGACAAATATCACATGATCTCACTCATTTGAGGAATATAATGAATGACATAGACTGATGAACAAGAATGGATCCAGAGACTGAGAAAAGTCTATCAGAATCTCAAACATCAGGGTAAGTGGCAGGTGGTGGGAGTAAGGGGGAAAGACAATATATTTGAACTCTTGAACTAAGGTAAGTAATTTGTGTTTTTAAATCCCTGACAAAGTTTATATAAAGTTATGAAAAAAATGGCAGCTAGTGTGAGATTGAATTGACATGGCCTAGAGCTTGTCATCTCCTATGGAAATCCGTCCTTAGGCTATGCCCTCCTTAACTTCCCATGACACCATAATACCTTTACATGATATTATTCTTCAATGTCATTATAATATTTGATATTTGACAACAGCATATTATACAATTTTCCCAAATAAACTTACAAACTAATTCTTTGAATGTTGGGCAGCAATTTAAAAAAGGACAGGAAAGGAATTAATCCCTTTCCGAAGGATTTAAGGCACTGGGAAGACATCCGAACATTCTATATTGGCCCTCTTCTTACTATTGAAATACACACAGCCTTTGCATGAGCTTTCAGTTCAAGTTGTGGCTGAAGCCTCTGGGCAGATGGCACCATGGATCTGTCTCTCGACCAATGGTGTGAGCTGGGCCCTCTCTGGAGAAGAAACCTGGGTCCCCCGAGATATGTTAGTACCGGGACCCCACCAGCAGGGTAGGGGACCCCAAGGCAGGTACTGGATGTGGAGGCCACGGGGGCATAGACTACAAAGGAGACAGAACTGAACGTCACATCACCCTGTTTGGCCCCGGAGGATGGCTGGTTAGCCAGAGACGGGTAAGATTCCTCAGGGAAGGAACAACCTAAGACAGGAACAGTTGTAGAGGGGCCAACAGGAGAGAACTAAAGGTCAACAGAGGTGGGGTACAGACCCCCACCCACAAACCTTGCAGGGGCTTGAATTCTCACCCCTCCTGAGGGAGGTCTTCTGCCCCCACGGCTGCTTGGCCTCCCAAGCATAACTCAGACCGGGAACCAGGTAGCAGACAGAGACTCGGCCAGCAATAGATGCTCTATATTTAAATTGAGTCTATTACCAGGAATGCTCAGGACCTACTAAAAAATGCAAATACTCCTTTCCACTAATATTTACAGGGTAAACTAAGATTTCTGCTTGAGTATTAAAATTAATAGTAAAATAGTAATAAAGTTTTCACGTTAATTTAAATTGGCCAAGTGAAATAAGTGAATTCTCAAGAAAATCTAAGTCTACTGGACAAAAAGCTTTTCCTAAAACATTAACTAAAATATCTATTAGTAGCTCATCTCACTGTAAAATTGCCCAACATACAAAGAACCTAAAGCAGTCATATTTGTGTGCAAAAATCAAAATTTAAAATTACCAAAACTGCAAGATAAAATTTCCAAAAGCCCCCATTAATCAAAAGGGGGGGCAGTGGGATAATATCATGTAAGGAAAAATATCCTGTAAGTAAAATACATCTAGAAAATTCTTACTCCAGAAAAGTAACTTCCATTTGTAAAGCCAATAGCAGGACACCCATGAAAAAACACACATCGTGTCACAATAAGCCAAAGGTAAATCATTTAGGCAAAATAAAAAGAATCCCAAGTCTATTTTGCAGAGAGGATCCCTTTGTTAACTTTTGGTCGAGAATGTGTTTGTGTGTTTTCAGAGAACAACTCCAAGACCATGTGGGTTCCTGCGACAGTGAGAAACTGACGGTTCTGTTCCAGCCACGAGGATGGTCCAGAGATGGGGAACACTGACGACACCTTGCCATGCCAGCAGTCGGCAGGTCTGCAGGGCTTCTTGCGGCCCAGGACCAAACCAGAGAGGATGGATCTAGCATTGCCACGATGTGTCCACCATCTGGATACCATTGCTGACATGTACACATGAAGAACTATTTGACATTGAAACTGAGACTCAGAAGAGTTGGGCATTGAAACTGATACTCAAACATTTTTTGTTCTTATACGTTTGTTTCTAGTATGCAGAGGTAAGATATTTTTGAAGAAAAGAAACGGGGGGGGGGGGGAGTGATTGATATAGAGGCAGGGTGGCCTTGAACAGGCTGTCAAGTTACAGGGGGAAGGCTGGGGTGGATGGGAGGTGGATGCTGGGGGAGATCAACCGAAGGACTTGTATGCATGCATATGAGCATAACCAATGAATGAAAGACACTGGGGCTTGGAGGTGGGCAGGTGGGTACATGTGCTGGGGGGTAAGGGGTTCTGGGGGGAGCAAATTGGGGGAGTAAAGGAAAACTTATGTACTACTTTTAAATATAAGTTATATTGTAAATAAAAAATAAAATAAAAAGGAGGAAAAATAAAATAAAAATAAAAATGGAACTACCATTTGACCCAGTGATCCTACTTCTAGGAATATATCCCAAGAAACTAGAATCAAGAATCAGAAAGGATATATTCACCCCTGTGTTCATAGCAGCACAATTCACCATAGCTAAGATTTGGAAACAGCCTAAGTGCCCATCAGCAGATGAGTGGATTATAAAACTGTGGTACATCTACACCCATGATGGCCAACCTATGACACACATGTCAGCACTGACACGTGTATCTATTTTCAATGACACGTGGCCACATGTGGTCGCATACCGAGAAGTATGGGACCGCATGCCAAGAAGGATGTTTCATCATCGGCTACTGAAAAGCCAGTGCAGTAGCCGAGGATGAAACATTTGATGTAGGGTAGTGTAGACACTCTGTGCCAGAGGTGTGTAGGCCAAAACAACAGAACTCATTCTGAGACTTCAGGTTATGCCATTAGTACATCTTTGACCTCACTTCTGGAAGCGGAGCAGGGAGCAGCTAAATGCTGCAGGGGATGCATCTCTGGGGGCCCTGTGATTGCTATTACCAGCAACCACATAACCACAGCAACCATGATCCAATCTACTGTACAGGGGTGGTGTGGATTTCTAATTGACCATCATTACTGAGATAAGTGAGAGGGAGGCTGGAAGAGGTGAGAGCCTGTGTTATGGGTGCCATTTCCCACCATTAGAAATAGTGGCAGCCATCTTAATTTCTATAAGGAACATTTTGCAGCATGGCGCAGACTCCATTTCCACAATTACTGTTGTGCATCCTTAATAACCCCTATTTCTGCTTACTAACCCTGCCCTTTCCTAAAAGACAGTTCCATGTGCCATCTTGTGGTCAGTTAGGCTAGTTAACCCTTTATTACCTGCAGGGTTAACTAGCTATCTATAATTCTATCTTCTGTCACTGCCCCCCTGATGGAGAACCCAAAAAATAAAAAAAAACAAGGTCAAGTAAAGGAAGTGGTAGTAACAATAGCGGACCCTTTCAAGAAACATGGACTGAGATGTATGGCACTATAGAAAAAAATGGCAGATCATTTTGCGTTCTATGTACTGAAATGGTAGTAAGCAGAACTTAGCATATAAATAGACATTTTGGAACTAATCATTCCCAGCTCTTGAAAAAAGGTGAGGATGAAAGGAAGGAATGCATTTCCAGGCAGCTACACCTTTATAAGAGCCAATCTAATTCCATCCTTTAATTTATAAAATGCTCTGAAAATTTAACATCTGCAAGTTTGAGCATTGCTCACTCCATAGCTCAGCATGGAAAAGCACTAAGTGAGGGGGGATTTATTTTTTTTAAAAAACTCTCCTAAGATGTGCACAAGTTCTATTTCACAATATGCTGAATAAAGATGCAATTATTAATATCTAAGTTACCACTCAGTAGAAATATCATGAAAGAATGAATAATGAGACTGAGCACAAATGTACAACATCAATTAAAGAGAAACGTAAGAAATGGTAAATATTTTTTTTATCTCTCTTGATGAAACTACTGACAACACATCACATACTCAGTTGGCCATTATTGGTGGATATTCTGATGGTCTCACAATGAGAGAAGAGTTGATAAAGTTAGTATCAGTGCCAACAAGTACATCAGGAAGCGAAATATGTAAGGTTGTTATGCAAACATTCCTGGACCTAACCATTGCTATCTCTAAAGTTGTGTCAGTGATGACAGATGGAGCACCAAACATGATGCGGAAAAAAAGTTGGATTTGTCAAATTGCTTATGAAAGCTATTGGACATCCAATTGTGCCTTTTCATTGTATTATCCATCAGAAGGTTTTATGTGGCAAGGCAGCATTCACTGACTTAAATGACTTAATTTCGGTTGTTACAAAAATAGTTAATTTAATAGCTGCTCACCCCCTTCACAAGCGAGAATTTTCTGCACTTTTACTGGAGGTTGATTCCACCTACAGTGGATTGCTATTGTATAATACTGTAAGATGGCTGAGCTGAGGCAAAGTTCTTGAGCGCTTTGTAGAGTACTTTGAAGAAATTAAGGTATTTCTTGAGGATAAGGATCTGGGAAACTTTTCTCAGCACAATGATGATAAGTGGGTCAGCACCCTGATATATTTTACAGATCTCTCTGTTCATATTAATGAACTGAACTTAAAGTTACAAGGTTTTGGCAAAAGTATTGATGTTGTGTTTGGATACATAAAAGCTTTTGAAAGTAAACTTAAATTTTCAAGTAGGATATAGAAACTAAAACTTATAAGTATTTACTTCGAGTAACAAAGTATTTTGAGAAGGCCAGTGCAGCTCTACAAAATGAAATGGAACCCTTGCATATAAAGGACAAGCAAGTTTTAGACTCATTACTTGACCAGTTCAGTGACAGATTTAATCAGTTTAGAAGCCTAGAAGACCATAAAAATAATTAAGCATCCTGATGTAGTAGTCTACTGTAGTTTAGAATTAAATGGTTTCCTATGGATGTAAATTGATGAGTTGCAGATGCAACTTTCAGAATTTCAAGACAGCATATGGGCTCAGGTGTTTGTGGACTTGAGATCAAAGCTTGAGAATCTGGAAAGGTGCTGCTTGGAGAATCAAGAGGAGTGCCACTATGGACAGGAAATGTTGATTGCCTGGAACCAATTTCCAGACACGTTGAGCACCCTGAAAAAATAGCATTGGCTTTACTCACAATTTTTCCCTCTATGTACTTTTGTGAGACCTTATTCTCAGAGTTAAATAATATCAAAACCAACAAAAGAAACAGATTGACAGATGAAGTTAGTAGCGCTTGCTTGGACTTGAAGTGTACAAAACACCAACCTTCAATGAAGGTTTAGCCAATGAAATTCAGCAACAAAAAAAGTCACTAATAGGCAGGTTAAAGAATTCCCCCTCCCCCTCACTTATCTTAGTTCATGGCACTCTGCACAAGTTAAATAATATCAAGACCAACAAAAGAAACCTACTGACTGATGAACAAAGAAGTCACTAAACAGGTATGTTAAATAATTAATTGTTGGTTTATTAAATACAGTTATATATTACAATTATACATTTTTGTTATTTAAACTATAAATATCACGAAATCATGTTTGTTTGTTTTTTCTAGAAGTGACACACTACCAGTGTTATGCTCAGTTTTTTGGTGAATTTTGATACACTGAGCTCAAAAGGTTGCCCATCACTGATCTACACAATGGAATACTATGCTGCAGTAAAAAAGGAGTTCTTACCATTTGCAACAACATGGATGGATATTGAGAGCATTATGCTAAGTGAAGTAAGCCAGTTAGAGAAAGATAAATATCACATGGTCTCACTTATTTGTGGAATATCATGAACAACATAAACTGATGAACAAATATAGATTCATAGACTGAGAAACATCCATCAGAACATCAAACCTCAGGGATGGTAGAGGATCATGGGGGTAAGGAGGAGAGATAAACCAAAAGACTTATATGCATGCATATAAGGCTAATCCAATGGACACAGACAACATGGGGTGGGGCATGAATGGGTGGTAGGGGGTAATGGGGGAATAAGGACACATATGCAATACCTTAATCAATAAATAAATTTTAAAAATTGTGGTACTTTTACATAATGGAATACTATGCAGTTATAATAAAGAAGAGTCTCTTACCTTTTGCAAAAACATGGAGGGATCTAGAAAATATTAAGCTCAATGAAATAAACTAGTCAAAGAAAAAGAAATATCACATAATTTCACTTATATGTGAAATCTAATGAGCATAATAAGCTGATTAACAAAACAGGCCCATAGGCATGGATGCATGGAACCGACTAAGAATAATGTTTCCTAGGAAGCAAAAGCTAATGGTGTCCATTACTACTAGACTGGCCTTATAAGAAATGTTAAAGGGAATTCTTTGAGATGAAAATAAAAGCTATAAATTAGAAACAGGAAAACATATGAAAGTATAAATCTTAGAGTAAAGATAATATCTAGCAAATTTTAGAACAATCCATTGTTGTAGTGATGGTAGGCTAATCATGTATAAATCTGGTATAAATTTTAAAAGAACAAAAGGAGCAAAGATGAATATAAGTACCCTAATTTGATCCCTGGCTCATTGTAACATAGAATATTATAAATATAAATGATTTAAGGTGTCACATGGTGAGGAAAATGTAAAATCATATATTAGATACAGAAAGATAAAAGAAAGAAATCTAAGCATACCACTACATAAAATCTTTAAATCACAAAAGAAAAGAGCAAGAGAAAATGAAATTAATAAAAAAATTTTAAAAATTCAGAAAACAATAAATAAAATGGAAATAAACATATATCTATAGAAATAAAAAGCCAGTGACAGGAACTCCATAATGACCAGAATGACTGGTCACTGGGATGCTCTTTGCAGCCAGTGAACTGTCCTAGTCAGAGTGTGGGACCAGCTGGCCAACCTCCCACAACCCCTCCCCATGAGCAGCCCCACTCCTGATCAGCCCTCCCCGCCCACCCCCACTACAACAATCAGAGGTGGGGCTAGCTGTCCAAACTCCTTGGGCCCTCTTCCAGCCATATTCAGGGGCAGGGCTGGCTGGCCTACTGCCCACAGCCCCTCCCCATGGCCAACCCTATCCCCAATCATCCCCCCCACTCCAATCAGGGGTGGGACCCACAGGCCAATCTCCCATGGCTCCTCTCCCCACCTGGCCCCAGTCAGAGTGGGTTGGCCAGCCAAGCTTCCTCTGTCTTCTCTTCCTGACAAGCCCAGCCCAATCTGCTGATTGGGGCCAAACTGCTTGGACCCCACCTGTGCACGGATTTGTGCACTGGGCCTCTAGTCTATTAATATTTATTTTAAATATAAATTTTGCTAAATTTTTCAAACAGAATACATGTAGTAGTTGAATGGACTGTATTTTTTTTAATCAAGATCTGCCTATACACTGTTTATAAGGAACTCACTTCAGATTTACAGATACACAGAGAATGAAAGTGAAGGGATGGAAAGAGATATTCCAAGCAAAAGGAAGGGATTAGAAAGCTGCTTTAGTTACACTTAAATAAGAGATAGATTTTTGATAACTATTTTGAGAAAAAGTTTATTATATAGTAACAAAAAGGTCAATTCAACATGGAAAGGGCTATCCCCTACACCCATGTGTGGTGGTTGAGAATCCAGAGTGAGGGTATCTAGGCTGAAAATTTCACCCAGGAGCAGAGTAAAGCCTTAACCCCATACTGGGATTTCCAGCCTAGAACATCAGAGCCAAGAAGTGGAGCCCACATAGCATCTGGTGGTGAAAAACAACTGGACTCTGTCTGCCTGGAAAAAGATGGAGTCTTTTAGAAACCCAGGTGCTTTCTTAAAAGGCAAAAGAGAATATCTTACTCTCAAACACTCATTCTGGGCTCCAGTAGAGGGAAGGTGACCCAGGGCATATAGGAATCATAAAGAGAAGATATGGGTAGTGTGGTCTTGAGGAGACATCTGAAGGCTCAGCCACTGAGGTGTCTGTTCTGAGTCCCTATCTAACTCTGCTCAAAGGTGCTATTTTTCCAGGGTCAGCATTCCTATTCTTACAGCACCAGCCTGGGAGGTGCAGTAGGCCTGTCACCCAATTACTGGCCACACCACGTTGCCAAACTCAAGTCTGCAGAAAAAGCTGCTGTAGCTTTGGGATGGGACTCATTCTTCCTACTTGTGCACAAAATCAGTGCACAAAGTCTGTGCCTGCCTCCCCCTCTTCCATGGTAATTATCTTGGCCTCTGATTCTGAATCCCAGTGATTCTGCTCTGCTGAACTAAGTGCTACAAGAGGATCAGAATGCTGATCAGAGCTAGTAACTTTGGTCACATCTCTCTGGAAGGCTCTTGTAAGAAATTCAGACTGGTGCTGACTTGTGTAGTTATGGTGTGAGGAATGCCATTCTTATCCAACATGCAATCTCAGCCAGTACCACTCCCCCAAAGAAACTCATTTGATCTATTCTTCCACTCCTGGAAGATCTGTCTTGCTGAGCTTATTCTTGTAGAGTGGCTTGTGGATTGCACCAAAAGTAAAACTGCAGTGTGCCACTGCTGGGGGAGCTAGGGATGGACACTCTGGTAAAGACTGAGTAGTATGGTTACAGAGTAGAAGCCACTTGGCCCCACTGAGTGCCTGACCATGATTCCCTTGAGCAGGAGACCCACTAACTTCAAGTTCATGACACTCTATGACATGACTTACCAAGCTTGCACCTTGTGAAAGGCTCTGTGGTTTGCTGCTAGCCTGGACTCATTGTGCAATCTTTTTCAGAAGACTCTTGAGAAAGACCAATCAACTTCCTGGGATATCATAGTAATACAGATGTGGAGGTGAATCTCAGGGTGCCTTGAACCATTTATTGATCTTCACCCAGGTCCTAGATGATTAGCCCTGGCACAGAGGCCAATACATTGTAAGAAAGGTCTATCCTTATCTTTAGCCAGCTTGAGTGTTACCCCCAACCATGAACTGGCCTACAGCACTCAATTCTCAACTACAACGGGTGAGTACCCATACCCCACACAGGAATATTCTTGAGGCACCTAATTCAGGTGATCTGGGAGACTGTGCCACTGAACTCCACAAGACACCTACAAGACTTTGGGAGGCATAGCATATCTGTCTAGTGCATAGAATAAAACACAAAAAGGCAGAGAAAATGGAGAAAAAATATAACATGCCCCAAATGAAAAATAAAATAAAATAAAAACATACACACAAGAAAAATCTCCAGAAAAATAAATGAAATGGAAGCAAACAAGATACCAGATGCAGAGTTTAAAACAATGGTTGTGAAGATGCTCAATGCCCTTCAGGGGAGAATGGATGATCTCAGAGAGAACTTAAATGAAGTGATAGTAAGCATGTAAAGGTACCCAGCAACCATAAATATCAGTCAGAAATGAAGAGCACAATATCTGAAATGAGACATCCACAGCAGGTTTGATGAGCAGAGAATAGAATCAGAGAGCCTACCAGAGTCATGTGTCTGGATTTTTTTGTAATTTAATAACAGGGTCCTGCTAACCTAGAAGGTAGGAAAGACCTCTACATCACCACTTAGCTCTGGAATGTAAAATCATCAACTAACCTCTGTGCAAGTCTGGGGAGGTCCTGTGTGAGGGTCACTGGTAAAATTAGTTTAAGGATCTCTGCTAGGTGGGAGAGAATGACAGCGCCCCAAATGCTAAAAAAAAATGTTTTTTCGATATATTTATTGAGTGAGCGGCTACTGAGAGCATAGGTACATGGAACCAGTTTGGGTAGCAGAGGAGTCCACTAAAAATTAGAAAGTGTTAAGTCACATCCTTATGGAGCTGACATGACAGTCCAATGTGGTTCCCAAACCCTTACAACAAAATAATGTGAATGTTATAGTTGTTTTAAAAGTTCATTGAGAACAAAGATGGAAGATATTTCATCAAGGAGCAGATCTGGAAAGATGAAAGGAAGAATGCATAGGCTTTAATAAAAAAAAGTAGTGGGATAATTAGATAAAAGGCATTCTAGGCAGGAGCAAGTTGGGCATATAATGAAGGGCCTTGAGCGAAAACCATTCAAAAGAATTAGTTGTGTATAACCGAGGTCAAATTACAAGGCTAAAGCAGTTATTCCACTCATGAGTGTGCTTTTTGTCCTGTTTAAACTAGGACAATAAGAACACATATGTAATACTTTAATCAATAAAAAAATGAAAGTCATCCTTTACTTTTAACTCTTTCCTTACATTATCCATCTCTTAACTACCTGGAGGTGACATGGGCCAAGATCCTAGTAAATATGCTGTATTGATTTGGGATCAGGAAACAACCGTAGCAGCTCTGGGGATATTGGCATAGGGGTTCAGAAAATAGGACTTATTTCTAACTAAGCATTGACACTATAATTTCCTTTTTTTAATGTTTGTTTTTATTGTACCAGACTTTCTATACTAGTCTCTGTCCTCAAAGAGTACCTACTTTTTTAAAGAAAGTCTAGGAGAGGAGAGGTACCAAGATGGCGACATAGGTGAACACCTATTTTGCTGCCCCACACAACAATTCCAAAACTACAACTTAACAACAAAACAAACATCATCCAGAATCACCAGAAAGCTGGCTGAGTGAAAATTCCACAAATAAAAGTAAAGATAAGACACTGTGACTCAGAGAAGCGGTGGGGCGCAGCCTTGAAGATACTCGCAGAGCCAGAGGTTTGGAACCATGTGTGCACGGTCAGAAAAGGGCTGGTGGCAGCAAACCCAGCTGGTTTTCTCCAACGGGGAGGGCAAAGGTGTCCCACTGCACTTATTCCCCAGTTCCAGGTGAGGTTCAAGGTCCGGGGAGGGCACGCTGAAACTGGGCGTGGAAGAGGTCTGGGAGCTTGAGGAGAGTGCGTGTAAACTTGGAATAGCAGTTTGCGAGTAAACTTGGGGAGAGAAGTGTGCAACTGCGCAGAGAGGACTCATGACTTGCTCCCTCGTTCTGGAGACCACCAGACTGCTTTGTTTTACAACCTTGGGCGAGACTTTGGGTGTGCAGACTCATTTGGGGAGAGGCAGAGTTGTCTGGCAACTGGTGAAGACTGGCAGCGGCTTTCTCTCAGAGGTGCATGCAGCCATTACTACCCGGCACAGAGACCCACGTGCCACATAAGGCAGAGCTGACCTTGCCTGCTCAGCTCGGAGACTCCTCCCATCCAACCTGAACACAGCTTACCCTCACAGTCAATTGGCCTGGAGGTCAAACCCTCCTAGTGCTAACAACAATAAGCAGGGCTTAACTTCAACAATACTGTACAACCCATAAAGGATTGCAGTAAGGGTATCCACCTCAGGTAACTGGGGAGGCTGAGCCACTGTCCCTTAGAGAACATCTACCACACAAAGTTATTGGACCAACTCAGGAAAGTAGCCAAAATGCAGAGAAATTGAAAGAAATCAGGTGTGAAAGAAATGGAGGAAAAAAGACGACAAGACATAGAGTTCAAAACCACAGTAATAAGATTTTTCAAGAGGCTCCTAGAAAAGGCCGATGAAATAATGAGAACTACAATGAAATGAACAAGACCTATGAGGAAATGAACGAGACCCATGGGGATATGAAAAAGGACCAACTAGAAATTAAGCATACACTGACTGAAATAAAAAAATATTATACAAAGACCTTAAAGCAGTCCAGATGACCGCAAGAACCAAGTCAAAGATTTAAAATACAAAGAAGCAAAATCCACTCAGCCAGAAAAGCAAGAAGCCAAAAGAATCCAAATAATTGAAGATAGTGTAAGGGGCCTCTGGGACAACCTCAAGCATACCAATATCTGAATTATAGGGGTGCCAGAAAAAGAGAGAGAGCAAGATAATGAAAACCTACTTGAAGAAATAGTGACCGAAAACTTCCCACACCTGGTGAAAGAAATTGACTTAAAAGCCCAAGAAGTGCACAGAACCCCAAAATATATGAATCTAAAGAGGACCACACAAAGACAAATCATAATTAAAATGCCAAGAGCAAAAGATAAAGAGAGAATATTAAAAGCAGCAAGAGAAAAATAGTTGGTTACCTATAAGAGAGCACACATACGATTGTCAGCTGATTTCTCAACAGAAATTATGCAGGCCAGAAGTGAGTGGCAAGAAATATTCAAAGTGATGAATAGCAAGGATCTACAACCAAGATTACTCTATCCAGCAAAGCTATCATTCAGAATTGAAGGTCAGATAAAGTGCTTCACAGATAAGAGAAAGCTAAAGGAGTTCATCACCGCCAAACCAATATTATATGAATTGCTGAAAGATATTCTGTAAGAAAAAGAAGAAAAAAAAGGTAAAAATATAAATTATGAAGAACAAATACACATCTATCAACAAATGAATCTAAAAATCAAGTGAATTAATAATCTGATGAACAGGATAAACTGGTGAATATAACAGAATCATGGACATAGAGAGGGAATTGATTGACAATTCTTGGGGAGAAAAGGGGTGTGGGAAGTATAGCAAGAGACTGGACAAAAATAATGTAACTATGGGAGAGGACAGTGGGGCGGAGGTGAGGGTGGAGGGTGGGATGGGAGCTATAGGGAGAAAAAAAAAGGGGGAACAGTGTAATTAATAAACTGAACAATAAAGATTAAAAAAAAGTCCAGGAGAACAGCAAAGTCAGGAGAATTGTGAGACGTTTCTAATGTCTTAATGACCTTAGACACAGATGCAAATTTTTTTTCCTGTCATTTACTAGATATGTGACATTGGAGATGATATTAAACTTTCTTTGCCTTTACAACTGAAAAAGAATGGGGATAATCCTATCTAATAAAAGGGTAATATGTAAATTGACCATACCTCTTATCAAGCCACACCCACCAGCCAATCAGGAGCAATATGCAAATTAACACCCAACCAAGAGGCTTTTTCCACTGGGTTCCCAAGGCTGGAAAAAGCCTCCTCCCAAGAGCCTTTTCACAGCCTTGGGAGGGCCGGGGGGGGGGAAGGCAGGGCTGAGCCAGCCAGCCAGTAAGATCAGTGCCATGGCAAGGCAATTGCTGGGTTCCCAAGGCCGGAAAATGCCCTTGGGCAGGCCAACACCGAGGCGGAACCAGCCAGTGATCAGCCTCATGGCGATCATTGGCTGGGGTCCCCTGCCCAAGGTTGAGCCATCAGTAGGATATGCCCTGAGGGCTCCCAATATGTGAGAAGGGGCAGGTTGGGCTGAGGGACCACCCACCCCCACTGCACAAATGTTGTGTACTGGGCCCCTAATAATAATAACAATAATAATAATAATAACAATAATAATAATGCCTAACAAACAGGGGTACTGTCAGGCTTAAATAGATATCATAAGTAAAGTTCTCAGAATGTCTGTGAAAGCCCTGCCCACCGGAGACCACCAAGAGGAACACATAGTTGAACAAATGCAGTTTATTTACTTACAGATAATGAGAATATGCACTATGGGCTTTCTCAGTAAGAGTGTGCTAGAAAGGACTTGAACTATCAAATTTGATTAGGTGATTTTGGAAAACCCCTCAGAGGCAGAGTGGTGAGAATTACTCTGGATTCAGGTGCTGTCAGATAAGGGGACAATTCAAATGTTGGGTATCTTAAATCTTATCTAGAAGGATGGCAGGCTAAAGAATGAGGATAAAGCAATAACTGACAAAGCAGAATCAGTCACTAGTATCAGGGAGAGAGGGTGTTTGGTATTGTGTGATTTTCACATTGAACTTGTTATTGTCTGTGCTTAGACAAAGTTAGTAGTCTTTTTCAAAATTCCTTTATTGATTAAGGTATTACATATGTGTCCTTATCCCTTGATTAACCCCTAAACCCCCCATTCATGCCCTCACTCCCCTGTTTTCTGTGTCTATTAGTTAGGTGTATATGCCTGCATACAAGTCCTTTGGTTGATCTCTTCCCCTTACCCTCCTACCTTCCCTGAGGTTTGACCTTCTGATTGATGTTTCTCTGTGTATGGATCTATTTTTGTTCATCAGTTTATGTTGTTTATTATATTCCACAAATGAGTGAGAGGATGTGATATTTATCTTTCCCTACTGGCTTATTTCACTTACAATAATGATCTCCAGTTCCATCCATGCTGTTGCAAATGGTAAGAACTTCTTTTTTTTTTACTGCAGTGTAGTATTCTATTGTGTAGATGTACCAGTGTTTTATAATCAACTCATCTGCTGATGGGCACTTAGGTTGTTTCCAAGTATTAGCTATAGTGAATTGTGCTGCTATGAACACATGGGTGTATATATTCTTTCTGATTGGTATTTCTAGTTTTTTGGAATATCTTTCTAGAAGTGGGATCACTGAGTCAAATGGGAGTTCCATTTTTACTTTTTTGAGGAAACTCCATACTGTTCATCACAGTGGCTACACCAGTTTGCATTCCCACCATCAGTGCAGAAGGGTCCCTTTTTTTCAGCATCCTTGCCAGCACTTGTTTTTTGTTGGTTGGTTGCTGATAGCCATTCTGACTGGTGTAAGATGGTATTACATTGTCATTTTTATTTACACCTCTCAGATGATTAGTTACTTTGAACATGTTTTCATATGTTTCTTGGCCTTCCTTCTGTCTTCTTTTGAAAAGTAACTATTTAGGCCCATTGCCCATTTTTTTATTGGGTTGTTTATCTTCCTTTTGTTAAATTGTATGAGTTCCCTGTAAATGTTGGAGATTAAACCCTTATCAGTGATAACATTGGCAAATATGTTCTCCCATGCAGTGAGCTTTCTTATTGTTTTGTTTATGGTTTCGTTGGCTGTGCAAAAGATTTTTATTTTGATGTTTATTTTGTCTTTAGTTTTCATTGCTCTAGGAGAAGTATCAGTGAAGAAATTGCGTCGGCATATGTTTGAGATTTTGCTGCCTTTGTTTTCCTCTAGTATTTTTATTGTTTCCTATCTTATGTTTAAATCCTTTATCCATTTTTAATTTATTTTTGTGTAAGGTGTAAGTTGATTATATAGTTTCATTTTTTTGCATGTAAATGTCCAATTTCCCCAACACCATTTATTGAAGAAACTGTCTTGACTCCATTGTATGTTTATGCATACTTTGTTGAATATTGATTGAGCCTTGTGACTTGGGTTGACTTCTGAATTTTCTGTTCTGTTTCATGGGTCTATATGTTTATTCTTGTGCCAGTACCAGGAAATTTTGAGAACAGTGGCTTCATAATACAGCTTGATAAATGGTATTGAGATCCCACTTACTTTGTTCTTCTTTCTCAGGTTTGCTGCAGATGTCTGGCCTTTTTTTGTTGTTGTTCCAGATGACTTTTTTGGAAAGTTCTTTCTAGGTCTGTGAACTATGCTCTTGCTACTTTAATGGGAAGTGCATTGAATCTATAGAGTGCTTTGGGTAGTGTGGACATTTGGATAATGTTGATTCTACCAATTCATGAACACAGTATGTTCTTTCACCCATTTAGGTCTTCCATTATCTCTTTTTACAGTGTCCTGAAGTTTTACATGTATAGGTCTTTACCTCCTTAGTTAAGTTTATTCCTAGGTATCTTAATTTTTTTGGTCCAATGGTAAATGGAATTGCTTTTTAGTCCCTCTTTCTGTAAGTTCACTATTGCTGTAAAAAAATGTCATAGATTTCTTGGCATTAATTTTGTATCCTGCCACATTGCCAAATTAGTTTATAAAGTCTAATAATTTTGTGAAGGAATCTTTTTTTAAATATATTTTATTGATTTTTCACAGAGAGGAAGGGAGAGGGATAGAAAGTCAGAAACACCGATAAGAGAGAAACATCATGCCCTTGACCGGAATGGAACCTGGGATCTTTCAGTCCGCAGGCCGACGCTCCATCCACTGAGCCAAACCGGTTTCAGCATGATGGAATCTTTAGGGGTTTTCTATGTACAGTATCATGTCATCTGTGAATAAGGCCAGTTATTTGTTGTCTTCCAAGTTGGATGCCTTTTATTTCTTCTTCTTGCCTGATCACAATGGCTAGTACTTCCAGTACTATGTTGAATAGGAGTGGTGAGAGTGGGCATCCTTGTCTTATTCCTGTTCTTAGGGGAAATGGTTTTAGTTTTTGCCCATTGAGTGTGAGGTTGGCTGCGGGTTTGTCATATATGACTTTTATTATATTGAGGTATGATCCTTCTATTCCCACCTGGCTGAGATATTTTTTATGAATAATTGATGTTGGATTTTGTCGAATGCTTTTTCTGTGTCAATTGATATGACTATGTGATTTTTTTCTATCAATTTGTTTATGTCATGTATCACGTTTATTGATTTATGGACATTGTACCATCTTTGCATTCCTGGGATAAATCTTACTTGGTCATGGTGTATGACCTTTATGATGTACTGCTGGACCCTATTTGCTAGAATTTCGTTGAGGATTGTGGCATCTATGTTCATGAGGAATATTGGCCTATAATGCTCTTTCATTGTGTAATTCTCTTTCATAGAAAGAGCTTGGAAATGTTTCTTCCTTTTGGATTTTTTTGAATAGTCTGAGGAGGATAGGTTTTAGTTCTTCCTTGAATGTTTGGTAAAACTCCCCTGTGAAGCCTCTGAACCTGGGCTTTAGTCCCTTTTTGCTGGCTGCTTCCATTTATTCCATATTTATTGGCCTATTGAAATTTTGAGAATCTTCCTGATTGAGTTTTGTATTTTTCTAGGACTATGTCCAGTTCCTCCAGATTGTCTAGTTTGTTGGAATAGACTTGTTCATAGTATTTTTAAACAATCCTTCGTATTTCTGTGGGGGGTCTTGTTATTTCGCCTCTTTCATTTCTGATTTTGTGTATTTGGGTTCTCTCTTTGCTTCTTGGTGAGCCTGACTAAAGGTTCATCAATCTTATTTATCATTTCAAAGAACCAGCTCCTGGTTTCATTGATCTTTTGTATTCTTTTTCTGGTCTCTATGTGATTTATTTCTGATCTGATCTTTATTACCTCCTTCCTTCTGGTCACTCTGGGCTTTCCTTTTTATCTCTTTCTAAATCTTTAAGTTGTAGAATTAGAAGACTTACTACCATTTTTTCTTGTTGTTGTTTTTAAATGTATGCCTGTAGAGCTATAAACTTCCCTCTCGAGACTGCTTTCACTGTGTCCCATAGATTTTGGATTGCTGTGTTTTCATTGTCATTAGTTTCCAGGATGTTTTTAATTTCTTCTTTGATATTTTTGGTAACCCAATCATTGTTCAATAGCATGCTATTCAGCTTCCAAGTGTTTGAGTGTTTTGGATTGTTTTTATTGTAGTTTATTTCTAATATTATGCCATTGTGGACAGAGAAGATGCTTGATATGACTTAAATCTTCTTGAATTGGGGGGACTTTACTTGTGACCCAATATGTGGTCTATTTTTGAAAATGTCCATGTGAATTTGAGAAGAACATATATTCTATGACTTTGGGGTGAAATGTTCTGATGATGTCAATTACATCCATCAGATCTAGTAAGTTATTTAGGATTGCTGTTTCTTTGCTGATTTTTTTGTCTAGAATATTTATCCAGTGATGTCAGTGGTGTATTAAAGTCCCCTACTATTATTATATTGTTGTCAATCTCTCCCTTGATATCTTCCAGGAGGTTTTTTTAATGTATTTGGGTGATCCTGCATTGGGTGCATATATGTTTATCAAGGTTATATTCTCTTATTGTATTAATCCCTTTAATATTATGAAATGACCTTCCTTATCTCTTATTATGACCTTCAATTTGAGCTCTATTTTGTCAGATATAAGTATTGCTAACCCAGCTTTTTTTTAAAATTTCCATTTGTCTGAAAGATATTTTTCAATCCCTTCACTTTCAGTCTGTGTGAGTCCTTTGTTCTGAGGTGGGTCTCCTGTAACAGCATATATATGGGTCTTGTTTTCTTTTTTATGTATTTTATTGATTTTTTTACAAAGAAGTAGAGAGAGGGATAGAGTGTTGGAAACATTGATGAGAGAGAAACATTGATCAGCTGTCTCATGCACACCTCCCACCAGGGATATTCCCACAACCAAGGCACATTCCCTTGACCAGAATCGAACCTGGGACCCTTCAGTCCACAGGCCAATGCTCTATTCACTGAGCCACACCATTTAGGACTGGGTCTTATTTTCTTATCCATTCATCGACTCGATATCTTTTGATTGGAGCATTTAGTTCATTTACGTTTAAAGTTGTTATTGAAAAGTACTTGTTTGTAGCCATTTTAATTTTTGTGCCTTTGTTCCTTCTCACTTTTCTACCTCTTCTTTTTACCAGTGCCTTTAGCATTTCTTTCATTGATAGGTTGGTATTGATAAGCTCCCATAGCCTTTTCTTTCTTTCTTTCTTTCTTTCTTTCTTTCTTTCTTTCTTTCTTTCTTTTTGTCTGTGAAGCTCCTTATTTCCCCTTCAATTTTGAATGATAGCCTCGCTGGATATAGTATTCTTGGTTTCAGTCCCTTGATTTGCATCACTTTGTAAATTTACTTCCATTCTTTTCTGATCTGATGTGTTTCTGTTGAGAAATCATTTGATAATCTAATGGGAGATCCCTTGTACTTAACTTACTGTCTCTCTCTTGCAGTCATTAAGATTCTCTCTTTGTCCTGAAAATTTGCCATTGTAATTATGATGTGTCTTGTTGTGGGTCTTTTTGGATTCATCTTCTTTGGAACTCCCTGTTCTTGTTTGGCATTTTTTCTTCCATCAGGGATGTTTTCTGACATTATTTCTTCAAATAAATTTTCTAACCCTTGTCCCTTTTCCTGTTGTTCTGACACTCCTATTATTCATATGTTGCTTCACTTCATGTTGTCCCATATCTACCTTAGGCTCTCCTACTGTCTTTTAATTTTTTTCTCCAATTGTAGTTCAGTTTGGGTGTGTTTTGCTTTCCTGTCTTCTAATTTGCTAATTCAATCCTCCACTTCTCCTAGTATACTGTTGAAACTTTCCATGGTGTTTTTTGTTGCAGCTATATCACTCTTCATTTCTTCTTGATTCTTACCTAAGTTGTTGATTTTTCCTCCATCTGGTTTATGAACTGTATGACCCTTGTCTGAATTCTTTTTCTGACATATTACATGACTTTGTTTCACTTAGCTGCTTGTCTGGTGATTCCTCCTTTTCTTTCCTTTCGTGGTTTCTTTGTCTACCCATTTATGATCTCACCAACTGATCTAGATGTTGAGTCATTCAGGGGCTGCTCTTTGGGTGACAGTGGCTCCTCTAGCTGCAGTTGCTCCTCTGGCAGTCACAGTAGTGGCTGCTCCTCAGTTGGCAGTGGCTCCTCTAGTGGGTGCTGTTCGCAGCAGTGTTGGCTCCTCTGGCTGGTGGGGGGAGGCTGCTCACACAGCTGTTGTTCCTCTGATGGGGGTGGCTGATCACATGGCTGCTGCTCCTTGGACACTGACGGAGTGCTCACATGGCTGCTACTCCTTGGATGGGGGCAGGCTGTGCACTGCTGCTGTTCCTCTGATGGAGCAGGATGCTCATGACATTGCTGCTCCTTAGACAGAGGCAGGTTGCTTGCAGGGCTGCTGCTCCTTGTATGGGTGTGGGCTGCTCATGCAGCTGCTGCTCCTTGGATGGGGGAGGTCTGCTCACATGGCTGCTCCTCCTCAGATGGTGGCCGTCTGCTCACGCAGCTGCTGCTCCTCCATCAGGGGAAGGGCTGCTTTTGTGGCTGATGCTTCTCAGGCAGGAGTGAGCTGCACAGGTTCCTGCTGCTCCTCAGATGAGGGCGGGCCACTCACCTGGCTGCTACTCATTGGACAAGTGCAGGCTGCATGTGGCTGCTGCTCCTCAGATCAGTGTAGCTGGGCAGGGCTGCCACTCCTTGGACCTAGAAGTCTGTTCATATGGCTGTTGCTCTTCAGACCAGGGCAGGCTGCTTGTGAAGCTAATGTCTACAACTGAGGTGAATGGAAACTCTTTGACTGCAGGACCACAGCCAAGGTAGCAGGTCCCTGGCAAGGGTGGCTGTAGAGTCCCAGGTGTTATCTGAGGGCATCCTGGGTGGAGGTGAGGCTGGGCTCCCAGTTGCAGCAGTTCCCCCCTTCAAAAAGGCTAGGTCTCTGAGGAAGAGCTGGCATCTCAGCACTGATTTAAACAGTAGCAGATGCTGTCTAGTTAGGCAAGCTCAGTTAGCCTGCCCCTAAAGGTACTGCCTGATCTATCTGTGTCTAACTCACACACACACACACACACACCCCCTACATGACCACATTCTCTTTTGCTCACTCACTCACTCGCACTCTCTCCTTCACTGCCACCTTCTTCTTGCCTCTGTAGTTGGGTCTGGGGTGTTACTGACCCGTTTGTGAATGGAGTTACCTTTTCAGGTGTCTGGTTATGTGGCTTATTCTTTAGCACCTTGGCCGGACAGGATAAAATTCACCTCAAAAGACACAACACAAAGGGAACAACACACAAATGTACTCACAACAGCAATAACCCCAATATATGTGACCACCTAAGAAAAGAAAATTAGGGGAGAGAAAAGAGCACAAACGATATTGAAGAGAGAAAAAAATATAAGGGAGAAAAAAAGATATGGAGAAAATACTGTTATACCCAGATTTCATGATCCCCAAAGACTATCAGGGAGCCGAATCCAATGCAATAGCATAGGACCTTTATTACAAGCCCGTGCTTGGCCCTCTGGCCCCGCCGTGGCAGCGGCAGGAAGCAAAAGAGAGTGAATTTCCCGAGCATGATGATTTTATAGGGAGGTGGGGCCAGATGCAAACCAATGAGTTGGCCGATTCCAATTGGTCGGGTGATGGCTGGGGCTAGTGATGCAAATAATCCCTAATGCACATGACCTGTCCTGTCCTTTGCTCTTGATTGGAGCTCAAGCGCACAGTTTCTCGCGATTGGCTAATTCAAAGGGAGGGTTTGGTCTTTGTTATTTCAAGATGGCAGCCCCCAGGTAAGTATACATATCACGCGGCCAACATGGTGGCTGCCAAGTCACACAGTCCAAAATGGCGGCTGTCTAAATTGTTCTTTGCAGTCCCGCTCTGCCTTTTCAATACCACAGAATCAATAGATAAACCAAAAGAAATACAAACACCCATCAAAAAGAGGGTGGGGTCAGAATCTGTAGAGGCTGAACTTATACAGAGAAAATCAGGTTAAGAATTGGATGAATATTGGGAGGACTTCAATTCAGTATAGAGGATGTAAGAAAAGGATGAGTGGATAAGTAGAAATAGAACAAGAAGAAAATAATAATAATAATAATAATAATAATAATAATAATAATAATAAAGTTATAAATATTTGATTTAAAATGCTATAAAAATAAAAATAGTAAGTAAAAATAAAATAGAGGGATGGAAAATAAGTTTAAAAAGAAATAGAAAATAAAGCAACAAACATAAAAGGAAAACAAAGAAAAATAGGAGATATAATAATAATAATAATAATAAATAAAAATGAAAAAGTGAAGTGTCATTCCTTTGGCTGGCTTAAGATCCCAGTCTTCTGTATTTTCTGCAACTTCTCAGTTTCCTGTTGCTGGGACTGAAGGTCTTTCTTTAGGCCAATTCCTGTGGACTCTCAGGGCCTATTTAAAAAAATTAATCCTTTGTCCCATTCAGGGTGGAATCTGGGTGCAGCTGTGTTGGTTGCCTGGAGAGTGGAAGGAGGGGTTATCTCTTCAGGAGAAAACAGCTGCCCAGGACCTGGGCTCAGGTATGTCTCAGTCCCAGACTCATTGCCATTTCTCCTGGGTCCCCTCCTCTCCACAGACTCCACAAGTATGCAACTTCTCCTGCACCTCAGCCACGGGCAAGTGTCTGTATTCAAAAGATCCTATGAACTAGGTTCAGTGAAGAAAAGCAGAGGCCATAGAGAGGGGAAAGACTGGGCCTCTGCATGCTCCTCTCCTGCCAATGCTGCATGGTCTGGTCAGCCCTTCAGGCTGCCCCCTCTGGGCTTAGTCTTTCATGACTGTGGACCCAGATCTAGAATCCACTGAAGTCCAGCAGTCCTCTGGCCCTTCTTTCCACAGTCAGATGCTGTGCCTGTCCCAAGGCACACAGCTTGGTGCCATGTGGTTTCCCTCTGACTTTCTTGGCACAGAGGTCTAGCAAGATCCTTGATTTACCTTTCTTCACGGGTCCTCTGCCCTTCCCAGCTGCAAACCATTTCACCAGATGAGTTTCCTTCACCAATTTGGGTAGGATGTTATTCATTTCAGCTGCTCTTTCTATTTGCTCCAGGACAAGTCTTGGGCACATATGTCATTACGCTGCCATTTTGTCTCTCCTCCAAAGTTAATAGTCTTGTTCTGTTTTACTTCACATAGTCAGAGTGAGATTATCTGGTGTTCTGTAAGGTTCATTATGTCCATGAGGAGAACAACATGGCTTGGTTGAGTGTCAAGCTAGCTTCTAAAAGGACTGAGGCTTTTAGCTCAAGGTGTCAAGTACCACTTTTTTTCCCTTGTGTTTTGGCTTGCAGATGATACTAAATATAAATAAGTAGGAGCTATTATAATTAACTTTCAAGCTTTACATAGAGCACTGAAATTTATCTCATAGAGATTCTTTGCAATGGGAGGCAATGCACCTGTGAATATAATGCCTTTGTAAAAGTTTGACACTTTTAAGCACTCTTTATATGTGTTAATATTATTTAAATTCCACAATACCAGGCATGGCTCCTCATTCTAATGCCCCAATAAGGAGATGATATACCAGGCTCAGCACATAGGACTGGGATGAAGGTGAATGAGACAAAAGACAGGCCTAGGGAACCTTGGAATCCAGATATATTATTTCCTTTATCATGTATGTGTAATCTAAACATTCAGACAGTTACTAATGCAATCTTCATGAAAGTTCATTCATAATTACTGTACAAGAAAATTGTGAAAAGTTGAGAGGAGAGATGGATCACACCCAATTAATTTTTTAGAACATAAAACACAGTTGTCTAAAATACATGGAGGTACATTATACAGTATAATCCTATTCTGAATTTAAAATAAATAAATAGACCTATATGTGGGAAACCTCAAAAACAAAGAGAAAAATCACACACACACACACACACACACACACACACACACACACACCCATACCAGTGGCCCAGTGCACAAAATTTGTGCACGGGGGACGGGGGGTGTCCCTCAGCCTAGCCTGCATCCTCTCCAATCTGGGACCCTTCGAGGGGTGTCCAGGTAGGATCGGGCCTAAACGGGCAGTTGGACATTCTTCTCATAATCCAGGACTACTGGCTCCAAACTGGTCGACAGCATGCCTCCCTGATTGCCCCTAACCACTTTTGCCTGCCAGCCTGATCACCCCCTAATGACTACCCTACTAGCCTAATTGATGTCTAACTGCTCCCCTGCCAGCCTGTTTGGTCCCTATCTGCCTTCCCTCCCAACTGCCCTCCCCTGCTGGCCTGATCTCACACAACTGCTCTCCCTTGCAGGTCTTGAACCTCCCAATGGCCCTCTCTTGCTGGCCATCTTGTGGTGACAATCTTGTGTCCACATGGGAGCAGGATCTTTAACACATGGGGGCAGCCCTCTTGTGTGTTGGAGTGATGGTCAATCTGTGTATTACTCATTTATTAGATAGGATAGAGGCCTGGTGCATGGGTGGGGACCAGCTGGTTTGCCCTGAAGGTTGTCCTGGATCAGGGTGGGGGTTCCCTTGGGGTGTGGGGCAGCCTGGGTGAGGGGCCTGTGGTGGTTTGCAGGCCAGCCATGCCCCCCAGTAACCCAAGCGGAGGCCCTGGGATCTGGGATTAATTTATGTTTTACAATTGAAACTTTGTAGCCTGGAGTGCAGCCAAGCCTTCTGCTCACTACATGGTGACAACTATTTTTGTTTAAATTCTGTAATTGAAACTTTGTAGCTTAGAGTGGAGGCCTAGGTGTTAGGGTTGCAGAAGCTTGGCTTTCTCTATTGTCTGGGCAACCCTAGCCTCTGCTCTCTCCAGCTCCATGGCTGCCGTCATTTCTGTTGGAATATATCTTCTATAATTGAAACTTTGTAGCATTGAGTGGAGGCCTAGGCTGGCAACAACAGGAAGAAAGCTTGGCTTCCTCCATTGCTGGGGAAACCCAAGCCTCCCTCCTGCTCTCAGGGGCCACAGCCATCTTGGTTGGGGTCTATTTGCTTTGGATTGGCTTGTGGGCGTGGCTTGATCGGAGGTATGGCCAATTAGCATATTACTCTTTTATTAGATAGTATATATATATATAGTATGTAAATGTAGGTGTGTGTGTATTAATACTACAAAAACAAAAGGGAAATACATATTTAATTTCAGTGGCGGGTATATTTGTGATGTTATACTTTGTAATTTGCTGTTTATTGTAAATGTTTCATATCAAGTTTTTAAGAAAACATACAAATTAAGAACAATATAGAAACTTTAGAAATAGCTCCCTTAACTCTTCTTATTTCTTCATAAAATTAAAAAAGAATTTATCACTGCCAAACCAGTATTATAAAAAATATTTAAGGTTCTTCTTCAAGAAGAAGAAAACAGAGGAGAACATAGGTAACCTAATAAAAGAGTAATATACAAATTGACCATCACTCTAACACACAAGATGGCTGCCCCTTTGTGGTCAAAGATCCTGCCTCCATGTGGACACAAGATGACTGCCACAAGATGGCCAACAGGGGAGGGCAATTGGGAGGGACCACGCCTGCAAGGGAGGGCAGTTGGGGGGTGATCAAGCCTGCAGGGGAGAGCAGTTAGGAATGACCAAGACAGCAGAGGAGGGAAGTTGGGGATGACTGGGCCTGCAGGGAAGGGCAGGTGTAGGGGACCCAGGCCTTCAGGGGAGAGCAGTTGTGGGGGGACGAAGTCTGCAGGGGAGAGCAGTTAGGGGCAAACAGGCTGGTAGGGGAGCAGTTAGGCATCAATCAGGCTGGCAGGAGAGTGGTTGGGGGTGATCAGGCTGGCAGACAGAAGTGGTTAAGGACAATCAGGAAGGCAGGCAGGTGAGCAGTCGGGAGCCAGCAATCCTGGATTGTGATAGGGATCCCAGATTGGAAAGAGTGCAGACTGGGATGAGGGACACACCCCTCCCCCCTCCAAGCATGACTTTTGTGCACTGGGTTTCTAGTAAAGAATAAAACAGCAATGAATAAATACTTTATCAATAATTACTTTAAATGTAAACAGATTAAATGCTCCAATTCAAAGACATAGATTAGCTGAATGGATAAGGAAACATGATTCAACTATACACTGGCTACAAAAGAATGGCTTCAGAATAAAAGATAGACATATAATAAAATAGAGCAATAAAAAAGGTATTGCATTCAAATGCAAATGAGAAAAGCTGAGGTAGCAACACTTAGACAAAATGGACTTGAAATAAGAGCTAAAAATTAAACAAAGAAGGACATTAAATAATTCTAAAGGGATCAATCCAACAAGAGGATATAACCCTTGTAAACATATAAACACATAATACATAAAGTTTATAATATATGTGTTATAAAGTTTATAACACATAAAATATAAAGAAAATATTGAAGGACATAAAGGCAATGAACAACAGTAACACAGTCATAATAGGGGATTTTATCACACCATTGACATCTATGGATCAATATTTCAGCCCAGAAAACAACAAGGAAACAGCAGCCTTAAATGACACACTAGAGTCTAGTGGTTCTTAACCTTTCTAATGCCGCAACCCTTTAATACAGTTCCTCATGTTGTGGTAACCCTCAACCATAAAATTATTTTCATTGCTACTTTATAACGGGAAATTTGCTATTGTTATGAATCATAATGAAACTATCTGTGTGTTCTGATGGTCTTAAGCGACCCTGCTAGTGGTTCTCAACCTGTGGCTCATTATCCACAGGTTGAGAACTGCTGCGGTAGAGCCTAAGACCATCAGAAAACACAGATATTTACATTATGATTCATTAATAGTAGCAAAATTGTAGTTATGAAGTAGCAACAAAAATAATTTTATGGTTGGAGCTCCCCACAACATGAGGAACAGTTTAAAAGTGTCATGGCATTAGAAAGGTTAAGAACCACTGCAGACCATATTGATTTAATTTTATTTACAGAGCAGTTCACCCTGAATCAGCAGAATATGCATTCTTTTCAATTGCACATGTATTATTCTCTAAGATAGATGTCATGCTAGGTTGGAAATAAGTCTTAATTTATTCAAGAAAATTGAAATACTATCAAGAAAATTCCCAGACCACAGTAATGTTAAAGAAATAATCAATTACAAAAAAAAGAAAAACATGGAAGCAAAATAACAGGTTACAAAACAATAAGTGGTGCACAATGAGATCAAGGAAGAATTCAAATGTAATTTTGAGACAAATGAAAATGAACAAACAACCAAAATATAGGATGCACTGAATGCAGTCCTAAGTGAAAAATTCACTGAAACACAAGACTACCTCAGGAAGCAAGAAAAATCTAAAACAAACAAACAAACAACAACAGCAACAATATAACCTTGCCCTATCCAGTTTGGCTCAGTGGATAGAGCTTCAGACTGTGGACTGAAGGGTCCCAAGTTTGATTTTGGTCAAGGGTATGTACCTTGATTGTGGGGCCATCTCCAGTAGGGAGTGTGTAGGAGGCAGCTGATCAATGTTTTTCTCTCATAGATGTGATGTTTCCAACTCTCTACCCTCTTTGTTCCTCTCTGTAAAAAATCAATAAAATATATTTAAAAAGTATTCTAACCATACACTTAACAAAAACTAGCAAAAGAACAACAAATTAAATCCAGAGTTAAGAGAAGGAGGGAAATAAAGATTACAGGGGAAATAAATGGCATAGAGACTAAAAACTAAACAAACAAAACAACAACAACACGAGCACAAAATATCAATGAAACCAAGAGCTTGTTCTTTGAAAAGGAACAAGGTTGACAATCCTTTAACCAGACTCATAAAGAAAAGAAGAAAGAGGATTAAAATAAATGCAATGAGAGGAGAACCAAGATGGCGGCGTAGGTAAAACACCTATCTTGCTGTCATACTCAGCAGTTTTAATACTACAATTTAACAAAAGAACAAACACCTTCCAGAATCACCAGAAATCTGGCCGAGTGAAAATTCCACAAATAAAAGTGAAAATAAGACACTGTGACTCGAAGGAGCGGCAGCGGACAGCGTTGAAAGATTCTCGTGGAGAGAGGTTTGGAGCGCGCGCAAGCCGAGAGGGTGGGCGGCTGAAAACCGGCCAGTTTTCTCGATCAGGGAGACAAAGACATCCCACTGGACTGATTCTCCAGCTCTGGGCGAAGTCCAGAGAACCCACTATCATACGGGGTGAAAACTGGACAGTGGGAGAGCACGCCGAAGCTCGGACGTTGCAGGGGTCTCCCGGCTTGTGGAGAAGACAGCTTGAATGCGAACAGCTCAGCTGAGTAACCACATAGAGAGCGCTCTGCGACTTGTCTCTCATTCGGAAAACCGTCAGTCTGCTTTGTTTTACGACCCTGGGTGAGACATTGGGTGTGCAGAGTCATTTGGGGAGAGTCTGAATTCCCCGGCAGCTGGTGGAGCTCTGCAGCGGCTCTCTCTCAGAGGTGCTAGCGGTCATTGCCCCCGGCACAGGGTCCCTGGGGCCGCACAGGGTGGAGTTAATGCTGTCTGCTTGGCCCAGAGACTCCGCCCATCCAACCTGAGCACAGCTGAGCTTCACAGACAATTGGCCTGGAGGTCAACCCCTACAAGTGCTAACAATGATTAACCTGAGCTTAACTTCAGCAAGATTGTGAAACCCATATCCACCTCAGGTAACTGGGGAGGCTGAGCCGCTGTCCCTAGTAGGAAGTCTACCATACAAAGCTAATTGACCAATTCAGGGAAGCAGCCACCATGCAAAGACATGGAAAGAAATCAGATGTGAAAGAAATGGAGGGGAAAAAAACGACTGGACATGGAATTCAAAACCACGGTTATAGGGTTTTTCAAGAGGCTCCAACAAAAGGTCGAGGCCTATAAGGAAATAAGCAAGACCACAAAGGAAATGAATGAGTCCTACAAGGAAATGAATGAGACCCTCAAGGATATGAACGAGACCTGCAAGGAAATGGTCAAGACCAACGTGGAAATGAATGAGTCCTACGAGGAAATGAAGGAGAACCTCAAGGATATAAAGGAGAGTCTCAAGGATATGAAAAAGGACCAACCAGAAATTAAGCATACACTGACTGAAATAAAAAATATTATACAAAGACCAAAAAGTGCTCTGGAGCACCCCAAGAACCAAGTTAAATATTTGAAATACAAAGAAGTAAAATCCACTCAGCTGAAAAAGCAAGAATCCAAAAGAATCCAAAAAATTGAAGATTGTGTAAGGGGCCTTTGGGACAACCTCAAGCATACCAACATCCGAATTATAGGTGTGCCAGAAAAAGAGAGAGAGCAAGACAATGAAAACCTATTTGAAGAAATAGTGACAGAAAACTTCCCACACCTGGTGAAAGAAATTGACTTAGGAGTCCAAGAAGCACACTGAACCCCAATATATAGGAACCCCTAGAGGACCACACCAAGGCACATCATAATTAAAATGCCAAGAGCAAAGGACAAAGAGAGAATATTAAAAGCATCAAGAGAAAAACAGATGTTTACCTATAAGGGAGCACCCATACGATTGTCAGTGGATTTCTCACCAGAAACGATGCAGGCCAGACAGGAGTGGCAAGAAATATTCAAGGTGATGAACAGCAAGAATCTACAACCAAGATTACTCTATCCAGCAAAGCTATCATGCAGAATTGAAGGTCAGATGAAGTGCTTCGCAGATATGAAAAAGCTAAAGGAGTTCATCACCACCAAACCAATATTATATGAAATGCTGAAAGACATTCTTTAAGAAGAGGAAGAAGAAAAAGATAAAAGTGTAAATTAGGAACAACAAATACACATCTATCAACAAATGAATCTAAAAATCAAGTGAATTAATAAGTTGATGAACAAGATAAACTGGTGAATGTAACAGAATCACGGACATAGAGAGGGAATGGACTGACAACTCTTGGGGAGAAAGCGGGTGGGGGAAGTGCAGCAAGAGTCTGGACAAAAATCATGCAACTATGGGAGAGGACAGTGGAGGGGGGTGAGGGCGGAGGGTGAGATGGGTACCAGGTGGAGGGGAACTATAGGGTTAAAAAAAGGGAACAATGTAATTAATAAACTGAACAATAAAGATTAAAAAAGAAAAAGAAACGTTTTCATAAAAAAGAAATAAAAATAAAATAAAATAAAATAAATGCAATCAATAATGAAAGAAAAGTCACAACTGACACCACAGAAATATAAATTATTGAAAGTAAATATTATGAAGTATTATATGCCAGCAAATTGGACAACCAGGTTGAAATGGATAAATTCATAAAAACATACAATCTTCCAAATGTGTACACGGAAGAATCAGAAAATCTGAGCATATTGATTACAACTAGTAAGTTTGAATTGGTAATAAAAACAACTCTGAGCTAACAGAATTCCTTGACTGGATGGATTCTCAGGTGAATTTTACCAAACATTCAAAGAAAAACTGCCTTTGAAATAACTGAAATATATAGGATATAATGAACATAGTAAACAAACAAAGTGGAGACAAATTTATGGATTTAAAGAACAGACTGACTGCTGTCAGAGGGAGGGTGGTGGGGGCTGAGTGAAAAGAGTGAAGGGATTAGGCAAAGGAAAAAAAACCTCCTGCACACAGAAGGAAGACAGTGCAGGGGAGGTAGAAGAATGTAAAGGGAGGGTGGGATAAATTATGATGAAAGAAGACTTATCAGGGTGATAAACTCATAATAAAATATACAGTTAATGTTTCGTGGATTTGTATATACATAAGGTATAATTTTATCAACCAATGATACACCAATAAATTCAACTTTATAAAAAGATGAAACATACACACACACACACACACACACACACACACATACACACACACACACACACACACACACACACACACACACACACATGTAAGAAGACTCCCAAGCTCATTGTATGAGGCTGACATTATCTAATTTGGAAACCAGATAAAAACACTACGAAGAAAGAAAATTATAGGCTAATATCGCTGATGAAGACAAATGGTAAAATCTTCAACAAATTTTAGCAAACCAGATCCAGCAATACATTGAAAAGATAATACACCATGATCAAGTGGGATTTTATTCTAGGAATGCATGGTTGGTACAATACTTTTGAATCAATAAATGTGATTCACTACATAAATAAAACGAAGAATAAAAATCACATTTTCATATAAATACATTCAGAAAAAGATTTGATAAAATGCACCACCTATTTATGATAAAAACTTTCAGCATAGTGTGAATAGAGAGAAAATACATCAACATAATAAAGGCCATATATGACAAAGTCAGAGCCGACATCATACATATTGGGCAAAAACTAAAAGTATTTTCATTAAGGAACAAGACAGGGATGTCTACCTTTACCAATTCTGTTCAACATAGTACTGGAAGTTCTAGAAAGAAAAAAATAATTGAAAAAGAAAAGTCATCCAAATTAGAAAGGAAGAAGTAAAGTTGTCAGTATTTGCAGATGACATTAAGCTGTACATAGATAACCCTAAAGATTCTACCAACAAAATTGCTACATCTGAAGAATGAATTCAGCCAGAGGACAGGATACAAAATTAATGTTTAGAAAAAGTGGCAATTTTATGCACCAATAATGAACTATCAAAAAGAGAAACTAAGAAATCAATGCCATTTACAATTGCAACAATAGAATACTCAGAAAGAAATTTAACCAAAAAAATGAAAGACATGTACTTGAAAATTTGGAAGATACTGAAGAAAAAAATTGATAAAGATAGAAATAAGTGGGAACACATGCTGTGTTCATGAATAGGAAAAATTAACTTCATTAAAATGTCCATACTAGCCAAAAAAATCCATAGTTTTGAAACAATTTCTATCAATGGCATATCTCACAGAACTAGAACAAATATTTCAAAGGACTTGAATGGATGCATATAAGCCTAACCAATGGACACAGACACTGGTGGTGGGGGAGGGTATGTTTGAAGTTGTTCCTCAGGTTTCTACACTCTCTTCATATTTTTGGATTCTTTTTTCTTTTTGTTCTTCTGATTGGGTGGTTTTTGCTTCCTCATATCTCAAATTTTATATGATTCTCATATTTTTTGTAAATTATTTTTCATTTTAGTTAGTGTATCCTTCATTTAGACTGATCTTTTTTCAAGCTTTTGATGTTCTAAGTTCCTTGAAATTATCTCTAAGTTCTTGACATTCTCACTAAGCTCCTTGAAGCTCTCATTAACTTCCTTGAAAATCCTTTTAACCATTGTGTTGAACTCTGTATCTAATAGTTTGCTTGCTTCCATTTAATTTAATTGTTTTTTGGAGATTTCTTCTCTTCTTTCATTTGTCACATGTTTCTTCATCTCCGAATTTTGACTGCTTCCCTGTGTTTGTTCCCATGTATTAGGTAGAGCTGCTATGTGTCCTGGAATTGGTCCAAGTCTTTGTCTGTTACCTGGGTCCCGATCTGAGCTGGGCATGGGAAGTGAAGTAGCCATGGGGCAGGAGACCTCCCTCAGAAGGGGCAAGTGTTCAAGCCCCTGGAGTGCTGGGAGGGGTGAGGTTCTATGCTCCACCTCTGTTGATCCCCATGTTCTTTCCTGATGGCCCCTCTGTGACTGTGCCTGTCTTAGGTTGTTCCTCCCATGAGGAATCTTACCAATCCCTGGCTAACCAGCCATCCTCTGGGGCCAAGCAGGGTGATGTAAAGTTTAATTCTGTCTCCTTAGTAGCCTATGCTCACATGTCCTCCATGCCCAGTGCCTGCTTTGGGACCCCCTCGCCTGCTGGCAGGACCCGGGCACTTACTATATTATCTCGGGGAACCCAGGTTTCCTCTCCAGAGAGGGACCAGTTCACAACATTGGGCAAGAGACAGATCCATGGTACCAGCCACCATGAGGCTTCAACCTCAGCATGTACAGAAAACTCAGGCAACAGCTGTGGGCAATTGGATTGTGAGAAGAAGATACCTTCTTAGCAAAAGGGCCAATATAGAATGCTCAGTTGTCTACCCAAGGGGCCTTCCATGCAGTGGAAGGGATTAAATCTTTTCATGTCCTTTTTAAATTGCTGCCAATTATTCAAAGATTTAGTTTATAAGTATGTTAGAAATAATTGTATAATATACTGTTGTAAGGATATTCTTTGTTTAAACCATGGCAATTCAATTTCAAACTGGCTGTCAATTTCTTTTGGTATAGACAAGGTCTAATTACATCTTTCTGCACCTCTCCTAGGAGCAAGTAGTGGTAGTAGTTGTGTTTTAATTTTTGCCTACCCTCCTTTGGTGTCTATGCAAGCCAGAAGCCTTTTTTTAATTTTGCACACAAAGGAGTAGTGGTTTAAATTTGTGTCAATACAAGAGGGAAGCTGGGTGGTGACACCTATGTAATTATACTTTCTTGCCCCACCCCTGTTGCTCCTGGACGAACCAAGATGTTTGGTATAGGTGATTAACCCACATAAGGGATCTTACCCATGAAGGGTCAGGAATATAAGACTAAAATACTTTCCCATTTTTCCCTAAGTAATATTACCGTACAGTTGTATGGCCAGAAAGATGTTCTCAGGCAATTTTACTATCTTCTTTACTATACCTTGGGTGGTCTCTGGGCTGTTTGTTGTCCAACCCATCCTCCTGCTGCTCTTCTAGCTAGTTTTCCTTTAGGATTCTTATTGCAGTTTAATATTTCTAGCAGGGATTCATACGGTTTTGAAAAAATTCTCTGGAAATATGCAAGCATACCCTTTGCCAAAAGTTAATAATGGATTGGGTCCCTTCTATAAACCTGATTTGGGATTCTTCTATTTAACTAGACCATTTTCTTTTGTTATATTCTGGTGCCAATGGATCGCTCCATAGATGGCTTCTTTTTACTTCCTAAGTGAAGAAATTAAAAGTAACTAAGGCATGGTGTAGCCTATCTGCAGGTGATTTCTCTATTATAATCTGAATCAATGACTCCAGACAGAATAGTTAATCCTTTCAGAATGTCTCTACTCCTCCCTAAGATTAATCCTAAAGTTCCCCGTGATACAGGTCTACAAAACTTGCTTTAGGAAATATCCTGTTTTTGTTTTTTGTTTTTGTGTGTTTTTTTTTTCATTTAAACTTGCTGGAAAAGTGCCAGATCCCACATTCTGACAAGCTCGTATCATCTCTGTAATGGAACTATCTTTTCTCAGAAACGTCAGGCATTTCCCACAATCAGCACTGGTATTATCATTTAGCTGAAAACCTTGACTATATTTTAACAAGCTAATTTATAAAGTAACTTAAGAAGGTATCTTTAATTAAAAAAGCAAAGAAACTTATTCAGTAAACTTAGTTTAGAGGTCTGACAAAGTACACTGTCTTACAACTAATCTACTTAAAAGTGCAGGTAGCTTGGGGCTTTTTTTCTTTCTTAAGATTCTACTGCCTTTGAAAAAATTGGCTATAATTAAGAAATATAGACCAACAATTTTAATTATCAGAGAAAACATAACATATTTTTTAAAAAACAAGTTATACTTTAGGCTTTTAATTATCATATTTATATAATTTCTTCCAATTTAATTAGCATTTCGAACTTCTAAAGCTGAAAAGTCAAACATTTAGCTGTTTTTAGATTAATAATACTTTACATTTCTAATAAAAAATATAAGATATTATCAATTAATAGTTTCAATTCTGTCCTCTAGGTTTTTCTCGTGAGGAATCAAACTTCCAAAATTTTAAGCTGCCATAGGCCACATTTCTGGATGGCAAAATAGGTTCTACAAGGACTTAATCGATTGAATTTAAAATGACCATGTTTTTTTTCTCTGCCCAGGGATTGACTAGCAAGCCTGCAGATATTTAAATTTAAATTATGACATTCTTCCTTTAAGATGGCTGCTGGTGGGAAACTGGGTCTGGATTACCTGTTCAGGAGGAGGAGGAGGAGGAGGAGGAGGAAGGACATCTATGCCTTCCTCCATTAACAAAGGGTGCAGCCAGTGTCTTTTCCTAGACTACTTGATCTTTATAATTAATATATTATTTATCTATATTTTAACAGCTTCTGATTTTTAAATCTAATTCTAATTATTTTAAGGCATTTATTTTGGATAAATTCTTTAAAAACAAAAAAACAAAACATGGCTAAGATGAGACCTGGATGCCCTCTGGGGAGTGGTGTCCATATTGGATCACCATATGGCTCCCTTCCCCCATGCTGTCTAGATCCTGGGCTGAGTCCCAGATGACCCACGGAGGGTCCCAGTGCTCATGCTCCCCCTGCCCCGGCAGTTGTGCCGAGGAGCCCCTTGGGGGTGGTGGTGGGGCCAGGTCGGTGCGGTGAACTGTAGGTACTGGCGTCCCCATGCCTAGGGGCACCCCGTGGGCCTGGAGCCCCTCACCGCCTCCTCCACCCATTGCTCCACAGGATTCGGTGCCTAGGCCTCCACACCGCACCGCTGCTGGCCCCCAAAAAGGCGGAGGAGGATGTGCAAGAGATGGATTGTGGGACAGGCCACCACGGCCTGCAGGGCGCCAACGGTGGACGGGACTGTGGAGGTGGCGCCCATGCCCAGCTGCTCATCTCGCTCCAGCTTGCTTTCCACCTCAGCCTCTGCCTGCTGGCCACCAGTGCCGCCGCTACCCGCACCTCCGAGCCCCTATCCAGTACAATTAAATTTCCTAGATTTCCTTTAGCCAACTTAGTCAGCTTCCTAGCAGCCATCCGAAGACCCCCCCATTAGAACCTGGCAGTAGACCCAGAGCCACCCCTTACCTTCTGAGGTGTTGAAATCTCATTCAGGCCTAGCCAGAGGAAAAAAAAATAGGTGTAGGATTCCCATCCAGGCCGAAACCAGCATCCAGGAAGGATCCTCCCCTTCCCCTCAGCAGTGAACAGGACCCGCAAAAGCTGCTGCTCTTTTTGAGCAGGGTGGGCTTAACTCCTCCTGTAAAGCAAGAATAAGTCTACCGGCCCTTCGGGCCTCTGCACTGAGGTCGTTGGGTCTTTCCCTAATCTCTTTGAAATAATCAATCATAATACTTAAAGGAGTTGTCGAGTCTATCTCATAATGTCTGTCCAGTAAGTCCACAGAATAAAACAGAGATACATAAACAGACAAACAAGGAAACACACAGACATCTCTCAGATATATGAGGGGATTCTACATCCCTCCAGGGTGAGGAGATTCCACATCCCTCCAGACAGGAGGATTGGAATGTCTTCTGAGTCCTCTGGCCCGTGGCCTTTCAGTGTGTCTACCTAGAGCGCTTCGGGCACAACCAGACCAGAGATGAGCTTGCACGGAACAGAAAACACAGACAGACAAACACCTACCGCAGTCAATCGGGCTCTCTGGATTGGGGTCCTTCGTGGGTCTTGGGGATCCCGTCGAGCCCCCAAATATTAGGCATAGATTTCAAGATCCCCAGAGACCACCAGGGAGCCAATACTGATGCAAGAGCAAAAGAACCTTTATTCAAGCCCGGGCTTGGCTCTCCTGGCCCCACCGTCGCTGACCATTGTGCAAGAGAAAGCCAGTACTAAGAGAACAAAGATTATATAGGGCTAGTCATCTGGGTGGGCTTAGGTGAGTGACATAAGTTACAGAGATTGGTCACTTTGGTCAGGGTTTTATTCCAGGGTTTTATGGCACAATGGTCAGGAAGTGACCAACACATTCCAAGGTTTGTGCCATCCCCCACCACTTCCTGATTGGTCAAGACTGACGCATGGGGAGTGTTCTGTGGTGTAGCCTAATCTGGACCTTAGCTGCGTTCTTGGAGCTTCATTGGTCCACTCAGCTGGTGGCTGGGGAAGTCAGGACATTTCTGGCATTCCTGCAGGTCGGTAGGGAGGTCAGGTTGGGGACCTAGCTCTACAAGGTGGAGGATAGTCAGTCCTGCTTTGTCCTTTCAGTTTCAGTTGTCTGCTCAGCTCCTGTTCAGGCTGTCTACTGAGAGAGTGTGAGTATGAAAGTTTGTCTGTTTTGGCATAATTATCTGTTCATTAACTGGTCTATAATAATAAGTGTCAGAGCCTGTGTAAAAGCAAAAGCTACTTTGATTTATTCTGCATTTATGTTGATTTGTCTGGCTAAATGTTTTATTAATTAAAGGCTGAGCCCATGATAATCTGCAAAAGTCCCAAGCAATGCTGCTGAGTTAATTTTTTCAGGGACGTTTGCTCTTTGTCATGGAGGGAATCAGTCCACTTAGCATAAAAATGTTTTGTCTATTGGTTGCTCTTCCCTGAGTTGTGAATTTGCTGTATTAAATTGAAATTTTGAAGTTCTGGGGTAGATTTTTTTTTTCAGTCTTGTGATTTAATTATTCTCAAACTTAATAATTAGTGATTTGAACACTTTGCCAAGATTCTATTTTACATTCGTTATATAGCTATCATTTTCGTCATTTTCTTTTTTTTAATTTATTTTTTTATTCAGTTTATTAATTACATTGTTTCCCCTTTTTTATCCCTCTATATCTTCCCTCCACCCTGTACCTATCCCACCCTCCGCCCTCACCTTCCCCTCCCCAATGTCCTCTCCCATTGTTGCATGATTCTTGTCCAATCTCTTGCTGTACTTCCAACAACACCCTTCTCCCCAAGAATTGTCAGTCCATTCCCTCTCCATGTCCATGTTTCTATTATAGTCACCAGTTTATCCTGTTCATCAGCCTATCAATTCACTTGATTTTTATGTTCATTTGTTGATAGATGTGTATTTGTTGTTCATAATTTATATTTTTACCTTTTTCTTCTTCCTCTTCTTAAAGAATATCTTTCAGCATTTCATATAATACTGGTTTGGTGGTGATGAACTCCTTTAGCTTTTTCTTATCTGCGAAGCACTTTATCTGATCCTCAATTCTGAATGATAGCTTTGCTGGATAGAGTGATCTTGGTTGTAGATTCTTGCTCTTCATTATTTTGAATATTTCTTGCCACTCGCATCTGGCCTGCATCATTTCTGTTGAGAAATCTGCTGATAATCGTATGGGTGCTCCCCTATAGGTAACCAACTGCTTTTCTCTTGCAGCTTTTAATATTCTCTCTTTATCTTTTGCTCTTGGCATTTTAATTATGATATGTCTTGGTGTGGTCCTCTTTAGATTCCTATATTTTGGGGTTCTGTGTACTTCTTGGGCTTTTAAGTCAGATTCTTTCACCAGGTGGGGAAAGTTTTCAGTCACTATTTCTTCAAGTAGGTTTTCATTAACTTGCTCTCTCTCTTTTTCTGGCACCCCAATAATTCGGATGTTGGCTTGCTTGAGGTTGTCCCAGAGGCCCCTTACGCTATCTTCAATTATCTGAATTCTTTTTGTTTCTTGCTTTTCCAGCTGAGTGGATTTTGGTTCTTTGTATTTCAAATCTTTGACTTGGTTCTTGTGGCCCTCTGGACTGCTTTTAGGACTTTGTGTAATATTTTTTATTTCAGTCTGTGTATGCTTGATTTCTAGTTGGTCCTTTTTTTATCTGTGAGGGTCTGGTTCGTATCTTCAGAGGTCTTGTACATTTCCCTGAGGGTCTCATTCATTTCATTGTAAGTATCATTCATCTCCTTGTAAGTCTCATTCATTTGCTGGTTGGTCTTGTTTATTTCCTGGTAATTCTCATTAAGTTGATCGGCCTTTTGTAGGAGCCTCTTGAAAAGCCTTATAACCGTGGTTTTGAACTCTATGTCTTGTCGTCTTTTCTCCTCCATTTCTTTCACACCTGATTTCTTTCCATGTCTCTGCATGGTGGCTGCTTTATGTGGTGGATATCCTCAAAGGGACAGTGGCTCAGTCTCCCCAGTTACCTGAGGTGGGTACTCTTACTGCAATCCTTTATGGGTTGTATTCAGTGTTTTTGAATTTAAACCCAGCTTTTTGTTGTTAGCCCTAGGAGGGTTTGGCCTCCAGGCCAATTGGCTGTGAAGGGAGACTGTGTTCAGGTTGGATGGGCGGAGTCTCTGGGCTACGCGGCAGCGGCAGCGGCAGCTGGGTCCTATGCAGTGCTCGTGCGCGCGGGTCTGTGTTGGGTGGGGATGGCTGCAGACTCCTCCAAGAGAAAGCCGCTAGTCTCTTCCCCTTGCCAGACAACTCTGCCTTTCCCCAAATGTGCCTACACACCAAAAGTCCAGCCCAGGGCTGTAAAATAGATGGTTTAAAATAGATGGTTTCCGGAACCAGGAGACAAGTTTCCAGGGGGCAAGTCGCAGGTTTGCGCGACCCTTGGGACTAGGAGCCTCTGCCACGCCCCGATTCCAGGGTGCGTCTCCCGGACCTCGGACCTCGCCCGGTTCCGGGAAATCTGTGCAGGGGGACCTCTTCCCATACCCGGGATCTCGGACCTCGCCCGGCTCTGGAAATCTGGGTAGTGGGACGCCTCCGACCTTCCTCATCGGAGAAATCTGTCAGGTGGTCCCTGCTCCAGCCCCAGCCCGCGCGCGCTTGACCAGGGCGGCTCCTAACCTGTTTTCCTCTGAAAGGCTGCGCTCCCGCCGGTCCCGAGTCTTAGTGTCCCACCTCCGCTGCTATTAGTGGAGTTTTCATTCAGCCAGCTTTCTGGCAATTCTGGGTGCTTGTCTGTTCCACTGTTATGTTGTAGTTCCCAAATCATTGCGTGGGGCAGAACAATAGGTGTTTGCTTATGCCGCCATCTTGGTGTTCCATTCTCTGGGGTAGATTTAAAGGTATAAATTTGTGAAAGGGTTTTGCCCAGAAAAGAAAGGCCAGCTAACTTCCAAGATTGCTTGTAAGAAAAGCAAGAGAGAAGTCTTTTCAAGTTAACTATTTGCAACAAAGTAGTCAATTTCAAAGAACAATGCACTTGTTATTTATGGATTTTCTTATCTCTTTTGGTGAATGGAGACTTCTAGGGTCAGGATTTGCCAAAAACTCCTGCAGGGCAGAGAGATTTAGGGGCCCTGCCTCTACCTGTGATATCATAGTCCCGCAGAACCCATCCGAGGCGGAACTAAAGCTGAAATTATAAACAACTGTGTATGGAACCCCTTTAACTCTAGTTGTGTGTCTTGTGTGGTTTGTTGTCTTCATGGTTGTGTGTTTTGTTTGACTTGCCCTTTTCAGTCATTTATTAGGGCCCTCCTAGAAGACATAGCTTGGTTCCACCCCCCTTCTTACACCCTTGACGGTATCTGCGATTGGATTGAAAATCATTTCCTTCAGGGGACCTTCCAGGATTTTGATCTGAAAGAAATCTCCCTACACACTCTTCTCCTTATCTGCTCTCTTTCCAAGCTGACTAAGAGTCGTTTTTCTCCACAGGTTGGACTCCAGCCTCTGAGAGGAAAGACTACTTTTCTCCAAAATTCCCACTGTTTCTATTTCTCCCCTCTGTAGGAATTATCTTCCTCTGACTCACAATAGAAAAGGGAGACAAGCAATGGGCCCTGGGCTGGGAATGGGGGAGGGGTGTCTGCAGTTAATTATGAAGCAGGGAGAGATAGGTTTTTGTTGATATTTACTAACTGCAGACCGCTTTGCTGGCATAGCAGTCTGGTCTGTAGCCTACCAGGTGTCTTATATGAATCTCACTAGGTTCAAGGTTGCAAGTTTTCTGCGAGCACAATTAATCTTTCTCTGCCCCAGTTTATTCTTTTAACCCCTTCCAATACAAAATTAGACTGACACAATATACTTGAAATTGCATAAGGCAAAATATAGTAGTTTTTACCAGACAAGTTTTAATTTACCTGCGCAAAGTTTTATCACCTGTTCTTAGTTATATTTTCTTGAAAAAAAAAACACATTTTAAGTGTGTTCATAAATATTAATCTAAGAAATGTGGGCTGTTACTTTTGGTAATTATTGCTAAAAGAATTCTAATACACTTTTAAAAAGTAAAGGTCTACAAGTTGCTGATAGTGTAACAGAAAAAATATTAGATACTTAATAGAAAGTCTAAGGCATAGTTATGCATTTTTGAAGAACATATAAAAATGTTGTAGGCTAATTTGAAAGTATGAAATTTATAAAGATTATGTATATAATAAAAAGAACAGAGTAAAGTTTTAGTAGCAAACAAACAAACAAACATAAAACAAAAGCAGGAAAACACTGAACTCCCAGGACACAAGCGGAGGAGAAACTGAGCTGAAGTCCACAGCCACCCTGGTGATTTAGAGCTGGTTCCTAGGCAGACTTATCCAGAGAGTCAGGAGAAGGAAGGCGGGGGATAGTTGGATAACCAAGCTGCCTGCAGCAGCCCTGGAAGGAACAGCAGAAACAGCAGCAGCAACAGGGAGAAAACTGAGGAATGACAGACAAGTAACCTGATACCTGAGCTGTTGCCCAGTAAATTATAAATATTTTACAATGTACAATAAAGGACTGAAGCATTTGACTTACTAGTTAAAAGTTTAAAACTGCAAAAAAATAATAAAAAATATATAGGAAATCAGAGCAGCTGTGCCCTTGCTGCAGGATCTAGAAGATATGTGGGTCCCAGCAGCAGCCAGTGCTCCCAACACTAGGTGTCAGGACAGGACTTTAGGAGTAAGTGTCCTATTGGGAGATCATGTTGACTCCCCACCCATTGAGAACTTGCAACCAGATTCCCAAAGAGCAGCCAGAAGCAGGAGGCTTGGGAAAGATTCGCCAGAGAAGCAAGAGCTGACAAAGTAGACAGAAGAGCCAAATATCTAAGCTGAAGCCAGGCAATTCAGAGATCCCTCAGCCCCTGCAGAAACTCTTGCCTGGAGTGAGAGCGGGTAGGTAAAGGGGGGTAAAAAGAGTGAGCAGAAAGGAAGATCAGAAACCCAGAGCCAAACAGCAGCAATAGTGACAAGCGAGGGACAGCAGACATTTACCTGACATTTACCAGCTGCCGCCCAGTGAATAATGAGCATTTTACTACAAGCAATACAAGCCTTAGGCCTTTGGCTTGCTGGCTACAGCAGTTAAACTAGAAGCCAGTGATTGCAACTAGGCTTCCAGCGGCCCCAGGAATAGAGCAGCGAGCCTGGGATCAGTGAAAGCAGCAGACAGAGCTAGTGAAAGCTCCCTGTTTGCAAATGTGCTGAAAGGGTTCAGAACTATAAGAACAACTGCCAATACCTGCTGCAGCTGGGAGAAGAGGGGCTGATATCCCCTTCCAGTGCACTCCCTTGGGGGAGGCCTGGTTGCTGCTCTGCCACAAAGGGGACAGGTGGGAAGGCAGGAGCCTAATACCCAAACCACTGCCACAGGAACACTTTGCAATATGCAAAGCTGTTTCTAATTGCAATTCTGGCTGTTTTGGACTGGCAGCTTAAAGTCAAAGGGCAACAAGAGACAAGGATGGCAGGACCCTGTAACTAGTAAATAGGATAAACAAAAAGGACAAAGGAAAGGCACTCTCCCTGGAACCAGGAGCCTTCAGGACTTTGAGATTCTCCAAGAGAGGAGGAGTCTGACTGAGGGACTGGCAGAGACCCTGTTGGGTTGGAAGGACCTAAGGCTGCATGTTAAGCTTATAGATTACGGCTTTCTAGGCAGATGTCCAAGCCCAGTTATAGAGGGGTTAAGCTGCCTGTATACAGCACAACAACTTTTTCCTGTGCCAGAATAGATTTTAGGGAAATTAGACAGACTGCATTTGTGGCTAGAAAGAACTGTCCACCGTGCACAGCCTTGACAGTGGCCTGCAGAAAACTGTATAATAGACTTAGATTATGCCTATGTCTTCATGGACATAACTCTAGAGAGACAAGAACAATTTTGTTTTGTGTAGGAAGGTAAAAATAGACTTTAGTCACCTCCCTAAGAAGTTTGTATAACCTTACCATGAAGATTTAATTATCAGAAGCAGCTGCAGTGCCAATGTTATACTTCATTATGTAAATATAGTAACCTTTAATTCTCTTTAGATTTGACGGCAGTTGCCAAAAGGGCAGGTACCCAAATGGGCAAATAAAAATACCCAGCAGGTCTGGTCTCTATTGAGAGACAGTGGCAGCCTTTATACTGCTTTGCAGGCCTATGTGACTATGCCCATGTCAGGGGTGGCACAAACCCCAGCTTTAGGAAACTGCGGGAGGCCTGTTAGGAACAGAGGGAAGCAGTGAAGTGGTGAGTACTAACCCTCTGTTACAGGAATTACAGACCTTGTGAGGTCCTGTGACATGTGAGAACCTATGAAGGGATAAAGCTCCCTTAGTCCATTCTGAGAGAGCATGTCAGCCCTTTCAGAGACCATCTACCGTATAGTTTAAGGACAAGTCAAGTAGGGGGAACCCTACTACAGGAACAGCTGTGACTATCTATTTGAGTGTAGACACATTTTAAATTTCTTCTTGCCATTTAAAGACAGTTACTGTTTTGTTATAATACAATTAGAAAAATATGACTCTGAAGAATCCATAAAATAGACTGACAAGGAAAATCAGAAGATCTTGAAGCAGGTCAATATATGTTTCTCCTTATATAATTCCTTCGAAATTTTGCAATGCTTAATAAATCATGGCAATACATTTCTTTGCGTAAATTCAATTAGACCTATTTCTAATAGTGGTTTTATTGACCAAAAACTTTGACTGGAGTACCATGTTTTAAAAAGCCCTGTCTGAACTCTGAAGACTTGAAGCCAATAAGAGTGCCAGGGAGAAAGCCTGGTATCCTGCTTGATAGCCCTGAAAATAGCTGGCACTGGAGAGTCAGGCCCATGCCTTACCATCACTGGCAGTTGGTCAAAGTAGAAGGGGAGCAATAAGGGCACCTCTGCATCCCTGTGGAACCCCCATGCTGTATACTCTAGGGTGCAACAAGTAGGAGGGCTGCTGAAATAGACCTTGAAATCTGGAGCATGGGCCCAGGTGGAGCCACTGCAGGTGAGGACTTCAGCTAACTCAGCAGATATTGCAGGGAGGCCTAAAAGCAGCTGAATGGTTTGGCTTCCTGGCCCTACGGGACAAACTAAGATTCAATCATGAAATTCCAGCAAAGGTAGTCAATTACCATTCTTGTTGTGTTTATGCACAAAATCAAGCCAAATTGAACACAATAGATAAATTGGTTTTGATTTGGCTCTTCTGATAAACATAGAGGTAATTTTAAGGAGAAAATTATATTTCAATAGAGTTTATTAGAACCAAAATATTTTCTTTCCCTTCCACTGGATCATTTGTTACAGTTTGTCTCCGTCAGGTCACAAACTCACCTCCTGCTGCTGCCAGGCTTCATCATCCTCTGACAGACAGCAAGGATCTATTGGCTATGAAAGAAAAGTCTGTCCCTCTTCAGCACTGAAGTAGTCAGAGGACCCCACTGACATCAATTTTCCCTAGCAGAATCCAGAGCCAGAATACTTGAGGTAATATATTAAGCCCATGATGCTAAACCTATCACACACGTGTCAGTGCCATTTTCGATGACACGCAGCCGCAAGCAGTCGCATACAGAGAAGTACGGGGCTGCATGCCAAAAAGGATGTTTCATCCTCGGCTACTGCACGGCCAGGTGCAGTAGCCAAGGATAAAACATTTGCTGAGTGTAGTGTAGACACTCTGTGCCGGAGGTCTGTAGGCCAAAACAACAGAACTTCAGCACAGAGGGTCTAGTTCTGGGACTTCCAGTTAGGCCATTAGGGGATCTTTGACCTCACTTCCAGCTGGTGGAGCAGGGAGCAGCAGAATGCCATGGGGGACACATCTCTGGGGGCCCTGTGATTGCCATTCCCAGCAACCACATAACCACAGCAACCATCATCCAATTTACTGTTCTGGGGTGTTGTGGATTTCTAATTGACCATCATTACTGAGATAAATGAGGGGGATGCTGGGAGAGCCAAGGGCCTGTGCCATGGGTAACATTTCCTGCCAGTAGACATAGCAGCAGCCATCTTAAATTATATAAGCAATGCCATTTTGCAGCATAGTGCAGACTCCATTTCACCACTATTATTGTTGTGCATCCTTATTAACCGTGCCCTTTTCAAAAACACAGTTACATGTGCCATCTTGTGGTCAGTTAGGCTAGTAAACCCCTAATTGCCTGGAGGGCTAACAGCCTATCTATAATTCTATCTTCTGTCACTGCCCCCCTGATGGAGAACCCAAAAAATAAAAAACCAAGGTTAAGTAAAGGAAGTCGTCATAGCAGTAGCCTACCCTTTCAAGAGACATGGACCGAGATATATGGCATTATAAAAAAAAATGGCAAATCCTTTTGCATTCTATGTACTGAAATGGTAGTAAGCAGAACTTGGAATATAAATAGACATTTTGTAACTAATCATTCCAAGCTCTTGAAAAAAGTGAGGATGAAAGGAAGGAATACATTACCAGGAAGCTACACCTTTATAAGAGCCAATCTAATTCCATCCTTAAATTTAGAAAATGCTCTACAAATTTAACATCTGCAAGTTTGAGCATTGCTCACTCCATAGCTCAGCATGGAAAAGCACTAAGTGAAGGAGAATTTATTAAAGAAACTCTCCTAAAATGTGCACCAGTTCTATTTCACAATATGCAGAATAAAGATGTCATTATTAAGAGAATATCTGAGTTACCAGTCACTAGAAATATCATAAAAGACCAAATAATGAGACTGAACACAAATGTACAACTTTAATTAAAGAGAGACATAAGTAATTGTAAATATTTTTCTATCTCTCTTGATGAAACTACTGATGTCATATCACATGCTCAGTTGGCCATTATTGGTCGATATTCTGATGGCCTCACAATCAGAGAAGAGTTGATAAAGTTAGTATCAGTGCCAACAAGTACATCAGGAAGTGAAATATGTAAGGTTGTTACACAAACATTCCGTAACCTAAGCATTGATATCTCTAAAGTTGTATCAGTGACGACGGATGGGGCACCAAACATGGTGAGGGAAAAGATCGGATTTGTCCAATTGTTCATGGAAGCTATTGGACATCCAATTGTGCTTTTTCATTGTATTATCCATCAAGAGGTTTTATGTGCCAAGGCAGCATTCACTGACTTAAATGACTTAATGTCAGTTGTTACAAAAATAGTTAATTTAGTAGCTGCTTGCCCCCTTCACAAGCGAGAATTTTCTGCACTTTTACTGGAGGTTGACTCCACCTACAGTGGACTGCTAATGTACAATAATGTAAGATGGAGGAGCCGAGGCAAAGTTCTTGAGCACTTTGTGGAGTGCTTTGAAGATATTAAGGTATTTGTTGAGGATAAGGATCTGGGAAACTTTTCTCAGCACAATGATGACAAGTGGGTCAACACCCTGATATATTTTACAGATATCTCTGTTCATATTAATTAACTGAACTTAAAGTTACAAGGTTTTGGCAAAAGTATTGACGTTAGGTTTGGATACATGAAAGCTTTTGAAAATAAACTTAAAATTTTCAAGCAAGATGTAAAAACTAAAACTTATAAGTATTTTCCTCGAGTAATGAAGTATTTTGAGAAGGCCAGTGCAGCTGTACAAAATGAAATAAAACCCTTGCATATAAAGTACCAGCATGTTTTAGACTGGTTACTTGACCAGTTCAGTGATAGATTTAATCAATTTAGAAGCCTAGAAAAGACCATAAAAATAATTAAGCATCCTGATATAGTAGTCTACTGTAGTGTGGAATTAAATGGTTTCCAATGGATGCAAATTGATGATTTGGAGATGCAACTTACAGAATTTCAAGACAGCATGTGGGCTCAGGTGTTTGTGGACTTGAGATCAAAGCTTGAGAATCTGGAAAGGTGCCGCTTGGAGAATCAAGAGGAGTGCCACTACAGACAGGAAATTTGGAATGCCTGGAACCAATTTCCAGACACTTTGAGCACCCTGACAAATATAGCAATGACTTTACTCACAATTTTTCTCTCTACGAACTTTTGTGAGATCTTATTCTCATTGTTAAATAATTTCAAACCAATAAAAGAAACATTGAGAGATGAAGTTAGCAGCACTTTATTGGGCTTGAAGTGTACAAAATACCAACCTTCAATTGTAGGTTTCGCCAATGAAATTCAGCAACAAAAAAGTCACTAATAGGCAGGTTAGTTAAAGAATTCCCCCTCCCTCTCACTTATCTTAGTTCATGGCACCCCACACAAGTTAAATAATATCAAGACCAACAAAAGAAACCAACTGACAGATGAACAAAGAAGTCACTAAGCAGGTCAGTTAAATAATTAGTTTTTGGTTTATTAAATACAGTTATATATTACAATTATACATTTTTTTATTTAAACTATAAATATGGTAAAATTATGTCTTTTCTTCTTGTAGTGACACATCACCCGAGTTATGCTCATTTTTTTGGGGGGGTGAATTTTGACACACCAAGCTCAAAAGGTTGCCTATCACTCTTTTAAGCAGTAAGACAGACATGTGCAGAATAAGGATGATGGGTCAAGTACTGCTACTAAATGTTACTCAGTCTTTCCACCTCTACATATATAAGAAAAGGGGACTCCTCAGAAGCAAGAGGGAACTTGGCTGCAGCCCAAGAGGCTGCCCTAGAACCAGTGGAGCCTCTATAGATTCTAGTGACTATTCCAGACCCTGACCTACCCACCTCACCAGCTTATATGGAAACCCAATCTAGAAAAATTAAAATCCATAACCAATCATTACTCAATTTCTTACATACTTTACAGTTCACCTAGAAAGCAGTTCAGAAGCACGGCCAAGATGCTCTGCTTGTACCAACGTCTGATCTTGTTCATCCCTTCTGCCCTGATGACTGTTTGGATAATGAAATTTGCCACCAAGGACAGACTCCTACCTAGAGGGGACCACATGCTGTCATCTTGACCACCCACATGGCAGTTGAGGTCAATGGTATCTTGACATGGCTTCATCACAGCCAGCTTAAGGCACCATTGGCAGAATAGAAAATCCAGGACTGTTCATCAGACCCACTAAAGCTAAGACTTTCTGGTATGTACTCCTGGCCCTAATTCTGGGCCCCTGTCTTATAAACTGGTTTATTAACTTTATTCAACAGAAAATTAATTCCATCAAGCTTATGTCCTCAGGAACTGGTATGACCTTCTACCCAACAGTGACCCACAGGAGTCAATGATTTGACTCATTTACATAAAACCAGTGGGGAATGAAGCATAGTGGTCCCTGCTGTGGAGAAACTGCTGTTTGAACTACTCTGTTATTCTTAGTCTCTTATTCCATAGGTCAATTCTGTTATTTTTAGAATGTAAAATAACTTTGTTTTTTGCTTGAATAGAGAAGATAAATGTAACTGTCTGACCTTGCAAGCTATCCATCGAAAGGGGTTGATACACTATATTAATTCACATATTCTGCCAAGTGTTTATTCATCTAAGGTTACAGGTGTTTGATTAGATATAATATGTACTCAAAGTTACAAGTTGTCTGTATAGATATAGATGCTTGATTAGATATAATATCCATTCAAGGTCACAAGCTGTCTTATACAAAGAACTAGAAGACTATAAAAAGGAAATATTTCCTTCTGTGTTGGTTCAGAATTTGACAGAGATAATCTGCTCTGAACCTGCATGCAATAAAAATGACTCCTAACTAATTGCTTCATTAGACATCTTATCCAGCTTGCCAATTTGTGATTCAACAAAATGATCTCACTTATATGTAGAATTTAATGAACAAAATAAACTGAAGAACAAAATATATCTAAAGATATAGATGCATGGAACAGACTAACAGACCTCAAAAGGGAGGGGATAAGGTTAAGGGAAGAAATTAACCAAAGAAATTATATACATACTAGGGGCCGAGTGCACAAAATTTTTGCACTGGGGAGGGATCCCTCAGCTCAGTCTGCCCCCTCTCACAGACTGGGAGCCATTAGGGGATGTCCTACTGATGGCTTAGGCCCACTCCCTTTGGGGAACATAAGCCGCAGTCTGGCCACAGTCTGGCCTCCCTTTGTGGGAGGCGACCGGGCTGATCAGGGGAAGGAGCCAGCCACATTACCCTACTGCTGCAGCCACTACCAGTCACCACAGCTGCCAAGGTATTTTCATCAATATGGACTCCAGACCTTCACCATGAAAAAATGACAACTTTCTTTAGGTATTTTCAAGATGTGTCTTCCATAGGATATGACATTTATTTTTTTTATTATATTTTATTGATTTTTTACAGAGAGGAAGGGAGAGGGATAGAGAGTTACAAACATCGGTGAGAGAAATATTGATCAGATGCCTTCTGCACCAGCCCCCTGGGGATGTGCCTAAACCAAGGAACATGCCCTTGACCAGAATCAAACCTGCGACCTGTCAGTCCCCAGGCCGATGCTCTATCCACTGATCCAAACCAGTTGGACAGGATATGACATTTCTTTAATTTTTTTATCCTCACCTGAGGATATGTTTCCATTGATTTTCCCCTTCCCTCCAATCCCAGGCTCAGCTCCTGCCCAAGCCTAAAGCCTCCAGTCGAGTCTTTAGGCTTGAGAAGGGGCCCCGCACCTCTGATCACTGGCTCTGTCCACCCTTCTAATCACAGCTTGGCCCGAGGTTTTAGGTTTGAGCAGGGGGCTCCCTGCCCCTCCAATCATGGCTTGGCCCCTCCCCTCCAATATACAGCTCTGCAAGAGGTTTTAGGCTTGAGCAGGGAGTCCTGCCTTTCTGATTGCCGTCTAGGCCCACCCCTCTGATCACAGGCTTGGCTGGAGTCTTTAGGCTTGAGCAGGGGGTCCTACCCCTCTGATCACTGGCTTGGCCTTGCCCCTCTGATCACAGGCTTGGCCCAAGGTTTTAGGCTTGGGAAGGGGGTCCCCTGCCCCTCTGATGGCTGGCTTGGAGTGACCTGGGTTCTGAGGATGTGCCCGGGACCCAAGTATGTATGAAAATTTACCACCATCTTTATTGGGTTAATTTGCATGCTCACTCTGATTGGCTGTGGGTGTAGCGGAAGTACAGTAAATTTACATGTTTGTCTACTATTAGGAAAGCTATGCATATCCCATGAACATAGACAGTAGTGTGGTGAAAGCCTGGGGAGCAGTATGGAAGGTGTGGAGGGGAAAACAGGATGAGAGGGAAATGAGGGACATCTATGATACTGTCATGAATAAATTTTTAAAAAGAAAAAAACAATAGAGATACAGAGAAAAAGAAAAACAAAAGATTACATGGCTGTAGTAAGTCTTCATATGTCAATAATATCCTTAAATATAAATGGACTGACTTTACCAAAAATTTTAAAAAGCCACAGAATAACTAGATGAATTTTTTTTTAAAAAAAGAGACATTCTATGCTGCTTTTGGGAGACCCATCTTACCTCCAAAGACAACCATAGGCTCAATTTTAATGGATGGAAGATGATACTCCAGCAGATGGTATCAAGAAAAAAGCTGGTAGAGCTTAATTTTTATCAGACAAAGTAGCTCTCGGGACCAAAAAAAGGTAACAAAAGACAGAAATGGACATTTTATAATTATAAACTGGTCAATCTATCAAGAAAACATAATATTCACTTATATGCACCCAACTTAGGAACACCAAAATGTATGGAATAATTACTACAAAACCTAAAAGGATAAATAGAAAGCACCCCATGAATAGCCAGACTTTAACACATACTTGCACCAATGGATAGATCATCCAGCCAGAAAACAAGGAAACATTGACCTTAAATTACACATTGAACTGGCTGGACTTAACAGATATTGAATCTTCTATTTCATAATGATAGCATACACATTTTTCTCAAGTGTACATATAACATTCTCAGGGATAGACCATATTTTGGGACAAACTGAAGTGTCAATAAATATAAGAAGATTGAAATCATATCAAGCATCTTTTCAGACCACAACAGAATTAAGATAGAAATTAACTGCAAGAAGAAACCTAAAAAAATCTTAATTATGTGGAGATTAAACAACATGCTATTGAGCAACTATTAGGTCAATAAAAAGTAAAATAGGAAATCAAAAGATGCATAAAGGCAAATGAAAATATGACATATTAAAATATTTGAGATGCAGTAAAAGTGAATAGTATCAAGAAATACATTTATATTAATACAGGTGTACCTGAAGAAATAAGGAAAATATCAAATAAACAACCTAACATTACACTTTAAGGAGTTATAAAAAAAACAAATATGAATTCCAAAGTCAGAAGAAGTAAAATAACAATAAAAACCAAAGCAGAAATAAATAAAACAGAGAGTAAAAAGAAATATAAAAATTAATAAAATGAAAAGCATGCTCCTTTAAAAGATAAACCAAATTAACATACCTTGGATTTATTAAGAAAAAATGAGAGAAGAATCAAATAAAATCAGAAATGAAAGAAGAATAAGTTGTATGGATTCCGCAGAAATAGAAAAAATTATTTTTTTAAAATACTATGAAAGACTTTACTGCACCAAATTTAACATCCTAGAATAAATGGACAAATTCTTCAAAGTTTATGATCTTCCTAAACTGGATTATGAAGAATTAGAAAACTTGAATTAGTTACTAGGAGGGAAATTGAAATAGTAATAAAGAAAACCTCCCCCAAAAGAAAATACTACCACATAGCTTCACTAGAAAATACCCATTCTCCTCAAAATCTTCCAAAAAATGAGGAAAAGCCAATGTTTCTTAAATCATTTTATGAAACCTACATTTCCCTGATACCAAAACTAAGCAAAGATATCACTAAAAAAGGGAAATGACAGACCAATAACACTGACAAACATAGACACAAAAATTCTCAATGAAATACTAGCAAATAAAATGCAATAATATTGTAAAAGGATTGTACAGCATGATCAAGTGAGATTCATTCCAGGGATACACGGATAGTTCAACATACCCAAATAAATCAATGTGATACATCAAATTAATAAAATAAAATAAAAAGCATATGATCTTCTCAATGTATGCAGACAAATCATAATAAGATACAACATCCATTTATGATAACAAATCTCATTAAATAGATATAGAAGAAAAGTACTTTAACATAATAAAGGTCATATGCAATTCCTAATCTAACATCATACTCAACAGTAAAAAGTTGAAAGCTTTTCCTCAAAGATTAAAAACTAATAGGCAAGGAAAACGCATCAAAATTCGAAAGGATGAAATAAAACTGTCATATTTTCAGATGACATGATATTATATATAGAAAATCCTAAATCTTGCTCTAAAACATTAGAAATAATAAAGGAATATGTAAAGTTGCAGAATGCACACTCAATATGCAAAACTTTGTTGCATTTCTACGTACTAACAACAAACTATCAGAAACAGAAATGAAAACAATCCCATTTGTAATTGCAACAAAAAGAATAAAATCTCTAGGAATACATTTAACAAAGGCAGGGAAAACCTCTACACTGCAAATTATAAGACATAGTTGAAAGAAATTGAAGAAGACACAAAGAAATGAAAATATATTTCATGTTCATAGATTGAAAGAATGGACATTATTAAAATGTTCATAATACCTAAAGCAATCTACCCATTCAATGCAATCCCTATGAACACACCACTGGCTTCTTTCATATAAATAGAACAAAAAATCCTCAAATTTGTATAGACCCACAAAAAAACACTAAATAGTCAAAGTAATCCTAAGAAAAAAGAACAAAGCCAGATGTATCATACTTCCAGATTTCAATCTAAACTATAAAGCAGTAGGGATCAAAATGTTAAATTATTGGTAGGAAAACAGAACAATGTAACAGAATTGAGAGCCAAGAAATAAACCCACACTTATATGGGCAACCAATTTAAGAAAAACTCTCCAATAATATAAAATGGAGAAAAGAAAATCTTTTCAATAAATGGCATTGGGATAACTGGACAGCCATATGCAGATTAGTGTAACTAGAACACTGTTTTTACATCACACACACAAATCAACTCAAAATTAATTAAATACTTGAATATAATACTTGAAACAATAAAATGCATAGGGTGAAAAAAGCACTAAGCTTCTGGACATTGGTCTCAGTGATTTTTTTTGTGTGTGAATTTGACATTAAAAGCATGTGAAATGAAAGCAAAAACAAACAAATGGGACTACAGCAAAGTAGAAAGTTCTGTACAGCAAAGGAAAACATCACAAAACTAAAAGGCAACCAACTGAATAGGATAAGTAATTGCAAATATATTAACAATAGGGAATTAATGTTCAAATTATATGAGAACTGACACAACTCAACAACAAAAACTTGTATAAAATACTCTCTTATTGTATGTTCACTTGAGACATGATCGTCCTGCTTCTTAAATGTAGTCTCAGCTAGCTTCCTCTCAGAAGTTTTAACAAAGAATGGCTAAGAACTAATATTGCTTTTCACAGGAATCTAGCAAACTTCAGCGTACTGAACCCTTTACACCACATTGATCGGATGAATCAGAAATTATAGAGAGAATTTTATGTCTCTGCCATGCTTTCTATTAATTTGAATGTAATAAATGGCTAGTTAAGCATTGACAAAACTCCAGTTGAATCTTTTAACAATTTAAGAATGTGGGCAAGTGGAAGAAATAAAAGTAATAGTGGTGGTGATGAAAGGAAGAACGTTTTTAAAAACCTGTACTCAAATGTTCATAACAGATTTATTTTTAATCATAAAAATCTGGAAACAGTTGAATGTCTTTAAGTAGGTGAATAGTTAAACAAATAGTGTATATTCATAACATGGGTATACCACAGTAAAAAGGAACAACCACCCTGACTGGTTTTATCAGGAGATAGTGTCAGCCTGCCCACTGAAAGAGTCCCAGCTTCAATTCCAGTCAAGGGCACAAGCCCAGGTTGCGGGCTTGATCCCCAGTAGGAAGGAAGCAGGAAACAGCTGATCAATAATTCTCTCTCAGAAACCTGGGTCCCCTGAGATATGTGATCAGTACCGGGACCCCGCCAGCAGGCGAGGGGACCCAAGGCAGGTGCTGGACGTGGAGGCCACAGGGGTATAGACTACAAAGGAGACAGGACTGAACCTCACATCACCCTGTTTGGCCCCGGAGGATGGCTGGTTAGCCAAAGACGGGTAAGATTCCTCAGGGAAGGAACAACCTAAGACAGGAACAGTCGCAGAGGGGCCAACAGGAGAGAACTAAAATGTCAACAGAGGTGGGGCACAGACCCTCATCCACAAACCTTGCAGGGGTTTGAATTTTCACCCCTCCTGAGGGAGGTCTCCTACCCCCACGGCTGCTTCTCCTCCCACACACAACTCATACGGGGACCCAGGTGGCAGACAGAGACTCGGCCAGCAATAGCTGCTCTATATCTAAATTCAGTTTATTACCAGGAATGCTGAGGACCTACTCAAAAATTCAAATATTCCTTTCCACAAGTATTTACAGGGTAAACTAAGATTTCTGCTTGAGTATTAAAATTGACAGTAAAATAGTAATCAAGTTTTCAGATTAATTTAAATTGGCCAAGTGAAATAAGTGAATACTCAAGAAAATCTAACTGTACTCGACAAAAAGCTTTTCCTAAAACATTAACTAAAATATCTATTAGTAGTTCATCTCACTGTAAAATTGCCTAACATCCAAAGAACCTAAAGCAGTCATATTTGTGTGCAAAAATGGAAATTTAAAATTACCAAAACTGCAAGATAAAATTTCCAAAAGCCTCCATTAACCAAAAAAAGGGGGGGGGGCAGTGGGGTAATATCATGTAAGGAAAAAATATCTTATAAGTAAAATACATGTAGAAAATTTTTACTCCAGAGAGAACTAAGATGGCAGCATAGGTGAGCACTTATCTAGCTGTCCACGCAACAATTCTGAAACTACAACTTAGCAACAAAACAAACAGCGTTCAAAATCGCCGGAGAGCTGGCTGAGGGAAAATTCCGCACATGAGAGTAAAGGTGGTGACTTGGGAGCAGCGGTGTGCAGCTTTGAGGTTCGGAGCGCGAGAGAGCGGTGAGGGACGGGCGGCAGACAGCGGGCCAGGCTGGTTTTCTCCAGCGAGGAGGGCGGAGGTCTTCCACAGCACCGACCCCCCAGTTCCAGGCGAGCTCCCAGGTCGGGGAAAGGAGGATCCCGGGCGCGGCTGAAGACTGTGTGTTTGGGGAGAGTGCACGAGTAAATTGGAGTGCACAACCGGGCAGAGAACGCGGGCAGAGAACGCGCAACTCACTTGCTAGGAGACAACTATACTGCTTTGTTTTACACCCCTGAGTGAGTCTTTGACTGTGCAGACTCATTTAGGGAGAGGCAAAGTTGTCTGGCAACGGGGAGACCAGCGGTGGATTTACATAGCCACCCAACACCACGACCCGTGAGCCGCACAGATAAGCTGACTCCGAGAGCCCCATAGACCTGAAATGGGGGTGGGGGAGCCAGGAAGGGCGGACCTAAGCCCGACGGAGCGCGCCCATTAGACGCAAGCTGCGTGCCAATTAGGGCGGACCTAAGGCTGACGCTGTGCGCACATTAGACGCAAGCTGCGTGCCAAGCAGGGCAGACCTAAGGCTGACGCTGCAAGCTGCAAAGGAAGCTGAGCCACTGGTTCCTTAGAGGATACCTATCACACACCGCTAAGGAACCAACTCAGGAAAGCAACAACAATGCAGAGAAAAGGAAAGAACTCAGCTGTGAAAGAAATGGAGGGAAAAAGACGATTAGACATAGAGTTTAAAACCACAGTAATTAGGTTTATGAAGAGAATACTAGATAAGGCGGATAAAATTAATGAGAACTATGCCAAAATAAATAACACCTACAAAGAAATGAACAACGCCTACAAGGATATGAAAAAAGTCCAACTAGAAATTAAGCATATACTGACTGAAACAAAAAATATTATACAAAGTCCTAAAAGCAGTCCAGATGACAGCAAAAACAAAGTCAAAGATTTGAAACACAAAAAAGCAAAATCCACTCAGCTGGAAAAGCAGAAAGCCAAAAGAGTCCAAAAAATTGAAGATAGTGTAAGGGGCCTCTGGGACAACCTCAAGCATACCAACATCAGAATTATAAGGGTGCCAGAAAAAGAGAGAGAGCAAGAAAATGAAAACCTACTAGAAGAAATAGTGACTGAAAACTTCCCCCAACTGGTGAAAGAAATTGACTTGAAAACCCAAGAAGTGCACAGAACCCCAAAATATAGGAATCTAAAGAGGACCACACCAAGGCACATCATAATTAAGATGCCAAGAGCAAAAGATAAAGAGAGAATATTAAAAGCAGCAAGAGAAAAACAGTTAGTTACCTATAAGGGAGCACCCATACAATTGTCAGCAGATTTCTCAACAGAAACGATGCAGGCCAGACGGGAGTGTCAAGAAATATTCAAAGTGATGAACAGCAAGAATCTACAACCAAGATTGCTCTATCCAGCAAAGCTGTCATTCAGAATTGAAGGTCAGATGAAGTGCTTCACAGATAAGAAAAAGCTAAAGGAGTTCATCACCGCCAAACCAACACTATATGAAATGCTGAAAGGTATTGTTTGAGAAGAGGAAGAAGAAACAGGTAAAAATGTACATTATGAACAACAGGTACACATCTATCAACAAATGAATCTAAAAATCAAGTGAATTAACAACCAGATGATCAGGATAAAATGAGGAATAGAACAGAATCATGGACATGGAGAGGGAATGGACTGATAATGCTCGGTGAGAAAAAGGGTGCGGGAAGTACAGCAAGAGACTGGACAAAGGTTATGCAACTATGGGAGAGGACAGAGGGTGGGAGGAGGTGAGGGCATAGAGTTGGATGGGTACTGGGTGGAGGCGAGCTATTGGGGAAAAATGTAATTAATAAACTGAACAATAAAGCTATAAAAAAAAAGAAAATTCTTACTCCAGAAAACTAAATTCCATTTGTAAAACCAACTGCAGGACACCAATGAAAAAACACACATGGTGTCAAAATAAGCCAAAGGAAAATCAGTTAGGCAAAAATAAAAAGAATCCCAAGTCTATTTTGCAGAGAGGATCCCTTTGTTAACTTTTGGTCGAGAATGGGTTTGTGTGCTTGCAGAAAAAAACTCCAAGACCATGTGGGTACCAGAGACAGTGAGGAACTGACAGGTCTGTTCAAACCACGAGGATGGTCCAGAGATGGGGGACGCTGAAAACACCTTGCCATGCTTGCAGTTGGCAGCTGTGCGTGGCTGCAGGCGGCCCAGGACCGACCATACCAGAGAGGATGGACCTTGCATTGCCACGATGTGTCCACCATCTGGATACCATTGCTGACATGTACACATGAAGAAATATTTGACATTGAAACTGGGACTCAGAACAGTTGGACATTGAAACTGACACTCAAGGAAAAAAAATGGTGGCGGAACAGAGGGATTCGATCTGAATCTGCTCACAGGGCAGAGGGAGGGAGCAGCTGAAAGTCGCACAGGGAGTGTTTGTCGGCGACTAGGGCGACAGCTGTGCTCCAGGAGAAGATAGAGGACTGCTGGGCTGGCCTCTACAGCCTGAGAGGCCCCAGTACTGCTGGGTTCTCTCCCTGAGCCAACTGCGCAAGGAGGCGCGCGGAGGCAGACCAAGACATCTTGAAAGGGAAAGGCCTGAAAATATACAGCTACGGTACCAGTACCAGCTAGACCGCAGAGGCTCCCGGAGCACTGGCGCCCAGTTGGCGGGGAGGCGCACAGAGCCCAGGGAGCTGTAAACTCCAGCTCGGAAAGGTCAGATTTCCCTGGGGGTACTTTGGGCGCGAAACTGAGGGGGCTGGCAGTCTGGGAGATCTGCACCTTGAAACTAAAAACCTGGAGATCTGCACCTGAAATAAAATCTGTGGCTGTTGAAGCTGGTAAATGTGGGACAGGGCCCTTTGAGCTGGTGGCAGAGTTAATCCCTGGAGCACAATCTGTTTGGACTGGACAGAGGAGGGAAACCCGGAAGACTTTGGGAGGGTTCTGGCTGCTAAAACAGCAGTCACCATTAGAGAGGCAGTATTGTTTAGTTCAGGATAGAGAGGACCAATAGACCCAGAAGTCAATCTAGAAACACTGCCACCTAGGGGCCAAATCACAAATTGACTCTTATGTGACAGGGAATTGATTATATTTTCTCTTTGACCTTGGGAATACAGTCTATTTTCATCTACACTTTAGTATCTTTTACTCTACCTCAACTTCACCTTTATACCACCACTCTCTGGCTAACCTTTCCCTATTTAGTGCCTTGTTTCCCTTACACTTTTCCCTCTTTAGATTTACCTAATTCTTTCCCCTTACCCCCTCTTAAAATTTCACCCCACTGATATATCTAATCTCTAACCTTACCTACTCCAAGTGCATATATATCTCTAGCTTCTCTGACTTCACTATCTTAAAGTGTTTTTATCCCTGTCCTATTGTTGTTGTTTACTTGACTGTTGATTATATTGATTTTTTAAGCAGGTTTATGAGATTGATTTGCTTATTCTGTTATTTTCATTTGTCTTGTAGGGGGGGGTTATTTTTATTTTTGGTGTTGTTTCTTATTTTGTTGTCCTCATCTGCATTGTTTTTGAGATAGATTTTTGCTTCTGTATTCCCTCACCTCTCTTGATATTAGTAGTTGTATGTAATTTGTATCAATCTCCAAGTACTTGTTGCAGGTTTTGGTTTGGATTAGGGGCTGTCCTGTAGGAGTTTTCACCCCACATTTATAATTTACTCCTTTTATTTATTTTTTTCTTCTCCCCCTTCTCCCATTATCATTTTGGCATTCCTGTCTTTCTTTTTTGTGAGTGTGTGTGTGTGGGGGGGTCTCTTTCTTTTTGTGTGAGTGTCTGTGTGGGTCTGGGGGAGGTTCTCTTTCTTTTTTCCCACCTATCACCGAATTTGCCTTTCTCTGGCGGTCACCTTTATTTGGAATTACAATTACTTTGACTACATTCCGGTTCAGTGCCTGGTGCGTTGCACCTGGTTGTGTTGTATTTTGTGCCTTTAAATCAACGCAGGAGAGTGAGAACTACATAACCAGATACACAGAGAAGAGAGACCATGGGAAGACAAAGAAACAGCCCACATATGAAAGAAAAGCAAGGCTCACCAGAAAAGGAGGTAAACGAAATGGAAGTTAACAACCTGTCAGAGAAAGAATTCAGAGAAATGGTCATAAGGTGGGTGAAAAGAATGGAAGACAAATTTGATAATATGAGTAAGAACCAAGAGGAAATGAGGAAGACCCAGGAAGAAATGATGAAGAGCGATGAAGAAATGAAGAGGAGCCAAGAAGAAATGAAGAGGAGCCAAGAAGAAATGAAAAGTGGCATTGCTGAAGTAAAGAACTCAATAGAAAGTATGAAGAGTAGACTAGAAGAAGCAGAGGATCGCATCAGTGAGCTAGAAGACCAGGTAGGAAAAAATAACCAAGTAGAGCAGCTTCTAGAAAAAAAATTAAAAAGCAGGAGGAGAGCCTAAGAGAACTTTGGGACAACATGAAACAAAACAAAATCCGTATAATTTGGCTTCCAGAAGGACAGGAAACTGAGCAAGGAATAGAAAACCTGTTGGAAGAAATAATGACAGAAAACTTTCCTGGTATAGGAAAGGAAAAACCCACACAAATCCAAGAAGCTCACAGAGTACAAAGCAAAATAAACCCCAAAAGACCTATGCCAAGGCGCATTATAATTAAATTGGCAAACACCAATGACAAAGTAAAAAACTTAAAAGCTGCCAGAGAGAGACTGAAAGTCACCTACAAAGGAACCCCCATCAGACTAACAAGTGATCTTTCAACAGAAACCTATCAGGCCAGAAGGCAGTGGAATGAAATTTACAAAGTCATGCAAAGGAAAGGTCTGAATCCTAGAATACTATACCCAGCAAGGCTCTCAATCAAAATTGAAGGTCAAATCAGGAGCTTCACAGATAAAAAAGGACGAAGGGAATTCGTCACCAACAAACCAGCAATGCAAGAAATGCTAAAGGATCTGCTGTAAAAAGAAATAGGAAGCGAAGAAGGAACACAGGGGTAAAGAACAAAAATGGCAACATATAAGCACCTATCAATAATAACTTTAAATGTAAATGGTTTAAATGCTCGAATCAAAAGACATAGGGTAATAGACTGGATAAGAAAAGACAACCCATGTATCTTCTGTCTACAAGAAACCCACCTCTGAAAAAAAGATGCACACAGACTGAGGATGAAAGGTTGGAAAAAAGTTATTCAGGCGAATGGAAAAGAAAAAAAAGCTGGGGTAGCCATACTTATATCCAACAAATTAGATCTCAAAGTGAAGGACATAACAAAAGATAAAGAAGGGCACTTCATAATACTAAAGGAGGCAATTCAACAAGAAGAAATAACTCTGGTAAACATATACGTACCCAATACAGGAGCACCCAAATATATACAAAAACTCCTAGAGGACATCAAGGGAGAGATAGACAGCAATACAATCATAGTAGGAGACTTTAATACCCCACTATCACCATTGGACAGATTCTCTAAACAAAAAATCAGTAAAGAAACATCAATCCTCAATGACTCACTGGACCAGATGACATTAATTGACATCTTCAGATCATTTCACCCCAAAGCCACAGAATATACATTCTTTTCAAGTGCCCATGGGTCATTCTCAAAGATAGACCATGTGTTGGGTCATAGGCAAAGTCTCTCCAAATTCAAGAAGATAGAAATCATATCAAGTATATTCTCAGATCACAGTGGCATAAAGCTGGAAATCAAGTACAATAGAAACAATCCAAAGAAATCAAACACATGGAGACTAAACAGCATGCTATTAAACTATGACTGGGTTACTAGAAAGATTAAGGAAGAGATAGAAAACATCATGGAAACAAATGACAATGATAGCACAACAATGCAAAATCTATGGGACACAGTGAAAGCAGTTCTGAGAGGGAAGTTCATAGTTCTACAATCCTACTGCAAAAAACTAGGAACAGTGGCAATAAATTATCTAACCCAACAACTCAAAGAGTTAGAAAGAAAGCAAGAAGAAAAGCCCAGTGTAAGCAGAAGGAAGGAAATAGTAAAGATCAGAGCAGAAATAAATGACATAGAGATCAAAGAAACAATACAGAAGATCAACAAAACCAAGAGCTGGTTCTTTGAAAGGATAAACAAGATTGATGAACCTCTAGCCAGACTCACCAAGAAGCAAAGAGAGAGGACCCTATTAAATAAAATCAGAAATGAAAGAGATGAAATAACAACAGACCCCATTGAAATACAAAGGATTGTGAAAAAATACTATGAACAACTCTACTCCAACAAACTGGACAAGCTGGAGGAAATGGATATGTTTCTAGAAAAATATAACCTCCCAAAACTCAACCAAGAAGAATCTACACAACTCAATAGACCAATAACTGTGGAAGAAATTGAAGCAGTCATCATAATGCTTCCGGCAAACAAAAGCCCAGGGACAGACGGCTTCACAGGGGAGTTTTACCGAACATTCAAGGAAGAACTAAAACCTATACTCCTCAGACTATTCCAGAAAATTCAAGAGGATGGAACACTTCCAAACTCCTTCTATGAAGCTAGCATCACCCTAATACCAAAACCAGATAAAAAGGACACAATGAAAGAAAATTACAGGCCAATATCCCTCATGAATATAGATGCCAAAATCCTCAATAAAATTCTATCAAATCGGATCCAGCAGTACATCAGAAAGATCATACACCATGACCAAGTAGGATTTATCCCAGGAATGCAAGGATGGTACAATATCCGCAAATCAATAAATGTGATACATCACTTAAACAAATTGAGAGATAAAAATCACATAGTCATATCAATTGATGCAGAAAAAGCATTTGACAAAATCCAACATCCTTTCTTAATAAAAACTCTCAATAAGGTAGGAATAGAAGGATCATACCTCAACATAATAAAAGCCATATATGATAAACCCACAGCATACATCATACTCAATGGGGAAAAACTACAACCATTTCCCCTAAGAACAGGAACAAGACAGGGTTGCCCACTTTCACCAATCCTCTTCAACATAGTACTGGAAGTATTAGCCATTGCAATTAGACAAGAAGAAGAAATAAAAGGCATCCAAATTGGAAAAGAAGAAGTTAAGCTATCCTTATTTGCAGATGACATGATATTGTACATAAAAAACCCGAAAGACTCCATAAAAAAGTTAGTAGACTTAATAAATGAGTTCAGCAATGTAGCAGGCTACAAAATTAATGCCAAGAAATCTATGGCATTTCTATACACTAATAGTGAATGTACAGAGAGAGAGACGAAAAAAGCAATCCCATTTACCATCACACCAAAAAAATTAAGATACCTAGGAATAAACTTAACTAAGGAGGTAAAAGATCTATTCGTGGAAAACTACAGGACACTGAAAAAAGAGATAGAGGAAGATGTAAACAGGTGGAAGAACATTCCATGTTCATGGATTGGGAGAATCAACACAATTAAAATGTCCATACTACCCAAAGCAATCTATAAATTTAATGCACTCCCCATTAAAATACCAATGGCATATTTCACAGACCTAGAAAGAACTCTCCAAAAATTCATCTGGAACAAAAAAGGGCCCTGAATAGCCACAGCAATCCTGAGAAAGAAGCACAAGGTCGGTGGGATTTACATACCAGATTTCAAGCTGTATTACAAGGCTACTGTTCTTAAAACAGCCTGGTACTGGCACAAGAACAGACATATAGATCAATGGAATAGAATAGAGAATCCGAATATCAACCCAATCCACTATGCTCAATTAATATTTGACAAAGGAGGCATGAACATAAAATGGAGTCAAGACAGCCTCTTCAATAAATGGTGTTGGGAAAATTGGACAGATACATGCAAAAAATGAAACTAGACCACCAACTTACACCATACACAAAAATAAACTCAAAATGGATACAGGACTTAAACGTAAGACAGGAAACCATTCCTCTATAAAAATATTAGAGGAATCTACAGGAAGAAAAATCTCAGACATATGCCAAAAGAACTTCTTTGATGATACTGCTCCTAGGGCAATGGAAGCTAAAGAGAAAATAAACAAATGGGACTACATCAAAATCAAAAGCTTTTGCACAGCTAAAGAAACCATCAACAAAACAACAAGAAAACCCACTGTATGGGAGAACATATTTGCAAATGTTATTAGTGATAAAGGTTTAATCTCAAGCATCTACAGGCAACTCACCCAACTCAATAAAAGGAGGACAAATGATCCAATAAAAAAATGGGCAACAGACCTAAATAGAATCTTCACAAAAGAAGACAAAAGGAAGGCCCAGAGACATATGAAAACTTGCTCAAAGTCACTAATTATCAGAGAGATGCAAATCAAAACGACTATGCGGTTCCATCTCACTCCTGTCAGAATGGCTTACATCAACAAATCAACAAACGACAAGTGCTGGCGAGGATGCGGAGAAAAAGGAACTCTTGTGCACTGCTGGTGGGATTGTAGACTAGTACAGCCACTGTGGAGAACAGTATGGAGATTCCTCAAAAAACTAAAAATGGAGCTCCCATTCAACCCAGTGATCCCACTTCTAGGAATATACCCCAGGAAATTAGAAAGGCGAATTATAAAGGATATATATACCCCTATGTTCATAGCAGCACAATTTACCATAGCTAAGATTTGGAAACAGCCGAAGTGCCCATCAGCAGATGAGTGGATTAAAAAACTATGGTACATTTACACAATGGAATACTACGCCGCGGAAAAAAGAAGGAGCTCCTACCATTTGTAACAACATGGATGGATTTGGAGAGCATAATGCTAAATGAAATTAGCCAGCCAGAGAAAGACAAATATCACATGATCTCACTTATTTGAGGAATACAATCAATGACATAGAGTGATGAACAAGAATGGATCCAGAGACTGAGAAAAGTCCATCAGAATGTCAATCCTCAGGGTAAGTGGCAGGTGGTGGGAGTAAGTGGAAAAGTCAATATACTTGAACTCTTGAACTGAGGTAAGTGATTTGTGTTTTTACATCCCTGACAAAGTTTATATAAATTTATGAAACAATGGCAGCTAGTCTGACAATGAATTGACATGGCCTATAGCTTGTCATATCTTATGGAGACCAGTCCTTAGGCTAGGCCCTGCTTACCCTCCCATGAAACCATAATACCCTTACACGATATGATTCTACAATGTCATTATAATATTTGATATTTGACAACAGCATATTAAACAATTATCCCAAATAAACTTACAAACTAATTCTTTGAATGTTGGGCAGCAACTTAAAAAAGGATAGGAAAGAAATTAATCCCTTTCAGAAGGAATTAAGGCACTGGGAAGGCATCCAAGCATTCTATATCGGCCCTTCTTGCCCTTTCTGCCAAGAGGGACCTTCTTACTATCCAAATACACACAGCTCATGCCTGAGTTTTCAGTTCCAGCTGTGGCTGAAGCCTCTGGGCAGCCGGCACCATGGATCTGTGTCTCGACCAATGGTGTGAGCTGGGCCCTCTCTGGAGAAGAAACCTGGGTCCCCCGAGATATGTGATCAGTACTGGGACCCCGCCAGCAGGCGAGGGGACGCCAAGGCAGGTACTGGACGTGGAGGCCACAGGGGGGCATAGACTACAAAGGAGACAGAACTGAACCTCACATCACCCTGTTTGGCCCTGGAGGATGGCTGGTTAGCCAGAGACGGGTAAGATTCCTCAGGGAAGGAGCAACCTAAGACAGGCACAGTCGCAGAGGGGCCAACAGGAGAGAACTAAAAGGTCAACAGAGGTGGAGCACAGACCCTCATCCACAAACCTTGCAGGGATTTGAATTCTCACCCCTCCTGGGGGAGGTCTCCTTCCCCCACGGCTGCTTCGCCTCCCACACACAACTCATACGGGGACCCAGGTGGCAGACAGAGACTCGGCCAGCAATAGCTGCTCTATATCTAAATTCAGTCTATTACCAGGAATGCTCAGGACCTACTCAAAAATGCAAATATTCCTTTCCACTAGTATTTACAGGGTAAACTAAGATTTTTGCTTGAGTATTAAAATTGACAGGAAAATAGTAATCAAGTTTTCAGATTAATTTAAATTGGCCAAGTGAAATATGTGAATACTCAAGAAAATTATAGTGTACTGGACAAAAAGCTTTTCCTAAAACATTAACTAAAAAATCTATTAGTAGTTCATCTCACTGTAAAATTGCCTAACATCCAAAGAACTTAAAATAGTCATATTTGTGTGCAAAAATTAAAATTTAAAATTACCAAGACTGCAATATAAAATTTCCAAAAGTCCCCATTAATCAAAAAAGGGGAGGGGATAGCGGGGTAATAGCATGTAAGGGGAAAAAACATATCGAGTAAGTAAAGTACATCTAGAAAATTCTTACTCCCGTAAAGTAAATTCCATTTGTAAAAACAATTACAGGACACCCATGAAAAAACACACATGGTGTCAAAATAAGCCAAAGGAAAATCATTTAGGCAAAAATTAAAAAGAATCCCAAGTCTATTTTGCATAGAGGTTCCCTTTGTTAACTTTTGGTCGAGAATGTGTTTGTGTGTTTTCAGAGAACAACTCCAAGACCATGTGGGTTCCTGCGACTGTGAGGAACTGATGGATCTGTTCCAGTCACGAGGATGGTCCAGAGATGGGGGACACTGACGACACCTTGCCATGCTAGCAGTCGGCAGCTGTGCATGTCTGCAGGCAGCCCAGGACCAAACCAGAGAGAATGGATCTTGCATTGACACGATGTGTCCACCATCTGGATACCATTGCTGACTTATACACATAAAGAATTATTTGACACTGAAACTGGGACTCAGAACAGTTGGACATTGAAACTGAGACTGAAACATTTTTTTGTTCTTATACATTTATTTCTAGTATGCAGAGGCAAGATATTTTTGAAGAAAAGAAACATGGGAGAGTGATTGATATAGAGGCAGGATGGCCTTGAACAGGCTGTCAAGCTACAGGGGAAGGCTTGGGTGGATGGGAGGCAGATGCGGGGGGAGATCAACTGAAGGACTTGTATGCATGCATATGAACATAACCAATGAATGAAATACATTGGGGCGGGGAGGGGGGGAAGCTGGGGATATGTGCTGGGGGGTGGGGGAGGCTGAGAGGAGGATAAGGGGGAGGGGGAAAGAAAAACATGCACTACTATTATACTGCAAAAAATTAAAAAAAAACATATGTCCTCAGCTTAATTATAAAAAAAAAAGAAACTGACACTCAAACATTTTTTTTTGCTCTTATACGTTTGTTTCTAGTATGCAGAGGCAAGATATTTTTGAAGAAAAGAAACAGGGGGGAGTATGGATATAGAGGCAGGGTGGCCTTGAACAGGCTGTCAAGCTACAGGGGGAAGGCTGGAGTGGATGGGAGGCGGATGCTGGGGGGATCAACCGAAAGACTTGTATGCATGCATATGAGCATAACCAATGAATGAAAGACACTGGGGCGGGTAGGGGGGCAGGTCGGGACATGTGCTGGTGGGTAAGGGAGACTTGGGGGAGGATACTGGGGGGGAAAGGAAAACATATGTACTACTATTAAATATAAGTTATATTGTAAATTTTTAAAAAATCAAAAATAAAATAAAATATTTTATTTAAAAAAATAATAATAATTCTCTCTCATCATTGATGTTTCTATCTCTCTCTCCCTCTCCCTCTCTGAAATAAATGAAAATATATTTTATTTTTTTAAAAGGAATAAAATATCTATACACACAAAAATTTTGGTGATTATTCAAGGAAGTATACTGAATGAAAAAAGTGAATCCCCAAATATTATATGTTGCATATTCAATTTATGGTTGTATTGAATGAAGAAAGTTGGGTCTAGTTATAAAAAAGCAGTATAAGGAGTCTTTGTGTAAATTGAACTTCTCTATATCTTGACCATTGTGCTAATCACACAAACCTATATTATGAGTAAATCACATAGAACTAAATACATACATGGGCACACACACACACACACACACACACACACACACATGAATTTGTGTAAAACTGGTGAAAGCCAAAAATAATAGTTGATCATATCCATGTAAAAATTCTGGTTGTGATATATGTCAATAAGCACAATTGTTGATGTTTTTGATGTTAAGTGTTCAATAAAGTTAGCTAAGTGTCAGGCATTCATAATAATGACCTCACTCTTATAGGAATTTCATGAGATAGTAATCAGTCTTGTCTATATAGAATAAATGAGGACATTGAGGCTCTAAAAAGTGGAAGAATTTGTTGAAAGTTCAGATAATTAGAGGTAGATTTAAAATTCTAACCTAGATCTATATGACTTAATCTTAATTAATATGCTTTAATATCAATGCTATACTTTATCCATTGGAACATTTTATAATAAAAACCATTATTATTTTCTATGATTAAGTATAAGATTAGAGTAATACAGTGGGAGGGGGAACTTGTGATCATTTGATAAGTTTAATAAGATAATTTGTTATATATATAAATGGGCTAATGACAGTAAATTTTATGATGGGAAATGTGTTATTATCAAATTTATAACTAAATACTGAATATACTTATAGATTTTAAGGTAACTAGATAAAAACATAATAAATAACTATATCAGTTACCAAATTGAACTCAGGTGACCAGTCAAGCCAAATTATTACCTGAAAGATAGACATCAGATTTTTGTTATTGCAATAATGAAATACTAGAACCATAGAAAAACTCAGTCTCCTACCTGATGAGTTTTCTTATGCTATATTATTAAACCTTGGACTTTTCAAAATTAATACATAATTAAAATATTATTTATATTCACTAGTATGAAAAGGAGATGCTTCCTTTAAATGTATACAGATCAGTTTGATATAAATTTAATTTTGGATTTCCTTTCTTTTGCTTACTGACCGGAGTGAGTTATATAGCTTAAAACTAATTTTATTTCTCAGTAAGATTACAAAATGCAAAATTAATCAAAGGCAATCTATAACAGATAAACTTTATCTGAATTCAACGGAAAATGTTGTCCTACATACCATAAAGCTACATCCACTTGGAAAATGTTTCTGATTATATTATACCAGTTGTATTTTATTATTCTTTTCATTTTCACCATAGAAAATAAAAATGATTTGGTTGATCATGGTTCAAGTTTCTGAAATGTGTTGTAATAAAAAAAAATAAAGCATAATTTAGCATACCTTAAAATAATGTCATCCAATTAGAGATAAAAGTTTCTCAGCTGGGTTCTATCAGAATCAATAAAAAAGCTATTTATAAATGAAATACAGAAGACTACATAGTTCTACATAACATTAAATTACTTTAAATATTAATTGCATATCACTATAATGACAGCTATATTTGCTATATGGGCTTTAGTTATACCTTTGGGGAAGGGAAAAATCATTAATGTAGAAAGTGTAACAAGGAATGATATTGGAATTATATAATGAAAACTAGTGGCCTGGTGCACAAAATTCATGCATGTGGGGGTTGGGGGTTGTCTTTCAGTGTGGCCTGCATCCTCTCCAATCTGAGAAATCTGTGGGATCGGGCCTAAACTGGCACTTGGACAACCCCTTCACAATCTGGGACTGCTGGCTCCTAACCGCTCACCTGCCTGACTGCTTGATCATCCATAACCTCTCTGCTTGCTGGCCTGATTGCCCCAACTGGTCCCCTTTGCTGGCCTGCTGGGCCCCAACTGCCCTCCACCACTGGGGGCGTAGGCACCAGACACAGAGCGCTCCGCCTGCCATAACTGGGTGCACCCAACATTGACCTCGGAGATCAGTGGGACTCAGGAGGAGGGCGTGGGGGTCTCTCACCTTCTGGACCTTGGGGCTGCATGTCCACCTCTCCCCTCAAATGCTGCCCTTTGGAGGGCCCTGCTATGCACGCAGCGCCTCCCCAGCTCCCCGGCTCCCTTTCTCCTGCCATGCCCAGAGATGCTCCGCTGCAGATCCGGGACCCCTTATGCGCCTCTTCCCATGCCTCTGCCAAAGTGCAGCGCCTGTACTTTTCCAGCTCCCTCTTTCTCTCTTGAAATTGAAAGTTACTGAGGTCCTCAGAGTTGTTGCTCCAGACTTTATAATGGAGGGTCTAGCAGGTGACCCCTGGAGCACACTGGTTCACCAGGACCCTGCCAGCATCTTGCTGGGATGCAATGACTGCAGGCTTACCGAACATCTGGATCTATGACTTTCCAATGAACATGTAAGACAGAGAAGTTAAAGGACATTATCAGTAAGAAATGGGCCAATGCAAGAATTGTGACACTCCACAAGGCAAATATCCAGTTTCTCCGCTACGGCCCAAGAGAAATGGGGAGGGGTGACTATAGAGAATAAGAGAGACCTAAAGACCAAGTAACCAAATACAACGTGGTCAATGGGACTTCGCTTGGATCCTTGGCAAACAAACAGTAAAAGGCATCTTTGAAACAAAGACATTTGAATGTACAGTGGATATTAGGTGATATTAAGGAATTACCTTAACTTTTCAAGGTGTGACAATGGCTGAATATTTACTTCTTTTTTAAAGATACCCATCAGAGGATATTTAAGTGGGAAACAACTTGCTTTGAAAGTATGGCATTGTCCTGGCCCAGCCCTCCCTGCACCATGGATGTCTCAAGGACCAAGCCTCTCCTGCTCGCTAGGCCCTCAAAAGCGCTGTGCTCACAGGCTTGGTCCATGCTCACCACCGCCTGCCTGCTCCTCTGACCCAGCACTTGGGCCTGACGACTCACAGCCCCGCCTTGTGCTCATTACCCAAGGTGCCCTGGGCGCTCATTTGCATGTCCCACATGACAGGTAATCCCCACAGATCAGTCGCAGCCATGTGGAAGGAGCTTATAGCGTGCTTGCTTTGGCAGCAGCACATATACTAAACTAGGGGCCTGGTGCATTGTGTACTGGGGGTGGGTGATCCTTCAACCCCAACCCAACCTGCCCCCTCTCACATACTGGGAGCCCTCAGGGGATGTCCAACTAATGGCTCACCCAGCCAGCTGTATACTCTAGGGTGCACCCAGCCATTGCCCTGCTCAGCTCAGCACGGGCTGCCTGAGACCACCCAGCCCCCAGGGGCTGGGCGCTTACCTCTGCTTCTGCACCCCAGCTGCTTGCCCCAACCCCCCCGGCTGCTTCCAAGCTCTGGCAGCGGTGCTCCTGTGCTCACCCCGCCCCACACCTTCGGCTGCCTCCAAGCTCAGGTGGCTAGGGCACTATGGCACTCGCTGCCACTACTGCTTCATCTTCACCCTGAGGCCCAGCCCTCGGGGATCCCCACCCCCTGCTCCTGATTGGCTGGTAGCATAGTCAGTCAGGAGCCAAGGTATGGTCACATTTGCATGTAACTCTTTTATTAGATAAGATTGGAACCATGGCCCCTGCGCAAGGATGACACACAAATTCGTGAAGCATTCCATATTTTGCACCCAGCTCCCCACCAGCTTCCCAGCGTGCCATGGCCACACCCCCCCCAGGCTTCCCATCCTGTGCCCAGTGCACTGTGGCCATGCCCCCCGCTCCTGATTGGCTGGTAGCGTAGCGAATGTATGGTCACATTTGCATGTTTCTCTTTTATTATATAGGATATTCTTTACTTGTTTTATTTTCATAGTGAACACAATTACAAAAGTAAAACCAAATAAATAATAACAATGAAGCTAAATAAAAGCTCACCAAATAACAGGAAACTAAGAATTAGGGGAAATTACAAACCAAGAAAGTACACAGCAATATTAATTCATAATATACACTTCATGTTAAACATAAAATACATCCTGCAAGGTAAAAAAGTCCTTTACACTTTAATAAGAGGTAACTAAGTGCACTATGATAAGACCTTTGAAGTATGACTAGCTTTTGTAAACTTGTCTATTTTATTAATTTTAAAGCTTTCTGAATTTTATAATTCCTACAACTCCTTCATTAGATGCAATAAAAGTGTCTTTATTCAAGTAGCAAGGTCTATTTTTTTTTCTGATCAGCTAATTTTGTGGCAGCTATTCAACCTCTCTTCAATCAATTAGGTTGGCTGTTCAATCCCAATTTAGTTGTGGGGATGACCCTAAGCAAGGAATCAATTTTTTTTAATCTGTGGATTTCATCAAATAAACATGGCTGTTAAATATTAAAAATAAGTCCACCAATGTGAAACATATAGTTACATCATTATGTTAATAATTTTCATTGAAAGTTTTAATCCAAGGTATGTATATTAAGGTTGTACGAAAAATTAGCCTAAATGTTATTAAAATATAAATGTTTAACTGACACAATAGATCTTTTTAGTATTAAGAAATAAAATTGTTAAAAACAAATTAGAACATTTCACTTAAAATTCATTTGAGAGCATGGCCAAGACCTGTACACCCCTGCAGAGCCCAGTTCCATGAGGGAAAGAAGAGCAGCTTAGAATGGAGACAATCAAGGTGAGATCTAAGACAGAACAAGCCTCTGGGATATGGAGGTCCCACCCTGCCTTGCCTCAGTCAGGTTTCCCATGGCCAGTCAGGGACAGTGACTGACATTGGCTCATACTAGAGAAACTCCTAGTACATCCAGGACCACCACACCAAGGAGCCAGATTCAGCAACATCAAAGCAAAAAAAAAAAAAAAAGAAATAGGAAATACAAAGGTTTATTTTCTTTTCTATTTTACTTTCATAAGTTTTATTACTCTCTTTATCTTATGCTATTCTTTTGTTCTCTTTTCTTCTCCTTTTTAATTTTTTTCAATTTATCGTTAAAAATTCTTTATTGTTTTATATATAGTATTATATATGTCCCCCTTTCCCCTCATTGGACACCCCTAACCCTCAGCACAGGCCCTCACCCTCCTAATGTCTGTGTCCATTGGATATACTTATATACATACATACAAGTCCTTTGGTTGACCTCTTAGCCCCCACCTGCACCCTCTCCTGCCTTCCATCTGAAAATTGACAGACTGTTTGATGCTCTATGCCTCTGGATCTATTTTTGTTCATCAAATGAGTGAGATCATGTATATTTATTTATCCAACTGGCTTATTTCACTTAGCATAATGCTGCTGCAAATGGTAAGAATTCCTTCCTTTTTACTACAACATAGTATTCTATTGAGTCATTTTATTTTTTTCTTTTCTCTTTTTGTTCCCATTTTTCTTTTCCTATTCTATATTTTAATTTATTAATTGTCATTACTTTTTAAATCATTAATATTTTACTTACTTTTTTTCTTTTTTATTCTTTTTTAAAATATATTTTATCAATTTTTTACAGAGAGGAAGGGAGAGGGATAGAAAGTCAGAAACATTGATGAGAGAGGAACATTGATCAGCTGCCTCTTACACATCCACTACTAGGGATGTGCCCTCAGCCAAGGTACATGCCCTTAACTGGAATCAAATCTGGGACCTTTCAGTCCAAAGGCTCTATCCACTGAGCCAAACAGGTTTTGGCTCTTTTTTATTCTTATTCTAGTTCTTTCTTTTCCTGCTTTTCTCTTTTCTCCTCTATTTTTGTCCTTTTGTCATTTAGTATTCTTTATTTTTATTTTTTAATTTTTCTTGTTGTTGGTGTTTTTATGTTATTTTGTTTTGTTTTTTGGTGTTATTTTCTATGCAGTCTTATTTTGTCTCATTTTATTCTACCAGCACCTGTATAACCACTGGCATGATGTAGTTGGGGTTGAGCATCAAAGTTGATCCTAAAGGCTGAGCCTATCTACAAATAAGACAGTAGCAATCAAGATCCAAATTCAACAAGAGTGCTCACATAACCTACAGAAGGGACATCCCTAGAGCACCCAGCTTAGAAGGTTAAGTAGACTATTCAACTGGGTGTCACAATAAGGCCACTTCACCAAGACTGTGAGGTATAGCAGTCTTATCCAATACAAAGGAGAAAACACAAACAGCAAAAATGGGGAAACAAAGAAACAGGCTTCAAATTAAATAGCAGGGAGAATCTCCAGAAAGAGCTAAAGGAAATGGAAGCAAACAATTTATCAGAAATGGTGTGTTTAAAGTAAAGGTTTTTAGAATGTTCAACAACTTGAAAAAGGACATAAAAATCATGTAAAACAACCAGTCAGAAATTAGGAATGACATAGCAAGAATAAAAATACAATGTAAGAAATTAAGGGTAGCACAGAAAAAGCAGAGAATCAAACTGATGAAATAGATGACAAAGTAGAAAAAATCACTCAAAGCAGAACAAAAATTAAAAAGCATGGGGACAGTTTAAAGGTAACTTAGGTACCATATGAATGGGGCAATGTATGCATCATTGGGGTACCAGAGAGAGAAGAAATTGAAGAAGGGATAGAGAACCCGTTTGAAGTAATAATCATAGAAAACTAACCTAATCTGGTGAAGGTAAAATTCACACAAGTTTAGGCATCACAGAATCCCACTCAAGAAAAAAAACAGAGACACAGATCATAATTTAAAAAGGCAAATGTTAAAGACAAAAATAGAATCCTGAAGGCAGTGAGAGACACTCAGTTAGCTACAAGGGAGCTCCCATAGAGCTGTCACATGATTTTTCAACAAAAACACTATAGGCCAGAAGGAAATGACATGAAGTATTTAAAGCAATGAAAAACAAGGATCTGAAACTAGGACTACTCTATCCAGCAAGGGTATCATTCACAACTGAAGGTGAAGTAAAGAGCTTCCCAGGAGGATCCAAGATGGCAGCTGACAGGATGACAGTGAGTAAGATAGTGTGAGTGAAAGAAGGACAGGAGAGTGCAATGTCTGTGTGTGTGTGTGTGTGTGTGTGTGTGTGTGTGTGTGTGTGTGTGTTTGTGTGTGTGACAGTTATATTCTACATGGCTGTTGGGGACTAGAGGACCAGGATCCCCTGGCCGGGCAGCCTCTACTATTGATGAAATCCATCCTGGGGCAGCTGGCTCTGCCACAGAAACTGCACCATCTTGAAGGGGAGAGAGGCTGTGATTGGAAGTCCAGCCTTACCTCCACAAGGGGAGACCTCGGATACCACCCAGGACTCTACAACCACATGTTCAGGGGCCAGCTGCCTCAGCAGTGAACCCACAAACACCGACACTGTAGTCTCTTCATCCGCGGGCTTCTAAAAAGTTTGTCCAGGGGGAGACAAGGTGGCAGCTGAATAGACAGATGGGTTCTGTGCCTTCTCACAGAGCATATCAAAGAAACAACTGAGTCGAATAACATCCACCAGGAATTTGCAAGTTAAACACAGATGGTGAGGCAATCCATGGACAAAAAGGTCAGAGATCACCTAGAGAGAGGTGGCATTGGGGATCTGGGCTGAAGGGAGAAACACATGCATCTGGGCCTAGAGTCTCAGAGACTGCACCGCAACAATTCCACAGCCGTTGGGGTAGGTATAGCCCTCAAATGTGGGAGGGGAACTCTGTATCTAAGCCCACAGACCTGGGAGACCACACACAGAAAGGCATCCTGAAGTGCTATACTGGTCGCACAGTGCCAGGGAGAGAAAGACACAAGGTTGCCCAGTTACTCTGTCTTTATAACGTCCTTCCTTTTACTTGCTAACCCAGTGCATAGGATCTTTCAATTAAAAACACTCACAGAGACTGCAGGAGAATGTGGTTTTCATGGAAACTGGGGAGCAGAATAAGGAGAGATGAGCAGGAAGCCAGCTCAGGAACAGTTCATCCCTCCAGGCTCCTGAGGAACAGGCTCCTCCTAACAGCTTAACCACACCCAGTCTTAAGTGAGGCAGAGAAAAGAAAATTCTAAATACACCCAGGGAGCCCTGGGGGACTGGGCTGAGGAACCATTTGGTCCTGGAAACTAATACATAAATACTACCACCTAGGGGCCATATCAGAAATAGTTTGTGTAAATACAAATGAAAGCAGGTCCTCCCTGCTTGAAACCAAGTTTGTGGCATATGACACAGTGGAGCAGTGGATCACTGGGAACTTCAGCACTGCTGACTACCTGACAGGCAACTGAGATGTGGAAGGCAGAATAGTAGAGAAGGGTATTAAATTAGCTCCCATGGGTCATTGAAGCTCCACTAAAGTGAACGAACTTCACTACGTCACTTGTTTATTTTTTACTTAAGAAACTAATTTCTTCTCACTTTATTTATTATTATTATATTATTTATTACTATTTTAGCATTTTTTAATTTTTATTGGATTGCAATAAGTGTTAAAGGTACTACTGTAAAAAGAAGAAATACAGATGATAGAGAGATGATATACAAATAGAGATAGATAATAGATAGATGATAGATAGATAGATAGATAGATAGGAAAAAAAGACTCACACAGGATGAAAGTGAAGAAATGGAATAACATGTGCCATGAAAATAGAAATGGAAAAAACCAGGGCTAGCAATACGTATATCTGACAAAAATAAACTTCACAACAAAGACCATAAAAGAGACAAATAAGACCACTATGTATTAAGGATATTTATCCAACAAGAAGATTTAATGCTAGTAAACATATATGCACCCAATATAGGAGCACCAAAATTATTAAAGAACTCTTGGAGGAGTTTTAGGGGGATATAAACAACTATACAATCATAATAGAGGGCTTTAGCACTGCATAGATATCCTAGATATACCTTGAAGCCCCAAAAAAGAAAAAGAGACCTTAACTGACACAATAGATCAGATGGATTTAGTTGATATTTATAGAACATTTCATCCCAAAACTGCAGAATACACATTCTTCTCCATACAAGTGCACATGAGACATTCTTAAAGATAGAACAGATATTAGCTTACAGAATAAGTTTTCTGCAAGTTCAAGATTTAAATCATATCTAGCATCTTCTTGGATCACAATGGCATGAAACTAGATATTAACTACAATAAAACCAATAAAAACATTCAAACACATGGAAGCTAAATATCATGTTATTAAACAATGAATAGGTTACCAAGGAGTTCAAAGAAAAAAATAATAAACATTCTGGAAACAAATGAAAATTAACACAAAACAACCCAAAATCTATGGGATACAGCAAAATCAGTCTTGAGAGGAAAGTGCATAGCATTACAGTCCTACCTCAAGAAAGAAGAAAGAACTCAAACGTTTTAAACCAGCCCATTAGCAAATGAGTGGATTAAAATTATGTGGTACATCTACACAATAGAATACTGCACTTTGGTAAAAAAGAAGTTCTTACCACTTGCAACAACATGGATGGAGAGCATTATGCTAAGTGAAATAAGCAAGGCAGAGAAAGATAAATATCACATGATCTCACTCATTTGTGGAATATAATTAACAACATAAACTGATGAAAAAAATAGATCCAGAGACAGAGAAACATCAACCAGAACATCAAACCTCAAGAAAGGTAGGGGATGGTGGTGGTAAGGGTAAGAGATCAACCAAAAGATTTATATGCATGCATATAAGCCTAATCAATGGACATAGACAACAGGAGGGTGGGGGCATGAATGGGAGGTGGGGGTAATGGGTGAGTAAGGACACATATGTAATACCTTAATCAATAAAGAAATTTAAAAAGAACTGTGGAAAAAAGAAAAGATCAAAATAAGTAGAAGGAATAAATAACAACATACCAAAGATTAATGAAACCCAGAACTGGTTGTTTTTTTTAAATATGTTTTTATTGATTTCAGAGAGGAAGGGAGAAGGAGAGATAGAAACATCAATGATGATAGAGAATCATTGATTGACTGCCCTTTGCTCACCAGCACTGGGGATCAAGCCCACAACCTGGGTATGTGCCCTGACTGGGAGTCGAACTGGGACCTCCTGGTTCATAGGTCGATGCTCAACCACTTGTTCTTTAAAGAGATAAATTATCTATGAACCTTTAGTCAGACACATCAATAAATAAAGAGAGATGACCCAAATAAATAAAATCAGAAATGAAACAGGCAAAATAATAATTGACACCACAGAAATACAAAAGACTGTAAGAAAATACTGTGAACAACTCAACTGTATGCCAACAAATTGTACAACATGGACTAAACGGACAAATTCCCTGAAAAATACAGTCTTCCAAAACTGAATCAGGAATAATAAGAAAACATGAATAAACCAATAACTAATGAAATTAAAACAATAATCAGAAAACTCCCAGTTGACAAAATTCCTGGACCAGATGGCTTCATAGGGGAGTTTTACCAAATATTCAAAGAAGAAATAACACCTGTCTTCCTCAAATTATTCCCCAAAATTAAAGAGAACAGAAGAATTCCAAGCTCTTTTTATGAGATTAGCATTATCCTAATTCCAAAACCATATGAAGATACTACAAAGAAAAGATATTGTAGGCCAATATTGCTGATGAACATAGATGCTAAAAATCCCCAACAAAATATTATCAAACGAAAACTAGCAATACAATGATAGATCATACAACATGACCAAGTGGGGTTTATTCCAGGGATGCACAACTGGTACACTATTTACAAATGGATAAATGTGACGTATCACACAAACAAAATGAAGTATAAAAATCACAGGATGACATAATTGCCTGGAGAAGAAGAATTTGACAAAATGAAATACCCATTTATGACAAAGACTCAGCAAATTGGGGATAGAGGAATCATACTCAACACAATAAAGGCCATATATGACAAACCTACAGCCAACATCATGCTCAATAGGAAAAAACGTAAAAGTGTTTCCCTTAGGATCAGGAAAAACAAAACACAGGGATGTCCACTTTCACTGTTCAACATAGTAATGGAAATCCTAGCCACTGTAATTAGACAAGATGGAAAAAAAAGAAGGCATTCAAATTGAAAAGCAGAAAGTAAAATTGTCATTCTTTGCATATGACATTAAATTGTGTATAAAAACCCCTAAATACTCCAACAAAAAATAACTATATCTACTATATAAATTTGGCAATATATCAGGCTACAAAATTAATATTCAGAAACTATTGGCATTTTTATAAACCAATAAAGAACTACCAGAAAGAGAACATAAAAAATAATGCCAATTATCATTGTAACAACAACAACAAAAATATTCCTAAGAATAGAAAACCGAAGAGGTAAATGACTTGTACTCAGAAAATTATAGGATATTGAAAAATAAATAGAGGAAGATGCAAACAAATGGAAGCATATACTTTTAAAAATAAATCTTTATTCTTCAGATTATTATAAATGTTACTCTTTTTCCCCGCATAGCTCCCCTCCACCTGGTTCCCACCCCGCCCCATGCCTTTATCCCCTGCACTGTCCTAGTCCTTATACCTTATAGGTATAAGATTTTTCTCTAATCTCTTCTCAGACTCTCCACACCCCCTACCCCCCAAGAATTGTCAGTCCACTCCCTTTATATGCTCCTGATTCTATTATATTCACCAGTTTATTCTTTTCATCAGATTTTTATTCACTTGATTTTTAGATTCACTTTTTGATAGATATATACACCAAGTGGCCAGATTATTATGATCTCTGAATGCATAATAATTTGGCCACTCAGTGTGTGTGTATATATATATATATATATATATATATATATATATATATATAGAGAGAGAGAGAGAGAGAGAGAGAGAGAGAGAGACTCAGTGTATATATATACACACATACTAGAGGCCCAGTGCACGATAGGGCCTAAACAGGCCTTCAGATATCCCTCTCACAATCCAGGACTGCTGGCTCTCAATTGCTTGCCTGCCTGCCTTCCTGATTGCCCCAACAACTTCTGTCTGCCAGCCTGATCACCCCCTAATCATCTCCTGCCAGCCTGGATGCCTAACTGCTCCCCTGCCAACCCGTTTGCCCTTAACTGCCCTCCCCTGCAGGACTGAACACCCCCTAATGCCCTTCCTTGTAGACCCGGTTGCCCCCAACTTCCCTCCTCTGACAGCCTGGTCACCCCTAACTTCCCTCCCCTGCAGGCTTGATTGCCCCCAACTGCCTCCCTTGCAGGCCTGGTTCCTCCCAAGTGCCCTCCCCTGCTGGCCATCTTGTGGTGGTCAATTTGACCACATTGGGGGCAGGATCTTTGACTACATGGGGCAGCCATTTTTGTGTTGGAGTGATGGTCAATCTGCATATTTGTCTTTTATTAGATATGATAGAGGTCTGGTGCATGGGTGGGGGCCACCTGGTTTTCCCTGAAGGGTGTACTGGATCAGGGTGGGGATTTCCTTGGGGCATGAGGCCTCCTGGGCGAGGGGCTGTAGTGGTTTGCGGGCTTTCCACAACCTCTAGCAATACAAGCAGAGGTCTTGGTATCTGGAATTTATTTATCTTATAAATGAAACTTTGTAGCCTAGAGCGGAGCCAAGCCTCCTGCTCTCTCTGTGGCTGAAGCCATTTCTCTTCGGATATTTACCTTCTAAAATTGAAACTTTGTAGCTTTAAGCAGTGGTCAAAGCAGGTTAGGGCTGTGGAAATCTTGGCTTCCTCCATCGCCAGGGACAACCCAAGCCTCCTCCTCTTCCCAGCTCCATGGCTGCCACCATTTCTATTGGGATTCTATAATTGAAACTTTGTAGCATTGAGTGGAGGCCTGGGCCTGCAAGGGTGTGCAGAAAGTTTGTCTTCCTCCATGGCCGGGGAAACCCTCCCTCCAGCTCTCTGTGACTCTAGCCATCTTGGTTGGGGTTAATTTGCATACCACTCCTGATTGGATAGTGGGCATGGCTGGTGGGTGTAGTTGGTGAGTGTATAGCAGAGGTGTGGTCAATTTTCATATTACTCTTTTATTAGATAGTATTAGAGGCCAGTGCATGAATTCGTACATGGGTGAGGTCCTGCCAGCCTGGCCAGTGGGAGGGCACATAGGCAGTTGGCTGGCCTGCCTGCTGGTTGAATTTCTGGTTGAGGGGAAAATTTTAATATTAGCCTTTTATTATATAGGATATACACTGAGTGGCCAGACTTTTTTTAAATTTTATTTACAATATAACTTATATTTAATAGTAGTACATATGTTTTCCTCTCCCGCATTATCCTCCCCCCAGCCTCCCCTACCCCCCAGCACATGTCCCCACCTGCCTCCCTCCCCACCCCAGAGTCTTTCATTCATTGGTTATGCTCATATGTATGCATACAAGTCCTTTGGTTGATCTCCCCTAGCATCTGCCTCCCCTCCACTCCAGCCTTCCCCCTGTAGCTTGACAGCCTGTTCGAGGCCACCCTGCCTCTATATCAATCACTCTCCCCTGTTTCTTTTCTTCAAAAATATCTTGTCTCTGCATACTGAAAACAAACGTATAAGAGCAAAAAAAAGTTTGAGTGTCAGTTTCAATGTCCAACTGTTCTGAGTCCCAGTTTCAATGTCAAATAGTTCTTCATGTGTACATGTCAGCAATGGTATCCAGATGGTGGACACATCGTGGCAATGCAAGATCCATCCTCTCTGGTATGTTCCTGGGCCACCTGCAGCCACACACAGCTGCCTACTGCTAGCATGGCAAGGTGTCGTCACGGTCCCCCATCTCTGGACTGTCCTCGTGGCTGGAACAAAACTGTCAGTTCCTCACTGTCGCAGGAACCCACATGGTCTTGGAGTTGTTCTCTGCAAACACACAAACACATTCTCGACCAAAAGTTAACAAAGGGATCCTCTCTGCAAAATAGACTTGGGATTCTTTTTATTTTTGCCTAAATGATTTTCCTTTGGCTTATTTTGACACCATGTGTGTGTGTGTGTGTGTGTGTGTGTGTGTGTGTGTGTTTTTTATGGGTGTCCTGCAGCTGCTTTTACAAATTGAATTTTCTTTTCTGGAGTAAGAATTTTCTACATGTATTTTACTTATAGGATATTTTTACTTACATGATATTACCTCATTTTCCCCCACCCCTCCTTTTTTTGGTTAATAGGGGCTTTTGGAAATTTTATCTTGCAGTCTTGGTAATTTTAAATTTTAATTTTTGCATACAAATATTACTACTTTAGGTTCTTTTGATGTTAGGCAATTTTGCAGTGAGATGAACTACTAATAGATAATTTAGTTAATGTTTTAGGAAAAGCTTTTTGTCCAGTACAGTTAGATTTTCTTGAGTATTCACTTATTTCACTTGGTCAATTTAAATTAATCTGAAAACTTGATTACTATTTTACTGTCAATTTTAATACTCAAGCAGAAATCTTAGATTACCCAGTAAATACTTGTGGAAAGGAATATTTGCACTTTTGAGTAGGTCCTCAGCATTCCTGGTAATAAATTAAATTTTGATATAGGGCAGCTATTGCTGGCGGAGTCTCTGTCTACCGCCTGGGTCCCGGTGTGAGTTGTGCGTGAGAGACGTAGTAGCCGTGGGGGTAGGAGACCTCCCTCAGGAGGGGTGAGAATTCAGGCCCCTGCAAGGTTTGTGGATGAGGGTCTGTGCCCCACCTCTGTTGATCTTTTAGTTCTCTCCTGTTGGCCCCTCGGCGACTGTGCCTGTCTTAGGTTGTTCCTTCCCTGAGGAATCTTACCCGTCTCTGGCTAACCAGCTATCCTCCGGGGCCAAACAGGGTAAGGTGAGGGTCAGTCCTGTCTCCTTTGTAGTCTATGCCCCCATGGCCTCGACGTCCAGCACCTGCCATGGGGTCCCCTCGCCTGCTGGCGGGGTCTCGGTACTGATCACATATCTCGGGTGACCCAGGTTTCTTCTCCAGAGAGGGCCCAGCTCACGCCACTGGTCGAGAGACAGATCCATGGTGCCAACTGCCCAGAGACTTCAGCCGCAGCTTGAACTGAAAGTTCACTCATCAGCTGTGTGTAGTTGGATAATAAGAAGAGGATCCCTCTTGGCAAAAGGGCCAGAGGGGCCAATATAGAATGCTCCGATGCCTTCCCAGTGACTTAATCCCTTCTGAAAGGGATTTCCTATTCTTTTTTTAAGTTGCTGCCCAACATTCAAAGAATTAGTTTGTAAGTTTATTTGGGATAATTGTAGAATATGCTGTTGTCAAATATCAAATATTATAATGACATTGTAGAATAATATCATGTAAGGGTATTGTGGTGTCACGGGAGGTTAAGGAGGGCCTAGCCTAAGAACTGGTGTCCATAAGAGATGACATGCTCTAGGCCATGTTAATTCAATCTCAAACTAGCTGCCAATTTTTTTATAACTTTATATAAATTTTGGCAGGGATGTAAAAACACAAATCACTTACCTTAGTTCAAGCATTCAAATATATTGACTTTCCCCCTTACTCCCACCACCTGCCACTTACCCTGAGGTTTGACATTTTAATGGACTTTTCTCAGTCTCTGGATCCATTCTTGTTCATCAGTCTGTGTCATTCATTATATTCCTCAAATGAGTGAGATCATGTGATATTTGTCTTTCTCTGCCTGGCTAATTTCACTTAGCATAATGCTCTCTAATTCCATCCATGTTGTTACAAATGGTAGGAGCTCTTTCTTTTTTAACGCAGCGTAGTATTCCATTGTGTAGATGTACCACCGTTTTTTAATCCACTCATCTGCTGATGGGCACTTCGGCTGTTTCCAAATCTTAGCTATGGTAAATTGTGCTGCTATGAACATAGGAGTACATATATCCTTTCTAATTCGCCTTTCTAGTTTCTTGGGGTATATTCCTAGAAGTGGGATCACTGGGTTGAATGGGAGCTCCATTTTTAGTTTTTTGAGGAAACTCCATACTGTTCTCCACAGTGGCTGCACTAGTCTACAATTCCACCAACAGTGCAGGAGAGTTCCTTTTTCTCCGCATCCTCGCCAGCACTTGTCGTTTGTTGATTTGTTGATGTAAGCCATTCTGACAGGAGTGAGATGGAACCGCATAGTCGTTTTGATTTGCATCTCTCGGATAATTAGTGACTTTGAGCAAGTTTTCATATGTCTCTGGGCCTTGCTTTTGTCTTCTTTAGAAAAGGTTCTATTTAGGTCTGTTGCCCATTTTTTTATTGGGCCATTTGTCTTCCTTTTATTGAGTTGTGTGAGTTGCCTATAGATGCTTGAGATGAAACCTTTATCACTGATAACATTTGCAAATATGTTCTCACATGTTTTCTTGTTGTTTTGTTGATGGTTTATTTAGCTGTGCAAAAGCTTTTTATTTTGATGTAGTCCCATTTGTTTATTCTGTCTTTAGCTTCCATTGCCCTAGGAGCAGTATCATCAAAGAAGTTCTTTTGGCATATGTCTGAGATTTTATTTCCTGTAGCTTCCTCTAATGTTTTTATGGTTTCCTGTCTTACGTTTAAGTCCTGTATCCATTTGGAGTTTATTTTTGTGTGTGGTGTAAGTTGGTGGTCTAGTTTCATTTTTTTGCATGTATCTATCCAATTTTCCCAACACCATTTATTGAAGAGACTATCTTGATGCCATTTTATGTTCATACCTCCTTTGTCAAATATTAATTGAGCATAGTGGTTTGGGTTGATATCTGGATTCTCTATTATATTCCATTGATCTATATGTCTGTTCTTGTGCCAGTACCAGGCTGTTTTGAGAACAGTAGCTTTGTAATACAGCTTGAAATCTGGTATGGAAATCCCACCGACTTTGTGCTTCTTTCTCAGGATTCCTGTGGCTATCCGGGGCCATTTTTATTCCAGATGAATTTTTGGAGAGTTCTTTCTAGGTCTGTGAAGTATGCCATTGGTATTTTAATGGGGAGTGCATTAAATTTATAGATTGCTTTGGGTAGTATGCACATTTTAATTATGTTGATTCTCCCAATCCATGAATATGGTATGTTCTTCCACCTGTTTACATCTTCCTCTATCTCTTTTTTTAGCGTCCTGTAGTGTTCTGCGAATAGGTCTTTTACCTCCTTAGTTAAGTTTATTTCTAGGTATCTTAATTTTTTTGGTGTGATGGTAAATGGGATTGCTTTTTTAGTCTCCCTTTCTGTAAGTTCACTATTGGTGTATAGGAATGCCATAGATTTCTTGGCATTGATTTTGTAGCCTGCTACATTGCTGAACTCATTTATTAAGTCTACTAACTTTTTTATGGAGTCTTTCGGGTTTTTTATGTACAATATCATGTCATCTGCAAATAAGGATAGCTTTACTTCTTCTTTTCCAATTTGGAGGCTTTTATTTCTTCTTCTTGTCTAATTGCAATGGCTAATACTTCCAGTACTATGTTGAACAGGACTGGTGAGAGTGGACAGCCCTGTCTTGTTCCTGTTCTTAAGGGAAATGGTTGTAGTTTTTGCCCATTGAGTATGATGTTTCTGTGGGTTTATCATATATGGCTTTTATTATGTTGAGGTATGATCCTTCTATGCCTACCTTGTTGAGAGTTGTTATCAAGAAAGGGTGTTGGATTTTGTCAAATGCTTTTTCTGCATCAATTGATATGACTATGTGATTTTTATCTCTCAGTTTGTTAATGTGATGTATCACATTTATTGATTTGCGGATATTGTATCATCCTTGCATTCTTGGGATAAATCCTACTTGGTCATGGTGTATGATCTTTCTGATGTACTGCTGGATCCGATTTGCTAGAATTTTATTGAGGATTTTGTCATCTATATTCATGAGGGATATTGGCCTGTAATTCTCTTTCATTGTGTCATCTTTATCTGGTTTTGGTATTAGGGTGATGTTAGCTTCATAGAAGGAGTTTGGAAGTGTTCCATCCTCTTGAATTTTCTGGAATAGTCTGAGGAGTATAGGTTTTAGTTCTTCCTTGAATGTTTGGTAAAACTCCCCTGTGAAGCCGTCTGGCCCTGGGCTTTTGTTTGCCGGAAGCTTTATGATGACTGCTTCAATTTCTTCCACAGTTATTGGTCTATTGAGTTGTTTAGCTTCTTCCTGATTGAGTTTTGGGAGGTTATATTTTTCCAGAAATATATCCATTTCCTCCAGATTGTCTAGTTTGTTGGAGTAGAGTTGTTCATAGTATTTTTTAACAATCCTTTGTATTTCAATAGGGTCTGTTGTTATTTCACCTCTTTCATTTCTGATTTTATTTATTAGGGTCCTCTCTCTTTGTTTCTTGGTGAGTCTGGCTAGAGGTTCATCAATCTTGTTTAATCCTTCAAAGAACCAGCTTTTGGTTTTGTTGATCTTCTCTATTGTTTCTTTGGTCTCTATGTCATTTATTTCTGCTCTGATCTTTACTATTTCCTTCCTTCTGCTTACACTGGGCTTTTCTTCTTGCTTTCTAACTCTTTGAGTTGTTGGGTTAGATAATTTATTGCCGCTGTTTCTAGTTTTTTGCAGTAGGATTGTAGAGCTATGAACTTGCCTCTCAGAACTGCTTTCACTGTGTCCCATAGATTTTGGATTGTTGTGTTGTCATCGTCATTTTTTTCCATGATGTTTTCTATCTGTTCCTTGATCTCTATAGTAACCCAGTCATAGTTTAATAGCATTCTGTTTAGTCTCCATGTGTTTGATTTCTTTGGGTTGTTTCTATTGTAGTTGATTTCCAGCTTTATGCCCTTGTGATCTGAGAATGTGTTTGATATGATTTCTATCTTCTGGAATTTGGGGAGACTTTGCCTATGACCCAACACATCGTCTATCTTTGAGAATGACCCATGGGCACTTGAAAAGAATGTATATTCTGTGGCTTTGGGGGGAAATGATCTGGAGATGTCAATTAATTCCTTCTGGTCTAGTGATTCATTGAGGATTGATGTTTCTTTACTGATTTTTTGTTTAGAGGATTTGTCCAATGGTGATAGTGGGGTATTAAAATCTCCTACTATGATAGTATTGCTGTCTATCTCTCCCTTGATATCCTCTAGGAGTTTTAGTATGTATTTGGGTGCTCCTATATTGGGTGCATATATGTTTACCAGAGTTATTTCTTCTTGTTGGATTGCTCCCTTTAGTATTATGTAGTGGCCTTCTTTATCTCTTGTTACATCCTTCACTTTGAGATCTAATTTGTCGGATATAAGTAATGCTACCCCAGCTTTTTTTCCATTTCCATTCGCCTGAAGAACCTTTTTCCATCCTTTCACCCTCAGTCTGTGTGCATCTTTTTTTTGGAGGTGGGTTTCTTTTAGACAGCAGATATATGGGTCGTGTTTTCTTATCCAGTCTATTACCCTATGTCTTTTGATTGGAGCATTTAAACCATTTACATTTAAAGTAATTATTGATAGATAGTTATTTGTAGCCATTTTTGTTCTTTGCCCCTATGTCCTTTCATGGCTTCCTATTGCTTTTCACAGCAGACCCTTTAGCATTTCTTGCATTGCTGGTTTGGTGGTAATGTATTTCCTTAGACCTTTTTTGTCTGTGAAGCTCCTGATTTGACCTTCAATTTTTATTGATAGACTTGCTGGGTACTGTATTCTAGGATTCAGACCCTTTCTTTGCATAACTTTGTATATTTCATTCCAATCCCTTCTGGCCTGATAAGTTTCTGTTGAGAAATCACTTTCTAATCTGATGGGGGTTCCTTTGTAAGTGACTTTCTGTCTGTCTCTGGCAGCTTTTAGGATTCTCACTTTGTTGTTGATGTTTGCCAATTTAATTATAACATGCCTTGGTGTAGGTCTTTTGGGGTTTAATTTGCTTGGAACTCTGTGAGCTTCTTGGATTTGTGTGGGTTTTTATTTCCTATATCAGGGAAGTTTTCTGTCATTATTTCTTCCAACAGGTTTTCTATTCCTTGCTCAGTTTCCTGTCCCTCTGGAAGCCCTATTATACGTATGTTGTTTTGTTTCATGTTGTCCCAAAGTTCCCTTAGGCTCTCCTCCTGCTTTTTAATTTTTTTTTCTAGAAGCTGCTCTACTTGGGTGTTTTTTCCTATCTTGTCTTCCAGCTCACTGATGCGGTCCTCTGCTTCATCTAGTCTATGCCTGATACTTTCTATGGAGTCCTTTACCTCAGCAATGTCACTTTTCATTTCTTCTTGGGTCTTCTTCATTTCTTCATAATTCTTCTTCATTTCTTCATAGTTCTTCATTTCTTCCTGGCTCTTCTTCATTTCCTCTTGATTCCTCTTCAATTCCTCATGGTTCTTACTTCTATTGGCTTCTGTTCTCTTCATCCACCCTATGACCATTTCTCTGAATTCTCTCTCTGACAGGTTGTTAGCTTCCATTTCGGTTACCTCTTTTTCTGGTGAGGCTTGCTTTTCTTTCATTGGTGGGCTATTTCTTTGTCTCCCCATAGTCTTTCTTCTCTGTGTGTCTTGTTATGTAGTTCTCACTGTCCTGTGTTGATTTAAAGGCTCAGACTACAACACAACCAGGTGCAGCACACCAGACACAGAAGAAGAATGTATTCACAGTATTGGTAACTCCAAATTAAAAATGATTGCCAGAGGAAGGTAAATTAGGTGATAGGTGGGGTAAGAGAGAGTAAGAGAAAACACACTCGCACACACAAAATAAAGAAAGAAAGAAAGAGAGAGAGAGAGAGAGAGAGAGAGAGAGAGAGAGAGAGAGACAGAAAGAAAGAAAGAAAGAAAGAAAGAAAGAAAGAAAGAAAGAAAGAAAGAAAGAAAGAAAGGAAGAAAGAGAAAGAAAGAAAGAAAGAAGAAAGCGGAATGCCAAAATAAAGTTGGGAAAAGGGGAAGGAGTAAAAAGAAAGGAAAAGGGAGTAAACTATAAATATGGGTTGGAACCTCCCAGAGGACCGCCACTAATCCCAGCAAAAGCCAGCAACGAGTACCTGGAGACTGATAGAAACTTCATACAACAACTAATATCAAGGAAGTTTAGGGAACACAGAAGCTTAAATCTATCAAAAAACAATGTAAACATCACCAATACACAAAACAATGCCAACTCCCGCCCCACAAAACAAATTAAAAGGAAAGAATAACCAAACCAATCTCACAAATATGCATAAAATATAAACAACATCAGCAGGACCGAGAGAAAAACATTTTAGGACAGTGAAGTCGGAGAAGCATTAGATATGTATGGACTTGGAGCAGGTGGTTGGAGATTGGATATAAAAGTGAGGTGAAATTTTAACAGGGGCTAAAAAGAGAGAATAAGGAAAATCTAAACCAGAAAAAGTGTAAGGGGAATAAGACACTAAGGAAAGGTTAGCAAGAGAGTGCTGGCATAAGGGGGAAGTTGAAGTAGGTTAAAGAGATACTAAAGGGTAGATGAAAAAAGACTATATATCACTAATCTCTGAGTAGAATAAAGATGGAATAAAATGGCACTTAAAAAATTTAAATAGTAGTAGAAATAAAATTGATTCCTTAATTTGTGTTACACAAGAGACAATTTATGATTCAGCCCCTAGGTGGCAGTGTTTCTGAATTGACCTCCGGGTCTATTGGTTCTCTCTAGCCTGGTCTAAAATCCCGCTATGTCTATGGTATTTACTACTGATTTGTGGAAATAGGCTACCCTAGAGCTGCCTCTCTAATTGTGAGGACCTGTTTTGATCCCCAGCGTCAGAAAAACAGCTTGCCCTTGTGGTCTCCCAGGTTCTCTTCCACCAGGGGATCCCCCCTTCCTCGTTCAGCGCTGAGAAATTCGGATTTAGAGAGGACAAACGCAGGCGCGCGAACTCACGTCCTGCTGGTATGTTTGCGCGAAACCCTTTCTCCCCTTGGGTTTGGCAGCCCGCTCCCTCCCAAAACTGCCAGGCTGGCCCTCTCCTTCAGGTCCAAATGTGTCTCCCTCTATGTATCCCCCCTCCTGTCACCAGCTCCGAGAATCCTCTTCCACGTTTGCCAGCTCCAACAGCTGTGGGTTTTCCTCTTTTTTCACCAGACGCGAATCTCCCTGTGTTACCAGCTCCCTTAACCCCTGGAGAAACCTGACCTTTCCGTGGCTGAGCACAGGTTTCCTCGGAGTCCGCTTCTTCACCAACTAGGAATCGATGTTGGGGAGGAGATGGGAGTCTCAGACGCCCAGTGGGTATCGCAACTGTAAAATTTTTAGGCTCTTCCCCTTTAAGATGGCGCTGCCGCCTCTGAGCCAGGCTCCGGGAGAGAACCCAGCCGTACCGAAGCCGCTCTGTTAAGGGCGGCTAATCTGGCAGTCCCCCTCCTTCTCCCAAAGCCCTACTATCCCCCCACTCGCCAACAAACACTCCCCCCGTGACCCTCAGCTGCTCACCCAGTCTACCCCGGGACACAAATGATTACGCGTCCTTCTGACCCGCCGCCATCTTTTTTTCCTGAGTGGCCAGATTATTATGTGTTCAGAGATCATAATAATCTGGCCACTCAGTGTATTTGTTGTCACTTTTTTGTTCATAATTTTTATCTTTACCTTTTTCTTTTCTCCTTCTTCTTCTCCTTCTTCTTCTTCTCCTTCTTCTTCTTCTCCTTCTTCTTCTTCTTCTTCTTCTTCTTCTTCTTCTTCTTCTTCTTCTTCTTCTTCTTCTTCTTGTAATTCTTCTTCTTCTTCTTCTTCTTCTTCTTCTTCTTCTTCTTCTTCTTCTTCTTCTTCTTCTTCTTCTTCTTCAAGAATACCCTTCATCATTTCATATAATACTGGTTTGGTGATGATGAACTCCTTCTCTTTTTCTTGTCGGTGAAGCTCTTTATATGACCTTCAATTCTAAATGATAGCTTTGCTTGGTAGAGTAATTTTGGTTCTAGGTTCTTGTTATTCATCACTTTGAATATTTCTTGCCACTCCCTTCTGGCCTGCATCGTTTCTGTTGAGAAATCATCTGACAGCCATATGGGTACTTCCTTGTAGGTAACCATCTGTTTTTCTCTTGCTGCTTTTAAGATTCTCTCTTTGTCTTTTGCTCTTAGCATTTTAATTATGATGTGCCTTGGTGTGGTCCTCTTAGGGTTCCTATATATTGGGGTTTGGTGTGCTTCTTGGACTCCTAAGTCAATTTCTTTCACCAGGTATGGGAAGTTTTCTGTCACTTTCTTCAAATAGGTTTTCATTGTCTTGGTCTCTCTCTTTTTCTGGCACCCCTATAATTCAGATGTTGGTATGCTTGAGGTTGTCCCAGAGGCCCCTTACACTATATTCAATTTTTTGGATTCTTTGGTTTCTTGCTTTTTCAGCTGGGTGGATTTTACCTCTTTGTATTTCAAATCTTTAACTTGGTTCTTGGGGTGCTCCAGAGCACTTTTAGGTCTTTGTATAATATTTTTTATTTCAATCAGTGTATGCTTAATTTCTGGTTGGTCCTTTTTCATATCCTTGAGAGTCTCCTTTATATCCTTGAGGGTCTCCTTCATTTCCTTGTAGGACTCATTCATTTCCACGTTGGTCTTGATCATTTCCACGTTGTTCGTGATCATTTCCTTGCAGGTCTCATTCATATCCTTGAGGGTCTTGTTCCTTGTTGGTCTTTCTTATTTCCTTATAGGTCTTGACCTTTTCTAGGAGCCTCTTGAGAAGCCCTACAATAGTGGTTTTGAATTCCATGTCGTCGTTTTTTTCCCCTCCATTTCTTTCACATCTGATTTCTTTCCTTGTCTCTGCATGGTGGCTGCTTCCCTGAGTTGGTCAATTAGCTTTCTGTGGTAGATGTCCTACAAGGGACAGTGGCTAGGCCTCCCCAATTACCTGAGGTGGATATGGGTTGCACAGTCTTGCTGAAGTTAAGCTCAGGTTAATCGTTGTTAGCACTTGGAGGGGTTGACCTCCAGGCCAATTGTCTGTGAAGTTCAGCTGTGCTCAGGTTGGATGGGTGGAGTCTCCTAGCCAAGCAGACAGTGTTAGCCCCCCCCCCCTTTGTGGCCCCAGGGACTCTGTGCTGGGGGCAATGGCTGCCAGCACCTCTGAGAGAGAGCCACTGCCGAGCTCCACTGGCTGCCAGAGAATTCAGACTCTCCCCAAATGAGTCTGCACACCCAAGGTCTCACCCTGGGTCGTAAAACAAAGCAGTCTGGCGGTTTCCCAAATGAGAGAGCAAGTTGCAAGCGCTCTCTGCCCAGTCACGGTCACGCAGCTGCACTGTTCCCAAGTTCACAAGTACTCCACACAAGCTTGCCTTCTCCACAGCCGGCAGACCCCTGCAGTACCCGAGCTTCGGCATGCCCTCCCACTTTCCACTTTTTACCCCGTATGATAGTGGGTTCCCTGGACTTCACCCAGAGCTGGAGAATCAGTCCAGTGGGACGTCTTTGTCTTCCCCGTTCAAGTAAACTGGCCGGTTTTCAGCTGCCCACCCTATCCGCTGGCGCATGCGGCTCCTCCAAACCTCTCTCCACGCATATCCTCAATGCTGTCTGCCACCACTCCTCTGAGTCACAGTGTCTCATCTTCACTTTTATTTGTGGAACTTTCACTCGGCCAGCTTTCTGGTGTTTCTGGATAGTGTTTGTTTTTTCATTAAGTTGTAGTTTTAAAATTGCTGTGTATGACAGCAAGATAGGTGTTTTACCTATGCCACCATCTTGGTTTCTCTGCCTCAGCAATCTTTATAAAGAAGTACAATGGTGGAGGGATTACAATACTGGATATCAAACTATACTACAAAGCCATTATAATCAAAACAGCCTGGAATTGGCACAAGAACAGGTATATAGATCAACGGAATAAAACATAGATCCCAGAAATCAATCGTCACTTTGTATTTGACAAAGGAGGCAGGAGCATACAATAGAGTCAAGATAGTTTCTTCCTTAAATGGTGGTGTTAAAATTGGACAGGTACATGCAAAAAAAAATGAAACTAGACCACCAACTTATACAATACACAGAAATAAACTCAAAATAGATAAAAGGATTAAATGTAAGTCATGAAACCATGAAAATCCTAAAAAAAGACATAGGCAGTAAAATCTTAGATATCTCACATAGTAGAATTTTTGCTGATGCATCTCCTAGAACAGTGGTTGGCAAATGCATCAGTCAACAAAGCCAAATATCAACAGTACAATGATAGAAATTTCTTTTGAGAGTCAAATTTTTTAAACTTAAACTTTTTCTAACGCCACTTCTTCAAAATGGTTTTGCCCATGCAGTGGTATTTTGTGGAAGAGCCATACTCAAGGGGCCAAAGAGCCTCATGTGGCTCACGAGCCACAGTTTGCTGACCATGGTCTTAGGGAAAGAGAAACAATGGAAAGACATAGACAAATGGGACTATACCAAACTACAAAGCTTCTGCACAGAAAAATAAACTATAATCAAAATGAAAAAGGAACCTACTGTATGGGAGAACATATTTGCCAATGCTACATCTGACAAGGGGTTAATTTCTAAAATATATAAATAACTCAGACATTCAACACCAGAAAGACAAACAGCTCAATTTAAAAAATGGACAAAGGACCAGAAAAGACACACACATAGAGCACATAATGATGACCAATAGACATATGACAAAATGCACAATGTCACTAATCATCAGAAAAATGCAAATAAAAACTACAATGAGCCGAGAACGGTTTGGCTCAGTGGATAGAGCGTCAGACTGCGGACTGAAGGGTCCTGGGTTCGATTCCGGCAAGGGCATGTACCTTGGCTGCGGGCACATCCCCAGTAGGGGGCGTGCAAGAGGCAGCTGATCGATGTCTCTCTCTCATCGATGTTTCTGACTTTCTATCCCTCTCCCTTCCGCTCTGTAAAAAATCAATAAAATATATTTAAAAAATAAATAAATAAAAAATAAAAAAAATAAAAAATAAAAACTACAATGTGGTTTCATAAAAAACAATTAGAAATGGAACTGCCTTTGATCCATAAATTCCACCGAGTATAATCTCAAGAAGCCTGAGATCCTTATTCAAGAGAATATTTGTTTCCCTAGTTCATTGCAGCTTTATTTACAATAGCCAAGATCTGAAAACAGCCCAAGTGCCCATTAATAGATGAATGGATAAAAATCTGTGGTACATTTACACAATGGAATTCTATGCAGCTCTAAAAATGAAAGATCTCTTATCTATGGAGATACCATGGAAGGACCCTGAGGTATTGTGTTAAGCGAAACAAGACAGTCAGAGAAAAACAAGTATCAAATGATCTTAGTTACACATAGAATCTAATGAACAAAATAAACAAAAAAATAGCTCTAGAGACATGGGAGCATGCAACATACTGAGGAATCTCAGAGGGAAGGAGGGGCAGGGAAAGAGATTAATCAAAGAACTTACATGCATAAATACATAGCCCATGGACAGATAAAATAGTGCAGTGAAACCCTGGCGGGAGGGCAGAGCAGGGTGGAGGTGGTCAATGGGGAAAATGGAGACATCTGTAATACTTTTAACAATAAAGACACATTTAAAAAATAATTTTAAAAACTTTCCCAGCTGGTGTGGCTCAGTGGTTGAGCATCAACTTATTAATTCAGAAGGCCAACGTTCAATTCTCAGTCAGGACACTTGTCTGGATTTTGAGGTTGAATCCCCAGTAGGGGGCATCCAGGAGGCAGCTGATCAATTATTCTTTCTCATCATTGATGTTTCTCACTCTTTCTCCCTCTCCCTTCGTCTCTGAAATCAATAAAAAATACATACATTTTTAAAAGCTGTGGTACTTTTACACAATGGAATTCTATGCAGCTGTGATGAAAGAAGTTATCTCTTACCCTTTGTGATGGCATAGATGGACCTGGAAATTATTATGCTAAAATAAATAAGTGAGTCAGAGAAAGACAAATATCATATGTGCTCACTTATATGTTCAATCTAATGAATAAAATAAAGTGAAGAACAAAATATGTTCAGAGGCATGGGTGCATGGGATATAATGAAGATCTCAGAGGGGAGGAATGTAGGGGAATGGGAAAGATTACCCAAAGTATTTATATGCAAACTAGAGGTCCGGTGCATGAAATTTGTGCACTGGGAGGGGGTGTTCCTCAGCCTGGCCTGTGCCCTCTCACAGACTGGGACCCCTTGGTGAATATCCAACTGCTGGCTTAGACCCATGGAGAGTGGCTCTAAGCCAACAGTCGGTCATCCCTCTTGCAGTCTGGCACCCCTTGCTCCTTACTGCCCACTTGCTCACTGCTCTTTAACACTGACAGGATGGTGGAAGAGGCTCACCAGCAGTGAGCCCAATTTCCTGTGGGAGTGCACTGACCATCAGGAGATAGCTCTGTGTTGAGCGTCTGCCCCTGGTGGTCAGTGCACATCACAGCAACTTGTCATTCTAGTCGTTCTGCCCTAATGGTCACTTAGGCTTTTATTATATAGATGGACATAGCCCATGGACACAGACAATAGTGTGGTGAAGGCCTGGGATGGGGCAGAGCCTGGGTGGAAGGGGGCAAAGGGAGAAAATTGGGGGGCATCTGTAATACTGTCAACAATAAAAGAAATTCATTTTAATAGTGTCATATACTAGTACTTAATGAACCACAAAATTTTATATATTAGAATGCCATCTTTTCAGCATCACATTGTCTCAATAGTTGGTATCATTCAGAGTGTTGAATGGGAAAGTTTATTGAATTTCCACAAAATTGTGGTTGCTTAAGATTTGCTAAAGTAAAAAAAGTTTTATAATTGCTTCCAATTTCAAAAGAGTTTGAATAAATATCAAAAGATCCCTTTAAAACAGTGATTAAAAGGTTAACATGTATATGCAAATGCAGTGAAAACTTTTTTGCCACCTAATTCTTAAATCATTTCAATGGATCTCCACAGTGCTGATGTGCTAATTGCACCTGAAATTACCCACTTGTATTTTTGAAAACAGATACAGTGGCTACTCTAACAATAGTTAAGTAACGGTACTAAGAAAGAGAACATTATCAGGAAATCTAGCATGTAATCTTCCATTATGTTCAATGTAATCTTTTTCTGAGAATGATCAAAATAAATTGCTCTAAGTCCTCAATTTAAAAATATAAGTGGCATTTCAATACGTTATAGCATGAACAACTAAGTCTGAAATATTATTGGTTTCTCACAAAGTCAAATTCTTAACAAATTGTGATTTTTCAAAGGCCATGCAGATTGAGGAAAATGGTGGAAAGGCGAATCATAGATGTGGTGATATCATGGAGACTCAGAAGTGCACAGCAGAAAGTGACTTTTATGTTTTGACTTCCTAAAGTATTGCTTGTGAGGAGGCCTGTTTGCTCCAGAGAGAGCTTTTTTTATAGGACGGATCTTTTGAAGACCCTGATGAGTATCAGCATCCTTTCCTTGAACTTTGGGTGCACCCAGGGCAACCATAAATTTGTCTGCGGAGCTTGGAAGGCACTGGCTCTTCGAATTGGTGGAACCTGCAGATTTGCTGGAGGATGGGGCAGAGGGGGTGGCAGTTGGGTTTTGCCCCAGGCCCTACACAACCTCTTTAACCATGTATCATTTTAGGAACCTGGAGTGGGAAAGGGCTATGTAATAATACCAGAAGGTTTAAAAATACCTTACTTTCTAGTTCCTGAGTGGTGGTTTTGTAAACTCACTGTAGCGCTTGAGATTAGCAGATGGCTTTACCATTAATTCTAGTTCTTGTTTACTTCATTTTGCAAATGGGGGAAAAATTACCTACCTCATTGGATTATGGTAATGTATATAAACATTTAATACATAGGAAGATACCCCAAAAAAATGTCATTGGTTAGAGGTCTCGCACCCATGCCTAGTGTCTCCCTAGGTTACTGCTATGATCGCCCGAACTGTGGAGCCACCAGGAGTGTATCAGCTGAAGTCGTGAGAAAGGATGGGAATTTTTTGTAATATCAAAATTTGTCCCTAGTCATTACTCTGCCGTTTACCCTTGTAGTTAATATACAGCTAACATTTCCTCTGCCTGTAGGCATGCTGAGTCAGGTGTTTGGTAAACACTTGCTAACTATCTGAGCATGCAGAGTGTCAGAGTCTGGTCTCTCAGAAGCCCTTATTCCAAAAGCTAAAAGTAAAGTACCAGCTGGATATTAGGGGCCTGAAACACAAGTGTTCTACAGAGCTCATAGTGAACATAAGTAGAGAGGAGGATGGAGGTCTCCTGAGTTGCCTGAGTGAGATTGTGGACTGGATAGCCACACATCTCTACTCTTTCAGCTAGATTTCTGGACTTTGCCAGCTTGGGATCTTGCCTGCATTTACACAGCCTCCTTTCTGCACACACACGCACAAAGGAATAAAATGGGGGTAGGGGAGGAGTGGCCTGAGTTAAGGGAAGATGTTATGCCATGTCTCACTGACTCTCACCAACAGGAAAAAAAAAAAACTCTACTTCATAGATAATTGTCTGTGTGCTCATTACTGCAGAAGAAAAGTAGTTATAAAGTTCTTTGTTTTGCTTGGGAAGTGATCAGATTTGTTTGGTAATTGCCTGCCTGATCAAGAACCATTCTCTTCATGGTTAACCAAACATCAGCTGTACCCATTAGGGGTCGTTTTAAATATCACTGGAAGTGAATAGGCCCAATTACAACAGGAAACACATTTATGGACATGAAACTAGGACCAGAAACAGATTTGTCTTGTGTTTCAAAATTCTTCTTTTAGGAAATGTGAAGTGGCCTTTTAGAAAATCCTGTTTGAGTTCTCTTTAAAAATGGCTGGAAACCTGGATATTTTGAAGGCTTAAAAATAAAAATGAAATTATATGGAAAGTTGTAAATGAAAAATGAAATCCCTATTTTTACTTTCCTTGAGAGAAGGAAAAATAGTCTCCATATAAATTACTTCAGAGAGTAGTCCTTTTGCACAATTTTAACTTGCAAGAAAAAAAAAGGAAATCAAGAAAAAAAAAACCACTTAAATTTATGCCTGGTTCACTGTGAATTGGAAACCTCATGAATATTTTTATAGACCCTTCACACATTATACCCTCATAATTTAGTGTCTAATTTTGATAAAGAACTTATGGCACCTCTTAGCTTCTGCTTTCCCATGCAAGGTACCTACACACTTTACCTGATTGAGCAGTTTCATTTAGAGGCCTTTAGTTCTTCAGATAAAGAGTACATTTAGGCAGGACAGCCAAATGCTGGACTGGCAGAGGAGATAGTTCCCTCATTCTTGGAAGATTTAGACTGTGCAGGGCAGGGATGAGTGGGGAAAATCCCTAGATATTCATTCAATTAAACAGCACAGATCTGAAATCTGTCTTCAGAGGGGGTTGGGGATGAAAGTAGGCAACTCACTCCAGTATAAAACAAGAATTGATTTTCAAGTTCCTATAGCTCACTTGGTGCTAGTCAAGTCTTCTGGTTTAAAGTTTTAACCCTTTTCAGTTCTCTCTGGATTACCCTGGAGAAATAAATCAAATAAAAATCAAACATGTTCTATTCTGTATGGAGGAAATCAACCAACTAATGTATTGCTTTTTGTTGTTGTTTTATTCCCCATGGTTTAAAAAGTAATATTCCCTTTGACTCTTTCCTTTTGGAGGTGTATAGTTTGAATAAGCAGCACCTTGGACTAAGGAGAGACCAGTGCTCCTTAGAGTCTCTGTACTTCCCAGGGCACTTAGCAACCCTATAGCCTGCATGGAATCCCTGAGACTCAATGAGTCACTTAGTAAGGCTTAGTAGGTGAACTGGAAGCAGAACAGAGCAAGAGCAAGCTGGGACCCCACCAGCTGTGGAGCTGCTGAACCACTGTTGATTGAGATTGAAAGGGTGTTAAGGATGTTTGTTTTTCAGCAAAAAATGCATTTATTACTTATTATCTGTATCATGCTTTATCCTCCATGTTAACATGGGAAAAGAGGCCAAGAGATGGCAGCTTCTCACCCACTTTATACTCTTCTTGCTAAACAGGAACATTTTCACTCACAGAATGCCTAACCATTCACTTTGGTTTTAAAATGTTCTTTTAAATTTTTTTTCTTTATTGTTGGAAGTATTATAGATATGCCCCTTTGTGGTCTTTTCTTTTTTCCATTTACCCACTCCACCCCACACCTGCCCCTCCCAGGCCTTCACCACACTTTTGTCTTTGTCCATGGGTTATGCATATGTTTATATAAGTTCCCCACTTAATCTCTCCATCCCCACACCCCAACTTCTGCTTTCACTCAGTCTGTTCCATGCTTCTATATATCTGGATTTTTTTTTTTAATTTCAGAGGGGATGGGAGAGGGAGTGAGAGATAGAAACATCATTGATGACAGAGAATTATTGATTGGCTGCCTTATGCACACCCTGTAGGGATTGAGACCTCTACCCAGGCATGTGCCTTGACCTGGAATTGAACCGTGACCTCCTGGTTCATAGGTCAATGCTAAATCACTGAGGCCAGGCTGGTTCTATTTTGTTCATCAGTTTATTTTATTCATTAGATTCCATATATGACTGAGATTATGTGATTTATTTCTCTGACTGGTTTATTTTGCTTAGCATTATACTCTCCAAGTCCATCCATGCTGTTGCAAATGGTAGAGTTTTTTTCTTTTTTATAGCTGTGTAGTATTCCATGGTGAAAATGTACCACGGGTTTTTTATTAACTCATCTGCTGATGGGCACTTGGGTTATTTCCAGATCTTAGCTATTGTAAACTGCATTGCTATGAACATAGAGGTGCATATACTCTTTCTGATTGAAATTTCATGTTTCTTAAGATATATTCCTAGAAGTGGGATCACAGAGTCAAATGGGAGTTTCATTTTTGTTTTTTTGTTTTTTTTAGGAAATTCCATACTATTTTCCATAGTGTCTATACCAGTCTTCATTCCCACTAGTAGTGTAGTATGGTTCCCATTTATCCACATCTTCACCAACACTTGTCTTTGGTTGATTTGTTGATGATAGCCACTCTGACAGGTGTAAAGTGATACCACATTGTCTTTTTAATTTGCATCTCTCAGATGATTAGTGACTTTGAGCATTTTTTCATGTCTCTTGGCTTTCTTTATGTCCCCTTTGGAGAAGTGACCATTTTTTGACCATTTTTTATTTGGATTGTTTGTTTTTCTTTTGTTAGGTTTCTTATAAAGTGTTAGTTCCTTATAAAGGAGGCAAGAGCGTACAATGGAGTAAAGATAGTCCCTTCAATAAATGGTATTGAGGAAATTGGACAGATACATGAAAAAAGAAAGAAGGAAAGTAGACCACAAGCTTACACCATACAAAAGAATAAACTAAAAATGGGTAAAAGACTTAAATGTAAGTCATGAAATCATAAAAAATTTTAGAAGTAACCACAAGCAACAGAATCTCAAACATCTCTCTTATCAATATGTTTACTAATATATATTCTAGGGCAAAGGAAACTAAGGAGAAAATAAACAAGTAGGACTGCATAAAAATAAAAAGCTTCTGCACAGCAAAAGAAAAAGAAACCATCACCAATATGAAAAGAGAGCCCACAGTATGGGAGAACATATTTTGCAATGATGCATCTGATAAGGGGTTAATGTCCAAAGGAAGACAAGTAATCCAATTTTAAAAAGTAAAGGTTTATTGTTTTTTTAACTGTAACAACTGAGCATGAAGATGCATGGCTTCAACTTGTAAGGTCAGTTTTTTTTTCCGGTTCAGAGACATTTTTCCCAATAAACATTTGCTGGCAGTTCAGATCAGAGTATAGCCTGGCAAGCAGCCTAGGAAGCTGAGGGAGGAGGCCAGAATCCCTTAGCTTCGCATCCCTGAAAGCTGAAATCATAGACTGTCATTGGGTCTTCACAGCTGTCCTTGAGTCAAGACAGGACTTCCAAGTTGGAGAAGTTGAATACTGGGTCCAACCCAGAAAGTAGCAAGTACCACTATAGCCCTGGGAGACCAGAACATTAAGTTCTCTTACATCCTGGTTCCAGGCCACTCTCCTGTGGACTTTGGAGATTAGTTGGTGCTGGCATCTACAGAGTGAATGAACCCAGGCTGAGACTCAGCTTTCTGACCACAGTTGGCCTAGTTTCTTGACATAGTGAGCTACTGCTTCTTGCTTCCCAAGTAAAAGCCCCTGTCTTACTGGTTAGGCTTGGGTTTTCTTAGGGTGGAGGGCGATTCAGGCAAAATACTTTTACTCAGCATGTGCTTCTTCCATTAGCTATCGCTAAGCAAGTGCATAAAGATAGAGACGTCTAGCTAAAGTCAACTTCTTCAACTGGGGGTTTTGTTATAGGGTTGTTTTGTTTTGTTTTGTTTTGTTTAAATTTCTACTTCTGAGGGGACCCAAAGTAGAATGTAATGTTCCTAAAAATTAACAAAGGCTAAATTTGGCCTGAAGTATTCAGTAATAGTTCCTCTCCTGATCCAGGAAATCTGTTAGAAGACCACCAGGCTCTGGAATCTGTGCATTGGATAAGTTTAGAGAATAAGGGAGCTAAAGGAAGGTGAGAACTGTGGCCTGCAGTCAGGCTAAATCTGAGAGAAACATACTAAACTAAGTGGCAAGTCTCTAGCACTGAGTGGTGACCAGAAGGCTCTGAGCAGTGATTCTTTTTCCCCAGGATCTTCCCCAAGAAGCTCCAGATCACTCAGCCAAAAAGGCTTTTCCTGAGCTCTTTTTACACTCACTTTACTTCAGCCCCTCATCCTCAGGGGGGGGCTTGAGGCCTGAAAATTTGGGGCATTGACCACCCCCAGAAGAGGGCACAGGGAGCAACAGGGTGCGTCGAAAGACACTTTCTTTTACATATTCTTACTTTTTCTCACCAGTGTTTTACTTAATACACTTCATTATAAACCTGCCCCACCCCCCCCACACACACACGCAGTACACACACCTGCCTTCAAGTTAAAGAAGAAAAATATACAAGGAACACTGAAATAGATGTCAAGGAGTTTGCTGTAAGGTGGCAGTACGGTTGCTTTTGTACGATTCCTCTATCTAAGGTTATTGGAAGGGGATTTATAAGAGATAAGAGAGATATGAAGAGGGGAAAAATGAGTAAACAGAAAAAAGAGAATAAAAAGGGAGTAAAGAGAGTGATAAAGACGAATTGAAACAGCGGCTGAGAGAGAGGGGGGCAGGGAGGGAAGGAAAGATTCAGTAGTAAAACAAAGGGATTCAAGGAGAGAGACATAAAGAAAGACACACTGAAACTGAGCACAGAGTGGGAACAGAGCCCCATGGTCTTATATCAGTAGATGCCTCTGTGACAGAGATCTAGTCTGGCTTGTTGTTTCTGGAGAACTTGAAATCCAATGATTTTTTTTTCAAACCAAAATCCTCAACCCAAACCAACTCTGGTGCACTGGGCAGCCCAGCTAGTGTATGGTTGCTCTAGTTTATCAATAAGTCATCCAAAGGAAACGTGAGTGGTGAATCTACTCCCGATAAACTCAGTGTCACCAAACAAATAAACAAACAAACAACACAACTATTTAAAACTTTTCAATTCCAAAACAAAATGATGGGGAATGTAGAATTGAAGTACTGGTTTTAAAAAAAGAAAAGAAATTACTCCTGAGAAGATGCTTCATATCACTCTCTCTTTGCATGTTCTTAGACATTATTACTGAAAATATAAACCTGTGATAATTTTCACAATACACACAAAAACAAATACCTATTGTGAAAATTTTCTTCCAACTACAAAATTGAGTTAATCTAGGTAGTCTTTATAAAAAGGAACAAAAAGAAAGGATATATATGTGTCAGAGAAAATTATTGTAACATTTTAAGCTTCCCAAAATGGAAAGTAAGGACTGTTTCAGTTTAAGCTAAAGTTTTCTAAATCCACCTCCTTGCAATAAAATAAATCAGATCAAGTCCAAAATCAAAATGGAAATAAATTGTGAAGAATGATACCAAGTGCTTCAGTATTTATTAAAATGCTAGCACAATGAACATCCTAATCCAATTATTTTTCAAAGAGTCACTGGTAAACATTGCCTTGAAAAAAATCAATACCACTTTCCATGAGAAACATGTATACACACAATTTAAATGACTCTGGATTCACAATCATAAAATGGATGTGTAGTCCACCTTTCTATCAATCATTTTGGTGCTTCCAGGTGAGTTAATTTTTAGCCTGGCGTACAAAGTCCAAAGTTTGAGAATTGGAAATTATTTAATTGGCTTCAATGAAGTGGTTTAGTCAGTTCCCTAACTGAGAAGTAATCAGAATGTGTTGCCTCCAGGGTGTATATCATGGTCCTATGGACCCAGTTTTATTTCTAGTAAAGCCTGGCATTCATTTGCCAACTCACATAATCATTGACTTTGATTTTCTTTCATGTTTTCCTTCTCCTCCAGTAATTAAAACATGGTGAATTTAGACAGTGAATTCCTTGTTGTTTTCATTTGCTTCTCTTTTGAATCTTTCCTTGTGTACCTTTATTGCTTCATTATTAAGGCCTGCCCCTTTTCCCCTTGGAAGCAGTGATCAGGGTGTTCTAAATGTAGAAACATTCATGCAGGAGCAGCTTTTTTGTCTAGTAATATCTATCTGTCTGTCTACCATCTATCTATCTATCATCTATCTATCTATCTATCTATCATCTATCAACTATCTAATTTATCTAACCCTAATATGCAAATAGACTAAATGGCAGAAAAAACGAACAGCCAGTTTCTATGATGTGCTTTGACCACCAGGGGGCATGCACGGAACATGACAAGCATTGGCAGGATGGGGCAGATGACAGACCATTGCAGGCATAGGATGCAGTGGAATTGTGGAGCAGGTAAGCAGAGACACCATACCAAGGCAGGGCGCTGGTCGCTGTCATTGGGACGAGTCTCTGGTGGTTACTGAAAATTCTTTGCTTCTGCAAGCTGCTCAGCATTTGCACCCACAGCTGTTGCTAGAACCACTGCTTACAGTGGCTGCTGGTGCCCATCAATGGGTGTGAGCTGTGGTTGCAGGTCCAATTGCCCCTGAGGGGTTCTCCACCTGTCCCTGCTCCTGAGCAGCAATCAGGGTAGAGCCACCACTCATACCTGCTGACAGCCCTGGCCCCATTTGTTCTGCACCATCAGTGGGTGTGAACAAGGCAGGTGCTGTCAGCACGTGAGAGTGGCGGGAGTGGGGTTGCCTGTAGATAGCAGTCAGGGGCCACAGTGGGAGGGGCCAGGCAGGGGCATGGAAGATGGGTTGAGACCTGTCCCTGTGCCCACCACAGCCTTGTGGCCCACAGGCCCTTTCAAGGTGCACAAATTCATGCACTAGGCCCCTATTGTTAAGATATAAACCCTGAGCCAAACCGGTTTGGCTCAATGGATAGAGCGTTGGTCTGCGGACTGAAAGGTCCCGGGTTCGATTCCGGTCAAGGGCATGTACCTTGGCTGCGGGCACATCCCCAGTTGGAGGTGTGTAAGAGGCAGCTGATCGATGTTTCTCTCACATCGATGTTTTGGACTTTCTATCCCTCTCCCTTCCTCTCTGTGAAAAATCAATAAAATATATATTTTAAAAAAAGATATAAACCCTGAGAAGGAAGATAGTGGGTGAATTTAGGCATAGCTTGGCTTTAAGTTAGGTAGAATCAGTGTTTGCCTACCTTTAAGGTTTTTATAGACTTAGGAAAGAACTCTCAGCCTAATAACAAATTTTTCCCACTATTTGGTACTTCTGTGGAAGTTAGGTATTGAAAATCCCTGACCAAAAAGAGATCATTATGAAAATAGGGAAGTTTTTAAAACTTTATTCATTTGCCCTGAACATGAGTGTGGTGCCAAAGTAAGGAGGGAAATGTATAACAAGGAGGAAATAAAAATAAATTAAATGGACCTAGTTTATAAGTTCAGGAAGATTTCCTTAGTGGCAGGATATGTTTTTATTGAGCTCATTGTTGACCAGATTAGATAGAGCCAGAGGAAGGTGGCCCACTGATCTGAAGTCAGGTTTTTTACTTGTGTTGATTCCATGCAGAGTAATTTGATGAGAGAATGTCAGGGAAGGGTGTAAAATAGGCCTTTGCCTGGTTTCAGAGAGATACAATAATTATTCTTAAATACTATATTTTCCAAAAATTCATTGAGGGAATAAACTTGGTATATCCTTGTTTTAAGTGACCTGTGCTGGTGATGTTTTGCTAATTGTCAGGATTATTTATTTATTTAAAACTATCAAGCCTGTACTTGTAGGCATTTCTTAAATACTAGTCACTTTCTTTGGAGCTGATCCACAATGCATATTTGACAGTAATTCTGGCTCTTACCCTCATTCTTTTAAAAAGTTGTATGAAAGAAAATACAAAGAAAGGGAAGATTGAATGTGAGGAAAGGATAGGAAATGCATAAAGCATAAAATCCAAATTAGAATGAACCAAAATTAAAATCCACACACCACAAATGCAACCCATTACAAATTTTTTACTTCTTAGTAACCCTGATTGGGCCTTCAGTTCATATATGACTGTACAAATTCCAGTCGAGCACCAGAGAGATTATATAAACAAATACTAGATTTTACTCAACCTCATTATTTTAATGGGAAGTGTTTGAGGCTGAAAAGATGCAGGACACATTTACAATTATGTATTACTGTCACTGTGCCAACCAGTCAAAGACAGCTGAAAAATGAACATGCAATGTCTATTTTGGGAATAATCCAGTTCATATCTGGACTAGTTCTTTTTATTATTTATTGCCATTTTTTAATTTGTTAACTCTGCCCAAAATTAGTCAAGGACAAAATAGTCCTCACAGTTCTGGGGCAAAGGTCCTAAATCCAAACATTTTTAAAATTCTGCCAGCCATAAGATATTAATTGAATAGAAAAAAATGGGAAAATAGTTGTATGCTACAGTAAGAATGAGAAATATAATGAGCCCAAGAATAATGTAATTATTAGCATAGGAGGGCCTTTATCATTTGAGAGCAGTATGAACACATGATTAAATTCAAAGGAATAAATTTTCCTTCAGCTAATGGGTTGGCAAGCATAAGATTTAACTACCCAATTGCCCCATAAAAAGCACAAAATGAGTATAAACAATAATTTGTCTCCCTATTCTTTCTTCTCCAACTCTACATAGGAACAAAGGATTACAAAATTGACATGCATAACTCAATTGAAGCACAGAATTCTTGAGTGATTATATTAAATTTAGCTAAAGAGAAGTTGAGGAATTCAGTGTGAGAATTACCTTTAATATTTTTCAAAGTTTTTATTTATTTGTATTTCTTATTGAATTTATTGGGGGTGATCGTGGTTAATAAGATTACATCAGTTTCTGTAATAGTGTCAACAATAAAAATAAAGTAGAAAACAGCTAGACATTGGACAAATATATAGTGACAGAAGATGATTTGACTTTGGGTAGTGGCTACACAAATGCAATATACAGATCATGTAACATAGAATTACTTTTAATATTAATCAGGCCAGTTCTCTTAATTTCCTGGAGTGAAAACAAAGTTGTATGTTAGAGGTCTGTAATTAATAAATTTTATCTACTCACTATAAGAATAAGAACAAATATTACATTGGTAAATATCAAAAATATATTTCCAAATAGCAAGATGATAAAATCAGAATATATATTCTATCAGATCTATTTCTCATGGGCTTTTGAAACTCAAAAGCAATATTTTTATTTAATTCACTAATTCTATCTGTTAAAATAGATCTCAAATTTAAAAAACGTGACTACTATAAAGCCTCCTGAATTATTGAATTTGCTTTAGGATTTAACCAAAAGGTGGGGAAATTTCTTCCCCTTCTAGTATCTGGCCACAAAGGATTTATAGCTTTATAGATAATATAAATAAAGATCAGCATAATTTTTTCATATGGTACATAAATTTTGAATAACTATGTTGTATGTGTGAAACTCATTTATTATTGTATTTCAACTATACTTTAATAAAAGATGAATTATGTCATGTTTAAAATGTTAAAGATTAATACATTCTTGAAATTACACTTTCTCTTCAATTATAAAAAGAGCTGTGAGTGCTTACTTTGTTCTAGGCATTATGCTAAGTGGCATTTATATATTTTCTCTAAATTCCCATATATACACACAAACTTAAGAAACATACCCTATGATGATATTAGATGTAAAAAGATAAAAGCATAGAAAAACTTAATTAAAAAATAAAAATTTAAAAGATGTGTAAATCTCCTAGGAAAGTAGCAATTTAGAAGTTGAATGAGATCAGTCTGAATTCTACATCCGTGATGACGAACCTATGACACACATGTCAGTACTGACACGCATAGCCATTTTCGGTGACACACGGCCGCATGCAGTTGCATACAGAGAAATATGGGACCGCATGCCAAGAAGGACGTTTCACCCTCGCTACTGCAAGACCAGGTGCAGTAGCCCAGGATGAAACATTTGCTGTAGTGCAGTGTAGGCATTCTGTGCCAGAGTTCTGTAGGCCCAAACAACAGAACTCTGGCACAGAGTGTCTAGTTCTGGGACTTCTGGTTAGACCATTAGGGGATCTTTGACCTCACTTCTGGCCAGTGGAGCAGGGACCAGCAGAACGCCGCAGGGGACGCATCTCTGGGGGCCCCGTGATCACCATTACCAGCAAGCACATAACCACAGCAACTATCATCCAATCCACTGTTCTGGGGTGTCATGGATTTCTAATTAACCATCATTACTGAGATAAGTGAGGGGGAGGCTGGGAGAAGTGAGGGCCTGTGGTATGGGTGCCATTTCCTGCCATTAGAAATAGTGGCAGCCATCTTAATTTATATAAGGAACATCATTTTGCAGCATAGTGCCTACTCCATTTCACCACTATTACTATTGTGCATCCTTATTAACCTCTATTTCTGCTTAGTAACCCTGCCCTTTCCTAAAAGACAGTTACATGTGCCATCTTGTGGTCAGTTAGGCTAGTTAACCCTAATTGCCTACAGGGCTAACAGGCTAACTATAAATTCTATCTTCTGTCACTGCCCCCCTGATGGAAAACCCAAAAAATAAAAAACCAAGGTTAAGTAAAGGAAGTCGTCATAGCAGTAGCCGACCCTTTCAAATGACATGGACTGAGATGTACGGCATTATTAAAAAAAAATGGCAGATCATTTTGTGTTCTATGTACTGAAACAGTAGTAAGCAGAACTTGGAATATAAATCAACATTTTGGAACTAATCATGCCCAGCTCTTGAAAAAAAGTGAGAATGAAAGGAAGGAATGCATTTCCAGACAGCTACACCTTTATAAGAACCAATCTAATTCCATCCTTAAATTTAGAAAATGCTCTACAAATTTAACATCTGCAAATTTGAGCATTGCTCACTCTATAGCTCAGCATGGAAAAGCACTAAGTGAGGGGGAATTTATTTAAAAAAAAACTCTCCTAAGATGTGCACTAGTTCTATTTCACAATATGCTGAATAAAGATGCCATTATTAACAGAATATCTGAGTTACCAGTCACTAGAAATACCATAAAAAAACGAATAATGAAACGGAACACAAACGTGAAACATCAATTAAAGAGAGATACAAGTAATTGTAAATATTTTTCAATCTCTCTTGATGAAACTACTGATGTCACATCACCTGCTCAGTTGGCCATTTTTGGTCGATATTCTGATGATCTCACAATGAGAGAAGAGTTGATAAAGTTAGTGTCAATGCCAACAAGTACATCAGGAAGCAAAATATGTAAGGTTGTTATACAAACATTCCTGGACCTAAGCATTGATATCTTTAAAGTTGTGTCAGTGACCACAGATGGGGCACCAAACATGGTGGGGAAAAAAGTCGGATTTGTCAAATTGCTTATGAAAGATATTGGACATCCAATTGTGCCTTTTCATTGTATTATCCATCAAAAGGTTTTATGTGCCAAGGCAACATTCACTGACTTAAATGACTTAATGTCAGTTGTTACAAAAATAGTTAATTTAGTAGCTGCTTGCCCCCTTTCACAAGCGAGAATTTTCTGCACTTTTACTGGATTTTGATTCCACCTACAGTGGACTGCTGATGTACAAAAATGTAAGATGGCTGAGCCGAGGCAAAGTTCTTGAGCGCTTTGTGAAGTGCTTTGAAGAAATTAAGGTATTTCTTGAGAATAAGGATCTGGGAAACTTTTCTCAGCACAATGATGACAAGTGGGTCAACACCCTGATATTTTTTACAGATCTCTCTGTTCATATTAATGAACTGAACTTAAAGTTACAAGGTTTTGGCAAAAGTATTGATGTTATGTTTGGATACATGAAAGCTTTTGAAATTAAACTTAAAATTTTCAAGCGATATGTAAAAACTAAAACTTATAAGTACTTTCCTCAAGTAACAAAGTATTTTGAGAAGGCCAGTGCAGCTGTGCAAAATTAAATGGAACCCTTACATATAAAGTACCAGCATGTTTTAGACTCATTACTTGACCAGTTCAGTGATAGATTTAATCAATTTAGAAGCCTAGAACAGACCATAAAAATAATTAAACATCCTGATGTAGTAGTATATAGAAGTTTGAAATTAAATGGTTTCCAATGGATGCAAATTGATAATTTGGAGATGCAACTTGCAGAATTTCAAGACAGCATGTGGGCTCAGGTGTTTGTGGACTTGTGGTCAAAGCTTGAGAATCTGGAAAGGTGCCGCTTGGAGAATCCAGAGGAGTGCCACTACAAATAGGAAATTTGGAGTGTCTGGAACCAATTACCAGACACTTTTAGCACCCTGAAAAATATAGCATTGGCTTTACTCACAATTTTTTCCTCTAAGTACTTTTGTGAGACCTTATTCTCAGAGTTAAATAATATAAAAAACCAACAAAAGAAACAGATTGACACATGAAGTTAGTAGCGCTTGCTTCGGCTTGAAGTGTACAAAACACCAATCTTCAATTGAACATTCAGCCAATGAAATTCAGCAACAAAAAAGTCACTAATAGGCAGGTTAGTTAAAGAATTCCCCCTCCCCCTCACTTATCTTAGTTCTTGGCACCCCACACAAGTTACATAATATCAAGACCAACAAAAGAAACTGACTGACAGATGAACAAAGAAGTCACTAAGCAGGTAAGTTAAATAATTAGTTTTTGGTTTATTAAATACAGTTATATATTACAATTATACATTTTTATTATTTAAACTATAAATATCGCAAAATTATGTGTTTTTTTTCTCGAAGTGACATACCATCAGAGTTATGCTCGTTTTTTTGGCGAATTTTGACACACCCAGCTCAAAAGGTTGCCTATCACTGTCCTATAAGATGTACTGCTTGAATCTTATTACTTTTTGTTATTTCTAATAGTCCTAAGAATTTGTGTTGAAAGTAAAGTTTACTTTCAAGTTTTATGATTCTGGGATAGTCTACAGGTCATAATTTTCCTATTCATAGAACCAGTACTGTTGAAGAAGGATTGGAAGGAGGAGAGGAAGAAGAAAGACTAGAAGAAAAGGAAGGTGATATTCCAAATTTTTATCAAGATGAGTGCATTTGTCAGGGTTATTTAGATTGCAAATGATGGTAACCCAGCTGAAACTCATTTAAACAAAGATAATTATTAGTTCAGTAAAGTTGAACTCAGATGCTAAAAAGGATGTTGTAAGGGATCTGACTCTGCATTTTATGACTATGCTTTCCTGGGGGTTCATTCTAGGTAGGCTTTCTCAGCCCAAGTGACTTGTACACTGGTCTTGCACAGTGAGCTCCACTCTGCACCTCTAGTGCAGTGGTTGGCAAACTGCGGCTCGTGCACCGCATGTGGCTCCCGAGCCGGAGTTTGCTGACCACTGCTATATACATCAGTAGTTCCCAACCTTTATTTGGCCATGCCCCACCTAAGCATCTCTAAAATCCTGATGCCCAAACTGTAACATATAATTCTTGTTATTCAAAAAATAAATTCCTATTCATGTGGAAGAAGCCTAAAAGGCCATTAACTTGGTCTAAACAAGCTTCCAAAGAACATGGCATCCATGAAAGTGAAAAATGAAAGAATGAAAGGACAGTTGAAGTACTGAGGAAGAAATCACTAAGAAATTGTTAAAAATAATAATAATATGAAGTGATATGAAAAATAGCAAAAATTTTCAAAACATAAAATAGAGAACTGAAATGCATAAATATGTCAAAATATATATTTATATATTGTATATGAGGCCCCTAGAACCATAAGAAACATAAAAAATTCACTGTTAATAACTCATTCTTAAATTGCCCTGCACCTTTGGAAAGCATATGCACCAGGTTGGGAACCATTGGTATAGATAGTGTCTTGCCCAGACCTGCATGCTGACCAGTGGATAACTGATTATTAAACCATACCCTTTAGCTGTAATTAACCCTTTGCCATATTTCCAGATTAGCAGATGCTTACCTGGTTGCTTGAAAATCTTCACATGGACTAGCTGCATGTGCCTTCTCCCTTGCCCCCCCCCCCCCACCATATCTGTCACCACGCTTGTACCTAAGAAGCTGAAACAAAAAGTGTCACAAAAAGGTTTTTACTGTGAAACTCCGGTACTGACATATCATCAGTTCATTCAAGTTCCATTATATTTTTAGAGCTGGATTCACTTTAAATGTCCTTTGATCAAATGTATCAGAGTAGAACAGGAGAACCTTTCTGAAAAGGTGCAATTGTCATTATCTAACTGCAAGAGTCCATAGATAGCTGGTTTCTTATTTCTGATGAAAAGTGGAAGACAAAATCCCACACATACAGGTAAAATCTTAGATCTGCATGAATAAACATGCTCCTTGGAAGTGGTAGACAATTCTCTTCCTGACAAAAAGAAGATGGTTTTATCTAATTTAAAGAAAAGTAAAACCCAGCCCAGGAAGATATACCAAGAAATGCTGGAATCAATTATTTGAACTGAACATTTTGAAGTGTCTCATCCTTGAGAGCAAAATTCCCATTGGGGCTCTACTGGTGGCCCTGAAATCCTTGTTTGTTGATTTAAGTCATGTGAAAAATAAGAGACTGTGGGTGAGAATACTGTGTTCCTGTACAGGCATTAGTTGAGGAACTCAAATTACATGGTTATTGACAATGTACATCTGGGAACCTCCTACCTGTCTCTTAACTCCTCACCTGGGTAGAAAGAATAGACTAACATGCTGCCTACCAGTTTGAGACCCAAACTTCAGTAGAATGTCTCCAGAAAGCTTGTGTGCCTCTATGTTTCTTCAGCTCAGTCACTGGAGAATAGAAGACACTGATACACTTCTCTGGATTTAATTATATAACATTTGCACTTTTGTTGAAAAACTGGCCCCTCGTTGGCAATTATTTCCTATGTTCTTGGATTTTACAATGTAATGTAAAACAGTAACTTTGTGTATCCCACCTCCTCACTATCCCGACCCCCTTTCCAGCTAAACCCTCAAAATCAGTCCATCCCTGCTCCCTGTCAGACTCTGAAGAGTAACTCAAGGTGTTCTTTTGTGTTTCCAATAGTTTCCAATACAAACAGTGGAGGTTGGAACCAGCTGGGTATTCATTCAATTGGATGCAAGAGCACCTCCCAATCTGAGCTGCCTGAGACACCATTGGCGGCAGGTCAGCCAGTAAGAGGCCCTGACTTGCCAATCTGTGCACTCTGCCATGTCCTGGAATCAGGGAGTTAAGGACTGATAGTCCACACTTGTCCATTGGGAGGGAGGAGACAGCAGAGGAAAGGGGGACTAAACTCCAAAGGACTTTGGCTTCAGTTTGATCTTCTTTTCCTTTCATCCTATTCAAAGAAATTATATATATATATATATATATATATATATATATATATATATTACACACACACACACACACACACACACACACACACACTTTTTTTTCTTTGAATATTGATCCAGATTTTTTTTCTTTCTGATTGTGGGATTATTTTCTCTCTTCAGTCTTCTGCACTCTCCCTCCCTCTCCCTTCTTAAAGCAGTTCAGGTTGAAACTTTGCAGTGCACATTCCCTTCTTCCCCTCCAGGGATGGCTCTGAGCTCTCGGGCGCAAGCCTTCTCAGTAGAAGCCTTAGTGGGGAGAACCAGCAAAAGAAAACTGCAAGATCCAAGAAAGGATGTGCAACCTGAGCTACTGGAGAAAGAGAGGGGAAAGGAGGAAGAGAGAAGCGGCGACACAGGGAAGAAGAGCGAGCAGCCAGGTAAGTACCCCTATCTCTCCCCAAAACCCTGCTATTGGAGTTTGCTGGATCTGCAAGTTCCAGCCTAGCCTAAGACGTTACAGAAAGATGAATGTCCTGGCCTAGAAGAATGGACGATATCGGGCCCGCGGGGACACCTTGTCCACTTGGCTGAAGGGGAAGTTTCAGAGCCTCCGAGTTCAGCCTGTAATTTTGTGGTTCATTTACAGTGAATGGGAGGGTACTCACATGTTTGTGGAGAAGTGAGACTCTCCAACTTCCCTGATACTCTGAGAGCCTCAAGGTGGTTGTTTCTCGGGGTAGGAAGCAGGGCATACACCCCAATTACAAGAAATTTAAGCCTCAGGGACCGAAAATATCCTAGAAAGTAAGGATGGGCAAATTTGAAGAAGGACCATGCCTTTAACAGAGCGCATCATGAACCCGTTTATCTCCATCAGGAGACAACAGTGGATGTTGTGGGGACCTTGAGGATCAGCCTCCAAGGTCCCCTGGGAAGAGAGGAGGTGGGTTGGCTCCGAGACAGGCATTAGGGAGAAGGTGGTGTGAACCAGGAAGCTTTCTTGAAAACTCTAGGCGTCTTGGTATCCAACAGAAAAGCGACCCAAGACAGAGTCCTCAGCTACTTTCTCAGGTTGCGGAGGCCCTGGAGGAGGCCACGGCGGCAACTGTGGCTGCGAGGGCGGCGGCAGCGGCGGCGGCGGCGGCTGCACAGGCGGCGGCTGCACAGGCGGCGGCGGCGGCGGCGGTGGCGGCACAGGCAGCGGCAATGAGGATCTCAACAAGGGTGCAACTCTGGAAGAGACAGATGCTATCCAAGTGGAGCTTCAAGGATCTGAGCTGTGGAAGAGATTCCACGCCATTGGGACTGAGATGATTATTACCAAAGCCGGCAGGTTCGGCTCTGCTCAAGTTAAGGGTCACTCACAGTAGTTCCTTATTGTTCCGCTCTCCCAAAATGCGATGCCCAGCTTTATGCTCTAGCACTCATCCCCCCATGTCCCCACCTCGACAGGCATTAGAAAGCCACTGCCTCTCAATTGCCCAGATCAGGATGTGCCTGGCTTATGTTAATGGCTTCGTATTTCTTTTTTGTACATTGTGACTCCAAAAATTCATTCTTTTTGTGTGATATATGACAAAAATTAAACCTGCCAACCCCACATCTTAAGCTTATGGCCATAGTACTCTGTTAAAGCCCCATAGTTTTCAGAGACAATATCCCATCTACCATCTTCCCAAATCATCATCCCTAGCCCAGGCCAGTTAGAGATGGAGCTTTCCCACTTTGACCTGGTGCCATGGGGCTATATTTTAGGGGCAGCTGGGCAACTTTGTGTGTGTCAACCCTCCTAATTTCAGTCTTTTTCAAATCTGCCTTCAAAAAGTTCCACTGAAAACTCGAGAAAGGGAAGTAGGATTTCTCTCTTACTTTCTCTGCTATAGCTTTTCTTTATGGTGGTAGTGGGGAGTGGGGTGGACAAAGTCTTGTGGTAAGGATATTCTACTCAAATCAGACATCCTGAACTTATTCAATCAAGTATACAACTAACTTTCTTTGTTCCTGTAGAAAATGCCATTCCCTAAACCTGTCCTAGAATGGGAAGTGTATTATGAATTCCTTCACTTCTCATTTGACACCCAACCCGGCCACACTTGAAATGTCTCTAAAAGCACCCAGGTCAGTTGCTATTTCTCTTTTACAGGCGGATGTTCCCCTCTGTTCGGGTCAAGATGAAGGGGCTGGACCCAGGGAAGCAGTACTATGTGGTCATGGATATAGTGCCTGTGGATTCCAAGCGCTATAGGTAACCAGGCCCTAAGTTAGAGTACTACAGGCTCAGGCTGGGAATAGAGATTCTGGTCTTTGGAACCTGAGGGTGCTATTTTGAAAACTCTAAAACTCTATCACAGGTAAGGGAAGTGGGATTGCTTTCCTGTGGGATTTGAGAGTCAAATTGTCTTGATCAAACCAAATTGTCTTGTTCAAACTGGGGTTCAGAATGGGAAAAGGCCATTCCTCCTTTTTCATCTCCTTTTTGTAAAGAGGTGCCATTTGCTTCTTCATTGTCTCCCAGACCTCTAGTCTATCCACTGCTCTGGCCTTGTCTGTGTAAACTGCAGAATGTGCGGATTCAGATGGCTGTTTGATGGAAGCTTGGGAAGAAATGCCTGCAATTCTGCATCCATACTGGGCTCTGGGTTGTGCTACTTTGGCAGAAGGTCCTAGAGTAATGCCCTCATTTTCCATCCAATGCTAGTCTAGCAGTTACTGTACTAGGTCCATCTTTTCTTTCTTAGCCTCTTTCTGAAGCAGAGGTCAGGTCACAGAGAGTACAAGAAAACTTGTCTCTTTCTATAAGCACTCTATTTAGTGCTATCTAAAAGTGTCTGAATTAATAAAAAACCAAGAGGCCCAAAGTGTGGGCCTGCTAACACTTGGGCTTAAAAGCTATGGGGTTTATGCAGGAGCCACTGCACTCTCGTTGTGAGCTGAGAACTGTGAGCTTTCTACTGAAATGGGTGTCTAGCCTTTCTAGGAGACAGCTAGGTTTCGAGGTCAAGGAAAAAGTGCAGCTCAAGAGCCTGCAGGAGCAAATGTCTGGGAATAACAACAACAACAAAAAGCTGTTAGCCTCTAGTATTTGAGCTGTCTTGAAAATGCTCTGCACAACCAAGGGGATGAAATTGGAAATACTGTGAAAATCATCCCAGAGGCCGCATGGGGCAGAGTTCATGGGGATATACTGATATGAAGCCTTGCTGGCAAAAGTGCTTCCACAATGACTCCTGGAAGTGAAGTGAATAGTCACCTTCTTCACCTCCTCTGCTTCTTCCCTGACACTGGCCCAAGGCGTGAGAATTTTTCTGGCGACTCAATGAGATAAAATGGGTTAGATTAATTTCTTTTTCAAACCAGACTGAAATCCCATGACATTATACTTGTTCTGGCACTGCATTGCGTTTTAATGACATATGCTTATTTACAGTGTGCTTTCTGTCCCTAAATGATCTTTGGAAATCAAGTTTGAACTTCTAACTTCCTTTGGGATTAGCTGGCAAACCTTGGCTGAGGCCATTTGGACCAGATCTTGGCCGCCTTCTTCTCATGCCCCTAGATTTGGCTGGCTGTGCCTAAGGTTACATTTCCCTCACCTTTTTTAGGTATGTGTACCACAGCTCTCAGTGGATGGTAGCTGGGAATACTGACCACTCCTGCATCACTCCCAGGCTCTATGTTCACCCAGATTCGCCCTGCTCAGGAGAGACCTGGATGAGACAGGTCATCAGCTTTGATCGCGTGAAGCTCACCAACAATGAAATGGATGACAAAGACCAAGTAAGTGTGCAATCTTTTGCCCTGAGAAAGGGAGAGAGATGCTAAGGCATCAGCGAGGAGGTCGTCCTGGATATGCCAAGGAGGCTTCTTCCAAATGAGTTAATTGTGCTCTTTAAGAACTGACACCTCAGCCTACCAAGCAATTGTTGTGAGCTCTGCTTGCCTTTTAGTAGATGGGTATCTTTGGTGTGGCATGATGTGTTGAAAGTCTCCTTTCCAGCTACCTACATAGATGGCCTTTTTAAGTCACTTCCATCTTGAGCTTCTCAGGTGTACACCTTCCCCACCCTTCCCAGTCTGGCCCTATGCCAGCCACACAAGGAAATAGGCAATATCCAGAAATTAAGAGGTGGAAAATGTCAGATGGTTGCCCATCAGTTACCATTAGCCCAAGGAATTTATGGCAGGCAATCAGATCCCAGTGACACTTGGGTACATCACATGGTTACCTACATTTAGAAAAGCCCCTAGTAATGGAATCAAAACTGATGGCTCTGATGCCCTGGTGCAGAACTCCCTTAGCTCTGTGTGTCTCTGCCTGGAGCAAAATGGCAGAGAAAAATCCTTGTGTGTGACTAGCCTTTCTGGTTTAGCTTTACTTTTGTGTGTAGGCAGATTGGGGGTGCTGGTGAGAGGAGGATAGTATTGGGGAGGGGAAGCCAATTTCTAGGCAGTATTTGATCATTTATCCTGCAGATCATTCTGCAGTCTATGCACAAGTACAAGCCCCGTGTGCATGTGATGGAGCAGGACAGCAGAGTCAGCCTTTCCTGGATTCAGTCCCTGCCCACCGAAGGAGTTAAAACATTCTCATTTGAAGAAACAGAGTTCACCACGGTAACAGCTTATCAAAACCAGCAGGTAAAGCTAACTAGATCCCTGACAAGCAGTGGTGGTCTCAGAGTGACATGCAGAATAGAGGAAAGTTGCATTCTATGGATAGAATTTTCTTTGATTAAAAAAAAACACACAACAACAACCACAATATAGTCTTACTGCACTTTTACCAAGGCATGTAGGGGAGGCTGGAGGAAGGTCAATGGGGAGAAAAGAGATATATGTACTACTACATGTAATACTTTAAACAATAAAAAAGGGGAAAAAGCAGGTAAAGCTAACTAGATCCCTGACAAGCAGTAGTGGTCCCAGAGGGACTTACAGAATAGAGGAAAGTTGCACTATATGGATTGAATTTTCCTTGATTTAAAAAACAACAACAACCACAGCGTAGTCTTATTGCATTTTTACCAAGGTATGTTTGATTGTGTATTATGTGGATCTTGTGATTAAGAAAAGAACAAAACAATGTGCTTGGAGAAAAAGAAAATAATCATTATAAAGTTGACCTAAAATACACTTGTATTTATTTAATATGCCAGAATACATGTTGAAAAGTGTTTTATGGTTCTGTAACCATTTAAAAAATGGAGACAGTGTTATTACCAGTGCAATTACTTTATCTTTCTCTCTCTTTTGATTTCATAGATTACCAAACTGAAAATAGACAGGAATCCTTTTGCTAAGGGATTTAGAAATCCTGGAAGAAACAAGTAAGCAATATAACAATCACATCTAATACTTACACAGCCCTTTTCACAGTTATTACAGATAATAAAAGTGTGGATCAGAGACTCAGAGGCCCTAAATTTTGTAGCTAGTAAATGATAGGAAATGGAACTAGATTTTTTGTCTCCAAAATCTTGCTTCCTCCCACTCCTTCCCCAATCCACTTTTAAGATATTGCTTATTCTAGCTTCATGAGTTTTTTATTCAAGGAATAATTACTCTGGATTTTATTTACAAGTCTAGCTATAAAAGAATGATATTTCAGATAATCACCCCTCAAAATAATAACAAAATAACTCACAAGTTTACATAAATAATTATTTTCAGGAAAAACATTCTGGACTTGCTGAAGTTTGAATCTCTTTTTCCAGGGGTGTATTGGAAGGACTTTTAGAGACCTACCCATGGGTGCCTTCTCTCACTCTGGATTTTAAAACTTTTGCTTCAGACACACAAAGTAAGAAGCATTTTATTAATATTTATTTTTAAATGTTCATGAAATAACTACAGACAAAGCTTTTATACCAAAATACTACACAAGAAGATAAGTACATGTTAGAAAATATGTGATTATAAGAAAGTGGGTATATATTTATCTTGATGAAGAGGTAAGAGGCAAAAAGGGAGAAGAGTTGGCATGAAGGAGAAGAGCAGAGACATGGTAATGGTGAATTTATTGACTTCTGTCTTCTTGAGATCTCCAGATCTCACCTAAATTCTTTAGCATCTTACTATTCATATTCTTCAGAATCTGTCTGCGGTGTATTAGTAGACTTATTTGCAAATATGTTAGATATGGAAATAAATACTTTGTGCTTTATGAGAAACAGTTATTACATGTTAAAATGACTCATTAAATTAAATTAATTAAAAGTTTTACCATACTTAACTCTACTTTTTCTTTTTTTCTCTTATCAGATTCTTTTTTTGTTGTTGTTTTTTGTTTTTTGTTTTTTATCTTTATTGTTCAGTTTATTAATTACCTTGTTCCCTTTTTTTTCAACCTATAGTTCCCCTCCACCTGGTACCCATCCCACCCTCCACCCTCACCCCCCTCCACTGTCCTCTCCCATAGTTGCATGATTTTTGTCCAGTCTCTTGCTGCACTTCCCACACCCTCTTTCTCCCCAAGAGTTGTCAGTCCATTCCCTCTCTATGTCCATGATTCTGTTACATTCACCAGTTTATCCTGTTCATCAGATTATTAATTCACTTGATTTTTAGATTCATTTGTTGATAGATGTGTATTTGTTGTTCATAATTTACACTTTTATCTTTTTCTTCTTCCTCTTCTTAAAGAATATCTTTCAGCATTTAATAAAATATTGGTTTGGTGGTGATGAACTCCTTTAGCTTTTTCTGCATGATAGCTTTGCTGGATAGAGTAATCTTGGTTGTAGATTCTTGCTGTTCATCACTTTAAATATTTCTTGCCTCTCCCGTCTGGCCTGCATCGTTTCTGTTGAGAAATCCGCTGACAATCGTATGGGTGCTCCCTTATAGGAAACCATCTGTTTTTCTCTTGCTGCTTTTAATATTCTCTCTTTGTCTTTTGCTCTTGGCATTTTCATTATGATGTGCCTTGGTGTGGTCCTCTTAGGGTTCCTATATATTGGGGTTCGGTGTGCTTCTTGGACTCCTAAGTCAATTTCTTTCACCAGGTGTGGGAAATTTTCGGTCACTATTTCTTCAAATAGATTTTCATTGTCTTGCTCTCTCTCTTTTTCTGGCACCCCTATAATTCGGATGTTGGTATGCTTGAGGTTGTCCCAGAGGCCCCTTACACTATCTTTAAATTTTTGTATTCTTTTGGTTTTTTGCTTTTCCAGCTGAATGGATTTTACCTCTTTGTATTTCAAGTCTTTAACTTGGTTCTTGGGGTGCTCCAGAGTACTTTTAGGTCTTTGTATAATATTTTTTATTTCAGTCAGTGTATGCTTAATTTCTGGTTGGTCCTTTTTCATATCCTTGAGAGTCTCCTTCATATCCTTGAGGGTCTCCTTCATTTCCTTGTAGGACTCATTCATTTCCACGTTGGTCTTGATCGTTTCCTTGCAGGTCTCATTCATATCCTTGAGGGTCTCGTTCATTTCCTTGTAGGACTCATTCATTTCCTTTGCGGTCTTGCTTACTTCCTTATAGGCCTCGACCTTTTGTTGGAGCCTCTTGAGAAGCTCTATAACCGTGATTTTGAGTTCCATGTCCAGTCGTGTTTTTTTTTCCTCCATTTCTTTCACATCTGATTTCTTTCCATGTCTCTGCATGGTGGCTGCTTCCCTGAGTTGGTCAATTAGCTTTGTGTGGTAGATGTCCTACTAGGGACAGTGGCTCAACCTCCCCAGTTACCTGAGGTGGATATGGGTTGCACAGTCTTGCTGAAGTTAAGCTCAGGTTAATTGTTGTTAGCACTTGGAGGGGTTGACCTCCAGGCCAATTGTCTGTGAAGCTCAGCTGTGCTCAGGTTGGATGGGAGGAGTCTCCGGGCCAAGCAGACAGCGTTAGCTTTGCCCTATGCGGCCCCAGGGACTCTGTTCCAGGGGCAATGGCCGCCAGCACCTCTGAGAGAGAGCCGCTGCCGAGCTCCACCAGCTGCCAGGGAATTCAGACTCTCCCCAAATGAGTCTGCATGCCCAATGTCTCACCCAAGGTCGTAAAACAAAGCAGTCTGACGGTTTTCTGAATGAGAGAGCAAGTCGCAGATTGCTCTCTGCGCGGTCACGCAGCTGAGCTGTTCTCGCAAGCTGCCTTCTCTGCAATCTCTCTGCGTGCGAATCTTTCAACGCTGTCCGCCACCGCTCCTCCGAGTCACAGTGTCTTATTTTCACTTTTATTTGTGGAATTTTCACTCAGCCAGCTTTCTGGTGATTCTGGAAGGTGTTTGTTCTTTGTTAAGTTGCAGTATTAAAATTGCTGAGTATGACAGCAAGATAGGTGTTTTACCTATGCCGCCATCTTTCTCTTATCCTTAGCTCTACTTTTTCTATTGTTGTAGTTGGAAAAATTAATTTTAAAAACAATACTAAGCCATTTCAATTAGCTTAATTACCACAAGCATTTACAATATTTGTAATGTATTGTTCTCAGGTAGGACAATAAATGACTAAATAAAAATCATAATTAGACAATTCAGGCTTTCTCATGAAAGAATATATACCTTCATTTACTCTGATATTTAACAATATATAAAAGAGCTTACTTACAAGTGAGGAGGAATTATTTTATCCTTTTTGTCTTTACTTCATTAAAGTTCTTGTGTTTTTTTTTTAATCTTTGTTTTAGAACATAAATTCTAGGTTACAATTACCTTGATAAATCATCAATATTACAGTTAGGTTGAGTTTTACACAGTACCATAACCAATTGAACTGTGAAGAGATCAAATCTTATCATTTGGCAAAACATTTTACTGGATTGACTATATTAATTTGGTCTGGAGGATTGCATACAAATATTTTTTGTATTATCACTTTAATAGCATCAAGGCAGCATGTTTTTAAAAAAAGATCCAAGTCAATACAAAGTGCACAAATAAAAAAGTTGATTATAATGAATTGATATTTAAATAGAACATTCTCTTAATTATTTAAGATGTCCAGAATGCTCTCAAATAGCAAAGAAAATAGGTACCAACTTTTTAAAATAATTTTTAATGTTTAGGTATAACATATATTTACCACCCTGTTGATAAAGAATTAGTCCATGTACATAAAATAGAAAAACAACAGTAACACACACACACACAAAATTTGATTATGTTCACTCAATAACAAGTCTTTGCAATTCAAACACAAAAAAAAATAAGTGAAAAGTTTAGATGTTTGTGGACCTTATAATTATCCCTAATTTTAGTAGATGCTAGGCAACTATAAAAGGTCACCTGACAATACTGATTTAAACATTTTCATTTTCATCTTGATGTTTTTTAAACTGCAAAAGTGTCCTTAACTCTTGATATAGTGTACCATGAAAGTCTTTTTTTCATGTATGAAAAAATCAAATGCATTTAAACATATACTTATTTATTTTATTGAATTTATTGAGTGGCATCCTATACTAGTATAATAAAAGCCTGTTATGCAAATTGATTGAACAGTGAAATGATCAGTCACTATGACAGGCATGACCACCAAGGGGCCAACAGTTGATGCACTCCCACAGGAGGAGCATCGCTCAGCCAGAAGCTGACCTATGGCTGGCAAGCACAGCAATGGTGGGAGGAGTCTCTCCTGCCTTTGCTACATAGGGGGAGAGGGTAAGGTGAGAGGGGTCCCAGACTGAGAGAGCCCAGGACTATGACAGGGAGGATCAGGCCTAAGCTGGCAGGCAAACATCCCCCAAAGGGTCCCAGACTGCAAGAGAGCACAGGCCGGACTGAGAGACACCCCTCCCCTAAGTGCATAGATCTTGTGCAACAGGCCTCTAGTTAATTAATAAAATTTTATAGGATTCAGGTGCATAAGACTATAATACATCATCTATATAATGCACTGTTTTAATTTGTAAAGATTACTTTCATGTGCATTGATTTTTTATTATCAGACTGTTGCTTTCTATAGAACCCCAAACAACTAATTTGTTTAATTTAGTCAAGAAGGAGGGGGTTAGGGGGACTGGAGGGAAGAAGGTAAAAGGATTAAGCAAAACAAACAAGCAACAAAAAATATATAACACATATACACAGGCAATAGTGTGGTGATGGCCAGAAGGAAAGGAGGTGGGGGATAGATGGATATGGACAAAAGTGGGGTAAGGTAAACAAAAAGAGATTTTGCTTGGGACAAAGGGCACATGATGCAATGTGCAGATGATGTTTTATTGCAGTGCTTCTCAACCTTTTTAGTGCCATGACCCTTTAATACAGTTCCTCATGTTGTGGTGACCCCCAACCATACAATTATTTTCGTTGCTACTTCATAACTGTAATTTTGCTACTGTTATGAATCTTAATGTAAATATCTGTGTTTTCCAATGGTCTTAGGCTCTACAGCAGCAGTTCTCAACCTGTGGGTCATGACAGGGTCACCTAAGAGCATAGATATTTACATTACGATTCATTAACAGTAGCAAAATTACAGTTACGAAGTAGCAACAAAAATAATTTTATGTTTGGGGGCCACCACAACATGAGGAACTGTATTAAAGGGTCGTGGCATTAAAAAGGTTGAGAACCAATGTTTTATTGAGTTGTACTCTTGAAAACTGTATGTGTTAATGTCACCCCAACAAATTCAATTAAAATTACGTTTGAATTTTTATGAGGATTAAATTAAATCTGTATATTGCTTTGGGTAAGATGGCTTTTTAACTATGTTGATTCTTCCAATCCATGAACACGGGATATTTTTACATTTTGTAGTGTCTTTTTCAGTCTCTTTTAATAACGTTTGTAATTTTCAAATTGGTAGCATTTCTGCTGATGTAATTATTTTAGAACTTTTATGGATTTACTGTGAATTTTATTGGGGGGGGGGGTTCTACACAATTAGAAAATAGCCACAGCCACTCACCTCTTAAGGATAAGTCTTCTTCTATTTTTGGCTTTTGCTGAGATGGCAATGCCCTTAAGCTTTTCAGTGTTCTGTAGAAGTCTATTTGTCTGAGGTACTGTTAGTAAATGCATTTTATGTTTCTGAGGTCCTGATAAAGGATTTTATATCCCAAAAATAATAATAATAAAGTTTTGTAATTTTCAGTAATAGGTATTTCATGTTCTTTGTTATGTTTATTCAATAAAAATAAAAAAATGGAAAAGGAACTTTAGTAATATTTTTTTTAGTTAAAAAAAGAACTAGTTTATATTTATAAGATACTAGAGGTCCAGTGCACAAATTTATGCACCAGTGGAGTCCCTCAGCCTGGCCTGTGGAATCAGGCCAAAACCGGCTCTCTGACATCCCCTGAGGGGTCCCTGATTGGGAGAGGGCACAGGCCAGGCCGAGGGACCCCACCAGTGCACCATCAGGGCTGAGGAGGGTTGCTGGAGGTTGGCCAATTGGGGAGGGAGTGCAGGAAAGCTCCAGAGCATGTCTAGCCAGTCTTGTTCAGTCCAGATTGGCCACGGCCAGACCTCAGCAACAAGCTAGCCTACCAGTCAGAGCACCTGCCCCTGGTGGTCAGTGTATGTAATAGCGAGCAGTTGAGTGGCCTTAGAATATCATTAGCATGTTACACTTTGATTGGTTGAATGGACAACCCGACGACCAGACACTTAGCATATTAGGCTTTTATTATATAGGATAATTGGTTCTTGGTCATACTTAATTGGGCTTCTTTGTAATTCATTGGGTAAATATTGCCTAGCACAGCTCTTGCACATAGTGAATGCTTGATACATGATACATAATAGCAGTGCTAAGAGTAAAAGTGGTAGTAGTAGAGATACAAATTCAACTTTCATCAGAGAAATAAGCATATTCTTTTTCAAAGAAGTGAAAAAAAAATGCAAGAAAACCTTAACCTAAGAATGAAGCAGGGATAGCTATGGACATGATTAGAGATTCAGTAGAGACATCAAGTTCATTGACTAAATTGTCATTCACAGGTGGAAGCAGTGGCTCCTCTCCAGTGACTTCTAGTGGAGGGACTTCCTCTCCTTTGAACTCCTTGCTTTCTCCACCTTGTTCCCTGTCTACATGTCACTTACCTACAAATTCCCTTGGAATGGCCTGTCCGGAGGTGTACCTGCACAGTATCAACTTGCCCCTTTGCTACAAGATTTGTCCAACTGATTTTTGGCGACAGCAGCCTCTTTTCTTGACTGCTGCTGAAAATCTAGCAAGCAGCAGTAGTTCTCAGTTGTTAAGCCCACTCATGATGGAAGTTGCCAATTCAAAAAACAGTTCATCTATAGACGTCAGTGGGCAGTGTCTACAATCTAATTCTTCCTATCAAATACTGTATGGATTACAGGCACCTGGAAACATTTTATCACCAAACCTCATTGCCAGGGAAACAGTTCATTGCTCTTTCCATCCTTCCTTTCACTTTTATAGGTACAATTTCACTATGCCATCTAGACTGGCTTCCAACCATTTCAAAATGAATGACAACATTCAAGTTTCTTTTGGAGAAGGCAAATGCAATCATGCTCATTGGTATCCAACCATTAATCATTGCCTTTAAAGCAATAGTCACATTACTATAACAATTAAAAGTAAACACAGTTTTTCATTTGTATCCAAATAACAGTCAAGAGTTATTTGGCTTTAAAAAACTTCATTATCAGAGAGCATTTCTCTGTTATGTGTTTAAAGTGCCTTATTAAATGTTCATAAGAAGTTACATTCATTTTTCACCTACGCCAAATATAATTCATAACAATCTCTGATTATAGTGGCTTTGGGCCTCAAAATAAGATACTCAATAAATGCTATGTTTTGAGATGGACTACCAATGAAAATTTATCCCAGGTGATGAAGTCTCTAATTATAGTGAAACCAGTGTACCATATCAATTGCTCTTACACATTGACAATGATCAAAAGAAGATGGATTTAATTTCTGTGAAAGCAGTGAAACAATTCCAGATCTATCTATGAATATTGGCTTTATTGTAATTGTCTTTTTAGTAATTGTGGGAGAAATTTTCATTGTTCATTTGCCTTATACTATACTAAACTATACTATACTATACTATACTATTATATTATATTATATTATATTATATCATATCTGTATTATATACACTAGTGGCTGATGGAGGGGCTACTGATATCAATATTAAGGTGCAAGTAAGGATGCAAACTTTTAAATATTAATTTTTGAAAGCTAAAGATCATTTAATCATAAAGGAAAATAAAGATTAAGTGAAATGCAAAGTACTATAAATAAATTCAAACTTTTGTTTCCTTTTATTTTTGAAGCATTTAAAAGAGAAACATTTTTATTTATTCCTTTAACAAACCTAGTATTTTATACAGTTTACAAAAGCAAATAATTGCAGTTATCCAAAAAAAATTCTGAAATTGGGATTTGAAGGGAAAGAATATATTTGAGTCCATAAATATAAAAATACCATTACATTGTTACAATTTAATTCCATTCCAGTACAATGAATGATCACAGTAAATTAGACTAGACAAAGGTAGCATAAACAAGACTTTAAACTAAAATGTTTATGAAGTTGAAATGTTTCCTTTCACAAGGTCCTAAATGTTTTAAAAATCATATATATATATATATATATATATATATATATATACCCATCTTCTATATTGGTAACAAAAGGTTAATATCCAAATTGTCACCTCGACTGGGAGTTTGGCGGGGTGTTTGATCGGGGGGGGGGGGGGGCGGCCAGCCAACTACTTGTATCCCCTTCCCCAGATGGCTAAGCTCAATGGGGGCAAGCTGGCTGGAACTCACCCATGCACAAATTCGTGCACCAGGCCTCTAGTGTGTGTGTGTGTAGTATCTTTAAAATGAATTATATTTTAATTTTTTAAAATATATTTTATTGATTTATTACAGAGAGGAAAGGGGAGGGATAGAAAGTCAGAAACATTGATGAGAGAGAAACATCAATCAGCTGCCTCTTGCACACCCCCTACTGGGGATGTGCCCCCAGCCAAGGTATATGCCCTTGATAAGAATCAAACCTGGGACCTTCCAGTCCACAGGCCAACGCTCTATCCACTGAGCCAAACCAGTTTCGGCCAGATTTTAATTTTTATGCTATTAACTCTACCATTATAAACCCATGGCTCTTCATATCACAATGGCATGACAAACTAACCAAACTTTCAAAACTGCTTTTTCTAACTTTTCTAAAACATATTATGAAGAACATCCATTATTTATTTTGTTCAAAATGGTTATTTCCTCTTAAATGCGCCATATATATATATATATATATATATATATATATATATATACACACTATTAAGTATATGCAGTTAATTTACATATCCCTTCATTTCTGGGAGTAGGCTTAGAACAGCCTATGGATACACTCAAACTGAGTATGTTAGTAAAGATGAAATATTACATTGCCCCAAAATAACTAGGCATCTTTATAAAAGTCTGAAGCAGAACACAGGTACTATTCTGGTTTATCAAATCAGGGATTAAACAGTAAGTACAATTTATTACTGTATACTGTAAAGCTGGAAAGTTGTAAGCTAACATTTACTTCTAAAATAAACTTTGATTTTTAAAGCAGAAAAGCCTGTGCCATATGATAATGAAACTTATTCTGATAGCTAACATGACAGATATTCAATAATTAATGAAATACAGTATTTAACTGAAAAATTCAGAAAATCTCTAAGTTACTTTCCAAATGATAACATTTAGGAGAAGGCATTAATTTTATAGTTGCTCTAGTACATATACCGCATGCTTTATATTTCAAACTAGAGCCCCAGGGCACAAATTTATGCATGGGAGGTGGCCCTCTGGGTGGCCTGCAGGGATGGGGCCAAAACTCACAGTCCAACACTGCCTGCAGCTCCTACTTGCCATTCCACTCATCTTGGCCCCACTGTACCTGCCATAGCCCATGCTAAATCAGTTCCCACAGCAATGCGCAATCAGTCCCCGCAGAAGTGCTCACCAGCCATGAGCCCTGTGTCTGCACCCTCCCAAGAGAAGTAGCCTGCAGAATTAGACTGAAACCGGCTCTCCCCCGAGGAGTCTCAGATTATGAGAGGGTGCAGGCCAGGTTACGGGACCCCACTGGTGAATGATCAGGCCAGAGAGGGACCACAGGAGGGCTCAGGGCATGTCCGGCCCATCTAGCTCAGTCCCCATCGGCCAGACCCCAGTAGCAAGCTAACCTAGTGATTGGAGCATCTGCCCTCTGGTGGTGTGTGCACATTATAGAGAATGATTGAGCAGCCTTAGCATATCACATTCTGATTGGTTGTACAGTTGTTCTGCCACTTGGTCTATTTACATATTATTCTTTTATTACATAGGATAATTATGGTATAGGTTACCATATAAAGCTGATAATAGAGAACTATATTGGTAAAAATAATTAATATAAAAGAGTAAAAATTAAAATGCTAGACTCCAGACATCTTTTTAAAGTTTTTATTCATAATGTATATAAATTATCATTTCATACTTTTAACCAAGAGGAAGCCAGAATAGAAAAATGAGATGTGGGTGGGAAAAAAATGGCTGCGGAACAGAGGGATGCGATCTGAATCTGGTCCCAGGGCAGAAGGAGGGAGCAGCTGAAGGTTGCACAGGGAGTGTTTGTTGGCGAGTAGGGAGACAGTTGTGCTCCAGTAGAAGATAGGGGACTGCTGGACGGGCCTCCCCAGCCTGAGCGACCCCAGGACTGCTGGGTTCTCTCGCTGAGCCAACTGCTCAGAGGCGGACACGACATCTTGAAAGGGAAGGATTTGAAAATATACAGCTGCAATACCGGCTGGACGGCTGAGACGCCCAGAACATCAGCGCCCAGTTGGCACAGATACGCAGAGTCTAAGGAGCTCTGTGCTCTAGCACTGAAAGGTCAGATTTCCCCTGGGGGTACTTTGGGCAAGAAACTGAGGGGGCTGGCAGACTGGGAGATCTGAGCCTTGGAACTCAAAGCAGGGAGATCTGCGCCTGAAATAAAATCTGTGGCTGTTGGAGCTGGTAAACATGGGAGAGGGCCCTTGGAGCTGGTGGCAGAGTGAATCCCTGAAAGGCAACCAATTTAGACCTGACAGAAGAGGGAAACCCAGAAGATTTTGGGAGGGTCCTGGCTGCTAAAACAGAAGTCACCAATAGAGAGGCAGTATTGAATACCACAGGGACAGTGAGATTTTAGTTCAGGCTAGAGAGGACCAATAGACTCAGAGGTCAATCTAGAAACACTGCCACCCAGGGGCCGAATCACAAATTGACTCTTGTGTAACACAAGGAATTGATCTTATTTTCTTTTTATTCGACTTTGGGAATACAGTCTATTTTCATCTACTCTTTAGTATCTTTTATTTTACCTCAACTTCACCTTTATACCACCACTCTCTTGCTAACCTTTCCTTATTTAGTGCCTTGTTTCCCTTACACTTTTACCACTTTAGATTCACCTTAATTCTTTCTTTTTACCCCCTGTTAAAAATTCACCCCACTTATATATCTAATCTCCAACCACCAACTCCAAGTCCATATATACCTCTAGCTTCTCGGACTTCACTATCTTAAATTATTTTTATCCCAGTCCTATTGTTGTTTACTTGACTGTTGATTATATAGATTTTTTATGCAGGTTTATGATATTGATTTGCTTATTCTTTTATTTTGGTTTGTTTTGTAGGGTTTTCTTGCTGTTGTTTCTTCTTTTGTTGTCCTCATTTGCATTGTTTTTTAGATAGAATTTTGCTTCTGAGTTCCCTCACCTCCCTTGATATTAGTAGTTGTATGTAGTTTGTATCAATCTCCAGGTACTTATTGCTGGTTTTGGTTCAGATTAAGGGCTGTCCTACAGGAGTTTTCACCCCACATTTATAGTTTACTCCCACTTTTTTTTTAACTTCTTCCTCTTTTCCTATTACCTTTTTGGCATTCCTGTCTTTCTTTTTGTGAGTGGGTGTGGAGGTCTCTTTCTTTTTGTATGAGTGTGGGTGTGTGAGTGTCTGTGTGTGTCTGGGGGGGGTTCCTTTCTTTTTTCTGACCTATCACCGAATTTGCCTTTCTCTGGCGATCACCTTTATTTGGAATTACCATTACTGTGACTACATTCCGGTTCAGTGCCTGGTGCGTTGCACCTGGTTGTGTTGTATTTTGTGCCTTTAAATCAATGCAGGAGAGTGAGAACTACATAACCAGATACACAGAGAAGAGAGACTATGGGGAGATAAAAAAACAGCCCACATATGAAAGAAAAAACAAGCCTCACCAGAAAAGGAGGTAAACGAAATGGAAGTTAGCAAGCTATCAGAGAGTCATAAGGTGTCTGAAAAGAATGGAAGACAGATTTGACAATATGAGTAAGAACCAAGAGGAACTGAAGAAGAACCAAGAGGAAATGAGGAAGACCCAGGAAGAAATGAAGAACAGCCCAGAAGAAATGATGAAAAGTCAAGAAGAAATGAAAAGTGACAATGCTGAAGTAAAGAACTGAACAGAAAGTGTTAAGAGTAGTCTAGAAGAAGCAGAAGACCACATCAGTGAGCTAGAAGACCAGGTAGGAAAAAATAACCAAGTAGAGAAGCTTCTAGAAAAAAAATTTTTTAAGCAGGAGGAGAGCCTAAGGAAACTTTGGGACAACATGAAACAAAACAACATCCGTATAATTGGGCTTCCAGAAGGACAGGAAACTGAGCAAGGAATGGAAAACCTGTTGGAAGAAATAATGACAGAAAACTTCCCTGATATAGGAAAGAAAAAATCTACAAATCCAAGAAGCTCATGGAGTCCCAAGCAAAATGAACAACAAAAGACCTACACCAAGGCACATTATAATTAAATTGGCAAACACCAATGACAAAGTAAGAATCTTAAAAGCTGCCAGCGAGAGACAGAAAGTCACCTACAAAAGAACCCCCATCAGACTAACAAGTGATCTCTCAACAGAAATGTATCAGGCAAGAAGGCAATGGAATGAAATTTACAAAGTCATGCAAATGAAGGGTCTGAATCCTAGAATACTATACCCAGCAAGGCTATCAATCAAAAATTTAAGGTCAAATCAGGAGCTTTACAGATAAAAAAGGACTAAGGGAGAATGGGGAAAAGATGGCGGCGGGACAGGAGGACATGTAATCATTTGTGTCCCGGGGTAGACGGGGTGAGCAGGTGAGGGTCGCGGGGGAGTGTTTGTGGGCGAGTGGGGGGACAGCAGGGCTTTGGGAGAAGGAGGGCAACTGCTTAGATTAGCCTCCCTCAAGGGAGCGGCTCCAGTGCGGCTCGGTTCTCTCCTGGAGCCTGGCTCAGAGGCGGCTGCGCCATGTTAAAGGGGAAGAGCCTAAAAATTTTACAGTTGCGGTACCCGCTGGGCGTGTGAGACCCCCACCTCCCTCCCTCTAGCCAGGCTCACCAATAAGCAAAGAGAGAGGACCCTAATAAATAAAATCAGAACTGAAAGAGGTGAAATAACAACAGATCCCATTGAAATAAAAAGGATTGCTAAAAATTACTAGGAACAACTAAACTCCAAAAAAGTGGACAACCTGGAGGAAATGGATATATTTCTAGAAAAATATAACCTCGCAAAACTCAATTAGGAAGAAGCTAAACAACTCAATAGACCAATAACTGTGGAAGAAATTGAGCAGTCATCATAAAGCTTCCAGCAAACAAAAGCCCAGGGCCAGATGGCTTCACAGGGGAGTTTTACCAAACATTCAAGGAAGAACTAAAACCTATACTCCTCAGACTATTCCAGAAAATTCAAGAGGATGGAACACTTCCAAACTCCTTCTATGAAGCTAGCATCACCCTAATACCAAAACCAGATAAAGATGACACAATGAAAGAGAATTACAGGCCAATATCCTTCATGAATATAGATGCCAAAATCCTCAATAATATTCTAGCAAATCGGATCCAGCAGTACATCAGAAAGATCATACACCATGACCAAGTAGGATTTGTCCCAGGAATGCAAGGATGGTACAATATCCACAAATCAATAAATGTGATACATGACATAAACAAATTGAGAGATAAAAATCACATAGTCATATCAATTGACGCAGAAAAAGCATTTGACAAAATCCAACACCCTTTCTTGATAAAAACTCTCAACAAGGTAGGAATAGAAGGATCATACCTCAACATAATAAAAGCCATATATGAGAAAACCACAGCATACATCATACTCAATGGGAAAAAACTACAACCATTTCCCTTAAGAACAGGAACAAGACGGGGTTGCCCACTCTCACCACTCCTATTCAACATAGTACTGGAAGTATTAGCCATTGCAATTAGACAAGAAGAAGAAATAAAAGGCATCCAAATTGGAAAAGAAGAAGTAAAGCTATCCTTATTTGCAGATGACATGATATTGTACATAAAAAACCCGAAAGACTCCATAAAAAAGCTAATAGACTTAATAAATGAGTTCAGCAATGTAGCAGGCTACAAAATCAATGCCAAGAAATCTATGGCATTCCTATACAACAATAGTGAACTTACAGAAAGGGAGACTAGAAAAGCAATCCCATTTACCATCACACCAAAAAAATTAAGATACCTAGGAATAAACTTAACTAAGGAGGTAAAAGACCTATTCCCGGAAAACTACAGGACGCTAAAAAAAGAGATACAGGAAGATGTAAACAGATGGAAGAACATACCATGTTCATGGATTGGGAGAATCAACATAATTAAAATGTCCATACTACCCAAAGCAATCTATAAATTTAATGCACTCACCATTAAAATACCAATGGTATACTTCACAGACCTAGAAAGAACTCTCCAAAAATTCATCTGGAATAAAAAAAGGTCCTGGATAGCCACAGCAATCCTGAGAAAGAAGCACAAACTCATTGGTATTTCAATACCAGATTTCAAGCTGTATTACAAAGCTACTGTTCTCAAAACAGCCTGGTACTGGCACAAGAACAGACATATAGATCAGTGGAATAGAATAGAGAATCCAGATATCAACCCAAACCACTATGCTCAATTAATATTTGACAAAGGAGGCATGAACATAAAATGGAGTCAAGACAGTCTGTTCAATAAATGGTGTTGAGAAAATTGGACAGATACATGCAAAAAAATGAAACTAGACCACCAACTTACACCATACACAAAAATAAACCCAAAATGGATACAGGACTTAAACGTAAGGCGGAAAACCATAAAAACATTGGAGGAATCTACAGGAAATAAAATTTCAGACATATGCCAAAAGGACTTCTTTGATGATACTGCTCCTAGAGCAATGGAAGCTAAAGACAGAATAAACAAATGGGACTACATCAAAATAAAAAGCTTTTGCACAGCTAAAGAAACCATCAACAAAACAAGAAAACCCACTGTATGGGAGAACATATTTTCAAATGTTATCAGTGATAAAGGTTTAATCTCAAGCATCTAGAGGCAACTCACACAACTCAATAAAAGGAAGACAAATGATCCAACAAAAAAATGGGCAACAGACCTAAATGGAACCTTTTCTAAAGAAGACAAAAGGAAGGCCCAGAGACATATGAAAACTTGCTCAAAGTCACTAATTATCCGAGAGATGCATATCAAAACGACTATGCGGTACCATCTCACACCTGTCAGAATGGCTTACATCAACAAATCAACAAATGACAAGTGCTGGCGAGGATGCGGAGAAAAAGGAACTCTACTGCACTGTTGGTGGGATTGTAGACTGGTGCAGCCACTGTGGAGAACAGTATGGAGTTTCCTCAGAAAACTAAAAATGGAGCTCCCATTCAGCCCAGTGATCCCACTTCTAGGAATATACCCCAAGAAACTAGAAAGGCGAATTAGAAAGGATATATGTACCCCTATGTTCATAGCAGCACAATTTATCATAGCTAAGACTTGGAAACAGCCTAAGTTCCAATCAGCAGATGAGTGGATTAAAAAACTGTGGTACATCTACACAATGGAATACTATGCTGCGGTAAAAAAGAAAGAGCTCCTACCATTTGTAACAACATGGATGGATTTGGAGAGCATTATGCTAAGTGAAATCAGCCAGGCAGAGAAAGCAAATATCACATGATCTCACTCATTTGAGGAATATAATGAATGACATAGACTGATGAACAAGAATGGATCCAGAGACTGAGAAAAGTCCATCAAAATGTCAAACCTCAGGGTAAGTGGCAGGTGGTGGGAGTAAGGGGAAAAGTCAATATATTTGAATGCTTGAACTAAGGTAAGTGATTTGTGTTTTTATATCCCTGACAAAGTATATATAAGGTTATAAAAAATTGGCAGCTAGTTTGAGATTGAATTAACATGGCCTAGAGCATGTCATCTCTTATGGACACCAGTTCTTAGGCTAGTCCCTCCTTAACCTCCCGTGACACCACAATACCCTTACATGATATTATTCTACAATGTCATTATAATATTTGATATTTGACAACAGCATATTATACAATTATCCCAAATAAACTTACAAACTAATTCTTTGAATGTTGGGCAGCAACTTAAAAAAGGATAGGAAAGGAATTAATCCCTTTCAGAAGGAATTAAGGCACTGGGAAGGCATCCGAGCATTCTATATCGGCCCTTCTTGCCCTTTCTGCCAAGAGGGACCTTCTTCTTACTATCCAAATACACACAGCTGATGCCTGAGTTTTCAGTTCCAGCTGCGGCTGAAGCCTCTGGGTCGCTGGCACCATGGATCTGTATCTCGACCAATGGTGTGAGCTGGGCCCTCTCTGGAGAAGAAACCTGGGTCCCCCGAGATATGTGATCAGTACCGGGACCCCGCCAGCAGGCGAGGGGACCCCAGGGCAGGTACTGGACGTGGAGGCCACGGGGGCATAGACTACAAAGGAGACAGGACTGAACCTCACATCACCCTGTTTGGTCCCGGAGGATGGCTGGTTAGCCAGAGAAGGGTAAGATTCCTCAGGGAAGGAACAACCTAAGACAGGCACAGTCGCAGAGGGGCCAACAGGAGAGAACTAAAAGGTCAACAGAGGTGGGGCACAGACCCTCATCCACAAACCTTGTAGGGGCTTGAATTCTCACCCCTCCTGAGGAAAGTCTCCTACCCCCACGGCTGCTACGCCTCCCATGCACAACTCACACTGGGACCCAGTTTTTAGACAGAGACTCGGCCAGCAATAGCTGCCCTATATCTAAATTTAATTTATTACAAGGAATGCTGAGGACCTACTCAAAAATGCAAATATTCCTTTCCACAAGTATTTCCTACGTAAACTATGATTTATGCTTGAGTACTAAAATTGACAGTAAAATAGTAATCAAGTTTTCAGATTAATTTAAATTGGACAAGTGAAATAAGTGAATATTCAAGAAAATCTAACTGTACTGGGCTAAAAGATTTTCCTAAAACATTGACTAAATTATCTATTAGTAGTTCATCTCACTGCAAAATTGCCTAACATCCAAAGAACCTAAAGCAGTAATATTTGTCTGCAAAAATTAAAATCTAAAATTACCAAAACTGCAAGATAAAATTTCCAAAAGCCCCTATTAACCAAAAAGGGGGGGGGGCGACATTGCGGTAATATCATGTAAGGAAAAATATCCTATAAGTAAAATGCATGTAGAAAATTCTTACTCCAGAAAAGAAAATTCCATTTGTAAAACCAGCTGGAGGACACCCATAAAAACACACACACACACACACACACACACACACAAAAAAAAAAAAAAAAAAAAAAAAAAAAAAAAAACAAGGTGTCAAAATAAGCCAAAGGAAAATCATTTAGGCAAAAATAAAAAGAATCCCAAATCTACTTTGCAGAGAGGATCCCCTTGTTAAACTTTGGTCGAGAATGTGATTATGTGTTTGCAGAGAACAACTCCAAGACCATGTGGGTTCCTGCGACAGTGAGGAATTGATGGGCCTTTTCCAGCCACGAGGACGGTCCAGAGATGGAGGACACTGACGACACCTTGCCATGCTAGCAGTCGGCAGCTGTGCGTGGTTGCAGTCGGCCCAGGACCATACCAGAGAGGATGGATCTTGCATTGCCATGATGTGTCCACCATCTGGATGCCATTGCTGACATGTACACATGAAGAACTATTTGACATTGAAACTGGGACTCAGAACAGTTGGACATTGAAACTGACACTCAAACTTTTTTTGCTCTTATACATTTATTTTCAGTATGCAGAGGCAAGATATTTTTGAAGAAAAGAAACAGGGGAGAGTGATTGATATAGAGGCAGGGTGGCCTCGAACAGGCTGTCAAGCTACAGGGGGGAGGCTGGAGTGGAGGGGAGGCAGATGCTGGGGGAGATCAACCGAAGGACTTGTATGCATACATATGAGCATAACCAATGAATGAAAGACTCTGGGGTGGGGAGGGAGGCAGGTGGGGACATGTGCTGGGGGGTAGGGGAGGCTGGGGGGAGGATATTGGGAGGGGAGGAAAACATATGTACTACTATTAAATATAAGTTATATTGTAAATAAAATTTTTAAAAAAATTAAAAAAAAACAAAGACTCTGGGATGGGGAGGGGGGCAGGTGGGGACATGTGCTGGGGGGTAAGGGAGGCTGGGGGGAGGATATTGTGCGGGGAGGAAAACATATGCACTACTATTAAATATAAGTTATATTGTAAATTTTAAAAAATGTAAAAAAAATTAAAAAATAAAAAATAAAAAAATTTTTTAAAAAAGTACTAAGGGAATTAATTACCACCAAACCAGAAATGCAAGAAATGCCAAAGGGTCTGCTGTAAAAAGAAATAAGAAGCTAAGAAGTAACATGGGGGAAAGAACAAAATTGGCAACATATAAATACCTATCAATAATAACTTTAAATGTAAAGGGTTTAAATTCTCCAATCAAAAGACATAGGGTAATAGACTGGATAAGAATACACAACCCATGTATCTGCTGTTTACAAGAAATCCACCTATGCAAAAAATATGCACACAGACTGAGGACGAAAGGTTGGAAAAAAGTTATTCAGGCAAATGGAAATGAACAAAAAGCTGGGGTAGCAATACTTATATCCAACAAATTAGATCTCAAAGTGAAGGACATAACAAGACAAAAAGAAGGACACTTCAAATTACTAAAGGGAGCAATCCAACAAGAAAAATTAACTCTGGTAAACATATACATACCCAGCAAAGGAGTACCCAAATACATACAAAAACTCCTAGAGGATATCAAGGGAGAGATAGACAGCAATACTATCATAGTAGGAGACTTTAATACCCCGCTATCACCATTGGACAAATCCTCTAAACAAAAAATCAGTAAAGAAACATCAGTCCTCAATGACTCACTAGACTAGATGGAATTAATTGACATCTTCAGATCATTTCACCACAAAGCCACAGAATATACATTCTTTTCAAGTGCCCATGGGTCATTCTCAAAGACAGACCATGTGTTGGGTCATAGGCAAAGTCTCTCCAAATTCAAGAAGATAGAAATCTTATCAAGCATATTCTCAGATCACAGTGGCATAAAGCTGGAAATCAACTACAATAGAAACAATCCAAAGAAATCAAACACATGGAGACTAAGCAGCATGCTATTAAACTATGACTGGGTTACCAAAGAGATCAAGGAAGAGATAGAAAAGATCATGGAAAAAAATGACAATGATAGCACAACAATCCAAAATCTATGGGACACAGTGAAAGCAGTTCGGAGAGGGAAGTTCATAGCTCTACAATCCTACCACTAAAAACTAGAGACAGCGGCAATAAATTATCTAACCCAACAACTCAAAGAGTTAGAAAGAAAGCAACAAGAAAAGCCCAGTGTAAGCAGAAGGAAGGAAATAGTAAAGATCAGAGCAGAAATAAATGACATAGAGACCAAAGTAACAATACAGAAGATCAACAAAACCAAGAGCTGGTACTTTGAAAGGATAAACAAGATTGATGAACCTCTAGCCAGACTCACCAAGAGGCAAAGAGAGAGGACCCTAATAAATAAAATCAGAAATGAAAGAGGTGAAATAACAACAGACCCCATTGAAATACAAAGGATTGTTAAAAAATACTATGAACAACTCTACTCCAATAAACTGGACAACCTGGAGGAAATGGATATGTTTCTAGAAAAATATAACCTCCCAAAACTCAATCAGGAAGAAGCTAAACAACTCAATAGACCAATAACTGTGGAAGAAATTGAAGCAGTCATCATAAAGCTTCCAGCAAACAAAAGCCCAGGGCCAGATGGCTTCACAGGGGAGTTTTACCGAACATTCAAGGAAGAACTAAAACCTATACTCCTCAGACTATTCCAGAAAATTCAAGAGGATGGAACACTTCCAAACTCCTTCTATGAAGCTAGCATCACCCTAATACCAAAACCAGATAAAAAGGACACAATGAAAGAGAATTACAGGCCAATATCCCTCATGAATATAGATGCCAAAATCCTCAATAAAATTCTATCAAATCGGATCCAGCAGTACATCAGAAAGATCATACACCATGACCAAGTAGGATTTATCCCAGGAATGCAAGGATGGTACAACATCAGCAAATCAATAACTGTGATACATCACATAAACAAATTGAGAGATAAAAATCACATAGTCATATCAATTGATGCAGAAAAAGCATTTGACAAAATCCAACATCCTTTCTTAATAAAAACTCTCAATAAGTTAGGAATAGAAGGATCATACCTCAACATAATAAAATCCATATATGAGAAACCCACAGCATACATCATACTCAATGGGCAAAAACTACAACCATTTCCCCTAAGAACAGGAACAAGACAGGGTTGCCCACTTTCACCACTCCTGTTCAACATAGTACTGGAAATATTAGCCATTGCAATTAGACAAGAAGAAGAAATAAAAGGCATCCAAATTGGAAAAGAAGAAGTTAAGCTATCCTTATTTGCAGATGACATGATATTGTACATAAAAAACCCGAAAGACTCCATAAAAAAGTTAGTAGACTTAATAAATGAGTTCAGCAACGTAGCAGGCTACAAAATTAATGCCAAGAAATCTTTGGCATTTCTATACACTAATAGTGAACTGACAGAAAGAGAGACGAAAAAAGCAATCCCATTTACCATCACACCAAAAAAATTAAGATACCTAGAAATAAACTTAACTAAGGAGGTAAAAGACCTATTCCCGGAAAACTACAGGACACTGAAAAAAGAGATAGAGGAAGATGTAAACATGTTGAAGAACATACCATGTTCATGGGTTGGGAGAATCAACATAATTAAAATGTCCATACTACCCAAAGCAATCTATAAATTTAATGCACTCACCATTAAAATACCAATGGCATATTTCACAGACCTAGAAAGAACTCTCCATAAATTCATCTGGAACAAAAAAAGGCCCCAAATAGCCACAGCAATCCTGAGAAAGAAGCACAAAGTCGGTGGGATTTCCATAACAGATTTCAAGCTGTATTACAAAGCTACTGTTCTCAAAACAGCCTGGTACTGGCACAAGAACAGACATATAGATAAATGGAATAGAATAGAGAATCCGGATATCAACCCAATCCACTATGCTCAATTAATATTTGACAAAGGAGGCATGAACATAAAATGGAGTCAAGACAGTCTCTTCAATAAACGGTGTTGTGAAAATTGGACAGATACATGCAAAAAAATGAAACTAGACCACCAACTTACACCATACACAAAAATAAACTCAAAATGGATACAGGACTTAAACGTAAGACAGGAAACCATAAAAATATTAGAGGAATCTACAGGAAGAAAAATCTCAGACATATGCCAAAAGAACTTCTTTGATGATACTGCTCCTAGGACAATGGAAGCTAAAGAGAAAATAAACAAATGGGACTACATCAAAATCAAAAGCTTTTGTACAGCTATAGAAACCATCAACAAAACAACAAGAAAACCCACTGTATGGGAGAACATATTTGCAAATGTTATTAGTGATAAACGTTTAATCTCAAGCATCTACAGGCAACTCACCCAACTCAATAAAAGGAGGACAAATGATCCAACAAAAAAATGGGCAACAGACCTAAATAGAATCTTCACGAAACAAGACAAAAGGAATGTCCAGAGACATATGAAAACTTGCTCAAAGTCACTAATTATCTGAGAGATGCAAATCAAAACGACTATGCGGTACCATCTCACACCTGTCAGTATGGCTTATATCAACAAATCAACAAACGCCAAGTACTGGTGAGGATGCGGAGAAAAAGGAACTCTCGTATACTGCTGGTGGGATTGTAGACTAGTGCAGCCACTGTGGAGAACAGTATGGAGTTTCCTCATAAAACTAAAAATGGAGCTCCCATTCGACCCAGTGATCCCACTTCTAGGAATATACCCCAAGAAATTAGAAAGGCGAATTAGAAAGGATATATGTACCCCTATGTTCATAGCAGCACAATTTACCATAGCTAAGATTTGGAAACAGCCGAAGTGCCCATCAGCAGATGAGTGGATTAAAAAACTGTGGTACATTTACACAATGGAATACTATGCCGCGGGAAAAAGGAAGGAGCTCCTACCATTTGTAACAACATGGATGGATTTGGAGAGCATTATGCTAAGTGAAATTAGCCAGGCAGAGAAAGACAAATATCACATGATCTCACTCATTTGAGGAATACAATCAATGACATAGATTGATGAACAAGAATGGATCCAGAGACTGAGAAAAGTCCATCAGAATGTCAAACCTCAGGGTAAGTGGCAGGTGGTGGGAGTAAGGGGAAAAGTCAATATATTTGAACTCTTGAACTGAGGTAACTGATTTGTGTTTTTACATCCCTGACAAAGTTTATATAAAGTTATAAAAAATGGCAGCTAGTTTGAGATTGAATTGACATGGCCTAGAGCTTGTCATGTCCTATGGAGACCAGTCCTCAGGCTAGTCCCTCCTTAACCTCCCATGACACCATAATACCCTTACATGATATTATTCTACAATGTCATTATAATATTTGATATTTGACAACAGCATATTATACAATTATCCCAAATAAACTTACAAACTAATTCTTTGAATGTTGGGCAGCAACTTAAAAAAGGATAGGAAAGGAATTAATCCCTTTCAGAAGGAATTAAGGCACTGGGAAGGCATCTGAGCATTCTATATTGGCCCTTCTTGCCCTTTCTGCCAAGAGGGACCTTCTTCTTACTATCCAAATACACACAGCTGATGCCTGAGTTTTCAGTTCCAGCTGCGGCTGAAGCCTCTGGGCAGCTGGCACCATGGATCTGTATCTCAACCAATGGTTTGAGCTGGGCCCTCTCTGGAGAAGAAACCTGGGTCCCCCGAGATATGTGATCAGTACCGGGACCCCGCCAGCAGGCGAGGGTACCCCAAGGCAGGTACTGGACGTGGAGGCCACAGGGGGGCATAGACTACAAAGGAGACAGAACTGAACCTCACATCACCCTGTTTGGCCCCGGAGGATGGCTGGTTAGCCAGAGACGGGTAAGATTCCTCAGGGAAGGAACAACTTAAGACAGGAACAGTCGCAGAGGGGCCAACAGGAGAGAACTAAAAGGTCAACAGAGGTAGGGCACAGACCCTCATCCACAAACCTTGCAGGGACTTGAATTCTCACCCCTCCTGAGGGAGGTCTCCTACCCCCACGGCTGCTTCGCCTTCCACGCACAACTCATACCGGGACCCAGGTGGCACACAGAGACTCAGCCAGCAATAGCTACTCTATATCTAAATTCAGTCTATTACCAGGAATGCTCAGGACCTTCTCAAAATTGCAAATATTCCTTTCCACTAGTATTTACAGGGTAAACTAAGATTTCTGCTTGAGTATTAGAATTGACAGGAAAATAGTAATCAAGTTTTCAGATTAATTTAAATAGGCCAAGTGAAATATGTGAATACTCAAGGAAATTATATTGTACTGGACAAAAAGCTTTTCCTAAAACATTAACTAAAAAATCTATTAGTAGTTCATCTCACTGTAAAATTGCCTAACATCCAAAGAACCTAAAGCTGTCATATTTGTGTGCAAAAATTAAAATTTAAAATTACCTAGACTGCAATATAAAGTTTCCAAAAGTCCCCCTTAGTCAAAAAAGTGGAGGGGACAGCGGGGTAATATCATGTAAAGAAAAAAATATCGAGTAAGTAAAATACATCTAGAAAATTCTTACTCAGTAAAGTAAATTCCATTCGTAAAAACAATTGCAGGACACCCATGAAAAAACACACATGGTGTCAAAATAAGCCAAAGGAAAATCATTTAGGCAAAAATCAAAAAGAATCCCGTCTATTTTGCATAGAGGATCCCTTTGTTAACTTTTGGTCGAGAATGTGTTTGTGTGTTTTCAGAGAACTCCAAGACCATGTGGGTTCCTGCGACTGTGAGGAACTGATGGATCTGTTCCAGTCACGAGGATGGTCCAGAGATGGGGGACACTGACGACACCTTGCCATGCTGGCAGTAGGCAGCTGTGCATGTCTGCAGGCAGCCCAGGACCAAACCAGAGAGGATGGATCTTGCATTGCCACAATGTGTCCACCATCTGGATACCATTGCTGACATGTACACATAAAGAATTATTTGACACTGAAACTGGGACTCAGAACAGTTGGACATTGAAACTGAGACTGAAACATTTTTTGTTCTTATACATTTATTTCTAGTATGCAGAGGCAAGATATTTTTGAAGAAAATAAACAGGGGAGAGTGATTGATATAGAGGCAGGGTGGCCTTGAACAGGTTGTCAAGCTACAGGGGAAGGCTTGGGTGGATGGGAGGTGGATGCGGGGGGAGATCAACTGAAGGACTTGTATGCATGCATATGAGCATAACCAATGAATGAAAGACACTGGAGAGGGGTGGGGGGAAGTTGGGGATATGTGCTGGGGGGTAGGGGAGGCTGGGATGAGGATAAGGGGGAGGGGGAAAGGAAAACATATACTACTATTATACTGCAAAAAAAATAAAAAATAATAAAAAAATAAAAAATAAATGGATCAAAGACCTAAATATAAGGCCTGAAACAGTAAGTTACACATAAGAAAATACAGGTACCAAACAATGGATCTTGGTCATAGAGAACATTTAATGGAATTGACCCCAAAGGGAAGGGAAGTAAAGGCAAAAATAAATGAATGGGATTGTATCAAATTAAAAAGCTTCTGAACAGAAAAGGAAACTGACAGCAAAACAAAGAAGCAACCAATCATATGTAAGATGATATTTGTAAACAGTCATCCTGACAAAGGTTTAATTTCCAAATATATAAAGAACTCATAACACTCACCACCAAACAAAGAAACAACCCAATTAATAATTCAGCAGAGGACCTGAAATACACCTCTCCCAAGAAGACATATGAACAGCTAATAGATATATGAAAATCTGTTCACCCTCACTATATATTAGGGAAATGGAAATCCAAATTATAATAAGATACTACCACCACCCCCATTAAAGTGGCTATTATTAATAAGACAAGCAAGGAAAAGTGTTACAGATGTTGTAGAGAAAAGAAATCCCTAATTCACTGCTGGTGGGAATATAGACTGGCATAACCACTATAGAGAGCAGTCTGGTAATTCCTCAGTTAAGAATAGAGCTGCCAAAAGATCCAATAATCCCTCTCCTGGATATATACCACTCAAAAATACATATTCACAAAGATAGATGCACCCTTATGCTCATTGCAGCATTATTCACAGTGGCCAAGATGTGGAAATAACCAAAGTATTTTGTGATAGATGATTGGATAAATAAGATGATATATATATATAATGGAATACTGGGGCATGGGATGGGGAAAATATGATGGGGATCTCCCTTTCCCAAGTCCAGCATGGAAAGAGATATAAAATGGTTCTGAATGGAGGCGGCTGGGGATTGAGTAATGATGAAAGAATAGGAGAAAGCTGGGAGCCGGGGGGGTATGGTGTCTTCTCTGATAAGAGAGACAGGGACGCTGTGCCCACGCAGCAAGTTTATTTTATACCCCCAAAAATACCAGGAAGTTACACCAAATATTAGGATCAAAGGAGATTATTTGCATTCTTAAGCAGGCCTGAGCATTCCTGGTGCTTGATTTGCTTTACATATCAAAATGCCCACTCCCTCACACCTGGACAAATGTGAAGGTCAAGCTGATAACACATCAGCCTTTTTGGTGAAGTGTGTTCTCAGAGCATGGCTCTGCATGTCACCTTGAATTCAGCTGACAATAATTATAAAAATCCCCATGTGCCTTCCCAGGGGACCCTCTACAGAACACTATTCAGCCATAAGAAAGAATGAAATAGAGCCATTTGCAATAACATGGATGTACCTTGAGAACATTATGCTAAATGAAATAAGTCAGTCAGAGAAAGCTAAGAACCATATGATTTTGCTCATATGTGGAACATAAAACTGAAACTGGTGAACAAACAGCAGTGTAGTGGTTGCCTGAGGAAACAGGATGGGGAATAAAGGGGTCCCAATATATGGTTATGGGAGAAGATTTGATTTTGAGTGGTGGGCACACAGTGCAATATACAGGTTTTGTAACATAGAAGCTCACACCTGAAACCTACACTGAGTGGCCAGATTATTATGCTTTCTGAACGCATGATAATCTGGCCACTCGGTATATATCCTACAGTTAAAAGCAAATATGAAAATTGTCCCCTCAACCAGGCATTCAACAAGCAGACAGGACGACCAACGGTCCATGTCCCCTCCTCCTAGAGTAGGTTCGCCGGACCCCACCCATGAATGAATTCATGCACCAGGTCTCTAATATATACTGAGTGGCCAGATTATAATGCATTCAGGGATCATAATAATCTGGCCACTCAGCGTATATGATTATATTATTCAATGTCACACCAATAAATTTTTAAAAATGGAAAAAATATTTGATTCTATATTTAAATCTGTGAAATTTGACACTTGTTAAAAATAAGTTACTGAGTTATTCATTTGAAATGTTTTCTTTTAGTATCATTTATACAATCTTTTTTATATTTTAATCTTTATTATTCAGTATATTAATTACATTGTTCCCCCTTTTTCCCCCTATAGCTCTCTTCCACCCGGTATTCATCCCACCCTCCACCCTCACCTCTCCCCCACTGTCTTCTCCCATAGGTGCATGATTTTTGTCCAGTCTCTTGCTGCATCGCCCACACCCCTTTTCTCCCAAGAATTGTCAGTCCATTCCCTCTCTATGCCCATGATTCTGTTACATTCACCAGTGTATCCTGTTCATCAGATTTTTAAATCACTTGATTTTTATATTCATTTGTTGATAGATGTGTATTTGTTGTTCATAATTTTGATTTTTACCTTTTCCTTCTTCCTCTTCTTAAAGAATATCTTTCAGCATTTCATATAATATTGGTTTGGAGGTGATGAACTCCTTTAGCTTTTTCTTGTCTGTGAAGCACTTTATCTGACCTTCAGTTCTGAATGACAGCTTTGCTAGGTAGAGTAATCTTGGTTATAGATTCTTGCTATTCATCACTTTGAATATTTCTTGCCACTTCTGTCTGGCCTGCATAGTTTCTGTTGAGAAATCCGCTGACAATCGTATGGGTGCTCCCTTATAGGTAACTAACTGTTTTTCTCTTGCTGCTTTTAAGATTCTCTCTTTGTCTTTTGCTCTTGGCATTTTAATTATGATGTGTCTTGGTGTGGTCCTCTTTGGATTCCTATAGTTTGGGGTTCTGTGCACTTCTTGGACTTTTAAGTCCATTTCTTTCACCACATGGGAGAAGTTTTTGGTCACTGTTTCTTCAAATAAGTTTTCATTATCTTTCTCTCTCTCTTTTTTAGGTACCCCTATAATTCGGATGTTGGTATGCTTGAGGTTGTCCCAGAGGCCCCTTACACTATCTTCAATTTTTTGGATTCTTTTGCCTTCTTGCTTTTCTGGCTGAGTGGATTTTGGTTCTTTCTATTTCAAATCTTTGACTTGGTTCTTGCGGTACTCTAGACTGCTTTTAGATCTTTGTATAATATTTTTTTATTTCAGTCAGTGTATGCTTAATTTCTAGTTGGTCCTTTTCCATATCCTTGAGGGTCTCATTCATCTCCTCAAAGGTCTTGTTCATATCCTTGAAGGTCTCGTTCATATCCTTGAAGGTCTCATTAAGTTGATTGGCCTTTTCTAGGAACCTCTTGAAAAACCTATGACTGTGGGTTTGAACTCTATGTCCAGTGATTTTTTTCCTCCATTTCTTTCACATCTGCTTTCTTTCCATGCCTCTGCATTTTGGCTGCTTCCCTGAGTTGGTTGATAAGCTTTGTGTGGTAGATGTCCTCTAAGGAACAGTGGCTCAGCCTCCCCAGTTACCTGAGGTGGATACTCTTGCTGCAGCCCTTTATGGGTTGCACAGTCTTGTTGAAGTTAAGCCTAGCTTATTGTTGTTAGCAATAGAAGGGTTTGACCTCCAGGCCATTTGGCTGTGTGGATCAGCTGTGCTCAGGTTGGTTGGGCAGAGTCTCTGGGCTGAGTAGGCAGCCTTGATTTCCCCTCAGCTCTGCCCTATGCTGCACGTGAGTCTCTGTGCCTGGTGGTAATGGATGCATGCACCTCTGAGAGAAAGGTCCACCAAGCTGTACCTACTGCTGGACAATTCAGCCCCTCCCCAAATGAGTCTACACACCCAAAGTCTCACCCAGGATTGTAAAACAATGCAGTGCAATGGTATCCCTTCTTTCTTTCTTTTTTCTCTGAATTAAAGAGAGAGCAAGTCACAATTCCTCTATGCCTGCTCATGTGCTTCTGCAGTTCTCAAGTTTACGGGCCCTCTCCACAAGCTCACAGACCTCTGCAGTGCCAGAGTATCAGCGTGCCTCCTCCTTACTGTCCAGTTTGACCCCGTATGAGTGTGGGTTTCCCTGACCTCGCCCTGCACTGGGGAATCAGTGCAGTGGGACGCCTTTGTCTCCCTCCCTGTTCGAGAAAACCAGCCTTGTATCCAGCCGCCCGCACTATCCCCTTGCGTGTGCATGGCACCAAACCTCTGACTCGTACATATCCTCAACTCTGCCCTCTGCCGCTCCTCTGAGTCAGTGTCCTATCTTTACTTTTATTTGTAGAATTTCCACTCAGCCAGCTTTCCGGTGATTCTGGATGATGTTTGTTCTGTCGTTAAGTTTTAGTTTTGAAATTGTTGTGTGGGGCAGCAAGACAGGTGTTTACCTATGCCTCCAACTTGGTTTCTCCAAGCTCCATTTATGAAATGATTGTTGAAAGGAATAAAAATAATTATAAGGCATCATGGGTTGTTGTTTTTTCCCTAAAGGAGTATATAGTCCATTTGGACAGAAAGAACTTCAATATACATTAAAAAGACTTAAAAATAGCCGTGACCAGATTGGCTCAGTGGATAGAGTGTCAACCTGCAGACTCAACAGTCCCAGGTTCAATTTTGGTCAAGGGCATGTACCTTGGTTGCAGGCACATAACCAGTAGGGATGCAAGAGGCAGCTGATAGATATTTCTCTCTCATCAATGTTTCTAAGTCACTCTCTCTCTCTCCCTTCCGTTCTGTAAAAAATCAATAAAATATATATTTTTAAAAAGAGTTAATTTAAAGTTAAGACATACAATGAGGCAGAACCAAGATGGTGGCATAGGTAAACAACTATCTTGCTGCCCCAAACAACAATTTCAAAACTACAACTTAACAATAGATCAAACAGGAGAACCAATATGGCGGCATAGGTAAACCACCTATCTTGCCGTCATACTCAGCAATTTTAATACTACAACTTAATGAAAGAACAAACACCTTCCAGAATCACCAGAAAGCTAGCCGAGTGAAAATTCCACAAATAAAAGTGAAAATAAGACACAGTGACACGGAGGAGTGGCTGTGGATAGCACTGAAAGATTCTCACAGAGAGGTTTGGAGCTCGCACCAGTGGAGAGGGCAGACGGCTCAAAACCCGGCCAGTTTTCTCGAATGGGGAGACAAAGACGTCCCACTGGACTGATTCTCCAGCTCTGGATGAAGTCCAGGGAACCAACCCACTATAATACGGGGTGAAAACTGGACAGTGGGAGGGCACGCCAAAGCTCGGGTGCTGCAGGGGTCTCCTGGCTTGTGGAGAAGGCAGCTTGCGGGAACAGCTCAGCTGCATGACTGCACAGAGAGCGCTCTGTGACTCGCTCTCTCACTCGGGAAACCATCAGACTGCTTTGTTTTACGACCCTGGGTGAGACTTTGGGTGTGCACACTCATTTGGGGAGAGTCTGAATTCCCCAGCAGCCACTCTCTCTCAGAGGTGCTGGCGGCCATTGCCCCTGGAACAGAGTCCCTGGGGCCGCATAGGGCAAAGCTAACGCTGTCTGCTTGGCCAGGAGAATCCGCCCATCCAACCTGAGCACAGCTGAGCTTCACAGACAATTGGCCTGGAGGTCAACCCCTCCAAGTGCTAACAACGATTAACCTGAGATTAACTTCACCAAAACTGTGCAACTCATATCCACCTCAGGTAACTGGGGAGACTGAGCTACTGTCCCTAGTAGGAAGTCTACCACACAAAGCTAATTGACCAACTCAGGGAAGCAGCCACCATGCAGAGACATGGAAAGAAATCAGATGTGAAAGAAATGGAGGAAAAAAATGACTGGACATGGAATTCAAAACCACGGTTATAGGGCTTTTCAAGAGGCTCCAACAAAAGGCCGAGGCCTATAAGGAAATAAGCAAGACCGTAAAGGAAATGAATGAGTCCTACAAGGAAATGAACAAGACCCTCAAGGATATGAACAAGACCTGTAAGGAAATGATCAAGACCAACGTGGAAATGAATGAGTCCTACAAGGTAATGAAGGAGACCCTCAAGGATATAAAGGAGACTCTCAAGGATATGAAAAATTACCAACCAGAAATTAAGCATACACTGACTGAAATAAAAAATATTATACAAAGACCTAAAAGTGCTCTGGAGCACCACAAGAACCAAGTTAAAGATTTGAAATACAAAGAGGTAAAATCCTCTCAGCTGAAAAAGCAAGAAACCAAAAGAAACCAAAAAATTGAAGATACTGTAAGGGGCCTCTGGGACAACCTCAAGCATACTAACATCCGAATTATAGGGGTACCAGAAAAAGAGAGAGAGCAAGACAATGAAAATTTATTTGAAGAAATAGTGACCGAAAACTTCCCACACCTGGTGAAAGAAATTGACTTAGGAGTCCAAGAAGTGCACCGAATCCCAATATATAGGACCCCTAAGGGGACCACACCAAGACACATCATAATTAAAATGCCAAGAGCAAAAGACAAAGAGAGAATATTAAAAGCAGCAAGAGAAAAACAGATGGTTACCTATAAGGGAGCACCCATACGATTGTCAACGGATTTCTCAACAGAAACGATGCAGGCCAGATGGGAGTGGCAAGAAATATTCAAAGTGATGAACAGCAAGAATCTATAAGCAAGATTACTCTATCCAGCAAAGCTATCATGCAGAATTGAAGGTCGGATGAAGTGCTTCGCAGATAAGAAAAAGCTAAAGGACTTCATCACCACCAAACCAATATTATATGAAATGCTGAAAGATATTCTTTAAGAAGAGGAAGAAGAAAAAGATAAAAGTGTAAATTAGGAACAACAAATACACATCTATCAACAAATGAATCTAAAAATCAAGTGAATTAATAAGCTGATTAACAGGATAAACTGGTGAATGTAACAGAATCACGGACATAGAGAGGGAATGGACTGACAACTCTTGGGGATAAAGGGGGTGTAGAAAGTGCAGCAAGAGACTGGACAAAAATCATGCAACTATTGGAGAGGACAGTGGAGGGGGGTGAGGGCAGAGGGTGGGATGTGTACCAGGTGGAGGGGAACTATAGGGTGAAAAAAAAGGGAACAATGTAATTAATAAAATGAACAATAAAGATTAATAATAATAATAATAATAATAATAATAATAATAATAATAAAACAAAGATCAAACATCATCCAGAATCAATGGAAAGCTGGCTGAGTGAAAATTCCATAAATAACAGAAAAGTAGGACACTGTCACTGAAAGAAGCGGCGGAGGGCAGTGTTGAATATACATGCAGAGTCAGAGGCTTGAAGCCATGCACCTGTGAGCCGATAGGGTGGCCGGCTGCAAACCCTTTTGGTTTTCTCAAACGGGGAGAGAGACAAAGGTGCCCCACTGCACTGATTCCCCAGTTCTGGGTGAGGTTCAGGGAACCCATACTCATATGGGGTGAAACTGGACAGTAAGGAAGCACACTGAAACTTTGCCCCTGCAGAAGTCTGCAATCTTGAGGAGAGGATGCATAAACTTGGGAACAGCAGAAGCGAGTGACCATGCAGAGAGGACTTGTGACTTGCTCTCTTGTTTGGGAAACCACCAGACTGCATTGTTTTACAACCCTGGGCGAGACTTTGGATGTGCAGACTCATTTGGGGATTGGCTGAATTTTCGGGCAGTGGGTAGAGCTCAGCGGCAGCTTTTTCTCAGAGGTGCGTGCAGTCATTACCACCAGGCACAGAAACTCAGTTGCTGCATAGGACGGAGCTGATGGAAATCAAGGCTGCCTGCTCATACCAGAGACTCTGCCCATCCAACCTGAGCACAGTTGATCTTCACAGCCAATTGACCTAGAGGTCAAACCCTCCTAGTGCTAGCAACAATAATCTAGGCTTAACTTCAACAAAACTGTGCAACCCATAAAGGGCTGCAGCAAGAGTATCTATCTCAGGTAACTGGGGAGGCTGAGCCCCTGTCCCTTAGAGGACATCTACCACACAAAGCTAATCGACCAACTCAGGCAAGCAGCCACAATGCAGAGACATGGAATGAAATCATATGTAAAAGAAATGGAGGAAAAAAGATGACTGGACATAGAGTTCAAACCCACAGTTATAAGGTTTTTCAAGAGGCTCCTAGAAAAGGCCTATGAACTTCATGAGACCTTCGAGGAAATGAACAAGACATACAAAGAAATGAATGAGACCTACGAGGATATGAAAAAGGACCAACTAGAAATTAAGCATACACTGACTGAAATAAAAAATATTATGCAAAGATCTAAAAGCAATCTAGAGGACCGCAAGAACCAAGTCAATGATTTGAAATAGAACGAGGGAAAATACACTCAGCCTAAAAAACAAGAAGCCAAAAGAATCCAAAAAATTGAAGATAGTGTAAGGGGCCTCTGGGACAACCTCAATCATACCAACATCGGAATTATAGGGGTGCCAGAAAAAGAGAGAGCAAGATAATGAAAACCTATTTGAAGAAATAGTGACTGAAAACTTGCCCCACCTGGTGAAACAAATGAACTTAAAAGTCCAAGAAGTGCACAGAACCCCAAACTATAGGAATCCAAAGAGGACCACACTAAGACACATCATAATTAAAATGCCAATGGTTAAAGACAAAGAGAATCTTAAAAGCAGCAAGAGAAAAACAGTTAGTTACCTATAAGGGAGCACACATATGATTGTCAGCGGATTTCTCAACAGAAACTATGCAGGCCAGACAGAAGTGGCAAGAAATATTCAAAGTGATGAATAGCAAGAATCTACAACCAAGAGTACTCTACCCAGCAAAGCTATCATTCAGAATTGAAGGTTACATAAAGTGCTTCACAGATAAGAAAAAGCTAAAGGAGTTCATCACTGCCAAATCAATATTATATGAAATGCTGAAAGGTATTCTATAAGAAGAGGAAGAAGAAAAAGGTAAAAATAAAAATTATGAACAACCAATACACATCTATCAACAAATGAATATTAAAATCAAGTGAATTGCCGAGACCGGTTTGGCTCAGTGGATAGAGCGTCGGACTGCGGACTGAAGGGTCCCAGGTTCGATTCCGGTCAAGGGCATATACCTTGGCTGCGGGCACATCCCTAGTAGGGGGCGTGCAAGAGGCAGCTGATCGACGTTTCTCTCATCGATGTTTCTAACTTTCTATCCCTCTCCCTTCCACTCTGTAAAAAATCAATAAAATATATTAAAAAAAATAATAATAAAATAAAATAAAATCAAGTGAATTAAAAATCTGATGAACAGGATAAACTGGTGAATATAACAGAATCATGGGCATAGGGAGAGAATTGATTGACAATTCTTGGGGAGAAAAGGGGTGTGAGATGTGCAGCAAGAGACTGGACAATAATCATGCACCTATGGGAGAAGGCAATGGAGGGAAAGTGAGGGCGGAGGGTGGGATGAGTACTTGGTGGATGTGACCTATAGGGGGGAACAATGTAATTATTTTTTTTTATTTTTTTATTGTTCAGTTTATTAATTACATTGTTTCCCCTTTTTTATCCCCCTATATCTTCCCTCCACCCTGTACCTATCCCACCCTCTGCCCTCACCTCCCCCTCCCCAATGTCCTCTCCCATTGTTGCAAGATTTTTGTCCAATCTCTTGCTGTACTTCCAACAACACTTTTCTCCCCAAGAGTTGTCAGTCCATTCCCTCTCTATGTCCATATTTCTGTTACAGTCACCAGTTTATCTTGTTCATCAGCCTATCAGTTCACTTGATTTTTATGTTCATTTGTTGAGAGATGTGTATTTGTTGTTCATAATTGATATTTTTACCTTTTTCTTCTTCCTCTTCTTAAAGATTATCTTTCAGCATTTCATATAATACTGGTTTGGTGGTGATGAACTCCTTTAGCTTTTTCTTATCTGCGAAGCACTTTATCTGATCCTCAATTCTGAATGATAGCTTTGCTGGATAGAGTAATCTTGGTTGTAGATTCTTGCTCTTCATTATTTTGAATATTTCTTGCCACTCGCGTCTGGCCTGCATCGTTTCTATTGAGAAATCCACTGACAATCGTATGGATGCTCCCCTGTAGGTAACCAACTGTTTTTCTCTTGCTGCTTTTAATATTCTCTATCTTTTGCTCTTGGCATTTTAATTATGATATGTCTTGGTGTGGTCCTCTTTAGATTCCTATATTTTGGGGTTCTGTGTACTTCTTGGGCTTTTAAGTCAGTTTCTTTCACCAGGTGGGGAAAGTTTTCAGTCACTATTTCTTCAAGTAGGTTTTCATTAACTTGCTCTCTCTCTTTTTCTGGCACCCCAATAATTCGGATTTTGGCTTGCTTGAAGTTGTCCCAGAGGCCCCTTATGCTATCTTCAATTATCTGAGTTCTTTTTGTTTCTTGCTTTTCCAGCTGAGTGGATTTTGCTTCTTTGTATTTCAAATCTTTGACTTGGTTCTTGAGGCCCTCTGGACTGCTTTTAGGACTTTGTGTAATATTTTTTATTTCAGTCTGTGTATGCTTGATTTCTAGTTTGTCCTTTTTTTATCTGTGAGGTTCTGGTTCGTATCCTCAGAGGTCTTGTTCATTTCCCTGAGGGTCTCATTCATTTCCTTGTAAGTATCATTCATCTCCTTGTAATTCTCATTCATTTGCTGGTTGGTCTTGTTTATTTCCTGGTAATTCTCATTAAGTTGATTGGCCTTTTGTAGGAGCCTCTTGAAAAGCCTTATAACCGTGGTTTTGAACTCTGTGTCTTGTCGTCTTTTCTCCTCCATTTCTTTCACACCTGATTTCTTTCCATGTCTCTGCATGGTGGCTGCTTTATGTGGTGTATATCCTCAAAGGGACAGTGGCGCAGTCTCCCCAGTTACCTGAGGTGGGTACTCTTACTGCAATCCTTTATGGGTTGTATTCAGTGTTTTTGAATTTAAACCCAGGTTTTTGTTGTTAGCCCTAGGAGGGTTTGACCTCCAGGCCAATTGGCTGTGAAGGGAGACTGTGTTCAGATTGGATGGGCGGAGTCTCTGGGCTGCACAGCAGCGGCAGAGGCAGCGGCAGCTGGGTCATATGCGGCGCTCTCGCGCATGGGTCTCTGTTGGATGGGGATGGCTGCAGACACCCCCAAGAGAAAGCTGCTAGTCTCTTTCCCTTGCCAGACAACTCTGCCTTTCCCCAAATGTGCCTGCACACCAAAAGTCCAGCCCAGGGCTGTAAAATAGATGGTTTCCGGAACCAGGAGACAAGTTCCCAGGGGGCAAGTCGTGGGTTTGAGCGACCCTTGGGACTAGGAGTCTCTGCCGCGCCCCGCTTAAATCCGGCCGGTCCCTGCTCCAGCCCCAACCCGCGCGCGCGACCAGGGCGGCTCCTATCCTGTTTTCTGTCTGAAAGGCTGCGCTCCCGCTGGTCCTGGGTCTGTGTCCCACCTTTGCTCCTATTAGTGGAGTTTACATTCAGCCAGCTTTCTGGCGATTCTCGGTGCTTGTCTGTTCTGCTGTTATGTTGTAGTTCTTAAATCGTTGCCGGGGGCAGAACAATAGGTGTTTGCTTATGCCGCCATCTTGGTGTTCCTCCGGGAACAATGTAATTAATAAACTTAACAATAAAGATTAAAATATTAAGAAAATAATAAAGTTTAAACAGTGTAAGTGATTTCCAATGGTTGAATAGAATAAAACACGAAAAAATTCACAATGATTTTTTATATATATAAAAGGCTAAGTGTCCATTCTACCAGTGGCGATGATGCATACTAACCACCATGGGGGTGGCTGCTCAACACGAGCTGCCAAGACACACACTGGCCATCTTATCTCATAAAAGAGTAATATGCAAATTGCCCTTACCTCTGATCAAGCCATGCCCACAAGCCACGCCCACAGGCCCATCAGAAGCTGTGATGGAACCAGCCAGCAAGTTTGCAGCTCAGGCTGGGGTGGCGGGGCTGAGGCAGCTAGGGCCGAGGGGTGGGGCCAAGACAGCCAGGGCCAGGGGGGAGTGGGTCCAAGGCAATCTGGTCTGTGAGGTATGGGCCTGAGGCAGTCAAGGCTGGGAGGGCGGGACCAGGGCAAAGGCCAGGTATGGGGGTGCAGGGCATGGGCCGAGGCAGCCAGGAGAGTGGGGGGCGGGGTCAAAGTGAATGCCAGGGCCAAAGGGAGCACCCGAGGCAGCCAGGACTGGGCGGGGGTAGGGCTGAGGTGGCTTGGGCTGTGCACTGACTGGGGCGAAGGCCAGAGCCAGAGTGGGCGGGGCCAAGGTGGCCAGAGGTGCAGGCTAGGGAGAAGCCCTGAGCTGGAGGGTGGGTTTGAGGCCTGTGCTAGCCAGGCACAAGGTGGCTGGGGTGAAGGCCCAGGCCCAGGGGGCGGGGTTGGGGTGGAGCTAGCTATGGGATCCATTGCAGTGAGATGGCTGGGTGGCCAAGGCCTAAAGCCTCAGCCAGAGGTATTAGGCCTTAGACAGGCTGGGGATGAATGGTCAGTAGGACATCCCCTGAGGGCTCGCAGTATGTGTGAGGGGGCAGGTTGGGCTGAGGGATCACCCACCCCCAGTGCACGAATTTCATGCACCAGGTCCCTAGTCTATAAATATAAAAGACTAATATGCTAATTGTCTCTCCAACCAGTTGCTATAAGGCACACTGACCACCAGGGAGCAGACACTTAATGCAGGAGCTGCTATGATGCACACTAGCCATTTACAGAGAAACAACACTGTGGACTTGGCACCCACAAAGCAACACTTAGCTTCCCCCAAGTGGAACACAGGCCCCGCCACCACACCTGAGTGACAGCCCATCAAATAGCAGCCAATGCTGCTGACACTCCATGCTGCAAAATGATGCCCACAGCCCAGCCTAGCCCTGAAACGGTGGCTGCGGGCACCAGGCACCAGGTAATTATGTCACATAGCAATGCCCGTGTTTCTCTACCTGGAGACTAGCCTTCTTGCAGTTTCTTCAGCCAGGAACACGACTTGCTTTATAGCCAGGTTCAAACATTTTACACTTTAACCAAATGTCTGTGAAGCATTTTCCTGTGCCTTATTTGATCCTCACAGAAATCCTGGAGTAGGTAGATAGGAGACTTGGTGGAATCCTATTTTCTTTTCTTTTTTTAAAAATATATTTTATTGATTTTTCACAGGGAGGAAGGGAGAGGGATAGAAAATTGGAAACATCGATGAGAGAGAAACATCAATCAGCTGCCTCTTGCACACTCCCTGCTGTGGACGTGCCCGCAGCCATGGTACATGCCCTTGACCAGAATCGAACCTGGACCTTTCAGTCTACAGGCTGACGCTCTATACACTGAGCCTAACTGGTTTCGGCTGGAATCCTATTTTCTTTTCATTATATAGAAAACAGAGATTTAGAAAGCTTAGAAGCTTGACCCTACTGAAAAAAAGAAATGGTGAACCTTGAAAATGACTTCAGGTTTTCTCACTGTGCAGAATATAGTCAAACACTGCTGCAGTTAAATATTTTAACGTTTGTTCTCCCTACATGATCTACAATAATAATCTACTTTATGTTTATCTCTATTGCTGTGTTGCTGACAACTACTTGAAAGAGAAGTTGGGGTGCTTCACTGGGCTGGGAAAAGTTTCGCTAAATCAGAAAGCAGGTTTAATTAAGCAAGTTTATTCTCTACATATAAAAGACTAAGTTGACTTGCACATGCACAATACATATAAAGCTCTTGCTGATGCCAATCGCACGGGTGTGTTTTAATCTGTCATTTTTTATCATGAATTTGTTTGACACTTATAGAGAAAGGGCAAGTAGCAGTATTAAAATATTTCTTCTAATTAATTTTCTTTCATTATGCATGAATCCGTGCACCAGGATACTAGTAAGTGATATAAGAGTTCAGAGCACAAGGATATTTTATGACCTACTGGAGATAATAAAAGCTAAACTGGTTGCTGAAGGAGAGAGTAAAAAAGTGATAATAAGGAGCACTTAACATAACTACTCTGTGCCAGGTACCTCCTTCATCATTTTATATACTCATTCATTTGCAGCAATGCTCACAAACATGCAAGGAAACACAAAGAGTTTTAGTAACTTGCCTAAGGTAATGTAGCTCATAAGTGTTGGAATAAAACACAGGCCAGCTGTGTTTTAACCACTGTACTATTCTAACCATATTCTAGGACTAGTAAAGCAAATGAACAAAAGCACAATAGGGTATAACAAGACCAATGAGTACTCTAAAGAAGGGTCTGAGTTTGATAATAAAAAATTATATATTTCTGATACTTCTTGTTGTGGGGCGACTTCTACGACGAGTTGCAAATGACCATGGAGGCGGTTAAGTTGGTAATAAGCAGGCAAGGATTTATTGAAAACTGACCAGGACGGTCAAAGACCTAACACTCAACGACCGCACTGCCCCCGGTTTAGGCAGTCCTTTTAAAGGGGTCTGAACCATGAATGTCATTGCCTGCGTTTGGCAAACAGTCCCCAAGGCCGCATCTGGGGAAGGAGTGCCAATAGACTATGAATGACCTTATTTCTCATTCTTTATCTTCTAACTATGTATTCTGATAGACATGGGAAAGTGGTCCTATCTTGTAAAAACAGATAGTGTGACTACATAATTGGCGATGACCAGTTACTCCTCTGTTTCTAGTCTTCAAAGGGTTTTTTAGCCTTCAAGGTCACAAGCTGGAAACTAAAGCAATAATTCTTTTGCTTTAAGCAAGCAGGGGTGGACTATGGCCAAAGTTTCAAACAGCAGTTTTACTCTAGTAAATGTTCTTATGACCTTATTTCACATCTGCTCCTGCTTCTTTTGAGGTTAGGATTCTTCATCATATCTAGGTACAATTAATGCCTATGGCCTAGAGTTGTCAATGATCTGTAAGCAACCAAGAACTAAATCTTGTCAATCCTACCTGTCATTTATTTTCTTAAATATGTAATTTATTGGGTTTATGAGTAGGCTATTTATATGTGTTGTGTTTGTCTTTCTCTGTATGGTATTAGTAACTTTGGCTTTACAATTCAGATGCTTAATATTATGCCATTAAGTCAGTTAACATTGATTCTTCCAGAGTCTTGCTTTTCAGATCAAGCCTTAGAGCTTTAATCTGACTTGTGATGGGGAGCTATTGGATGTGTTTGGGTAAGAGAATATTGCAATAATTGTGATATTTTATCTGTCAACTTTATGCAGGATAGATTGTAAAATAAGAAAACAGTTTACAGAAATGAGCAACTATATAGTTTACTTTGATAGGATTCTTTCTGCTGTTAGGCAATGAAACTGTATGATGAAAAAATTCTAAGATTTAAAAACTTTATTTACTTTTGTAACATTTTTATCTTTATTTATTTATTTATTTATTTATTTATTTATTTATGAGAAAGAGGAAGGGAGGGAGAGAAATACCAATTATTGTTCTACTTTTTAATTCATTAATTGGTTGACCAGGGATCAAACCTGCAACCTTGCATATTAGAACAATGCTCTAATCAAATGAGCTACGTGGCCTGGACACCATCAACATGTTTTATAATTTTTAAATGTAATCCTCACCTGAGAATATGCTTTTATTGATTTGAGAGAAAGAGATGGATCAATCAGTTGCCTCCCTCACATGCCCCAATCATGTATGGAGTCTGCCCCCTGGGTTTGTGTCCTGACCAGGAATGGAACCTGCAAATTCTTGGTGTATAGGATGACACTCCAACCAACTGAGCCACATCAACCAGGGCTTATTTTTTATTTTTAAATCAATGTTTACTTTCCATTTATTTTGTATTGCTTTCAAGTGTATAGATTATTGATTAGACAACCATATACTTTACATAGTGTTCCCCTCAATATTTTCAGTACTCAATGTCAGGTTGATGCCAAGAGGAATCAGGCTGAATGAAATTATAAATGAAATTTATAAATTTATTGTTACATCCAAAAACAGAATGGCTGAGACCAAAGTTATGTCAGCTAACAAAGTAAAGAGGGCAAAGTATTTATATGTGTGTGTTTTTTATGTGGGTCGAGGCTAGCAGTTAAGCTGGGTGCAAGTACAAGCATTTTCATGGAGTGGGTCTAGAGCTGCTCTTCTCGGCCAATTAGCTGTCTCATGTGACACCTGAAATGAGAACAACAGGAAAACCACAGAAAAGTCAGGAGCCCCAAGTGGGGCACAATGGAAAAGTGCTGAGCTCAGGGGAGAAACTGAGCACAGGGGAAAGGTACAGAATACGCCTAACACTCAACTTGCACCACACATAGTTAATTGTAATATTATTGACTATATTCCCTATGCTTTAATTTACATTCCCCTGATAATTTTGTAACTATCTGTGGTAATCATGCCATATACCTGATAGTCAAGGCCTTGTTGTTAGTATGCCAGAATGGCCAAGGGCACTCTGAACATGGAAACCATAATCAGAATGTACAAAGATAAGATATCATAAACAAGTGCAAGGTCACAGTGGTCTCATGGTATACTGCACACATGTGCCTTTCTATAACCCAAATGACTGATGTCATTGTAGGCTAGATGTCTGTTTTGTCTAAGTAGTATAATATATGTTAACCAGCCAGTGTTCTTGGCAAAGGAGTGTGCGAGAAAGGCTGAGGCAGGCTTAGAGGATGTAGTGCCACCAATGTGTGCAGGAAAGACTGGAGAAGCTGCTGAGGCAGAGAGCTCAGGGGCCACTACTATTTGAAGCAGTGAGTCTATGGGCAGCATGTGGCTACTCAGATAATAACTGTGGGTACAAAGACTGATGCTGATATGCTGGAAAGATGTATTGGGTTTATCAGCCAGTGTGCAGCTATCTGTTTTATGGACTGCTTAAAGAACTGTTTTTCTGATGGCTATATAGACACTGGCTTCCACAATAAAGACTCATTCTTATATACTCACAACTTCTCATGGCTTCTCCATCTAAGACCCAGCATCCAAAATGCTCAGACCCTGGCAAAGAGGCTCAGCCCCAACAGTTAGTGCAATGGACAGTGTTTGAGAAGAAATCTGCCCCGACAGTGGCGTAGTCATTAGTAGAATTCAGAAGAATATATGGACTCAGGGAAGCAGTGCTCTTGCTGTATCTGACACTACAAATTGTACTTCTTAACCCCTTCATTTCTTTCTCCCAGTCCCCCACCCCACCTTCCATCTGGCAAACACCAGTCTGTTATGTTTTAATTTTGTTTGTTCATTTAGTTTGTTCTTTAGTTTCCACATATAAGTGATATAATATAATATTTGTCTTTCTTTGACTTATTTCACTGAGCATAATACCCTCTAGGTTCATTCATGTTGTTGCAAAAGGTAAGATTTTCTCTTTTTATATGGCCAAGTAATATTCCATTGTATATATGTATCACAGCTTTTTTATCCACCCATCTATTTATGGGCACTTGGGTATCTTCCATATCTTGGTTATTGTAAACAATGCTGCAGTGATCATAGGGGTGCATATATTCTTTCAATTTAGTGTTTCATGTTTCTTAAGTCTCCAGAAGTGGGATTACAGGATCATAAGGCAGATCAATTTTTTAATCTTTATAGGAGACTCCACACTGTTTTTCATACTTTCTGCACGGGTCTGCATTCCTAACTGCATGAGGGTTCCATTTTCTCCACATCCTCCCCTGCACTTGTTTGTTGACTTATTGATGGTAGACATTCTGACAGAAGTGAGGTAATATATCATTGTGATTTTAATTTGCATTTCTTTGATGATTAGTGGCATTGGGCATATTTATATATGTCTATAGACCATTTGAATGTACTCATTGGAAAAGTGTATATTCAAGTCATCTGCTCATTTTTAATTTGATCGGTGCTGGTGGTGGTGCTAGGGGTGGTGGTGGTGGTGGTGGTGGTGGTGTGTGTATGTGGGTTGGGAGGGGTATGGAGTAGTATGAGTTCTTCATAAATTCTGGATATTAACCCCTTATCAACTGTGTTCTCCTATTTAGAAGATTGTCTTTTCCTTTTTAGATGGTTTCCTTTGGTGTGCAAAAATTTTTAGTTCGACTAATTAAAGAAGTAAGTAAAGGAGGGGAAAAAATGGCGGCGGAACGGAGGGATTCGATCTGAATCTGCTCACAGGGTAGAAGGAGGGAGCAGCTGAAAGATGCGCAGGGAGCGTTTGTCGGCGACTAGGAGGGGGACAGCTGTGCTCCAGGAGAAGATAGGGGACTGCTGGGCTGGCCTCCCTGCCTGAGCGGCCCCAGTACTGCTGGGTTCTCTCCCTGAGCCAACTGCGCGAGGAGGCGCGCGGAGGCAGACCACGACATCTTGAAGGGGAAGGACCTGAAAATATACAGCTGCAGTACCAGGTGGACGGCTGAGACTCCTAGAACAATGGTGCCCAATTGGTGCGGAGGCACGCAGAGTCCAGGGAGCTCTAAACTCCAGCACAGAAAGGTCAGATTTCCCTGGGGGTACTTTGGGCGCAAAACTGAGGGGGCTGGCAGACTGGGATATCTGCAACTTGGAACACAAAGCCTGGAGATCTGCACCTGAAATAAAATCTGTGGCTGTTGGAGCTGGTAAATGTGGGAGAGGGCCCTTGGAGCTGGTGGCAGAGTTAATCCCTGGAGTGCAATCAATTTGGACCTGACAGAGGAGGGAGACCCGGAAGAATTTGGGAGGGTCCTGACTGCTAAAATAGCAGTCACCATTAGAGAGGCAGTATTCAATACCACAGGGACAGCAAAAGTTTAGTTCAGGATAGAGAGGACCAATAGACCCAGAAGTCAATCTAGAAACACTGCCACCCAGGGGCCAAATCACAAATTGACTCTTGAGTGACACAGGGAATTGATTATATTTTCTCTTCAACCTTGGGAATACAGTCTATTTTCATCTACTCTTTAGTATCTTTTACTTTACCTCAACTTCACCTTTATACCACCACTCTCTTGCTAACCTTTCCCTAGTTAGTGCCTTGTTTCCCTTACACTTTTCCCGCTTTAGATTTACCTTAATTCTTTCTTTTTACCCCCTGTTAAAATTTCACCCCACTGATATATCTAATCTCCAACCACCTACTCCAAGTCCATATATACCTCTAGCTTCTCTGACTTCACTATCTTAAAGTGTTTTTATCCCTGTCCTGTTATTGTTGTTTACTTGACTGTTGATTATATCGATTTTTTAAGCAGGTTTATGAGATTGATTTGCTTATTCTTTTATTTTGGTTTGTCTTGTGGGGGGGCTATTTTTATGTTTGGTGTTGTTTCTTCTTTTGTTGTCCTCATTTGCATTGTTTTTGAGATAGATTTTTGCTTCTGTGTTCCCTCACTTCCCTTGATATTAGTAGTTGTATGTAATTTGTATCAATCTCCAGGTACTTGTTGCGTGTTTTGGATCGGATTAGGGGCTATCCTATAGGAGTTTTCACCCCAAATTTTTAACTTACTCCTTTTTTTTCTTCTTCCCCTTTTCCCATTATCATTTTGGCATTCCTGCCTTTCTTTTTTATGAGTGTGTGTGTGGGGGGGGGGTCTCTTTCTTTTTATGTGAGTGTGGGTGTGTGAGTGTCTGTGTGTGTCTGGGGGGGGGATTCCTTTCTTTTTTCTCACCTATCACCGAATTTGCCTTTCTCTGGCGGTCACCTTTATTTGGAATTACCATTACTGTGACTACATTCCGGTTCAGTGCCTGGTGCGTTGCACCTGGTTGTTTTGTATTTTGTGCCTTTAAACCAATGCAGGAGAGTGAGAACTACATAACCAGATACACAGAGAAGAGAGACCATGGGAAGACAAAGAAACAGCCCACATATGAAAGAAAAACAAGGCTCACCAGAAAAGAAGGTAAACAAAATGGAAGTTAACAACCTGTCAGAGAAAGAATTGAGAGAAATGGTCATAAGGTGGCTGAAAAGAATGGAAGACAAATTTGATAATATGAGTAAGAACCAAGAGGAAATGAGAAAGACCCAGGAAGAAATGATGAAGAGCCTAGAAGAAATGAAGAGGAGCCAAGAAGAAATGAAAAGTGACATTGCTGAAGTAAAGAACTCAATAGAAAGTATTAAGAGTAGACTAGAAGAAGCAGAGGATCGCATCAGTGAGCTAGAAGACCAGGTAGGAAAAAATAACCAAGTAGAGCAGCTTCTAGAAAAAAAAATTGAAAAGCAGGAGGAGAGCCTAAGGGAACTTTGGGACAACATGAAACAAAACAACATCCGTATAATTTGGCTTCCAGAAGGACAGGAAACTGAACAAGGAATAGAAAACCTGTTGGAAGAAATAATGACAGAAAACTTCCCTAATATAGGAAAGAAAAAACCCATACAAATCCTAGAAGCTCACAGAGTCCCAAGCAAAATAAACCCCAAAAGACCTACACCAAGGCACATTATAATTAAATTGGCAAACACCAATGACAAAGTAAGAATCTTAAAATCTGCCAGAGAGAAACAGAAAGTCACCTACAAAGGAATCCCCATCAGACTAACAAGTGATCTCTCAACAGAAACCTATCAGGCCAGAAGGCAGTGGAATGAAATTTACAAAGTTATGCAAATGAAGGGTCTGAATCCTAGAATACTATACCCAGCAAGGCTCTCAATCAAAATTGAAGGTCAAATCAGGAGCTTCACAGATAAAAAAGGACTAAGGGAATTTGTCACCACCAAACCAGCGATGCAAGAAATGCTAAAGGATCTGCTGTAAAAAGAAATAGGAAGCGAAGAAGGAACACAGGGGCAAAGAACAAAAATGGCAACATATAAGCACCTATCAATAATAACTTTAAATGTAAACGGTTTAAATGCTCCAATCAAAAGACATAGGGTAATAGACTGGATAAGAAGACACAACCCATGTATCTGCTGTCTACAAGAAACCCACCTCCGAAAAAAAGACGCACACAGACTGAGGATGAAAGGTTGGAAAAAAGTTATTCAGGTGAATGGAAATGAAAAAAAGGCTGGGGTAGCCATACTTATATCCGACAAATTAGATCTCAAAGTGAAGGATGTAACAAGAGATAAAGAAGGCCACTACATAATACTAAAGGGAGCAATCCAACAAGAAGAAATAACTCTGGTAAACATATACACACCCAATACAGGAGCACCCAAATATATACAAAACTCCTAGAGGACATCAAGGGAGAGCTAGACAGCAATACAATCATAGTAGGAGATTTTAATACCCCACTATCACCATTGGACAAATCCTCTAAACAAAAAATCAGTAAAGAAACATCAATCCTCAATGACTCATTAGACCAGATGGAATTAATTGACATCTTCAGATCATTTCATCACAAAGCCAGAGAGTATACATTCATTTCAAGTGCCCATGGGTCATTCTCAAAGATAGACAATGTGTTGCGTCATAGGCAAAGTCTCTCCAAATTCAAGAAGATAGAAATCATGTCAAGCATATTCTCAGATCACAGTGGCATAAAGCTGGAAATCAACTACAATAGAAACAATCCAAAGAAATCAAACACATGGAGACTAAGCAGCATGCTATTAAACTATGACTGGATTACCAGAGAGATTAAGGAAAAGATAGAAAAGATCATGGAAAAAAATGACAATGATAGCACAACAATCCAAAATCTATGGGACACAGTGAAAGCAGTTCTGAGAGGGAAGTTCATAGCTCTACAATCCTACCGCTAAAAACTAGAGACAGCGGCAATAAATTATCTAACGCAACAACTCAAAGAGTTAGAAAGAAAGCAAAAAGAAAAGCCCAGTGTAAGCAGAAGGAAGAAAATAGTAACGATCAGAGCAGAAATAAATGACATAGAAAACAAAGAAACAATACAGAAGATCAACAAAACCAAGAGCTGGTTCTTTGAAAGGATAAACAAGATTGATGAACCTATAGCCAGACTCACCAAGAAGCAAAGAGAGGACCCTAATAAATGAAATCAGAAATGAAAGAGGTGAAATAACAACAGACCCCATTGAAATACAAAGGATTGTTAAAAAATACTATAAACAACTCTACTCCAACAAGCTGGACAACCTGGAGAAATGGATATGTTTCTAGAAAAATATAACATCCCAAAACTCAATCAAGAAGAATCTGAACAACTCAATAGACCAATAACTGTGGAAGGAATTGAAGCAGTCATCATAAAGCTCCCAGCAAACAAAAGCCCAGGGCCAGACGGCTTCACAGGGGAGTTTTACCAAACATTCAAGGAAGGACTAAAACCTATCCTCCTCAGACTATTCCAGAAAATTCAAGAGGATGGAACACTTCCAAACTGCTTCTATGAAGCTAAAATCACCATAATACCTAAACCAGATAAAGATGACACAATGAAAGAGAATTCCAGGCCAATATATCCCTCATGAATATAGATGCCAAAATCCACAATAAAATTCTAGCAAATCGGATCCAGCAGTACATCAGAAAGATCATACACCATGACCAATTAGGATTTATCCCAGGAATGGAAGGATGGCACAATATCCGCAAATCAATAAATGTGATACATGACATAAACAAATTGAGAGATAAAAATCACATAGTCATATCAATTGATGCAGAAAAAGCATTTGACAAAATCCAACACCCTTTCTTGATAAAAACTCTCAACAAGGTAGGAATAGAAGGATCATACCTCAACATAATAAAAGCCATATATGATAAATCCACAGCAAACATCATACTCAATGGGCAAAAACTACAACCATTTCCCCTAAGAACAGGAACAAGACAGGGTTGCCCTCTTTCACCACTCCTGTTCAACATAGTACTGGAAGTTTTAGCCATTGCAATTAGACAAGGAGAAAAAATAAAAAGCATCCAAATTGGAAAAGAAGAAGTTAAGCTATCCTTATTTGCAGATGACATGATATTGTACATAAAAAAACCCGAAAGACTCCATAAAAAAGTTAGTAGACTTAATAAATGAGTTCAGCAATGTAGCAGGCTACAAAATTAATGCCAAGAAATCTATGGCATTTCTATACACTAATAGTGAACATACAGAGAGAGAGACTAAAAAAGCAATCCCATTTACCATCACACCAAAAAAATTAAGATACTTAGGAATAAACTTAACTAAGGAGGTAAAAGACCTATTCGTGGAAAACTACAGGACACAGAACAAAGAGATAGAGGAAGATGTAAACAGGTGGAAGACCATACCATGTTCATGGATCGGGAGAATCAACATCATTAAAATGTCCATACTACCCAGAGCAATCTATAAATTTAATGCACTCCCCCTTAATATACCAATGGCATATTTCACAGACCTAGAAAGAACTCTCCAAAAATTCATCTGGAATAAAAAAAGGCCTCGAATAGCCACAGCAATCCCGAGAAAGAAGTACAAAGTCGGTGGGATTTCCATAACAGATTTCAAGCTGTATTACAAAGCTACTGTTCTCAAAACAGCCTGGGACTGGCACAAGAACAGACATATAGATCAATGGAATAGAATAGAGAATCCAGATATCAACTCAAACCACTATGCTCAATTAATATTTGACAAAGGAGGCATGAACATAAAATGGAGTCAAGACAGTCTCTTCAATAAATGGTGTTGGGAAAATTGGTCAGATACATGCAAAAAAAAAAAAAAAGAAACTGGAGCACCAACTTTCACTATACACAAAAATAAACTCTAATGGATACAGGACTTAAATGTAAGACAGGAAACCACAAAAATATTAGAGGAATCTACAGGAAGAAAAATCTCAGACATATGCCAAAAGAACTTCTTTGATGATACTGCTCCTAGGGCAATGGAAGCTAAAGACAAAATAAACAAATGGGAGTACATCAAAATCAAAAGCTTTTGCACAGCTAAAGAAATCATCAACAAAACAAGAAAACCCACAGTATGGGAGAACATATTTGCAAATGTTATCAGTGATAAAGGTTTAATCTCAAGCATCTACAGGCAACTCACCCAACTCAATAAAAGGACAAATGATCCAATAAAAAAAATGGGCAACAGACCTAAATAGAATCTTCACGAAAGAAGACAAAAGGAAGGCCCAGAGACATATGAAAACTTGCTCAAAGTCACTAATTATCTGAGAGATGCAAATCAAAACGACTATGCGGTACCATTTCACACCTGTCAGAATGGCTTACATCAACAAATCAACAAACGACAAGTGCTGGCGAGGATGCGGAGAAAAAGGAACTCTTGTGCACTGCTGGTGGGATTGTAGACTAGTACAGCCACTGTGGAGAACAGTATGGAGATTCCTCAAAAAACTAAAAATGGAGCTCCCATTCGACCCAGAGATCCCACTTCTTGGAATATACCCCAAGAAACTAGAAACTCGGATTAGAAAGGATATATGTACCCCTATGTTCATAGCAGCACAATTTACCATAGCTAAGTTTTGGAAACAGCCTAAGTGCCCATCAGCAGAAGAGTGGATTAAAAAACTATGGTACATTTACGCAATAAATACTACGCCACGGAATAAAAGAAGGAGCTCCTACCATTTGTAACAACATGGATGGATTTGGAGAGCATTATGCTAAGTGAAATTAGCCAGGCAGAGAAAGACAAATATCATATGATCTCACTCATTTGAGGAATATAATCAATGACATAGACTGATGAACAAGAATGGATCCAGAGACTGAGAAAAGTCCATCAGAATGTCAAACCTCAGGGTAAGTGGCAAGTGGTGGGAGTAAGTGGAAAAGTCAATATATTTGAACTCTTGAACTAAGGTAAGTGATTTGTGTTTTTACATCCCTGACAAAGTTTATATAAAGTTATAAAAAATGGCAGCTAGTTTGAGATTGAATTGACATGGCCTAGAGCTTTTCATATCCTATGGAGACCAGTCCTTAGGCTAGTCCCTCCTTAACCTCCCGTGACACCATAATACCCTTACATGATATTATTCTACAATGTCATTATAATATTTGATATTTGACAACAGCATATTATACAATTATCCCAAATAAACTTACACACTAATTCTTTGAATGTTGGGCAGCAACCTAAAAAAGGATAGGAAAGAAATTAATCCCTTTCAGAAGGAATTAAGGCGCTGGGAGGGCATCTGAGCATTCTATATTGGCCCTTCTTGCCCTTTCTGCCAAGAGGGACCTTTTTCTTACTATCCAAATACACACAGCTTATGCCTGAGTTTTCAGTTCCAGCTGTGGCTGAAGCCTCTGGGCAGCTGGCACCATGGGTCTGTATCTTGACCAATGGTGTGAGCTGGGCCCTCTCTGGAGAAAAAACCTGGTTCCTCTGCGATATGTGATCAGTACCGGGACCCCGCCAGAAGGTGAGGGGACCCCAAGGTAGGTACTGGAAGTGGAGGCCACGGGGGCATGGACTACAAAGGAGACAGAACTGAACCTCACATCACCCTGTTTTGGCCCCGGAGGATGTCTGGTTAGCCAGAGACAGGTAAGATTCCTCAGGGAAGGAACAACCTAAGACAGGCACAGTCGCAGAGGGGCCAACAGGAGAGAGGTAAAAGGTCAACAGAGGTAGGGCGCAGAACCTCACTGACAAACCTTGCAGGGGCCTGAATTCTCACCCCTCCTGAGGGAGGTCTCCTACCCCCACGGCTGCTTTGCCTCCCACGCACAACTCATACCGGGACTCGGGTGGCACACAGAGACTCGGCCAGCAATAGCTGCTCTATATCTAAATTTAGTCTATCACCAGGAATGCTCAGGACCTACTTAAAATTGCAAATATTCCTTTCCACTAGTATTTACAGGGTAAACTAAGATTTCTGCTTGAGTATTAAAATTGACAGTAAAATAGTAATCAAGTTTTCAGATTAATTTAAATTGGCCAGGTGAAATAAGTGAATACTCAAGAAAATTTTATTGTACTGGACAAAAAGCTTTTCCTAAAACATTAACTAAAATATCTATTAGTAGTTCACCTCACTGAAAATTGCTTAACATCCAAAGAACCTAAAGCAGTCATATTTTTGTGCAAAAATTAAAATTTAAAATTACCAAGACTGCAATATAAAATTTCCAAAAGCCTCCATTAATCAAAAAACGGAGGGGGACAGTGGGGTAATATCATGTAAGGAAAAATATCCTATAAGTAAAATACATCTAGAGAATTCTTACTCAAGTAAATTCCATTTGTAAAACCTACTGCAGGATACCCATGAAAAAACACACATGGTGTCAAAATAAGCCAAAGGAAAGTCATTTAGGCAAAAATTAAAAAGAATCCCAAGTCTATTTTGCATAGAGGATCCCTTTGTTAACTTTTGGTCAAGAATGTGTTTGTGTGTATTCAGAGAACAACTCCAAGACCATGTGGGTTCCTGCGACTGTGAGGAACTGATGGATCTGTTCCAGTCACGAGGATGGTCCAGAGATGGGGGACACTGACGACACCTTGCCATGCTGGCAGTAGGCAGCTGTGCATGTCTGCAGGCAGCCCAGGACCAAACCAGAGAGGATGGATCTTGCATTGCCACAATGTGTCCACCATCTGGATACCATTGCTGACATGTACACATAACGAATTATTTGACACTGAAACTGGGACTCAGAACAGTTGAACATTGAAACTGAGACTGAAACATTTTTTTATACGTTTGTTTCTAGTATGCAGAGGCAAGATATTTTTGAAGAAAAGAAACAGGGGAGAGTGATTGATATAGAGGCAGGGTGGCCTTGAATAGGCTGTCAAGCTACAGGGGAAGGCTAGGGTGGATGGGAGGTGGAAGCTGGGGGAGATCAACTGAAGGACTTGTAGGCATGCATATGAGCAAAACCAATGAATGAAAGACACTGGGGCGGGGAGGGGGGCGGGTGGGGACATGTGCTGGGGAGTAGGGGAGGCTGGGGGGAAGATAAGGGGGAAGGGGAAAGGAAAACATGTGCTACTCTTAATTATAAGTTATACTACAAAAATCAATAAAATATATTTAAAAAATAAATAAAGATGTAAGTAAAAAAAAAATTTAGTTCAATGTAGTCTTAATTGTTTACTTTTTCTATTGTTTCTCTTGCCCCATGAGATATATAAGGAAAAAATATTGCTATGAGAAATATCAGAAATTGTACTGCCATGTTTTCTTCTAGAAAATTTATTGTTTTGAGTTTTACATTTAAGTCTTTAAGCCATTTTTAGTTTATTTTTGTGTAACATGTTAGATGGTATCCATCAACATGGTTTATGGACCTAACATTAAACTGAGGATGTTTGCCACATATAGAATTATGTTTGCCTTTAATTTTTTTAGGATGCCTCAATGCATCTATGTAGAATATGCAAGATTTTAACTTTCAGTAAGATATTTTCAATTTCAAGCTGTCACCAAAATTTGACAGGAAAATATGTTCAAGTTCCAGTTTCACTTACATGTTATTAAGTATGCTTTAAGATGTTTGAATTACTTCTCACTATAAATTCCCTCTTAAGACAAGAAGTTATTCAAAATATCCTGCTGTATTTGTCAATTTAAGAAGTTTTAATTTAAGCAAGTTTGCATTGTTTCTTTTTATTTTTCCTTTATTTTGCTTTTGAAGTCTAAAACACATAATTCACATATCAGTTCTATTTTTTATGATGCTTGCTCCAAATCTTCTCCCATAAGGGGAGGCTCTGATCTTCTACAATTACCACAAAGTCTAACCTAACAGCTGTAAACACTTAAGAACTAATCATATGAATTCAGCTCACCTGTGTGAGTGATCCTTGACAGCTCCATCTGCTTTGAATCAGTGTTTTTTTATGGTTGTTGTTTTTTTCTATAAAACCTTAAAGGGAAAAGAACGAATTAAATTGCAAAATTACTTTCAGCTATTTTGACTGTTATTCCAGGTAAAAAATGTTTTAAATGATACACTTACTTTAATGCATATGTCTAATCAACAGATCGCTACCATATTGTTGGCAATAAATACTATTGACAACAAATACAGCACAAATGACAAGAAAGTCAGATATGGATTCCAGTATAAATAGGGAAAGGATCCTATTGGGAAAATTGAGGAAATGCTAGTTAAAAATTAAAGGTCTGCCTCTAAATCTTTAAAATATACAAAACATTTATAAAAACCATTTTACATGGCAAAAATTACTGTCTTGTCTAATGTAAATGCCAAATCACTTAAAAGAAAAGGGAAGTCTATAATACTCACAATGAGGCTAACATTGTATTCGGCTTCATCATGGTGATTTGGAAGATCACTGAAGAACAAAACAGTGTCTTTAATATTACTATGTAGAAAAGGAATGTAGCTTTTAAAGGCATCAGGGAGATAGTGAGGACTTGGAAAATGTATGGCTTCCTCTTCCTTTCATTTGTGTTCTTTTATATTGATCCACCTGCTTCTTTATGGTAGCTGACACCTAAGAAAAATATGATAAACCTCATCTAGCCAATAAAAGCCTATTTCACTAGAAGAATAATATAGAGCTATTGACTATAAAATAGATTTTACATACGCCCATACCTAACTGTATATAAGATCCTACTATTAAAAAAAAACTTTACAATTAAGAAACTTTAGTACCTTCCCAGACATTCGTTCATTGCCCTTTATAATACACCTAAGTTAATTAGCCCAATTTTTACTTACTAACATCAAACAAAAAGCCTAGGCTGCCTTGCTCAGAGTTAGTAAGAGTCAGGAGGAGACTACTTAGCTTGATATAAGGTCCAGGTGCTCCCCATTAAATTGCAAGGTCAGACCTAACACAAAATTAGTTAGTTAGCCTAAAGCAGAGAGCACTGATCTTTGCCCTGTTCTGAATTTTCAGATTGAATTAGGGTGGGCATAAATGCCAGACACTTTTTACTAGTATAATGAAAGAAAGAACTCTTCAGTAAGCAAGTTGCATGACTTTTGTAGAAGTATAAGACATCAGAGCTGAGATGGCCCTTTATATATTACTAGAGGCCTGGTGCATAAAATTCATGCATGGGTGTGTGTGTGTGTGTGTGTGTGTGTGTGTGTGTGTGTGTGTCCCTCAGCCCAGCATGCAACCTGTGCAATTTGGGACCCCTTAAGGGATGTCTGACTGCCCATTTAGGCCCAATCCTGGTAGGATCAGTTATAAATGGGCAGTCAGACATCCCTCTCACAATCCAGAACTGCTGGCTCCCAACTGCTCATCTCCCTGCCTTCCTGATTGTCCCTAACTACTTCTGCATGCTAGTCTGATCACTCCCTAACCACTCCCCTGCCAGCCTGATTGATGCCTAACTGCTCCCCTGCCAGCCTGTTTGCCCCTAACTGCCCCTGCAGGCCTGGTTCCCCCAACTGCTCTTTCTTGCAGGCCTGGGTCCCCCCCCCCCAACTGCTCTTCCCTGCAGGCCTGGTCGCCCCCAACTTCCCTTCTCTGATGGCCTGGTCACCCCTAAATGCCCTTTCCTGCAGGCTTGCTTGCCCACAACTTCCCTCCCTTGCAGGCCTGGTCTCTCCCAACTTCCCTCCCCTGCTGGCCATCTTGTGGTGGTCAACTTGTATCCACAGGGGGGCAGCCATCTTTGACCACATTGAGGCAGCCATCTTGTGTGCTGGAGTGATGGTCAATCTGCATATTATTCTTTTATTAGATAGGACTAGAGGCCAGGTGCACAAAATTCATGCACGGGGTTGGGGAGTTAGCGGGGGAGAGTGTCCCTCAGCCCAGCCTGCACCCTCTCCAACCTGGGACCCTTAAGTGATGTCTGAATGCCTGTTCAGGCCCAATTCCAGTAGTATAGGCCCTAAATGGGCAGTCAGACATCCCTGTCATAATCCAGGACTGCTGGCTCCCAACTGCTCACTTGCCTGCCTTCCCGATTTCTCCTAGCCACTTCTGCCTGCCACCCTAATCACCCACTAACCACTCTCCTGCCAGCCTGATTGATGCCTAATTGCTCCCCTGCCAGCTTTTTTGCCCCCAACTGCCCTCCCTTGCAGGCCTGATCCCTCCCAACTGCCCTCCCCTGCTGGCCATCTTGTGGTGGCCATCTTGTGTCCACATGGGGGCAGAATCTTTGACCACATGGGACAGCCATTTGTGTGTTGGAGTGATGGTCAATCTGCATATTATTCTTTTATTAGATAGGATAGTTAAGTTCCCATTTTAATGTACAGATGAGAAAATTGAGGTAAAGGGTGGTGGATTTACTGGCCCAAGGTTTCCTAGAAATAGATTTTTGATAAATGCCCTGAGATTTTCCAGGAAAGCAATCTTCATAGGCCTAAAACAGAGTCATGCCCTGTGGGGTTACCTGGAAAAATATGAAATTGTTCTTACTATTTAGGCTCTGAAGTAACCTGATAAACCTGTAAAAAGTATTTCTCTTATAGAAAAAAAAGGATTCATCAAACAAATGGTATGCTTAGATACACTAGGTTTTGGCAACAACTCTGTATAGAACTTCAATGTTGGTTCAAGCATTTGATTTTCAAAAGAATAAATAGTGAAAGGCTCCTAATGCCTTAGCATCCATATTAACTAGACAAACTTCTATTTCTCCCTTGATCTTGTCAACGAAATCATTCCAATATCCAGTTAAATAGTAAAATAAGTATAGCTTCTGTTATTTTTTAATTTAAATTTTTATTGTTTAAAGTATTACATGTCTCCTTTTCCCCTATTGACTTGTCTTCAGCTGCCATCACTCCCCTACTATCTGTGTCCATTGGGTATGCTTATATGAATGCATATAAATCCTTTGCTTGGTCTCTTAGACCTTCCATTCCACCACCACCCCCCACTGTCTTCCCTCTGAGGGTCGATGGTGTGTTCAATGCTTTCATCTATGGATCTATTTTTATTCATCAGTTTGTGCTGTTCATTATATTTCACAAATGAGTGACATTATGTGCTATTTCTCTTTCTCTGACTGGCTTATTTCGCTTAGCATAATGCTACCCAGGTCTATCCATGATGTTGCAAATGGCAAGAGTTCTTTCGTTTTTATTATAGCACAAGAGGCCTAGTGCATAAATTCGTGCATGGGTGGAGTCTGGGCTGGCTGGGGAGAGGGACTGTGGGAGATTGGCCAGTGGGCCTTGCCCACAATTGGGGTGAAGGGGCCAATTTGAAGTGGGGATGGCTGTGGGGAGGGGTTGTGGGTGGTGTGCTGGCTCGCCTCACCCTCAAATGGAGTGGGGTGGGGCAATAGGGGATCAGCAACAGGGGAAGGGTCCATGGGAAGATGGGAGGTTGGCTGGGCAGCCCTGACCCTCATGGGGGGGGGGCAATCAAGGGTGGGGCAGGCCAGGAGGAGGGGCCAGCTCTGCACCTGATCAGGGTGGGGGGCTAATCTAGGGTGGGGCTCAGCAGGGGGAGGGGCTTCAGGAAGTTGGATGGCCCAACTTCTACTGGGGTAGGGGGTGCAATAGTCAGGGGTAGGGTGCCCAGGAGGAGGGGCTGCAGGCAGATTGGTGTGGTGGGGGCCCATTGGGGGCAGAGCCAACTGTGGGAAGGGCTGCAGGAATTTGGCTGGCTGGCCCCACCCCCTATTGGACCACTTTGTTAGCTGCAGTGGGCGTCATAATGACATGTTCTTTCAGTCCTTACAGTGTTCCAGTAATTGGCTTTATAGATGATAGATAGATAGATAGATAGATAGATAGATAGATAGATAGATATAGAGATAGATTAGAGGCCCAGTGTGTGAAATTTATGCACAAGGAGGGGTGTGTCCCTCAGCCCAGCCTGCACCCTCTCCAATCTGTGACCCCTCAATGGATGCCCTACTGCCTGTCACAATGCAGGATTGCTACATTCCAACCACTCGCCTACCTGCCTGCCTCATTGCCCCTAACTGCTTTTGCCTGCCAGCCCACCCCTTAACCACTCCACTACCAGAATTACTGATGCCTAACTGGTCCCCTGCCAGCTCAATTACCTCTAATTGCCCTCCTCTGCCATCCTAGTCACCCCAAACTGCCCTCCCTTGATGGCCTGGTCCCCCCAATTGCCATCCCCTGCCTGCCTGGTCACCCCTAACTGTCCTCCCCTGCAGGTCTGATTGCCCCCAACTGCCCTCCCCTGCAGGACTGGTCCCTCCCCCAACTCTCCTCCCCTGCAGGGCTTGTTGCTCCCAACTGCACATTCCTGCAGGCCTGGTCCCTCCCAATTGCCCTCCCCTGCAATCCAGGTCACTCCCAACTGCCCTCCCCTTCAGGCCTTGTCCCTCCTAACTGCCCTCCCCTGCAGTCCTGATAACTCCCAACTGCCATCCCCTGAAATCCTGGTCATCCCTAACTACCCTCCCCTGCTGGCCCAGTCACCCCTGACTGACATCCCCAGACAGCCTGGTCTCCCCTAAGTGCTCTACCCTGCAGGCCTGGTCCCCACACAACTGCCCTCCTCTGCCAGCCTGGTCACCCCTAACTGCCTTCCCTTGTAGGTCTTATTGCTTCCAACTGCCCTCCCTCGCAGGCCTGGTCCCCAACTGCCCTAACCTGATGGCCATCTTGTGGTGGCCATCTTGTGTCCACATGAGGGTGGTCATCTTTGACCACATGGGGGCAGCAATATTGTGTGTTGGAATGATTGTCAATTTGCATATTATCTCTTTATTATATAGCATAGTATTTCATTGGGAAGATGTACCTTTGTTTTTTAATTTACTCATCTTCTGATGGACACTTAGGCTGCTTCCAAATCTTAGCTATGGTGAATTGTGCTGCAATGAATACAGGGGTGCATATATCCTTTCTGATTGATGTTTCTGATTTCTTGGGATATATTCCTAGAAGTGGGATTACTAGGTCAAATGGGAGTTCTATTGTTAATTTTTTGAGGAAGCGCCATACTGTTTTCCACAGTGGCTGTACCAGTTTGCATTTCCACCAGCAGTGCAGAAGGATTTCTTTTTCTAAACATCCTCAGCAGCACTTGTAATTTATTGATTTGTTGATGATAGCCATTATGACAGGTGTGAGGTGTTAACTCATTGTCAATTTGATTCACATCTCTCAAATGATTAGTGACTTTGAGCATGTTTTATTACATCTCTTGGTGTTCTTTATGTTCACTTTGGAGAAGTGTCTATTTAGGTCCTTTGCCCATTTTTTGATTGTATTGTTTATCTCCCATTTGTTAAGTTGTATGAGTTCCCTTTAAATTTTGGACATTAAACCCTTATGTAATATAACATTGCCAAATAGATTCTCCCATGCAGTAGGCTCTCTTGTTGTTTTGCTCATTGGTTTTTTGTTTATTTTTGTTTGTTTGTTTGTTTGTTTTGCTGTGTAGAGCTTTTTATTTTTATCTAGTTTCATTTGCTAATTTTCTCCTTAGTTTTCATTGTCCTAGGAGCTGTATTGATAAAGATATTGCTATAACATATGTCTGATATTTTACTGCTATGGATTCTTCTAAGATTTTTATGGTTTCCAATCTTATCTTTAAGTCCTTTATCCATTTTGAGTTTATTTTTGTGATTGATATATGTTGGTGGTCCAGTTTCATTTTTTTTGCATGTATCTGTCAATTTTCCCAACACCAAATATTGAAGAGACTATCTTGACTCCATTGTATGCTCTTGCCTCCTTTGTAAAATATTAATTGAGCATAATGGTTTGGGTTGATTTCTCTGTTCTGTTCCATAGGTCTATATGTCTGATGCAGTTTTGAGAACAGTGCTGTGTAACATAGAATGATATCTGGTATTGTGATTCCTCCAATTTTGTTCATCTTTCTCAGGATTGCTGCAGCTAGCCAGGGTCTTTTTTTTTATTCCATATGAATTTTTGGAAAGTTTGTTCTAGGTCTGTGAAGTATGCCTTTTCTATCTTAATGTTTATTGCATTGAATCTATAGATTGCTTTGGGTAGTATTGACATTTTAATGATGTTGATTCTCACAATCCATGAACATGGTATATTCTTACATTTGTTTATGTCTTTTTTATCTCTTTTTTTAAACATTCTGTAGTTTTCTGAGTACAGGTCTTATACATCCTAAGCTAAGTTTATTAATATCTATCTTAATTTCTTGTTGCAATAGTAAATGAGGTTGTTTTTTGGTTGTTTCTCTTTTTATGAGTTCATTATTGGTATATAAAAAAGCCATAAATTTCTGGGTATTAATTTGTATCCTGCTACATTGCCAATTCATTTATTAAGTCTAGTAGCTTTTTGATGGAGTCTTCAGAGTTTTCTATGTACAATATGATGTCATTTGGAAATAATGAAACTTTTACTTCTTTTAAAATGTGGATGCTTCTTACTTCTTCTTCCTGTCTGATCACTAGCACTAGCACTTCCAGGACTATGTCAAACAGGAGTGGAGAAAGGGGGCATGCCTACCTTGTCCCTGTTATTAGGAGAAATTGTTTTAATTTTTGAACATTGAGTATGATGTTGTCTCTAGTTTTGCCATAGAAGGCTTCTATTATGTTGAGGTATGTTCCCACTATTCGCACTTAGCTGAGAGTTTTATCAAGAAATGCTGTTGGTCCTAACTGGTATGGCTCAGCGGATAGAGCATTGGCCTGTGGACTCAAGGGACCCAGGTTCAATTCCGGTCATGGGCATGTACCTTGGTTGTGAGCACCTACCCAGTAGGGAGTGTGCAGGAGGCAGCTGATCAATGTTTCTCTCTCGTTGATGTTTCTAACTCTCTATCCCTATCCATTCCTCTCTGTAAAAAAATCAATTATATATATATATAATGAAAGGCTGTTGGATTTTGTCAAATACGTTGTATGCTATATTAATACTTGATATATTTATGTGATTTTTATCTCTCAATTCTCTCAATTTGTTTATGTGATGTACCAGTTTATTGATTTCCAGATATTGTACCAGCCTTGCATCTCTGGAATAAATCCCACTTAGTCATGGTGCACAATCTTTCTAATGTAAGGCTGGATCCAATTTGCTGGAATTTTGTTGAGGATTTTAGGATCTACATTCATTAGGGACATTGGCCTGTAATACCCTTTCTTTGTAGAGTCATTATCTGGTTTTCAGATTATAGTAATGCTAGCTTCATAGAAAGAAATAGGAAGTAGGCCTTTCTCTTGAATATTTTGGAATAGTCTAAGGATGATAGGTTTTAATTTTTCCTTGAATGTTTGCTAAAACTCCCCTGTGAAGTTTTCCAGAATATGGCTTTTGTTTGCTGAGAATTTTTGGATTACTGCTTAAGTTTCATCAGTAGTTATCTGCCTATTCATTTATGATTCTTCGTGATTGATTTTCAGAATATTGTATTTTTTTAAGAATATATCCATTTCATCCAGATTGTCCAGTTTGTTGGATTAGAGTAGTTTATAGTATTTTTTACAGTCCTTTGTATTTCTTTTGGGCCATCTGTTACCTTAGCTCTTTCATTTCTGATTTTTTTTATTTAAGTCCTCTTTCTTTGCTCCTTGGTGAGCCTGGCTAGAGAGTCATCAATCTTGTTTATCCTTTCAAAGCACCCACTCTTAGTTTTATTGATCTTTTGTACTTTTTTATCTTTATGTCATTTAGTTCTGCTCTGATATTTATTATTTTCTTCCTTCTGCTTATGCTGTGCTTTTCTTGTTGCTCTCTTCCTAATTCTTCAAGTTGTGGCATTAGATAATTTATAACAATTTGTTGGGGTTTTTTTAGATAGGTCTGTAGAGCTATGAACTCCCCTCTCAGGGCTGCTTTCTCTGTGTCCTATAGATTTTGGATTTTTCTGTTTTCATTGTCATTTGTTTCTAGAATGCTTTTTATTTCTTCCTTGATCTCTTTGGTAACCCAATCATTGTTTATTAGCATGCTATTTAGCCTCCAAGTGTCTGATTTGTTTTTCATTTTTTATTGCAGTTGATTACTAATTTATACTACTGTGATCTTAGAATATGCTTAATATGATTTTTATCTTCTTAAATTTGAAGATACTTTGTGTCCTAATATGTGGTCTAATTTTGTAAATGTAGTATGTGCACTCAAGAAGAATGGATATTGATCGAGAACACCAAGATGGCGGCATAAGCAAACACCTATTGTTCTGCCCCACGCAACGATTTAAGAACTACAACATAACAGCAGAACAGACAAGCACCCAGAATCCCCAGAAAGCTGGCTGAATGTAAACTCCACTAATAGGAGCAAAGGTGGGACACAGACTCAGGACCGGCGGGAGCACAATCTTTCAGACGGAAAGAGGTTAGGAGCCGCTCTGGTCGCGCGCAGGGGCTGGGGCTGGAGCAGGGACAGGCCGGATTTCGCCCACAAGGAAGGGCGGAGGCCTCTCACTGCCCAGATTTCCAGAGCCGGGAGAGGTCCGAGATCCAGGGTAGGAGAGGTCCCCCTGCACAGATTCCCCGGAACCGGGCGAGGTCCGAGGTCCGGGGGACACACCCTGGAAGCGGGACGCGGTGCGAAAACCCGCGACTTGCTCCCTGGAAACTTGGTTCCGGAAACCATCTATTTTACAGCCCTGGGCTGGACTTTTGGTGTGCAGGCACATTTGGGGAAAGGCAGAGTTGTCTGGCAAGGGGAAGAGACTAGCGGCTTTCTCTTGGAGGAGTCTGCAGCCATCCCCATCCAACAGAGACCAGCGCACGAGCACCGCATAGGACCCAGCATAGGACCCAGCTGCCGCCGCCACCACTGCCGCTGCGCGCAGCCCAGAGACTCCGCCCATCCAATCAATCTGAACACAGTCTCCCTTCACAGCCAATTGGCCTGGAGGTCAAACCCTCCTAGGGCTAACAACAAAAACCTGGGTTTAAATTCAAAAACACTGAATACAACCCATAAAGGATTGCAGTAAGAGTACCCACCTCAGCTAACCGGGGAGACTGAGCCACTGTCCCTTTGAGGATATCCACCACATAAAGCAACCACCATGCAGAGATATGGAAAGAAATCAGGTGTGAAAGAAATGGAGGAGAAAAGACTAATTTTGTAAATGTAGTATGTGCACTCAAAAAGAAGAGTTCAAGACATAGAGTTCAAAACCACGGTTATAAGGCTTTTCAAGAGGCTCCTACAAAAGGCCGATCAAATTAATGAGAATTACCAGGAAATAAACAAGACCAACCAGCAAATGAATGAGAATTACAAGGAGATGAATGATACTTACAAGCAAATGAATGAGACCCTCAGGGAAATGAACAAGACCTCTGAGGATATGAACCAGACCCTCACAGATAAAAAAAAAGGACCAACTAGAAATCAAGCATACACAGACTGAAATAGAAAATATTACACAAAGTCCTAAAAGCAGTCCAGAGGGCCACAAGAACCAAGTCAAAGATTTGAAATACAAAGAACCAAAATCCACTCAGCTGGAAAAGCAAGAAACAAAAAGAATTCAGATAATTGAAGATAGCATAAGGGGCCTCTGGGACAACCTCAAGCAAGCCAACATCCGAATTATTGGGGTGCCAGAAAAAGAGAGAGAGCAAGTTAATGAAAACCTACTTGAAGAAATAGTGACTGAAAACTTTCCCCACCTGGTGAAAGAAACTGACTTAAAAGCCCAAGAAGTACACAGAACCCCAAAATATAGGAATCTAAAGAGGACCACACCAAGACATATCATAATTAAAATGCCAAGAGCAAAAGATAAAGAGAGAATATTAAAAGCAGCAAGAGAAAAACAGTTGGTTACCTACAGGGGAGCACCCATACAATTGTCAGCGGATTTCTCAACAGAAACGATGCAGGCCAGACGCGAGTGGCAAGAAATATTCAAAATGATGAAGAGCAAGAATCTACAACCAAGATTACTCTATCCAGCAAAGCTATCATTCGGAATCGAGGATCAGATAAAGTGATTCGCAGATAAGAAAAGGCTAAAGGAGTTCATCACCACCAAACCAGTATTATATGAAATGCTGAAAGATATTCTTTAAGAAGAGGAAGAAGAAAAAGGTAAAAATATAAATTATGAACAACAAATACACATCTATCAACAAATGATCATAAAAATCAAGTGAACTGATAGGCTGATGAACAAGATAAACTGGTGACTATAACAGAAACATGGACATAGAGAGGGAATGGACTGACAATTCTTGGGGAGAAAAGGGTTGTGGGAAGTGCAGCAAGAGATTGGACAAAAATCTTGCAACAATGGGAGAGGACATTGGGGAGGGTGAGGTGAGGGCGGAGGGTGGGATAGGTACAGGGGGGAGGGAAGATATAGGGGGATAAAAAAGGGGAAACAATGTAATTAATAAACTGAACAATAAAAAAATTAAAAAAAAAAAGAAAATAATTTTACATCATGATCAAGTATGTATAAATAGGTAGATATGTATATTATATATAATTAAAATTAAACACTTTCCCTCAAAAAAAAAAAAGAAGAATGGATATTCTGTTGCTTTGGAGTGAAATGCCATAGCAGAGTGTAGTCTGGTGAGCTAGAATCCACAGTGACACTGTAGGGGTAGAAACACCCACATATATCCCTCCCCCTGTTAGTAATTAATGGGGGCCCATCCATTTACTAGTGTCCACATTCCACATCTCATCACAATACTTGTGGATTCTGAGGTGGGGTTAATGAGGTAAAGTATTGTTCTAGGGAGGCTTGAAAATAATAATTCAGATTTTACAAAATTAAAGGTAAAGAGTGTTTTAGATAGCAGTATAGCATGGCTGGTGAGTCCCATATTACCTACCCCTTTTTTGTTTTACTAACATACCCTTCAGGGTAGCATGGGCATGTTCAACAATGACCTTCCCTTTTGGAGTGTAAGAGATTCCCATAGAATGCTGGATGGACCAAGTTCCTCAAAAGATTGTGAAGCCAAGGCTGCTATAAGCAGGCCCATTATCAGTTTATCTTGATTAATATAGCTATAATTGGAAACATGTTTTATTGAACTCATGCAAAGAAACATATTGCCACTTATTAAGAATTGCCAAATACTGGAGAGACATCAAGCTAGAAGGCAATGGAAGGAGATATACAAAATGATGCCAAGCAAGGAACTGAATCCAAGAATACTCTATCCAGCAAGACTATCAATCAGAATTGAAGGGGAAATCAGGAGATTTGAAAAAAAAGGCTAAGGGAGTTTATCACTACCAATCCAGCAATGCAAGAAACACTAAAGGGAATGCTGTAAAAAGAAGAAATAAAAAGGTAAGAAGGAACATAGGTTCAAGAAATAAAATTGGCTACAAGCAAGTACCTTTCAATAATAACTTTAAACGTGAAAGGACTGGTCCCAAAAATATGACAGCAGAACAGAAGGACGCATAATCATTTGTGTCCCAGGGCAGATTGAGGGAGCAGCTGAGGGTTGCAAGGGGAGTGTTTGTTGGTAAGTTGGGGGACAACTGGGTTTCGGGAGAAGGAGGGGGACTGGTAGATTAGCCTCCCCTAATGGAGTGCCCCCGGTGTGGTTGGGTTCTCTCGCGGAGCCACTGGCTCGGACCAATAGACCCGGAAGACTGTGCCATCTTGAAGGGGAAGAGCCTGAACGTTTTACAGCTGCAGTACCCACTGGGTGGCTGAGATCCCCGGAACATCAGTTCCTAGTTGGCACAGAAGCTGATTCTGAGGAGCCCTGCGCTCTGCCACAGAAAGGTCAGATTTCCTCTGGGGTTGGGGGAGCTGGCAAAGCAGGGAGATTCACAACTGGGGGTGGGGAGAGGAAAAGTCCGTGGCTGTTGGAGCTGGTAAACGTGGAAGAGGGCCCTCGGAGCTGGTGGCAGAGGGGATACCTAGAAAGCAACCCATTTGGATCTGATGGAGAAGGCCAGCCTAACAATTTTGGGAGGGTGCAGGCTGCTAAACCCAAGGGGGAAAGGGGTTTCGTGCAGACATATGAGTGGGACTTGAGTTCGCACACTTGTTTTTCCTCTCCCAATCCAAGTGTCTCAGTGCTGAAATGGGAACATGGGATCCCCTAGTGGGGGATAACCTGGGAGACTGCAGGGGTGAGCTGTTTTTCTGAGGCTAAGGAACAGAACAGGTGCTCACCATTAGAAAGACAGATCTGGGGCAGCCTATTCCCACAAATCAGTATTGAATACCATAGGCACAGCAGGATTTTAGTTAGTTTAGGCTAGAGAGGACCAATAGAACTGGAGGTCAATCCAGAAACAATGCCACCCAGGAGCTGAATCACAAATTGACTCTTGTGTAACACAAATTAAGGATGTAATACTGTAAAAAGAAGAAATAAAAAGGTAAGAAGGAATCAATTTTGTTTCTACTACTATTTAAACTTTTTTAAGTGGCATTTTATTTCATCTTTATTGTACTTTGGGATTAGTGTTATACAGCCTATTTTCATCTACCCTTTACTATCTTTTTACTCTACCGAATCTTCACCCTTATGCCATCACTCTCTTGCTAAACTTTCCCTAGTTAGTGTCTTGTTCCCCTTACACTTTTTCTGCTTCAGATTTTCCTTATTCTCTCTTTTTACTCCATGTTAAAATTTCACCCCACTTCTATATCTAATCTCCAACCACCTGCTCCAAGTCCATACACATCTCTTGCTTCTTTGACTTCACTATCCTAAATTGTTTTTCTCTCTGTCCTGCTGATATTGTTTACCATACTGTTGATTATATTGATATTTTATGCATGTTTGTGAGATTGGTTTGCTTATTCTTTTTTTGTTTTTTGTTTTTGTTCTTTGTTGTTGTTTTTTATCTTTATTGTTCAGTTTACTAATTACATTGTTCCCACATTTTCCCCCTATAGATCCCATCCACCGAGTACCCATCCCTCCCCCCCACATCCTCTCCCATAGTTGCATGATTTTTGACCAATCTCTTGCTGCAGTTCCCACTCACCTTTTCTCCCCAAGAATTGGCAGTCCATTCCCTCTATATGTCCATGATTCAATTATATTCACCAGTTTATCCTGCTCATCAGATTATGAATTCAGTTGATTTTTAGATTCACTTGTTGATAGATGTGTATTTATTGTTCATAATTGATATTTTTACTTTGTTCTTCTTCCTATTCTTAAAGAATATTGTTCAGCATTTCATACAATATTGGTTTGGTGGTGATGAACTCCTTCAGCTTTTTCTTCTCTGTGAAGCACTTTATCTGACCTTCAATTCTGAATGATAGCTTTGCTGGATAGAGTAATCTTGGTTGTAGATTCTTGCTATTCATCACTTTGAATATTTCTTGCCACTTCCATCTGGCCTGCATTGTTTCTGTTGAGAAATCCGCTGACAAGCCTATGGGTGTTCCCTTATAGGTAACTAACTGTTTTTCTCTTGCTGCTTTTAATATTCTCTCTTTATCTTTTGTTCTTGGCATTTTAATTATGATGTGTCTTGGTGTGGTCCTCTTTAGATTCCTATATTTTGGAGTTCTGTGCACTTCTTGGGCTTTTAAGTCAATTTCTTTCACCAGGTGTGGAAAGTTTCAGTCACTATTTCTTCAAGTAGGTTTTCATTATTTTGCTCTCTTTTCCTGGCACCCCAATAATTCTAATGTTGGTATGCTTGAGGTTGTCCCAGAGGCCCCTTATACTCTCTTCAATAATTTGGATTCTTTTTGCTTCTTGCTTTTCCAGCTGAGTGGATTTTGCTTCTTTGTATTTCAAATCTTCGTTTGTGCAGTTGTCTAGACTGCTTTTTGGTCTTTGTATAATATTTTTTTTTATTTCGGTCAGTGTATGCTTAATTTCTAGTTGGTCCTTTTTTCTGTCCTCATAGGTGTTGTTCATTTCCCTGTACATCTTGTTCATTTCATTTTAGTTCTCATCGGCCTTTTCTAGGAGCCTCTTGAAAAGCCTTATAACCGTGGTTTTGAATTCTATGTTCAGTCATCTTTTTTCCTCCATTTCTTTCACACCTGATTTCTTTCCATTTCTCTGCATTGTGGCTGCTTTCCTGAGTTGGTCCATTAGCTGTGTGTGGTAGATGTCCTCTAAGGGACAGTGGCTCAGCCTCCTCAGATACCTGAGGTGGATTCTTTTAATGCAATCCTTTATGGGCTGTACAGTATTGTTTAAGTTAAGCCCAGCTTTATGTTGTTAGCCCTAGGAGGGTTTGACCTCCAGGCCAATTGGCTGTGAAGGTAAGCTGTGTTCAGGTTGGGTGGGTGGAGTATCTGGGCTGAGCAGGCAGCATCAGTGTCAGCTCCACCCTATGCGGCGCACAGGCCTCTGTTTTGGGTGGTAATGGCTGCAGGCCCTCCACAAGAAAGCCACCGCTGGTCTCCACCCATTGCCAGACAACTCCGCCTCTCCACAAATGAGTCCACACACTCAAAGTCTCGCCCAGGGTTGTAAAACAAAGCAGTCCGGTGGTCTCCTGAACGAGAGAGCAAGTCACGCGTCCTCTGTGCACAGTCACGCACTTTACGCGCAAACTGCTGTTCCAATTTACTTGCACTCTCCTCAAACTCACAGATCTCAGCCACGCCCAGGTTTTAGCTTGCCTTTCCCGGACCTGCGACCTCGAATGGAACTGAGGAATCAGTGCAGTGGGACGCCTCCACCCTCCCTGTTGGAGAAAAACAGCCAGGTTTGCTGCCACCCGCCCCTCACCACTCATGCATGCAAGGCTCTGAACCTTTCTCCACGCGTGCCTTCAAGGCTGTGCTCTGCTGCTCCTCGAGTCACAGTGTCCTATCTTTACTTTTTTTCTGTTGAATTTTCATTCAGCCGGCTTTTTGGTGATTCTGGATGATGTTTGTTTTGTTCTTAAGTTGTAGTTTTGGAATTGTTGTGTGGGGCAGCAAAATAGGTGTTTACCTATGCTGCCATCTTGGTTAGTCCTCCTGATTATGTTTTCTTAAAGAAGCAGTCTCCTGCAGGGACATGATAGTGCACTACACCGCTGCTGCTCCCAGATGCTCATTTCTACTTATTCTTTTCTTTTAATTTGTTTTGCGGGGGGGGGGGGGGTTTGCCATTGTTTTTTGTTGTTGCTGTTTGCATTGGTTTTTTTTTTATATAACTATGCTTCTGTGTTCCTTATCCACCCTTGATATTAGTTGTTGTATGTAGCTTGTATTGATCTCCAGGTACTTGTTGCTGGCTTTGGCTGGGATTAGTGGCAGTCCTGTAGGAGGTTTGAACCCATATTTATAGTTTATTCCCCTTTTCTTTCTTTATACTCCTTCCCTTTTTCCCAATTTCATTTTGGCATCCCCTTGTTTCTTTCTTCCTTCCTTTCCTTCTTTCTTTCTTTCTTTCTTTCTTTCTTTCTTTTTATTAATTCATTTGTGTGTGAGTGTGTTTTCTCTTACTCTCTTCTTTCTCACCTATCACCTAATTTCCCTTCCTCTGGCAATCACTTTTAATTTGAAGTTACCAATACCGTGAATACATTCTTCTTCAGTGCCTGGTGCGTTGCACCTGGTTATGTCGTGGTTTGAGCCTTTAAATCACCACAGGAGAGTGAGAACTACATAACCAGACACACAGAGCAGAGAGACCATGGGGAGACAAAGAAACAGCCCACCAATGAAAGAAAAACAAGACTCACCAGAAAAAGAGGTAAATGAAAAGGAAGCAAGCAACCTGTCAGAGAGAGTTCAGAGAAATGGTCATAGGGTGGCTGAAGAGAATAGAAGTCAGTATGAGCAAGAACCAAGAGGAAATGAAGAATAACCAAGAGGAAATGAAGAAGAACCAAGAGGGAGAAAAAAGACCCAAGAACAAATGAAGAAGACCCAAGAAGAAAAGAAAAGGGACATTGCTGAAGTAAAGAACCCCATAAAAAGTATCAGGAGTAGACTAGAAGAAGCAGAGAACCGCATCAGTGAGCTGGGAGACAAGGTAGGAAAAAAATATCCAAGCAGAGCAGCTTCTAGAAAAAAAATTAAAAAGCAGGAGGAGACCCTAAAGAAACTTTGGGATGTGAAACAAAACAACATCCTCATAATAGGACTTCCAGAGGGACAGGAAACTGAGCAAGGAATAGAAAACCTGTTGGAAGAAATAATGACAGAAAACTTCCCTCGTATAGGAAATTAAAAACCCACACAAACCAAGAAGCTCACAGTCCCAAGCAAAATGAACCCCAAAAGACCAACACTAAGGCACATTATAATTAAACTAGCAAACTTCAACAACAAAGTGAGAATATTATAAGCCACCAGAGAGAGACAGAAAGTCACCTGCAAAGGAACGCCCATCTGATTAGCAAGCGATTTCTCAATAGAAACTTATCAGGCCAGAAGGGATTGGAATGAAATATACAAAGTCATGCAAAGGAAGGGTCTGAATCCTATAATACTGTACGAAACAAGGCTATCAATCAAAATTGAAAGTCAAATCAGGAGTTTCACAGCCAAAAAAAACTAAGAGAAATCATTACCACCAAACCAACAATGCAAGAAATGCTAAAGGGTCTGCTGTAAAAAGCAATAGGAAGTGAAGAAAGAACACAGGCATAAAGAACAAAAATGGCCACAAATAAGTACCTATCAGTAATAACTTTAAATGTAAACGGTTTAAATGCTCCAAGCAAATGACATAGATTAGTGGACTGGATAAGAAAATACGACCCATATATCTGCTGTCTACAAAAAACCCACATCCGAAAAAAAGACGCACACAGACTGAGGGTGAAAGGATGGAAAAGGGTTCTTCAGGCGAATGGAAATGGAAAAAAAGCTGGGGTAGCAATACTTATATCTCAAAATGAAGGACATAAAAAGAGATAAAGAACATCACTTCATAAGACCTAAGGGAGCAATACAACAAGAAGAAATAACTCTGGTAAACATATACGCACCCAATACAGGAGCACCCAAATACATAAAAAAAAAAAACTCCTGGAGGATATCAAGGGAGAGATAGACAGCAATACCACCACAGCAGGAGACTTTAATAGCCCACTATCACCATTGGACAAATCCTCAAAACAAAAAAAATCAGTAAAGAAACATCAATCTTCAATGACTCACTAGACCAGATAGAATTAATGGACATCATCAGATCATTTCACCCCAAAGCCACAGAATACATATTCTTTTCAAGTGCGCATGGGTCATTCTCAAAGATAGACCATACGTTGGGTCAGAGGCAAAGTCTCTCCAAATTCAAGAAGATAGAAATCATATCAAGCATATTCTCAGATCACAGTGGCATAAAGCTGGAAATCAACTACAATAAATACAATATAAAGAAATCAAACACATGGAGACTAAACAGCATGCTATTAAACAATAACTGGGTTACCAGAGAGATCAAGGAAGACATAGAAAACATCATGGAAGCAAAGGACAATGATAGCAAAACAATCCAAAATCTATGGGACACAACGAAAGCAGTTGTGAGAGGGAAGTTCATAGGTATAAAATCCTACTGCAAAAAACAAGAAACAGTGGCAATAAATTATCTAACCCAACAACTCAAAGAGTTAGAAAGAAAGCAACAAGAAAAGCCCACTATAAGCAGAAGGAAGGAAATGGTAAAGATCAGAGCAGAAATAAATGACATAGAGACCAAAGAAACAATACAGAAGATCAGCAAAACCAAAAGCTGGTTCTTTGAAAGGATAAACAAGGTTGATGAACCTCTAGCCAGACTCACCAAGAAGCAAAGAGAGAGGACCCTAATAAATAAAATCAGAAATAAAATAGGTGAAATAATATCAGACCCCATTGAAATAAAAAGGATTGTTAAAAAATACTATGAACAACTCTACTCCAACAAACTGGACAACCTGGTGGAAATGGATATATTTCTAGAAAAATATAACCTCCCAAAACTCAATCAGGAACAATCTAAACAACTCAATACCAATAACTGTGGAAGAAATTGAAGTAGTCATCATAAAGCTTCCAGCAAACAAAAGCCCAGGGCTAGACGGCTTCACAGGGGAGTTTTACCAAACATTCAATGAAGAACTAAAACCTATACTTCTCAGACTATTCCAGAAAATTCAAGAGGATGGAACAATTCCAAACTCCTTCTATGAAGCTAGCATTACCCTAATACCAAAACCAGATAAAGATGACACAATGAAAGAGAATTACAGGCCAATATCCCTCATGAATATAGATTCCAAAACCCTCAATAAAATTCTAGCATATTGGATCCAGCAGTACATCAGAAAGATCATACACCATGACCAAGTAGGATTTATCCCAGGAATGCAAGGATGGTACAATATCCACAAATCAATAAATGTGATACATCACATAAACAAATTGAGAGATAAAAATCGTATAGTTATATCAATTGATGCAGAAAAAGCATTTGACAAAATCCAATATACTTTCTTGATCAAAACTTTCAAGAATAGGAAGATCATACCTCAACATAATAAAAGCAATATATGAATAAAGGCAAAGCAAACTCAATGGGCAAAAACTACAACCATTTCCCCTAAGAACAGGAACAAGACAGGGTTGCCCAATCTCACCAGTCCTGTTCAACATAGTACTGGAAGTATTAGCCATTGCAATTAGACAAGAAGAAGAAATAAAAGGCATCCAAAATGGAAAAGAAGAAGTAAAGCTATCCTTATTTGCAGATGACATGATATTGTACATAAAAAAAACCCTGAAAGACTCCATAAAAACGCTAATAGACTTAATAAGTAAGTTCAGCAATGTAGCAGGCTACAAAATTAATGCCAGAAATCTATGGCATTTCTATTCACTAATAATGAACTTACAGAAAGAGAGACTAAAAAAGCAATCCCATTTACCATCACACCAAAAAATTAAGCTAGCTAGGAATAAACTTAACTAAGGAGGTAACAGCCCTATTCACGGAAAACTATAGGACACTGAAAAAAAGAGATAGAGGAAGATGTAAACAGGTGGAAGAACATACCATGTTCATGGACTGGGAGAAACAACATCATTGAAATGTCCATACTACACAAAGCAATCTATAAATTTAATGCACTCTCCATTAAAATACCAATGGCATATTTCACAGACCTAGAAAGAACTCTGCAAAAATTCATCTGGAATAAAAAAAGGCCCCAAATAGCCACAGCAATCCTGAGAAAAAAGCACAAAATTGCTGTGATTCCAAAACCAGATTTCAAGCTGTATTACAAAGCTACTGTTCTCAAAACAGCCTAGTACTGACACAAGAACAGACATATACACCAATGGATTAGAATAGAGAATCCATATATCAACCCAAACCACTGTGCTCAATTAATATTTGACAAAGGAGGCATGAACGTAAAATGGAGTCAAGACAGTCTTTTTAATAAATGGTGTTGGGAAAATTGGACAGATATATGCAAAGAAATGAAACTAGACCAGCAACTTACACTATACACAGAAATAAACTCAAAATGGATACAGGACTTAAACAAAAGACGGGAAATCATAAAAATATTAGAGGAATCCACAGGAAGAAAAATCTCAGATATATGACAAAAGAAATTCTTCAGTGATACTGCTCCTAGGGCAATGGAAGCTAAAGAGAAAATAAACAAATGGGATTACATTAAAATCAATGCTTTTGCACAGCTAAAGAAACTGTCAACAAAACAGGAAGAAAACCCTCTGTAGGAGAGAACATATTTGCAAATATTATCAGTGATAAAGGTTTAATCTCAAGCATCTGCAGGCAACTCATACAACTTAATAAAAGGAGGAAAAATGATCCAATTAAAAAAACGGGCAACAGACCTAAATAGAATCTTTTTGAAACAAGCCAAAAGGAAGGCCTAGAGACATATGAAAACCTGCTCAAAGTCACTAATTATTTGAGAGATGCAAATCAAAAGGACATTGCCGTACCCTCTCCCACCAGCCAGAATGGCTTACATCAACAAATCAATAAATGACAAATGCTGTTGAGGATGTGGAGAAAAAGGAACTCTCCTGCACTGCTTCTGGGATTGTAGATGGGTGCAGCCACTGAGTAGAACAATATGGAGTTTCCTCAAACAAACTAAAACTGGAGGTACCATTTGGTCCAGTGATCCCACTTCTAGGACTATATCCCAAGAAACTAGAAACATGAATTAGAAAGAGTATATGCACCCCTATGTTCATAGCAGCACAATTTACCATAGCTAAAATTTGGAAACAGTCTAAGTGCCCATCACCAGATGAGTGGATAAAAATACTGCGGTACATCTACACAATGGAATACTACACTGCAGTAAAAAAGAAACAACATGGATAGAGGTGGAGAGCGTTATGCTAAGTAAAATTAGCCAGGCAGAGAAAGATTAATATCACATGATCTCACTCATTTGTGGAATATAATGAAAGACATAGACTGATGAACAAGAACAAATCCAGAGACTGAGAAAAGTCCATCAGAATGTCAAACCTCAGAATAAATGGCAGGTAGTTGGAGTAAGGGGAAAAGTCAATATATTTGAACTCTTGAACTAAGGTAAGTAATTTGTGTTTTTGCATCCCTGACAAAGTTTATATAAAGTTATAAAAAATAGGCAGCTAGTTTTAGATTGAACTGACATGGCCGAGAGCTTGTCATCTCCTGTGGACACCAGTCCTTAGGCTAGGCCCTCCTTAACCTCCCGTAACACCATAATACCCTTACATGATATTATTCTACAATGTAATTATAATTTTTGATATTTGACAAAGCATATTATACAATTATCATAAATAAACTTACAAACTAATTCTTTGAATGTTTGGCAGCAATTTAAAAAAGGATAGGAAAGGAATTAATCCCTTTCAGAAGGAGTTAAGGCACTGGGAATGCACTCAAGTATTCTATAATGGCACCTCTCGCCCTTTTTGCCAAGAGGGACCCTCTTCTTACTATCCAAATACACACAGCTGTTGCCTGAGTTTCAGTTCAAGCTGTGGCTGAAGCCTCTGGGCAGCTGGCACCATGGCTCTGTCTCTTGCCCAATGGTGTGACCTGGGCCCTCTCTGGAGAAGAAACCTGGGTCCCCCGAGATATGTGATCAGTACCAGGACACCGCCAACAGGCGAGGGCACCCCAAGGCAGGTGCTGGGCATGGAGGCCACGAGGGCATAGGCTACAATGGAGACCGAACTGAACCTCACATCACCCTGTTTGGCCCCAGAGGATGGCTGGTTAGCCAGAGACGGGTAAGATTCCTCAGGGAAGGAAGAACCTAAGACAGGCACAGTCGCAGAGGGGCCAACAGGAGAGAACTAAAAGGTCAACAGAGGTGGGGCACAGATCCTCACCGACAAACCTTGCAGGGCCCTGTACTCTCACCCCTTCTATGGAGGTCTCCTACCCTCATGGCTGCTTCGCCTCCCACTCACAGCTCAGATCGGGACCCAAGTTTCAGACAGAGACTCGGCTAGCAATGGCTGCTCTATATCTAAATCCAGTCTAGTATCAGAAATGCTCATGATCTACTCAAGAATGCAAATAAACCTTTCCACTAATATTTACAAGGTAAACTAAGATTTTTGCTTGAGTATTAAAATTGACAGTAAAATAGTAATCAAGTTATCAGATTAATTTAAATTGGCCAAGTGAAATAAGTGAACACTCAAGAAAATTTAAGTGTACTGGAAAAAAGCTTTTCCTAAAACAATAACTAAAATATCTGTTAGTAGTTCATTTCACTGTAAAATTGCCTAATATCCAAAGAACCTAAAGCAGGCATATTTGTGTGGAAAAATTAAAATTTTAAATTACCAAGACTGCAATCTAATATTTCCATAAGCCCCCATTAATCAAAAAGGTGGGGGGGGGATAGTGTGGTAATATCATGTGAGGAAAAATATCCTGTAAGTAAAATACATCTAGAAAATTCTTACTCCAGAAAAGTAACTTCCATTTGTATTACCAACAGTAGGACACCCACGAAAAACACAAATGGTTTCAAAATAAGCCAAAGGAAAATCATTTAGGCAAAAATAAAAAAAAGAATCCCAAGTCTAATTTGCAGAGAGGATCCCTTTGTTATCTTTTGGTTGATAATATGTTTGTGTGTTTTCAGAGAACAACTCCAAGACCATGTGGGTTCCTGCAACAGTGAGGAACTGACTGGTCTGTTCCAGCTACAAGGACAGTCCAGAGATTGGGGACCCTGACGACATCTTGCCATGCTAGCAGTTAGCAGCTGTGCATGGCTGCAGGTGGCCTAGGACCAAAACAGAGAGAATGGACCTTGCATTGCCATGATGTGTCCACCATCTGGATACCATTGCTGACATGTACACATAAATAACTATTTGACATTGAAATTGGGAGTCAGAACAGTTGGACATTGAAACTAAGACTCAAGCATTTTTTGTTCTTGTACGTTTATTTCCAGTGTGCAGATGCAAGATATTTTTGAAGAAGAGAAACAGGGGAGAGTGATTGATATAGAGGCATGGAGGCATTAAACAGGCTGTCAAGTTACAGGTGGAAGGCTGGGGAGGGTGGGGGGCTAGTGCTGGGGAAGATCAACCGAAGGACTTGTATGCATGCATATGAGCATAACCAATGAATGAAAGACACTGGGGGGGGGGGGCAGGTGGGGACATGTGCTCGGAGGTAGGGGAGACTGGGGTAGGATAATGGGGGAAAAAGGAAAACATATGTACTACTATTAAATCTAAGTTATACTGAAAAAAATAATAATAATCAAAAAAGTGAAAGGATTAAATGTTCCAATCAAAAGACATTGAGTGGCTGAATGGATAAAAAACATGACCCATATATATGCTATCTACAAGAGACCCAACTCAGAACAAGGGACTCACACAGACAGAAAGTGAAGGGATAGATAAATAACTTTCAGGCAAATGGAAATGAAAAAAAAGGCTGTGGCAATACTTATATGTGACAACATAGACCTTAAACTGAAGGCCATAACAAGAGATAAGGAAGGCCACTTCATAATACTAAGGGGATCGATACAACAAGACAATATAACCCTAATAAACATATATTCACCCAATGCAGGAGCACCCCAAAACATAAAAAATAACTTCCTGGAAGATATCAAGGTAGAGACTGACAATACAATAGTAGTAGGGGACTTTAATACACTACTGACACCACCAGATAAATCCTCTAGACAAAAAATTAGCAATGAAACAGCAATCCTAAATGACTCACTAGATCAGATGGACTTAACATATTCACATCATTTCACCCCAAAGCCATGGAATATACATTCTTCTCAATTGCACATGATAAACCACATATTGTGTCACAAGCAAAGTTTCCCCAAATTCAAGAAGATGGAAATAATACCAAGCATCTTCTCACAACACAATGGAATAATATTATAAATAAACTACAATAAAAACAATCCAAAACACTCAAACACTTGGAAGCTGAATAACATTCTATTAAATATAGATTGAGTTACCAATGAGATCAAAGAAGAAATTTAAAACATCCTGGTAACTAATAACAATAAAAACACAACAATCCAAAATCTATGAGACACAATAAAAGCTGTTCTGAGAGGGAAGTTTATAGCTCCACAGCTCTACCTGAAAAAAAAAAAAAACAGACAAGAAAAAATGGTAGAAATCATGTAACTCTGCAACTCAAAGAATTATAAAGAGAGCAACAAGAAAAACCCAGAGTGACCCAAGGAAAGAGATAATAAAGATCAAAACAGAAACAAATGACATAGACACCAAAAAAGAAAAAAAAAACACAATACAAAAGATCAAGGAAACCAAGATCTGGTTCTTTGTTTTTGTTTTGTTTTGTTTGTTTTTATTTATTTTAATAAATCAGTATTGTTCAGATTATTAGAGGTGTTCCTCTTTTTTTCACCCGTAGTTCCCCTCACCACAATCCCCATTTCATGCCCTTACCCCAACCACTGTCTTCATCCATAGGTATAAGATTTTTGTCCAATCTCTTCCCACATCCCTCACACCCTATCCTCCCTGAGAATTGTCAGTCCATTCCCTTTCTATGTCCCTGATTCCATTATATTCATCAGTCCACTTTGTTCATCAGATTTTTCATTCACTTGATTTTTAGATTCACTTGTTGGTAGGTATGTATTTGTTGTCATTTTGTTGTTCAAAGTTTTTATCTTTATCATTTTCTTCTTCTTCCTCTTCTTAAAGAATACCCTTTAGCATTTTATATAATTCTGGTTTGGTCATGATGAACTCCTTTAGCTTTTTCTTGTCTGTAAAGCTCTTTATCTGACTTTCAATTCTGAATGATAGCCTTTCAGGGTAGAGTAATAATGGTTGTAGGTTCTTGCTGTTCATCACTTTGAATATTTCTTGCTATTCCCATCTGGCCTGCATAGTTTCTGTTGATAAATCATGTGACAGTCTTATGGATACTCCCTTGAAGGTAAGCAACTGTTTTTCTCTTGCTGCTTTCAAGATTCTCTCTTTGTCTTTTGCCCTTGGTATTTTAATTATGATGTGTCTTGGTGTTGTCCTCTTTGGATTCCTCTTGTTTGGGGTTCTCTGTGCTTCCTAGACTTGTAAGTCTATTTCTTTCACCAGGTAGGGAAAGTTTTCTGTAATAATTTCTTCTAATAGGTTTTAAATATTTTGCTCTCTCCCTTCTTCTGGCACCCCAATAATTCAGATGTTGGTACACTTAGTTTCCCCAGAGGCTCCTTACACTATCTTCATAACTCTTGGATTCTTTTCTCATTTTTGTTTTTCTGGTTGGGTATTTTTGTCTCTTTATATTTCAGATCATTGGTTTTATTCTTAGAGTCATTTGATATATCATTGAATTTCTGTATATTCTTTATTTCAGACAGTGAATGCTTAATTTCTGACTGGTCCTTTTCCATTTTCTTGGCATTCTCATTAAGGTCCTTGAAGGTCTCACTAAGACCCTCAGTTGTTTCATCAAGTTTCTCAGCAGTTTTTAGAAGATTCTTGATTAACCGTAAAAATGTGGTCATGAATTCTATGTCCAACAGTCTGCTTTTCTCCCTTTCTTCCATTTGTGATATGTTTCTTTGTCTCCACATTTTGCTGCTTCCCTGTGTTGATGGAGTGGAAGAACTGCTGAGCTGGAGACATGCCTATGGGGCAGGACTTGCTTCAGTAGGACTTTGGTGTTCACTGAGTCTGCCCCTTGAATGTGTCACTTATGGATGTGACTAGTTGAATTATGGTGTCATATCACACTGACCTCTATATATACTAGGTTCTGGATCTCCAACGGGGTGCAGGTAAGCTACTGTCTGAGTGCGGTCTGCAAATTTTTTCTGGTTTGACCAGAGCTGGAGTTTAGGTTAAGCTGTGGTAGTGCAGACCATTTATATGCAAAGGTTGTTTTGCACAGCTCAGGCAGGTTTGCAGATTGTGCAAGGTGGTGTCTCAGAGAGTCACTAGGCTAGGGCATGGCAAATAGTGATGGCTGCCACTCACCCTTCACTGAATCTCCGTGTCTCCAAGTCCCTGCATTCTGAGACCCCGCCCAGTGAACAATGATTGCTGCAGGCACCTCTGCAAGGGAGCCACCCTTACTTTCTAACCCAATGGCAGACCATCCAGTTTCTCCCCATAGAAGTCTGGATAGCCAGCATATCCCCAGAAACTGGAGTTTGGTATAATTAGGAGCTGTTTTTCTTCAGGTTGAAAAAAAAAGCAGTGCCCAAAGTCAGCGGCCATCAGCCAAGCTCACATGTCTTCACACCTCAGCTTTTCAGCACTTGTGCACATCCCAATGCTCCTCTCTCTTTCCTTCTAATTGCAGAACTTCCACTCGGCCAGATTTCCCATGGTTCTGGGTGATAGACATTTTGTATTTTAGTTGCAGTTTTGAAATTGTTGTGCGAGGCAGCAGATTAGGGGATTAACTATGCCACCATTTTGGCTTCTCCCAAGATCTGGTTCTTTGAATGGATAAACAAGACTGATGAACCTCTAGCCAGGCTTACCAAGAAGCAAAAAGAGAGGACCCAAATAAGAAAAATCAGAAATGATAGAGGAGAAATAACAACAGACCCCACAGAAATACAAAATAATGTTTAAAAAAATACTCTGAACAACTCTATTCCAACAAAGTAGCCAACCAGGAGGAAATGGACATAATCGTAGAAAAATACAACCTTCCAAAACTCAATCAGAAAGATTCTAAAAATATCAATAGGCCAATTACTATGGAAGAAATTGAAGCAGTCATGAAAAACCTCCAAGGAAACAAAAGGCCAGGGTCACAGAGCTTCACAGGGGAGTTATACCAAACATTCAAGGAAGAACTAAAACCTATCCTCCTCAGACTATTCCAAAAAAATAAGAAGAAAGAACACTTGCAAGCTCATTCTATGAAGCCATCATTACTCTAATACCAAAACCAGATAAAGACAATACAATAAAAAAGAATGATAGGCCAATATCACTCATGAACATAGATGCCAAAATTCTCAACAACATTCTAGCAAATCAGATCCAATAGTACATCAGAAAGATCATGCACCATGGCTAAGCATGATTTATCCCAGAGATTCAAAGATGGTACAATATCTGCAAATCAATAAATGTGGTAAATCGCATAAACAAATTGAGGGATAAAAATTTCATAGTCATATTAATTGACACAGAAATAGAATTTGACAAAATCCAACACCTTTGCTTGATAAAAAAAAAACTCTCAGTATGGTGGTAATAGAAGTATCATTCCTCAACATCATAAAAGCCATATATGACAAACCCACAGCCAACATCATACTCAATAGACCAAACTAAAACCTTTTCCCTAAGAACAGGAACAAGACAGGGATGCCCACTCTCACCACTCCTGTTCCACATAATACTGGAAGTACTACCCATTGCAGTCAGACAAGAAGAAATAAAAGCTATCCAAATTGGAAAAGAAGAAGTAAAAATGTCCTTATTTGCAGATGACATGATGCTATGCATAGAAAACACTAAAGACTCCATCAAAAATTATTAAACGTAGTAAATGAATTCACCCATGTGGCAAGATACAAATTAACACCAAGAAATCTATGGCACTTTTATACACCAATAGTGAACTTACAGAAATAGAGACTAAAAAAGCAATTCCATTTACCATCACACCAAAGATACTTAGGAATAAACTTCACTAAGGAGGTAAAAGACCTATATGCAAAAAAAAAAAAAAACTACAGGACACTGAAAAAAAGAGATAGAGGAAGACATAAACAGATAGAAGAACATACCACGTTCATTGATTGGTAGACTCAACATCATCAAAATGTTCATACTACCCAAAGCAATCTATAGATTCAATGCAATCCCTATTAAAATAAGAACAGCATATTGCACAGACCTAGAACGAGCTCTCCAAAAATTCATCTGGAATAAAAAAAATACCTAGAAAAGCTACAGCAATCCTGAGAAATAAGAAAAAAATAGGTGGGAACTCAATACCAGATATCAAGCTGTATTACAAAGCCACTGTCCACAAAACAGCCTGGTACTGGTGCATGAACTGACATATAGATCAATGTAATAGATTAGAGAACCCAGTAATTGACCCAAACCATGATACTCAATTAATATTCGACAAAGGAGGCATGAACATACAATGGAGTCAAGGCAATCTCTTCAATAAATGGTGTTGGGAAAATTGGACAGATACATGCAAAAAAAATGAGACTAGACTACCAACTTACATCACACACAAAAATAAACCCAAAATGGACAAAGGACTTAAACATAAGACTGTAAACCATAAAAAATACTATGGGAATCCACAGGCAGAAAAATCTCAGACATATGCCGAAGGCGTTTTTTCCCTGATACTGCTTCTAGAACAATGGAAACTAAAGATAATATAAACAAATGGGTCTAGGTCAAAATAAAAAGCTTTTGCACAGAAAAAGAAACCATCTACAAAATAATAAGAAATCCCACTACGTGGGAGAACATATTTGCCAATGTTATCACCAATAAGAATTTAATCTCCAATGTTTACAGGGAACTCATACAATTTAACAAAAGAAAGATAAATAATTCATTTAAAAAATGGGCAATGGACCTAAATAGACACTTTTTGAAAGAATACATAAGGAAGGCCAAGAGACATATGAAAACATGCTCAAAGTCACTAATTATCTGAAAGATGTAAATCGAAGCAATAATGCAGTACCATCTCACATCTGTCAGAATGGCTATCATCAACCAATCAACCAACAACAAGTGTATGTGGAGAAAAAGGAACTCTCATGCACTGCTGGTGGGAATGCATACTGGTGCAGCCACTGTGGAGAACAGTATGGAGTTTCTTCAAAAAACTTGAAATGTGAAACTATTTTCTCTCTTTTCTGCATCCAGCACAGATTAGAGAGCAGGTCCATTTCCTGAGTAGAGGCAGCTGGGGATTGAGTAATAAAAGAAAGAGACAAGATACAGAGATACAAAGAAAAGCTGCTGCCCTCTTCTGATGAAGAGACAGTGACCCAGAGCCATGCAGCATGCTTATTTATATCCCCAAATACCATGAAGTTTCACCAAAAATTCAAGACAAATGAGATTATTTTCATTTTTGAGTAGGCCCTGAGTATTCCTGGTGCTAGGGTGGAATTACATGTCAAAACCCACTTCCCTCACCATAGGATAAAATGAAGGTCAAGCTGACAACACCCTTACCCTTTTGGCAAGGCGTGTTCCCAGGGCGCCCTGGGTTCAGCTGACTACAATTAAAGAATGCCCACGTGCCTTCCCAGGTGGGCACCTACAGAAATGGAACTCCCATTTGACTCAGTGATCCCACTCTTAGGAATATCTATTTATTCTTCATTCTATTTCCTTCTGGTCTGTTGTGTTTCTGTGGAGAAATCATTTTGTAGTCTAATTGGGAGATCCCTTGTAGGTAGCTTTCTGTCTCTCTCTTGTAGCCCTTAAGATTCTCTCTTTGTTATTAATGTTTGTATCATAATTACAAAGTGTCTTGTTGGGCTTTTTGTGTTCATCTTGTTAGGGACTCTCTGTGCTTCTGTGATTTTTTTTTATTCCCCAAGTAAGGAGCGTATTCTATCCTTATTTATTCAAATTAGTTTTCTATCCCTTGCCCCTCTTCTTGTCCTTCTGGCACACTTATTATATGGATGTTGCTTCATTTCATGTTGTCCAAACCTGTGTATGCTGGTTGTTGTGGGTTGCACCATCCATGATCTGCTTTGTCCCAGAGTAGGGTGCACATTGGCTTGTTCTGGAGCACCTTGGCAGCAGGTCCCAGGGTTTGGGGTGGATGAAGTTCTGGGGATGGGAGCAGGGTAGGGCACAGAGGTCCCCTGCCTTGCACTCACTGTGGGATCCCTGATCTGGAAACTGAGATGCTGGGTCCCGGCAGGGAGGTGAGGAGGCGTGATGCAGGAGGTCACTCTGGTAAGTGCTCACTACAGACGTCTGGGAGCCTGCCTGGAGGTACTGTGCTACTCACTGCAAGGGCACAGTGGTAGTTCCACATGGGTTATGGCTGGCAAGCAGCATTCTCTAGGCTTCCTCTGCTCTTCCTTATTGAAAATTACCTCCTTAGCTATGTCTAATTTATTAATTCCAGGTGGATGTTCTCTGATTTAGTTGCTTTTCTGGTCTGGCCTCAGGAGGAGGTGTGTGACACTTCTGCCTATTTGGTCACCATTTTTTCTTCCAACTAAGGTGTTTTACGATAGAGCACAGAAGGCAGTGTTTCTTCAATTTGTTAGGAAAATATTAAAAGACAGAATGTTGTCATGAATATTTACTAATGAATGTGAAATATAATTATTACAAATGAACAGAAGCAATTGGTTTTCATAACAAGAGTAAAGTGTAATGGCAAAAGCTTTGAAAGTATAATCAGAAACCTGAGTTCAAGTGTAGTCCTGCAACATACTAGCTATATGAAATCAAGCTAGTCACTTATTTCCAGTTTCCTCAACTATAAAAGTGGGACAGTAACTACTTCGGAGTGATGTAAAGAGATAATGAACATAAATGTTCTTAATAAACTATGCAGTACTTTAGAAATACAAGAAATTTTTACTCAGAATCTTTATTAAGAGTAAGATTTTTAATAGCTTAAAATAATGTGGAGAACATAAATGCACATTACCAGATCATTTGGTTTTCAGGGATAACATGAACCCAGATGATTAAATTCTTCTTCAACAAATAAATTTTTACCAATTACATTGTTCAGAAATTACTTCTGTCCATTGACTTTCCCAGAATCTAAATGGGCTTGTTAAGCAGAAGTCTAAATTTAAATGAATGTTAATGTTTCCACAAATAAAATCATGTTCTTTATTTTAGAGAAAGAAACCATACTACTTTGGAAAAGTAGTAATTACATATGTTTCATGTTCATTGATGCCTTATAATCACACTCATTTCTGCAACAGAATCCTATCTAATAAAAGAGGAAAATGCAAATTGGCTGTACCTTTGCTATGCTACCGGCCAATAGGAGCAGTATGCAAATTAACCCCCACGCAAGATGGCGACCAGAACCAAAGCTTGATCCCAGCAAGCCTGGGATAGTGGTGGCGGTCCTGATCACTGCAGCCCCAGGCCCAGCAGGGGGTCAGTACCCCCTCCAAAGCTCTGCCCTAGCAAGCCTGGGGTGATGGCTGTTGGCCCAATCACTGCATCCTCAGGCCCAGCAGGGGGTCTGGACCTTAATTTTCACATTTAAAACAAACAAACAAACAAAAAAAATGATGAAACAACTATTTGGTTATCCACCAGTTCCAGTCAATATTGACGTTCATGTGATTTTTTTAATCAGAATTTCATTACACAACCTCAATACTATACAGTGTTCATCCCTTTCTATTAAAGAGATGCACATTACTGCAAAAGTACAAGGGAACAGTTATTGAGCTAAACAATGAAGGCAATAAAAAGCACCCGGAGGCCCCAGTGCTCCAAAGCATATGCCCAAGAGGAGAGATAACACCAGGTAAAGAGATGACTTGCTTAGCACAGCTACTTTTTCTCTTTTTTCTTTTTTCCTATGTGCAGGCTGGCTTCCTGGCTACTTGATCTTTATTATTGTTTATTTGCTTTTAATAACAGTAGCAACAACATATACACAAACAATTAAAAACACACACAGTCTTAAATTCTTTACCTCGCATTGTTACAAAACAGAAAATAGGTCATAACACCTAGCAGAGTAAACTGCTTATTCCAAGATAAATTGATTTCTGAAATAGGCCAAGTTACATGGGAAGCGATGTTGCACAAGAGCAAAAGCAATGGTTTGGGAGTAAGACAAAAACTGAGTTTCAGTTCTGGGTAGACTATTTTCCTTGAAGAGTTACTGAAGCCCCTCTAAATCTCTGATTCCAAATTGGTAACAGGCAACATGCCACCACTACTGGAGAAATACTGTGAAGATGAAATAAGGTGATGTGTGTAACATCACCAGGACAGTCCCGGTGCTTACAAATCAGTGCTTAGTAACTGGATATTACATGTCCAGGCTCACCTGTCTCTCAAATTAGCTATATTAAATGAATATCTGGCATCAAGTTGTGTTTGTTTGGGTGCCAGAAGGAACAGAGGAGTGACGTGGCAGGCAGGTATTAATAGAAATCTATACTAATAAAAGGAAAATATGCTAATTAGACTGGGAGACCTTCTGGATAAAGCTATGGTGGCAGGGCTGAGGCAGAGGCTGTTAGGGGCTAGTAGGGGAAGGCAGTTGGGGGCAAGCAGGCCAGCAAGGGAGAGGCAGTTGGGAGTGATCAGGCCAACAAGGCGGGTAGTGGGAGGTGATCAGGCTGGCGGCGGGGGGAGGGGGGGGCGGTGGCAGTTAGAGTTGATAAGACTGGAAGGGGGGTAGTTAGGAGCAATCAGGCTGGCAGGCAAGTGGTTAGGAGCCAGCAGTCCTGGATTGTGAGAGGGATGTCCAACTGCCAGTTTAGGCCTGATCCCTGTGGGCTGAAACCAGCAGTTGGACACCCCCAAGGGGTCACAGATTGGAGAGGGTGCAGGTCAGGCTGAGGGGCACCTCCCGCCCTTATTGCACAAATTTTGTGCACTGGACCACTAGTAAATTTATAAATATATTCATTATCCCAGAAGTATCCTAATGCATGTGTGTGCCATTCTATAAAGATAGTGGTATTCCCAAGATTCAGCAGAGACTCCCATCTTTTCACACACTCAAACCTGGTATACTTTCTTATCCTGGGGCATTTTCCTTCTATATAAAGTTATTGGACATATCCTCATAAGCATCCCAAAATAATGCATATAAAAGTTGTATATGGTTCAAGGCACTATAGGTAGAAGGTGGGGGTAAAATAAAAATAAGGTCTGCTGGCATGGCTCAGTGTTTGAGCATTGACCTATGAACCAGGAGGTCACAGTTTGGTTCCTAGTCAGGGCACATGCCTGGATTATGGGCTCAATCCCCAGTTGGGGGGAGGGGTGTGTGTGCAGGAAGCAGCCGATAAATGATTCTCATTGTGTATGTTTCAATCTCTCTATCCCTCTCAAATCCTCTCTGAAATCAATAAAAATATTTTTTATTATTTAAAGTATTACAAATAGTAATACATGTTTCCTTTTTTCCCCATTGACCCCACTCTGGCATTCCCTACCCCTAGCACATACCCTCACCACCCCTCGCCCCAGTGTCTTGTATCCATTGGTTATGCTTATAATCATGCATACAAGTCCTTTGGTTGATCTCATACAGCCACAGCCCCGCAACTTCCCCTGCCTTCCCAGCATAGTTTGACAGTGTGTTTAATGCTTCTTTCCCTCTGTATCTATTTTTTTCTAGTTTCTTTTCTTTAAACAATCTTGCATCTGCATACTAGAAATAACATATAAGAACAAAAAAAATGTTTGAGTTTCAATTTCAATGTCCAACAGTTCTGAGTCCCAGTTTCAATGTCAAATAGTTCCTTATGTGTACATGTCATCAATGATATCTGGATGGTGGAAGAATGGTGACAATGCAGGTCCCACCCTCTCTGGTTTGGTCCTGGGCAACCTGCAGCAATGCACAGCTGATGACAGCTAGCATGGCAAGGTGTTGTCAGCATCTTCTATCTCTGGACTGTTTCTTTTCTTGTCTTCGTGGTTGGAGCAGACCTATAAGTTCCTCTTTGTTGCAGGAATCCATGTGGTCTTGGAGTTGTTTTCTGAAAATATGCAAACATATTCTCTACCAAAAGTTAATAAAGGAATCTTTTCTGTAAATTTGACTTGGGTTCTCTTTATTTTTGCCCAAATGATTTTCCTTTGGCTTATTTTGACATCACATGTGTTTTTCCTGGATGTCTTGCTGTTAGCATTACAAATGGAAATTAATTTTCTAAAGTAAAAATTTTCTAGATGTAATTTACTTACAGGATATTTTCCTTACATGATATTACCCCATATACCCCCTTTTTTGATTCATGGAGGCTTTTGGAAATTTTATAGTGCAGTCTTGGTAACTTTAAATTTTAATTTTTGCACAAAAATATAATTGTTTTAGGTTCATTGCATGTTAAGCAATTTTTCAATGAGATGAACTACTAATAGAAATTTTAGTTAATATTTTAGGAACAGCTTTTTATCCAATACAATTAAATTTTCTTGAGTATTTACTTATTTCTTTTTTTAACATCTCAACTTGTTTATTTCTCAAAAAATGTCAAAATTGTCAAGGGGTCTGTTTATTTTTTTAATTAAAGTTTCATTGGAGAAGTAATACACATACATACACTTATAACCACATGTATATGTATATATAAAACAGAGAATAAGAGAATAAAGCCTTACTTATAGTTCTAATTCTACTCATATTAGGTTTTTTTACATTCAATATTATTTTGGATTAGTTTCATATGTTCAGCTTAGTGTTTAGACAGTCATGCACTTCAGAGTGGACTCCCTGATATTTCAAGTATCCACCTTGCACCACACATAGTTATTACGATATCATTGACTATGTTCCCTATGTTATAATTTACATCTCTGTGACTATTCTATAACTACTAATTTGTATTTCATAATCTCTTCACCTTTTTTACTCAGCCCCCCAACCACTACCACTCTCTGTCAAACATCTGTCTCCTCTGTATAGTTGAGTCTGTTTCTATTTTGTTTGTTTATTTTGTCCTTTATATTCCACATGTAAGTGAAATCATATGGTATTTGTTTTTATCTTTCTGATGTTGTATTTAGCATAACACAGGGGTAGGGTTTTGATTCTTGATTATCTCTGGGTCATACATACCCTCACCCCCCCCCAAAAAAAAACCCACAAAAATATATCTTAATTTCTCTTGGAAATACTACTACTTTTTAATTGGGAACTTGGAATCATCTTTTAGTGGGGTCAAAAGCAGATTCCTAGTGGGTGATTACTTTGGGTGCTAATCCAAACACCTACTCAAATGCCACGCTTGCACACAGGTCCAAATATCTGCATCTGGTTCATTCTCTCAAGAGAAATCCTGGGAGCAGCTCTACCATTCACTGCTGACACATGGTCAGGGAGTTTGGAATTGGTACATGGAAGAGAAAATCCAATTCCAATAGAGAGTCTGGCAAAATATCGCATCAAAAACCAGGAAGGAGCTAATGTTCACAGCATGATTCCTGCAGGTGCTCACTCTCCCAGCATTGTAACTGAGTAGCAAAAAGGGAGCGTCTTTTTGTTTGCACTGTGTTGGTGACAAGCCTCACAGTTCTTGTTGTTTTCTCAGGTCTACCTGAGATTCTGACTACTGTATTCTATTCAGAAGGTCAGGGAAGATGTCTTGTCTCTCATTTCTGCCAGATATATGGAAGTTGTACAGAATCCAAAGGGTTAGGCAGAAAACAATGAAAGCCATTTTGTGAAGAGATGAGGATCTAAACTCTGGATGAGAGAACAAAACCAAGCTGCCAAATCCAAATGGCTGAAGGTGTATCGGCAACCAAAACAGGACAAAATTCAACCAAACAAACTGGTTAGCATAGTGGAAAGAGGACTAACCTGCAAGAAAGCTGGAGGCAGACTACAAATTCTCAGGATGTCTTCGTTATGGATATTCTGGGTCTATTTAAGTGGCCTAGAATGCAAAGTAGCATGTGTGCTAAACAAAACTATAAAAAGGGGAGAGGAGTTCTTTGTGCTCTTTCTTGGCATTTCATGCTGTTTCCCCTATTAATCCCTTTTCTTCCTTCTCCAACTTGTTTAATCCTAGTGGAATTGATATGTCCAAGATTAGAAAGTGCATTATCAGTGACATTACTTGGATTGGTGATATTACTTTCTAAGTAAGGGCCTAAAGTATATTCCACAAATGAGTGAGATAATGTGATATTTATTTTTTATTTTTCTCTGCCTGGCTAATTTCAATTAGCATAATGCTCTCCAGCTCCATCCATGTTTTAGGAAATGTTAAGAGCCCCTTCTTTTTAACCGCAGTATGGTATTCCACTGTGTATATGTACCACAGTTTTTTAATCTACTCATCAGATGATGGGCACTTAGGCTGTTTCCACATCTTAGCTATGGTGAACTGTGCTGCTATGAACATAGAGGTGCATATATCCATTCTGATTCGTGTTTCTAGTTTCTTGGGATATATTCCTAGAAGTGGAATCACTGGGTCAAATGGGAGTTCCATTTTTAGTTTTTTGAGGAAACTCCATACCGTTCTCTACAGTGGATGTACCAGTCTGCATTCCCACCAGCAGTGCACAAGGGTTCCTTTTTATCCACATCCTCAACAGCACTTGTCGTTTGTTGATTTATTGATGAAAGCCATTCTGACAGGTGTGAGATGATACTGTATTGTCATTTTGATTTGCATCTCTCGGATAATTAGTGACTTTGAGCAGGTTTGCATATGTCTCTGGGCCTTCCTTTTGTCTTCTTTTAAAAAATTCTACTTACGCCCATTGCCCATTTTTTACTGGATCATTTGTCTTCCTTTTATTAAGCTGTATAAGTTGCCTATAGATATTTGAGATTAAAACTTTATCAGTGATAACATTTGAAAATGTGTTCTGCCATACAGTGGGTTTTCTTGTTGTTTTGTTGATGGTTTCTTTTGCTGTGAAAAAGCTTTTGATTTTGATGTAGTCCCATTTGTTTATTTTCTCTTTAGCTTCCATTTCCTAGGAGCAGTGTCAGTGAAGTTCTTTTGGCACATGTCTGAGGTTTCTCTGTCTGTGGATTCCTCTAGTATTTTTATGGTTTCTGTCTTATGTTTAAGTCCTGCATCCATTTTGAGTTTATTTTTGTCTATGGTGTAAGTTGGTGGTCTAGTTTCATTTTTTTGCATATATCTGTCCAACTTTCCCAGCACCATTTATTAAAGAGACTGTCTTGACTCCATTGTATATTCATGCCTTCTTTGTCAAATATTAATTCATTATAGTGGTTTGGGTTGATATCTGGATTCTCTATTCTATTCCATTGGTCTATATGTCTTTTCTTGTGCCAGTATCAGGCTGTTTTGAGAACAGTAGCTTTGTAATACAGCATAAATCTGGTATTGATATCCCACCTACTTTGTGCTTCTTTCTCAGGATTGCTGTAGCTATTCAGGATCTTGTTTTTTATTCCAGATGAATTTTTCGAGAATGTTGTCTAGGTCTATGAAATATGCCATTGGCATTTTAATGGGAAATGCATTGAATTTATAGATTACTTTGGGTATTATGGACATTTTAATGCTGTTGATTCTCACAGTCTATGAACATGGTATGTCCTTCCACCTGTTTACACCTTCCTCTATCACTTTTTTCAGTGTCCTGTAGTTTTCCAGAAATAGGTCTTTTTACCTCCTTAGTTAAGTTTGTTCCTAGGTATCTTAATTTTTTTGCTGAGATAGTAAATGAGATTCCTTTTTTAGTCTCTCTTTCTGTAAGTTGACTATTGGTATATAGAAATTCCATAGATTCCTTGGCAGTAATTTTGCATCCTGTTATGTTGCTGAACTCATTTTTAAGTCTATTAGCTTTTTTATTGAGTCTTTCAGGTTTTCAATGTACAATATCATGTCATCTGCAAATAAGGACAGCTTTATGTCTTCTTTTCCAATTTTGATGCCCTTTATTTCTTCTTCTTGTGTAATTGCAATGGCTAATACTTCCAGTACTATGTCAAACAGGATTGGTGAGAGTGAGCATCCCTGTCTTGTTCTTCTTCTTAGGGGAAATGGTTGTAGTTTTTGCCCATTGAATATTATGTTTGTTGTGTGTTTATCATATATAGCTTTTATTATGTTGAGGTGTAATCCTTCCATTCCTACCTTGTTGAGAGTTTTTATCAAGAAAAGGTGTTGGATTTTGTCAAATGCTTTTTCTGCATCAATTGATATGACTATGCGATTTTTATCTCTCAATTTGTTTATGTGATGTATCACGGTTATTGATTTCAAATATTGTACCATCCTTCCATTCCTTGGAAAAATCCTACTTGGTCATGGTGTATGATCTTTCTGATGTACTGCTGGATTCGATTTGCTAGAATTTTATTAAGGATTTTGGCATCTATGTTCATGAGGGATATTAGCCTATAATTCTCTTTCATTGTGTCAGATTTATCTGGGTTTGGTATTAGGATGCTTCTGGCTTCATAGAAGGAGCTTGAAATTGTTCCATCCTCTTGAATTTTCTTAAATAGTCTGAGGAGGACAGGTTTTTGTTCTTTGGTGAAAGTTTGATTAAACTCCCCTCTGAGGCTGTCTGGCCACGGGCTTTTGTTCGCTGGAAGCTTTTTGATGACTGCTTCAATTTCTTCCATACTTATTGGGCTATTGGGCTGTTTAGATTCTTCCTGATTGAGTTTTGTAAGGTTATATATTTCTAGTAATATATCCATTTTCTCCAGGTTGTCCATTTTGTCGGAGTAGAGTTGTTCATAGTATTTTTCAACAATCCTTTGTATTTCGGAGGGATCTGTTGTTATTTCACATCTTTCATTTCTGAATTTATTTATTAGGCTCCTCTCTCTTTGCTTCTTAGTGAGCCTGGCTAGAGGTTCATCAATCTTGTTTATCCTTTCAAAGAACCAGCTCTTGGTTTTGCTGATCTTTTGTATTGTTACTTTGGTCTCTATGTCATTTATTTCTGCTCTGATCTTTACTCTTTCCTTGCTTCTGTTTGCACTGGGCTTTTCTTGTTGCTCTCCATCTAACTCTTTGAGTTGTTGGGTTAGATAATTTATTACCATTGATTCTTGTTTGTTTGTTTGTTTGTTTGTTTTGCAGTAGGATTGTAGAGTTATGAACTTCCCTCTCAAAATTGCTTTCACTGTGTCCCATAGATTTTCGATTGCTGTGTTATTGTTGTCATTTTTTTGCCACTTTTTGTCTATTTCTTCCTTGATCTCTCTGGTAACCCAGTCATTGTTTAACAGCATGCTGTTTAGTCTCCATGTGTTTAACTTTTTTACTGTTTTCATTGTAGTTGATTTCCAGCTTTATGCCACTGTGATCTGATAATGTGCTTGATATGATTTCTATCTTCTTGAATTTGGAGATACTTTGCCTTTGAGCCAACATATGGTCTATCTTTGAAAATGACCCATGTGCACTTGAAAAGAATGTATATTCTGTGGCTTTGGGGTGAAATGTTCTGAAGATGTCAATTAATTCCACCTGGTCTAGTGAGTCATTTAGGATTGATTTTTTGTTTAGAGAATTTGCCCAATGGTGATAGTGGGGTATTAAAGTCTCCTACTATGATTGTGTTGCTGTCAATCTCTCCCTTGATATCCTCCAGGAGTTTTTTATGTATTTGGGTGCTCCTGTTTTGGGTGCATATATGTTTACCAGAGTTATTTCTTCTTGTTGGATTGCTCCCTTTAGTAATATGAAGTGGCCTTCCTTATCTATGGTTATGTCCTTCACTTTGAGTTCTAATTTGTCAGATATAATTATACCTACCCCAGCTTTTTTTCATTTCCATTCATCTGAAAAACCTTTTTACATCCTTTCACCCTCAGTCTGTGTGTGCCTTTTTTTCCGAAGGTGGGTTTCTTGTAGACAGCAGATATGTGGGTCATGTTTTCTTATTCACTCCATTACCGTATGTCTTTTGATTGGAGCACTTAATCCATTTACATTTAAAGTTATTATTGATTGCAACTTATTTGTTGCCATTTTTGTTCTTTACCCCAATGTTCCTTCTTGGCTTCCTATTTCTTTTTACAGCAGACCCTTTAGCATTTCTTGCATTGCTGGTTTTGTGGTAACGAATTGCCTTAGTCCTTTTTTGTCTGTGAAGCTCCTGATTTGACCTTCAATTTTGATTGATATCCTTGCTGGATACCGTATTCTTGCATTCAGACCTTTCCTTTGCATGACTATGTATATTTCATTTCATTCTCCTCTGGCCTGTAGAGTTTCAGTTGAGAAATCTATTGCTAGTTTGATGGGGGTTCCTTTGTAGGTGACTTTCTGTCTCTCTGTGGCAGTTTTATGATTCTCACTTTGTAGTTGGTGTTTGCCAATCCTATCTAATAATAGAGTAATAAGCAAATTGACATACCTCCTCTAAACCCACAAGCCACACCTACCATTCACACCCACCAGCCAATCAGTAGTAATATGCAAATTAACCCTCAACCAAGATGGCTGCTGCCCAAGGCCCAAAATCCTTGGCCATAGGCTTTCCGGCCTTGGGCAGGCCAGGGCTGAGGCAGATCCAGCCATCAGCCTGATCGCAGAGCGATCACTGGGTGCCCAAGTGCAGAAAGCCTCGGTCAGAGGCTTTCCGGCCTTGGGCAGTTGGGGCTATAGTGGATCCTGCCATTGGCCCAATCGCAGGGCAATCACTGGGTGCACAAGTCTTAACATCTTGGCCAGAGGCTTTTGGAGTTGCCCATCAGTAAAACATCCCCTGAGAGCTCCCAGTATGTGAGTGGGGGCAGGTTGGGCTGAAGGACCACTTACCCACACTGCACAAATTTCTTGCACCAGGCCCCTAGTTTAATTATAATGTTCCTTGGTGTCAGTCTTTTGGGGTTCATTTTGTTTGGGACTCTGTGAACTTCTTGTATTTGTTTGGGTTTTTTCTTTCCTATATCAGGGGAGTTTTCTGTCATTATTTCTTCAAACAGGTTTTTTATTTCTTGCTCAGTTTCCTCTCCTTCTTGAAGCCCTATTATGTCTATGTTGTTTTGTTTCATTTAGTCCCAAAGTTTCCTTAGGCTTTCCTGCTTTTTAATTTTTTTTTCTTGAAGCTGCTCTACTTGGGTGTTTTTTCCTACCTTGTCTTCTAGCTCATTTATGCGGTCCTCTGCTTCTTCTCCTCTTGATGCTTTCTATTGAGTTCTTTACCACAGCAAAGTCACTTTTCATTTTTTCTTGACTCTTCTTCATTTCCTCTTGGTTCTTATTCATATTGTCAAATTTGTCTTCCATTCTTTTCAGCCACTTATGACCATTTCTCTGAATTCTTTCTCTGACAGGCTGCTTGCCTCCATTTTGTTTATTTCTTTTTCTGGTGAGGCTTGTTTTTCTTTCATATGTGGGCTGTTTCTTTGTCTCTCCATAGTCTTTCTTCTCTGGGTGTCTGGTTATATAATCCTCTCTCTCCTGCATCGATTTAAAGTCACAAAATGCAACACAACCAGGTGCAACGCACCAGGTACTGAACAGGAATGTATTCACGATATTGGTAACCCCAAATAAAGGTGATCCCCATAGAAAGACAAATTAGGTCATAGGAGATAAAGAAGAGAGAGAGAAAGAAAACACACACACACACACCAGGGAAAAATGAGTGAAGGAAAGAAACAAACAAAGAAATGCCAAAATGAATTTGGGAAAAGGGGGAAAAAAAGAAAGTAAGAGAAAAATGGAAGAGAATAAGGAAGAAAAGGGGTTTAAACTATATATATGGGGAGAAGAGTCATATAGGACAGCCACTAATCCCAACAAATGCCAGCAACAAGTACCTGGAGATTAATACAAACTACAAACAGCAACTAACATCAAGCAAGGTGAGAATAAAAATATATTTTTAAAAATAAATAAAATAAGGATGATAAAAGATGTTGAGAGATTTATGAGTAACTTGTATTGGAGTATTTGAGCTGGGTGGGTTATTTGAGGCTAGTTGTCCAATCCTGTTCACTAGAATGTCATAGTTTAGCCTAGTCTTAGTATAGTCAATGCTAACACACTCCCTTACCCCATTAAAATGTTCTTATACTATACTTTATACCTTCAAGTAGTTTACTTTTCAGTTGTTGCATATCAAGATCTGGTTGACTTGTATATATATTTTAATTTAACCACTATTCTAAACTAAAGAATTGGAAATTTCAAGCATGGTGTCAGGCCAGTCCTGGAGGTTAAAATGGGGGTAAAACAGTGATTATATCCTTGAGCAGACACACTTGCAAGTTAACATTATGATGGTACCCACTGTTGTACCATATGAGTAAGGAAATAGTCGATCCATCATTGACTACAATGTTTAGTGTATATTGGTAACCTGAACTTCATGTGGGTCACAGAAATATATGATGAGTAGGATATATTTGTGTCATTTCTTATTTCATTTTTTATCACTCTACAAGGCACAAGCTCCTTCAAGAGGGAAACTAGCTATTTGTATAACAACTTATGGTCAAAGTTGCTTTCCTGGCACTTCAGAAGCCTGTCTTTACTTTTGCATATGACATCAAGATATATCCTTTGGTGATACATGTAAAGAGTTTTTCAGTTGGCTGGGATGCTTGTTCCCCTCAGACTTTTCCCTTGTCTCTTATTAGACATTTTTGTTGCTAATCAGTATTATTGGTTTAGTATTTTTACTACTGTTCCTGATATGTAAATGTTATATTAGATGCAGGGAAACAAAAATTAAGACAAACAGCAAAAAATCATGGTGGCTCAAAAATTAGAAATGATCCAGAGTACTTTTTAACAACGACCTATAGAATCTGACTGTCTCCCATTTACCTGCATATATACTGAGTGGCCAGATTATGACCATCTGACATTTGTAAGCAATTTAGCCATACACTGCATCATATGGGATACGTAAAATGAAGGCCTATTCAAACACCTTTGCTGTCTGCAGTTACAAAGATAAAATATATCCAATTTGCACAGGAACACAAGGATTAGACAGTTGAGCATTGGAAAAAAGTCATGTGGTCTGATGAATCATGTTTCCAGTTGTATTATGCAGATGGCAGAGTGAGAATTTTGCAGAAACAGCATGAAAGCATGCACCCCACATGCATGAGTACAACCATTCAAGCTGGTGGGGGCAGTGTTATGGTTTGAGGCATGTTTTCCTGGCATGATTTGGGCCCTTTAATTCGTGTGGAACAACGTCTGAATAACACAACATACCTAAGTATTGTTGCTGATCAAGTTCATCCTATAATTTTGATGGTGTATCCCAATGGAGATGGCTTCTTCCAACAGGACAATGTGCCATGCCATGGTGCTCATATTTTGCAGAAGTGGTTTTAAGAACACGAGGGAGACTTTACCTTGCTTAGGTGACCCCCACAATCACCAGATCTCAATCCAATTGAGCATTTGTTGGACAAAGTTAAAAGAGCCATCAGACACCTGGTTCCACAGCCATCAGATCTCACAGAACTGGACAGTGCTATTCATCAGGCATGGTGTCAGATTCCTCACATCACCTTTCAACATCTCATGGAATCAATGTCAAGAATTGCCAGGGTACTGAAGGCAAAAGGTGGCCCAATGAAGTACTGATGGGGTGGTCATAATAATCTGGCTACTCGGTATTTATATAATTCAACCTTGAATGCCACCTTTGGTTATGGTCTTGCTGCATACCCTGTGGTCCACCTTGTTCAGCAAGACAAATACTGACACTGATATTTTCTAAGAATGAGCCTTCCTAGTACTGTGGGACTCTGTTACCCAACCAAAAATTTGTTCATCAATGCATCCTATGATTGAATTATGACCAACGGGAGATATAATGGTTGTTCTGGGTTGCACCATCCATGATCTTCTTTGTCCCAGAGCGGGGTGCACACTGGCTTTCTTTGGAGCACCTTGGTAGCCCTGTGCCCCACCCTGTTCTGGGCCCCAGAACTGGAGCCACCCCAAGCACAGTAGAGTTTTATCTGGTTTTGGAATTAGGGTAATGCAAAATTAGGTTTTTGCAAACTCAAATACCTAAAGTAACCACAAAGGATGGGCTGAAATTAAATATTTAACTAAAAGAAGTTTATAGTAGGTAGTCATGTCCTAGGCCAGTATTTCCCCTGACAAAGGTGAAGTTTGATGTTTACTGAGCCCATTTGCCTTTTTGCATCTATCTAAGATAGCATACCTGTGAAATGTCTGGGTAACTTGTAACTTTCCTGTTTCCAGACCACTCAGGGCACAACAAATGGCACCAGGGCATTCCCTCATTGTTGCTGTTATCATGTTAAATGTCAACTGTTAACTATCCTGTATCCATCTATGTAAAAAAAGCGTATGTTCATCATTTCACTTTTTATGCAATCCCAGAGGTTTCCCCACTTTGCTTTCTCCCACCTTCCTAGTCCCTCACCAATAGATTTCATGTAACTCACTTATGTCTTCCCTTTTAATGCTAATTTATAAAAACACTAGAGGCCTGGTGGACGAATTTGTGCACAGATGGGGTCCCTCGGACTGGCTGGTGATCAGGGCTGATTGGAGCCATCCTGCCTAGTCCTGATCAGGGCCTATGGTTGGTGTCTGGCCTGGAAGGAACCAGTGGAGGTTGGCCAGCTGGCAGGGGAGGGACCCAGGAGGGCTCCAGGGTATGTCTGGCCCATCTTGCCCAGTCCAGATAGGCTGGACCCCAGTAGCAAGCTAACCTACCTGTTGGAACATTTACCCCCTGGTGGTCAGTGTAGCACCTGATCAAGCCCTCGACTGAATGGATCAACTGATTGGTTGGACACTTAACATATTAGGGGTTTACATATAAAGAAGGTATGAACCCACCCTTCTTTGGAGCATTATCCCAATCTGTTGAGATACTGCTTCCTGGCAGTTGTTGACAGCTTAGCTCAAATAAACTCACAAAAATTCTTTAAAAAAAAAAAGACATATCCTTTGCAAAACCAGGAGAGTAATGACCCTTGACATGGATGTCTCAATTTGTATATTTAATCATTTGTTTTGAGTGCCTTCTCTGTGGCAATCACTTACTTAGGAGCTAGAATACAACGCTGTATAAAAAAGAAATTCATTTTTATCAATATATTCCTGCTTGCCTCCAACAAACCAAAATTGTTTATGAAAAGTACTAAATGGTAACTTCTTAGCTGAATTTGTATCTTATTTTTATTTTTGCACTCCCCATACCTATATAATGCCTTGTGTTGAAAAGTGCTCAATAATGTTTGGTGAATCAAGGAAGGAATAAAGAACGTATTTAAAACTCACAAATTGATATGTCAGTAACTGAGAAGGCTGTCATATGCCTTGTAGGATATGTGCAAATTCAAGAGGAATGGGCACCCACCACACTTGACTAGCTTGAAGAGAATAAATAGGTAGCAATATATACTAATAACAATGTAATATGCTAATTAGACTGGTCAGACCAGACGTCCTTCCAGACATCCTTCTAGACAAAGCTGCAGCAGCTGCGAGGGCTGAGGGTTGGTGGGATGGGAGACGTGGTGGCATGAGAGAAAAGGCAGCTCAGGAGAGGCAGCAGTGCTGGAGAGGCAGCATCGCAGGCCAGTCCAGCACTGTGGCCCCTTTCATAGAGGCAGCACTGGAGAGGGGGCTGCACAGTACCAGGCCCAGTGCTGTCCCTTCTGCAGAGGCAGCCACAGAGGCAGCAGCGGAAGCTTGGTTCTGGTGCCACATCTCCACAGAGGCTGGACCAAGTGCGACTTGATGTGCCTCAACCTCCCAAAGCCCCTCCACCAGTGGGTGGGGGGCAGAGCACCATATTAACCCCCTCCCTCCAGTGCTAAGAAATTAGGGCTGAGGGTGGGCAGTGGCAGCAGCAGCAGGATGATAGGGGCAGTGCCTTCCCCTGATCTGCCCTGTTGCCTCCCGCAGAAGGAGGCCAGACTAAGGCCTAAGCCATCAGTAGGACATAGCCTGTGGGCTCCCAGACTGTGAGAGGGGGCACAGTGCACAAATTTTAATGCAGCTGGCCTCTAGTATAGCATAATGACTATGAGTATGGAGTTTACAATTAGATCGGGCATCAAATTACCAGTTCCTCCTGCACTTAATTGTGTGACCTTGAGCAAGTTACATAAACTCTCTGTACCTTATTTTCCTCAATTAAAATGGGCAAATTATACAAATCTCATAGACTTGTTGGGAGGTTACATAAAGTGGAAGGTACATAAAGCACATAGCACAGTGCCTACCTCATAGCAAATGCTTAGTGCTTGATAGTATTAAATACACTTCTTAAGGTCATACCTCCAGCAGGTGCACTATGCACTCTGAGAAGGAACCTGTTGGACTCTCAGGATAGAACTGAACCTCAGCTACCCAAGGATGTTGACCCATTCTGGCATGCAGGTTCTATAAGCTGCCTGTTTTTTTGTTTGTTTGTTTGTTTGTGGGAGGCAGTGGGTAGACAATTTCTGACTTTCTAGAAATTTGATTTTCATAGTTGTATAGAATAGGTTCTGGGGGCGGGGAGGAACACTTCTTGGGTATATTTTTCTACTGGTTAATTTCAACAGGGAAACAAATCTATTTAATTGTAATCGCAGGAAGAAATATAGACTCCCTACTTTCAGGATTAAAACAGACTTCATCTCAACAAATGAAAATGACAAGTAGTGATTTAGTAACAAAAGTACATAAAGAAAATACAAAATGGACAAAATCCAACTGTGCAGGGACTTAGGTGGTGGGAAGGGAGCTGGGGAAGGAAGGAATTTAAAGTCCTTACCTAGGATTGCCTCTTGGTAAAATTCTAAAAGAACATCTGTTATTTCAGTCTTCCTGAGCTGGGTACTTTCACACATTTCTAAGTCAATTTTTAGTCATGCATTTTCACTCATGGCTCAGAAATGAATTTAGAAGGGAAAGGAGGCAGATAAATGCCCCAATCTCAATATTTTCTATGTGTCTGATATTATGTGAAGCACTTTATATGCATTAGAGATGTACTTTAAAAAACTGAGTTTCTTGGAGTAACATTGGTTAATAAAATTATATAGGTTTCAGATATAAAATTCTACAATATGTGAGACAGCCCCACCAGTGCTGGGTGGGTGATGGTGACTGGAGGCACCCCTGGTCTATCCTGCTGTAAGCCTAGCAATCAGGGCCCTCTGCTCCCCAGCCCTTCTCCTAACGGGATCCCAAGGCTGTGTCTTCAGTCCCACTGTCCTCTCCTCACTGGTTACCAAGGCACAGCAGGGTGGGGCGCAGGGTTCCCATTTTTATTAAAATGTTCAACCTGTGCCTGCTCCGCTGGTGTCTGCAGGTGGCTTGGGGACAGACAGTGATACCAGAAGTGCTCTTCACCCCCACCAGAGCCTAGCGATGATGGTCCAGGGTGAGGTAGCCCCACCAGGCCCCTACAACTTGGACCTTCTTCCTTAATCAAGGACCTGGCGCTGGGTGAGCGGCAGTGGCACTTCTTCCCTACCCCATGCTGGAATGGGTCCCTGTGTTTTCAGAACTGAACTCTTAGGGCCTCCTTGGGTGGCAGTGGCCCTGAGCCCACCAGCTGTCCCTCGATCACGCCAAGGCTTGCTTCTCACACTTGCTGAAAACCTTCTTGGTTCACTTGCCATAGTAATCAGTTTAGGCTGAAAGGACTGGTTGACTCCAGCCGCATTCCCCTCCCCCGTCAAAAGGGCTAAAAGGACTGGGAACTCTGGCAGAGCTGAAGGGACTGGGTGCCTCCATCTTTGTGACAGTGTGATAGTCAATTTGCATATTCCATCTTTATTATATAGAATACGAGTGAGATCATGTGGTATTTATCATTCTCTGACTGGCTTATTTCATTTCGCATAAAACTCTCCTGGTCCATGGTCCATCCATTCTGTTGCAAATTATATGTATACTAGGGAACCAGTGCACGAAATTCGTGCACGGGGCAGGGGGAGTGTCCCTCAGCCCAGCCTGCATTATCTCCAATCTGGGACCCAGATAGGATCCGGCCTAAATGGGCAGTCGAACATCTCTGTCACGATCCAGGACTGCTGGCTCCCAATTGCTCACCTGCCTGCCTTCCTGATTGCTCCTAACTGCTTTTGCCTGCCAGCCTGATCACTCCTTAACCACTCCCCTGCCAGCCTGATTGATGCCTAATTACTCCCCTGCCAGCCTGTTTGGCCCTAACTGTCCTCCCCTGCAGTCTTGGGTTCCCCCCAACTGCCCTTCCCTGCACGCCCAGTCACCCCCACCTTCCCTCCTCTGCTGGCCTGGTCACCCCAAACTGCCCTCCCTTGCAAGCCTGGTTCCTCCCAACTGCCCTCCCATGCTGGCCTGATTGCCCACAACTGCCCTCCCTTGCAGACCTGGTCCCTCCCAACTGCCCTCCCCTGCTGGCCATCTTGTAGTGGCCGTCTTGTGTCCACATGGGGGCAGGATCTTGGACCACATGGGGAGGCAGCCATCTTGTGTGTTGGAGTGATGGTCAATCTACATATTACTCTTTTATTAGATATGATAGAGGCCTGGTACACAGGTGGGGGCTGGCTGGTTTGCCCTAAAGGGTGTCCCAGATCAGGGTGGGGGTTCCCTTGGGGAATGGGGCAGCCTGGGTGAGGGGCCTGTGTGGTTTGCAGGATGCCTATGCCCTCTGGCTACCCAAGCTGAGGTCCTGGTATCTGGGGTTTGTGTATCTTCTACAATTGAAACTTTGTAGCCTGGAGTGGAGCCATGCCTTCTCCCCATTCTGTGGTGGCAGACATTTATTTACATTTTATAATTGAAACTTTGTAGCCTTAAATGTAGGCTTGGGCTGGCCAGGGCAGTTGTAAAGCTTGGCTTCCTACATCTCTGGGAGCAACTCAGGCCTCCTGCTCTCTTCAGCTCCGTGGTTGCCACCATTTCTGTTGGGATATATGTATTTTCTGTAATTGAAACTTTGTAGCATTGAGTGGAGGCTTGAGCCAGCAAGGTCAGGTGGAAAACTTAGCTTCCTCCATCGCTAGGGAAACCCAAGCCTCCCTCCTGCTCTCAGTGGCTGCCGCCATCTTGGTTGGGGTTTATTTGCATATTTGATCCTTATTGGCTGATGGGTATGGCTGGTGTTCGTGGCAGGTGGATGTAGCAGAGGAATGGTCAATTTGCATATTACTCTTTTATTAGATAGGATATATGTCAAATACACACACACACTAGAGGCCTGGTGCACAAAATTTGTGCAAGGGGGGGGTCGGGGTTCTCCTCAGCCCAGCCCGTACCGTCTTCATTCCGGGACCCCTCAGGGGATGGCCCAATCCCTAAACTGGCAGTCGGACATCCCTCTCATAACTGGGACTGCTGGCTCCTAATCACTGACCTATCTGCCTGCCTATTTGCCCCTAACTGCCCTTCCCTACCAGCCTGGTTGCCACTAACAGCCCTCCCCACCTGGCCTGGTCGCCCCTAACCGCCTCTGTCTGTGTGCATGAGCATGGACTTGAGCGACACACACTTACACACCCACACCCACACAGAGTCCTTGGATGTGCGGAAGGATGTCCAGAAGATGTCTGATCTAATTAGCATATTAGCCTTTTTGTTAGTATAGATAAGTATTTGTCATATTATTCTCTACTTTTCTATATGTATTTAAAATACTCCAGAATACTTTATGCAAATAAAAAATAGTCAAGTTGCAGAAAAATAAAAGTTTTGAAATACAACCTGGTAGGTTTGAAAGCAACAACATTTTTTCTAAAAGTCATAAGTTGCAGTCGGTAACAAATCTTGTTGTTAGGACTGCCTGGTTAATATTCTTTTGTTGGAAAGGCATGGTTTGGGCACAGGACAAAAGGAAACCAGCCCTATAAAAGAGAATGTCTGATTGGGCCATTGCCACAGCAGAGAGGGGCAGGTGCGGCAAAGGTTCAGGCTGTCCCACAGGCAAAGATGTCTGTGTATGGGACACCAAAGGATACCTGTCACACCTAAAACACAATTTGCTAACACAATTGCAGAACTCAGGAAGAATCACTGGTTTTAAAACTATTATTTCCATGACATATAAAATATACATACATATAAGTATACATGCCCTCTTCTGATGTTCCCCTGCCCTCCACTTAATAGTTGGCTATGGCCTTCTTTTCATGTCAACGAATTGGATGTACAGACATAATTTTTAACGGCTACAGTGTTATCCCTGACTGTTTGACATTATTATGGTTTACTTCACTAACCCTTTATTGTGGGTCAGGTTGCTTCTGGTCTCCCCCCTGCCCGCCCCTGCCGGCATCAACAATGACAGTAAACATAATTGCTTATTTGATTGCTTACTTAGGACACATTCACAGACATGGAACTCCTGGCCCAAAGCAAATTCATTTGAATTTTGATGCACATTTCCAAATTGACTTGCTAGTTTAGTACATTAGTTTTAAGTCAGATTACACTCCCACAAATAGGTTAGGAGAAAACTGTTCAACGTGCCTTGGGTAAATTGCAAACTCTTGCTGAATTTGAGCTACCCCAGGGCTTGAGACCTGGAGGATCTGGGATGGAGGGTGCAGTCCAGGGAAGCATAGGTTACACGGTTGAGGGCCCTATGTGGTTGCGGGCCTGTGAGTATGTGCTGCTCAGCTCCCGTCCCGTGTGGCTCCTGTCCTGCATAGTGCACAGGCCGAACCCCCTGCCCCAGCTGCCTCGGCCAGGCCCCCTGGCCCTGGCCTTAGCCCCAGCAGCGACTGCCCAGCCCCAGAGGCATCCCGCACTGGTAGCCTCTCATGCATCGCCTCAGGTCCCCCCCACCCCCCACCCCCGCCTTGTTCCACAGCCTTGCCCCTGGCTCCTGATTGGCTGGTAGCGATATGGTAATTTGCATGTTTCTCTTTTATTAGATAGGAGATATATATATATATATATATATATATATATATATATATATATATATATATGATGTCTCCATTCCTTAAAAAGAGGAATGGAGAGGGAGAGAGAGAAACATCAATGATGGGAGGGGGTCATTGATCAGCTGCCTCCTGCATGCCTCACACTGGGGATTGAGCCTGCAACCTGGGCTTATGCCCTAAACAGGAGTCAAACCGTGACCTGCTAGTTCATAGGTCTACACTCAACCACTGAGCTATGTAGGCCAAGCAGTGTTGTTTATTTCCTACAGATGTCAAGTATGCCATTGTGTAAATGCACCACGGCTTTTTAATCTGTTATCTGCTGATGGACATTTGGGCTGATACAAATCTTAGCTATTATAAATTTCACTGTTACACAGGGGTGCACATATTATTTCTGACTGGTGTTTCAGATTTCTTAAGATATATTCCTAGAAGTGGGAATACTGGGTCAAATAGTGTTCCATTTTTAATATTTTGAGGAAACTTCATACTGTTTTCCATAGCAGTTGCATTAGTCTACATTCCCACCAGCAGTGTACTAGGGTTCCCTTTTCTTCACATCCTCACCAACACTGGTCACTTGTTGATTTGTTGATTATAGCCATTCTGAAATATGTGAGGTAATACCTCATTATCATTTTAATAGGCATCTCTCAGATGATTAGTGACTTTGAGCATTTTTCAATGTCTCTTGGCCTTCTATATGTCCACTTTGAAGAAGTGCCTATTTAGGTCAATTGCACATTTTAATTGGATTATTTTTCTTCCTTTGTAAAATTATATTAGTCCTTATATATATTTTGGAAATAAGACCATATCAGAGCTATCTTTACCAAATACGTTTTCCAATGCTGTGAGTGCTATTTTCATTTTGTTGTTTTCTTTTGAATTCTAGAAGCTCTTTATTTTAATACTAGGAGCCTGGTGCAAGAAATTCATGCACTGGGGGGGGGGGGGGTGGTCCCACAACCCAACCTGCCCCCTCTCACATATTGGGAGCCCTCAGTGGATGTCCAACTGATGGCTCACCCCAGCCTGCCCAAGGCCTAAAGCCTCTGGTGAGACTTTAGGCCTTGGGCACCCAGCCATTGCCCTGCTCTGCTCAGCCCTGGCTGCTGCAACCACCTGGCCCCAGGAGCTGGGCACTCACCACCACTTCCCCTCACAGTGCCTGGGGACTGGGCTCTCACCACTACTGCCACTTCATCTCCACCCCAGGGGCCTGGCGCTCGGGCCACTTTACCCCATCCCTGCTCCTGACTGGCTGGTAGCATAGCCAATCAGGAGCAAAGGTACGGTCAAATTTGCATGTTTCTCTTTTATTATATAGGATAGTTCTTATGTTTATTTTATCTTTACTTTCATTTGCCCTAGGATATGTATCAGCAAATATATTGCAATAAGAGATGTATGAGATTTTGCTGCCTATGGAGCATTTTAATATTTTTATGGTTTCACAACTTACATTTAAGCCTTTTATTCATTTTGAGTTTATTCTTGTGTATGGTTTAAGTTGTTAGTCTATTTTCATTTTTTGCATGCATCTGTCCAATTTTAGCATTTATTGAAGAGAATGTCTTTATTATTTATATGCTCTTGCATCCTTTGTCAAATATTAATTGAGCATAATAGATTTCTGGGATCTCTGTTCTGTTCTATGGATCTATATGTCTGTTTTCCTGCCAATACCAGGCTGTTTTGAGTACAGTGGCTTTGTAGTATAACTTGATATCTGGTATTGTGATTTCTCCAACTTTGTTCATCTTTCTCAGGATTGCTGCAGATATTCAGGTTCTTTTTTGTTTCATATGAATTTTTGGAGAGTTTGTTCTAGGTCTGTGAAATATGCCATTGGTATTTTAATGGTTATTGTATTGGATGTATAGATTGCTTTAGGTAGTATGGACATTTTAATGATATTGATTCTATCAATCCAGAAATACAGAGTATTTTTCCACTTGTTTAAATATTCCTGTATGTCTTATTTGAACAGGTCTTTTTACCTCATTATTTAAGTTTATTCCTAAATAATGTTTTTTTGTTTGTTTGTTTGTTTTGTGTGTGTGTGTGTGTGGGTGGGTGTGTGTGTGTGTTACAATAGTAAATGGGGTATTTTATTTTCTCTTTCTGAGAGTTCATTATTGAAGTACAAAAATGCCATAGATTTCTGGGTGCTAATTTTGTATCCTCATACACTGTTGAATTCATTTATTATATTTACTAATGTTTTCATGCAGTCTTTGGGCATTTCAATTTACAATATTATATCATCTGTGAATAATAACAGTTTTACTTCCTCCTTTCCAATTTGTGTGCCTTTTATTTCTTCTTCTTGTCTGATCTCTATGGCTAGAACTTCCAGTACTATGTTGACCAAGAGTGGTGAAACTGAGCATCCAATATATCATATTACTGTGGTTTAGGGAAATGGTTTAGCTTTTACCTATGGGCTATGATGTTGGCTGTAGGCTTGGCATATATGGCTTTTATTATGTTGAAATATTCCCACATTGCTGAGAGTTTTCATCAACAAAGGATGTTGGATTTTGTTGAATGCTTTTTCTGCATCAATTGATTATGATCATGTGATAGTTGTCTTGCAAACTGATTATGTGATATACAACATCTATTGATTTATGAATATTGTGCCATACTTCCTTCCTTGGCATAAATCCCACTAACCCATGTTATATGATCTTTTTAATGTATTGTTGGATGCGTTTTGCTAAAATTTTTCTGAGGATTTTAGCATCTGTTTTCATCTTGGATACTGGCTATAATTCACCTTCTTTGTAGTGTTTTATCTGGTTTTGGAATTAGGATAATGCTTACCTCATAGAAACAGCTTGGAAGTGTTCTTTTTTGAATTTTTTGGAATATTTTGAGGAGAATAGGTGTTAGTTATTCTTTGAATATTTGGTAGAACTCACTTGTGAGGCTTGCCAGAAAAGAGCTTTTTTTTCCTGTAAGTATTTTTTTAATTGATGCTTCAATTTCATTAGTAGTTATCTGCCTATTCTGCTTTTCTGAATTTTTCTGTCAAGTTCTTGATCATCTTTAGGAAGATAATTTTTGTAAGAATATTTCCATTTTATCAAGGTTGTCCACTTTGTTGTAATACAGTTGTTCATAGTAATTTTAATATATTTTATTTTTTATAGTATTACAGATATTTTCTATTTCCCCCATCTTTTCTGTCCTTCCTCCCAGCCCCTACCACCTTCACATCTTCACTACCCTATTGCCTGTTTCCATAGGCCAGTGGTCTGCAAACTGCGGCTCGTGTGCCACATGCAGCTCATGAGCCGCGGTTTGCCACTCTGTTAACTAATGAGTTTGCTGACCACTGCATAGGCTATGCATGTAAGTATATAACTTCTTTGATTTATCTCTTCTCATCCGCTCACTCCCCTATCAAGGTATGTCTGTCTGTTCCATGCCTTCATGCTTCCGGTCTTATTTTCTTGGTCAATTCATTTTTTTCATTAGATACCACAAATAAGTGAGATCATGTGATATTTGTCTTTCTCAGTTTGGTTTATTTTACTTAGCATAATATTTTCCAGGTCCATCCATGCTGTCACAAAGGATGAGAGATCCCTCTTTTTTAAGGCTGCATAGTATACCATATTATAAACGTCCCACCACATTTTTATCCATTCATCTTCTGAAGGGCACCTGGGCTATTTCCAAATCTCAGCTATTGCAAATAATGCTTCTAAGAACATAGGGGTGGATATATTCTTTCTGATTGGTGTTTTGTGATTTTTAGGATGTATTCCTAGAAGTGGGATTGCTGCGTCAAATGGAAGTTCCATTTTTAATTTTTTTGAGGAAACTCCATGCCGTTTTCTATGGTGGCTGCACTAATCTGCATTCCCACCAGCAGTGCAGGAGGGTTCCCTTTTCTCCACATCCTCACCAGCACTTATTCTGTGTTGTTTTGTTGATGAGCGCCATTCTGACAGGTGTGAGATGATATCTCATTGTGGTTTTAATTTGCATTTCTCTAATGATTAGTGATGTTGAGCATTTTTTCATATGTCTCTTGGCCATTTGTATGTCCTCTTTGGAAAAATGTCTATTTAGTTCCTCTGCCCATTTTTTAATTGGATTATTTGTCTTCCTTTTGTTGAGTTGTATGAGCACTCTATATATTTTGGAAATTAACCCCTTATCAGATGTATCATTGGCAAGTATTTTCTCCCACACAGTGAGAGAAATTCATTTTAATTTTAATTTTTTCTTGTGCTGCTCATAAGCTTTTCATTTTGATGTAGTCCCATTTGTTTGTTTTCTCCTTAGTTTCCTTTATCTTATGAGAAGTATCTGTAAACATATTCCTATGTGAAATGTGTAAGGTTTCACTGCTTATGTTTTCCTCTAAGATTTTTATGGTTTCATGCCTTACATATACGTATTTTATCCACCTTCAGTTTATTGTTGTGTTTAGTGTATGTTGGTGGTCTAGTTTCATCATTTTGTGTGTCTGTCCAGTTTTCCCAACACCAATTTTAAGATACTGTCTTTTAATACATTGAATATTCTTGCCTCCTTTGTCAAATGTTAATTGGCCATAATGGTGTGGGTCAATTTCTAGGGTCTTCGTTCTGATCCTCTTCTTTGTGCTAGTAACAGGCTGTTTGGGTTACAATGGCTTTGTAGTATAGTTTGATATTCATTATTAGAGGCCTGGTGCACGAAATTCGTGCATGGGGTGCGAGGGCATATCCCTCAGCCCAGCCTGCACCCTCTCCAATCTGGGACCCCTCGAGGGATGTCCGACTGCCTGTTAGGCCCAATCCCGGTAGGATTGGGCGTAATAGGGCAGCTAGACATCCTTCTCACAATACAGGACTGCTGGTTCCAAACTGTTTGCCTGCATGCCTCTCTTACTGCCCACAACTGCTTCTGCCTGCCAGCATGATCACCCCCTAACCACTACCCTGCCAGCCTAATTAATGTCTAACTGATCCCCTGCCAGCCTGTTTGCCCCCAACTTCCCTCCTCTGTTCTCCTAGTCACCCCTAACTGCCCTCCCCTGCAGGCTTGATCACTCCCAATTGCCCTCCTTGCAGGCCTGGTCCCTCCCAACTGCCCTCCCCTGCTGGCCATATTATGGTGGCCATCTTGTGTCTACATGAGGGCAAGATCTTTGGCCACATGAGGGCAGCCCTCTGTATATTGGAGCGATGGTCAATCTGCATACTACTCTTTTATTAGATAGGATAGAGGCCTGGTGCATGGGTGGGAGCCAGCTGGTTTGCCCTGAAGAGTGTCTGAGATCAGGGTAGGGGTTCTCTTGGAGCATGGGGCGGCCTGGAGGTATCTATGGTGATTTGCAGGCCAGCCAAGGGCCCCCAGCGACCCAAGCAGAGGCCCTGAGATCTGGGATTAATTTATGTTCTACAATTGAAACTTTGTAGCCTGAAGCAGAGCCACGCCTTTTGCTTACTCCATGGCGACAGCCATTTCTGTTTGGGTTCATTTAAATTCTATAATTAAAACGTTGTAGCCTAGAGTGGAGGCCAACGTGCTAGGGCTGCTGAAGCTTCACTTCCTCCATCGCCCGGGCAACCCTAGCCTCTGCTCTCTCCAGCTCCGTGGCTGCCGCCATTTCTGTTGTGATTATGTATCCTCTATAATGGAAACTTTGTAGCATTGAGTGGAGGCCTAGGCTGGCAGCGGCACACGGTAAGCTTGGCTTCTTCCATTGCCCGGGGAACCCAAGCCCCCCTCCTGCTCTCAGTGGTGGCAGCCATCTTAGTTGGGGTTTATTTGCATAATTTGCTCCTGATTGGCTGATGGGCATGGCTGTGAGTGTGGCTTGATCAGAAGTACAGTCAATTTGCATGTTACTCTTTTATTAGATAGGATTGTTATCCCTCCTACTTCATTCTTCTTTCTCAAGATTGTTGCAGCTATTCAGGATCTTTTAAGGTTCCATATAATTTTTTGGAGTATTTGTTCTAGCTTTGTGAAATATGCCATTGGTATTTTAATAGGGATTGAATTGAATCTGTATATTGCTTTGGGTATTATAGACATTTTAAAAATGTTATTTTTTCCAATCAATGAATATGGTATATGCTTCCATTTTTGTGTACCAGGTATTTCTTCTATTTTTTTCAATTTCCTATAGTTTCTAAAAAAACAGGTCGTTTCTCTTTGGTTAAATTTATTCTCATACTTTTTTGTTGTTGTTGTTGTTGTTTTTTTGCAATGGAAAATGGGATTACTTTTTTGTTTCTTTTCCTAAGAGTTCATTATTGATGTATAAAAATGCCATTGGTTTTTGGATGTTGAATTTGGATACTGCTGAATTCGTTTATTAAGTCTAATATTTTCCTGGTGGAGTCTTTAGGTTGTTTTATGAACAGTAACATGTCATCTGCAAATAATGACAGTTTTACATTCTCCTTTTCAATTTAGATGCCTTTTACCTCTTCTTCTTCTATGATTGCTGTGGCTGGGACTTCCAGTACTATGTTGAATAAGAGTGTTGAAAGTGAACATCCTTGGCTTATTCCTATTCTTAAGGGAAGCACTTATACTTTTTCCCATTGAGTATTATATTGGCTGTAGGTATAAACCTTTGATATGTTGAGTTATGATCTCTCTACTATACTAAGAATTGTTATGAAAAAAATGGTGCTGGATTTTGTCCAATGCTTTTTCTGCATCTATTTATATGACCACGAGGTTTTTGTCTTTCAATTTGTTTATGAGATGTATCACATTTATTGATTTACAAATACTGTACCGGCATTGCATCCCTGGAATAAATCCCACTTGATCATGGTGTATGACCTTTTTAATATATTGCTGGATCTGATTTGCTAATATTTTGTTGAGCATTTTTGCATGCTCATCAGGGATATTGTCCTGTAATTTTCTTTTTTGTGGTGTCTTTATCTGGTTTTGTAATGAGGATAATTCTGGCTTCATAAAAGTACTTGGAAGTGTTCTTTCCTCTTGAATTTTTTTGAAATAATTTGATGATAATAGGTGTTAGTTCTTCTTTGAATATTTTGTAAAATTCTCCTGTAAACCCATTCAGTCAAAGAATTGTTGTTTGCTGAAAGTTTTTTTTTTAATTATTGCTACAATTTTTTCAATTGCTATTGGCCTAATCTGGTTTTCTGATTCTCTGTGATTAGATTTGGAAGGTTGTATGCATCTAGGAATTTGTCCATTTATTCCTGGTCATCCAGTTTGTGGGCATATATTTGTTCATAGCATTTGCTTACAATCCTTTGTATTTCTGTGGTGTCCATTTTTATATCGCTTATTCATTTCTAATATTATTTATTTGGGTACTCTCTCTTTATTGATGAGTCTGGCTATGGGTTCATCAATTTTGTTTATCTTTTCAAAGAACCAGCTTTGGGATTTATTGATCTTTTGTATTGTTGTGTTGTTGTTGTTGTTGTTGTTGTTGTTTTGTCTCTATGAAATTTATTTCTGTTCCGATCTTTATTATTTATTTCCTTCTACTTCCTCTGAGCTTTTTTTAGTCTCTTACTCTTCTCTTCCAATTCATTTAGTTGTATGATTAGATAGTTTATTTGTTTTTTCTTATTTCTTGAAGTAGGCCTGTGATGCTATGAGCTTACTTTTCAGGACTGCTTTCACCATATCCCATACATTTTGAGTGGTTGTGTGTTCATTTTCATTTGTTTTCAGGAAGTTTTTAATTTCTTGCTTGGTCTCATTGGTAATCCACTCATTATTTAACAACATGCTACTTAGCCTCCATGTATTTGAGTATTTTTGAGGTTTGTTTTTTTTTATTGTAGTTGATTTTTTCTAACTTCATGCCATTGCGATGAGAAGATGCTTTATATTATATCAATCTTATTGAATTTGTTTAAACTTGTTTTGTGCCCTAACATATGATCTATCTCTGAGAATGTTCCATGTGCCCTTTAGAAAAATGTACATTCTATTTCTTTGGGGTGAAATGTTCTGTAAATATTGGTTAGATCCATCTGATCTAGTGTGTCATTTAAAATCTCTGTTTCCTTGTTAATAGTTTGTCTGGATGATATATCCAGTGATGTCAGTGGGATATTAAAATCCCCTATTATAACAATATCTCTATTAATCTCTCCCATAAAGTCCATCAAGAGGTGTTTTAGTTTGTTTTATGGACTTGGGTGCTCCTACGTTGGGTGCCTATATGTTTACAAGAGTTGTATTTTATTGTTGAATCATCTCCTTTAGTATTATTAAATGGTTTTCTTTGTCTCTTGTTATGGCCTCTTTTTAAAGTTTATTTTGTCTGGTATGAGTATTGCTACCTCAGCTTATTTTTCCTTTTTATTTGCATGGAATATATTTTACTCTCCCTTCATACTCAGGTGGATCTCTTGTAGATAGCATATATATGGGTTATGTTTTCTTATCCATTCAGTCACCCTATGTCTTTTGACTGAAGCATTTAATCCATTTACATTTAAGGTTATTATTTATGGGGATTTAGTTATTGCCATTGTCATGTTATTTATGTCTATGATTCTCTCTCTCTCTCTCTCTCTCTCTCTCTCTCTCTCTCTCTCTCTCTCTCTCTCTCTCTCTTTCTCTCTCTCTCCTTTTCTTCTTCTTAAAGCAGTCCCTTTAACATTTCTTACATTGCTGGTTTGGTAATAATGAACTCCTTAAACCTTTCTTTGTATGGGAAGCTTTTTATTTCACCTTCAATTTTAAATTATAGCTTCATTGAATACAGTAGTCTTGGATTTAGGCCCTTTCTTTTCATTATATCGAGTACTTCATGCCACTCCCTTCTGGCCTAAAGTGTTTCTATTAAGAAGTTTGTTGACATTCTAATGGGAACTCCTTTGTAGATAATTTTCTGTCTCTCTCGATGCCTTTAAGATTATTTCATTGTCTTTAACATTTTACATTTTAATTATGATGTGTCCAGGTATGAGTCTCTTTAGGTTCATCTTGATTGGGACTCTCTGTGCCTTCTGAACTTGTGTGACATTTTCCTTCACCCAGTTGGGGCAGTTTTCTGTCATTATTTCATTAAACAGGTTCTCTTTACCTTGTTCACCCTCTTCTCTTTTTGTATTCCAAAATACAAAATGTTATTACATTTCATGTCATCGCAGAGTTCCTTTAAGCTATCTTTCTGATTCCTAATTATTTTTTTATATTTGCTGCTCTAATTGGGTATTTATTTATACCTTGTCTTTCAAATCAGTGATTCAATCCTCTGCTTCATAATCTACTTTTAATGCCTTCCAGTGTGTTCTTAATGTCAGATGTATCACTCTTTATTTCTACCTGGTTCTTGTTATGGTATCTATTTTCCTTTTCATAATGTTGTAATTTGCACTGAATTCCTTACTAAATAGAAACTTTTCCAAGTAAGAAGGAAGACCAAGAGACATATGAAAACATGCGCAACATCACTAATTATCTGAGAGATGTAAATCAAAATGAAGTACCATCTCACAGCTGTCAGAATGGCTGTCATCAACAAATCAATAAACGACAAGTGACAGTAAGGATGCAGAGAAAAGGGCACCCTTGTGTACAGCTGGAGGGAATGCAGACTGGTGCAGCCACTGAGGAGAAAACTAAAAATAGACCTCCCATTTTACCCAGTGACCCCACTTCCAGGAATATACCCAAAGAAGCTAGAAACATTAATCAGAAAAGATATATGTACCCCTATGTTTATAGCAGCACAATTTAATCATAGCTAAGATTTGGAAACAGTCTAAGTGCCCATCAGCAGATGAGTGGATTAAAAAACTATGGTACATCTACACAATGGAATACTATGCTGCAGTAAAAAAGATGGAACTCCTACCATTTGCAACAGCATGGATGGAACTGTAGAGCATTATGTTAAGTGAAATAAGTCAGAGAAAAATAAATATCACAAGATCTCACTCATCTATGAGAAAGAATGAACAACATAAGCTGATGAACAAAAACTAATCCAGAGACAGGGAAGCATTGATCAGACTGTCAAACTTCAGAGGGAATTAGGGGAGGGTGGGGGTAAGAGGTTGAGATAAACCAAAGGACTTGTATGCATGCATATGAGCCTAACCAGTGGACATAGATAACAAGGGTTTGATGGCATGAGTGTGTGTAGGGGTAGGGGGCACGTTGTAATGGTAATGCAGGGATAAAGACAAATATGTAATACCTTAATCAATAAAGAAATTAAAATGCAAAGAAAATAATATAAACAATGTTTGAATAACCAAAGAGATAAAGAAGAAAAAAGGAAACTCCTGGAAACAAATGACAATGAAAACATAACAATCCAAAATCTATGATACGCAGAGGAAAAAATGGCAGCGGAACAGACAGGCGTTCTGAATCTTGTCCCAGGCAAGATGGAAGCAGCAAGGATTGTTTGTTGGCCAGTTGGGGGACAGCTGTGCCTCAGGAGAAGGTAGGGGACTACTGGACTGGCCTTCCTGACCGAGTGGCCCTGGTGCTGCTGGGTTCTCTCACAGGTCCACCTGCTCAGAGGCGGACTGCACAATCTTGAAATATGCAGCTGCAATACCCACTGGACAGCTGAAACCTCCAGAACAGTTGGTGCAGACATGCAAACTCAAAGGAGCTCTGCGCCCCGGCATGGAAAGGTCAGATTTCAACTGTGGTTACTTTGGGCACAAGACCAAGGGAGCTGGCAGAACCTGGAGAAACCTGGAGCTGTGCCTGAAAAAAAAAGTCCGTGGCTGTTGGAAATGGTAAACGTGGAAGAGGGCCCTTGGAGCTGGTGGCAGGGGGAATTCCTAGAAAGCAACCCATTTGGATCTGACAGAGGAGGGAAGCGCAAAAATTTTCGGAGGGTCCTGGCTGCTAAACCCAAGGGGAAAAAGGGATTTGTGCAGATATATTTGCGGAACTTGAGTTTGCGCACTTGTGTTTTTTCCTCTCCTAATCCGAGCTTCTAAGTGCTAAACCAGGAATTTAGGATCCCCTGGTGGAGGATAACCTGGGAGACTGCAGGGGAGAGCTGTTTTTCTGAAGCCTGGGGATAAAAGCAAGCAGTCAACATTAGAGAGGCAGCTCTGGGGCAGCCCATCCACACAAATCAGTATTGAATACCACAGGGATAGTGGGATTTTAGTTCAAGCTAGAGAGGACCAATAGACCTTGAGGTCAATCTAGAAACACTGCCACCCAGAGACGAACCAAGATGGCGGCATAGGCAAACACCTATCATGCTACCCCACACAGCAATTTAAAAACTACAACTTAACAGAACAAACATCATCCAGAATCACTGGAAAACTGGCTGAGTGAAAATTCCACAAATAAAAGTAAAGATAGGACACTGTGACTCAGAGGAGCAACAGCGGGCAGCGTTGAAGATACGTGCAGAGTCAGAGGTTTGTAGTCCTGCGCACAAGCAAGCAGCAAGGGCGGGCAACTGCAAAGACAAACGTGTCCCACTGCACTGATTCCCCACTTCCAGGGAAGGTCTGGGGGACCCAAACTCATACGGGGTGAAACTGGACAGTAGGGAAGCACCATGAAACTCGGGTGTTGTGAAGGTCTGCGAGCTTGTGGAGAGGGAGAGCTTGTGCAGAGTGCGCATAAACTTGGGAACAAAAGTGCATGACTGCGCAGAGAGGACTCGTGACTTGCTCTCTCATGCGGGAAACCAATGGACTGCATTGTTTTACAAATCTGGGTGAGACTTTGGGTGTGCAGACTCATTGGGGAAGAGGCTGAATTGTCTAGCAGCAGGTAGAGCCAGGTGGCAGCATTCTCTCAGAGGTGCTTGCAGCCATTACCACCAGGCACAGAGACTCAGGTGCCACATAGGGCGGAACTAATGGAAAATCAAGGTTGCCTGCTCAACTCGGAGACTCTAACCATCCAACATGAGCACAACTGACCCTCACAGCCAATTGGCCTGGAGGTCAAACTCTCCTAGTGCTAACAACAATAATCTAGGCTTAACCTCAACAGGACTGTGCAACCCATAAAGGGCTGCAGCAAGAGTGTCCATCTCAGGTAACTGGGGAGGCTGAGCCACTGTCCCTTAGAGGACATCTACCACACAAAGCTAATGGACCAACTCAGGAAAGCAGCCATCATGTAGAGACATGGGAAGAAATCAGATGTGAAAGAAATGGAGGAAAAAAACTACTGAACATAGGGTTCAAAACCATGGTTATAAGGTTTTTCAAGAGGCTCATAGAAAGGCCGATGAACTTAATGAGACCTACAAGGAAATAAACAAGACCTCCAAGGAAATGAATGAGACCAGCGAGGACATGAAAAAGAACAAACTAGAATTTAAGCATACACTGACTGAAATAAAAAATATTATACAAAGACCTGAAAGCAGTCTAGAGGACTGCAGGAACCAAGTCAAAGATTTGAAATACTAAGAGGCAAAATCCACTCAACTGGAAAAGCAAGAGGCCAAAAGAATCCAAAAAGTTGAAGATAGTGTAAGAGACTTCTGGGACAACCTCAAGCATACAAACATCCAAATTACAGGGGTTCCAGAAAAAGAGAGAGAACAAGATAACAAAAACTTATTTGAAGAAATAGTGACCAAAAACTTCCCACACCTGGTGAAAGAAATTTTCTTAAAAGTCCAAGGAGCACACTGAACCCAAAAATATAGGAATCCAAAGAGGACCACACCAAGACACATCATAATTAAAAGGCCAAGAGCAAAAGACAAAGAGAGAATATTAAAAGCAGCAAGAGAAAAAGAGTTAGTTACCTGTAAGGGAGCATCCATACGATTGTCAGTGGATTTCTCAACAGAAACTATGCAGGCCAGACAGGAGTGGCAAGAAATATTTAAAGTGATGAATAGCAAGAATCTACAACCAAGATTATTCTACCCAGAAAAGCTATCATTCAGAATCGAAGGTCACATAAAGTACTTTGCAGAGAAGAAAAAGCTAAAGGAGTTCATCCCCACCAAAGCGATATTATATGAAATGCTGAAAGATATTCTTTAAGAAGAGGAAGAAGAAAAAGGTAAAAATAAAAATTATGAACAACAAATACACATGAATATAAAAATCAAGTGAATTAAAAATCTGATGAACAGGATAAACTGATGAATATAACAGAATCATGGTCATAGAGAGGGAATGGACTGACAATTCTTGGGGAGAAAAGAGGTGTGGGAGGTGTAGCAAGAGATTGGACAAAAATCATGCACCTATGGGAGAAGAAAGTGGTGGGGAGGTGAGGGCAGAGGGTGGGATGGGTACTGGGTGGAGCGGAGCTATAGGGGGAAAAGGGAGGATCAATGTAATTAATGAAATAAACAATAAAGATTAAATTTAAAAAAAGAAACACTGCCACCCAGAGGCTGAATCACAAATTGACTCTTATGTAACACAAATTAAGGAATTAATTTAATTTTCTCTATATTCTACTTTGAGATTAGTGTTCTACAGTCTATTTTCATCTATCCTTTAGTATCTTTTTACTCTACCTCAACTTCACCTTCATGCTACCACTCTCTTGCTAACCTTTCCCTATTTAGTGCTTTGTTTCCCTTACACTTTTTCCACTATAGATTTACATTTTTCTTTTTACCACCTGCTAAAATTTCATCCCACTTAAATATATAATCTCCAACCACCTACTCCAAGTCCACACATACCTCTCGCTTCTCTGACTTCACTATCCTAAATTGTTTTTCTTTCTGTCCTGCTGTTGTTGTTTACTTGACTATTGATTATATCGATTTTTTATGCAGGTTTGTGAGATTGGTTTGCTTATTTTTTTCATTTGATTTGTTTTTTGGGTTTTTATTTTGGTGTTGTTTTTTTGTTTTGTTGTTCTCATTTACATTGTTTTTTGATAGATTTTGCTTCTGAGTTCCCTCACATCCCTTGGTATTAGTTGTTGTATGTAGTTTGTGTCAATCTCCAGGTACTTGTTGCTGGCTTTTGTTAGGATTAGTGGCTGTCCTATAGGAGTTTTCACCGTACATTTATAGTTTATTCCCCTTTTCTTTCTTTTTTTTTACTTCTTCCGCTTTTCCCAATTTCATTTTGTAATTCCTGTCTTTCGTGTGTGTGTGTGTGTGCGTGTGTGTGTGTGTGTGTGTGTGTGTGTGTGTATGTGTGTGTGTGTGTGTGTGTTTGTGTTTCCTCTTTCTTCTTTCCCACCTATCTCCGAATTTTCCTTTCTCTGGTGATTTCCTTTCTCTGGTGATCACCTTTATTATACCAATACTGTGAATACATTTCTGTTCAGTGCCTGGTGCGTTGCACATGGTTGTGTTGTACTTTGTGTCTTTAAATCAACGCAGGAGAGATCGAACTACATAACCAGACACACAGAGAAGAGAGACCATGGGGAGAAAAAGTAACAGCCCATATATATGAAAGAAAAACAAGCCTCACCAGAAAAGGAGGTAAATGAAATGGAAACTAGCAACCTGTCAGAGAAAGAATTCAGAGAAATGGCCATAAGGTGGCTGAAAAGAATGGAAGAAAAATTTGACAATATGTTTAAAAACCAAGAGGAATTGAAGAAGAAACAAGAGGAAATGAGGAAGACCCAAGGAGAAATGAAGAAGAACCAAGAAGAAATGAAAAGTGACATTGCTGAAGTAAAGAACTCAATAGAAAGTATCAAGAGTAGACTGGAAGAAGGTAAGGACTGCATCAATGAGCTAGAAGACAAAGTAGGAAAAAATAACAAGGTAGAGAAGCTTCTAGAAAAAAAATAAAAAGCAGGAGGAGAGCCTAAGGGAACTTTGGGTCAACATGAAACAAAACAACATCTGTATAATTGGACTTCCAGAAGGACAGGAAACTGAGCAAGGAATAGAAAACCTGTTGGAAGAAATAATTCAGAAAACTTTCTTGATATAGCTAAGGAAAAAACCACACAAATCCAAGAAGCTCACAGAGTCCCAAGCAAAATAAACCCCATAAAATCTACGCCAAGGCACAATAAAATTAAATTGGCAAACATCAACGACAAAGTAGGAATGTTAAAAGCCGCCAGAGAGAGACAGAAAGTCACCTACAAAGGAACCCCCATCAGACTAACAAGTGACTTCTCAACAGAAACCTATCAGGCCAAAAGGCAGTGGAATGAAATTTACAAAGTCATGCAAAGGAGGGGTTTCAATGCTGGAATCCTATACCCAGCAAGGCTCTCAATCAAAATTGAAGGTCAAATCAGGAGTTTCACAGCCTAAAAAGGACGAAGGGAATTCGTTACCACCAAACCAGCAATGCAAGAAATCCTAAAGGTTCTGCTGTAAAAAGAAATTGGCAAACACCAATGACAAAGAATCTTAAAAGCTGCCAGAGAGAGACAGAAAGTCACCTACAAAGGAACCCCCATCAGACTAACAAGTGATCTCTCAACAGAAACCTATCAGGCCAGAAGGCAGTGGAATGAAATTTACAAAGACAAGCAAAGGAGGGGTCTGAATCCTGGAATCCTATACCCAGCAAGGCTCTCAATCAAAATTAAAGGTTAAATCAGGAGATTCACAGATAAAAAAGGACGAAGGGAATTCGTTACCACCAAACCAGCAATGCAAGAAATGCTAAAGGATCTGCTGTAAAAAGAAATAGGAAGTGAAGAAGGAACACAGGGGTAAAGAAAAAAAATGGCAACATATAAGCACCTATCAATAATAACTTTAAATGTAAACGTTTTAAATGCTTCAATCAAAAGACATAGGGTAATAGACTGGATAAGAAAACACAACCCATGTATCTGCTGTCTACAAGAAATCCACCTCTGAAAAAAAGACGCACACAGACTGAGGACGAAAGGTTGGAGAAAAGTTATTCAGGCGAATGGAAACGAAAAAATAGCTGGGGTAGCCATACTTATATCTGACAAGTAGATCTCAAAGTGAAGGACATAACAAGAGATAAAGAAGGCCACTTCATAATACTAAAGGGAGCAATCCAACAAGAAGAAATAACTCTGGTAAACATATACGCATCCAATACAGGCGCACCCAAATATATACAAAAAGTCCTAGAGGACAGCAAGGGAGAGATAGATAGCAATACAATCATAGTAGGAGTCTTTAATACCCCACTATCACCATTGGACAGATCCTCTAAACAAAAAATCAGTAAAGAAACATCAATCCTCAATGACTCACTGGACCAGAAGGAATTAATTGAAATCTTCAGATCATTTCACCCCAAAGCCACATAATATACATTCATTTCAAGTGCTCATGGGTCATTCTCAAAACTATATCATATGTTGCAATAGTCTGTAAGGGTATTATGGTGTCACGGGAGGTTAAGCAGGGCCTAGCCTAAGGACTGGTCTCCATAGGATATGACAAGCTCTAGGCCATGTCAATTCAATGTCAAACTAGCTGCCATTTTTTTATTACTTTATATAAACCTTGTCAGGGATGTAAAAACACAAATCACTTACCTCACTTCAAGAGTTCAAATGTATTGACTTTTCCACTTACTCCCACCACCTGCCACTTACCCTGAGGTTTGACATTCTGATGGACTTTTCTCAGTCTCTGGATCCATTCTTGTTCATCAGTCTATGTCATTGATTGTATTCCTCAAATGAGTGAGATCATGTGATATTTGTCTTTCTCTGCCTGGCAAATTTCACTTAGCATAATGCTCTCCAAATCCATCCATGTTGTTACAAATGGTAGGAGCTCCTTCTTTTTTTCTGCGGCGTAGTATTCCATTGTGTAAATGAACCATAGTTTTTTAATCCACTCATCTGCTGATGGGCACTTCGGCTGTTTCCAAATCTTAGCTATGGTAAATTGTGCTGCTATGAACATAGGGGTACATATATCCTTTCTAATTCGCCTTTCTAATTTTTTGGGGTATATTCCTAGAAGTGGGATCACTGGGTCGGATGGGAGCTCCATTTTTAGTTTTTTGAGGAAACTCCATACTGTTCTCCACAGTGGCTGTACTAGTCTACAATCCCACCAACAGTGCAGGAGAGTTCCTTTTTCTCCGCATCTTCGCCAGCACTTGTTTGTTGATTTGTTGATGTAAGCCATTCTGACAGGTGTGAGATGGTACCGCATAGTCGTTTTGATTTGCATCTCTCGGATAATTAGTGACTTTGAGCACGTTTTCATATGTTTCTGGGCCTTCCTTTTGTCTTTTTTCGTGAAGATTCTATTTAGGTCTGTTGCCCATTTTTTTTATTGGATCATTTGTCCTTTTATTGAGTTGGGTGAGTTGCCTGTAGATGCTTGAGATTAAACCTTTATCACTAATAACCTTTGCAAATATGTTCTCTCATACAGTGGGTTTTCTTGTTGTTTTGTTGATGGTTTCTTTAGCTGTGCAAAAGCTTTTGATTTTGATGTAGTCCCATTTGTTTATTTTCTCTTTAGCTTCCATTGCCCTCGGAGCAGTATCATCAAAGAAGTTCTTTTGGCATATGTCTGAGATTTTTCTTCCTGTAGATTCCTCTAATATTTTTGTGGTTTCCTGTCTTACATTTAAGTCCTGTATCCATTTTGAGTTTATTTTTGTGTATGGTGTAAGTTGGTGTTCTAGTTTCTTTTTTTTTTTTTTTTTGCATGTATCTGACCAATTTTCCCAACACCATTTATTGAAGAGACTGTCTCGACTCCATTTTATGTTCATGCTTCCTTTGTCAAATAGTAATTGAGCATAGTGGATTGGGTTGATATCCGGATTCTCTATTCTATTCCATTGATCTATATGTCTGTTCATGTGCCAGTCCCAGGCTGTTTTGAGAACAGTAGCTTTGTAATACAGCTTGAAATCTGTTATGGAAATCCCACCGACTTTGTGCTTCGTTCTCAGGATTGCTGTGGCTATTCGAGGCCTTTTTTTGTTCAAGATGAATTTGTGGAGAGTTCTTTCTAGGTCTGTGAAATATGCCATTGGTATTTTAATGGGGAGTGCATTAAATTTATAGATTGCTTTGGGTAGTATGGACATTTTAATTATGTTGATTCTCCCAATCCATGAACATGGAATGTTCTTCCACTTGTTTACATCTTCCTCTATCTCTTTTTTCAGTGACCTGTAGTTTTCCATGAATAGATCTTTTACCTCCTTAGTTAAGTTTATTCCTAGGTATCTTAATTTTTTTGGTGTGATGGTAAATGGGATTGCTTTTTTAGTTTCTCTTTCTGTCAGTTCACTATTGGTGTATAGAAATGCCATAGATTTCTTGGCATTAATTTTGTAGCCTGCTACGTTACTGAACTCATTTATTAAGTGTATTCACTTTTTTATGGAGTCTTTCAGGTTTTTTATGTACAATATCATGTCATCTGCAAATAAGGATAGCTTAACTTCTTCTTTTCCAATTTGGATGCCTTTTATTTCTTCTTCTTGTCTAATTGCAATGGCTGATACTTCCAGTACTATGTTGAACAGGAGTGGTGAAAGTGGGCAACCCTGTTTTGTTCCTGTTCTTAGGGGAAATGGTTGTAGTTTTTTCCCATTGAGTATGATGTATGCTGTGGGTTTCTCATATATGGCTTTTATTATGTTGAGGTATGATCCTTCTATTCCTACCTGATTGAGAGTTTTTATTAAGAAAGGATGTTGGATTTTGTCAAATGCTTTTTCTGCGTCAATTGATATGACTATGTGATTTTTATCTCTCAATTTGTTTATGTGATGTATCACATTTATTGATTTGCGGATATTGTACCATCCCTGCATTCCTGGGATAAATCCTACTTGGTCATGGTGTATGATCTTTCTGATGTACTGCTGGATCCGATTTGCTAGAATTTTATTGAGGATTTTGGCATCTATATTCATGAGGGATATTGGCCTGTAATTCTCTTTCATTGTGTCGTCTTTATCTGGTTTTGGTATTAGGGTGATGCTAGCTTTATAGAAGGAGTTTGGAAGTGCTCCATCCTCTTAAATTTTCTGGAATAGTCTGAGGAGGATAGGTTTTAGTTCTTTCTTGAATGTTTGGTAAAACTCTCCTGTGAAGCCGTCTAGCCCTGGGCTTTTGTTTGCTGGAAGCTTTATGATGACTGCTTCAATTTCTTCCACAGTTATTGGTCTATTGAGTTGTTTAAATTCTTCTTGATTGAGTTTTGGGAGGTTATATTTTTCTAGAAACATATCCATTTCCTCCAGGTTGTCCAGTTTGTTGGAGTAGAGTTGTTCATAGTAATTTTAAACAATCCTTTGTATTTCAGTGGGGTCTGTTGTTATTTCACCTCTTTCATTTCTGCTTTTATTTATTAGGGTCCTCTCTCTTTGCTTCTTGGTGAATCTGGCTAGAGGTTCATCAATCTTGTTTAATCTTTCAAAGAACCAGCTTTTGGTTTTGTTGACCTTCTCAATTGTTTCTTTGGTCTCTATGTCATTTATTTCTGCTCTGATCTTTACTATTTCCTTCCTTTTGCTTACACTGGGCTTTTCTTCTTGCTTTCTTTTTAACTCTTTGAGTTGTTGGGTTAGATAATTTATTGCCGCTGTTCCTGGTTTTTTGCAGTAGGATTGTAGAGCTATGAACTTCCCTCTCAGAACTGCTTTCACTGTGTCCCATAGATTTTGGATTGTTGTGCTATAATTGTCATTTGTTTCCATGATCTTTTCTACCTCTTCCTTAATCTCTCTAGTAATCCAGTCATAGTTTAATAGCATGCTGTTTATTCTCCATGTGTTCGATTTCTTTGGATTGTTTCTATTGTAGTTGATTTTCAGCTTTATGGCACTGTGATCTGAGAATATACTTGATATGATTTCTATCTTCTTGAATTTGGAGAGACATTGCCTATGATGCAACATATGATATAGTTTTGAGAATGACCCATGGGCACTTGAAAAGAATGTATATTCTGTGGCTTTGGGGTGAAATAATCTAAAGACGTCAATTAATTCCATCTGGTCCAGTGAGTCATTGAGGATTGATGCTTCTTTACTGATTTTTTGTTTAGAGGATCTGTCCAATGGTGATAGTGGGGTATTAAAGACTCCTACTATGATTGCATTGCTATCTATCTCTCCCTTGCTGTCCTCTAGGACTTTTTGTATATAATTGGGCTGGGGGAAGGTCAATGGGAGGAATAAAAAGGAAATATATGTACTACCATTTGTAATACTTTAAAGAATAAAAAAAAATCTATGGTACACAATGAAAGTGGTCCTGAAAGGAAAGTTCATATCATTATGGGCCTACCTCTGAAAAACAAGTAAATGCTAATAAATTACATAACTCTAAACTTAAAGAATTAGAAAGAGAGCAATAATAAAAGCCCAGAGCGTGCAGAAGGAAGGAAGTAATAAATATCAGTATGGAAATAAATGACATAGAGACATAAAACAACAACAAAAAACAATACAAAAGATCAATTAAGCCAAGAACGGATTCTTTGGGGGTTTTTTGTTTTTTCTTGTTTCTTTTAAATATATTTTTATTGATTTCAGAGAGGAAAAGAGAGGGAGATAGAGATAGAAACATCAATGATGAAAGAGAATCATTGGTTGGCTGCTTTCTGCATGCTCCCCATTGGGGATCAAGCCCACAACCTAGGCATGTGCTCCTACCGGAATCAAACCCAGAACATTTCAGTCTGCAGGCCGATGCTCTGTTCACTCAGCAAAACCAGCTAGGATCCATCTTCTTCTTCTTTTTTTTTATTTACAATATAACTTATATTTGATAGTAGTACATATGTTTTCCTTCCGCCCCCAATATCCTCCCCCCATCCACCCTTACCCCCCAGCACATGTCCCCACCTGCCCCCCTCCCTGCCCCAGTGTCTTTAATTCATTTTTGGTTATGCTCATATGTATGCATACAAGTCCTTCGGTTGATCTCCCCCAGCATCCGCCTCCCATCCAACCCAGCCTTCCCACTGTAGCTTGACAGCCTGTTCAAGGCCACCCTGCCTCTATATCTATCACTCCCCCCTGTTACTTTTCTTCAAAAATATCTTGCCTCTGCATACTAGAAACAAACGTATAAGAGCAAAAAAAAAATATATTTGAGTGTCAGTTTCAATGCCCAACTGTTCTGAGTCCCAGTTTCAACGTCAAATAATTCTTCATGTGTACATGTCAGCAATGGTATCCAGATGGTGGACACATCGTGGCAATGCAAGATCCATCCTCTCTGGTGTGGTCCTGGGCCGCCTGCAGCCATGTACAGCTGCCAACTGCTAGCATGGCAAGGTGTCGTCAGCGTCCCCCATCTTTGGACTATCCTCGTGGTTGGAACAGACCCGTCAGTTCCTCACTGTCTCGGGAACCCACATGGTCTTGGAGTTTTTCTCTGCAAACACACAAACACATTCTCGACCAAAAGTTAACAAAGGGATCCTCTCTGCAAAACAGATTTGGGATTCTTTTTATTTTTGCCTAAATGATTTTCCTTTGGCTTATTTTGACACCATGTGTGTTTTTTCATGGGTGTCCTCCAGTTAGTTTTACAAATGGAATTTACTTTTCTGGAGTAAGAATTTTCTACATGTATTTTACTTATAGGATATTTTTCCTTACATGATATTACCCCACTGTCACCCCCTTTTTTTGGTTAATGGGGGCTTTTGGAAATTTTATCTTGCAGTCTTGGTAATTTAAAATTTTAATTTTTGCACAAAAATATGACTGCTTTAGGTTCTTTGGATGTTAGGCAATTTTACAGTGGGATGAACTACTAATAGATATTTTAGTTAAAGTTTTAGGAAAAGCTTTTTGTCCAGTACACTTAGATTTTCTTGAGTATTCACTTATTTCACTTGGCCAACTTAAATTAATCTGAAAACTTGATTTCTATTTTACTGTCACATTTAATACTCAAGCAGAAATCTTAGTTTACCCTGTAAATACTTGTGGAAAGGAATATTTGCATTTTTGAGTAGGTCCTCAGCATTCCTGGTAATAAACTAAATTTAGATATAGGGCAGCTATTGCTGGCCGAGTCTCTGTCTGCCACCTGGGTCCCGGTGTGAGTTGTGCGTGGGAGGCAAAGCAGCCGTAGGGGTAGGAGACCTTCCTCAGGAGGGGTGAGAATTCAAGCCCCTACAAGGTTTGTGGATGAGGGTCTGTGCCCCACCTCTGTTGACCTTTTAGTTCTCTCCTGTTGGCCCCTCTGCGACTATGCCTGTCTTAGGTTGAAGAGCGGATTCTTTGAAAGGATAAACAAGTTTGATGAAAATTTAGGTAGCCTCCCCAAGAAACATAGAGAAAAGACGCAAATAAGCAAAATCACAAATGAAACAGGTGAATTAATAACAGATCACACAGAAATATAATGGATGGTAAAAAACAATATTATGAACAATTCTTACAAATCAATTGTGGCAACATTACCAAATTCATTTGTTAAGTCTAATAAATTATTGATGGAGTCTTTAGGATTTTCTATGTGCAGTATCATGTCATCTGCAAATAAAGACAATTTTACTTTTTCTTTTCTAATTTGTATGCCTTTCATTTTTTCTTTTTGTCTAATAACAATGGCTAATCCTTCCAGTACTATGTAAACAGGAGTGGTGAGAGTGGGCATCCTGTCTTTTTCCTGTTCTTAGAGAAAAAGGTTTTAGTTTTTTTCATTTATTGTGATTCTGACTGTGGGATTACCATATATGGCTTTTATAATGTTGAGGTATGATCTTTGTATTACCACCTTGCTGAGAGTGTTTATCAAGGAAGGGTATTGGGCCCTAACTGGTTTGGCGCAGTGGATAGAGTGTCAGCCTGCAGAATGAAAGGTCCTGGTTTTGATACCAGTCAGTGGCATATGCCATGGTTGGAGCACATCGGCAGTAGGAGTTGTGTGGGAAGCAGCTGATCAATGTTTCTCTCTCATTGATGTTTGTAGCTCTCTGTCCCTCTCTTTTACTCTCTGTAAAACATCAATAAAATATATACTAAAAAATAATGGGTGTTGAATTTTGTCAAATGCTTTTACTGCATCAATTGATATGACTATGTTGTTTTTCTCCCTCAATTTGTTTATGTGATGTATCATGTTTATTGATTTGTGAATATAGTACCATCCTTGCATCCCTGGGATAAATCCTACTTGGTCATGATATTTCTGATGTACTATTGGATCCAATTTGATAGAATTTTGAGGATTTTGGCATCTATGTTCATGAGGGATATTGGCCAGCAATTCTCTTGTATTGTATTGTCTCTATCTGATTTTGGTATTAGGGTGATGCTGGCTTTATAGAATGAGCTTGTAAGTGTTTCTTCCTCTTGAATAATCTGAAGAGGATAGGTTTGAGTTCTTCCTTTAATGTTTGGTATAACTCTCCTGTGAAGCTGTCTGGCTCCAGGCTTTTGTTTGCTGGAAGCTTTTTGATGACTGCTTCAATGTCTTCCATAGTTATCAGCCTATTGGGATTTTTAGAATATTCTATAGTGAGTTTTGGGAGGTTGTATTTTTCTAGGAATATGTCTATTTCCTCCAGGTTGTCTAGTTTGTTTGATGGAACTGTTCATAGTATTTTTTAACAATCCTTTGTATTTCAGTGGGATCTGTTGTTATTTTGCCTCTATCATTTCTGATTTTGTTTACTTAGGTACTCTCTCTTTGCTTCTTTGTGAGCCTGGCTAGAGGATCATCAATCTTGTTTATCTTTCAAAGAATCAACACTTGGTTTCATTCACCTTTTGTATTGTTTATTTGTCTCTATGCCATTTATTTCTGGTCTAATCTTTATTATCAATGTTCTTCTGCTCACTCTGAGCTTTTCTTGTTGCCCTATCTGTATTTCTTTGAGATGTAGGGTTAGATGACTTACTACCATTGTGTCATGTTTTTTCAGGTAGGGTTGTAGAGCTATAAACTTCCTTCTCAGTATTCTTTCATTGTGTCCCATAGGTTTTGGATTGTTGTGTTTTTATTGTCATTAGTTTCCAGGATGTTTTTAATTTTTCCTTGATCTCATTGGTAACCCAATCCATATTTAATAGCACGCTATTTAGCTTCCAAGTGTTGGAGTGTTTTGGATTGTTTTTATTGTAGTTTATTTCTAATATTATGTCATTGTGCTCTGAGAAGATGCTTGGTATGATTTCAATCTTCTTTTTTTATTTCTTTTTTTAAATTTTTTTTAATTTTATTTACAATATAACTTATATTTAATAGTAGTACATATGTTTTCCTCCCCCCCAATATCCTCCCCCCAGCCTCCCCTAGCCCCCCGCACATGTCCCCACCTGCCTCCCTCCCCACCCCAGAGTCTTTCATTCATTGGTTATGCTCATATGTATGCTTACAGGTCTTTCGGTTGATCTCCCCCAGCATCTGCCTCCCCTCCACTCCAGCCTTCCCCCTGTAGCTTGACAGTCTGTTCGAGGCCACCCTGCCTCTATATTAATCACTCTCCCCTGTTTCTTTTCTTCAAAAATACCTTGCCTCTGCATACTGAAAACAAACGTATAAGAGCAAAAAAAGTTTGAGTGTCAGTTTCGATGTCCAACTGTTCTGAGTCCCAGTTTCAATGTCAAATAGTTCTTCATGTGTACGTGTCAGCAATGGTATCCAGATGGTGGACACATCGTGGTAATGCAAGATCCATCCTCTCTGGTATGTTCCTGGGCCGCCTGCAGCCCCACACAGCTGCCGACTGCTAGCATGGCAAGGTGTCGTCACTGTCCCCCATCTCTGGACTGTCCTCGTGGCTGGAACAAAACCGTCAGTTCCTCACTGTCGCAGGAACCCACATGGTCTTGGAGTTGTTCTCTGCAAACACACAAACACATTCTCGACCAAAGGTTAACAAAGGGATCCTCTCTGCAAAATAGACTTGGGATTCTTTTTAATTTTTTGCCTAAATGATATTCCTTTGGCTTATTTTGACACCATGTGTGTTTTTTGGGGGGGTGTCCTGCAGCTGGTTTTACAAATGGAATTTTCTTTTCTGGAGTAAGAATTTTCTACATGTATTTTACTTATAGGATATTTTTCCTTACATGATATTACCTCATTGTCCCCCTTCCCCCTTTTTTTGGTTAATAGGGGCTTTTGGAAATTTTATCTTGCAGTCTTGGTGATTTTAAATTTTAATTTTTGCATACAAATATTACTACTTTAGGTTCTTTGGATGTTAGGCAATTTTGCAGGGAGATGAACTACTAATAGATAATTTAGTTAATGTTTTAGGAAAAGCTTTTTGTCCAGTACAGTTAGATTTTCTTGAGTATTCACTTATTTCACTTGGCCAATTTAAATTAATCTGAAAACTTGATTACTATTTTACTGTCAATTTTAATACTCAAGCAGAAATCATAGTTTACCCAGTAAATACTTGTGGAAAGGAATATTTGCATTTTTGAGTAGGCCTCAGAATTCCTTGTAATAAATTAAATTTAGAAATAGGGCAGCTATTGCTGGCCGAGTCTCTGTCTACCACCTGGGTCCCGGTGTGAGTTGTGCGTGGGAAGTGTAGCAGCCGTGGGGGTGGGAGACTTTCCTCAGGAGGGGTGAGAATTCAAGCCCCTGTAAGGTTTGTGGATGAGGGTCTGTGCCCCACCTCTGTTGATCTTTTAGTTCTCTCCTGTTGGCCCCTCTGCGGCTGTGCCTGTCTTAGGTTGTTCCTTCCCTGAGGAATCTTACCCATCTCTGGCTAACCAGCCATCCTCCAGGGCCAAACAGGGTGATGTGAGGTTCCGTCCTGTCTCCTTTGTAGTCTATGCCCCCGTGGCCTCCACGTCCAGCACCTGCCATGGGGTCCTCTCGCCTGCTGGCGGGGTCCCGGTACTGATCACATATCTCGGGTGACCCAGGTTTCTTCTCCAGAGAGGGCCCAGCTCACGCCACTGGTCAAGAAACTGATCCATGGTGCCAACTGCCCAGAGACTTCGGCCACAGCTTGAACTGAAAGTTCACGCATCAGCTGTGTGTATTTGGATAATGAGAAGAGGTTCCCTCTTGGCAAAAGGGCCAGAGGGGCCAATATAGAATGCTCGGATTCCTTCCCAGTGCCTTCATCCCTTCTGAAAGGGATTAATTCCTTTCCTATCCTTTTTTTAAGTTGCTGCCCAACATTCAAAGAATTAGTTTGTAAGTTTATTTGGGATAATTGTATAATATGCTATTGTCAAATATCAAATATTATAATGACATTGTAGAATAATATCATGTAAGGGTATTGTGGTGTCACGGGAGGTTAAGGAGGGCCTAGCCTAAGAACTGGTGTCCATAAGAGATGAGATGCTCTAGGCCATGTTAATTCAATCTCAAACTAGCTGCCAATTTTTTTATAACTTTATATAAACTTTGTCAGGGATATAAAAACACAAATCACTTACCTTAGTTCAAGCATTCAAATATATTGACTTTTCCCCTTACTCCCACCACCTGCCACTTACCCTGAGGTTTGACATTTTGATGGACTTTCTCAGTCTCTGGATCCATTCTTGTTCATCAGTCTGTGTCATTCATTATATTCCTCAAATGAGTGAGATCATGTGATATTTGTCTTTCTCTGCCTGGCTAATTTCACTTAGCATAATGCTCTCTAATTCCGTCCATGTTGTTACAAATGGTAGGAGCTCTTTCTTTTTTACTGCAGCGTAGCATTCCATTGTGTAGATGTACCACAGTTTTTTAATCCACTCATCTGCTGATGGGCACTTTGGCTGTTTCCAAGTCTTAGCTATGATACATTGTGCTGCTATGAACATAGGGGTACATATATCCTTTCTAATTCGCCTTTCTAGTTTCTTGGGGTATATTCCTAGAAGTGGGATCACTGGGCTGAATGGGAGCTCCATTTTTAGTTTTCTGAGGAAACTCCATACTGTTCTCCACAGTGGCTGTACCAGTCTACAATCCTTTCAACAGTGCAGGAGAGTTCCTTTTTCTCCGCATCCTCGCCAGCACTTCTCATTTGTAGATTTGTTGATGTAAGCCATTCTGACAGGTGTGAGATGGCACCGCATAGTCGTTTTGATTTGCATCTCTCGGATAATTAGTGACTTTGAGCAAGTTTTCATATGTCTCTGGGCCTTCCTTTTGTCTTCTTTAGAAAAGGTTCTATTTAGGTCTGTTGCCCATTTTTTTATTGGATCATTTGTCTTCCTTTTATTGAGTTGTGTGAGTTGACTGTAGATGCTTGAGATTAAACCTTTATCACTGATAACATTTGCAAATATGTTCTCCCATACAGTGGGTTTTCTTGTTGTTTTGTTGATGGTTTCTTTAGCTGTGCAAAAGCTTTTTATTTTGATGTAATCCCATTTGTTTATTCTGTCTTTAGCTTCCATTGCCCTAGGAGCAGTATCATCAAAGAAGTTCTTTTGGCATATGTCTGAGATTTTATTTCCTGTAGCTTCCTCTAATGTTTTTATGGTTTCCTGTCTTACCTTTAAGTCCCGTATCCATTTTGAGTTTATTTTTGTGTATGGTGTAAGTTGGTGGTCTAGTTTCATTTTTTTGCATGTATCTATCCAATTTCCCCAACACCATTTATTGAAGAGACTATCTTGATGCCATTTTATGTTCATACCTCCTTTGTCAAATATTAATTGAGCATAGTGGTATGGGTTGAGATCTGGATTCCCTATTCTATTATATTGATCTATATGTCTGTTCTTGTGTCAGTACCAGGCTGTTTTGAGAACAGTAGCTTTGTAATACAGCTTGAAATCTGGTATTGAAATCCCTCCGAATTTGTGCTTCTTTCTCAGGATTGCTGTGGCTATCCGGGGCCTTTTTTTATTCCAGATGAATTTTTGGAGAGTTCTTTCTAGGTCTGTGAAGTATGCCATTGGTATTTTAATGGGGAGTGCATTAAATTTATAGATTGCTTTGGGTAGTATGGACATTTTAATTATGTTGATTCTCCCAATCCATGAACATGGAATGTTCTTCCATCTGTTTACATCTTCCTCAATCTCTTTTTTTAGCGTCCTGTAGTTTTCTGCGAATAGGTCTTTTACCTCCTTAGTTAAGTTTATTCCTAGGTATCTTAATTTTTTTGGTGTGATGGTAAATGGGATTGCTTTTTTAGTCTCCCTTTCTGTGAGTTCGCTATTGGTGTATAGGAATGCCATAGATTTCTTGGCATTGATTTTGTACCCTGCTACATTGCTGAACTCATTTATTAAGTCTATTAGCTTTTTTATGGAGTCTTTTGGGTTTTTTATATACAATATCATGTCATCTGCAAATAAGGATAGCTTTACTTCTTCTTTTCCAATTTGGATGCCTTTTATTTCTTCTTCTTGTCTAATTGCAATGGCTAATACTTCCAGTACTATGTTGAATAGGAGTGGTGAGAGTGGGCAGCCCTGTCTTGTTCCTGTTCTTAAGGGAAATGGTTGTAGTTTTTGCCCATTGAGTATGATGTTTGCTGTGGGTTTCTCATATATGGCTTTTATTATGTTGAGGTATGATCCTTCTATTCCTACCTTGTTGAGAGTTTTTATCAAGAAAGGGTGTTGGATTTTGTCAAATGCTTTTTCTGCATCAATTGATATGACTATGTGATTTTTATCTCTCAATTTGTTAATGTGATGTATCACATTTATTGATTTGCGGATATTGTACCATCCTTGCATTCCTGGGATAAATCCTACTTGGTCATGGTGTATGATCTTTCTGATGTACTGCTGGATCCGATTTGCTAGAATTTTATTGAGGATTTTGGCATCTATATTCATGAGGGATATTGGCCTGTAATTCTCTTTCATTGTGTCATCTTTATCTGGTTTTGGTATTAGGGTGATGTTAGCTTCATAGAAGGAGTTTGGATGTGTTCCATCCTCTTGAATTTTCTGGAATAGTCTGAGGAGTATAGGTTTTAGTTCTTCCTTGAATGTTTGGTAAAACTCCCCTGTGAAGCCGTCTGGCCCTGGGCTTTTGTTTGCCGGAAGCTTTATGATGACTGCTTCAATTTCTTCCATAGTTATTGGTCTGTTGAGTTGTTTAGATTCTTCCTGATTGAGTTTTGTGAGGTTATATTTTTCCAGAAATATATCCATTTCCTCCAGATTGTCTAGTTTGTTGGAGTAGAGTTGTTCATAGTATTTTTTAACAATCCTTTATATTTCAATGGGGTCTGTTGTTATTTCACCTCTTTCATTTCTGATTTTATTTATTAGGGTCCTCTCTCTTTGCTTCTTGGTGAGTCTGGCTAGAGGTTCATCAATCTTGTTTAATCTTTCAAAGAACCAGCTTTTGGTTTTGTTGACCTTCTCAATTGTTTCTTTGGTCTCTATGTCATTTATTTCTGCTCTGATCTTTACTATTTCCTTCCTTCTGCTTACACTGGGCTTTTCTTATTGCTTTCTTTCTAAATCTTTGAGTTGTTGTGTTAGATAATTTATTGCCGCTGTTTCTAGTTTTTTGCAGTAGGATTGTAGAGCTATGAACTTCCCTCTCAGAACTGCTTTCACTGTGTCCCATAGATTTTGGATTGTTGTGCTGTCGTTGTCATTTGTTTCCATGATGTTTTCTATCTCTTCCTTGATCTCTATAGTAACCCAGTCATAGTTTAATAGCATGCTGTTTATTCTCCATGTGTTTGATTTCTTTGGGTTGTTTCTATTGTAGTTGATTTCCAGCTTTATGCCATTGTGATCTGAGAATGTGTTTGATATGATTTCTATCTTCTTGAATTTGGAGAGACTTTGCCTATGACCCAACACATGGTCTATCTTTGAGAATGACCCATGGGCACTTGAAAAGAATGTATATTCTTTGGCTCTGGGGTGAAATGATCTGAAGATGTCAATTAATTCCTTCTGGTCTAGTGATTCATTGAGGAGTGATGTTTCTTTACTAATTTTTTGTTTAGAGGATTTGTCCAATGGTGATAGTGGGGTATTAAAGTCTCCTACTATGATAGTATTGCTGTCTATCTCTCCCTTGATATCCTCTAGGAGTTTTAGTATGTATTTGGGTGCTCCTATATTGGGTGCATATATGTTTACCAGAGTTATTTCTTCTTGTTGGATTGCTCCCTTTAGTATTATGTAGTGGCCTTCTTTATCTCTTGTTACATCCTTCACTTTGAGATTTAATTTTTCGGATATAAGTATTGCTACCCCAGCTTTTTTTCCATTTCCATTCGCCTGAAGAAACTTTTTCCATCCTTTCACCCTCAGTCTGTGTGCATCTTTTTTTTGGAGGTGGGTTTCTTGTAGACAGCAGATATATGGGTCGTGTTTTCTTATCCAGTCTATTACCCTATGTCTTTTGATTGGAGCATTTAAACCATTTACATTTAAAGTAATTATTGATAGATAGTTATTTGTAGCCATTTTTGTTCTTTGCCCCTATGTTCTTTTATGGCTTCCTATTGCTTTTCACAGCAGACCCTTTAGCATTTCTTGCATTGCTGGTTTGGTGGTAATGTATTCCCTTAGACCTTTTTTGTCTGTGAAGCTCCTGATTTGACCTTCAATTTTTATTGATAGCCTTGCTGGGCACAGTATTCTAGGTTTCAGACCCTTTCTTTGCATAACTTTGTATATTTCATTCCAATCCCTTCTGGCCTGATAAGTTTCTGTTGAGAAATCACTTGCTAATCTGATGCGAGTTCCTTTGTAGGTGACTTTCTGTCTGTCTCTGGCCGCTTTTAGGATTCTCACTTTGTCGTTGATGTTTGCCAATTTAATTATAACATGCCTTGGTGTAGGTCTTTTGGGGTTTAATTTGCTTGGAACTCTGTGAGCTTCTTGGATTTGTGTGGGTTTTTTCTTTCCTATATCAGGGAAGTTTTCTGTCATTATTTCTTCCAACAGGTTTTCTATTCCTTGCTCAGTTTCCTGTCCATCTGGAAGCCCTATTATACGTATGTTGTTTTGTTTCATGTTGTCCCAAAGTTCCCTTAGGCTCTCCTCCTGCTTTTTAATTTTTTTTTCTAGAAGCTGCTCTACTTGGGTGTTTTTTCCTACCTTGTCTTCCAGCTCACTGATGCGGTCCTCTGCTTCTTCTAGTCTACTCCTGATACTTTCTATGGAGTTCTTTACCTCAGCAATGTCACTTTTCATTTCTTCTTGGGTCTTCTTCATTTCTTCATAATTTTTCTTCATTTCTTCATAATTCGTCTTCATTTCTTCATAATTCTTCTTCATTTCTTCATATTTCTTATTCATTTCTTCCTGGCTCTTCTTCATTTCCTCTTGATTCCTCTTCAATTCCTCATGGTTCTTACTTGTATTGGCTTCTGTTCTCTTCATCCACCCTATGACCATTTCTCTGAACTCTCTCTCTGACAGGTTGTTTGCTTCCATTTCAGTTACCTCTTTTTCTGGTGAGGCTTGCTTTTCTTTCATTGGTGGGCTATTTCTTTGTCTCCCCATAGTCTTTCTTCTCTGTGTGTCTTGTTATGTAGTTCTCACTCTCCTGTGTTGATTTAAAGGCTCAGACTACAACACAACCAAGTGCAGCACACCAGGCACAGAAGAAGAATGTATTCACAGAATTGGTAACTCCAAATTAAAAGTGATTGCCAAAGGAAGGTAAATTAGGTGATAGGTGGGGTAAGAGAGAGTAAGAGAAAACACACTCGCACACACAAAATAAAGAAAGAAAAAAAGAAAGAAAGAAAGGAAGAAAGGAAGAAAGAAAAAGAAAGAAAGAAAGAAAGAAAGAAAGAAAGAAAGAAAGAAAGAAAGAAAGAAAGAAAGAGAATGCCAAAATAAAGTTGGGAAAAGGGGGAGGAGTAAAAAGAAAGGAAAAGGGAGTAAACTATAAATATGGGTTGGAACCTCCCAGAGGACCACCACTAATCCCAGCAAAAGCCAGCAACTAGTACCTGGATACTGATAGAAACTACATACAACAACTAATATCAAGGGAGGTTAGGGGACACAGAAGCTTAAATCTATCAAAAAACAATATAAACATCACCAATACACAAAACAATGCCAACTCCCGCTCCACAAAACAAATTAAAAGGAAAGAATAACCAAACCAGTCTCACAAATATGCATAAAATATAAACAACATCAGCAGGACCGAGAGAAAAACATTTTAGGATAGTGAAATCGGAGAAGCATTAGTGTGTATGGACTTGGAGTAGGTGGTTGGAGATTGGATATAAAAGTGGGGTGAAATTTTAACAGGGGCTAAAAAGAGAGAATAAGGAAAATCTAAATCAGAAAAAGTGTAAGAGGAATAAGACACTAACTAAGGAAAGGTTAGCAAGAGAGTTCTGGCATAAGGGGGAAGTTGAAGTAGGTTAAAGAGATACTAAAGGGTAGATGAAAGAAGACTATATATCACTAATGTCTGAGTAGAATAAAGATGGAATAAAATGGCACTTAAAAATTTTAAATAGTAGTAGAACAAAATTGATTCCCTAATTTGTGTTACACAAGAGACAATTTATGATTCAGCCCCTAGGTGTCAGTGTTTCTGAACTGACCTCCGGGTCTATTGGTCCTTTCTAGCCTGATCTAAAATCCCGATATCTCTATGGTATTACTACTGATTTGTGGAAGTAGGCTACCCCAGAGCTGCCTCTCTAATGATGAGGACCTGTTCTGATCCCCAGTGTCAGAAAAACAGCTCGCCCCTGTGGTCTCCCAGCTTCTCCCCCAGCAGGGGATCCCCCGTTCCTCGTTCAGTGCTGAGAAATTCGGATTTATAGGGGACAAAAGAAGGCGCGCGAACTCAAGTCCTGCTGGTATGTTTGTGCGAAACCCTTTCTCCCCTTGAGGTTGGCAGCCCGCTCCCTCCCAAAACTTCCAGGCTGGCCCTCTCCTTCAGGTCCAAATGTGTCGCCCTCTATGTATCCCCCCTCCTGTCACCAGCTCCGAGGACCCTCTTCCACGTTTGCCGGCTCCAACAGCCACAGACTTTTCCTCTTTTTTCGCCAGGCGCGAATCTCCCTGTGTTACCAGCTCCCTCAACCCCCGGAGAAACCTGACCTTTCGGTGGCTGAGCTCAGGTTTCCTCGGAGTCCGCTTCTTCACCAACTAGGAACCGATGTTGGGGGGGAGGTGGGCGTCTCAGACGCCCAGTGGGTACCGCAACTGTAAAATCTTCAGGCTCTTGCCCTTTAAGATGGCGCAGCCGCCTCTGAGCCAGGCTCCGGGAGCAACCTGGGACTGGTGAATTTGGGTGGACTTTGCTTGTGACACAATATGTGGTCTATTTTTGAAAATGTATAATGTGCACTTGAAAAGAATATATATTCTATGACTTTGGAATGAAATGTTCTGAATATGTCAATTAAGTCCATCTGATCTAGTGAGTCATTCAGGATTGCTGTTTCTTTGATGATTTTTTTTTTGTCTAGAGCATTTATCCAGTGATGTCAGTGGTGTATTAAAGTCCCCTAGTATATATGCATTGTTGTCAATCTCTCCCTTAGTATCTTCCAGGAGGTTTTTTTTAAAGTATATGGGTGCTCCTGCTTTGGATGCATATATGTTTATCAGGGTTATATTAGTACTATGAAGTGGACTTCCTTATCTCTTGTTATGGCCTTCAATTTGAGCTATGTTTTGCCTGATATAAGTATTGCTACCCAGCTTTTTTTTAATTTCCATTTGTCTGAAATATATTTTTCCATCCCTTCACTTTCAGTCTATGTCAGTCCCTTGTTCTGAGGCAGGTCTCTTGTAGACAGCATATATATGGGTCATGGTTTTATTGTTTTATTTATTTATTTATTTATTTATTTAATTCATTCAGCCACTTGTCTTTTGATTGGAGCATTTAGTCCATTTATGTTTAAAGTTATTATTGAAAGGTACTTGCTTGTACCTTTTTTATTTATTGAACCTATGTCCCTTTTTACCTTTTTATTTCTTCTTTACACATCATTCCCTTTAGCATTTCTTGCATTGCTGGCTTGGTAGTGATAAATTCTCTTAGCCTTTTTTTGTCTGTGAAGCTCCTTATTTTGCCTTCAGTTTTGATTGATAATCTTGCTAGAGTATTCTTGGATTCAATTTGTTAATTTTCATCACTTCGTATATCTCCTTCCAATTCCATCTAGCTTGATGTGTTTCCATTGATAATCTGATGGGGGTTCCATTTAAGGTAACTCTCTGTCTCTCTCTTTCCACCTGTAAGATTATCTCTTTGTTGTTAACATTTGCCATTGTAATTATGTTGTGTGGATCTTTTGAGATTCATCTTGTTTGGGACTCTCTGTACTTCTGGAACTTTTTTCTTCCCCAATATCATGGAAGGTTTCTGTCATTATTTCTTCAAATAAATTTTCTAATCCTTGCTGCTCTTCTTGTCTGTCAGCCCTATTATATGTATGTTACTTCATTTTGTATTTTCCCAAGCTCCCTTAGGCTCTCCTCCTGCTTTTCAATTTTTTTCTCTAGTTGCTGTTCAAATTGGGCTTGTTTCTGTACTTTACCTTCTAACTCACTATTTCGGTCTTCTGCTTCTTCTAGTCTACTGTTGAAGCCTTCCATTGTGTTTTTTATTGTAGCTATATCATTTTTAAGTTCTTCCTGATTTTTTCATAGGTTGTTTATTTTCTTGTCCAACCAAAGTATGAACTGTATGACCATTACTCTAAATTCTTTTTTCTTTCATGTTACATGCTTCTGTTTCTCTTCTTCTTCAACTTCTTCTTCTTCTTCTTCTTCTTCTTCTTCTTCTTCTTCTTCTTCTTCTTCTTCTTCTTCTTCTTCTTCTTGGCAATTTCTCCTTCCTTTCCTCTGGGGATTGTTTCATTGTCTTCCCATTCTGATTATCAGCAAAGGGTTCAAATGTCGAGTTGCAGTAGCCTGGGCCATGTGCTGTGGGAGTTTTGTACCCCTCAAGTGTCACTGAAGAACTCTGTCACCAAGACATGTGGCTGCCGTGCTTTTGTGGGAGCTACGCTCTCCCTTAGTCAGAGTCACAGGCACTTAGTGTGGCCTCATATGTGCACCTAGAATCAGGGGCCCTCCTTGCATCACATTGAAAAAGAGAACCAGCTGGCGTGTGCCAAAAATCAAAGTCCCCTAGTGTGTGTCAGCAGTCAGATGTTCCCTGTGTCCTCACTGAGAATCAAGAATCAGAGTCTCTGTTGCTTTGTACTACCTCACACTTTGAATCAGGGTCTCTGGACATGCACCAAGAATTGTAGTCACTAGCTCTTAGTGTGAATGTACTGGGAATTAGGGATCCCAGGCAGGTGCATGTAATGCGAAACAGAGTCTAGTCACTGATTCTCATTGTTTCCTCTCATGTGGAGATTCAAGGTCACCGATTTACTTGGGAGACCGGGTTTCAGTCACACTGTGTTGGCAGAATTTCCACTCATGCCCTGTGGAAAACAGCCTTCCATATTTGCTTGCCCTGAATCAAAGTCAGGTGGCACCACTGCTCAGTGTGGGTGTGGTCTGGTCACGTGGGTGTGCACTGCAGGAAACAAACTCCCCGTGTCCATGCATCCAGGCTCAAATCCAGTGCTCCCCCCTCTCCTGTGAGGGCATGGGGTCTGGTTGTGGGGAATAAATTCCCCGAGTTTGCACGTTTAGGTTCAAATTCAGTGCGTTCTCCCTGGCAGGGTCTGATCTTGGAAAACAAACTAGGTTCATGTCCCCCCTACCCCCAGGCTCAAATTCAGCTCTGTCTCCCTGTGTGGGCAGAGGATTTGGTCACAGAAAACAATCTCCTCAAGGTCGCATACTTTGGCTCAAATTCAGCACATCCTCCCTGGCTTAGTGTGGAGCCTGGTTTAAGGAAACAAACTTCCCAGGTTCACACATCCAGGTTCAAATTCATTGCAGCCTCCCTGCTAGGGTTCAGGGTTTGGTCTTGGGAAGCAAGCTCCCCAAGTTTTCACCCCCAGGCTCAAATTCAATGCTGTCTCCCTGCGTGGGTGCAGGATCTGGTTGCAGCATACAATCTTCCCAATGTCACACACCTATGTTCAAATTCAGCACTGCCTCCTTGCCTGGACAAGGAGCCTAGTCATGGGAAACAAATTCCTGAGTTTGCACATCCAGGCTCAAATTCAGTGCTGTTTCCCTGCCTGGGCACTGAGCCTGGGTGTGGGAAACAAATTTCCCATGTCTGAATGCAAGGCTCAAAGTAAGGTAGAGTGCCGCTGCTCTGTGTGTGCAGAAAGCCCTATTGTGCTGCCGGGGTCTGGCAGTTCCTATGCCACTGCTGTGTGGGTGGCAGGAGAGGGGATTGACTTTGTGACTCACAGAAATCTGTGGCCGGGGTGCCCAGAGTCTTGGTGTCCCTGAGTCTGCAGCTGTGTTCACAGGTCTTCTACCAGAGAGGCTGTAGGGTCCCGGTTTGCTACCAAGACTAGACTGGGTGGTGGCAAAACTAGGATCCTAGTCTCAAACAGTTCTGCTCTTCAAGATGTCATGGTCTCTGTTCCACCAGTGTCCTTCCCAGAGTGTTTGCGGTGGCCTTGGAGTTTTGCTATCTAAGACTGCCTGGATTAGCATCCCCTTGGGAAACCTGCAGGACCTAACTGTCCCTATTTCACTCACACAGACACACAGACACACACACACACACACACACACACACACACACACACACACTTCTGTTGCTCCCTCACTCTCTCATACACTCTCCCTCCATACCTTCCTGCAGGTAGCCATCTTTTTTTCTCTCCAAACATTGTTTAATAATATGATTTTTAGCCTCCAATTATTTGATTTGTTTAATTATTATTTTCATTGTACTTGATTTCTAATTTTATGTCATTGTGATCTTGGAAGATGCTTGATATTATTTCAATCTTTTGAATTTGAAGAGACTTTGCTTGTGTTCCTATATGTAGTCTATCTTTCATAAAGTCCTTTGTGCTCTTGAGTAGAATGTATATTCTGTAGTTTTGGGGTGAAATGTTCTGAAGATGTCAATTAGTTCCATCTGATATAGTGAGTCATTTAGCGTTGTCAATCTCTTCCTTGATATCTCCCAGGAATTTTTTATGTATTTGGGCACTCCCGAATTGGGTACATATATGGTTACCAGAGTTATATCTTCTTGTTGAATTGCTCCTTTAGTATTATGTAGTGGTCTTCCTTATCTATTGTTGTGGCCTTTACTTTGAGGTCCATTTTATCAAATATAAGTATCACAACACCACCTTTTTTCTCATTTCCATTTGCCTGAAAAAAGTTTTTCTATACCTTCACTTTCAGTCTGTGTGAATCCTTTGCTATGAGGTGGGTCTCCTGTATACGGAAAATATTAGAGTCATGTTTTCTTATACATTCAGCTACCCTATGTCTTTTGATTGGTGCATTTAATCCATTTACATTTAAGGTTATTATTGACAAGTACATGTTTGTTGTCATATTTTTCCTTAGTGTTTGTGGTTTCTTTGCCTTTATCTTTCTTCTTTTTAAAGCAATCCCTTTAGCATTTCCTAGTAAAACCTGGCCTCCTCAGACTATTCCAGAAAATTCAAGAGGAAGGAACACTTCCAAGCTCCTTATATTAAGTCATCATCACCTAATACCAAACCAGATAAAGATGACACAATGAAAGAGAATTACAGGCCAATATCCTTCATGAATATAGATGCCAAGAGAGAACCAAGATGGCGGCATAGGTAAACACCTATTGTTCTGCCCCACGCAACAATTCAAAAACTACAACAAAACGACAAAACAAACATCACCCAAAATCATCTGAAAGCTAGCTGAGTGAAAACTCCACAAATAAAAGTAAAGGTGGGACACTGAGACTCAGAAGAGCGGCAGAGCGCAGCCTTGAAGATACATGCAAAAACAGGTTGGGAGCCGTCCTGGTCGCGCTCGTGGGCTGTGGCTGGCAGCAGCAACCCCAGCTGGATTTCGCCAATGGGGAGGGCGGAGACGTCCCACTGCACGGATTCCCCAGTGCCAGGCGAGGTCCGAGGTCTGGAGGACGCACCCTGGAAGCTGGGGGCGGCAGAGGTCTCCTAGTCTTAGGAGAAGCCGGGTTGCCTGGAAAAAGCAGTTTGTGCACGACGTGCTCCCTGGCGACTTGCCTCCTGGTTCAGTAGACCACCGGACTGCTTTGTTTTACAACATTGGACAAGAATTTGGGTGTGCAGACTCATTTGGGAAGAGGCAGAGTTGTCTGGCAAGGGGAAGAGACTAGCGGCTTTGTCTTGGAAGTGTCTGCAACCATCCCCATCCAACAGAGACCAGCGTGCGCCAGCGCCGCATAGGATGTAGCTGAGCTGAGGCTGCCTGCTCAGCTCAGAGACCCCTCCCATCATACCTGAACACAGTCTCCTTTCACAGCCAATTGGCCTGGAGGTAAAACCCTCCTAGGGCTAACAACAGCAAGCTGGGCTTAAATTCAAAAATACTGTACAACCCATAAGGATTGCAGTAAGAGTACCCACCTCAGGTAACTGGAGAGGCTGAGCCACTGAAGCTTAGAGGATATCTACCACATAAAGCAGCCACCATGCAGAGAGATGGAAAGAAATCAGGTGTGAAAGAAATGGAGGAAAAAAGACGACTAGACATAGAGTTCAAAACCACAGTTATAAGGCTTTTTCAAGAGGCTCCTAGAAAAGGCCAATGAACTTAATGAGAACTACGAGGAAATAAACCAGAACAACAAGGAAATAAACAAGACCAACCAGGAAATGAATGAGAGCTACAAGGAAATGAACAAGACCTCTGGGGATATGGACGAGACCCTCACAGATATGAAAAAGGACCAACTAGAAAGCATACACTGACTGAAATAAAAAATATTACACAAAGTCCCAAAAGCAGTCCAGAGGGCCCCAAGAACCAAGTCAAAGATTTGAAATACAAAGAAGCAAAATCCACTCGGCTGGAAAAGCAAGAAACAAAAAGAATCCTAAAAATTGAAGATAGTGTAAGGGGCCTCTGGGACAACCTCAAGCATGCCAACATCCGAATTATTGGGGTGCCAGAAAAAGAGAGAGAGCAAGGTAATGAAAACCTACTTGAAGAAATAGTGACTGAAAACTTCACCCACATGGTGAAAGAAACTGACTAAAAATCCCAAGAAGTACACAGAACCCCAAAATATAGGAATCTAAAGAGGACCACACCAAGACACATTATAATTAAAATGCCAAGAGCAAAAGATAAAGAGAGAATATTAAAAGCAGCAAGAAAAAACAGTTGGTTACCTATAAGGGAGCACCAATATGATTGTCAGCGGATTTCTCAACAGGAACAATGCAGGCCAGACAGGAGTGGCAAGAAATATTCAAAATAATGAATAGCAAGAATCTACAACCAAGATTACTCTATCCAGCAAAGCTATCATTCAGAATTGAAGGTCAGATAAAGTGCTTCGCAGATAAGAAAAAGCTAAAGGAGTTCATCACCACCAAACCAATATTATATGAAATGTTGAAAGATATTCTTTAAGAAGAGGAAGAAGAAAAAGGTAAAAATATAAATTATGAACAACAAATACATATCTATCAACAAATGAATATAACAAATCAAGTGAATTGATAGTCTGATGAACAGGAGACTGGACAAAAATCTTGCAACAATGGAAGAGGACAGTGGGGAGGGGGAGGTGAGGGTGTAGGGTGGGTTGGTTCCAAGGTGGAGGGGAGCCAGAGGGAGATAAAAAAGCGGGAACAATGTAATTAATAAACTGAACATTAAAGATAAAAAAAATAATATAGATGCCAAAATCCTCAACAAAATTCTGGCAAATCGAAACTAACAGTAGATCAAAAGGATCATACTCCATGATCAAGCAGGATTTATCCCAAGGATGCAATGGTGGTACAATATTCGCAAATCGATAAATGTGATACATCACATAAACAAATTAAGAGATAAAATCACTTAGTCATATCAATTAATGCAGAAAGAGCTTTTAACAAAATCCAGCATCATTTCTTGATAAAAACTTTCAGCAAGGTGGGAATGGAAGGATTATACTTCAACATAATAAAAGCCACATATAACAAACCCACAGCCAATATCATACTTACTGGGCAAAAACTAAAACCATTTATCCTAAAAACAAGAACAAGACAGGGATGCCCACTCTCACCACTCCTGTTCAACATAGTTGAAGTACTAGCCATTGCTATGAGACAAGAAGAAGAAATAAAAGGCAACCAAATTGGAAAAGAAGAAGTAAATCTTTCCTTATTCGCAGAAGACATGACACTATACATAGAAAACCCTAAAGACTCCATTGAAAATTACTAAATTTAATAAATGAATTTGGCAATGTAGCAGGATACAAAATTAATGCTAAGAAACCTAAGACATTTCTATACACCAATAATGAACTTTCGTAAAGAGAGACTAAAAAAGCAATCCCATTTACCACTGCACCCAAAAAGTAACATACCTAAGAATAAACTTAACTAAGAAGGTAAAAGACCTATGTGTAGAAAACTACACAACACTGAAAAAAGAGATAGATGAAGACATAAACAGATAATAACATACCATGTTCATGGATTGGTAGAATCATCATTATCAAAATGTGCATACTACCCAAAGCAATCTATAAAGTTAATGCACTTCCCATTAAAATACCAGTGATATATTTCACTGACCTAGGACTAACTTTCAAAAAATTCATCTGCAATTTTAAAAAAGGGCTCGAATAGCCATAGCAATCCTGAGAAAGAAGAACAAAGTAGGTGGGATATCAATATCAGATATCAAGCTGTATTACAAAGCTACTGTTCTCAAAACAACCTGGCACTGGCACAAGAACAGACATATAGATCAATGGAATAGAATAGAGAATGAAGAAATTGTCCCAAATCACTATGCTCAATTAATATTTGACAAAGGAGGCATAAAAATACAATGGAGTCAAGACAATCTCTTCAACAAATGGTGTTGGAAAATTGGACAGATATATGCAAAAAAAATGAAACTAGATCACCAACTTACATTGTACACAAAAATAAACTCAAAATGGATATGGTACTTAAGCATAAGACAGCAAACCATAAAAATATTAGAGGAATCCACAGGCAGCAAAATCTCAGACATATGCCAAAAGAACTCCTTCACTGATACTGCTCCTAGGCCACTGGAAACTAAAGAAAAAATAAACAAATGGGACTACATCAAAATAAAAAGCTTTTGCACAGCAAAGGAAACCATCAATAAAACAACAAGAATGCCCACTCCATGGGAGAACATATTGGTGCAGCCACTGTGAAGAAGAGTATGGAGTTTACTCAAAAAACTAAAAATGGAACTCACATTTGACTCAGTGATCTCACTTCTCGGAATATATCCCAAGAAAATAGAAACACAAATCAGAAAAGATATATGCACCCCTATGTTCATAGCAGCACAATTCACCATAGCTAAGATTTGTTAACAGCCTAAGTGTCCATCAGCAGATGAGTGGATTAAAAACTTTGCTACATATACACAATGTAATACTATGCTAAGGTAAAAAAAAGAATGAGATCCTACCATTTCAACAACATGGATGGTGATGGAGAGCATTATGCTAATTGAAATAAACCAGGCAAAGGAAGATAAATATCATATTATCTCACTCATTTGCAGAATATCATGAATGGCATAGACTGATGAATAAGAACAGATCCAAAGTCTGGGAAACATTGATCAGAAGGTATACCTCAGGGAAGGTAGGGGAGAGTGGGGGTAAAGTGGATAGATCAATCAAGGGATTTTGTGCATGCATACGAGTCTAATAAATAGACACAGAAAACAGGGGGGTCGGGCATAAGTGGAGGGTGGAGAGTTATGGGGGAATAAAGACACATATGTAAAAAAATTATAAAAAAAAATAAAATGTTCAATCAAAAAATTATTGCCATATTGGAGATCCAAGAAGGGATAACAAGCTGCAAGATAGTCTGTGAGTGAAAGATAAAAAAGAGAGAGAGAACCAAGATGGTGGCATAGGTAAAACACCTATCTTGCCGTCATACTCAGCAATTTTAATACTACAACTTAATGAAAGAACAAACACCTTCCAGAATCACCAGAAAGCTGGCCAAGTGAAAATTCCACACAAAAAAAGTGAAAATAAGACACTGTGACTCGGAGGAGCGGCGGCGGACAGCGTTGAAAGATTCGCGCGCAGAGAGAGGTTTGGAGTGCGTGCCAGCAGAGAGGGCAGGGGGCTTAAAACTGGCCAGGTTTTTCGAACGGGGAGACAAAGACGTCCCACTGGACGGATTCTCCAGCTTGGGTGAAGTCCAGGGAACCAACCCACTATCACACGGGGTGAAAACTGGACAGTGGGAGGGCACGCCGAAGCTGGGGTGCTGTTGGGTCTGCCGGCTTGTGGAGAAGGCAGCTTGCGTGAACAGCTGAGCTGCGTGACCATGCAGAGAGCACTCTGCGACTTGCCCTCTCATTTGGGAAACCTTCAGACTACTTTATTTTATGACCCTGGGTGAGACATTGGCCGTGCAGACTCATTTGAGGAGAGTCTGAATTCCCTGGCAGCCAGTGAAGCTTGGCAGCGGCTCTCTCTCAGAGGTGCTGGTGGCCATTGCCCCCGGAACAGAGTCCCTGGGGCTGCATAGGGCAAAGCTAATGCTGTCTGCTTGGCCCGGAGACTCCGCCCATTCAACCTGAGCACAGCTGAGCTTCACAGACAATTAGCCTAGAGGTCAACCCCTCCAAGTGCTAACAACGATTAACCTGAGCTTAACTTCAGCAAGACTGTGCAACCCATATCCACCTCAGGTAACTGGGGAGGCTGAGCCACTGTCCCTAGTAGGAAGTATACCACACAAAGCTAATTGACCAACTCAGGGAAGCAGCCACCATGCAGAGACATGGAAAGAAATCAGATGTGAAAGAAATGGAGGAAAAAAAAGACTGGACATGGAATTCAAAACCATGGTTATAGGGCTTCTCAAGAGGCTCCAACAAAAGGTCGAGGCCTATAAGGAAATAAGCAAGACCGCAAAGGAAATGAATGAGTCCTACAAGGAAATGAACAAGACCCTCAAGGATATGAATGAGACCTGCAAGGAAACGATCAAGACCAACATGGAAATGAATGAGTCCTATAAGGAAATGAAGGAGACCCTCAAGGATACAAAGGAGACTCTCAAGGATATGAAAAATGACAAACCAGAAATTAAGCATACACTGACTGAAATAAAAAATATTATATTAAGACCTAACAGTGTGCTAGAGCACCCCAAGAACCAAGTTAAAGATTTGAAATACAAAGAGGTAAAATCCACTCAGCTGAAAAAGCAAGAAACCAAAAGAATCCTAAAAATTGAAGATAGTGTAAGGGGCCTCTGGGACAACCTCAGCATACCAACATCCGAATTATAGGGGTGCCAGAAAAAGGGAGAGAGCAAGAGAATGAAAACCTATTTGAAAAAATAGTGACTGAAAACTTCCCACACCTGGTGAAAGAAATTGACTTAGGAGTCCAAGAAGTGCACCGAACCCCAATATATAGGAACCCTAAGGGAACCACACCAAGGCACATCATAATTAAAATGCCAAGAGCAAAAGACAAAGAGAGAATATTAAAATCAGCAAGAGAAAAACAGATGGTTACCTATAAGGGAGCACCCATACGATTGTCAGCGGATTTCTCAACAGAAACGATGCAGGCCAGACAGGAGTGGCAAGAAATAGTCAAAGTGATGAATAGCAAGAATCTACAACCAAGATTACTCTACCCAGCATAGCTATCATTCAGAATTGAAGGTCCGATAAAGTGCTTCGCAGATAAGAAAAAGCTAAAGGAGTTCATCACCACCAAACCAATATTTTATGAAATCCTGAAAGATATTCTTTAAGAAGAGGAAGAAGAAAAAGATAAAAGTGTAAATTATGAACAACAAATACACATCTGTCAACAAATGAATATAAAAATCAAGCGAATTAATAAGCTGATGAACACGATAAACTGGTGAATGTAACAGAATCAGGGACATAGAGAGGGAATGGACTGACAACTCTTGGGGAGAAAGAGGGTGTGGGAACTGCAGCAAGAGACTGGACAAAAATCATGCAACTATGGGAGAGGACAGTGGAGGGGGGTGAGGGCGTAGGGTGGGATGGGTACCAGGTGGAGGGGAACTAGAGGGTGAAAAAAAAGGGAACAATGTCATTAATAAACTGAACAATAAAGATTAAAAAAAAATTTTTAAAGAAGGCAAGATAATTCCTAGAAAGTTTCTTGAGAAGTCTGAATCTGGCATATGTAGCTAAAGTAAAAATGTTCATAATCTGAAAACGTTCAACCCCCAACTCCCAATCTTTAAATGCAATCTGACACTTCATGTATGATGTGCAATTATAAACCACACAAATACTCTGAGTCACTGGACTACAGCAAGACTCCTAATACTGGGCATAAGAACACAAAAGGGAAAGTATAAGTTATGTAGAAGTTGCTTGGCACCCAGTAGAAGTATTCAAATATATATTCTTAAATAATAAAATATTACTTGAATAAATGAATAAGGAATAAAGTAATGCAGCAAAAAAAGAAAAGAAAGATCAAAAAGAGAGTTTGTGAATGTGTGAGGAGTATCTGTATTTGTGAGTGAGAGAATACAAATTATTGGAATTGTTAGGGAGTGCTGGACTGGCCTCCCCTGGCTGGGTAGCCTCTACTGGTGCTGAAATCTCTCCTGGAGCAGGTAGCTGTGCACAGAGACCATACCAGCTTGAAGGAGATTGTGGTGGTGGTCTGAAGTCCAGCCTTAATTTCAACCAGGGATCTTGGATAGCTCCCAGGACCCTACAACCACAACCCTCAGGGACAAGCTGCCTCAGCTGAGAACTCAAGGACTCCAAAACTCCAGTTTCTCTGACCGCAGGCACCTAGAAAGTCTGTCCAGAAGGAGACAAAGCAGTGTGACTACATGGATGACACCTGCACCTTCTCACAGAGCAGCAAGGAGGAACAGTTTAATCAATTAATATCCACTCAGAATTAGCCAATTAAACACAGGGAATTTTCACCTAAGGAAAGGTGAGATCTGGGATCTAAGCTGGAGAGCGAAACACATGTGAAACACGAGGGAAATCCACGCAGCAGGAACTAAAGTCTCAGAAGAAGACCGCGCCCCACAAAATCTGCAGCTGCTGGAGTTAGTGTAGCCCTCAAATGTGGAAGAGGGTCCACAGGGATGCGTCAGAAAGTGACTATAGAAATTAACCCACAGCAGGCCTGGGCCCAGAAAGGCAGCCTAAAGTCTACCAGTATACTGGCAGCAGAGTGCCAGGGGGAAAAGATGTGAGTCTGCACCTGTCCTGTGGCTTTCTGCTTCTGCTTCTTTTTCTTTTTAAATCTTTGCTTTTGATTGTTAAGTATAGTACATCGGATCTTCCAATTTAAAAAAAAATCACAGAGACTGCATGGGGAAAGCTATTTTTGTGGAATCTGGGGTTCAGAGTAGGGAGAGAAGAAAAGAAAACCAGCTCTAGGGCACTCTATTCCCCCAACCCAGTATTGAGTACTGCAGGGAAAGCAATTGAGACTTGGGATGGGCAGTGGCCTTTAAGTACCGGATATCAATACAGAAATTTTATCCAGGGATTGTATCAGACACTGACTCTTGTGTAAATATAGCTAAAGGTAGGCTGAGAAACAAAGAGATCCCAACTGCATTAAAACAGGGGTGTGCCTTAGGACACAGAGGAGTGGTAGAGCACAGGGAACTTCAATATTGTGCTGACTACCTGACAGGAAACAGAACTGCCAAGCAGAACAGTAGAGGAAGTGAATGACCTTCACTACTTAACATTTTTATTTTTTATCTTTTACTTGAGAAACTAAATTTTTTCTCACTTGATTTTACATTTTTATTATATTTTGATTTTTAATTACTATTATTACTACTGCTAGAAGGCTGGTGCACAAAATTTGTGCACTGGGGAGGTGTCCGTTAGCCCAGCCTGCATCCTCTGGAACCCTGTGAGGGATCAGGATTAAACCGGCAGTTGGACATCCATCTCACAATCCAGGACTTCTGGCTCCCAACCACTTGCCTTCCTACCAGGCTGAATGCCCCTAACCACTTCTGCCTGCCAGCCTGATAACCCCCTAACCACTCCCCTGACAGCCTGATTGACACCTAACTGCTCCACTGTTGATCCAAATGCCCCCAACTGCCCTCCCCTGCTGGCCCAGTCCCCCGCAATTGCCCTCCTCTGCAGGACTGTTGCCCATCCCAACTTTCTTTCCCTGCTTCTGAGAAACACCATCTGAATGATGTAAAGTTCAAGTGGGGTGATAAACTTGTCTGTGTATTCTAAAAACAATATGGCCCATATCCTGATGGCAATGCAATATTTGAACCCATGAAAGCAAAAGCAAAAGAACTATTTATGGAATGAATATTTTCCACGAACTTTTTGCTGTCAGAATCTTAATTTGTCATTGATCTTTTTAAATATGCCAGGTATTGTGGAAAATGTTTATCATTTGGACAGACTTTCTCTTTTCTACAACATCAAGTAAATTTCCCATCAGATGGTTTTTCATCAGAGAAATTTAGTGATAGGCAAAATTCAAATCTAACAGTCATTCCACCACAACTATGTTTGAGAATTGTATTCTCATGTACTCCATTTTCGCTGAGAAGTCAGTTCCTACAAGTATTGGTAGTACTGTTGATGACTGTTCTCTAGACATACTCTGTCTTTGCCACCACCTTCTTTCAACTTCAGAGCATGTTGGTCTTTAGACCTTTTCTGTCGATGATGCTGGCTTTTTTCATTTTCAGAGCTGTTTTGCCAATAGTAGCTTTTCAAATACATTCTGTCACAGGCTCTACCTTCTTTCAACATCAGATGAATGCTGGTCTTCAGACATTTTCTGTCAATAACTCTTGCTTCTTTTAGCTGCAGAGCTACATTGTATCAATAGTTGCCCTTTAGACAGAGTCCCACCTTCCTGCTGTCACCGTCTGAGATGCAGTTTAATGAGAACTGTCTGACCAATGGCTGATTCTGGCTGATTCTGTCGGGGTGGGAATTCCTCCTCCCTGCCATTAGAGTCTCTGCAGTGGGATGGCGAAGCAAGCATTCCGCCTGGCAACTCCAGGCCTGGCCTGCCCAGACACCATCCACAGACAGACTGAAATGCTTGCCTCATTGCCGGGGTGACAAAGCAAGCATCCCCCGCTCCCCTGTCTAACCAGAGGCCCTCTACAACTGGGCCAGAATGCATTCTTAGATGCTGGGGCAATGATTCAAGCGTTCCACGCCAGGCCTGCCCAGAGGCCCTCCGTACCTGGGCTGGGACACTTGCCTTGGCCCACTGCAGCTGGGCTAGAATGTTTGCCTCATCACCAGGGCAAAGACACAGCATTCCTCCCTCCTCCCTACTCTGTGCCTGGACTGCCCAGCCCAGAGGCCCTCTATAGCCAAGCAAGAATGCTTGCCTTGTTGGTAGGAAAATGAAACAAGTGTTCCACTCTGGCCATTCCATGCCACTTCCCAGAGGTGCTTCACAACCAGGGTGGAATGCTTGCCTTGTCGCTGTGACTATGAAGCAAGCATTCTGCCAGGCTGCTTACACTGCTCATTCTCAGTGGCTACCAACCTGGGACTGGGGTTATAAGGTTTTTCAAGAGGCTCCTAGAAAAGGCCGATGAACTTAATGAGACCTACGAGGAAATCAACAAGATCTAGGAGGAAATGAACGAGACCTATGAGAAAATGAACGAGACCTATGAAGATACGAACAAGACTTTCAAGAATATGAAAAAGGACCAACGAGAAATTAAGCATACACTGACTGAAATAAAAGATAATATACAAAGACCTAAAAGCAGTCTAGAGGACTGCAAGAACCAAGTCATGGATTTGAAATACAAAGAGGTAAAATCCACTCAGCCAGAAAAGCAAGAAGCCAAAAGAATCCAAAAAATTGAAGATAGTGTAAGGGGCCTCTGGGACAACCTCAAGCATACAAACATCCGAATTATAGGGGTGCCAGAAAAAAAAGAGAGAGAGCAACATAATGAAAACCTATTTGAAGAAATAGTGACCAAAAATTTCCCACACCTGGTGAAAGAAATTGACTTAGGAGTCCAAGAAGTGCACAGAACCCCAAAATATAGGAATCCAAAGAGGACCACCCCAAGGCACATCCTAATTAAAATGCCAAGAGCAAAAGGCAAAGAGAGAATATTAAAAGCAGCAAGAGAAAAACCGTTTGTTACCTATAAGGGAGCACCCATACGATTGGCAGCAGATTTCTCAACAGAAACTATGCAGGCCAGACAGAAGTAGCAATAAATAGTCAAAGTGATGAATAGCAAGAATCTACAACCAAGATTACTCTACCCAGCAAAGCTATCATTCAGAATTGAAGGTCAGATAAAGTGCTTCGCAGATAAGAAAAAGCTAAAGGAGTTCATCACCACCAAACCAATATTATATGAAATGCTGAAAGATATTCTTTAAGAAGAGGAAGATAAAGGTAAAAATAAAAATTATGAACAACAAATACACATCAACAAATGAATCTAAAAATCAAGTGAATTGATAGTCTGATGAACAGGATAAACTGGTGAATATAACAGAATCATGGACATAGAGAGGGAATGGACTGATAATTATTGGGGAGAAAAAGGGTGTGGGAGGTACAGCAAGAGACTAGACAAAAATCATGCAACTATGGGAGAGGACAGTGGGGGGGGGAGTGGAGGGAAGGGTTTGATGGGTACAAGGAGGAGGGGAGCTATAGAGGGAAAAAAGGGGGAACAATGTAATTATTAAACTGAACAATAAAGATATAAATATTTAAAAAACAATAAACAATGGTAATAAATTATCTAACCCTATAGCTCAAAGAGGTAGGAAGTGAGCAACAAGAAATACCCAGCAGACTTTAGAGAAACCAAGATGGTGGCATAGGTAAATAACTAAACTGCTACCTCACACAACAATTTCAAAAGTACTACTAAAAGACAAAATGAACATTATCCAGAACCAAAGGAAAACTGGCTGAGTAGAAATTCTACAACTAGAACGGAAGAATAAAGCACACTGAGACTCAGAGGAGCTGCAGGAGACAGAGGCAACGAGACCCACGTAAGGAAAGGACTGTCAACTGAATGCGCAGCTGGCTTTCTCAAGAAGTAGTGAGACAAGAGATCCCTACTGCACTGAAGTCCATCCCAGGCAAGACTCTGGGAACCCACACTCATAAGGGGAGAAAATGTATTGTTTGGCAGTGGGCAGAACTCAAGGGCTGCTTTCTCTCAGAGGTGCTTGCAGTGATTACCATGGAACACTGAAACACCGGGGCCTATTAGGGCAGGGCTGAAAGGAAAGCAATGCTGTCTTCTCTGCACTGAGACTGCACCCTATTCAGGCTGAGCACAGAGGCTTTTGCAAGTCTTCTCCCATAAGGGTGTCTCCAGCACAGAAGTTGGCCCAGCTTAGACACAGCTGATCTTCACAGCCAATTGGCTGAAGGTCAATTCCTCCCAGGGATAGAAAATACAATCACAGCTTAACTACAAAAATACTGTGCACACAGCCCACAAAGGAGTCCACCAAGAGTGTCCACCTCAGGTAACTGGGGAGGCTGACCCACTGAGCCCTCTAGGATACCTAGAACACAAAGCCACTCTATCAACTCGGGGAAGCAGCCAAAATGCAGAGACAGAGAAACAGATCACAGAAGAAAAAAAATGAAGGAAAGCAAACTGCTGGATTTAGACTTCAAAACCACGGTTATAAGGTTTTTCAAGAATTTTCTAGAAAAGGACAATAAATTTAGCGAGATCCTTGAGAATATGAAAAAGGACCAACTGGAAATTAAACATACTCTGACTGAAATAATATATATATATATATTATACAGACACCTAACAGCAGACTACAGGACTGCAAGAATCAAGTCAAAGATTTGAAATACAAAGAAACAAAAAACACTCAACTGGAAAAGCAAAAAGATAAAAGAATCCAAAAATATGAAAATACTGTAAAGAGCCTCTGGGACAACTTTAAGCATACCAATATCAGAATTACGGGTTTGCTAGAAGAAGAAGAGAGAGAGTGGGATACTGAAAACCTGTTTGAAGTAGTAATGACAGAAAATTTCCCGCACCTGGTGAAAGAAATAGACTTAGGAGTACAGGAAGTGCAGAGATACCCAAACAAAAGGAATCCAAAGTGGACCACACCAAGAGACATCATAATTAAAATTCCAAGGGCAAAAGACAAAGAGAGAATCTTGAAAGCAGCAAGAGAAAAACAGTTAATTACCTACAAGGAAGCACCCATACGACTGTTAGCAGATTTCTCAACAGAAACTATGCAGGCCAGACAGGAGTGGCAAGAAATATTCAAAGTGATGAATAACTAGAACCTACAACCAAGATTACTCTACCGAGCAAAGCTATCATTCAGAATTGAAGGGCAGATAAAGAGTATCACAGATAAGAAAAAACTAAAGGAGTTAATCAACACCAAACTAGTATTATATGAAATGCTGTAAGGTATTCTTTAAGAAAAGGAAAAAAGAAGAAATAGGTAAAGACAAAAAACTATAAAAAACTAAGTGACAGCAAATACATATCTATTAACAAGTGAATCTAAAAATCAAGTGAATAAAAAATCTGATTAACAGAATAAACTAGTGAATATAATTGAATCAAGGGCATAGAAGGGGAGTCGTCTGACAATTCTCAGGGGAAAAGGGATATGGGGGGTGTTGGAAGAGACTAGACAAAAATCATACACCTATGAATGAGGACAGTGCTAGGGGGTAAGGGAAGAGAGTGGGGTGGGTAATGGGTGGAGAGGATCTATGGGGAAAAAAGAGGAACAATTGTAATAATCTGAAAAATAAAGATTTATTAAATTTAAAATATAAATAAAATACCAGCATAAGCAGAAAGAGGGTAACAATAAAGATCACAGTGGAGATAAACCACATAGACACACACAAAAAAAACAAACACACACACACAAGATCAACAAAACCAACAGCTGGTTCTTTGAAATGATAAACAGTATTAATGATCCTCTAGCCAGGCTCACCAAGATGCATACAGAGGACTCAAACAAAGAAAATCAAAAATGAAAGAGGTGAAATAACAACAACCACCTCCAAAATACAAAGGATTGTTTAAAAATTCTATGAATAACTCTATTCCAACAAACTAGACAGCCTGGAGGAAATGGACATATTCCTAAAAAAATAATCTTCTAATACCAAACCAGGAAGAATCTAAACATCTCAATAGACCAATAATTATGGAAGAAATTGAAGCAGTCATCAAAAAGCTTCTAGCAAACAAAAGCCCAGGGCCAGACAGCTTCATAGGGGAGTTTTCCAAACATTCAAGGAAAAATTAAAACCTATCCTCCTTGGAAGAACCAAGATGGCAGCATAGGTAAATCACCTATCTTGCCGCCATAAACAGCAATCTCAAAACTACAACTTAACGAAAGAACAAACACCATCCAGAATCACCGGAAAGCTGGCAAAGTGAAAATTCCACAAATAAAAGTGAAGATAAGACACTGTGACTCAGAGGAGCGGCAACGGACAGCATTGAAGATACACGCGGAGTCAGAGGTTTGGAGGAGCATGCGCGCCAGCAGATAGGACGGTCGGCTAAAAACCCGTCCAGTTTTCTTGAATAGGGGATACAAAGACGTCCCACTGGACTGATTCTCCAGCTCTGGGTGAAGTCCAGTGAACTCACTATCATATGGGGTAAAAACTGGACAGTGGGAGAGCAAACTGAAGCTCGGATGCTGGAGGGGTCGGCGGGCTTGTGGAGAAGGCGAGCTTGTGAGGAATGCGCATGAGCTTGGGAACAACGCTGCTGCCTGACCGCACAGGGAGCACTTGTGACTTGCTCTTTCATTCAGGAAACCATCAGACTGCATTGTTTTATGACCTTGGGTGAGACATTGGGTGTGCAGACTCATTTGGGGAGAGGCTGAATTCTCCAGCAGCAGGTGGAGCTCGGCGGCGGCTCTCTCTCAGAGACCCTGGGGCCACATAGGGTGGAGCTGACGCTGTCTGCTTGGCCCAGAGACTCGCCCATCCAACCTGAGCACAACTGAACCTCACAGACAATTGGCCTGGAGGTCAACCCCTCCAAGTGCTAACAACGATTAGCCTGAGCTTAACTTCAGCAAGACTGTGCAATCCATATCCATCTCAGGTAACTAGAGAGGCTGAGCCACTGTCCCTTGTAGGACGTCTACCACACAAAGATAATTGACCAACTCAGGGAAGCAGCCAACATGCAGAGACATGGAAAGAAATCAGATGTTAAGGAAATGGAGAGAAAAAAACCACTGGACATGGAATTCAAAACCATGGTTATAGGGCTTTGCAAGAGGCTCCTAGAAAAGGTGAGACCTACAAGGAAATAAGCAAGACCTACAAGGAAATGAATGAGACCCCCAAGGATATGAATGAGACCTGCAAGGAAATGATCAAGACCAATGTGGAAATGAATGAGTCCTACAAGGAAATGAACGAGACCTACAAGTATAAGAACGAGACTCTCAAGGATATGAAAAAGGACCAACCAGAAATTAAGCATACATTGACTAAAATAAAAAATATTATACAAAGACCTAAAAGTACTCTAGAGCACCCCAAGATCCAAGTTAAAGATTTGAAATACAAAGAGGTAAAATCCACTCAGCTGAAAAAGCAAGAAACCAAAAGAATCCAATAAATTGAAGATAGTATAAGGGGCCTCTGGGAAAACCTCAAGCATACCAACATCCGAATTATAGGGGTGCCAGAAAAAGAGAGAGAGCAAGACAATGAAAACCTATTTAAAGAAATAGTGACCGAAAACTTCCCACACCTGGTGAAAGAAACTGACTTAGGAGTCCAAGAAGTGCACTGAACCCCAATATATAGGAACCCTAAGAGGACCACACCAAGGCACATCATAATTAAAATGCCAAGAGCAAAAGACAAAGAGAGAATATTAAAAGCAGCAAGAGAAAAACAGTTAGTTACCTATAAGGGAGCACCCCTAATTATCAGTGGATTTCTCAACAGAAATGATGCAGGCCAGACGGGAGTGGCAAGAAATATTCAAGGTGATGAATAGCAGGAATCTACAACCAAGAGTACTCTATCCAACAAAGCTATCATTCAGAATTAAAGATCAGATAAAGTCCTTCGCAGATAAGAAAAAGCTAAAGAAGTTCATCACCATCAAACCAATATTATATGAAATGCTGAAAGATATTCTTTAAGAAGAGGAAGAAGAAAAAGATAAAAGTATACATTATGAACGACAAATACACATCTATCAACAAATGAATCTAAAAATCAAGTGAATTAATAAGCTGATGAACAGGATAAACTGGTGAATGTAACAGAATCATGGACACAGAGAGGGAATGCACTGACAATTCTTGAGGAGAAAAGGGGTGTGGGAAATGCAGCACGAGACTGGACAAAAATCATAAAACTATGGGAGAGGACAGTGGAGGGGGGGTGAGGGTGGAGGGTGGGATGGGTACCAGGTGGAGGGGAGCTATAGGGGAAAAATGGAACAATGTAATTAATAAACTGAACAATAAAGATTAAAAAATAAAGAAAACCTATCCTCCTCAGAGTATTCCAAAAAACTGAAGAGCAAGGAATACTTCCAAACCCCTTCAATGAAGCCAGCTTCACTCTAATACCAGAAGCAGTTAAAGGCAACACAATGAAAGGGAATTACAGGCCAACACACCTCATGAACTTAGATGCCAAAGTCCTCATCAAAATTCTAGCAAATCAGATCCAGCAGTACATCAGAAAGATCATACAACATGGCCAAGTAGGATTTATCCCAGGAATGAAGTATGGTACAATATCACAAATCATTAAATTTGCTTCATCACATAAATAAATTGAGAGATAAAAATCACATAGTCATATCAATTAGTGCAGAAAAAGCATTTGACAAAACCAACACCCTTTCTTGATAAAAAGTCTCAACAATGTGGGAATAGAGGGATCATACCTCAACATAATAAAAGGTATCCTAGCTAATAGAAGAATAATATGCAAATTGACCATACCTTCGCTACATCCACAACTCACACCCACCAGCAATGAGGAGTGTTGGTGGGGCTGAGGAGGCTGGTGAGCGCATGAGACGGGGGGCGGGGCCGAGGCTGCATGAGGCAGTGAGGGAGCGCGGAGGAGGGAGGGCCTGGGCCTGGGCATTCACTATACGCCAGGGCCAAGGCGACTGGAAAGCATGTGAGGCAGAGGGTGGGGCTGCGGCACTCACAAGGCTGGGGGCGGGGTCACGGTGCATGGGAGGCCAGAGCAGCTGCTGAGTGCACAGTGCCCATGTTTGGGCGGTAACGGCTGAGGCTAAGGCTTGGGCTGGGGGAATGGGGCCGAGGCATCTGGTGAGCACGGGGGCCCCGGGGCTGGGTGGTCACCCGGTGGTTGCCAGTGGCCAGGGCTAAGGTCAGGGCTGCATGGGCCGGGCCAAGGCTGCAAGGGCAGAGCCATCCATCATCCCCATTGCAGGGTGATGGCTGGGTTCCTAAGGTCTAAATCTTTGGCCAGGAGTGAGGGGTCAGTAGGACATCCCCTGAGGGCTCCCAGTGTGTGTGGAAGGGGCAGGTTGGGGTGAGAGATCACCCACCCCAGTGCACAAATTTTGTGTACCAGGCCCCTAGCATATGATATACACACAGCAAACATCATACTCAATGGGCAAAAACTGAAACCATTTCGCCTAAGAACAGAGCAAGACAGGGATGCCCACTCTCAGCACTCCTGTTCGACATAGTACTGGAAGTATTAGCCATTGCAATTAGACAAGAAGAAGAAATAAAAGACATCCAAGTTGGAAAAGAAGAAGTAAAGCTGTCCTTATTTGCAGATTACATGATATGGTACATAAAAAACCTGAAAGAATCCATCAAAAAACCAATAAACTTAACAAATGAATTCAGCAATGTAGCAGAATACAGAATTAATGCCAAGAAATCTATGGCATTTCTCTACAATAATAGTGAACTTACAGAAAGAGAGACTAAAAAAAGCAATCCCATTTAACATCACACCAAAAAATATTAAGATACCTAGGAATTAACTTCACCAAGGAGGTAAAAGACCTATACATGGCAAACTGCAGGACACTGTAAAAAGAGATATAGAAAGATGTAAACAGATGGAAGAACATACCATGTTCATAGACTGAGAGAATCAACATCATTAAAATGTCCATACTACCCAAAGCAATCTATAGAGTCAATGCACTCCCCATTAAAATACCAATGGCATATTTCACATACCTAGAAAGAACTCTCCAAAAATTCATCTGGAGTAAAAAGAGACCCTGAATAGCCACAGCAATCCTGAGAAAGAGGAACAAAGTAGGTCGGATTTCAAGACCAGATTTCAAGCTGCATTACAAAGCCTCTGTTCTCAAAACTGAATAGAATTGGCACAAGAACCAACTTATAGAGCAATGGAATAAAATAAAGAACCCAGAAATTTACCCAAATCACTATACTCAATATTTGACAAAGGAGGCATGAACATAAAATGGAATCAAGGTAGTCTCTTCAATAAATGGTGTTGGGAAAATTGGACAGATACATGCAAAAAGAAAATGAAATTATACCACCAACTTACATCATACACAAAAATTTACTCAAAATGGGTAAAGGACTTAAACATAAGATGGGAAAACATAAAAATACCCCAGGAATCTACTGGCTGAAAAATCTCTGACATATCCCGAGGTAATTTCTTCACTGATATTGCTCCTAGGGCAATGGAAACTAAAGAGAAAATACAAAAATGGGACTACATCAAAATAAACAGCTTTTGAACAGCAAAGGAGACCATCAATAAAACAATAAGAAAACCCACTGCATGGGAGAAGATATTTGCCAATAATATCAATGATTTGGGTTTTATCTCCAACATATACCGGGAACTCATGCAGTTTAACAAAAATAAGATAAACAATCCTACCAAAAATGGGCAACTGATCTAAATAGACACTTTTTGAAAGAAGACAGAAGGCCAAGAGACATATGAAAACCTACTCAAAGCTACTAATCATCAGAGTAATGCAAATCAAAACAATCTGGTACCATCTCACACCTGTCAGAATGGCTATTATCAATAAGTCAACAAATGAGAAGTGCTGGCAAGGATGCAGGGAAAAAAGAACCCTCATGCACTACTGGTGGGAATGCATGCTGATGCAGCCACTGTGGAGAACAGTATGGAGTTTCCTCAAAAGCCTAAAAATGGAACTCCCATTTGACCCAGTGATCCCACTTTAGGAATATATCCCAGGAAACTAGAAACACCGATCAGAAAGGATATATGCACTCCTGTGTTCATAGCAGCTCAATTCACCATAGCTAAGATTTGGAAACATCTTAAGTGTCCATCAGCAGATGAGTGGATTTAAAATCTGTGGTACATCTACACAATGGAATGGCATGCGATCTGGTGGCTCCATGAGAGAACCCAGCAGCACTGGTGGCTGCTCAGTCAGGGGGACCTCACCTTCTATTGGAGTATAGCTGTCTCCCAACTCGCCAACAAACACTTTCTGTGCGACCCTCAACTGTTCCTTCTAGCTGCTCCAGGACAAGGCTAGGGAACCATCTATTCTGCCACCATTTTCTTCCTTGCCCCTATGTGTAATACTTTAAACAATCCTATCTAATAAAAGAGTAATATGCAAATTTACCATACCTCTGATCAAGCCACATCCACAAACCTCACCCACAAGCCAATCAGGAGCAAAAAACAAAACAAAACAAAACAAAACAAAACAAAAAACAAAAAAACAACAACCACCAAGATGGCTATGGCCACTGAGAACAGGAGGGAGTCTTGGGTTTTCCAGGCAATGGAGAAAGCCCTGCTTTCTGCCTTCTGTTGCTGGCCTAGACCTCTACTCAATGCTACAAACTTTCAATTTTAGGGACCCAGGTTGGAGACAGAGACTTGGCCAGCAACAACTGTCATATATCTAAACCCAGTCTAGCACCAGGCATGCTCAGGGCCTACTCAAGAATGCAAATAATCCTTTCCACTAATATTTACAGGGTAAACTATGATTATTGTTTGAGTATTAAATTTGACAGTAAAATAGTAATCAAGTTTTCAGATTAATTTAAATTGGCCAATAGAAATAAGGGAATACCAAAGAAAATTTAAGTGTACTGGACAAAAGCTGTTCCTAAAGTATTAACTAAAATTTCTATTAGTAATTCATCTCATCGTAAAATTGCCTAACATGCAAAGAACTTAAAGCAGTCATATTTCTCTGCAAAAATTTAAATTTAAAGTTACCAAGACTCCACTATAAAATTTCCAAAAGCCTCCATTAATCAAAAAAAGTTGGGGAGGATAGTGGGGTAATATTATGTAAGGAAAAATATCCTGCAAGTAAATTACATCTAGAAAATTCTTACTTTAGAAAATTAATTTCCATTTTTAATGCTAACAGCAGGACACCCATGAAAAACACGCATGGTGTCAAAATAAGCCAAAATATTTTGCGGGGCAAAAATAAAAAAAGAATCCCAAGTCTAATTTACAGAAAAGATTCCTTTATTAACTTTTGGTTGAGAATATGTTTGTATATTTTCATAAAACTACTCCAAGGCCATATGGATTCCTGCAATAGAGAGGAAATGACAGGTCTGTTCCAACCACACAGACAGTCCAGAGACGGAAGACACTTATGACAGCTTGCCATGCTAGCAGTCAGCAGTTGTGCATCTCTGCAGGTTGTCCTGTACCAAACCAGAGAGTGTGGGACCTACCTACATTGCCAACATTTGTCCACCATCCAGATATCATTGCTGACGTGTACACATAAGGAACTATTTGACATTAAAACTGAGACTCAGAACTGTTGGACATTGAAACTGAGACTTAAACAATTTTTGTTCTTATATGTTTATCTCTAGTATGCAGATGCAAGATTTTTTAAAGAAAAGAAATGGGGGAAAATAGATACAGAGGCAAAGAAGCATTGAACAGACTCTCAAACTACAGTGGGAAGGCCGGGAAGACTGGGGGGCAGGAGCTGTAAGAGATCAACCGAAGGACTTGAATGCATGCATATAAGCATAACCAATGGATACAAGACACGGGGGTGGGGCGGACGACAGGTGAGGGCATGTGCTGAGGGTTAGGGGAGGCCGGGGGGAGGTCAATGGGGAGAAAAAAGGAAACATATGTACTACTATTTGTAATACTTTAAACAATAAAAATTTTTTAAAAGATACATAATCCCAGCAGAAATGGTGGCAGCCACGGAGCTGGAGAGAGTGGATTCTAGGGTTGCCCTGGTGATGGAGGAAGCCAAGCTTCTGCAGCCCTAGTACCTAGGCCTCCACTCTAGGATACAAAGTTTCAATTATAGAATTGAAATAAACCCAAACAGTAATGGCTGTCTCCATGGAGCAAGCAGAAGGCTTGGCTCCACTGCAGGCTACAAAGTTTCAAATATAGAACATAAATTAATCCTAGATCCCAGGGTCTTCCCTTGGGTCACTGAGGGGAATTGTCAGCCTGCAAATCACTATAGGCCCCTCGCCAAGGCCACCCCACACCTCAAGGGAAACCGCACCCTGATCTGGGATACCCTTCAGGGCAAACCAGCTGGCCCCCACCCATGGACCAGGTCTCTATCCTATCTAATAAAAGAGTAATATGCAGATTGACCATCACTCCAACACACAAGAGGGATGCCCCCATGTGGTCATAGATGGCTGCCCTCATGTGGACACAAGATGGCCACCACAAGATGGCCAGCAAGGAGGGCTGTTTGGAGGTTCCAGGCCTGCAAGGGAGGGCAGTTGGGTGCAATCAAGCCTGCAGGGGAGGGCAGTTAGGGGTGACCAGGCCGACAGAGGAAGTAAGTTGGGGGCAAACAGGCTGGCAGGGGAGCAGTTAGGCATCAATCAGGTTGGCAGGATAGTGGTTATGGAGTGATTAGTCTGGCAGGCAGAAGCGGTTGGGGAAATCTGGGAGGCAGGCAGGTAAACAGTTGGGAGCCAGCAGTCCTGGATTATGAGAGGGATGTTTGACTGACTGTTTAGGCCTGATCCTACCAGGATCGAGCCCCTCATTGGGTAGTGGGACATCCCTGGAGGGTTCCCAGATTGGAGATGGTGCAGCCTGGGCTGAGGGACACCCCCCTCTCCAATCCCCATGCACAAATTTTGTGCACCGGGCCTCTTGTAAAAAATAAAATAATATAAAAGGTTTTTTGTCTTTTAAAAATATATTTAATTGATTTCAGAGGAGAAAGAATAGGGAGAGAGATATAAACATCAATGATGAGAGAGAATCATTTATCAGCTACTCTCTGCAGACACACACACACCCCACTGGGGATCAAGTCCACATTCCAGGCATATATCCTTGTGGGGAGCGCCCCAGACAAGACACCTTGAGCATTTCTTAACTGTTTGTTGGCTAAATCCAAGGCGCCTGGCTGTCCCTTTTGTTAAGACTATGGGTTCCGCTCATAACCTTTAGCCAGGAGATTCCAATAACAGAAATATACAAAAACCAAACAGAGGTGGAAGCTGCTTTAATTAAAAATGTTTCAGTTCTGAACTTTCAGAGCAATTAAGTTTGTTTACCAGCCTTCCTGGCTTCCTATCCACACCTTTCTATTAGCTAGACGGGGATTGGTTTTCGGCACCTTTGTATTTTGGAATATAAATAAACTGCTGCTGTTTGGGTGTCAGATGCTGCCTCTCCATCAGAGAGAACAGACATCCAGCCCAGGCCCAGCTATTTTTCCTATTACTGCGTCTCTGTCTTCTATACTTTTATTTCTTAATCCCCAGATCCTCTACTCAGAAACTGGATCCAATCTCTCTCTCCACACTGGACGTGGAAAAGAGAGAAAAACACCCACATACCCTGCCTTGCTATTGAACTCTGTCTTTCTGCTTCACAGGTAGGTGCTCAACCACTGTACCACACCTTACATTCACTTTGTCTTTAATATATATATTTTATTGATTTTTTACAGAGTGGAAGGGAGAGGGATAGAAAGTCAGAAACATCAATGAGAGAGAAACATCGATCAGCTGCCTCTTGCACACCCCCTACTGGGGATGTGCCCGCAGCCAAGGCACATGCCCTTGACCGGAATCGAACCTGGGACCCTTCAATCCACAGTCCAATGCTCTATCCACTGAGCCAAACCGGTCTCGGCCACTTTGTCTTTAATGTTTGCCATTTTAATTATGTTTCTTGGTGTGTCCGTCTGAGTTCATCTTCACTGCAACTCTCAGTGCTTCCTGAACCTTTTTGAAAGTTTCCTAAATCAGTAATGGGAAGTTTCCTTTTGTTATTTCTTCAAACAGGTTCTTTATCCTTTGTTCATTTTTTTTCTTCCTCTTGGACCCCTATGATATAGATATTGTTTCACATTGTCCCAGTTTCCTTAAACTGTCCCCTTGTCTTCTAATTATTTTCTATTTTTGTCACTCTGATTAGGTAATGTTTTTCTACCTTATCTTGTAATCCATTGATTTTTATCTTCTGCTTCCTCTAACATACTGTTTATTCTTTCTGGTGTATTATTTATTTCAGCTATATTATTCTGATTACTTTAAGACTGCTATTACTCCCAGTATTGGTAGGGGGGCCTTCTCTAGTGGTGTTTTGCGGGACTCAGTGGTGTAGACTCCTTAATCTTCTGCTCTGGGTTCTCTGGGAACGTTTCTTGTGTTTCTTGTCCAGGCCCTATTGTATTTAGGGCCTGATTGATGTTGATCACTTTATGGATTGGCTTAGCCTTCAAGCTGGCTGACTGAGGCTCAACCCCAACCACATTACGCCAACTGTTTTACAAGTGCTGACAGAGCAAAACAAGAGAATACAAAGCCAAACTAAAAATTATACAAAAATAACAACAACAAAATGATAACCATGAAGAAGAATTTAAAAAGAATACTAAAAGACAAGAGACCAAAATAGAGATGCTAAAAATAAATAAAAGAATATAAACGAAAAGAAGAAAGATAAAGGAAAAAACGTAAGAAAAAAAAAACAAAAAATAACAAATTACAAATAATGATGAATAAAACCAAATACAGAATAACAAAAATACAGAAAGAAAAATTATAAAATAAAATGAAAAGAAAAATAAAATTGACTAGAAAATATAGAGAAATAAGAGATATGAAAGAAAAAAGAGAAGAAAAAAAAAACCTTAAAAATGAAATTCAAAAGAAAAAAATAAAAATAGGTGGATTTAATTTCCACAGTTTTTGGTGCCTGCTATAATTCCCCTTTGGATCTGCTATTTATGGAGTTCACTGGAGTTTACTCCAATCCTATCCAACCCGTGCCTATTGGTGTGACAGTTCTGGGCCTCTCGGGAGTTTCTCTGGTGCAAGCCAATGCCATTTGCTATCCCTCAGCAATCCAATTGTGCAGGGAGGGCAGAACCCAACGTAATCCAATGGGCAGTGGCAAAGAGGCTGGGTCTGGCTTGGGTCTCACACATGGAATGCCCCTGCTCACAGCTGCTCTCTCTTCTTCCATGAAACCGGGCTTTGTCGGGGTATCCGGGACCTAGCCTGGGTACTGTAAACAGACTCGTGTTGGAAGTAGTGCCTGTAGCCTGTAGGAGGGGTGGGGGCAGACACTTTCTCTCATTTCCAGGGGGGTATGGTTGAACTCACAGGGAAACTGGGTACTAGTTCTCCATAATACAGCTGAAGGGCCTAGGACATGCCTATATGTCTCCTAGTCAGAAGCACACCTTAAAGGCACAATTGGAATGCATGAGCTCTGCCTGGCTCCCTGGTACCCCCTATTAACCACACCAAATAAAGAGGATCCTATATAATAAAGAGATAATATGTAATTTGACCATCACACTCTCGCACAAGATGGCTGTCCCCATGTGGTCAGAAGATGGCCACCACAAGATAGCTGGCAGGGGAGAGCAGTTGTGTGTGATCAGGCCAGCAGGAGAGAGCAGTTGGGGACAACCAGGCTGGCAGGGGAGGGCAGTTAGGGATGACCAGGCCTGCAAGGAAGGGCAGGTGAGGCAACCATGCCTGCAGGGGAGGGCAATTGGGGTGATCAGGCCTGCATGGGGAGGCAGTTAGGGGCAACCAGGCTGGCAGGGGAGGGCATTTAGGAGTGACCTGGCTGGTAGGGGAGGAGAGTTGGGAATGACTGGACTGGCAGGGGTGGGCAGTTGGGGGTGATCGGGCCAGTAGGGGAGCAGTTAGACATTGACCAGGCTGGCAGGGGAGTGGTTAGGGGCTGATCAGGCTGTCAGGCAGGTGAACAGTTGTGAGCCAGCAGTCCTGGATTTTGAGAGGGATGTCCAACTGCCAGTTTAGGTCTGATCTCTGTAGCAGTTGGACAAAACTGGCAGTTGGACATCCCCCAAGGGGTCCCTAATCAGAGATGGTGCAGGCTGGGCTGAGGGACACCTTCCCTCCCCCAGTGCATGAATTTTGTACACCAGGCCTCTAGTAAAAATATAAAATCAAACTAGCCTGGCTTGGTACTCCTATCTTTCAGCACCTCTGGCTCCCACTGGGCAGGGCCTCAGCCCAGGTTCCAACTGGGCCAAATGACCAAGTCCTCTGTGCCATCATTCCTAGCTGAATGGGTGAATATTTCCACTCCCAAGCAATTCCCCTTTGCCTCGGGTCACAGCAGGACAGGAAAGATTCGGCTGTTCTGCATTTGCGGGGAGGTTTACAGCCCATGTGCTTGAGTTTGGTAAGACCAATCCTTTTCCTCAAGTCACACTTTCTAGCCCACTTTCAACTCCCTGACAAAAGTTCTTTCAGATAATAAAGAGCTCCTCATATTTTCTTCTGGGTGTACCAATCAGACCTGATCTTTCCTGAATGGCCCCCTCCACAGACACAGATCACTGCAAATTTCCCAGGCTGGGGTTGTAACAAAGAATTCACTATTTGCGCCGGTGCAGTCTGAGACTCCCAGGTGGACAGAATTTTCACCGATTCCCACTGCTTAATCCTATGCTGCTCCCCTTCCCTTTTCTGTTGTACTGGATTTGGGATCCCTATGTAGGGATGAGACCTCCTGCTCCCAGCGGGTGAGGGCCACTGCCACACTTTTTCTTGCCTGCCCTTCTCTGACATCGACGTGCAAAAGCTGGCTTACCATCTTCTCATATCTTCCTGTCATTTCTTCACCTTTTCTGCCTACAAGAACAATTCAAATCAGCTACACTTTGGTTACTTTTTCCAAATGAACACTGCAGCACAGCCTCTAGTCTAGTATGGTGTTAAGAGCAAGCAGACAGAGCCTCCAGCAAATCTACAACCATCTTGGTATCTCCCCTGTGTAATTATGTATTTTCTCTCAGTCCCACAATCAGTGGTATTGAAAACCCTCCTTTAGTGCTGCTGCCCCCTTATTCAATGGGTCAACTCTCTGATCCACATATCACTTTTAACTCCTTATGTCTCTCTTATTTTCTCCTAGAGCCATGTGCTTCTAGGTTCTGTGATAATGTGTGGGTGTGACAGGGAGTTTTGAGGGCTGAATTCCATTCTCTCTTTACCTAGGTACCCTACACCATAAGTCTTTATACTAGCCAGCATGATAAAGTTCTTTTCTTCTTCAGGAAAGAACTAAATACAATTCAGTATTTCTCAAAAATCATGGAAAATTCTCTTTGCACCAATCCTGATTTGGGGAGAAAGCAAACCCCACTCACTTGGATGAAGGAGATAAAAAAATACAGCAATTTCTCATTAGTTCTTCTATTTCTAAGCAGGTGACTTCCTTCTTTCTTGCTTTCCTAACGCTCTTTTTATATATCCACAAAAAAGGAAATGATTGTGACATTGGTTCCTAGAAATGCCTGTAGTGAGCTGTGTATACCTATAAGTAAGATTTTATATGAACTTAGATAATCAGTACATAGTATCTTTTACTCTCAGGATCTATAGTAAATCCTGTACAATATCGTAATTTAGGGAAACTGGTGTTTCAAATTGTCATGTTATACTGATATCAGGTAAAATGGGACAAAACTCTCAGGAAAACATTCCAAGTGATGCACCTTTATTGGGGAAAAAATTGCTTCTAATTGAAAAACAAGGAAGCTGTGTGTCCTGTTTTCCAGAACTATTACATAACATAAGATAGTACAAATTTTCCTTAGGTTGGAACTAAAAAGTGCCTTCCTTTGGGCTAATGATAATCCCATAACCTAAGTAATCCTCAGATATTTTGATAACTAGAGGCCTGGTACATGAATTAGTGCAAGAGTGGAGTCTGCTGGCCTGCCCTTATGGGGGCCATCAGGCCAAGCTGGCCAGAGGAAAGGACCATGGGAGGTAGGCCAACCCCACCCCCAATGGAAGGGCTAATCAGGGGTGGGGCCAGCCAGGGAAGGTTGGCTGGTTGGCCCCATCCCCAAGCATGTTCTGGGTAACAATCAGGATCAGGGCCAGCTAGGAGAGGGTCTACAGGTAATTGGTGTACATCCCACCTGGTCTGTGAGAGAACCAGTGCGGTGTGTTCTTTCATGCTCTCCCTGAGTCTCCTCCATGAGTTTCAGGGATGCAGGAGGCGCAGTGCTTCCTGGGAGTTGTAGTGTGCTTCCTCCACAAAGGGCCCTCCTGTAGACTGGGATCTGGGTTTCCAATAACTGGGCTCCTGGCATACCCCACGTGAGGGCACAGGGTGTTTATCTAGGTCAGCCTTATCCATCAGCGTAGAATCAAGGACCCAGGAGGCCGCCTGTGGTGGGAGGAGGGAATATGCTTGCACACTAGGCCAGCCTATCCTGCTCATCTCAATCATTGTAAATAGGTGGAGGTAGGGTGTGGTGAGAATGGTGTGCCCAAGGCCAGCCAGGGGAGCAACACAGGAGGAGGTTTCAGGGGCTGTGGCAGCAGTGTGTGTGTGAGGATTCGGTGGCTATGGGGTGGGTGGATGGTCATGCGATGGTGGGCACAGGTTAGTGAGGGTCAGTAGTAGTGTACTGGGGTCACAGTATTACCCCCTCATATGCCTGGGGAGCCCTCTCCACACCCACCTCGCAATAACATGTGTCAGGCAACCTCAGGGTTGGGCTGGAGTTAGGGGTGGGGGGCGTGGCTGCCCCTAGTGTGGGTTCTTCCAGGCAGGCTTTTCCTCAGTTCTTGCCCTCTTTGCTGTGCATTCCTCCTACTTCCTGACTGGGCCTACCTCATGGCAGCTGCATTTGTAATTTGGTGCTCTCTAGGTCAGGAGGAGCACACCCAGGAACCGAGTCCTTCTCCCATGGAGCTCCAGGCCTCAGGGCAGCTCTTAGGTACCTTAGAAAGGAAGAAAGGGGTGGGGGCCAGCTGGAGGGAGGGGCCATAGGAGTTTGGGGGGGTGGTGCAATCAACCACAATCGGGCTGGTTGGCCACTGCAGTACACTTCATAGCAACCTTTTGCTCCAGTCATTCTGGTCATTCCACTGTTTGGTCGCTGGGCTTTTATATATATACTAGTGACCCAGTGCATGAAATTGGTGCACATTAAAAGGGTATTAATTAGAGGACATATTTTAATAGTGCTATTTGCCCTTTTTCTACAATAAAAGTGTGAGAGATGAAAGGTAATGAGTACAATGTATATGAAAATAATACATAATTTCATTAACAAATAATAACAAAATGATATAACAACAATACAAATCTACAACAAACTTGAGTTAATTTTCCTGCATTTAAAATAGGATTGAATGTGTCCCTCACAGAGAGATGAAATCCATTTGGGTGACTCGTGTTCTTACATTTTGTCTAGTATTATTGTTGAGTACACTGTTGTCTCTGAGTCTTAATGCAATATCTGTTCCCCAACCTTTTTCACCATGTAGAAAAAGAATAGGATATGTCATTGCATCTAATGTAGGAAACAGGATACTGATTCATTTCACTTCAGTGCCATTTGGATTATTGGGATCTGGTTTACAATGAATGAGCAAGTCCCTTTCAAAAGGAGGTTCTCCATCTTCGTTTCTGAATATGACAGCAACCTCGGTTACACAGGGAGAATTATATCTACCTGGGTCACTATTACGATCATATTTAATTGCCATAGTTACTTCCATGGGAGCTATACCTTTTGCTGCTGCTTCAGATTGGGCTTCCTTTTCTACCTCATGTAGCATCTTGTACAATTTTGTTAATTCATTTATTTCATTCATGAGGTTGTTTATGTTGATCATGAGTCTTTCTGAGCAAGCCTGGTTTGCTGGGATTGCTAATCTTTTATGTGTAGCTTCGGCTGTATCCAAAATATAGAGTTGAGCAAACTTCTGAGAAACACCATTAGAAGGATGTAAAGTTTCAGTACAATGATAAACTTGTCCATGTATTCTAAAACAGTATGGCCCATACCCTGATGGCGATGCAACATTTGCACCCATGGAAGCAAAAACAAAAGAACTATTTATAGATTGAATGTTTTCCATGAAATTTTTACTGTCAGAATCTTCGTTTGTCATTAATCTTTTTAAATATGGCGGGTAATCTGGAAAATGTATATCATTTGGACAGACTTTCCCTTGGCTATAACATCGAGTAAATTTCCCATCAGATGGCTTTTCATCCGAGGAATTTAGTGATAGGCAAAATTCACATCTAGCAGTCATTTCACCACAACTATGTTTGAGAATTGCATCCTCACGTACTCCATTTTCACTGAGAAGGCAGTTCGTATCATTATTGCTAGTACTTGTTGATGACTGTTCTTTAGACATATTCTGTCTTCGCCACCGCCTTCTTTCAACTTCAAAGACATGTTGTTCTTTAGACATTTCCTATGGAAGATGCTAGTGTTTTACAGCTTCAGAGCGACATTTTTCCAATAGCTGCTCTTCAGATACATTATGTCGCAGGCATCACCTTCTTTCAAGATCAGATGCACATTGCTGTTCAGACATTTTCTGTTGATAACGTTGGCACCTTTCTGCCTGAGGGCCTCAGACGCAGCTGTGGTGATTTCTCGCCACTGCCACTGCCACTGCCACCTCGTTCTCTGCGCCCGGGGGCCTTAGTTAGACGCAGCTGTGGTTCGTTGGTGCTGCCACTGCTTGGTCTCCACGCCCGGGGCTGGGCGCTTGATGCCTTCACTACTTCGTCTCCGCTCCTGGGGCCTGGCGCCCCGCGCCCATGCCTCTCAACCTCACCCCTTGCTCCGACTGGCTGGTAGCATAGCCAATCAGGAGCCAAGGTATGGTCACATTTGCATGTTACTCTTTTATTAGATAGGATAGATAACTGAGATTCCCTCTTATGGTAGATAGTGCTTTTATAGCCTATAGTTAAAACTTTTATCATTCAAAAATTTTGTTCACTGTTATTCTCTGGTTTTCTCTCTTTAATTACATTTTAAAAATAAAGACAAGGAAGGAAAATTATACCAACCATCCATTATGTTTTAGGCACTTTATATATGTTATCTCGTTTAATATTTAAACTATCATCACAGAATTACTATGTCAAATGAGATGGGTTAAAATAGCATCGTCTTGTATAAATTGTTTTGTAAATATGAGTTTATTATCATTCACACAATAGTAAGTTTCTCATGCAATGATATGAAAGACATCAAACCTTAGTAAAATGGAGAGGTCATTAGTTAGCTTCAATAGAGAAACCAAGTTACAAGGTTGGTGACAATTGTTTTCAATCACTATAGGAGGTATCTTTTGAGGAGACAAAAATATATCTTTAAGGTAATATATCTTTAAATTAATAATGGTAATGATATAGGCAGAATTTTAAAAACATGAAGTGCCACAAATTAAAAAATGATCAGCCTACTGATCATTAGATATGTATGTTTACATATTTATGCTTACTCAAGAAAATGAAAAATAAAATATTAGGTTTGAGTGAGAAAAAATAACTTTAAAATATATTGGATTCTAAGATACATTTCAATCATGTTCATGTTTTTGAGGTACATTTTTTAACTATTTACTTCATTGTATCTGGAGACTAGTTGATGGGATTACAAAAGTTACACTTCGTTTAATTACATAAGCACTTCTATATGCATAAAATAAAAATTAGGTTATTAAGATTCTTGGACACTTCCTATAGCTATTTTATCTAAGTTTACAGGTCTGTTCCTTAATGGTTTGTATTTATCTTATCTTTCTGGCCCTTTTTCTTTCTTTCTTTTTTTTTTAAGATAGTCTCTTTAATATTTTTTTAAAATATATTTCATTGATTTTTTACAGAGAGGAAGAGAGAGGGATAGAAAGTCAGAAACATCGATGAGAGAGAAACATCGATTAGCTGCCTCTTGCACACCCCCCACTGGAGATGTGCCCACAGCCAAGGTATATGCCCTTGACCGGAATCAAACCCGGGACCTTTCAGTCCAAACACCGACTCTCTACCACTGAGCCAAACCGGTTTTGGCATCTGGCCCTTTTTCTAATGTTACTAGTGAAATAAGAATTTCAGGGGGATATAGGCAGGTTTAGGGAATTGGGGGTCCAGGAAAAAAATATGGGGCTACCGACTGGGAGAAGTTACATTTCCATAACACATGGAAGCAGCAAAAGTTACATTTACAAAAGACAAGGGAACTGGGAGTAGCCAAAAGATCGATATTTATAAAATAAAGAAGGAGGAAGAAAGCCCAGAAGGAAAAGGAGAACAATGAGGGAGGAGGGCATCACGTGTCCCATGTGATATTTGACCTTTGAGTTCAGGAGTTATTATAGTGACCAAATCAAAAAGGGGGATAGTGGCCAATCAGAGGATATCAGGACACATGGACTTTCAGTCTTTATAAACTGTGGAAGAAGGGACTGGGTGAGACTCTTTCCCTTCCTCACCAAGGGAGTCTATGTTGTGAGATTCTTTCCTCTTCCCCAGGTGGGAGTCTGTATTTGTTCTTCAATAAATCTACACTTTTGTTATACCATCTTCAGTCCATGGAGTCATTCTTCTCTGACAGACAAAGAATCCAGGGAACAACACGTGTTCCAGTCCAAAAGTCACGTATCACTAGCATCATAAGTAACATATAACAGAATCACTGAGGCAAGGCTAGAATTTAATACCTTCTTCTGATAGAAATTTGTGAAGTGATAGGTGATAGGGAGCCAGTTTTTCCAGAATTAGGGTTTGGAAAACAAGTTACTCTTCCATCCCCATCATAACTAACTAGTCTCTAGAATTTTGCATTCTGCCATTGGAAGGAGCTTTATTTCCTGGAGGAAGTGATGCTGAGGAGGAAACTGGTGAACAATGCATTGCCGTGGGTGGGAGGAGAGTTGTTATTGCTGGCCCCAGGACAGATCATAGGATATGGCCTGGGGACTCCCAACCCTTGGGGGCTTTCCTGTAAGCCCATGAAAGGGGGTGGAACCATATCTGCAAGACAAAGACCCCAAAAGGTTATAAAAAGTGAAGCCTTCTGATTTGGAACTTATTCCTGGAGTCAACTAGTGTTAATAAGTGGGGTCCCTCCCTTTCTCTAAGAAGCGTGCTTGGTATTTCTTTGGACTTGTGAACATTTGGTTCCCTCACCAGGAAGGTAACCGTGTTTGGCTCTTGCCTCCAATGAGTGGACAGGATTTAGAGCCTGGGGTCATAAGAAAGACCGCCAGAAGGTATGCACTGCTGATTTTAGCAGAATTGAATTGGGGGGGGGGGTGACACCCAGTGCTCCTGGACCTCAGCCCAGGACTCTGCCGCCATCTGGAGAAAGTGGAAGGACACTTCTGGACCTTTCTACAGAATCAGAAGGTAGGGGACCCAGTTAGTCAGGCCCACTCCATGTGAATGGAAGCGGGAGCTTGATCATCTCCCCGGAGGTCACGTCAGGTAAATCAGGAATCAGGACTCTGGAGGTGAGTAAATTCAGATTCGATTAAGGAATTATGGGTTCACTCTTCGTTTGTGGGTGGGACTAGCTAATATGCTACTGAGAAGGGAGGCTGGATGCAGTCTTAACTCCTCCGCTAGGTTTTCACCAAGACATCGGTCAAGAACCCTGTTCTGGGGCGTGGGTGCCGGGAGTGTCCCCATGCCCATCTGGAGAGTTGGGCATTATCTGCTCAGCTCTAGTGTGTGCTAGTCTACTGAGAGAGTGAGAGCATGGATGTATGTCTGTCTTGGCATAATTATCTGCTGATTAACTGGTCTGTGTGAAATCGAAAGCTACTTTTATTTTCTATTTGCTCAACTGGTTAAAACATTTGATTTACTTAAGGCTGAACCTGTGAGGGTCTGCAAAAGTCTCAAGTAGCACTGTTGAGTTAGTTTTCTCAGAGACATTTGCTCTCTATCATGGAGGGATAGTTAATAAAAAAATTCTATGTTTGTATACTAGGGGCTTTGGTTGGCTCTGTGATTTTCCTGTGTTAGGTTGAAATTTTGGAATTCTGGAGTAGATTTAAAGGGATTTGCAGATTTTCATGTCACTTTTGGCTGGCTGGGACTTTCAGATGTGGGGCTTACAGCTCCACAGGGTGGAGAGAGCTTACCCGCCCTGCCCCTGCCTTTGCTGATTAAGGATATTTATTTAAGGAGACCTTCCAGGCTTTTAGTAAATTTCCCTGCATCCTTGTCTGTCTCTTGCTACTGATCATCATGGGGTTGGGACAAAGTAAACCCACTGTTCTCAATTGCATGTTGGAAAATTTTGAAAAGGGTTTTTTGAGGACTAAGGTATTAAAATGAACCCCAAAACAATGAGGAAATTCTGTGAATTAGAATGGCCAGTCTTTGGGGACAGCTGGTTCCCAGAAAGCTCTTTACATGTAGGACTGCTCAGGGCAGTCTAGAATGTAGTCATGACAGACCCCGGACACCCAGATCAGTTTCCTTACATAGACATCTGGTTAGGAATTGCTCAAACCTTGCTGCCTTGGGTCTGGTTCTGTAAGATTTTAGTAGTAGGAGAATATGAAACAGGTCTCTCAAAAGGGAACACAACCCCTTGTTCTGCCAGGATCCCCTGAGGAAGTTCTGCTAGTTTTAACATCTCCATATGTGCCACAGGCAGCATCAAGTGCTTCCCCAGCTGGTCTGAAAGGTGCAGAAACACCGAGCCCTTCTGTTTCTCTTTAACCAGGCTCTGCAGAGCCTGGTGGGCAGCGCTTGCTTTCAGCCAATCAAGAGCCCAGGCCACAAACAGCATGTCAGATGCCTCTCAGGGAGATTCGGGGTGCCAAAGTACTTGGCAAAGATGGGACCTTATAGGAGGGAAGTCTTATTATCAGCCCTTTACCACCAGTGACATCTTAAATTGGAAACATCACACCCCAGGTTATTCTGAAAAACCTCAGGCCATGATATACCTCCTATAAATGATTTTCCAGACCCAGAAGCCCACCTGGGTGGACTGCAAGCAGCTCCTTTTCACATTCTTTAACACTGAGGAGTGCATGAGAGTAGTAACAAGCTCAGAAGTGGCTCCAGACCCAGGATCCAGCAGGGATATTAGATACAGACAGATGGTCCAGGAAGGCCTTCCCAGATGAGGAACCTGAATTCCGAAGATGGAATGACCAGGCTAGGAAGATATTGGCTGGCCTTCCTCCAGGGAGTTAGGGCCTGAACCAAGAAGCACACTAACATAGCTAAAATCTCTGAGGTTTTCCAGAAGCCTGATGAAAGTCCAGCAGCTTTCTATGAGAGACTATGTGAGGCATACCGATGTACACCCCCTTTAAATCTGAGGCCCCAGAAAATAAAACCATGCTAAATGCCATTTTTGTAGGCCAAGCCCAACCTGACATCAGGAGAAAATTATGGAAACTGGAAGGGTTTGCAGGAAGGAATGCTACTGAACTGCTAGAGATAGCTATCAAGGTTTTTATCAATCCAGACAGTGCAGCAAGGAAGGAGGAAGAAAAGAGAATACAAAGAAAGGCCAATATAATAGCAGTGGCTTTAGATGCTCAGGCTCCCAGACAGATCAGCAAGGACACAGGCCAGGGGGAAAAGGAAGAGCGAGCCTGAGACAAGACCAGTGTGCCTATTGTAAGGAAACAGGACACTGGAAGGATGAATGTCCCAAATGGCAAATTAAAAATACTGGGCCCCTTTTCCACCCATTTCCTATCAACCAGAGCCACCTGAAGCAGATCTCATTGGGTTAGCAATGGCTGATTCCAACTAGGACAGACTAGGCTCTTTTCAGCTAGGCCCCATGAGCCCATGGTCAAAATGAAAATTGGTGGCCAGACTATGGACTTTATGGTTGATACATGACCTGAGCACTCAGTAGTCACTCAGAAAGTAACGCCTCTCTCAGGAAAGGAGGTCACCATTATTGGAGCTACTGGGGACTAGACCCGTACACCGTTCTGCCACCCTCACTGATGCCAACTTGGCAGTCTTCACGTAATTCATGAATTCCTATACTTGCGAGACTGCCCAGTGCCTCTAATGGGTAGAAACCTTTTAGCCAAAACGGGGGCAGAAATCGCTTTTGCTACAGATGGCTCAGCACAGCTCCACCTAGGTTAGGAGACCGCCCCAATAATCCTGTCCTTAGCAGTGCCAAGGGAGGAAGAATGGAGACTTTATACACTCCAGTCAAAAGCCTCACCATTAGAACCTGAAATAGAGAAGGAATTCCTGCTGGTCTGTGCAGAAGGGAATCCTCCAGGCCTGACTAAGGACCACTAGCCAGGCTAATCGAATTAAAGCCTGGGGCATAGTCTATTAAAATCTGCCAATACCTAATTCTAAGGGAAACACTCCTAGGAATCCAGGCCTACTTAGACCAGATGTTTCAGTGGGGGCTTCTTAAACGATACAGGTCTCCAGGGAACACGCTTCTTGTTGTCTGTCAAAAAGCCTGGGACTAACAACTACTGCCTGGTGCAGGATCTACCTGAAGTTAATGAGGCTGTTATAACCTGCATTCAGCACTGCCAAACCCCTACATTCTTCTGGGACTCATCTCATCAGAGGCGAAGTGGTTTACATGCCTAGATCTGAAAGATGCCCTTTTTCTCCCTTTGATTAGTACAGTGATGCCAAACCTATGACAAACGTGTCAGCACTGACATGGGCAGCCATTTTTGATGACACGTGGCTGCATGCGGTCATATACAGAGAAGTATGGGGTGCATGCCTAGAAGGACAGTTAACCATCAGCTACTGCACGGCCAGGTGCAGTAGTCGAGGATGAAACATTTGCTGTAGTGCAGTGTAGAAACTCTGTGCCGGAGGTCTGTAGGCCAAAACAACAGAACTCAGGCAGAGTGTCTAGCTCTGGGACTTCCAGTTAGGCTGTTAGGGGATCTTTGACCTCACTTCCGGCCAGTGGAGCAGGGAGCAGTGGAATGCCGCAGGGGATTGATCTCTGAGGGCCCTGTGATTGCCATTACAAGCAACAACATAACCATAGCAACCATCATCCAATCTACTGTTCTGGGGTGTTGTGGATTTCTAATTGATTATCATTACTGAGATAAGTGAGGGGGAGGGGAGGCTGGGAGAGGTGAGGGCCTGTGCTTTAGGTACCATTTCCCACCATTAGAAATAGCGGCAGCCCTCTTAATTTATAAAAATGTCATTTTGTAGCATAGTACAGACTCCATTTCACCACTCTTACTGTTGTGCATCCTTATTAACCCCTATTTCTGCTTATTAACCCTGCCCTTTCCTAAAAGACAGTTACATGTACCATCTTGTGGTCAGTTAGGCTAGTTAACCCTAATTGTCTGCAGGGCTAACAGGCTACCTATAATTCTATCTTCTGTCACTGGAGAACCCAAAAAATAAAAAACCAAGGTTAAGCAAAGGAAGTGGTAGTAGTAGTAGTAGTAGTAGTAGTAGTAGTCAACCCTTTCAAGAGACATGGACCAAGATGTAAGGTATTAGAGATAAAAGAAAAAGGCAGATCATTTTGGGTCCTATGTACTCAAATGGTAGTAAGCAGACCATGGAATATAAATAGACATTTTGAAACTAATCATTCTGAGCTCTTGAAAAAAAGTGAGGATGGAAGGAAGGAATGTATTTTCAGGCAGCTACACCTTTATAAGAGCCAGTCTAATTCCATCCTTAAATTTATAAAAGACTCTACAAATTTAACATCTGCAAGTTTGAGCATTGCCCACTCCATGGCTCAGCATGGAAAAGCACTCAGTAAGGGGGAATTTATTAAAGAAATTCTCCTAAAATGTACACCAGTTCTATTTCACGATATGCAGAATAAAGATGCAATTATGAAGAGACTATCTGAGTTACCACTCAACAGAAATATCATAAAAGACCGAGTAATGAGACTGAACACAAACGTACAACTTCAGTTAAAGAGAGACATAAGTAATTGTAAATATTTTTTGATCTCTCTTGATGAAACTACTGATGTCACATCACATGCTCAGTTGGCCATTATGGGTTGACATTCTGAGGGTCTCACAATGAGAGGAGAGTTGATAAAGTTAGTATCAGTGCCAATAAGTACATCAGGAAGCGAAATATGTAAGGTTGTTATACAAACACTAGGGGCCTGGTGCACGAATTTCGTGCACTGGGAGTGGGTGGTCCCTCAACCCAACTGCCCCCTCTCACATACTGGGAGCCCTCAGGGGATGTCCAAATTATGGCTCACCCCCAGCCTGCCCAAGGCCTAAAGCCTCTGGCAAGGCTCTGGCTAGGCTTTAGGCCTTGGGCACCCAGCAATTGCCCTGCTCAGCTCAGCCCCAGCTGCCTGTGATCACCCGGCCCCGAGGGCTGGGTGCTCACCGCCATTTCTGCTCACAGGCCCTGGGGGCGAGGTCTTCTCCGCCACCACCACTGCTGCTTCTCACAGCACCTGGAGGCCACCGGGGGGGGGGGGGGGGGGCACTCCCTGCTGGTGCCATGGCCGCTTTCCCTCACAGCACACAGGGACCGGGCACTGCCTGCTGCCACTGCTACTTCCCCTTACAGCGCCTGGGGGCCACCCAGGGGCTAGGTGCTCCCTGCTGCCGCCACCTCCACCGCTGATGCTGCCATGGGGCTCGGGGCTCGCTGCCACCGCTGTTTCATCTCCACCCCTGGGCCCAGCACTCATGCCACTTGGCCCCACCCCCACTCCTGATTGGCTTGTAGCATAGCCAATCAGGAGCAAATGTACAGTCAAATTTGCATGTTTCTTTTTTATTATATAGGAGAGGAGGATTCCCTGATCTAAGCATTGATATCTCTAAAGTTGTGTCAGTGACGACAGATGGGGCATCAAACATGGTGGAGGAAAAAGTCGGATTTGTCAAATTGTTTACATAAGCTATTGGACATCTGATTGTGCCTTTTCATTGTATTATCCATCAGGAGGTTTTATGTGCCAAGGCAGAATTCACCGACTTAAACAACTTAATGTCAGTTGTTACAAAAATAGTTAATTTAATAGCTTCTCACCCCCTCACAAGTGAGAATTTTATGCACTTTTACTGGAGATTGATTCCGTCTACAGTGGACTGCTGATGTACAATAATGTAAGATGTCTGAGCTGAGGCAAAGTTCTTGAGTGCTTTGTGGAGTGCTTTGAAGAAATTAAGGTATTTCTTGAGGAAAAGGATCTGGGAAACTTTTCTCAGCTTAATGATGATAAGTAGACCAAAATACAATGCTGATATTTTTTACAGATCTCTCTGTTCATATCAATGAACTGAACTTAAAGTTACAAGGTTTTGGCAAAAGTATTGATGTTATATTTGGATACACAAAAGCTTTTGAAAGTAAACTTAAAAGTGAGATGTAGAAACTAAAACTTACAAGTATTTTCCTTGAGTAACAAAGTATTTTGAGGCCAGTGCAGCTGTACAAAATGAAATGGAACCCTTGAATATGAAGTACCAGAACGTTTTAGACTTGTTTTGCCAGAAGCCAATCAGTGCTTTAATAATAGAAAGCTGTGGACAAGGAGTTAGGAGGGCTGGTCAACCTTGATTGTTCTGAGGAGTTGGAGCTGGTTATTGGGATGTTGATGGCTGTATCAGCCCCCACCTGTTAGCCCTAAGAAGATCTACTGATTGACTTTTACTGGTGCTTCTGGCCTCGGGGGCTACAGCTGTATCTTATGATTTTAATCTTCATAAAAGGAGTGGTGAAACCAGAGCGAGTGGGAGTTCTGCCACTGGAGTTGAACTACCGCCTGACCCCATTTTCCAAATTAATATTTTTCTGAGTGTCTTTATTCATTTGTACTGGGCCTCCTCCAGAAACCCAAACCCTGAAACTGGGACCCTGAATCGTGCGGGATGTGAAAAGGGGTTCCCACATTTTGGTGCCCACCCAGGGACATCACATTTTGGCACCTGACCGAGGGACGTCTGGAGCAGATAATATTTTTTGCCTAGAGCAAAAGAGGAGGGATTCACCGAGAGAAAGGTGAGGGAGATTCACCGCATGCAAAGCCCGTGGACTAACTGCAGAGTCACGCTCTGTAAGTAAGGTGGGAACGTCTTTTTTCAGCCAGGCTAATGGGAAAGAATTCAGCTATAAATAAATTTTATTATAGACTTTTGGTTTGTATGCTTAAATAATGTGGCTTTTTGTCCAAATTGAAATCTTGATTGGTATTTGGAATTTAAAATCTGTAATAAATGAAACTCCACTGCTGAAACCACCTCTGGTGTGGAGAAATTAAAGGTGGCAGCAGAATGTAAGGCTGTTTTCCCCGCAATGAGATTGCTTAAGGTGTTTAAAATTATAAAAGAACTCGAAGGGAAATGCAAATTTTGGCCACATTGGGTTTTAGTTATTGCTTTGGAAATTGAAAAAAGAAAAAATCTAAGACCTTGTATATACAAAAAGAAATTGATGGCCAGTTTAAAATTGAATTGTCATGGCCTAGGGTAAAGAATATACTTACATAATATTATTCTACAATATCATTATAATTTTTGATACTTTATATTGTATAATTATTGCAAACAAACTTATAAACTAAATTTTTGAATGATTGGTAGCAAATTTAAAAGGGATATGAAAGGATTTAATTCCTTTCACAGTGTAGAAAGTTCCTTGGGAAGGCACCTGAGCATTGTACATTGGCCTCTCTTGCCTTTTTGCCAAGAGGAACCCTTTTCTTACAATCTAATTGCCTATGGCTCTTGCTTGAGTTTTCTGTACATCCTGAGGTTGAAACCTCATAGTGGCTGATACCATGGATCTGTCTCTCTCCCAATGGTATGAGCTGGGCCTTCTCTGGAGAAAAAACCTGGGTTTCCCAAGATCTGTGATCAGTTCCAGCGTCCTGCCAGTGGCCAAGGTGGGATCCCGAGGCAGGTATTGGGTGTGGAGGCCACAGGGGCGTAGACTAACAAGGAGACAGAAATGAACCTCATATTACACTGTTTGGCCCCAGAGGATGGCTGGTGAGCCAGAGGCAGGTAAGATTCCTCAGGAAAGGAACAACCTAAGACAGGCACAGTGGCAGAGGGGCCATCAGGAGAGAACTTGGGGATCAACAGAGGTGGGTGTAGACTATGCAGGGGCCTGAACTTTAGCCCCTTCTGAGGGAGGTCTCCTGCCACATGGCTGCTTTGCTTCCCATGCCCAGCTCAGATTGGGAGCCGGGTAGCAGACAGAGGTTTGGCCAAACTCATCGATAGGGACCTAGGCAACAGAGACTTGACTGACAGCAGCTGCTCTATATCTAAATCAAGCTTGGTACCAGGAAAGCTCAGGACCTACTCAAGAATGCAAATAGTCCTTTCTACTAATATTTATAGGGCAATTAAATTTGTTATTAGACTATTAAATTTGACAGTAAAATAGTAATTAAGTTTTCAGATTAATTTAATTGGCTAATTGAAATAAGTAAATATTCAGGAAGGTTTAATTGTACTAGATAAAAAGCTGTTAAAGTATTAGCTAAAAATTCTATGGGTAGTTCATTTCATGGTAATATTGCTTAACATGCAATGAACCTAAAGCAGTCATATTTTTGTGCAAAAAGAAAATTTAAAGCTATCAAGACTGCATTATAAAAATTTCCAAAAGCCTCCATTAATTCAAAAAAGGGGGGATAATGGAGTAATATGATGTAAGGAAAAATCTTTCTGTAAGTAAATTACATCTAGAAAAATTTTTCTTTAAAAAATTAGTTTTCATTTGTGATAACAGCAAGATATCTATGAAGGACATACATGGTGTCAAAATAGGTTAAGGGAATCGTTTGGGAAAGGACAGGAAGAATTTCAAGTCAAATTTTCAAAAAGGATTCTTCTATTAATTTTTGGTCGAGAATATGTTTGTGTATTTTCAGAAAACAACTTCAAGACCCTGTGGATTAAAAACAGCCCAGAGATGGAAGACACTGGTGATGCCTTGCCATACTAGCAGTCAGCAGTTGTACATCGCTACTGGTTTCTCAGGACCAGACCGAAGGTGGTCGGACCAACATTGTCATCATTTGTCCACCATCTAAATATTACTGCTGACATGTATACATGGAGAACTGTTGGACGTCAAAATTGGGACTTAAGCATTTTATTCTTATATGTTTATTTCTAAATCTGTGGATTTTTAAAGGCAAGAAATGGGGGAGATGCCGGAAGCCAATCAGTGCTTTAATAATAGAAAGCTGTGGACAAGGAGTTAGGAGGGCTGGTCAACCTTGATTGCTCTGAGGGGTTGGAGCTGGTTACTGGGATGTTGATGGTTGAAGCAGCCCACACTTGTTAGTCCTAGAAAGATCTACTGATGACTTTTACTGGTGCTTCTGGCCTGGGGGATACAGCTGTACCTTATGATTTTAATCTTCATAAAAGGAGTGGTGAAGTCAGAGCGAGTGGGAGTTCTGCCACTAGAGTTGAACTACCACCTGACCCCCATTTTCCAAATTAATATTTTTCTGAGTCTCTTTATTCACTTGTATTGGGCCTCCTCCAGAAACCCAAACCCTGAACTGGGGAACCTGAATCGTGCGGGAGGTGGATAGGGATTCCCACAGTTACTTTACCAGTTCAGTTATAGATTTAATAAATTTACAAGCCTAGAACAGACCATAAAAATAATTAAGTATCCTGATGTAGTAGTCTATAGTAGTTTGGAATTAAGTGGTTTCCAATGGATGCAAATTGATTTGGAGATGCAACCTGCAGAATTTCAAGACAGCATCTGGGCTCAGGTGTTTGTGGACTTGAGGTCAAAGCTTAAGAATCTGGAAAGGTGCCACTTGGAGAATCAAGAGGAGTGCCACTACAAACAGGAAATTTGGAGTGCCTGGAATTGATTACCAGACACTCTTAGAACCCTGAAAAATATAGCAATGGCTTTACTCACAATTTTCCCCTCTACATACTTTTGTGAGACCTTATTCACAGCATTAAATATCAAAACCAACAAAAGAAACAGATTGACACATGAAGTTAGTAGCGCTTGCTTGGGCTTGAAGTGTACCAAATACCAACCTTCAACTGAAGGGTTAGCCAATGAAATTCAACAAAAAAGTCACTAATAGGCTAGTTAAAGAATTCCCACCCCCCTCACTTATCTTAGTTCATGGCACCCCACACAAGTTAAATATCAAGACCAACAAAAGATACCTACCGACAGATGAACAAAGAAGTCACTAAGCAGTTAAATTAGTTTTTGATTTATTAAATAGTTACAATTATACATTGTTGTTTAAACTATAAATATTACAAAATTATGGGGTTTTTTTTCTCGAGGTGACATACCACCCAAGTTATGCTCATCTCTTTTTTTGGGGGGGGGGGGCAAAATTTGACACACCAAGCTCAAAAGGTTGCCCATCACTGCCTTAGTGGCTTCTCTCACCTTTTCAGTGGAAGTGGGATATGCCTCAACTCAACCTGAAAAGATGCAAACAAAGACTAGCAGGTGTTTATTTCCTCTCCTAGACCCTATTTCTGTAAAATCTACTTCTAAGTCCTCAAAAGGAGATTGGCCACAGCACTGACCTCCTATTAGTCCAACAGAACCCTGTTTAGCATTGTTCTGAGCACAGAGGCAGCAATGCTGAGGGACTGAGCCACACAAGGAGGGTAGACGGGCAATTGGATAGTACCTGCCTAACAAAACTTCTAGGGCAGCTTTCCCTAAATCAGTGAATTTATGCTGCTGGAGGACTAGGTAACTGTTCTGGGACATAGACCCTATGATCTGGGAGTATCCACCAGCCTTCCATTATAATCTTGCTCCATTCTTTCTGGGGACCATTTCTCTTCTAGGAGTGTATTTTGGAGGTTCAGGTAATTGGGGGACCAACATGATCTGTGCTGATGCTGCTTATCCTTTAGTAGCCAGTTTGGTTGTGGCATCAGCATGCTGGTTTCCTTCTGATACTGAGTCTTTCCCTTTCTGATGACCTTTGCAATGGATGATGGCTATTTCCTTAGGCTTCCAGACTGCTTCTAGTAACTTTAAAATCTCATTCTGATTTTTTATTCCTTCTCCTCTGGCTGTCAGGAGCCCCCTTTCCTTATATATGGCCCATGGACATGCAGGGCAGCAAAGGCATAGTGCGAGTCAGTGTAGATGTTGACACACTTATTCTTACTGAGTTCTATGGATCTTACTAGGGCCCAAAGTTCTGCCCTCTGTGCTGACCATCCTTCAGGCAGGGCCTGTGCTTCAGTTGTCTCAAAGTTTGATACCACTGCATATCTAGATCATCCTTTTCCTTTAAGAAAATGCTGCTGTCTGCGAACAATACCAAGTCTGCGTTTTGCAGGTCTGGGTGGCTGGAATAAACCTTCTCTAGGATTTCCATGCAATTATGCTCAGGGCCCCCATCAGCAATGGGTAGAAAGGTTGTGGGATTAAGTGTTCTCACTGCTTTTAATCATACCTGCAGATTCTCCATAACAGCCCTTGATACTGAGTTATTTGAGCATGAGTCAGCCAGTTCTGTCCCCTTGGTTTCATCAGGGTGACAACAGCATGAGGTACTTTCACATTTAAGTTTTATCCTAAGGTAAGCAAATCTGCTTCCTTGACTAATAATGCCGTGGCTGCAAGGGCCCTGAGGCACACGGGTCACCCAGAGGCAACTGGGTTAATCCGAATGGAGAGCTTGGCTAATGGTCTTTGCCAGGGTCCAAACTCCTGGGTTAGCATTCCTGCCACTACCCTGCTGTTCTCGTGAACAAAAAAATTAAAGTCTTGCATCACATCTGATAGCCCTAGTACTGGGGCCTTAGTGAGCCTTACCTTTATGGTGACAAAGGCTTTCTCCTATTCAGGACCCCAGTCTATGGGTGCCTTCTCTTCTCTTAGAGCTTCATAGAGAGACTTGGCCAGGTCTGAAAACCCAGGGATCCAAATTTGACAGAATCCTGCTGCTCCCAGGAGTTCCCAAATCTGCTAGTGGGTGCTAGGGACTGGGATAGCACATAGTGCCTGCTTCCTTTCAGTCCCTAGCCTTCGTTTCCATTGGGTGATCTGGAAGCCTAGATACTTGACTTCTTTCTGACAAATCTGTGCCTTTTTCTTAGACAACCAATAACTTGTTTCAGTTAATAGTCTTAGAAAGGCTTGTGTTCCCTCCCATCACTAAGCTCATGTGGAGTTGGCTAGTAGGAGGTTGTCTACATACTGGAGTAGAACACACCACAAGTCCTGTCCTGGGAACTTAGACAAATCAGATGCTAGTGCTCCACTAAAAAGAGTAGGGGAGATCTTGAAAGCTTGTGGCAGTCTGGTCCAGGCGAACTGCTCCTTGGCTCCTGTAGTTAGGTTTTCACATTCAAAAGCAAAGAGAGGCTAACTGGAAGGCACTAATCCAGTGAAGGGCAACCTTTTGAGCTTGGTGTGTCAAAATTCACCAAAAAACCGAGCAAACTCAGGTGGTGTGTCACTTGGAGAAAAAAAGATGATTTTGCAATATTTATAGTATAAATAACAAAATATATAATTGTAATATATAACTGTATTTAATAAACTAAAAACTAATTATTTAACTTACCTGCTTAGTGACATCTTTCTTCATCTGTCAGTCGGTTTCTTTTGTTGGTCCTGATATTGTTTAACTTGTGTGGAGTACCGTGAACTAAAATAAGTGAGGGGGGGGGAATTCTTTAACTAACCTGCCTATTAGTGACTTTTTTGTTGCTGAATTTCATTGGCTAAACCTTCAATTGAAGGTTGGTGTTTTTAACACTTCAAGCCCAAATAAGCACTACTAACTTCATGTGTCAATCTGTTTCTTTTGTTGGTTTTGATATTATTTAACTCTGAGAATAAGGTCTCACAAAAGTACTTAGAGGGAAAAATTGTGAGTAAAGCCAATGCTATATTTTTCAGGGTGCTAAAAGTGTCTGGTAATTGGTTCCAGACACTCCAAATTTCCTGTTTGTAGTGGCACTCCTCTGGATTCTCCAAGCGGCATCTTTCCAGATTCTCAAGCTTTGACCTCAAGTCCACAAACACCTGAGCCCACATGCTGTCTTGAAATTCTGCAAGATGCATCTCCAAATTATCAATTTGCATCCATTGGAAACCATTTAATTTCAAACTACTATATACTACTACATCAGGATGTTTAATTATTTTTATGGTCTATTCTAGGCTTCTAAATTGATTAAATCTATCACTGAACTGGTCAAGTAATGAGTCTAAAACATGCTGGTACTTTATATGCAAGGGTTCCATTTCATTTTGCACAGCTGCACTGGCCTTCTCAAAATACTTTGTTACTTGAGGAAAGTACTTATAAGTTTTAGTTTTTACGTATCACTTGAAAATTTTAAGTTTACTTTCAAAAGCTTTTATGTATCCAAACATAACATCAATACTTTTGCCAAAACCTTGTAACTTTAAGTTCAGTTCATTAATATGAACAGAGAGATCTGTAAAAAATATCAGGGTGTTGACCCACTTGTCATCATTGTGCTGAGAAAAGTTTCCCAGATCCTTATTCTCAAGAAATACCTTAATTTCTTCAAAGCACTTCACAAAGCGCTCAAGAACTTTGCCTCAGCTCAGCCATCTTACATTATTGTACATCAGCAGTCCACTGTAGGTGAAATCAAAATCCAGTAAAAGTGCAGAAAATTCTCGCTTGTGAAGGGGGCAAGCAGCTACTAAATTAACTACTTTTGTAACAACTGACATTAAATCATTTAAGTCAGTGAATGCTGCCTTGGCACATAAAACCTCCTGATGGATAATACAATGAAAAGGCACAATTGGATGTCCAATATCTTTCATAAACGATTTGACAAATCCGACTTTTATCCCCACCATGTTTGGTGCCCCATCTGTGGTCACTGACACAACTTTAAAGATATCAATGCTTAGGTCCAGGAATGTTTGTATAACAACCTTACATATTTTGCTTCCTGATGTACTTGTTGGCACTGACACTAACTTTATCAACTCTTCTCTCATTGTGAGATCATCAGAATATCGACCAAAAATGGCCAACTGAGCATGTGATGTGACATCAGTAGTTTCATCAAGAGAGATTGAAAAATATTTACAATTACTTATGTCTCTCTTTAATTGATGTTTCACGTTTGTGTTCAGTTTCATTATTTGGTTTTTTATGATATTTATAGTGACTGGTAACTCAGATATTCTGTTAATAATGGCATCTTTATCCTGCATATTGTGAAATAGAACTGGTGCACATCTTAGGAGAGTTTTTTTTTTAAATAAATTCCCCCTCACTGAGTGCTTTTCCATGCTGAGCTATAGAGTGAGCAATGCTCAAATTTGCAGATGTTAAATTTGTAGAGCATTTTCTAAATTTAAGGATGGAATTAGATTGGCTCTTATAAAGGTGTAGCTGTCTGGAAATGCATTCCTTCCTTTCATTCTCACTTTTTTTCAAGAGCTGGGCATGATTAGTTTCAAAATGTCTATTTATATTCCAAGTTCTGCTTGCTACTGTTTCAGTACATAGAATACAAAATGATCTTCCGTTTTTTTTATAATGCCATACATCTCAGTCCATGTCACTTGAAAGGGTCGGCTACTGCTATGACGACTTCCTTTACTTAACCTTGGTTTTTTATTTTTTGGGTTCTCCATCAGGGGGGCAGTGACAGAAGATAGAATTATAAATAGCCTGTTAGCCCTGCAGGCAATTAGGGTTAACTAGCCTTGACCACAAGATGGCACATGTAATTGTCTTTTAGGAAAGGCCAGGGTTAATAAGCAGAAATAGGGGTTAATAAGCATGCACAAGAGTAATAGTGGTGAAATGGAGTCCGCATTATGCTGCAAAGTAACATTCCTTTTATAAATTAAGATGGCTGCCGCTATTTCTAATGGCGGGAAATGGTACCCAAAGCACAGGCCCTCTCCTCTCCCAGCCTCCCCGTCACTTGTCTCAGTAATGATGGTCATTTAGAAATCCACAACATCCCAGAACAGTAGATTGGATGATGGTTGCTGTGGTTATGTTGTTGCTAGTAATGGCAATCACAGGGCCCCCAGAAATGCATCCCCCACTGCATTCCACTGCTCCCTTCTCCATTGGCTGGAAATGAGGTCAAAGATCCCCTAAGGGCCTAACCGGAAGTCCCAGGAGTAGACGCTCTGTGCTGAAGTTCTATTGTTTTGGCCTACAGACCTCTGGCACAGAGTGTCTACACTACATACACTACAGCAAATGTTTCATCCTCGGCTACTGCACCTGGCAGTGCAGTAGTCAAGGATGATACATCCTTCTTGGCATGCATCCCATACTTCTCTGTATGCGACCGCATTTGGCTAAGTTTCATGGAAAATGGCTATGCGTGTCATAGGTTCACCATCATGGCACTAAGGCATTGCTGAAGGATATAATTCCACAGGATAGAATGCCTCTGACCACAGAGTCTGATAATGGCCCAGCCTTTGCAGGAAGAATACAACAACAAGCCAAGGCTTTAGGAATTAAATGGAATCTACATACAGCTTACAGGCCTTAGTGTTCAGGGAAAGTAGAGTGCATGAACCGGACTCTAAAGCAGGCTATGGCTAAGCTATGCCAAGAGAAAACATTACCCTGGACAGATATTTTGCCTTCTGTACTCTTTTTGGTATGCTGTGCTCCAAGGGCCAGAGTAGGTTTCTCTCCCTTTGAAATTCTATATGGTAGACTCCATCCCTTAATTCAGTCAAAGGGAGATTTGGAAGAAATAGGGAACTTAGAAATCCAGAAACAAGTACAAGGACTTGTATAAACTGTCTTGAGGTCCACAGGTGGGTTATTGACCGACTACCCATCTTTCTAGGAACAGCTGTACTTCCTGGAGATGTATAAACTTGGAGACCAGGTTTGGGTAAAGGATTGGAAAAAGGAGCCCCTCAAGCCTACCTGGAAAGGACCCTACCCAGTCATATTAACCACCCCCACAGCTCTTAAGGTTGCAGGACTAAACACCTGGATCCACCACTACTGGGTGAAGGTAGCCCACCAGCTGAGTGGCATCCAGTTTGAGTGGAAGGTGAGCTCTGACCAGAAGCACCCTCTGCAGATCACCCTCAAGAAGACAGCAGACCTGGCTGGGCAATCTGCTTCAAGGAGTTCAGATAACACCTTGCTGAATTATCCCTAACACTAATCCTTCTTTCTTATCTCCTAACATAACATGCTCTAGTATTTCTGGATAATCACTGATTTTATCTAATAATTCTTATTTTGTCTTTTTATATGTGCCAGCAGAATCTGAGACTACTACCAGGAGGAGAACTCATCTGCTCTTGCTGGTACACAGAAGCACCACAATATTACTGCTCCCCACATAGCAAGGAAACAAAGGATTTATCATATATTGTTGGATTACACCTTGTCATGCCATCCTTTGCTCCTTGCTTATATACTCACTACCCAAATATGCTAGACCGGTAGTCCACGAGAAAACCTAATCAAGCCAGATTTTTGTTAGCTATACTTATCAGCCTATGGCATGTTACGACTCTACTGCCAAATGCATGACGGGAGGGATTGTATTGGACTGGAAAGAATAAAAATAGGACCTGTCACGGCCAATGTGCAGCTAACTAATGTTGCTCCTATTTGTTTCAGCAATATGCAGTGCCAACATCCAACAGGTCCCCTCCCAGATGAACTGTGCAACTCTACCCCCAAGGCTGAAAACACCACCTACCCCTGAAGCCCCCTGAAGCATCACTGCTTACCTCTGCCTGCCTGAAAACTAAATGGTAATGCCTTTAAACTTCAGATGGTCCTACAAACCAGAAGAACATCCTACAAACCCCTCTGAGAAGAAGGAGGATGATCCCTTGGTCATCATCCCTTTCAGCAGGAATTAGCTAAGAGCAATTGTTATCCCTGTTCACCATAACATCCCATGGTTGTTGCTCCACAAGACTAAAAGAAGCTTGTGGAATGGGGGGATGAGGAGGAAACTGGTCTTGCAAGGCGTGTCAGGCCATAAAAACTGTGAAAGATGCACTGCCCTGGGTGGAGGAGGAAGGTCGTTATCACTGACACCTGGACAAATCATCAGATATGGACTGGGGACCCTCAACACCTGGGGGGGCCTTCCTATAAGCCCATGAAAGGGGGTGGAACCATATCTGCAATTCAAAGACCCCAGAATGTTATAAAAAGTGAAGCCCTCTGCATATTTCCTCACTCTGATTTGGAAATTATTCCTGGAAGTCCACCAGTGTTAATAAATGGGGTCCCTCTTTTTCTCTAGGAAGCGTGCTTGATATTTCTTTGGTCTTTTGCAACAATGCCTTGACTATTAAATGACAGGTGAGAAAGAGAGGCAAGCATTCCAGGAAGAAAATGAGAGCAGCTTATGAAAAGATAGTTTGATGAAACAGGTCATTAAATTTTCTGAAGCTTCAATTTTATTTAACTTTTCTAAAGAAGCAAATGAGTTGTGTACCATTGTTATATTGTAAATCAGAAGATGCCTTAATCAATAAGCCAAATTTATTTGGAGTCCTTTTCATTTTGCTAGCGCTAGCGGGCCCAGAGGAAATCTTGCTTCTCAAATTCTGGGGCCCCATATAGAGGAAGTTTTTCCTATATATACCTTTTTTATTTCTTTGTCTTCCAAATTTGAAGTGAGACTTCCAGACCTTCTGGGAAAAAGTCCTATGTGCTGGGACCAGGCTGTGAGACCATATCTCAAGGCTTGACCTGGTGCCATCACTGACAACTCTGTCTGGGTTTATAGCCCCTCAGGAAGGGGAGCGGTCTTATTTTTCCCTATTATTTAAGCAAGCAAGCATTTACAAATGCCAAGAAACAGGGTTAAAATATCAAACAGCAGTTTTTACACAAGATTGAGAAGATGGAGGTTACTATGCTTCACCATTATCTCCTTTTTATAAGTGGAAGTTGATTTGCTTTACAGCAAGCATGTCAAAATCACGGCCTGTGGACCACATGCAGCCCATAATGAATATTTTGGGGCCCAGTCAATATAACGGTATGTAAGAAAATTTTTAATAAAATTTTTGTAACTTAATTTTTACAATATCCTGTTATACACAATTATTGAAAATGAACTACAACTTTCATTAACGACTGATTACTATAATTGTGTTGCATTCGTTTCCTTTATGTTCCTTATGTACAGATGCACTATTTCTCTCCACTAATACTAGCAGCAGTGAATATTTTAGCAGCCGATTGCCATGTCATTGTTATGCCCAGATTTCATGATCCCGAAAGAGCACCAGGGAGCCAAACCCGATGCAATAGCATAGAACCTTTATTACAAGTCTGGGCTTGGCACTCTGCCCCCACCACAGCAGTGGCAGGAAACAAAAGAGAGCGAATTTCCCAAGCATGATGATTTTATAGGGAGGTGGGGCCAGACGCGAACCAATGAGTTGGCCGATTCCAATTGGTTGGGTGATAGCTGGGGCTAGTGACACAAATAATCCTTAACGCACATGAACTGTACTGTCCTTTGCTCTTGATTGGAGCTCAAGCGCACAGTCTTACGTGATTGGCTAATTCAAAGGGAGGGGTTGGTCTTTGTGATTTCAAGATGGCAGCCCCCAGGTAAGTTTACATATCATGCAGCCAACATGGTGGCTGCCAAGTCACACAGTCCAAAATGGCAGCTGTCTAAATTTTTCTTTGCAGTCCCGCTCTGCCCTTTCGGTCATTAATTTTGGAATGACTTGTTTAATGTGTGCAACAGGCAATAATTCGCTTTTAGAGAACAGGAAAAATAGGTTTATTTGCATTATACTTATTAATGTGTGCAGTTATTCATTGTCTGGTAAGTTAATGTTGAAGAATAAACACATGCCCTGGTTGCCAGCTTGTCCCCCAGAGAGGAACATTCAGGAGGCAGCTGATCAATGATTCTCTCTCATCATTGATGTTTTTATCTCTCGCTCCCTCTCTCTCACTGAAATCAATAACAATATATTAAAAAGAAAAAAATATATTAAAATGTCCTTTTATGTTATGTTAATGATTACTCATTTATTTCAGCCCTTTGTATTCAGCATGTCCTATCAAAATAAACCTAGGTTTCTATGAAAATTGAAGCTTTTGTGGGGTTTTTTTTGCAGCCCACATAAACTTAAAGCTTGTTTATTTGGCCCGTGTTAGCCTCTGAGTTTGACATGCTTGCTTTTTTTAGATAATAGATTTATGTAGCAAAAATTTTAGATGCAGTATACTGATATGCAGGGTAATATCAATCCCCTCAACCTTTGGAAGGATTAGGAGGCACCTGGAAAGACTGGACTCTCCAAATTTCTGTGAATGGACAGCCACTGTATAATCAATTTTCCTGTATTTTACTCCAATGGGCTGCAGTGATATTCATTTTTATGTGTCCATGATATAAAAAAATATGGAAAGCATTGGTTTAGGGAACATTTTTTGCTTAGGAATCCAGAACTGCACACTCACGCTAAGTTATTTCTTCTCACTATTTGGTAAGAGGAAAGACATTAGTGCTAAAAGAAACTTTAGAGGTCACATAGTCTCAACCTTTTTGAGCATGTTATAAAAGAGGCCAAGAGTTTGGTTTTTAGTAATTATTTCATGAAATTTATTGATTTAAGAGATAATATTTAGTTCAATAAACAAACTTGTTACTAAAAATTATTGAAATAACTGTTTTAAGACCTTTTAAAATTGCAGTTTTATAGTTACAAATTCATTCTATTATTATAGCTACATCATAAAAGATGTGATGTTTCTCTAGTTTCTCTTTAAAAACTGAAATGGCCCCAGCTGGTTTTGCTCAGTGGATAGAGTGTCAGCCTGTGTATTGAAAGATCCTTGGTTCCATTAAAGGATCCTTGCTTCCATTCTGGTCAGGAGCACATGTCCAGGTTGTGGGCTCGATACCCAGTAGGAGGCAGCCGATCAATGATTCTCTCTCAATATTGATGTTTATGTCTCTCCCTCTTCCTTCCTCTCTGAAAGCAATAAAAATATATATTTCTTCAAAAAATCAAAAGGAACAAGTCAACAGTGGTACTCTAAACAGAAGCTATATCAATGTAATTAGTTTTTATTGTAAAGCTGATTCTTTTCAATATTCTAATAGACTATCATGAGACCTATTTTACCCCATTAAACAAGAAATGTGTTTTCAAAAGCAATAGGCATGTTCCTAGATCACATAAAGGATTCATTGATTTGTACTGATTGCAAATTTATATTCAGTTTACCAAGAATATATACACCAAAAATACTACAAAAAGAAAATCATTTCCATGAATATCACTATTTGGAAAGTAATAAAAATTATATGAGGACAATTTCTAGACCATATATCTTGAAAGTTCATAGTAACATGAAATTTTATCAGAAGGCTTCAGTCCTGATGTACTTTTCTGACTGGTTGCTTATGTTGATGAGGAAGATCAAGCCTCATTTCCACCCATATGCCAAACTGGACTATGTCTTGTTAATCAAACACTGACTGTATTTTGCTGCATTTAGACAATACTTCTACTATTCTATCAACCTAGAAATAAAACTCTCCTTATTTTTCCCATTCAAAGATATTTACCAATTCTTTTTTTTTCATTTTTTAAAATAAATCTTTATTGTTCAGATTATTACAGGTGCTCCTTTCCCCCCCCCATAGCTCTCCTCCACCTGATCCCCCATACCCCCATGCCCTTACCCCCCACCACTGTCTTCATCTATAGGTGTAAGGTCCTTGTCCAATCTCGTCCCGCACCCCTCATACCCTCTTGCCCCCTGAGAATTGTCAATCCACTCCCTTTCCATGTCCCTGATTCTATTATGCTCATCAGTCCATTCTGTTCATCAGATTTTCTGTTCACTTGATTTTTAAATTCGCTTGTTGGTAGGTATGTATTTGTTGTCATTTTGTTGTTCATAGTTTTTATCTTTACCCTTTTCTTCTTCCTCTTCTTGAAGAATACCCTTCAGCATTTCATATAATCCTGGTTTGGTGGTGATGAAATCCTTTAGCTTTTTCTAGTCTGTGAAGGTCTTTATCTGACCTTCAATTCTAAATTATAGCCTTGCTGGTTAGAGTAATCTTCGTTGTAGGTTCTTGCTATTCATTGCTTTGAATATTTCTTGCCACTCCCATCTGGCCTGCATAGTTTCTGTTGAGAAGTCAGCTGACAGTCGTATGGGTACTCCCTTGTAGGTAACCAACTGGTTTTCCCTTGCTGCTTTCAAGATTCTCTCTTTGTCTTTTGCCCTTGGCATTTTAATTATGATGTGTCTTGGTGTGGTCCTCTTATTTGGGGTTCAGTGTGCTTCCTGGACTTGTAAGTCTATTTCTCTCACCAGGTAGGGAAAGTTTTCTGTGATTATTTCTTCTAATAGGTTTTCAATATTTTGCTCCCTCTCTTCTTCTGGTACCCCAATAATTCTGATGTTGTTATGCTTAAAGTTGTCCCAGAGGCTCCTTACACTATCTTCACAATTTTGGATTCTTTTTTCTTTTTGTTTTTCTGGTTAGGTGTTCTTTTTCTCCTTATATGTCAGATCTTTGGTTTGATTCTTGGGGTCCTTTGATCTACCATTGAATTTCTGTGTATTCTTTATTTCAGACAGTGTATGCTTAATTTCTGTCTGGTCATTTTCCATTTTCTTGGCATTCTCATTAAGGTTCTTGAAGGTCTCACCAAGCTCCTCAGAGGTCTCTTTAAGTTTCTCGGCGGTTTTTAGAAAATTCTTGAGTAACCTTATAAATGTGGTCCTAAACTCTATGTCTGATGGTCTGCTTTCCTCCATTTCTTTCATTTGTGACATATTTATTTGTCTCCGCATTGTTGCTTCCCTGTGTTGATGGAATGGAAGAATTGCTGTGCTGGAGACACGCCTATGGGGCCAGACTTGCTTCAGTGGGGCTTTGGTGCTCACCGAGTCTGCCTCTTCAATGTGTCACTTATGGATGTGAGTAGTTGAATTCTTGTGTCATCTCACACTGACCTCTGGATACACTAGCTTCTGGATCTCCAATGGGTTGCAGGTCAGCTGCTATCTGAGGCGATCCAGCAGGAGCTACAGGGAGGTCTGCAGATTTCTCCTGGTCTGACCAGAGCTGCAGTTTAGGTTAAGCAGCTATAGTGCTGGCCATTTATATGCTAATGCTGTTGCGCACAGCTTGGGCGGGACTGCAAATTGGGTGGGGCGGGGTCTAAGGGAGTCACTAAATTAAGGCGTGGCAAACAATGATGGCTACCACTCAGCCGTTTTCATATCTCTGCTTTTCCAAGTCCCCCGCATCCTGTGCCCCTGCGCAGTGAACAATGATTGCTACGGGCACCTCTGCAAGGGAGCCACCCTCACTTTCTGACCCAATGACGGACCATCCAGCTTCTCCTTGTAAGAATCTGGGTCGCTAGCGTCCCCTTAGAAATGAGTTAAGAGTAATCAGGAGCTGGTTTCCCTTCAGGTTGAAAAAAAAAAAAAAGCAGCCCCAAAGTCGCCTGCCACTAGCCCAGTTCGGGGCCTCCGCACCTCAGCTTTTCAGCGCTTGTGCACATCCCAATGCTCCTCTCTCTTTCCATCTAGTTGCAGAAAGAACTTCCACTTGACCAGCTTTCCCATGGTTCTGGGTGATAGACGTTTTGTCTTTTAGTTGCAGTTTTGAAATTGCTATGCGAGGCAGCAGTTTAGGTGTTTACCTATGCCGCCATCTTGGCTTCGCTCCTCCAGGGGAAAATGTTTTAACAGAATTTTCTTCCCTTTATCAAATATCCTGAGCTTGAAAGGTGGTCATGACTTCCACACATGCAAAATTCTTGCTTCTCTGGTCAATGAATCTGGGGAAAACTCAGCCTGGGGCTGCAGAAGCAGTTTTGGCACACCATCTGCAGACCTGATTTACCAATTCTTTAAGATTTATTTTCACATGCTTACTTAATCACATACATATAGACTAAAGATCATTACCTCCTATAAATTCCCACAGTATTTTACCTAATTTATTCAACATATTTTATTTTTTAATCTTTATTGTTGAAAGTATTACACCTTTTAACCCCAATTATCTCTCCCTGACCACCTCCACCCCTCACCCCAGATCTTCACCACCTATTGTCTGTATCTATGAGTTATCCATATATGCACACAAGTTCCTTGGTTGATCTCTTCCCAACAACCCACCTTGCCTTCCCTACTCTCTGAGATTTGATAGTCTGTTCGATGCTTCTATGTCTCTGGATTACTTTTTTTTATCAGTTTAACTTATTCATTAAATTCCACATATGAGTGAGATCATGTGATATTTATATTTCTCTGACTGGCTTATTTCCCTTAGGATAATGCTCTCCAGCTCCATTCATGCTCTGGCAAATGATAAGAGTTCTTTCTTTTTTATAGTTGTGAAGTATTCCATTGTGTAGATGTACCACGGTTTTTAATCCACTCATATGCTGATGGGCACTTATGTTGTTTCCAAATATATATATATATATATTTCAGAGAGGAAGGGAGAAGGAGAGAGAAACATGAATGATGAGAGAATCTCATTGATCAGTTGTCTCCTGCACACCACCCCCACTGGGAATTGAGCCCACAATCTAGTCATGTGCCCTTAACTGGAATCTAACCTAGGACCCTTCAATCTGCAGGCCAGTGCTCTACCCACTGAGCCAAACCAGCTAGAGCTGTTTCCAAATCTTAGCTATTATAAATTGTGCTGCTATTAACATAGGGTTGCATATATTCTTTCTGATTGGTATTTCTGATTTCTTAGCATATATTCCTAGAAGTGAGATCAGTGGGTCAAATGGGAGTTCCATTTTTAATTTTTTGAGGAACCTCTATACATGGAAAACCTCTATGTTTTCCTCTGAGGCTGCACTAGTCTGCATTCCCACCAGGAGTGCATGAGGGTTCCTTTTTCTCCACATCCTCACCAACACTTGTCATTTATTGATTTGTTAATGATAGCCATTCCAACATGTGTAAGATGGTACCTCATTGTCATTTTGATTTGCATCTCTTGGATGATTAGTGACTTTGAGCATATTTTCATATTACTTTTGGCCTTCTGTATGTCCACTTTGGAGAAGTGCCTATTTAGTTAGTTCCTTTGGAGAAGTGTCTATTTGGTTCTTATTTTTAATTGGATTGTTTATATTCCTTTTGTTATGTTGTAAAAGTTCTCCATGCATTTTAAAGTTTAACCCCTTATCAGATGTATCATTGGCAAATATGCTCTCCCGTGCAGTGGGCTCCTTATTATTTTGTTGATGATTTCTTTTGCTGTGCAGATTTTTATTTTGATTTAATTCCATTTGTTTATTTTCTCCTGAGTTTCCATTGTCCTAGGAAATAAACATGTTGCCATGAGATATGTCTGATATTTTGCTGCCTATGGATTCTTCTAAGATTTTTATGGCTTCTACTCTTATATTTAAGTCTTTTATCAATTTTTAGTTTATTTTTGTGTCTGGTGTAAGTTGGTGGTTTAGTTTAATTTTTTGCATCTATCTGTCCAATATTCCCAACACCATTTATTGAAGAGACTGTCATTGCTCCATTGTATGCTTTTGCCTCCTTTGTTAAATATCAACTGAGCATAATGTCTTGGCTTAATTTCTGAGTTCTCTGATCTGTTCCATTGATCTATATGACTGGTCTTGTGTCAGTACTAGACTGTTCTTAGTATGGTGGCTTTGTACTCAAGAAGACAAACAATACAGTTGAAAAATGAGCAAAGGACCTGAGTATATAATTCTCCAAAGAGGACATAAAGATGGCAAATAGACACATGAAAAGATGTTTAATGTCACTAATCATCAGAAGAATGCAAATTAAAACCATAATATCATCTCACACCTATCAGAATGGCTGCCATGAATAAATAAACAAACAACAAGTTTTTTCAAAGATGTGGACAGCCATAGCTAGTTTAGCTCAGTAGATAGAGTGTCGGCCTGTGGACTCAAGAGTCCCAGGTTTGATGTTAGTCAACGGCACATGTCCGGTTGCAGGCTCAATCCCCAGTAAGGGGGCGGGGATGCAGGAGGCAGCCAATCATTGATTCTCTCACATCATTGATGTTTCTATCTCTCTCTCCCTTTTCCTTCCTCCCTGAAATCAATAAAAATATATTATAAAAAAAGACATGGACAAATAAGAACCCTTGTACACTTTGGTAGGAATGCAGATTGATACAGCCACTGTGGAAAGCAGTATAGAGTTACCTTAAAAAATTAAAAATAAAACTGTGTTATGATCCAGCAATTCCTCTTATGGAAATTTTCCAGAAGAAGCCCAAATTATTAATTCTAAAGAATATATGTACCCCAATGTTTATTGAATAGTCATTTACAATAGCCAATATGTAGAAGCAACCTAAGTGTCCAACAGTAGATAAGTGGGGTAAAAAGCAATGGTGGGTGTCGTAGCCAGTTTTGCTCAGTGTTTAGAGCACTGGCATGAAGGCTGAAGATTTGAGATTTTGATTCTGGTCAAGAGCACATACCTCAGTTGCAGGCTCAATCCCTGGTCCAGGTCAGGGCATGTGTGGGAGGCAACTAACTGGTGTGTCTCTCACATTGATGTTTCTCTCTTTGTCTCTCCCCCTTCTATCAACTATCTCTAAAAATCAATGGGAAAAATATCCTCATTAGAGGATTAACAAGAAGAAGAAGAAGAAGAAGAAGAAGAAGAAGAAGAAGAAGAAGAAGAAGAAGAAGAAGAAGAAGAAGAAGAAGAAGGAGAAGAAGGAGAAGAAGGAGAAGAAGAGGAGGAGGAGGAGGAGGAGGAAGGAGGAGGAGGAGGAGGAGAAAGAGAGAGAGAAAGAGAGAAGAGGGAGGAAGGAAGGAAGAGAAAGAAAGAAAGAAAGAAAGAAAGAAAGAAAGAAAGAAAGAAAGAAAGAAAGAAAGAAAAAAAGAAAGAAAGAAAGAAAGAAAGGGGAAACCTTATGGACAGGATGGACAGGGACAGCACTGTGGTATGGGCTTGGGGGAGTGGTGGAGGGAAAAGTTGGAGGAGGGTACAGAGGGGTAAATGGTAATGGAAGAAGACTTGACCTGGGGTAGTGATCACACAATAGTGTTCAGATGATGTGTTGTAGAATTGTGCACCTGGAACCTGCATAATTTTGTTAACCATTGTCACCTTAATAAATTAAATAAAAAGAAACAAAAGAAAATATTGGGAGAAAAAAGAACACATACAAAATTGCCAATATTTTATTTAGTAAAATGGGAATTTTATATAAATTGATCTGATTACTATATATATGGGTACATTTATGTGTCCAAATTAATATAAAAATCTCTGAAACATACATACTGGTTATAGTAAACAGACAGAACTTTAGTCTTGATGTAACACTTTAAATTTTCTACAAGGAGAATATATTAATATTAGCTTATTACATCCATTGAGTGACTATCCTAATAAAAGAGTAATATGCAAATTGACTATACCTCCACTACACCCACAAACCATGCCCACCAGCCAATCAGGAGTGAGTATGAAAATTAACCCAACCAAGATGGCTGTACCCACAGAGCCAGCAGGAGGCTTGGGTTTCCCAGGCAATGGAGGAAGCCAAGCTTTCTGCACACACTGGCCAGCCCTAGACTCTACTAAAGGTTACAAAATTTCAATTATAGAAGATAAATAAATCCCAGAAACCCAGACCTCTGCTTGGGTTGCTGGGGGGTGGGGGTGTGGTCAGCCAGCAAACCACCACAGGCCCCTCGCCCAGGCTGTCCTGTGCCCCAAGGGAACCCCTACCCTAATTTGGGACACCCTTCAGGGCAAACCAGCTGGCCCCCACCCATGCACTAGGCCTCTATCTTATCTAATAACAGAGCAATATCCAAATTGTCCATCATTCCAACACATAAGATGGCTGCCCCAATGTGGACACAAGATGGCCACCACAAGATGGCTAGCAGGGGAGCGCAGTTGGGAGGGACCAGGCATGCAAGGGAAGGCAGTTAGGGGTGACCAGGCCTGCAGGGGAAGGCAGTTAGAGGTGACCAGGCCTGCAGGGGAAGGCAGTTAGGGGTGACCAGGCCAGCAGAGGAAGGAAGTTGGGGGCAAACAGGCTGGCAGGGGAGCAGTTAGTTAGGCATCAATCAGGCTGGCAAGGGAGTTGTTAGGGTGTGATCAAGCTGGCAGGCAGAAGTGGTTAGGGGCAATCAGGAAGGTAGACAGGTGAGCAGTTGGGAACCAGCAGTCCTGGATTGTGAGAGGGATGTCCAATTGCCTGTTTAGGCCTGATCCTACCGGGATTCAGCCTAAATGGGCAGTTGGATATCCCTCGAGTGGTCCCAGATTGGAGAGGGTGCAGGCTGGGCTGAGGGACATACACTATGGTTACAGCTTGGATTGCATATATTATTTAAGCACAACATTTTAAAATAAAAGTTATTGGAAATTATTCAAGCTCCTTTTCTTCAAAGTTGCAGTAATACTTTGTACATCCTAGAAAAATCTTAACACTAGTGGAGAAAACATGCTTTCAATAAAACCTCATCTTCCCAAGTCAAGCAAAAATTAACATCCATCCCAAATTGTTGCTGGGGTGTGAAGGAAGTGAATTGCAGAGTGAGCTGTCAGCAAGTCCCCAGTATCTAATGGAGCCCAACACATGCTCTCCACATTCTGACCTATGCTGTCAATCACCATTCACCAATAGGTCGTTCTTCTTACACAGTTATCATCTGTTCTGCAGATGTCAGCATTTCAACATACTTTTGGGGAGAGGGTGTCATTTATCATTATTTGAGGAACAAAGAGACGGAAAAGAATTTTTTGTAGTCATATTTCTTCTGTATTCCATATAATCTGGACTTAAAAGAAGAAAATTGCTCCCTTTTTATATCTAAGTGCCCTAATTCTATCAACAGAAATAAAATGACAACAACAAAATAAAAACACTCTAAGTCTTTTAGGGAGAAAGCCATTACTTGAAAGACTTCAGCCTCCATCTCAGGGAATTTTTGACTTATAATTATGAGCAACATAAGGCACATCAGTAATTCTATTAGCCAAAAAAATAATAAACAAGGATAAGCAAAAACATGGTGCTGTGATATTTGAGCGATTTGTTCAATTATATAGTTACATGCAAGGGAAAATATGTCTTGCAGTAAATTATAATCATTGACTTAATTCACATCAGTTGATGAGACAGGCTTATAAAGTACTTTTCTCCCTTTTGAACAAGTCTGCTTTTTTGATTTCTGAATTCCTTTGTCAAAATGTTCAGCATGATCTCAATTCAATTATCTAACCAAATTAGGTGGGTTCTGCTTTAAATCTCCTACATTCTCACCATTTCAGCATTTTACTTGAAGGAAAATGAAGAGTCCCTACATTAATGTTACAAAAAAACTTTTTTTTTTTTTAAATTTGAGGTCATGTTCTAGAGCAGGGGTGGGGAACCTTTTTTTTTGCCAAGGGCCACATGGATATTTATAACATTATTTGTGAGACATATATAATTATCAAGTTAAAAATTAGCTACTATATTTTTTTCAAACATTTTACTTAGCTCACCCCTAATGCTTTTGCAGGGCCAGAGTCAATGATTTCATGGGCCTTATATGGCCTGAGAACCAGATGTTCCTTGTCCCTGGTCTAGAGGATTAAAAATGATAGCGGATTACTTTAAATAATCCAATTGTCATCATAGTAAAATATGCTTTTATATTACCACTAGGGGCCCAGTGCACGAAATTCATGCACTGGGGGGGGGGGTGGTCCCTCAAACCAACCTGCCCCCATCACATACTGGGAGCCCTCAGGGGATGTCCAACTGATGGCTCACCCCAGTCTGCCCAAGGCCTAAAGCCTCTGGTGAGGCTTTAGGCCTTGGGTACCAAGCCATCACCCTGCTCAGCTCAGCCCCAGCTGCCTGCAACCACCTGGACCTGGGGGCCGGGCACTCCCTGCCACCGCCACCACTGCTGCTGCTGCTGCCGCCACCGCTGCTTCCCCTCACAGCGCCTGGGGGCTGGGTGCCCACCACCACTGCCTTTTCATCTCCACCCTTGGGCCTGCCCCCGCTTCCGATTGGCTGGTATCATAGCCAATCAGGAGTGAAGGTACGGTCAAATTTGCATGTTTCTCTTTTATTATATAGGACTAGGGGCCAGATGCATGAAATTCGTGCACTGAGGGGGCAGTTCCCTCACCTCAGCCTGCCCCCTCTCACAGGGGATGTCCTATTGATGGAGGCGACCAGGCTGATCAGGGGAAGGTGCCAGCCCCATCACCGTGCTGCTGCAGGCACTGCCCACCACCGTAGCCACCAAGGTGTTTTCATCAACACAGACTCCAGTCTTTTCACCATGAAAAAAATGACAACTTTCTTTAGGCATTTTCAAGATGTCTTTCATAGGATATGCCATTTCTTTCTCTTTTTTTATCCTCACCCGAGGATATGTTTCCACTGATTTTTAGAGTGTGTGGAAGAAAGGGAAAGACAGAGAGAAACATCAATGTGAGAGGGACACTTTGATCAGTTGCCTCCTGCATGAGCCCTGACCTTGGCCCTGGCCAGGGAGAAGCCTGCAACCTAGGTACATGCCTTTGATCATAATCAAGCCTGGACTGTGTGGTCAGCAGGCCCAGGCATTACCCACTGAGCTAAACTGGCTAGGGCAGGATATGACATATCTTAGCCCTCCAGCAGCAGACCTTCATTTTTTCATCCAGGAGTGTGGTGGAAAAACCCTAGTCACCTTTTTGGATTCTTATACCCAGGCTACCAAGAACATTACCAGTGGTGTACAAGGAGCTTAGCCAATGAGCAGTCAGAAAAGGTGTTTCCTCTACAGCTCATGTACTGGCAAGCCGAGGTAGGAACACCCCCATCTCTGGGCCTGCTCCAGCTTCCACTGTAACTTGGGCAGGGTCCCCTAAGCCCCAAGCTCCACTCAGGCCCTACTCAAGCCTCCACCATGGCTTGGGCAGAACACTCCTGGCTCTGCTCAGGCCCTGCTCAAGCCTCCACTGTGGCTTGGGCAGGGCCCCCCAGCTCCAATCAAGCCTGTGCCATGTCTTGGGCAGGGCCCCCCTGGCTCTGTTCAGGCCCTGCTCAAGCCTCTGCCACCCCACTCCTAGCTGCTCAGTGCAAAGGGCCATAAAACAGTAGTGGCCAGAGGCATTCTGGGATACCAGATGCTTAGGGCCTATGCGCAGGCCTGCAGGCTATGATGTTCTGGATCCAGAGAATGTTCCCAGGACCCAGGCCACTGGGTGCCTGCATATACAAATTAACCACCATCTTTGTCAGGTTAATTTGCATACTCCGTCCTGGCTGGTGGTTGTCACAGAGGCACAGTTAATTTGCATATTTCTCTTTCATTAGTGTAGATTAGTAGTCTTGTCATTTTTCCTTTTCATTATGCTCCACATCTATACCTCGGCTTGCCAGCACTATATTTATTATATAGCATTTTCTCTTACAAAACATTCCAAATATTTTTAGACATGTATAGAAAGAAAAGATATGAAATAGGAGTTGTTATTGTCATTATATAGCTGGAGAAGAAGCTTGAAGATCTCTTACCCATTGAGAAAACATGGAGGGATCTAGAGAGTATTATTCTAAGCAAATAAGCCAGTCACATAAAAGATAAGATTATCTCACTCAGACGTGGCATATATTGAACAAAATAAAGTGATGAACAAAATATATTAAGAGACATGAAAGCGTAGAACAGACTGACAAATGTCCGAGGAAATTGGGGAGGGAGGATGGGAAGAGATTAGCCAAATAATTAGTATGCATATATGAATAATCCATGCACACAGACAATAGTTTGGTGAAAATCTGGATAGGGATTGAAGTAGAGGGAGAGGGTTAGTGGGAGAAAAGGGTTTACATCTGTAATAGTTTCAACAATAAAGATAAATTTTAAAAAGAGAGGAAGTAACATTTGAAATTACTTCCTACCATATTTTATTTTAAAAATCTGAAATTTAGAGGTGAGTTATTTAACCTCACATAGCAAGTTAATAACAAAGTTAAGGGTAGACATCAGATCCTAAATCTCTGGCACTAGTGCTATTTTCATTATCACATGGTGAGCTAATGTGTGGAGGATAAAATAAAGGGAAAGAAGAGAGATAAAGGACTTTATTCTCTTCCATTTGAGAACACACTATCAACATGAACTCAGAGATCAATTGTCTTAGAAATAACTTCAAAGCAGATACAGCAATTTAGGTCAAACATATACAGGACTTCACTACAGGAGAAAGAGAGGAATTCTATGATCTACAAAGTGATAGTCAGAAAGATTAAAACATGGTGACTGACAGGAAAGCAGGGAGAGAGAAAGTGTGACAAAGTAAAAGAGTGAGAGGGGCATGTGTGGACAAGTGTGGTGTGGAGGGGGGTGAGTGAGGGACAGGTAGATATCTCAAGAGTCCTAGAGACTGGCAAATGGTACTCTCCTAGTCAGGAAGCCCCTGCTATCACCACAGGCACTCCCAGGCCATCTAGGCTTTGGGGCAGAACTCACACCATCTTATAGAGGGGTGCAATGGAGGCCAGGAGTACTGCCACACCAATATCCCGAGTGATCTTGAACGCTACCCCTGGACCTGTGCAGGAAGCCACTTGATAGCCATAACCCACATGAAACCACCCCCATTCCCTGGAAGTGAGCAGCAAAATGCCATGACACAAGCCCAAGACATCGACAGTGAGTGCATGCCAGACAGACCTCCCGTGCTGGATATCATCATGAGAGCTCAAACCTACCATCCTAGGATCCCACACTTCAGGTCCCTATGCTGTGAATGCAAGCCAGGCCAGGGATACCCAACACCCCACTCCATCCCTGTGGGGCAAATAGAAAGGACCCAAATAAATTGCAGCCTGGTGGGCAAGCCCTGCTCTGGCGAGCCCCTGTGCCAGCACACACTGCACCCTCAGCACAGACAAAGCCCAGTGTGGGCTACACCCCCAGCAGAGACAGAGCTTTTGGCCTGTGTGTGTCCTACACTCAGCACAGAGAGAGCCACAGCCTGGTGCACACCAGCCCCTGGAAAGACAGAGCCTTTGGCCAGTGTGTGATACACCTCAAGCAGAGACAGAATAATTGGCTAGTGCATGATCTACACCTGGCATATACACAGCCTGCAGTCAGTGTGCACTCTATCCCAGGCACCGGCACAGCTGTCACCAAAAGCACACCCTACCCCCAGCCCAAGTAAGAACTGCTAGTGCAACCTGGTGTGCCAAGCCACAAGTCACAGGTCCACGATGCAAGTGCTTTGCCAGAGGGACCAAGGGCATGATCCTGCCTTGTATGCTGAGGCCACACAGTCAGTTGTATGACAGAGGGTTCTGGACCCTCAAAGGGAGTTGCACAGCAGAGTAAATGTGCATGTTCCCTCACTGACCTCAAAAAATGGACAACTGAAGAAGCAGAACTATGAGAGAAAGGGGTACAATTCATAGCAGAGACAATAAAGGTGTGAAACTCAAGGCAGAGCCAGCCCATGTGTAGGCAAGTTCCAGACCATTAGACTGCTAGAGGTTTCAACCCTCAGATCCAAAGCAGGAAGCCAGAAAGATACAGCAAAAATGGGGGGGGGGGGACAAAGAACCAACTACCAAAAGAAAGAAAAGGTGGAATCACCAGAAAAAAACAAAATGCAATGGAGGCAGAAAATATGTCAGACAAAGAATTCAGAATAAGGGTCATGCAGTTTCTAAACTGGCTGGATCAGAAAATAAATAACATATGTGCTAGTAAGAATCAAGAGGAAATCAAGAATGATATTAATACAATAAAGAACAGTAGACGAGAAGAAGCAGAGGACCAAATCAGTGAGTTAGAAGACAGGGTTAAGAAAAACAAAACTAACCGATCTGAACAGCAGTTGGAGAAAAAAAATTAGAAAGCAGGAGGAAAACTTAAGGGAGCTTTGGGACAATGTGAAATGAATCAACATCTGTATAATAGGGGCGCCAGAAGGACAAGAAGAGGACCAAGGATTAGAAAACCTATGTGAAGAAATAATGGCAGAAAACTTTCCTGACTTGGGAAAGAAAAAAATAACTCAAGCATAGAGAATCCAAAACAAGGTGAACCCAAAAACACCAACGTGAAGACACATTATGATTACAACAACAAACATTGACAACAAAGGGAGAATCTTAAGGGCTATAAGAGAAAGATAGAAAGTTTCCTACAAGGAATCTCCCATTAGATTATCAAACTAGTTCTCAACAGAAACACATCAGGCCAAAAGAAAATGGAATGATGCAAAGCAAGGAACTGAATCCAAGAATATTCTATCTAGCAAGGCTATCATTCAAAATTGTAGAGTAAATCAAACTTTGCAGACAAAAACATGCTAAGAGAGTTTATTACTACCAAGCCAGCAATGCAAGAAATACTAAAGGACTGTTGTAAAAGAAAAAAATAGGAAAGAAGATGGGACAGAGGCATAAAGAATAAACATGGTGACAAAAAAGTGATTATAAATAATAACCTTAAATGTAAATGGATTAAATGCTCTAATAAAAAGAAATCATATGGCTGAATTGCTAAAAAAAAAAAAAAACATGACCTATATATGTTGTCTATAAGATATCCATTTTGGAACAAAGGACTCACACAAACTGAAATTGAAGGGATGGAAAAAAAATTTCAGGTTAATGGAAATGAATAAAAAGCTTAGGTAGCCGTACTTACATCTGAGAAAAATAGAACTCAAAGTGAAGGCCATAACAAGAAATAAGGATGGTAAACAAATGTGTAACCAATATAGGAATATCCAAATACATTAAAAAAACTTCTGGAATATATCAAGGGTGAGATCTACAGCAATGTAATCATAGTATGGGACTTAAATACCCCATTGATATCACTGGATAAATCTTCTAGACAAAAACATTAACAAAGAAACAAGAATCCCAAATGACTCACTAGATCAGATAGAACTAATTGACATCTTCAGAACATTTCACCCCAACGCCACAGAATATACATTCTATTCAAGTGCACATGGGACATTTTCAAAGATAGACCACATATTGAGACACAGGCAAAGTCTATTAAAATTCAAAAGACTGAAATCATATCAAGCATCTTCTCAGAACACAATGGCATAAAATTAGAAATCAGCTACAATAAAAATAATTTTAAAAAATCAAATACTTGGAAACTAAATAACATGCTATTAAGCAATGATTGGATTAACAAAAAGATAAAAGAATAAATTTTTTTAAAATCCTGGAAACAAATGACAGTGAAAACACAACAATCCAAAATCTATGGGACACAGAGAAAGCAGTCCTGAGTGGGAAGTTCATAGCAGCACTACAGCCCCAACTCAAAAAATAAGAAAAATTGGTAGTAAATTATCTAACCCTACAACTTAAAGAATTAAAAAGGGAGCAACAAGAAATGCCCAGAGTAAGCAGAATGAAGGAAGTAATAAAGATCAGAGCAGAAGTAGATGACACAGAGACAAAAACAATAAATAAAACTAAGATCTGTTTCTTTGAAAGGATAAACAGGATTGATGAACCACTAGCCAAGCTAACCCAAAAGCAAAGAGAGAGGACCGAAATAAACAGAATCAGAAATGAAAGAAGCAAAATAAGAGACCCCACAGAAATACAAAGGATTGTAAAACAAATAATATGAACAACTCTATTCCAACAAACTGTACAACCTAGATGAATGAAAATATTCCTAGAAAATACAATATTCCAATACTTGAATCAAGTAGAATAGAAAAATCTGAATAGGCCAATAATTATGGAGAAAATTGTACCATTGATCAAAAAACTTCCAGCAAACAAAAGCCTTGGGCCAGAAGGCTTCACAGGAGATGTTTACCAAATATTCAAAGAAGAACTAAAATCTACTCTCCTCAGATTATTTCAAAAAATTCAAGATCTTTCTCTGAAGCCAGCATTGCCCTAATCAAAAACAAGGCAAGACACTACAAAGAAAGATAATCACAGACCAATATCCCCGAAGAACATAGATGTTAAAATTTCCCCCATAATTCTAGCAAATCAGATCCACCATTACATTAGAAATATCATACATCATGACCAAGTGGGCTTTATTCCAGGGATGCAAGGATGATATAACACCCACAAATCAATAAATGTTATACATCACACACAAAAATTGAGAAACAAAAATCACACGATTATATCAATTGATGCAGAAAAAGGTATTTGACAAAAATCCAACACCCATTTGTGTTAAAAATTTTTAGCAACGTAGGAATAGAGCAATAATACCTCAACATAAAAAAGCCTTATCTGACAAAACTATAGTCAAAATTATACTCTCTGGGCAAAAACTAAAACCATTTTTTCTAAGAACCAGAACAAGACAGTGGTGTCCACTTTCACTTCTGTTTGACATAGTACTGGAAATGCTAGCTATAGTGATCAGACAAGAAGAACAAAAAAAAAAGACATCCAAAATTGAAAAGAAGAAGTAAAACTTCCATTATTTTTTTGATGACATGATATTGTATGTAGAAAACCCTAAACACTCCACCAAAAAAGCTACTAGACTTAATAAGTGAATTTGGCAATGTAGCAGGATATAAAATTAAAACCCAGAAGTGTATGGCATTTTTTTAGAAAATAATTTCTATTTTTATTTTTATCTTTATTGTTCAGTTTATTAATTACATTGTTCCCCATTTCCCCCCCCCCATATAGCTCACCTCCACCCGGTACCCATACCATCCTCTGCCCTCACATCCCCCCCAATGTCCTCTCCCATAGTTGCATGATTTTTGTCCAGTCTTGCTACACTTCCCACACCCCTTTATTCCCCAAGAATTGTCAGAACATGCCCTCTTTATGTCCATGATTCTGTTATAGTCACCAGTTTATCCTGTTCATCAGATTATTAATTCACTTGATTTTTAGATTCATTTGTTGATAGATGTGTTTTTGTTGTTCATAATTTATATTTTTACCTTTTTCTTTTTCCTCTTCATAAAGAATATCTTTCAGCATTTCATATAATATTGGTTTGGTGGTGATGAACTCCTTCAGCTTTTTCTTATCTGTGAAGCACTTTATCTGACCTTCAATTCTGAATGATAGCTTTGCTGGATAGAATAATCTTGGTTTTAGATTCTTGCTATTCATCAGTTTGAATATTTCTTGCCACTCCCGTCTGGCCTGCATCATTTCTGTTGAGAAATCCGCTGACAGTCGTATTGATGCTCTCTTATAGGTAACTAACTGTTTTTCTCTTGCTGCTTTTAATATTCTCTCTTTATATTTTGCTCTTGGCATTTTATTTATTATGTCTCTTGGTGTGATCCTCTTGGATTCCTATAGTTTGGGGTTCTGTGCACTTCTTGGGCTTTTAAGTCAATTGCGTTCACCAGGTGGGGTAAGTTTTTGGTCACTATTTCCTCAAGTAGGTTTTCATTATCTTGCTCTCTCTCTTTTTCTGGCACCCCCATAATTCGGATGTTGGTATGCTTGAGGTTGTCCCAGAGGCCCCTTACACTATATTCAATTATTTGGATTCTTTTTGCTTCTTGCTTTTCTGGCTGAGTGGATTTTGCTTCTTCGTATTTCAAATCTCTGACTTGGTTCTTGCAGTCCTCTGGACTGCTTTTAGGACTTTGTGTAATATTTTTTATTTCAGACAGTGTATGCTTAATTTCTAGTTGGTCCTTTTTCATATCCTCATAGGTCTTGTTCATTTCCTCATAGGTCTTGTTAATTTCCTCGTAGTTCTCATTAAGTTCATACACCTTTTCTAGGAGCCTCTTGAAAAAACTTATTACTGTGGTTTTGAACTCTATGTCCAGTCATCTTTTTTCCTCCATTTCTTTCACACCTGATTTCTTTCCATTTCTCTGCATTGTGGCTGCTGTCCTGAGTTGGTCCATTAGCTTTGTGTGGTAGATGTTCTCTAAGGGACAGTGGCTCAGCCTCCCCAGTTACCTGAGGTGGATACTCTTACTGCAATCCTTTATGGGTTGTACAGTATTGTTGAAGTTAAGCCCAGCTTATTGTTGTTAGCACTAGGAAGGTTTGACCTCCCAGCCAATTGGCTGTGAAGGTAGTCTGTGTTCAGGTTGGATGGGTGGAGCCTCCAGGCTGAGCAAGCAGTGTCAGCTCCTCCCTATGCAGCGCCTGGGTCTCCGTGCCGGGTGGTAATGGCTGCACACCCCTCCAAGAGAAAGCCGCTGCTGGTCTCCACCTGTTACCAGACAACTCTGCCTCTCCCCAAATGAGTCTGCACAACCAAAGTCTCACCTAGGGTTGTAAAGCAAAGCAGTCCGGTGGTCTCTCAAATGAGGGAGCAAGTCACCAGTCCTCTCTGCGCAATCATGCACTCTGTCCCCAATTTACACACAAACTGCTGTTCCAAGTTTACTCACACACTCCTCAAATTAACAGACCTCAGCCCTGCCCGTGTTTTAGCATGCCTTCCCTGAACCTCGTACCTCGCCTGGAACTTAAGAGTCAGTACAGTGGGGTGCCTCCGCCCTCCCTGTTGGAGAAAATCAGCCGGGTATGCTGCAGCCTGCCCTTTACTGCTCCCATGCGCATGGCTTCGAACCTCTCTCCACGCATATCTTCAAGGCTGCGCTTCGCCGCTCCTCTGATTACAGTGTCCTATCTTTATTTTTATTTGTGGAATTTTCACTTAGGCAGCTTTCTGGTGATTCTGGATGATGTTTGTTTTGTTGTTAAGTTGTAGTTTTGTAATTGTTGTGTGGGGCAACAAGATAGGTGTTTAGCTATGCCACCATCTTGGTTCCTCCCCTCGTATGGCATTTTTTATACACCAAAAATGAACTCACATAAAGAGAAACTAAAAAAAAAATCCCATTCAGCATTGCAACAACAAAAATTAAGATACTTAGGAATAAACTTAACTAAGGAGGTAAAAGACCTGTACTTAGTAAACTACAGGACATTGAAAAAAGAGATAGAGGAAGATATAAACAAGTGGAAGAATGTGTCTTGATCATGTATTGGTAGAATCATATTATCAAAATGTCTATACTACCCCAAACAATCTATATATTCAACACAATTCTCATTAAAATACCAATGGAATATTTCACAGACTTAGAACAAACTCTCCAAAAATGTATATGGAATAAAAAAGACCCCCAATAGCTACAGAAATCTTGAATAAAAAAGAACCAAGTGGGAGGGATCACAATACCAGACATCAAGTTATACTACATAGCCACTGTTCTCTAAACATTGTGGTACTTGTGCAAGAACAGACACTTACTAATGGATAGAGCAGAGTATCCAGCAATCGACCCAAAACAGTATGCTCAATTGATATTTGACAAGGAACAATGGAGACAAGACAGCCTCTTCAATAAATTGTGTTGGGAAAATTGGACAGATACTTACAAAAAAATGAAACTTGACTACTAACTTACACCATACACACAAAAATAAATAAAATAGGACCAAAGACTTAAATGTAAAATGGGAAACCATAAAATATTATAAAAATAAATATGCAGCAAAGTATCAGCTATAGCTCATAGCAATATGTTTACTTACACAACTCTTAGGACAATGGAAACAAAGGAAAAATAAACAAATGGGACTACATCAAAATAAAAAGCTTCTGCACAGCAAAAGGAACCTCAACAAGGGAACAATATAGTTCCCTGCATGGAAGAATATATTTGCCAAAGTGACATTTGATAAGGGTTTAATCAGCAAAATATATAGCCAACTCATACAACTTAACAAAAGGAAGATAAACAATACAATAAAAAAGGGCAAACTGCCTTTATAGACACTTTTTGAAAGTGGATACACAGAAGGGAGAAAATGGTGGTGAAATAGACTGACACATCACCGGCCTTGTCCCAGAGCAGACAGAGGGAGCAGCTGAGGGTCACGGGGGGAGTATTGTTGGTGAGTTGGGGAACAGCTGTGCTCTAGGAGAAGGTGGGGGGCTGCTGGACAGGCCTCCCCTGACCGAGAAGCCCCCAGTGCTGTTGGGTTCTCTTGCGGAACCACCAACTCGGGAAGAGATCGCACCATCTTGAAGGGGAAGGTCCTGAAAATCAACAGTTGTGGCACCCACCAAAAGGCTGAGAGCCTCAGAACACCGGTTCCCAATTAGCAAAACCATGCGGATTCAGAGGAGCTCTGCACTCCTCCACGGAAAGGTCAGATTTCGCCTGGGATTGGGTTGGGTTCTTACTACCTACAGGGGAGAGAAACGGACGCTCTGAAGAAGCTGGAGGAACAGGGGAAGTTGGCACCTGAAAAAAATGGCTGTTGGGGTTGGAGCAATTCATGAATGTGGAAGGGGGTACTCACAGCTGATAACAGAAGGGATCCCTAGAAAGCAGTCCATTTAGATCAGACAAAAAAAGACAGTCCAAAAATTTTAGAAGTGTGCTGGCTACTAAACCCAAACGGGGAAAGGAGTCTGTGCAGACATACTTGCAGACCCGGAGTTTGCACACTTGGGTTTTTTCTTCTCCAAATCCATTCTTCTGAGTACTAAACCCATAGCATAGAATCAACTAGTGGGGGGCACCCTGGGATACTACAGGGGAGAGCTGTTTTTCTTGAACCTGGGGATCAGAGCAGGAAGTCACCATTAGAGAGCCAGCTCTGGGGCAGCACAATCCCACAAATTAGTATTGAGTACCACAGGGGTAGCAGGATCTTAGATCAGGCTAGAGAGGACCTGGAGGTCAATCCAGAAACACTGCCACCCAGGAGCTGAATCACAAATGACTCTTGTGTAACAAAATTAAGGAATCATTTTTATTACTACTATTATGTCACCTTTTTAAAAATTAATTAATTTTTTGCAGTATAACTTATATTTAATAGTAGTACATTTAAGTGTCATTTTATTTTCTCTTTATTCTACTTTGAGATTAGTATTCTACAGTCTATTTTCATCTTTTCTTTAGAATTTTTTTTACTCTATCTTAACCCCACCTTTATGCCACCACTCTTTTGCTAACCTTTCCCCATTTGATGTCTTGTTTCTCTTACCCTTTTCCTGCTTTAGATTTTCATTATTCTTTCTTTTTATCAACTGATAAAATTCCCCATACTTATATATCTAATCTCCAACTCCCTTCTCCAAGTCCATACACACCTTTCTCTTCTCTGTCTTCAATATCCTAAATTGTTTTTCTCTCTGTCCGGTTGTTGTTTATGTGACTATTGATTACATCGATTTTTTATGCTTCTTTGGGATATTGGTTTGCTTATTTTTTCTTTTGGTTTGTTTTGTGTTTGTTTGTTGTTGTTGTTTTCTTTGATTTTTTGTTAGGTTTTTGCTTCTGTTTTCCCTCACCTCACTTGATATTAGTTGTTGTTTGTAGTTTGTATTAATCTCCAGGTAATTGTTGCTGGCATTTGTTGGGATTAGTGGCTGTCCTGTAAGTGTTTTCTCCCCATATATATAGTTTGTTCCCCTTTTCTTTATTATACTCTTTTTCCCCTTTCCCCAATTTCATTTTGTCATTATTTTCTTTGTTTGTTTTGTGTGTGTGTGTGTGTGTGTGTGTGTGTGTGTGTTTTCTTTCTCTCTCTCTTCTTCTCACCTATCCCCTAATTTGCCTTTATCTAGCGATCACCTTTATTTGGAGTTACCAACACAGTGAATACATCCCTGATCAGTGCCTGGTGCATTGCACCTGGTTGTGTTGTATTTTGTGTCTTTAAACCAATGCAGGACAGAGAGAACTACATAACCAGACACCTGGAGAAGAGAGATGATAGAGAGACAAAGAAACACAAAACATATGAAAGAAAATAAGCCTCAACAGAAAAGGAAATAAACAAAATGGAGGCAAGCAGCCTGTCAGAGAAAAAATGCAGAGAAATGTTCATAAGGTGGCTGAAAAGAATGGATGACAAACTTGACAATATGAGTAAGAACCAATAGGAAATGTAGAAGAACCAAGGGAAATGAAGAAGAGCCAAGAAGAAATGAAAAGTGACATCACTGTGGTCAAGAACACAATAGAAAGCTTCAAGAGTAGACTGGAAGAAAGAGAGGACCACATCAGTGAGCTAGAAGATACGGTAGGAAAAATACCCAAATAGAGCAGCTTCTAGGGAAAAAAATTAAAAATCAGGAGGAGAGCCTAAGGGAAATTTGGAACAACAAGAAACAAAGCAACATCCACATAATAGAGCTTTCAGAAGGACAGTAAACTGAGCAAGGAATAGAAAACCTCTTTGAAGAAATAATGACAGAAAACATCCCTGACATAGGAAAAAAATACACACAAATCCAAGAAGCTTACAGAGTGCCAAGTAAAATTAACACCAAAAGACCGATGCTATGGCACATTATAATTAAATTGGCAAACATTAACGACAAAATAATGAGAGAGACAGAAAGTCACCTGCAAAGGAGCCCACATCAGACTAGCAACTGATTTCTCAACAAAAACTCACCAAGTCAGAAGGGAATGGAATGAAATATACATAATCGTGCAAAGGAAGGTCTGATTCCTAGAACACTCTACTCAGAAAGGCTATCAATCAAAATTGAAGATCAAATCAGGAGCTTCATAGACAAAACATGACTAAGGCAATTCATTACCACCAAACCAGCAATGCCAGAAATGCTAAAGGGTCTGCTGTAAAAAGAAATAGGAAGCGAAGAAGGAACACAGGGGTAAAGAACAAAAATGGTGACAAATAAGTACCTATCAATAACTTTAAATGTAACTGGATTAAATGCTCCAATCAAAAGACATAGGGTAAGGGAGAACCAACATGGCGGCATAGGTAAACACCTATCTTGCTGCCCCACACAGCAATTTCAAAACTACAACTTAACGAAAGAACAAACACCATCCAGAATCACCAGAAAGCCGGCTGAGTGAAAATTCCACAAATAAAAGGCAAGACAGGACACTGTGACTCAGAGGATCGGCTGAGGACAGCGTTGAAGAGACACGTGGAGACAGGTTTGGAGTGCGCGCCAGCGAATAGGACGGGCGGCTGAAAACTCGGCCAGTTTTCTTGAACGGGGGAGACAAAGACGTCCCACTAGACTGATTCCGCAGCTCTGGGTGAAGTCCAGGACACCCACAATCATACTGGGTAAAAACTGGACAGTGGGAGGGCACGCTGAAGCTCAGGTGCTGCAGTGGCCTGCTGGCTTGTGGAAAAGGCAAGCTTGTGCGGAGTGCGCATGAACTTGGGAACAGCGCAGCTGCATGACCGTGCAAAGAGCACACATGACTTGCTCTCTCATTCGAGAAACCATCAGACTGCAGTGGGATTTCTTGTTGTTTGTTGATGGTTTCTTTTGCTGTGAGAAAGCTTTTATTTTTATGTCCCATTTGTTTATTTTCTCTTGGTTTCCATTGCTCTAGGAGCCATATCATTGAAGAAGTTCCTGCGGCATATGTCTGAGGTTTTTCTGCCTGTGGATTCCTCTAGTATTTTTATGGTTTCCCTTCTTATGTTTCAGTCTTTGATCCATTTTGAGTCGATTTTTGTGTATGGTGTAGGTTGATAGCCTAGTTTCATTTTTTTTGCATGTATCTGTCCAATTTTCCCAGTACCATTTGTTGAACAGATTATTTTGACGCCATTTTATGTTCATGCCTCCTTTGTCAAATATTAATCGGGCGTAGTGGTTTGGGTCGAATTCTGGGTTTTCTATTCTATTCCATTGATCTATATGTCTGTTCTTGTGCCAGGGGCTTTGTAATACAGCTTTAAATCTGTTATTGAGATCCTACCTACTTTGTTCTTCTTTCTCAGGATTGCTGCAGGTATTTGGGGTCTTTTTTTGTTCCAGATGAATGTTGGGAAAATTCATTGCAAATCAGTGAAATCATAGGTATTTTAATGGGGATTGCATTGAATCTGTAGATTTGTTGGGTAATATGGACATTTTGATGATGTTGATTCTACCAATCCATGAACACGGTATGTTCTTCCATCTATTTATGTCTTCCTCTAGCTCTTTTTTCGTGTCCTGTAGTTTTTCGCATACAGGTCTTTTATCTCCTGAGTTAAGTTTATTCCCAGGTATCTTAATTTTTTTGTGTGTGATGGTAAATGGGATTGCTTTTTTTAGTTTCTATTTCTATAAGTTCACTATTGGTGTAAAGGAATGCCGTAGATTTCTTAGTATTAATTTTGCATCCTGCTACTTTGCCAAATTCATTTATTAAGTCTAGTAGATTTTTGATGGAGTCTTTAGGGTTTTCTATGTATAATGTCATGTCATCTGCAAATAATGACAGTTTCACTTCCTCCTTTCCAATTTGAATGCCTTTTATTTTTTCTTCTTGTCTGATCGCAATGGCTAGTACTTCCAGTACTATGTTGAACAGGAGTGGTGAGAGTGGGAATCCTTGTCTTGTTTCTGTTCTTAGGGGAAATGGTTTCAGTTTTTGTGCATTGAGTATGATGTTGGCTGAGGGTTTTTCATATATAGCTTTCATTATGTTGAGGTATGTATGATCCTTCTATTCCCACCTTGTTGAGCGTTTTAATCAAGAAGGGTGTTGGATTGTGCAAATGCTTTTTTCTGCATCAATTGATATGATTATGTGATTTTTATCTCTCAGTTTGTTTATGTGATGTATCACATTTATTGATTTGCAGATATTGAACCATCCTTGCATGCCTGAGATAAATCGTACTTGGTTATGGTGTATGATCTCTGTGATGTACTGCTGGATCCGATTTGCTAGAATTTTGTTGAGGATTTTGGCATCTATGTTCACGAGGGATATTGGCATATAATTCGCTTTCATTGTGTTGTCTTTATCTGGTTTTGGTATTAGGGTGATGCTGGCTTCATAGAATGAGCTAGGGAGTGTTCCTTCCACTTGAATTTTTTGGAATAGTCTGAGGAGGATAATTGTTCTTCCTTGAATGTTTGGTAAAACTCCCCAGTGCAGCCGTCTAACCCTGGGATTTTGTTTGCTCGGAGCTTTTTGATGACTGTTTAAATTTCTCCCATATCTATCGGCCTACTGAGATTTTTAGAATCTTCTCTATTGAGTTTTGGAATTTTGTATTTTTCTACGAATATGTCCATTTCTTCTAGGTTGTCTAGTTTGTTTGAGTAGTGTTGTTCATAGTATTTTTTAGCAATCCTTTGTATTTCAGTGGGGTCTGTTGTTATTCCGCCTCTCTCATTTCAGATTTTGTTTATTTGATTCCCCTCTCTTTGCTTCTTGGTGAGCGTGGGTAGAGGTTCATCAGTCTTTTATATCCTTTCAAAGAACTAGCTCTTGGTTTCATTGATCTTTTGTATTGTTTTTTTTTTTAATTTCTAGGTCATTTATTTCTGTTCTGATCTTTATTATCTCCTTCCTTCTGCTCACTCTGGGCTTTTCTTGTTGCTCTCTTCCTAATTCTTTGAGTTGTAGAGTTAGTTTATTTACTACCATTTTTTCTGATTTTTTAAAATCTTTATTGTTCAGTTTATTAATTACATTGTTTCCCCTTTTTATCCCCCTATAGCTTCCCTCCACCCTGTACCTATCCCACCCTCCACCCTCCCCTCCCCCTCCCCACTGTCCTCTCCCATTGTTGCTAGATTTTTGTCCAGTCTCTTGCTGCACTTCCCACAACCCTTTTCTCCCCAAGAATTGTCAGTCCATTCCCTCTCTATGTCCATGTCTCTGTTATATTCACCAGTCTATCCTGTTCAACAGCCTATCAATTCACTTGATTTTTATGTTCATTTGTTGATAGATGTGTATTTGTTGTTCATAATTTTCATCTTTACCTTTTTCTTCTTCCTCTTCTTAAAGAATATCTTTCAGCATTTCATATAATGTTGGTTTGGTGGTGATGAACTCCTTTAGCTTTTTCTTATCTGCGAAGCACTTCATCTGACCTTCAATTATGAATGATATCTTTGCTGGATAGAGTAATCTTGGTTGTAGATTCTTGCTGTTCATCACTTTGAATATTTCTTGCCACTCCCGTCTGGCCTGCATCGTTTCTGTTGAGAAATCCGCTGACAGTCATATGGGTGCTCCCTTATAGGTAACCAACTGTTTCTCTCTTGCTGCTTTTAATATTCTCTCTTTGTCTTTTGCTCTTGCCATTTTAATTATGATGTGCCTTGGTGTGCTCCTCTTAGGGTTCCTATATATTGGGGTTCGGTGCACTTCTTGGACTCCTAAGTCAATTTCTTTCACCAGGTGTGGGAAGTTTTCAGTCACTATTTCTTCAAATAGGTTTTCATTGTCTTGGCCTCTCGCTTTTTCTGGCACCCCTATAATTCGGATGTTGGTATGCTTGAGGTTGTCCCAGAGGCCTCTTACACTATCTTCAATTTTTTGGATTCTTTTGGTTTCTTGCTTTTCCAGCCGAGTGGATTTTACCTCTTTGTATTTCAAATCTTTAACTTGGTTCTTGGGGTGCTCCAGGGCACTTTCAGGTCTTTGTATAATATTTTTTGTTTCAGTCAGTGTACGCTTAATTTCTGGTTCGTCCTTTTTCATATTCTTGAGAGTCTGCTTTATATCCTTGAGGGTTTCTTTCATTTCCACGTTGGTCTTGATCATTTCTTTGCAGCTCTCGTTTATATCCTGGAGGGTGTTGTTCATTTTATGTAGGACTCATTCATTTCCTTTGTGGTCTTGCTTATTTCCTTATAGGCCTCGATCTTTTGTTGGAGCCTCTTAAAAAACCCTATAACCGTGGTTCTGAATTCCATGTCCAGTCGTTTTTTCCCCTCCATTTCTTTCACATCTGATTTCTTTCCATGTTGCTGCACGGTGGCTGCTTCCCTGAGTTGGTCAATTAGCTTTGTGTGGTAGACTTCCTACTAGGGATAGTGGCTCAGCCTCCCCAGTTACCTGAGGTGGATATGGGCTGCACAGTCTTGCTGAAGTTAAGCTCAGTTAATCGTTGTTAGCACTTGGAGGGTTGACCTCCAGGCCAATTGTCTGTGAAGCTCAGCTGTGCTCAGGTTGGGTGGGCGGAGCCTCCGGGCCAAGCAGACAGCGTTAGCTCCGTCCTATGCGGCGCCAGGGACTCTGTGCCGGGGGCAATGGCCTCCAGCACCTCTGAGAGAGAGCCGCTACGGAGCTCCACCGGCTGCTGGTTGCCGGGGAATTCAGACTTTCCCAAAATGAGTCTGCATGCGCAATGTCTCACCCAGGGTCGTAAAACAAAGCAGTCTGACGGTTTTCCGAATGAGAGGCAAGGCGCGGTGCGCTCTCTGCGCCGTCACACAGCCGAGCTGTTCCCGCGGAAGCTGCCTTCTCCACAAGCCGGGAGACCCGGCAGCACCTGAGCTTCGGCGTGCCCTCCCACTGTCCAGTTTTCACCCCGTGTGATAGTGTGTTCTCTGGACTTCACCCAGAGCTGGAGAATCAGTCCAGTGGGACGCCTTTGTCTCCCGGTTGGAGAAAACTGGCCGGTTTTCAGCCGCCCGGCCTCTCCGCGGCGCGCACTCCAAACCTCTCTCCGTGCGAATCTTTCAACGCTGTTCGCCGCCGCTCCTCCGAGTCACAGTGTCTTATCTTCACTTTTATTTGTGGAATTTTCACTCGGCGAGCTTTCAGGTGATTCTGGAAGGTGTTTGTTCTTTCGTTAAGTTGTAGTATTAAAATTGCTGATTATGACGGCAAGATAGTTGCTTTGCCTTTGCCAACATCTTAGTTCTCTCTTTTTCTGATTTTTGAGGTAGGTTTGTAGAACTATAAATTTCCCTCTTAAGACTGCTTTCATTGTGTCCCATAGATTTTGGATTGTTGTGTTTCGGTTGTCATTAGTTTTCAGGATGCTTTTAATTTCTTCTTTGATTTCATTGATAACCCAATCATTGTTTCATAGCATGCTATTCAGTTTCCAAGTGGTTGAGATTTTTGGATTGTTTTTATTGTAATTTATTTCTAATTTTATGGCATTGTGATCTGAGAAGATGCTTAGTATAATTTCAATCTTCTTGAATTTTGGGAGACTTTGCTTGTGACCCAATATGTGGTCTATTTTTGAATATGTCCCATGAGCATTTGAGAAGAACGTATATTCTGTGGCTTTTGGGTGAAATGTTCTGAAGATGTCAGTTAAGTCCATCTGTTCTAGTGAATCATTTAGGATTGCTGTGTCTTTTCTGATTTTTTGTCTCGAGTATTTATCCAGTGATGTCAGTGGTGTATTAAAGTCCCCTACGATGATTGTATTGTTGTTGATCTCTCCATTGATATTTTCTAAGAGTATTGTTATGTATTTGGGTGCTCCTGTGTTGGGTGCATATATGTTTATCAGGGTTATATCCTCTTGTTGTATCGATCCCCTTAATATTATAAAGGGGCCTTCCTTATCTCTTGATATGGCATTTACTTTAAGGTCTATTTTGTCAGATATAAATATTGCTACCCCAGCTTTCCTTTCATTTTCATTTGCCTGAAAGTTATTTTCTCATCCCTTCGCTTTCAATCTGTGTGAGTCTCTTGTTCTGAGGTAGGTCACTTGTAGACAGCATATAAATGGGTTGTGTTTTTTCATTCATTCAGCCACACGGTGTCTTTTGACTGGGGTATTTATTCTGTTTACGTTTAAATTTATAACTTAAAAATCAGGATGGCGGCATAGGTAAAACACCTATCTTGCCGTCATACACAACAATTTTAAAACTACAACTTAATGAAACAACAAACACCGTCCAGAATAATCAGAAAGCTGGCCTAGTGAAAATTCCACAAATAAAAGTGAAGATAAGACACTGTGACTCGGAGGAGCAGCTGAGGACAGCGTTGAAGATTCACGCAGAGAGAGGTTTGGAGTGCCCGCCAGCGGGTTAGGCGGGCGGCTGAAAACCGGCCAGTTTTCTCGAATGGGGAGACAAAGACGTCCCACTGGACTGACTCTCCAGCTCTGGGAGAAGTCCAGGGAACCCACTATCATACGGGGTAAAAACTGGACAGTGGGAGGGCACACTGAAGCTCGGGTGCTGCAGGAGTATGCTGGCTTGTGGAGAAGGCAAGCTTGCGCATGAACTTGGGAACAGCGCAGCTGCCTGACCTAGTGGAGAGCGCTCGCGAATTGCTCTCTCATTCAGAAAACCATCAGACTGCTTTGTTTTACGACCCTGTGTGAGAAGTTGGGTGTGAAGACTCATTTGGGGAGAGTCTGAATTGCCTGGCAGCCGGTGGAGCTCCACAGCAGCTCTCTCTCAGAGGTGCTGGTGGCCATTGCCCCCAGCACAGAGTCCCTGGGGCCACAGAGGGTGGAGCTAATGCTATCTACTTGGCCCGGAGACTCCACCCATCCAACCTGAGCACAGCTGAGCTTCACAGACAATTGGCCTGGAGGTCAACCCTTCCAAGTGCTAACAACAACAATTAACTTGAGCTTAACTTCAGCAAGACTGTGCAACCCATATCCACCTCAGGTAACTGGGGAGGCTGAGCCACTGTCCCTAGTAGGACATCTACCACAAAAAGCTAATTGAACAACTCAGGGAAGAAGCCACCATGCAGAGACATGGAAAGAAATCAGATGTGGAAGAAATGGAGGGAAAAAAATGACTGGACATGGAATTCAAAACCACGGTTATAGGGCTTCTCAAGAGGCTCCTACAAAAGGTCGATACCTATAAGTAAATAAGCAAGACCGACAAGGAAATGAATGAGTCCTACAAGGAAATGAACAAGACCCTCAAGGATATGAATGAGACCTGCAAGGAAATGAATAAGACCAACGTGGAAATGAATGAGTCCTACAAGGAAATGAAGGAGACCCTCAAGCATATGAAGGAGACTCTCAAGGATATGAAAAAGGACCAATCAGAAATTAAGCATACACTGACTGAAATAAAAAAATATTATACAAAGACCTAAAAGTGCTCTGGAGCACCCCAAGAACCAAGTTAAAGATGTGAAATACAAAGCGGTAAAATCCACTCAGCTGAAAAAGCAAGAACCCAAAAGAATCCAAAAAATTGAAGATAGTGTAAGGGGCCTCTGGGACAACCTCAAGCATACCAACATCCGAATTATAGGTGTGCCAGAAAAAGAGAGAGAGCAAGACAATGAAAACCTATTTGAAGAAATAGTGATGGAAAACTTCCCACACCTGGTGAAAGAAACTGACTTAGGAGTCCAAGAAGCACACCAAACCCCAATATATAGGAACCCTAAGAGGATCATACCAAGGCACATCATAATTAAAATGCCAAGAGCAAAAGACAAAGAGAGAATATTAAAAGCAGCAAGAGAAAAACAGTTAATTACCTATAAGGGAGCACCCATATGATTGTCAGAAACGGTGCAGGCCAGATGGGAGTGTCAAGAAATATTCAAAGTGATGAATAGCAAGAATCTACAACCAAGAATACTCTATCCAGCAAAGCTATCATTCAGAATTGAAGGTCAGATAAAGTGCTTCGCAGATAAGAAAAAGCTAAAGGACTTCATCACCACCAAACCAATATTATATTTAATGCTGAAAGATATTCTTTAAGAAGAGAAAGAAAAAAAAAGATAAAAGTGTAAATTATGAACAACAAATACACATCCATCAACAAATGAATCTAAAAATCAAGTCAATTAATAAGCTGATGAACAGGATAAACTAGTGAATGTAACAGAATCATGGACATAGAGAGGGAATGGACTGACATTTCTTGGGGAGAAAGAGGGTGTGGGGAGTGCAGCAAGAGACTGGACAAAAATCATGCAACTATGGGAGAGGACAGTGGATGGGGGTGAGGGCGGAGGGTGGGATGGGTACCAGGTGGAGGGGAGTTATAGGGGGGAAAAGGGAACAATGTAATTAATAAAATGAACAATAAAGATAAAAAATAAAAATAAATAAATTTATTACTGAAAGGTATTTTTTTTGCATTCATATCTATTTTTGTGTCTGAATTTCTTCTTACCTATTTATTTCTTCTTTTTACAGTATTCCCTTTAGCATTTCTTGCATTGCTGGTTTGGTGGTGCTAAACTCCCTTAGCCTCTTTTTGTCTGTGAAGCTCCTGATCTCACCTTCAATTTTGATTAATAGTCTTGCTTGATAGAGTATTCTTGGATTCAGTCCTTTGCTTTGCAACATTTTATATACCTCCTTCCAATTCATTCTAGCCTGATGTGTTTCTGTTGAGAAATCATTTGATAAACTGATGGGATTCGTTTTTAGGTAACTTTCTGTCTCACTTTTGCTCCCTTTAAGATTCTTTCTTTTAATTGATATTTGCCATAGAAACTATGACATTGCTTGGTGTTGGTCTTTTGGAGTTGATCCTGCTTGGGACTCTCTGTACTTGTGTAACTTTTTTCTTCCCCATATCTGGGAATATTTCCATCATTATTTCTTCAAGTAGATTTTCTAATTCTTGGTGCTCTTCTTCTCCTTCTAGCAGCTCTATTATACATATGTTACTTTGTTTCATGTTGTCCAAAAGCTCCCTTAGGCTTTCTTCCTGTTTTTTAATTTTTTTCTCCAATTGCTGTTCAGTTTGAGCTTGTTTCTGTACCTGATCTTCTAACTCACTAATTTGGTCCTCTGCTTATTCTAGTCTACTGTTGAAACTTTCCATGATGTTTTTTATTGTAGCTCTATCATTTTTCATTTCTCCCTGATTCTTACACAGGTTTTGCATTTTCTCATCCATCCGATGTATAAATTTCATGACCATTACTCTGAATTCTTTTTCAGTCATGGTGCAAGCTTCAGTTTCACTAATTTCCTTTCTTTGCGACTCCTCATTTTCTTTCTTCTGGGTATTGTGTCGTCTCCCCATTCTATCACCAGAAGGTTCAATTTTGAGTTGTGTGGACCTGGGCTGTGTGCCATGGGAAATTCGCACCACCTGAGTATCACTGAAGTGCTCCGACACTAGGGTGTGTGGGTGCTGTGGGTTGGTGGGAAACAGGCTTTCCAAGGGTCCGTGTTCCCGGCATTCTGTGTGGTATTGTGTGCATACTTAGAATCAGGGACCCTGCCTGCACCATGCTCTGGCGTGTATTGAAAATGGTACCAGGAGTCAATTTCCCTGTGTCTGCAGCAAGAATAGAGTATCAGATTCTGTTGCCTTGTGAGGTTTCTCGTTGAGGGTCAGGGTCCCCGTGTGTGCATGCACCAAGATTTGGAGTCACTGGCTCTTAGTGTGGATGTGCTGTGAGTTAGGGATTCCAGGCACATAAGATAAGAAACAGTCAAGTCAGTTGTGCTCAGTGCTGCCTCTTGCTCGGATAATTTGGGTCTTGATCACCATGGGGGACTGGGTTGCACAATAGATCTGTGGTGTGCCTGCACTGTGGAAGACTGACTTCCATGAGTGTTTGCTCTGTAACCAGGTCAGGTGGCACTAACACCCTGTTAGTTTGCTCACCCAGTTGCAATTGCATTACAGGGGGCCACCTCCAGTCTCTCAAGTTCCCTTAGCAGTACTGAGGCCCATAAGCGAGCTTTCAAGCTCCACGGCCCTATTCCCTGTCTGGGAGTTTCGGCCACAGGCATGTGCAGGAGCGCAGAGCGTGTTCTCAAGCTCAAGACCCCCTGGGAAAGCTGGGAAAGTGAGTTTTCATGTTCCGAGCTCCAATTACTGTCTGTGCGCTTTGGCCCCAGGTGTGTGTGCATGTGCAGAGTGTTCTTTCAAGCCCAAGATCCCCTGGGGTAGCTGGGAAAGCAAGTTTTCAAGCTCCAAGCATGCAGTTCCCTGTAGCGGTAGGGGAGTAGTGGCTGAAGCGAGGGGTGGGTCTATTGTTTACTATAGAGCTATCCTCGATGCAGGGAGGGCGATAGGCTCCTTGACTCACAGAAATCTGCTGCTGGGAAGTCTGGATTCCTGTTGTCTGTTGGTCTGAAGCTGTGGCTGTAATTCTTTGACCCTAGTTGTTGCAGGTCCCTGGCTTGCGTATGAGATGCCCTGGGTGAGGACAAGGTCCCAGTCCAGGCAATTCTGCTTCTCAAGATGGTGTGGTCTCTGCTGCAGCGCCAGCTGGCCTCCCTGGAGTGTCCGCCTTCTTCGCGGGGCTCTGCCATCCAGGAATGCCCGGTTTGGCAGCCCCTTGGAGGACCTGCAGAGTCTAACTGTCCCTAGTTCATACTCACACACACACACCACGCATGGTACACTCTCCTCTATGGGTTCCTCACTCTCTTACAGTCTCTCCCTCTCTACCTTACTGCCCGTTGCCATCTTCCAGGTCTCTGTCTCATTGCTTTTGATGTTATTGCAAATTAGAGCAATTTATTTATTTTTCAGAAAACAGTATATAAGAATGAAACTGACCTTTGCATATTAACTTTGTATCCAGCAACTTTACTGAATTCATTGATTAGAACTAACAGTTTTTGGTTGTCTTTAGGATTTTTTAATATATAAAATCATGAAACCTGAAAATAAGTTGTACTTTTTTCAATTCTGATACCTGTTTTCTTTCCTTATCCCTCTTGCTAGGACTTCTAGTACTATGTTAAATAGGAGTAGAGAGAGTGGGTACCTTGTCTTGCTCCTTATCTTAGAAAAAAAGCTTTCAAACTTTGACCACTAAGTACAATGTTAGTTGTGGCTTGTCACATTGGCCTTCATTATGTCGAGACATATTCCTTTTATGCCTGATGTGGTTTTTAAAAAAAAGCATGAATGGATATTGAATTGGCAAATCCTTGTTCTGCATTTATTGAGATAATTATGATTCTATACTTTCATTCTATTAATGTATCACATTGACTGACTTGACTATGTTGAATCATCCTTCACCCCAGGGATAAATCTCACTTGATCATGGTGAAAAATAGGTTTAATGTGCTGCTGAATGTGGTTTGTTAGTGTTTTATGAACAGTTTTTTGCATCCATATTAATCAGGGATATTAGTCTGTAGTTTCCTTTTCTAGTAGTGTTATCAGAATAATTCTGGCCTTATTAAATAAGTTTGGGAATGTCCCCTCCTCTTTGATATTTTGAAAGAATTTGAGGACTGGTGTTGATTCTTCTTTAAATGTCTCATCATGCCGAGACCGGTTTGGCTCAGTGGATAGAGCGTCGGACTGCGGACTGAAGGGTCCGGGGTTCGATTCCGGCAAGGGCATATACCTTGGCTGTGGGCACATCCACAGTAGGGGGCGTGCAAGAGGCAGCTGATCGATGTCTCTCTCTCATCGATGTTTCTGACTTTCTATCCCTCTCCCTTCTGCTCTGTAAAAAATCAATAAAAATATATTTTAAAAAAATGTCTCATCAAATTCACCAATGAAACCATTTGGTCCTGGGATTTTCTTCATTGGAAGAGTTTTGATTACTGATTCAATCTCTTTATTAATAATTGATATATTCAGATGTTCTATATCTTCCTGATTGCATGTTTCTAAGATTTTTCCCCACTTTTCTTCTAGGTTGTCCAGTTTGTTTCTCGCAGCCTGGTATTAGCCTTTCAATTTCTCTGGTACGTGTTTTAATGTCTCCTTTTTCATGTATAATTTTCTTGATTTGAGTCTTATCTTTTTATACCATAGTTAAGTGTAAGGCTTATCATTTTATTTTTTCAAAGACCCAATTCTTAGTTTGATTAACTTCTTCTATTGTTTTTCTGTTCTCTAACTTGTGTTTGCACTGTTCTTCATTAACTTTCGTATGCTAACTTTGGGCTCATTTTGTTTTCATTTTCTAGTTCCTTAAAGCATACCGTTAGGTTGTTTATTTGAGATCTTTCTTGTTTCTTAATGTATTTCTTGCTATTACTTCCCTCTTAGAACTGATTTTGCCACATTTCACAAGTTCTGTGTCTTTTTAGTTAAATTTACTGGGATGATATTGGTTAATAAAATTATATGTTTCAGGTGTACAATTCTATAAAATAAAACAATATCTGTATAATATATTGTATGTTCACCACCCCAAGTCAAGTCTACTTTCATAACCATTTATCCCCTTTCACTCTTCTATATACCCCCACTCTTCTTTTCCTCTGATAATCACCATACTGTTGTCTATGAGTGATTTTTTTCTGTTTTTTATTTTTATGACCCCAATTTTATTTTTTAATTAAATCTTTATTGTTTAGATTATTTCAGTTGTTCCTCCTTTCCCCCCATAGCTCCCCTCTACTCGGTTCCCACCCTACCCCTGCCTTTACCCCCCTCCACTGTCCTCATCCATAGGTGTATTATTTTTGTCTTGTCTCTTCCCGCAACCCACCCCCCAAGGATTGTCAGTCCACTCCCTTTCTATTCCCATGGATTTATTACATTCACCAGATTATTTTGTGCATCAGATTTTTTGTTTACATGATTTTTAGATCCACTTGTTGATAGAAATGTATTTGTTGTTCATAATTTTTATCTTTACCTTATTCTTCTTCTTCCTCTTCTTAAAACACACCTTTTGGCATTTCATATAATACTGGTTTGGCAGTGATGAACTCCTTTAGCTTTTTCTTATCTGTGAAGCTCTTTATCTGACCTTCAATTCTGAATGATTGCTTTCCTGGTTAGAGTAATCTTAATTGTAGGTTCTTGCTATTCATCACTTTGAATATTTCTTGCCATTCCCGTCTGGCCTGCATAGTTTCGGTTGAGAAATCAGCTGAAAAAAATTGTATGAGTGCTCCCTTGTAGGTAACTGTTTATCTCTTGCTGCTTTTAATATTATATCTTTGTCTTTTGGTCTTGGAATTTTAATTATGATGTGTCTTTTTAATTATATTTTATTGATTTTTTAATAGAAAGAAAGGGAGAGGGATAGAAAGTTAGAAACATTGATGGAAGAGAAACATCAATCAGCTACCTCCTGCACACCCCCTATTGACGATGTGCCCACAACCAAGGTCCATGCCCTTCACCAGAATTGAACCTGGGACCTTTGAGTCTGCAGGCTGATGCTTTATCCACTGAGCCAAACTGGTGAAGGCAATTATGATGTGTCTTGGTGTGGTCCTCTTTGGATTCCTTTTGTTTGGAGTTCAGTGTGCTTCCTGGACTTGTAAGTCTATTTCTTTCACCAGGTGAAGGAAGTTTTCTGTCATTATTTTTTGAAATAGGTTTTCAGTATCTTGCTCTTTCTCTTCTTCTGGCACCCCCATAATTCTGATGTTGGTTTGCTTGAAGTTATCCCATAGGCTCCTTACACTATCTTCATATTTTTGGATTCTTTTTCCTTTTCACTTTTCCAGTTGAGTGTTTTTTGCTTCTTTGTATTTCAAATCTTTGACTTGATTCTTGTAATCCTCTAGTCTGTTGTTGGATCTCTGTATATTACTCTTTATTTCAGTCAGTGTATGCTTAATTTCTAGTTGGTCCTTTTTCATACACTCAAGGGTCTCACTAAATTTATCAGTGGTTTCTAGAAAATTCTTGAGAAACTTTATAATTATGGTTATGAACTCTATATACTGTAGTTTGCTTTCCTCCATTTCTTTCGTTTGTGATCTGTTTCTTTGTATCCACATTTTGGCTGCTTCCCTGTGTTCATAGAGAGGCTTTGTGTGCTAGATGTCCTATAGGTCCCAGGCTCAGCCTCCCCAGTTACCTGAGGTGGACACTTTTGGTGCACCCCTTTGTGGTCTCTGTACATAGTCTTGTTGTAATTAAGCCTTAATTGCTGTTGGTATCAGTGGGAGGAATTGACCTCCAGGCCAATTGGATGTGAGGATCTGCTGTGTCTACTATGGGAGAACTTCTGTGCTGGAGATACCCTTATGAAGCAAGACTTGCTTCAGTGGGGCTTTGGTGCTCACTGACTCTGTCCCCTGAGTGTGTCTCTTATGGATCTGGATGGTCTTATTCTGACCCCTGGTTACACTGGCTCTTGGATCTCCAAGGAGGTGCTAATTTAGCCTCTGCCTGAGGCCACCCAGCAGGAGCTACAGAGAGATCTGCAGATTCCTCTTCTTTGTTTCGGGTTTGGAGGTGCCCAGGTGAGGCTCAGCTGTGAAACAATGCAAGTTGCTATGGGGCCCTGGGCCTTCTTTTGGATGTGCTGGGTCTCTCTGACTCAGCTGAAGTTTGTTAGGTAAGTTTAGATTTCAAAGGACCAGAGCATTCATATGCAAAAGCCTCTGTGCACAGCTTGTATGGGACATAGTTTCAAGGTAGAGAAAATAGCAATGGCTTTCTGTCAGCCCTGCCCTAAGAGGCCCCCGGGTCTCGTGTCTCTCGGTAATCACTGCAAGCACCTCTGAGAGAAAGGTGCCTCATGTTCCACCCCATGCCAGACAGTCCAGTTTTTCCCCGTAGGAGGCTGGGTCCCCAGAGTCTCATCTGGAACTGGAGTTCAGAGCAGTCAGGAGCTTGTGTCTCCCTGCAGATTGAAAAAGTAAGCCGTGTACTCAATTACCAGCCCTCTCCACATGCGCCTCTCTACATCTGCACTTTACTTCTGCAGCTCCTCTGAATTTCAGTATGCTTTTCTCTTTCCTTCCAGTTATAGTATTTCCACTCAGCCAGCCTTTCTGTGGTTCTGGATGATGTCTGTTTTGTCTTTTAGTTTTAGTTTTGAAATGGTGTACAAGGCAGCAAGTTCAGATGTTTACCTATGCCACCATCTTGGTTTCTCCTGATTTTTTTCTTAATCCCTTCACCTTTTTCACCTAGATATCAACCCCATCCCCTCTGACAGCTGTCAGTGTGTTCTTTGTATTTCTATTTTGTGTTTGATTTTTGTCTCAATTTTTTTTCATTTTCTTTTTATTGTTGTTGCATTCGTTGTTTAGGACCATGTTATTTAGTTTCCATATTTTTGTGAAGTTTTGTTTCCCCTTACTGATTTTTAGTTTCATGCCATTGTGGTTAGAGAAGATACTTGGTATCTTAAGTTTGGTAATAGTTGTTTTGTGGCCTAACATATGGTCTATCCTAGAAAATGTTTTATGTAAAAGAATGTATATTCTGTTCTTGGATAGAATTCTCTGCATATGTCTGTTAGGTCCACTGGTCTATAGTGTTCAAATGGATTCTGTCTGCATGATATATCCATTCTTGAGAGTGGGTTGTTAAAGTCCCCAACTATTACAGTATTACTGTGCACTTCTCCATCTAGCTATGTTATATTTTGTTTTGTATTTTTAGGTACTCTAATATTAGAAACATACAACTTTAAAACTATTATATATTGTTGATGTATTGACCTCTTTATTATATAATGGCCTACTTTGTCTCTCTTTACCATTTTGGTTTAAGGTCTATTTTGTCTGATATCAGTAAAGTAACTCCTGCTTTTTTTGGTTAAAATTTGCTTGATATGTCATTTTCCAGTCTATGTATCTTTTGAGAATAAAGTGTGTCTCTTATAGATAGCATGTTATTGGGTCTTGGCGGTGATTTTTTTGGTTTGTTCTTCTGTTTTTGTGTTTTTTTGTTTTTTTCCCATTCAGCTACTCATATCTTTAAGTTAGATATTTTAATCAGTTTATATTTAAAGTAGTTATTAATAGGTAAGGCTTTACAGTTAACATTTTGTTGTATTCTGGTTGTTTTGCAGAATGCTTGTTGCTTGTTTATCTTTCTGTCTTTTGTGTGTTTTGATGTCTTCAGAAGTCAGTATGCTTTGACATTTTTGTCGTGTTTTAAAATTTTTTCATTTTTCTATTGTTTAAAGTATTACATGTAGTAGTACATATATCTCCTCCTTTTTCCCCATTGACCTTACCCCAGCCTCTGCTACCCTGGTCACATGCCCTCATCCTACCCCCCAGTGTCTTGTGTCTATATGTTACGCTTGTATGCGTGCATACAAGTCCTTTGGTTGATCACTTTCAACCACTTCACTAACAATACTCTGCTTTCCCACTGTAAATTATGTCTGTTCAGTGATTTATTGCCTCGGTATATATATTTTTGTTCATCAGGTTATAATGTTCTTTATTTTCCATAAATGAGGGTGATAATGTGCTATTTTATTTTATTGTAGTCAATTTTATTTTTTATTACCTTTGATTAAGGTATTACATATGTGTCCTCATCACACATTACCCCTTACAATCCTCCCTCCTCCCGTCACCACTTATGCCCTCACCCCCCTGGTGTCCGTGTCCATTGATTAGGCTTATATGCATGCATACAAGTCCTTTGGTTGATCTCTTCCCCTTACTCCCACCCTCCCCTACCATCCCTCTGAGGTTTGACAGTCAATGCTTTTCTGGCTCTGGATCTGTTTTTGTTCATCAATTTATGTTGTTTATTGTATTCCATAAATGAGTGAGTTCATGTGATACTTATCTTTCTTTGACTGGATTATTTCACTTAGCATAATGTTCTCCAGTTCCATCCATGCTCTAGTTTGAAGCAACCACCTTTTTCTCCTTCTTAAAGAATACCTTTCAGCAATTCATATAATACTGGTTTGGTGTTGATGAACTCCTTTAGCTTCTTCTTATCTGTGAAGCTCTTTATCTAACCTTCAATTCTGAATGATAGCTTTGCTGGGTAGAGTAATCTTGGCTGTAGGTTCTTGCTATTTATAACTTTGAAAATTTCTTGCCACTCCTGTCTGGCCTGCATAGTTTCTGTTGAGAAATCAGCTGACAAGTGTATGGGTGCTCCCTTGTAGGTAATTGTTTTTCTCTTGCTGCTTTTAATTATTCTCTCTTTGTCTTTTGCTCTTGACATTTTAATTATGTGTCTTGGTGTGGTCCTCTTTGGATTCCTTTTGCTTGGGGTTCTGTGCACTTCCTGGACTTGTAAGTCTATTTCTTTCACCAGGTGGGGGAAGTTTTCAGTCATTATTTCTTCAAATATGTTTTCCGTATCTTGCTCTTTCTCTTCTTCTGGCACCCCCATAATTCTGATGTTGGTATATTTGAAGTTGTCCCAAAGGCTTCTTACACTATCCTCAAATTTTTGGATTCTTTTTTCTTTTCTGGTTGAGTGTTTTCAGCCTCTTGGTATTTCAAAACTTTGACTTGATTCTTGCGTTCCTCTAATCTGCTGTTGGGTTTTTGTAAGATATTTTTTATTTCAATCAGTGTATGTTTAGTTTCTAGTTGGTTCTTTTTCATATCCACGAGGGTCTTGCTCAGATCCTCAAGTTTCTCACTAAGCTTATCGGCATTTTCTTGGAGCCTCTTGAAATACCTTATAACCGTGGTTTTGAACTCTATAGCCAGTCGTTCATTTTCCTCCATTACTTTCATTTGTGATCTGTTTGTTTCTCTCCCCATTTTTACTGCTTCCCTGAGTTGGTAGGGTACCTTTGTGTGCTGGGTGTCTCAGCCTCCCCTGTTACCTGAGATGTACACTCTTGGTGCACCCCTTTGTGGACTGTGTGTACAACCTTGTTGCAGATAAGTCTTGTTTGTTGTTGGTATCACCGGAGGAATTGGCCTCCAGATCAACTGGCTGTGTGGATCAGCTGTGTCTACTCTAGGAGACAGCCTTATGTGCCAGGACTTGCAACTTGCCAAAGTCTCTTTGCTCATTTTGGATGGGTGGAGTTTCTGGGTGGGGTGGAGTTTCAGGGTGGAGCTGACAGACTTGGCTTCCAGTCAGCCTTGGCTCACGAAGTTGCCAGGTCTAGTGTTTGCAGGCAATTGCTGCAAGCACCTCTGTGAGAAAGGTGCCCTCACATTTTGCCTGCTGCCAGACCATCCAGTCTCCAATGAATCCGGAATCTCAGATTTTGGTCTGGCACCTGGGTTCAGTGCAATTGAAACTCCTTTTCCCTTCCGCCAGACACCAGCCACACAGTCAACAGAACGCCCTGACCATGAGCACTCGTGTGTGCTCAAGGAGCTCCGCCTGTAGCCTGAGTTCCTTTCTCTGGCCAGACACCACCAGCAGCCCCATTCATCCTCTCTGCACACACTCATGCACACCTCCAGAGCTCTGCCTTTGGCTCTTCCCCTGGGATTTCGCCTGCAATCCAAATTCTCCCCTCAAGGGCCTCGTTCCCCCAGGTTTTGAGTGCAAACTAAACTGGGTTCAGCACAGCCTGGAATTTCCATCTCCTTTCCACTAGGGCACCCCTGCCAGGCTTTTAGACGTCCCGTCCTCTTGCGCACGCATCTCCTAACTTACTTGGGCTTTGCAGAGGCTCTGATTATCCGTGTGCACTTCTATGTCCCTCTAGTTTCCTATATTCCAGTCAGCCTGCACTCATTTTGTTCTGGACAATGTCTGCTTTGTCCTTCAGTTGTATTTTCAAAATTGTTGTGTGGGGCAAAAGCCTAGGTGTTTGCCTATGCTGCCATCTTCATTTGCTATTTTTCTTTCAATGCTTGGCTTATTTCACTTAACATAATGCTCTCCAGGTCTATCCATGCAGCTGAAAGTGATAAGAACACCTTCTTTTTTATAGCAGCATAGTATTCCATTATGTAGATGTGCCATAGTTTTCTAATCCACTCATCTACTGGTGGGTATTGGGCTGTTTCAAAATCATAGCTATGGTGAATTGTGCTGCTATGAACATAGAGGTGCATTTATCCTTTCTGATTGGTGTTAACTAGTTTCTTAGGATATAGTCCTAGAAGTGGGATTACTGGGTCAAATGATAGTTCCATTTTTATTTTTATTTTTTGAGGAAACCTCATACTGTTCTACACAGTAGCTGCACCAGTCTGCATTCTCACCAGCAATGCATGAGGGTTCCCTTTTCTCCACATCTTTGACAACACTTGCTGTTTGTTGATTTATTGATGAAAGCCATTCTGACAGGTGTGAGATTGTACCGCGTTGTCATTTGCAACTGTCAAATAATTAGAGAACTTGAGCATGTTTTCATGTCTCTTGACCTTCCTTTAGTCTTCTTCTGAAAAGATTCAATTTAGTTCTGTTGCTCATTTTTTTTATTGATCATTTATCTTCCTTTCATTAAGTTGTGTAAGTTCCTTGTAGTGTTGGAGATAAAGCTTTATCAGTGATAACATTTGCAAATATGTTCTCCCATAAGTGGGGTTTCTTGTTGGTTTTTTTTGATGGTTTCTTTTGCTATGCAAAAGCTTTTTATTTATTTTTTTTCTGCTTTTTTTGCTTTTATTTACTTACTTATTTATTTATTTATTTATTTTTCATTGTAATTTTATCTTTATTGTTCAGTTTATTAATTACATTGTTTCCCCTTTTTATCCCCCTATAGCTCCCCTCCACCCTGTACCTATCCCACCCTCCACCCTCACCTCCCCCTCCCCACTGTCCTCTCCCATTGTTGCTAGATTTTTGTCCAGTCTCTTCCTGCACTTCCCACAACCCTTTTCTCCCCAAGAATTGTCAGTCCATTCCCTCTCTATGTCCATGTCTCTGTTATATTCACCAGTCTATCCTGTTCAACAGCCTATCAATTCACTTGATTTTTATGTTCATTTGTTGATAGATGTGTATTTGTTGTTCATAATTTTCATCTTTACCTTTTTCTTCTTCCTCTTCTTAAAGAATATCTTTCAGCATTTCATATAATATTGCTTTGGTGGGGATGAACTCCTTTAGCTTTTTCTTCTCTGCAAAGTACTTTATGTGACCTTCGATTCTGAATGATAGCTTTTCTAGATAGAGTAATCTTGGTTGTAGATTCTTGCTGTTCATCACTTTTAATATTTCTTGCCACTCGCGTCTGGCCTGCATCGTTTCTGTTGAGAAATCCGCTGACAATCGTATGGGTGCTCCCTTATAGGTAACCAACTGTTTTTCTCTTGCTGCTTTTAATATTCTCTCTTTGTCTTTTGCTCTTGGCATTTTAATTATGATGTGCCTTGGTGTGGTCCTCTTAGGATTCCTATATATTGGGGATCGGTGCACTTCTTGGACTCCTAAGTCAATTTCTTTCACCAGGTGTGGGAAGTTTTCAGTCACTATTTTTTCAATTAGGTTTTCATTGTCTTGGCCTCTCGCTTTTTCTGGCACCCGTATAATTCGGATGTTGGTATGCTTGAGGTTGTCCCAGAGGCCCCTTACACTATCTTCAATTTTTTGGATTCTTTTGGGTTCTTGCTTTTTCAGCTGAGTGGATTTTACCTCTTTGTATTTCAAATCTTTAACTTGGTTCTTGGGGTGCTCAAGAGCACTTTTAGGTCTTTGTATAATTTTTCGTTTCAGTCAGTGTATGCTTAATTTCTGGTTGGTCCTTTTTCATATCCTTGAGTCTCCTTTACATCCTTGAGGGTCTCTTTCATTTCCTTGTAGGACTCATTCATTTCCACGTTGGTCTTGATCATTTCTTTGCAGCTCTCGTTTATATCCTTGAGGGTGTTGTTCATTTTCTTGTAGGACTCATTCATTTCCTTTGTGGTCTTGCTTATTTCCTTATAGGCCTCGATCTTTTGTTGGAGCCTCTTGAAAAACCCTATAACCGTGGTTCTGAATTCCATGTCCAGTCGTTTTTTTTCCTCCATTTCTTTCACATCTGATTTCTTTCCATGTTGCTGCATGGTGGCTGCTTCCCTGAGTTGGTCAATTAGCTTTGTGTGGTAGACTTCCTACTAGGGATAGTGGCTCAGCCTCCCCAGTTACCTGAGGTGGATATGGGCTGCACAGTCTTGCTGAAGTTAAGCTCAGTTAATCGTTGTTAGCACTTGGAGGGTTGACCTCCAGGCCAATTGTCTGTGAGGCTCAGCTGTGCTCAGGTTGGGTGGGCGGAGTCTCCGGGCCAAGCAGACAGTGTTAGCTCCGCCCTGTGTGGCCCCAGGTAGGCTGTTCCGGGGGCAATGGCTGCCAGCACCTCTGAGAGAGAGCTGCTGCCGAGCTCCACCGGCTGCCATGGAATTCAGACTTTCCCAAAATGAGTCTGCATGCGCAATGTCTCACCTAGGGTCATAAAACAAAGCAGTCTGACGGTTTTCTGAATGAGAGACAGGTCGCGGTGTGCTCTCTGCGCCATCAGGCAACCGAGCTGTTCGCGCGCAGGCTGCCTGCTCTACAAGCCGGGAGACCCGGCAGCACCCGAGCTTCGGCGTGCCCTCCCACTGTCCAGTTTTCACCCCGTGTGATAGTGGGTTCTCTGGACTTCGCCCAGAGCTGGAGAATCAGTCCAGTATGATGCCTTTGTCTCCCCGTTGGAGAAAACTGGCCAGTTTTCAGCCTCCCGCCCTCTCCGCGGCGCGCACTCCAAACCTCTCTCTGAGCGAATCTTTCAATGCTGTTCACCGCCGCTCCTCCGAGTCAGAGTGTCTTATTTTCACTTTTATTTGTGGAATTTTCACTCAGCGTGCTTTCTGGTGATTCTGGAAGCTGTTTGTTCTTTCGTTAAGTTGTAGTATTAAAATTGCTGATTATGACGGCAAGATAGGTGTTTTGCCTTTGCCGCCATCTTAGTTCTCCAAAAGCTTTTTATTTTGATGTAGTCCCATTTGTTTATTTTATCTTTAGCTTCCATTGCCCTAGGAGAAGTATCAGTGTAGCAGTTCTTTCGGCATATGTCTGAGATTTCTCTGCCTGTGGATTCTTCTAGTATTTTTATGGTTTCCCGTCTTATATTTAAGTCCTGTATCCATTTTGAGTTTATTTTTGTCTATGGTGTAAGTTGGTTGTCTAGTTTCATTTTGTTGCATGTATCTGTCCAATTGTACCAACACCATTTATTGAAGAGACTGTCTTGACTCCATTGTATGTTCATGCATCCTTTGTCAAATATTAATTGTGCATAGTAGTTTGGGTCGATAGCTGGATATTTTGTTCTATTCCATTGATCAGTATGTCTGTTCTTATGCCAGTACCACTCTGTTTTGAGAACAGTGACTTTGTAATACACCTTGAAATCTGGTATAGAGATCCCACCTAGTTTGTTCTTTCTCAGGATTTCTAGGACTATTTGGAGTCTTTTTTATTCCAGATGAATTTCTGGAGTTCTTTCTAGGTCTGTGAAATATGCTGTTGCTATTTTAATGGGGAACACATTGAATCTATGAATTGCTTTGGGTAGCATGGACATTTTAATGATGTTCATTCTACTAATCCATGAACATGGTATTTTCTTCCATTTGTTTATACCTTCCTCTATCTTTTTTTTCCCAGTGTCCTGCAGTTTTCCATTTATAGATCTTTCACCTCCTTAGGTAAGTTTATTCCTAGGTATTTAAATTTTTGAAGTGATGGGGAATGAGATTTATTCTTAGTCTCTCTTTCCGTAAGTTCTTCATTGGTGTATAGAAATGCTATAGATTTCTTGGCATTAATTTTGTATCCTGCTACATTGCTGAATTCATTTACTAAGTTTAATAGCTTTTTGATGGAGTCTTTTAGGTTTTTTATGAACAGTATCATGTCATCTGCAAATAAGGACAGCTTTACTTGTTTTCCAGGTTGGATGACTTTTATTTCTTCTTCTTGTCTAATTGCAATGGCTAATACTTCCAGTACTATGTCTTATACAAATGTTGAGAGTGGGCATGTCTTGTTCCTGTTCTTAGGGGAAGTGGTTTTAGTTTTTGCCCAGTAAATATGTTAGCTGTGGGTTTATCATATATGGATTTTAGTATGTTGAGGTATGATTCCTCTATTCCCACTTTATTGAGAGGTTTTATCAAGAAACGGTGTTGGACTTTGTCAAATGGTTTTTCTGCATCATTTGATGACTATGTGATTTTTTATTTCTCAATTTGTTTATGTGATGTATCATGTTTATTGACTTGCAGATGTTGTATCATCCTTGCATTCTTGGGAAAAATCCTAGTTGGTCATGGTGCATGATCTTTCAGATGTATTGTTGGATCCAATTTGCTAGAATTTTGTTGAGGATTTTGGCATCAATGTTCATGAGGGTTATTGGCTTGTAATTCTCTTTCATTGTGTTGTTTTTATCTGGTTTTGGTATTAGGGTGATGGATGCTTCATAGAAGGAGCTTGGAAGTGTTCCTTCATCTTGAACTTTTTGGAATAGTCTGAGGATAGGTTTTAATTCTTCCTTGAATCTTTGGTCAAACTCCTCCAAGAAGCCATCTGGCCCCGGGCTTTTGTTCGCTGGAAGATTTTTCATGATTGCTTCAATTTCTTCCATAGTTATTGTCCTATTGAGATGTTTAGATTCTTCCTGATTGAGATTTGGGAGGTTGTATTTTTCTAGGAATATGTCCATTTCCTCAAGGTTGTCCAGTTTATTGGAATAGAGTAGTTCAAAGTATTTTTTAAACAATCCTTTTTATTTCTGTGGGGTCTGCTGTTATTTCTCCACTTTCATTTTTTATTTTATTTGGTTCCTCTCTCTTTGCTTCTTGGTAAGATTGGTTAGAGGTTCATCAATCTTGTTTATCCTTTCAAAGAACTAGCTCTTGGTTTTATTGGTCTTTTCTATTATTTTTGGTTTCTGTGTTGTTTATCCCCACTCTGATCTTTATTATTTGCTTACACTGGGCATTTCTTGTTGCACTCTTTCTCTTTGAGTTGTAGGGTTAATTTATTACCATTGGGGTTTGTTTGTTTGTTTGTTTGTTTGTTTTCTGCAGTAGGCTTGTAGAGTTTTGCACTTCCCTCTCAAGACTTCTTTATCTGTAAACCATAGATTTTGAGTTGCTCTGTTTCTGTAGTCATTTGTTGCCATGATGTTTTTTTTATTTCTTCTTTGATCTCTCTGGTAACCCAGTCATTGTTTAATAGCATGCTATTTAGTCTCTGTGTGTTTGATTTTTTTGTGAGTATTTTTATTGTAGTTACTTTCCAGTGTTATGCCACTTTGATCTGATAAGATGCTTCATATGAATCCTATCTTCTTGAATTTGAAGGTTCTTTGCCTGTGACCCAATATATGGTCTTTATTTGAAAATGACCCATGTGCATTTGAGAATGTATATTCTTTGACTTTTAGGTGAAATGTTCTGAAGATGTCAATTAATTCCATCTGGTCTAGTGAGTCATTAAGGATTGATGTTTCTTTGCTGATTTTTTGTTTAGAGGATTTGTCCAATGCTGATGGTGGGTTATTTAAGTCTTCTATTATGATTGTATTGCTGTCATTCTATCCCTTGATATCCTCCAGGACTTTATGTATTTGGGTGCTCCTGTATTGGGTGCATATATGTTAACCAGAGTTATTTCTTCTTGTTGGATTGTTCCCTCTAGTAGTATGAAGTGGCCTTCCTTATCTCTTGTTATGTCCTTCACTTTGAGATCTAATTTTTCAGATATAAGTATTGCTACCCAAGCTTCTTTTTTTTTTTCATTTCCTGTCACCTGAATAACCTTTTTCTATCCTGTAACCATCAGTCTATGTGCGTCTTTTTTTCTGAGGTGTGTTTCTTGATAGCAGATATATGGGTTTGTTTTCTTATCCAGTCAGTTACCCTATGTCATTTGATTGGGGCATTTAATCCATTTACATTTAAAGTTATTATTGATAGGTAATTATTTGTCACCATTTTAAAAAAATATATTTTATTGACTTTTTACAGAGAGGACGGGAGAGGGATAGAAAGTTAGAAACATCAATGAGAGAGAAACATCAATCAGCTGCCTCTTGCAGACCCCCTACTGGGGATGTGCCTGCAGCCAAGGTACATGCTCTTTACCAGAATCAAACCTGGGACCTTTCAGTCCACAGGCCAATGCTCTATCTACTGAGCCAAATCGGTTTTGGCAATCTGTCACCATTTTTATTCTTTATCCCTGTGTTCCTTCTTTGCTTCCTATTACCTTTTTTTCTTTCTTTTTTTTTACAGAAGACACTTTAGCATTTCTTGAATTGCTAGTTTGGTGGTATTAAACTCCCTTAGTTTTTGTTTTTGTTTGTTCGTTTTTGTCTGTGAAGCTCCTGATTTCACCTTTAATTTTGGTTGATAGCCTTACTGGGTACAGTATTCTTGGATTCAGATAATTCTTTTGCATGACTTTGTATATATCATTCCATTCTCTTTTGGCCTGATGAGTTTCTGTTGAGAAACCAGTCACTAGGCAAAAGGGGGTTATTTTGTAGGTAACTTTTTGTCCCTCTCTATCTGCTTTTAAGATTCTTACTTTGTCACTGGTGTTTGCCAATCCTATCCAATTAAAGAGCAATATGCAAATTGACCATTACTCCATTACACTAAAAGCCACACCCAATAGCCGATCAGGAGCAAGTATGCAAATTAACCCTAACCAAGCTGGCTGCAGCCACTGAGACAGCATGAGGGAGGCTTGGCTTTCCCTGGAGATGTGTGAGGTCAAGCTTTCCACATACCCTAGCTTACCCAGGCCTCTGCTTAAGACTACAAAGTTTCAATTATAGAAGATACATAAATCCCAACAGAAATGGCTGCCACCACAGAGGGAGCAGAAGTCTTGGCTCTGCTCCAGGCTACAAAGTTTTAATTGTAGAAGATAAATAAATCCCAGATACCAGGGCCTCTACTTGGGTCGCCAGAGTGTGTGGCCAGCCGGCAAAGCACTACAGACCCCTCACCCAAGGGAACCCAAACACTAATCTGGGACACCCTTCAGGTCAAACCAGTTGGCCCCTACCCATGCACCAGGCCTCTAGCCTATGTAATAAAAGAGTAATATGCAGATTGACTGTCACTCCAACACACAAGATGGCTGCCCCCATGTAGACACAAGATTGCCACCACAAGATAGCCAGCAGGGCAGGGAAGTTGGGAGAAATGAGGCCTGCAAAAGAGGGCAGTTGTGGGCAATCAGGCCAGCAGGGGAGGGCAGTTGGGAGGATCTAGTCCTACAAGGGAGATCAGTTTGGGGCTATCAAGTCTGGAGAGGAGAGCAGTTAGGGGTGATCAGTCAGGCAAAGGGGAGAAGTTGAGGATGACCGGGCAGGCAGGGAAGGGCAGTTAGGGACAAACAGGCTGGCAAGAGAGCAATTAGGCATCAATCAGGCTGGCAGGGGAGTGGATAGGGGGTGATCAGGCAGGGAAGCAGAAGCAGTTAAGGGCAGTCAGGAAGGCAGGCAGGTGAGCAGTTGGGAGTCAGGATTCCTGTATTGTGAGAGGGATGTCCGACTGCCCTTTTAGGCCTGATCCCTTGAGGAGTCTCAGGCAAGGATGCAGGCTGGGCTGAGGGACACTCCCCTCCCGATCCCCATGCATGAATTTCATGCATCAGGCCTCTAGTTTAATTATGGGCTTTGGCGTCAGTCTTTTGTGGTTCATTTTGCTTGGCACCCTGTGAGCTTCTTGGATTTGTGTGGGTTTTTTCTTCCCTATATGAGGGAAGGTTTCTGTCATTATTTCTTTAAACAGATTTTCTATTCCTTACTCAGTTTCCTCTCCTTCTGGAACTCCTATTTTGCAGATTTTTTTTGTTTCTTGTCTCAAAGTTCCCTTAAGCTCTTCTCCAGCCTTATAATTTTTTTTTTTTTACTAGAAGTTGCTCTACTTGGGTATTTTTTCCTATCTTGTCTTCTATCTCACTTATGTGGTCCTCTGCTTCTTCTAGTCTACTCTTTTTTTTAATCTTTATTGTTCAGTTTATTAATTACATTGTTTCCCCTTTTTATCCCCCTATAGCTTCCCTCCACCCTGTACCTATCCCACCCTCCACCCTCCCCTTCCCCGCCCCACTGTCCTCTCCCATTCTTGCTAGATTTTTGTCCAGTCTCTTGCTGCACTTCTCACAACCCTTTTCTCCCCAAGAATTGTCCATTCCCTCTCTATGTCCATGTCTCTGTTATATTCACCAGTCTATCCTGTTCAACAGCCTATCAATTCACTTGATTTTTATGTTCATTTGTTGATAGATGTGTATTTGTTGTTCATAATTTTCATCTTTACCTTTTTATTCTTCCTCTTCTTAAAGAATATCTTTCAGTATTTCATATAATGTTGGTTTGGTGGTGATGAACTCCTTTAGCTTTTTCTTATCTGTGAAGCACTTCATCTGACCTTCAATTATGAATGATATCTTTGCTGGATAGAGTAATCTTGGTTGTAGATTCTTGCTGTTCATCACTTTGAATATTTCTTGCCACTCCCGTCTGGCCTGCATCGTTTCTGTTGAGAAATCCACTGACAATCGTATGGGTGCTCCCTTATAGGTAACCAACTGTTTTTCTCTTGCTGCTTTTAATATTCTCTCTTTGTCTTTTGCTCTTGCCATTTTAATTATGATGTGCCTTGGTGTGCTCCTCTTAGGGTTCCTATATATTGGGGTTCGGTGCACTTCTTGGACTCCTAAGTCAATTTCTTTCACCAGGTGTGGGAAGTTTTCAGTCACTATTTCTTCAATTAGGTTTTCATTGTCTTGGCCTCTCGCTTTTTCTGGCACCCGTATAATTCGGATGTTGGTATGCTTGAGGTTGTCCCAGAGGCCCCTTACACTATCTTCAATTTTTTGGATTCTTTTGGTTTCTTGCTTTTCCAGCCGAGTGGATTTTACCTCTTTGTATTTCAAATCTTTAACTTGGTTCTTGGGGTGCTCCAGGGCACTTTCAGGTCTTTGTATAATATTTTTTGTTTCAGTCAGTGTACGCTTAATTTCTGGTTCGTCCTTTTTCATATTCTTGAGAGTCTGCTTTATATCCTTGAGGGTTTCTTTCATTTCCACGTTGGTCTTGATCATTTCTTTGCAGCTCTCGTTTATATCCTGGAGGGTGTTGTTCATTTTCTTGTAGGACTCATTCATTTCCTTTGTGGTCTTGCTTATTTCCTTATAGGCCTCGATCTTTTGTTGGAGCCTCTTAAAAAACCCTATAACCGTGGTTCTGAATTCCATGTCCAGTCGTTTTTTTCCCTCCATTTCTTTCACATCTGATTTCTTTCCATGTTGCTGCATGGTGGCTGCTTCCCTGAGTTGGTCAATTAGCTTTGTGTGGTAGACTTCCTACTAGGGATAGTGGCTCAGCCTCCCCAGTTACCTGAGGTGGATATGGGCTGCACAGTCTTGCTGAAGTTAAGCTCAGTTAATCGTTGTTAGCACTTGGAGGGTTGACCTCCAGGCCAATTGTCTGTGAAGCTCAGCTGTGCTCAGGTTGGGTGGGTGGAGTCTCCGGGCCAAGCAGACAGCATTAGCTCCGCCCTATGCAGCCCCAGGGACTCTGTGCCGGGGGCAATGGCCGCCAGCACCTCTGAGAGAGAGCCGCTACGGAGCTCCACCGGCTGCCGGTTGCCGGGGAATTCAGACTTTCCCAAAATGAGTCTGCATGCGCAATGTCTCACCCAGGGTCGTAAAACAAAGCAGTCTGACGGTTTTCCGAATGAGAGGCAAGTCGCGGTGCGCTCTCTGCGCCGTCACACAGCCGAGCTGTTCCCGCGGAAGCTGCCTTCTCCACAAGCCGGGAGACCCGGCAGCACCTGAGCTTCGGCGTGCCCTCCCACTGTCCAGTTTTCACCCCGTGTGATAGTGTGTTCTCTGGACTTCACCCAGAGCTGGAGAATCAGTCCAGTGGGACGCCTTTGTCTCCCCATTAGAGAAAACTGGCCAGTTTTCAGCCGCCCGGCCTCTCCGCGGCGCGCACTCCAAACCTCTCTTCGTGCAAATCTTTCAACGCTGTTCGCCGCTGCTCCTCCGAGTCACAGTTTCTTATCTTCACTTTTATTTGTGGAATTTTCACTCGGCGAGCTTTCTGGTGATTCTGGAAGGTGTTTGTTCTTTTGTTAAGTTGTAGTATTAAAATTGCTGATTATGACGGCAAGATAGGTGTTTTGCCTTTGCCGCCATCTTAGTTCCTCTGATTTAAATAAAATATTAACAAATGTGGCTTGCATGATTTCTACTGGGCATGCTGTCGTTCATCCAAGCCCATGCCCACCTCTACACGTCCTTGGGGCCCAACCGGCCAAACTAAGTGCCTCGACAAGTTCAGGTCACAGTTTTGTCCTCCGGCCCTTTACAAAGTCAAAACAGTTGCTAAACTACCCAGAACGTCTGCCTAGTCTACTCTTGATGCTTTCTATTGAGTTCTTTACAGCAGCGATATTAATTTTTCATTTCTTCCTGGTTCTTCTTCATTTCCTCTTGGTTCTTACTCATATTGTTGCACTTGTCTTCCGTTCTTCTCAGCCACCTTATGACCATTTCTCTGAATTCTTTAAAAAATATATTCTATTGATTTTTTTTAGAGAGAGGAAGCAAAATAGAAAGTCAGAAACATCAATGAGAAACATCGATCACCTGCCTCTTGCACACCCCCTACTGGGGATGTGCCCGCAGCCAAGGAACATGTTCTTCACCAGAATCGAACCTGGGACTTTTCAGCCCTCAGGCCGACACTCTATCCACTGAGTCAAACCGGTTTCAGCAGATTTCTCTGAATTCTTTCTTTGACAGGTTGCTTGCCTCAATTTTGATTACTTCCTTTTCTGGTGATGCCTGATTTTCTTTCATATGTGTGCCGTTTCATTGTCTACCCATGGTCTTTCTTATCTGGGTGTCTGGTTAATGTAGTTCTCTCTCTCCTGCATTGATTGAAAGGCACAAAAATACAACCAGGTACAATGCACAAGGTACTGAGTATAAACGTATTCTCAATATTAATAACCCCAAATAAAGGTGACTACCAGAGAAAGGCAAATTAGAGGATAGCAGAGAAAGGAAATAAAAAAGGAGTGTAAAAATGAAATTGGGAAAAGGAAAAAAAAGAGAGAAAAGATAGAGAATAGGAAAGAGGAGGGAAACAAACTACATATATGGGGAGAAACTCTAATAGAACAGCCACTAATCCCAACAAATGCCAGTAACAAGTACCTGGAAATGAATGCAAACTACAAACAACAACTAATATCAAGTAAGGCGAGGGGAAACAAGCAAAAAAACCCAAACAAACAAAAACAAAACAAAGGAAAAAAAGAATAAGCAAAACAATCTCACAAACAAGCATTAAATTCCAATATAATTAACACTCAAGCAAACAAAAACAAAAGGAGAGAAAAAAACTTTTTGGATAGTGTATGTATGGACTTGGAGCAGGGGATTGGAAATTAGATATATAAGTAGGGTGAAATTTTAACAGGCGGTAAAAAGGAGGAATAGGGAAAATCTAAAGCAGGAATAGAGTAAGAGAAACAGGACAACAAAAGGGGGAAAGTTAGGAAGATAGTGATGGCATAAAGGTAAAGTTGAGATAGAGTAAAATGATGCTAAGGATAGATGAAAATAGAATGTAGAACACTAATTCCAAAGTAAAATAAAAAGAAAATAAAATGACACTTTTTAAAAAATGGTAAAATAGTAGTAGTAATAATACTGATTGAAAATAAAAAGTAATAATTAAAAGGTAAAATCAAGTGAGGAAAAAAGAAAAAAAATTGTTTAAGTAAATGTTGAAAATTTTTTAAAAATAAAAATGTGCAGTAGTGAAGATCATTCACTTCCTCTACTGTTCTATTTGGCATGCCTGTTTACTAGTCAGGACAGTACTAAAGTACCCTGTGTTCCACTGATCCTCGGTGTTATAAGCCAGTCCTGATTTTTAAGCAGTCAGTGCATCTTAATTTCTTGTATTCCTTTGTGTTTTCAGAGTCAATTTGTGATTAAACCACTGGGTGGCAGTGTTTCTGGATTGATCTCCAGGTGTACAGGTGTGCTCTAGCCAGTCCTTACATCCTACTTTCCCTGTGGCACTCAATACTCGGTTGTGGGAGTGGGTTGCTCCAGAGCTGGTTCTCCGATGGTCAGACCCGACTCTAATCCCCAGGTTCCAGAAAAACAACTTTCTCCTGCTGTCTTCTACTGTGTCCTCAACTGGGTTATCCTATGTATTGGGCTTAGTAATCAGAAGCAACGATTGAAAGAGGAAAAAGAAAAAAAGGAAAAAAAAAAAAGAAGAAAAAAAAAAGGAGAGCCAGCATAAATGTGCAAACTCTGGGGCTATGCACAAGTCTGTGCAGTCTTCTTTTTTTCCCCTCAGGTCTAAGCAGTCGGCACACTTTTAAAATTTTTAGGCTGTTTTTTTTTTTCATCAGATCAAAGTGGGTTGCTTTTTAGAGTTCCCTTCTCTTAGCAGCTTGGCAGACCCCTTCCACATTTACAGATCACACCAGCCCCAAGAGCCACGCACTTTTCTAGGGCCAGACTTCCCCAGGTTCTCCAGCTCCTGCATGCATGTTTCTCTTTCCTGCTGGAACCAGAGACTTCACTTTATCCTAGGCAAAATCTGACCTTTCCGCGATGGAATGTATAGCTCCTCTGAATCCACGTGCTTGCACTAATTGGGGACCGGTGTTCTTGGGTTTGCAGCTGTTCAGTGGGGTGCCATATTTGTAGACTCCCTGGGCTTTTCAGGTACCTGATAACATCCACTTTCCCCTTCAAGATGGCATGATCTCTGTGTCTGAGCAGGTCGCTCTGGGAGGGAACCCAGCAGCAGTGGGGGCTGCTTAGTCAGGGGAGCTCCACCCAGCAGTCCCCCACAGTCTCCTGGAGTATAGCTGTCCCTCAACTCACCAACAAACACTCCCGGTGGGACCACACACTCTTCCTTTGCTTTCTCACTCACACACTATCTTGCAATCTGCCTTACATTCAGCAGCCATCTTCTGTCCTCTGTTGTGTTATTTTGTAGGATTACTAGAGGATTTTTCCTTATGGTTTCTATGAGGCTTATATAAAATACCTTAAACTTATAATACCCTATTTTAAATTAATAACTGCAACAGAATTTATAGGCTTTACACCTTTACTTCTCCTCTGTTACAATTTACATTTTTGTATTAAACGAGAGATGTAATTATGCACTTCTATTACCATATTGCAAACTATATATCCACCATTTACATGAGATTTGTACATTTTTATGTTAACATACTTTTACTTTCACTTGAAGAACTCCTTTTAGCATTTTTTATAAGGATTGAAAAAATTAATATTGTTAAAATACCAACAATGCAGGAGGTGCATCTGTAATTTGGCTCCTTGCTTGGTTGTGGGCAAACCTGCCTCTAAGGCAGGCAAATTAATTGTTTGAGAATCCAAATCAGGCAGATCTGCACCCTGCCATGTTCCCTGGTCAGAGTGCACCACGGACTTTGTTTTGAAGATGAGCAAAGCAACTGGTTGTGATTACTACTTCAGCACTGCAAGTAGGAACTTGGTCTGCCAAGATATTTGTGCTTGTTGTTGTAAGCCCCTACCCCCTCTGTCACACTCAGATTCACAGTGATTGAACCCCACACATTCCTCTAAATTCCCTGTGATGCAAGATTTGAGTAGGAGCTCCCACAAAGCAACCTGCAATGCTGGGGTGGGGAGTTGATTGGTCCCTGGGTTTTTGTTTCCTAATGGAGAAAGCAGAGGCTCAGGGGAGACCTCTCTGTATGGTGCTGGTATGGGCAATAGGCAATGTGGTCAATGTGGAGCCATTTCTCTTATTCTTCTAATGCAGTCTGTCTTGGTCTCTGTGGTGTGGGAGTGGAGGAGTGCTTCAGCCTCATACTCATGTTCTAGAATTCTCTCAGTGGTGTTTTGTCCTTGAATACTTGATTATTTTTCTGAGGGGACACAAAATCAGGGACAACCTACGTTTCTATTTCAGTGATCTTGCTCTCCCATTACATCATTCATTTAATCTCAATAGCCCTTAGACTTTGTCTTATTGAATCCAAAGATGAAATGATTCCATATAGAAAGGCTTTGTTAATTATTGTGTTACTTTGACACCAAAACCCCTTTTGTAAGTGATATAAAATTACCACATGATAACATTTTCCAACATTTTTAATCTTTTTCCTCCCAATGATTTCATGTAATTTTTATAAAGCAAAAGCTAATATGTCTATTGCTGACATGACCAAGTTTAAATAAGATTTCTTAGACATAAACAAAATTCATTTTATAACCTTTCATTTAGAACATGGGACCCAACTTCATATTAATAATCAAGCAACATATAAAATGAAGACATTTTCCTTTCTAAAGTTGAGAACACATAAAAAATAAAATTGAGAACATAAAACAAGTAACTTATTTTAGTAGACATAAATTTCCCTTTAGTGTTCTAGTTGGACTTTTCTAACTGAAGGTTGGAAGGTTTTTAGTGATCTGGTCAGTGGTGAATATATACTTATTAAATACCCCAGGCACATTAGTCATTTATTGGTAGTCAGGCATTTTCAAGAAACTTCATACCTGCTACTACAGTAGGAAAGTAGTTATTTACAAGAATATAAACAGTATTCATCAGTTGGCTGCACAGATTTTATTTTTGCAATTTCAGGCTAATGATTTTTACCAATTTATCTTTTTGATTGGAAACTTTTTCCAGTTTAGGGTTTAATCTCCAAAATTTACATATAACTCATACAACTTAGCAAAAGGAAGATAAATGATCCAATGAAAAAATGAGCAAAGGATCTAAATAGACACTTTTTGAAAGAGGACATACAGAAGGCCCAGAGACATGAAAACATGCTCAAAGTCAATAATCATCCGAAAAATGCAAATCAAAACAATAATGAGGTACCATCTCACACCTGTCAGAATGGCTATCATTAACAAATCAACAAACAACAAGTGTTGGGGAGGATGTAGAGAAAATGGAATCCTCCTACACTGCTGGTGGAACTGCAGATTGGTGCAGCCACTGGAAAATGGTACGGAATTGCCTCAAAAAGTTTAAAATGGAACTCCCATTTGACAAAGTAATCCCATTACTAGGACTATATCCAGTTTAGAAAATGAAAAGCTTGAGTATGAATAAAACTTAGCTGACTTTGTAACAAATTAATTCCATTTGTTAACTTATGGAAAATGGCTATGATTTCCAATTTGGAAGAAATTCATATTTTTCTGATAGCTCAGATGGGTCAGGGAAAAATATCATTTTTTTTATAAGAACACTCTGATAAACACTTCCTTGTCTCAAGGTGAACTGCCTCTAAGTCAAGAATTTATTAGTATCTCTCACCTAAAATGTGGAAGAAGTATAAAAATATTTGCTTTGTGATTCCAGTTAGAACCCAGATGTAGAACAGTGCCATGAGCACTAGATTTAAAGTGAGACACATTTGTAATAAAATCCTAGCTCTGCTTTTTAGTAATTGTATAAATCTTGGTAATTTGTTCATGCAACATTTCCTTTTCTCTAACTATCAGGATAACAATAATCCACAAGCTCATGCCATTCTTTTGAGGATTAAATAAACCACAGTGCACCAAAATACTGAAAACCATTCTTAACACACAGTAGATGGTCAACAAATACAGTAGATCTAAATCTCTTTGTTCTCTCCTTCTGTAAAATGGGTGGCGGAGCAAACTAGATGTTCTCTAGGTTTCCTGAGACAGAAGATTCTAAGACCAATAACACCATAATAAGGCATCTGGAATTATTTTGGGCGAATGGTAGTAAACAGAGAATAGAGGGAATGTACCATACTACAGCAACTCACTTCAATTTACACAACCAATATATACCAGGTCCTCAAATAATGTTGTTTTCATTATAATATTGATGCAATGCTATACAAACTTAACACCTGTTTATATGAGTTAGCCAATAGTACTGATTTTCAACCTTTTTCATTTCATTGCACACATAAACTAATTACTAAAACTTGGTGGCATACCAAAATTCAATGTTTTGGAGAGAAAAAAAAATGGCAGCGGAATAAACAGATGTGTTCCCAGCCTTGTCCCAAAGCCGATAGAAAGAATAGCTGAGGATTGCACAGGGAGTACTTGTTGAGTTAAGGGACAGCTATACTCCAGGAGAAGCTGGGGGATTGCTGGACGGGGATCCCCTGGCCAGGCAGCCCTTATTGCTACTGGCTTCCCCCACAGAGCCACTGGCTCGGATGCAGAGACTGCACTATCTTGAAGGGGAAAGTGAATTTATCAGATGCCTGAAAATCTACAACTACAGCACCCACCAAACAGCTGCAAACCCCACAACTCCGGTCCCCAATTGGTGCAAACACATAGATTCAGAGGAGCTCTACACTCCACCACAGAAAGGTCAGATTTCATCTGGGATGAGGTGAGGTCTCTGGTCCCGGCAGGACAGAGAAACGCATACACTGTGGGCGCTGGAGGACCTGGGGAAGTCTTCACCTAGAAAAATCCGTGGCTGTTGGGGCTTTCATGATCCATGAATGTGGAAGAGGGTCCGCAGAGCTGCTAACAGAGGGGATCTCTAAAAAGCAAACCATTTTGACCTGAAGCAGAAGGACAGCCTAAAAATTTTAAAAGTGTGCTAGTAGCTTTGACACAAGGGGTGGGGGAGGGACTGCACAGACTTGTGCACAGCACCAGAGTTTGCACACTTGTGCTATTTCTTCTTCAAATCCTTGCTTCTGATTACTAAGCCCAATACATAGGATAACCCAGTTGGGGACACACTAGGAGACAGCAGGAGAACGTTGTTTTTCTGGAACCTGGGGATCAGAGCGGGGTCTGACTGTTGGAGAACCAGCTTTGGGGCAGCCCACTACCACAAACCAGTATTGAGTGCCACAGGGAAAGCAGGATCTAAACACTGGCTAGAGAGGACTATAGACCCAGAGGTCAATCCAGAAACACTGCTACCCAGGGGATGAATCACAAATTGACTTGTGTAATCACAAATAAAGGAATACAAGAAATTAAGACACACTGCCTGCTTAAAAATCAGGACTGGCTTAGAACACTGAGGAGCAGTGGAACATAGGGAACTGCAATACTGTACTGAAAGGAAAACAGGTGTGCCAAACAAAACAACAGAGGGAGTGAATGACCTTCACTACTGCACATTTTATTTTTTTTCATTTTTTTATTTAAGAAACTATTTTTTTCTCACTTGATTTTACCTTTTAATTATTACATTTGTATTTTCAATAAGTATTATTACTACTACAATTTTACCTTTTGTAAACAAAGTGTCATTTTATTTTCTCATTTTACTTTGGGATTAGTATACTACATTCTATTTTTATCTTTCTTTAGCATCATTTTACACTATCTAAACTCTACTTTGATGCCATCACTCTCTTCCTAACTTTTCCCCTTTTGTTGTCCTGTTTCTCTTATCCTTTTCATGCTTTATATTTTCCCCATTCCTTCTTTTTTACCCCATGTTAAAATTTCACCCTATTTATATATCTAATTTCCAATCCTCTGCTCCAAGTCCATACACACCTCTCTTCTCTGTCTTCACTATCGAAAAAATTTTTTTCTCTTTGTCCTTTTGTTGTTGTTTGCTCGAATGTTGAGTATATTGATTTTTTTATGTTTTCTGTGAGATTGTTTTGCTAATTCTTTTTTTTGTTTGTTTGCTTTCTTTTTGTTAGTTTTTTTGCTTCTGTTTCCCCTCACCTCACTTGATGTTATTGTTTGTATTAATATCCAGGTACCTGTTTTGTTGAGATTAGTGGGTTCTCTATTGGGGTTTTATCCCCATATATATAGTTTGTTCCCCTTTTCTAACTTATTCTCTTTCTTTTCTCTCTTACTTTTTTTCCTTTTCCAAATTTTATTTTTGCACTTCTTTTTTTTCCTTTCTCTCTTTTTCTTTTTCTTCTATACCCTAATTTGCCTTTCTCTGGTGGTCACTTTTATTTGTGGTTATTAACATTGTGAATACATTTCTGTTCAGTGCCTTGTGAATTGTACCTGGTTGTGTTGTAATTTTGCCCTTAAATCAACACAGTAGAGAGAGAACTACATAACCAGACACATGGAGAAGAAAGACCATGGGAAGACAAAGAAACAGCAAACATATGACAGAAAAACAAACCTCACTAGGAAAGTAAATGAAATGGAGGCAAGCAACCTGTCAGAGAAAATATTCAGAGAAATGGTCATAAGGTGGCTCAAAAGAATGGAAGACAAATTTGACAATATGAGTAAGAACCAAGAGGAAATGAAGAACCAAGAAGAAATGAAAAATGACATCGTTGATGTAAAGAACTCAATAGAAAGCATCAAGAGTAGACTAGAAGAAACAGAGGACCGCATCTGTGAGCTAGAAGACAAGGTAGAAAAAATACGCAAGTAGAGCAGCTTCTAGAAAAAAAATTAAAAAGCAGGAGGAGAGCCTAAGGGAACTTTGGGACAACATGAAACAAAACAACATCTGCATAATAGGAGTTCCAGAAGGAGAAGAAACTTAACAAGGAATAGTAAACCTGTTTGAAGAAACATTCCCTGATATAGGGAAGAAAACCCCCCACAAAAATCTAAGAAGCTCACAGAGTCCAAATGAAAACGAACCCAAAAAGACCTACGCCAAGGCACATTATAATTAAATTGGCAAACACCAATGACAAAGTAAGAATCTTAAAAGTGGGTAGAGGGACAGAAAGTTACCTAAAAATGAATCCCAATCAGACTAGATACTTATTTCTCAACAGAAACTTATCAGGCCAGAAGGGAATTGAATGAAATATACAAAATCATGCAAAGGAAGGGTCTGAATCCAAGAATACTGTACCCTGCACGGCCATCAATCAAAATTGAAGATATAATTAGGACCTTCACAGACAAAAAAAAAAAAGACTAAGGGAATTTATTACCACCAAACCAGCAATGCAAGAAATGCAAAAGGGTTTGCTGTAAAAAAAAAAAAAAAAGAAAAAGAAAAAAGAAAGAAAGAAAAAAGAAATAGGAAGTGATGAAGGAACAAAGGGGTAAAGAATAAAAATGGCCACAAATAAGTACCTATCAGTAATAACTTCAAATGTAAATGGATAAAATGCCCCAATCAAAAAGACATAGGGTAACTGATTGAATAAGAAAACACGACTCATATATCTGCTGTATACAAGAAACACACCTCACAAACAAAGATGCACATAAACAGAGGGTGAAGGGATAGAAAAAGGTTTTTCAGGTGAATGGAAGTGAAAAAATAGGTGGGGTGGCAATACTTATATCTGAAAAATTAGATCTCCAAGTGAAGGACATAACAAGAGATAAGGAAGGCCACTTCATACTACTAGAGGGAACAATCCAACAAGAAGAAATAACTCTGCTTAACATACATGCACCCAAAACAGGAGCACCCAAATACATACAAAAAAAAAAAACTCCTGGAGAATATCAAGGGAGAGATTGACAGTAATACAATCATAATAGGAGACTTTAATAACCCATTATCACCATTAAACAAATCTTCTAAACAAAAAATCAGCAAGGAAACATCAATCCTAAATTACTCACTAGACCAGATGGAATTATCATCTTCAGAACATTTCAACCGAAAGCTCCAGAATGTATATTCTTCTCAAGTGCACATGGGTCATTTTCAAAGATAGACTGTATTTTGGGTCATAGGCAAAGTCTCTTCAAATTCAAGAAGATAGAAAGCAAATGAGGCATCTTCTCAGATCACAGTGGCATAAAACTGGAAATCAACTACAATAAAAACAATCCAAAGAAATAAAACACATGGAGACTAAACAGCATGCTATTAAACAATGACTGGGTTACCAGAGAAATCAAAGAAGAAATAAAAAACATCATGGCAACAAATGACAATGAAAACACAACAACCCAAAATCTATGGGGCACAGCGAAAGCAGTCTTGAGAGGCAAGGTCATAGCTCTCCAAACCTACTGCAAAAATGAGAAACAATGGTAATAAATTACCTAACCTTACAACTCAAAGAGTTAGAAAGAGAGCAACAAGAAAAGCCCAGTGTATACAGAAGGAAGGAAATAAAAAAGATCAGTGAGGAGATAAATGACATTGAAACAAACAAACAAAAAAAACAATACAAAAGATCAACAAAACCAAGAGCTGGTTCTTTGAAAGGATAAACAAGATTGATGAACCTCTAGCTAGGCTCACTAAGAGGCAAAGAGAGAGGATCCAAATAAACAAAATCAGAAATGAAAGATGTGAAATAACAACAGACCCCACCAAAATACAAAGGATTGTTTGAAAAAATACTATGAAAAATTCTATTCCAACAAACTGGACAACCTGGAGGAAATGTACATATTCCTAGAAAAATATAACCTTCCAAAACTCAATCAGGAAGAATATAAACATCTCAATAGGCTATTAGCTATGGAAAAAAATCTAAGCTGTCATCAAAAAGTTTCCAGCATACAAAAGCTCTGGGCCAGATGGCTTCTCAGGGGAGTTTCACCAAACATTCAAGGCAGAACTATAATCTATCCTCCTCAGACTATTCCAAAAAATTCAAGAGGAAGGAACACTCCCAAGATCCTTCTATGAAGCCAGCATTACCCTAGTAACAAAACCAGATAAAGACAACACAATGAAAGAGAATTATACGTCAATATCCCTCATGAATATAGATGCCATATTCCTCATCAAAATTCTAGCAAATTGAATCCAGCACTACATCAGAAAGATCATACACCATGACCAAGTAGGATTTATCCCAGCAATGGAAGGATGGTACAATATCCGCAAATCAATAAATGTGATACATCACATAAACAAATAGAGAAATACAAATGACATAGTCATATCAATTGGTGCAGAAAAACCATTTGTCAAAATCCAACCACTTCTCTTGATAAAAACTCTTAAAGTGAGAATGGAAGGATCATAACTCAACATAATAAAAGCTATATATGATAAACCCACAGCTAATATCATACGAAATGGGCAAAAACTAAAACCATTTCCCTAAGAACAGGAACAAGACAGGGATGCCCACTCTCACCACTCCCGTTCAACATAGTAGTGGAAGTATTAGCCATTACAATTAGACAAGAAGAAAAAATAAAAGGCACACAAACTGGAAAAGAAGAAGTAAAGCTGTCCTTATTTGCAGATGACATGATATTGTACATAAAAACCTGGAAGACTCCATAAAAAAACTAATAGACTTAATAAATGAATTCAGCAACATAGCAGGATACAAAATTAGCGCCAAGAAATCTATGACATTTCTATACTCTAATAGTGAACTTACAGAAAGAGAGACTAAAATAGCAATCCCATTTAGCATCGCACCAAAAAAATTAAGATACCTAGAAATAAACTTAACTAAGGAGGTAAAAGACCTATATGCAGAAAACTACATGACAATGAAGAAAGAGATAGGGGAAGATGTAAACAGATGGAAGAACATACCATGTTCATAGATTTGTAGAATCAACATCATTAAAATGTCCTTACTATCCAAAGCAATCTATAGATTCAATGCTCTCCCCATTAAAACAGCAATAGCATATTTCACAGACCTAGAATGAAGTCTTCAAAAATTCATCTGAAAAAAAAAAAAAGACCCCAAATAGCCACAGTAATCCTGAGAAAGAAGAATAAAGTAGGTGGGATCTCAATACCAGATTTCAAACTGTATTACAATGAACTAGTCTCGAAACAGCCTGGTACTGGCAAAAGAACCGATATACAGACCAATGGAATAGAATAGTGAATCAAATTATTGACCCAAACCACTACGCTCAATATTTGACAAATGAGGTATGAACATTCAAGATAGACTCTTCAATAAATGGTGTTGGAAAAATTGGACAAATACAGGCAAAAAAAAAAAATGAAACTAGACCACCAACTTACACCATACACAAAAATAAACTCAAAATGGATACAGGAATTACACATAAGATGGCAAACAATAAAAATACTAGAGCAATCCACAGGCAGCAAAATCACAGACATATCCCGAAGGAACTTCTTCACTGATACTGCTCCTAGGGCAATGGAAACTAAAGAGAAAATAGATAAATGGGACTACATCAAAATAAAAAGCTTTTGCACAGCAAAGAAACCATTAACAAAACAACAAGAAAGCCCATTGTATGGGAGAACATATTTACAAATGTTATCACTGATAAAGGTTTAATCTCCAACATCTACAGGCAGCTTATATAACTTAATAATAGGAAGGTAAATGATCCAATTAAAAAATGGGCAATGGATTAAATAGAATCTTTTCAAAAGAAGACAGAAGGAAGACCAAGAGACACATGAAAACATGCTCAAATTCACTAATTATGTGAGAGATGCAAATCAAAACGACAATCTGCTATCATCACACACCTGTCAGAATGGCTATCATCAACAAATCAACAAACGACAAGTGCTGGTGAGGATGAGGAGAAAAAGGAACCCTTTTACACTACTGGTGAGAATGCAGACTGATGCATCCACTGTGGAGAACAGTATGGAGTTTCCTCCGATTTGGCCCAGTAATCCCACTTCTAGGAATATATGCTAAGAAACTAGAAACACCAATCAGAAAGGATATATGCACCATGTTCATAGCAGCACAATTCACCATAGCTAAGATTTGGAAATAGCCTAGGTGCCTGACAGCAGATGACTGGATCTGAAAACTATGGTACATCTACACAATGGAATATTATGCTTCCACAAAAAAAAGAAGGCATTTTTACCATTTGCAGCAACCTGGATGGAACTGGAGATCATTTTGCTAAGTATAATAAGCCAGTCAATGAAATAAAAATACCACATGATCTCACTCACTTGTGGATAATAAAGAACAATATAAACTGATGAACAAAAAGATATAGAGGCAGTAAAGCATCAAGCAGACTGTGAAATTACAGCGGGAAGTTTAGGGAGAGGTGGGGGAGATAAGAGATCAACTGAAGGCCTTTTATGCATGCATATAAGCATAACCAATGGATACAAGACACTAGGGGGTGAGGTCATGTATGGGAGTGTGCTGGAGGGGGGCAATGGGAAGATATATACACATGTAATACCTTAATAAAAATGGAAAAAAATTGAAAAATATAATTTTCACTTTTTAGACAAAAAATGTATGTATAGTTTTGATTCATTCACACTGGATGATTATTGTTGTATTGGCTGTTGTCATTTTTTATTTGACAATCTACAGGAAAAGAGGTCAGTGCCACTGACTAAATAGTCAGATATTGCATATTTTATATATTCTTGTGGCACACCACTTGAAAATCACTGGCTTTTATATAGTAAAATAGGTTTTGTTAGATCTCTTTTCACTTAAAATTACATAAGTACTTATGAATTTAAATATGGACCTATTGTACTCTGAAAAGATTTGTAGAAAGGAATCAAGGCCCAGAACAAGGTAAAATAATTATCCACATTAGATGACAATATCAGAGCTAGGGCTACACACCCATATTGAGAAGGCTGAAAAGGGCTAATTCCAATGTAACCCTGATATTCAGGGATAGTGATTTGAATCCAAGCCAGGAAACTCAGTGTACATTCTTGATAACCTATAATTAAGTCCCTCTCTCCTTCCCAGATACTGGTCTTGCAGAACCTGTTACTGTGAACAGTGCACTGCCCCTGAGGGAGGGTTACTAACGCTAGCACCAGGCCAGACCATCAGATATGGCCTGGAGATCCCCAACACCTGGGGCCCTTCTTTGCAAGGCCCACAAAAAGGACTGGAAGCATAATCCATGTTTGTGGGACTGAGATCACAGGGAGGGAGATATAAAAAGCCACTTGCATATCACTCATATTTGGAAGGCTGTTTCCTGAGTCCGCTGGCGTATTAAACAGTGACCCTCCTACCGAAACTGGGTTTGGCTCAGTGGGTAGAGAGTTGGCCTGCAGACTGAAAGGTTCCAGGTTCGATTCAGGTCAAGCGCATATACCTTGGCTGCGGGCACATCCCCAGTAGGAGGTGAGCAAGAGGCAGCTGATAGATGTTTCTCTATCACCAATGTTTCTGACTTTCTATTCCTCTTCCTTCCTCTCTGTAAAATATCAATAAAATATATTTTTTTTAAGAATAAAAAATAAACAGCGTCCCTCCTTCTTTTCTGAGAAGCACCGTTGGTTTTCTTTGGTCTTCTGCAACAATATCAATCACTGAAGATGGGGTCCAGGGCTTTTTCTCTCCATTGTCTACACTAGAGCCAATTTAAAACTATCTTGGAGCTCTTATCTATCAACTTAAGTAAATCCATAAAAAATTAGGCTAAGTTTGTCTTTGGCATTTTATTAAGCACTGTGTTCTTATTTTCTTTATAGATATAATACCCTTAGATTCGCTTCAGATAGTCTAGAAAGAGGTTCCATTCCCATAATTTTCTAAATTATAAAGAAAACACATCTCTTCCCATAATTTACCTGTCCTATCTCCTGTTCCTTTTTGCTCTCTGTGTAATGACTGGTGATAAATTAACCAGACAAAATAATAAAGCCCATGATGCTTACCTAATTTGATTCACAGGTGTCAGAAACCAATTCCAGAATGTTAGCAGGGCTGAGTCATCTGGAGATGGCTGAGGGCATTTCCCCACACCTAAAAGATTTGCATAGATGATCGATTTGCTGTCAGACAGCTAAAGGTATCATAATATACTTATTGCCTCCTGCTGGCCAAACACCTGAACAGCCAAAGGCAGTTTCTCCCAAACCTGATAATCTGACAATGGATTCTGTGTACTTTGAAGTGTGTATCTACCTTCCCTTAGGACAATTTGTGTTAATAAAAAGTAAGGGGTCCTGAGACAAGGAAGAACTTAATTCCTTTAGTTAAGTCTTCTCTGACTCCCCATAATGCCTTCCAAAATTATGTTTCATCTCTGGACTCTTAATTTATACACAGTGCTTCTCCAGATTCTTTAACCCTTCTAGATGCTGGATTAAGACCACTGGCATTAACAGGAAGGTGAAAAACTTTAGGAATAGGAGCAGGGGTATAATTTTTGTCAAGGGCACTTTTTATGACCTCTTTATAATAATACTAGAGGCCTGATGCACAAAGTTTGTGCAAGGGGCTCAGTCCACACAGCCACGGTGGCTGCGTTGGCCCTCACAACCCCGGCTTAGTCCAGAAGACTGTCAGGAGGATGTCCAGAAGGTTGTTTGGCTGTCCAATCTAATTATCATATTATGCTTTTATTATTATATATCCAGAGGATTAAAAACGGTGGCAAAGTTAAGTGGGTGCTATACGGACATGCTCTCAGAAACAAAATGAAATTACAACTAAAATACAGAAAAGTGTCTTAAATAATCAACAGAAAACTCATAGGAGAGAAACCTGACACCCAAGTACTGAAAGTGGAGACTATACAGAGAATGGTAAGAGGGGCAGAGGTGCAAAAGGGCTGGCTGGGCACCCACAGATAGCAGCTGAAGTCATGGAGAGATATCTCAGTGGTGGGGGATTGCCACTGAGAAGTATGGGATCTAATACCCAAGCTGGGCTCCCCAGAAGAGAGCACAAAAACTGAGAAGGTACCCACAAAACATCTGGCTGTGCAAAGAAGAAGGTTTTGTCAGGAAGTGACAGCTGAAAATTTGGGCACCCTCTTAAAGGGCCAATGCACAAAATTCCCTTAGGAGCCACCCACTTTGTGATCAGGCAGAGGGAGGGAGAAGTGGACTGGAGCTGTGAGAGCAGAAGCCAGGATTGGGGACTTGGGGAATAGAACTCAGAAGACAGACACCCCACATTTCCTTGACAGATTCATTCCCTCACACAACAGAGGGCATCTTTCCCACATAGACATTTTCCTTGCCTCAGAGGAAGACAATTAACACACTCTATTGGAAAATACCTTGCCCTGAGGCCACTTAAAATATTAAAAAAACAGTCTCCAGGCAAGTTCAACTGCCCCCACCCTATTGAAAAAAGACTCTCACCACACAGGACAATTGCCTGGAGGACAATTCAAGTTGGAATCCTATCAGTCTGTAGGCAGAGACAGTCTCTGGAGGCTTTGAGTCTGCCTGATCTAATTAGTCAGAAACAGCCTTTAATACTATCCTGCACTAGAGATTGAGAGGTGTAGAGGATCTACCTAATACACAGTCATAAACCCAAAAGGCCAAAATGAGGAGACAAAGAAACAAACCCCCAATGAAAAAACTAGAGAACTCTCCAGAAGAAGAGGCAAATGAAGCAGAGATAAGAAATTTATCTGAAACAGAGTTTAGAGTAATGATGGTAAAATAATATCCATATTGTCTGTAGGGTGAAAGTGCAGTAAAATATTTCTGAACATTTGATTTTATATATTCTATCAAATGATATAGTCAAATACTTAGGAAAAGTCAGGAGGAAATTTGATTGATAAGGAACTAAAACTGAAGGTCAATGAAAGGTGATATGATTTCCACTTTTCAAGATAGTATAATCTCACATGTGTTACTTTTCAATTAACAAATCACATATCAAACTAGAAATGTAATTTATACTAACAAGGTAAGAATTTACAGATTGCATGACTCTTGGTCTAAGAACAAATTGCAAAAAAAAAATAAAATTCTGCTGTATGTATAAGGCAGTGGTTGGCAAACTCATTAGTCAATAGAGGAATAAACCAAGGCGGCTCATGAGCAGCAATTTGCCGACCACTGGTATAAGGTAATCAATAGATCCAAAAGTAAAATTTGGTGTCTATCAAATAACAATATTTAAAAAAAAATCTGATATGGCTAAAGCAAAACTGAACATTTATTTTTAGATCAGAATCATATATTTTTCTAGATTTAATTAAACCATATTCACAATTAATACTTTTTATTGAATTTAAATGAACAAAAAGCTACAATTCCCACCAATGGAAAATGAGAACTATTTCATAGAAATTTTAGTCTGTAATAATCTCTTTTATGCCTACCAGGATGTTCCAATATGAACAAATTTACACTTTCAGTTAAAAGGACAAAGCTTCTATATATATAAACGCCTAAGTGACTATGGCAACCAAACAGAGGACCAAACAGGCCAGCAGGGGTGTTATTGAGGGATAACCAAACGACGGAGCAGCAGGCTGTGTGGGGCAACCAGGCCAGCAGGGGGGTTAGTAAGGGATGACCAAATAACTGAATAACAGGCTGTGTTGGGTGACCAGGCTAGCAGGGTGGGCAGTGAGGGGAGGCCAAATGACTGAATAGGCTATGTGGGCCGGCCAAGCCCGCAATGGGGGTCAGTGACGGGTGACCATATGACTGAGCAGCAGGCTGCGTGGGGTGGCAAGGCTTGCAGGGGGGAAATCGGGGCAACCAGACCAGTGGGTGATATGATTTCCCCTTTTCAAGTGGGGCCAATCAGGCTGGGAAGCAGAGGAAGTTACGGGTGATCAGGCAGGCAGAAGGGCCATTTGGGATAACCAAGCTGGCAGGAAGCAATGAGGGATGATCAGGCCAGCAGGCAGAGGCAGTAAGTGGTGATCAGGCTGGCAGTGAGGGGCAATCAGGCAGGCAAGCAGATGGGCGGTTAGGAGTCAGTGGTCTAGAATTGTGAGAGGGTTGTCCAACTGCTGGTTTAGGCCAAATTCCTGGGGTCCCGAATTGGAGAGGGAGAAGGCTGGGCTGAGGGGACCCTCTCCACCATGCATGAATTTTGTGCACCAGGCCTCTAGTGAATTATAAACAAAATGGAAGATGCCCACACTGAAGTCATACCTAAATGGTATGAAAGGGTCAAGTACCAAGACAGTTAAGTAGGTTTAACTGAAACTTAGCAAAAGAGTAATTTCTAATTTCATTACCCAGTGAAAATAATTGTCATTTATACACCCTCATTTACAATAGGTAACATATACGAATGGTGAATACTTAGGAAAAAAGTCTCCGTAAGTGCACTTTGAATGCCTTCATGACTTAACAATGGGTCTGCTCTTCAACAAAACTTAATGAAATATTAAAATTCTTTTATGAATCAATCATGCAGTAAGTAATGAGGAACACTTTACCTACTTAACATAGATTAGTAGTATACCAGATAAAATACAACTTGGTTAATTTTCCACATTTGAGACTGTTACAGGAGAAAATTGCAAACATTTGTTCCTTTTAGTTGGGTAAAATAGAACTATTTCTGGAGAGATGGAAAATTGTACAATTGGCCATCAAATGCTTTCCCCCAAGGATCCTGGCCTTCCAGAGATTAGTCTTTTTTTGACCTTAGGACTTTTCTGTGTTCTAATCCCCTACATTGTACACCCAACTTCCATTGCTTTGGAAGTTATTCTCATAGCTAGGCAAAACATTTTTTTCCAACTTTTAGTTCTATTTCATTTCTTCCAGTTATTAAAGAGTTTTTTTCTTAAAAGGACAAATACATTTAACCAGGGTTTATGGTAGTTGTAAAGTGAATTGATTCAATTTTGTTTTCTCTGTTACTTTTTGTTGGTTGCTTTTAAAATCTAGGCTAAGATTTTCAAAAAGCAATAAACAATCACATGAAAAATGTAAGTGATAGTAATCTTTCAAAATACAGTGTATCGAGGGTAGAGTAGAAATAAGGAGAATCATTTAAATGTGTTTCAATTTCATCTGAATGTAAGGTGAGTCTTAACAATAGTGATTTAGCAAAGAAAAAATTTAAAAACTGAGCAAACTTTAATTTCTTTAATTTAATGGTGTATTTTTTTTTCTAATAATATTGGAAAATTATCCAAGATTTTTTTTTTAATTTCAGAAATTCAGAATAATAGTAATTAAATTGCTGGAAAACAAGATCAACTATAATTAATATAAATGCGAGAAGCCCATCAGAAGGCTGACCTGAGCTCCTTTGATATTCACAGGGTGAATTTGCATTTTATTACCTACTGCTGACTCAATGACCTAAAGCTGTGGTCAGCAAACTCATTAGTCAACAGAGTCAAATATCAACAGTATAAGGATTGAAATTTCTTTTGAAAGCCAAATTTTTTAACTTAAACTTCTTCTAACGCCAATTCTTCAAAATAGACTCATCCAGGCTGTGGTATTTTGTGGAAGGGCCACACTCAAGGGGCCAAAGAACCACATGTGGTTTGAGTAAGCTGCAGTTTGCCAACCTTGGGCCTACATAGAACTCACCCCAGACCTGATCATCTTACTATTTACTAAACAATCACCTTTGATATGTCTATTTACATTACTAAAAGACAATTGTGCATTCTAATAAGTAAAAGCAGTTGGAAAGGAGACTCTGGAACTTGACCACTACAGTTAAGTTGTCCCTGGCTTCCCCCCATAATTAGAAAATTATTATTTCTTGTCTTGTGTTTTAATTTGCACATCAGCTCTTTCTCCAAGGCTTTGAACCTGAAAGCCATGCTGACCATGGCTTTTCACATTAAATTACTGGTTAAAAAATCCAATAATAATCTAAATTTAAAAGCTGATTAACACAGAATAAAAGTCAACTGCATTTGTGCTTGGACAGCAAAAATAAACACAAAACATAAAACAAAACAAAAAATCTTTGTCTCCCTGTCCAGTGTGGCTTGGTTGGGCATCTTGCCTTGCACCTAAAGGTTGCGGATCTGATTCCTGGTCAGGGCGCATGCATGAGGCTACCAATGGATGTTCCACTCTCACATCAGTGTTTTTCCTCTCTCCCTCTCCTTTCCTCTCTCTAAAAATAAAAAAAAATACATTAAAAAAATTGCATTGCCCATCGTATGACACTAAATAAGGTATTTTTGGCTATGTAAGCATGTTAAGTAAACTTGGTCTTCCTGCTTTTATTTTTATGCATCACATGTGAATGCAGAGATTTAAAACAACTTTGAATTAAAAGAAATCAAAATATTTATTCTATATTTTCTTCTGTAGTACTTTGTTGCCATATTTTTATGCAATTTTTAAGGAGAATGTTTCATATACAACAAATTAATGCTAGCTTGGTCAAAATCATCTAAAAAAATGTCCCTCATATTTTACAATATAATATACAAAACTATAAAATATGTCAAGGTGGAAACTCTCTGGAATTTCTTAAAGTATTAGAAAGTACAACATGGCAAAAGAAAGCATTATAAATAGCATTTAAGCATTCTGTAACATATGGTGCTCTGAATGTAATTGGAGTGCAACTTATTTATATATACACATGAAGTTTTTCAGAAGTAGGTGAAGTAAATAAAAGCACCAGTTCCTTAAATTACACTTGATCACGTAGACGAGCAAGTCTCTGTGATAGTTCATCCTGAAGAAAGTTAAAATTTAAAAGTTAGAAGGCTGCAACAAATATAAATCACGAATATTTTATTTATTTATTTATTTATTTAAAAAATCACGAATATTTTAAATAGCTCATATTTTAAATAAGATTAAAATGTTGTCTAAAAATTCACACAAAAATTAACATTAAGAATATACTTTTAAAAACATTTCAGAATAAGTTGAGAAGTACATAAAGCAGAAGCTATGAAGGGAAGCAAATTCAATCTTTAAATGAAATGTGCATGCAAAGAGAAAATGTTCATCGTTGAGAAGTAAAGGCTAACTAAACAGTTTGCTAATTTATGATGACATCATATTATAGCAGAAAGCACTCTTTATAAAAAAAATATATATATACATTACTTACATATAAATATATATACAATGACTATTTAATTCACACATCAAGTTCATACTAATCAAGACAAAACCCAACTTCTACCTGTTCCATGGATGCAACACTGGTGCCAACAGATCCTGTCTGACCCTGTGGTAGTTCCATATTGAGATCAAGGCTACAATTTTAAAATAATTAGCATAAACAAATGTTAATATAGACATTTTACTCCTTGTATAATTATAAACATAATGAAACAGGATTATTGTGAATTTGAATGTTCCACCTAGCATTTTACCTTAATTTAAATAAGATAAAAGTGGTTACATTTTATAAATATAAATAAAAAAGCAAATAAAAGGCAGGAAAATGATGGGTCATCTGAACAAAAGACAAAAATAAAAATCATACAATGTATTCAATTTACTGTGGTTACTATGTTACTCCTATTATAAAGGGAATTTAATATGCCAAAAAAGATAAAACAGATCAGATAAATGTAGCATCAGGATCCATATCTAACATTTGAGTTAACTGCAAGTTCAGTATTCTAGTTCCTGATCTACCCTTAGCAGGAATCATTACTTGCATCCATCTCACACAACTGAAGTTTAAAAAAAATTAAGCTCACTTGCCCAAGATCCACCCTACTGATAAATAGGATTTGAACCCAGGATTTTCTACCTCCAGGGCCTATGATGTTAATCTATATTTTACCTACTCCTCTAAGATATAAGCTAGCCTTTCTGCTCATATCTATACCAGTGTATGCCAACTTCAGTTTGAAAACACTACAGAGAACACAGTAACTTTTAAAAGTCATTAGGAGAGTCGTTACTTAAAAGGTAAAGATATGCTATACTAAAATTTTGTTGAGGGAATCACAAACTCAAACAGAATTCGGATACTTAAATATCTTTAAGGATGGGCATCAGTATTTCTATATCAGTGATTCTATCTATTTCTACTGTTCCAATCGTCATCCATTATTGACATAATTAATTTCTCTTGATTTTGGCCCCCATCCTTCCTCCCGCCCCCTCTGTCCCCAGAAACATCAGGCAATGCCTGGATGCGTTTTTGACTGTCACAATGGTGTTGGGATGTTATCTTATGGGTAGAAACCAGAGATGTTGCTGAACATAGTACAATTTATTGGAAAGCCCGAAGGATTATGTAACCCAAAATGTCAATAGTGTCAAGGTTAAGAAATCCTCTTCTAAATTTCCTCAAAAAGTTATCTAATAAACTTGATTTCCATTGAGGGCAACTAAGGCTATAATGTGGCAATATACATTTTACAAGACCTTTGCTGTACTTTCAAGCCCAATCTTCTTGTTTAGTTTTTGGTAGGAACAGAAATAAGTCCTTAGCTTCATGTTGCTAAGATGGAGTCTTCTGATACACAATGCTTTGGTCTCTTAACTACTTAACAAAAATGACCTACATCAGGAAATAAAGCAAAACAGTGTACAACCTACTTGCCAATCCTACTGTCAAATATGACAAATATGATTTATTAACCTGGGTTTTAATTCACTACTGACACATTAGTTACTTAAAGATCTGATAAACTTATCTGTTCATTTTAATCAGGTATTAGCTTACACATTAAAATAATATTCATCAACTCTATATTCTAGGTATCTTCAATTCTTCCCTTTCCAGGAGAAAAGGATAGAGTACATAAACCCTATTTTAATTTATTACTCTACCTTTGAGGATAAAGTATAAAACTTCAGTATTACCCAGTTTTCCTCTTTATTTTTGAAAAAAAAATTCTTTACGTACAATCTCCTCTTGAACTAAATATAGTGGAACGTTGGTTCTTGAACTTCATTTGTTTCAGAAGTCTGTTCGAGAAGTGATTTGTTCAAACACCGAATCATTTTTGCCCATTAGAAATAATGTAAATTGAATTAATCTGTTCCAGACCCCCAAATGATTCCCTGTTTTAACCTTTCTTAATTGCCTGTGATCTTTTTTTTGTACTTCCACACCCTTAACAACATCAGCACTCTTGATGGCTGCTTTATGTTTTAAAATTGTGCTAATTATTGATTTCCCAATGCCATAATCGGTAGCCAGATCAGACATTCCATTACAGTTTTTCTTTTGTAAGCTCTAACATTGTTTTCACAGCGTTCATTTTCACTTTGCAGCTATCACTAGCCTTCTTAGGACCCATGATGATTTACTGTGTATATTTAATAATAATAAGCAGTAACAAAAGCAAAAAAAATATTCACAGCACAGTTTCCTGAGATCTTAACAATGCAAGATTTAGCAGTAAACTCACTCACACTTGCACATTCTTTCCTTTGTTGCCTGAGAAACACATGACTGATCATATAGGTATCTGCATGAAAAGGTTCTCAGTTCGAGAACCGAACTTTTAAAATTTTGTATGACAAACAGACATTTTTTTTCATGAACAACTTGGTCAAGAACCAAACATTCAAGATGGAAGACGTTTGAGAATTGAGGTTTGACTGTTATATTACTAGAAAATACTGATATAACATGACTTCCATAGCACAGACATCATCATGGGCAAGTCATTCCCATCAAACAAAAAAAGGGCCTGAAATAAATAGTCCATTAATAAATACCTTATTTTTAATAACAGTACAACACAGGGTGTAAATTACTTATTTAAAAAAATATATATGATCGGCCTACCAGGACAGGTTCAGTGATTAGAGTGCTGGCCCACAGACTGAAGAGTTGCAGGTTCGATTTCAGTTAAGGCAAGGTACCTTCATAGCAGACTCAATTCCTGGCCCAAGTCTGGGTGTATATGGGAGGCAACCAATCAATGTGTCTCTCTCACAGGGATGTTTCTCTCTGTCTCTTCCCTTCCCTTCCACTCTCTCTAAAACTCAATGGGGAAAAAAATATCCTCAGGTGCTTCCATTTTTTAAAATCCTTGGACATTTTGCACATCTTGCTCAATTTGCAGGAAAGACACTTTTTTTTTTGTAAAAAGAATCTAAATATTTGCTATATCTGATAAATACAGAATGTATTGAGAAAATGTTTGAACACTCTTGCCTCTCTCAATTACCTTCCTCCATTTCTTATTACAAAATAAATGAATGTACTGCTAGAGATTTTTAAGAAAATACTAGAATGATCTGAACAAAATCACATTCTTATGAGCATAACAAAGAGAGATGGATATTTCAAAGGCCCTTCCAACACTAACTTCTAGGGTCAAAACCCTAACTCTGACCATGGGTGGTAATGACAAATATTTTTATCTACACTATAAATTTTAGGACTGCCAGATATTATATCAAGATTAACTAAATCCCCTGAATAATTTCTTACCCAGCTTCATCTGCCATTTCTTGAAGCAGCATATCCACTTGGCTCTAGAATAAGAATATGAGAATTTGTATTTTAATGACAATTGCTTTTTGGGTGGTTTTTGTTTTTGCTTAAAAAGGGGAAACTGGTCTGCAATATTTAAAATAAAAACTTTTAAAATATTTTTTTTACCATTAGAGGGAGCTGATTTCAAAAACCTTTATTTCAGAATAATGTTAAATAATAAAGCCTTAAACTATGAGATTATGTTAAAAATATCAGCAAGGATGGCACTGGAGAAGATTATGCTAAGTGAAATAAGCCGGTCAGAGAATGACAAGTTCCATATTTCCCTCATATGTGGAATTTAATGAACAAACTGAACTACCAAGCAAAATAAGAGACAGACTCAGAGAAAGCAGGCAGACAGCTCTGGTTGGAGGGGATGGAGAGTGAGAGCAAAAAAGAAAAAAATAAGAGAGAACTCATGAACATGGACAATAGTGCAGTGATTGGGGGTGGGGTGGGGCAGAGAATGCATGGAGGTGGAAGAGGGTATAGAGGGGATAAATGGTGATGGGAAAAAAATTGAGTTTCCAGGCATTTATGCAGTGATATTCACATATAATTTGAAATCTGGATAATTGTATATTGAACCAATAATTATATATTGGTTCACTCTTTAAGAAAGTGAACCAATATATAAAGCTCTTTATTATTTTTTTTAGAAAATATTTTTATTGATTTCAGAGAAGGAGGGAGAGGGAGAGATAGAAATCAATGATGAAAGAGAATCATTGATCAGCTGCCTCTTGCATGCCCCAGACTGGGGATGGAGCTTGAAATCCGGGCATGTGCCCTGACTGGGAATCAAACCATGACCTCCTGGTTCATAGGTCAATGCTCAACCACCGAGGCATGCCAACTGGGCTATAATGCTCTTTTCTAACTCACTTTGCTTATGTTTGAAGTGTAATAGATTTGAATTTTATATTAATTACATTTGTTCTTTCTGCTAGTTGATACAACTTTTATATTAAGGATTACTCTTTTATTAAGAGATAAAGAAAACATAAGTATATTGAGATATTTACTATAGTACAGGAGTTCTCAGGAAATTGAGTCTGATTAATAAAAAAGAACTCTTGTTTTTACTTAGTTGTTAAAAATATTTTGGACATACTGGTGGGAGTTCTAAGATACAGTCCAAGTGCTACTATTAACAATGTGTATGATTTTAAGCAACTCACTAATCTTGCTATTGGGCCTTAGTTTCTCTTGTTCTATTTCATTCACTTATTCATTTTCACTTATTTTTCTTTTTTATTGAATTTACTAGAGACACAGTGCACAAAATTAGTACATGGGGTGGCCCAGCCTGCACCCTCCCCCTCCCCAATCTTGGACATCCCTCTCACAAACCAAGACTGCTGTCTCCCAAATGCTTGCCTGCCTGCCTTCCTGACTGCCCCTAACTGCTTCTGCCTGCTGCCTGGTCACCCCCTAACCACTCCCCTTCCTGCCTGATTGATGCCTAACTCCTCCCCTGCCAACCTGTTTGCCACTAACTGTCCACCCCTGTAGGCCTGGTCACCCTTAACTACCCTCCGCTGCAGGCCTGGTCCCTGCCAACTGCCTTCCCCTGCAGGCCCAGTTGTCCCCAACTTCCCTCCTCTGTCAGCCTGGTCACACCTAACTGCCCTCCTGTGCAGGCTTGATCGCCTCCAACTGCCCTCCTTTGCAGGCCTGGTGCCTGCTAACTACCCTCTCCTGCTGGCCTGATTGCCCACAACTGCTCTCCCTTGGAGACCTGGACCCTCCAAACTGCCCTCCCCTGCTGGCAATCTTGTGGTGGCCATCTTATGTCCACATGGGGGTAGCCATCTTGTATGTTGGAGTGACGGTCAATTTGCATATTATTATTTTATTAGATAAGATTGGGGAGTTCCTAAAATGCAGGAAAAGTTCAGAAAGTAATAGATTGAATACTTATGTGCAATTACATTTTGTTGTCTTTACTTTAGTATATTTAACGTAACATTATTTGTGTTTTTAAGATTTATTTAATAGTATTATACCATGCATACTATTCTGCAACTTACTTTTCTTATTCAAACTTGTAAGATCTAATTCTGTTGAGATTTAGTTCATTCACAGTCACTCATGTGTAATACTACAGTATAGAAATACATTCTATTTCATTTATCCATCAATTGCTAGACATTTAGAGTTCCCCACTAATTTGTCCCAGTCATGATCCACAGGTTGAGAACCACTGCTGTAAAGCCCAAGGCCATCAGAAAACACAGATATTTACATTATGATTCATAACAGTAGCAAAATTACAGTTATGAAGTAGCAATGAAAATAATTGTATGGTTGAGGGTCCCCACAACATGAGGAACTGTATTAAAGGGTTGTGGAATTAGGAAGGTTGAGAACCACTGTTTTAAAGTGTGCACATGGAGGAGACAAAATGATGGCAGAATAGATGGATGTGTCCTGAGGCTTGTCCTGGAGCAAATAGAGGGAGCAGCTGAAATGAGTGGAATCCAGCCTGAATTAGCAAAGGAAACACAGCTGGTGAGACAGTTTGCAGCTGGAAGGGCAGAGATCCCCTGGATAAAGGTAAAACAAAAAATCCAGGCAGCAGAATCTGCCAGACCTCTGTGCCCAGAAGGTCAGGGAAAAACTACAGGGCACCAAGCTGCATCCCTGAGGACAGGCAAAGCATCTGACTGTGAAAAAAGGGTCCACGGGACTGCGAGAGGTAGAGGATTTTGGGATCTGAGCTCAGAAGCAGTCCAGAGGAGCTGCCGGACTGCGCAGTGCTGCCAAGAGAGGAGCTTGCAGAGACACAGTGCTTCCTTGTGCTGGGGCCTGCTTCTTTCTCCACTGAACCTAGTTTGTAGGACCTTTTTGATATAGACACTTAGGCATCGCTGAGGTGCAGGAGAAGGGGTGGAGTTGTGGAATATAGAAGAGTAGGCGGCAGGTGGTCAAGAAGAGGTGGTATAGTGAGTGTAGTGCTGAGTCATATCTAAGCGCCATCGCCATTTTCTCCTGAGAGATAGTCCCTCCCTCCAGTCTCCAGGCAACTAATATAGCCACACACACACAGATTCCACTCTGAGTAATATCATGGACTCTGAATACTCCCTGAGGCCACAAGAAAATGTTCCCTGGATTTGTCAATGTGGAGGATGCTGCACTTGAAAGAACCAGCAGAGTTCTCTTTTCCTGTTAGCATTTTTAAATAATTAGTTTCTTCCCATAAGAATACAGCAAAAATTGGGACACTCCCCTCCATGGCTGCTGACTTCTTGACACTGCAGTTGTGCTTCTCAGGCTCGCAGGCCTTCATCAAGAGAACCCAAATAGCTCAAGTAGGTAGCCAGAATAAATTACCAAGCCCAGGAGAACTGAGAGATTACACCAGTAGCACCATCACCAAAAGAACCTGGGTAGCAAAGCAATTGGACCTACAATGAAAACATTACAGGAAAACATAGGTAGCTAAAAAAGCAATTCCCAAAGGAAAGAAAAAGAGGAATCACCAGAAAGGGAGTTAAATGAAATTGAGGATAGCAGCTTATCAGAGAAAGAAATCAGAGTAATGTTTATAAGGATGTTTAAATGGCTGGATGAAAAATACACACAACTCAATGAGAACTATAAGGAGCTGAATGAGAATGTCACCAACATGAAAAGAAATCAAGAGGAGATGAAGAACGACATAGCTGCAATAAAGAATACAATGGAAGGCTTAAACAGTAGACTAGAAGATTCCGAGGACCGCATCAGTGAATTAGAAGACAAGGTAGGAAAAACACAAACACAGCAGCAACTGGAAAGAAGACTTAAAAAGCAAGAGGAGAGCCTAAGGGAGCTTTGGGACAATACAAAACAAAACAACATTTGAATAATTGGGATACCAGAAGGAGAGGAAGAGAAGCAAGGAATAGAAAACCAGTTTGAAGAAATAATGACAGAGGTCATCCCTGATATTGGCAAGAAAAAAAACTATGCAAGTCCAAGAAGTACATAGAGTCCCAAAAAAGTTGAACCCCAAAAGACCAACACCAAAACACATCATAATTAAATTGGTAAACACTAACAACAAAGTAAGAATCTTAAAGGCCACCAGAGAGAGACAGAAAGTTACCTACAAGGGATCTCCTATTAGAATATCAATTGATTTCTCAATAGAGTGTGCACATGAAGGGGTGCAAATACAAAGTTTTAAAAATTTTATCATATATTAGAAGGTGATTAACTACTATGAAGAAAAAAAAGCAGGGATATGGAGCATAAAGGGTATAGTGGGTATGCTCTTGATGTAAGTTGGATGGTTAGGAAGACCTCATTTAGAAAATGACAAAGAACTGAAGAAGGTGGGGAGTTTGCAATGAGGATATCTGCTAGATGAAGGAAAAACATCCAGGCAGAGGAAACTGAAAGAGGAACAGCTTTGAGACAGAAATGTACTTGGTGTGTTTGGGAATTAATAAGGAAGCAAAGTGCCTAATAGAGTGCTAAGCAGTAACAAGAGATAAGATAAGAGAAGCAGGGAGGGGCAGATCCCATAGTGTATTACAGGCAATTGTAAAAAATTTGTTTTTTATTTTTAGGGAGATGTGGAACCACTAGAGAATTTTGAGCAAAAAATTTGCATGATCTGACAATTTTAACAGGATCATTCTGGTTGTTACATTAAAAACAGATTGCAGATATTACCAAATTGCCTTCCCAAAGTGGATATTCCCATTTAAATTTGAACTGCTCATTAGCAGGTTATGAAAATGTAGGAAATGAAGTGTGTTCAACCAGATCCCTTTCTGTTTCTGTTAGAATGTTTTGCATATATACAACTATCCCCAGCCCTCAGCACAATACCTTAAACACAAGATGTTCAGCAAAAGTTGGTTGAATAAATATGAAGATTTTTTTCAGAAGTATAAGGCACTTTCATATCATTGGTTCGAAACCCTACATTTTATAGCTACATATACTGAGGCCCATGGTTGTAAATACTTTAAGGTTCCAAAGTTAATTTAGTGGTAGAGTGGGGAATAGAAATTCAAGTGTCCTGACTTCAAGTCACTTTTCCAATTCACTTGTGTTTCCTAAACTTGTGGGCATAAGAAAAACATATACTGAAAAGATGCTATCTGAACATCATATAATCACCTGGGGATCACCTAAGGTATTTGAATAAGAAAATTCAATACAGAGCTTCTCAAACATGGTACATAAAAGTAACCTGGGAATCTTGTTAAAATGATTGTTTCAATGGCTGTGGAGGGAGGGTTTAAATTTTTACATTCCTGATGAGTTTCCAGATGATACAAATGTTCTTGATTCCAGAAGAACATTTGGGGGATCAGGGCTCTAAAGCAAGCATGTCAAACTCAAGGCATGGAGCCCATCAGTTGTGAGTTTGACATGCTTGCTCTAGAGAAAGTATAAAAATAATGGCCAATTATATATGCTCACTATATGATATACACACGAATTCTTTCTTTACTCTAAAACCTAAATATAAGCTTGTTCTCTTATTATTTACCTTTTTGTTAGAAGAGTCATTGGAATTAAAATATCAATGTACAGTTGCTGATTTCTTCCTAACCTATTCTGTAAATTACATTTTCTCCATATTAGCAAAGTAGTAGTACCAAGTTCGTTCTTTGTTCATTTGACTAACCAGGTAGAACCAAGTTCCAAGCTCTCTAGACATATGACCTAATATAACTTTTAGAATTTCAAAATAAGATAGGGAATGGCATCTTCCAACATGTCCTCAGGAATCCAGGGGCAAAGCATAACTTCCTACTTGCATTTTGGGTATACATCATGTTTATTTCACATTCTAGAGATGATTTTGGCTCAAAAAGCCATTATGTTATAAACTCAGGTATTTTTATTTTTTTATATAATTTTAATGTAATTTTTTAAAAAGTAATTCTAAGTAAAGAAACTATTCTTACTTGTGGTGTTGTTAGGGTTGTAGTACTACTCATTGTGTCTTCCATTTGTTGTGTTTGAACATCCAGAGTTTCAAATTGGTGTTCAAATTTGTCCATCAGGGCAGAAATCTATAAAAAGAAATACGGTCATGAGAAAAACTTATACAGAAAAGATGCTATCTGAACATCAAATACATATATATTTTTTTACCTTTTCAAGGTTCATACTCCTCAATGTAGCATCCACAGATTTAACTGCACCTGCCATGGACTTGGTTACCTATTGGAAGTATTTAAAAAAAAAAAAGATTGAGCATGCTATAAGTAATCTCAAACTCCAGGTATTCTCTTAAATGTATTATTTACAAATCAACCTATAAAATTTGCCTACCCTTTCTTTAACAGTAAAAGTACAGTATGTATGTTTGGTCTTTGATTCTTCATTGAAAGACAACTCATAAATTACTTTAAAAGCCACTGTCAAAACCACTTTCCTTACTAAGTAATTTGACTATGTATCTGTTGCCCATAAAGGCCTTTACTAGTGATCTGCAGCACCTTCCAATGGATTTAGATTTCTGGCAACGCCTAATACTCTCATTAAACTTAAATCAAGAGTTCACACCATGACCAAGTGAGATTTATTCCAGAGATGCAAGGCTGGGACAATATCTGCAAATCAATAAAAGTGATACATCACATAAACAAATTGAGAGACAAAAATCATATAATTATATCAATTGATGCACAAAAGGCATTTGACAAAGTCCAACAAACACCTTTTTTGTATAAAAATGCTCAGCAAAGTAGGAATAGAAAGATAATACCTCACATAATAAAAGGCTTATATGACAAACCTACAGTCAACATCATACCAGATGGGCAAAAACTAAAACCATTTCCCCTAAGAACAGGAACAAGACAGGGATGCCCACTTTCACCACTCCTGTTCAACAGAGTACTGGAAGTACTAGCCACAGTGATCAGATAAGAAGAAATAAATGACATCCAAACTGGAAAAGAAGAAGTAAAATTGTCATTATTCACAGATGACATTATAATGTACATAGAACGACCTGAAGACTCCATTAAAAATTATTAGACTTAATAAATGAATTTGCAAATGTAGTAGGATAAAAAATTAATGTTAAGAAATCTATGGCATTTTTATACACCAATAGTGAACTTATAGAAAGAGAGATTTAAAAAACAATCCAATTTACCATTGCAAAAAAATTAAGATACTTGGGAATAAATTTAACTAAGGAGGTAAAGACCAATATTCAGAAAACAACAGGATGCTGACAAAAGAGATAGAGGAAGACATAAACAGATGGAAGAACATACCATGTTTATGGTTGGTAGAATCAAAACATTAAAATGTCTATACTACCCAAAGCAATCTATAGATTCAATGCACTCCCCATTAAAATACCAACATCATATTTTACAGACCTAGAATGAACTCTCTTAAAATTCACCTGGAAGAAAAAAACACCTCAAATAGCTGCAGTGATCCTGAGAAAGAAGGACAAAGTAGGAGGGATCTCAATACCAGATATCAAGGTGTATTACAAAGCCACAGTTTTCAAAAACTGCCTGGTACTGGCACAAGAACAGACATATAGACCAATGCAATAAAATAAAGAACCACAAATTGACATAAATCACTATGCTATATTAATATTTGATAAAGGAGGCAAGAACATACAATGGAGTTCAGGACAGTATCTTCAATACATGGTGCTGAGAAATTTGGTCACATACATGCAAAAAAAAAAAAGAGAAAGAAACCAGACCACCAACTTACACCATGTACAAAAATAAATTCAAAATGGATAAAGGAATTAAACATAAGATGGGAAACCATAAAAATATTAGACGAATCCACAGGCAGCAAAATCTCAGATATATGCTGAAGCAATATCTTCACTGATACAACTCCTAGGGAAATGGAAATTAAGGAGAAAATAAGCAAATGGGACTACATTAAAATAAAAAGCTTCTGCACAGAAAGAGAACCAAGATGGCAGCATAGGTAAACACCTATCTTGCTGCCCCACACAGCAATTTCAAAACTACAACTTAACGAAAGAACAAACACCATCCAGAATCACCGGAAAGCTGGCTGAGTGAAAATTCCACAAATAAAAGAGGAGATAGGAAGTTGTGACTCAGATGAGTGGCGGCAGACAGCGTTGAAGATACACATGGAGAGAGGTTTGGAGCACGCGCTAGCGGATAGGGCGGGCGGCTGAAAACCCGGCCAGTTTTCTTGAACCGGGGAGACAAAGGCATCCCACTGCACTGATCCCCCAGCTCCGGGAGAAGTCCAGGGAACCCACAATAATACTGGGTAAAATCTGGACAGTGGGAGGGCACGCCGAAGCTTGGGTGCTGCAGGGGCCTGCCAGCTTGTGGAAAAGGAGAGCTTGTGTGGAGTGCACGTGAACTTGGGAACAGCGCAGCTGTGTGACCGCGCAGAGAGCACTCGCGACTTGCTCTCTTATTCGGGAAACCATCAGACTGCATTGTTTTGTGACCCTGGGTGAGACATGGGGTGTGCAGAATCATTTGGGGAGAGTCTGAATTCTCCGGCAGCTGGTGGAGCTCAGCAGCGGCTCTCTCTCAGAGGTGCTGGCGGCCGTTGCCACCAGCACACAGTCCCTGGGGCCGCATAGGGCGGAGCTGACCTGTCTGCTTGGCTGAGAGCCTCCACCCATCCAACCTGAGCCCAGCTGAACTGAACGTCATAAACAATGGGCCTGGAGGTCAAACCCTCCAAGGGCTAACAATGATTAAACTGGGCTTAACTTCAACAAGACTGGGCAACCCATATCCACCTCAGGTAACTGGGGAGGCTAGCCACTGTCCCTTGTAGGACATCTACCACACAAAGCTAATTGACCAACTCAGGGAAGCAGCCACCATGCAGAGACATGGAAAGAAATCAGATGTGAAAGAAATGGAGGAAAAAAAAACTGGATATGGAATTCAAAACCACAGTTATAGGGCTTCTCAAGAGGCTCCTAGAAAAGGCCAAGACCTACAAGGAAATGAACGAGACCCTCAAGGATATGAAAAAGGACCAACCAGAAATTAAGCATACACTGACTGAAATAAAAAATATTATACAAAGACCTAAAAGTACTCTAGAGTACCCCAAGAACCAAGTTAAAGATTTGAAATACAAAGAGGTAAAATCCACTCAGCTGGAAAAGCAAGAAACGAAAAGAATCCAAATATGAAGAAATAGTGACTGAAAACTTCCCACATCTGGTGAAAGAAATTGATTTAGGAGTCCAAGAAGCACACCGAACCCCAATATATAGGAACCCTAAGAGGACCACACCAAGGCACATCATAATTAAAATGCCAAGAGCAAAAGACAAAGAGAGAATATTAAAAGCAGCAAGAGAAAAACAGATGGTTACCTATAAGGGAGCACAATTATCAGTGGATTTCTCAACAGAAACGACACAGGCCAGATGGGAGTGGCAGGAAATATTCAAAGTGATGAATAGCAAGAATCTACAACCAAGATTACTCTATCCAGCAAAGCTATCATTCAGAATTGAAGGTCAGATAAAGTGCTTTGCTGATAAGTAAAAGCTAAAGGAGTTCATCACCACCAAACCAATATTATATGAAATGCTGAAAGATTTTCTTTAGGAAGAGGAAGAAAAAAAAGATAAAAGTATAAATTATGAACGACAAATACACATCTATCAACAAATGAATCTAAAAATCAAGTGAATTAATAAGCTGATGAACAGGATAAACTGGTGAATGTAACAGAATCACGGACATAGAGAGGGAATGGATTGACAATTCTTGGGGAGAAAAGAGGTGTGGGAAGTGCAGCAAGAGACTGAACAAAAATCATGCAACTATGGAAGAAGACAGTGGGGGGGTGAGGGCAGAGGGTGGGATGGGTATCTTGTGGAGGGGAGCTATAGGGGGAAAAAAGGGAACAATATAATTAATAAACTGAACAATAAAGATTTAAAATAAATAAATAAATAAAAAGCTTCTGCACAGCAAAAGAACCCGTCAACAAAACAGCAAGAAAGCCCACTTCATGGGAGAACATATTTCCCAATGTTATCTCCAACATTTACAGGGAAATCATACAACTTAACAAAAGGATGATAAACAATCCAATAAAAACATGGACATCAGACCTAAATAGATACTTTTTGAAAGAAGATATAAGGAAGGCCAAGAGACATATGAAAACATGCTCAAAGACATTAATCATCCGAGAGATGCAAATCAAAACAATGCCGTACCATCTCACACTTGTCAGAATGGCTATTATCAACAAATCAACAAATGACAAGTTGTAGCGAAGATGAGAAAAGGGAACCCTCATGCACTGCTGGTGGGGATGCAGACTGGTCAGCCACTGTGGAGAACAGCATGGAGTTTCATAAAAAAACCCTAAAAAATGGAATTTCCATTTGAGCCAGTGATCCCACTTCTAGGAATATATCCCAAAAAACTAGAAACACCAGTCAGAAAGGATATATGTACTCCTATGTTCATAGTGGCACAATTCACCATAGCAAAGATTTGGAAACAGCCTAAGTGCCCATCAGCAGATGAGCGGATTAAAAAACTGTGATACATCTACAGAATGGAATACTATGCTGCCATAAAAAAGAAGGAACTCCTATCATTTGCAACAGTGTGGATGGAGCTGGAGAGCATTATGTTAAGTGAAATAAGTCAGTCAGAGAAAGATAAATATCACATGATTTCACTCATTTGTGAATTATAATGAACAACACAAACTGATGAACAAAAACAGATCCACAGACAGAGAAGCATCGATTAGATGCTCAAACCTTGGAGGGAAGGTAGGGAAAAGTAGGGAAAAGTGGGGGTAAGGGGGAGAGATCAACCAAAGGACTTGTATGCATGCATATAAGCATAACCAATGGACACAGACAATGGGGGGGGGGGGAGGTGAGACTGAGGGCATGACTGGGGCAAGGGGCCAATGGATAAAGGGATAAAGACACATATGTAATACCTTAATCAATGATAATAATAATAAAATTATTACATGAAAGAAAAGAGTTCCTACTGTTTACAAATATTAAGCCTTACCTTGCCCATTGTTACTGCAGTTTGAACTCTGGCTGCCACAGCATCAACCCTAGCACTCATTCTCAAGAAATTAATTGCTTGGTTCTTCTGGCGGATTGCATTTTCAGCATGTATTCTTGCAACTTCAGTATTCCCTTTCTGAATAGCCTGTTTCATATAGAGCAAGAAGTAAATAGTGGTGAAGACAATTTTTAATAATATTTAAGAGGTTTCATAATTAGTTTTTAAGGAAATAAAATGAGAATTTATAGTTCTGTAAGTTTAAAATCATACTTTTAAAATTCCTCAAAATCCCATCACTGAGCCATTACTACTGTTAATATTTTATTTAGTATTATAGTATTTCAAGTACATAAACCTATTTATTACAATATAAATTTAATATAAAGTAAATGCATAAGACATATTGTTTTCTCATCTAATTTAAAAAACACATCTTTTTAAGTCAAATATACTAACTACATCAACATTTCTAAAGGCTGATAGCATCAATGTGCCACTAACCAGGGCTTTCCTTGTGACTGGTACAAGCACTACAGAGAGTACATAAATTTACTTTGGATGTACACAAGACAATCATCTTCACTTTAATTATTTAAATGTATTATTTGAAATAAATATAACTAACACAGATCTAGGCTTTTCTTGCACTAATAGCTTTGGCCAGGGCTAACGTTAAAAGTCAGTTTAGAAGAAAATATTAAATAGCTCATATAGACCTCCACAGAAGCAAAACGGAGAAGGTACAAAAGTAAAAAAAAAAAAATTGATAACATATATAGATTAAGATCCTGGTGGGCACATAGTACAATATACAGATCTTGTATCATAGAAATATACACGTGAGGGAAATCGAAGATGACTGCCAATGGGAAGGCAGACTGCAAGATAGTGTGTGAGTGAGAGAATGAAAGGAGAGTGTTTGTACATATGGGGAGTGTCTATTTGTGAGTGAGGGACAGCTATACTCCAAGGAACTGTTTGGGACTGCTGGTCTGGGCTCCCCTGACTGGGCAGCCTCCGCTGTTGCTGAAATCTCTCACGAAGTGACTGGCTCTTCCGCAGAGATTGTGTCATCTTGAAGGGGAGAGTGTCTGTGATCATAAAGCCTATCCTTACCTTCAACCAGGAAGAATCGTATACCTGCCAGGACCCTACAACTACAACCCCCAGGGACCAGCTGCAAACCCACAAACATCGGGTCTCAAGTAGCACAAATACGCAAACTAGAACAAGCTCTGCACCTTCTCATGGAAAGGTTATATTTCTCCCAGAGAAAGGTAAGGTCCGCGACCCAGACTGGAAGGAGAAACACAGGCAGCAGGCTCTAGAAGTATAGAGGAAGTCTGCGCCCAAAAGGCCAGCGTAGTCCGCGAATGTGGAAGGGGGTCTACAGGGCTGCTGGCAGAAGGGAACTCTAGAAATCAACCCATAGCTGGACTGGGCACAAAAAAGACAGCCTAAAGTGTTACCAATATACCAGCTGTGCTATGCCAGGGGAAAAAGACCTGTGCAGAGACGTGCGCAGAGTTGCATGCAGTGCTAGGGCGAAAAAGCCCTGAGTTCATGTGCTTACTCTGGCTCTTTTTTTCTCTTTAAATCCTTGCTTTTGATTACTAAGCCCAGTACATTGGATCACCCAATTAAAAACACTCTCAGAGACTGCAGGGGAAAGTTGTTTTTGTGGAACCTGGGGATCAGAGCTGGGAGAAACAATAAAAAAACCAGCTCTGGGGCAGTCCATTCCCCCAAACCAGTATTAAGTCTAAATACTGGGTAGAGAGGACTTATAGCCGTGTGTCAATACAGAAACACTGCAACCCAGAGGATGTGTCAGAAATTGACTCTTGTGTGAATACAACTAAAGACAGGCTGAGAAACAAAGAAATACTGACTGCTTGAGAATAGGATTGTGGTTTATGACACAGAGGAGCAGTGGAAAACAGGGAACTTCAATACTGTCCTGACTACCTGACAGGAAACAGGCATTCCAAACAGAAGAGTAGAGAAAGTGAAGAGTAGAGGAAGAATTTTTTTTCTTAAGTAAAAGATAAAATATAAAAATGTGACTTCACACTTTTATATTTTATCTTTTACTTAAGAAAAATTTTTTTTCTCACTTGATTTTACCTTTTTAATTATTATATTTTTATTTTTAAACAGTATTATTACTACTACTAGAGGCACAGTGCATGAAATTCATGCATGGGGGGTGTCCCTCAAAATGGCCTGCACCCTCTCCAATCTGAGACCCTTCAGGGGATGTCCGACTGCTGGTTCAGGCCCGATCCCTGTGGACATCCCTCTCAAAATCCAGGACTACTGGCTCCTAAAGGCTTGCCTGCCTGTCTGCTTGATTGCCCCTAACTGCTTTGCTGCCAGCCTGATCATCCCCTAACTGCTCCCCTGAGAGCCTGATTGATGCCTAATTGCTCCTCTGCTGGCCTGATTGCCCCCAACTGTCCTCCCTTGCCAGCCTGATTGCCCACAACTGCCCTCTCCTGCTGTAACCCACCACTTCTGCTGGGATTCGACTCCTCCACACGAGGCAGCGGAGATGCGGGGACCAGCCTCCTCCATTCTGCCCAGAGCCACAGGACCCCCATGCCTCATGACGTGGAGCAGCCACCGGGCCCTGCCTCCACTGTGCACATGGCCATCTTGTGGTGGGTATCTTGTGGCAGTCATTTTGTGATGGGATCATGTGAGGGCCTTGCTCAAGGGTGTGATGCCATAGGGGCTTTTATGACATAGGATTATTTTATCTTTTTTTAAAGTTTCATTTTATTTTCTCTTTATTTAATTTTGAGATTAATGTTCTTTACTCTATTTCATTTTTCCTTTAGCATCATCTTACTCTATCTCAACTTTACTTTTATGCCAACACTCTCTTACTCACTTTTCCCTTTTTGCTGTCCTGTTTCTCTTACCCTATTCCTGCTTTATATTTTCCCCATTCCTTCATTCTCTCCCCCCCCCATTAAAAATTCATCCTACTTATATCTCTAATTTCCGATCCCCTGCTCCAAGTCCATACACACTTCACTATTCTCTTTCTTCACTATCCAATTTTCTCTCTCTCTTCCCATTTTTCTTGTTTGTTTTTTGTTTTGTTTTCTTTTGTTTTCTGTTTTATTTTGTTTGGTATTGCCCTTCTTTCTCTCAGTCCTATTGTTGTTATTTCTTTGATTATTGATTAGATTGGGGTTTTTTTTGTTTGTGTGGTTTCTCTCATTTTTTTTATTCTCTTATTCCTCTCCTTGCTTGTAATTAGTTGTTGTTTGTAGTTTGCATTCATCTCTGGATGTTAGTTGTTTGCATTTTTTTGGATTAGTTGTTGTTCTGTTGCATTTTCTGCACATATAGTTTTACCCCTTTTTATTCGCTTTCATTTCTCTCTTACATTTTTTTTCTTTCCTCAATATCATTTTTGCACTCTCTCCTCCCCCCCCCCTAATTTTCTTTTCTCTACTGGACACCTTTATTTGGGGTTATTAGTATTGTGAATACATTTGTGTTCAGTGTTTTGTGCATTGTGATGTGTTGTGTTGTATCTTGTGCCTTTCAGTCAGTGCAGGAGAGGCAGAGCTACATAACCAGACACCCGGAGAAAAGAGATCACAGGGAGACCAAAAAAAAACCAAACAAACAAACAAACAAAAAAACACAACAACAACAACAAAAAAAACAGATCACATACAAAAGAAATGGAGGCATCACCAGAAAAGGAAGTAAACTAAATAGAGTCAAGCAATATGTCAGAGAAAGAATTCAGAGAAATGGTCATAAGATCACTGAAAAGGTTAGAAGACAAATTCAATAATATTTGTAAGAACCAAGAGGTAATGAAGAAGAACCAAGAAGAAATGGCAAATGACATCACTACAATAAAGAACTCAATAGAAAGCATCAACAGTAGACTAGAAGAAGTGGAGGACTACATCAGTGAGTTAGAAGACAAGGTAGGAAAAAATACCCAAGCAGAGCAGCATCTAGGAAAAAAAATTAAAAAACAGGAGGAGAGCTTAAGGCAGTGGTTCTCAACCTTCCTAATGTCTCGACCCATTAATACAGTTCCACATGTTGAGGTGACCCCCAACCATAAAATTATTTTCATTACTACCTCATAACTGTAATTTTGCTACTGTTATGACCCTGCTAGCGGTTCTCAACCTGTGGGTCCCGACCCACAGATTGAAAACTGCTGCTGTAGAGCCTAAGACCATTGGAAAACACAGATATTTACATTACAATTCATAACAGTAGCAAAATTACAGTTACAAAGTAGCAGCAAAAATAAATTTATGTTTGGGGGTCATCACAACATGAGGAACTGTATTAAAGGGTCAAGGCATTAGAAAGGTTGAGAACCACTGGCCTAAGGGAACTTTGGGACAACACAAAATGAAATAAAATCTGCATAATAAAGCTGCCAGAAAGAGAAGAAACTGAACAAGGAATAGAAAACCTGTTTGAGGAAATGACAGAAAACTTCCCTGATATCAGGAAGAAAAAACTCAAGAAGCTCAACACAAGTGTCCCGCCCTTGGTCACTTGGCACCTGTGTATGCAAATTAACCTACCATCTTATTTGGGTTAATTTGCATACTCACTCCTGATTGGCTGGTGGGCATCACAAAGCTAATGTCAATTTATATCTTTCTCTTGTAGAGTGTCAAACACCAAAGACAAAGTAAGAATCTTAAAAGCAGCCAGAGAGAGACAGAGGGTTACCTACAAACGATTCCCCATCAGACTAGTGACTGGTTTCTCAACAGAAACCCATTAGGCCAGAAGGTAATGGAATGAAATATACAAAGTCATGCAAAGCCAGGGCCTCAATCCAAGAATACTATACCCAGCAAGGCTATCAATCAAAATTGAGGGTAAGGGGTCAGAAGATGGCGGCAGGCCGGATGGAGGTGAGGGAGAGGATGTAAGGGGGTGAAAGAAGAGTGTGCGGATGTGTGTGGTACATGTTTGAGTGAAGGAGGGACACTTACATCCGGCAGGAGTAGCAGGGGCTGGCAGACCAAGCTTTCTTGGACAGGGAGAGACTACCACTGCTGCCAGCACTCCCCGACTGCGGACTTGGGCACAGAGCCCAAGCCATCTTGAAGGGGAGAGTGGCCCCTTTTAGGAACTCTTCAACACCACCACCCAGACAGGCCTTGGACACTGCCCAAGACCTGGCAGCCACTCCAGCCAAAATCCTGCTGCCCCACCCATAGACCCACACACCCTGGGACCTCCATCTCAAAGAATGCATGCTGCCACAGCAGTAAGTGCAACTCCCCCCTGCCCAGTGGCTGAACTCCTGATGCCACAGTCGCACTTCTCCAGCACCACAGACACACTTTTCAAGCGCACATGCTGCCTGAGCTCACTCCACAGACTGCAAGTGAGTGCTGCTATGGGGCACACTCTTACTCAAACAAGAGCCCACTGCCCCAACAGTAGAAATTCTGGATTCCCCCTTCCTGGATACCTCCCCACAGCCACTTCAGTTGCACGGATTCAGTGCCAGGGCTCCTCTGAGTACCTGAGCGCATAGCCACTTGGCTGGCGCAAACCCAACCAAGGGCATTAAGGCCCTGGGAGTGGAAATACAGACTTTCCCCACTCCCAGCTGCCTGCACAAGGGCCTGAGTGCACCACCCTGGCCATCAGCCCCGGGGTTCCCCTAGGAGCCATCCTTGGACGCACATAAATTCAACTAAGGGCACAGCAGCAAAAACTGAGTTTCCCCATGTTACAGCTGCTGATATCTGGACACCACAGTAGCTCTCTGCCAGCGTGCAGGCCCCCTCAGCCCAAGGCCTAAAATGTGGCTCTTGGGTGCCTCTGTGAGCCCCTGCTGGGCATGCTCTTAACCAAAAAAGGTCCCACTGCCCTAGCAGTAGAAATTCTGGATTCCCCCTTTCTGGATACCTGTCCACAGTCATCTCCATTGTGCGGCTTTAGCGCCAGGGCCCCTCTGAGAGCCTGAGTGTGCTGCCCCTGGGCGAGAGTGAACCCAACCAAGGGCATAAGGCCCTCAGCAGTAGAAATTTGGACTTCCCCCACTTCCAGCTGCCTACCCACAGACACCTCAGTCACAAGGCTTAAGTGTGAGGGCCTATCTGAGTGCACTGCCCTGGTATTCAGCCCAGGATACCCTAGTGAGCCACCACTGGGCGTGCGTGAATTCAACCAAGGTCACAGCAGCAAAAACTGAGTTTTCCCAATTCACAGCTGCTGACCTCTGGACACCACAGCCATGCTTTGCCAGCGCACAGGCCTCCTGAGCCCAAGGCCACAAAGGCAGCTCTTGGGTGCCTCTGTGAGCCCCAGCTGGGCACATTCTTATCCAAATAAGGGCTCACTGCCGCAACAATAGACATTATGAGTCCCGCCTTTCTGGATATCTGTCCACAGACTCCTTGATCACACGGCTTCAATGAGAGGGCCACGTTGAGTGCACTGCCCTGGAAAACGGCTCCTGGATGCTTCTGTGAGCCGCCACTGGGTGTGCACAAATCCAACCAAAGGAAGAAGGCCCCCAATAGTAGAAATTCAGATTTACCCCACTCCAGGCTGCCTACCCAGAGACACCTCAGTCAGGCGGCTTTAGCCTGGCAAACAGCCCTGGGGTACCTCTGAGAGCCACCACTGGGTGCACTCAAATTAGACCACCAAAGACACAGCAGCAAAAACTGAGCCTACCCAATTCACAGATACTGACCTCCGGACAACACAGTTGCACTTTTTCAGAGCGCAGGCCTCCTGAGCCCACTGCCCCAAAAGCACCACTGTGAGCCCTCACAGGTTGCACTTGTATACAAACGAGGGTGCACAGCCCCAGCAATAGAAATTTTGACTACTCCCACCCTTCTGGCTGCCTGCCCATAGATAGACACTTAGGTCACGCAGCTTCAACGCAAGGGTCACGCTGAGTGTACCGCCCTGGCAAAAGGCTCCTGGGTACCTCTGTGAGTCCTTGCTGGGCACACGCAATTTCAACAAAGGGCACAAGGCAGCAAAAATTGGGACACCCCCCTCCCTGCCTGCTGACCTCTGGACACTACAGTTGCACCTTTCTAGCACACAGGCCTACTGAGCCCGCTGCCCCTTTATGCAGCTCCTGGGGGCCTCCTTGAGCCCTAGCTCAGCATGCTTGTATCCAAACAAGGGTGCACGGCCACAGCAGTAGAAATTTGGACTTCCCTCTTCCCAACTGCCTACCCACAAACTTCAGACACCATGTCCTGTGGTTTCAGCACAGGGCCCTCTGAGGACATTGCCCCAGCAGGAGACTCCTGGGGGTCTCTGTGAGCTTCCACTAGGCGCAATTGTATCTAACTAAGGGCTCAAGGCCTCACAGCAGAAACTTGGATTTTCCATCCCTCAGCTGATGACCTCCTGTCACTGCAGTCGCACCAATCCAGTGCACAAGCCCCCTGAGCCCACTGCCCTGGCATGTGGCCCCCAGGTTCTTCTCTGAACTGCCACAAAGCACCCCAACCGTTGGAATCCAGTCCCCGAGGTAGTGCCAATCTGGCACAAGGGCCCCTGAGCCCACTACCCCAGCACACAGGGCCTGGACGCCTCTATAAGCAGGCATTGGGCATGCATATCCAACCAAAACTGCATATCCCCCGAACAGAAACTGGGACTTCTCCCTCCAGGGGGTTTGTGGCACACCACAATCACTCCTATCCAGCCTGTGGGCTCCATGAGCACACACCCCTTATAGACAGCTCCTGGGCCCCTTGGTGTGCTGCCACTGGGCACGTGCCTCTCCAAGAAGGGGCACACAGCTCCCTCAGTAGGATCCATGACATCCTTCTCCTGGCTGCCAACCTCTGGACAGCTCAGTGAATTACTTAAGACTTGCCTCCCTGGACAAGGTCACATTATTACAGCCATAGACCCTGAGATTCCCACATTCCCAGCCACTGGATCCTGAACCCTCTCATTATTCAGAGCGGGAAATGACTTTAGCCAGAGTCCCAGTGCCTCAGAGACTAGAAGACACCTCCCCCGCACACACTGTTATGGGCTCAGTGCCCCTTGCTGTGAGTTGCAGAGTGATGCTAACCCAGCAGGAATCACACCACACTGGCCAAAGTCACAGTACCTGAGCCTCAGACACTGTGACTCCTTTCTTCTGGGAACCCACAGTGATAACATACTAGTGAGACCTCAAAAATCATTTGCTGTAAGAGCTAGAACCACAATCACATCCAAAACAACATGCACAACGAAGCTGGGGGAGAGTCACATTGCTAACCCAAGACAAGAATTCATATACAAATAAGAAACTAACATTCAAGATCCAACTACATCAAGAGAACCCAAATAGCTCAAATAGGGAGCTCTGCAAGATCACCAAGACATCTTCAGAACATTTCACCACAAAACCACAAAATATATATTTCTCTCAAGTGCACAGGGGTCATTTTCAAAGTAGACCACATATTGGAACACAGACAAAGATTCTTAAAATTCAAGAAGACAGAAATCATATCAAGCATCTTCTCAGAGCACAATGGCATAAAATTAGAAATCTACAATAAAAACAATAAAAAATCAAATACCTGGAGGCTAAATAGCATGTTATGAAATAACAACTGTGGTACTAAAGAGATCAAAGAAGATATAACAAGCATCATGGCAATAAACGACAATGAAAACACAACAATCCAAAATCGATGGGACACAGTGAAAGCATTCTTGAGAGGGAACTTCATACCCCTACAGGCCTATGTAAAAAAAAAAAAAAAAAAAAGAAAGAAAGAAAGAAAGAAAGAAAGAAACAATGGTAATAAATTATCTAGTCCTACTACTCAAAGAGTTAGAAAGAGAGCAACAAGAAAAGCCCAGCATAAGCAGAAGGAAGAAAATAATAAAGATCACAGTGGAAATAAATGACATATAGACAAAAAAAACCCCCAAAAAACAAAAACAAAACGTCAACAAATCCAAAAGCTGTTTTTTTTAAAGAATAAACAAGATTGAGGAACCTGTAGCCAGACTCACCAAGAATCAATCAAAGAAAGAGGACCCAAACAAACAAAATCAGAAATGAAAGAGGTGAAGGAACAACCGATCCCACTGAAATTCAAAGGCTTATTAAAAAATAATATGAACAACACTATTTCAACAAAATGGACAAGCTAGATGAAATGGACAAATTCTTAGAAAAATACAAGTTCCCTTGCCGAGACCGGTTTGGCTCAGTGGATAGAGCATCGGACTGCGGACTGAAGGGTCCCGGGTTCGATTCCGGCAAGGGCATGTACCTTGGCTGTGGGCACATCCCCAGTAGGGGGCGTGCAAGAGGCGGCTGATCGATGTCTCTTTCTCATCAATGTTTCTGACTTTCTATCCCTCTCCCTTCTGCTCTGTAAAAAAATCAATAAAATATATTTAAAAAGAAAAATACAACTTCCCAAAATTCAACCAAGAAGAATAAAAAACCTGAATACGCTGATAACTGCTGAAGAAATTGAAATAGCGATAAAAAACATCCAGCACACAAAAGCCCTGGTCTGGACTGCTTTACAGGCTAGTTCTACCAAGCATTCAAAGAACAACTAAAAGCTATCTTCCTCAGACTATTCCAAAAAACTCAAGAGGAAGACACACTTCCAAGCTCTTTCTATGAAGCCAGCATTACCCTAATCCTAAAATCAGATAAAGACAACACAATAAAAAAGAGAACTACATTCAAATATCCTTGATGAACATATATGCTAAAATACTCCACAAAATTCTAGCAAATCAGATTCAGCATTACATTAGAAAGATCATACACCATGACCAAGTGTGATTTATTCCAGGGATGCAAGGATGGTATAATATCTAAAACTCAATATCTAAAAATCACATAAACAAAATGAGAGACAAAAATCACATAAACATATCAATCAATGCAGAAAAAGCATTTGACAAAATCCAACAACTTTCTTGATAAAAACTCCCAGCAAAGTGGGAATAGAGGGATCATACCTCAGCATTAATAAAAGCCTTATATGACAAATCTACAGCCGACATCATACTCAATGGGCAAAAACTAAACTCATTTCTCCTAAGAACAGGAACAAGACAGGGATGCCCACCTTCACTACTCCTGCTCAATATAATACTGGAAGTGCTAGCCATAGTGATCATTCTAGAAGAAGAAATAAAAGGCATCCAGATTGGAAAAGAAGTTAAACTATCCTTATTCACAGATGACACGATACTGTACATAGAAAACCCCAACAACTCCATCAAAACACTACTAGACCTAATAAATGAATTCAGCAATGTAGCAGGATACAAAATTAAAACCCAGAAATCTATGGCCTTTTTAAATAACAATAATTAAATCAGAGAAAGAGAAATGAAATAAACAATCCCACTTACCACTGCAACAAAATATTAAGATACCTAGGAATAAATTTCACTAAGGATGTAAAAAACCTGTACTCAAAAAAACCACATGACATTGAAGAAAGAGATAGCGGGAGACATAAACAAATGAAAGAAAATACACGTTAATGCATTGGTAGAATCAAAATCACTAAAATGTTCATACTACCCAAAGCAATCTACAGATGCAATGCAATCCCCATCGAAATACCAATGGCATACTTCAAAGATCTAGAAGGAACTTTAAAAAATTCATGTGGAATAAAAAAAAAGACCCAGAATAACCACAGCAATCCTGAGAAAGAAGGACAAAGTTGAAGGGATTACAATACCAGAGATCAAACTCTATTACCAAGCCACAGTTCTTAAAACTGCCTGTTACTGGCACAAAAACAGACATATAGACCAATGGAACAGAATAGAGGACCCAGAAATTGACCCAAGCCATTATACTCAATATTTGACAAAGGAGGCAGGAGCATACAATGGAGTCAAGAGAGTCTCTTTCATAAACGATGCTGGGAAATTTGGTCAGATACATGCAAAAAAAAAAAAAAAGAAAAAGAAAAAAAAGAAACTAGAACTCCAACTTACGCCATACACACACAAAATACAAAATACAAACTCAAAATGGCTAAAGGACTTGAATGTAAGACAGGAAACTATAAAAATCCTACAAGACTCCCTAGGCAGCAAAATTGTAGACATACACTGAGTGGCCAGATTATTATGATCTCTGAATGCATAATAATCTGGCCACTCAGTATATATATACTAGAGGCCCGGTGCATGAAATTCTTGCATGGGGGGGAGGTGTCCCTCATCCTGGCCTGCACCCTCTACTATTTGGAACCCTTGATCGATGTCCTATGGCCTGTTTACAGGGATTGGGCTTAAACTGGCAGTCGGACATCCCTCCTGCAATCCGGGACTGCTGGATCCTAACTGTTCACCTGCCTGCCTGCCTATCTGATTGTCTCTAACCACTCTGATTGCTGGGCTGCTCAGCCCCAAATGCCCCCCACCAGCCTGATCACTTCCAACTGCCCCATGTGCCAGTGTGCTGTCCCCAACTGCCTCCACTGCCAGCCTGCACACCCCCAACTGCCCCCTGCGTGGGTGGGGTCTGGCCAGCCTGGCCAGGGGGAAGGGACATGGGTGGTTGCCCAGACTGCTTGTTGGTCAAACTCCAGGTTGATGGGATAATTTGCATATAAGCTTTTTATTATATAGGATATACATTAAGTGGCGAGATTGTTATGCGTTCAGAGATCATAATAATCTGGCCACTCAGTGCATGTTATAGCAAATATCTTTACAGACACAGGTCCAAGGGCAAGAGAGACTAAGGAGAAAATAAACAAATGGGATTATATCAAAATAAAAAGTTTCTGCACAACAAAATAAACCATCAACAAAACAACAAGAAAGCCCATTGCATGAGAAAACATATTTGCTGATGTTATCTCTGACAAGAGTTTAACATCCAACATTTACAGAGAAGTCATACAACTTAATAAAAGGAAGATAAACAAAGCACCTAAATAGACACTTTTCAAAAGAGGACATATTCAGAAAGCCAAGAGGCACACAAAAACGTGCTCAAAGTCACTAATCATCCAAGAGATGTAAAACAAAACAACAATGAGGTACCACCTCACACCTGGCAGAATGGCTATCATCAACAAATCAACAAATGACAAGTGCTGGAGAGGATGCGGATAAAAAGGAACTGTCCTTCCCTGCTGGTGGGAATGCAGACTGGTACAGCCATTGTGAAAAACAGTATGGCTTTTCCTCAAAAATTCAAAAATGGTACTGCCATTTGACCCAGTAATACATCTAGGAATATATCCCAAGAAAACAGAAACACCAATCAGAAAGAATATATATACCCCTTATGTTCATAGCAGCACAATTTACAATAGCTAAGATTTGCAAAGAGCCTAAATGCCCATCAGCAGATGAGTGGATTAGAAAACTACGGTACATCTACACAATGGAATAATATGCTGCTATAAAAAAGAAGGAATTCTTACCATTTGCAGCAGCATGGATAGAACTGGAAAGTATTATGCTAAGTGAAATGAGCCAGTCAGTGAAAGAAAAATAACACATGATCTCATTTATGGATAATGAACATTATAACCTGATGAACAAAAAGAGATACAGAGGTAGAGATGCATCAAACAGACTGTCAAATTACAGTGGGAAGGCTGGGGAAGGTTTGCGAGGAGTTAATAGATCAACTGAAGGACTTGTATGCAAGCATATAAGCATAACCAATGGACGCAAGACACTGGGGTGGGGTGGGGTGGGGTGAGGGCATGTGCGGGGGGGAGAGGGGTGTAGGGTGGTTGGGGAAAGGTCAGTGGGGGAAAAAAGGAGACATATGTACTACTATTTGTAATACTTTAAATAATAAAAAGAAAGAAATATATACTTGAAACCTATATGATACTATTAATCAATGTCACCTGAGTAAATTTAGTACAACATTTTAAAAATCCCTTAATGCTGGGAATTTAGTCTCTTTCCAATTCTTCAATAATATAAAGAGCAATGTAATAAAGATACTGAAGCATGCAACTTCACACTTTTCATTTTTTTCTAGTCAATATCCATCACCACACACAGTTATATTTTTTTCTTATAAGGAGAGCTATTAAGAACTATTATTTTAACTTTCACATATACAATACAGTATTATTAGCTATAGTCACCATGTTGTACATTAGGACCCCAGGACTTAATTATTTTATAACCAGAAGTTTGTATACTTTGACCATTTTCTCTCTTTTCGCTCACCTCCCATCCCCCTCTGGATAGCACCAACCTCTTCTTTATCCATGAGTTGTTTCTAATATTTCACATAAGTAAAATCACATGTATTTGTCTTTCTCTTTTTGATTTATTTTTAGGTAGCATAATACCCTCAAGGTCTATACACACTATTGCAAATGGAAGGATTTCCTTCTTTTTATGGCTTTTTATTGTTGATTTTGCTTTGATCCTTTTAGTATGAAGTACACCATAGCCATGAATACAACTATTTGCAGTTCAACCTCCTAGCAAATACACAAACACAATACACATTAATACTATATATGGCTTAGCTATAAAACTTCATAGACTATAGAAATTAAAATAAACCAAAAAACATTAAATTTTACTCTTACACTAGAGGCCTGGTGCATGAAATTCATGCACGGGTGGGGGGGGGTCCCCTCAGCCCAGCCTGCACCCTCTCCAATCGGGGATCCCTCGAGTGATATCCAACTGCCCGTTTAGGCCCGATCCCAGTGGAATCGGACATCCCTCTCACAATCCCAGACTGTTGGCTCCCAACTACTTGCCTGACTGCCTTCCTAATTGCCCTTAATCCCTTCTACCTACCAGCCTGATCACCCTCTAACCACTCCCGTGCCAGCCTGATTGATGTCTAACTGCTCCCCTGACAGCCTGTTTGCCCCCAACTTCCTCCCCCCACCAACCTGGCCACCTCTAACTGCCCTCCCCTGCAAGCTTGATTACCTCCAACTGCCATCCCATGCTGGCCGTCTTGTGTCTACATGGGGGCAGGATCTTTGACCACATGGTGGCAGCCCTCTTGTGTGTTGGAGTGATGGTCAATCTGCATATTATTCTTTTATTAGATAGGATAGAGTCCTGGTGCATGGATGGAGGCCAGCTGGTTTGCCCTGAAGGGTGTCCCAGATCAGGGTGGGAGTTCCTTTGGGGCATTGGGGGGCCTGGGCGAGGGTCCTGTGGTGGTTTTCAGGTTGGCCACACCCCCTGGCGACCCAAGTGGAGGCCTTGGTATCTGGTATATATGTTCTACAATCGAAACTTTATAGCCTGGAGCAGAGAAAAGCTTTCTGCTCGCTATTGGCTGCAGCCATTTCTGTTCCGGTTTATATACCTTCAGTAATTGAAACTTAGTAGCATTGAGTGGAAGCCTAGGATGGCAAGGGTAGGCAGAAAGCTAGGCTTCCTTCATTGCCAGGGAAACCCAAGGCTCCCTTCTGCTCTCAGTGGCTGCAGCCATCTTGGTTGGGGTTTATTTGCATAGTTGCTCCTGATTTGCTGATAGGTGTGAATTGTGGGTATAACAGAGGTGCAGTCAGTTTGCATATTGCTCTTTTATTAGATAGATATAGGCTTTATACTTCTAAGAGTAGTTTGGGCTACAGACCAAAGAGCAATCTTTAGATGTAGGAATGACAGTAGAGAATTTTCCTTGATTTATAATTTTGCCGTGTTAATTTAAAATGTGGGAATTCTAGGGTTAATTTAAGGGTATAAAATTTGTGAAGGTTGCCAATCAAGAGAAGTTTAAACAAAGGCTTGTTGGGTTAAGATTAGTCATAATTAACTGCTTTGCAGGCTGCCTTTTTCCAGCCCTACTAGCAAACAGAGAATTATGTGGTCCCAATAGATTTACAGTGGGTCTCTGGAGGAGGAGGAGCAGGTGGGAGAAATGGTAGAGGCAATGGAATTCACTCGCAGCCTGCTGATATAGAGGAGCCCTAGGTTAGGGGACATAGGGATGGTTGGAGATATCAGAAGTGGTGAAGGAGGAGGATCTGAGATCCTCTGGCACCTTGGAGTAAAGAAGGAAAATCTGGGAGGGAGAGCAGCTGTTCCTTAAGTGCAAAAAGCCTGGTTATTCAGGTTGTAAGACTGCTTGCCTTATTTCCCCTGCAAGAACAGAGTAAATGGTTAATGCAGAAAAGGGGGGGCATTGTTTGGGAGAACAGGGAGAGATAGGTTTTTGTTGATTTTACTGGCTACAACCTGCTCCGCTGGCATCCTTGGTTTCTTGCTTATCTGAATTATGCTCAACTCAAGGCTTTCTACAAAACACAGTGGATCTTCCCATAGCCAGATTTCTTCTTTTTAAGAAAATCTCATTGTCAGAGCCTGGCAGAGTGGGGTTACTGGGTACTTCTTGAGCAGTGGTGGAATATTCAGCAAAGAAACTTTAAGATATAATATATTTAATGTTAAAACTAGTTTAAGTTTCAAAAATCTGTATCTCAAAACAAATATTTTTACCTACTCTTAGTTTTATCACAGAAGGTCTAAGTCATAAATATTTATCTAAGAAATTCTGGCTGTTTACTTTTTTTAGGAATCATTAAAGGATTGAGGTTTCAAAGAATAAGGAATATTGAGTAGAAGGTCTGAGGCATGGTTATGTATTTTTAAAGGCCATAGAAAGAAGGTTTGAAGGCTAATTTGGAAGTGTAAAATTTATAAAGGTTGTGTACATAATAAGAAGGAAAAGAGAAATATTGAAAGGAAATAAAATAATACAGGCCAGTAAGCCAGGAAGAGTAAATAGTTTACATTCTGCCTCCCTAAACAGAGGGTAAATAGTTATGCAAAAGTACATAGGGAGGGACTGATAAAAGAAATCTAACAGTTATTATTTGTTATACTACATTCAGAAAATATTACTTTGGAAAGTCCATAAAAAGGACTAGTAAGGAAAATTCTATCTTAAGGCAGGTGAGTATAGTTTTCTCCTTATACAATTCCTCTGAAATTTGGCAATACTTAATAAATAATGGCAATACATTTCTTTGCATAAATCCAATAAGACCGGTTTCCAATAGTAGTTTTATTAACCAGAAACTCTGACTGGAGTATCATGTTTTAAAGAGCCCTGCCTGAACTCTGAAGACTTGAATGCCATGGAGAAATCCTGGTATCCTTCTTGTTAGCCCTGAAAATAGCTGGTGCTGGAGCATCAGGCCCATACCATAATATCACTGGCAGAGTAGAAGGGGAGCAATAAGGGCACCTCTGTGTCCCTGCAGGACTCCCATGCACTCTGAGCCACAACGAGTAAGAGGGCTGAGATGGGCCCTGAAGCCTAGGGTGTGGACTTAGGTAGAACCACTACAGGTAAGGATTTCACCTAACTCAGCAGATACTACAGACAGGCCTGGCGGCAGGTGAATAGCTTGGCTTCCTGGCCCTACAGGGCACATTAAGATTCAATCATGAAATTCCAGCAAAGGTAGTCAGTTACCATTCTTGGTATGTTTATACAAACAATCAGGCCAAATTAAATACAATAGATAAATTAGTCTTGATTTGACTATTTTGATAAACATGGGTTAATTTTGAGGAGAAAAATTCTATTGCAATAGATGTTATTAAAACTTAGTTTTCTTTCCCTTCCACCAGACCATTTGTTAGTTTATCTCTGCCAGGTCACAAGGCCACCTCCTTCTGTGCCCTGGCCTCATTGTCCCTCTGACAGACAGCAAGGATCTCTTGGCTCTGAGAGAAACCACTTACCAGCCTCAGCAGGAAGTAGATAGAAGAGCCCACTGATGTCCATTTTCCCTAAAAGAATTCAGAGCCTGGATCCTTAAGGTAATATATTAGGCAGTTAGATATGAACAGAGCAAGAACAATGGGCCAACTAGCACTACCAGATGTAATTAAGTCTTTCCACCTCTACCTATGTGAGACAAGGGTACTCCCCAGAAGCAAGAGGGAATGAGGCTGCCCTAAAATCACTGGGACCTCTACAGATTCTAGTGACCCTTCCAAACCCTGACCTACCCACCCCACCAGCTTACATGGAAACCCAATCTAGAAAAGCTGAAATACATAACCAATCTTTACTCAAGTTCTTACAGGCCTTACAGTTCACACAGAAAGCAGTCCAGAAGCAAGTCCAAGGTACTCTGCCTATACCAACTTCTGATCTGGTCCATCTTTCCACCCTGGTGACTCTGTTTGAGTAAATAAATTTGCCACAGAAGGACTGACTCCTACCTGGAAAGGACCACTGCCACAGCAGTCAAGGTTGATGGGATCCCAACGTGGCTTCATCATACCCAGCTTGAGACAGCCCAGGCAAAATAGAGAGGCCAGGACTCTTTTGTCCTTGTAAAGATTAGTCCTGGCCCCTATCTTATAAACAGGCTCACTGACTTTATTCAGCAGAGAAATAATTCTATTAAGCTTATAGTCCTCATGGGTCAATATAACTTCTCTCACCAACAGTGACTCAAAAAAGTCAATGATTTGACTCATGTACATAAAACCAGTGGGGAATGTTAGAGAGTAGAAATTTTTGAGCATGTTTCCTCCTAATCTACTTAGCCTTGAATCCCAGCTGTAATTCACAAAATAGCCTTGCAGGATAGAACACTGTCAGCTTTCTGAAGAACAGGATGACCCATAAATAACATGGTCATCAATAAATTGACCCTGAAAAAACTGTTTTGTCTTAAATGGCTTGCTCTGCAAAAACAAGATGTGGTAAATGTGCTTAAAAGTGGTCCTGCACAAAGGGTCGGGGCTGCTCTATGGACTCCCTGCATGGAGAAAGGCAGAGCAGTCGCCTGCCACCTAATAAAGGCTCCCTAAATTTTAATTTGGTCTGGACTCCAGCAGTCATTCACTCGCATTCGCTCCACAACAGTAAGTAGTAATAAACAAAAAGGAGCCATTATTAACTATGTCAGATAACAAATATTTTATTTAAATATATATTTGGTTTAGAATGCTAAAACCAGAAATCTTTATATTTTTTTATCTTCATTGTCGAAAGTATGCCAAATGCCCTTTTCCTCTCCCACCACCCAATTCCTCCCAGTCCCAGGAATTTGTCAGTCTGTTCCATGTTTCCATGTCTCTCGTTCTATTTTATTTACCAGTTTATTGTGTTCATTAGATTCCACATATAAGTGAGATCATGTGATATTTGTCTTTCTCTAAGCCAGTAATCTTTCTTCAATGTAAAATAAACAGAAACATTTACTCTTGCATGATTAATTGTGCTATCATGTATTTTAAAAAGATAAAAATAATAAAAGTAGCTTACCTTTTTAATCTTAGCCTTTTCAGTCTTTTCTTCTTTATCACATTTCTTGGCATTCCTATTAAGCTCTTTTGCAGCAAACTTTAAATTAAATAGGTGTTCTTTAAATATATGTTAAGGCTATTCTAAAAAAGTTATTTCCCAATAACTAACTGCAAATGAGATGTTCAATTTATAAAAATTATCAGATAAAATTATTTTATTTAAAACAACTATTCACAAAGTATTAGGGAAAATAGAAAAACTTTTATCTATTACACATTTTTTTAATTTAAAAACTTCATTACAAAGATGGCTGCCAAGGGGCCAGCAGGCTGCAAGATAGTGTGTGAATGAGAGAGCAAAAGGAGAGTGCGTGGACGTGTGGGGAGTGTCTGTATTTATGAGTAAGGGGCAGCTATATTCCACAGGACTGTTGGGGACTGACAGACCAAGGTCCCCTGACCGGGCAGTCTCCACTACTGCTGAAATCTCTCCCAGAGTGGCCGGCACTGCAGCAGAGATGGCACCATCTTGAAGGAGAGAGGGGCTGTGATTAGAAGCCCAGTATTATATTCAACAGGAGAGACCTTGGATACCTCCTGGGACCCTACAACCACAATGCCAAGGGACCAGCTGCCTCAGCTGTGAAACCATGAACACCGAGACTTCAGCCTACATGATCATGGGTGCCTAAAAACTTTGTCTAGCGCAGTGGACAGCAAACTGCAGCTCACGAGCCACATGAGCTGTGATTTGCAGCTCTGTTAACTAAGGAGTTTGTCGCCACTGGGATAGGGGCTTAATCACAAGGGACAACAACAGCCTGTAATTATTGGAATGAGAGGCTAGGTCAGTGGCCGGAAAACTCATTAGTTAACAACTCATGCCGAACACTGGTCTAAAGGGATACAAAGTGGCGCTGAATTCGTGGGTGGGCCCTGCTCCTTCTCACAGAGCAGATAGAGGAACAGCTGCATTGAATAACATCCACTTGTAATTGGTGAGCTAAACAAAGCTGGTGAGGCAATCCATGGATGAAAAGATCAGAGATCACCTAGAGCAGTGGTCAGTAAACTCATAAGTCAACAGAGCCAAATATCAAGAGTACAACAACTAAAATTTCTTTTGAGAGCCAATTTTTTAAACTTAAACTTCTTCTAATGCCACTTCTTCAAAATAGACTCACCCAGGCCATGGTATTTTGTGGAAGAGCCACACTCGAGGGGCCAAAGAGCCGCATGTGGCTCGTGAGTCACAGTTTGCCGACCATGGACCTAGAGAAAGATGAGAGCTGGGTTCCAGGATGGAGGGAGAAATGTGTGTAGCAAGATCTAGAGTCGCAGAGGAAGAATGCGCTCCACCAAACATGTGGCCCTTGGGGGTCAGTGTAGCCCTTGAAAGTGGAAGGGGGTCCACTGCTGGCAAATGAGGACTCTAGATATAAGCCCACAGCCATAAGAATCTATGCCCAGAAAGGCAGCCTGAAGTTCTATACCAGCTGTGCAGGTCCGGGGGGGAAATGTGAGTTGGTGTGGTTCCTTTGTCTTCCCCCCCCCCTCCATGCTTTTGCTTGCTAAGTCCAGTACATAAGATCTTCCAATTAAAAACAGTCACCGAGACTGCAGGGGAAAATGTTTTTTGTGGAAACTGGGGATCAGAATAAGGAGAGATGAACAGGAAACCAGCTATGAGCATTCCGTTTCTCCAACCCATTATTAAGTGCGGCAGGGAAAGAAGAGTCTAAATATTGGGTAGATGGTCCATTTAGTCCTGGATATTAATAGAGAAACACTGCCACCCAGGGGTTGTGTCAAAAATTGACTCCTGTGTAAATACAATTTAAGGCAGGCAGAGAAACAAAGTGAGCAGAGAGATCCTGCCTGCTTAAAAAAGAAGGTTGTGGCCTATGACACAGAGGAGCATTGGATAGCAGGGAACGTCAACACTGTGCTGACTACCTGACAGGAAACAGACGTGCCAAGGAGAACAGTAGAGGAAGTGAACGACCTTTACTACTTCACTTGTTTTATTTTTTATCTTTTACTTAGGAAACTCAATTTTTTTCTCATTTGATTCTACTTTATTATATTTTTATTTTTAATTATTGTTATAACTACTATTAGTTTACCTTTTTAAAGTTTTATTTTATTTTGTATTGGAATTAGTGTTCTATATTCTATTTTTCTTTTTCTTTTAGCATTATTTTATCTATCTCAATTTTTCTTTATGCCAACACTCTCTTCTTCACTTTTGCCCTTTTTCCTCCTGTTGCTATTACCCTATTCCTGCTTTAGTTTTTCTTTATCCTTTCCTTTTACACCCTGTTGAAAATTTATCTAACTCATATATCTAATTTCCTATCCCTTGTTCCAAGTCCATGCACATTTCTCTATTCTTTTTCTTCACTATCAAATTTTTCTTCCTTTTTTCACTTTTTCTTTCCTTCTTTTCATTTTTCTCTTTTTTTGCTACTGTTTTTCCTCTCCTTACTTGTTCTATTTTCCTACTACTAGCTTAAATCCAATCAACAACTCATGCCTATCTACTCTCTATGCTTCACTTCAAATAACAGATGACTGTTTAGATTAAAGAAAGAAATATATATATATATATATATATATACACACACACATATACATATATGTGTATATATGTGTGTGTATATATATGTTTGTGTGTGTATATATATATACACACACATATATATTTCTTTATTTTTTGTATCTTGCTTTTTTTTTTTTTTTTTTTTTGCTTATACACTCATTCTCTTTCTACCCCCTCTATACTGAATTGTGGCTATTTCTCAATTCATTCAATTCCTTGACCTTACCTTCTGGAAATAAGCTCTGCCCCCCAGATGTATCTGGGTGTTTATTGCCTGGGTTTGTTGTTTGCATTTTTTGGATTAGTTGTTTGTAGTTTGCAATCATCTCTGGGTGTTAGTTGTTTGCATTTTTTAGATTAGTTGTTGTTTTCTCCCCATATACATGAATTTCCCCCTTTCTTTTTTCTTCTCTTTCTTTCCTCTCTTACATTTTTTTCCTTTTCTCAATATCATTTTTCTACTCTTTTCTATCCACTAATCTCTTTTCTCTGGCAGTTACCTTTATTTGGGGTTATTAGTATTGTGAATACATTTGTGTTTAGTGCCCTGTGTGTTGTGTCTTGTTGTGTTGTACTTTCTGACTTCAGGTCAATGCAGTAGAGAGAGAGCTACATAAATGGTCCCCTTGAAAGGAGCAATAATGGAGAGATAAAGAAACAGCCTGCAGGAGGGGGGAAAGATGCCGGCGGAACAGAAGGACGTGTAATCAATTGTGTCCCAGGTAGAAGGAGGAAGCAGCTGAGGGTGGCGTGGGGAGTGTTTGTTGGCGAGTGGGGGGACAGCTGGGCTCTGGGAGAAGGAGGGGGACTGCTAGATTAGCGTCCCTTAATAGAGCGGCTCCAGTGCGGCTGGGTTCTCTCACGGAGCCACTGGCTCAGAGGCGGACTGCGCCATCTTGAAGGGGAAGAGCCTGAAAATTTTACAGTTGCGGTACCCACTGGGCAGTTGAGACCCCCCTGGAACATCGGTTCCTAGTTGGCGCAGAAGCGGATTCCGAGGAACCCTGTGCTCTGCTAGGGAAAGGTCAGATTTCCCCTGGGATTTGTTCCCCAGGGAGATTCGCGCCTGGGGAAAAAAAGAAAAGAGAAAAAGTCCGGGGTTGTTGGAGCTGGCAAACGTGGAAGAAGGCCCTCGGAGCTAGTGGCAGGGGGGATACATAGAAGGCAACCCATTTGTACCTGACAGAGAAGGCCAAGCTAACAATTCTGGGAGGAAGCAGGAAGCCAAACCCAAGGGGGAAAGAGGTTTCATGCAACATATGAGTGGGACGTGAGCGGGACAAGAGTTCACGCGCTTGCGTTTGTCCTCTCCAAATTCAAATTTCTCAGTGCTGAACCAGGGATCGCCTGGTGGGGGATAACCTGGGAGACCACAGGGGTGAGCTGTTTTGCTGAGGCTGAGGATCAGAACAGTTGCTCACCATTAGAGAGGCAACTCTGGGATACCCAATTTCCACAAATCAGCAGAGAATACCATAGAAATAGCAGGATTTTAGTTCAGGCTAGAGAGGACCAATAGACCCGGAGGTCAACTCAGAAACACTGCCACCTAGGGGCTGAATGACAAATTGACTCTTGTGTAACACAAATTAAGGAATCAATTTTATTTCTACTACTAAACTTTTTTTAAGTGCCATTTTATTTCATCTTTACTCTACTTAAGAGATTAGGGTTATACAGTCTTTTTTAATCTATCCTTTAGTATCTTTTTACTCTACCTCAACTTCACCCTTATGCCAGCACTCTCTTGCTAACCTTTCCCTAGTTAGTGTCTTATTCCCCTTACACCTTTTCCTTATTCTCTCTTTTTACCCCCTGTTAAAATTTCACTCCACTATTATATCCAATCTACAACCACCTGTTCCAAGTCCATACACATCTGTTGATTGCTTCTCCGACTTCACTATCCTAAATTGTTTTTTTTCTCAGTCCTGCTGATGTTCTTTACCTGACTGTTTTTATATCGATATTTTATGCATGTTGGTGAGATTGGTTTGGTTATTCTTTTCTTTTGTTTTGTGTGTGTGTGGGGGGGGGGGTTGGCATTGTTTTTTGTTTGGTGTTATTTACATTGTTTGTTTGGTTTTTTTTGATAGATTTAAGCTTCTGTGTTCCCTAACCTCCCTTGATATTAGTTGTTGTATGTAGTTTGTATCAATCTCCAGGTACTTGTTGCTAGCTTTTGCTGGGATTAGTGGCGGTCGTGGGAGACTTTCCAACCCATATTTATAGTTTATTCCCTTTTCCTATCTTTTTACTCCTTCCCCTTTTCCCAATTTTATTTTGGCATTCCTTCCTCCCTCCCTTCCTTCCTTCCTTCCTTCCTTCCTTCCTTCCTTCCTTCCTTCCTTCCTCCCTCCCTCCCTCCCTCCCTCCTTCCTTCCTTCCTTTTTTTCTCTTTTCTTTTCTTCTTTCTTTCTTTCTTTCTTTCTTTCTTTCTTTCTTTCTTTCTTTCTTTCTTTCTCTTTCTTTTGTGTGTGTGACTGTTTTCTCTTATACTCTTTTTTCCACCTATCACCTAATTTACCTTCCTCTGTCAATCACCTTTAATTTGGAGTTACCAATACTGTGAATACATTCTTCTTCAGTGCCTGTTGTGCTGCACCTGGTTGTGTAGTTTGAGCCTTTAAATCAACACATGAGAGTGAGAACTACATAACAAGACACACAGAGAAGAGAGACCATGGGGAGATAAAGAAACAGCCCGCCAATGAAAGAAAAACAAACCTCACCAGAAAAAGAGGTAAACGAAATGGAAGCAAGCAACCTGTCAGAGACAGAGTTCAGAGAAATGGTCATAGGGTGCCTGAAGAGAATAGAAGTCAATATGGGTAAGAACCAAGAGGAATTGAAGAGGAATTAAGAGGAAATGAAGAAGAGCCATGAAGAAATGAAGAATTATGAAGAAACGAAGAAGAATTATGAAGAAATGAAGAAGACCCAAGAAGAAATGGAGAAGTCCCAAGAAGAAATGAAAAGTGACATTGCTAAGGTAAAGAACTCCATAGAAAGAATCAGGCGTAGATTAGATGAAGCTGGAAGACAAGGTAGGAAAAAATACCCAAGTAGAGCAGCTTCTAGAAAAAAAAAATTAAAAAGCAGGAGGAGAGCCTAAGGGAACTTTGAGACAACATGAAGGAAAACAACATCCGCATAATAGGGCTTCAAGAGGGACAGGAAACTGAGCAAGGAATAGAAAACCTGTTGGAAGAAATAATGACAGAAAACTTCCCTGATAAAGGAAAGAAAAAACCCACACAAATTCAAGAAGCTCACAGAGTTCCAAGCAAATTAAATCCCAAAAGTCCTACGCCAAGGCACATTATAATTAAATTGGCAAACATCAACGACAAAGTGAGAATCTTAAAAGCTGCCAGAGATAGACGGAAAGTCACCTACAAAGGAAGCCCCATCAGATTAGCAAGTGTTGTCTCAACAGAAACTTATCAGGCCAGAAGGGATTGGAAAGAAATATACAATGTCATGCAAAGAAAGGGTCTGAATCCTAGAATACTGTACCCAGCAAGGCTATCAATCAAAATTGAAGATATAATCAGGACCTTCACAGACAAAAAAGGGCTAAGGGAATACATTACCACCAAACCAACAATGCAAGAAATGCTAAAAGGTCTGCTGTAAAAAGCAATAGGAAGCCAAGAAAGAACACAGGGGTAAAGAACAAAAATGGCTACAAACAACTACCTATCAATAATAACTTTAAATGTAAATGGCTGAAATGCTCCAATCAAAAGATATAGGGTAATAGATTGGATAAGAAAACACGACCCATATATCTGCTGTCTACAAGAGACCCACCTCCAAAAAAAAAAAAGACACACACAGACTGAGGGTGAAAGGATGGGAAAAGTTTCTTCAGGCAAATAAAAGTGGAAAAAAAGCTGGGGTAGCAATACTTATATCTGAAAATTAGGTCTCAAAGAGAAGGAGGTAACAACAGATAAAGAAGGCCACTACATAATACTAAAGGGAGCAATCCAACAAGAAGAAATAACTCTGGTAAACATACACATACCCAATACAGGAGCACCCAAATACATACAAAAACTCCTAGAGGATATCAAGGGAGAGATAGACAGCAATACAATAATAGTAGGAGACTTTAATACCCCACTATCAACATTGTAAAAATCCTCTAAACAAAAAACCAGTAAAGAAACATCAATCCTCAATGACTCACTAGACCAGATAGAATTAATTGAGATCTTCAGATCATTTCACCACATAGCCACAGAATATACATTCTTTTCAAGTGCCCATGGGTCATTCTCAAAGATAGACCATGTGGTGGGTCATAGGCAAAGTCTCTCCAAATTCAAGAAGATAGAAATCGTATCAAGCATATTCTCAGATCACAGTGGCATAAAGCTGGAAATCAACTACAATAGAAACAATCCAAAGAAAGCAAACACATGGAGACTAAACAGCATGCTATTAAACTATGACTCGGTTACTAGAAAGATCAAGGAAGAGATAGAAAACATCATGGAAACAAATGACAACAATAGCACAACAATCCAAAATCTATGGGACACAGTGAAAGCAGTTCTGAGAGGGAAGTTCATAGCTCTACAATCCTACTGCAAAAAACTAGAAACAGTGGCAATAAATTATCTAACCCAACAACTCAAAGAGTTAGAAAGAAAGCAACAAAAAAAGCTCAGTGTAAGCAGAAGGAAGGAAATAGTAAAGATGAGAGCAGAAATAAATGACATAGAGACCAAAGAAACAATACGGAAGATCAACAAAAGCAAGAGCTGGTTCATTGAAAGGATAAACAAGATTGATGAACCTCTAGCCAGGCTCACCAAGAAGCAAAGAGAATGGACCCTAATAAATAAAATCAGAAATGAAAGGGGTGAAATGACAACAGACACCATCGAAATACAAAGGATTGTTAAAAAATACTGTGAAAAACTCTACTCCAACAAACTGGACAACCTCGAGGACATAGATATATTCCCAGAAAAATATAACCTCCCAAAACTCAATCAGGCAGAATCTAAACAGCTCAATAGACCAATAACTGGAAAAAATTGAACCAGTCATAAAAAAAGCTTCCAGCAAACAAAAGCCCAGGGCCAGACGGCTTCAAAGGGTCGTTTTACCAAACATTCAAGGAAGAACTTAAAACTATCCTCCTCAGACTATTCCAGAAAATTCAAGAGGCTGGAACACTTCCAAACTCTTTCTATGAAGCTAGCATCACCCCAATACCAAAACCAGACAAAGATTACACAATGAAAGAGAATTACAGGCCAAAATCCCTCATGAACATAGATGCCAAAATCCTCAATAACATTCTAGCAATTTGGATCCAGCAGTACATCAGAAAGATCATACACCATGACCAAGAAGGATTTATCTTAGGAATGCAAGCATGGTACAATATCCGCAAATCAATAAATGTGACATATCACAAAACAAATTGAGAGATGAAAAGTCATATCAATTGATGGAGAAAAATCATTCGACAAAATCCAATACCCTTTCTTGATAAAAACTCTCAACAAGGTAGGAATAGAAGGATCATACCTCAAGCTAATAAAAGCCATATATGATACACTCACAAAAAACATCATACTCAATGAACAAAAACTACAACCATTTCCCATAAGAACAGGAAAAAGACAGGGTTGCCCACTCTCACCACTCCTGTTCAACATAGTACTGGAAATATTAGCCATTGCAATTAGACAAGAAGAAGAAATAAAAGGCATCCAAATTGGAAAAGAAGAAGTAAAGCTATCCTTATTTGGAAATGACATGATATTGTACATAAAAAACCCGAAAAACTCCATAAAACAGCTAATAGACTTAATAAGTGAGTTCAACAACGTAGCAGGCTACAAAATTAATGCCAAGAAATCTATGGCATTTCTATACACTAATAGTGAACTTACAGAATGAGAGACTAAAAAAGCAATCCCATTTACCATCACACCAAAAAAAATAAGATACATATGAATAAACTTAACTAAGGAGGTAAAAGACCTATTCGTGGAAAACTACAGGATACTAAAAGAAGAGATAGAGGAAGACGTAAACAGATGGAAGAACATACCATGTTCATGGATTGGGAGAATCAACATCATTAAAATGTCCATACTACCCAAAGCAATCTATAAATTTAATGCACTCCCCATTAAAATACCAATGGCATATTTCACAGACCTGGAAAGAACTCTCGAAAACTTCATCTGGAATAAAAAAAGGCCCCGAATAGCCACAAAAATCCTTAGAAAGAAGCACAAAGTCAGTGGGATTTCAACACCAGATTTCAAGCTGTATTACAAAGCTACTGTTCTCAAAACAGCCTGGTACTGGCACAAGAACAGACATATAGATCAATGGAATAGAATAGAAAATCCAGATATCAACCCAAACCACTATGCTCAATTAATATTTGACAAAGGAGGCATGAACATAAAATGGAGTCAAGACAGTCTCTTCAATAAATGGTGTTGGGAAAATTGGACAGATACATGCAAAACAATGAAACTAGACCACCAACTTACACCATACACAAAAATAAACTCAAAATGGATACAGGACTTAAACAAAGGTGGGAAACCATAAAAACATTAGAGGTATCTACAGGAAAAAAAAATCTCAGACATATGCCAAAAGAACTTCGATGATACTGCTCCTAGGGCAATGGAAGCTAAAGACAAAATAAACAGATGGGACTACATCAAAATAAAAAGCTTTTGCACAGCTAAAGAAACCATCAACAAAACAACAAGAAAACCCACTGTATGGGAGAACATATTTGCAAATGTTATCAGTAATAAAGGTTTAATCTCAAGCATCTATAGGCAACTCACACAACTCAATAAAAGGAGGACAAATGATCCAATTAAAAAAAAGGGGACAACAGACCTAAATAGAATCTTTTCTAAAGAAGACAAAAAGAAGGCTCAGAGACATATGAAAACTTGCGCAAAGTCACTAATTATCGGAGAGATGCAAATCAAAACGACTATGCGGTACCATCTCACACCTGTGAGAATGCTTTACATCAATAAATCAACAAATGGCAAGTTCTGGAGAGGATGCAGAGAAAAAGGAACTCTCGTGCACTGCTGGTTGGATTGTAGACTAGTGCAGCCACTATGGAGAACGGTATGGAGTATCCTCAAAAAAACTAAAAATTGAGCTCCCATTTGACCCAGTGATCCCACTTCTAGGAATATAGCCCAAAAAACTACAAATGCGAATTAGAAAGGATATATGTACCCCTATCTTCATAGCAGCACAATTTACCATAGCTAAGATTTGGAAACAGCCAAAGTGCCCATCAGCAGATGAGTAGGTTAAAAAACTATGGTACATTACACAATGGAATACTATGCTGCGGTAAAAAAGAAGGAACTCCGACCATTTGTAACAATATGGATGGATTTGGAGAGCATTATGCAATGTGAAATTAGCTAGGCAGAGAAAGACAAATATCACATGATCTCACTCATTTGAGGAATATAATCAATGACATAGACTGATGAACAAGAATGGATCCAGAGACTGAGAAAAATCCATCAGAATGTCAAACATCAGGGTAAGTGGCAGGTGGTGGGAGTAAGGGGGAAAGACAATATATTTGAACTGTTGAACTAAAGTAAGCAATTTGTGTTTTTACATACCTGACAAAATTTATATAAAGTTATTAAAAAAATGGCAGCTAGTTTGAGACTGAATTAACATGGCCTAGAGACTGTCATCTCCTGTGGACACTAGTCCTTAGGCTAGGCCCTCCTTAACCTCCTGTGACACCATAATACCCTTACATGATATTATTCTACAATGTCATTATAATATTTGATATTTGACAACAGCATATTATACAATTATCCCAATAAACTTACAAACTAATTCTTTGAATTTTGGGCAGCAATTTAAAACAGGATAGGGAAAACACCAAGATGGCGGCATAAGCAAACACCTATTGTTCTGCCCCGCGCAACGATTTGGGAACTACAACATAACAGCGGAACAGACAAGCACCCAGAATCGCCAGAAAGCTGGCTGCATGAAAAATCCACTAATAGGAGCGGAGGTGGGACACGAAGACTCGGGACCGGCGGGAGCACAGCCTTTCAGATGAAAACAGGTTAGGAGCCGCCGTGGTCGCGCGTGCGCGGGCTGGGGCTGGAGCAGTGACCCCCGGCCGGATTTCTACGACGAGGAAGGGCGGAGGCGTCCCACTACCCAGATCTCCCGAGCCGGGCGAGGTCCGAGATCCCGGGTACGGGAAGAGGTCCCCCTGCACAGATTTCCCGGAACCGTGCGAGGTCCGAGGTCGGGGAGACGCACCCTGGAAGCGGGGCGAGGCAGAGGCTCCTAGTCCCAAGGGTCGTGCAAACCCACGACTTGCCCCCTGGAAACTTGTCTCCTGGTTCTGAAAACCATCTATTTTTCAGCCCTGGGCTGGACTTTTGGTGTGCAGGCACATTTGGGGAAAGGCAGAGTTGTCTGGCAAGGGGAAGAGACTAGTGGCTTTCTCTTGGAGGTGTCTGCAGCCATCCCCATCCAACAGAGACTCGCACGCGCAAGCGCGCATAGGACCCAGCTGCCGCTGCCGCCTCTGCCGCGCAGCTCAGAGACTCCGCCCATCCAACCTGAACACAGTCTCCCTTCACAGCCAATTGGCCTGGAGGCCAAACCCTCCTAGGGCTAACAACAAAAAGCTGGGTTTAAATTCAAAAACACTGAATACAACCCATAAAGGATTGCAGTAAGAGTACCCACCTCAGGTAACTGGGGAGACTGAGCCACTGTCCCTTTGAGGATATCCACCACATAAAGCAGCCACCATGCAGAGACATGGAAAGAAATCAGGTGTGAAAGAGATGGAGAAGAAAAGACGACAAGACATAGAGTTCAAAACCACGGTTATAAGGCTTTTCAAGAGGCTCCTACAAAAGGCCGATCAACTTAATGAGAATTACCAGGAAATAAACAAGACCAACCAGCAAATGAATGAGAATTACAAGGAGATGAATGATACTTACAAGGAAATGAATGAGACCCTCAGGGAAATGTACAAGACCTCTGAGGATACGAACCAGACCCTCACAGATAAAAAAAGGACCAACTAGAAACCAAGCATACACAGACTGAAAGAAAAAAATATTACACAAAGTCCTAAAAGCAGTCGAGAGGGCCACAAGAACCAAGTCAAAGATTTGAAATACAAAGAACCAAAATCCACTCAGCTGGAAAAGCAAGAAACAAAAAGAATTCAGATAATTGAAGATAGCGTAAGGGGCCTCTGGGACAACCTCAAGCAAGCCAACATCTGAATTATTCGGGTGCCAGAAAAAGAGAGAGAGCAAGTTAATGAAAACCTACTTGAAGAAATAGTGACTGAAAACTTTCCCCACCTGGTCAAAGAAACTGACTTAAAAGCCCAAGAAGTACACAGAACCCCAAAATATAGGAATCTAAAGAGGACCACACCAAGACATATCATAATTAAAATGCCAAGAGCAAAAGATAAAGAGAGAATATTAAAAGCAGCAAGAGAAAAACAGTTAGTTACCTATAAGGGAGCACCCATACGATTGTCAGCGGATTTCTCAACAGAAACTATGCAGGCCAGATGGGAGTGGCAAGAAATATTCAAAATAATGAAGAGCAAGAATCTACAACCAAGATTACTCTATCCGGCAAGGCTATCATTCAGAAGTGAGGATCAGATAAAGTGCTTCGCAGATAAGAAAAAGCTAAAGGAGTTCATCACCACCAAACCAGTATTATATGAAATGCTGAAAGATATCCTTTAAGAAGAGGAAGAAGAAAAAGGTAAAAATATAAATTATGAACAACAAATACACATCTATCAACAAATGAACATAAAAATCAAGTGAACTGATAGGCTGATGAACAGGATAAACTGGTGACTATAACAGAAACATGGACATGGAGAGGGAATGGACTGACAATTCTTGGGGAGAAGGGTGTTGTTGGAAGTACAGAAAGAGATTGGACAAGAATTATGCAACAATGGGAGAGGACATAGGGGAGGGGAAGGTGAGGTCGGTGGGTGGGATAGGTACAGGATGGAGGGAAGATATAGGGGGATAAAAAAGGGGAAACAATGTAATTAATAAACTGAATAAAAAAATAAAATAGGATAGGAAAGGAATTAATCCCTTTCAGAAGGAATTAAGGCACTGGGAAGGCATCCGAGCATTCTATATTGACCCCTCTTGCCCTTTTGCTAAGAGGGACCCTCTTCTTACCATCTAAATACACACAGCTGTTGCCTGAGCTTTCAGTTCAAGCTGTGGCTGAAGCCTCTGGGCAGTTGGCACCATGGATCTGTCTCTCCACCAATGGTGTGATCTGGGTCCTCTCTGGAGAGGAAACCTGCGTCCCCCGAGATATGTGATCAGTACTGGGACTCCGCCAGCAGGCGAGGGGACCCCAAGGCAGGTGCTGGATGTGGAGGCCACGGGGGTATAGACTACAAAGGAGACAGAACTGAACCTCACATCATCCTGTTTGGCCCCGGAGGAATGGCTTTTTAGCCAGAGAGGGGTAAGATTCCTCAGTGAAGGAACAACCTAAGACACGCACAGTCGCAGAGGGGCCAACAGGAGAGAACTAAAAGGTCAACAGAGGTGGGGCACAGACCCTCATCCACAAACCTTGAAGGGGCTTCAATTCCCACCCCTCCTGAGGGAGGTCTCCTACCCCCACGGCTGCTTTGCCTCCCACGCACAACTCAGACCGGGACCCAGGTGGCAGACAGAGACTCGGCCAGCAATAGCTGGTCTATATCTAAATGCAGTTTATTACCAGGAATGCTCAGGACCTACTCAAAAATGCAAATATTCCTTTCCACTAATATTTACAGGGTAAACTAAAATTTCTGCTTTAGTATTAAAATTGACAGTAAAATAGTAATCAAGTTTTCAGATTAATTTAAATTGGCCAAGTGAAATAAGTGAATACTCAAGAAAATTTAAGTGTACTGGACAAAAAGCTTTTCCTAAAACATTAACTAAAATATCTATTAGTAGTTCATCTCACTGTAAAATTGCCTAACATCCAAAGAACCTAAAGCAGTCATATTTGTGTGCAAAAATGAAAATTTAAAATTACCAAGACTGCAAGATAAAATTTCCAAAAGCCCCTTATTAATCAAAAAGGGGGGGGGGGGGCAGTGGGGTAGTATCATGGAAGAAAAAATATCCTGTAAGTAAAATACATCTAGAAAATTCTTACTCCAGAAAAGTAAATTCCATTCATAAAACCAACTGCAGGACACCCATGAAAAAAACACACATGGTGTCAAAATAAGCCAAAGGAAAATCATTTAGGCAAAAATAAAAAGAATTCCAAGTCTATTTTGCTGAGAGGATCCCTTTGTTAACTTTTGGTCGAGAATGTGTTTGTGTGTTTGCAGAGAACAACTCCAAGACCATGTGGGTTCCTGCGACAGTGAGGAACTGATGGATCTGTTCCAGTCACGAGGATGGTCCAGAGATGGGGGACACTGACGACACCTTCCCATGCTAGCAGTCGGCAGCTGTGCGTGGCTGCAGGCAGCCCAGGACCATACCAGAGAGGATGGATCTTGCATTGCCACGATGTGTCCACCATCTGGATACCATTGCTGACTTATACACATAAAGAATTATTTGACACTGAAACTGGGACTCAGAAAAGTTGGACATTGAAACTGAGACTGAAACATTTTTTGTTCTTATACATTTATTTCTAGTATGCAGAGGCAAGATATTTTTGAAGAAAAGAAACAGGAGAGAGTGATTGATATAGAGGCAGGGAGGCATTGAACAGGCTGTCAAGCTACAGGGGAAAGGCTTGGGTGGATGGGAGGCAGATGCTAGGGGAGATCAACCAAAGGAGTTGTATGCATGCATATGAGCATAACCAATGAATGAAAGACACTGGACCGTGGAGGGGGGTAGGTGGGGACATGTGCTGGGGGCTAAGGGAGGCTGGGGGGAGGATTTTGGGGGGAAAGGAAAACATATATACTACTATTAAATATAAGTTATATTAAATAGAAATAATAATAATAATAAAGAAACAGCCTGCATATTAAAGAAAAGGAGGAATCACCAGAAAAGGACATAAAGGAAATAGACACAAGCAATATATCATAGAAAAATTTCATAGCAATGGTCATAAATAAGTACGATAAAAAGGATGGAAGACAAATTCAACAATATGAGTAAGAACCAAGAAGATATGAAGAATGCTATCAGTACAATAAAGAAGACAATAGACTAGAAAAAGCAGAGGATCACATCAGTGAGCTAGAAGATAAGATAGGAAAATACACCAAAGCAGAGTAGCATCTAAAAAAAAAAAAAAAAACCAAACTACAAACAAACAAAAAAACAGGAAGAGAGCCTAAGGGAACTTTGGGACAACACAAAATGAAACAACATCTGCATATTAGGTGTGCCAGAAGGAGAAGAAACTGAGAAAAGAATAGAAAACCTATTTAACGAAATTCTAACAGAAAACTTCCCTGATATTGGGGGGAAAAAATCACAGAAGCCCAAGAGTTTAGAGTCCCAAACAAGAAGAACCCCAAAAGACCAACACCAAGAACAATTACAATTAAACTGTCAAAAACCAACAACAAAGTAAGAATCTTAAAGTCTGCCAGAGGGAAATAGAAAGTTACCTACAAGGGATATCCCATCAGACTATCAACTGATTTCCCAATAGAAACACATCAGGCTAGAATGAATGGAATGAAATATATAAAGTCATGCAAAGGAAGGGTCTGAATCCAAGAATACTATACCCTGTAAGGCTATCAATAAAAATTGAGGGGAAAATCAGGAGCTTTACAGACAAAAAAGAACTAAGGGAGTTTATTATCACCAAACCAGCAATGTAAGAACTGCTAAAGGGACTGCTATAAAAGTAAGAAATAGGAAGGGAAGAAGGAACAAAGAATAAAAATGGTGACAAAGTAAGTACCTATCCTAGCTAATAAAGAGGGAATATGCTAATTGACCATCACACCATTACTAATATTGTGGTGTCCACAGCCAATAAGGAGGAAATATGCTAACTGCCATTCCCTCAAAGATGGTGGCACCCACAGCCCCAAGATGGTGGTGCCTAGTCCCCTCAGCCCCATTGTGTCTGCCCCAGGCAGGCCCAGCTCCTCCGTGCACCTGCCTCCAGAGTCCCCCAGTCCCCTCAGCCCTTCATCCACACAGGGCTAGCCTGAGGCGCAGGCAAGGCTCAGATGGCAGCTGCACAACTTATGCCCAAGGCGCAGGTAAGCTTAGGATAGCAGCTGCCCAGCTGCCAAAGGCCACCTGAGGCTCAGGTAACCAGGGCCTGCTGGAGCTTGTGCTTCCGGTGGTGGCAGCAGCAGAGGTGTAATAGGGGTGTAGTCTTCTCCTGTTCACTGGGTCGCCTCCTACTCCTGAGGACCTGAGGGCTCCTGGACTGTGATAGGGGGCAGGCTGGGCTGAGGGACCCTCCTACCTCTCCAGTGCATAAATTTTCATGCACTGGGTCTCTAGTCGATAATAATTTTAAATGTAAATGGATTAAATGCGCCAATAAAAAAACATAGGGTAGCTGAGTGGATAATAAAACATAACCCACATATCTGCTATTTATAGGAAACTCACCTCAAAACAAAGGACTCACACAGACTAAGGATGAAGGGATAGAAAAAGGTTTTTCAGGCGAATGGAAATTAAAAAAAAAACTGGGGTAGCAATACTTATGTCTGACAAATTAAGACCTCAAAGTGAAGGCCATAACAAGAGATAATGAAGGCCACTTCATAATACTAAAGGGAACAATTCAACAAGAGTATATAAATCTGGTAAACATATATACACCCAATATAGGAGCACCAAAATACATAAAAATCCTCTGAAGGATATCAAGGGGTAGATTGATAGCAATACAGTCATAGCAGGGGACTTTAGTACCCAACTAACACCACTGGGAAAATGCTCTAAACAAAAAATCAGCAAAGAAACATCAATCCTACATGACTCACTTGATTAGGTGGAATGAATTGACATCTTCAGAACATTTCATCCCAAAGCCACAGACTATACATACTTCACAAGTGCACATGGGTCATTTTCAAAGATAGACCATTATTGGGAAACGCAGACAAAGATACTTAAAATTCAAGAAGATAGAAATCATATCAAGCATCTTCTTAGATCACAGTGGCATAAAATTAGAAATCAACTACAATAAAATCAATAAAAAATCAAACACCTGGAGGCTAAACAGCATGTTATGAAACAATGACTATGGTACCAAAGAGATCAAAGAAGAAATAAAAAGCATCATGACAGCAAACGACAATGAAAACACAACAATCCAAAATCTGTAGGACACAGTGAAAGCATTCTTGAGAAGGAATTTCATAACTCTACAGGCCTATGTAAAAAAAAGAGAGAGAGAGAGAAAAGAAAAGAAACAATGGAAATAAATTAACTAACCCTAATACTCAAAGAGTTAGAAAGAGAGCAACAAGAAAAGCCCAGCGATAAAGATCAGAGTGAAGATAAATGACATATAGACCAAAAAACAATACAAAAGATCAACAAAATCAAGAGCTGGTTCTTTCAAAGGATAAACAGAATTGATGAAACTCTCACCCAGCTCACCAAGAAGCAAAGAAAGAGGACCCAAACAAAATCAGAAATGAAAGAGGTGAAGGAACAACAGATCCCATAGAAATACAATCGATTATGAAATAATACTATGAACAACTCTATTCCAACAAAATGGACAACCTAAGATGAAATGGACATATTCTTAGAACAATATGAGCTTCCAAAACTCAATCAAGAAGAATAAAAAAAAAACCTGAATAGACCTATTAACTACTAAAGAAATTGAAGCAGTGATCAAAAAAATCTTCCAGCAAACAAAAGCCCTGGTCTGGACTGCTTTACAGGCTAGTTCTACCAAGCATTCAAAGAACAACTAAAAGCTATTCTCAGACTATTCCAAAAAATTCAAGAGGAAGGCACACTTCCAAGCTCTTTCTATGAAGCCAGCATTACCCTAATCCTAAAATCAGATAAAGACAACACAATAAAAAAGAGAACTACATTCAAATATCCTTGATGAACATATATGCTAAAATACTCCACAAAATTCTAGCAAATCAGATTCAGCATTACATTAGAAAGATCATACACCATGACCAAGTGTGATTTATTCCAGGAATGCAAGGATGGTACAATATCTAAAAATCAATAAATGTGATATACCACATAAACAAAATGAGAGACAAAAATCACATAAACATATCAACCAATGCAGAAAAAGCATTTGACGAAATCCAACAACTTTCTTGATAAAAACTGTCAGCAAAGTGGGAATAGAGGGATCATACCTCAGCATTAATAAAAGCTTTATATGACAAACCTACAGCCAACATCATACTCAATGGGCAAAAAATAAACTCATTTCTCCTAAGAACAGGAACAAGACAGGGATGCCCACCTTCACTACTCCTGCTTGATATAATACTGGAAGTGCTAGCCATAGCAATCATTCAAGAAGAAGAAATAAAAGGCATCCAAATTGGAAAAGAAGAAGTAAAACTATCCTTATTCACAGATAACACGATACTGTACATAGAAAACCCCAACAACTCCATCAAAAAACTACTAGACCTAATAAATGAATTCAGAAATGTAGCAAGATACAAAATTAAAACCCTTTTTATTTATCAATAATTAACTCGGAGAAATGAAATAAACAATCCCATTTACTATTGCACCAAAAAATTTAGGATACCTAGGAATAAATTTAACTAAGGATGCATAAAACCTGTACTCCATAAAATCACATGACATTGAAGTAAGAGATAGAGGAAGACATAAACAAATGGAAGAAAATATACCATGTTAATGGATTGGTAGAATCAAAATAATTAAAATGTTCATACTACCCAAGCAATCCATAGATGCAATGCAATCCCCAATGGCAGACTCAAAGATCTAGAACAAACTCTTCAAAAATTCATCTTAAATAAAAAAAAGACCACAAATACCCACAGCAATCCTGAGAAAGAAGAACAAAGTTGTAAGTTTCAAAATACAGATATCAAGCTAAATTACAAAGTCATGGTTCTCCAAACTGGCTGGTACTGGCAAATGAACAGACATAGACCAATGGAATAGAATAGAGAACCCAGAAATAGATCCAACCCATTATACTCAATTAATATTTGACAACGGAGGCAGGAGCATACAATGGAGTAAAGACGGTCTCTTCAATAAATGGTGCTGGGAAATTTGGTCAGGTACATGCAAAAAAAGTGAAACTAGATCACCAATTTACACCATACACAAAAACAAACTCTAAATGGCTAAAGGAGTTAAATGTAAGATGGGAAACCTTAAAAATTCTACAAGACTCCATAGGCAGCAAAATAGCAGACACATGTCGTACCAATATCTTTACAGACACACCTCCGAGGGCAATGGAGACTAAGGAGAAAATAAATAAATGGGACTACATCAAAATAAAAAGCTTCTGCACAGCAAAATAAGCCATCAACAAAACAACAAGAAAGCCCACTGCATGGGAGAACATATTTGCCTATGATATTTCATATAAGGACTTAATCTTAAAAATTTATAGAGAACTCATACAAATTAATTAAAGGAAGGCAAATGATCCAATCAAAAAATGGGCAAAGGTTCTAAATATAAACTTTTTGAAAGAGAACATTCAGAAGGCTCAGAGACATATGAAAACATGTTCAAAGTCACCTATCATCCCAGAGATTAAAATCAATACAAAGAGATACCATCTCATACCTATCAAAATGGCTATCATCAACAAATCAACAAAGGACAAGTGCTGGGGAGGATGTGGAGAAAAAGGAGCCCTACTGCACTGCTGGAGGGAATGCAGACTGGTATAGCCACCATAGAAAACAGAATGGAATTTCCTCAAAAAATTAAAATGGAACTCTCATTTGACCCAGTGATCCCACTTGTAGGACTATATCCCAAGAAACTAGAAACACCAATCAGAAAGGATATATGTACCCCTATGTTCATAGCAGCACAATTTACAATAGCTAAGATTTGGAAACAACCTAATCAGTAGGTAAGCGGATTAAAAAAAATGTAGTACATCTACACATTGCAATAATATGCTGCTATAAAAAAGAAGGAACTTTTACCATTTGCAACAGCATGGATGGAACTGGAGAGCATTATGCTAAGTAAAATAAGCCAGTTGGAGAAAGATAAATATCATATGATCGCATTCAATGTGGGATATAATGATCAACATAATCTGATGAACAAGAATAGATCCAGAGACAAATGGTAGGAGGGTGGGTTAGAGAGCAACCAAAGGACTTGTATGCATGCATATTAGTATAACCAATGGACACAGACACTGAGGTGGTGGGGCTTACCCAGGGTGGGAATGGATGGGGTGGGGGTCAATTGGGGAAAAAGGAGACATATGTAAAATTTTAGATAATACAAAAAACATAAATAATAAAATAAGTTTTTAGAATATAATAGAAATAATCGTTATCTGCAGATTTTTAATATTTCCTACTTTTGTGATATTATACAATTTTAGTACAGTTTTTGTAATATTATGTGTAAAATATTTTTGAAATATTAATTTGTATTGCATGTAATATATTTAAAATCATTTTCTTGAAATATGAAGGTTATTGCATGTAACATTATTATATTTAAAATTATTTCTCTTGAATTAAACAAAAAACTACTAGATTTAAAAAATGAATTCGGCCATGTAGCAGGATACAAAATTAACACACAGGGCTTTTTTATACACCAATAAGTAATTCACAGAGAGAGAAACAAAACAAAACAAAAATCTCAATTTACCACTACACTCAAAAAATTAAGATACCTAGGAATAAACCTAACTAGAGAGATAAGAGTCCTGTACTCAGAAAACTAAGGACATTGAAAAGAGAGAGGAAGACATAAACAAATGGAAGAATATACTGTGTTCATGGAGTGGAAGAATAAACATAATTAAAATGTCCATATTACCCGAAGCAATCTATAGATTTAATACAATCCCCATTAAAATAGCAATGGCATATTTCAAAGACATAGAGCAAACTCCCCCAAAATTCATATGGAACAAAACAAAACAAAACAAAACAAAGACCCTGAATAGCTGCAGTAAACATGAGAAAGAAGATCAAAGTTGGAGAGATCACAATACCAGATAGCAAGTTATATTAGAAAGCCACTGTTCTCAAAACTGCCTGGTACTGGCACAAGAACAGAAATATAGACCAGTGGAACAGAACAGAGAACCCAGAAATTGACCAAAGCCATTATGCTCAATTAATGTTTCACAAAGGATGCAAGAGCTTACAATGGAGTCAAGACAGACTCTTCAATGAATGGTGCTGAGAAAACTGGACAAGTACATGCAACAAAAGAAAGAAAGAAGGAAGGTAGGGAGGGAGGAAGGGAGGGAAGAAAGAAGGGAGGAAGGGAGAAAGAGAAGAAAGAAACTAAACCACTAAATTACACCATACATAAAAATAAACTCAAAATGGATAAAGGAGTTAAATGTAAGAGGAGAGACCATAAAAATCTTAGAATAATCCATAGGCAGCAAAATATCAGACATAGGTCATAGCAATATCTTTTCCAATACAGCTCCTAGGGCAATGAAAACTAAGAATAAAATGAACAAGTGGGACTACATAAAAATAAAAAGCTTCTGCACAGCAAAAGAAACCATGAACAAAACAACAAGAAAGCCCACTGCATGGGAGAACATACTGGCCATTGTTATATCTGATCAGGCCCTAATCTCCTAAATTTATAAGGAACTCATAATAAAAGTAAGATAAATAATCCAATCAAAAATTGGGCAAATGACTTAAATAGAAACTTTTTTAAAGTGGTCATACAGAAGGCCAAGAGACATATGAAAACATGTTCAAAGTAACTAATCATCCAAGAGATGCAAATCAAAATGACAATAAAGTACCATCTGACACCTGTCAGAATGTCTATCATCAAAACATCCACAAAAGTAAGTGCTGGCACGGATGTGGAGAAAAAGGAACGCTCAACACTGCTGATGTGAATGCAGACCACTGCAGCCACTGTGGAAAAGGGAAACATATGTAATACTTTAAACAATAAATAATTTAAAAATTAATACAGCCCTAGCCAGTTTGTTCAGTGGTTAGAGCATCGGCTGGGCTCAGAGGAGTTGTAGGTTTGATTTCCAGTCAAGGGCACATACCTGAGTTGCCAGTTCGAACTGCATCCCCAGTTTGGGTGTTTGCAAGAGGCAACCAATTGATGTGTCTCTCCCACAATGATGTTTCTTTTTCTTTCTCTCTTTCTGCCCCTCCCTCCCTTCCACTCTCTAAAAATCAATGGAAAAAAATATCCTCAGTTGAGGATTTATAAAAATGATAAATAGTATATTTACAAATTGTTCAAATAATTCTAAATGTCTGTGTACCTCTACATAGCCTCAAAGTATCTTTGTGTGTATATATTTATAACTGACAGCCCACCCAGTATGAGTCAGTGATTGAGCATTGACCGCAGGAACCAAAAGGTCACTGGTTCAATTCCCTTTGTGGCACATGCCCAGGTTATGGGTTCGATTCCCATGAGTAGGGGGCTGTGCAGGCAGCTGATAAATGATGTTTTTCTCTCATTGATGTTTCCATCTACCCCTCTTCCTTTCTCTCTAAAAATCAATATAAACATATTTTTAAAAGGCAAAAAAAACCTGACAAAGTGAAAATCATCAAGCTTGGGAGATTTTAACAAACCTATCTCAGTAACTGACAAAATTAATAAGGAAAAAGTTACAAAATGCCCTATTAAGCCCTAGCCGGTTTGCCTCAGTGGCTAGAGCATTGGCCTTCTCACTAAAGAGTCCTGGGTTCCATTACGCTCAAGGATTTGAACATACCTTGGTTCTAGACTCAATCTCTGGCTCTGGTTGAAACTCCCGAGGGAGCAACCAATCCATGTGGAGTCTCTCACATCAATATTTTTCTCTGTTTCTCCCTCTCCATTCCAATCTTTCTAAAAATCAATGGAAAAACAGCCTTCGGTGAGAATTAACAAACAAATAAATACCCTAGTAAGAATCTTAATTTAATAAACAGAGAATTATAGCCAATCCTGTACCTAATAAATTTGAGAGTACACATAATTTTCAAGCATATGAGACATTATGAAAACTGATCATGTATTATGTCAAAAAACAAATCTGAAATAACAAATATCAGATGGACTTGCTGTATTACCACAACTCCATGATGAAGTAATTAATATGGGAATTCTCTTCACAATTTTTTTCTGTAAGAATTTAAAGCTGTTCTATGATTAAAAGTTTATTAAGGTATATATTCAGAAATTAAAAAAACTATATCTACATATAGATAAAAGAAGAAATTAAAAGTAGAGTTGACAATGGAATGAGTAGAATGCGGCTTGTGGGATGTACAGCTAATGCAATATGCAGATGGAATTTTCTAGCTTTAAAATTTCAAATTTTAAAAGGCAAGCTAAAAATTAATACAATAAGCATTCATCTCACAACATGAGGAAAAGTATAGAACAAAATCAAAGGAAGTATAAAGAAGGAAAAAAGAAAGAATAAAAAATAGAAACAAAGATTTCATAGAAAAGATAAAAAATCCCAAGGTGAGTTCTCTGCAAAGACTAATAATATTAGCGTATCTGATGGATAAAGAAGAGAGGATATATATAAATAGCGCAGAAATGAAAAAGGAGAAGTAACTGCAGATACCATAAAGATATAGGAAGGAGAGTCTCAGAATAAAGAACAGCTTTTAAAATTGAATTTGAAAGTTACATTTAGCTTTGGAAAATGCTTTTTACACTGTCCTGTTTTAGTTTTCCTATTTGACTTGATCTTGAAATCTCATCACAGACTAGCAATGTAACAATCTATATATATAAAAGACTAATATGCTAAGTGTCTGACAATCTGACTGGTCGCTATGATGCACACTGACCACCAGGAAGCAGATGCTCAACACAGGAGCTGCTGTGATGCACACTGGCCATTTACCTATATACTAGAGGCCCACTGCATGAAGATTCATGCAATAGGCTTTCCTTCCCCTGGCTGCCAGGATCAGTTTTCCTCTGGAACCTGGGACCCAGGCCTTCCCTTTGGCTATTGCCTTCCATTTTTGCTTTGGCCAGCTGTAGACTTCACTCCAGCTGGAGCCTTCACTCTTCTCTGCTCTGGCCAGAGTGCCACGCCACCGCCGCTTTGTCTCCACCTCCAGAGGCGGGCACTCGTGCCTCTCGGCCCCGCCCCCTGCTCCTGATTGGCTGGTAGCGTAGCAAAGGTACAGTCAAATTTGCATGTTTCTCTTTTATTATATAGGATATAAAAGACTAATACACTAAGTGTCTGACAGTCTGACTGGTTGCTATGATGCACACTGACCACCAGGGGGCAGATACTCAACACAGGAGCTGCTGTTACGCACACTGGCCATTTAGAGACAAAGGGCACCATGGACCTGGTGCCGACAAAGCAACACTTGGCTTCCCCCAAGTGGGACATAGGCCCTGCCACTACTCCAGAGTGATAGCCCACCAAATTGCAGCTGATGCTGCCAAGACCCCATGGTGCAAAGTGTGGTCTACAGCCCAGTCCAACCCAGCCCAAAAACTGGCTATGGGTGCCTGGTAATGATGTCATAGTAACACTCAGTTTCTTCTCCTTAGCAACTAGCTTCCTTCGGGTTTCTTCAGGCCAGGAATATGACTTGCTTTATAGCCAGGTGCGAACATTTTACAATTTAACCAAATGTCTGTGAAGTGTTTTCCTGTGCCTCATCTCATTTGATTCTCACAGAATTCCTGAAGTAGGTAGATAGGAGACTCCATGTAATCCTATTTTCTTTTCATTATTCAGAAAATAGAGATTAAGAAAGCTTAGAAAGTTGACCTGACTGAAAAGAAATGGTGGACCTTGAAAATTACTTCAGGTTTTCTCTGTGCAGAATATAGTCAAACACTGCTGTAGCTAAATATCTTAACACTGCTACAATGAAATATTTTAACCTTTGTTCTCCCTATATAATCTACAATAATAATCTGCTTTGTGTTGATATTTACTGCTGTGTTGCTAACAACTGCCGGAAAGAGAAGTTGGGATTCTTCACTGGGCTGGAAAAATTTTACCTAATTAGAAAGCAGATCTAATTAAGCAAGTTTATTCTATATATAAGGCTAAGTTGATTTGTGTATGCACGATATATATAAAGCTCTCGCCGACACCAATTGCACATGTGTATTTTGACCTGTCATTGTCAATCGTGAATTTGGTTGACACTTCTACTACAGAGAAAGGGCAAATAGCAATATTAAACTATTTCTTCTAATTAATTTTCTTTCAATGTGCACGAATTCATGCACTAAGCCACTAATTAACCAATAAAACTCTTTTAAAAATATAGAGTTCTGAACCTAACCTCTGGAATGTTCAATTTGGTAGATCTGGAATGGGTGTCTGAAATCTGTGGTTTTTAAAAGCTCACTAGATGATTCTCATGGACATCTAGGTTTAGAAAATATTGATTTAGTTATCTTCTTCCACAGGAACAGTTGGAATATTATTTCTGTTGCTATCATTAGCAACATGATAAGAGATCATAGATCTCTATTTGATTCTTATGATATACATATATAGTCTTATAAATACGTAGATATATATTGAAATGCACTGTTGCTCTTTCTTCCCTTCCTTCCTCTTTCCTATCTGTTTATCTATCTCCATGATCAGTTATCCACAATCCAAAATTCAAAAAGTTCTAAAAACTGAAAGTTATCCTATATAATAAAAGCATAGCATGCAAATTGTCCCCTTGACCAGCAGTTCATCCGGGAATTCGACCAGGGGCAGGGCTGGCTGGGGGAAGGGAATAAGGCCCTGGCTAGTGATGGTGGTGGCAGGCGGCTGGGGGAAGTGTGGTGGCTGGAAGTCTCTAGGGACCCTACTGTTCACAAATTTTGTGCACTGGGTCTCTAGTATATAATATTTGGCAACAAAAAATGACATCACTAGAAAAATTTGATGATAAATCTTATCTCAACAAGTAACAGTCTTTAATTTATCATATGTTTAGGTGTAGAAGTATTGTGTGATTATGATTCCCAAAGCAACCAAGATATAATGTAATATATGGAATATGTGCCTTATTGGCATTCTAAAATATAAAGAGGTATAATTTTGATTTGAATATTAAAACAAATGGCCACTCAAATAAGAAACCTGTTTCCCTGCATATGGCAATTTTCTCAATTACCCATTATATGGAATGGCTATTGTTTAAAATGTTCACATCATGCCCTATCCAGTTTGGCTCAGTGGATAGTGTTGGCCTGCGGACTGAAGGGTCCCAGGTTCGATCCTGGTCAAGGGCATATGCCTGGGTGGCAGTCTCAATCCCCAGTGGGAGGGGGGCATACGAGAGGCAGCCAATAACTGATTCTCTCATCACTGATGTTTCCATCACTCTTTCCCTCTCCCTTCCTCTCTGAAATCAGTAAAATATATTTTAAATAAATAAATAAAGTGTTCACCCTTTAAAAGTATAAAAGTACCTAAGAATAAGGAATAAGAAAATTTTTAAATGCTCCTTTGTGGAAAAGAGCTGTATGTAAACAGTTACTATATTGCACAATCAAATTATATGTTCCTACCAGGAATATTTTCTCTTTGAAAACATATGGGGCTTAGTAAATAGTCTAAAATTTAATACTCTTAAATACTTTAAATTTTCAAGGAACTTGAATGATTTAAGATACAATTTATTTTAGTTGCCAGCAGGAATATTTTAACTATGAAAAGTCCTTCATATAATGCAACCATGATTAGTTAAATAAATCATGAGATTTTATTATATCACTAGAGACCCAGTGCACAAAATTCGTGCATGGAGGGCAGGGGATGTCCCTTAGCCAAGCCTGCACCCTCTCCAATCTGGGACCCCTCGAGGGTTGTCTGACTGCCCATCTAGGCCCGATCCACAGGCAATCGGACATCCTTCTTAAAATTCAGGACTGCTGGCTCCAAACTGCTCACCTGTCTGCCTCCCTGATTGCCCCTAACCACTTCTGCCTGCCAGCCTGATCACCCGCTAACCTCTACCGTGTCAGCCTAATTGATGTCTAACTGCTCCCCTGGCAGCCTATTTGCTCCCAACTTCCTTCCTCTGCTGGCTTGGTCACCCCTAACTGCCCTCCCCTGCAGGCTCGATTGCCCCCAACTGCCCTCCCTTGCAGGCCTGGTTTCTCCCAACTGCCCTCCCCTGCTGGCCTGATCACCCACAACTGCCCTCCCTTGCAGGGCCTGGAATCTCCCAACGGCCCTCCCCTGCTACCCATCTTGTGGTGGCCATCTTGTGTCCACATGGGGGCAGAATCTTAGACCACATGGGGGCAGCCCTCTTGTGTGTTGGAGTGATGGTCAATCTGCAAATTACTCTTTTATTAGATAGGATAGAGGCCTGGTGCATGGGTGGGCGCCAGCTGGTTTGACCTGAAGTGTGTCCCAGATCAGGGTGCAGGTTCCCTTGGGGCAAGGGGCGGCCTGGGCGAGGGGCCTGTGGAGGTTTGCAGGCTGGCCACGCCCCCCAGCGACCCAAGCGGAGGCCCTGGTATTTAGGATTAATCTATGTCTACAATTGAAACTTTGTAGCCTAGAGTGGAGCCAAGCCTTCTGCTCGCTCTGGGGTGGCAGCCATTTCTGTTTGAAACATTGTAGCCTAGAGTGGAGGCCTAGGCCAGCAACGGAAGACTGAAACCTTGCATTCCTCCATATTGCCAAGGAAACCCAAGCCTCTGTTCTCTCCAGCTCAGTGGCTGCTGCCATTTCTGTATCTTTTATAATTGAAACTTTGTAACATTGAGTGGAGGCCTAGGTAGGCAGAAAGCTTGGCTTCCTCTGTTGCCAGGGAAACCCAAGCCTTCCTCCTGCTCTCAGTGGTGGCAGCCATCTTGGGGTTTATTTGCATAACTTGCTCCTGATTGGCTGGTGGGCGTGGCTGGTGGGCGTGGCTTGTGGTGTGGTGAAGGTGCAGACACATTTGCATATTACTCTTTTATTAGATAGGATAATTACTAGCAGTTCTGAAAATTACACTTATAATAAATTCAGAGTTAGCAATTCAATCCCATAAAAGTAGAAAATGTATGTGTGTACACATTCATTCTCATTCTCTCTTATTCTCTCTCATCTTCCCTCCATCTCTCCCTCTCTCCCTCCCAATCCTCTTTCTCCCTTTCCTAGCCAAGTTCTTTTTTAAATTTAAGAAATATAAACTATCATGAGGCTAAATGTATATTAAGGATATGTGAATTTTTACCAGTTCCTATTCCAAATAGTTCTATACATTCAGAAATGAGTAAGGAGATGAATTCCCCGACCTTAACCTTACAAAAGAATATGGCAGAAACAATATGACCAACATTTTTAATATATTTTAAGTAGAAATAAGTATAATTACATTAATACACATAGAAAAACTACATATCTTAGACTATCACCACTGTCAAATATATTCATGTGTGTCTATGTTGTTTAGACGACTTGTAACACCAGTGTTTTTCTGATAAATATTTTGCCCCAGGCAGAAATCAAAACATCGATGAATCTAAAACCTTACCTCTATAACTCGGGTAATTTTTGTATGCAGAGCACAAGATTCTTAAATTCAGGTATCTGATATTTACATTATTATCCTTTGTGTATACTACAATAAGTGAATATCCTCTATACTGAGGTGGGGGAATTGATTGCTCATGTGGAAAATAATGGAATCAATTCAACTACTAAACTGAGCTATGAACCAGACTTGATATGCAGTGTAATATTTTAAATACTTTAGTTGGCTATAAATTCCAAGAGTATTTTTCTATTTGGAAAAATAACACTGGCAGAATGATCTCCTTCAGTGACTACTCATAATAAATTCAACTTGGTAAATGGTAAAACAGCTATTAAGACAGCTTTTGTTTTTCCTTGCCCACTGAAAAAGCAGTGGCTGAAATACTTTATTATTGATTGAAAGTTTTATAAAGACTGAATAGTAATATTTATTATCATGTTTAGAAAGAAGTATAAGGTCCTAGATTAGATGTTGAGTTATCCCAGGCTTTAGCAACCTGTGCATCAGTGATGTTAGTCTCCAATAGTTACTTGAATGTGTCTTCATATACAGTTCCTTTGTCTAATGTACCCTTCTTTTCACCCTCCCTACCATCCTACCCTTAATCCCTGTGAGGGTTAGCACTTAGCACCAGGCTTGCTTTGTAGCTAACATAAACAATATCACTCACTCTGAGAAACTGATGTCAAACACTTCCATTAATGGCAAAAGGTTTCACTCCTCCTGTCAAAATCCATGCAAGAGCAAAAACATAATTTACCTGGTCCTTGGGATTGATAAGGAAATAATAAGGAAATCAAATCAATCATGTGAACATTTTAATTATTTCTAGTGTTCTGAAAGTATTAATTCCCCACCTTGCAATTCAACTAAATTAAAATTTAAAACACTATATCAAGATGTACCTTTTACATATTTCAAAGATTTAGAACAAACTCTCCAAAAATTCATCTGGAATAATAAAAAAAACCCGAATAGCCACAGCAATCCTGAGAAAGAACAAAGTTGGAGGGATCACAATACCAAATATAAAGCTATATTACAAAGTCACGGTTCTCAAAAGTGCCTGGTACTAGCACAAGAATAGTCATATAGACCAATGGAACAGAACAGAGAACCCAGAAATAGAACCAAGCTATTATGCTCCATTAATAATTGACAAAGGAGGCAAGAGCACACAATGGAGTCAAGACAGACTCTTCAATAAATGGTGCTGGGAAATTTGGTCAGATACATGCAAAAAAAAAAAAAAGAAAGAAAGAAAGAAACTAGATCACCAGCTTACATTATACACAAAAAACAAAATCAAAATAGCTAAAAGTCTTAAATGTAAGACTGAAAACAATAAAAATCTTACAAGACTCCATAGGCAGCAAAATAGCAGACATATGTTGTACCAGTATCTTTACAGACACAGCTTGTAGGGCAATGGAGACTAAGGAGAAAATAACAAATGGGACTACATCAAAATAAAAAGCTTCTGCACAGCAAGAGAAACTATCAACAAAACAACAAGAAAGCCCACTGCATGAAAGAACATATTTGCCAATGATATTTCCAATAAGAGTTTAATCTCCAAAATTTACAGAGAACTCATACAACTTAACAAAAGGAAGATAAACAATCCAATAAAAAATGGACAAAGAACCTAAATAGTTTTGAAAGGGGACACAAAGAAGGCCAAGAGACATATGAAAACATGCTCAAAGTCACCAATCATCCAAAAGATGCAAATTAAAACAACAAGATACCATCTCACACCTGTCAGAATGGCTAATCAACAAATCAACAAATGACAAGTGCTGGTTGAAGATGTAGAGAAAACGGAGATCTACTACACTGTGCTGGTGGGAATGCAGACTGGTGGAAGACACTTGGAAGACACTGTGGAAGACAATATTGTTTCCTAAAAAAATTTAAAATGAAACTCCCATTTGACCCAGTAATCCCACTTCTAGGACTATATCCCAAGAAACCAGAAACACCAATCAGAAAGGATATATACAGCACAATTTACAATAGCTAAGATTTTGGAAACACCCATCAGCAGATGAGTGGATTAAAAACCTGTGGTACCTCTCCATAATATAATACTATCCTATCTAATAAGAGAGTAATATGCAAATTTACCATACCTTTGCTACACCCACAAGCCACGCCCACAAGCCAATCAGGAGCAAATAAACCCCAACCAAGATGGCTGCGGCCACTGAGAGAAAGGGCCGGCCGGGGCAGCAAGCACAGCGTCCATGCCTCTAGCTGGCCGACCTGGCCATTCGGAGGGATGGAGGGGGCGGGCTGGCCAGGGTGGCGAGAGTACAGAGTCCACGCCATCCCGGCTGGTCCCCCCCACCCGCGCCGGCCTCGTGGAATCTGCGCTCACACCTCCCAGGTGGGCACACCCCAGCCACGGAGAAGCTGCGCTCACACCACCCTGGTTGGTCTGCCCCTGGCTGCGCAGACACTGTGCTCCAGCTGTTGTGTGGAAGCTGCGCTCGCACTGCCCTGGCAGTCCTGCCCCTGGCCATGCAGAAGCTGCACTCATGCCGCCCTGGTTGGTCCACCCCCAGCTGCTCAGATGCTGTGCTCATGCCTCCCTGGTGGGCACGCCCCCAGCCATGCAGCAGCTACACTCGCACCACCCTGGTTGGTCCGCCCCAGACCGCGCATGCGGATGCTGCGCTCGAGCCACCCAGGCTGGCAGGGCTAAAGGACACCACCACCCCTTTGCACCCCGTAATACCCCCCGCCCCCATGCATGAATTTCGTGCACTGGGCCTCTAGTACTGCTGTAAAAAAGAAGGAACTTTTACCATTTGCATAAGCATGAATGGAACTGGAGAGCATTATGCTAAGCAAAATAAGCCAGTCAGAGAAAGATAAATATCACATGATCTCACTCATATGTGAGATATAATAATAATCAACATAATTTGATGAACAAGAATAGATCCAGAGACCAAGGTGGAAGAAGGAGGGTGGGTTAAAGAGCAACCAAAGGACTTGGATGCATGCATATTAATTAGCATATCCAATGGACACAGGCACTGAGGTGGTGGGGGCTTGCCTGGAGTGGGAATGGCTTGGCAGGGGGTCAACTGGGGAAAGAGAAAACAAATGTAAAACTTTAGACAATAAAAAATATACCTTTTAATAGGAAATATCTATGATCCAGATTTTTTTTCATGATCATCTAAGGTAGGCTATCCCTAAAGTGATTATGAGATTCATGATTGTTTACGCTCTTTTCAACAAAATCTCAAGTGGAATGTCAATATATGGAAAAAGTAGCTCTATATAACCCTAGGACTCTATCAAATACAACAGAATTTCACTGTAAGTTGTGGAGTCACTGTGCAAAGCAAACACAGCAGAGATTTTGGAGGTCAGGCCAGATCCTTTACTCTATGCTTATAATCTCCTGGCTTTCTTAACTTTAATCTCCTATTCCATAAAATTAGGATTCTTCTAGTGTTGTTGAGAGTTTGAGATAATATACACAAAAGCCCCAGCACAACGTTTGGCACATAGTAGGTGTTCAATAAATTATCATTACCACTTCATGACTTTTCTAAGTGACCTATATTAACTAGGTAATGAGGTTAGTCAGGGAATAACCTGTCTGTTTAAAACATTCTATGTGGGAGAACCAAGATGGCGGCATAGGTAAACACCTATTGTTCTGCCCCGCGAAACGATTCAAAAACTACAACATAACAACAAAACAAACATCACCCAGAATCACCAGAAAGCTGGCTGAGTGAAAACTCCACAAATAAAAGTAAAGGTGGGACACTGAGACTCAGAAGAGCGGCTGGAGCGCAGCCTTGAAGACGGAAACAGGTTAGGAGCCGTCCTGGTCGCGCGCGCGTGGGCTGTAGGGCTGGAGCAGCAACCCCGGCTGGATTTCATCAATGGGGAGGGCAGAAACGTCCCACTACACGGATTCCCCAGCGCCAGGCGAGGTCCAATATCCGGGGTACGTGGAGACGTCACACTGCACAGATTCCCCAGTGCCAGGCGAGGTCTGAGGTCCGGAGGACGCACCCTGGAAGCCGGGCGAGGCAGAGGTCTCCTAGTCTGCGGAGAAACCGGGTGCTGGGAAAAGAAGTTTGCGCGCAGGGGACACACCCTGGAAACCAGGCGTGGCAGAGGTCTCCTAGTCTTCAGAGAAACTGGGTAGCTGGGAAAAGAAGTTTGCACGAAAGTAAACTGTGTGACAGCACAGACGTGCGACTTGCTCCCTGGAAACTTGTCTCCTGGTCCCGTAAACCACCTGTTTTACAACCCTGGGCGAGACTTTGGGTGTGCAGACTCATTTGGGGAGAGGCAAGAGTTGTCTGGCAAGGGGAAGAGACTAGCGGCTTTCTCTTGGAGGTGCCTACAGCCATCCCCATCCAACAGAGACCCGCGGCACGCGAGCGCCACATAGGACGTAGCTGACACTGAGGCTGCCTACACAGCGCAGAGACTCTGCCCATCCAACCTGAACACAGTCTCCCTTCACAGCCAATTGGCCTGGAGGTCAAACCCTCCTAGGGCTAACAACAACAACCTGGGTTTAAATTCAAAAATACTGTACAACCCATAAAGGACTGCAGTAAGAGTACCCATCTCAAATAACTGGGGAGGCTGTGCCACTGACCCTTAGAGGACATCTACCACATAAAGCAGCCACCATGCAGAGATATGGAAAGAAATCAGGTGTGAAAGAAATGGAGGAGAAAAGATGACAAGACATAGAGTTCAAAACCACGGTTATAAGGCTTTTCAAGAGGCTCCTAGAAAAGGCCGATGAACTTAATGAGAACTATGAGGAAATAAGCAAGACCAACCAGCAAATTAATGAGCCTTACAAGGAAATGAATGAGACCCTCAAGGAAATGAACAAGATGTCTGAGGACATGAACGAGACTCTCACGGATATGAAAAAGGACCAACTAGAAATCAAGCATACACAGACTGAAATAAAAAATATTACACAAAGTCCTAAAAGCAGTCCAGAGGGCCACAAGAACCAAGTCAAAGACTTGAAGTACAAAGAAGCAAAATCCACTCGGCTGGAAAAGCAAGAAACAAAAAGAATCCAGATAATTGAAGATAGTGTAAGGGGCCTCTGGGACAACCTCAAGCATGCCAACATCCGAATTATGGGGGTGCCAGAAAAAGAGAGAGAGCAAGGTAATGAAAACCTACTTGAAGAAATAGTGACTGAAAACTTTCCCCACCTGGTGAAAGAAACTGACTTAAAAGCCCAAGAAGTGCACAGAACCCCAAAATACAGGAATCTAAAAAGGACCACACCAAGACATATCATAATTAAAATGCCAAGAGCAAAAGATAAAGAGAGAATATTAAAAGCAGCAAGAGAGAAACAGTTGGTTACCTATAAGGGAGCACCCATATGACTGTCAGCGGATTTCTCAACAGAAACGATGCAGGCCAGACGGGAGTGGCAAGAAATATTCAAAGTGATGAACAGCAAGAATCTACAACCAAGATTACTCTATCCAGCAAAGATATCATTCAGAATTGAAGGTCAGATGAAGTGCTTTACAGATAAGAAAAAGCTAAAGGAGTTCATCACCACCACACCAATATTATATGAAATGCTGAAAGATATTCTTTAAGAAGTGGAAGAAGAAAAATGTAAAAATATAAATTATGAACAACAAATACACATCTATCAACAAATGAACATAAAAATCAAGTGAATTGATAGGCTGATGAACAGGATAAACTGGTGAATATAACAGAAACATGGACATAGAGAGGGAATGGACTGACAATTCTTGGGGAGAAAAGGGTTGTGGGAAGTGCAGCAAGAGACTGGACAAAAATCTTGCAACAATGGGAGAGGACAGTGGGGAGGGGGAGGTGAGGGTGGAGGGTGGGATAGGTACAGGATGGAAGGGAGATATAGGGGGATAAAAAAGGGGAAACAATGTAATTAATAAACTGAATAATAAAGATTAAAAAAATAAAACATTCTATGCGGTTTCATTTATTTGCAATTACACTACTGAGAAGCAAGGGTGAAAATCAATTATGCTTTAATAGATTATTGCTTTAAAATTTAAATAAATAAGAATCATTAGGGTTCAAGATATTCATTTTGTATACAGAAGGAAGCCTTACTTGAAGATTTCAATCTGCTTCCTCAAGATTCCTAGAAGAAATTCATGGCAGAAATCTCAGGTACTGCCTGCCTCTCTGAAGTGGGTGGAGCAACACCAAGTAAGTTATTCAAACACAGTAGGACAGAAAGCTCTTGGATTCTAAATGCCAAAAGTAGGATTAGGTAATCATTTGGGCACAGGAAAGTAGAGGATGAAAAACATAAAAAAGGAGGTAAGAGGAAGGTGAAAAAAATGTTCCACTAGCACCTGCCTGCTTTAGAATAAAGCAGTGGTACCAATACCCCAGGATGTTTATATATACATTTTATGAGAAGTGCTATGATAGATCAACATTTCCCCCTTTTCAGGTATCTGCATCTTGTTCATCCATGTGTGTTTCTGGGAGATAGACTTGGGGATCACAAAAACACAGAGAGAACATCAGAACTGAAAGGAACCCTAGTGATCACTTAACTTCCCTCATTTTACAGATGGGAAAACTGAAATCTAGAGATGGATAATTGAGGAGTAATTGCTAAATAAAAGAATTAAAAGGAACATAAATCCATCTCAACTTATATTTCTGTTTGCATTTTAACTTCCATAGCAAATTGCTCACAATTTGTACTCAAGTGACATTAAACGATAAACCATTAAGTAATCCTTACTTGCAATAGTTCTCATAAGACACAACATCCTAATAGCTAGTCAGTCCATAAATTGTAAGACTACAGTCACATATAATCTGATATATCACACCACCACACCACCACAAAGATGGTGGTGCCCATAGCCACAAGATGGCTGCACCCAGTCCCCTCAGACCTGCAGAGTCCCCCAGTTCTTTGAGCTCCCAGCCCTTTTAGCCCTGCCGGGGGAGGGGCAGCAGGAAAGTGGTGCAGTCGGATTCACCCCCAGGTGGGTCCAGCTGCACCATTTGCCTGCTGCCACCTGGAGTCCCCCAGTCCTTTGAGCTACACTGGGGAGGTGGCCAAAGTCCCTCAGTCCTTTCAGCCACTTCATGAGGCTGGATACTGCATCCCTCTTTGTGGGTGCAGCCACACGCAAGTGGGCTGGGACTTGACTCTGGATATCTTGGTGCAGGTGGACTTGATGTTGTGTCCCCATGGTCGCTGGCCCAGACTCTGACAGCAGGGAGGAGGTAGTCACACCCCCACAGAATCAGCCAGAATCAGCCGTTGGTCAGACAAATCACAGCCAGGACTCTCATTCACCTGCATCTCACACCCTGACAGCAGGGAGATGGAAATATATCTAATGAGCAAGTATTGATACAATGTAGCAGCATTATCAACAGAAAAGGTCAGAAGACCAATGTGCATCTGATGCTGAAAGAAGGTGGCACTGGTAACAAAATGCATCTGAAAAGCTACTATTGGCAAAACGTAGCGCTAAAGCCAAAAGAAGCCGGCATCATCGACAGAAAATATCTAAAGGTCAACGTGTCTCTGAAGTTGAAAGAAGACGGTGGCGACAACAGAATATGTCTAAAGAGCAGTCATCAACACTATCTGGTAGGAACTGCCTTCTCAGCGAAAATAGAGTACATGAGGATGCAATTCTCATACATAGCTGTGGTGGAATGACTGTTAGATGTCAATTTTGCATATCACTAAATTTCTCTGATGAAACACCAGCTGACTGGAAATTTACTTGATGTTGTAGCAAAGGTAAACCCTGTCCAAATGATATGTATTTTCCAGAATACCTGACATACTTAAAAAGATTAATGACAAACGAAGATTCTGACAGTAAAAATTTCATGGAAAATATTCGTTCCATAAATAGTTCTATTGCTTTTGCTTCCATGGGTGCAAATATTGCATCACCATCAGGATATGAGACATACTGTTTTAGAACACACGGACAAGTTTATCACTGTACTGGAACTTTACATCCTTTGGATGGTGTTTCTCGGACGTTTGCTCGACTATATATTTTGGATAGAGCTGAAGCTACAAGTAAAAGTTTAGCAATGCCAGAAAACCAGGGCTGCTCAAAAAGACTCAAGATCAACATAAACAACCTCATGCATGAAATAAATGAATTAACAAAATTGTACAAGATGCTACATGAGGTAGAAAAGGAAGCCCAATCTGAAGCAGCAACAAAAGATATTGCTCCCAGGGAAGTAACAATGGTAATTAAATACGATTGTAACAGTGACCTGGGTAGATATAATTCTCCCTGTGTAACCGAGGTTGCTGTCATATTCAGAAATGAAGATGGAGAACCTCCTTTTGAAAGGGACTTGCTCATTCATTGTAAACCAGATCCAAATAATCCTAAAGCCACTAAAATGAAACAAATTGGTATCCTGTTTCCTACATTAGATGCAATGACATATCCTATTCTTTTCCCATATGGTAAAAAATGCTGGGGGAACAGATATTGCATTAAGACTCAGAGACAACAGTGTATTCAACAATAATACTAGACAAAATGTAAGGACACGAATCACGCAAATGCAGTATCATGGATTTCTTCTATCTGTGAGGGACACATTCAATCATATTTTAAATGCAGGAAAATTAACTCAACAGTTTATTGTGGATTCATATTTAAAAAAATAGAGGCCAATCAGATAAATTTCATTAAAGCAAACCAATCTAAGTTGAGAGTTGAAAAATATAGTGGTTTGATGGATTATCTCAAATCTAGATCTGAAAAAGACAATGTGCTGATTGGTAAAATGATAATACTTCCATCATCTTTTAAGGGTAGTCCCAGAAATATGCAGCAGCTATACAATTGTAATTAAGTATGGCAAGCCCAATTTATTCATAACCATGACATGCAACCCCAAATGGGCAGATATCACAAATAATTTACAACACTGGCAAAAAGTTGAAAACAGACCTGACTTGGTAGCCAGAGTTTTTAATATTAAGCTGAATGCTCTTTTATTTTTAAAAAATAGATTTCATTGATTTTTTACAGAGAGGAAGGAGAGGGATAGAAAGTCAGAAACATCAATGAGAGAGAAACATTGATCAGTTGCCTCTTGCACCCCCCTACTGGGGATGTGGCTGCAGCAAAGGTACATTCCCTTGACCGGAATCAAACCTGGGACCTTTCAGCCTACAGGTCAATGCTCTATCTACTGAGACAAACTGGTTTCAGCCTGAATGCTCTTTTAAATGATATATGTAAATTCCATTTATTTGGCAAAGAAATAGCTAAAATTCATGTCATTGAATTTCAGAAATGCGGACTGCCTCACGCTCACATCCTATCTAATAAAGAATCCTATCTAATAAAGAGGGAATATGCTAATTGACCCTCACACCATCACAAAGATGGTGGTGCCCACAGCCAACGAGGGAATATACTAATTGACTATCCTGCTCTCCAAGATGGTGATGGCCACAACCACAGGATGGTGGCATCCAGTCCCCTCAGCCCCACCAGGGTGGCAGGCATGCATGCGGCAAAGCCAGGTCCACCCCCAGGCAGGCCCCACCGCTCTGCACGCCTGCCTCCAAAGTCCCCTAGTCCCCTCAGCCCCCCAGCCTCCCAGGGCCTGCCCAAGGAGCAGCTAAGCTTCACATGATGGCTGCCCAGCTTCCCAGGGCCACCACAGTCAACCAGGGACAGCCAAGGCTTGCACTGCTAGCAGTGGTGGCAGCAGAGGTGTGATGGGGGTTGTCGCCTTCCCCTGATCGTTGGGTCACCTCCCACCTCTGAGGGCTCCCAGACTGTGAGGGGGGCAGGCCAGGCTGAGGGAACCCCCCCCCCTTCAGTGCATGAATTTTCATGCACCAGGCCTCTAGTAAAATCTAAAATATTATTAATATCCTGGTCTAAAAATCACAATACATTTGTCAACACTAGCAAAGCCTCAGAAATTCTGATAAGTAATTAGTTCTGCTTTAGGATATAAAGCCATTCATAAAGGTTAGCAGACATTTTTAAGATAACTAACATTATTTGCTTAAAACACAGTCTCATCAATATGGGAGACAACAAAAGGAGATAGTGATACCAGTCCAGTTCAGAGTCCTTTCTGTACTCTCAGAACATATGCAGTACCTATTATCTATTTTATTATTTCTCAACCTTTTTCAGGTTAGAATCCCTTGGAGAAACAGATGTCAGCTATAGATATTCCCCACAGGAAAAAGGCACATAGTAACTGAAAATTTTGCATATAATTTCAAGAAGTAAATCCACACATGGAATCAAGAATCACTGTTCTAGCATTCATCTAAGTTAGTATGTGCTGCCTTATATTGCTATTTACCCACCTTCTCCCCTCCCCCACCCCAAGTGTGTCCTGGCTCAGTTAGATCAAAAGTTGCTCAGAGTTGGGAATGGGTCTTATAATCCTCTGTATCAACAGTCTGGCTACATTACTCAGCCTACAGAAGAGACTCAATGTATATTCATAATTAATGCTTAATAGAAGGTCATTTACCCACTTTACATCCAAGTTCTGTGCAAAGAAGTGAGGATTCCAAGACTAAATAAGGACCATGTCCCTCAAGGAACTCAATTTAATGTAAGAGATAGATAAGCAAACATCTGATTACAATAGTGGAAAAAAATGGCTACAATGGAAGAGAAAACATGGGAAAAGAACCACAAAGCAGGAACTGGTGCTCTCAGATTTCTAGTTTGTTGGGGATGGTGGGTTAGATTAGAAAGATGACATGGAAAGCTTCCAATTTGATATAACAAAATGCCAACAGATGGGTAATAGCAGAGATAAGCAAAAAAAAAAAACATAAAATAAAATAAGAGCATGGAGTAGGGTAGTAGGAAAGAAGCCTTAATGATTTCTCTTTTATTGTATAATTCCTACAGTTAATCAACACTACTCCTGAAACACACTGTATTAATACTGCACACATATTGCTATTAATTATATACTTGTAAAACACCTATATGAACATGTTACAACAAATAAATTTGGTCATTCCATTATTTTTTAAAGTGAAATTTGATCTAATCCACCATAATAAATTCAGTGTATTTTAATTGTCCAAACACAGAAGTCACAATTATCATGCTAATTCCTTTGTTAGCACATTTAATCTTTTTATATACTGTAAATCTTCTTATATGCTGCATTAAATATAGGCAACAAATGAATATTACCCAAGTTTCAGTTCAAGTTAGTTATTTATGCAAGACAGATCTGAGTCAGTATGAAATTTCCTCCGCTATACTACAAGAAAAAGGTCTGGAATCTTCAAAATGGAACCAAGAGAACCATTGACAGATGATATGAGTTAAGTTACACCTCCTCACTTCTTCTGACAGACTGAAGGGTAGCTAATAGGTATACCTTTTTAAGGTATAAACTATTGATAACAGTACCATTAATTTTAATTATGGTCAGACATACATAAATTCCATCAAAAGAATTAGTAACCTGTTATCTTGTTATTGGAAATCATATAGGGTAGGCTTAGGTAGAGAAAAATTAATTTGCATTATTAAAATAGAAAAAGTAATTTTAGAGCTATTACCTCAAATCCTTCCAAAAGATCTGGGGAGATAGTAATTAGTACTCTATTTCTTAATATTTAACAGCATGTTCAAAACTTTATGATTTAGTATGCCCTTCTATTTCATTTTATCTTCATAACAGCCTTATAAGGTTGACAGGTCGGTTAGTATCTTTACAGATGAGTCAACTTTGCCTGCAGAGGCTATATGAATCTAATTCATATGTTTCTTACAAGGCAAAACTGGGATTAGAAATTGATCTTCTGACTTAGTCCAGTTGTCTTTTCTTTATTATATTGCTTTGAAAAACCATTTAATAGAGCTACACTTTCATAAATTATATCCTTTAAGGTGCAATGATAACTAAGCCTTTTAGTCACCTACTCTGTTCATAAAATGACCTATTCTGTACCTTCTCACACTTTATTCTTGGTTTATCTTGGACAGTTCAGCCTATTATGTGTTATTAATATTCCCAGTATGACTTATATAATGTAATCCTCTCACCAAAAGTCTTTCTATACGTATTTGAGACTTACAAACTAATGAAGGCAAAGAGCTTTAAAATGAGCTATCAAACATACTATTTATCCACATTTTGTCATTTTGCCAAGTTTCATTCAATGCCAAGATACCAACTTACTCTATTTTTCTATAATGCCAACTCCTGGAATAAGGGAGGCATTACAGCGACATGGAAAACCTGTGATGGTATTTCAGTTGTGAAAAGCAATTTCATCCTTCTTCAATTCAGGGTTTCACACAGCTTGGCTCCTAATCCCCTTGCTTAAGTGGGAATGCAGGTGCAGCTGATGAATTTTTATAGCTTTAGGTAAGGATGAGTTTCCTCATATGCTAAATCAGATTGCTAACACACGCATTCAATTGACTTTGAGGGGGTGATATTAAGCACTTTACCTTGTTATCAGTCACCTCCATCCAGAAAAATGACTAAGTTCCACAGAAGCTACTGCATTCAAAACCTATACCTTCGCTCTAAACCTCTGGCTAACTCCTGCAGCCCGTTTCCATACCATCCTCTCGGATTTATTTCTAAGAAGTGGATAGTTCCACTGAAAGAACAGGTGACAGAATGAGGGAGGATTCAAGCTCAAGAATGTTCTCAAACCAGTCCAGGGACTCATTTCCAAGTCCCCTGATTGTAGGATGGCCACGGCTACCAGAAGACAATAACAAAGCAAACAAACACAAAACACACCCAAAAAAAGCTGCCGGTGCTTACCTTGCCCTTCTAGAACTAGACCTAAAAGATCATGCCACGAAGCTCTTCCCTGGGCTCCAGCCCTAGCCCTCTTCCCCCTCCCCCCGCACATCTCCGCTTTTCTTTCCCTAAAGCCCAGCAGTTTATCAGAGGAGAAAGGATACTCTCCAAGTTCGACATGGTCCCACGACTTTCCGGACAGCGGCACAGATTTGATGAGAGGACGATCAGAGTTCCGTCCAGGTCTGGACTTGCGGCTAGCCTGGCATTTAGGTTTGAGATCCCACTTCCTGTTTCTGCGCAATGCCCTCTGGGAGGCGGAGGTGTCAGTGCTCCAGGGGCGGAGCTGGAGTTATGCCAAAATGGCTGCCACCAACGAAGGCTGTTAGGGTGGGCTGCTGTCGCTGGGGGGCGTGGGAACTCCAGGACAAACGGTTACGCCCCTCCCCCTCTGGTACCTTCGGGCTCCTAACGGTTATCCTCGCTCGTTCAGCTAAACTAGTTCCGAGCACTTCTTAACCTTGCGTCCCACCTCTTCCCTCAGATTTCATACTATCTTTGGCCCCTCAATTCTGTTCTCAGAGCTTAAATCTTACGGATGAAGGAAAAAGGTATAGGGCTTTTAAGTACTTTTTTTTTTTTTAAGGTTATAATCATATGAAATAAGAACCTAAGGGATAAGCGGGATTGGCAGTTTTTAAATGTGATGTTCATTCAGTTGAAGTTTTAAAACGGATCCTGATCCTTAAACTTTTAGGGCAGGACAAAAAAAGTAAACTTAGTTTTAAGAGGTAAAGTTGCTGTGAGACATGTTCGTAACAAAAATGATTATTTTTTTTACAATAGAAGGTGTAAAATATGAAAATTACTAAATATCTCTAAACTGTAGTTGGTGGAGAGGTTAATTAAAATACTAAATAGCGGTTGGTGGTTTATATGTGACTTATTAAAACAACCAAATATAATTTATAAGACGCCATCTCTAGATTTATAGGAAGGGAGGGGATCTTTGACGGTGGTGTCACCGCATTTTACAATTTTTGGAAAGGCCAAGGAAGAGCTAAGAGATATTACTTTGGGGAAAATAGCTAGTATAATTATTCTCTTACTGAGGGATTTTATAAATTTGGCTTTAAAAGTTTCCTAATCTTTAAAATTTAAAATGTGGGGACAATAATGAGTACATAATGGGCTGAGCTTCTTTTTATTTTTAGGAAAGTTTCTTATTTAATCAAAGTGGTTCCAAAACCTGCTGTTTTACTTTTCTGTTAATGATGATTGGTAGGCTTCAGACTGTCTCCTAATTACAAACCCTTGATGCTGGAAAAAACAAACCTTTTTTAATATTAGGTTAATCTGGAAATCACTTCCATAGAAGTAACAGTATAAATATTGTTTTTTTTTTATCTCTTTCTGTTTGAATGGGTATTTGAGAAGTAACATAGATTTCCCAAGGGACAAACAAAACTTAGTAGATTTCATTGCTTCATAACTTGCCATGATAACCAATGTATTCCACCATTTGAGAACTATTTTGGGGATAAAGGTTAAAAAATGTTTTTTACAAGTTATTCCCTAGGAGCCTAATATTTATTAACATAGCTGTTTGAATAAATACACATATAGACCAGAACAATCCACTAAAGCTTAAGCATTTTCAGATTTTATGTAAAGATTTTGTTGTTATAATTAGGTAACCAGTAAGAACAAGTCTTTCAAAAATATTTTAAAGTGTTTTTGCATATTGTTGAATTTCTTTTTTTTTATTTTTTTAGAATATATTTTATTGATTTTTTTACAGAGAGGAAGGGAGATGGATAGAGAGTTAGAAACATTGTTCAGCTGTCTCCTGCACACCCCCTACTGGGATGTGCCTGCAACCAAGGTACATGCCCTTGAGCGGAATCAAACCTGGGACCGCTGATCCAAACCAGTTAGGGCAACTGTTAAATTTCTTAAGAGAAGTTTCCTTAGGGATAGGATTAGGTTTTCAGTAAGACCAAGATCTGAAGATGTTTGTTCAGTTAGGGAATTTGTTATTTATGCCCATCTTAAGTGGAATATATATATATATATATATATATATATATATATATATAAACCTTTATCTTAAAAGGTTAAGAAGTTTTAATTTATTAGTTCTAAAATAATTTTGACTCCATAAAATGCTTTAATTTTTATTGGATATCTTATTTCTAAAAGTTAGTTTTAGATTTTATTCTTAGGCATAGAAATAAAACTAAAATATATGTATATTCTTTTGTAGCTGCTGCTGTTGAAAATAATGAATTGAAATTTGTTAAAATCATAAAGTTGTTTTATTACAAGAAAGTATAAAAGGAAAGACATCAAGTTATTTTGTTTTGTTAAATATTGAAAGCCTATAAAATAATATTTGCAAATCATGAGTACAGATTAAACAAATGCAATACAGCAATCACCTGTGACCTATCACCCAACTTAAAAAAAGAAAATGAGCATTCCCTTTAAATTTCCTTGTGTACTCCTTTTCCTAAGGATATTCTTTTCCTTCCCTCTTTATAATTTTCCTGTTTTTATTTCCTGTTTTAGCATATTATTTGCATCCCTAAATATTATGTTATTTAGTGTTGCATGTTTTTGAACTTTGTGCAAATGAAATCATATTGCTTTTTCTTCTTGACTTGCTTTTGTAATTCATTATGATGCTTTTTATCTGTGTTGTTACATATAACCAGAGTTCATTCATTTTCACTGCTCTAAAGTATCCCACTGTATGAATATTTCATAATTTATTTATCCATTCTTCATTCTCCAACCCATCCATTTGGGTTGTTCCAGGTTAATATAGTCTCTGAGAATATATTGTTATTATTATATACTCTGTTTGCACATTTAGATCAATAGCATTAGTCTCTTAAACAGGTTAGGATGAAATCTGGAAATTTATTCAGATTTCTCATTGTTTTGGGTTATCTTGGATCTTAGCTTTGTTTCTTCCACTCTGTCAGATTTAGTAATAATGCCTACGCTGTCTCACCTAATAGGCAACTACTTTCTTCTCCTTTCACCTTTATAACAGGCCTATAATGATGAGGACAATAGGCATAGGACCTCCCAAATTGTTATTTGGGGACTTAGCTAACTCTAAACGTGAAGGTTTAACTGAAGAAAAATCAGTCACATATTGATAAACTCAGATTACCTATGGATAACTCACAATTATGTGTTTTAAAATACTTGTGAAGTTTTACTGGGATAACTGAGATGTAAAGAACCAATGCAGTATCTTAACTCAGCAACTACTGAAAATGCTAATGTTTTCAAGAATGAAGTTAATGTGGTAAATTATAATAATCCCCCCAAGAAATTGAGTTATTTGCATGATTAATGATTCTTAGTTCTCTAAATAATTTGAAAACTAGTGTGTTACACATAATGAGCATTGCTTTTTAAAATTAAAAACAATTATAAAATAATTGCAGTTGAAATATAAATTATCTAATTTTTAATTTTAATTTGGGTTGTTTTATGACAATAAAAAATTTTGTTACTTCTTAACAAATTATTTCAATATGATTAGAAAATTAAATGGTATGTTACAGTTAAACTTTCACTGACGTAGAATGGAGCACACCAGAAATGCAAAAATGGTATAGTATTATATAGTATTTGTCAAGTTGTTAAAAATAGACATGGCTTGCCTCGCCTCTATAGATTCTGATAGCATAAGTTTGGAATTGAGCCCAGAAGTCTATATATTGCCTCCGTTTGTGTAATGGAAATGAACATTCTAATATAGAGTAGTATGAATCCTATATTGCCTAATGTAGCTCAATTTGGATGGAATTTCATAGTTTACAAGATACTTCATACTTGAAGTAACCTGAGGCAGCCTGGGTAGGCTTTATCTTCCTTTTATAATTAAAAAAAAGGGAGGGGGGGAACAAAGTACAGATAAATAATATTTGCTCAGGCAAGTTTTGAGGAAATGGAATCTATATTTAATTTATACCTCCTTGATTCCTAATCCAGTACTTTTAAATGTATATAGCAGATTGGCAAGGAAGAATCATAAATAAGGCCACTTCGGCTTCTTGCTTTCTATAGTTCAGGTGTCCGTCTTATCTAATAAGGATGGAATATGCTAATTAACCCTCACACCATCACAAAGATGGTGGCGCCCACAGCCAATAAGGAGGGAATATGCTAATTTACTGCCCCACCCTCAAATATGGCACTGCCCACAGCCACAAGATGGTAGCACCCAGTCCCTTCAGCCCCACTGGGGTGGCAGGTGGGCCTGGCCACTCTATGCACCTGCCTCAGGAGTCCCCCAGTCTCTTCACCCCCCAGCCACACAGGGCCAGCCTGAGGAGTAGGCAAGCCTCAGATGGTGGCTGCCCAGCTGTCCAGGGCCACCTGAGGCTCAGGAAATTAGGACCCACCAAGGCTTGCACTGCTGGCAGTGGCAGCAGCAGAGGTGTGATAGGGCCTGGCCTTCCTCTGATCGCCAGGTTGCCTCCCACCCCTCAGGGCTCCCAGATTGTGAGGAGGGGCAGGCCAGGCTGAGGGCCCCCTCCACTACAGTGCATGAATTTTTATGCACTGGGCCTCTAGTTTAATATAAAAATAAAAGGAAGAATTCCAGCTGATTAACATTCTTTCTAGTTTCCATAAGAAAATTCAATTTCCTAGAAACCCTAAAGTGGTTAAAATTAAAGGTCTTTCCTGTTCATGAAGGAAAAATTGTTTCACTAGGCAAGCAGAGAACAACTTCCTGATTTCATTGTTCTGTTTTTTGATTTGCAAAATGCTCTAGCCTAGAACTCTTCAAGTGGCAGGTGAAAAAGATTGGAGCTGCAGAAGAGGTAAAACTGTGCTGAGGCAAATAGAAGATGAGGCAGGAACAGATGTTTAAAGATAATAAGAATGGGTTTGAGTGCCTTCCATAGGTGATCAGAAAAATTATTCAGTTTATAATTAAGAAGTGAGAGATGAGCATAAGGAGACAAGATCAGAAACTGAATGCAATATTCAAGTGAATAGAAACATAATGAAAAAAATATTCTTAGGAAAAATATATACACATACTTACCATTTTTATTATTTCTAAGATTTCATAGTTATTTTAATAATAAATGGTGATGTTTGGTGATTATAGTATGTAGTTATCAGTCTCAATATTAGAAACAAATATTCATTATTTTTAACAAGTTTAACAGCATATTATCTCAATATTACATGATTTTCTGTAGTTTTTAAAGAAATTTTAATTTTATGGTAAATTTTCTAAATATAAAAATTATAAATAATAATATATGTCTTCAACCCCACCAAGAATTTACAATGGTTAATATTTGGTCATGTTTGCTTCAAGTCCTTCTTAAAATAAATAAAACAATATAGATGAAGTTGAAATCTCTTTTGACCATATTACTCAGCTTTATTCTCTGTTCTCCTTTCTGCAGAGAAGAAACACCTTTTCATGAGGTATTAGGTATTCTTTTCCCTGCATTCACAGATAATAGGTAATATGCATATGTGTTTTGAAATTTACATATTGTACTTAATATATGTCTAGTTTCCATACTTTTTACTCAACATTTATTTTGAGATCTACCTATGTTAATGTACCTACATTTGTATACATATGTAATCATATATCATGTGAATATGGTGCACTTTATTTATTTCTAGCTTGATAGACATTTATAGGTTACTTTCATTTTTTTCAATTATGAGCAATGCTATAGTAACTCAATGTGTCTTACTGTACACATTTGCAAGAGTACTGGAAGTGGAATTGCTGGGATAGAGGGTAGAAATAGATATTTTTGTTTATTTTTTATTTAAGTATAGTTGGTATACAATATTATATTAGTTATAATAGTTTCAGATATAAATATGGCAATTTGACATTTTTATACATTACAATGTGATCTCTCCACTAATTCTAAGCAATCATCTGTCATTGTGCAAACTTATCACAGTATTATTGACTATATTCCCTTTCACCTTTTTCAACTACTCCCTGCCCCCTCCCTTCTGGTAACCATCCTTTTGTCTCTGTTCCTATTTTTATTTGTTCGAGTTTTTTTTTAGATTCCACATATAAGTGATACCATATGATATTTATCTTTCTCTGACTTCTTACACTAAGCATAATACTCTTTAGATTCATTCATATTGTTACAAATGGCAAGATATTATTCTTTTTATTGTTGTATGATATCCTATATAATAAAAGGCTAATCAAAATGATGGAATGACCGGTCACTATGATCCACACTGAACACCAGGAGGAAGATGCTCAATGCAAGAGCTGTCCCCTGGTGGTCAGTACGCTCCCACAGGGGGCACATGGCTCAGCCAGAAGCCTGGCTTATAGCTGATGAGCACAGCTGCAGTGGTGGGAGCTTCTCCCAGCCTCCTTGGCAGCCCTAAGGATGTCCGAGTGCCAGCTTAGGCCCATTTCTCAGAGGGAGCAGGCCTAAGCTGTCAGTCAGACACCCCCCCACCAAGGGCTCCCAGACTGTGAGAGGGCACAGGCCAGGCTGAGAGACTCCCCCCCCCCCCCCCAGTCAGTGCATGAATTTCATGCCTTTAGTTCTATTATATCCTATCTAATAAAGAGGGGATATGCAAATTGACTGCCACACCATCACAAGGATGGCAGTGCCCAATCCCCTCAGCCTGCCTGAGTCCCCTGTCCTTTCAGCTGAGCCAGGGGGAGGGGGATGGGAGCAGGCACACAGTACAGCTGGACCCACCCTCAGCTCCTCAGCTTCCCAGTGCTGGCTTGAGGCAGAGGCAAGCCTTGGATAGTGGCTGCCCAGCCACCCAGGGCCACCCAAGGCTCAGGTAACCAGAGCTGGCTGAGGCTTGTGCTGCTGGCAGTGGCAGCAGCAGAGGTGTGATGGGGGTGCCACCTTCCCCATCCCTGAGGGCTCCTGGACTGTGAGAGGGGGCAGGCCTGGCTGAGGGACCCCCCTTGCAGTGCATGAATTTTCATTCACCAGGCCTCTAGTGTATGTGTGTTTATATTTATTCATCTGTGATGGACACCTAGATTACTTCCATATTTTGGCAAATAATGGTGCAATGAATAGAGGTGTGTTGTGTGTATATGTGTATATATATATATATGTGTGTGTGTGCGTATATATATATATATATATGTGTTTGTGTATATTATATATATATATATTTGAATTCTTTTCTTCAGATAAATACCCAGACGTGGAATTTCTGTTTCATATCGTATATCTATTTTTAGCTTTTTGAAGACTCAACATACTATTTTCCACAATGGCTGCATCAGTCTGCAGTACTACCAACAGTGCGCACAGATTCCCTTTTCTCCATATCCTCCTTAACACACATTATTTGTCGATTTTTTGACAATAGTCATTCTGGTGGGTGTGAGGTGGGTATCTCATAGTGATTTTGATTTGCATTTCCCTGATTATTAGTGATGTTGGACATCTTTTCATATGTCTTGTTGGCCTTCTATATGTCTTCTTTGGAGAAATATCTTTTTGTGTCCTGTGCCCATTTTTCCATCGGATTGTTCATTTTTTGTTATTAAGTTGTATGACTTTCTTATATATTCTACTGCTTAGTAGGTTTTTTCTTTTAATTTGTTATGCAGAAGCTTTTTAGTTTGATGAAGTCCAATTTGTTTATTTTTGCTTTTGTTTCCCTTGCTCATGTTAATGTATCCAAAAAGATAATACTCAGACTGATGTCATATAGTTTGCTCCCTATGTTTTATTCTAAGAGTTTTATGGTTTCAGGCCTTACATGTAAGTCCTTAACCCATTTTTTATATTTTATTCAATGTATTGTGGGACATTGGTTAATAAAATTATATGGGTTTCACATGTACAATTCTAATGATTCATCATTTGTATATTATACTAATGGCCCGATGCATGAAATTCATGTAAGAGTAGGCCTTCCTTCCCCTGGCTGCTGGTATCGGCTTCCCTCTAGCATCTGGGACCCAGGCTTACTTCCATCTGGCTGCTGGCAGGAACCTGGGACCTGGGCTGGCTTTGCTCTGGCCACTGGCTAGGCACCCAGGACCCACACTTCCCTCAGGCACCAGCTTTGTCTGGAATGCCACACAGCAGGATATCCGATCTATTTAGCATACTACCCTTTTATTATTATAGATTGTTTGCAAATGTCTGAAAATACAATGGCAGGTTAATACATAATTTTTAAATATATGTTCATTGATTTCAGAGAGTAAGGGAGTGTATGTATGTGGGGAGAGAGGGGCGGGGAGAGAGAGAGAGACATTAATGATGAGAGAGAATCATTGATTGGCTGCCTCCTGCATGCCCTCTGATAGGGTTTGAGCCCACAATCCAGACATGTGCTCTTGACCAGAATCGAACCCAGGACTTACAGTCCTCAGGCTCATGTTCTATCCACTAAGCCAAACCAGCTAAGGCAATACATAATTATTGACTTCATAATTTACCAATTACTGCATTTTTCTAACTTAATCATATTAATTTAGAAGGCACTGAATATAAAAACAAATTTTCCTGTTGAATTAATATCCTTAACACAAAATGGGGCATGGTATTCATTAAAAAATATATATCCAGGTTAGAGAAGAATTTGATAAATGTTAAAATGTTATCTTTACTGTCATGAGTTATTCCTTTGTTTTTTAAAAAGTGACTTCAATGCCCAGCTTTCATGGCTTAGTGATTTAGCATTAACCTATGAACCAGGAGATCATGGTTACATTCCCCATCAGGGCATATGCCCTGGTTGCAGGCTCAATCCCCACTGTGAGGTGTGCAAGAGGCAGCCAATTAATGATTCTCTCTCATCATTGATGTCTCTATCTCTCTCTTTCTCCCTTCCCATTCCTCTCTGAAATCAATAAAAAAATATTTTTAAAAAGTTACTTCAAAGGTACATTGTTTTCATTTATTTTTTCTTACAAAATGTTTCAGTGGCCTTAATTAAATGGCTTTTTATAAACCACATATTTTACTGTCCATTAATTGAAATATGACAAAAATTTAGCCACACCCTTGGGGTTTTATTCTTTAATTTATTTTATTTTAATTAAATTTATTGGAGTGACATTGGTTAATACGACCATATAGGTTTCAAGTGTACAATTCTATGATACATGATCTGTATTTTGCATTGTATAACCACCACCTAAATCTAATCTTCCCTCACCATACATTTGGCCTCCTTTAGCCTTTCTACCTCCCACCCCCTTCCCTCTGTAACTGCCATATTGTTATCTGTGTCTATGAGTTTTTGTTTGTTCATTTGTTACTTTCAGTTTTGTACCCTACATATGAGTTAAATCATATAGTTCTTAACTTTTTCCATCTGATTTAGCATGATATTCTCAAAGTGGATCCATGTTCTCACAAATGGTAGTATTTCATCTTTTCTCATGGTTGAGTAGTATTTCATTGACTATTTTGTACTACATTTTTATTCAATCATCTATCGAGGAACACTTTGGTTATCTCCATGTCTTGGCCTGTCACATCCTTGTTTTTAAAATGCTTTCTTTTCTTACTTTACATGATAATATGTTCTCCTTGATTTACTCATTTCTCTTTCTCACTCCTCAATCTCCTTTGCTGGTTCCTCTGTCTACCTGCCCTCTAAAATTACAGTTAAGCCCAACCAGTGTTGCTCAGTTGGTTGAGCATCCTCCTATGCACCAGGAGGTCACTGGTTTGATTCCCGATCAGGGCACATGCCTGGATAGCGGGCTCAATCCCCAGTAGGGTGCATGCAGGAAACAGCTGATTGATTTTGATGTTTCTTGTCAATGTTTCTCTTTCTCCTTCTCCCTTCATCTCTCTAAAATAAATAAATACATCTTTTTAATAAATATATAAAATTAAAGTTCATGAAGCATCTCTCTTGGTTCCATTTCTTTCTATATGCTCTCTTCCTTGATTGGCTTTTCCATTTCTATAACTATTAATATCTATACACAAATTACTCCCAAATTTAGAACTTTAGGCTCAACCTCTCCTCCAAACTCTAACCTCAAAAACCCACTGCCTATTTTGTAAGCTGATGTCTCTTAGACATCTCCTATTTGACATGTCTATATGTGAAATAGTGATTACCCCACTGCAATGCACACACATGCATCAACACACTAAGCCTGTTTTGTCTCTTTACTCTAGTTCAGTAGCACCAATTGCCCATATTTCTCAAGCCAGAAAGAAGGGATTAATTCTTCACTCTTTCCTCTTTCTTATATTATACACTAGATTCGTGCACATTGAAAGGAAAATAATTAGAAGAAATATTTTAATTTTGCTATTTGCCCTTTCTCTGTGATGGAAGTGTCAGTGCCATGCCCTCACCATTTTGCCTGCAGGGCAATAAATCAGGGGCTGGGACCCCCACCTGGCTCCCTCAGTGCCTAGGAGCCAGGCAGTGCCCTGCCCCAGGTTGCCACCACTGGTCCCCATCTGCAAGGCAATTGGCAGGGCGATGAGCCCCACTTGCACTTGCCTTGGCTTGGTGCTGCCTGCTCACCTGTTCCACCATCCTGCTGTGGTCCTGCTGTTGTTGTGGCCCATCAGGGCTGGCAGCGCACCTCCACTGCTGCCCACTGTCAGTGCCTCATCACCACCATCCACCATGTTCTGTGCTGCCTCCTGGTGGTCAGTGCACATCATAGTGAGCAGTCAAACTCCCAGTTGAGGCAATTTGCATATTAGGCTTTTATTATATAGGATTAAATCTGTCATGAAATCCTTTGGGCTCTACCTCAAAAACATTTCTGGATTTGTTCATTTATCTATATATGCAATGAAATAATATTAAAAAAGTGTCTTAGATTTGTCAATAGGTACTCTGTGCATGAACATAAGGAAAGTTTCAGTGTACCTAGGGTAGGAGAGGTAGAAGCCAAATGAAGAGTTAAAGGTGAGTGAATAGGATGGTTGTAGAGGAGGATGAGAGATCGGGGACCTCTTTTGTTTGCTTATTTTTGTTTTATTTTGCTTGAATAAATAGGCTCAAAATGAAAACACACATACATATATATCTGTCTGTTTCAATCCCATTTCTGTTCCTCACTGCCTGATCTGTTTCTCCTTCACCAATAAGTAACATATTTATATTTGGTACTTTTAAATATCCTTTCAGAGATTATGTTTGAAAATATATATACTTTATCTCCAAAAGAGGATTTTTCCTTCCCCTCACTCCATCTCTCCTTCCTTCCCTCCCTTCCCTCCTTCCTTCCTTCCAGATAAAAAATCTTGTGTGTGAACTCACTGGTAAGATCCTCACTTCTTGATGCCACTTTTCTTTATCAGGAATAATTTGGTGCCTTCCTTCAGCCTGGCCTCATTTATTATATATCAAACAAATTAATCAAAAATTTTCTGGTATGTAGGTATCATACCAGAAATTTGTGATGATACCAGTTTTTTCCCTCTGTACATATTTCCTTGGCTATTTTTATGAAGTTTTTGGAATATGGTACTTATATGCTGGCACTCAAATTTGGTCTTAGCAAAACATTGTAGAGTAGACTTTATAACTTAAAATTTTGAGTACCATATTGGATTACCAGGAATTACATTTCTAGATTTTCAAAGTGCTTTGTTTTTTTTTAATGATTCAATTAAATTATCGGTATAGCTAATATTAAGGAAACTTGCCTGGCACAGAGTAAGTATTCTGCTCATTTTTATGTAAGAATATTGGAATTATCCAATGTATAAATTTCTATAGCTTGGCTTTTGTTTTAAAAATTTGTGAAAAAAAAACCATAAGATTTTGGGGAAATTATAATTTAATTTATAGCAGTCTAAAACTAAAGCTTCTTGATATATTGGGAGGCAATAAAAGTTAGTTTTTTTAAAAAATGTGAGTCTTAGGTTTTGTTTTGTTTTGTTTTATCCTGACTCTGACACCTATGACTTCTTGCAAGTTAGTTTCCTCATCTATAAAATGAGGGTAGTTATACCTTCATCATAGTTGTTGTAAGGGTTAAATGAGATAATATACTAAATAGAACAGTTGTGTGCCACATAACAGTGTTTCAGTCAACAGTAATCCCCTCTATATAATAAAAGCCTAAGTGACCTTTACAGGGGAGCAACCAGAACAATCAGTTGCTATAATGTGCACTGACCACCAGGGGGCAGCACAGTGAGTGCAGCAGCAGTGGTGGGAGCCTCTCCCATCTCCTTGGCAGCACTAAAGAGCAGGGAGCTGAGCGGTAAGGAGCAGTGAGCAAGCAGGCAATAAGGAGCAAGAGCTTCCGGACTGCAAGAGGGATGTCCACCTGCCAGCTTAGGTCATATCCCTGTGGGAAGTAGGCCTAAGCCGGCAGGCAGACATCTCCTGTGGTGTCACGGACTGTGAGAGGGCATAAGCCAGGCTGAGGGACCTCCTCCTCCAGTGCACCAGGCCTCTAATAAGATTATAATGGAGCTGAAAAATGTTTATTGAGTAATGACATCATAGCCATCATGCCATAACAAAATGCATTACATACTTGTGGTGATACTGATGTAAACCAATTTACAGGACTGCCAGTCATATAAAATTTAGAAACACAATTGTGCTACAGTTGCCTACAGTATTCATCCAATACAGTAACATCCTGTACAGGTTTGTAGCCTAGGAACTATAGGCTATACTATATAGACTAGGTGTGTAGTAGGCTATACTGTCTAGGTTTTTGTGTGTTTTATGGTGTTCACACATTGAAAAAATTGCCTAACAGTACATTTATCAGGATGCATCTGTGTCACTTAAGGATATATGACTGTATATAGCAGACCACAAGAAATAGAACTAATGTTCAATTAAAGAGAGAAGTTATTGTAGTTACGAGAAACAACACCAATAGTAGAATAATTATAGTAATAGTATTGTTGTTCTTGTCACCATTTTTTATAATAGAAATGTTATAGCATCTGTGAAATCACTTTAGTAGATATTTAGTTCACTAATTCATAAGTCTCACTTGTGCTGTTTAATAGTTTATTATATGCATTTTTTAAATGTTAAAAAAAGTTGATAGTATTGTCAGTGTCATTATTTATTTATAACACTAGATAGCTCTAGTTGTTGGTGAGTGTATCTGTGTATATTCCTTATGGAAAATAAATTCCATAAGTGTATTATGAAACCTTAATAATGAAATAATTATTATCATTGAGAAAATAGTAAAATGTCTCATTTTTCTAGCACTTTGCTTTTAATATTGACCTTAATATTATTTACTGTACAAGGTAGGGCAAAAGTAGGTTTATGGTTGTGAGTATGCAAAACACATAGTTTATTCTTTTACTAGAGGCCTTCCTTCACCTGGCTGCCGGCACTGGTTTTCCTCCAGTACCCAGGACCCAGGACTTTGCTCTAGCCACTGTCTTCTGCCTTCACTCCGGGTGGAGTCTTCACTGACTCCAGCCGGAGTCTGCAGGCGTCTTGCTGACTCCAGCCAAATCTCAGCCTTCGCTTTGCTCCGGCCGGAGCACTACCCTTGTAGCTCCCTCCACCCCCTGCCCTCCCCCTCATAGCAGGCATCCTGCCTCACCAGGCCGCTCCATGCCTGGAGCAGCTAGGGGATGAGGCCTCCGCCATCTTTGCCATGCAAATTTGCATATTTCCTCCTGATTGGTTGGTGGGCATCATGGAGATATTATTTCTCTTTTTTATTAGTGTAGATTGTTATTTATTAATTAATGACCCAGTGCACGAAATTTGTGCACAAGTGGGTGTCCCACAGCCTGGCCTGCACCCTCTCCAATCTGGGACCCCTTGGGGGATGTCCAACTGCCAATTTAGGCCCAATCCTTGTGTACTGCTCACCTACCTGCCTGCCTGATTGCCCCTAACCACTCCACCTGCTTGCCTGCACTCCCCCAACTGCTCCCCCCTGCCAGCCTTCTTACCCCCAACCATCACCCCCACCAGCCTTCTCACCCCCAACTGCCCCCCTTGCTGGCCTGCTCACCCCCAACTGCCCCCCACTGCCAGCCTGCTCACCCCTAATTACTCTCTCTGTCAGCCTGCTCTCCCCCAACTGGCCCCCCCTGCCGGCTTGCTCACCCCCAACTTCCCTGCCCCTGCCAGCCTGATCACCTTCAACTGCCCTCTGCTCCTTGACTAATCACCCCTAACTGCCTCTGCCTTGTCCCTGCCACTGTGGTTTTGTCTGGAAGGACAGCTGGAAGGTCTCCTGGTCTAATTAGCATATTATCTTTTTATTACCCTGTTTCCCTGAAAATAAGACAGTGTCATATTAATTTTTGTTCCCAAAGATGCACTAGGTCTTATTTTCAGGAGATGTCTTATTTTTCCATGAAGAAGAATACGGTACACATTTATTGTTGAACAAAAACAACAAAAAAGGAAATTTATTACTTCTATACAGTATGGTAGTAGTTGTCATCACAAACCAGCATAACAAGACAAACTGTGAATCCTACAGTATCAAGAATTTCTTGTTACTACCATTATTTCCATGTACAACAATCTATGGTACATTTACTGATACTGATATTTATCAGTATGAACACAAAGTAAGATTTATTCAATGACAGTCATGTCATCATCTTCTGGAACATCATCATAACAAGCCAAACCCTGAATTTCCTGGTGAATTTCTTGTGACTCCATTTCTTTCAGAATCAGTGGACCAAATCTCTCAAGTTTAGCAAGAGCACTGTTCTTAAATGAGTACTTCTTGTCAAGGTAGCCTGCTTGTAGTGCATTTGCAATGCAACTGTCAGTGATTTGCTTCCATGAATTCTTCACCCAAGTCACAACCTCTTGCAGTTTAGGTTTCACAAAGTTTCCAGGCTGATTTCTCTCCATTCTATTTTCAATGTAGTCATTAATTTCCATACACAAATTGTCCTTTAATGGCTTGTTTATTGCAATATCAAGAGTCTGGAGATAGGATGTCATTCCTGCAGGAATCATTATTTGATCTATTTTTCTTTCCTGAAGAAATTTCTTCGTGTCTTTAGTGTGGTGAGTGCTGGCTGCATCCCAGACTAGCAGACCTCTTTGGCTCCCTTGCATAACTAACGGCAATATTAAATCGACCCACTTCCTTAGAATTGCTTGCGTGGCCCAGGCTTTTTCAGTTTCAAGAATAAAAATACGGGGCTGCCGAGGCATGCACGAGGCCACTGGTACATGTGCGAGGTGGCTGGCGAGCCCCCCCGGGGCCAGGCAGTCGCCAGAGGCTGGGGCTAAGGCCTGGGCTGGGGGATGGGGCTGAGGCAGCTGGGGCAGAGCCAGCCATCGGCCCCACTGTAGGGCGATGGCTGGGTTTCCAAGGCCTAAAGCCTCGACTAGAGGCTTTAGGCCTTGGGCAGGCCAGGGCTGAGCCGTCATAGGATATCCCCTGAGGGCTCCCAGTATGTGTGAGGGGGCAGTTGGGCTGAGAATTCACCCACCCCCAGTATATGAATTCCATGCACCAGGTCCCTAGTCTTTTATATTTCACATTTTACCAGTCACTGGGACCTGCTGATTTGATATAAATATTTTCCTTTCTACTCCTAGTACTATAATCATAGTTCTCTCACTGTCTTTTGTCTAGACTACTACAGCTTCATCCATTCAGCCAATCATTTTAATCAACAAATATTTTCCTTACCTCTATTCTTATTTCTTTCAAATTTGTCTACTATAAAGCTACCATAAAGTTCTATGTAAAGCAGAAGTCTGATGACACTATACCTCAGCTTGAAACCCTAAATGGTTCCCCCATTCTCTGTAGCATAAGATTTAAACTCCTTAATATAATAGCATAAGGTCCTTCATGATTAGGCCTCATTCCATCTCATTTAGGCTTATATTTTACAATTGCTTGATTTATACATTATTGTACAGTAACAATCAGAGCTTTGTCTCCAAGTCCTTTTGATGCTAGTTATCAGCTCTGTGGCTTTGCTTTGGGCTGACATTAAACCTGAAATTCCATTTTCTCTTAAACTCCAGTAACTCCCATTCTACATTTAAGATTTGGACCAAATCCGATAAGAACGTTTTGTTTGTTTGTTTGTTTGTTTTTTGATACTTCACTACCTCCCTGTATAATTATGTCATTTTTTTGTGCTGGCAGATTGCATGCATAATTTTCAGTTAGTGTTTCTCACTATATTGAACTTTTTAAAGGTAGGGATTCAATCTATCTTTTATCATCTGGCCCTGTTATAGTACCTGGCATCTAGTAGGTACTTCAAAAATATTTATTGTAATCAATTGATTTAATTGTATGTTTATCTTAGGCAAAGCTATATACCTATGAGCAGTAATTTTCTGAAGGATCAAGAACTCTGAGTTATTGCAGTTGATCCACTTTTTGGAATTGACTGTAATTTTAATAAAATCCTCGAAACGCAATTGTTTAAAGTGTTATTGATTTTATTAAAGTTACTGTCATATAGTTATTTAGTAACAATAAACAGGGCAATTACTGTCATATGTGTTCTGGGAATCTTTTTGGTATTACAAAGGAGTCTTCATATTCAAAAAGCTTAAGGACCATTATGTTGTACTATAAATCATGGAATGTAGGAACTAATTTTTTCAATTAACCCTTTTTTTCTTAAAACACTACTAACTGGCACTTGTTAATGGTAATAAATAAACACTATAACTATGGTATTTCAATCTGTGTTAACTGAGCTCTTCTTTTTTCCCAAACCCCTAGGTGCTGTTAAAGGAACCCAGAGATATAAACGGTATGTTGACTTACTCTTGTGAAAACACCTAGTGATGGTTTTTGCTTCAGTTATCTGATAAAATCAGATATTAGAGATTCAGGGGGCTTGGATTATTCAAATAGTATCTATTTTACTTGAATGCTATTTCACTTTGTTAAACACATTGTTACCAAGAATCTTAAAAGGAAGTTTTTCATGGTCATGAATATTGTTCATTTGTTATCTAACTAAAAGGAAAGATGTTTCATAACTAATACAAGTGTTCTCAGATATTCAAATTAAAAAATCTAAATTTAAGGAGAAGTTTTAGTATTAAGAATTGTACTTAGATGTTACCTTTTTTCTGAAAAAATATTCTATGTCTAAAATGAAAGGGATTTTGAAAATATATCAACAAAATATAAATACAGAAATATGATAGACACACTAACATTTGATATAATGTTATCTATCATTTTGATGGAAACGTTATGTGCTAATTAATACATTTTAAAGAAAATTGTTTGTGAATATGGTTATCCTTAGTACCTGGCATTACGGTTACTACTTTTTCCATAAAAACTTATTTAAAATTAAAGAGTTATTGAATAAAATTAAAGTTATTAAGAATCAAATGAATGCAGGCCTAGGCTGGCAAGGGCAGGCAGAAAGCTTGGCTTCCTCCATTGCCAGGGAAACCCAAGCCTCCCTCCTGCTCTCAGCAGCCGCAGCCATCTTGGTTGGGGTTTATTTGCTCCTGATTGGCTGGTGGGTGTGGCTTGTGGGTGTGTCTTGATCGTAGGTATGGTCAATTTGCATATTACTCTTTTATTAGATAGGATAGTATATGTGAATGTTATAAAATTTTTAAAATGCCAAAAATGTTTTTAAAAACTGAAATACTATTACCCAAAGATAACCCAATTTATATTTTATTATTTTACTACTTGTATGTATATTATGTATATCATATTTTTGTTATTTGGATTAAAGTATGTAAAATTTTGTATCTAATTTTAACATCTTGAACATTTTGTAAATCTAATAGGTATTTTAAAACGATTTTAAAAGTTTCTTAATAGTCTGTTATCTCTAATGTATCTTACCTTTCCTTTATTGAATCTTTGTTGCATAAAGCTTTGTTTTCCATCTGATTTTTTAAATTGCCATTTTGAGCAAAAATGCTATCTCATTGTTATTTTTCTTCACTTGGTATATTTTAAGAATTATTTGATGTTAGGAATGAAAGATAAGATGTGCCTCAACCTCTGAGATTTGAGGGCCTAATGAAAAAGGCAGACATGAAAGCAAATAATATGATAATACAATATGAAGTGTTAACAATATGAAGTAATACAGATATTTAGAAAGTGCTATGAAAACCAGAAGAAGAATCAACTATACCGCTATATGGAACTAGGTATATAATTGTGTGATTTAATTTTTCCAGCAGTATCTGCATCACTTTGGAAGTTACAAATTCTCTGTCTGCACTACAACCTTTCCAATCAGAAATTCTGGGGGAGGGGTCACATCAGTCTACATTTTAAGAAACCTTCCAGGTGATTCTAGTGCAGGTTAACAACTGTTTTAAATAAAACAATTTCTACCTTTCTCCTAGTTACCCTGGCTTGAAATTTTGAAGCCATTAAATTATGGAATTATTTTAGATTTGGACTGAAGTCTAGAGAATATTCTCATTATAATAGATAAGAAAACTGAGGCACAGAGGTTAAATAATCAGAACAAAGCCACCTATCTACTCTTGGTTAGTCCTTTTCTCCTGACCTCTCATATATATTCACCATCAACTGTGATTCATTCTAAAGTTTAGTTTGGCATATCCCATTCTTCTTACTGTTTTCTCATTACTATTATAATGCTTCCTGGCTTCTGACTCTTACCTAGTTTAATTCACTTTATGCGCTGTTTCTAGATTAATCTACACAAAAATCATCATTTTCAACATTTTACTTTCATACTGAGTTTAATGTTCCCCTATGGTCCAACAGCTATATTTTAAACAGCTACTTTAATTCTTCTACATTGTATAAACTAATCTGTTTTGCTCATTGCTTCCCATGTGCATGCCCTGTGTATTTAATTTCTTTTCCTTTGTTACTATTGTCCTTCACATCATATTTCCACTTTTATTCTTATAGTTTTTCCTTTCTAGAATATTCACTCCATCCTCATTACTTATTTGTCATAATCCTATGTATATTTTAAAATAAAACTTAAGGTCCATACCTAGAAGCCATGTTCTCATCACATCCAGTCTCTTCATTCTCTCAACTCTTATGCTCATTTTATGTGTAGTTCATGAGTACTTAATTACATATACTGTTTGCATGGCTAGTTGACCTTCTAGATGAATATATCTTATTTTCCTTGCTAAGTTGTAAATTTTTTGTCAGGAGGGATAGTGCTTTACGTTTTCTCATGGTCCTAAAGTAATGTAATAGGTGCTCAATAAAGCTGATCACTCGTGATATTTCAGAAATGATAACTTTTTAAAGTTTTGCTTCAGTGAAAAATTCCTAATTATACACTGGTTTATAATTATATTCTGTACAATTTGTACATGTATATTTTCAGTAACTAATTCCAGTGACCTTTTCACCCATTTGTTTTGTGATTATATTTGTTTTCTACCACCTTTCTACCTCCTTTCTATTTATACTAGAGGCCCAGTGAACAAAATTCGTGGATGGGGGGCAGGGATGTCCCTTAGCCCAGCCTGCATCCTCTCCAATCTGGGACACCCTCAAGGGAAGTCTGACTTCCTGTTTAGGCCTGATCTCTGTAAGATTGGGCCGAAACAGGCAGTTGGACATCCTTCTTACAATCCAGGACTGCTGGATCCAAACTGCTCACCTGCCTGCCTCCCTGATTACCCCTAACTGCTTCTGCCTGCCAGCCTGATCACCCCTTAACCACTACCCTGCCAGCCTAATTGATGTCTAACTGCTCCCCTGCCAGCCTGATTTTCCCCAATTTCCCTCCTCTGCTGGCCTGGTCACCTCTAACTGCCCTCCTCTGCAGCCTTGATTACCCCCAACTGCCCTCCCTTGAAGACCTGGTTTCTCCCAACTGCCCTCCCCTGCTGGCCTGATCTCCCATAACTGCCCTCTCTTGCAGGGTCTGGAACCTCCCAACGGCCCTCCCTTGCTAGCCATCTTGTGGTGGCCATCTTGTGTCCATATAGGGGCAGGATCATTGACCAAATGGGGACAGCCCTCTTGTGTGTGGGAGTGATGGTGAATCTTTTATTAGGTAGGATAGAGGCCTGGTGCATGGGTGGGAGCCAGCTGGTTTGCCTTGAAGAGTTTCCCAGATCATTGGGGGTTCCGTTGGGGCAAGGGGCCTTTGGAGGTTGCAGGCTAGCCACACCCTTCAGCAACTCAAGTGGAGGCCCTGGGATTAATTTATGTCTACAATTGAAACTTTGTAGCCTGGAGTGGAGACAAGCCTTCTGTTCGCTCCGTGGTGACAGCCATTTTTGTTTGAAACTTTGTAGCCTAGAGTGGAGGCCTAGGCCAGCAATGGCAGGCAGAAAGCTTGGCTTCCTCTGTTGCCAGGGAAACCCAAGCCTCTGTTCCCTCCAGCTCAGTGGCTGCCGCCATTTCTGTATCTTTTATAATTGAAATTTTGTGGCATTGAGTGGAGGCCTAGGCTGGCAATGGCAGGCAGAAAGCTTGGCTTCCTCTGTTGCTGGGGAAACCCAAGCCTTCCTCCTGCTCTCAGTGGCGGCAGACATCTTGGTTGGGGTTTATTTTCATAGTCTGCTCCTGATTGGCTGGTGGGAATGGCTGTGGGTGTGGCTTGTGGGTGTAGCAAAGGTATGGTCAAATTTGCATATTACTCTTTTATTAGGTAGGATTCTACCTCTTGTCTGTGCTCATTTCTGGAAGACAAGAAATCATTCTGTGACCTTGGCCAGTGTGGCTCAGTTGGTTTGAGCGTTGTCCCATACACCAAAAGGTCAGGGATTTGATTCCTGGTCCGGCACATACCCAGATTGTGGGTTAATCCCTGTTCTGGTTGCGTACTGTAGGCAACCAATTGTTTCACTTCACATTGATGCATCTCTTTCTCTCTCTTTCTTCCTCTCTCTCACAATATTCATGCATAGTATTTCTGAAAACGTAGAAATTTTTAATGACAATGTTAAAACTCAAATCTCTCGCTTATAAGGATCTGGAAAAAATAGCCCTGTTTTTAGAATACTGGTATTATTATTATTTTTTTTACTAGAGGCCTGGTGTGTGGGGTTCCTCAGACTGGCCTGTGACCTCTCACAGTCCCAGACCCCTTGGGTGACATTGGACTGCCAGTTTTGGCCCAATCCCTGCAGGTCAGGCCAAGGGACCCAACTGGTACACAGATGGGCCTCTAATATGCATATAAGATCTTTGGTTAATCTCATCCTGCCTTCCCCTCTTCCCTCTTCCCTCTGAGATTCATCAGTCTCTTCCAAGTTTTCATGCCTGTGCATTGAGTCTCTGCCCCTGGTGGTCAGTGTGCATCATAGCTATCTGTCAAACAGTCGGACACTTAGCATATTAGCCTTTTATATATAGACTAGAGGCCTGGAGCACGAAATTCGTGAACAGGTATGTGTGGGGGTGTGTCCCTCAGCCTAGCCTGCACCCTATCCAATCTGGGACGGGATATCTGACACCCATTTAGGCCTGATCCTACTAGGTAGGATCAGGTCTAAATGGGCAGTTGGACATCTTTCTCACAATCCAGGACTGGTGGCTCCAAACTACTCGCCTGCCTGCCTTCCTGATTGCCCCTAACTGCTTCTGCCTGCCAGCCTGATCACCCCCTAACCACTACCCTGCCAGTCTAATTGGTGTCTAACTGCTCCCCTGCCAGCCTGTTTGCTCCCAACATCCCTCCTCTGCTGGCCTGGTCACCCCTAACTGCCCTCCCCTGCAGGCTTGATTGCCCCCAACTTCCCTCCCTTGCAGGCCTGGTCCCTCCCAACTGCCCTCCCCTGCTGGCCATTTTGTGGTGGCCATCTTGTGTCCATGGGTGCAGGACCTTTGACCACATGTGTGTTGGAGTGATGGTTAATATGCATATTACTCTTTTATTAGATAGGATAGAGGCCTGGTGCATGGGTGGGGACCAGCTGGTTTGCCCTGAAGGGTGTCCTGGATCAGGGTGGGGGTTCCCTTGGGGTGTGGGACGGCCTGAGCAAGGGGCCTATGGTGGTTTGAAGGCCAGCCATGCCCCCAAGCCACCCAAGAGAAGGCCCTGGGATCTGGGATTAATTTATGTTCTATAGTTGAAACTTTGTAGCCTGGAGCAGAACCAAGCCTTCTGCTCTATCCCAGGTGACAGCCATTTCTGTTTGAAACTTTGTAGCCTGAAGTGGAGACCTAGGCACTAGAGCTTCAGAAGTTTGGTTTCCTCTATCGCCCGGAAACCCTAGTCTCTTCTCACATTAGCTCAGTGGCTGCCACCATTTCTATTGGGATTATGTATCTTCTATAATTGAAACTTTGTAGCATTGAGTGGAAGCCTAGGCCTGCAATGGCAACAGCAGGCAAAAAGCTTGGCTTCCTCCATTGCCAGGGAAACCCAAGCCTCCCTCCTGATCTCAGTGGCAGCAGCCATCTTGGTTAGGGTTTATTTGCATAATTTGCTCCTGATTGGCTGGTGGGTGTAGCTGTGAGTGTGGCTTGATTGGAGGTATGGTCAATTTGCATATTGCTTTTTTATTAAATAGTATTTTCTTAAAATTTTTGCTTCTTATTTACCAATGTTTTTGGTAAAATTGAATTACCTGATTGCAATAAAGGCAATAAATATTATATGTAATTTACTTACTTGATACAAATAGATTGTTATGTCTCTAGATGGTAATTTGAATAGCAACAGTTTCCTAAATTGTTTACACTGTTGGGCTAGATAAGAAATTTCAGTATTAATTTTGGGAAGCTCTATATAATAGATCTCTAAGAGAGTTTAATATTTTGCTACTCATACTGATTAAAATTTATAACCTAATTGCTTATCCCATTGGATTTTAATTTTCCTTTGTTGAAAGAACAAGAAGTAAAAATCTACTCACTGTATTTTAAATCTTATTTTCCATTAATCTCCATTCATAATTTCAATGAAGTCCTGAAAAGTTTCTTGTATCTTTATAGTGTTGAAGTTTTATCTGTCTCATAACTAGAAAATAGTTTATGCAATAAAAATACATTTGCTACCAATTAATACAGGCAGAGAGTGATTTCTTATATTTAAATATTAATGGCTGAAATGTATCTTTTTGTTCAAAAAGTCACTCTTCTTTTTTTTTTTTTTAGTAAGTTTTCATTCTCTTTTTCCAGTTACTCCTGTCTCATCCATTTTTAAGTCAAACATTCTTTTCAGACTCTATAAAATGAATATTAGGTTTATGTTTCTCTAAAAACCTATTTTGAAATTGGCCATTATCATTATAGTCAGGGCTCAATTTTTCATATGTTGCTTATTTTATGGATAAACTCATTTCTAGATTTTAGCTTTCCCCATCTGTAGGCTTCCCTTGCTGGGTAGGCAATGTGTGCATATTCAAGAAATATAAATTTATCTTATTATTTTCCATAATCAGAAGCTTACCAAAAAGGTAAAGTTGCTGTAAAAACCTATAATACATTATAAAGTCAAACATAGTCTTTATCGAGATTATCCATTTATTGTTATTTATTTATTTATTATTTTTTATTGTTGAGAGTATTACAGCTACCCCCATTTTTGTTCTCCCCCTTGCCCCTCACCACCCAATTTCTGCTCTGCCCCAGGCCTTGACCATCCTATGGTCTCTATTCAAGGGCAATGCATATATGCATATAAATTATTTGGTTGATCTCTACCCTCCCCCCATCCATAATCTCAGAAGGATTATCCATTGTCTTTAATTATCTGTGATTTTTCACTCTCACTCGATCTAGTACTCATAATCAGTAGTTAACAGTTAACTTCCTAGATCATAACACACAATTATAATAGGAAATCAAGATATATTAAGAATATAATGAGCAACTAAGTCAAGGGGAAAGCACCATTATTAGGGCTGAAGACCATCATAGGGGATGCTGGCCCACTCTGCTTATTTACCCAGTTTTTCTAAGGGTCAATACTAGATATTAGCAAGGATTTTAAAAAGAATTACTTTGGCTCTCCAAAGATACTGAATAGATGAACCCTTTCTTGTTCATCATAGCTAAGAAATCGTTTCTTGCCAATAATTGTTTGATACACTGTCTGATTTAATAGACAACCTGACTTTATCAGCCATGGCTCTAAATAGCATAAAAAATTTTAAATAGCATAAAATGTTTTTTTTTTAATTTGGCTGTTTCTTCAAGCACGAATACTTACATTTATGTCAAATAAATTCTGAAAGTTAGTCCTAGTACCTTTTTTAAAATTTTAGTGCATAATCCATCCCAGCTGTTTGAACTTAAACAAATTATTTAACTTTTTGAACCTCTTTATTTGTTGTAAATGGAAAGGATTGTCTATTTTTGTACACACATAAATGACTTTTATACACACACACACACACTCACACACAGCTAACACAATGTTCCAAGTACCATCCTAAGGACTGTATCAATAATTTATATGATCCTCAAAATAACCCATAAAGTACAATATTGTTCCCACTATTTTGCAGATATTGAAAGTTATTCAGAGGAATGCAAAATAACCACCTTAAGGCCAGACATCTACTGAGTGGTAGAACCTGGAAGCAAATCGAGTTAGACTTCACGCCTCACACCCACTTTAACTAATGTGTTACACTACCTCTTCAAAGTTAACTCCACGTTTTAAACTTTACACTTGCCATGTATTTCTTCCTATTTTCTTCTCCCTTCTTTCTTTCCCCTACTTCTCTCGTTTTTCTCTTTCCTCCCTTCTCCTCCACAGGTCATGCTTTTTCATCTTATATTTCTAATGTCATCCTCTTTCTCTTCTTTTATTTGGGTTTCTCACTCCATACAACACTGATGTAGAATTCTCATTTTCTAGGAAGTATTTCCTGATAAACATCACTTTATTCTAAACACTACTTCATAAATATTTATGTACTATTTTAATACTTTGTTAGTTGGTTCATTTTTGGTTTTGTTGCTTTTAAATTGGATTTACATCATCGCCAGATGTGTTTTTCTCTCATTTGCAATTCATGTGAATTGCAACAAATGTGAAAATAACATTTAGTTAAATTATAATTTAAGTTTACAGAGAAACTCACTAAAGGAACACGGGGGGGGTATGTTCTAATATAATCAACCAATAATTATTGATTTTGTAAACATTTTATTTACTTAAGGAAAGACAAATCGTATATTCATTTATGTCATATTTTGTGACTATGGATACATAAACAGTTTTTGGCTTTAATTTATGGATTTTTTTCTAAAATATAAGCTGTGCTTTTAGTTGGATTTCATGTTTCATATCTTCTTTGAGGACAAAAGAATGTTCTATTTTTCTCACAAACCATGAAGCATAGAAAATGGGATGAACATATAAAGTACTGGATCTCACTCCCAGCTGCATAATAGAATCAATTGGGAGCCTTTAGAATTCTCAGTGATCAGGTTAATATCATCTGAATCTTTTCTATGGCACCCCAGCATCAGTATATGTTTAACTACTTAAGTGCTTGCTGCAGCAGTAGCTCAGTAAAGGGTAATATGCAAATTGACCATAATGGCAGAACAACCAGTTGCTATGACATGCACTGACAACCAGGGGGCAGACACTCAATGCAGGAGCTGCCCCCTGGTGATCAGTTCACTCACAAATGGAGAGCTTTGCTCAGCCACAGTCTGGGCTAACAGCTACAAGCTCAGCGCCAGTGGTGGGACCCTCTCTTGTCTCCTAGGCAGCACTAAGGATATTTAACTGCAGCTTAGACCTGCTCCCCACAGGCAGTGAGCCTAAGCTGTCAGTAAAACATCCTCTAAGGGCTCGGGAGCTAGCAAAGGGATATCTGACTGCGAGCTTAGGCCTGATCCCCCAGGGAATGGGCCTAGGCTGGAGGATGGACATCCTCTGAGAGGTCCCAAACCCCTCCCACATGCATGAATTTTCGTGCACTGGATCTCTAGTTATAATAATAAAGAACATTGGTATTTGTGTTGCTAGGTATGTAGGTTAAATTCCTGGTTTCTCATTAAGTAACAGAATGGCTATCATCAGCAAATCAACAAAGAACAGGTGCTAGAGGGGATGCAGAGGAAAAGGAACCCTCATGCACTGCTGGTGGGAATGCAGACTGGTGCAGACACTGAAGGAAGAATGCAGGAGGCCAAAAGGGATAAAGAATAATGAATTTATTAGATCGTCTAGAAACTAGATGGGCTGATCCCCAAAATGGCACCAGCACCCAAAGACAAGGAGTCAGAGGTTTTTAGAGGACTCTCGGTGGGCTTTTTCTGGGTGGAGAATTCTCTTTACAGATCTGGATTCTGGGTAACTCTAGAGGGGAGAGATAATGGTCTTAGCAAGTAGAGTGTGGTCTAAGGCAAATGGAATGTCCATTGTGAAGGGGCCTAAAGTTCAGTTCCCAGGGGGAAGAGGTATTGATTCAATTATTTGATCAGACCTAACATTCCAGCCTTTTTATTTTATGGAATAGGGATGGAGGTCATATTTTCTGAACTTATTTCCTGCTGAGGGGGATTGTTGAGATCACAGGGAAATGTATTTTGATAGTAGTCGGCTGGACGAGGTGTCGCAACAACATGATTTCCTCAAGGGACTGGTTGGTGGTCCTGTTGAGTGACTTGGGAGGTAAACACTGGTCCTAAGGCTGCCACATGTCACTTGTCTGGTTTTGCTGCTTTTCTGAGCCTGGAGATGAAATATAACAGAGGTCTATATGTATCTTTAAGGAGGAAAAGATCAGGGGTCTAAGTTGCCTGACTAGTGATATGAAAGGGGAGATAGGTTACCTTGGGGATGAGGTTCTTGTTTTCCCAGTTTTTCCCCTTGCTAGGTATCCACAGCTTTCTTGTAGGTCCTGAGACACGATTTCAAAATATGATAGAACAGTGGTTAGGCACTTATACCAATCCTGACACCTATTGAGATACTGAGGGTTCTAAGGAAAAGGATTATTTGGACTGCCATTTTGTGTCAGATATGATGGGTTACAGGGTCAGGTGAAGACTGATTATTGGCAGCTCCATCTACTTTGGGTGAGAGATAGATGAGAGTACAGGTTCCTGTCCAGTTGTGGGGGAGGCAGATGTATGTGTTTTCCCTGAAGAGGAAGAAAAATACCTGATCATGGAGACAAGCTGAAAGGTATAGAGAGAAGAGGTGGACTAAAGGGTATGAGGTTCCTTTTCCTGGTACTGCACTCCAAGCTTAGCGGATAGTTGTCATTATGCTACCAATAAGGGGTGACAGATGAGTGGCTGAGATTCTATTGCAATGAAAGTGTATGGGGACACTATAATAGGCTGTTATCCAATGGAAAAGTGAAAGGGAAGGAAAGGAGCAGTAGAATCTGTGGACCTGGATAGTTGGATAAGAAGTAAAATGGACTAGCTGAAGGAAATAACCATTGGCTTCCATTGGGACCAATGGCGGTTTAGTAGTTCTAGGTTAACTATGGTTTTGCAAGCTGATGATAGGAGCTGGCCTATTGATATATTGCCCTGTGACCTTATAAAGCATAAAGGGGTTTGGGCGATTAGTGAGGTGTGTAGGGACCTAAAAGAAGGGAGGCTTGATTTACCCGGCTGTAGGATAATTACCTAGAAAGATTGTCTGCCTTTTTGAAAAATATAGTCCCCTTTTACTTTTTGTAAGCTAGAGTGATTTTTGCCTGATTCTGTCTCTTGATTGGTATAGGGATGGTAGTATATACTGAAGAGGAGAGTGAAAGGCAGAACCAGCAATTCCTGGTAAGATTAGGTGTTTGTTCGAGATGAATGGAGGTGAGAAAGTTTCTTATGGGTGTAGAAGAGGAGGGCAAGAATAGGATGAGGAGAGCTAACTCACACTTCCAGGGTTGGGATTGTCCCAAGAGGGTGGGGGGAAGGTATGTTTGGGATCTAGAAAGAAGGAAATCTTGTCCCATGGATAATCAAAATCCCTTTGTAGAGGGAGTCCCACAGAAAGGTGAGAATCCTGATGCAAAGGGAGTGTTGGCAGTAGTTAGGACTTGGAGGATTTGTATTGGGAGAAGATGTGGACTTTCATGGAAGTCAGGGCTTTTAGAGTCAGTACATTAGGGGGGCATGTACAGTAGTGCTCACTCATCAATACTCTTCTTCTGGGATATGAATCTGATGGGTCCAATCTGGTGACTGTAATACTTAGGGGACTCCAGTTCACATGATGGTGATGTTCCAGGGACAGATTTTAATCTGGAAAGGTGGAACCAAAGGGTATGCCCAGATGGGTTAGCTGCAGGTGGGGTAGTTAAGAGTACCTGATAAGAGCCTTGTCATTGGGGCTATAAATTATTTGATGGATGGATTTCCTTTAGGAGGACCCAGTCCCCTGTCTGTAGAGGAGTACATGGGATGTCTCCTGTAAAAGGTCAAGGGAGGGAGGACCTGATCAGCATATTCTCTCAGTAATTGTTATATGAGATTTAAATTGGGGACCTAGTATCCTTGAGAGATCTCTGTGGAAGAAAAGTTTCCTAATAAGAAGGGTCTTCCATACATTAGCTCAGAGGAACTAAGGAAGGAGGGTGCATGGGGTGTTGCCTTGATGTGCATAAGGAGTAGAGGTAGGAGAATAGTTTAAGGTTCTTTAGTTTTAAGAGTTAGTTAGGTGAGATTTAATTAAAGAATTTGTCTTTTATACCTTGTCTGAAAGTTGGAGCTGGTAGGAGAAGTGTAAGTTCCACTGGATGTACAAAGTAAAGGAGACCTATTGAGTCATTTGAGACATGAAAGTAGGTCCATTATCTGATTGTAATGAGATGGGTAGGGTGAATCTGGGAATGATACACTGAATGGGAGCTTGTGTGACATCGGAGGACTTTTCAGACGTAGTGGGGAATACTTCTACACAGCCTGAGAAGGTATCTAGAGGTTTAAGCGATATTTGTTTTTATTTTTGTTTTTAACAGGGGGCATGTGAGTGAAGTCAATTTGCCAATATTAGCCTGATGAGTGGGGAAAGAAGGATGTCTAATCTAAACTGTCCTTGGAGAAATACTAAGTAACAAATAGAACTGGTTTTGGTGATATCTTGCAGTAGGAAGTCTAGGCTGACATGTGATGAGGGGTTTTAGGAGTTGTAAATGTACCCCGTATGTAGGAAATTGTGAATATACCATAAGATACCACAGGCCTGTCCCTAGGGAAGGATATATTTTCCCTGAAATTTTAACCATGGATCTTCCTGAGTGGCCCCAAGAGTTAATAAGGACTGAGGTTCCTCTGGAGTGCATTAGGGTGTTATATGGGGTATAGCTAGAGGCTTCCTCTGAGCAACTGTCTTGGCCTCTTCATCTGCTTTGTTATTTTCATGTATTACAGGATAATACCTGACTCAGTGTCTTTTGCAGTGTATGACATTTAAGAAACCTAGAAAAGGGAAGAGAGGTTCCTAAGTACCAAGCAGGAAGACCTGTTGAGTCTTTCAATGATGTATCAAGGACTATGAATGAGCAGTGGAAATAAAGTCTAGGCTCAGGTATAAGGACTTGAGCAATAAGAGAGAGCCAGGGTGGGGCTGCTTTATCTTACTAGGAGAGAATGGGTCTCTTCAGAAATCAGGGGTGATCAGGTCCTGACTCACTGGACAACACAAACCTTCTACCTATTCACAAATAAAAGTCTAGGCTCAGATATAAGGACTTAAACAATAAGAGAGAGCCAGGGTGGGGCTGCTTTATCTTATTAGGAGAGAATGGGTCCCTTTAGACATCGGGGGTGATCAGGTCCTGACTCACTGGACAACACAAACCTTCTACCCATTCACAAATAACCAGCTTTAGCCAAAAATAAACAACTGGAATTTAAATTTATGAGCACACTTTAAACACACTCGTACTTTCAAGAAAATATGCATTCAACAAAGTACAAGAGATCTTCTGTAATAAAAACTAAGAGCAGGTGAATTAAAATGTATTTAGCAATCAATGTTTCAGTATTTTATGCTGTTTAAAAATGTTTAGAAGTTTATCATTTAACCCAGCAATGCTCCAAAGCCTTTAAGTTACCAAAGACTTTGGAAAGTCCTATATAATAAAAGCCTAATATGTAAATTGTCCTCTCCGTGGTCTTTCGACCTGGAGTTTGGAGAACAGGAATTCGATCACTTGCTATGATGTGTGGTGACCACCAGGGGGCGGCATGGAACATGGCGGACATCAGCAACATGGCACTGGCAGCAGGCAACAGTGGATGTACTGCCAGCCCTATGTGCCCCATTGAGAGTGGGACTGCTGCAGGATGGTGAAGCAGGTGAGTGAGAGGCATCAGGCTAATGTGGATGCGAGCAGGGGCCCAATCGCACCGCCAATTACCCTGGAGATGGCAACCAGTGGCAGCAATGGGGGCAGCGAGGCCTGGCTCCGATCAATCACCCTGCAGGTGGGAGCAGGTGAGGGGGCAGTTCCAGGTCAATGTGGGGTGCCAGGCGGGACTGTGGGGCTGTGAGGCTTAGGGTGCAAGCTGGGGCCCAATCTCCATAGGCCATCTTGAGGGACCCCACCCATGCATGAATCTGTGCCCTGAGCCTCTAATTATTATAGGCATATGAGGCTGAATAAAAGGTGGAAGGAGGAGGGAACAGGCCCAGCAGCCTGTTCCCACGCCTCTGGTCACTTGGATTTAAAACTGCCACATTTTCCCTTAGAGATAAGATGCTAAGGTTTGGGTGATAATGAGTTGAGCTTTTGATAGTAGCCAGACTGTTAAGTAAGCATGTGCAGTAAAGAAAGTTGTTCTTTGGAAAGGATGGAGTGTGTGTGTGTGTGTGGGGGGGGTCAATGAGAAGGCGCTGAGCTCAGATCAGTTTTCAGAGCATTAGAGGGGTGAGAATGACCTTGGAATCTAAAGGCTCAGTGAAGGGGGCCCTTTGCCATCTCATGTCATAGAAGGGCTTTGTGAGAAGCCTAAAGTTGGGAACTCAGAGGTGAGAGTACCCAGCCCGAGAAAGCAGAGTATTTCTTGTTTGGAGGAGGGGACAGCATGGAGGAGATAAAATGTTTACAGTCTAAGGCAGTGGTTGGCAAACTCATTAGTCAACAGAGTGGCAAACCGCAGCTCGTGAGCCACATGTGGCTCGCCAGCCACAGTTTGCCAACCACTGGTCTAAGGAATGGCATGGCTTTGTGAAATGAGATTGAAACTAAAGTAGGTGACTGGGTTTTATTAGGGGATGTGTGGTAGCTCCAATCGGGCTTTGAGGCAGAACTAGAAAAGAGTGGATAAGGGGGTATCTAGTAAGATGCAGTGGCTAATGCCTGTGAGACTAATTCGTCAACCCATGGGGAGACTGAGGAGGGGACAAGAGTCCCAGAGAATTCAAAGAGGGCAAACTAAGTGGCCCTGGTGTCAATTAAAAAAGAGATCAGCTTACCTGCTACCACAATCATTAACACAGGCTCTGTCCTGGTAATGTAAGTCTTAGGGGCCTTGTCAGGGCCTGGGCAGCTTCAATCTTCAGTGGCTAGTCATAGGAGGTCTGGGAGCTCCAAACCGTGTCCAGAGGGTGGTCTCACTGGACTGGCTGAGGTCCAACCTGGAGGGGCCAGGCTACAATCTGATTTCCAGTGGCCTTTTCTTCCACACCCTGGGCAGGACCCAGGTCGGGGTCTTGAGTTTAGGCAAGACATGGCCCAGTGTCCTTCCTTGTTGCATTTGAAGCATGGGCCTGGAGGAGGCTTAGCCTCTGTCTTACCCTTGGTTGGAGGACCGACAATTCGTTTGGGGTTCATGAGAACAGTGGCTAGGAGCCGGAAGGCCTCCTTCTGGGCCTCACCCTTGGCCTGATATCACCTTTGTTTTTTTCGTTTTTTTTAATCTTTATTGTTCAGTTTATTAATTACATTGTTCCTCCTTTTTTATCCCCCTATAGCTCCCCTCCACCCGGGACCCATCCCACCCTCTGCCCTCACCTCCCCCCCCACCGTCCTCTCCCAGAGTTGCATGATTTTTGTCCAGTCTCTTGCTGCACTTTCCACACCCCTTTTCTCCACAAGAATTTTCCGTCCATTCCCTCTCTATGTCCATGATTCTGTTATATTCACCAGTTTATAATGTTCATCAGATTATTAATTCACTTGATTTTCAGATTCATTTGTTGATAGATGTGTATTTGTTGTTCATAATTTATATTTTTACCTTTTTCCTCTTCCTCTTCTTAAAGAATATCTTTCAGCATTTTATATAATATTGGTTTGGTGGTGATGAACTCCTTTAGCTTTTTCTTATCTGCGAAGGACTTTATCTGACCTTCAATTCTGCATGATAGCTTTGCTGGATAGAGTAATCTTGGTTGTAGATTCCTGCTATTCATCAGTTTGAATATTTCTTGCCTCTCTCATCTGGCCTGCATCGTTTCTGTTGAGAAATCCTCTGACAATCATATGGGTGCTCCTTTATAGGTAACTAACTGTTTTTCTCTTGCTGCTTTTAATATTCTCTATCTTTTGTTCTTGGCATTTTAATTATGATGTATCTTGGTGTGGTCCTTTTTAGATTCCTATATTTTGGGGTTCTTTGCAGTTCTTGGGCTTTTAAGTCAATTTCTTTCACCAGGTGGGCAAAGTTTTCGGTCACTATTTCTTCAAGTGGGTTTTAATTACCTTGCTCTCTCTCTTTTTCTAGCACCCCCATAATTCGGATGTTGGTATGCTTGAGGTTGTCCAAGAGGACCCTTACACTATCTTTAATTATCTGGATTCTGTTTGCTTCTTGCCTTTCTGGCCGAGTGGGTTTTGCTTCTTTGTATTTCAAATCTTTGACTTGGTTCTTGTGGTCCTCTGGACTGCTTTTAGGACTTTATGTAATATTTTTCATTTTAGTCAGTGTATGCTTAATTTCTAGTTGGTCCTTTTTCATATCCTCATAGGTCTTGTTCATTTCTTCATAGGTCTTGTTCATTTCCTCATAGTTCTCATTAAGTTCATCGGCCTTTTCTAGGGGCCTCTTGAAAAACCTTATTACTGTGGTTTTGAACTCTATGTCTAGTCATCTTTTTTCCTCCATTTCTTTCACACCTGATTTCTTTCCATTTCTCTGCATTGTGCCTGTTTTCCTGAGTTGGTCGATTAACTTTGTGTGGTAGATGTCCTCTAAGGAACAGTGGCTCAGCCTCCCCAGTTATCTGAGGTGGATACTCTTACTGCAATCCTTTATGGGTTGTACAGTATTGTTGGATTTAAGCCCAGCTAATTGTTGTTAGCACTAGGAGAGTTAGACCTCCAGGCCAATTGGCTGTGAAGGAAAGCTGTGTTCAGGTTGGATGGGCGGAGTCTCTGGGCTGAGCAAGCAGTGTCAGCTCTGCCCTATGTGGTGCTCGGGTCTCTGTGCTGGGTAGTAATGGCTGCACACCTCCAAGAGAAAGCCGCCACCGGTCCCCACCTGTTGACAGACAACTTTGCCTCTCCCCAAATGAGTCTTCACACCGCAAGTCTCACCCAGGGTTGTAAAACAAAGCAGTCCGGTGGTCTACCGAATGAGGGAGCAAGTCACGAGTCCTCTCTGCATGGTCGCAAAGTTTTGTCCCCAAGTTTACGTGCAAACTGCTGTTCCAAGTTTAGTGCGCTCTCCTCAAACTCGCAGACCTCTGCTGCACTCGGCTTTTAGCGTGCCTACCCCGGACTTTGGACCTCACCTGGAAATGAGGAATCAGTGCAGTGGGACGTCTCCACCCTCCCCGTTGGAGAAATCCAGGCAGGTTTGCTGATGCCTGCCCTACAGCTCATGCGCGCACAGCTCCGAACCTCTCTCCGGGCTTATCTTCAAGGCTGCACTCCACCGCTCCTCTGAGTCACAGTGTCCTATCTTTACTTTTATTTGTGGAATTTTCACTCAGCCAGCTTTCTGGTGATTCTGGATTATTTTTGTTTTGTTGTTAATTTGTAGTTTTGGACTTGGTTTTGTGAGGCAGCAAAATAGGTGTTTACCTCTGCCGCCAACTTGGTTCCTCCTCCTCACCTTTGTTTTTGGATTTGGGTCTGCTTGTCTCTATTATCAAAGACCTTAAGGTATTTTTGAGGGGTTTTGGACCTGTGACAATTTTTTGAAGTTTGTGGCATATGTCAGGGGCTGAATGAGATATAAAATGGGTGTTCAGAAGAAAGGTTCCTTCTGTGAAGGTGGGGTATAGGGTAGTAAATTTCTGTAAGGCCTCTTTGAGGTGGGAGAGGAAGAGAGCTAGGTTTTCATCGGGGCCTTGAATGATCTCATTAAGTTTATAATAGTTGACCACTTTATGGGCAGCCTTTTTGAGTTTGGCAATGACACAGGTGATTTTATGGCTACAGAACCAGCACCCTAGATAATTAACCTTTTAGTTCCATCTCTGGTCAGTTTGGAGAATCATGTCAGTGCCAATCAGGTTGGCCATCATGGCCTATCAATGGAAGGTATAGGCATGGGCATGGACATGGTCCTGAGCTGCTAATCAGACATGCTCCTTCTCCTCTGGGGTGAGAAAGGAGAGGTAGACATGGATGTCGTGCCAGATCAGGTCATAGGACTGTGTCGGGTACTCAAATTCTTCAGTAAAGTTGGTTGGGTTGGTGGAAAAAGACCTGAGATGCCTCTCAATCTGGGTGAGGTCAGACATGGAAGTGGGATATGGATTCAAATTATGCCCCCAGTTCCTGCTACCTCCTTCAGCAGTGGAATGGGCATATAAATAAAAGAGGCTGTTGAGGAGGATGGTCTTTGGATGTCCCAAGAGCAAGTGTTAGGTGGGAAAAGGCTATTTTGGAACTTGTGTTCTTGGGATTTGGGCTCTCAGGGTCTCAGGGAGAGGATGGTTGCTGGTTAAGAGGGTCTGGGTTTTGGGAATCTACTGTGGGTGAGAGAGGGAGTGCATAAGGGAATGGAGTTTGATGGTCTGCTAGGTCAAAAGTAGATTCAGAATCAGATGTTAGGGGTATATGATGTTTTGTGTGGAGGAGAAAGACATGATGGTTAGAGCAGGACTGGGAATGAAGGGTGAGAAAGACCTGGACATAGGGAATCTCTGGCCATTTTATTTTTTATATTTTTATTTTTGGTAATCCTCACCTGAATATATTTTCCATTGGTTTTTATTTTATTTTTTAAATATATTTTATTGATTTTTTTACAGAGAGGAAGGGAGAGGGATAGAAAGTCAGAAACATCAATGAGAGAGAAACATTGATCAACTGCCTCTTGCACGCCCCCTACTAGAGATGTGCCCGCAGCCAAGGTACATTCCCTTGAGCGGAATCGAACCCGGGACCCTTCAGTCCGCAGTCCGACACTCTATCCACTGAGCCAAATCAGTTTCGGCTTTCCATTGGTTTTTAGATAGAATGGATGAGAGAGGGAAAGACAGAGAGAAACATTGATGTGAGAAAAACACATCAATTGGTAGGCACCCCAACCAGAGCCCTAGCCAGGGAGGAGCCTGCAACCAAGGTATGTGCCCTTGACCGGAATCAAACCCAGGACCATTCAGTCTGCAGGCTGATGCTCTATATTCACTGAACCAAACCAGTGAGGCCTCTGACCTTTTTTTTTTATTGCAGTGACAGTAATTATCTAAATTGTGCAGCGTGTTAAAATTAAAAGTGCTGTTTTCAGGCCATTAAGACTTATTATCTAGTTTATATTGTGGCCAAACAGTGTTACAAAATACAATGAGATGGTTGAGCATTATCTCTCTGGTGAATGTGCAGAGGGAGTGTAGCATGGCCCACGAGAGAGGAAGGATGAGTGATAGACCACAAATCCAAAGGTTACTGTTTAGGATAGGCATCCCCACTGCTAAATAAATAACCATGAGAAATGAGAGGTGACCTTCTGGACTGGGTGTCCCCATTCCAGAAGGACCCAAAGCTGAATGGCTGAGGAGTCTTCTGGTGTAGCGCTAGAACTTTTGAGACAAGAGACTTTTGAGAAGTCAGTGAGAGAGAAGGGGCAGAAGACTCTAGATAAGGGAAATTGTGGAACATTGCTCACCTAGAGAAGATTGACTGATGTGGGATGGAGGGTCAGCAATGTAGAAGGAGAGATTCCTGATCTGGTGTCCTCTTTGGCTGATTTTGGAGGCTCAATAAAGAAGGGAGGTCTAATTGAGGCTGGTAATCCAAGTAGGAGTCACTCAAGTAGGACTTGGGGGTAAGCCCAGGTTGAGCTGCTGCTGCCTACTGCTCTCTGAGTAGCAAACTTGGGGTGACCAAAGCCAGGGCAATGACTCTCCATCCCTGTGAAACCCCCTCAGGTTTCCGCAACCAAATGTTTGGGTCACTGAAGGAGGAACACAGGAGGCCCAAAAGGGGTAAATAATTATGAATTTATTAGGTCATCTGGAAACCAGATGGGCTGAGCCCCCAAATGGCACCAGCACCCAAAGACAGGGAGTCAGAGGTTTTTAAAGGACTCTAAATGGGCTTTTTCTGGGTGGATATTTCTCTGTGCAGGTCTATATTCTGGGAAATTCCTGAGAGGAGAGATAATGATCTTAGCAAGTGGAATTATACTGAATTTGCCACTCCAAAATATAGCTTTTAAAATTTAGCGACATTTATCCTGACCAGGTGGCTTAGTTGGTTGTGTTGTCCTCCTGTAAGCCAAGAAAGGTTGCAGGTTTGATTCCTGGTTAGGGTACTTACCCAAGTTACAGGTTCATTCCCAGGTCAAATCATGTACAGGAAGGAACCAATCAATGTTTCTCTCTCACATTTCTCTCTCATATCAATGTTTCTATCTATCTATCTATCTATCTATCTATCTATCTATCTATCTATCATCTATCTATCTATCTATCTATCAATCATCTCCTTCTCTCGCTCCTCCTCCCTTCTTTTATTTAAAATTAAATAAATAAAATAACATATCTTCGGGCCTGACTGCTGTAGCTCAGTGGTCGAGCATTGGCCCATGAACTGGAAGGTTAGGAAGGGTTCGATAACCAGTCAGGGCACATACCTGGTTGTGGGCTTGATCCCCAGTAGAGGTCATGCAGGAGAAAGCCAATTGATGATTCTTTCTCATCATTGATGTTTCTATCTTTCTCTGCTTCTTCCTTTCTCTCTCTCTGAAGAAAAAAAAAAACACATCTTAAGAAACATTAAGAAAAAACATATCCTCCGGTGAAGATTTAAATAAATAAATAAAATATAGTACCATTTTAATGGCAAAATAAAGTGAAAAATCCAAGGCAAACCAATATTTATTCCGATAAGCCTATCAAGAGGTAGATGTTAATGATGTTTATCTGACTAGCTCATGGTTGATGACAAATAGCTTTTATTCAAGATAGATATTAGTTAAGGATGTAGCCATCTATGTAATAGTACTTCAAATAGTGAGGCATTTCCATTATTTCCGGCAGTTTATTTTCAGAAACTCATTCAAGGATGCTTTTGCACTATATACGCCATATTAAAAGATCATTATCTTGACTTCTAGTCTTCTGGCTCTTCAGGGAACAATTTCTGTAGTATAGGGGTAGGGAACCATTTTTCTGCCAAGGGCTATTTGGATATTTATGGCATCATTCACTGACCATACAAAATTATCAACTTAAAAATTAGCCTGCTGCCCTAACTGGTTTGGCTCAGTAGATAGAGTATTGGCCTACAGACTGAAGGGTCCCAGGTTTGATTCCGATCAATGGCATGTACCTTGGTTGTCGACACATCTCCAATAGGGGGTGTGCAGAAGGCAGCTGATAGATGTTTCCCTCTCACAGATGTTTCTAACTCTCTATCCCTCTCCCTTCCTCTCTGTAAAAAAATCAATAAAATATATATTTTTAAAAATTAACATGCTATATTTGGTTAAACATTTAATTAACTCAACACTAATGTCTTGATAGAGTCAGACAAAATGATCTCACAGACCTTACATGGTCCCCAGGCTGGATGTTTCTGACCCTTGCTCTAGTACTTTTTTTAAGAGCTCAGGTAAGGAATTGAATATTTTACCATAAATGTGACAATTCAGCAATTTTTCATTGTTATCTGAAAAAAGGTATCTTTAGTTATAAAATATATATATATCATTTAAGTATTTTATCAATTTCAATTTATTCTTTTGTATTGTGTAATTATGTGGTCTAGTTTCATTTTTTCATGTATCTAATTTTCCTGACAACATATTTTAAAGAGACTATCCTTTGTCCATTGAATACTCTTCTCTCCTTTGTCAAATATTAATTGACCATAAAAGTGTGCATTGATTTCTGGGCTTTCTGTCCTTTTCCATTGATGTATATGCTTGTTCTTATGCCAGAACCAGGATTTTTTTTATTATAATGGACCTATACTATAGTTGAGATCGGGTATTGTGATCCTGCCAATTTGTTCTCCTTTCTCAAGATTGTTGAGGCTATTTGGTGTCTTTTTTGGTTCCATATAAAGTTTGAGAATATTTGTTCTAGATCTGTTAAATATGCCATTGGTATTTTAATAGGAATTGTGTTTTAGTGATGTTAATTTTTCCAGTCCATGAACACAGTGTATGCTTCCACTTATTTGTATTTTCATATATATATTCAATGTCCTAAAATTTTCTGAATATAGGTTTTTACCTCCTTGGTTAAATATCTTCTTAGTTACCTGATCCTTTCTTTGTTGCAATGGCAAATGGGATTGTTTTCTTAGAATCCCTTTCTGAGAGTTCATTATTTTTGTATCAAAATTACACAGATTGCCCAGCTGGTGGGCTCAGTGGCTGAGCATTAAACCAGGCACCAAGAGGTCACTGGTTCAATTCTCAGTCAGAGAATTGCAGGTTCAATCCCCAGGCTTAATCCCCAGTAAGAAGCATGCAGGATACAACCAATCAATGATGTTTCTCTCTCGTCGATGTTTCTATCTTTCTAAACCACTCCCTTCCCCTCTCTCTAAAAATCAATACAAATATTTTTAAGAAAGCCACCGATTTCTAAATATTAATTTTGTATGTTGCTATTTTGCCTTATTCATTTATTAAATATTGCAGTGTTTTAGTTGAGTCTGTAGGGTTTCCTATGTACAATATCATGTCAACTGCAAATAATAACAGGTTTACTTCCTTCTTTCTAATCTGGATACCATTTATTATTTCTTCCTGTCTGATCACTGTGGCTAGGACTTCCAGTACTATACTGACTAAGAGTGGTGAAAGGAGAGATAAAAACAGAACCATAAATATCCTATATAATAAAACCCTAATATGCAAATCAACCAAACAGTGAAATGATTGGTCACTATGATGCACACTGACCACCATGAGGGAGACACTCAATGCAGGAGCTGCCCCCTGGTGGTCAGTGCACTCCCACAGGGGGAGCACTGCTCAGCCAGAATCTGAGTTCATGGCTGGCAAGCACAGCGGTGATGACAAGAGCCTCTCCCACCTCCGTAGCAGCACTAAGGACCCCTCAGGGGGTGTCCACCAAGGGGTCCTGGACGGTGAGAGGGCACAGGCCAGGCTGAGGGATGCCCCTCCCCCAGTGCAAAAATGTCATGCACTGGGCCTCTAGCCCTAGAATAAAACCTAGGCAGTAAAATTTCAGACTTCTTGGGTAGCAGTATTTTTACCAATACATCTTCTAGGGTAAGGGAAACAAAGGAAAAATAAACAAATGGGACTGCATCAAAATAAATCCTTCTGCACAGCAAAATGAAAAAGGAACCCACTAAATGGGAGAACATATTTGCCAGTAATATATCTGATAAGGGGTGAATTTCTAAAATATATAAGAAACTTACACAGCTCAACAGCAGGCAAACAAACCAATTAAAAAATTGACAAAGGGCCTATAAAGGGCCTGAATAGACACTTCTCCAAAGAGGATATACATATGGCCATTAGTTATATGGAAATATGGTCAACATCACTAATTATCAGAGATGCAAATTAAAATGACAATGAGGTATCACCTCACACCTGTCAGAATGACTACCATCAATAAATCAACAAACAACTATTATCAAAGATGTAGAGAAAAGGGAACCCTAAAAAACTGCTGGTGGGAATGCAGACTGTGGAAAACAGTATGGCTTTTTCCTCAAAAAAATTAAACATGGAACTACCTTTTTACCCAGTGCTTCTACTTTTGGGAATATATCATAAGAATCCTGAAACACTAATCAGAAAAAATATATGCACCCTTATGTTCACTTATAATAGCCAGGATCTAGAAACAGCCCAAGTGTTCATCAGAAGATGACTGGATAAAAAAAGCTGTGATACATTTACACAATGGCATACTGTACATTTTTTAAGAAAGAAGGATCTCTTACTCTTTTCTACAGCATGGATGGACTGGGAGATTATTATTCTAGCAAAATAAGCCAGTTAGAGAAATGTAATATCACATGATTTTACTAATAGGTGGAATCTAATGAACAAAATAGGTCCAGAGGCATGGATGCTAGCAGGGATGGAAAGTGATTATTAACCAAAGAATTTATATGCACACTGGAGGCCTGGTGCATGAAATTTGTGCACTGTGGGGGGGATCCCTCAGCCCAGCTTGCACCCTCTCACAGCCTGGGAGCACTCAGGGGATGTCTAACTGATGGGTTATAGGGGAGAGGACCTAAGCCGACAATTGGACATCCTTAGCGCTGCTGTGGAGGGAGAGGGGTTCTCACCACAGCTGCTGCGCTCACCAGCCTTGAGCCTGGCTTCTGGCTGGGCAGCGCTCCCACTGTGGGAGCTCACTGACCACCAGGGAGAAGCTCCTGCATTGAGTATCTGCCGCCTGGTGGTCAGTACATGTCACAGAGACCAGTCATCCACCATTCAATCAATTTACATATTAGCCTTTTATTATATAGGATAAGCATAGCCCATGGACACTGACAATAATGTGGTGAAAGCCTGGAAGGAGGTCAGGGGCTAGGTGGGTGGAGGCAAAGCGGGGGGTTGGGGTATATCTGTAACAGTTTAAACTATATATATTCAAAAGAGATATAGTACTATTAATCAGATTAGGAATGGTGACCTTTGGAATGAATGAGGCTGAAATCAGACATTTGGATCACCAAATAGCTACTTAATAATATCTTTTGATGTCTCGTTTTTTCTTTTTTTTTGTCCAGACTCATTTATGTCTTCTACCTCACTCTTGTATATTATTCTAAGTTTTTAAATTCTATCTAAAATCTCTCCCCCACCCTCAGCCTACCTGTTACTTAGTTAATCCTGTGCTATTTTGCTATTCATATACTCATTAATTTATTCATATAATTTGTTCTCTATTTTTCTCACCTGACACAATTTTAAGTGAGAATTAAATAGCTAATTAAATAACTTAGTACCTGACACATTATAAGCATTATATAAGTTGTAGTGGGTGTTACCATTTAATTGAATGTTTAAAAATTCTATAGCCAACAATTAAAAATTTAAAATCTCTAATCATTATTGCTATATTATTAAATGTCATATAATTTATGAGTTTTTCCTTTAGACACTGTACTAATATTTTTTTGTTTTCCAATTAAACTCTGATTTAACATTTTCTTTCCTGTATACATAGTTTGTAAACTTAGATGTCATTCAAAATTATTTATTCTTTCTTTGACATATATTATAGAGCCAAAAGTTATTGAGCAGCTGTCTTGTTTCATCGCTGGCTTTCCTAAAATATGCTTAGTCCCTTCTACATTTTATTGCAAAAGTACATACATAGGCTACCCAAAATATATCTAATGAATTTTGGTTTGATAAATAATTTGCTTCTTTTATCTATTTGCTTAACTATCTTCTCAATTTTGGTATTTTTTTTATTAAAAACAGTTATTGGATAATTTCTATAAAATTGACATACTGTAACAAGATATAATATTGCAAAATACTCTGTCTTTTAAGATGGTTTTATATTAATTTGGTATTAAAAACAATTATCAAATGCTAATCAACCATAATACTTTTTAGCTGTACAAGAATTTTTAAAACAATGTTCATTTATGAGATAAAGTAAACAATATTTCCCCACATTCTGTATTTAAAATATTACAATTTAATTTTTATTTGAATCATAATTAAAATGAAATAAAAATAACTAAAATAAAAATATTTGTCTGTGTACATCTGTATAGATTATATATTTACTAGAGGCCCATTGCAAGAAAATTTCTGCAAGAACAGGGTTTCCCACGGGCTTCCCTCCTGCCACTGCCACCCCTCCTGCCTCCTGCTTGCCCAATGCTTTTCCTTTCCTCCCACCATCACTACCTGTGCTTCCCCTCCTGCCGCTGCCACACCACACTTCCCCCTGTCCCGAGCTTTTCTTCCTGCAGCCACCACCCCACCTGCACTTTCCCTCCTTCTACCACTTCCACCTCACTTTCCGCTTTCCCACCCTCTTCCTTCTATACTGCCTTTAGTCTTCACTCCCTGTATGTATACGCAAATTAACTGCCATCTTTGTTGAGTTAATTTGCATACTCACTCTGATGGGCTGGTGGGTGTAGCAGAGTGATGGTTAATTTGCATGTTTCTCTCTTCTTAGTGTAGATCTTTACTATTTTTTATTATAGTCCAAATTACTTGAGGACTAAGCTTTTAATCTTTAATATGTCAAATGTAGCATTGTTTTTCTTGAGATTTGGAACCAAGAATTGAGTAATATAAATTACTCATTTGAAAATAATCTTTTTTTGGTTAAGCCTCACCCACGGTTATTTTTTCCATTGATTTTTAGACAGAGTGGAAGGGTGTTAGAGAAAGAGACAGAGATCATTTTGAGAAAGACACATCAATTGGTTGCCTCCTGCACACACCCAGGTATGTGCCCAAGGCTGGAAATTGAACCCCTGACCCTTTGGTGCATGGGCCAACTTTCTAACCACTTAGCAACACCAGCCAGGGCTTGAAAATACTGGTTTTATTAAATTTATTGGGGTAACATCCTCTCTAATAAAATGGTAATATGCAAATTGACCATCATTCCAACACACAAGATGGCTGCCCCCATGTGGTCAAAGATGGCTGCCCCCATGTGGACACAAGATAGTCACCACAAGATGGCCAGCAGGGGAGGGCAGTTAGGGGAAATCAGGATGGCAGGAGAGTGGTTAGAGGGTGATCAGGCTGGCAGGCAGAAACATTGAGGGGCAACCAGGAAGGCAGGCAGGCAAGCAGTTGGGATCCAACAGCCCTGGATTGTGAGAGGAATGTCTGACTGCCCGTGTAGGCCTGATCCTACTGGGATCTGGCCTAAATGGGCAGTTTATATTCCTCAAGGGGTCCCAGATTGGAGAGAGTGCAGGCTGGGCTGAGGGACAGTTCCCCCTCCCCTTCCTGTGCATGAATTTTGTACACTGGGCCTCTAGTTGTTTAAAAAGATTACATAGGTTTCAAGTGTGCAATGCTATAATAAACTATTTGTATATTGCATTGTATTCCCACTACCCAAAGGCAAATTATCTCCAATCACCATATATTTAACCCCTTTTACCATTTACAACCACCCTTTACCACCTTTTCTCTGGTAACTACCATACTTTTGTCTGTGTCTATGAGTTTCTGTTTGTTTTTCTTGATTGTTAACTTGTTGCTTTCAATTTTATATTCCATATAGGAGTAAAATCATATGTTTCCTAACATTTTCTGTCTGACTTGTTTCACTTAGCATTATATTCTCAGGACCCACCCATGTTGTCATAAATGGCAGTATTTCATCTTTTCTTATCGCTGAGTAGTATTCCATATTATATATGTACCATGTATCCTTTATCCAGTTATCTATCAAAGAACACTTCAGTTGTTTCCATGTCCTTGCCACTGTAAATAATGTTGTAACAAACATAGGGGTGCATATATCTTTGCAAGTAAATACTTTCAAATTTTTCAGGAAGATTTCCAGAGGAAGGGTTGTTGGATCATGTGGCAACTCTTAATTTCTTGAGGAGTCTACATACTGTTCAGGTCCTCTGCCCATTTTCAATTGGATTGGATATTAGTTCTTTATATATTTTGGATATTAACCCCTTGTTGGAGCTGCTACTTGCAAATATCTTCTCCCATTCGTTTGGTTGGCTTTATGGTTTGATATAGTTCCATTCTGTTTGTTTGTTTGTTTGTTTGTTTGTTTTTGCCTCTACTTCCCTTGCCTTTGTGATAAAATTCATAAAATATTTTCTAAGACCAAAGTCCTAAGTTTAGGACCTATCTTTCATTTTATGTAATTTACTAGAGGCCCAGTGTGCTAAATTCATGCACGTGGGGAGGGGATGTCCCTTAGCCCAGCCTGCATGCTCTCCAATCTGGGACCACTTGAGGGCAGTTGGACATCCTTCTCACAATCCAGGACTGCTGGTTCCAAACTGCTCACCTACCTGCCTCCCTGATTTCCTTTAAACACTTCTGCCTGCCAGACTGATCACCCCCTAACTACTCCTCTGCCAGCCTAATTGATGTCTAACTGCTCCTCTGCCAACCTGTTTGCCCTCAGCTTGCCTCCTCTGCCGGCCTGGTCACCCCTAACTGCCCTCTCCTGCAGGCTTGATTGCCCCCAACTGCCCTCCCTTGCAGGCCTGGTCCCTCCCAATGGCCCTCCCCTGCTGGCCATCTTGTGATGGCTCTTTTGTGTCCACATGGGGGCAGCCTTCTTGTGTGTTGGAGTAATGGTCAAACTGCATATTACTCTTTTATTAGATAGGATAGAGGCCTGGTGAATGGGTGGGGGCCAGCTGGTTTGCCCTGAAGAGTGTCCCAGATCAGGGTGGAGGTTCCTTTGGGGTGTGGGGTGGCCTGGGCAATGGGCCTGTGGAGGTTTGCAGGCCAGCCATGCCCCCCAGCGACCCAAGCTGAGGCCTTGGGATCTGGAGTTAATTTATGTCTACAATTGAAACTTTGTGGCCTGGAGTGGAGCCACGCCTTCTGCTCGCTCCATGTTGGCGGCCATTTCTGTTTGAAACTTTGTAGCCTAGAGTGGAGGCCTAGGCCAGCAATGGCAGGTGGAAAGTTTGGCTTCCTCTGTTGCCAGGGAAACCCAAGCCTCTGTTCTCTCCAGCTCAGTGGCTGCCGCCATTTCTGTATCTTTTATAATTGAAACCTTGTAGCATTGAGTGGAGGCCTCAGCCGGCAACAGCAGGCGGAAAGCTTGGTTTCCTCTGTTGCCGGGGAAACCCAAGCCTTCCTCCTGCTCTCAGTGGTGGCAGCCATCTTGGTTAGAGTTTATTTGCATAAGCTGCTCCTGATTGGCTGGTGGGCGTGGCTGTGGGTGTGGCTTGTGGGTGTAGCAAAGGTATGGTCAAATTCGCACATTACTCTTTTATTAGATAGGATTGTTTCAGGTCTTATATTTAGGTCTTTGATCCATTTTTAATTGGAGAGAGAGAGAGAGAGAGATGTGAAACATTGATCAGTTGCCGCTGACAAGTGGCCCAATTGGGGATCAAACTTGCAACCTGGGTATGTACCCTGACCAGAATAGAACCTACCACCTTTTGGTGCATGGGATGATGCTCCAACCAACTGGGCAACACTGTCCATGGCCTATCCATTTTGAGTTAATTTTTGTATATGGTTTCTGCAATCTTCACTGTGGGTTTCAGGATCTGAAGGAGGGGCCGATGCACAAATGAAAATACTATACAATAAATATGAATTTAGAAGGCATTGGGGGCCAGGTAGAGCCTCTCTCTTAAAGAGACACACCCAAACTGGGTCCCCTTTGCTTTTAGTCAGTTTTAGACACACATCTTGCCCTCAGTAAAGCATGGCAAACAGGTAGCAGACAGACCATCTCTAAGGTCAGCAAAGATCAGTAAAGATGAGTAAGGTCCAGTAAACATTTATTTAGAGGCTATCAGGTCAGGAAATTGCTCCAAGCCACCACTATCTCAACACTAACAATAAGTGCTTAGTGTCAGCCCTGCTAATGCTCAAGGTCCATTGGCCTTCCGTGTACGTTGGTGTACTCTCATGATAGTATTGGCAAATGGTGGCTTCCTGCATATGATAAAATTACAGGTTTGTAAATCAATATACAAAAAAATCCCACTGCATTCCTACATACTAACAATAAAATTTCATAAAAAGAAGTGAAATGAACAAGTTTTAATGGCATCAAAAATATTGAAGTACCTAGAACTAAACGTAACAATGGATATGAAGAATCTGTATACTGAAAATTACAAAGCATTATTAAAAGAGATTGAAAAAGACTCAATGAAATAAAACAATATTCTGTGTTCATATATTGGAGTAATCAAAATAATTAAAATGTTCCTAGTACCCAAAGCAATATTCAATGAAAATTTTTAAATAAATAGAACAAAAAACAATCATATTTGCATGGAACCACAGAAGATCCCCCAAATAGGCAAATCAATGTTGAGGGGAAAAACCAAAGTGGGAGGTATCACACTCCTTGACTTCGAATTTTACAAAACAGTGGTGATAATCAAAACAGCACAATATTGGCAGGAAAATAGACATACTGCCCAATGGAACAGAATTGAGAGCCCAGAAATAAACCCACATGTATATGAGTAAATAACTTTCCACAAAAGAGCTAGAAACATACAATGAAAATATTCTTAACTTTAAGAGCATTAATGATGCAACAGTAATGTTCTTGGTCTCCTGGCAACAGTACCCATGGTACTGTGGCAAGTGAAGTGCAGAGAAGGTGGGGAGATCAGTTAGTGGAGAGCTCTGAAGAAGGAAGCTGGTCTTCAGAGTAGAAGTGCTGTTAAATTTAACTAAGTGTGCTACCAAAAGACACGGTGAGAAATCCCATAGAAAGGGAATTTTTATAGACATAAAAATTGACATGGAGATTGCGTTTTAGTAGAAACTTACTTTAACTATAATGTATATTATGGATTTTTTAGAAAATTTATTTCAGTAATAATTGTGTCTCTAGTTATGGTTGTGGTAAAATTGAACTCAGTTAATGTGCTGAAAACTGTATAATTTTAATTTATGTGTTAAGTCAACAGTAATAGATAAGAAACATAATATAACTGATGTGTTCATGTAGTATCAAGAATTATGCTTACTCACAACTCCAGGGTAAGGGGATTACAAAATCCCCCAGATTGATTAACTAACAAATTGACATCTCAATAAATAGCCTGATAATAAATGATTTTTAAAAATTTAACCTCAGACATTTCTAAAGTATAGTACTAAAGTAAAATTCTATTCTGACTCTTTTTTAAGGTGTCAAGTGTGCTTAACTACAGCATATCAGTGAAAGAAAGTTATATCCAGGTAATCTAGTATGTTGATATGTATATTTTTCTATAAGTCAGAGCTTTTTTTCCTCTTCTAGTAAAGCAGACATCCGTAACCTTATTTGTATAATCTCTAGGTACCTTAAAAGTGAATTATATTTTATGCTGATAAAACAATCCTATCTAATAAAATAGTAATATACAATTTGACCATACCTCCGATCAAGCCATGCCCACAAGCCACACCCACAAGCCAATCAGAAACAAATAAATCCCAACCAAGATGGCAGCCCCCTCCCCTGCCAAAGCCAGGCCATGGCAGTGCTGCGGGCAGCAGGACTCTGGATTGCAGCCCCAGACCCAGCAGAGGATCTGGTCCCCACCACCCCCAATGAGGTCCGTCCATGGCAGCGCTTCACTGTGGGCAGCAAGGGTCCAGATCGCAGACCCAGACCCAGCAGGGGATCCAGCCCTCTACCGCCCGAAGCACCACCATGGCCGGGCTTGGGGCAGTGGGAGTCCGGATTGCAGCCCACCATAGAGGACTAGGCAGGTGGGATCGATCGCAGCCCACCATGCAGCACTGGGCAGACCAGGCAGGCAGCACCGAAGCCACAATCAGTAACCGGGAAGGCAGGGGAGAGGGTGGTGGTAGCATCTGATGCCGACCGCGGGGTCTAGGCTACCATCGGGGTCAGGCATGCCTGGCGGGCAGCTCCTGATGCCACCAGCAGAGTCCAGGCCACCATTGGGGATGGACAGGGCAGACTGGCTGCTCCTGATGCTGCCCACAGGATCAAGGTTGAGATCAGTAACAGGGCAGGCAGAGGGGGGCAGGGCAGCAGTGCCTAATGCCGCCTGGGAGTCCACCAGGGGGATGGGGCAGGCCTGGCAGGCAGCACCTGACTCCGCCTGCCTGGTACAGGCAGCCTTCAGTGTTGGGCAGGGCAGGCTGGCTGCACCTGATGCTGCCCACTGGGTCAAGGCTGAGGTCAGTAACAGGGCAGTCAGGGGAGGGTGGGGTGGCTACCATCGGGGACATGGGTAGGCAGGGATGGCCAGGTCTCTGGGATCACTGTATGCCCCCAGGCTGCCTATGCACACTGGTGGAGCAAGCCAGGGTTGAACATTTAAATGAAAATGGGATGCCTATGACCCCGCCCACCAAGCCCAGTCCCTGGGGAGGAGAGGGCAGTGGCAGTTAGCAGGCACCAGGGCTTGGAAGGGACTGGGAGCAACCTGCGGGCATGCTGCCAAGAAAAGGTGCTGAACCATGATGAGGCAGAGGGCTGGCTGATGGAGGCTCACAAAGGTGCAAATGAGGCGGCTGTCGCTGGCACTGAGCTTGAAAAGTGCATCAACAGCCTGATGGACTAAATCGCTTTCTGAAGAAGGTGCATGAATAGGAGATTGCTGAGCTGCAAGTGCAAATCCAGTATGCTCAGATCTCTGTGGCGATGGTTTTGTTCTCCAAGTCTGACTGACCTCTCTGCCGGCTCAAGGAAGTCTGTGCCCAGTACGAGAAGCTGGCTGCCAAGAACATGCAGAATGCCAAAGAATGGTACAAGAGCCGCTCCACCATGCTGACTGAGAGCACTGTCAAGAACAACTATGGGGTGTGCGCAGCCAAGGAGGAGGTGTCTGAAAGCCACTGCCTGCACAAGGCCAAGACCCTGGAGATGGAAGCATGCTGGGGCATGAACTAAGCTCTGGGAAAGCAGCTGGGAGAGCTGGATGATAAGCAGAACTCAGGTGTTAGTGCTATGCAGGACACAATCAACAAATTAGAAAACGAGTTGAGAACTACAGAGAGTGAAATAGCATATTTAAAAGAATACCAAGACCTCCTCATTGTGGCTTTGGACATTGACATTGCAGCTTACAGGAAACTCTTGGAAGGTGAGGAGACCTGGCTCAGTTTCACCAGCGTGGGAAACATAGCCAGTGGCTACTCCCACAGTTCCCAGGTCTTTGGTCCATCTGCCTACAGTGGTTTACAGACCAGCTTCTACTTATCGTCCACTGGCTCCTTCCCTTCTTAATACCCCAGCCACATCCAGGAGGAGCAGATCGAGGTGGAGGAGACCATGGAGGCTGCAAAAGCTGAGGAAGCTAAGGATGAACCCCCCTCTGAAGGAGAAGCTGAAGAGGAGGAGGAGAGGAAGTGACTGACAAAGAGGAAGGAGAGGAAGAGGAAGAAAGTGCCAAGGAAGAATTTGAGGATGCAAAGGAGGAAGAAGAGGGAGGTGAAGGTGAAGGAGAAGATGCCCAAGAATCTGAGGAAGAGAAGAAAGATGAAGGTGATGGGAGGAGCAAGAAACCAAGAAAAGATTGAGCCCCCCTTTCCTTAATTATTCAGGGAGTAATCCTTCTGAAACCAGGTCAACCCCATCACCAACTAAGCACTTGAGTTCCCGATACTATATGAATTAAGAAGTCAATATATATAACATTCTGAGGTGACTGAGGTTGGACATTAAATTTTGTGCAATGACTTTTCTCCTTATGCAGAGTATCTGTTTGCTTTCAGAGTGGCTTCCTGGCTTGGTGCCAGCCTGTGCATGGTCCATGCTTATGAGTTCAGGATCTATGACAATGTGAATAATTCAGATGTTTACAATAAAAACACATGAATACATGAATTCACTGATGTTAATCTTAAACTTCATGGAAAAAATAGTCCTTTGAATCTTTTGTGGTTAGAAATTAAATACCTCAAATCATGTGCAATAAACAGTAAATAAAGTTACACTGAATGACCAAAAAAAATACATTAGTGGCCAGAAAACATTCAAAGAACTGGGGAACCATTCCCATATCAGGAAGGGAAGTCGCAGGATGTATATTATTTCTATGAATACAGTATTTCCTACTGCTTACAACATATACAATATAATGTATTAGATGCCTTCCTACCACATGAAGTATGTATTTTCAGAGAGTAATACTGGTACATATGTTATAATTATGGCAGTATGTCATATCTTATCTATATTAATAAAAGGGTAATATGCTAATTAGATCATGAGACCTTCCAGAAGTCCTTCTGGACAAAGCCATGGTGGTGGGTCTGAGGCAGAGGCAGTTAGGGATGATCAGGCCAGGAGGGGAAGGCAGTTAGGGGTGATCAGGCCCGGAGGGTGATCAGGCTGGTGGGGGGGGGCAGTTGGGGCCGAGCAGGCCAGCAGAGGGAACCAGTAGGGACAATGAGGCCAGCATGCAGAGTGGTTAGGGGTGATCAAGCAGTCAGGCAGGTGAGCGGTTAGGAGCCAGCAGTCCCATATGTGAGGGGGTTGTCCGACTGCCAGTTTAGGCCCAATCTCACAGGGATGTCAGATTGGAGAGGTTGCAGGCCGGGCTGAGAGACATCCCTCCACCCCACGTTCATGAATTTTGTACACTGGGCCACTAGTTTAATATAAGTAAAAATTAGAAACAATGATTGGATAACTACATTTAATGTTACTAATAATAAATTTAATGGATTTCATTAAGACAATTCTATTTTAATAAATGCCTGATGTTGCTTTTATTATGTTGAGGTATGATCCTTCTATCCCCACATTGCTGAGAGTTTTTTGTTTTCTTTTTGGTGCTCCCTTATTGTTCTGCCTGGGCGGGATTCTGACTTAGAGACGTTCAGTCATAATGCCACAGATGGTGGTTTCACCCCATTAGCTCCTCAGCGAAGCACATACACCAAATATATGAACCTGTGGTTCCTCTCGAACTGAGCAGGATTTCCATGGCAACAACACATCATCAGTAGGGTAAAACTAACCTGTCTCCTGAAGTTCTAAATCAAACTCACATTCCCTATTAATGGATGAACAATCCAAGTCTTGGTGAATTCTGCTTCACAATGATAGGAACAGCCAACATCTAAGGATCAAAAAGCGACATCGCTACGAATGCTTGGCCACCACAAGCCAGGTATCCTTGCTGATTTTTTTTTTATCAATAAAAGGTATTGGATTTTGTCAAATGCTTTTTCTGCATCAATTAATATGACTGTGATTTTTATCTCTCAATTTCTTTATGTGATGCATCATGTTTATTGATTTGCAGATATTGTATCATCTTTGCATCCCCAGGATAAATCCTTCTTGGTCATGGTTTATAATCTTTCTTGCTAGAATATTGTTGAAGATTTTGGCATCTGTGTTCATGAGGGATATTGGTCTGTAATTCTCTTTCATTGTGTTGTCTTTATCTGGTTTTGGTATTAGGGTGATGCTGGATTCATAGAATGAGCTTATAAGTGTTCCTTCCTCTTGAATTTTTTGGAATAGTCTGAGGACAGGTTTTAGTTCTTCCTTGAATGTTTGGTATAACTACCCTGTGCAGCCATATGACTGCGCTTTTATTTTCTGGGAGCTTTTTGATGACTGCTTCAATTTCTTCCATAGTTATCGGCCTATTAAGATTTTTAGAATCTTCCTGATTGAGTTTTGGAAGTTAATGTTTTTGTGGAATATGTCCACTTCCTCCAGGTTGTCTAGTTTGTTACAGTGTAGTTGTTCATAGTATTTTTTAAACAATCATTTGTATTCTGTTGGGTTTGTTGTTATTTTGCCTCTTTCATTTATGATTTTGTTTATTTAGGGCCTCTCTCTTTGCTTCTTGGCGAGCCTGGCTAGAGGTTCATCAATCTTTTTTATCCTTTCAAAGAACCAGCTCTTGGTTTCATTGATCTTTCGTGTTTTCTTTTGTTCTCTAAGTCATTTATATCTGCTCCGATCTTTATTATCTCCTTCCTTCTGCTCACTCTGAACTTTTCTTGTTGCTCTCTTTCTAATTCTTTAAGTTGTAGAGATAGATGATTTACTACCATTTTTCTTGTTTTTCTTTAATTTGTTTGTTTGTTTGTTTGTTTGTTCGGAGTTAGGCCTATAGAGCTATAAACTTCCCTCTCAGAACTGCTTTCATTGTGTCCCATAGATTTTGGATTGTTGTGCTTTTATTGTCATTAGTTTCCAGGATGTTTTTAATTTCTTCTTTGGCTTGATGCTAATCCAATCATTATTTAATAGCGTGCTATTCAGCTTCCAAATGATTCCGTTTTTTGGATTTTTTATTGTAGTTTATTTATAATATTATGCCATTGTAGTCTGAGAAGATGTTTGGCATGATTTCAATGTTCTTAAATTTGGGGAGACTTTGCTTGTGACCTAATATGTGGTCTATTTTTTTAAATGTTCCATGTGCACTTGAGAAGAACATATATTCCATGGCTTTGGGGTGAAATGTTCTTAAGGTGTCAATTAAGTCCATCTGATCTACTGAGTCATTTAGGATTGCTGTTTCTTTGCTGATTTTTTTTGTCTACAGGATTTATACAGTGATATCAGTGGTGTAATGAAGTCCCCTATTATGATTTAATTGTTGTCGATCTCTCCCATTATATCTTCCAGGAGGTTTTTTAATGTATTTGGGTGCTGCTGCATTAGGTGTATACATGTTTATCAGGGTTATATCATCTTGTTGTATTGATCACTTTAGTATTATGAAGTGGCCTTCCTTATCTCTTGTTATGGCCTTCACTTTGTGGTCTATTTTGTCAGATATAAGTATTGTCACCCCAGCCTTTTTTTTCAATTCCATTTGCCTGAAAGATATTTTTCCATCCCTTCACTTTCAGTCTGTTTGAGTCCCTTGTTCTGAGGTGGGTCTCTTATAGACAGCATGTATATGTGTCATGTTTTTTATCCATTCAGCCACTCAATGTCTTTTGATTGGAGCATTTTGTCCATTTATGTTTAAAGTTATTATTGAAAGGTACTTGTTTGTAGTCATTTCTATTTTTGTGCCTGTGTTCCCTCTTTCCTTTTTATTTCTTCTTTTTTACAGCATTTCCCTTATAATTTCTTGCATTGCTGGCTTGGTAGTGGTAAGCTCCTTTAGCCTTTTTTTTTGTCTGTGAAGCTCCTGATTTCCCCTTCAATTTTGATTGATAGCCTTGCTGGACAGAGTATTCTTGGATTCAATCCCTTGCTTTGCTACACTTTGTATACCTCCTTCCATTCCCTTCTAGCTTGATGTGTTTATGTTGAAAAATTATATAATAATCTGATGGGGGATCCTTTGTTGGTAACTCTCTGTCTCTCTCTTGCAGCCTTTAAGATTCTCTCATTGTCGTTATCATTTGCCATTGATATTATGATGTGTCTTGTTGTGGGTCTTTTGGGATTGGTCTTGCTTGGGACTCTCTGTACTTGTGTAACTTTTTTCTTCCCCATATCAGGGAAGTCTTCTGTCATTATTTCTTCATATATTTTCTAATCTTTGCTGCTCTTCTTGTCCTTCTGGCAGCCCTATTATACATATGTTACTTCATTTTGTGTTGTCCCAAAACTCCCTTAGGTTCTCCTTCTGCTTTTTAATTTTTTTCTGCAGTTGCTGTTCAGCTTGATCTTATTTATCTATCATATCTTCTAAGTCACGTATTCTGTTGTTGTCTGAAGCTAGCCACTAGTTTTATTAGATTGGGGCCTCTTTAGAGGGTCTCTGGAGCAGGTCAGTGTCAGATGCTGTTTGTGACTTGCCCTTAATACCGTTTTTGGAGCTATCAGTGATCCACAGCTTATGGCTCATTCTGCTCGGTTTGAGTGTTTGTAGAAAGGACCAAGCTGAGCACCCAGTTATGATTTTCCTCACCCAGGGCCCAGAAACAATTCAGAAAAAAACTTAAAAAAACCCAGAGATCTGCCTCTGTGTGCAGGCTGATTTTGTTTCAGGCACTTCATAAGCCTCAGGCTGTAGACTCCATATTGTGGGGCAAGAGAGTTTCTGATGGGTGAAGCAATTACTTACCCCAGGCAAAAGCTGTATTACTGAGAATGCTCTTCCTGAGAAATGTGGCTTCTGCAGTATGAGAAAATAACTCAGCAACAGGATTCTGGTGGCTGCCCTCTCAGATCTTTCTCTAGAGCCACAAAACCCAGACTTTCCTCATGCAACTCTAGTCCACTCTGCCCTTTCCCTGCTGGAGCCCAAGATGAGTGGCTGTTACAAAATTTAGTGCCACCCCCTATAAGAGGGGGGTTACTATATTTCTAGCACTCCCTCCCTGCTAGACAAAACCCCTGATACTTTTTATAGCCAAATGTTATGTGAGCACATTTCCCAGTTTTTGTGCTCTGATCTGGGAACAGGGTTTGGGGTTTTAACTCAAACTTCTCATGGGGAACACTCCACACCTGAGATATCCCTCCAGAACTTCAGTGCTACCTGTAGGAGACTAGCTAGCCCTCAAACACCTCCATCCTACCTATCAGTCTTAATGTGGCCATCTCTTTACATCCTTGACCATAAATATTTTCTCCGGCTACTGTTCAGCTGGTTATTCAGGATTATATTTTTTATATTTTAGTTATAAATCCAGTTTAATCCTGTGAGAATGTCAGTGTAGCTTTCACTTAATCTGCCACCATCTTGGAATCTCCCTAATTGGGTTTTTTATTGTATGTGGTTATCCTTAGGTTTATGGGGAAAAGTTACATATATACAGTATTTTTTTCTTTTTAGTACATCTGATCTCCATCCTCATTTGCAAGTTCAAACATTTATCCCCTCCCCTTTTATTTTTATTAAAATTTGTTAACATTAATATTATTGCAAGTATTGCCCTCTCCGACCTGCATTTTCTCAACTCCCTCCATCCCCACCTATCCCTCCCTTGGATTTCTCCAAACTATTTTCGATGTCCATGTAGTATGCATATAAATATATATTCTTTAGCTAATCCATCCACCTTCTTTATTTAGTCAACCCCAACACTTCCCTTCAGGCACTAGCCAGTTTGTTCCAAGTATCCATGCTTCTAGTTCTAATTTTTTCATCAGTTTATTTTGCTTATTATGTTCCATTTGTTAGTAAGATTATATAATATTTGTCTTTCTCTGACTAGCTTCTTTCACTTAGGGTAATACTCTCCAGTTACATCCATGCTGTCTCAAAGGATAAGAGATCTTTCTTTATTACAGCTACATAGTATTCCAATTTGTAAAGTATCATAGCTTTTTTTATCCACACATCTGCTGATGGGCACTTGAACTATTTCCAGATCTTGGCTATTGTAAATAATGCTATAATAAAAATATGGATACATATATTCTTTATGACTAGTGTTTTGGGATTATTATAATATATTTCCTAAAATTGAATTTCTGAGTCAAAAGGCAGTTCAGTTTATAATTTTTAAAGGAAATTCCATGCTGTTTTCCACAGTGGCTGCACCAATCTGCATTCCCAATAGTGTACAAGGGTTCCCTTTTCTAAACATCCTAGCCAGAACTTGTTTGTTGATTCATTGATATTAGCCATTCCAACAGGTGACACCTCATTGTAGTTTTTATTTGCAAAATCTGATGACTAGTGGCTTTGAGCATTTTTTCATATATCTCTTGGCCATCTGTATGTCCTCTTTAGAGAAATGTCTATTTAGGTCCTCTGTCCATTTTTAATTGGGTTATTTAACTTACTATTGAGTTATAGAAATTATTTACATATTTTGGAAATTAACCCCTTATTAAATACATCATTGGTTAATATGTTCTCCCATACAGTAAGTTCTCTTTCCAATTTTTAATTTTATTTTTTATATTTTTAAAAATATTTTTATTGATTTCAGAGAGGAAGAGAGATGGAGAGTTATAAACATGAATGATGAGAGAGAATCATAGACCAGCCTAATCATGCACACCACAAACTAGAAATTGAGTGAGCAACCTGGACATAGGCCCTGACAGTGAATCAAACCTTCAATTTCTGGTTCATAGGTCAATGCTCAACCACTGAGCCACACTGGCTGGGAAACATTTCTCTTTTTTTAAATAAATCCTTATTGTTCAGATTATTACAGTTGTTCTTCTTTTTACCCCCCATAGCTCCCCTTCACCTGGTTCCCACCCCACCCTCTGCCCTTAACCTCCCTCAATGTCCTCATCCACAGGTGTAAGATTTTTGTCCAATCTCTTCCCACACCCCCTTCCTCCCAGAGAATTGTCAGTCCACTCCTTTTCTATGCTCCTGATTCTATTATATTCACCATTTTATTCTGTTCATCATATTTTTATTCACTTGATTTTTAGATTCACTTGTTTATAGATATGAATTAGTTGTCACTTTGTTGTTCCTAATTTTGATATTTACCTTTTTCTTCTTCTTCCTCTTCTTAAAGAATACCTTTCAGCATTTCATATAATCCTGGTTTGGTAGTGATGAATTCCTTTAGCTTTTTCTTATCTGTGAAGCTCTTTATCTGACCTTCAATTCTAAATGATAGATTTGCTGGGTAGAGTAATCTTGGTTGTAGGTTCTTGCTATTCATTACTTTGAATATTTCTTGCCACTCCCGTCTGGCCTGCATAGTTTCTGTTGAAAAATCAGCTGACAGTCGTATGGGTACTCCCTTGTAGGTAACCAACTGTTTTTCTCTTGCTGCTTTAAAGATTTTGTCTTTTGCCCTTGGCATTTTAATTATGATGTATCTTGGTGTGGTTCTCTTTGGATTCCTCTTGTTTGGGGTTCTCTGTGCTTCCTGGACTTGTAAGTCTATTTCTTTCACCAGGTGGGGGAATTTTTCTGTCACTATTTCTTCAAATAGATTTTCAATATCTTACTCACTCTCTTTTTCTGGCACCCCCAAAATTCTGATGTTGCTACACTTAAAGTTGTCCCAGAGGCTCCTTACGCTATCTTCATATTTTTGGATTCTTTTTTATTTTTGCTTTTCTAGTTGGGTGCATTTTGCTTCATTGTATTTCAAATCTTTGACTTGATTTTTGGCATCCTCTAGTATCTTGTTGGATCTATGTGTATTATTCTTTATTTCAGTCAGTGTATGCTTAATTTCTAGTTGGTCCTTTTTCATATCCTTGAGGGTCTCACTAAATTTCTCAGAGGTTTCTAGAATATTCTTGAGTAATCTTATAACTATGGTTATGAACTCTATACTGTAGTTTGCTTTCCTCCATTTCTTTCATTTGTGACCTCTTTCTTCGTCTCCACATTTTGGCTGCTTCCTTGTGTTGATAGAATGGCTTTGTGTGCTAGATGTCCTATAGGGCCCAGTGGATCAGCCTCCCTAATTACCTGAGGTGGACACTCTTGGTGCACCTCTTTGTGGGCTGTGTACACAGTCTTGTTGTAGTTAAGCCTTGATTGTTGTTGACATCACTGGGAGGAAATGACTTCCAGGCCAATTGGCTGGGAGGATCAGTTGTGTCTATTATGAGAGAATTTCTGTGCTGGAGACACCCTTATGGGACAAAACTTGCTTTAGTGTGGCTTTGGTGCTCACTGAGTCTGCCCCTTGAGTGTGTCTCTTATGGATCTGAAGAGTTGTAATCTAGATGGTCTCACTCTGACCACTGGGTACACTGGATCTTGGATCTCTAAGGAGGTGCAAAGTCAGCCACTGCCTGAGGCCACCCAGCAGGAGCTACAGAGAGATCTTCAGATTCCTCCTCTTTGTTTGGGGTTTGGAGGTGACCATATGAGGCGAGCTGTGAAGCAGTGCATGCTCCTGTGGAGCCTTGGACCTTCTTTTGGAGTCTCTGGGGATCTCTGACCCAGATGCAGTATATTAGGTTTTGGATTGCAAAGGGCCAAGCCATTCAGATGCAAAAAGCTTCTGTGCACAGCCTGGGTGGTGGTGTAAATTGGATGGGATGGGGTCTCAGGGAATCACTAAGAAGAAGCAAATAGCAATGGCTGACCATAAGTCCTGCTCCAAAGAGGTCCCTGGTCTCTGTGTCCCTCAGCACTGTGCAGGAACAATGATTGCTGCAAGCACCTCTAAGAGAAAGCTGCCTTCATGTTCTGGGCCAATGCCAGACAGTCTAGTTTCTCTCCATATGAGTCTGGGTCCCCAGAGTCTCACCTGGAACTGGAGTTCAGAGCAGTCAGGAGCTGTGTCCCCTTCCCATTTGAAAAAGACAACAGTGTACTTAGTTGCCAGCCCCTTTCCACGCATGCCTCCATACCTCCACACTTCCCTCTTGTGCCTCCACACCTCCTCTGAGTCTCAGTGTGCTTTTGTCTTTCCTTCTAGTTTTAGAATTTCCACTCAGCCAGCCTTCCAGTGGTTCTGGATATCTGTTTTGTCTTTTAGTTGTAGTTTTGAAGTGGTTGTGTGAGGCAGCAGGTTCAGCTGTTCACCTATGCTGCCATCTTGGTTTCTCCTTTCTTTCCATTTAAAAAAATATAGATAGATGATAGATGATAGCTAGCTAGCTAGATAGATGATAGATTTCAGAGAGAAAAATAGATGAATAGAGATCTAGAAACATCAGTAAAGAGAGAGAACCATTAACTGGCTGACTTATGCATGTCCTTCTCTGGGGGTTAAGGCTGCAACCAGGGCATAATCACTGACCAGGAATTGAACTATGACCTCCTGTTTCATAATTCAACACTCGACCACTGAACCATACCAGCTGGTGTTTTTTTCACTTTTCTGATTATTTCTTTTGCTATGCAAAAGCTGTTTAGCTTGCTGTAGTCCCATTTGTTTATCATTTCCTGAGTTGCCCTCAGAGACATGTCATCAAAAATATTGCTGAGAGTGATGTCTGATATTTTGTCCTCTATGTTTTCTTCAAGGATTTTTATGATTTTATGGCTTATATTTAAGTCTTTTATCCATTTTTAGTTCATTCTTGTGTATCATATACTGTATGTTGGTGGTTTAATGTCATTCTTTTGCATGTTCCTGTCCAATTTTCCCAACACTATTTATTGAAGAGATGGTCTTTACTCCATTTTATGCTCTTGCATCCTTTGTCAAATATGAATTAATAATAGAGGCATGGGTTGATTTCTGGGTTCTCTGTTGTATTCCATTATTCTATATACCTGTTCTTATGCAAGTACCAGGCTGCTGTTATTACAATAGCCTTATATTATAGTTTGATTTCTGGTATTGTGTTTCCTCCAACTTTATTCTTTTTTCTGATGATTTATATGGCTATTTGGGGTCTTTTTTGTTTGTTCCATATAAATTTTTGGAATATTTGTTTCAGGTCTGTGAACTATGCCATTGGTATTTTTTTAAAAATCTTTATTGTTCAGTTTATTAATTATATTGTTCCCTTTTTTCCCCCTATATTTCCCCTCCACCTGGTACCCATCCCACCCTCCACCCTCACCCCCCTCCACTGTCCTCTCCCATAGTTGCATGATTTTTGTCCAGTCTCTTGCTGCACTTCACACACCCCCTTTCTCCCCAAGAGTTGTCAGTCCATTCCCTCTCTATGTCCTTGATTCTGTTACATTCACCAGTTTATCCTGTTCATCAGCTTATTAATTCACTTGATTTTTAGATTCATTTGTTGATAGATGTGTATTTGTTGTTCCTAGTTTACACTTTTATCTTTTTCTTCTTCCTCTTCTTAAGGAATATCTTTCAGCATTTCATATAATATTGGTTTGGTGGTGATGAACTCCTTTAGCTTTTTCTTATCTGAGAAGCACTTTATCTGGCCTTCAATTCTGAATGATAGCTTTGCTGGATAGAGTAATCTTGGTTGTAGATTCTTGCTGTTCATCACTTTGAATATTTCTTGCCACTCCCGTCTGGCCTGCATAGTTTCTGTTGAGAAATCCACTGACAATCGTATGGGTGCTCCCTTATAGGTAACCAACTGTTTCTCTCTTGCTGCTTTTAATATTCTCTCTTTGTCTTTTGCTCTTGGCATTTTAATTATGATGTGCCTTGGTGTGGTCCTCTTAGGGTTCCTATATATTGGGGTTCGGTGCGCTTCTTAGACTCCTAAGTCAATTTCTTTCACCAGGTGGGGGAAGTTTTCGGTCACTATTTCTTCAAATAGGTTTTCATTGTCTTGGTCTCTATTTTTCTGGAACCCCTATAATTCGGATGTTGGTATGCTTAAGGTTGTCCCAGAGGCCCCTTACACTATCTTCAATTTTTTGGATTCTTTTGGTTACTTGCTTTTTCAGCTGAGTGGATTTTGCTTCTTTGTATTCCAAATCTTTAACTTGGTTCTTGGGGTGCTCCAGAGCACTTTTAGGTCTTTGTATAATATTTTTTATTTCAGTCAGTGTATGCTTAATTTCTGGTTGGTCCTTTTTCATATCCTTGAGAGTCTCCTTTATATCCTTGAGAGTCTCCTTCATTTCCACGTTGGTCTTGATCATTTCCTTGCAGGTCTCGTTCATATCCTTGAGGGTCTTGTTCATTTCCTTGCAGGACTCATTGATTTCCACGTTGGTCTTGATCATTTCCTTTGTGGTCTTGCTTATTTCCTTATAGGCCTCGACCTTTTGTTGGAGCCTCTTAAAAAACCCTATAACCGTGCTTCTGAATTCCATGTCCAGTCGTTTTTTTTTTCCTCCATTTCTTTCACATCTGATTTCTTTCCATGTCTCTGCATGGTGGCTGCTTCCCTGAGTTGGTCAATTAGCTTTGTGTGGTAGACTTCCTACTAGGGACAGTGGCTCAGCCTCCCCAGTTACCTGAGGTGGATATGGGTTGCACAGTCTTGCTGAAGTTAAGCTCAGTTAATCGTTGTTAGCACTTGGAGGGGTTGACCTCCAGATCAATTGTCTGTGAAGCTCAGCTGTGCTCAGGTTGGATGGGCGGGGTCTCCAGGCCAAGCAGACAGCGTTAGCTCCGCCCTCTGCAGCCCCAGGGACTCTGTGCTGTGGGCAATGGCCGCTAGCACCTCTGAGAGAGAGTCGCTCCACCAGCTGCCGGGGAATTCAGACTCTCCCCAAATGAGTCTGCATGCCCAATGTCCCACCCAGGGTCGTAAAACAAAGCAGTCTGACGGTTTTCTAAATGAGAGAGCAAGTTGCAGATCACTCTCTGCACGGTTACGCAGCTGAGCTGTTCGCACAAACTGCCTTCTCTGCAAGCTGGCAGATCCCTGCAGCACCCGAGCTTTGGCGTGCCCTCCCACTGTCCAGTTTTCACCCCGTATGATAGTGGGTTCCCTGGACTTCGCCCAGAGCTGGAGAATCAGTCCAGTGGGACGTCTTTGTCTCCCCGTTCGACAAAACTGGCCGGTTTTCATCCGCCCGCCCTCTCCGCGGCGCACACTCCAAACCTCTCTCTGTGCGCGAATCTTTCAACGCTGTCCGGCACTGCCGCTCCTCCAAGTCACAGTGTCTTATCTTCACTTTTATTTGGGGAATTTTTACTCGGCGAGCTTTTTGGTGATTCTGGAAGGTGTTTGTTCTTTCGTTAAGTTATAGTATTAAAATTGTTGAGTATGACGGCAAGATAGGTTTTTTACCTATGCCGCCATCTTGATTCTGCCATTGGTATTTTAATAGAATTGCATTTAATCTATAGATTGCTTTAGGTAGTATGAATATTTTAATGATGGTAATTCCACCAATCCATGAACATGGGATAGGCTTCCATTTAATTGCAGCTTCCTTAATTTCATTCTTCAATGATACATAATTCTTCCAGTACAGCTCTTTTATCTTCTTAGTTAAATTTATTCCTAGGAACCATTCTTTTGGTGTGTTTTTTTACCTACAATAGTAAATGCAGTTGTTTTCTTATTTGCTATTTCTGATTGTTTATGTTTGGTATATAAAAATGTCATTTAATTCTGCATGTTAAATTTTTATCCTGTAACTTTGTCAAATTAATTTATTAGATCTAGTAATTTTTGGTGGAGTCTTTAGGGTTTTCTATGTACAATATCATATCATCCTAAATAATAATCCTATATAATAAAAGTGTAATATGCAAATTGACCAAACAGCAGAACGACTGATCACTATGCTGTGCACTGACCACTAGGGAGCAGAAGGTCAACACAGGAGCTTCCCCCTGGTGGTCAGTGTGCTCCCACCAGGGAGATTCTCTGCAGCAAAGCTAAAGATGTCTGACTGACAGCTTGGAGCAAGCCTAAGCCATCACCAGTCAGATATCCTCCAAGGGCTCTCAAACTGCGAAAGGGCACAAGCTGGGCTGAGGAACCCACCCCACTCCTGCCTGAGTGCACAAACATCATGCATCAGGCCTATAGTATACAAATAAGGACAGTTTTACTTCCTCCTTTCCAATTTGGATGCTTTTTATTTTTTTTTTCTCTGAGTGCTGTAGCTAGGATTTCCAGTACTATCTATATATATAAAAGGCTAAGTGACTGTCCAACTGTCTGACAAACCAACCAGCTGGTACATATGATGGACACTGGCAATTTAAAAATAAACATTGACTCACATGTGCATGATACATATAAAGTTCGTGCTGGTGCCAATCACACATGTGTTTCAATCTATCATTGTCGATCATGAGTTTGGTTGTTTTTGTTGACATTTGGAAGTGGAAAGAAAATGGCATCATTGGCAAAATATGTCTGAAGACCATTTATTAACACTGCTATTATAGAGAAAGGGTAAATAGAGATATTATAATATTTCTTCTAATTAATTTCCTTTCAACATTCATGAATCCATGCACTGGGCCACTAGTCCTAACTAATAAAAGAGTAATATGCAAATTTGACCATATCTTCACTACACCCACAGCCATGCCCACAGCCATGCCCTCCAGCCAATCAGGAGCAGGTGATGCAAATAAATCCCAAACAAGATGGCTGCTGCCACTGAGAGCAGGAGGAAGGCTTGGGTTTCCCCAGCAACAGAGGAAGCCAAGTTTTTCACCTGCCTTTGCCAGCCTAGGCCTCCACTCTAGGCTACAAAGTTTCAATTATAAAAGATACAGAAATGGCGGCAGCCACTGAGCTGGAGAGAACAGAGGCTTGTGTTTCCCTGGCAATGGAGGAAGCCAAGCTTTCTGCCTACTGTTGTTAGCCTAGGCCGCCACTATAGGCTACAAAGTTTCAAACAGAAATGGCTGTTGCCACTGAGTGAACAGAAGACTTGGCTCCATTGCAGGCTACAAAGTTTCAATTGTAGACATAAATTAATCCCAGATCCCAGGGCCTCCACTTGGGTCACTGGGGGGCATGGCCAGCCTGCAAACCTCCACAGACCCCTCGCCCAGGCTGCCCTTTGCCCCAAGGGAACCCCCACTGGGACACCCTTCAGGAAAAACCAGCTGGCCTCACCCATGCACCAGGCCTCTATCCTATCTAATAAAAGAGTAATTTGCAGATTGACTATCAGTTCAACACACAAGAGGGCTGCCCCCATGTGGACACAGGATGGCCACCACAAGATGGCCATCAGGGGAGGGCCATTGGAAGGTTCCAGGCTCTGCAAGAGAGGGCAGTTTTGGGCGATCAAGCTAGCAGGGGAGGGCAGTTGGGAGGGACCAGGCCTGCAAGGGAGGGCAGTTTGGGGCAATCAAGTCTGCAGGGGAGGGCAGTTGGGGGCAAACAGGCTGGCAGGGGAGCAGTTAGACATCAATTAGGCTGGTAGGGGAGTGGTTAGGGGTGATCAGGCTGGCAGGCAGAAGCAGTTAGGGGCAATCAGGGTTCAGGCAGGTGAACAATTTGGAGCTAGCAGTTCTGGATTGTGAGAAGGATGTCCGACTGCCCATTTAGGCCCAATCACAGTAGGATTGGGCCTAAACAGGCAGTCGGACATCCCTCCAGGGCTCCCAGATTGGAGAGGATGCAGGCTGGGCTAAGGGACATTCCCCGCCCCCATGCACGAATTCCATGCACTAGGCCTCTAGTGTTTAATAACAGTGCTAAAAGCATAACATCCTGCCTTAGTCAGTTTGGCTCAATGGATATATCATTGGACTGGAGACTGAATGGTTCTGGGTTGGATTCAGGGCAAGGGCACAAGCCTGGGTGGCAGGCTCAATCCCTAGTGTGGGATGTGCAGGAGGCAGCAAATCAACAATTCTCCCTCACCATTGATGTTTCCATCTCTTTCTCTCTCTTTCTCTATGAAATCAATAAAAATATTTTTAAAAAGCAAACTTCCTTATCTTGTTCCTGATCTTAAGGAAAACACTTTCAGTTTTTGTCCATTGAGTATGATGTTGGCTGTAGATTTGTCATATATGGGCTCCATTGTTTTGAAGTATAATTCTTCTATTTTCACTTTGCTGAGAGTTTTTACCCAAAATGTGTGCTGGTTTTTATCAAAAGCTTTTTCTGCATCTATTGATGTTGCCATGGAATTTTAATCTTTTGTTTTAGTTATGTGATGTATCACATTAATTGATTTTGTAAACATTGTACCAACTTTGCAGCCCCAGAATAAATCCCACTTAATCATGGTGTGTGATTTTTTTTATGTGTAGCTGTATCTGATTTGCTAATATTTTAAGGAGGATTTTAGTATCTATATTCCTCAGGTATATTGGAATATAATGTTCTTTCTTTGTTGTGCATTTATCTACTTTTGTTGTTAGGATAATATTGGATTCATAAAAATAGCTTAGAAATTTTCCTTCCTCTTGATGTTTGTGGAATAGATTTTGGATGATAGGTATTACTTCTTTGAGTGTTTAATAATATTCATCTGTGAATCTATCCTGTCCAGTGTTGTTGTTTGCTTAAAGTTTTTAAATTATTGCTTCAATTTAACTAGTTGTTATTTCTCTATTCATGTGTTCTGATTCTTCCTGATTTAGTTTTACAATATTTTATTTTTCTAGGCATTTGTTCATTTCACCCAGGTTGTCTATTTTTTTGGCATATCATTGTTCATATTTTCTTACAATCATTTGCATTTCTCAGATGTCTGCAGTTAACTCTTCTTTTCCATTTCTGATTATATTTATTTGGGTCAGCTCTCTTTGTTTCTTAGTGAGTTTGGTTAATAGCTTATCAGTCTTGTTTATCCTTTCAAATAATCAGCTTTTTGTTTCATTGATCTTTTGTACTATTTTGTTTGTTTCTATGTCATTTTTTCTGCTCTGATCTTTTCTTCAAATCTTTTTGGTTGAAAGTATTGCAGATGTCACATTTTTATCCCCATTGACCCCTTCCTGCCTGCACCTGTCCCCCACCATAGGCCTTCACCACACTATTGTCTGTCTATAGGTTATGCATAGGTGCATATAAGTTCTTTGGTCAATCTCTTCCCACCCATATCCCCCCACCTTTCCTGAAATTCCAGACTCTTTTCAAACATGTTTCTGTGTTTCTGGATCTATTTTGTTCATTAGTTTATTTTGTTTATTCCATAAATAAGTGAGATAGTGTAATACTTGTCTTTCTCTAATTTATTTCACTTAGCATAATACTCTTCAGGTCTCTCCATGCTATCACAAAGGGTAAGAGATACTTCCTTTTTACTGTTTCATGGTATTCATTGGTGTAAAGGTTACGTGGCTATTTTATCCATTCTTCTACTGATGGGCTCTTGGGCTGTTTCCAGATCTTAGCTGTTGTAAATTGTGCTGCAATGAACATAGGGGTGCATTTATTCTTTCTGATTGGTGTTTTAGGTTACTTAGGATATATTCCTAGAAGTGGGATTACTGGGTCAAATGGCAGTTCCATATTTAATTTTTTGAGGAAACTCCATACTCTTTTCCATAATTGTTGTTGTGCCAATCTGCATTCCCACCAACAGTTTGCTAAGGTTCCCTTTTCTTCACATCCTCACCTGCATGTTTCATTAGTTCTTATGTTGGTAGTAACCATTCTGACAGGTGTAATGTGGTACCTTATTGTCATTTTAATTTGCATCTTTTGGATGATTGGTAAATTGAGCATTTTAATGTGTCTCTTAGCCTTTGTATGTCCACGTTGGAGATGTATCTATTTAGATCCTTTGCCCATTATTTAATTGGATTGTCTCCCTTTTGTTAAGTTGTATGAGATCCTTATATATTTTGGATATTAACCCTTTATGGGATTTACAAGAGACCTGGTGCATGAAATTTGTGCATGTGTAGGGTCCCTAGGCCTGGCCGGTGATCAGGGCTGATCTGTGGGGCAACCAATGGGGTGATCAAGGGGCCCCCATGGGCCCTCATATTGGCCATCCTGGTACCACTGCTTGCCAGCCCCACCCCAATCACTGCCACCAGTCACCTCCCTGTGCAGGAAGCAAGCAGTGGGGTTATTAGGGGGGCCTCTGCTGGCACCCACCTTAGTTGGACTTGAGCCTGCAGGCTGGGAAGCTCTTATTTTGAGCATCTGCCCCCTTGCAGTCAGTGCATGTCATAGTTACTGGTCATTTCACTGGTCATTCTGCAGTTCAGTCAATTTGCATATTAGACATTCATTATATACTAGTGTTAGAAATAAGGTGAGCTCCCAAAGTCAGGGATTCTAGTAGAATACAAAATACTCAGGAGCCAGGCATCAAGGAAAACATATTTACGTAGAAGGGTGCACACACATGGTCTGGAAGCGTGTGCATACCAAGCAGACTGTTTGCTTGGCTTTATAATCCCTGATGCATGTGACCTGTCCTTTGCTCTTGATTGGAACTCAGGCGCACAGTCTTTCACGATTGGCTAATTCAAAGGGAGGGATTGACCTTTGCAATTTCAAGATGGTGGCCCCCAGGTGAGTTACATGCCATGTGGCCAACATGGTGGCTTCCAAGTCACACAGTCCAAAATGGCGGCTGTCTAAACTGTTCTTTGACAGAGAAGATGGCTTGTTTATTCTCACAATCCCCCCCTTTTCTTTATTTAAACTCTTTTCTTCAAACTCGGATGACATTCATTGACTTTCATGCTCTGCAGTGTCTAGGAGGAGATTAATTTGCTGTTTGGTCAATGTGGTTTCAATTAACCCTTGGATAAGACATGGGATGATGTGACATCCCATCATTGTAGTTCCTACTCAAAGGGGTGAAGTGGACTCCATTGCTCTAGTGCCTCAGAGAAAGGACCTCAATCCCAGGCTCAGCCCACTCATCACTAAAACTGCCAGTGCCTTAGGCTCAGTGATGGTCTGTCTGCTGTGTTTTCAGGGATGAATGCACAGCACTGGCCCCAACATTACATATCTTCCTCTTTATTCTTTATGTTCTCCCAGGGCACCCTGCTGCTGGCATCTAGCTGTTCACTATACTTTAGCTGCATCTTAAGCCTAGTTAACAAGCCTTTGCTGGTTCTAGAAAATATAACTAATCTACCACATTCTTGTTCACAGTGGGCCACCAACACAGGACAGACTCAAACCCTGCATCAATCTGATTTCTAGCCTTAAACTCCTTGGCACTCCTCCTGGAACCCCAATGTGTGTATATGGGGATCAAAGGAACCCCCTAGACTCTCTTTTCTCTCCCTAGTCTGTCTGTCCATTGAAAAAGGCTTATGAAAGGGATAGTCAATTGTATCAGAGTGCAAGGTCCACTCCATTTTCTGGGCAAGGCCACAAGTCCCCCATGACACCATCAGACATTAGCACAGGGTATGACAGTGCAGCACGATGGGCTTCTGAGGATACTTGGCCATTTACACATCCGGATACTTTCCTCATAAACTCTGAGCACTGTACCCCTCCTTGAGAAGCAGGAGATATAATTTACGTCGGAGGATGGGCCAGGTTGTTGTCCTAGCTCTTTACCTCTGTTGAATGGGAACAACAGAGCGAGAGTCTTACAGGAAGCATTGCCCCAGATGGTTTCCTCCTGATACAAGCCAAGCACACATTCCATCCCATTACTGTCCGAGGTCCAACCAAATGGGAATGGGACCACTTGGGTCTCTAGCCTTCCTGCCACGCAAGCGTAACAGTCACTTTTATTTAGAGTGTGTACAGAATATTTAATCCATTCTACCCAGGCATTCGTTCCCTTATACCCTACTTCAATTTGCATGGTGGTGGCAGTGGCCTAGGGGATCTTGTCTGTGACATCTACTCCTAAATATAGTCCTAGCTAATCTTTTGACCTAAAGGCTGAAATATCCAAGTCATTCAAGTTATCTATAACCAATAACTTAACTGGGTAAGCATGATCCAGATTGTACATATTTCTCCATCCCACATTGTAAGCCCCTGCAATTTGCCAGATTGCTTAAGCAAATAGAGCCCAGTACATGATGGTTATTAAGACAGCTCACAGTTTTTAGCATCACTTTCAAGGGGATATGTCCTAGTATGGCTGTTCAAGTTGAGGTGCGTCCACTCTTAACCCATGTGTGATGGGTCCAACCTCGCTCTGCAGTCCAAACAGCAGTCTCTGTAGTAAGCAAGATAAGTAAGGTCCTACCCAGAAGGGTTCCAACTTGCTTCCCTTCCAAACCTTGATTAGAAGAAACGTAGTCTTCCGATTGATGGTGATGAACGGAAACTCCAAAGGGCCTTGGGTCAGGAGGCCTTCTAAGCTGAGAGAGATTAACATAGAAGAGATACCTAGTACACAGTTCATAAGAAATTGGTCCCTAGTCTCCATTGTAGGAAGATCTTGAGGCATTCCAGGGCCTATTGGAATCACCAATGGCCAACTCTAGGTTAAAAAATAAACTTTTCTTAAAATTCAAACCCTAAGAAGGTTGTCAAACTTAATTTTACCAAAAATTTTATATTAAAGTGTATTAGACAGGAACATAGGTCAGCAAACTTCAGTTCCTATCATTAAAAGATAAAGATAATATTTTATTAAATATCTGATAAATATAACATAATTATTTTACTAGAAAAGAACTGACCAAAAGAAGGCTTATTTTCTAACTTCATTTGTCCTTGAGTGTGGACAACAAATGACACTAATTGGAATTCTCCCATCAGTCTTCCTGAGTACTTTAGCATAAGTTATTTGCCCTCTGCAAAATGCAAATCATTGACTCTTAAGTGTCCTTGGTTTAGGAAAGACAGAGTTTTCTAGATGGTTGCAAATTGCTGTTTTAATATTTCAGTTTCCCTGCTCTGTCCTGGCTTACTGAGCCTGTATCATTTAATCATTTTCCTTTTAACATTTCTTTTTTTATAAACTTCTTATGATTTCCACAGACATTTTTACAACTTTCAAAAACATTTTTACAATTTCCAGAAATAACCACCTTTATAAACCACCTTCTTTTTCCTTCAAAATACATATCCATGCCTCAGTCCTTCCATTAAGCATCTCCATTCCGATATTCTTTCTTTCTGTCATAACATCAGCAATTTGTACAGACCTTTTTTTTATTAGAATTTTTCATTCTTAGAAACCTTAACTTTTCAATAATTTACAAAAAGTAAAAATCCAGCATTTCTTAGATTAACATTTATCAACACACTTTTTGTAATTATTCTAAAAGACATTAATTAAATTTAAACCAGTTTTTAATATTAAAAATTTGTTTCAGACCAATTAATCCTCTTTTTAGACCAATAAAATATTATATTCCAAATGAAATTTTACCACACATATTACACATAAAGACTACAATATATTTTGAACTAATTTTCAAGAGAAATTACAAGATTTTTCTCAAAAATGAATTTTTATACTTAATGCATTTTTACACCCATATAATTTCTCCCAACCTAATTTGAACTTTTAAACTCTTAGAAGCCTCAAATTTTAGGTGGCAAGTAAAATACTTAGCATTTCTCAGATTAGTAATACACTTATATTTTAAGTATATATCGCAAATAAAATATAAGACACATTTAATTAATAGATTCATATCTATCATCTAGATTTTTCATGAAGCAAACATATTAATATTTCATTTTCAAATACCTAAATATTTAAAAAAATTATTATTTATTTCAGCAAACTCCAAAGTTTTAAGTTACCAAGGACTTTGGAAAATTATGTATTAACTGCTACATTCTTTCTTAGAAATACATCATCTAAGGTTAGTGCTGCCACTTCTGTTTCTAGCCCCTCTGTGCAGCCTTTCCCTAGGCCACTTTCTTGAGATGTAAGGCCACCTATTGGTGACCAAATGTAATTTCTAATATTTCTTGGCCCAACAGGTCCTCAGGGTCTGGTCCAGAGTACCTTCTCATTTGATCTTTTAGTCTTGGTAAATTTAGAAGACCTTTCTTTGCCTTGTTGAATATTAAAGGCTTTATTTAGGTTCTGAAACTGGGAACTGCTTTCCTAATTCCTTTAATGATTAGCTCCCTAAGGTTTCTCAGGTGCCCTCTATGGTCCATGTTGTTAAGTTCCCAATGAGGCTCCCGGGTTTGAAAATTTTACATCTGCTGGAAGCATACCACCGCTAGCCATGTGCTCCCTTGCCCAGACAGCCATAGCTTATTTTCAAATCACTCCCCCTTCTTTTAGTCTAGCTAGTCAGCTGGGTCTTCCAGCAGCATTTTCAACTCTTTATTTTTTTTACTGCTCCAACTCCTTTCACAGCCTAGAAAAGCTGGTTTCTGGTGGTACAGTGACCTCATGGCAACTGGAGCCTTATCAAGATAGCTCTACTCCCAAGGGGGAGGCTGGGATTGTAAATTGCCATCTTGGATTTTCCTTCAGATGGTTCCTGGGTCGCATAGGGTGTCTGTCCACCCTTGTTCTCTTTTTGGCTTCTCTTCCTTTACTAACAGGGGTAACTCAATGTGAAAGTATCATGCTATTTTAATTATGCTATTAATTATGATTGTCCTTTCTAATCAAAGAAAGGACACAGTAATCTGGCTGGGAGTCCTATGCCTCAGGACCACCCTTGGAATGCAGTCCATCCTCATTCAAGAACCGCCAATTCTCTTGCTGCTGTGCCCCCAGGATCAGCCTTAGTTCCCCGCCTGAGCTGTCCTACGTGGGTTTGTGATGTCACAAGCGGGCACCAGCCACCAGCTTCCCATCCTGGTCTCGTTCTGGCCTCGTTCTGGTTCCATTCTAGTCCCATCCAAGTTAATACCAATGCTGACAACTGGATGTTTAATGGACATGATGCTGGGCGGGTTTTGCAAATTTCTCCACCCTTCCCAGTTCTGCAAGCACCCAAGTGCCACCTTCCATTCTGCCGCTTGGAAACTTTCCTCTTTTCAGAAATTTCACTAGCTAAGTAAACAAATTAAACAAACAAACAAACAAAAACAACAACAACCCAGACATAAAACATAAATACACTCTCATACAGCCACGCACAGCACTAAAAGTTTACACCAAGAGCAATGTCTCTGTCCCTGGTTCAGGAACTTGCCTCCCCAGAACCTCAGCATTCTCCCAATGGACTATTTCAGGGGAATGTATTCCCTAGGCCTAGAATTTCTGTTTTCCAGCCTCGGCAGGTCCCTTGTGACTATGTACTCAACCCCCATGTTGGAGGTTTCTTGTACTCCTCGAGATCTGCTTCATCTCTCTGTGGCAGCTTCCCTCGCAGAAGAACAGAACCACAGATCAGAACTCCACATTCACTTTATGTCCAACACATATCCCAGTCACATATACCCGACCTCTGAGGACACTCAATCACCAAAGTAGTACTCAGTCCAATTCCTATCTTGGCTCATGCATGAGGTTACCTGATTGCTGCAGGTCTTGCTTGGGCCCTTCCTGCATTGCTGGCTGACTCTCAATCCCAAGCTCGTAGTCAGCCCAGGGATAATGGCTGTCCTTCCTCACCGAGGCTGCTACAACTTGGCAGCAGGGTGCACTGCCTCAGGAGAGGGGTCCACTTACCCTGTGGTGACAGGTGGTATCCCGGATGCACCCCCAAATTGTTAGAAATGAGGCAAGCCCCTCAAGTCAGGGGTTCTGGTAGAATACAAAACACTCAGGAGCCAGGCAGCAAGGCAAACATATTTACTTCTACATAGGAGGGTGCACACACATGGTTTGGAAACTCATGCACACCGAGCATACAGTCTGCTCAGCTTTATAATCCCTGATGCACGTGACCTGTCCTTTGCTCTTGATTGGAGCTCAGGTGCACAGTCTTTTGCAATTGGCTAATTCAAAGGGAGGGGTTGGCCTTTATGATTTCAAGATGGCAGCCCCCAAGTCAGTTACATGCCATGTGGCTAACATGGTGGCTGCCAAGTCACACAGTCCAAAATGGCAGCTGTCTAAATTGTTCTTTGACATAAAACATGGCTTGTTTATTTTCACACTAGTGACCTTGTGCATGAAATTCGTGCACATTAAAAGGAGATTAGAGAAAATAATTTAATGTTGCTATTTGCCCTTTCTTTATAATAGAAGTGTCAGAGATTAAATAAAAGTAGTCAAATGTATATGAAAATTTTCCTCCTGTCAGAGTCTGTGGCTCATCATGGAACCCAGAGTCAAGTCTCTACCCACCCACATGCACCTCAAAATCACATGAGCTCCAGATCCAGCTGCTTCTCCCCCCCCCCCCCCAATTAGGCTAGATCCAGACCTGGCGAGTCCCATCCTTGTCAAGCCTTGCCAGGCAGGGGGCATAGCCTCAGGTTCCCTGGCTCAGTGTCAGGATGGGGGTGTGGCCTGAGGTCCCCCAGCTCAGACCCGGGCAGAGGATGTGCCTTGAGGTCCTCCGCCAAGCCCTGCCAGGTGGGGGACATGGCATGAGACCTCCTGTCAAGCCCTACTGGATGCGAGGCATGGCCTGAGGTCCCCTATCCAGCCCCACCAGGCAGGGGGTGCAGCCTCAGATCCCCTGGCCCAGCACCGGGAGGAGGGAAAAGCCTCAGGTCCCCCATCAAGCCCCACCAGCAAGGGGGTACAGCCTCAGGTCCGCCATCAAGCCCTGCTGGGTGGAGGCGTGGCCTGAGTTCTCCTGACCAAGCACAGGGGGTGCAACTTGAGGTTCCGCATCAAGCACCACTGGGTCGGGGGCACAGCCTGAGGTCTCCTATCAAGCCCAACCAGGCAGGAGGGCACAGGCTCAGGTCCCCTGGCCCAGTGCTGGGGCAGGGGTCATGGCCTGAGGTCACCTGTCAAGCCCTACCTGGTGGGGGGGTATGGCCTGAGGTCCCCTGGTGGGGGTGTGGCCCGAGGCCTGGTGCTGGGGCGAGGGGAGCAGTCTAAGGTCCCCTAGCCCAGCACCAGGATGGGAAGCACACTTTGAGAGCCCATGTCAAGCCCTATCAGGTGGGGGGCATGGCCTGAAGTTCTCTGTCAAGCCCCACTTAGTGGAGAACATGGCCTGAGGTCCCTGTCAAGCCCCACAGAGGTGGGAAGGGCGTAGCTTCAAGTCCCTGCTGATTGCTTGTCAAGGCTCCTTATGGGAACTTGGCCTCAGCTGTGGGTGCAGCCATCTTTGTGATGGAGTGAAAGTCAATTAGCATATTCCCTCTTTATTAGATAGGATAATTGCCAAATATGTTCTCCCATATAGCGGGTTCCCTTTTAGTTTTGTTAATTTTTTTCAAAAGCTTTTTGTTTTGATTTAGTCCTATTTGTTTATTTTCTTTTTGCTCTGATTTTTATTGTTTCCTTCCTTCTACTTACTTCAGCTTTTCCTGATGTTCTTTTTCCAGTTCTTTAAACGTAGGATTAAATTGTTTACTAGATATTTATTTTTATTTTATTTTTTGCTTCTTGAGGTAAGCCTATAATACTATAAATTGCCCTCTCATGATTATTTTGCTGTGTCCCATGGATTTTGCATGATTGTGTGTTCAGTTTTGTTTGTTTCCAGGTAATTTTTTATTGTTAATCCTCACCTAGGGATATTTTCCCCTGATTTTTAGGGAGAGTGGAAGAGAGAGGGAAAGACAGTGAGAAACATTGATGTGAGAGAAACACATTTATTAATTGCCTCCTGCATGATCCCTGACCAGGCTCTGAACCAGGGAAGAGCCTGAAACCAAGGTACGTGCCCTTTATTGGAATAAAACCCAAGACCTTTTGGTCCACAGGCTACCACTCTATCCACTGAGCCAAACCAGCTAGGGATCCAGGTAGTTTTTTTATTTCTTCCTTGATATCATTGATAATGCTTGCATTGTTTAATAACATGCTATTTAGCCCCCATGTGTTTGAATATTTTTAAAGTTTTTTATTGCAGTTGATTTCCAGTTTCATGCTATTGTGGTCAGAGAATGCTTGATATGATTTCAATCTTCTTAAATTTATTGAGACTTCTTTTATGCCATAACATGTTGCATATCTTTGCGAATGTTCTCTATGTACTTGAGAAGAATGTATATTCTGCTGACTTGAGATGAAATGTCCTTTAGATCTCATTTAAATCCATCTAATCTAGTGTTTTATTTAAGGTCACTGTTTTCTTATTGATATTTTGTCTGGAAGATCTATCCATTGTTGACCATGGAATATTAAAGTCCCCTACCCTGACTGTATTTCTGCGTGTAGATCTCTCATGTTGTACCAAAAATTTTAGGTGCGCTTATATTGGGTGCATATACTATCTAATAAAAACTAAACATGCAAATTGACTGTGCCTTCACTATGCTACCAGCCAATAAGAGCAATATGCAAATTAACCCCAACCAACATGGCAGGTGGGCCTCCTCCACCCCAAGCTGGCCATGACGGTGCTGGGGTGACAGGTCCAGATCACAGCCCCAGATCCAGCAGGGGATCCAGCCCCCTGCTGCCCTGAGCCTGGCTAGGTCTGGGTCTGCAATCGGAACCCCCGCCATCCCAGTGGCTGCTATGGCCAGGCTTTGGGAGGCGAGGGACTGGATCCCCTTCTGGGTCTGGGGCTGCGGGGGTCTGGATTGCAGCCCCAGACCCAGCAGAGGATCTGGCCCCTCACCTCCTGAAGCCCGACTATGGCAAACCTGAGGCTTGGGGGTATGGGGGTGGATTGAAGACAAAAACTTGCAGGCCTTGCACCCAGCAGCCCAAGGCCTGAGGCGGAGGCACTTGGGTTGCTGAGAGGCGTGGTTTGGGGCAGCAGAGACACAAACCCACAAGAAACCTGTGGAAAGGGACATAAACTATCAAACTTTATCTCCCTTTCCACAAGATGAGAAAACTACTGTATTATTTAGTGCTGTGGCTAACACCTTTCTACAAACACAGGGTAATATTATGACCACTCCAGGAAGGTCTGGTCAGAATACTGTCTCCAGGGAATAATGCTACTGTGGCAAATCATCTAATAGAGGAAACAAGCTTTTGTTGAGTTTATTCTGAAGGTCAGAGAACATGCCACCCCAACATATGCTGTGTTGTTATATTGATGATCTTGAGCTGTAGATGCTTGAAAAACAGCAAATGCATGCAGAGGATTTCACTGAAGTCTCCTAATCTCCCTAAAATCAGACCCCCCTAAAGGAGCTTAAATGTCATAGGTCCCCTTGATGGGAGAAGTGTCATCAAGCAGAAAAGACTGACACCTGTCACAGGACAGGAGGGTAGAAGTTGACATCATACCCAAACTTTGTTACAAACTGTTTCCCTCCACTCCATTCATCTTTCCTAAATATCATTTACTCTCCTCTAAGAGGCCCATATCTCCCATCCCCCTTCCCTAGGAAGAAGGTATTTAAATCTGCATTGTAAGCCACCTTGGGGAATTACTCATTTTTCCCTGGGGATTCCCACATATACACAAGGTACAAATGTTAATGAACTTTTGTTTTTCTCTTGGTGATCTGTCTTTCATTACAAGGGCCTCCACTAAGAACTCAGAAAGGTAAAGGAAAGCTATTTTTCCTCCCCCATAATTCTATCTCAGGAAATCAAGTCCCCAGCTCAACAGTGAGGTTGGCTCAAGTACTAAGAAGTCCTGGCTGATGGAAGGGAAGCTTCTAGGAAGAAATAAATAATATTGGCATCAAAGTGGGATGGAGGGCACACCCATGTTTCTTGGTGGGAGTTTAAAGTGGTTCAACATTTTTGGCGGATGATTTGGCAAATTCGATAGAAATGTTCAAGGAACATCCAAGAGTCTTCTTCTAGGAATCACATCTGCTGAGATAAAGCATAAGGGCATACGCCTTGCTCAGAACCCAGGATATTACTGCGGGCTCCCCTTCCATGATGGTAAAACCTGGGAACAACCTGCATTTTTAGGACAAAGTAGCATCTATACTGACAGTGTAAAAGGGTAATATGCTAGTTAGACTGAACATCTTCTTCATGACCTTCCAGATGTCTTTCCGAACGTCCTTCCCGACAAAGCCATGTTGGCAGGGCCAAGGCAGAGGAGGTTAGAGGCAATCAGGCAGGCAGCGGAGAGCAGTTAGGGGGACCAGACCACCAGGGGAGAGCAGTTAAGGCAAATAGGCTGTCAGGGGAGAGCAGTTAGGGGGACCAGGCTGGCAAGAAGGTGAGTGGTTAGGAGCCAGAGGTCTCAGATTGGAGAGAGTGTAGGCCAAACTGAGGTGACCCCCTTCCTGTGCATGAATTTCATGCACCAGGCCTCTAGTATGTTTATAAGTGTTATACCCTCATGTTAGATTGATCTCTTTATTATTATGTGGTGACCTCCTTTGTCTCTTTTATGGCCTTTTATCATTTCCATTTGCATGGAATATTTTTTTCATTACTTCACTTTCAGTCTGTGTGTAACTTTTATTCTGAGGTGTGTCTCTAATAGACAGCATATATATGGGTCGTATTTTCTCATCCATTTGTTTAATCCATTCACATTTAAGATTATTATTGATGGGTACTCATTTATTGCCATTTTTTCCCTTTATGTCTATGTTCCTCTCCATATGTAATTCTTAAAGCAGTCCCTGTAACATTTCTTGCAATGCTGGTTTGGTGGTATTGAGCTCCTTTAGACTCTTTTGTCTGGGAAACTATTTTACCTTCAATTTTATTTATTTTTAAAAATATTTTAAAAATAAATCTTTGATAAGAAGGGAGAGGGACAGAGGGATAGAAACATCAATGATGAGAAAGAGATGGGCTGCCTTGTGCACTGCCCCCCACTGGGGATTGAGCAACAAACTGGGCATGTGCCCTGACCAGAAATCAAACCATGACCTCCTGGTTCATAGATCAATGCTTAACTACAAAGACACACCAGCTGGGCTCATCTTCAATTTTAAATGATAGCTTTGCTGAATAGAGCAGGCTTGATTGCGGATTCTTGTTTTGCATTAGTTTGAATACTTCCTGCCAATCCCTTCTGGTCTGAAGTGTTTCTGTTGAGAAATCAGCTGACAACCTTATGGGAACTCCCTTGTAGGTAACTGATTATTTCTCTTTTGCTGCCTTTAAGATTCTCTCTTTTTGTTAACTCTTGTCCATTTTGATTATGATGTAGATCTGACATTGGCATGAGTCTTTTTGTATTAATCTTATTTGTGACTCTCTGGGATTCCTGACTTTGTGTGACATTTTTCTTCACCAGGCTAGGGAAGTTTTCAGGTTCTCTATCCCTTGCTTAATGTCTTCACCTTCTATTATCCCTATGATGTAGTTATTGTTATATTTCATGTTGTTCCAAAGTTCCCTTAAACTATCCTCCTGCTTTTAAAATATTTTGTCCTATTTCTGTTCTGATCGAGTGATATTTTTAATTTTTTCTTCTAATTTAGTCTCCTGCCTCAGCCAGTCTAATGGCAGTTCCTTTCAGTGTATTCTGTATTTCAGATATGGCATTTTTCATTTCCACCTGATTACTTTTTATGGTTTCTGTTTTTCTTACTAATTTCCTTGAACATTCATATAACCATTATTTTGAATTGTCTATGATAAATTGCTTGCCTCCATTTCCTTTATCTCTGTTTCTGTAGTTTCCTCATGTTCTTTCATTTGGGCCAGTTTCTTTGTCTTCCCATTTTAACTGTATCTTTTTGTTTCTTTGTTTTAGATAGCACTGCTATGACTCCACATCTTGGTGTGGTGACCTTCTATTGTATGTGGTGCAGTCTCCTTGATCTTCTGAATTGGGTGCTCTAGGAATATCTCTTGTGTGGGTTTTTAGACCCTCCTGTTGTAATTGGGTCTTGATTGTTGATGGCCCTTTTGTGGTTAGGATCTATCCTTAGACTGATTAATTCTGATGCTCAACCCTGACCATGGTTTGCAAATTGCTGTGCAGGTGCAGCTTCGAGGTATCTTGATAAGCTCAGTGGCATAATGGTTAACACTTATGACTACAGAGAAGAACCTTTATCACCATGTATGAGATGCTATGCCAGAGCTCACCCCAAGTCAGGGTTATTCTCAGCGGGTTCTGGGGGCTACCAGGATCCACCTTTGAGTGTGCCCATTGTTTGTCTATTTGGGTTAAGCTCTGGTGTATTCTGAGGTCTACCACTCATTGTGATGGTTCTTGGTCTTTTGAGTTCTTTTATGTGGGTTTCAAATGCAGGTCACTGTCAGACATTGTGTGTAACTGGCCTTGAACTGCCCCTGTGTTGTTTCCACTCTGTTCATAGTGTGTGTCTGCATCTGCTTGACCTATGTGAATGGGTTGGCTTCTTTTAGTTTAGAGTTGGGAATTGATCTATGGTCATATTAAGGTTCCCTGAGGTCCTTCTACACCTGTCAGCTACTTCATCTCCCCCTGAGGTTGCCTGGTCTTCCTATAGTGCCTTCCAAAGAGAATCTTTAGGTTGGACTCGGGCTAGCCTAGCTCGGGGAAGTTAGCCCCCGGCTTACAGGTTATACAATCAGTTACTCAATGAAGGGAAATTAGTCTCATCTTCAAAGCCAAAGTCTTCCATCTCTATCAGAGATTCCAATTCTAGTTCCCAAGGTGGCCTGCCGCAGGTTTGGGTTGGGTACACCCTGTGATCTTCTCAGCAGGAACAGTTTCAGCTGCTATGGGAATTAATCAAAAAAGTCTTCAGTTGAGAATGTTGCAGGTCCAGTCCACAATAGGAGCTAATCACTTCCTCTTTGTCCCAGATGGTAGCCTCTGAAGGTCTCACACTTAGAATGTCTTCTCTGAGCCACTCTCCCATCCCTCACATAACCGAAACCAGCAGGGGTATCCAGGACTTCACAGAGCTGAACTAAATAGTCTCTTGTTGCCGGTGGTATTCCCAGCCTGCAGAAAGAGGTGGCTGGTTTTACCTCTCTTTTTAAAAAAGTATATTTTATTGATTTCATAGAGGAAGGGAGAGGGAAAAAGAGAGCTAGAAACATCAGTGATGAGAGAGAATTATCAATCAGCTGCCTCCTGCTCAACCCCCACCAGGAATTGAGTCCACAACCCAAACATGTATCCTGACTGGGAATCAAACCATGACCTCCTGATTCATAGGTCATGCTCAACTACTAAGATACACTGGCCCAGCTGGTTCTACCTCGCCTTTGTTGCCTGGCTGAACTCACAGGGAACTTTGTCAGCCTCCCCACCATAGAGTCACAAAGCCCAGTGCTCACTCATCTATCTCCCTGATGGGATCCTTCCTGGGGGATACAGTCCAAAAATCTCAGCTCTGCATGAAACCAGAACTCTTTTGCCACAGGTCCAAGCAGCAAATATTATAAAATCAGTCCTGCGAAGAACTCAGATTTCTCTGCATAGCTAGTCTCAGCAAAGTGGAGGCCAAAATTCACAGCTCCATTCTATCATCCAATCTAATAAAAGAGTAATATACAAATTGATCATTACTCCAACACACAAGATGGCCGCCCCCATATGGTCAAAGATGGCTTCCCCCATGTAAACACAAGATGACTGCCACAAGATGACCTGCAGGGAGGGGGGCAGTTGTGGGCAATCAGGCAAACAGGGGAGGGCAGTTGGTGTTGACCAGGCTGGCAGAGGAGGGCAGTAGGGGAGATCAGGCCAGAAAGGGAGGGAAGTTGGGGGGAAACCAGGCCTACAGAGGAGGGCAGTTGGGGAGGACCAGGGCAGCAGGGAAGGGAAGTTGGGAGGGACCAGGCCTGCAGGGGAGGGCAGCTGGGGGAGACCAGCCCAGCAGAGGAGGGCATTTGGGGGAGACCAGGTCACCAGGGGAGGGCAGTTATGGGGGAGGAACCCAGGGATGCAGGGGAGGATAGTTGGAGGGACCAGGCATGCAGAAGAGGGCAGTTGGGGGAGACCAGGCTGGATGGGTAGGGCAGTTGGGGTGACCAGGCTGGCAGGGGAGAGTGGTTAGGGGCAATCGGGCTGGCAGGGGAGCAGTTAAGCATCAATATGACTGACAGTGGAGTGGTTAGGGGGTAATCCATCTGGCAGGCAGAAATGGTTAGGGGCAATCAGGAAGGCAGGCAGGCAGGCCAGTGGTTGGGAACCAGCAGTCCTGGTTTGTGAGAGGGCAGTCAGACATCCCTCAAGTGGTCTCAGATTGGAGACGGTGCAGGCTGGCTGAGGGAAACACCCTCCCCCATGAATGAATTTTGTGCACCAGGCCTCTAGTAGGTAATAATGTGTGTATCACATTTATTTTCATAATAATTCACTTTTTTTTAAGTTTTTTTAAATTCTAATTTGCATTTTCTGTGCAATATATATGATGAATTCTCCAGTGCTTTTGGCTTAAAGATGTTATATACTGCTTTTGAACATAATGTTATCATTATGCTATTCCATCAGATATGCTATCTTGATCTCACTTTAAATTCATGACAGTTAACCTCAGTGATGTATTACAATTATCTTATGAACAAAATTGATAACACCAAACAAACACAATCATAATATTTACATAAGTAAATAATGAGAAAGGCCATCATTTTACATAAAAATAATTATAATTTTAACAAATCCCTGAGTGTGTTTGTTTGCATGCAGCAATGGTTCTAACAATCTTGGCATAATCAAAATAATTTTATTTCCCTTATAAATTAGATACATTGATCATTTACTTCCTAGTTTTAATGTTATTTATTTTGAGGACAAGTCTATTCTTAACTTTTTCATACACTTTGGGTATAACACTGCTATCAATATGCTAACATTTCTTTTCAACATTTTGCTTTCTTTCTAGTTGACCTACTGACTTCAAAATGTCTGAAGTTGGATTCAGTAATCTGACTTGGGATCAAGTTATAATACTGGATCAAGTGTTAGATGAAATAATTCCAATTCATGGAAGGGGAAATTTCCCCACGTTGGAGGTAAAACCAAAACATATCATAAATGTTGTCAAAGATCAACTTATAGAGCAAGGAATTATTGTTAAAGATACAAGGCTAAATGGTTCCATTGCAAGTTACATACTTTTAAGCCACAATGGAATCATCTATAAGGATCTGGATGTCATTTTTCGTGTTGATCTACCAAATGATCAAAAATTTCAGATTGTTAAGGATGTAGTTCTAGGTTGTCTACTTGATTTTTTACCAAAAGGTGTAAAAAAAGATAAGATTACCCTAAAGATCATGAAGGAGGCATATGTGCAGAAGATGGTCAAAGTTTGCAATAAGCACGATCAATGGAGTCTCATCTCTCTTTCAAACAACACTGGAAAGAATGTAGAGCTAAAATTTGTGAATTCACTCAAACGGCAGTTTGAATTTAGTGTAGATTCTTTTCAAATCCATTTGGATCACATGTTAGAATTCTACAATGACAAAAATGCTGAGTTAACCCAAGAGTCATATCCTGTTGTGGTAGCTGAAAGCCTATATGGAAACTTTCAAGAAGCAATGATGCATTTGCAATACAAGCTTATATCTACCAGAAAACCTGAGGAGATTAGAGGTGGCGGCCTTCTGAAGTACAGCAACTTGCTGGTTCGAGACTTTAAGCCAGTTTGTAAAGCAGAAATCAAGAACCTTGAACGTTACATGTGCTCTAGATTTTTCATTGATTTTCCTGAGATAGCAGAACAGCAAAAGCAGATTGAATCATACCTCCGCAACCATTTCATAGGTGAAGAAAAAAGCAAGTATGACTACCTTATGACCTTGCGTGGAGTTGTGGATGAAAGCACTGTTTGCCTCATGCGTCATGAAAAAAGACAAACAATCAATATGATTACCACTATGGCTTTAAAAGTACTAGGAGAACACAATATTCTACCCAATACAAATAATATAACTTGCTTTTATCAACCTGCTCCATACTTTGTTCCTCAGAGAGGGTATCCTTCTTTTTATATAGTACCTGGACCGCCAGCACCTATTTTCTTTCGGCCATTCCTACCAGGGTACCCTAATGTGCCAAATGATATGGTTTAAAAAAAAACCCATACAACAGAAACTTGCTTTAATTAAACACCTCTTAAAAGCAAGTTTACAAATTTCATAAAATTTAAGATCTATTTTTATTTGTATGGGGTTACCAACTCTTTTTCATTGATTATAACATCATAGTAAATAATATAACATCTGTGAACTGACCACTTCAAATGATTTTCAGAGATTATTAGCTATATCTTTCAAATATTGTAGACTACTTAAAGTGATTTTCAAATCTTACCACTTATGACTTTCAGATTTGCTGTGATAAATACGTTAGAGATGCCTACATTCTGATTAAAGTATAAAAGAACAGACTTATAATTTCAATCCGGAGATAAGACAAATGCCAACAGTCAATTCCTTTATGTTCGCTTCATTTCTTTCTAGTTGAATACTGTCAATGAATTTTTCAATACTTAACAGAAATGACTCAGTTCAAAGACAATATAGAAGACATTAAAACCCTACACTTTGCAAACATTTATTTTACTTTTCAACTAAATTGAGTTAGATACAAATTTCTACTATAGTTTGAAGGAACAGTGAAAATATGATACTGAAAAACACTGGACATTAGTAATTTATCAACTAGGTTAACTTAATTTGTAGGTTTGCCGAATAATATCATCTGGCTGTACAACCAATAATGTGACCGGTTATATGGACTTCTTCATTTTTCTCCCAAATAAGTTGAAAAGAATGAGAATTACCAACTCTGAATATGAAAGTTTATCATCATCTACTAACAAAAGACTTTAAATAGCTAACAGCAAAAAAATAAGCAGAGGTTTTAAGTTATGACATTTATTATTTTTATTATCTACCTGAGGGTCATGTTAATGTATCTGGAAATAGTCAGTGTTAATAAGTGAAAATATTTTTAAATATAACTAAATGAAGCATTTTCTTTTTATTTTCCCTTTACCAAAGATCAGTTACTAACGTGCCAGTCAAGTGCCTCCTCTGTGAATTTTTTCATAACACTAATTTACTCAACAATTGCATATATTTATCGGTATCTAAATATCAACTCAGTACATCAAATATACCGCTATCAAATCTACCAGTAGCAGTAAAACAGTGTTTTCTTTGTATAATGAAGAAAATGACAAATATTATTTGCTATGAGACAACAGGAGCTGTCCTGAATGCATATAGATAAGGCCATCGGAAAACTTTAATATTTTTACTTGATTCTGATTTTTTATGAATTTCCATGTCAGTTTTCATGAACCATTCCAAGTTTTTCCATCACAGCATGATGCAGCAGGCATATTCTGAGTTTGTCATTTATGTAATGTTCTTAATCTGTCTTCTCTATATTATAGTATTGGACACAAGAAGTATACCAAATATGGCATTTTCAAATAACTAATGTTTTTCAGGTGTTTTGTACCATGGCACTACTGTGTATCAATATATTTTTAAAGAGTCATATTTTAATATGTATGTATATACACACATAAATATATACATGTATTAGTCACACAATGCTTAGACTGTATAACATGGATTCATCTCCTTGCTTGTGACAAATAAAGAATTAATAAATGCTTTATTAAAGAGAAAATTCTGTAATTTATTGACATAATCTATTGGCTAAAAATAAATAATATTTCTGCTCTAAGTGTTCAGTTTGTGAAAGTGCATGTACCTAAAACTGAAGGAGTATATGCTATATTAACAGAACAAAAAAATACCAAAAGATATAGGGAAAGTACTTAAGAATAAAAAAAAAACTATGATAGTGATGAGTTACAGGTAAAGGTTCAATATTTTCCACAATAGCATTTCATAGCACAATTCTGAAGCTTTGGGGAATATCTTATCCCCCATGTGCACACTTAGCTTCCTTTGGTCCTATTGAAAAATGGTAAGGCTTTTAAAAAATTTATTTTATTTTATGTTTTTCCACTGTCATTTATCCCCCCATCCCCTCTTCCGCCTCCCCTAACCACTGCCTGAAAATCACCACACTGTTGTCTGTGGTTTTATTGAGAATTTGAACTTTCCCCCTAAAAGCAAATTCACTATGGTATACTCCTAAAGCTTTAAATCTCACTGGGAGAATGTCCTGCTTCCTCATGAAATTTTATGCATGTGTTTCCACTATAGTAAAAAAAAAAAAAAAAAAAAAAAAAAAGATTGCAATTGGCAAGTAAGATTCTCAAGAGAGAGAATCCAAACCTGTTCATCTCCAGGCTTTTTTTTTAATACAGATATTATCCCTAAGCTAAGCTGTCCTTTGCTCTCAATCAAGCAGGAGAACAACATAAAAATAAAACTTTTATATATAAAATGTGGTTACATTCCCGAATTGAAAAATAATCACTTCTAATATATATTTTAATAAAAATTGGTATTAGATAGCTATTAACATTTAAAATCTCTATTTTAAATTTTTACAAGTGTTCACCTTCTCCCAGTAGTATTTGTCAAGCCAAACATATATTAGCTGATATTTGAATAAAGAGGATTGAAAATGATGTTCTTTAAGCCTTACATGTGACCTCCTTGAACAAAATTATTTCTACATAAATTATTTTATGGTTTTGGGAGTTTTGTTAAATTAGGTTTGACACACAGTACTAAATGCTTTAGAAAAGCAATAGTTGTTTTGGCAGTGAATTCAAAATAACTCACCTTATTGCATCTCTTCTAGTTTTATTTTCAGGTAAAATGCTTTCAGATAGTGTCAACTAGTAAAAAAATATATAACAGTTTTTAAGATTAAAATATACTTATTTTAAAAGTACTTAAATATATTTTTAATATGAAAAGCATCATCTTCTTCTAGGTAAAAAGTATATAGCCTGAAACAGAAACCATGCCATAGAGGTTATCTACTTTAGAAATGTAGAGAACAATATTTCCTATGCTGTCAAGAGATTTATATGAAATTCATTGCCTGTTTACTATGTCAAGGAGTGTACCTCTGTAAAAGGGACATACAAATTGTAATCCTGACAGTTTACAAAAAGGAGGCATGTAATTAATTTTCCTGAAAAGCAAGTTTTTATTCCCTCATTTATTTCTTCTACCTTTTTTTGTTTGTTTGTTTGCTAAAATTATATCTCTCTGCTCACAGGGATCAGAGGCAAGAAAGAAATAAAGTCTAGGGACAAAGTTACTGTGGCTCATATTACCAAAAAATTAAATGACACTTTTCCAAGTTTAGTTTCTAGTGAAGGGAGAGTCTGGAAATATCAGCTTTATTGGCTCATATAAAATTGTGATCATAGATTTCACCATTCTAGAGAATAAAGCTTTCATGTATGCATTGTATATAATCCAGTTTTAGGATTTCTGATGTTTTCAAGGTTTCTCTTAACTAGGGTACACCAACAACACTTGAATTTAAAGGCCATGATTCTGGAGATATCTATTAACTTTTCAGTTTTTTAAGAACTCTGAAATTCTAGTCAACTAAGTGTGAAATTACTTACATGGCTTACTGTATCACTCAGAGTTCAAACTAGTGTAAACTATAAACTAACTTGTTTTAGTAAGAAATAGAATCATTTTTAAGCATTGTTATGTGCTTTTGTATAATTATTGGAAATTTTTAAAACTTAGATAAGAAGTTGCATTTCCTTTTCAATTAGTCAAGCCAATTGAACTATTTTATAAAACAAGAGCTACATATCATTTTATATTTAATACATAAAATTATATGTCAAAGTATACAAACTTACAAATATTTTAATTCCTATGGAATTAATATTACATTATATTTGCAATATAAATTACATTATATTAATATTACAATATAAAACTACAAATAGATGATTTGCCTTCATTAGTTATAATGCAATATCATATTTATTGAAAATTTTCAGTTTATTTCATTTATTTCACTTAAAAATAACCTGATGGATTATCTTAATTTTTTAGATCTCAATCCATTCTGATTACATGATATTGTCCTATGGCTACTTTTTCAATTTGTCTTTAAGTTCCTTATTTACAGATGACTAATGATAAAACATGAGCTGACATAGCAAATTCTTAATCTTTAAGTAAAGTTATTCTGATATTTTAAAACAAATACCATATATCTGAACAATACATCTACTTTATATCCAAATTCTGTTACTAACTTTAATCGGGATATATAAGTCACTTTGACAGCTATGGCTAATTATTTCATCTCACATAGTCTCTGTTTATATTGAATAAAATCAATATTTGTAACTTCTTTTCTAGTTTAAAAAGCATTCTACAAAGTCCTTTATTTAAAGTTATTCTGTATATTAAGTGGAAGTCTCAACATGTTGAAGCAAAGAATTAAGGCAATTATTCTAATAATTCCAGCCAGAAACATGCTACTAAGTAATGAACAAGGAAAAGTAAATGTAAATTATTTATGGTCCAAGTCACTGACCATGTAAAATATAACTATTGGATATGAGAAAAGTCCTACAATACCATTTCACTAGATGTGAAACAGTTCATCCAATAAAAATAAATTTAGTTTGACAATCTGAATTCAGTGCTTAACAAACAAATTAAAACCAAAAATTTTTAATCTTAAATATGTGTTTCAAGTTTTAGTTAATTTAAATTCAGTTGTTTAGCATTAAAGAAAATATCAGCAAAGCTGAGTGGGAAATTAAATAGAAACATCTAAAATAGTTGCCCAGCACTCAGTAAAATTGCTGATATGATTTTCTACACTAAGTCAGGTAGCCAGATCTACATGTTGACATTAAACAATTCAGCACTTTAGGAAATCTGTGAATATAAATATAGCTTCATAAATGTTTTAATTACACTATTAGCCTTATAGTTCACATCACTAATTTTAATCCTTTACCGAATTTTTTTGAAATATTAAGAATTTATTGTGTGTCTGTAAATAAAAAGTATTAATGGAGTATCTAAGAGATGACTAAAATGTCTAGAGTTGAATGAAATGTGTATCTTTGCCTTAATGTTGACTCTATGAAAAACCAGATTAATTTTATTTATGACATTGCTCATTATATACTTCTGAGACATGTATGTACTATTTTGGAAAACGTATTTTATTGTTGACAAAAATGTTATATGAACAGTACAGGGAATTTTGGTAGAAACTATTTTTAAATGGATGATAATTATACTCTTAGAATTTGTCTAATAGCTCTTGTATCTGTTTCATTTTCTTTCTCTGATGCTGTTGTGCACTGTGTGGAAAAAGTATTGCAGACATTCTGTTACTAAATATATTTTTGAAATAAAATCACTGTGAAACATACAGCATTGTGAAAACTGGAAAATGGGTAAATGCCTAATATTTCAAATTCATTGTTTGCAATGTGTTCAAAAGTACTTATGAAGGAACTTTACCCTGAGATTTGTAATGGGTACAGAACCTATTATATTGAAGGGACTGACCTTCTATATAATATGGCTTTATATAATTGAATTTCACCAATTATAATAGATTAACCAGCAGATAACTCCACTTTCATGGCCTAATTATATAAATGGTTTGTATTCATTCATTTATTAGTAGAACTTCATTTGATTTTACATTGGTAAAATTTAGTTATCTTCTCCTCCCTCTCAAATAAATGGTTCCTACAATACATTGGATAAGAACATAATTGGTGGGGAAATAAATAAAATGGCAGTATCACTCAAGTGAATCAAATGAGTCAAAATGATATGATATTGTACTCAATCCCCCAATATATACACACACATACACATACCACCAGCACCATACATACATTTAGCAGAGCCAAATAACATTTCCACTTAGGTATGTGTATTCTGATTATATTTATAAACAGTAATATTAAGTGATCACTCTGTTGAGTGGAAAAGTAGATCAGAATACAGCATCATAATATAAAAACCTTAGGTCGTAACAACTAGTAATGCCCAAGGATCGACCAACCTAAAGTCAGTCCTGAAGTCAGTCCTGGGTTGCTATGGCTGAGGGGGCTGCGAATCAGGGCCAGAGAGAAGACTGAAGACAGAAGCAGAGACTGATCCATTGCCTCTGTGGCAACTTTTGACCAGCACTTACCACTCTCTCTCTCTCTCTCTCTCTCTCTCTCTCTCTCTCTCTCTCTCTCTCCCAGTCTGGCCAGCAGCCATGCCCCCACTTCTCTCCAGGCCTCCACTGGGGCTGCTGATCAGCCCCCACTTTCTGATAAGGCCCTGTTGATAAGCCAAGATGCTGACTGGCATAGAAACTTACCAATTAGAACCAAATCTGGGTGAAGTGTGAGGAACCAATGACTGCCTAGGAGGCAGAGCTTTTGACACTGACTGACTGCCATAGACACTGAAAAATCAGAACCAAATCTGGGTTAACTGTGAGGAGCCAATGGCTGCTTAGGATGTGCAGCTTTTGATGCTGACTGGCATACAAACCACCCAATCAGAACCAAATCTGGGTCAAACCCTGACTGGTTTGGCTCAGTGGATAGAGTGTTGGCCTGCAGACTGAAAGGTCCCAGGTTCAATTCTGGTCAAGGACATATACCTTGGTTGCAGGCACATACCCAGTAGGAGGTGTGCAAGAGGCAGCTGATCAATGTTTCTCTCCCATTGATTTTCTATCTATCTCTCTCCCTTCCTCTCTGTAAAAAATCATTAAAATATATTATAAAAAATAAAAATAAATGAAAACAAATCTGGTCCAACTGTGAGGAGCCAATGGCTGCTTAGGAGGTGGAACTTTTGATGCTTACTGGCATAAAAATCGACCAATCAGAACCAAATGGGCCAGCAGAGGATGGCAGTTGGGTGCAAGATCAGGCTGGCAGGGGAGGGCCACTGGGGGTGAGATCATGCCAGCAGGGGAGGGCAATTGGGGGCAACAAGGCCTGCAGGGGAGGGCAGCTGGAGGTGAGATAAGGCTGGCAGAGGAGGGCAGTTAAGGGTGATCAGGCAGGCAGGCAGAGGCAGTTAGGGGTGATCAGGCAGGCAGGCAGGTGAGCAGTTAGGTGCCAGCAGTCCCAGATTGCGAGAATGATGTCCTCCAAGAGGTTCCCAATTAGAGAGAGAGCAGGTTGGGCTGAGGGAACCCCCCTCCATGCACAAATTTCATGCACTAGACCACTAGTCCTATCTAATAAAAGAGTAATATGCAAATTTGACTGAAGCTTTGCCACACCCACAAGCCACACCCACAGCCACGCCCATCAGCCAATCAGGAACATATTATGCAAATAAACCCAAACCAAGATGGCTGATTCCACTGAGAGCAGGGGGAAGGCTTGGGTTTCTTCAGCAAGAGAGGAAGCCAAGCTTTCTGCCTGCCAGGCTTCCACTCAATGTTACAACATTTCAGTTATAAAAGATACAGAAATGGCAGCAGTCACTGAGCTGGAGAGAACAGAGGCTTGGGTTTCCCTGGCAATGGAAGAAGCCAAGCTTTCAGCCTGCTGTTGACAGCCTAGGCTTCCACTCCAGGCTACAATGTTTCAAACAGAAATGGTTGCTGCCACAGAACAGAGCGAGCAGAAGGCTTGGCTCCACTCCAGGCTCCAAAGTTTCAATTGTAGACATAGATTAATCCCAGATACCAGGGCCTCCACTTGGGTCACTGGGGGGCATGGCTGGCCTGCAAACCTCCACAGGCCCCTCGCCCAGGCCGCCCCTTGCCCCAAGGGACCCCCATCCTGATCCGGGACACCCTTCAGGGCAAACCAGCTGGCCCCCACCCATGCACCAGGCCTCTATCCTATCTAATAAAAGAGTAATATGCAGTTTGACCATCACTCCAACACACAAGATGGATGCTCCCATGTGGTCAAAGATCCTGTCCCCATGTGGACACAAGATGGCTACTACAAGATGGCCAGCAGGGAAGAGGTTTTGGGAGGTTCCAGGCCTGCAAGGGAGGGCAGTTGTGGGTGATCAGGTCAGCAGGTGAGGGCAGTTGGGAGGGACTAGGCCTGCAAGGGAGAGCAGTTGGAGGCAATCAAGCCTGCAGGGAAGGGCAGTTAGGGGTGACTAGGCCAGTAGAGGAGGGAAGTTGGGGGCAAACAGGCTGGCAAGAGAGCAGTTAGACATCAATTAGGCTGACAGGGTAGTGGTTAGGGGGTGATCAGGCAGGCAGGCAGAAGCGATTATGGGCAATCAGGGAGGCAGGCAGGTGAGCAGTTTGGAGCCAGCAGTCCTGAATTTTGAGAAGGATGTCCGACTGCCCGTTTAGGTCCGATCCTAGGATTGGATCTAAACGGGCAGTCGGACATCCCTCGAGTGTTCCTGATTGGCTGATGGGCGTGGCTGATGGGCGTGGCTTGTGGGTGTGGCAAAGGTTTGGTCAAATTTACATATTACATATTAATACAAAATATTAGATAGGATATCCTGTGTTGTTCCATAATCTCCATTTCTAAAGTCACAGTTGCCATGGAAAGAATTACATTAAAATTATAATTGTAATAGTGTGATCAAAAAGCAAATTAGACAAACAAAAACTCATAGACACAGGCAACAATATGGTGTTTATCAGAGGGATGAAGGATGGGAGAGGTAGAAAAGCTAAAAGGTGTCAATTACATGGTGACAAAAGATGATTTGACTTTGATTAGTTGGCACACAATGCAATATACAAATCATATGTCATAGAAATATAAACTTGAAACCTATATAATATTAACCACTGTCACCCCAATAAATTTAATAAAAATAACAAATACTAAAGAATAAAGGTTCTAACAAAAAATTGTGTTTCCTTTAGAATGAATATATATATATACACACACACACATATTTATAATTCTGTTGAATGGGCCCCACATTTCTTATAACTTTGTTTTAGAGACTCCTTTCCCCCACATCCACACATACAATGATACACAAAGGTAGCATATATTTAATATACATGTTATGGAGGAATATCACCTTTCCTGTTAATAAGCATGGCTGAAAACTGATACAAATGAGAATCATAATAGGTTATAGAAAAGTATTTAGTTGAAATGTATAGTTTTCTAGGAATTCAAGAGATGGAAATCAAACACTGAGAGACATTACCAACTAAAATTAAAGGAGAAGTCGTCAGAGGAATGGTGCCCTCCTTATCCTGTCACCTTGAAATTTCAACAAGTTAACCAACTATAATTCAACAAAGAAATACCTGCTCAACACAGATTGAAGCCCGAGAGACTCACACACTGAAACATCTAAAGGTGGGCAACCTGGAATAAACAGGGAAACAAGAAGGGAGAAAAACACAGATCTTGCAGCCCAAAGCTTACAGTTTGGCTGGCTGGGAGTGGGGAGAAACCTAGCAGCAAGCAGGCACTTTCTTGGGCCAGGAGGAATAGAGAACTGCGTGAGGGGGAAGGCAGTCCAACAGGGAGAGCAGCAATTTAGTAAACAGTGTCTGAGTCAGCAGATGCCTGACAGAGCAATGGGTTCTCCCATGCAGCTCTTCACCATCAGCTGAGTGGTGATGCTTCAAATAAATCAGAAGTCTAGACCTCTGGGTCTCACATGAGGGAGATGTGTTGTTCAGATTTCAGGGTAAGTGATCAGTGTGTTTCCCTCTTCTAGAACTATTCCAGCAAAGGAATAGCCCAGAATATTTCTCTGCCCACATCTGGGCAGAGATCCTCATGCAATCCAGTGGGTTCAGCCGGAAACCTGAAGATTCTATCAGCTCTCCCTTGTGGGGAAAGTACCAGACAGGTTCCCAGAATAGTGGTTTGGATGGTCTCACCCTCAACCCACCCAGAGACAGATGCTCCCTGAAACTTCTCAAACTTGTAAGCTTGGCTCCTTTCGCTATCTCCTTTGCAAATGTCAAGATGCAGTGTGTGCAGGCAGGGATCCTGATGGTGGGGCAGGCTGTATCATCTAAGATGTTTTTTTTCTTTTGCTGTGCTGAGGCTACGAGAAGTGGCTAGCTCCTCCCCACCCCTCACACCCCATTTTTCCCCAACCTAGCCTTTCTTTAGGCACCTGGAGTCTGCCCCACACTCTCTACATCAAAAGCCTCTGGTGAGTACCTACAGATGAAATCTGTGTTCTGGGGCAAAACACACACACACAATATCAACTGAGGCTTTCTCTCTGGCTGGCTCTTGGTCTACCAGCTCCAAACTCCACAGCAGCCAGCAGCCCTGCCACCTTTCATGGACGGGTGTTAAGTAGGTCACTGGTCTTGGCTCTGGTGCTCCAAGCTGTGGAGCCCACCCTGGGTTCTGGGCCTCTATCTTAAGTAAAACACTCTTCTGTAGTGATCCATCCTCATTCTCGGCTTTGTCAGCCCCTCTTGCAACCTCATCCTTCCTACCAGTCTCCAGATGTTTTCTGTCTTTCCTTGATGTTCCTCCTCTTCAGCTGGACTTCAGTTGAAGAAGTCTACTTTAGTTTTATTTCCAATCTGACTCTGGGAGGAGGTGCAAGAAAGGTCTGCCTATTCAGCCACCACTGTCTGAGCCAAATGTAGTGATTTTCAAGGCTTAGTACAGACTTATTTTCCATAACCATTTGTCGTCTGTCAACAGATACACTTTTTTAAAAAAAAAGGATGGGAGAAAAGAAGATGGCTGCCGACGTAAAGGCAGGCTACAAGATAGTGTGTGAGTGAGAAAAAAGGGAGAGTGTGTGGTTGCACAGGAAGTGTTTGCTGGTGGGTTGAGGGACAGCTATACTCCAGGAGACTGTGGGGAACTGCTGGACAGGGCTCCCCTGATCGGACAGCCACTACTACTGCTGGGTTTCCTCCCAGAGTGACCTGCTCAGATGCTGAGACAGTGCCATCTGAAAGTGGATGCTGTCAGGAACCTGAAAAGCCCGGGGAATCTACAACTATGGCACCCACCAAACAGCTGCAAACACTAGAACACCGATATCCAATTGGCACAAATATGCAAATTCAAAGGAGCTCTACACTCCACCACGGAAAGGTCAGATTTTGCCTGGGATAAGGTGAGGTCTCTGGTCTTGGGAGGACAGAGAAATGCGCACACTGCAAGAGCTGGAGGACTGGGGGAAGTCTGTGTCTAGAAAAATCAGTGGCTGTGTTGAGGCTGGCATGATCTGTGAATATGAAAAGGGGTCCTCAGAGCTGCTAACAGAAGGGAACTCTGAAAAGCAACCCATTTTGATCTGACGCAAAAGGACACCCTAAAAATTTTAAAACTGTGCTGGCTGCTTACACCCAAGGGGGGAAAAGATTGCACAGACTTGCATGCAGTCCCAGAGTTTGCACCCTTACGCTGGCTCTTTTTTTTTCTTCTCTTTTTTCTATATCCTCTTTAAATCCTTGCTTCTGATTACTAAGCCCAATACATAGGATCACCCAATTTGGGACACCCTAAGAGACTGCAGGGGAAAGTTGTTTTTCTGGAACCTGGGGATCAGAGTAGGGAATAACCATCAGAGATATAGCTCTGGGGTAACCCACTTCCACAAACTGGTATCAAATGCCACCGGGAAAGCAGGATCTAAGCACTGGCTAGAGAGGACCTATAGTCCTGCAGGTCATTCTAGAAACACTGCCACCCAGGGATTGAATCACAAATTGACTATTGTGTAAACACAAATAAAGGAATAAAAGAAATTAAGACACACTGCCTGCTTAAAAATCTGGACGGGTTAACAACACTGAAGAGCAGAAGAATGCAGGGAACTTCAATACTGCCCTGACTAGGAAGCAGGTGTGCCAAACAGAACAGTGGAAGAAGTGAATGACCTTCACCACTGCAAATTTTTATTCTTTTTATTTTTTTATATTTCACTTAAGAAACAATTTTTTTCTTTTTTCTTCACTTGATTTTTACCTTTAAATATTACATTTTTAGTTTCAATCAATATTATTACTACTACTATTTTACCTTATTTTTAAAATGTCATTTTATTTTCTCTTTATTTTACTTTGGAATTAGTGTTCTACATTCTGTTTTCATCTTTCCTTTAGCATCATTTTACTCTATCTCAACTTTACCTTTATGCCATCACTCTCTTCCTAATCTTTCTCCTTTTGTTTTCCTGTTTCTCTTATTCTTTTCCTGCTTTAAATTTTCCCTATTCCTTCTTCTTATCTCCTGTAAAATTTCACCCTAATTATTTACCTAATTTCTAATCCCCTGCTACAAGACCATACACACCACTCTCTTCTCTGTCTTCACTATCCAAAAAATTGTTTTTCTCTCTGTCCTTTTGTTGTTGTTTGCTTGATTGATGATTATATTTATTTATATTCTTGTTTGTGAGATTGTTTTACTTTTTCATCTTTTTGTTTGTATTGCTTTTGTTTGTTTTTTGCTTCTCTTTTCCTTTGCATCACTTGATATTAGTTGTTGTTTGTAGTTTGTATTAATCTCCAGGTACTTGTTGTTGGCATTTTCTGAGATTATTGGCTGTTCTTTTGGAGTTTTCTCTACATATGTATAGTTTGTTCCCCTCTTCTTTCTTATTCTTTTTGTTTTCTCTCTTACTTTTTTTTTTATTTTTCCCAATTTCATTTTTGCACTCCTTATTTTTTCCTCACTCTTCTTTACTATTTTCTAATTTTCCTTTCACTGGTAGTCACCTTTTTGGGGGTTATTAATATCATGAATACATTTCTGTTCAGTGCCTTGTACATTGTACCAGGTTGTATTGTATTTTGTGCCTTTAAATCTGTGTAGAAGAGAGATAACTACATAAGGAGCCACCCAGAGAAGAGAGACCATGGGAGACAAAGAAACAGCTTGCATATGAAAGAAAATCAGGCATCACCAGAAAAGGAAGAAAACAAAATGGAAGCAAGCAACCTGTCAGAGAAAGAATTCAGAAAAATTGTCATAAGGTGGCTGAAAATAATGGAAGAAAAATTCAAAATTATGTGTAAGAACCAAGGGGAAATGAAGAAGAACCAAGAAGAAATTAAAAATGACATCACTGCTGTAAAGAAGTCAATAGAAAGCATCATGAGTAGACTAGAAGAAGCAGAGAACTGCATCACTGAGCTAGATGACAAGGAAAGAAAAAATACCCAAGTAGAGCAGTTTCTAGAAGAAAAAAAATTAAAAAGCAAGCAGAGAGCCTAAGGGAACTTTGGGACAATACCAAGCAAAACAACATCTACATAAAAGGGGTTCCAGAAGGAAAACAAACTGAGCAAGGAATAGAAAATCTGTTTGAAGAAACAATGACAGAAAAATTCCCTGATAGAGGGTAGAAAAAACTCATACGAATCCAAGAAGCTCAGAGTCCCAGCAAAATGAAACCCAAAAGATTGATACCAAGGCACATTATAATTAAATTGGCAAACACTAACAACAAAGTAAAAAATTCAAAAGCAGAAAGAGACAGAAAGTTGCCTACAAAGAAACCCCCATCAAACTATAACTTATTTCTCAACAGAAACACATTAGGCCAGGAGGGAATGGAATGAAATATATGAAATATACAAAGCCATGCAAGGGAAGGGTGTGAGTCCATGAGTACTATACCCAGCAAGGCCATCAAAAAAAAGTGAAGGTGTAAAAAAAGTGAAGGTGAAATTAGGACATCACAGACAAAAAAGGACTAAGGGAATTTATACTACCAAACCAGCAATGTAAGAAATGCTAAAAGTGACTGCTGTAAAAAAATAAATAAATAAATAAATAGGAAGCGAAGAAGGAACACAGGGGAAAATAATAAAAATGGCGATAAATAAGTACCTATGAATAATAACTTCAAATGTAAATGGATTAAATGCTCTAATAAAAAGATATGGGGTAACAAACTGAATAAGAAAACACAACCCATATATATGCTGTCTATGAGAAACCCACCTCAGAAAATAAGACGCAAAGAGACTGAGGGTGAAGGGATTGCAAAAGGGTTTTCAGGAGAATGGAGTTGAAAATAGCTGAGGTAGCAATATCTGTATCGGACAAATTAGATCTCAAAGTGAAGGACATAACAATAGATAAAGAAGGCCACTTCATAATACTAAAGGGAGCAAAACAATAAGAAATAACTCTGGTAAACATATATGCACCCAATACAGGAGCACACAAATACATGAAAAAATCTCCTGGAAGATATCAAGGGAAAGATCAAAAGCAATACAATCATAGTAGGAGATTTAATACAGCACTATCACCATTGGAAAAATCCTCTAAAGAAAAAATCAGAAAAAAACAAGAATCTAAATGACTCACTAGCCCAGATGGAATTAATTGACATTTTCAGATCATTTCACCCCAAAGCCACAGAATATACATTTTTTTCAAGTGCCCATGGGTCATTCTCTAAGATAGACCGTGTGTTGGGTCATAGGCAAAGTCTCTCCAAATTCAAGAAGATAGAAATCATATCAAGCATATTCTGATATCACAGTGGCATAAAGCTGGAAATCAACTACAATAAAAACAATCCAAAGAAATCAAACACATGGAGACTAAACAGCAAGCTATGAAACAATGACTGGGTTACTAGAGAGATCAAAGAAGAAATAAAAAACATCATGGCAACAAACAACAATGAAAACACAACAATCCAAAATCTATGGGACAAGCAAAAGCTGTTTTGAGAGGGAAGTTCATAGGCTACAAGCCTACTGCAAATAGCAAGAAACAAGTGTAATAAATTACCTAACCCTACAAATCAAAGAGTAGGAAAGAAAGCAACAAGAAAAGCCCAATGCAAGCAGAAGGAAGGAAATAATAATGATCAGAGAGAAGATAAACAACATAGAGACCACACAAAAAATTCAAAAGATCAACTAAACCAAGAGCTGGTTTTTTGAAAGAATAAACAACATTCATGAACCTCTAGCCAGACTCACAAAGAAGCAAAGAGAGAGGACCCTAATAAATAAAATCAGAAATGAAAGAGTTGAAATAACAACAGACCCCAACAAAATACAAAGAATTGTGAAAAAATACTATGAACAACTACTCCAACAAACTGGACTCGATGGAGGAAATGGACATATTTCTACAAAAATACAATATTCCAAAGCTCAATCAGGAAGAGTCAAAAATCTCAATAGGACAATAAATATGGAAAAAATTGAAGTAGTCATCAAAAAGCTTCCAGCAAACAAAAGCCCAGGGCCAGACAGCTTCAAAAGGGAATTTTACCAAACTTTCAACATATCCTCCTCACACTATTCCAAAAAAATGAAGAGGAAGGAACACTTCCAAGCTCCTTCTGTGAAGCTAGCATCACCCTAATACCAAAACCAGATAAACACAACACAGTGAAAGAGAATTACAGGGGAATATCCCTCATGAACATAGATGCCAAAATTCTCAAAAAAAATTTAGCAAATGCAATCCAGCACTAATCACAAAGATCATACACTATTACTAAGAAGGATTTATCCCAGAAATGCAAGGATGGTACAATATCTGCAAGTCAGTAAATGTGATACATCACATAATCAAATTGAGAGATAAAAATCACATAGTCATATCAATTGATGCAGAAAAAGAATTTGACAAAATACAAAACATTTCTTGATAAAAACACATTGCAAAATGGGAATAGAAGGATCATAACGCAACATAATAAAAGCCATATAGGATAAACCTACAGCAAACATCATACTCAATGGGCAAAAACTAAAACCATTTCCCCTAAGAACAGGAACAACACAGGGATGCCTACTCTCACCACTCTTGTTCAACATAGTATTGGAAGTAATAGCCATTGTGATCAAACAAGAAGAAGAAATAAAAGGCATCCGAATTGCAAAAGAAGAAATAAAAGTGTCCTTATTTGCTAATGACATGATATTGTACATAGAAAACCCTAAAGACTCCAACAAAAATTATTAGACTGAATAAATGAATTTGGCAATGTAGCAGGATACAAAATTAATGCCAAAAAATCTATAACATTTCTATACACCAGTAGTAAACTTACAGAAAGAGAGACTGAAAAAGCAATCCCATTTTCCATCACACCAAAAAAAAAATTAAGATACCAAGGAATAAATTTAAGTAACAGACCTATATGGGGAAAACTACAGGACACTGAAAAGAGAGATAGAGGATCAAATAAACAGATGGAAGAACATATCATGTTCGGAGGAGGAAAAGATGGCGGCAGAACAGAAGGACGCTTAATCATTTGTGTCCTAGGGCAGATGGAGGGAGCAGCTGAGGGTTGCGCGGGGAGTGTTTGTTGGCGAGTGGGGGGACAGCTGGGCTTTGGGAGAAGGAGGAGGACTGCTAGATTAGCCTCCCCTAAAAGAGCGGCTCCAATGCGGCTGGGATCTCTTGTGGAGCCACTGGCTCAGAGGCGGACTGCACCATCTTGAAGGGGAAGAGCCTGAAAATTTTACAGCTGCGGTACCCATTGGACAGCTGAGAACACCCCCACTCCCCCCAGAATATCGGTTCCTAGTTGGCACAGAAGCGGATTCCAAGGAGCCCTGTGCTCCACCACGGAAAGGGCAGATTTCCCCTGGGGTTGTGGGAGCGGGCAAAACAGGGAGATTCACGCCTGAGGAAAAGCCCGTGGTGGTTGGAGCTGGCAAACGTGGAAGAGGGCCCTCAGAGCTGGTGGCAGGAGGGATACATAGAAAGCAACCCATTTGGACCTGACAGAGAAGGCCAGCCTAACAATTTTGGGAGGGGCGGGCTGCCAAACCCAAAAGGGAAAACGGTTTCACTCAGACATACCAGTGGGACGTGAGGTTACTTGCTTGCATTTGTCCTCTCCAAATGCGAATTACTCACTGCTGAACCAGGAACCTGGGATCCCCTGGTGGAGGATAACCTGGGAGACCACAGGGGCGAGCTGTTTTGTTGAGGCTGGGGATCTAAACAGGTTTTGACCATTAGAAAGGCGGCTCTGGGGTAGCCTATTTCCACAAATCAGTAGTGAATACCATAGACATAGCAGGATTTTAGTTCAGGCTAGAGAGGACCAATAGACCTGGAGGTCAATTCAGAAACACTGCCACCCAGGGGCTGAATCACAAATTGACTCTTGTGTAACACAAATTAAGGAATCAATTTTATTTCTACTACTATTTAAACTTTTTTAAGTGCCATTTTATTTCATCTTTATTCTACTTAAAGATTAGTGTTATACAGTCTTTTCTCATCTACCCTTTAGTATCTTTTTATTCTACCTCAACTTCACACTTATGCCAGCACTCTCTTGCAAACTGTTCCCTAGTTAGTGTATTGTTTCCCTTACACTTTTTCTGGTTTAGATTTTTGTTATTCTCCCTTTTTACCCCCTGTTAAAATTTCACCCCACTTTTATATCCAATCTCCAAGCACCTGCTCCAAGTCCATACACATCTATTGCTTATCCGACTTCACTATCCTAAATTGTTTTTCTCTCAGTCCTGCTGATGTTGTTTACCTGACTGTTGACTATATCGATATTTTATGCATGTTTGTGAGATTGGTTTGCTTATTCTTTTCTTTTAATTTGTTTTTTGGGGGGTTTGGCATTGATATTTGTTTTGGTGTTGTTTACATTGTTTTTTTTCCATAGATTTAAGCTTCTGTGTTCCCTAACCTCCCTTGATATTAGTTGTTGTATGTAGTTTGTATCAATCTCCAGGTACTTGTTGCTGGCTTTTGCTGGGATTAGTGGTGGTCCTTTTGGAGTTTCCAACCCATATTTATAGTTTATTCCCTTTTCCTTTCTTCTTACTTCTTCCCCTCCCAATTTTATTTTGGCATTCCCTTTTTCTTACTCTTTCTTTGTTTCTTTCTTTCCTTTCCTCTTTCTTTTGTGTGTGTATTTTCTCTTACTTTCTTCTTTCCCAACTATCACCTAATTTACCTTCCTCTGGCAATCACCTTTAATTTGGAATTACCAATACTGTGAATACATTCTTCTTCAGTGCCTGGTGTGCTGCACCTGGTTGTGTTGTAGTTTGAGACTTTAAATCAAAACAGGAGAGTGAGAACTACATAATGAGACACACAGAGAGGAGAGACCATGGGGAGACAAAGAAACATCCCACCAATGAAAGAAAAACAAGCCTCATCAGAAAAAGAGGTAAACGAAATGGAAGCAAGTAACCTGTCAGAGAGATAGTTCAGAGAAATGGTGATAGGGTGGCTGAAGAGAATAGAAGTCAGTATGAGTAAGAACCAAGAGGAATTGAAAAAGAACCAAGAAGAAATGAAGAAGACCCAAGAAGAAATGAAAAGTGACATTGCTGAGGTAAAGAACTCCATAGAAAGTATCAGGAGTAGACTAGAAGATGCAGATGACCGCATCAGTGAGCTGGAAAACAAGGTAGGAAAAAACACCCAAGTAGAGCAGCTTCTAGAAGATGGAGGAGAGCGTAAGGGAACTTTGGGACAACATGAAACAAAACAACATCCGAATAATAGGGCATCCAGAGGGGTAGGAAACTGAGCAAGGAATAGAAAACCTGTTGGAAGAAATAATGACAGAAAACTTCCCTGATATAGGAAAGAAAAATCCCACACAAATCCAAGAAGCTCACAGAGTTCCAAGCAAATTAATCCCCAAAAGACCTACACCAAGGCACATTATAATTAAATAGGCAAATATCAATGACAAAAAAAAGCTGCCAGAGAGAGACGGAAATACACCTACAAAGGAACCCCCATCAGATAAGCAATTGATGTCTCAACAGAAACTTATCAGGCCAGAAGGTACTAGATTGAAATATACAAAGTCATGCAAAGAAAGGGTTTGAATCCTAGAATACTATACCCAGCAAGGCTATCAATCAAAATTGAAGGTCAAATCAGGAGCTTCACAGACATAAAGGTCTAAGGGAATAGATAACCACCAAAACAGCAATGCAAGAAATGCTAAAGGGTCTGCTGTAAAAAGCAATAGGAAGCGAAGAAAGAACACAGAGACAAAGAACAAAAATGGCCACAAGTAAGTACCTATCAAAAATATGTAAATGGTTTAAATGCTCCAATCAAAAGACATAGGGTAATGGATTAGATAAGAAAACACAACCCATATATCTGCTGTCTACAAGAAACCCACCTGCAAAAGAAAGACACACACAGACTGGGGGTGAAAGGATGGAAAAAGATTCTTTAGGTGAATGGAAATGGAAAAAAGCTACGGTAGCAATACTTATATCCGAAAAATTAGATCTCAAAGTTAAGGACATAAAAAGAGATAAAGAAGGTCACTACATAATACTAAAGGGAGCAATCCAACAAGAAGAAATAACTCTGGTAAACATTTACGCACTCAATACAGGAGCACACAAATACATAAAAAAGCTCCTGGATGATATCAAGGGAGAGATAGACACCAATACAATCATAGTAGGAGACTTTAATACCCCACTATCACCAGTGAACAAATCATCTAAACAAAAAATCAGTAAAGAAACATTAATCCTCAATGACTCACTAGACCAGATGGAATTAATTGACATCTTCAGATTATTTCACCCCAAAGCCACAGAATATACATTCTTTTCAAGTGCCCATGTGTCATTCTCAAAGATAGACCATATGTTGGGTCACAGGCAAAGTCTCTCCAAATTCAAGAAGATAGAAATCATATCAAACACAGATAAAAGTGGCCTAAAGCTGGAAATCAACTACAATAAAAATAATCCAAAGAAATCAAACGCATGGAGACTAACCAGCATGCTATTAAACAATGACTGGGTTACTAGAAAGATCAAGGAAGAAATAGAAAACATCATGGAAAAGAATGACAATGATAGCACAACAAGCCAAAATCTATGGGACACAACAAAAGCAGTTTTGAGAGGGAAGTTCATAGCTCTAAATACTATTCCAAAAAACAAGAAACAGCAGCAATAAATTATCTAACCCAACAACTCAAAGAGTTGGAAAGAGAGCAACATGAAAAGCCCAGTGTAAGAAGAAGGAAGGAAATAGTAAATATCAGAGCAGAGATAAACAACATACATAGAGACCAAAGAAACAATACAGAAGATCAACAAAACCAAGAGCTGGTTCTTTGACAGGATAAGCAAGATTGATGAACCTCTAGCCAGGCTCACCAAGAAGCAAAGAAAAAGGACCCTAATAAATAAAAAAGAAATGAAAGAGGTGAAATAACAACAGACCCCACTGAAATACAAAGGATTGTTAAAAAAAATACTATGAACAACTCTTCTCCAACAAACTGGACAACCTGGAGGAAATGGATATATTCCTGGAAAAATATAACCTCCCAAAACTAAATTGGGAGAATCTAAACAGTTCAATAGACCAATAAATATGGCAGAAATTGAAGCAGTCATCAAAAAGCTTCCAGCAAACAAAAGCCAAGGGCCAGACAGCTACACAGGGGAGTTTTACCAAATATTCAAAGAAGAAATAAAACCTATCCTCCTCAGACTATTCCAGAAAATTCAAGAGGATGGAACACTTCCAAACTCCTTCTATTAAGCTAGCATCACCCTAATATCAAAACCAGACAAAGACAATACAATGAGAGAGAATTACAGGCCATTATCCCTCATGAATATAGATGCAAAAATCTTCAATAAAATTCTAGGAAATTGGATCCAGCAGTACATCAGAAAGATCATACACCATGACCAAGTAGGATTTATCCCAGGAATGCAAGGATGGTACAATATCCGCAAATCAATAAATGTGATACATCACATTAACAAATTGAGAGATAAAAATCACAAAGTCATATCAATTGATGCAGAAAAAGCATTTGACAAAATCCAACATCCTTTCTTAATAAAAACTCTCAATAAGGTAGGAATAGAAGAATCATACCTCAACATAATAAAAGCCATATATGATAAACCCACAGCATACATCATACTCAATGGGCAAAAACTACAACCATTTCCCCTAAGAACAGGAACAAGACAGGGTTGCCCACTTTCACCACTCCTGTTCAACATAGTACTGGAAGTATTAGCCATTGCAATTAGACAAGAAGAAGAAATAAAAGGCATCCAAATTGGAAAAGAAGAAGTTAAGCTATCCTTATTTGAGGTTACATTATATTGTACATAAAAAACCCGAAAGACTCCATAAAAAAGTTAGTAGACTTAATAAATGAGTTCAGCAATGTAGTAGGCTACAAAATTAATGCCAAGAAATCTATGGCATTTCTGTACACTAATAGTGAACTTACAGAAAGAGAGACTAAAAAAGCAATCCCATTTACCATCACACCAAAAAAATTAAGATACCTAGGAATAAACTTAACTAAGGAGGTAAAAGATCTATTCGTGGAAAACTACAGGACACTGAAAAAAGAGATAGAGGAAGATGTAAACAGGTGGAAGAACATTCCATGTTCATGGATTGGGAGAATCAACATAATTAAAATGTCCATACTACCCAAAGCAATCTATAAATTTAATGCACTCCCCATTAAAATACCAATAGCATACTTCACAGACCTAGAAAGAACTCTCCAAAAATTCATCTGGAACAAAAAAAGGCCCCGAATAGCCACAGCAATCCCGAGAAAGAAGCACAAAGTCGGTGGGATTTCCATACCAGATTTCAAGCTGTATTACAAGGCTACTGTTCTTAAAACAGCCTGGTACTGGCACAAGAACAGACATAGAGATCAATGGAATGGAATAGAGAATCCGAATATCAACCCAATCCACTATGCTCAATTAATATTTGACAAAGGAGGCATGAACATAAAATGGAGTCAAGACAGTCTCTTCAATAAATGGTGTTGGGAAAATTGGACAGATACATGCAAAAAAATGAAACTAGACCACCAACTTACACCATACACAAAAATAAACTCAAAATGGATACAGGACTTAAACGTAAGACAGGAAAACATAAAAGTATTAGAGGAATCTACAGGAAGAAAAATCTCAGACATATGCCAAAAGAACTTCTTTGATGATACTGCTCCGAGGGCAATGGAAGCTAAAGAGAAAATAAACAAATGGGACTACATCAAAATCAAAAGCTTTTGCACAGCTAAAGAAAGCATCCACAAAACAACAAGAAAACCCACTGTATGGGAGAACATATTTGCAAATGTTATTAGTGATAAAGGTTTAATCTCAAGCATCTACAAGCAACTCACCCAACTCAATAAAAGGAGGACAAATGATCCAATAAAAAAAATGGGCAACAGACCTAAATAGAACCTTTTCTAAAGAAGACAAAAGGAAGGCCCAGAAACACATGAAAACTTGCTCAAAGTCACTAATTATCCAAGAGATGCAAATCAAAACGACTATGCGGCACCATCTCACACCTAGCAGAATGGCTGACATCAACAAATCAATAAACGACAAGTGCTGGTGAGGATGCGGAGAAAAAGGAACTCTCGTGCACTGCTGGTGGGATTGTAGACTAGTACATCCACTGTGGAGAACAGTATGGAGATTCCTCAAAAAACTAAAAGTGGAGCTCCCATTCGACCCAGTGATCCCACTTCTAGGAATATACCCCAAGAAATTAGAAAGGCGAATTAGAAAGGATATATGTACCCCTATGTTCATAGCAGCACAATTCACCACAGCTAAGATTTGGAAATAGCCGAAGTGCCCATCAGCAGATGAGTGGATTAAAAAACTATGGTACATTTACACAATGGAATACTACGCCGCGGAAAAAAAGAAGGAGCTCCTACCATTTGTAACAACATGGATGGATTTGGAGAGCATTATGCTAAGTGAAATTAGCCAGGCAGAGAAAGACAAATATCACATGATCTCACTCATTTGAGGAATACAATCAATGACATAGACTGATGAACAAGAATGGATCTAGAGACTGAGAAAAGTCCATCAGAATGTCAAACCTCAGGGTAAGTGGCAGGTGGTGGGAGTAAGTGTAAAATTCAATATACTTGAACTCTTGAACTGAGGTAAGTGATTTGTGTTTTTACATCCCTGACAAAGTTTATATAAAGTTATAAAAAAATGGCAGCTAGTCTGACATTGAATTGACATGGCCTAGAGCTTGTCATATCCTATGGAGACCAGTCCTTAGGCTACGCCCTGCTTAACCTCCCATGACACCATAATACCATTACATGATATTATTCTACAATGTCATTATAATATTTGATATTTGACAACAGCATATTATACAATTATCCCAAATAAACTTACAAACTAATTCTTTGAATGTTGGGCAACAACTTAAAAAAAGGATAGGAAAGAAATTAATCCCTTTCAGAAGGAATTAAGGCACTGGGAAGGCATCCGAGCATCCTATATTGGCCCTTCTTGCCCTTTCTGCCAAGAGGGACCTTCTTGTTACTATCCAAATACACACAGCTGATGCCTGAGTTTTCAGTTCCAGCTGTGGCTGAAGCCTCTGGGCAGCTGGCACCATGGATCTGTATCTCGACCAATGGTGTGAGCTGGGCCCTCTCTGGAGAAGGAACCTGGGTTACCTGAGATATGTGATCAGTACCGGGACCCCGCCAGCAGGCGAGGGGACCCCAAGGCAGGTACTGGACATGGAGGCCACAGGGGGGCATAGACTACAAAGGAGACAGAACTGAACCTCACATCACGCTGTTTGGCCCCGGAGGATGGCTGGTTAGCCAGAGACGGGTAAGATTCCTCAGGGAAGGAACAACCTAAGACAGGCACAGTCACAGAGGGGCCAACAGTAGAGAACTAAAAGGTCAACAGAGGTGGGGCACAGACCCTCATCCACAAACCTTGCAGGGGTTTGAATTCTCAACCCTCCTGAGGGAGGTCTCCTACCCCCACGGCTGCTTCGCCTCCCACACACAACTCATACGGGGACCCAGGTGGCAGACAGAGACTCGGCCAGCAATAGCTGCTCTATATCTAAATTTAGTCTATTACCAGAAATGCTCAGGACCTAATCAAAATTGCAAATATTCCTTTCCACTAGTATTTACAGGGTAAACTAAGATTTCTGCTTGAGTATTAAAATTGACAGGAAAATAGTAATCAAGTTTTCAGATTAATTTAAATTGGCCAAGTGAAATATATGAATACTCAAGAAAATTATAGTGTACTGGACAAAAAGCTTTTCCTAAAAGATTAACTAAAAAATCTATTAGTAGTTCATCTCACTGTAAAATTGCCTAACATCCAAAGAACCTAAAGCAGTCATATTTGTGTGCAAAAATTAAAATTTAAAATTACCAAGACTGCAATATAAAATTTCCTAAAGAGTCCCCATTAATCAAAAAAGGGGAGGGGACAGCGGGGTAATATCATGTAAGGGAAAAAAATATCGAGTAAGTAAAATACATCTAGAAAATTCTTACTCCAGTAAAGTAAATTCCATTTGTAAAAACAATTGCAGGACACCCATGAAAAACACACATGGTGTCAAAATAAGCCAAAGGAAAATCATTTAGGCAAAAATTAAAAAGAATCCCAAGTCTATTTTGCATAGAGGATCCCTTTGTTAACTTTTGGTCAAGAATGTGTTTGTGTGTTTTCAGAGAACAACTCCAAGACCATGTGGGTTCCTGCGACGGTGAGGAACTGATGGATCTGTTCCAGTCACGAGGATGGTCCAGAGATGGGGGACACTGACGACACCTTGCCATGCTAGCAGTCGGCAGCTGTGCATGGCTGCAGGCAGCCCAGGACCAAACCAGAGAAAATGGATCTTGCATTGACACGATGTGCCCACCATCGGGATACCATTGCTGACTTATACACATAAAGAATTATTTGACACTGAAACTGGGACTCAGAACAGTCGGACATTGAAACTGAGACTGAAACATTTTTTGTTCTTATACATTTATTTCTAGTATGCAGAGGCAAGATATTTTCGAAGAAAAGAAACAGGGGAAAAGGGAATATGCGAGGAACTAAGATGGCGGCAAAGGCAAAACACCTATCTTGCCGTCATAATGAGCAATTTTAATACCACAACTTAACGAAAGAACAAACACCTTCCAGAATCACTAGAAAGTTCACCGAGTGAAAATTCCACAAATAAAAGTGAAGATAAGACACTGTGACTCGGAGGAGCGGCAGCGAACAGCGTTGAAAGATTCGCGCGAAGAGAGAGGTTTGGAGTGCGCGCCGCGGAGAGGGCGGGCGGCTGAAAACCGGCCAGTTTTCTCCAACGGGGAGACAAAGGCTTCCCACTGGACTGATTCTCCAGCTCTGGGCGAAGTCCAGAGAACCCACTATCACACGGAGTGAAAACTGGACAGTGGGAGGGCACGCCAAAGCTCGGGTGCTGCCGGGTCTCCAGGGTTGTGGAGAAGGCAGCTTGTGCGAACAGCTCGGCTGCGTGACGCCGCAGGGAGCACACAGCGACTTGCCTCTCATTCGGAAAACCGTCAGACTGCTTTGTTTTACGACCCTGGGTGAGACATTGCGCATGCAGACTCATTTTGGGAAAGTCTGAATTCTCCGGCAACCGGCAGCCGGTGAAGCTCCGCAGCAGCTCTCTCTCAGAGGTGCTGGTGGCCATTGCCCTCGGCACAGAGTCCCTGGGGCCGCATAGGGCGGAGCTAACGCTGTCAGCTTGGCCCGGAGATTCCACCCACCCAACCTGAGCACAGCTGAGCTTCACAGACAATTGGCCTGGAGGTCAACCCTCCAAGTGCTAACAACAATTAACTGAGCTTAACTTCAGCAAGACTGTGCAGCCCATATCCACCTCAGGTAACCGGGGAGGCTGAGCCACTATCCCTAGTAGGAAGTCTACCACACAAAGCTAATTGACCAACTCAGGGAAGCAGCCACCATGCAGCAACATGGAAAGAAATCAGATGTGAAAGAAATGGAGGAAAAAAAACGACTGGACATGGAATTCAGAACCACGGTTATAGGGTTTTTTAAGAGGCTCCAACAAAAGATCGAGGCCTATAAGGAAATAAGCAAGAACACAAAGGAAATGAATGAGTCCTACAAGAAAATGAACAACACCCTCCAGGATATAAACGAGAGCTGCAAAGAAATGATCAAGACCAACGTGGAAATGAAAGAAACCCTCAAGGATATAAAGCAGACTCTCAAGAATATGAAAAAGGACCAACCAGAAATTAAGCATACACTGACTGAAACAAAAAATATTATACAAAGACCTGAAAGTGCCCTGGAGCACCCCAAGAACCAAGTTAAAGATTTGAAATACAAAGAGGTAAAATCCACTCAGCTGAAAAAGCAAGAAACCAAAAGAATCCAAAAAATTGAAGATAGTCTAAGGGGCCTCTGGGACAACCTCAAGCATACCAACATCCGAATTATAGGGGTGCCAGAAAAACCGAGAGGCCAAGACAATGAAAACCTATTTGAAGAAATAGTTACTGAAAACTTCCCACACCTGGTGAAAGAAATTGACTTAGGAGTCCAAGAAGTGCACCGAAACCCAATATATAGGAACCCTATGAGGACCACACCGAGGCACATCATAATTAAAATGCCAAGAGCAAAAGACAAAGAGAGAATATTAAAAGCAGCAAGAGAGAAACAGTTGGTTACCTATAAGGGAGCACCCATACGACTGTCAGCGGATTTCTCAACAGAAACGATGCAGGCCAGACGGGAGTGGCAAGAAATATTCAATGTGATGAACAGCAAGAATCTACAACCAAGATTACTTTATCCAGCAAAGATATCATTCAGAATTGAAGGTCAGATGAAGTGCTTCGCAGATAAGAAAAAGCTAAAGGAGTTCATCACCACCAAACCAACATTATATGAAATGCTGAAAGATATTCTTTAAGAAGAGGAAGAAGAAAAAGGTAAAGATGAAAATTATGAACAACAACTACACATCTATCAACAAATGAACATAAAAATCAAGTGAATTGATAGGCTGTTGAACAGGATAGACTGGTGAATATAACAGAGACATGGACATAGAGAGGGGATGGACTGACAATTCTTGGGGAGAAAAGCGTTGTGGGAAGTGCAGCAAGAGACTGGACAAAAATCTAGCAACAATGGGAGAGGACAGTGGGGATGGGGAGGTGAGGGTGGAGGGTGGGATAGGTACAGGGTGGAGGGAAGCTACAGGGGGATAAAAAGTTGAAACAATGTAATTAATAAACTGAACAATAAAGATTAAAAAAAGGGGGGGAAAAAAGAAAAGAAACAGGGGAGAGTGATTGATATAGAGGCAGGATGGCCTTGAACAGGCTGTCAAGCTACAGGGGAAGGCTTGGGTGGATGGGAGGCAGATGCGGAGGGAGATCAACTGAAGGACTTGTATGCATGCATATGAGCATAACCAATGAATGAAAGACACTGGGGCGGGGAGGGGGGGAAGCTGGGGATATGTGCTGGGGGGTGGGGGAGGCTGGGGGGAGGATAAGGGGGAGGGGGAAAGGAAAACATGTACTACTATTATACTGCAAAAAAATCAATAAAAAAAAATCCTTGCCTGCTTATTACCAACTTAACCGCCTCTGTGGTCATTTGCAACTGGTCGTAGTAGTCGCCCCACAACAATGTTCTCCCTATTGCAATAGCCTGGATAATATTATGTCCTCAATTGTCCAGTGCATGGTGTCTTTGACAGTTTGGTGCCATGACTCAGATGGGATCCCTGTTTATTTCAACCCTGGTAACCAGGCATCTGAAAGCCTTTTAGTGCTCTGTTCCTGACTGGTGGTTGTGATAGCAAATGGTAAGTCTGGTTCTTGGTCCTGTGTTCTAGACTCTTCTCCACTGATAACTGAGTAAGGATTTGGTTGTTTTTCAATACTTGCTTGGTTTTTGTTGCCAGCTATTTTGGGTTTATTTGTCAGACCATTCAATGATCTCTGGAAATGGATTAATGATAAATGGTGATTTTGTTTCTGTTGAGTGAAAAATGGCAGATGATCTGTTTTGTTAGTCTTTTCTGTTTGTCTGTATATCTATTTTTTAAATGTGTTTTTATTGATTTTCTAGACTCTAAAAAATCTAGAGAGAGAAGAGGAGAGAGAAAAAGATCCATCAACTGCATCCTGCACACATCCTGACTTGGGATTGTACCTGCAACCTGGGTAATGACCAGACTGGGAATAGAAATCATGATCTTTTGGTGCAGGGGAAGACACTCAATAAAAGGACCCACATGGGCCAGGGTTATTTATTTGAGTTCAAATCAATTACAGACTCTTACTCATTGAGAAGAGAATGGCTTTTGATGAGGATTGGTAAGTTTTGTGATGTGTTTACTCTTGACTCAAGAGTTAAAATGTAATTGAAACTATGTGGTTTTTCTCTGTGTGTGATTGTTTCTCTCTGTAATTTGGAAAGGCTAATTTTACCTCTAGTTTGTATAGTTTCCTATCTCCAGATGTTATTACCAAATTGGGTTGTAAGTTATCTTAAAGATCTATTCTGATTGGCTTAGAGATAAATAAGTGCTTATATAAAAGAAATATTCCTAAAATTTGCAGAAAATAAGGACATTGAACTTCCAATACTTTCAATGTGTTCAAAAATAAAAAGTAAACTTACAGAAACAAAATCAGAAATGTTTTTAGAATTAAGGTTCACATAATTTAGGTAAATCTTTGGCAAATTTTATTATTTTAATATTTTTGGTGTAATGGAAACAGCTATGTCTTCCCTGATAATCAGTGTTAAGTATAATATATGTTTAGCTTTTTATTCTACTTGGTTATATTTTTCTTAAATTTATACAGGTTTTTGATTGGATAAGCTATCATTAAGTTCACTGAATGTTTAAGAGTATGAAAATTTAAATTTATGTTTAACCTAATTGAATTATTATTCTGACAAACTTTATTTCAACCACAATTAAATTTTATAGAATATTAGCAAAGATGATTTCTAAGATCTTTAGATAATTTTAAAACTTTTTAATGTTAATTAATTAATATATAGTGATTGGATGTTCACATCATTTGTAAGTATGAAGAATACTGAAACATTGATTACTAAGCACCAGATAAGTTTATACACTTTGGTTCTTATTTCATATACCACAAAGAAGATAGATCTTTGTGTCTGATAATGAATAAGTTTATTTTAGCCTCTTTGAGAAGTTGTATAAAGGTTATATGTTGCTGTATAAAGCTGTTATATGTATCCATGAACTCTGTTAGTCTGATGCAAAAAGATGATAGTGTGTGACAGTTCACAATTATCAACCTCCTAGTTTTCTCTGCAAAGCAGGCAATTTTTTTTAGTTAAAACTTAAAATCAGACCTGGTTGATGTGGCTCAGTGCTTGAGTGTTGATCTATGAACCAGGAGGTCATGGTTTGATTCTGGTCAGACAGGGCACATGCCTGAGTTGCTGGCAGATCACCAGGAGGGGGCATGTTGGAGGTAGCCAATCAATGATTCTCTCTTGTAGGGAGCTGTTATAGGGTTCGGCCTGGGACTCACCTGCTGGCAAAGCTGCAAACAAGTCCCAGGTTAAAGGGCACAGCCCTCTTAGCATAATTAAGCTTGATCTTGTGACTGCTCCCTAGATCTTTCCTGGGTAATTAATGGGCTGTGGGAGGTGCAGCGAGTGCTGTGAAAACAAGTGAAACTTACAAGAACATTGTAAATAATCTTGTTTACCTCTGACTATAAAATAAAGCATCAGCTTGCAGTCTGGATCTGTTATGTTGTCTCAGACAAGCACAGAAGATCCACCTAGACCTAGCTTATTCTCTTTATCTTTTCTTCCATCCTTCCCTGGCCCTCCCTCACGCTCACGGAACCATTAGCTATGCTGGCAGGGCACACTCTCTCATCATTGATGTTTCTTTTTATTTAATTTAATAAATCTTCATTGTTCAGATCATTACAATTCTTCCTCTTTTATCCCCCATAGCTCCCCTCTACCCAATTCCCATCCCAACCTCTTCCCTTACCCCCCCCCCGCACGTCCTCATCCATAGGTGTACGATTTTTATCCAGTCTCTCTACGTATCCCCCCACCACATTCATTTCACCGCAAGAATTGTCAGCCTACTACCTTTCTATGCCCTTGATTCTATTATATTCACCAGATTATTCTGTTCATCGGATTTTTTATTCACTTGATTTTTAGATGCAATTGTTGATATGTATTTGTTGTTCATAGTGTTTTTCTTTACTTTTTCTTCTTCTTCCTCTTCTTAAAAAATACCTTTCAGCATTTCATATAATACTGGTTTGGTGTCGATGAACTCCTTTAGCTTTTTCTTATCTGTGAGGCTCTTTACCTGCCCTTTAATTCTGAATGATAGATTTGCTGAGTAGAGTAATCTAGGTTGTAGGTTCTTGCTGTTCATCACTTTGAATATTTCTTGCCACTCGCATCTGGCCTGCATAGTTTCTGTTGAAATATCCACAGATAGTCATATGGGTGCTCCCCGGTAGGTAATTAAGTGTTTTTCTCTAGCTGCTTTTATTGTTCTCTCTTTATCTTTTGCTCATGGCATTTTAATTATGATGTGTCTTCGTGTGGTCCTCTTTGGATTCCTTTTGTTTTGGGTTCTGTGCACTTCCTGGACTTGAAAGTCTATTTCTTTCACCAGGTGGGGAAGTTTTCTGTCATTATTTCTTCAAATAGGTTTTCAGTATCGTGCTCTATCTCTTTTTCTGGCACTTGCATAATTCGATGTTGGTTCGCTTGAAGCTGTCCCAGAGGATCCTTACACTATCTTCATATTTTTGAATTCTTTTTTCTTTTTGATTTTATGGTTGAGTGGTTCTTTGTATTTCAAATCTTTGACTTTATTTTTGCGATCCTCTAGACTGCTGTTAGATCTCTGTGTAATATTTTTTTTATTTCAGTGTATACTTAAATTCTAGGAGGTCCTTTTTCATATCCTTGAAGGTCTCACAAAATTTATCAGCCTTTTCTAGAAAATTCTTGAAAAACCTTATAACCATGGTTTTGAACTCTATAGCCAGTCATTTTCTTTTCTCCATTTCTTTCATTTGTGACCTGTTTCTTTGTCTCCACATTTTTGCTACTTCCCTGAGTTGATAGAGTGGCTTTGTGTGCTAGGTGTCATATAGGGTCCAGTGGCTCAACCTCCCCAGTTACCTGAGGTGGACGCTCTTGGTGCATCCTTTGTGGGTTATGTGCAAAGTGTTGTTGTAGTTAAGCCTTGATTGTTGGTATCACTGGCAGGAATTGACCTCCAGGCCAATTGTCTGTGAGGATCAGCTGTGTCTAAGCTGGAAGAATTTCTGTGCTGGAGACACCTTATGGGAGAAGACTTGCAAAAGCCTCTGTGCTCAGCCTGAATGGGGTGGAGTCTCAGGGCAGAGCAGAGAGCATTGGTTTCCTGTCAGCCCTGCCCTAATAGGACCCTGTGTCTCAATGTTCCATGGTAATCACTGCAAGCACCTCTGAGAGAAAGCAGCCCTTGAGTTCTGCCCACTGCCAAACAATCCAGTTTCTCCCTGAATGAGTGTGGGTCCCCAGAGTCCCACCCAAAACTGGACTTCAGTGCAGTTGGGAGCATTTCTCTCCCTCACACTTGAGAAATCCAGCTGCATATTCAGTTGCCCGCCCTCTCTACAAGTACGCTCCTCAGTACCTCTGCCTTCTGCAGTTCCTCTTAGTCTCAGTGTGCTTTTCTCTTTTCTGACAGTCCAGTTTCACCCCATATGAGTCTGGTTACTCAGAGTCTCGGCCAGAACTGGAGTTCAGTGCAGTTGGGAGCTTTTGTCTCCTTCCCACTTGAGAAAGCCAGCTATGGACTCAGTTGCCAGTCCTCTCCACATGTGCGTGTCTCAGTACCTCTGACTCCTGCAGCTCCTATGAGACTCAGTGTGCTTTTCTCTTTCCTTCTAGTGGTAGAATTTCCACTAAGGCAGCTTTCCTGTGGTTCTGGATGATATCTGTTTTGTCTTTTAGTTGTAGTTTTGAAATTGTTGTGCAAGGCAGCAGTTTAGGTGTTTACCTATGCTGCCATCTTGGTTTCTCTGTTATCACTGATGTTTCTAACTCTCTCTCCTCTCCCTTCCTCTCTGAGATCAATAAAAATATATTTTTTAAAAGTTTAAAATCAGTATCCTATCTAATAAAAGAATAATACGCAAATTTCACCATACCTTTGCTACACCCACAAGCCATGCCCACCAGCCAATCAGGAGTAGATTATGCAAATAAACCCCAACTAAGATGGCTGTCACAACTAAGAGCAGAAGGAAAGCTTGGGTTTCCCCAGCAACAGAGGAAGCCAAGTTTTCGCCTGCCTTTGCTGGCCTAGGCCTCCACTCAATGCTACAAAGTTTCAATTATAAAAGATACAGAAATGACAGCAGCCACTGCGCTGGAGAAAACAGAGGCTTGAGTTTCCCTGGCTACGGAGGAAGCCAAGCTTTCTGCCTACTGTTGCTGGCCTAGGCTGCCACTCTAGGCTAAAAAGTTTCAAACAGTAATGGCTGCCACCACAGAGTGAGCAGAAGGTTTGGCTCTGCTCCAGGCTACAAAGTTTCAATTGTAGACATAAATTAATCCCAGATCTCAGAGCCTCTGTTTGGGTTGCTGGGGAGCATGGCCATCCTGAAAACCTCCACAGGCCCCTCACCCAGGCCACCCCACACCCCAAGGGAACCCCCACCCTGATCTAGGACACTCTTCATGGCAAACCAGCTGACCCCCACCCATGCACCAGGCTTCGATCTTATCTAATAAAAGAGTAATTTGCAGATTGACCATCAGTCCAACACACAAGAAGGCTGCCCCCATGTGGTCAAAGATCCTGCCCCAATGTGGACACAAGATAGACACAACAAGATGGCCAGCAGGAGAGGGCCATGGGGAAGTTCCAGGCCTTGCAAGGGAGGGCAGTTGTGGGTGATCAGGCCAGCAGGGGCTGGCAGTTGGGAGAGACCAGGCCTGCAAGGGAAGGTAGTTGGGGGTGATCAAGCCTGCAGGGGAGGGCAGTAGGGGTGACTAGGCCAGCAGAGGATGAAAGTTGGAGGCAAACAGGCTGGCAGGGGAGCAGTTAGACATCAATTAGGCTTGCAGGGTAGTGGTTAGGGGGTGATCAGGCTGGCAGGCAGAAGTGGTTATGGGCAATCAGGGAGGCAGGCAGGTGAGCAGTTTGGAGCCAGCAATCCTGGATTTTGAGAAGGATGTCTGACTGCCCGTTTAGGCCCGTTCCTGAGACATCCCTCAAGGGGTCCCAGGTTGGAGAGGGTGCAGGCTGGCCTAAGGGACATCCCCTGGCCCCGTGCACTAATTTTGTGCACTGGGCCTCTAGTAAATAAATAAGACTCTACTAAGAGCAACATTGCCAGAGAGGTTCAATTTTATATGCAAGTTACCTCAGGTGTGCTTTGGTCTAGGTGAAAGAAGTGTAGTGTGTCCTAAATTAAAATATTTCACCAGAAGGAAACAAAGCAAAGAATAGGACAAAAACTGAGTGGAAATGGAAAGTTATAGAGAGTTCATGGAAAGTTGATTTTATTTACCATAAATGAAACTGACTATAATTTCACTGGATCATTCATAGTAAACTTTGTCTCAGGAATATTGTTTACATCTGAAGATTGTTTTTTTGAAGACCATGTTAACCTACTTAAAAAGTAATAGCTTTATTGAGATATAAGGAATAAAATGGCGGAGGAATAGACGGACATGTCCCAAACCTTGTCCCAGAGCAGACAGAAGAATAGATGAGGGTAGCATGGGGAGTGTTTGTTGGCGAGTTGGGGGACAGTAATACTTAAGAAGAAGGTAGGGGACTGCTAGACAGGCATCCCTTAACCGAGCATCCCCCAGGGCTGCTGGGTTCTCTTGCAGAGCCACCAACTTGGAGGCAGACCACACCATTTTGAAGGAGAAAAGCCTGAAAATCTACAGCTGTGGCACCCACTTAACAGCTGAGAGCCCCAGAACACCAGATCCCAGTTAGAGCAAACACGCGGATTCAGAGAAACTCTACACTCCACCAGGGAAAGGTCAGATTTTGCCTGGGATTAGGTTAGGTCCCTATTCCTCGAGGGGGAGAGAAATGCACACATAGAGGGAGCAGGAGGAATGGGGAAAGTCTGGGCCTGAAAAAAATCCATGGCTGTTGGGGCTGGCGTGATCCATGAATGTGGAAGGGGATTCTCAGAGCTGAGAATAGTAAGATTCTTACTTTGTCATGGTGTTTGCCAATTTAATTATAATGTGCCTTGGCGTCGGTCTTTTTGGGGTTCATTTTGGTAAGCCCATTTAGATATGACAGAAAAGGACAGCCTGAAAATTCTGGAAGTGTGTGGCTGCTTAAACACAAGGGGGAAAAGGGGTCTGCACAGACATACATGCAGAATTGGAGTTTGGACACTTGCATTTTTTCCTCTTCAAATTCTTGCTTCTAATTACTAAGCCTAGAGAATAGGGTCACCTAGTGGGGGACACCCTGGGAGACGACAGGGGAAAGCTGTTTTTCTGGAACCTGTGGATCAGAGCAGGAAGTCACCATTAGAGAGCCAGCCCTGGGGCAGGCCCAATCCCACAAATCAGTATTAAGTGTCACAGGGGTAACAGGATCTTAGTTCAGGTTAGAGAAGACCAATGGACCCAGCGGTCAATCCAGAAACACTGCCACCCATGGGCTGAATCACAAATTGACTCTTGTGTGACAAACTAAGAAATCAGTTTTATTACTACTACTATTTTACCTTTTTTAGTGTCATTTTATTTTCTTTATTCTACTTTTGGATTAGTGTTCTACAGTCTATTTTCATATTTCCTTTAGCATCTTTTTACTCTATCTCACTCCACCTTTATGCCACTACTCTCTTGTTAACCTTTCACCATTTGGTGTCCTGTCTCTCTTACCTTTTTCCTGCTTTAAATTTTTGTTTTTCTTTTTAACCCCTGTTAAAATTTCACCCTACTTATAAATTTAATCTCCAACACCCTGCTCCAAGTGCTCTTCTCTGTCTTGACTATCCTAAATTGTTTTCCTCTCTGTCTTTTTGTTTTTGTTTGTTTGACTGTTGATTATATCAATTTTTATGCTTGTTTATGAGATTGTTTTGCTTGTTCTTTTCTTTTGGTTTGTTTTGTGTCATTTTGTGTGTGTTTTTTTGTTTGTTTGCATTGTTTTTGTTTGATTTTTGCTTCTGTTTTTGCACACCTCGTTTGATATTAGTTGTGATTATTAGTTTGTATTAATCTCCAGGTACTTGTTGCTGACATTCATTGGGACTAGTGGCTGTCGTATAAGAGTTTTCTCCCCATATATATACATAGTTTGTTCCCCTTCTCTTCCTTATTATATTTCTTTTCTCTACTTTCTTCTTTTCCCCATTTTCCCAATTTCAATTTGGAATTCCTTTCTTTCTTTCTTTCTTTCTTTCTTCCTTTCTTTCTTTGTGTGTGTGTGAGTGTGTGTTTGTTTTGTTTTTCTCTCTCATCTTTCTCACCTACATACTAATTTGCCTTCCTTTGGCAATAACCTTTATTTGGGGTTACCAATATCGTGAATACATTTCACTTCAGTGCCTGGTGCGTCGCACCAGGTTGTGTTGTATTTTGTGCCTTTAAATCAACGCAGGAGAGAGAGTACTACATAAATGGACAACTGGAGAAGAGAGACCATGGGGACCAAGCCTGCATATGAAAGAAAAACAAGCCTCACCAGAAAAGGAAGTAAACAAAATGGAGGCAAGCAACCTGTCAGAGAAAGAATTCAGAGAAATTGTCATAAGGTGGCTGAAAATAATGGAAGACAAATTTGACAATATGCATAAGAACCAAGAGGAAATGAAGAATAGCCCAGAAGAAATGAAGAAGAGCCAAGAAGAAGTGATAAGTTTCACCACTGCAGTAAAGAACTCAGCAGAAAGCATCAAGAGTAGACTACAATAAGCAGAGGACTGCATTAGTGAACTAGAAGACAAGGTAGGAAAAAATACCCAAGTGAAAGAGCTTCTAGGAAAAAAATCAAAAAGCAAGAGGAGAGCCTAAGGAAACTTTGGAACAACATGAAACAAAACAACATCCACATAATCAGGCTACCAGAGGGAGATGAAACTGAGCAAGGAATAGAAAATGTGTTTGAAGAAATAATGACAGAAAAATTCCCTGATATAGGGAAGAAAAAACTCACACAAATCCAAGAACTTCACAGAGTCCCAAGCAAAATGAACCCCAAAAGACCGATGCCAAGGCACATTGTAATTAAATTGGCAAACACCAATGACAAAGTAAGAATCTTAAAAGGCACCAGAGAGAGACAGAAAGTCACCCACAAAGGAACCCCCATCAGACTAGCAAATGATTTCTCAAAAGAAACTCATCAGGCCAGAAGGCAATGGAATGAAATATAAAAAGTCATGAAAAGGAAGGGCCTAAATCCAAGAATACTGGAGCCAGCAAGGCTATCAATCAAAATTGAAGGTCAAATCCGTAGCTTCCGAGACAAAAACGGACTGATGGAATTCATTACAACCAAACCAGAAATGCAAGAAATGCTAAAGGGTCTGCTATAAAAAGAAATCGGAAGTGAAGACGGAACAAAGAAGTAAAGAATAAAAATGGTGACAAATAAGTACCTATCAATAACTTTAAATGTAAATGGATTAAATGCTCCAATCAAAAGACATAGGGTAATGCAGTGGATAAGAAAACATGACCCATATATCTGCTATCAATAAGAAACCCACCTCTGAAAAAAAGACGCACACAGCCTGAGGGTGAAAGGATGGAAAAAGGTTCGTCAGGCGAATAAAAATGAAAAAATAAGCTGGGGTAGCAATACTTATATCTGACAAATTATATCTCAAGTAAAGGAAATATCAAGAGATAAGGAAGGCCAGTTCATAATACTAAAGAGAACAATCCAACAAGAAAAAGTAACTCTGGTAATCATATACTCACCCAATACAGCAGCACCCAAATACATAAAAATAACTCCTGGATGATATAAAAGGAGAGATTGACAGCAATACAATCATAGTAGGAGACTTTAATTACCCACTATCACCATTGGACAAATCCTCTAAACAAAAAATAAGCAAAGAAACATCAATCCTCAATGAATCACTAGACCAGATGAAATTAATTGACATCTTCAGATCATTTCAACCCAAAGACACAGAATATACATTCTTTTCAACTGTACATGGGTCATTTTCAAAGATAGACCATATGTTGGGTCATAGGCAGAGTCTCTCCAAATTCAAGCAGATAGAAAACATATCAAGCATTTTCTCAGATCAGAGTGGCATAAAACTGGAAATCAACTACAGTAAAAACAATTCAAAGAAATCAAACACATGAAGACTAAACAGCATGCTATTTAACAATGACTGGGTTACCAGAGAGATCAAGGAAGAAATAGAAAACATCATGGCAACAAATAACAACAATAGCACAACAATCCAAAATCTATGGGACGCAGTGAAATTAGTGTTCAGAGGAAGTTCATAGTTCTACAACCCTATTGCAAAAAAAAAAAAAAAAAAAAAAAAAGGAAAAAAGAAAGAATGGTAATAAATTATCTAACCCAGCAACTCAAAGAGTTAGAAAAAAAGCAACAAGAACAGCCCAGTGCAAGCAGAAGAAAGGAAATAATAATGATCAGAGAGAAAATAAACAACATAGAGATCACACACACACACACACACACACACACACACACACACACAAAACAATACAAAAGGTCAACAAAACCAAGAGCTGGTTCTTTGAAAGGATAAGAACATTAATGAACCTCTATCCAGGCTCACCAGGAAGCAAAGAGAGAGGACCCTAATAAATAAAATCAGAAATGAAAGAGGTGAAATAACAACAGACCCCATTGAAATACAAAGGATTGTTTAAAAAAAATTCTATGAAAAACTCTACTCCAACAAACGGGACAACCTAAAGGAAATGTATATATTCCTAAAAATATATAACCTTCCAAAACTCAATCATCATGAATCTAAAATCTCAATAGACCAATAACTATGGAAGAAATTGAGGCAGTCATCAGAAAGCTTCCAGTAAACAAAAGCCCAGGGCCAGACGGCTTCACAGAGGAGTTTTCCAACCATTCAAGGAAGAACTAAAACCTATCCTCCTCAGACTATTCCAGAAATTTCAAGAGGATGGAACACTTCCAAGCTCCTTCTATGAAGCCAGAATCACCCTGACACCAAAAACTAGATAAAGATCACACAGTGAAAGAGAATTACAGGCCAATATCCCTCATGAATATAGATGCCAAAATCCTCAATAAAATTCTAGCAAATCGGATCCAGCAGTACATCAGAAAGATCATACACCATGACCAAGTAGGATTTATCGCAGGAATGCAAGGATATTACAATATCCACAAATCAATAAACATGATGTATCACATATTCAAATTGAGAGAAAAAAATCACATAGCCATATCAAGTGATGCATAAAAAGTATTTGACAAAATCCAACACTCTTTCTTTTTTTAAAATATATTTTTATTGATTTTTTTGCAGTATAACTTAGATTTAATAGTAGTACATATATTTTGCTTCCCCCCCCCCAATTTTCTCCCCCAGCCTCCCTTACCCCCCAGCACATGTCTCCACCTGCCCCCCTCCTCGTCCCAATGTCTTTCATTCATTGATTATGCTCATATGCATGCATACAAGTCCTTTGGTTGATCTCCCCCAGCATCCACCTCCCATCCACCCCAGCCTTTCCCCTGTAGCTTGACAGCCTGTTCAAGGCCACCCTACCTCTGTATCACTCACTCTCCCCTGTTTCTTTTCTTCAAAAATATCTTACCTCTGCATACTAGAAATAAATGTATAAGAACAAAAAATGTTTGAGTGTCAGTTTCAATGTCCAACCGTTCTGAGTCCCAGTTTCAATGTCAAATAGTTCTTTATCTGTACATGTCAGCAATGGTATCCAGATGGTGGACACATCGTGGCAATGCAAGATCCATCCTCTCTGGTTTGGTCATGGGCCGCCTGCAGCCATGCACAGCTGCCGACTGCTAGCATGGTAAGGCCAACACTCTTTCTTGATATGAACTTTTTACAAGGTGGGAGTAGTAGGATCACACATCAATATAGTAAAAATTATATATAATAAACCCACAGCAAACATCATACTCAACGGGTAAAAACTACAACCATTTCCCCTAAGAACAGGAACAAGACAGGGATGCCCACTCTCAGCACTCCTGTTCAACATAATACTGGGATTACTAGCCATGCAATTATACAAAAAGAAGAATTAAAAGACATCCAAATTGAAAAAGAAGAAGTAAAGCTGTCCTTATTTGCAGATGACATGATATTGTACATAAAAAACCCGAAAGACTCCATAAAAAACTAATAGACTTAATAACTGAGTTCAGCAATGTAGCAGCATACAAAATTTATGCGAAGAAATCTATGGAATTCCTATACACTAATAATGAACTTACAGAAAGAGAGACTAAAAAAGAAATCCCATTTATCATTACACCAAAAAAATTAAGATACCTTGGAATAAACTTAACTAAGGAGATATTGAGATATAATTATTATTTTAGCCTTTTAAACATATGCGTTGAAATATAATTTACATACTGTACAATATATGTATTTAAAGTGTACAGTTCAATGTTTTTAATATATTCACACAATTGTGTAACTATCAACATAATTGATTTTAGAATATTTTCATCATTTACCAAAAAAATCCAGCATTGGCAGTCATTCACTATTTCATCCCAACTCACCCTAATGAACCCTTACCAGACAAGATAAATTTCTATATCTATAAAGTTTATAATTATGGACATCATGGATAAATAAAATAAGATAAAATGTGAAATTTTGTTTCTGACTTCTTTCACTAACAATGTTTTCAATATGCTTTCATGCTGTAAACAAGGAGCAGTACTTTATCTCTTTCTATTGTCTAATTATCTCATTATAATTAGATATATATATATCATCCTATCTAATAAAAGAGTAATATCCAAATTGAACGTACCTCTGTTCAAGCCACACCCAGAGCCACACCCACCAGCCAATCAGGAGCAAATTATGCATATAAACCCCAACCAAGATGGCTGCAGCCATTGAGAGCAGGAGGGAGGCTTGGGTTTCCCTGGCAACGAAGGAAGCCAAGCTTTCTGCCTGCAGTTGCCTGCCTGGGCCTCCACTCAATGATACAAAGTTTTAATTATAGAAGATACATAATCCCAACAGAAATGGTGCCAGCCACGGAGCTGGAGAGAGCAAAGGCTTGGGTTGCTGGGGCAATGGAGGAAGCATAACTTCTGCAGCCCTAGCGCCTAGGTCTCCACTCCAGGCTACAAAGTTTCAATTGTAGAACATAAATTAATCCCATATCCCAGCGCCTCTGTTTGGGTCTCTGGGAGGTGTGGCTCGCCTGCAAACCACCACAGGCCCCTTGCCCAAGTGCTCCACACCCCAAGAGATCCTCTACCCTTATAGAGGAAACCCCTCAGGGCAATTCAGCCGGCCCCCACCCATGCACCAGGCCTCTATCCTATCTAATAAAAAAGTAATTTGCAGATTGACCATCACTCCAACACGCAAGAGGGCTGCCTCCATGTGGTCAAAGATCCTGCCCCCATATGGACACAAGATGGCCACCACAAGATGGGCAGCAGGAGAGGGCTGTTGGAAGGTTCCAGGCCCTGCAAGGGAGGGCAGTTGTGGGTGATCAGGCCAGCAGGGGAGGGCAGTTGAGAGGGACCAGGCCTGCAAGGGAGGGTAGTTGGGAGGCACCAGGCCTGCAAGGGAGGGCAGTTGGGGGTGACCGGGCCAGCAGAGGAGGGAAGTTGGGGTCAAACAGGTTGGCAGGGGAGTAGTTAGACATCAATTAGGCTGGCAGAGTAGTGGTTAGGGGGTAATCAGGCTGGCAGGAAGAAGAAGTTAGGGGCAATCAGGGAGGCAGGCAGGTGAGCAGTTTGGAGCCAGCAGTCCTGGATTGTGAGAAGGATGTCCAACTGTCCGTTTAGGCCTAATCCTACTGGGATTGGACCTAAGCGGGCAGTCGGACATCCCTCGAGGGGTCCCAGATTGGAGAGGGTTCAGGCTGGGATGAGCGACATACCTCCTACCCCGCCATGCACGAATTTCATTCACCAGGCCTCTAGTATCTAATAATAGACAAACATGAAAATTGACTGTACCTCTGCTATACCCACAGCCAATCAGAGTAAGTATGCAAATTACCCCAACAAATATGGAGAGTAATTTGCATAGGGTGGCGCCCAGCAGCCTGAGTCTTAGGAATTTTCTCATCACTAGGTTACTCCGAGATAAGCCCAGGTTGTGTCCTGAGCAACTGGGAAAGGCCTTAGCCAGGGGGCTCCTGGGCAGGGGAAGAGCCAGGGGATAGAATGGAGCTGGGGGGGGGGCCCTGCACAAGACTCAAGCCTCAACCAGAGGTGTGGGGCCTTTGCAGTGGCAGAGCCATCATTTGGAGGGAGCTAGAGATTCCCTGGCCAGGACCGAAGCCTGGACCAGAGTCTTGAAGCCTTGGCAGGGGCGGACTCAGCCATAGAGTTGATAGGTGTGAACTACAGAGGAAACACCTTTCTGACCACTCATTGGCTAAGCTTCCTGTATACCACTGGTAATATTCTTAGTAACTTGGGTATAAGAATCCAAAAAGGTAATCTAGGGATTTTCCACCACAATCTTGGAGGAAAAAACGAATGTCCACTCCTGGAGGGATAAGAAATGTCATATCCTGCCCTAGGCAGTTTGGCTCAGTGGATAATGCCTAGGCTTGCTGACTGCAGGGTCTGCGTTTGATTCTGATCAAGGGCATGTACCTAGGTTACAGACTCTTTCCTGGCTGGGACCCAGGTCAGGGTTCATGCAGGAGGCAACCAATCAAAGTGCCCCTCTCACATAGATGTTTCTCTCTGTCTTTCCCTCTCTCTTCCACAATCTCTAAAAATCAATGGAAACATATCCTCAGGTGAGGCTAAAAGAAAAAAAAGAAAGAAATGTCATATGCTATGAAAGACACATCTTAAAAATGTCTAAAGAGAGTTGTCATTTTTTTTCATGGTGAGGGGACTGGAGTCCATGTTGATGAAAACATCTTGGTGGCTGTGATGACTGGCAGTGGCTGCAGCAGCAGGGTGATGGGACTAGTGTCTTTCCCTGATCAGCCCAGTCACCTCCCACAAAAAAGAAGCCAGACTGCAGCTTAAGCCATCAGTAGGACATCCCCTGAGAGCTCCCAGTGTGTGAGAGCATGCAGGCTGGGTTTGAGAGATGCCCCCCCTCGAGTGAATGAATTTCATGCACCAGGCCCCTAGTATGTGTGTTTGTGTGTGTGTGTGTGTGTGTGTGTGTGTGTGTGTGTGTGTGTGTGCGCGCACGTGCGCGCACGTGCGAAAGCAGTTGGGGGCAAGGCAGGAACATCCCTGTTTCCCAAGACCCTTGACAGTATATATACACACATACACATATATATGTATACTAGTGGCCCGTTACACAAAATTCGTGCATAGAGGGGGGTTCCCTCAGCCCAGCCTGCACCCTCTTCAGTCAGGGACCCCTTCGGGGATGTCTGATTGTTGGCAGTCAGAGATGTCTGACTGTTGGCAGTAGGACATCCCTCTCACAGTCTAGGAACACTGGTTCCTAACTGCTCATGGCCTGCCTGACTGATTGCCCCTAACCACCTCTGCCTGCCTGATCACCCCTAATCACCTCTGCCTGCCTGATCACCCCTAATCACCTCTGCCTACCTGCCTGATCGCCCCTAAGTGCTCCCCTGCTGGCCTGATTGCTCCTAACTGCCTCTGCCTTGCTCCACACCTGGGACCCAGGCTTCCCTCCGTCTGTCCAGCCATAGGCACCCAGGACCTGAGCCAGCCTCACTCAGGCTGGCTGCAGCCACAGGCAGCCACAGGCAGCCACAGGCACCCAGGACCACAGGGCATGCGGTCTAACCCCAGGGCTGGAAAGGGCCCCTGCTCCTCTATGTGCCTGCCTTGCCAAGTCCTACTACTCTGACTGCCGTGGCTTAAAGAACTTTGCCATATATGTTCTCCCCAGCCTCCTGGGGAGAGGGTGTGAGCTAAGAAACTGGAGATGCTGCAGCCCTGCTGAGGGCGCGCCTTCCTCAGCATCTCCAGAAGCTGGAGCGCCTGGCTGTTTGGCGCTGTGGTTGAAAGGCTCCTGGCTCCAATCCTGGCCCGAGGAGGCAGGGAGCCGCCAAGTGTGCATGGTACTTGGGGAAAGGGTGACCTTACTGGACTCACACACTGCCACTGACAACAGCGTGAGGTCATGGAGAGTGAAGGAGCAGAGAAATGCATCCAGAACTGGGGGTTCCTGTGTCAACCCAGCATGCAGGCACCTCTCCGACAGTATACCCTGCAGACAGCATGAAAGCAGCCCCAGGTGGGCCTCCCACAGCCATCCCACCCCTCCGCAGAGCCCCTGCCACCACCGCCTCCTCTAGCCCATGGTGCCCGCCCAGTCCCACCCCTCCATGGGGCCCCAGCCTAGGGAGCATATACTGCACCGTGGCCACACCCCCGCAGGCCTCACCAGCCTCGCCTCCCATCCTGCTGGCCATGCCCCCTGCATCTGCCACCAGAACTACATTTCCCAGCATTCCTGGTGCTCCCCGCTCTCGATGTCTGCTTCTGGTTCAGTTACTGCACGAACCAAGAGGACTGTGAACTTCTTCCACCTGGTGGAGGCCACTGGGGTCTCCACACACCCAAGAGAATGGCAGCCAGCCCCTCCACCACCATCATGGGTGCTGTGCTGGGGGCACAGACCCAAACCACCGCTTGGGGTCAGAGCATGTGCAAGCAGTTGGGAGCAGGGCAGGAACATCCCTGTTCCCAAGGCCCTTGGATGCCAGCAGCCAGCCTCATCGTGGGTGCTGGACTGGGAGGCATGCAGGAACCCCTGGGCTTCATAGTGGTGGCCACCAGGGTATCTGCATGCTCCAAAATCCAGCAACCAGCTCCCTGTCGTCAGTGCTGGGTTGGGGGCGTGGACCCAAACTGCCACTTGGATTCAGAGCTCATGACCCTGATGACTCACAGCCCCGCCTCTTGCCTGGCACTCATTACTCAAGATGCCCCGGGTGCTCATTTGCATGTCCCATGCAACAGGCAACCCCACAGCTCAGTCACAGCCTAACTATAAGAGCAACCAACATGCGAACCTTGTGAGGGGATCCCATGGCATCAAATTCCCCTAACCATCCCGAGGTCACCGCAAAAGGAAGCAATTCAGTCACAGTAACTGTAAGGAGGGATCTTGCCGGCCCTTAAGTACTGTGAGGGCAGAGCTTATAGCATGCTTGCTTCCATGGCACTGCAGCCATGTCCCCGCCGGCCTCGCTGGCTTTGCCGGCCTTGACTCCTGTACCCTGGCCACACCCCCTGTCCACTGGCTATGCCCCCTGCTCCTGATTGGCTGGTAGCGTAGTGGAGGTATGGTCAATTTGCATATTACTCTTTTATTACATAGGAGATATATGATCACATTTTATTTATCCATTTATAAGTTGATAGACATTTGTACTATTTCCAATTTTGGACTAAAATAAATAATGCTGTTATGAACATTCATGCACAAGTTTTGTTAACACCTGTTTTTAATATTCTTGACTATGTTCCTAAAATTGGAATTACTGGATCTTATGGCAACTCTATGTTTAAACTTTTGTTGAACTGCTAGATTTTCCCGCAGCAGTTTCAGTATTACACATTTCCACCAGTGATGTGTGAAGTTTCCAGGTTATTAATATCCTCACCAAAACGTTATTAACTGTTTTTTTAATTATATCCATGCTAGTGTTTGAAGTGGTATCTTTAGATATAATAATGTTCAAGTATAACACTAATCTTGAGACAAATATAACATGTATATATCAGGAATACAGTTAGATTATTATATTAATAAAATATTTAGAATACCAATATATTATTTTCACTTTAATCAGCATTTCCCTGATGGATAAGGTTAAAAATTTTGTCATCATTAGCCCTATATATTTATATCTCTTTTTTGAATGAATGCCTTATTAAGATCTTCTGTCCAGTTTTTAATTGAGTATTTGCATTGTTATTCTTGACAGTAGGAATTATTTCTATATTCTAGACATGACTTTTTTTCATATGTATTATTTGCCAAAGTGCTTCCCCAGTGTTTGTTTTATTTATTTATTTATTGGTTAAAATATTACATGTCTCTGTTTTTCCCAATTGATACCCCCTCAGCCACTCCTACCACCGAGGGCAAGCCCCCACCAACACAGTGTCTGTGTTCATTGGTTATGCTAATATGCATGCATACAAATCCTTTGGTTGATCTCTAACCCTCCTACCCTGCCTTCTCTCAGGTTGGATGGTCTGTTCAGTGCTACCTTATCTCTGAATCTTTTTGTACATCAATTGACATTGATCATTATATCCCACATATGAGTGAAATCATGTGATATTTATCTATCTCCAGGTGGCTTATTTCGCTTAGTATAATGTTCTTCAGTTCCATTAAAGCTGTTGCAAATTGTAAGAGTTCCTTCTTTTTTGTAGCAGCATAGTATTCCATTTTGTAGATGTGCCACAGGTTTTTTTCATTTTAATTTATTTATTGACTGAGGTATTACATATTTGTGGTTATCCCACCATTACCTTTCCAAACCACTCCCGCCCCCCCACCCCCGACTCATGCCCTCACCCTCCTGTTGTATTTGTCCACTGGTTAGGTTTATATGCATGCACACAAGTCCTTTGGTTGATTTCTTCCCCTTACCCCCATCTTCCCCTACCTTCCCTCAGAGGTTTGAAAATCTAATCAATGCTTCCCTATTCTGGATCTGCTTTTGTTCATAAGTTTATGTTGTTCATTATTTCCCATAGATGAGTGATATTTATCTTTCTCTGACTGGCTTATTTCAGTTAGCATAATGCTGTCCAGTTCCAACCACGTTGTTGCAAATGGTAGGAATTCCTTCTTTTTCAGTGCAGCATAGTATTCCATTGTGTATATGTACCACAGGGTTTTTTTTTACATTTTTATTTTATTTTTAAATTTATTTATTGATTAAGGTATTACATATGTGTCTTCATCCCTCCATTAATCCTCCCAACATCCCCCACTCATGCCCGCACCCTCCTGGTGTTTGTGTCCATTGGTTAGGCTCATATTCATACATAAAAGTCCTTTGGTTGATCTGTCCTCCTTTCCCTCACCCTCCCCTACCTTCTCTCTGAGGTGTGGCAGTCTGGTCGATGTTTCTCTGCCTCTGGATCTGTCCTGTTCATCAGTTTATTTTGTTCATTGTATTCCATAAATGAGTGAGATCATATGGTATTTATCTTTCTCTGACTGGCTTATTTCACGTAACATAATGCTTTTCAGTTCCATCCATGGTGTTTCAAATGGTAAGAACTCCTTTTTTACTACAGCATAGTATTCCATTGTGTAGATGTACCAAAGTTTTTTAATCCACTCATCTGCTGATGGGCACTTAGGCTGTTTCCAAGTCTTAGCTATGATAATTCGTGCTATGAACATAGGGGTGCATATATCCTTTCTGATAGAAGATATTAGCTTCTTGTGATATATTCCTAGAAGTGATATTACTGGGTCAAATGGGAGTTCCATTTTTAGGTTTTTGAGGAAACTCCATACTGTTCTCCAAAGTGTTGCACCAATCTGAATTCCCACCAGCAATGCATGAGGGTTCCTTTGTCTCCGCAAACTGGCCAAGATTTGTCATTTATTGATTTGTTGATGATAGCCATTCTGACAGGGGTGAAATTATACCTCGTTGTTTTGTTTTGCATCTCTCAAATGATTAATGACTTTGAGCATGTTTTCATATGTCTCTTGGCCTTTCTTCTGCCCTCTTTCAAAAAGTACCTATTTAGGTCTGTTGCCCATTTCTTGATTGGATTGTTTATCTTCCTTTTGTTAAGTTATATGAGTTCCCTATAAATGTTGGAGATTAAACCTTTATCGGTGACAATATTTGCAAATATGTTCTCCCATAGAGTGGGGGGTTTTGTTGATGGTTTTTTTGATGTGCAAAAGTTTTTATTTTGATGTATTCCCATTTGTTTATTTTCTCTTTAGTTTCCATTGACTAGGACAAGTATCAGTGAATAAGTTCCTTCAGCATATGTCTGAGATTTTCCTGCCTGTGGATTCCTCTAGTACTTTTATGGTTTCCCATCTTAGGTTTAAGTCCTTTATCCATTTTGAGTTTATTTTTGTGTACGGTGTAAGTTGGTGGTCTAATTTCTTTCTTTCTTTCTTTCTTTCTTTCTTTTTTTTTTTGCATGTATCTGTCCAATTTTCCCAACACCATTTATTGAAGAGACTGTCTTGACTCCGTTGTATGTTCATGCCTCCTTTGTGAAATATTAATTGGGCATAGTGGGTTGGGTCAATTTCCGGGTTCTCTATTCTATTCCATTTAGCTATATGTCTGTTCTTGTGCCAGTACCAAGCTATTTTGAGAACAGTGGCTTTGTAATACAGCTTGATATCTGGTATTGAGACCCCAGCTACTTTGTTATTTTTTCTCAAGATTGCTGCAGCTATTCAGGGTCTTTTTTTTTAATTCCAGATGAATTTTTGGAAAGTTCGCCCTAGGTTTGTGAAATATGCCATTGATATTTTAGTGGGGATTACATTGAATCTATAGATTGCTTTGGGTAGTATGGACATTTTGATGATGTTGATTCTACCAATCCATAAACACGGTATGTTCTTCCATCTGTTTATATCTTCTCCTATCTCTTTTTTTCTGTGTACTGTAGTTTTTTGCATATAGGTATTTTACCTCCTTAGTTAGGTTTATTCCTAGGTATCTTAATTTTTTTTTGGTGTGATGGTAAATGGGATTGCTTTTTCAGTCTCTCTTTCTGTAAGTTCACTATTGGTGTATAGAAATGCTATAAATTTGTTGGCATTAATTTTGTATCCTCTTACCTTGCTGAATTCATTTAATCTATGCTCTAGTTTGAAGCAACCACCTTTTCCTTCATTTTCTTCTTCTTCCTCTTCTTAAAGAATACCTTTCAGCATTTCATATAATACTGGTTTGGTGTTGATGAACTCCTTTAGCTTCTTTTTATCTGTGAAGCTGTTTATCTGACCTTCAATTATGAATGATAGCTTTGCTGGGTAGAGTAATCTTGGTTGTAGGTTCTTGCTATTCATCATTTTGAATATTTCTTGCCACTCCCATCTGGCCTGCATAGTTTCTGTTGCGAAATCAGCTGACAATCCTATGGATGCTCCCTTTTGGTAATTAAGTGTTTTTCTCTTGCTGCTTTTAATATTCTGTCTTTGTCTTTTGCTCTTGGCATTTTAATTATGATGTGTCTTGGTGTGGTCTTCTTTGGGTTCCTTTTGTTTGGGGTCTGTGCACTTCCTGGACTTGTAAGTCTATTTCTTCACCAGGCGGGGGAAATTTTCAGTCATTGTTTCTTCAAATATGTTTTCAGTATCTTTCTCTCTCTCTTCTTCTGACACCCCCATAATTCTGATGTTGGTACATTTGAAGTTGTCCCAGAGACTTCTTACACTATCCTCAAATTTTTTGGATTCTTTTTTCTTTTCTGGTTAAGTGTTTTTGGCCTCTTGGTATTTCAGATCTTTGACTTGATTCTTGCAGTCCTCTAGTCTGCTGTTGGCTTTCTGTAAAATATTTTTTTTTATTTCAGTCAGTGTATGTTTAATTTCTAATTGGTCCTTTTTCATATCCTTGAGGATCTCACTCATATCCTCGAGGGTCTCACTAAACTTACTGACCTTTTCTAGGAACCTCTTGAAAAAACCTTATAACTGTGGTTTTGAACTCTATATCCAGTCGTTTGTTTTCCTCCATTTCTTTCTTTTGTGATCTGTTTCTTTCTCTCTGCATTTTCACTGCTTCCCTGAGTTGGTAGGGTAGCTTTGTGTGCTAGGTATCTCGGCCTCCCCTGTTACCTGAGGTGGACACTCTTGGTGCACCCCTTTGTGGACTGTGTGTACAGCCTTGTTGCAGATAAGTCTAGATTGTTCTTGGTATCACTGGGAGGAATTGACCTCCAGGCCAACTGACTGTGAGGATCAGCTGTGTCTACACTGGGAGACAGCCCTATGTGACAAGACTCGCAAATTTGCCAAAGCTTCTGTGCTCAGCTTGGAAGGGTTGGAGTTATAGGGTCAGACAGAATTTCAAGGTGGAGCCAACAGCCTTGGCTTGCAGTCAGCCCCGCCCCACGAGATCACTGGGTCTTAGTGTCCATGGGCAATCACTGCAAGCACCTCTGCGAGAAAGGTGCCCTCAAATTTTGCCTGCCACCAGACCAACCAGTCTCTCCCCCAATGAATCCAGAATCCCAGATTTTTCCCTGTCACCTGCATTCCATTCAGGCGGAACTCCTTTCTCCCTTCTGCCAGACCACACCAGAAGCACAGTCAACAGTTTGCCCTCACTGTGCACACTTGTGCATGTGCCTCCAGAGCTCTGCCCTTGGTTGTTCCTACAAGATTCTGCCTCACAGCACCACCTGGGGCCTCTTTCTCTCTCCCTCCAGACCACGGCAGCAGCACAGTCAACAGTTCACCCTCACTGTGCACATTCACATGCACACCTCCAAAGTTCTGCCCTTGGCTGTTCACCCAAGATTCTGCCTCACAATCCAGATTCCCACTGTAAAGGTCTGGGCCCCCCAGGTTTGGAATGCAATCTGAACTGGGTTCAGCGCAGCCGGGAGATTTTGTCTCCTTTCCGCTAGAGCACCCCTGTCAGGTGTTCAGGTACCCCATCCTCTCCAGCTCTGTGTGCACAAGAGTCTCCATACCTTAGGCTTTGCAGTGGCTCTGATTATTCATGTGCATTTCTGTTTCCTTCTAGTTTTAGAATTTCCAGTAGCCAGCCATCCTGTGATTCTGGTTGATGTCTGCCTTGTCTTTTAGTTGTATTCTTGAAATTGTTGTGCCAGGCAGCAGCCTAGGTGTTTACCTATGCCACCATCTTGGTTTCTCCCCCTCTATAATTTCTTATTTTGTTTATTTGGATCCTCTGTTTTTGCTTTTTGGGGAGCCTGGCTAGAGGATCACAATCTTGTTTATCCTTTCAAAGAACCAGTTCTTGGTTTAATTGATCTTTTGTGTTTTGTTTTGTTTTTAGTCTTTATGTAATTTATTTATGTTCTAATCTTTATTATCTCCTTCCTTCAGCTCACTCTGGGCTTTTCTTGTTGCTCTCTTTCTAATTATTTGAGTTGTAACATTAGATGATTTCCTACAATTTTTCTTGTTTTCTGAGGTAGACCTGTAGAACTATGATCTTCCCTCTCTACACTGCTTTCATTGGATTGTTGTGTTTTTATTGTCATTTGTTTCCATGATGGTTTTAATTTCTTCTTTGATCTGTTTGGTAACCCAAACATTGTTTAATAGCATGCTATTCCACTTCCAAGTGTTTGAGTATTTTGGATTGTTCTTATTATAGTTTATTTCTAATATTATGCCATTTTGGTCTGAGAAGATGCTTGCTATGATTTCAGTCTCCTTGAATTTGTGGAGACTTTGCTTGTGACCCAGTATGTGGTCTACTTTTTAAAATGTCCCATGTGCACTTGAGACGTACATATATTCCATGGCTTTGAGGTAAAATGTTCTGAATATGTCAATTAAGTCCATCTGATCTAGTGAGTCATTTAGGATTGCTGTTTCTTTACTGAGTTTTTGCCTAGAGGATTTATCCAATGATGTCAGTGTATTATTGTTAATCTCTTTCTTGATATCTTCTAGGAGATATTTTTATGTATTTGGGTGCTTCTGCATTGGATGCATATATGTTTACCAAGGTTATATCCTCTTGTTGTACTGATCATTTTAGTATTATGAAGTGGCCTCTCTTATCTCTTGTTATGGCCTTAACTTTGAGGTCTATTTTGTCAGATATAAGTATTGCTACCACAGATTTTTTTTCATTTCCATTTGCCTTAAATATATTATTCCATCTCTTCGCTTTCAGTCTGTTTGAGTCCTTTATTCTGAGGTGAGTCTCTTGTAGACAGCATATATATGTGTCGTGTTTTTTATCCATTTAACCACTTTATGTCTTTTGATTGGAGCATTTAGTCCATTTATGTTTAAAGTTATTATCGAAAGGTACTTCTTTGTAGCCATTTAATTTTTTGAGGCTGTGTTCCTTGCGTTTTTGTTTCTCCTTTTACAGCTTTTCCTTTAGCATTCCTTGCATTGCTAGCTTGGTAGTGATAAACTCCCTTAGCCTATTTTTGTCTGCAAAGCTCCTTATTTACCCTTTAATTTTGATTGATAGTCTTGCTGGATAGAGTATTCTTGGATTCAGTTCCTTGCTTTGCATCACTTTTTATATCTCCTTAAATTCCCTTCTAGCATGTTGTGTTTCTGTTGAGAACTTATTTGATAATATGATTGGGGATCCTTTGTAGATAACTCTCTGTCTCTCTCTTGCAGCCTTTAAGATTCTCTCTTTGTCACATTTGCCATTGCAATTATGGCATGTATTGGTGTGGGTCTTTTGGTATTCATCTTGCTTGGGACTCTCTGTACTTGTGTAATTTTTTTCTTCCCCATATCAAGAAAGTTTTCTGTCATTATTTCTTCAAATAAATTTTCTAATCCTTGCTGCTCTTCTTGTCATTCTGACAGACCTATTTTATGTATGTTATTTTGTTTTGCATTGTCACAAAGCTCGTTTAGACTCTCCTCCTGCTTTTTAATTTTTTTATCTAGTTGCTGTTCATACCCTGTTTTCCCAAAAGTAAGACATCCCCAGAAAATAAGACCTACTTCCGGTTTTACCTCTCGCTGTAATATAAGGCATCCCCCTGAAAATAAGACCTCCCCAATAATATTTTTATTCTTGAAACTGAAAAAGCCTTAGCCACAAAAGCAGTTATAAGGAAGTGGGTAGATTTAATGCTGCTGCTTGTTATGCAAGGGAGCCAAAGAGGTCTGCTAGTCTGGGATGCAGCCAGCACTCACTGCACTTAAGACATGAAGAAATTTCTTCACAAAAGGAAAATAGATCAAATAATAATTCCCTCATGAATGGCGGCCTATCTCCAGACTCTTGATATTGCAATAAACAAGCCATTCAAGGACAATTTGTGCATGGGAATTAATGACTGCATTGAAAATAGAATGGAGAGAAATCAGCGTGGAAACTTTGCGAAACCTAAACTGCAAGAGGTTGTGACTTGGGTGAAGAATTCATGGGAGAAAATCACTGACAGTTGCATTACAAATGCACTACGATCAGGCTACCTTGACAAGAAGTACTCATTTAAGGACAGTGCTATTGCTAAACTTGATAAATTTGGTTCAATGATTCTGAAAGAAATGTAGTCACAAGAAATTCACCAGGAAATTCAGGGTTTGGATTGTTATGATGATGTTCCAGAAGATGATAACATGACTGTCATTGAATAAATCTTACTTTGTGTCCATACTAGTAAATATGAGTATCAGTAAATGTACCATAGATTGTTGTACATGGAAATAATGGTAGTAACAAGAAATTCTTGATACCATAGGATTCACAATTTGTCTGGTTATGCTGGTTTGTGTTGACAACTACTACCGTACTGTATATAGGTAATAAATTTCCTTTTTTTGTTGTTCAACAATAAATATGTACCATATTCTTCTTCATGGAAAAAATAAGACATCCCCTGAAAATAAGACCTATCGCATCTTTGGGAGCAAAAATTAATATGAGACACTCTCTTATTTTCAGGGAAACAGGGTATTGGGCTTGTTTCTGTACTTTATCTTCTAACTAACTAATTCTGTCCTCTGCTTCTTCTAGCCTACAGTTGAAGCTCTCCATGGTGTTTTTTATTGTAGCTATATCATTTTTTGTATCTTTCTGATTTTTGCAAAGTTGTTGATTTTCTCATCCATCCTGTTAACTGTATTACCATTATTCTGAATTATTTTTCGGTAATGTTGCATGCTTCTGTTTCACTTATTTCCTTTCTTGGCAATTCCTCATTTTCTTTCCTCTGGGTACTCTTTCATTGTCTACCCATTCTGACTATCACTAGAAGGTTCAAATGTCGAGTTGTGGTGGCCTGTGCTATGTGTAGTGGGAGTTTTGCACCCCCCAAGTATCACTGAACAGGTCTGACATCAAGACATGTGGCTGCTGTGGGTTGGTGGGAGCCACACTTGCTCCAGGTCAGAGTCACAGGTGCTCAGTTTGGCCTTGTGTGCGCACCTAGAATCAGGGACTCGCCTGTGCCACATTGAAATAGAGAACCCGCTGGCATGTGCTAAAAATCAAAGTCCCCTAGTGCGTGTCAGGGGTCAGAGGCTCCCTGTGTCTGCACCAAGAATTGAGTATCATAATCTCTGTTGCTTGGTGCTACCTTGCACTGAGAATCAGAGTCCCCATGCACCATGTGCATGCACCATGAATTGGAGTCCCTGGATCTTAGTGTGAATGCACTGGGAATCAGGGGTCCCAGGTGCACTTAATGAGGAACAGAGTCTAGTAACTGGTGCTCATTGTTGCCTCTTGAGTGAAGATTCAGGGTCCTCGATCTGCTTGGGAGACTGGGTTGCACAGTTGCACTGTGTTTGAAGGAAGTTTACTTTTGCTCTGCAGTAAACAGTCTTTTCTGTGTGCTCTTGCCCTGAATTAGTCAGGTGGCACTGCCACTTAGTGTGTGTATGGGGTCTGGTCACATGGGTGTGCATTGTGGAAAACAAACTTCCCATGTCCATGCGCCTATGCTCAAATTCAGTGCTGCCCTCCTGTGTGGACACAGAGTCTTTTTGAAGGGAACAAACTCCCTGGGTTTGCACGTCCAGGCTTAAATTCAGCTCAGTCTCCCTGGTTGGGTGCAGTGTCTGGTCGTGGGAAACAAATTCTCTGGGTTCGCACCCCCCAGTCTCAAATTCAGTGCTGTCTCCCTGCCCTGTGTGTGCACCGTATCTGATCACAGAAAACAACCTCCCTAAGGATGCGCAGTTAGGCTCAAATTCAGCTCAGTCTCCCAGCCTGGGGGCGTGGAACATAGTCGCACGGGACAAATTCCCTGAGTTCGCAAGTCCAGGCTCAAATTTAGTACTGTCTCCTTGCCCTGCATTGGTGCAGGATCTGATCGCAAAAACAACCTCCACAAAGATGTGTACTTAGGGTCAACCTCCCTGCCTGGATGTGGAGCCTGGTCATGGGAAACAAACTTCCCATGTCCAACACCAAGTTTCAAAGTCAGGTCGAGCTGCGGCTGCTTACCTGTGTGCAGGAAGCCCTATTGTGTATCCAGAGTCTGGCAGATCCTATGCCGCTGCTGCGGGGGTAGCAGGGGAGGAGGATTGGCTTTGTGACTCACAGAAATCTCCGGCTGTGGTACCTGGAGTCTTGGTGTCCCTGGGTCTGCAGCTGTGGTGGCAGGTCTTCCACCAGAGTGGCTGTAGGGTCCAGGTTTGTTTCTGAGATGAGACTAGGTGGTGGCAAGGCTAGGATCCTAGTCTCAAGCAGTTCTGTTCTTCAAGATGGCGAAGTCTCTGTGCCATAGCTGTCATCCCTGGAGTGTTTGCAGTGGCAGTGGTGTTTTGCCATCTAAGACTGCCCTATTGGCAGCCCCTTGGAAGACCTACAGGATATAACTATCCCTATTTCACACACACATCCACACACACCTCTATCACTCCCTTACTCTCTCACACACTCTCCCTCCCTACCTTCCTGCCCATCGCCATCTTGCCTCCTCCGCCACAGATTTTTAATGCACTTATCTGATGATGGGCATTTTACGCTGTTTACAATTTGTAGCTATTGTAAATTGTGCTGCTATGAACATAGGGGTGCATATATCCTTTCTGACTGGTGTTTCTGGTTTCTTGGGATATAGTCCTAGAAGTGATATTACTCAGTCAAATGGGAGTTCCTTTTTTAACTTTTTGAGGAAACTCTATACTGTCTTCCACAGTGGCTGAATCAGTCTGCATTCCCACCAGCACTGCACTAAGGTTCCTTTTTCTCCACATCCTCACCAGCACTTGACATTTGTTGATTTGTTTATGATAGCCATTCTGACAGTGTGAAATTGTATCTCATTCTTGTTTTGATTTGCATCTCTTGGATGATTAGTGACTTTGAGCATGTTTTCAAATGTCTCTTGGCCTTCTGCATGCCCTCTTTCAAAAAGTGTCTGTTCAGGTATTTTGTCCATTTTTTTATTGGATTGCTTAACACCCTTTTGTTAAGTTGTATGAGTTTCCTATAAATTTTGGAGTTTAAATCCTTATCTGCAATAGCATTGGCAACTATGTTCTCCCATGCAGTGGACTTTCTTATTGTTTTGTTGGTTGTTTCATTTCTGTGCAGAAGCTTTTTATTTTGATGTAGTCCCATTTGTTTATTTTCTCCTTAGTTTTAATTGCCTTAGGAGCTGTATCAGCATAAGTATTGCTACAATATGTCTAATATTTTGCTGCCTATGGAGTCTTCTAAGATTTTTATGGTTTCCCATCTTACATTTAAGTCCTGTAACCATTTTGAGTTTGTTTTTGTGTATGGTGTAAGTTGGTGATCTAGTTTCTTTCTTTTCTTTCTTTCTTTCTTTCTTTCTTTCTTTCTTTCTTTCTTTCTTTCTTTCTTTCTTTCTTTCTTTCTTTCTTTCCATGTATCTGACCAACTTTCCAAAAACGATTTATTGAAGAAAGTGTCTTGACTCCATTAAAGGTCTTGCCACTTTGTCAAATATTAATTGAGAATAGTGGTCTGGGTCAATTTCTGGGTTCTCTGTTCTGTTCCATGAGTCTATATGTCTGCTCTTGTGCCAGTACCAGGCAGTTTTGAGAACCATGGCTTTGTAAAATAGCTTGATATCTGGTATTGTGATCCCTCCAACTTTGTTCTTCTTTGTCAGGATTTCTGTGGCTATTTGGGATTTTTTTTTATTCCAGATGAATTTTTGGAGACTTTTATCTAGGTCTGTGAAATATTTTGTTGGTATCTGAATGGAGATTGCATTACATCTATAAATTGCTTTGGGTAGTATGGACATTTTAATTATGTCAATTGTACCATTCCATGAACATACTGTGTTCTTCCATTTGTTGGTCTTACTCTATCTCTTTATCTCTTTTTTTCGATGTCCTGGAGTTGTTTTGCATATGGATCTTTTACCACCTTAGCTAAGTTTTTTCCTATGTATCTTAATTTTGTTGTGTGTGCAATGGTAACTGGGATTTTTTTTTAGTTTCTCTTTTCTTGAGTTCATTGCTGGTTTTTAAAAAAGCTATAGATTTCTGGGTGTTAATTTTGTATCCTGCTACCTTGCCAAATTGATTTAAGTCTAGTAGTTTTTTTATAGAGTCTTTGGGGTTTTCTATATACAGTATCATGTCATCTGCAAATAATTATAATTTTTGGTCTTCTTTTCCAATTTGGATGCCTTTTCTTTCTTCTTCTTGTCCAGTCACTATGGTGAGAACTTTCAGTGCTATGTCCAACAGGAGTGGTGAAAATGGGCATCCCGGTCTTGTTTCTGTTCTTAGGGGAAATGAGGTTAGTTTGTTAGCCCACTGAGTATGATATGGGCTGTAGGTTTGTTATACAAGTCTTTTATTTTGTTGAGGTATGAGCCCTTTATTATCATTTTGCTGAGAGTTTTTATCAAGAAAGTGTTGGATTTTTTCAAATGCTTTTTCTGTATTGATTGATCTGATTATATGATTTTTGTCTCTCAATTTCTTTATGTGGTGTATTACATTTATTGATTTGCTGATATTTTACTATCCTTGCATGCCCAGAATACATCCACTTGGTCCTGGTGCATGATATTTCTTTTCTTTTCTTTTCTTTCCTTTTTTGCTTCAATTTTTTATTTTTATATTTTATAATATATTTATTTATTTATTTTATTGTTCAGTTTATTAATTACATTGTTCCCCCTTTTTTATCCCCCTATAGCTCCCCTCCACCCTGTATCCATCCCACTCTCGGCCCTCACCTCCCCCGCCAACTGTCCTTTCCCATTGTTGCAAATTTTTGTCCAGTCTCTTGCTGCACTTCCCACACCCCTTTTCTCCCCAAGAATTGTCAGTCCATTCCCTTTCTATGTCCATGATTCTGTTATATTCACCGGTTTATCCTGTTCATCAGATTATTAATTCCCTTGATTTTTAGATTCATTTGTTGATAGGTGTGTATTTGTTGTTCATAATTTATATTTTTATCTTTTTCTTCTTCCTCTTCTTAAATAATATCTTTCAGCATTTCATATAATATTGGAGGTGATGAACTCCTTTAGCTTTTTCTTATCTGCGAAGCACTTTATCTGACCTTCAATTCTGCATGATAGTTTTGCTGGATAGAGGGATATTGGTTGTAGATTCTTGCTACTCATGACTTTGAATATTTCTTGCCACTCCCGTCTGGCCTGCATCATTTCTGTTGAGAAATCCGCTGACAATCGTATGGGTGCTCCCTTATACGTAACTAAGTGTTTTTTTTTCTTGCTGCTTTTATTTATTTTTTTATTTTTTGCAGTATACCTTAGATTTAGTAGCAGTACATATGTTTTCCTTTTCCCCCGCAATGTTCTCCCCCCAGGCTCCCCTACCCCCCCAGCACATGTCCCCAACTGCCCTCCCCCTACCCAGTGCCTTGTATCCACTGGTTATGCTCACATGCATGCATACAAGTCCTTCGGTTGATCTCCCACAGCACTGACCCCTCACCCTCCCCAGACTTCCCCCTGTAGCTAGACAGCCTGTTCAATGCCTCCCCGCCTCTATATCAATCACTCTCCCCTCTTTCTTTTCTTCAAAAAATATCTTTCATCTGCATACTAGAAATAAATGTAGAAGAACAAAAAATGTTTGAGTGTCAGTTTCAATGTCCAACTGTTCTGAGTCCCAGTTTCAATGTCAAATAGTTCTTTATGTGTATATGTCAGCAATGGTATCCAGATGGTGGACATATCATGGCAATGCAAGATCCATCCTCTCTGGTTTGGTCATGGGCTGCCTGCAGCCATGCACAGCTGCCGACTGCTAGCATGGAAAGGTGTCGTCAGTGTCCCCCATCTCTGAACCATCCTCGTGGCTGGAACAGACCTGTCAGATGCTGTCACAGGAACCCACATGGTCTTGGAGTTGTTCTCTGAAAACACACAAACACATTCTTGACCAAAAGTTAACAAAGGGATGCTCTCTGCAAATTAGACTTGGGATTCTTAGGTTTTTTTTGCCCAAATGATTTTCCTTTGGCTTATTTTGACACTGTGTGTTTTTCATGGATGTCCTGCTGTTGGCATTACAAATGGAAGTTATTTTTCTGGAGTAGGAATTTTCTAGATGTATTTTACTTACAGGATATTATTCCTAACATGATATTAACCCACTATCATCGCCCTTTTTTGATTAATGGGGACTTTTGGAAATTTTATATTGCAGTCTTGGTAATTTTATTTATTTTTTTAATCTCTATTGCTCAGTTTATTAATTACATTGTTACCTTTTTTTTCTCCCCTATAGTTCCCCTCCACCTGGTACCCATCCCACCCTCCGCCCTCCCCCGCTCCACTGTCCTCTCCCATAGTTGCATGATTTTTCTCCAGTCTCTTGCTGCACTTCCCACACCCTTTTTATCCCCAAGAGTTGTCAATCCATTCCCTCTCTATGTCCTTGAAGCTGTTACATTCACCAGTTTATCCTGTTCATCAGCTTATTAATTCACTTGATTTTTAGATTCATTTGTTGATAGATGTGTATTTGTTCTTCCCAATTTATACTTTAATCTTTTTCTTCTTCCTCTTATTAAATAATATCTTTCAGCATTTCATATAATATTGGTTTGGTGGTGATGAACTCCTTTAGCTTTTTCTTATCTGTGAAGCATTTTATCTGGCCTTCAATTCTGAATGATAGCTTTGCTGGATAGAGTAATCTTGGTTGTAGATTCTTGCTACTCAGCACTTTGAATATTTCTTGCCACTCCCGTCTGGCCTGCATCGTTTCTGTTGAGAAATCCACTGACAATCGTATGGGTTCTCCCTTATAGGTAACCAGCTGTTTCTCTCTTGTTGCTTTTAATATTCTCTATTTGTCTTTTGCTCTTGGCATTTTAATTATGATGTGCCTTGGTGTGGTCCTCTTAGGGTTCCTATATATTGGGGTTCGGTGGGCTTCTTGGACTCCTAAGTCAGTTTCTTTCACCAGGTGTGGGAATTTTTCGGTCACTATTTCTTCAAATAGGTTTTCATTGTCTTGCTCTCCCTCTTTTTCTGGCAACCCTATAATTCGGATGTTGGTATGCTTGAGGTTGTCCCAGAGGCCCCTTACACTATCTTCAATTTTTTGGATTCTTTTGGTTTCTTACTTTTTCAGCTGAGTGGATTTTCCCTCTTTGCATTTCAAATCTTTAACTTGGTTCTTGGGGTGCTCCAGACCACTTTTAGGTCTTTGTATAATATTTTTTATTTCAGTCAGTGTATGCTTAATTTCTGGTTGGTCCTTTTTCATATACTTGAGATTCTCCTTTATATCCTTGAGGGTCTCCTTCATTTCCACGTTGGTCTTGATCATTTCCTTGCAGGTCTCCTTCATATCCTTGAGGGTCTCATTCATTTCCTTGTAGGACTCATTCATTTCCTTTGCGGTCTCACTTATTTCCTTATAGGCCTTGACCTTTTGCTGAAGCCTCTTGAGAAGCCCTGTAACTGTGCTTTTGAATTCCATATCCAGTCATTTTTTTCCCTCCATTTCTTTCACATCTGATTTCTTTCCATGTCTCTGTATGGTGGCTGCTTCCCTGAGTTGGTCAATTAACTTTGTGTGGTAGACTTCCTACTAGGGACAGTGGCTCAACCTCCCCAGTTACCTGAGGTGGATATGGGTTGCACAGTCTTGCTGAAGTTAAGCTCAGATTAATCGTTGTTAGCACTTGGAGGGGTTGACCTCCAGGCCAATTGTCTGTGAAATTCAGCTGTGCTCAGGTTGGATGGGCGGAGTCTCTGGGCCAAGCAGACAGCATTAGCTCCATTTTTTGCAGCCCCAGGGACTCCGTGCCGGGAGGCAATGGCCGCCAGCACCTCTGAGAGAGAGCCGCTGCCGAGCTCCACCGGCTGCCGGGGATTTCAGACTCTCCACAAATAAGTCTGCACGCCCAATGTCTCACCCAGGGTCGTAAAATAAAGCAGTCTGACGGTTTTCCCTATGAGAGAGCGAGTCGCAGAGCACTCTCTGCGCGGTCACACAGCTGAGCTGTTCGCGCACGCTGCCTTCTCCACAGGCCGGGAGACCCCTGCAGGGCCCGAGTTTCAGCATGCCCTCCCACTGTCCAGTTTTCACCCCGTATGATAGTGGGTTCGCTGGACTTTGCCCAAAGCTGGAGAATCAGTCCAGTGGGATGTCTTTGTCTCCCCGTTCGAGAAAACTGGCCGGTTTTCAGCCGCCCACCCTCTCCGCTGGCGCGCACCCCAAACCTCTCTTCACGCGCGAATCTTTCAACGCTGTCCTCAGCCGCTTCTTTGAGTCACAGTGTCTTATCTTCACTTTTATTTGTGGAATTTTCACTCGGCGAGCTTTCTGGTGATTCTGGAAGGTGTTTGTTTTTTTGTTAAGTTGTAGTATTAAAATTGTTGAGTATGATGGCAAGATATGTGTATTACCTATGCTGCCATCTTGGTTCTCTCTCTCCAAGGACAGTCTTGGTAATTTTAAATTTTAATTTTTGCACACAAATATGACTGCTTTAGGTTCTTTGAATGTTAGGCAAGTTTACAGTGAGATGAAATACTATTAGATATTTTAGTTAATGTTTTAGGAAAAGCTTTTTGTCCAGTACACTTAGATTTTCTTGAGTATTCACTTATTTCACTTGGCCAATTTAAATTAATCTTGAAAACTTGATTACTATTTTACTGTCAATTTTAATACTCAAGCAGAAATCTTAGTTTACCCTGTAAATACTAGTGGAAAGGAATATTTGCATTTTTTGAGTAGGTCCTGAGCATTTCTCATTATAGACTGCATTTAGATATAGAGCACTTATTGCTGGCCGAGTCTCTGTCTGCCACCTGGGACCCAGTCTGAGTTGTGCGAGGCAGGTGAAGCAGTCATGGGGGCAGGAGATCTCCCTCAGGAGGGGTGAGAATTCAAGCCCCTGCAAGGTTTGTGGATGAGGTTCTGTGCCCCAGCTCTGTTGACCTTTTACCTCTCTCCTGTTGGCCCCTCTGCAACTGTGCCTGTCTTAGGTTGTTCCTTCCCTGAGGAATCTTACCCGTCTCTGGCTAACCAGCCATCCTCCGGGGCCAAACAGGGTGATGTAAGGTTCAGTCCTGTCTCCTTTGTAGTCTATGCCCCCGTGGCCTCCAAGTCCGGCACCTGCTTGGGGGCCCCTCGCCTGCTGCTGGGGTCCCGGTACTGATCACATATCTCCGGGGACCCAGGTTTCTTCTCCAGAGAGGGCCCAGCTCACACCACTAGTCAAGGGACAGATCCATGGTGCCATCTGCTCAGAGGCTTCAGCCACTACTTGAACTGGAAGATCAGGCAACAGCTGTGTGTATTTAGATAGTAAGAAGAGGGTCCCTCTGGGCAAAAAGGGCTAGAGGGGCCAATATAGAATGCTAGGGTGCCTTTCCAGTGCCTTAATTCCTTCTGAAAGGGATTAATTCCTTTCCTATCCTTTTTTTAAATTGCTGCCCAACATTCAAAGAATTAGTTTGTAAGTTTCTTTGGGATAATTGTATAATATGCTGTTACCAAATAACAAAAATTATAATGACATTGTAGAATAGTATCATGTAAGGGTATTATGGTGTCACAGGAGGGTAAGGAGGGCCTAGCCTAAGGAATGGTGTCCATAGGAGGTGACAAGCTCTAGGCCATGTCAATTCAATCTCAAACTAGCTGCCAATTTTTTTATAACTTTATAAAAACTATGTCATGGATGTAAAAACACAAATTACTTACCTTAGTTCACACTTTCAAATATATTGACTTTCCCCTACTCCCAGCCCCTGCCACTTACCCTGAGGGTTGACATTCTGATGGACCTTTCTCAGTCTCTGGATCCACTCTTGTTCATCAGTCTATGTCATTCATTATATTCCTCAAATGAGTGAGATCATGTGATATTTATCTTTCTCTGCCTGGCTAATTTCACTTAGCATAATGCTCTCCAAATCCATCCATGTTATTACAAATGGTAGGAGCTCCTTTTTTACCACAGCATAGTATTCCATTGTGTAAATGTACCATAGTTTTTTAATGTACTCATCTGTTGATGGGCACTTAGGCTGTTTCCAAATCTTAGCTATGGTAAATTGTGCTGCTATGAACATAGGTGTGCATATATCCTTTCTAATTCACATTTCTAGTTTCTTGGGATATATTCCTAGAAGAGGAATCACTGGGTCAAATGGGAGCTCCATTTTTCTTTTTTTTTTTTTTGAGGAAACTCCATACTGTTCTCCACAGTGGCTGCACCAGTCCACAATCCCACCAGCAGTGCACGAGAGTTCCTTTTTCTCCACATCCTCGCCAGCACTTATCGTTTGTTGATTTGTTGATGTAGCCATTCTGACTGCTGTGAGATGGTACCACACAGTGGTTTTGATTTGCATCTTTCGTATAATTAGTGACTTGAGCAAGTTTTCGTATATCTCTGGGCATTCCTTTTCTCTTCTTTCGAAAAGATTCTATTTAGGTCTGTTGCCCATTTTTTTATTGGATCATTTGTCCTCCTTTTATTGAGTTGTATGAGTTGCCTGTAGATGCTTGAGATTAAACCCTTATCAGTGATAACATTTGCAAATATGTTCTCCCATACAGTGGGTTTTCTTGTTGTTTTGTTGATGGTTTCTTTAGCTTTTTATTTTGATGTAGTCCCATTTGTTTATTTTATCTTTAGCTTCCATTGCTCAAGGAGTGGTATCACCGGAGAAGTTCTTTTGGCATATGTCTAAGATTTTTCTTCCTGTGGATTCCTCTAATAATTTTGTGGTTTCCCGTCTTATGTTTTATTGTATCCATTTTCAGTTTATTTTTGTGTATGGTGTAAGTTGGTGGTTTAGTTTCATTTTTTTTACATATATCTGTCCAATTTTCCCAACAACATTTATTGAAAAGACTGTCTTGACTCCGTTTTATGTTCATGTCTCCTTTGTCAAATATTAATTGAGTATACTGGTTTGGGTTGATATCTGGATTCTCTATTCTATTCCATTGGTCTATATGTCTGTTCTTGTGCTAGTACCATGCTGTTTTGAGAACAGTAGCTTTGTAATATAGATTGAAATCTAGTATCAAATTCCCAATGACGTTTTGCTTCTTTCTCACGATTGCTGTGGCTCTTCGGGGTCTTTTTTTTATTCCAGATGAATTTTTCGAGAGTTCTTTCTAGGTCTGTGAAATACGCCACAGGTATTTTAATGGGGAGTGCATTAAATTTATAGATTGCTTTGGGTAGTATGGACATTTTAATGATGTTGATTCTCCCAATCCATGAACCTGGTATCTTCTTCCCCCTGTTTATATCTTCCTCTCTTTTTTTGTGTCCTGTAGTTTTCTGCGAATAGGTCTTTTACCTCCTTAGTAAAGTTTATTCCTAGATATCTTAATTTTTTTGGTACGATGCTAAATGGGATTGCTTTTATAGTCTCTCTTTCTGCAAGTCCACTATTAGTGTATAGAAATGCCATAGATTTCTTGGCGTTAATCTTGTAGCCTGTATATTGTTGAACTCATTTATTAAGTCTATTAGTTTTTCTAATGAGTGTTTTGTTTTTTATGTACAATATCATGTTATCTCCAAATAAGGATAGCTTTACTTCTTCTTTTCCCATCTGGATGCCTTATATTTCTTCTTCTTGTCTAATTGCAATGGCTAATTCTTCCAGTACTATGTCGAAAAGGAGTGGTGAGAGTGGGAAACCCTGTCTTGTTCTTGTTCTTAGGGGAAATGGTTGTGGTTTTTGCCCATTGAGTATAATGTTTGCTGTGGGTTTATCATATAAGGCTTTTATTATGTTGAGGTATGATCCTTCTATTCATACCTTGTTGAGAGTTTTTATCAAGAAAGGGTATTGGATTGTGTCAAATGATTTTTCTGCATCAATTGATATGACTACGTGATTTTTATCTATTAATTTGTTTATGTGATGTATCCCATTTATTGATTTGTGGATGTTGTACCATCCTTGCATTCCTGGGATAAATCCCACTTGGTCATGGTGTATGATCGTTCTGATGTACTGCTCAATCCAATTTGCTAGAATTTTATTGAGGATTTTAGCATCTATATTCATGAGGGATATTGGCCTGTAAATCTCTTTCATTGTGTCTTCTTTATCTGCTTTTGGTATCAGGGTGATGCTAGCTTCATAGTAGTTTGGAAGTGTTTCATCCTCTTGGATTTTCTGGAATAGTGTGAGGATGATAGGTTTTAGTTCTTCCTTGAATGTGTGGTAAAACTCCCTTGCGAAGCCGTCTGGCCCTGGGCTTTTGTTTGCTAGAAGCTTTTTGATGACTGCTTCAATTTCTTCTATACTTATTGGTCTATTGAGCTGTTTAGATTCTTCCTGATTGAGTTTTGGGAGGTTATATTTTTCTGGAAATATATCTATATCCTCGAGGTTGTCCAGTTTGTTGGAGTAGAGTTTTTCACAGTATTTTTTTAACAATCCTTTGTATTTCGATGGTGTCTGTTGTCATTTCACCTCTTTCATGTCTGATTTTATTTATTAGGGTCCATGCTCTTTGCTTCTTGGTGAACCTGGCTAGAGGTTCATCAATCTTGTTTATCCTTTCAAAGAACCAGCTCTTGGTTTTGTTGATCTTCTGTATTGTTTCTTTAGTCTCTATGTCATTTATTTCTGCTCTGATTTTTACTATTTCCTTCCTACTGCTTACACTGAGCTTTTCTTGTTGCTTTCTTTCTAACTCTGAGTTGTTGAGTAAAATAATTTATTGCCACTGTTTCTTGTTTTATTTTTGTTTGTTTGTTTTTTGTTTTGTTTGTTTCTTTTGTTTTTGTTTTTTTTCTTCAGTAGGATTGTAGAGCTATGAACATCCCTCTCAAAACTGCTTTCACTGTGTCCCACAGATTTTGGATTGTTGTGCTGTCGTTGTCATTTGTTTCCATGATGTTTTCTATCTTTTCCTTGATCTCTCTAGTAACCCAGTCATAGTTTAATAGCATGCTGTTTAGTCTCCATGTGTTTGATTTCTTTGGATTGTTTTTATTGTAGTCGATTTCCAGCTTTATGCCATTGTGATCTAAGAATATGCTTGATATGATTTCTATCTTCTTGAATTTGGAGAGACTTTGCCTATGGCCCAACACATGGTATAACTTTGAGAATGACCCATGGGCACTTGAAAAGAATGTATATTCTGTGGCTTTGGGGTGAAATGATCTGAATATGTCAATTAATTCCATCTGGTCTAGTGAGTCATTGAGGATTGATGTTTCTTTACTGATTTTTGTTTAGAGGATTTGTCCAATGTTGATAGTTGGGTATTAAAGTCTCCTACTATGATTGTATTGCTGTCTATCTCTCCCTTGATATCCTCCAGGAGTTTTTTTGTGTGTGTGTATTTGGGTGCTCCTGTATTGGGTGTGTATATGTTTACCAGAGTTATTTCTTCTTGTTGGATTGCTCCCTTTAGTAATATGAGGTGGCCTACTTTATCTCTTGTTATATCCTTCACTTTGAGATCTAATTTGTTGGATATAAGTATTGCTACCCCAGCTTTTTTAAAATTTCCATTCACCTGATGAACCTTTTTTCATCCTTTCACCCTCAGTCTGTGTGCGCCCTTTTTTCAGAGGTGGGTTTCTTGTAGACAGCAAATACATGGGTCATGTTTTCTTATCCAGTCTATTACCCTATGTCTTTTGATTGGAGCATTTAATCCATTTACATTTAAAGTTATTATTGATAGGTACTTCTATGTTGCCATTTTTGTTCTTTACCCTGTGTTCCTTCTTCGCTTCCTATTTCTTTTTACAGCAGACCCTTTAGCATTTCTTGTATTGCTGGTTTGGTGGTAATGAATTCCCTTAGTCCTTTTTTGTCTGTGGAGCTCCTGATTTGAGCTTCAATTTTGATTGATAGCCTTGCCTCGTACAGTATTCTACGATTCAGATCCTTCTTTTGCATGACTGTGTATATTTCATTTCATTGCCTCTGGCCTGATACGTTTCTGTTGAGAAATCATTTGTTAGTATGATGGGGTTTCCTTTGTAGGTGACTTTCTTTCTGTCTCTGGCGGCTTTTAAAATTCTTACTTTCTCATTGGTGTTTGCCAATTTAATTATAATGTGCCTTGGCATAGGTCTTTTGGGGTTCATTTTGCTTGGGACTCTGTGAGCTTCTTGGATTTGTGTGGGTTTTTTCTTTCCTATATCAGAGAAGTTTTCTGTCATTATTTCTTTCAACAGTTTTTCTATTCCTTGCTCAGTTTCCTGTCCCTCCAGAAGCCCAAGTATACGGATGTTGTTTTGTTTCATGTTTTCCCAAAGTTCCCTTAGGCTGTCCTCTTGCTTTTTATTTTTTTTCTAGAAGCTGCTCTACTTGGTTATTTTCTCCTACCTCGTCTTCTAGCTCTCTGATGCGGTCCTCTGCTTCTTCTAGTCTACTCTTAATACTTTCTATTGAGTTCTTTACCTCAGTGATGTCACTTTTCATTTCTTCTTGGCTTTTCTTCATTTCTTCCTGGGTCTTCCTAATTTACGCTTGGTTCTTCTTCAATTCCTCTTGGTTCTTACTCATATTGTAAAATTTGTCTTCCATTCTTTTCAGCTACCTTATGACCATTTCTCTGAATTCTTTCTCTGACAGGTTGCTAACTTCCATTTTGTTTATCTCCTTTTCTGGTGAGGCTTGTTTTTCTTTCATATGTGGGCTGTTTCTTTGTCTCCCCATGGTCTCTCTTCTCTGTGTGTCTGGTTATGTAGTTCTCACTCTCCTGCGTTGATTTAAAGGCACAAAATACAACACAGCCAGGTGCAACACACCATACACTGAACAGGAATGTAGTCACAGTACTGGCAACTCCAAATAAAGGTGATCACCAGAGAAAGGCAAATTTGGAGATAGGTGAGAATGAAGAAAGAGAAGCTCCCTCCCACACACACACACACATACATATACACAGGCTCTCTCCCCCACACATGCATACACACACACACAAAAAAAAATAAAGACAGGAATGCCAAAATGATATTGGGAAAAGGGGAAGAAGTAAAAAAAAGAAAAGGGGAATAAACTATAAATATGGGGTGAAAACTCCTATAGGACAGCCACTAATCTGACTAATATCCGTGGAGGTGAGGGAACACCGAAGCAAATATCTATTAAAAAAACAATACAAACGAGGACAACAAAACAAAAAACAATACCAACTCCCCCCCCCAAAAAAAAACAACAAAATAAAAGAGTAAGCAAACCAATCTCACAAATCTGCATAAAAAATCGATATAATCAACAGTTTAGTGAACAACAACAACAGGACAGAGGAAAAAGCAACTTAGGATAGTGAAGTAATAGAAGCAATAAGTATGTATGGACTTGGAATAGGTGGTTGGAGATTAGATATATATATAAGTGGGGTGAAATTTTAACAGGGGGTAAAAAGAAAGAATTAAGGTAAATCTAAAGTGGGAAAAGTGTAAGGGAAACAAGGCACTAAATAGAGAAAGGTAAGCAAGAGAGTGGTGGCATAAAGGTGAAGTTGAGGTAGAGTAAAAGATACTAAAGGGTAGATGAAAATAGACTGTAGAACACTAATCCCAAAGTAGAATAAAGAGAAAATAAAATCAATTCCTTGTGTTACACAAGAGTCAATTTCTGATTCATCCCCTGGATGGCAGTGTTTCTAGATTGACCTCTGGGTCTATTGGTCCTCTCTAGCCTGAACTAAAATCTCGCTGTCCCTGTGGTATTCAATACAGATTTGTGGGGATGGGCTACTCCAGAGCTGCCTCTCTAATGGTGACTGCTGACTTTTATTTCCAGACTCCAGAAAAATAGCTCTCCCATGAGGTCTCCCAGGTTATCCCCCACCAGTGGAACCCAAGATCCTGGTTTAGCACTGAGAAGCTCAGATTAGGAGAGGAAAAAAAAAACGCAAATGCGAACTCAGGTTCTGCACAGAACTCAGGTTCTGCACATATGTCTGTGTAAATCCCCTTCCCCCCTTTTATTTAGCAGCCAGGACCCTCCCAAAAATTTTTGGGTTTCCCTCCTCTGTCAGGTCCAAATTGGTTGCTTTCTAGGAATTCCCTGTGCCACCAGCTCCGAGGGCCCTCTTCCACGTTTACCAGCTCCAATAGCCACAGATTTTATTTCAGGTGCAGATCTCCCAGCTCTGCCAGCTCCCTAGGTCTCATGCTCAAACTAACCCCAGGAGAAATCTGACCTTTCCATGCAGGAGCGCAGAGCTCCTTAGACTCAGTGCGTCCGTGATAACTGGGCACCAGTGTTCTGGGGGTCTCAGCCGTCCAGTGGGTACTGCAGCTGTATATTTTCAGACCCTTCCCCTTCAAGATGGCATGTTCTGCCTCTGAGCCGGTGGCTCCGTGAGAGAACCCAGCAGCACTGGGGCCGCTTGGTCAGGGGAGGCCAGTCCAATAGTGCCCTACCTTCTCCCGGAGCACAACTGTCACCCTACTCGCCAACAAAGACTCCCTGCATGACCCTTAGCTGCTCCCTCCTTCTGCCCTGGGACCAGATTCAGATTGCATCCCTCTGTTCCACTGCCATTTTTTCTTCCCTATCCTGGTGTATGATATTTCCAATGTAATGTTAGGGTCCAATGTGCTAGAACTTCGTTGAGTATTTTAGCATTTATGTTCATCAATGATATTGGCCTGTAAGACACCACCAATTTTTGTGGTGTCTTAATCTGGTTTTGGAATTGGGTAATATTGGCTCCATAGAAAGAGCTTGGAAGTGTGCCTTTCCTTCATTTATTTTGAATAGTCTGAGGAAGATAGGTTTTATTTCTTCTTTGAATGCTTGGTGGAATTCCCCTGTAAAACTGTCTGGACCAGGGTTTTTGTTTGCTAGAAGATTTGTGATCACTGCTTCAATTTCTTTGTAGTTTTGAGCCTATTCAGGGTTTTTTAAAATTTATTTTATTTTTTATTCTTCCTGGTTGAGTTTTTGGAGCTTATGTTTTTATAAGAATATATCCATTTGTCTAAGTTGTTCGTTTTGTTGGAATGGAGTTGTTTATAGTGTTTTTTCATAATCCTGTGTGTTTCTGCGGGGATCAGTTGTTATTTCACCTCTTCCATTTCTGATTTTGTTTATTTGGGTCCAATCTCTTTGCTTCTGGGTAAACCTGGCTAGAGGTTCATTGATCTTGTTTATCCTTCCAAAGAAGCAGCTCTTGGTTTTATTGATATTTTGCTTTTGTTTTTGTTTATTGTCTCTGTCATTTATTTCTGCTCTGATCTTTATTGTTTCCTTCCTTCTGCTTACTCGGGGCTTTTCTTTTCTTTTTTAATCTACACACTTTTATTTTATTTTATTTTGTTTTATTTAATAAATCTTTATTGTTCAGATTATTACAATGTTGCTCTTTTTTCCGTCCCATAGGTCCCCTCTCCTCAGTACCCATCCCATCCTCTGCCCTCACCAACCCCCACTGTCCTCATCCATATGTGTACGCTTTTTGTCCAGTCTCTTCCCGCACTCCCCCCACACCCCTTTCCCCTGAGAATTGTCAGGCCATTCCCTCTCTATGCCCCTGATTCTATTATATTCACCAATTTATTCTGTTCATCAGATTTTTAATTCACTAGATTTTTATATTCAGTTGTTGATAGATGTGTATTTGTTGTTCATAATTTTTATCTTTACCTTTTTGTTCCTCTTCCTCTTCTTAAAGAACACCTTTGAGCATTTCATATAATACTGGTTTGGTGTTGATGAATTCCTTTAGCTTTTTCTTATCTGAGCAGCACTTTATCTGACCTTTAAATCCGAATGATAGCTTTGCTGGGTAGAGTAATCTTGGTGGTAGGTTCTTGCTATTCGTCACTTTGAATATTTCTTGCCACTCCCGTCTGGCCTGCATCGTTTCTGTTGAGAAATCCGCTGACAATCGTATGGGTGCTCCCTAATAGGTAACTTTTTCTCTTGCTGCTTTTAATGTTCTCTCTTTGTCTTCTGCTCTTGGCATTTTAATTATGATGTGTCTTGGTGTGGTCCTCTTTGGATTCCTTTTGTTTGGGGTTTGGTGTGCTTCCTGGACTTTTAAGTCTATTTCTTTCACCAGGTGAGGGAAGTTTTTGGTCACTATTTCTTCAAATAGGTTTTCAGTATCTTGCTCTCTCTCTTTTTCTGGCACCCCCATAATTCGGATGTTGGTATGCTTGAGGTTATCCCAGAGGCTCTTTACACTATCTTTAATTTTTTGTATTCTTTTTGCTTCTTCCTTTTCAGGCTGAGTGGTTTTTGCTTCTTTGTATTTCAAATCTTTGACTTGATTCTTGTGGTCCTCTAGTCTGATTTTGGGTCTTTGTATAATATCTTTTTTTATTTCAGTCAGTATATGCTTAATTTCTAGTTGGTCCTTTTTCATATCCTCCATAGTCTCACTCATATCCTTGAGGGTCTCACTCATATCCTCAAGGGTCTCACTCATATCCTCAAGGGTCTCATTAAATTTATTGGCCTTTTCTAGGAGCCTCTTGAAAAACCTTATAACCGTGGTTTTGAACTCTATGTCCAGTCATTTTTTTTCCCTTTCATTTCTTTCACATATAATTTGTTACCTTGTCTTCGCATTTTGGCTGCTTTCCTGAGTTGGTCGAGTAGGTTTGTGTGGTAGGTGTCTTCCAGGGGACAGTGACTTAGCCTTTCCAGTTTTCTGAGATGGATACTCTTGGTGCACCTCTTTATGGACTGCACAGTCTTGTTGTAGTTAAGCCTAGATTGTTGCTGGTATCACTGGGAGGGGTTGATCTCCAGGCCAACTGGCTATGAGGATCAGCTGTGTTTACACTGTGAGCACCTCTGTGCTCAGCCTGGATGGGGCGGAGTCTCTGGGTTGAGCTGGCAGCCTTGGTTTCTCATGAGCTCCGCCCTAAATTGCTCCCAGGTCTTCATGCTCCATGGCAACAGCTGCATGCATCTCTGAGAGAAAGCTGCCCAGAGCTCTGACTGCTGCCAGACTGTCTAGTTTCTCCCCAATGAGTCTGGACACCCAAAGACTTGCCTGGAATGGGAAAACAAAGCAGCCCAGGGTTTTGTTTTATTTCCTCCCAAACGATAGAGCCAGACACGAGTCCTCTCCAACAGCTCGTGCGCCTTTGCAGTGCCCGAGTTTCAGCGTGCTTCCTCCTTACTGTCCAGTTTCACCCCATATTAGTCTGGGCTCCCCAAGAATCATCCAGAACTGGGGCTCAGTGCAGTGGGATGCCTTTGTCTCCCTCCTTGTTCAAGAAAACCAGGTGGGTTTGCAGCCTCCAGCCCTTTCTGTTCACTCGCAGTTCTGAACCTCTGACTCTGCGCATATCCACAATTCTGTCCTCTGCAGCTCCCTCAAGTCTCAGTGTCCTTTTATTTTTCCTTCTTTTTGTGGAATGTCCACTCAGCCAGCCCTCTGGTGGTTCTGAATGATGTCCGTTTTGTCCTTTACTTGTAGTTTTGAATTTGTTGTACAGGGCAGCAGTATGGGTGTTTACCTATGCTGCCATCTTGGTTCCTCCAATCTCCTTGGGTCTTTTCTTATTGCTCTCTTTCTAATTCTTTGAGTTGTGGGGTTAGATAATTTATTACATTTTTTCTTTTTCTTTTCTTTTTTTTTTTTTGAGGTAAGGCTGTAAAACTATGAACTTTCTTCTTAAGATGTTTTTCACTGTGTCCCATAGATTTTGGATTATTGTGTTTTCATTGTCATTTGTTACCAGGATGCTTTTAATTTCTTCTTTGATCTCTTTGGTAACCCACTAATTGTTGAATAGCATGCTACTTAGCCCCCAATAATTTGATTTTTTTCATTGTTTTTATTGTAGTTGATTTTTAATTTTATGCCATTGTGGTCTGAGAAGATACTTGATATAATTTCAATATTTTTGAATTTGAAGAGAATTTGCTTGTGTCTCAACATGTGATCTATCTTTGAATATGTCCTGTGTGCACTGGAGAAGAATGTATATTCTGTTGCTTTGGGGAGGAGTGTTATGAAGATATCAATTCCATTTGATCTAGTGAGTCATTTAGGATTGATATTTCTTTGCTGATTTTTTTAGAGGATTTATCCAGTGCTGTCAATGAGGTATTAAAGTCATCTACTATGACTGTATTACAGTCTATCTCTCCTTTGTTATCTTCCAGAAGTTTTTTGATGTACTTAGGTGGTCCTGTATTGCATACATATATGTTTACCAGAGTTATATATTCTTGTTGGATTGCTCCCTTTGTTATTATGAAGTGGCCTTCCTTATCTTTTGTTATGCTCTTCACTATGAGATCTAATTTGTCAGATATAAGGATTGCTAACCAAACTTTTTTTCATCTACATTCTCCTAAAATTTTTTCCTATCCCTTCCCTATCAGTCTAGGTGAGTCCTTTGTTCTGAGGTGGGTCTCTTGTAAACAGAAGATATATGGGTCATAGTTTCTTATTCATTCAGCTACTCTTTGTCTTTTGATTGGAACATTTAATCCATTTATATTTATGGTTATTATTGATAGTTATTTGTCACCATTTTTATTCTTTATGCCTGTGTTCCTTCTTTCCTTCCTATTTCTTCTTTTTATAGCTATTCCTTTAGCATTTCTTGCATTGCGGCATTGCAGACTTGTTGGTAATAAACTCTGTTAGGTTTTGTTTTGTTTTGTTTTGTTTTGTTTTGTTTTGTTTTTTGTATGTGAAGCTCCTGATTTCACCTTCAATTTTGAAGCATAGCCTTCCTGGTATTGTATTCTTGTATTCAGTCTCTTGCTTTGCATCACTTTGTATATTTCATTCCATTCCCTTCTGGCCTGATGTGTTTCTGTTGAGAAATCAATTGATAGTGTAATGTGAAATCCCTTATAAGTAACTTTCTGTCTCTCTCTCTGGGAGCCATTAAGATTCTTACTTTGTCATCAGTGTTTGCCAGTTTAATTATGATGTGTTTTTGTGTCAGTCTTTTGGGATTCATCTTGTTTGGAACTCTGTGAGATTCTTGCATCTGTGTAAGTTTTTTCTTTCCAATATGAGGGACGTTTTCTGTAATTATTCCTTTAAACAGCTTTTCTCTTCGTTGTTCAGTTTCCTCTCCTTCTGGTACCTCTATTATACGGATGTCATTTCATTTTGTGTTGTCCCAAAGATACCTTTGGCTCTACTCCTGTGTTTTTTTTCCTAGTTGCTACTCTGCTTGTTTTTTTTTTCCTACCTTGTCTCTTAGCTCACTGATGCAGTCATCAGCTTTTTCTAGTCTACTGTTGATTATTTCCATTGTGTTCCTTATTGCAGCTATGTCATTCTTCATTTCTTCTTGCTTCTTCTTCATTTCCTCGTGGTTATTACACATGTTGAATTTGTCTTCCATCCTTTTTAGCATCCTTATGACCCTGTGAATTCTTTCTCTGAAAAATTGCTTGTCTCCATTTCATTTACTTCCTTTTCCAGTGATTCATTCTTTTCTTTCATATAGGGGCTGTTTCTTTGTCTCCCCATTTTCATTCCTCTCAGGGTGTCTTGTTATGTTGCTCACTCTGTACCACTTTGACCAAAAGGCACAAAATACAACTCAACAAGACACAACACAGAGGGAACAAAACACGAATGTATTCACAGTACCAATAACCCCAAATAAAGGTGATCACCAGAGAAAAGAGAAGTAGGGGAGATAAAAGAGCACAAAAATGATATTGAGAAATGGAAAAACAGTAAGCAAAAAAATAAAAAGAATAAAACAGAAGGTGAAAGAAAAAATATATACATATATGGGAAGAACTCCACAAAACCAACAACTAAACCAAAAAAATACAAATAACAAACCTCCAGAAAAAAAGAGGGGAGCTGAATCTGGAGGCAGAACTTATTTCCAGAAGGTAAAATAAAGGATTTGAATCAATGGTTGAATGGCCATGATTCAGTTTAGAGAAGGTAGAATGAGAATGAGTATATAGGAAGGAAAGTAGAAAACAAAATACTTTATTTAAGAAAATTATAATAATTAAACAAATAATAGTAATTAAATATATATATATTGAAAAGTGTATATATATATATATATATATATATATAATATTTCCCCTTTCTTTTATCTATCTATCTATGTATTCATCTATTTTTGGAAAAGGAGAATAGAGTAGGCAGCAACAGATAGTCCTGAGTTTGGTGAGGAAATTAATTAAGCTATTAGTAGAAGAAGAGAACAAGTGAGAGTAAAAACAAATGCATAAATTAAAAACACAAACAAACAATCAAACAACAAAAGAAAGAATTGGCTAGCAAAGAAAGAGAAAAGAGAAGGGTGCATGGACTTGGAGCAGGGGGGACGAAATTAGATATATGAGTAAGCGAACAGAGACTACTATACTAGTAATGCATCAATAAAGCAGATAAAGAAGATCAATTTTTAGCATGGAATATACAGAAAGGAGAGAGTTCAAATAAAGCAGGAACAGGAGAAAAGAAACGGGATGAAAAAAAGAGAACAGGAAAAGAAAAACAGGATGAAAAAGTGGGGAAGAAAGCATTGTTAATAAAGAAAAAATGAGATAAAGTGATGATAAAAATTAAAATAGAATGTAGAACACTAATCCAAAAAAGCAAAGTTAAACTAATAATAATAAATAACAATAATAAAAATAAAATAAAGAAAAATGTAGTTTCTTAAGTAAAAGATTTTTTTAAAAAGTGAATTAGTGAAGTTCATTTGCTTCAGCTGAGTATTTAATGTACCATGGGTCTGGTCTAAGATGCCTCTCTACTGTTCTGTCTGCCACATCTCAGCTTCCTGCTAGATAGTCAGCACCGTGTTCCCAGTGATCCACTGCTCCTCTGTGTCAGATGCTACAGCCTTGGAGTCAGCCAGGCAGGACCACTCTCCCTGCTTTGCTTTTCTGTCTCTTTTCAGACATATTTACACAAGTGTTTATTTCTGACACCGCCTCTAGGTGGTGGTGTTTCTGCATTAGTTCCCGGGACCAAATGGCCCCTCAACCCAGTCCCCAAGGGCTCCCTGGGGGTATTTCAAATAGTTGTTTCTTTGCCAAGCTCAAGGCTGGGTGAGGCTGTGCTGCTAGAAGGAGCCTGGTTTCAGGAGAAAAGTGTCTGTCCAGGATTGGAGGGAACTAGACTGTCCCAGAGCTGGCTTCCTGATCATCTCTCCCTATTTTGTTCCCCATCTTCTCCTGCAATGCAGCCACAGTGAGTGTTTGTAATTGAAAGATCCTGGGCTTAGCAAGTAAAAGTAAGGAGATTATAAAGACAAAGCAATGGCACCACTGCATGCCTCTCTCCCCCAGGTACTGTGCAGCTGGTACAGAACTTCAGGCTGCCTTTCTGGGTGCAGCCCTCACAGCTGTGAGCTTAGATGTAGAGTCCCCTGCTGCCAGAATCCCTGTGGACCCCCTTCCACAGTCAAGTGCTACACTTGTCCCCAAGGGATGCAGTGTTGGTTCAGTGCAGTCCCACCCAGCTGCATGCCTTTCTTCCTCCAGCCCAGATCCCTGATCCCAAAGATTTCCCAGCTACCCTGACCTTTCTGGCCATGGATTGTCTCTCTAGCTGTGTTTAATTTGTCAATTCCAGGTGGATGTTATTCGATTCAGCTGTTTCTTCTATCTGCTCTATGAGAAGGTGCCTGATCCATCTGCCTATTCAGCCACATTTTGTCTTCCCTGGACAAACTCCTTATGTGCCCATGGCTGGGGAGGCTGCAGTCTCGGTCTTTGTGGGTTCAGAGCCAAGGCAGCTGGTCCCTGACTGGTGAGAACGTTTAAGATCTACTCACTTGACAATTTTAAGTATGCCATCAGTATTGTTAACCATAGTCAACACATTGCATATTAGGTCTTATAACTGGAAGTTTATGCCCTTTAACTACCTTTACATATTTTGTCCACATCCCTACCTTGCCCTTGGCAACCATCAATCTACTCTCTGTTTCTATGAGTTCTATTTTTCATTAAAGATTCCACATATAAGTGAGATCATATAGTATTGTTTTCCTCTGACTTATTTCACTTGACATAACCCTCTTACCCCAGTTTTATATATTTTGTCACAAATGGCAGGGTTTCTTTCACTTTTTAAAATTAATTTTTATATATTTTTTGCAGTAAAACTTAGATTTAATAGTAGTACATATGTTTTCCTTTTTCCTCCCAGCCTCCCCTATCCCCCAGCACATGTCCCCACCTGCCCTCCTCCCCGCCCCAGTGTCTTTCATTCATTGGTTATGCTCATATGCATCCATACAAGTCCTTCAGCTGATCTCCCCGAGCATCTGACCCCCACCCTCGCCAGCCTTCCCCCTGTAGCTTGACAGCTTGTTCAATGACTCCCCGCCTCTATATCAATCACGCTCCCATTTCTTTTCTTCAAAAATATCTTGCATCTGCATACTAGAAATAAATGTAGAAGAACAAAAAATGTTTGAGTGTCAGTTTCAATGTCCAACTGTTCTGAGTCCCAGTTTTAATGGCAAATAGTTCTTTATGGGTACATGTCAGCAATGGTATCCAGATGGTGGGCACATCGTGGAAATGCAAGTTCCATCCTCTCTGGTTTGGTCCTGGGCCGCCTGCAGCCACGCACAGCTGCTGACTGCTAGCATGGCAAGGTGTCATCAGTGTCCCCCATCTCTGGACCGTCCTCATGACTGGAACAGACCTGTCAAAAGTAACTTCCATTTGTAAAGCCAACAGCAGGACACCCATGAAAAAACACACATGGAGTCAAAATAAGCCAAAAGAAAATCATTTAGGCAAAAATAAAAAGAATCCCAAGTCTAATTGCAGAGATGATCCCTTTGTTAACTCTTTCACTTTTATTAAAGAAATTCTTGCATAGGTAGAGTCCATCAGGGCCGATCGGGGCCTTCAGGCTGCTGGCCTGGGCCTTCCTTCCCCAACTGCTGGCTGCTGGCTGGGGCCTTCCTTTGTTCCACACCACCCCCTGGTGGTCAGCATGTGTCATAGCAAGCAATCAAACATGAGGCTCCCAGTCAAACTCCAGAGGGGACACTTTGCGTATATATAGATAATATTTCTTTATACATCATATTTATTTATATCTTTACCCATTCATGTAATGATGGGCACTTAGGTTGATTTTATATCTTGTCTATTGTGTAAAATACTGCAATAAACATGGGAGTGTAGATATCTTTTTTATATCTTGATTTCAATTTTTGGATATATACCCAATACTAGGATAACCTGAAAAAATAACGAGGGCAGGGCTGCTGCCATCTTTCCAAGTTAATTTGCATACTCACTCCTAATTGGCTGGTGGGTGTAGCGGGGTTACAGTCAATTTGCATCTTTCTCTTTTATTAGTGTAGCTTGTTTGCAAATATTTTCTCTTGTTCTGTAGGTTACCTTTTTATTTTGTTGATAACTTCTTTTTTTACTTTATTTTTTATTTTTTATCTTTATTGTTCAGTTTATTAATTACATTGTTCCCCCTTTTTTATCCCCCTATAGCTCCCTCCACCCTGTACCCATCCCACCCTCCACTCTCACCTCCCCCTCCCCACTGTCCTCTCCCATTGTTGCAAGATTTTTGTCCAGTCTCTTGCTGTACTTCCCACACCCCTTTTCTCCCCAAGAATTGTCAGTCCATTCCCTCTCTATGTCCATGATTCTGTTATATTCACCAGTTTATAATGTTCATCAGATTATTAACTCACTTGATTTTTAGATTCATTTGTTGATAGATGTGTATTTGTTGTTCATAATTTATATTTTTACCTTTTTCTTCTTCCTCTTCTTAAAGAATATCTTTCAGCATTTCATATAATACTGGTTTGGTGGTGATGAACTCCTTTAGCTTTTTCTTATCTGAGAAGCACTTTATCTGATCTTCAATTCTTCATGGTAGCTTTGCTGGATAAGTAATCTTGGTTGTAGATTCTTGCTATTCATCACTTTGAATATTTCTTGCCACTCCCATCTGGCCTGCATCGTTTCTGTTGCGAAATCCGCTGACAATTGTATGGGTGCTCCCTTATAGGTAACTAACTGTTTTTCTTTTGCTGCTTTTAATATTCTCTCTTTATCTTTTGTTCTTGACATTTTAATTATGATGTGTCTTGGTGTGGTCCTCTTTAGAGTCCTATATTTTGGGGTTCTGTGTACTTGGGCTTTTAAGTCAGTTTCTTTCACCAGGTGTGGGAAGTTTTTGGTCACTATTTCTTCAAATAGGTTTTCATTGTCTTGCTCTCTCTCTTTTTCTGGCGCCCCCATAATTCGGATGTTGGCATGCTTGAGGCTGCCCCAGAAGCCCCTTACACTATCTTCAATTATCTGGATTCTTTTTGTTTCTTGCTTTTCCAGCTGAGTGGATTTTGCTTCTTTGTTTTTCAAATCTTTGACTTGGTTCTTATGGCCCTCTGGACTGCTTTTAGGACTTTGTGTAATATTTTTGTTTCAGTCAGTGTATGCTTGATTTCTAGTTGGTCCTTTTTCATATTCGTGGGGGTCTCGTTCATATCCTCGTAGGTCTTGTTCATTTCCTTGTAGGTCTCATTCATTTCCTTGTAAGTCTCATTCATTTCCTCATAAGTCTCATTCATTTCCTCATTGGTCTTGTTCTCCTCGTAGTTCTCATTAAGTTCATTGGCTTTTTCTAGGAGCCTCTTGAAAAGCCTTATAACTGTGGTTTTGAACTCTATGTCTAGTCGTCTTTTTTCCTCCATTTCTTTTACACCTGATTTCTTTCCATATCTCTGCATGGTGGCTGCTTTATGTGGTAGATGTCCTCTAAAGAACAATGGCTCAGCCTCCCCAGTTACCTGTGGTGGGTACTCTTACTGCAATCCTTTATGGGTTGTACAGTATTTTTTAATTTAAGCCCAGCTTGTTGTTGTTAGCCCTAGGAGGGTTTGACCTCCATGCCAATTGGTTGTGAAGGGAGACTGTGTTTAGGTTGGATGGGAGGAGTCTCTGAGATGAGCAGGCAGCATCAGCATCAGCTACATCCTATGCAGCGCACAGGTCTCTGTTGGGTGGTAATGTTTGCAGTCACCTCCAAGAGAAAATTGCTAGTCTCTACCCCTTGCCAGACAACTCTGCCTCTCCCCAAATGAGTTTGCACACCCAAAGTCTCGCCCAGGGTTGTAAAACAAAGCAGTCCGGTGGTCTCCGGGACCAGGGGGCAAGTTGCCAGGGAGCAAGTCGTGTGTCTGTGCTGTCACACACTTTATGCCCACAAACTGCTGTTCCAAGCAACCCGGATTCTCCTCAGACTAGTAGACCTCTGTCGTGCCTGGCTTGTAGGGTGCATACCCCCGACCTCGGACTTGCCTGGCACTGAGGAATCTGTGCAGTGGGACATCTCCACCCTCCCTGTTGGAGAAATCCAGCTGGGATTGCTGCTGTCAGCCCTATAGCCCATGCTCGTGGTCACGGCTCCTAACCTCTGGCTTCGCGCGTATCTTCAAGGCTGCGCTCCGCTGCTCTTCTGAGTCTCAGTGTCCCACCTTTACTTTTATTTGTGGAATTTTCACTCAGCCAGCTTTCCGGTGATTCTGGATGATGTTTGTTTTGTTATGTTGTAGTTTTTGAATTGTTGCACGGGGCAGCACAATAGGTGTTTACCTATGCCGCCATTTTGGTTGCATCCTTTTGTTGATAACTTCTTTCGCTGTGCAGAAGTGTGATATGGTCCAATTTGTTTACTTTTTGCTTTTGTTGCCTGTGCTTTAGCTTTCTTGCCCAAAAATCACTGATCAGACCAATATCAAGGCGCTTTTTCCCTATGTTTTTTTAAAGAAGGTTTCTGTGGTTCTTCTATTTTAGTTTTTTCATGAACTGCCATATTGTTTTCTGTAATGGCAGTACCCATTTACATTCCCACAGACAAGTGAAAAATGGTTCCCTTTTCTCCACATCCTCACCAACACTTGTTTTCTCTTGTCTTTTTAATGATAGCCATTCTTGCAGGTGTGAAATGATATCTCACTGAAGTTTAGATTTACATTGCCCTGATGGTTAGTAATGTTTACCATCTTTTCATGTACCTGTTTGCCATTTGTATATCTTCTTTGGAAAAATGTCTACTCAGCATCTTTAACAAACTTTTAAATCAAATTATTTTTTATGATATTGAGTTGCTTGTGTTGTATATATTTTTATATTAACCCCTTATTTGATATACTAGAGGCCTGATGCACGAAATTCATACAAGGGGCTCAGCCTTCACAGCCGCAGTGGTTTGCCTCAGCCCTTCCAGCCCTGGCTTCACCAGACTGTCGTCCAGAAGGTCATTCTGCTGTCCAGTCTAATTAGCATATTACACCTTTATTATTATAGACTAGAGGCCTGGTGCTCAAAATTCATGCCTGGGGAACAGGGTGTGTCCCTCATCCTGCCTGCATCCTCTCCAATCTGGGATCCCTTGGGAGATAACCAGCAGTCAGACATCCCTCTCACAATCCAGAACTGCTGGCTCCTAGCCACTTGCCTGCCTGCCTGCCTGATTGCCCCTAACTGCTTTTGCTTGCCAGCCTGATCATCCCTAATTGCTCCCCTGCTGGCTTGATTGCCCCTAACCACCTCTGTCTTGGCCCCACACCCAGGACCCAGGATTCCCTCCTCCAGCTGACCACAGGCACCCAGGATCCAGGCTTCCCTCCCTCTGGTCAGCCATAGGTGCCCAGGATGGCTGCAATCACAGGTGAGGGTGGGCAGGTGGCGTCGCCTGGGCTACAGCCACAAGTTCTAGCACCTGGGACTGTGGGGACATCTGCATCTCTCGGGCCACAGCCAGCCCCAGGTTCTGGTGCCCAGGACTGTGGGGGGGGGGGGCGGCTTTTCCATCTACCAAGCTATAGCCAGCCACAGGTGCTGACACCTAGATTGCATATGGGTGGCTTCTCCATCTTCCCTGGGATGTAGTGTGGGCGACTTCACTGGCTGGTTGCAGCCTGGGATCACTGGGCAGGCAGCTTTTTCATCTCCGGGCTGCAACCAGCCTCAGGTGCTGGCACCCATTTCTCCATCCCCCCCAGGATGTGGGGTGGGTAGACATGGGGCAGGTGGCTTCTCCAGCTGGCTGCAGCCTGGGATCAAAGGGCAGGTGGCTTCTTGGTCCCTCTGGACACAGCCAGCCTCAGGCACTGGTGCCCAACTTCTTCAACTCCCACAGGCTCAGAGCAGGAGCCACTGCCATATTTTCAGGGTAATTTGCATACTCACTCCTGATTGGCTGGTGGGTGTAGCAGAGGTACAGACAATTTGCATTTTTCTCTTTCATTAGTCTGGATGGTTTGCAAATATTTTCTCTTGTTCTGTAAGTTACCATTTTATTTTGTTGATAACTTCTTTTGCTGTGCAGAAGATACTTAGTATGATATGATCCAATTTGTTTACTTTTTGCTTTTGTTGCCTGTGCTTTACCTTTCTGGTCCAAAAATCACTGATCAGACCAATATCAAGGTGCTTTTTCCCTATGTTTTTTTAAAGAAGGTTTAATGTTTCAGGTCTTACATTGAAGTGTTTAATACATTTTCAGTTGATTGTGAATGATGTAATTTAGGGGAACAGTTTCATTCTTTTGTGTGTGAATGCAGTTTTCAAAAGACCATTAATTGAACACAATGCCCTTTCTTCATTGAGTTTTATTGCTTCCCTTGGAAATTACTGGTTGAATATATATTCATGGTTTTATTTATTGGCTCTCAGTATGTTCCATTGACCTATTTGCCTGTTTTTATGTCAGTATCATACAGTTTGAGTATCATAGCTTTGTAGTATACTTGGAAACCAGAAAGTGTGATGCCTCCAGCTTTCCTCTTTTCTCTCAAGATTTCTTTGGCTAGTTGAGATCTTTTGTGCTCCCACACAAATTTTATGGATGTTTTTTGTATTTCTGTAAAAAATGTCAGTAGCATTTTTATAGGGATTGCAATGAATCTATAGATGGATTTGGGGTCTATGGACATTATAAGAATACTAGATGTCTGGTGCACAAAATTTGTGCACTGGGGGCATGTCCCTCAGCCTAGCCTGAACTCTCTTCAATCTGGAACCCCTCAGGGGATGTCCTGTGGGATCAGGCCTAAACTGGCAGTTGGACATCTCTCTCATAGCTGGAACTGCTGACTGCTAACCACTCACCTGCCTGCTAACCTGATCACCCCATAACAGCTCCCATGCCAGCCTTATTAATGCCTAACTTCTCCCCTGCCAGCCTGATCACCCCCAACTGCCCTCCCCTGAAGGCCTGGTCTCCTCCAACTGCCCTGCCCTGCCTGTCTGGTCTTCCCCAACTGCTCTCCCCTGCTGGCCTGATCGCCCATAACTGCCCTCCCCTGCCTGCCATCTTGTGGTGGCCATTTTGTGATGACATGGGTGTGGCCATCTTGTGGTGGTCATCTTGTGATGGTGTGGGGATGGCCATCTTGTGATGATGTGAGGGTGTGAGGGCATGAGGGCCACATAGGCTTTTAGTAGTATAGATTAATTCTTCCAATTCTTAAACATAGGATATCTTTCTATCTGTGTCTTCTTTAATTTCATTTATCAAAGTCTTATAAAAATTATTATTTTATTGTTCTATTACTGTTGTATTCAATACATATTCATTTTAGGTGCACAGAATAGTGATTATATATTTATATAACTTATGAAGTGAACCTCCAATAAGCCTACCCTGTTTCCCCGAAACTAAGACATCCCTTGAAAATAAGACCTACTTGCTGTAATATAAGGCATACCCCCGAAAATAAGATCTAGTGCATCTTTGGGAGCAAAAATTAATATAAGACACTGTCTTATTTTCGGGGAAACAGGGTAGTACCCACCTTTAACTATAAATATTTGTTATAATATTTTTGACTATATTTCCTATGCTGTCCTTAGTTACAAAATAGTCACTAGAATGTAAGGACAATTTGTACTTCTTAATTCCTTCACTCTTTTCACACACACCCCCCCCCAATCCCCATCTCATCTGGCAACCAACAAACAATTTGAGTCAGTTTCTATTTTGTTTGTTTATATTGTTTTTCAGATTCTATATATAAATGAAATTATATTGTATATGTCTGACATATTTCACTTAGCTGATAGCCTCTAGGTAGATCCATGCTATCTCAAATGGTAAGATTTTACTCATTTTATGGCTGAGTATATTGTATTGTATATATGTACTGACTCTTCTTTTTTAAGTTTTATTACTGAGAGTTTTACAGATATCCCCTTTCCCCCCACTGACCACTTCTACCCCACTCCCACACCCTCCCCAGATCTTCCCCCCACTATTGTTTGTACATGGGCTTTGCATATATATATATATATATATATATATATATATATATATATATATGTTCTTTGGTTAATGTTTACCTGTCTTCCCTTTGAAATATGTCAGTCTGTTGCATGTTTCAATGTCTCGGGATCTAATTTGTTCATCAGTTTATTTCCTTCATTAAATTCCATATAAAAGTGAGATCATGTGCCGAGACCGGTTTGGCTCAGTGGATAGAGCGTCGGACTGCGGACTGAAAGGTCCCGGGTTCGATTCCGGCAAGGGCATGTACCTTGGCTGCGGGCACATCCCCAGTAGGGGTTGTGCAAGAGGCAGCTGATCGATGTCTCTCTCTCATCGATGTTTCTGACTTTCTATCCCTCTCCCTTCCGCTCTGTAAAAAATCAATAAAAATATTTTTTAAAAAGTGAGATCATGTGATATACTTTCTCCAACTGGCTTATTTCACTTGACATAATACTCTCCAGGCCCTCCATGCTTTCTCAAAGGGTAAGATATCCTTCTTTTTTAGAGCTGCATAATATTCCATTGTGTAAATGTACCACAGTCTTTTTTATACATTCATCTACTGATGGTCACTTGGGTTGTTTGCAGATCTTCACTATCGTAAATAATGCTGCTATAAACATATGACTACATATATTCTTTCTGATTGGTGTTTCAGGCCTCTCGGGATATATTCCTAGAAATGGAACATATCAAATGCATCAAATGGCACTTCCATTTTTAATTTTTTGAGGAAACTCTGCACTGTGTTCCATAGTGGTTGTACCAGTTTGCATTCCCACCAGCTCTTTTTTCTCTACAGCATTGCCAGCACTTGATTTCTTTATGGTAGTCATTCTGGCAGGTGAGTGGTGCTACCTCATTGTCCTTTTAATTTTCATTTCTCTGATAATTTGTGATGTTGAGCAGTTTTTCATATCTCTTGGCCTTCTGTATGTCTTCTTCATAAAATTATTTACTTAGGTTCTCTGTCCATTTTTTAATTGAGTTGTTTGTCTTCTTTTCATTGAGTTGTATGAGTACTTCATAAATTTTGGATATTAATCCCTTATTAGATGTATAATTGGCAACAGTGTTCTCCCATGCAGAGGATTCCCTTTTCAATTTGATGCTGGTTTCTTTTGCTGTGCAGAAGTGTTTGTTTTAAGTAGCCCATTTGCTTATTTTGTCCTTTGTTTCTCTTGCCCAATGAGATGTATCTGTGAAAATTCTGCTACATGAGATGGATGATATTTTGCTCCCTATGATTTCTTCTAGAATGTTTATGGTTTCATGATTTACATTTAAGTCCTTTACCATTTTGAGTTTATTCTTGTGTATGGTGTAAGTTGGTTGTCTAGTTCCATTTTTTTTGCATGTATCTGTCCAATTTTCCCGACCACCATTTATTGAAAAGACTGTATTCACTCCATTGAGTGCTCTTGCCTCAATATTAATAGAGCATAAGTACTTATGTCCATTTCCAGGTTCTCTGTTTTATTCCATTGATCTATTTATATATACTTGTATCAGTACCAGGCTCTTTTGTTTACAGTGGCTTTATAGTATAACTTGATATCCAGTGTTGTGATCTCTTCAATTTTTTCTTCTTTCTCAAGATTGCTGCAGCTATTTGAGGTCTTTTTTGCTTCCATATGAATTTTGGGAGCATTTGCTCTAGATCTGTGTAATAAGCCACCACTGTTATAATAGAGATTTCATGGAATCTATACATGGCTTTAGGTAGTATGGACATTTGAATGATGTTAATTTGATCAATCCATGGACATGGTATATTCTTCCACTTGTTTATATCTTCTCTCATCTCTTCTCAACATCCTGTAGTTTTCCAAATACAAGTCTTTTACCTTCTCAGTTTACTTTTTCCCTAAGTATTTTAATTTTTTGTTTCAATGGTAAGTGGGATTGATTTTTTAGTTTCTCTTTCTGAGAGATCATTATTGGTGTATAAAAATGTCATCAATTTTGGGGTGTTAATTTCATATCCTGCTACATTGGAAATTTTTTTATTAACTGTTGTAGTTTTTTTGGGAGACTTTCGGGTTTTTTTTTTTGTGTGAAGTAGCATGTAATCTGCGAATAATGTCAGCTTCACCTCCTTCTTTCCAATTTGGATGCCTTTTATGTTTTCTTCTTGTCTGATCTCTATGGATAGCATTTTCAGTACTATGTCGAATAAGACTAGTGAAAGTGGGCATCCCTACCTTGTTCCTGTTCTTAGATGGAGTGCTTTTAGTTTTTGCCCATTAGTCTGATATTGGCTATATGTCTGTCATAGATGGCCTTTATTGTGTTAAGATATGATCCCTTTATTTCCATTTTGCTGAGTTTTTATAAAAAATGGGTGTTACATTTTACTGAATGTTTTTTCTAGGTATATTGACATGATCATGTGGCTTTTGTATTTCAATTTCTTTAGGTTATGTATCACATTGATTTATAAATAGTGTGCCAGCCTTGCATCCCTGGAATAAATCCCACTTGGTCCCGGTGTATGATCTTGTAATCTATTGCTGGATCTGATTTGCTAATATTTTGTTGAGGATTTTAGCCTCTATGTTCATCAAGGACATTGAGCTATAATTCTCTTTCTCTGTATTTTCTTTATCTAATGTTGGGAGTAGGATAATGCTGACTTCATAAAAGACCTTAGAATGGATCATGCCTCTTGGATTTCTCAGAGTATCTTATGGAGAATAGATATTAGTTTGTCCTTGAATATTTGGTCAAACTTCCCTGAGAAGCTGTATGGAACTGTGATTTTGTTTTTGAAAGATTTTGATTACTGCTTCTATTTTATCAACTGTTATTGGCCTATTCAGGTTTTCTGGTTGTTCCTAATTGAGTTTTGGAAAATTGCATTTTTCTAGAAATTTGTCCATTTTGTTCAGATTGTTCAGCTTGTTGACCTATACTTGTTCATAGTATTTTCTTTCTTATCATCCATTGTATGTCTACAGTGTCAGTTGTTGCTTCACCTCTTGTGTTTCTGATTTTATTTATTTGGGTCCTCTCTCATTGCTTCTTGATAAGTATGGAGAATGGTTCACCAATCTTGTTTATGTTTTCAAAGAACCAGCTCTTGAATTTATTGATACCTTGTATCTTTTTTTTTTCATTTACATGTCATTTATTTCCACTCTGATCTTTATTATTAATTCTTTCTACTTACTCTGGATTTTTTGTTGTTCTCTTTCTAATTATTTTATTATAATGTTAACGTGGTTTATTAGAGCATTTTCTTATTTCTTGAGTTAAGCTTGTAATGCTATGAACTTCCCTCTCAGAACTACTTTTGCTGTGTCTCACTGATTTTGATTTGTTATATGTTGAATTTTGGTTTTTTTTTGCAGGAAGTTTTTTATTTGTTTTTATTTTATATGCACACTATTCATTCTTTAATAACATACTATTTTGTGTACATGTGTTTTAATATTTTTTAATTGCAGTTGATTTTTATTTTCATGCAATTGTAATCTGAAAAGGTGCTTAATATGATTTAATCCTCTTGACACTGTACAGACCTACTTTGGATCGCAATATGTGGTCTCTCTTAAAGTCTGTCCCATGTGCACTTTAGAAGAATGTATAAAGAATATAGAAGATGGCCGAAACCGGTTTGGCTCAGTGGATAGAGCGTCGGACTGCAGACTGAAGGGTCCCGGGTTCGAATCCGGTCAAGGACATGTACCTTGGCTGCAGGCACATCCCCAGTAGGGGGCATCCAAGAGGCAGCTGGTCGATGTTTCTCTCTCATCGATGTTTCTGACTTTCTATCCCTCTCCCTTCCGCTCTGTAAAAAGTCAATAAAATATATTTTTTAAAAAGAATATAGAATATGGCTGCCGACGGGAAGGCAGACTGCAAGATACTGTGTGAGTGAGAGAATGAAAGGAGAATTTGTGGTCGCATGGGGAGTGTATATTTGTGGGTGAGAGACAGCTATACTCCAAGAGACTGTTGGGGATTGCCGGACCAGGTTCCCCTGACCAGGCGGCCTCCACTGCTGCTGAAATCTCTCTTGGAGCAAACGGCTCTGACATAGAGACCATGCCATCTTGAAGGAGAGAGTGGCTATTATCAACACCCAGGGAACAGCTGCGAACCCAGGAACACTGGAGCTCAAGCAGCATGAATACATGGACTCGAATGAGCTCTGCACCATCTCATGGAAAGGTCAGATTTTGCCTAGGAAAAGGTGAGGTCTGCGATCCAGGCAGGAGAGAGAAACATGCACAATGGGAGCTAGAGGTCCCTGGGAAGTCTGTGCCCCACAAAATCCATGGCCATAAAGGATAGCATGATCTGGGAATGTGGAAGGGAATTTGCAGGGCTACTAACAGAAGGGAACTTAAAATGCAACCCATAACTGGACTGGGTGCAAAAAGGCAGCCTAAAAAATGTAACAGTGTGCCGGCTGCACAGACTTGTTGCAGTGTCAAAGGGTAAAAGTTGCAAGTTTTGTGCACTTACTCTGGTTCTTTTTTCTCTTTAAATCCTTGCTTTAGATGACTAAGCCCAGTACATAGGATCACCCACTTGGGGACACTCTCAGATACTGCAGGAGAAAGTTGTTTTCATGGAACCTGAGGATCAGAGCTGGGAGTAATGATCAAATAACCAGCTCTGGGGAAGTCCATACTCTCAAACCAGTATTAAGTACAACAGGGAAAACAAAATCTAAATACTGGCTAGAGACGATTTATATCCTCTCTATCCAGAAACCCTGCCAGCCAGGGGTTGAATCACATATTGACTCTTTGTAAACACAAATAAAAGCATCTAAGAAAGAAAGAAATACTGCCTGCTGAAAAATCAGTACAGTGGTTTACAACACTGAGGAGCAGTGGAACTCAGGGAACTTCAATACTGTCCTAACTACTCAACAGGAAACAGGCATACCAAACAGAACAGTAGAGGAAGTGAATGACCTTCACTACTGCACATTTTAATTTTTTCAACTTTTACTAAAGAAACTAAATTTTTTGCCCTAACCGGTTTGGGTCGGTGGATAGAGCATCGGCCTGTGGACTGAAAGAACCCAGGTTCAATTCTGGTCAAGGGCATGTACCTTGGTTGCGGGCACATCTCCAGTAGGGAGTGTGCAGGAGGCAGCTGACTGATGTTTCTCTCTCATCGATGTTTCTAACTCTCTATCCCTCTCCCTTCCCCTCGGTAAAAAACCAATAAAATATATTTTTAAAAAAGAAACTAAATTTTTTGCCTTTTCCCTCACTTGATTTTACCTTTTAATTATTATATTATTATTTTAATCAGTATTGTTACTACTACTATTTTAACTTTTTTTTAAAAGTCATTTGATTTTATCTTTATTTTATTTTATTTTGGGATTAGTGTCCTGACTTTTATTTTAATTTTCCCCTTAGCATCATTTTACTCTATCTCAACTTTACCTTCCTGTCAACACTATCTTCCTCACTTTTCCCCCTTTGTTGTCCTGTTTCTATTAACCCTATTCCTGCTTTATTTTTTCCCTATTCCTTCTTTTTATGCCCTGTTAAAAATTAATGCTATTTATATATCCAATTCCTGGTCCCCTGCTCTAAGTTCATACACACATCACTCTTCTTTTTCTTCACTATGTAATTTTTTTCTCGCTATTCTTTTTTATCTTTTTTATTGTTGTTGTTACTGTTTTTTGTTCTGTTTTTTGTTCTAGGTATTTTTTGTTTTGTTTTGTCTTGCTTTCTCTCTGTCTTGTTGTTGTTTGCTTGATAGTTGATTAGATTGGTTATTGTTGTGTTTATTGGGGAGATTGTTACTCTTTTTTGTTTTTGTTTGTTTTTTGCTTCTGTTTTTCCTCTCCTTGCTTGTTATTAGTTGTTGTTTGTAGTTTGCATTCATCTCTGGGTGTTTGTTGTTTGCATTTTTGGGGATTAGTGGTTGTTTTATTGGAGTTTTCTCCCCATATAAAGAGTTTTCCCCCACTCTTTTTTATTCTCTTTCTCTTCTCTCTTACTTTCTTTCCTTTTCACCATATCATTTTGCACTCCCTTTTTCTTAACTCCTAATTATCTTTTCTCAGGTGGCCACCTTTATTTGGAGTTATTAGCATCATTAGTACATTATTGTTCAGTGCCTTGTGCATTGTTCTTTGTTGTGTTGTATTTTGTGCCTTTAAATCAATGCAGGAGAGAGAGCGAGAACTACATAACCAGATAACCAGAGAAGAGATCATGGGAAGACAAAGAAACAGCCTGCATATGAAAGAAAAGCAGGCATCACCTGCAAAGGAAGGAAACAAAATGGAGGCAAGCAATATATCCGAGAAAGAGTTAAGAGAAATGGTCATAAGGTTGCTGCAAAGAATGGAAAACAAATACAATAATAGTGTAGGATCCAAGAATAAATGAAGAATAACAAAGAAGAAATAAAAAAGGACAATGCTGCTATAAAGAACTCAATAGAAAGCATCAACAGTAGACTAGAAAAAGCACAGAACTGCATCAGGGAAAATACCCAAGTAGAGCAATACCTAGTAAAAAGACTTAAAAAAATAATAGGAGAGGAGAGAACTAAGATGGCAGCATAGGTGAGCACCTATCTTGCTGTACACGCAACAATTCTGAAACTACAACTTAACAACGGAACAAACATCATCCAGAATCACTAGAGAGCTGGCTGAGTGAAAATTCCGCACATAAAAGTAAAGGTGGGATACAGCGGTGACTCAGGAGCAGCGGTGCACAGCTTTGAGGTTCGGAGCGCGAGCAAGCGGTGAGGGACGGGCGGCAGACAGTAAGCGCAGCTGGTTTTCTCCAGCGGGGAGGGCAGAGGCCTCCCACAGCAACAACCCCCCAGTTCCAGGCGAGCTCCCAGGTCAGGGAAAGGAGGATCCGGGGCATGGCTGAGGTCTGTGAGTTTGGGGAGAGTGCACGAGTAAATTGGAAGAGCAGTTCCTGGAGTCCACAACCAGGCAGAGAACGTGCGACTCGCTCACTTGCTCAGAGACCACCATACTGCTTTGTTTTACAACCCTGAGTGAGACTTTGGCTGTGCAGACTCATTTGAGGAGAGACAGAGTTGTCTGGCAATGGGGAGACCAGTGGTGGATTTACATTGCCACCCAACACTGAGACCCGTGAGCCACACAGATAAGCTGATGCCGCAAGCCCCATTGATGCTGAAGCTGTGCGCCATGTAGGGTGGAGCTAAGGCTGATGCCCTGCGCCCCTTAGATGCTGTAGGGTGGAGCTAAGGCTGACACGCGCTGCATAAGGAAGCTGAGCCAATGTTCCTTAGAGGATACCTATCACACACTGCTAAGAGACCAACTCAGGAAAGCAACCACAATGCAGAGAAAAGGAAAGAACTCCGCTGTGAAAGAAATGGAGGAAAAAAGACGACTAGACATAGAGTTTAAAACCACAGTAATTAGGTTTATGAAGAGGTTACTAGAAAAGGCCGAGAAACATAATGAGAACTACAATGAAATAAATAACACCTACAAAGAAATGAACAATGCCTACAAGGATATGAGAAAAGACCAACTAGAAATTAAGCATACACTGACTGAAACAAAAAATATTATACAAAGACCTAAAAGCAGTCCAGACGACCGCAAAAACCAAGTCAAAGATTTGAAATACAAAAAAGCAAAATCCACTCAGCTGGAAAAGCAAGAAGCCAAAAGAGTACAAAAATTGAAGAAAGTATAAGGGGCCTCTGGGACAATCTCAAGCATACCAATATCAGAATTATTGGGGTGCCAGAAAAAGAGAGAGAGCAAGACAATGAAAACCTACTAGAAGAAATAGTGACTGAAAACTTCCCCCACCTGGCAAAAGAAATTGACTTGAAAACCCAAGAAGTGCACAGAACCCCAAAATATAGGAATCTAAAGAGGACCACACCAAGACACATCATAATTAAAATGTCAAGAGCAAAAGATAAAGAGAGAATATTAAAAGCAGCAAGAGAAAAACAGTTAGTTATCTATAAGGGAGCACCCATATGATTGTCAGCGGATTTCTCAACAGAAATGATGCAGGCCAGATGGGAGTGGCAAGAAATATTCAAAGTGATGAATAGCAAGAATCTACAACCAAGATTGCTCTATCCAGCAACACTGTCATTCAGAATTGAAGGTCAGATAAAGTGCTTCACAGATAAGAAAAAGCTAAAGGAGTTCATCACCGCCAAACCAATACTATCTGAAATGCTGAAAGGTATTGTTTAAGAAGAGGAAGAAGAAAAAGGTAAAAATATACAATGTGAACAACAAATACACATCTATCAACAAATGAACATAAAAATCAAGTGAATTAACAACCTGATGATCAGGATAAAATGAGGAATAGAACAGAATCATGGACATAGAGAGGGAATGGACTGATAATACTTGGTGAGAAAAAGGGTGAGGGAAGTACAGCAAGAGACTGGACAAAAATCATGCAACTAAGGGGAGGATGGGGAGGAGGTAAGGGCGGAGAGTGGGATTGGTACTGTGTGGAGGGGAGCTACTGGGGGAAAATGTAATTAATAAACTGAACAATAAAGATTTAAAAAAAGATTAAAAAAACAATAGGAGAGCCTAAGGGAATGCCAGGACAATACAAAATGAAACAACATATGCATAATAGGGGTGCCAGAAGGAGAGAAAACTGAGCAAGGAAAAGAAAACATGTTTGAAGAAATAATGACAGAAAATGTCCATGATATAAGGAAGAAAAAAACACACACAAAAATCCAAGAAGCTCAGTGTCCCAAATAAAATGAACCTGAAAAGACCGAAACCAAGGCACATTATAATGAAATTGGCAAATACCAACAACAAAGTAAGAATCTTAAAAGTGGCCAGAGAGATACAGAAAGTAACCTCCAATGGATCCCCATCAGACTAACGACTGATTTCTCAATAGAAACACATCAGGCCAGAATGGAATGGAATGAAATATACAAAGTCATGCAAAGGAAGGGTCTGAATCCAGGAATACTGTACCCAGCAAGGCTATCAATCAAAATTGAAGGTGAAATCAGGACCTTCACAGACTAAAAAGGACTAAAGGAGTTTATTACCACCAAACCAGCAATGCAAGAAATGATAAAGGGTATGCTGTAAAAAAAAGAAATAGGAAGCAATGAAGTGATACAGGGGTAAAGAATAAAAATGGCAACAAACAAGTACCTATCAATAATAACTTTAAATGTAAATTGATTAAATTTCCCAACCAAAAGACATAGGGTAATGGATTGGATAAGAAAACATGCCCCGTATATCTGCTGTCTACAGGAAACCCACCTCAGATAAAAAGACACACACAAACTGATGATAAAGGGATGGAAAAAAGTTTTTAATGTGAATGGAAATGAAAAAAAGCTGAGGTAGCAATACTTATATCTGAAAAATTAGATCTCAAAGTGAAGGACATAACAAGAGATAAGGAAGGCCACTTCATAATACTGAAAGGAGAAATCCAACAAGAAGAAAGAACTCTGGTAAACATTTATACAGCCAATACAGGAGCACCCAAATACATAAAAAAATCCTGGAGGATATCAAGGGAGAAATTGAGGGCAATACAATCATAGTAGGAGAGTTTAATACCATACTATCACCATTGGACAGATCCTCTAAACAAAAAATAAGCAAAGAAACATCAATCCTATATGACTCAGTAGACCAGATGAAACTAATTGACATCTTCAGAACATTTCACCACAAAGCCATATACAATAATATACATTATTCTGGGTGCACATGGGGCATTTTCAAAGATAGACCATATATTGAGTCACAGGCAAAGTGCCTTCAATTTCAAGATGATAGAATTCATATGAAGCATCTTCTCAGATCACAGTGGCATAAAACTGGAAATCAACTACAAGCCAAAAAAAATCAAACACATGGAGACTAAATATAATGTTATTAAACAATGACTGGGTTACCAGAGAGATCAAAGAAGAAATATAAAGCATCATGGCAACAGACGACAATGAAAACACAACAATCCAAAATTTATGGAACACAATAAAAGCAGTCTTGAGAGTGAAGTTAATAGCTCCACAAGCCTACTGCAAAAAAAACAAGAAACAATTAAAATAAATTACCTTACCCTACAACTCAAAGAGTTAGAAAGAGAGCAACAAGAAAAGCAGAAGGAAGGAAGTAAAGATCAGAGCAGAGATCAACAACATTGAGACCAAAAAACAAAAACAAAAAAAACAAAATATCAATAAAATCAAGAGCTGGTTCTTTGAAAGGATAAACAAGATTGATGAACCTCTAGCCAGGCTCACCAAGAAACAAAGACAGAGGAACCAAATAAAAAATGAAATAGGAGAAATAACAGGCCCCAATGAAATACAAAGGATTGTTAATAAATAATTGAACTACTCTATGCCAACAAACTGGACAACCTAGAGGAAATGGACATATTCCTAGAAAAATACAACCTTCCAAAACTCAGTCAGGAAGAATCTAAATATCTCAATAGGCCAATAACTATGGGGGGGAAATGAAGCAGTCATAAAAAAAAACACACACAGCAAACAAAAGTCTGGGGCCAGAAGGTTTCACATTGAAGTTTTACCAAACATTCAAGGTAGAACTAAAACATATCTTCCTCAGACTATTCAAAAAAATCAAGAGGAAGGAACACATCCATTATCATTCTATGAAGAGAGCATCACCATAATACCAAAACCAGATAAAGACAACACTATGAAAGAGAATTACATGGGAATATCCCTCATGAAACTAGATGCAAAAATCCTCAACAAAATTCTAGCAAATAAGATCCAGCAGCACATCAGAAAGATCATATACCATGATGAAGTGGGATTTATACCAGGGATGCAAGGATGCTACAGTATCTGCAAATCAGATATTGTGTGATACATCACATAAACAAATTGAGAGATAAAAACCACAGTCATATCAATTGATGCAGAAAAAGCATTTGAAAAAATCCAACACCCATTTTTGATAAAAACTTTCTGTAAGGTGAGAATAGAATGATCCATAACTCAACATAATAAAAGCCATATATGACAAATCCACAGCTAACATCATACTCAGTGGACTAAAACTATCTCTCCTAAGAACAGGAACAAGACAGGGATGCCCACTCTCACCACTCCTGTTTGACATAGTACTGGAAGTATTAGCCATTGTGATTAGACAAGAAGAACAAATAAAAGGCATCCAAATTGGAAAATAAGTAAATCTGTCCCTATTTGCAGATGACATGATATTGTACATAAAAAACCCTAAAGGCTCCATAAAGAAAACTATTAGACTGAATAAATGAATTCGGCAAGGTAGCAGGATACAAAATTAACATCAAGAAATCCATGGCATTTCTATACACCAATAGTCAACTTACAGAAAGAGAGAAAAAAAGCAATTTTATTTACCATAACACCAAAAAAATTAAGATACCTAAGAATAAACTTAACTAAGGAGGTAAAAGACTTATACGTGAAAAACTACAGGCCACTGAAAAGGTAGAGGAAGATTTAAACAGATTAAAATGTCCAGACTACCCAAAGCAATCTATAAATTCAATGCACTCCTCATTAAAATACCAACAGCATATTTCACAGACCTAGAAAAAACTCTCCAAAAAATCATCTGGAATAAATAGCCACAGCAATACTGAGAAAGGAGAACAAAGTAACTGGGATCACAATACCAGATTTCAAGCTATATTACAATGCCATTGTTATCAAAACAGCCTGGTACTGGCACAAGAACAGACATATAGACCAATGGAATAGAATAGACAATCCAGATATTGATCCAAACCACTATGTTCAATTAATATTATACAAAGGAGGCATGAACATACAATGGAGTCAATACAGTCTCTTCAATAAATGGTGTTGGGAAAATTGAACAGGACATGCAAACAAAATGAAACTAGACCACCAACTTACACCATAATCAAAAATAAACTCAAAACGGATAAAGGACTTAAACATAAGCCAGGAAATCATAAAAATAATAGAGGAATCCACAGGCAGCGAAATCTCAGACATATGCCAAAGCAATTTCTTCACCGATACCACTCATAGGGCAATGGAAACTAAAAAGAAAATAAACAAATGGTACTACATCAAAATAAAAAGCTTTCGCGCAGCAAAAGATACCATCAATAAAGCAATAAGAAAGCCTACTGTATGGGACAACATATTTGCAGATGTGATCACTGGTAAAAGTTTAATTTCCAACATTTACATGGAACTCATACAACTCAATATAAGGAAGATATATGATCCAATAAAAAAAACCTGGGCAACTGACCAAAATAGATACTTTTTGAAAGAAGACAGAAGGAAGGCCAAGAGACATATGAAATTATGCTCAAAGTCACTAAATATCTGAGAGATGCAAATCAAAACAACATTGTGATACCATCTCACACCTGTCAGAATGGCAATCATCAACAAATCAACAAAGGACAAGTACTGGTGAGGATGCGGAAAAAAAGGAACCCTCATGCACTGCTGTTGGAAATGCAGACTGGTGCAGCCACTGAGAACAGTATGGATTTTCCTCAAAAAGCTAAAAATGGAACTCCCATTTGACCCAGTAATTTATATATATATATATATCCCAAGAAACTAGAATCACCAATCAGAAAGGTTATATGCACCCCTATGTTCATAGCAGCACAATTCACCATGGCGAAGGCTTGGAAACAGCCTAAGTGTCCATCAGCAGATGAGTGTATTAAGAAACTGTGGTACATCTATACGATGGAATACTACTCTGCTATAAAAAAGAAGGAATTCTTACCATTTGCAGCAGCATGGATTGAACTGGAGAACATTATGCTAAGTGAAATAAGCCAGGCCATGAAAGAAAAATACCACATGGTCTCACTCATTTATGGAAAATAAAGAACATTATAACCTGATGAGCAAAAGGATCGTTTCAGATTTGTAGGCAAAGCCACAAACAAGTCCCAGCTTAGAGGGCACAGCCCTCTTAGCGTAATTAAGCTTGACCTTATGTAGCTCCTTAGATCTTTCCTGAGTAGCTAATAGGCTGTGGGAGGTGCAGCAAGTGCTGCCAAAACAAGTGAAACTCACAAGAACATTGTAACTATGGTGACCACTACCTTGTTTACCTCTGACTATAAAACAAAGCATCAGCTTGCAGTCTGGATCTGTTCTGTGGCCTCAGCCAGGCACAGAAGATCCACATAGACCCAGCTTATTGTCTTTGTCTGTCTTTTCTTCATCCTTTGCAGGCCCTCCCTCAGGCTCGCTGAACCCTTTGTTGTGCTGGTACAGTGCACAGAGGCAGTAAAGCACTGAACAGAGTGTCAAATTATAGTAGGAAGGCTGGGGAGTATTGGGGAGGGGAGTAAGAGATCAAATGAAGGACTTGTATGCATGCATATAAGCACAACCAATGGACACAAGACACTCGGGGGATGGGGATGAGAGCATGTGACAAGGGTTAGGGAAGGCTGTGGGAAGGTCAATGCGGAAATAAGAAAATATATGTAGTACTATGTGTAATACTTTTATTATATTATCATGGAACATTATTCTGATTGATTTTAGATTTTAAACCAAACAGCTTTCCTAGGATAAATCTCACTTGATTATGGTGTATTGTCTATACATTTTATATATTACTGGATTTGGTTTGCTAATATTTTTTCTTTATTGATTAAGGTATTACATATGTGTCCTTATTCACCCATTTTCTCCCCCACACCCACCCCTGCTCATACCCTCAAGTTTGCTAGTAGTTTTGACATCTTTACCTCTCTACTCAAATAATGTTGGTCTGCATTTTTTTGTGATAGCTTTATCACATTTTGTTATCCATGTAATACTGGCCTCATTGAATGAGTTGGAAAGTATTCATTTTTCTTCTATTTTCTGCAATGGTTTTTGAAGGATTAGTATAGATTTTTCTTTGAATATTTGGTAGAATTCACCAGTGAAACTAGGACTGGGGTTTACTTTGTGGAATGTTTTAAAATTATGAATTCAATTTCTTTATTTGTTGTCTTAGTTCAGGCTGCTATAACAGAAATACTATAGACTGGATGGTTTAAAAAAGCAAACAATTCTGGAGGCTGAAAAGTCCAAGATCAATGTGCTGGCAGATTCAGTATCAGGCAAGGGCCATCTTCCTAGCTTATAGATGGCTATCTTCTTATTGTTATCCTCACATGGTAGTAGAGTGCAAGCTCTAGTCTCTTTGCCTTATTTTAGGGACACTAATCCCATAATGGGGGCTATATTCTTATGATCTCATCTAAATATAATTACCTTCCAAAACTCCAATATATATTAATAATAGGGTAATATGCAAGTTGGTCAGAATGCTGTCACAGTAATGACCAATCAGCAGGCTGTGTGCACAGCAGGTGTGTGTGTGTGGGGGGGGGGGATTGCAGCATCAGGGATGGGGGCAAGACTGTGGCAGAGAGACCTCTTTGCTGTGGCCCTGGGCAGGGGTCCACAGGCCTGCCCCAGCTTTGGTCTACCTCTTTGGGACAATCCATTGAGGAGCCCTGGATGGGTGTGCAGAGCCCACCTCTTTGGGGTGATGGATCATAGGGCTCCCACACTGTGACAGGGCACAGGCAAGGCTGGGGGACCCACAACCCCACCCTGAGTGCACAAATGTCATGCACCAGGCCACTAGTATTTTAATATCATCCCATTTGGGGTTATATTTTCAACATATGAATTTAGGGGGGGGGGGACACAGCCACACAGTTCATAACACTTGTTATAGGTCTATACAGATTTTCTATTTATTCTTAGTTTTAGAAGTTTGAGTTTTCTAGGAATTAGTCCACTTCATGTGTGTCATCTAATTTGTTTGCATTCAGTTTGTTATGGACTGAATTTTTCCCCCATATGCTGAGACTAATCCTAAATGTGACTGTCTTTGGAGACAGGGTCTTTAAAGAGGCAATTAAGGTTAAATTAGGACATAAGTGTGTAGGCCTAACTCAATATGATAGATGTCCTCATAAAAAAACAGATCAAGCAAGTACACTCACAGAGAAGAGGTCAGGTGAGGAAATGACAAGAATGCTGCTGCCTGCAACCAAGGAGAGAGCCTCAGAAGAATCCAACTCTGCCATCTTAGATTCCTGATTTTAGTAATTAGAATCTAGCTTTATTTTATGCTTAGTGCAGCTAAAGGTTTGTCAATTTTGTTGATCTTTTCATAGAGCCATTTTTTGTTTAATTAATAGACTCTATTACTTTTCTAGTCTATTTATTTCTACTCTATTTTTTTTTATTTCTTTCTGGTTTAGTTTGCTCTTCTTTTTCTAATTTCCTAAGATGCAAGGCTATGTTATTGATTTGAAAGTTTTCTTCATATATATATATATATAGCTATTTACATCTATAAATTTGCCTTTGAACACTGCCTTTACTCATAACTTTTGGTATATTGGTTCATCTTTATTCATACCAATGTATTTTCTGACCCCCCCCCCTTTTTTCAATTATTGGTATTTAAGACAGCATTGTTTAGCATCCCCATAATTGTAAAGTTTCCAATTTCCTCATTGTTGGTTTCCAGTGTCATTCTACTACAGTGGGAGAACATACTCTGCATGATCTCTTCTAAATCTAACAAAACTTGTTTATGGTATTGCATAGAGAATATTCTGGAGGATATCCCATATGCACTTCAGAATGTGTATTCTTATTATTGGATAGTGTTCTGTAGATGTTAGGTCTGGTTGAAGATTATAGTATTCAAGCTTTTTATATCTTTGCTTTTCTTCCTAGTTATTCTACCCATTATTGAAAGTGGGGTATTAAGTCCCCATACATTATTTGTCCATTTATTCCTTCAATTATGTCACTTTTTGCTGCATGTATTTTGAACTGTTTATCTACACTAATATAATACAAAAATACAAATTGACTGTACCTCTGCAACACCTACCAGCCAATGAGTAGTGAATATGCAAATTAACCCAACAAAGATGTAGTGTTAATTTGCATATGTAGGTGCCCAGCAGCCTGGGTCTCAGGAACATCCTTGCACCCAGGCCGCTTAGAGTCCTTAGGCCTGCATGTAGGCCCTGAGCAGCTGGGGTCGCAGTACGCCCCTAGCCATTCCTGGCCTATGGGCCTTGATGCTGAGCAGCTGGGGGCTGGGTGGTAGAGGCTTGTGCAGAGGCTTTATTGGAGCCAGGGAGCCCTGTCCAAGCCACAGCAGAGACTTGAGCAGGGTCTGAGCAGATCCAGGGAGCCTTACCCAAGCTGTGGCAGAGACTTGATTGGAGCTGAGAGACCCTGCCAAGCCATGGCAGAGGCTTGAGCAGGGCCTGAGTGGACCCGGGGCCCTGCCCAATTCACGGCAGAGGCTTGAGCAGAGCTGGGGAGCCCTGACCATGCCACAGGGGAGGCTTGAGCAGGGCCTGAGTGGAGCCAGTGGGGGGGAGGATGCCCAATCCAAAGCAGAGGCTTGAGCAGGGGCTGGGTGGAGCCAGGGGAGCCTGCTCAAGCAGAGGCTTGAACAGAGCTGAGGGGCCCTACCCAAGTTGCATCAGAGGCTTGAGCAGGACCTGAGCAGAGCTGGGGTGGAGAGGTCCTGCCCAATCCACTGCAGAGGCTTGAGCAGGGACTAAGCAGACCTGGGGGCCCCTGCCTAAGCCATGGCAGAGGCTGGGTTGAGTGGGGGAGGGAGCTTCCCAAGCCACAGCAAAGACATGAGCAGGCCCAGAAATGGGGTGTGTGCCAGCCTTGGCTGGCTAGCAGTCTTGCCTCTGAGCATGAGCTGCAGAGGAAAAACCTTTTCTGATCGCTCATTGGCTAAGCTCCCTGTATGCTACTGGTAATGTTCTTCATAATTTGGGTAATAAGAATCTGAAAGGTGACCTAGAGTTTTTCCACCACACTCCTGGAGGAAAAGACGAAGTTCTGCTGCTGGAGGGCTAAGAAATATCATATTCTGCCCTAGCCAGTTTGACTCACTGGATAATGCCTCAGCTTGCTGACTGCAGGGTCTGGGTTCGATTCTGATCAAAGGCTTGTACCTAGGTTGCAGGATCTTCCCTGGCCAGGACCCAGGTCAGGGCTCATGTAGGAGGCAACCAATCAAAGCGTCCCTCTCACATTGATGTTTCTCCCTGTCTTTCCCTCTCTCTTCCACACTCTCTAAAAATCAATTGAAACATATCCTCAGGTGAGGATAAAAAAAACAAAGAAAGAAAAGAAAGAAATGCTATGAAAGACACATCATGAAAATGCCCAAAGAAAGTTGTCATTTTTTCATAATGAAGGGACTGGAGTCCCTGCTGATGAAAACACCTTGGCGGCTGCAGTGGCTGGTGGTGGCTGCAGCAGTGGGGTAATGGGGCTGGCACCTTCCCCTGATCATCCCGGTTGCCTCCCATGGGGAGTGGGCCTAAGCCATCAGTAGGCCATCCCCTGAGGGCTCCCAGTCTGTTAGAGGGGGCAGGCTGGGCTGAGGGACCCCTACCGCAGTGCATGAATTTCATGCACTGGGCCCCTAGTATGTTTATAATTGTCTTTCTTAAAGATTGACCTGTTGTCTCTAGTTTTTTCCTTAAACTCTATTTTTACTTATTATTTACTACTAGAGGCCCAGTGAACAAAATTTGTGCATGGGTGGGGGGTGTCCCTCAGTCCAGCCTGCACCCTCTCCAATCTGGGACTCCTCAAGGGATGTTTGACTGCCCGTGTAGGCCTGATCCCAGTGGGATCAGGTCTAAAAGGGCAGTTGGACATTCCTCTCACAATCTAGGACTGCTGGCTCCAAACTACTGGCCTACCTACCTTCCTGATTGCCCCTAACCATTTCTGACTGCCAGCTTGATCACCCCCTAACACCTCTGCCAGCCTGATTGATGCCTAACTACACTCCTGCCAGACTGTTGCCCCTAACTGTCCTTCCCTGCAAGCCTGGTCACACCTAACCACCCTCCCCTTCAGGCCTGGTCACTCCTAACTGTAGGCCTGGTCCCCCCTCCCCATGCCCTTTCCCTGAAGGCATGGTCACCCCTAGCTTCCCTTCTCTGCTGGCCTGGTCATCCCTAACTGCCCTCCCCTGCAGGCTTGATCGCCCCCAACTGACCTCCCTTGCAGGCCTGATCTCTCTCAAGGGCCCTCCCCTGCTGGCCATCTTGTGGTGGCCATCTTGTGTCCTCATGGGGGCAGGATCTTTGACCACAAGGGGGTAGCCATCTTGTGTGTTGGATTGAGGATCAATCTGCATATTACTTTTATTAGATAGGATAGAGGTCTGGTGCATGGGTGGGGGTCTGTTGGTTTGCCCTGAAGGGTGTCCTGGATTAGGGTGGGACAGCCTGGGCGAGGGGCTTGTGGTGGTTTGCAGACTGGCCATGTCCCCTGGCAACCCAAGCAGAGGCCCTGGTATCTGGGATTTATTTATCTTCTACAATTGAAACTTTGTAGCCTGGAGTGGAGCCAAGCCTCCTGCTCCCTCCATGATGGCAGCCATTTCTGTTGGGATTTATTTATCTTCTATAATTGAAACTTTGTGGCCTTAAGAGGAGGCCAAGACAGGCCAGGGCTGTAGAAGTTTGGATTCCTCCATTGTTGAGGGCAACCCTAACCTCCTGCTCTCTCCAGCTCTGTGGCTGCTACCATTTTTGTTGGGATCAGGCTGGCAGGCAGAAGTGGTTAGGGGCAATCAGGGAGGCAGGCAGGTGAGCAGTTTGGAGCCAGGAGTTCTGGATTGTGAGAGGGTGCAGGCTGGGCTGAGGGACATTCCTCCCTCCCGCACATGAATTTTGTGCACTGGGCCTCTAATCTATATAATAAAAGCCTAAGCAAACATTACGGCAGAATGACCAGAATGACTGGTTGCTATGATGGGCAATGACCACCAGGGGGCAGACACTAATAGCTGGCATGTACAGTGGCAGTGGTGGGAGCCTCTCTCGCCTCTGCAGCAGTGCTAAGGAGCAACAAGCTAAGTGGTAAGGAACAGTGAGCAGGCGGGAAGTAAGGGGCAAGGGGTCCTGGACTGCAAGAGGGTGTAGGCTGGGCTGAGGGGACCGCCCCCTCCAGTGAACAAATTTCATGCACTGGGAATCTAGTCTCTGATATAAAAAACACACACAGGTTACAAATTCTTGCTGATAGATACCTTCTTCTATGAAGGTGATCCCCACATGTATATTGAAAAAGGAACATGACTCATTAGCTCAGATTGTTCTCTGATAATTCCTGCTTGAATAATTGTAAACAAAGCAATGAAAGATTAGTATTTTACAGTATTGAAAACTTGTCATGGTATTTAGAGTCTTATAATTTTCAGGCAATTGGAAAAAACTGTTCTTTAATTATTATTTTGCCTTAGTAACTATTTCTCTTTCATGAGAACTACTAAACACAATTATAATAAAAAAAACCCAGCAATCTCCAAAACTGAAAGGATTATTTGGTAATATGACTATGAGAATCTCAACGACATGATATTTTCTTTTCCATAGTATCAAACTAGACAAAATTAACATTTTTAATATAAAAAACTTACTCTAATTTATAAATTAAAATTTAACAAATGGGGACAATTCAGAACCATCAGCACTTCATTATTAACATTTTAGAGGAACAATTCCTAAACATAACAAAATATCCACTTAAAAATGACCTACTTTCCAATTTGTGCTTCAATTTCATTTTAACATGATATCCTAAATTTTTTTAAAAAGTAAAACAAAAAAATGCCTTAAGACAGTTTTACTGGTGATGGAAGGAGACTTGACTTGGGGTGATAAACACCCAGTACAATATACAGATGATGTATTTTAGTTAACCAATGTCATCCCAATACATTAGATTAAAATGACAGTTTTAGTGCCTAAAATTACGTGATTACACAATATTCCTAGTATAAATTGACATACTGCTATACAAACTCTATTTAGAATTGTAACATGACAAAAATTAGTTTTTGCTTAATTCCTTCACCTTTATCACCCCAATAAATCCAATAAATGTTTTTTAAAGTAACCCTGGCTGATATGGCTCTGTTGGTTGGGTATCATCATGTGCACAGAGTGGTTGCTGGTTCAAATCCCAGTAAGGTGTATGCAGGAGATACACTGATGTTTCTCTCCCTTCTCTCTAAAATAAAATCAGTAAAAATATTTTAAAAATATTAAACACAGAAATATCTCTAACATTAACAAAGTCCACAAAATATTAGTAACCTACATAAAAGAATTTAAGTTGTTTTGATTTCTTAAGTTATTACTATAAAACTTCCTCTGAAGAGAATCATAAAGATGATGAGCAGGCAAGCTGACAATTAAAAATTTACAAATTAGCCCAACCAGTGTGGTTGGCAGTTTAGCATAGACCCATGCACCAAGAGGTCACTGGTTTGATTCCTGGTTAGGGCGCATGCCTGGGTTGCAGACTCCATCCCTGGTGGGGGCTATGCAGGAAGCAGCCGAACAGTGTCTCTCTCTCATCCATGCTTCTTTTGTTCTCTCCCTTTCCCTTCCTCTCTTCCTAAAATCAATTTTTTAAAAAAATTACAAAATAATGGACAGGTATTAGCTTCATAAAGTTGCTTTTAAAAAGTCTCCAATATCAAATTTAACTGTTAATAATTAATACCTTAGCATTAAAATTATCTATAAATATTTGTAATCAGCTATCTAGAGGTAACTTTATTAAGGGAATTGCCACAGCTGGCAAAGGAAAAACATACTAAAGTTACAAAGAAAGAAAAGAAAAAAAATTTTCCTTAAAACTTTGAGAGAACATTAACATCATAAAAAGTTCATTTTATTTAATATTGTATTTGGTTTGCTAGTAATATGTAAAATAAAAAATATTTTAACTATTTATATAGAGGTCCTAAGACAGCAACTATAAGTTCATGGTATTAAATATCCCAAGAAAACCAACTCAAAGGCTCAATATATTGGTTTCAATTTATTTTGTTTATGTTTGGAAAGTAGCTGTAAATGGTCAGGGATGTGTAATTGACAGAGTATTTGTTTTGCCCTTCTCAGCTAGGGGAAAAAAAGGCTCTTCTGAACACTGCTCTAATATCTGTTACAAAATTTATTTATTTATTCTATTAAAAAATCTTAGCAAATGAAGTCAGAAAACATCAAAGCCTGCCAAGAAAGAATTTTAATGTACATTTTTATATCTTTAAAGAGGGCTATGTTTAATTAATCATACAGCTAAATGCACATACCAAACAATAGATCCTTATTTCAACATCCAAATATTGTGAAACTGTGGGCTACTTTCACTGCCAGAGGATATGTCAGAAGACAAAGGTATTTTTTTCCTAAATACCTTATTTTTTTGGTCCTAAATATACAAAACAGACAATGTATATATAAAACATGCAGTCCAGTCTTTGGCCAACTTACTTACCTTCAACTGAGTGAAGTTCTTGACATTGGGAAGGAAATTCTGGGTAATTTACAGGTGCATAAAATAGATGAATGTTTCCATTAGGGCTTTCAGTTCCTGGATCAAAAGTTACCTCTCACCTCACTTTACTTCCTCACTTACATAGATTTAAAGCAACATTTATAATGTAACTAAGTCTCTGTGGGCAATCTATATATAGTAGGTCCTCAGGTTATGTTGGAGATGCATTCCTATCGCGTGACATAAAAACCGTAACTTGGAACCTATCAACATAAGCACCTTCATCATTCACATGGAGCACATACGCAGCAGTAATGAAGTGAAACAGTAAAAAAAATTTTTTAAAGTAATAATTCCTGACCTTTACTTGTGGTAAATAAATAATAAAAAACATAAAGCACATATGTACATACTGTTGTGGGGTATCTTCCATGACCAGTTGCAGATGACCACGGAGGTGGTTAAATTGGTAATAAGCAAGCAAAGATTTATTGAAACTGGCCAGGATGGTCGTGAGGGCACCACATGCGTGGAGACCAAACACGACCGCACCATCCTGGATGCAGGCAGTCCTTTTATAGGGTCTTAACTATAAGCTTTCACTGTTTTAAATTCCGAGGATCGTGTCTGAGATAGGGAAGTTACAGCGGACTATGATTGACTCTGTTGCCTGCTCCTTGTCTCTAAGCATGTATCTTGCAAGATGTGGGAATGTAGTCCTATCTCACAAAAACAGATAGTACAGCTCAACTCTTGACGTCACTGAGTCACTCCTTTATGGTCTACAAAGGGATATATGTGAGCTTCAAGGTCTCAAGCTGGAAGCTAAACTAACTATTCTTTTGTTTTAAGCAAGCAAGTGTGAATAGCAGTCAGAATAGTAGGATCAGCAGTTTTACCTGAGATGAATGCTCTTATAATCTTATTTCATTCCCTACTGGTCTTTTGGAAATGAATCTAAATCCCAGATTCATTACTAGTATCTATTAGTTGGGAATACTGGGCATGTAAGACCATCAGTTTTACTGCCTGTTTTCTATCCTGTACAAATTAACTAAGTTCCTTATGAGGCATGGCCCAAAGATTAAGCCTATAAGTAATAGTAATAGTGGGCCTGCTATGGCAGTCAGTAGGGTGGTGAGCCAAGGGGACCAGGAGAACAAGTTCTTGTACTAATTTCCAGCAATCTTTTGAGCTTCCTCTCTGTCTGCTAGTCTTTTTTGTAACTGACTCAGGCTCTCCCTTATGACCCCGGAATGGTTAGTGTAGAAACAGCAGGTTTTCCTAGAGCTAGGCAAAGTCCCCCTTGCTTCAGGAACAATAAATCTAATCCTCTTCTGTTCTGCAAAACTACTTCTGCAACAGACCCAACAGATTCTTCTAAATCTTCCTATAAATTTCTCTAGGCTACTTAAATCCTGGTATATTTGTTGACTTAATTTTTTATAGTTTTGTTGTCCAGTGACTAGTGCTGCTGTGCCTATAGCAGTGGAGCCCGCTAACCCCAAACCCACCAACTGAGGGATTAGGATCGGGGCTCTCTTAACTCTCCAGGGTTCTGTTAGGAGGTGTTCTTGCTCCCCTTCTCCCGAGTAGTAGTACACTTGGGGCAGGATATGGACGAGTATGCACAGTCTAGCTTCCTTTACTACCTGCAGGCCTGGGGACCCGATGTACAGGGTGACACTGGTAGTGCATGCCCACCAAGCTCTTTGTGGATCAACTAGATACCAAGGAGTCCCCTCACCCGGTTTTTCGGGTACCTGGATTGTCTGGTTACAATTTCCTGCATACGGGGATGTTTTGAGATCATATTTCCAGGAGTGTACATAAAGTCCCCCTCCCGAAATGTCCCCTAGAGTTATTCTCTGTTTTCCCCATCCCCATGGGCACAGCTGATCAGTCTCCTCGTCGTCCGTGGACATATTCAGGACTGATCCCAAGTCCACTCAAATTTCGGCTAGGGCTCCAATCCCCATGTAGTATGGGGACTTAGAGTTCAGGCATAGCCAGCAGTCAGCAGTGAGGTTTGGGGAGTTGGCATTTAATAGGCGAAAAGAGGTATCCAAAGGGGAGAAAATATCAAATTGGGACATTACTCCGTCATCCTCAGGTCTGGGAACAGGCAGTTTGCCTGTTGTCAGGAATGCCGGATCCGGCATGGGTGCCTTCGTCGTGGGTGCAAGGGGCGCCAGGGGCCCAATGGGCTTGGGTGGCCTGGGAGTCACCTTCCGCCGGACCATGAACAATACTTCTGGGTCAGGCCCTGTAACATATAACTTCAAACCCCACATTTTCCCTCCTGCCCAGTTTCCGGACCAGTAGTTGGTGGGTTGAACTGTTAGGGGATCACATCCCCCAACCTGGCAGTCTTTTGGCTGAGTCCAGGTGAATGTGGCATCCCTGTCCTACATCTCGGGGGCCCACCCTTGGGCATAAGTCTCACATCCCTATTGTCCGCAGTAGTAGTCTTCGTGGTCACCACACTTAAGGAAGGGTATCTGGGACCGTCTGGGGCAAAGGAGTTCCCCCTAGATATTACTCTGCTCCTCTGGTTGACACCCATAGGGGATGAAAGCCTGTTGGTCTGCTGTTCCCTGTGAAATCTACCATGCAAACCGGGACCTTGGGAGATAGCAGCGGTTCCAGGTTTCCCCAAGGAGTTGGCATAGGTTCCCCACCATAGGGGGCCCTGTTCCTTCTGTCCAAGCCAATACTGTCCCATCAGTGGTACGGGTCGCTTCCCAGGTGTAATGGGGTGCCCGGTGGGGCTAATTTACTGCGGAGCTGAACACACAGATGAGTAGCACTAATCCCTTCATTCCACTGGTACTAGTTTCACTTTCAGCGGGTCCTGGGTGGGCTTAACCTTCCACCGTCTGGGTTCCGGTTCCTCCCCGGCTTGCTTTACCTGAGACCAATGAATCCAGTGTTTCTTCCTGGCTACCTTTATGGCAGTAGGGGTGCTCAGGACGACAGTGTAGGGGCCATCCCACCGAGGCTCAAGTCCTCCTGGTTGGTGCCTCTTTACCCAGACCAGGTCTCCCGGAGCAAACAGGTGGCCTTTCTCGCCTGCTGTAGTGCCTGCACCCACAGTCTCTTTGTAAGCTGCCTTCACAATATCTTGTGCTGACATGGCAGCTTTCTGGAGTGCCTGTAAGGACTTAAGCAAATTATGAGTAGCTACCCTGTTTCCCCAAAACTAAGAAATCCCCCCCAAAATAAGACTTACTTCCAGTTTTGCCTCTCGCTGTCATATAAGGCATCCCCCTGAAAATAAGACCTCCCCGATAATATTTTTTTATTCTTGAAACTGAAAAAGCCTGGGCCACACAAGTAGTTATAAAGAAGTGGGTAGATTTAATGCTGCCGCTTGTTATGCAAGGGAACCAAAGAGGTCTGCTAGTCTGGGATGCAGCCAGCACTCACCATGCTAAAGACATGAAGAAATTTCTTCACAAAAGAAAAATAGATCAAATAATGATTCCCGCAGGAATGATGGCCTATCTCCAGACTCTTGATATTGCAATAAAAAAGCCATCCAAGGACAATTCGTGCATGGAAATTAATGACTACAATGAAAATAGAATGGAGAGAAATCAGCATGGAAACTTTGTGAAACCTAAACTGCAAGAAGTAGTGACTTGGGTAAAGAATTCATGGGAGAAAATCACTGACAGTTGCATTGCAAATGCACTACAAGCAGGCTACCTTCACAAGAAGTACTCATTTAAGGAGAGTACTATTGCTAAACTTGATAGATTTGGCCCACTGATTCTGAAAGAAATGTAGTCACAAGAAATTCACCAGGAAATTCAGGGTTTGGATTGTTATGATAATGTTCCAGAAGATGATGACATGACTGTCATTGAATAAATCTTACTTTGTGTTCATACCGGTAAATATCAGTATCAGTAAATGTACCATAGATTGTTGTACATGGAAATAATGGTAGTAACAAGAAATTCTTGATACCGTAGGATTCACAGTTTGTCTGGTTATGCTGGTTTGTGATGACAACTACTACTGTGCCGTATACAGGTAATAAATTTCCTTTTTTTGTTGTTCAACAATAAATGTGTACCGTATTCTTCTTCATGGAAAAATAAGACATCCCCTGAAAATAAGACCTAGTGCATCTTTGGGAGCAAAAATTAAGATAAGACACTGTCTTATTTTTGGGGAAACATGGTAGGCAGGCCATTTCCTCCTCTCCCAATCAAGGAATAAGCGGTAGTGGCCTACCAAACATGATTTCAAAAGGAGTTAAACCCTTCACAAATGGTGTACAGTGGGCTCAGAGTAGGGCAAAGGGGAGTAGACTTACCCAGTCCTCACCAGTCTCCAGTTTGAGTTTAGTCAATGTTTCCTTAAGAGTCTGATTCATCCTTTCTACCTGACCTGAACTCTGTAGTCTATATAAACAGTGGAGCTTCCAATTTACTTGTAGAGCCTTTGCTGTCAATTGGGTGGTTTTGGCGATGAATGTTGGGCCATTGTAAGACCCCCATGTATAATGGTAGGCCAAACCGGGGGAGTGGGAAGTTTCTTGACTACTATCTGAGTGGACTCAGTCCTTGAGGGGAATGCTTCTTCCCATCTTGAAAAGGTGTCAATGAAAACCAGGAAGTACCTGTAGCCCCCGAGTCCAGATGGGAGTTCTGTGAAGTCTACCTCCCAATGCTCTTCTGGATTGTTTCCCTGGAGTCAGGTTCCTTCAACCTTACTTGCATTGACCTGAGTGCAGGCTCTCCATCTCTGCACGGTGCTTTTTGCCACTTCATGAAGTCCGGGTATGTAGAAGTCTCACTGGATCAGCTCGGCCAGCCGAGTTTCCCCAAGGTGAGTGCCTCTATGTGTTTGTTCAATGATGGTTCTTCCTAGAGCCTCAGGGAGAAATATTCGCCCCCCCCCCCAGGTAACACTAGCCACCCTCCCTGAGTCCCCTGTGCCTACAGGAGCTGAGCTTGTTTCAGTTCCTACTCTATATAAAAAGGTGAGTCTGGCAGCCATCGGTCAGGTAGGGCCACCAGGACCTTTAGAGGCCCTACTGGTCTTTTGGCTGCCTCCTTAGCCACCCCGTCAGTTAGAGCATTTCCCCTTACTATGGGGGAATCTCTTTTCTGGTGTCCCCTGCAGCACATTACTGAGACTTTGGCCAGGCCCCCAAATTGCTGCCAGCAGGGCTAGGATTTCGGGGGCATTTTTGATTTACTTTCCCCCAGACGTGAGCAGCCCCCATTCCTGGTATAGGGCCCCATGAGCATAAACAGTGGCAAAGGCATACCTGCTGTCTGTGTATATGTTGATTCTCTTTCCCCTTCCCCACCATAGGGCCTGAGTCAGGGTGATGAGCTCAGCCTTTGAGCTGATGTCCCATATCCTAAGGCTTGTGCCCAGATAACCTTCTCCGATGTGGTCATGGCGGCTCCTGCATGCCGTATCCCATCCTCTATGAAGCTGCTCCCATCTGCATAAAGGGTCTCGTCCTGGTCTGCCACCTGGACGCCCTTCAGGTCAGCACAGAGGGAGGTCAGGGTAATCATAACCTCCCAGCAGTCATGTATAGGGTTGCTTTCCACATCAGGCAGAAGGGTGGCAGGATTCAATGCTGCAGTCTTCAAGAAGCTTACTGGGGTTGGGTCTAAGAGGAGAACTTGGTACTGCGTGATGCGAGCATTGGACATCCACCTTTCAGGGGGGCTTTGTAGGAGCATCTCAATTGCATGTGGGGCCACCACTTGGAGGTCCAGGCAGAAGGTTAACTTCTTGGTCTCCTTTACCAGTTCTGCCGTGGCTGCCACCATCCACAGGCAACGCGGCCATCTGGCCGCTAGCAGGTCTAGCCTCTTGGAAAGGTAGGTCACGGGCCGCCTCCAGTGCCCTAGGGTCTGGGTCAGCACTCCTTTGGCCACCCCTTTCACTTCGGCTGTAAACAGAAGAAAAGGTTTCTCTAGATCAGGTAGGACTAGCTCAGGGGTGCTGACCAGTGCCTAGTTTAATTTCTCAAAAGCTTTCTCGGCCTCTTTTGTCCATACTAAGTCGGGGTCCTTTATCCCTGTGCAGGCATAGAGCGTTTTAGCAATCTCAGCAAATCCTAATATCCACAGTCGGCAGTATCCTACAGCTCTGAGGAATTCCCACAGCTGCCTCTTGGTGGTAAGTGGGGGAATAGCCAGGATTGCTTGTATCCAGCTCGGGGATAAAGTTCTTTTCCTGTATGTTGTACCTTAGGTAGGTTATTTTGGTTTCACATATATGGGCTTTCTTAGATGATACCCAGTACCCTAAATCTGCCAGTACCCACAGTAAGTCCCTGGTTGCTTTGAGGCACTCCTCTGAGTCCTCTGCTGCTACCAGGAGGTCATCTACATACTGGAGGAGGGTCACCAGGGGTGGTTCAACCGGTAGGTTATGAGGTCTTGGCTCAAGGCCTCACCAAATAAAGTTGGGGAGTTCTTAAATCCCTGGGGGAGTCTAATCCAGCTCAGCTGGCTGGAACTGCCTTCCTTAGGATCTGTCCATTCAAAGGCAAAGATGGAGCGGCTCTGTGAGGCCAGGAGGAGATGGAAGAAGGCATCCTTTAAGTCTAAGACAGTGTAGTATCTGCACTCCGGCCATAAGCAGCTCAGGAGGGTGTACGGGTTGGGTACAGTTGGATGAATAGTCTCTACCCATTTTTTCACCTCCCTCAAATCTTGTACAGGCCTGTAGTCATTAGTGCCAGGCTTCTGTACTGGCAGCAAGGGGGTGTTCCAAGGGGACTGGCAGGGAACGAGTATTCCCGCCTCCCGAAGCCTTCGGATGTGCTTGGCAATTCCCACCTGGGCCTTTTGGCTCATAGGGTATTGCTTTACCCAAATTGGCTCAGCATTACTTACGAGTTGGACAATTATAAGTGGTAGGTGCGCAGCCAGCCTGGGAGGGTTATCTTCAGCCCACACTTGTGGTATCTCTGCCCACAGAACTGGGATCTAGGAGCTAGGCGGCTGGTTGGGTTCCTCATGCAGCCGGTATTCTTCCTCCTGTGGCAACGTTAGTAGAAACACATCCACCATCCCCAGTCTCACCTTGGGATGACCTTCTTCAAAAGTGATGGTAGCCTTTAATTTTGTTAGGTCTCTGCCCAGCAAGGGGTAAGGGCACTCTGGCATCACCAGGAAACAATGTGTAATTAGTCCAGCCCCTAAATTTGAAATTGGACCCTTTGTCCATGGGTAGGACCGGACCTTCCCATTTGCCTCCTGAACTGGTACCCATTCCTTGGACGTGGGGCCAAGTGGCTTCTTGAGCACTGAAAGTGTGGCTCTGGTGTCTACCAAGAAGTCTATAGGTTGCCCCCCTACTGTAAGGGTTACCCGGGGCTCCAGGGGAGCTTCAGAGTCCTGACTTCCCTAATCCACCTCTTCCACCAGGATCAGGGCAGCCTGTCCTCCTCCTTTCTTCAGGCACTTGCCTTCCCAGTGCCCTCTCTCCTTGCAGTAGGCACACTGGTCTCTGTCTAGCCTGCTTCAAGGGGGGGCTTCGCCCTCTGAGGCGCCCTTCTTTCTTGGTTCCTTTCCCCTCATTCATTGCTAGGACGACCTTAGCCATCCTTTGATTTAAGTCAGCAGTTGGGTCTTCTCTATTATTAAAAACTTTCTGGGCTACTTCGACCAGCTCAGAGGGCGACTTCCCTTCAAAGCCTTCTAACTTCTGTAGTTTTTTTCCCTAATGTCTGGGGCTGACTGGGACACAAATGCTACATTAATGGCCCGCCTGTTTTATAGAGTGTCTGGGTCTATGGGTGTACCTATCCGATAAGCCTCACACAGCTGCTCCAGAAAAGCGGCAGGGCTTTCATTTGGTCCCTGGGTGGTCTCCGACACCTTGGAGAGGTTAATGGGCTTCTGAGCCACCACTCGGATTCCCCTCAGTAGAGTCTGGCGATATTGGTCCAAGGCCTTCCTTCCCTGGGGATCATAAAATCTCAACCCAGCCTTAAACTGGGGAAGACCGCTTCCACCCACCCAGGGTCCCCAGTAGGCTGCCCGTCGGGGCTGACGACCAATTTCCTCCCTTCTGCCTTCACTTTCTCTCTCTCTTCAGAGGCAAAAAGGGTATGTAAAAGCTGCTGGCAGTCATCCCAAGTGGGTTGATGGGTGAAAAAAAAAGACTCCAGCAGTGAGATCAACTCCTGGGGATTCTGCGAAAAGGATGGGTTTTGATTCTTCCAGTTGTAGAGATCACTGGTGGAGAATGGGACATAGATTATGAATGGCTGTCAGTTTGGTCCAGTGTCTGGGGGCCCTGCCTGTCTCAGGGGCAGGATGGGAACAACCTGAGGGTCTATCCCTCTGGTACTTTCCCCATGAGTCATCCCCCGTCTGGTATGGGGTGGACTAAAGGGGTTGGAAGAGAAGGGAGGATTGGGAGAGAGAACATTGTGAGTGGGAGGAGGAAGGGGTTCTGGCAGGGACACCACTGACTGACTTACTTGGGGGTCCTGGACCTCTGGGGCAGTTTGCCCCGGGCCAGGGGATACATATGGAGGTGGCCTGGGAACAGGGGGCTCTTCCTCCTCTCCCTGTAGGTCTTGGGGTGGCTTCCCCTTCTGAGGGGCAGCCAATAAAATTTTCTGTCTCAGTCCCGATTTCCCCTTGGGAGGCAAGACCAAAGCCATCGGGGTTTTTCATTTAAAATGTCAACCCAAACCTGAATATATGGGATCTGATCAGGGTGACCAGGCCATCTGTAGACTGCATGGTGGACCCGATATGCAGATGGAAGATCAAAAGAACCCTCCGATGTCCAGCCCACTCCGAAGGTGGGCCATTCCCGTTCACAAAATTTCTGTAAATCAAAAGCATTAACATCCCAGCTGTAGTCGTCCGCCCATTTCTTGAAGTCCTGGAAATTTTTCAAAAAACACTGTAGAGGGGAACACAGAGATACAGGCAAACTTTGACCCATTTTCACAAAGACCAAACATAAAAGTAAACAAACAGTCCAGACACAACTAAGAGCTCCAGGGGAGGGAGGGAGAGCCTCTGGCTGCCCAGCAGGGGTCCCTCTGTTCCCTTGAAGGGAAGGAAAGCCTCCAGCCTACACAGCAGGGGTCCCTCTCTCCTCCTCCAGGAATCTCATACTCACACACCTGTACAGTGGAGGAGGACACCATTGTGTCCTCCGCCCAGAGTCTGTAGGTTAAGCTGCATCCAGTCCTCCGGCACTCTCCCTTGAGATCTCAAACTGCAGAGCCTTACATCCTATGAGACCGGTCTTCCCTTTTTTTTTCAATAAATCCCTTGCGGCTTCCACCTCTGGCTTTGATCTCCGGAAAAGAAGGAGAGCCTCCAGCATGCCAAGTGGGGGTCCCTCTCTCTTTCTCGGAAGGGGAGTCTCCAGCCCGCCAAGCGGGGGTCCCTCTTTTCCTCAGAAATCTTGCTGGGGCCTCCAAATGTGGGGTGTCAAATGACCACAGAGGCAATCAGTTGCAAAAGGCCACAGCAGCGGTTAAGTTGGTAATAAGCAAGCAAGGATTTTTTGAAACTGGCCAGGATGGTCGTGAGGGCACCACATGCGTGGAGACCGAACACGACCGCACCATCCTGGGTGCAGGCAGTCTTTTTATAGGGTCTTAACTATAAGCTTTCACTGTTTTAAATTCCGAGGATCGTGTCTGAGATAGGGAAGTTACAGCGGACTATGATTGACTCTGTTGCCTGCTCCTTGTCTCTAAGCATGTATCTTGCAAGATGTGGGAATGTAGTCCTATTTCACAAAAACAGATAGTACAGCTCAACTCTTGACGTCACTGAGTCACTCCTTTATGGTCTACAAAGGGATACATATGAGCTTCAAGGTCTCAAGCTGGAAGCTAAATTAACTATCCTTTTGTTTCAAGCAAGCGTGAGTAGCGGTCAGAATAGTAGGATCAGCAGTTTTACCCGAGATGAATGCTTTTATAATCTTATTTCACTTATGTCAAAATTACAGAATCTTTTAAAATTATAAATTTAAAAAATTAATTATAATTAAAAAATTAATTATAAATAAATGTGAGATGTTGATGTAGCCACAAAACGACATAGGTTGAGTCCAACGTAACCTGAGGACTAACTGTATATGAAACTCTAAATGACCATCTGACTGGTAGTTATGATGTACACTGACCACCAGGGGCAGACACTCAACACAGGAGCTGCGAAGCTGCAGTGACTTGGCAGCTGCGGTTCTCTGGTGACGCACCTGGAACCAGAGAGGAGGGAGCCTGAGTCTGGGGTGCATCACCTGAGAACCGCCCGCTCACAATCTGGAACCCCTTGGGGGATGTCAGAGATCCCCACAGGCCAGGCTGAGGGACCCCACCGGGCTTCTAGACCATTGCAGAGGTCTTGGGTCTGGCCTTTACAGAAACTTTTCAACTCAATTAGCTAAATGATTAGATGTGCAGCACCTACTGGCTGCGGCCCCGACATCCCTGGCCCATCCACTTAATATTGATCTCCAGTGGAGGCAGCGAATTTTCCCACTATCACTCTCAGCTGGGAAACCAGCCATGGTTTCTGGCTTCTGGCTTCCTTTCTTCCTGGTGGACAGTAGTGCCAGCAGGCAACCTCTGGGGAGAGAAGGAGGCAAATGAGCAGCTCAGGTGGGAAGGAGGTTCCCACCACCACAGAACTCTGCCTGGACCAAAGGGCCTGGGTGGGAGCCTGACATTGAGCAGATTGGATTCCAGGCTAAGTAAGTCCTGTTTGCTAAATAATTGCATTTTGCAGCTAAATGCCCACAAGTTGCCAAATTTAGGGTAAAGTGAGATGAAAGAAATGAGATAGATAGAGAAAGTGACATAATATTGGGATAAGAGAAGAGGAAGCCTGATTGCAGGGTGCATTGCCTGAGAACCACCATCTCACAATACGAAACCCCTCAGGGGATGTTGGAGAGCTGGTTTTGGCCCAATTCCCACAGGCCAGGCCAAGCGATCCGTGCACCGGGCCTCTAGTTATACTATAAATAAAAATGCGAGGGATACATAGCTCAGCTATTAAAACTTATAAGCTGTAAAGAAATTATAAATCTATTCATTTCAAAAAGCTCTACAAAATGTTGATTCAAACTTTAATGCACGAAGCAACCCACATTTAAAAAATGTTAATATATTTATTACCTAAAAGTAACCCCAAATATCTGCAATGACAAAAGCAAAAAAGAATAATTTTTTGATAGTAGGAAGTACCTAGTTCCTCAAATTAAAAAATGATAAAATACTACATGACAAAGAAACAAGAATGGACCAAAGAGCTACATGTAATAATCTATGAAGCTGGATAATGAAAAGGTAACTCCATATTTCTTTCTTCTCGTTAATTTATGTCTAGTACCTAAGGCACAAACCAGCAAGACTGCAACTGATTCCAAACAACTTGGAATTTTATTGTAAACATCCCATAAAGAATGGCAACAAATTAGTTCAGTATTTTTTGTCTTTGAAGATAATTGCTTATAATGACTTACAACTGCCCAACAAAACATCTCTTATAAACCAAGCCAGGCTCATTTACCTTCTTTACTGAATTTCATTTAATGGACATTTTGCCCACATACATCACATCAACTATTAACTGAATGATTTTCCATCCTTAAAACTTATGTATACTAAGAACAAACATAAGGTACAACTTTGTTAATACTTTGTAAAGGATTACAAAAGACAAGGATGATAAGTTACAGGACAAAGAAATAAATTACTGATTGCCATCACCACAGTATTGTTTAAAGAACTAACATTTGTAGTACTGCCTAATGTGTATCTGGTGACATACGTTAAAAACACATTTCCCAACTGGGTTTCTGAATATTTTTTATATATGAACTTAAAAGTCAATTACCAACTGCGACTTTAATATGTATGAATAGTTTTATTTTTTTAGAAAATACTTATCATGCTTTTATATGTCAAAGTATGATATTCTAGACTTAATTAAGAATAATAAATGGGTATACATATAAATAAACAAACACACTGTAAGTCTAAACTGTAGGGCCTTTCTACTGTACTTCTCCCACCAATGAATCATAAATTACCAGTCTTTTTAAAGTGTGCTAAATTAGGTATAATCTTCATTTCAGAAAGAAAAATTAGGATAAAAGTAAGCAAGAGAAGGATGGTGAAAAATGAAATAATCAAGGGTAAGTAAGGCTACAAGAAATTGAGGGCAATCCACATTCCACAAAATAAAGCACATTGAAAAAAATTAAAATTTATATTAGAATTTAATCATAACTTGGTAAACTTGGTGATTAAAATTTGGTAAAGAAACTTCACTAAGAGGTGAAAAGCAAGAAAGCATGAAAATATTTTCATACTAATTTTTAAAACAAGCCTTAAAAGTGATTCTTAGAATATTCTATTTTCAACAGAAGATTCACATAAACCTCATGTACCACAAAAATGTTGGGGAGAGGAATAATATTTAAAACAATGAACTTTAAAATGTCAAAAGTTTTATTCCTTTCCCCCAGAACTAAAAGGCTGGACATCAAAATATACTAAAAATTACACAGGATTTAAGTCTTTTTGGGAATGTGAAAATTCGAACATTAAAGATTAAAGTACCAGTTGGTAAATGTGCATAAAATAATTTCCAAGATATATGTGCGTTTAATATGTTTAATTTATCACTACCATAAACATACAAAATTTGAAAAATGCTCAAAAAAGTTTTTATCAGGAAAGTGAGAAGTGGCATTCACATCTTTCTCTTTAAATCACTGTTATTGTCTGATGACAACCTATATGATTACCAAAAAAAAAAAAAAAAAACAAAAACCAGCAAAAAAGATTAATCACTAAAATTTATTTCAAATTATTGGGAGACTGAGTTAACTATCTGAGCACACAGTTGTACGAATGAGATTTATGAATTTTACTATGGGAGAAACAATGTGCTATATGGAATAATTCTAGTACAGGCCTGATCTCTGGTAAGGGAAACCAACAAACAAGAAACAAATGAAAGGGCAAATTAAAAGAAAATATAGGACTCATATATAGAACAAAACCTAGATTGTTTATCTAGAAGGTACACGAAATGAGTTATCATGTAGTGTGTGTGTGTGTATATATATATGTATATATATATACACACACACATACATACACATATATGTATATATATGTGTGTGTGTATACACACACACACAAGCTAAGCGCTTTACAACAGGCAAAGAATTGGTAGAGAGTGATATTATTTTTTATGTCTGAGATAAATTGTGCCATGTTGGACAAAATCTACATACATAAATGTGCACATGCATGCGCACACACACGTACACACACAAACACACACACATGAACAAATTTAGTCACTAGGCTAACAGGCTAGTGAATATTTTAGAGAGCATCCGAATCTGGAAGAGATACACACAGCAAGCCATAGAAAGCACACACAATTCGGTTTTCATAAACACATACCATGCTAAGATCTTAAAGCTGGGAATTAACGTTATTAGCATTCATGAGAAACATTACAGTTTACTGACTACTAATACCTAGCATAAGATTAGGCTTATACATCTATCTGTATGCTCTCATGAATCTAAATATAACAGTGGTTTGTTTGTTTTTCTTAGCAATGCATTTAAGATTTAGGCTTTTCTTCAACCTTCTTAGCTCATTTCCTACTTGCTTTGCTATGACTGAACCCAGATCTTAATAGGTTTAAAGGGCCTCTAAAAAATTAAAGCAATAATATAGTCAATGTAATACAAATTATATCACATTCACAGGAGGCAGTGCTACAAAATAAGCCAAGTATAAATGGGGTGGGGGAAGTCCAGATATAAAAGTAAAAATACATCTTCCAAACTTTTATTTTCACAATTATTAAAATAATTTGCATGCAAACAGAAATGATCTGTTTGTTTTGTAATAAATGATTATGCTCATCTAACGCACCCTGATGACTAACTTTAAATCTTAATAACTGAAACCAACATTACAGCAAAATGCTGTCACTAGTATTTTCACAGTATTTCACTACATTATAAAATATGCTTAAAATGTCTTTAGCCTTGTTTTTCTAAATACCTAAACCTAAAAAATCTTGACTTTGAGGGATTAATGTGGCATTTTATTTTTCAAAATAAATTATAAATAAAGCTTCAGAGAGCTAAAATCATAGATGGCATTCTTCTACATTTCAAGAAGTCAGCTCTTCATAGAAGAATGTCAACAAGGGATTTCACACTAAAACGATACACATGATATGCATTTGGGTATATCCATGAATATAAGTAACTGTTACTTTGATTAGGGTAGGCCAAAGTATTATTGATTCCAGGAAAACACAGGCACAAATTTAGCCTAAATACCCAAGAGATGAAAAACTAAAAAAACGTATCTTAACAAAAATCAAATGTAGAGTTTCAAATATGAACATTTTAAAATCTATACTATGGTTAAAAGTGGCAGTTGAGTTACAACCAGAAGTAGTTTTGGTTTAGCGAAAAAATGACTAAATGTGGATGAGGATTGTTCAAATGTTTAAGGTATCCTTTAAGCTACACAAGAAAAAATAAGCTTGATCTGCTCTCCAGTAACAGAATTTAGTGCCATTAACAATTCACAAGAATACTTTCTTAAAGCCTGAACAATTCTACTGCAAGTGAAAATTGCTTAAAGATGTTAGTCCAAGAATAACCCCCACCTGACCCAACCAAAAAAGCAAAGTTATGTGTGTACTCCTTCCTCTGCACTTAAGGATTTTTCAGATGCATGAAATGATTGAAAACATGAAACAAACACATTAGCTTAAATATCCTGGGATTACTAGGTGTACGTTAAGAAGTTTCTTTTACCCCACAAATCTGTTCTAAGTGCAACAAATCTGCTGTTACAAAAAAAGAGATCAATATATTCCCTTCCACCTCAAAAATCTAAGTATCTAACAAATTTGCAAACTCTCGAATTTACGGAATAAAAATGATCTTGGAACTCAAGCTCACTTATGGAACTATGTGCACTCTACTGCTGTAAACAAGACCATAAGGGTTTGAAAAAAAGTTTTTCACCTCTAAAATAACTCAGAATATCAGTATACAGTGCAATGAGGTTCTTTTCTGAAAGATTATAACAAAAGAACCATTTGGAATGGTATGAGCAGAACCTATGTATATTGATTTGAAATATTAGTTAGCCAAACATTCCAACTCAAACTAGGTGTTTTGTTATATTTTGAAATTCAAATGAAAACCATTCTCTCACAGCTGTTAAATAGTAAGTGGCAGGAAATATATATATATATATATATATATATATATATATATATATATATATATTCAGTCGCCCAAGTCTACTTACATAAATATGTTCTAAGAAAAGTCTAATATAGAGCATACTATACTTATACAAGTTTGTTAATTACAACCATTAATTTGAGAGCCGATATGATTAACAACCTCTCAGCTTATAACATATTTATTTTCACCAAGCTTGTTCTATTTCTCCTTAGTCAATGAATAACTGTATCTATTTTTCCTTAATGTTTCCAGTAGTTGTAGTTAATAGAGGTAGCTGAGCTACTATTCAAAGAAGTTATTTTTTTGTGGATGAGGATTGTTCAAATGTTTAAGGTATCCTTTAAGCTACACAAGTTCTATTAATGCAACAAAATATAATAGGAAAAAGAAAATGGATGCAAGAAACTTTTGCATTTGGCACCTTGTCTAGATTGATACCTCAAGTATTCTTTTTTAATAAAGTTAATGCACACATCAGAACACACCACAAAGATTTGCTACATATTTACAAGGCACCAACCCTTTCTCACCTTTAACAAGAATTAAGCAAATCAATGAAAAGCATATCAAGATCCCCCCACCCCCCCAAAAAAAGACTGTAGTATAAATATATACTTCAGTTCAGTACAATTATTGAAAGTTTGGCCTGGGAAGAGTAAAATAATCCAGATCGTTCTTACAATATAGAAACTGTAAACATTTAATAGCTGCCTTTAGGATTGGTGTATTGTGCAAAAGTTATTATTACTGGGTACAGGAATCAAAATGGCAAAAACAAACTATATAAAACTCTGTAAGAAGCTGCTATACTTCTGTGATACAAAAGCAAAAGAGGGATATTCTACTGAGATAAAAATGTCATGCTACTCTTAAGAAGCTGAACGCTCCTTTAATGTAGTAAATCTGTAGTGTGTCTGTGGTGTGGGTGTGTGTGTGTATGTGTGTGTGTGTGTGTGTGCAGAATTTTTTAAAATTTAAGGCCTAATGAATAAGGCTTGTTTGAACAAATTAAGTGTGGAGATCAAAAGTCTTGAAACAAACGTGTACTGGCATAATGGAAAAGCACCAATGTGAAAGGAAGCATAAGTCCCCACACAACTTGCTTTGTAGATATCCTGGTAAATTCCCTGCAGTAGAAGGCCATTGAATTTTTTAAATTATTCTAAATTTCTTAACTGTTAATAATTCCATCCCATGAGATGGCTAACCCTGGCTTTTTCTGTCATTTTACGCACTCTGCCTGATCTGGACGTACCAAGATTCAGAGGATCTTCAGTGGACACAAAATTGTCATTATCAGAATCATCATTATATAAAACAGTTCTCCTGCCTTGGTTTCTTGTTTTAATTCGAGGCAGTCTACTGAAACGTCCTGAAAACATGGTATCAAATTCGTCATCAGCAATACGTGCACGTTTGGCTCTGGTGGCTCCTCTAGAAGCACCTCTTCCTCCTCTCCCTCTCCCTCTCCCTCTGGTATTACCTCCACCTCTTCCTCGACCCCCTCGTCCCCTGCCTCCTCTTCCTCTGCCTCCTCTACTCCATCTCCCCCATCTCCCCCATCTGCCCCTTCCTCCTGTGCCTCTTGTTTTCCAGTTTCTTTTTCCATTGGCATATTGCTTTCTGAGTTTTCTTTTAGGCCTGGTTTGTACAAACTTGCTATAGTCATGATCTCCATCTACATAATCTTGATCTGTTCTGGAAGTTGATTCAGAATCAGAATCAGAACCGCAGGTACTTTCAGAACTTAAACTGGATCCTAACTCTCCACTCTCTGAGGAGGATAAATGTGACTTCTCTTTTGATTCTTTCTTCTCTTTGTCTTCTCTTCCCATGCTTTCATCTTCTTCAGATGCACTAAGTAGTTTTCTCTTCATTCCTGTCCGGGGCTCTCTGCCATCACCATTTGTAACGGGTCCGTCAAGGGAGTGATCTAAATCAAGATGAATGATTAAAGTTAAGCTTTGCATTAGTAATATGGTTATTTAGGTTCAAAAGTAAGATAAGCAATTTATTAAAAATAGTTATACCAAAAGATGGATGAGGTAAAAGTATAGAGAGTGTGGGAATATGAATTTAAATCTGTTAGAAATGAAGAAGATAATAAAATTCTAATTTTGTCTGATTGCTTTTTTAAGGCGGGGGAATGTGGAAGGATAAGGCAGCTAGGCAGAAATTTTAAGGGCTTGAACTCTAAAAAGAATTATCTGGAAATGTGTATCAGAATAATTCATTCATTCACTGAATAAATATTTACTGATTATCTACTATGGTCCAGGTATTGCTTGGAGCTTGAAATGCGGCAATTACGAGTCAAAGTCCTTGATCTTTGAATTTATATTTTAGCAGGGAAAACTTGCTAGACAATGAAGTGAACAATTAAATAAATTTTTAATTAATAATACATGTTATAAATAAAAGAAGGTAAAGATAGACTGTGAATGTAAAGTTTGAGGGATATTTTATATAGGAAAGACTTTTCTGCAGAGGTAATATCTATGAAAAGAACTGAATGAAGTTAGATCTGGGGAAAGAACATTCCATCAGAGGGTATAGAAACTCAGTATAACTAGAGTGGAAGAGAAAAAAAAGATTAGTAGGCGATGACTGCCAGTAACAAGTTTTATAGTTGAAAAATGACAGGATCTGATTTATATTTTTAAAAGAGTGCTGTGGGCCCTGACCAGTGTGATTCAGTTGGTTGGACCCAATCATGTACACTGAGAGGAGGAGAGTTTGATTCCTGGTCAGGTACAAACCCAGGTTGTGAATTCGTTCCTCGGTCAGTGTACATGGCAGGAGGCAATGAATATATCTCTCTCCTCTCTTCCTCTCTCTAAAATCAGTAAAAAGATATCCTCAGATGAGGACCTAAAATAATAAATAAATAAAAGAGTGCTATGGTTGCTGTCTAGAGAACGGATTATAGAAGGGGATGATTGGAAGCAAAAATCAGCTGGGAGTCCATTTCAATAGTGAAGGAAACACATGATGAGGGATGTAATAATAGAGGTGTTGAAAACTGACTGGATTTGGAATATTTCCTTCTAGCGGTGCCACTAGAACAAACCTTTATTTTTATTTATTTATTTATAATATATTTTATTGATTTTTTTTACAGAGAGGAAGGGAGAGGGAGAGTTAGAAACAATGATGAGAGAGAAACATCAATCAGCTGCCTCCTACATACCCCCTACTGCGGATGTGCCTAAAACCAAGACCATACTCTTAACCAGAATCGAACCTGGAACCCTTGAGTCCGCAGGCCGACACTCTACCCAGTGAGTCAAACCGGTTAGAGCAAACCTTTATTTTTAAATTTCCAACGGAGGAGAATAGCTGATGGATTGGATGTCAGGTGTTAAGCAAAGAATGAAGGTCAATTACTAGGTTTTATAGCTTGCAACTGGGTGAATGTTAGAGATATTTTGCTACGTTGGGGAACACTAAAGGAGGAATAGGTTTAGGCAAACTAGTGAAGAAATAAAGATTGCAGTTTTAAACACTACCAGAGGCCCAAGTAAATACCAGTGTAGAGGCTCCGGGGAGACTCAGAGCTAGAAATATAATTTTGGAACTTTTCAGTAAAGATGGCATTTACTGTCAAGAGAACTGAGAGAGCTCATTAAGAAAGCAAGTAAAGCAAGATGGTGGAAGATTAAGATGGGATATTTCAACATATAAAGATAAAGAATAGGCAAAGATAATTGGGAAGAATAACCAGTAAAGTAGGAAAAAAACAGAAGAGTATACTTGAAACAGTGGAAAAAGAAAAGCCTAGAGTTGGATGGCAACCAAAGTTACAAGATTATTCTAATTTTCTTGGTGTTATGGACTAAATTATATTACCCCCCAAATTACGTATATTGAAGCCCTAACCCCCAATGTGACTTTATTTGGAAATAGGACCCTTAAGGAAGTTTTAATTAAAGTGAAATCACAAGGGTGGATCCTAATGAATTAGGACTGTTGTCCTTATAAAAAGAACAGATACAATGTTTATTCTATCTCCCCCTGTCTGTGGATGCACAAAGAAAAAGCCACATAAGGACACAGTAACAAGGTGGCCATCAGTAAGCCAGGAAGAGACCCCATACCAGACACCAACCCGGCTGGCATCTTGATCTTGGACTTTTGAGGCCTCAGAACTGTGAGAAAATAAATGTCTCTTTTAAGTATTTGGAAAGGTACTTAACATTGCTAATCATCAGGAAAATGCAAATCAAAACCATAAAGAGATATCACCTCACATCTGTTACAGTGGCCAGTATAAAAAAAATGAAAGAAAACAAGTGTTGGTAAGGATGTGGCAAAAAGGGAATCCTTGCACTATTTGGTGAGAATGTCAATTAGTACAGCCATTATGACAATTGGTATGGAGGTCCCTCAAAAAATTAAGAAGAGAACTACCATATAACCCAGCAATTCTACTTCTTCGTATGTATCAAAAGGAACTTAAATTAGGATCTTGAAAAAATCGGTACCTCATTATTCATTACAGAATTATTCATAAAAGCCAAGATACGGAAATTATATATAATGAGTTATTCAGCCTTAAAAAAAGAAGAAAATCCTGGTATTTGTGATTCAGAATAAGTTGGAAGACATTATGCTAACTAAGCAAAATAAGCAAGACACAGAAAGAATTATTGTATGGTATTATTATATGGTAATTTAAAATACAGTCATGTGCTATACAACAATGTTTTGATCAATGACAGATAGCATATATGATAGTGGTGGCCCCATAAGATTGTAATGAGCTGAAAAATTTCCTATTGATGTCATAGCCATGGTGATGATATCATGCGACACATTTGTGGTTATGTTGGGTATAAAGAAACCTACTGCACTGCCAGTCATATCAAAGTATACAATTATGTACAGTACAAAATACTTGATAATGACAATAAATGACTATGTCACTGGTTTACGTATTTACTATACTATGATTTTTATTGTTATTTTATAGTGTACTCTTTTTACTTAAAAGTTTGCTGTAAAGCATATGCCATATTAATCCAGCAGTAAGCAGCCTCATATATCTCATGCTTAGTGTCTCTAGATTGCATCATTATCTTGTGTTTGATTTAATCTTGTGTTGTTTTATACAGTAGCATTCTGTACAGGCTTATAGCCTATGCCATATAGCCTAGATGTGTAGTAGGCTATATTATCTAGGTTTGTAAACTCTATGATGTGCAGATGACAAGATCAGCTAAAGATATGTTCTCATTCATAGAAGCTAAGAGTAAGATGGTAGGTGCCACAGGCTGGAGGAGAGGTAATGGGGAGGTGTTGGTCAAAGGGAACATTCAGTTTTTCAGGATGAATAAGGTCTAGATAGGTAGAGTATATAGTAAAAAATACTTTACTGCATATTTGAAATCTTCTAGGAGGATAGATCTTAAATTTTATCAACAAACAGACACAATAATCATGTAGAGGTGAGATGTTAGTGTGACTGTGGTAACCATTTCACAGTATATGCATATATTAAAACATCAAGTTGTACACTTTGAATATGTACATTTTTTATGTCATTGATATCTCAATGAAGCGGCTAAAAATAAATAACTGTTGTTTAAGTCATCTAGTCTGTGGTGTCTTACGTCATAGCCCAAGCTTACTAAAATACTAGATGACAGCAATAGAAACTATTTAAATGGTATTAAAGAGTTGTAGAATTCACAAAACTTAGCAACTGACTGGATATGAGGAGTAAAGGAGAGTTAAAGAAAACTGTAAAATTTTAAATTGGATGACTAGGAAGATGGTGGTACCATCTACTAAAATAATGAATATAGAAATACAAGCAAGCTTGAGAATGATGACTGATAAGCACAGAATGGAAATTTTTTAGGATGCACTTGGAAACGAGACTTGATAGAATAGAGATGTTAGGGTTAGATATGAATTTGGAGAGTCATCAGCATAAAGACAATTGATATAGCAATTAGATTCCTTTATTTATAGAAGACAAAAAAGAAAGAAAAACAAACAAAAAGAAATAGAGACTATATTAATACAGGAAAAACAGGGATATAAGAGAAGCAGAACTATAGAAATCAGGCAGTAGAGTTCCTAGAGAGTAGTCAACAGCATGCAATGATATAGATAGATCAAGGAGATAGGAGTATGAAAAGGATATTGGTCAGTGAAGACAACTTTTATAGAGTGGTAGGGACAGAATCCAGACTATAAAGGGTAAATACATATTTAGATGGAAAGAAAATAGAGGCAGGAAGTATAAGCTACACTTTCTAAAAGCCTGAAAATGAAGAAAAGGGCACAATGTGAGGTGGCATAAGTATGCAGCTGGAACAGAAGAGAAAGTAAAGCTAAAAACTGGGGAAAATAAATGCAATAATTATTTTCAAATAATCAGATATATAACAATATTTCTCATGCAACTAATATAAAATATATCTTTAAAAAGTATTTTTGAGTAATTTGATACTTCAATAACAATGGATAAGCTACTTGATCTTTCAATAAAATGTATATAAAATAAAAATATAGACTCTTATAAAGAAACTAAAGGCCCAGTGTATGAAATTCGTGCACAGGAGTGTGTCCCTCAGCCCAACCTGCACCCTCTCCAATTTGGGACCCCTCCAGGGATGTCCGACTGACCAGGATTGGGCCTAAACGGTCAGACATCCCTCTCACAATCCATGACTGCTGGCTCCCAACTGCTCACCTGCCTGCCTTCCTGATTGCCCCTAACTGCTTCTGCCTGCCAGCCTGATCACCCACTAACTACTCCCCTGCCAGCCTGATTGATGCCTAACTGCCCTCCCCTGCCATACTAGACACCCCTAACTGCCCTCCCCTGTATGCCTGGTCACCCCTAACTGCCCTACCCTGAAGGCCTGGTCCCCCCCAACTGCTCTCCTCTGCAGGTCTGGGTCCTTCCCAACTGCCCTTCCCTACAGGCCCTGTCACCCCCAACTGCCCTTCCCTGCTGGCCATCTTGTATGTTGGAGTAATGATCAATTTGCATATTACTCTTTTATTAGATAGGATTTCTAAAAACATAGCAAATATTCTTCACAAACACATTAGAAGTTTCATTGAACATGTTCGAGTTCCATAACATAGGACTAAGTATAAGAAGAAAGTCTATATAACAATAACCTTCAGCTATTTATAAATGATGTCCCCTGACATGGTGCAAAAAAATTGCACATGATAATGAATTATTGGGTCAGTGATTTCTTTTGAACTAGTGAAATTTTTTTCTACAAATAGAAGTTATATGGAAGCTCATTACATGAATAATAATAAGTTGCTCTGGTTGAATGGAGAAGGCTATTCTGAAAATTCCTGAAGTAGCTCTGTGGATTACTGAAAAAAAAAATAGAACAGAGTCTGAAAACCACTGAATTTTGAGACAACAGGTTCTGAGGGAAGAGAATATCTTAGTTATATGTAATTAGAAAACTAGAATAAGGTGGTAGATGTAGATGTTGACTAAAAGGAGGATCATTGATCAACAAACCCCCTTTTAAAAAACTGAGGTAGGATTTTAAAAAATAAGCCTTATTTTAAGGTGATTTTGGACTTTTTTGGCCATTTTTATTAATATGTTTTAATATACAAATAATCCTAAATGTGTCTAACATTCTGGTTTTTATGTGCTTGGAGAAGGAGCTCTTCATTCAGTTGTTCCTCCCTATTAATTTTATATCTTATTTTAAAAGACTAAAACATGTTTGGAAGTTTTAGAAATCTGCTAAGAGGCTTTTCCGAATTGTGGATATGAAACCCCATCTGAGCCAAATTCGACAATATTAAAATAGTCACTAACTATAAGGACATGCTAATTTTTACAATCTAAATACACCAGCTTTTAAAAAATTTATGTTATTATAAAGGAACAAAGAATAAATACCATGTCCATAGTTATTTCCTACCTTGTTTAATTGGCAAAACTCGATTACGAAATGATTTGGCTTTCCCTGGATCATGGCTATTTCCACTTCGGCTATATCCACTGAAGCTTGATGAAGAAAATGGTCCATCCACATCATCATCAAGTAAATATAGTGAAAGCCCTTCAGCAGCATCTGAAACTTATATTTAAAAATATTGTAATATTAACATAATTACCACGTTTTCAATAAAGTTATAAAAAAGGCTGCTTTTAAAACTTTATCTCACTCAGTTACTCTAATAACTTGTGCATTGTTTGGAGAAAATATGAATATTTTGAGAAAAAAATGTTTATCACATCATTAAACTTTCAAGGATGGAATAACAGAAAAACTAGTCCAAGGGAAAAATATCAGAGAATTGCACACACAAAATGTTTAGTTCAAGCTGTTAATGATGTCTAAGGAAAACACTTCCTCACATAATGAATCCTTAATTCTTACATTGGCAAATATATTATAGACAGTACTCTGAGATATAATAGATGTTAAAAATTATGAAATTACAGACTTTAAAGCTAAGAAACTTAAAAATTCATCTACTCTTAAAGCTGCACTTAAAATATGAAGACACTTAATCTTATGGACTAATGTCTAATCTAAGATTACACAGCTAGAGAAAAGAACTGGAAATAAAATACAACTTTTCCATACCCAAATTCATTGCTCTCTGTATTACTAGTATAAATCATGCTGCCTTTTCTAAATCATTAATATCAGTATTAAACTGAAATATATAACACTAAAGGCATTTACCAGGAGACGAGAAAGGAGAGCTGGTCCTTCCATAAGACACTGAGGTATTCTGGTCATTTTTAGGCTGCAACTTCATTTGTTTCTGTTTCCCTTTTGGACTACAAGTAAAAATATGTAACAGTGAAAAAAATTTCTATTAGCATCATATTACAATAAGACAATATACTACAAAATGCTTAGGTGACCAAAAAAGAAATGACCAATAATTTAAGTTAAATGCTTCTAACTGGTAATATAACAAAGTTAAATTTAAAGCATTAAAAAAATAAAAAGGTTCTGATATAACAAAATCCACATGAACATAGCTTTGGCTTACCAATTCCATGTTTACCCAGGTACCAGACTTCTTTAAAAAAAATCTCTTGAATCTTGGAATCCCCACAAACTATTCAATAAACTTTAAGAAAAAGACACAAGATGCTTTGAAAATGTAAAATACTATATCACCATAATATACCTCGGAGCTCTGCTACTGGATAATGAACTGCTGCTGCTTCTCAGACGTTTTCTGTACCGTGGCCTTCTCCTCTTTTGACTTTGGATTGTTGACTTATATTCAGAGATGATATTTTTAATATGACTTTCAAATAAGGCAGATAACCTCAGTGTCATGCTATAGATCTGAAAAATAGAAATTAGACTTGTTTTAGCAACTACTTCAATTATATAAAAAATAAAATGTGTAAACATGCCTGAGCCATGATCAGCATCATCCTTTCATATAAAATATGTGTTATTCCATACACTTGAAAAATTCTTCCTGAAGAATTAAAACAAGATACGATTTTTAACTAAAAGTTAATAAAGGTTTTTAAAAGATAACATCCAAGGTTGGGAAGGGTAGAAAAAAAGATTTCTATACTTGCCAGTGGGTTTTTATTAACAGGAACAATTCTGAAGGACAATTTGTAATAGGTATAAAATATCTTTAAAAATATACACATTCTTTGGCTAATAACTTCACTTCTGGGAATTTATTCTAATAAAATATCAGAGAATTACACACACAAAATAATTATGTTAAAGTACGTTAAATATGTTAGCCACAACTTTATTCATGTAAAGTGAAAAACTAGAAACCACCTAAATCTCTAGCACTAGGATGCTTGTGAAATAACATAAAAACACCATATAATAAAATACCATGGAGACATTAAAACTTCTCTTTTCAAATATATGTTTAAAAAGTTTCAAATTACAAAATCTGTTTTAAAGAATATATAAGCACATGCGAGTATAAGTGTAGGAAATAAAATCAAATGTGAAAAAATTATGCCTGCAGAAATAGGTGAAAATTCATTCTATATGAGTTGAAAGTAGAAAAGTTATATACCTATTATGGAACTTATTTAAAAGTTAATAATATACCAGTGGTTATAAAACACAAAAATTATTATTAGTTCTGTTTTGTTATTAAGATATTTAATTTCTGACAAAACATAGAAGTACTAAAGGTGAGAATGAGTACACAGTAGTAACTTCCCAATTTGGTTCACTATCCTATCTAATAAAACAATAATATGCAAATTGACCATCATTCCAACACACAAGATGGCAGCCCCCATGTGGTCAAAGATGGCTATTCCCTTGTGGACACAAGATGGATGCCACAAGACGTTCAGTAGGGGAGGGCAGTTGGGGGTGATCAAGTCTGCAGGGGAGGGCAGGGACCCAGACCTGCAGGGGAGAGCAGTTGGAGGGAACCAGGCATGCAGGGGAGGACTGTTAGGGATGACCAGGCCTGCAGGGGTGGGCAATTAGGGGCAATCAGACTGGCAGGGGAGCAGTTAGGCATCAATCAGGCTCGGAGTGGTTAGGGGATGATCAGGCTGGTAGGCAGAAGTGGTTAGGGGCAATCAGGAAGGCAGGCAGGCAGGCAGGCAGACAAGCAATTGGGAGCCAGCATTCCTGGATTGTGAGAGGGATGTCCGACTGCTCGTTTAGGATCGGGCCTAAACAGTCAGTCGGACATCCCTCGAGGGGTCCCAGACTGGAGAGGGTGCAGGCTGGGCTGAGGGACACCCTTCCCCCTGCATGCATGAATTTTGTGCACCAGCCCTCTAGTTTGTTATAATAAAGAGAATATAAATATTTAGAGCTAATCCAAATATATAAATTAATATTGTTAACCCCTCTTATTTATAAAGTTATTTCCTGGACATATTAAAGGGTACTTAATTACTAGCTCTCCATCCCTTGACCTCTCTCTGGCAGATATAAAATATTAATAAAACACAATGATGAGGCAGATAGGAAAAAGAAAGAGGTGCTTAATTCCAGAATGACTGCTAAATGTGTCTTTATGCATGCCTAATAAACTGTCAGGAAACACTGAGAATCAAATTTTAACAGTGATGTCAGAATTGTGGTATATACTTTTTTAGCAATTTTAAAACTGGTGAAAGAAAAAGCTGCACACTATATATAACTAGATGTTTAGAGGATCAATCCACCTAATATAGGTTTTACATACCCTTGATTTTTTATTAGAGGTATAAGTTTTGGAGTTGCTGAATATTTGGCGAACATCCTTATAAAATTCCAGAGGACTACCATAGTTTCCTGCTTCCAGAGTTTCTTTCACAGTGCTGAAGTCCACAGGATTGTCTATACCACCCTGATAATCCTACAAAGAATGTGTTATTAAATACATAGGATGAGTAATAATACTATGTAATATAATGGGACTAAGATTTGCATCACCAAGTCACTATGAAATAAACAAATGGTTTTTCAACCTGCTGCCACCCCTCAACCAGGATACAGTTAACTGAACTCTTTTGTTGGCTCAGAAAAACAGCAGGGGGTATGGGAGAGTTTGAAGCACTCCCTCTGCAATCCATAACCATATGACTCTCTCTAGAACCAGAAAAGAAAATCTATAGCCACTGGCTTCATCCTACAGAGTCCACAAAAATTTTATTTTTTTTAAAGGCTGAAATAACCCCAATTCCCTGGCAAACTGCTCAATGAAAGTAGAAGATGGGATAATTCTCATATAATTAAACAGTTCAATGTCACCAATTAGCTATATATTTCCAAGACATTCCCATCTATGAGGACATTCTAAGATGTCATTAGTTGAAAGTCAAAGTTAAATTGGCCTCTCTCTCCTAGCAGGTAACCCTGTGGGTTGAGAACCGCTACTGTAGAGCCTAAGACCATCGGAAAACACAGATATTTACATTATGATTCATTAACAGTAGCAAAATTACAGTTATGAAGTAGCAATGAAAATAATTTTACAGTTGGGGGTCACTACAACATGAGGAACTGTATTCAAGGGTCACAGCATTAGATTGAGAACCACTGATCTAAGGTCTTCATTTTCATATATTCAAAATTAGTTTGATTTTTATTTAGAGGAGGGAGAAGATTTTATTTCAACCTAAATCTCTCAAGTCCAGTTAAGATATTTCTAGAGTTATCCTATGGAAGTGCACCTGAATTGTACATATATACCTATACATATCACAACCATTAATAAAAGAATATATTTTAAAGTAAAAGCCATGTTTGGTATTAGATTCCTCATACTATTTAGAAACATTAAGAATTAAATCACCATATTTCTCTTAAAGAAATAACCAGAGAACCAGAAGAAGGGACAGAGGAAGGATATAAAAAGCGAAAAATATTTTTCAAAGTATGAGAAACCACAATTGCTGATATGTCTTTTTTAAAATGTTTGCTTAAATCATAAAAATCAAAAGTACTACTACACAGCATGGCTTATGGATATAAAGATTTTAATAGAATAAAAAAAATTGGAACTTTGTGTAGTATGGTGAATTCCAGTGGGAATAATCAGCTGCAAAACAGACATAATTTTATTGTGCAGTTGATGATTTCTACTATGCTACAGTAGCTTTAGATCTATAGAAACAAGTAAACATCTATCACCTATACAGATGGTATACAAAGATCCTTCCTGAGAACATGTCCTGATTTAAAAGAAAAATAAACTACTAAAAATAGTCAAGGATAAAAAGGGAGTGAATAGAGCTGGAAAACAACTTTGCAAATTATAAAAGTTTTATTTATAGTATGGAGATTTTAAAAAGTAAAACTACATAAAAATAACCAGTATGTGTCTTTTAGGCCTACCTCAGAAAGAGATGGATTTTGTTGTCTTTCCAGAACTATTGACCCTGAGGGTTCTTCCTCTTGCTCTTGATGGCCCTATTAGGGTAAAGAACATATATTGTGTTTCTAGACCATCACAAAAAATATTAAGAATTGGAATACAATTATTATTTAAAGTTCAAAGATCCATAATAGGAAGAATGTTTTTATTGATTGTATTTAAGATGAAGGAAGTTTACATTCATCACTCTCATCTACTATGAAAACACAAGGTTAATTTATTCTACCCAAACTCCCTACAAAAGAACAAACAAGCTTTATGAAATATAGTCTTATTTATTATTGGAATATTTTTTCCCAATTTAAACTTATATAAGTAGAGACTATTGATGTTTACTAATTTCAGAGGATGGTCTGATGTATTTCTGCTATACCTTTTCTCTGAATATGTTAAAATAAGATTTACTATTACTACCAAAAGGTTATTCAATATATAAATAGATAACACCATTAGAAAAGAAATTCTACAATTGAAGTTCTCATGCTTATATCTTTGATGAAAAGTAATACGGTATGTTGCTTACCTAAGTGAAATATTGGATAACATTTAAATTATTAACATAAATTAAGCATAAATTAATATACATTATTAACATTTAAGGCAGACACATGTAACAAAGGGTCTGCAGTGTGTAGAGTGTATTATAAGTTAGTGAAACATATTAAACAAATATCCAAAATAAAAGCAGGATATTGCAAAGATATTTTTTATTTTTTAATTAAATTTATTGAGGGATATTGGTTAATTATATGGGTCAAGTGTAAACTTCTATAATACATCACTGGCAAAGATATTTAGATTAAAATTGGGTTTATAAATGTATAAACTATATATATATAATAAAATCATAATATGCGAATTAGATGGGACATCCTTCCAGATGGATGGAGCAGGGTTGTGAGGGCTGAGCTCCTTGCACGAATTTCATGCATCGGGCCTCTTGTATGTGTGTATGAATATGTATATAGATATATAACCTTAATATGCAAATAGACCAAATGGCGGAACAATGAAACAACAGAACAACTGGTCGCTATGACATGCACTGACCACCAGGAGATGTGCGTTAAACATGGCAGGCATCAGCAGCAGGCAGCAGAGCATGGAACATGGTGGGCATTGGCCATGGCAGGATATTAGAGCACGTGAGCAGGGGTGCCAGACCAAGGTACGGAACTGGTTGCTGTCATCAGGGTGAGCCTCTGGTGGTTACCGAAAATTCTTTGCTCCCACACACCATGGTTCCATCCTGCGCTAGCACCTGCTGTTGGCATTGGCCCCACTTGCATTCACTGCTGGCTCCTAGGGCTGGCCCCAATTGCTCAGCGCTATCAGCAGATGTGAACAGCGGCTGCCAGCCCCAATTGCCCCTAAGGGAATCTCCACCTCCCCCTGCTTCTAAGGGGTGATCAGGGCCAGCAGCTGCCTCTCGCACCTGCTGCTGGTGTCAGCCCCACTCGTACCCACTGCCAGCTCTGGCCCCACAAACACCCATTGCCAGCCCCACTAGCATCTTCAGCCAATGCTGGAGCCACTGCTCACACCTACTGCCAGTGCCTGGTGCCAGTCCCAACTGCCCCTGTGTGCTTCTCCACCTCCCCTGCTCCTGAGGGGTGATTAGGGCATCAGCTGTCACTTAAATCAGTCATCACAGCTGATGGCACCAAGCAATTGGGGCAGGCCCTGCTCATACCCACTGCTGGTGCTGGCCCCAATTGCTCTGTACAGTCAGCAGGTACAAGCAGGGCTAGCGCCATCAGCAGAGAGGGGACCAGGGGTTGCGGTGGGAGGAGCCAGGCGGGGTTGTAAAGGATGTGCCAAGACCTACCCCTGTGCTCACTGTAGCCTCGTGGCCCACAGTCCTTTCAAGGTGCATGAATTGAATTTGTGCACTGGGCCTCTAGTTTACATATAAAGTACATGACAGATATTTTAACAAGTCATGACTAATAACACTTCCCACATTCACAATTCAAAGATATACAAAGAAGGAAGTAGAAGGAAGGAAGGAGGGAGGGAGAGAAAGAAAGGAGGGAAAGAAGGAAAGGAGGGAGAGAAGGAAGGAAGAAGGGAGAGAAGGAAGGAAGAAGGGAGGGAGAAATGTAGGGAGGAAGGAAGAAAGGAAGGAAAAAAGGAAGGGAAGCAAGCAAGGAGGAAGAAAGAAGGTAGGAAGGAAGGTGAAAAGTGGCTCTTAACTAGATCTTAGTAGACATTTATGGGAAATTACATATTGGCAACTATTTAAACTGCATGCTTACTGGGTAAGAAAGATGATCAGTTGACTGTCGAAATGGCTCTGAGTCTTCACGTTCATAAATGAGGCTCAACAGTTCTTTGCACTGTTTTCTCCAAGCATCAGGATTACACTTTAAGGACTGTTTTCTGCCTCGGCATTTGACCTGTAGATTTTATAGAATTATATCTAAAAGCTTGTTTCTTCACTCTTCATTGATTTTCTCCTGTTTTTATAATGTTAATATGTCAATGTAAGATAGAATAGCTAAACTACTTAAAATTAATTGAAGTTCTTGTACTTATATCTTTGATAACAACTAAGTATAAGTTTAGATTAGATATAATTTTCCCTGGAAAATATATATAAATAAAAAGTATATATATTATATTCACGAAAATAGCAAGAATTCTATTATTGTGAATTTTCATTTTAAGAAAATCTGTATCTCAAATAAACACAGGGGAACAAATTATTTTTCTTCCACAAGGCCAAAAACATTTAATATTTGCTGTTAGTTAAGTGTACCTGACTATGGCATCACAATCCCATAATCTTCTCAAAATAACACTTCTATATATATAATTTATGGTCATGATAAATGCTGGTCTTTATCATTTGATGCTTTTTTTAATATAATCTTTTTTAGTATTTCAAACAAAACTTCTCCCTCATGTAGAACAAATATTTAATTACTGTAGAGGAAAAGTATGCAGTACAGAGTTAACATAACAGACCTGAATCTGCTATCATTAGTATGGCTTGCTTCCAAGTTTGGCCCATGACTGGCATCTGGGAACTTGGCACTTGAACTGTTTTCAAAATAATAAATGTGGTCTGCTCTATCTACATTATACAAACAATGTGATCTGTGTTGAACACCTGGTTTCTGTGACTTTTCCTGGTTTCTGGGATTCTGGAATCTTGGCATATACTAATCAGATGGTGCCTATACAATGAGCTCTCAATAAATTCTTTAGGGACTGATTCTTTAATAAGACACACACTGCTACATTTCATTGCTGGGGAAAGAGTATGCACTGTGTGGCCCCTTAAATGAGGGAGAGAGCACAAAAAAATCCTTGCACATGGGTTTTTCTAGACTTTGCCTATGTCTTTTCCCCTGTGATCCAGCTATCTATCCTTAATGAGTCACTTAAATAAAACTCAGCAATGAGTAAAAACTATACACTGAGTGGTCAGATTATTATGATCTCTGAACGTATAATAATCTGGCCATTCAGTGTATATCCTATAATAAAAGGCTAATATGTAAATTGTCCCCTTGACCAGGAGTTCAACCCGTAGGAATGCTGGCCAACCACCTATGTCCTTTCCCCCTGGCCAGGCTGGTGGGACCCCATCCAAGCACGAATTCATGCTTCATGCACCGGGCCTCTAATATATATATATATATATATATATATATATATATATATATATATATATATATATACACATATATGGAGAGAGAGAGGAAAGGGACATGGGTGGTTAGCCAGCATTCCTGCTGGTTGAACTCCTGGTCAAGGGGACAATTTAAATATTAGCTTTTTATTATAGGATATACACTGAATGGCCATATTATTATGCATTCAGAGATCATAATAATTTGGCCACTCGGTGTATATACAGAGTACTTTGAGTGTTTCTAGAAAGTTTTCAAACATGGAGTTGGCCTTAGGGATCCCTCAAATAAGAAACATGAAAATTGCTGAAATTTAGAGCGTCAGCTTGCAGACTGAAAGGTCCCAGGTTCGATTCCAGTCAAGGACATGTACCTTGGTTGCGGATACAGCCCCAGTAGGGGGTGTGCAAGAGGCAGCTGATCGATGTTTCTCTCTCATTGATGTTTCTAGCTTTCTATCCCTCTCCTTTCCTCTCTGTAAAAAATCAAATAAATATATTTTTAAAAAAGAAACATGAAAATTTCTTATCATTTATTCACTCACCCTTCTGCCAGATGAAGTACCAGGGCCATCTGAATCTAAATCAACCATTTCTGTATCCTAAAATTAAAAAGGGAAGAGAGAGAGATGTTAAGGTACATTGGAAATATTATAAATTAGATGAATGCTTACAAAGAAATAAATACAATTATAATTAACTCCCTCATTGAAGCAGGAAGCAGAACAAAGGCTAGAGGAACATAGACTCCAAATACTAACTACGTGCTGTATATAAGCTAAAAAATACACTAGAAGAGTAAGCAGAGTTTTTCTTTAAATCAGAATATGAAATAAGGAAAAAATATAGTGATTGGTAACTGAACTTGTACCTAAATGTTAGTATCTAAACAAAACTTAATCTATATGATATGCTAAACATACTATAACCATGAATTACTTGTGATTAGTCTTTTGATATTTCAAAAAATATATTTGCTACCTACAGGGAAAATATGAATGTGCATTAAAACCTAAGTTCAGATAAGTATCCTTCTGAGGGGTAATTTATTAGTACAAAGAGGTAAGGCCCAGACACCAACTGGTGATGTTAAATCACATAGGTAATGCCTAGAAGGAAAAAAAAATAGCTAATGATTTTCTGATACTCTCATCCTATATGATAAAGAGGTAATATGGAAATTAACCATCTCTCGAACACACAAGATGGCTGCATCCAGATGGCCAAAGATGGCTGCCACAAGATGGCCGACAGGGGAGGGCAGTTGTGGGCGATCAGGCCAGCAGAGGAGGGCAGTTGGGAGGGACCAGGCCTGCAGGGGAGGGCATTTAGGGGCAACCAGGCCTGCAGGGCAGGGCAGTTAGGAATGACCAGGCCTGCAGAGGAGGGCAGTTGGATGGGACCAGGCCTGCAGGGGATGGCAGTTGGGGGGAACCAGGGCTGCAAGGGAGGGCAGTTGAGGAGACGAGGCCTGCAGGGGAGAACAGTTGGGGGTGACCAGGCCAGCTAGGGAGGCCAGTTACAGGTGACCAGGCTGGCAAGGGAGGAAAGTTGGAGTGACCAGGCCTGCAAGGTAGAGTAGTTGGGGATGATTTGTCCTGCAGGGGAGGGCAGGTACAGGCAGTTATGGGAGGCCAGGTTTGCAAAGGAGGAAAGTGGGAGTGACCAGGTCTGCAAGGTAGGGCAATTGGGACAACCAGGCCTGCAGGGGAGGGCAATTGAGGGGGACCAGGCCTGCAGGGGAGGACATTTGGGAGCAACCAGGCCTGTAGGAGAGGGCAGTTGGGGGGGACCAAGGCCTGCAGGGGTGGGCAGTTGAGGGAGACCAGGCCTGCAGGCAAGGGCAGTTGGGGGGACCCAGGCCTGAAGAGATGGACAGTTAGGGGTGTCCAGGCTGGCAGGGGAGGGCAGACAGGGGTGACCAGGCCAGCAGGAGAAGGCAGTTGGGCAAAATGGGGTTGGTAGGGGAGGTTAGTTAGGGGCGACCAGGCTCACAAGGGAGGGAAGTTAGGGGTGATCGGGCCAGCAGGGTAGGGCAGTTGGGGGTGACCAGGCCTACAGGGGAGGGCAGTTAAGGGTGACCAGGATGTTAGGGGAAGGTAGTTAGTGACAATCGGGTTGGCAGGGGAGTAGTTAGGCATTGATTAGGCTGGCAGGGGATTGGTTAAGGGGTGATCAAGCTGGCAGGCAGAAGCAGTTAGGGGCAATTAGGCAGGCAGGCGAGCAGTTTGGAGCCAGCAGTCGTGGACTGTGAAAGGGATCCAAGATTGGAGAGGGTACAGACTAGGCTGAGGGACACACACACACACACACACACACACACACACACACACCCGTGCATGAATTTCATGCACCAAGCCTCTAGTCTAATAAAGTTGATGAATTACATGTTACCTTTAATTTTCTATCATAACCCAAGGAGTGTCACTCTGAGGAGCAATATTCATTCATGAAAAAAGAAAACATCCTCTCAAAAAAATAGGTACACAGAAGGAAACGAGCCTCAATATAATAAAGGCCATATATGAGAAGCCCTCAGCTAATATCATTGTCAACAGTGAAAAGCTAAAAGCTTTTCCTCTAAGATCAGAAAATGATAAAGATGCCCACTCTAGCCACTTTTATTTAACACTAGAGGTTCGATACATGAATTTGTGCACGATTGGGGCTGACCGGCTGTAGGAGATTGCCTGTGGGAGTGCACTGATTACCAGGGGCAGCTCCTGCATTGAGTGTCTGTCCCCTGGTGGTCACTGAGTGCCATAGCAACTGGTTGTTCAGTGGTTTGATCGCTTAGGCTTTTACTGGTATATATAAAGGTAGTATTGAAAGTCCTAGCTAGAGTGGGTAGGCCAAAAAAGCAAAGACATCCAAATCAGAAAGGAAAAAGTAAAACTGCCTCTATTAGCAGATGGCATATCCTATATAATAAAGAGCTAATATGTTAATTAGACCAAATAGCAGAATGATCTTCCAGACGACCATCCGGACAAAACTCTCTCTCTCCAGGGCTGAAGCAGGTGGGGCTTGCAAGGCCAGAGCCCGTTGCACTAATTTTGTGCATTGGGCCTCTAGTTACATATATAAGCATCAAAGACTATACCAAGAAATTATTAGAACTAATAAACAAAATTAGTTAAGTTGCAGGATACAAAATCATACAAAGTTGTGTTTCTAGACAATAATACTAAAATTAAGAAAAAAATCCCATCTAAAATTTCATGAAAAACAATAAAATACCTAAAAACGTTGAAACAAAGATTGTATACTGAAACATATAAAATACTGATAAAAGAAACTGAAGAAGATGCAAGTAAATGGAAAGGTACATTGCTCATAGACTAGATGAAATAATATTGTTAAAATGTCCATACTACCCAAAACAATCTACAGATCCAATGCAACCCCTATCAAATTATAATGGCATTTTTCAAAGAAATAGGAAAAAGAAACCACTTCTCTAGTAAATATATTGAATCATCATAAAAGACTTCTAATAGCTAAAGCAATCTTGAGACAAAAAAACCAAAGGTGTAGGCATCATACTTCCTGATTTCAAGTATATGGCAAAGCTATAGTAATCAAAACAGTATGGTACTGGCAAACAAAAAATAGATACATAGAAGAGAGAGCATAGAAATAAGCCCATGCATATATAGTGAATTAACTTACAACAAAGGGAGAAAGAATATACAATGGGGAAATAATAGTTTTTTAATAAATTATGCTGAGAAAATGAGATATCCATATGCAAAAAAAAAAAAAGAAAAAAGAAAAAAGAAACTAGACCCCTCTCTTACACCATACATAAAAAAGTGAGCTCAAAATAAAATAAAAACTTTAATGTAAGACATAAAACTTCCAAAAGCACAGGTCTTGGTAATTATTTTTAGTATTTGACAAAAATCAAAAGGCAACCATGGCAAAGTAAGGAAAAGGCAACCAAAGCAAAAATAAATAAGTGGGGCAACATCAAACTAAAAAGCTTTTCTACATAGCAAAGGAAACCATGAACAAAATAAAGTTTCCAACATGGCTACAGAGTAGGTGGAAGATACACTCACCTGCTCCTAGTGTCAAACTGGATTTACAGCTAAACAGAGCAATCAACCTGAATGACCCAACCTGAATGACCAACTGAAGACTGGTTTAACTGAAATATAATAACTAAGGATTTACAAAAGAAGCCATCTAGAGGCTGGTAAGGATGGAGATGCTGAAATGGTTGGCCCTTGCACTGAGGTGCGGTGTCTAAGAAGCTGGAGGAATATCTCAGCTGCAAAACTCTCTCTCTCCAGGAGCATGGGTTCTCAACCCAATGCAGAGATCCTCAAACCAGAGCAACAGAGAAGGGAAGAGGAGCCCAAGCAGCATCTGGTGTTGAAAATCACAGGAGATTTAGACTATCTGGGAGAGAAGGGAGTCTGCTAGAGACCCAGGAGCTGTTTTTCCAGGGTGGAACACTCCTATTGTTATAGCACCAGCCTGGGAAGTGCACTGCCTGGTCCTTCAACTGATGGTGATGCCACTTGGGTCTTGCAGAGAGGTCTATTGGTAGCATCCAGCAAGGATGCTTGGTGTGCTCTTTTTCTAGGGAAACTCTTGGCAGAGACTCTGACAGTGATTAAACCTTTGTAAAGGGGATCATCATTCTTCCCCACCTCAAGGACACAACCAGCCACGCCTCACCTGCTGAATCACTTGGCCTGCCCTGCTCTGTTGAGTTCAACTGCATAGGGGGACCAGTGTGCCACACAGAGTTGGCACATTAAAGCACATCTCCCAGGGAAGCTTTTGCCCAGGAATCAGATGGGTGGGTGCTGGGTTGTGGGGCTACATTATAAAGGGACCACTCACAAACCCTACGAGCTTAGCCTAAGCTACCCCTGGAAGAGGAAGAAGTGCCAGTACCCCTCCTAAACACTATTTGAATCTGATCTTCCAAGTACTGCTGACACACCCCTGATTAGTTCCCATGGCGGGTTGGGGGAGGTAGGAAGGGCTACTTGAACCTGGGACATTTAAAGTATGTCTCCTTCAGAGGTTATTGTCTGGGACCAGGATGGATTGCTTGGCCACATCCTGAAGACTCAGCGAGCACCAGCATCAAAGGGAAATGCTTTTGATCTGCCCTGCAGCACACCAGTGGCTCTGACTAACTGAGCTTGCTCCTCCAGGGTGGATGGCTGGATGAACCAAACCTGAACCTGCAGTGTGCTCCTCCTGTGGGAGCTAGAGTTAGAGATTCTGGTAGAGACTCAGTGGTATGGCCCTAGAGTAGGTGCCACTTTCCCCTCATTGAATGCTTAACTGCACAGCCCCAAGTAGGGGGACCCATTAGCTCCATCTTCTGGACCCAGGGAGCCTGGCCTTACTGAACTCATGAGCTGTGGCAGTATATGTGGGTTGCACCCAGCCTTGGTCCAGTCTAAAGTCTTTCTTTGGAAGTCTCTGGAGAAATACCAGGTAACCTCAGGGAGAAGCAGAGGAGCTGACAGGTGAAGGCTAACATCAAGGAGTCATGTACATGTTATAGATCTTCCCCCAGTTTTAAACTGGAGGAATCAGACCCTTTTACACAGATTTCTCCCTCCAATGTATACTCAGTCTCAACAGATGCAGCCACAAACAGTGAATACTGTAGTAGCTCTAGACAGGTAGCATAAACCAGTTACACAAAATGACTGACATAGACCTGTACCTGAACCCTGCCCAAGTGGACCCAGAATCAATACGTGGTGGGCTTTAGACAACATTTGAGTTCGATCTAACTAGCTCAACAAGCAACACACCCAAAAGGGGATTCCAACAGACACTAGACGATGCTGAGAACAGCCCTGCCATAAAGAATAGCCCTTGCACAGTGTATCATACACAGTTATTGTGTAGTTAACCCTGCCTGAAGGGTTAACCCCACCCACAAAAGGCCAATGGAATTGAAGTCAACTAGAACAGGAGGGTGCACATACACAAAAGAAATATTCCTGGAGCAAAGAGAAAAAAAAAGTTATAGAAGATTGTACAATTCATTTCAAGTCAACTATATCCTAAAGCCATCATAACAAGTTTGGGAGTCATAGCAGATCTACCTAATACACAGAGACAAAATGGAAAAGACAAAGAAACCCCCCCCCCAAATGAAAGAACATGAGAAATCCCCAGAAAAAGAATTAAATGAAATGGGAGCAACCAAAATACCAGATGCAGAAATTAAACTAATGATTATAAAGATGCTCAAGGGAAATTGTAAGCATTAAAAAGGACACAGAAGCCATAAAAAAAAACAGAAGAAAGGAATAAAATATCTGAAATAAAGAATATATATACACACATATAAAAGAATAAACAAAAAAAGAGTCAACAGAAGGTTAGATGAAGCAAAAAATTAAATCAGCAGTTTGAAAGTCAAGGAGCAGAAAACACACAAGCAGAGAAAAGAGAGAGAAAAAATGATTTAAAAAATAAGAAAAGCCTAAGAGACCTTTGGGACATCGAACATCTCTGGGACATCAAGCGTAACAACTTTCACATGACAGGAGTACCAGGAGAAGAGAGAGAACAAGAAATTGAGAAGTTATTTGAGGAAATAAAAAGAAAAAACGTTCCTAGTCTGATGAAGGAAAAAGACACACAAGCCCAGAAAACACACAGAGTTACAAAAAGATGAACAAAAAGAGGTCCACATGAACACATGATAATTAAAATGGCAAAGGTTAAAGACAAAGCAAGAAAATTTTTAAAGCAACAAGACAGAAACATTTACCCATAAGGGAAATCCCATAATACTGCCAGTTGATTTTTCAACAAAAACATTTCAAGCAAGAAGATATATTCAAAGTGATGAAAAGCAAGATCTTACAACCAATATTATCCAGCAAGGGTGTCTTTAAAATTGAAGGAGAAATAAAGAGCTTCCTAGATAAGAAAATTATAAAGAAGTTCATTACTACCAAACCAGCTCTACAAAAAAATATTAAAGGAGTTTCTTTAAAAGGAAAGTAAAAAGAGAGAGAGAGAGAGAGAGAGAGAGAGAGAGAGGGAGACAAACATGTATAAAGAATAAAATGGCAATAAATAAGTATCTAACAATATAACTTTAAATGTATGGATTAAATGCTCCAATCAAAAGACATAGTGTAGCTGAATAAATAAGAAAATATGACCTATACATATGCTTTCTATAAGAGACCCACCTCAGAACAAAAGATATACACAGACTGAAAGTGAAGGGATGAAGAAAAATATTTCATGTAAATAAATGAAAATGAAAAAAAGGCTGGGGTAGCAGTACTGATGCAAGTCAAAATAGTTAAAAACAAAGGCCATAACAAGAAACAAAGAAAGTGATGACATAACACTATTGGGATTGATCAAGCAAGAGGATATAGCCCTTGTAAACATATAAACACCCAAAATAGGAGCACCTAAATATATAAAGAAAATCTTGGTAGGCCAACCTCCTGCGGTCCCTCCCCTCTGACTGGCTGACCAACTTCCCACGATCCCTACCCTGGGATGGGCAGCCCTGATTGCCCAAGGTACTGGGTGAGCCAGCCCCGATTGGCCCCAGTTGCTGGCCAGGCCAAGGGACCCCACCCATGCACAAATTCATGCCCTGAGCCTCTAGTCAATTATATAAATACTGTAATACATTCAAACACAAGAAGGCTGAATAACATATTAAACAATGAATGAATTAACAATGAGATCAAGGAAGACATGAAAAGTCACCTGGAAACAAATAATGATAAACACACAGCAAACCAAAATCTATGAAACACAGCAAAAGAAGAATGGAGAGGAAAACTCACAGCATTACAGGCCTTCCTCAGAACCAAGAAAAATATCAAATAAATTATCTAACCTTTACCTAAAAAACTAGGAAAAAACAACAACAAACAAAGCACAGAGAAAGTGCAAACAAGGAAATAAAGTTATAGAGAGGAGCTCTTTCTGCCGCCATCTTGTTTTCGGCGTTCCCAGCACAGCCTCCTTTTTATTTCCTTCAGAAATGCCTGGTGAAGCCACAGAGACCATCCCTGCTACAGAGCTGAGACAGGATCTGGAACAGAACCTGACAGTGATGAATCAGTACCAGAGCTCGAAGAACAAGATTCCACACAGGCAACCACACAACAAGCCCAGCTGGCTGTGGCAGCTGAAATTGATGAAAAACCAGTCAGTAAAGCAAAGCAGAGCCGGTATGAAAAGAAGGCACGGAAAGAAACTGGGTCTTCGACAGGTTACAGGGGTTACTAGGGTCACTATACGGAAATCTAAGAATATTCTCTTTGTCATCACAAAACCAGACGTCTACAAGAGCCCTGCTTCAGATACCTACATAGTTTTTTGGGAAGCCAAGATTGAGGATTTATCTCAGCAAGCACAGCTAGCAGCTGCTGAGAAATTCAAAGTTCAAGGTGAAGCTGTCTCAAACATTCAAGAAAACACAGACTCCAACTATAGGAGAGGAGGGTGAAGAGGAAGAGGTTGATTAACAGGTGTGGAAGTTAAGGACATAGAATTAATTGGTCATGTCACAAGCAAATGTGTCAAGAGCAAAGGCAGTCTGAGCCCTGAAGAACAACAGTAATGATATTATAAATGCTATTATGGAATTAACAATGTAACCATCTAAATAGGAGGACCCTTTTTTGTGTGTGTTTTGAAAGAGTTACTGCAGCTTGGTTTGAAATTTGTACTGTTTCTATCATTAATAAAGTTATGGCTTCTTGTGGGCTGAAAAAAAAGTGATAGAGAGGAAATAAATGATAGAGACTAAAAGAAACAAGATAAAAACTGAATAAAACCAGGAGGTGTTGTTTTAAAAATATAAACAAGATTGACAAATCTTTAATGAGATTTATCAAGAAGAAAAGAAGAGGATTAAAAATGAGGGCAGGCATTAATAATAAATGAGAAGAGATTAAAAATGGCAATAGAGTAAGTGGATGCTGCATGGATATGCTACCAGAAACAAACTGGAATTACAACTGAAATACAGAAAAACTTCCTGAATAATGAACCAAAGGGCTGGCTCAGCACCCACAGACAGAAACTGAAGTACCAGAGATATATCTCAGGTATGTGGGGTTGCCACTGATAAATCTGGTACCTAATCCCCAAGTTGGGCCCCTAAGCAGAGAGCACCACATAACATCTGGCCAGGGTGCAGTCAGCCACACTCTTAAAGGGTCAATGCACAAAATTCCCAGGCCATTCACCTTTGTGTTCCAGCAGAGGGAGGGTGAAATGGACTGGAACTCTGAGGGCAGAAGCCAGGACAGGGGACTCAAGGGAACAGAGCTCAGAAGGCAGACACCTCAAGTCTCCAGGGTTGAGTCATTCCCTCAAGCAGCAAAGGACATCCTTCCCATATACACAACTACTTTCCTGGGGGGAAGACAGTTGATACACCCTGTTGGAAAACACCTTGCCCTAAGGCCACTAGGGCATAACAATTAGCCACTAGGCAGTAGCAACTGCCCAACCCTGTTGAAAAAAAATATCTCCCCACACCAGAGAACATTTGCCTGGGGGGAGGGGCAATTCAAGTCAGAATCCTATTAGTCTTGTAAGCAGAGGTGGTCTCTGAAAAAGGTGGTCAGAAAAAGCCTTTAACTCTATCCAGCACTAGAGATTAAGAGGTATAGCGGATCTACCCAATATACTCACAAACCCAAACAGAAAGCGAAAATGTGGAGACAAAAGACAACCGCCAAATGAAAGAACTAGAGAATTCTCTAGAAGAGATAAATGAAGCAGAGATAAGAAATTTATCTGAAACAGAGTTCAGAGTAATGAGGGTAAAGATGCTCAACAGCCTGAAAAAATTTACAGTAATTATGAAAAAATAACATTCTGAGATAAAGAATGACATAACACAAATAAAGAACACACTGGAAGGAACATACTGCAGATTAGGGGAAGCTGAGTATTGAATCAGCGAAGTAGAAGACAGAGTTGAAAATATTAATCAGAAGACCAAAAAGAAAGAAAAAAACAATTAAAAAACATGAGGACAGCTTAAGGGAGCTGTGGGACAACATGAAATGTAACAATATTAGAATAGCAGGTATGCCAGAAGAGGCAAAAATGGAAAGGCATAGAGAAGGTATTTGAAGAAATAATGGCAGAAAACGTCCCTAACCTGGTAAAGGAAAAAGTCACACAAGTTCAGGAGGCATTGAGAACCTCAAACAAGAAGAATCTAAATGGGCCCACACCTAGACACTCCATAATTAAAATACCCAAAATTAAAAACCAAAGATTATTAAAGGCAGCAAGAAAAAAGAAAACTGTTACCTAGAAGAGAGCTCCCATAAGGCTAACCATCTGATTTCTCATCAGAAACTATACAGGCCAGAAGGGAATGGCATGAAGTACTCAAGGTAATGGAAAGCAAGGAACTGAGACCAAGATTACTATATTTAGCAAGGCTAGCATTCAAAATAGATGGTCAAATAAAGAGCTTCCCAGACCAAAGAAAACCAAAAACAAAACAAAACAAAAAAACAAAACGAAAGGAGTACATCAACACCAAGCATTACAAGAAATGCAAAAGGGATTGCTGTAAGGAAAAGAAGGAACAGAGAGAGAAAACTAGCCATATAGAATTGTAATGGCTATAAATAAGTACATATCAACAATAACCCTAAATATAAATGGACTAAATGTTCTAATTAAAAGGCATAGGGTAGCTGAATGGGTACAAAAACATGACTCAACTATATGCTATATTTACAAGAGACCCACCTCAAAACAATAGACAGACACAGAATAAGAGTGAAGGGATGGCTGAAACTGGTTTAGCTCAGTGGATAGAGCATTGGCCTCCTGAAAGGTCCCGGATGTACTCCTGAAAGGTCCCAGATTTGATTCCGGTCAAGGGCATGTACCTTGGTTGTGGGCACATCCCCAGTGGGGGGTGTGCAAGAGACAGCTGATTGATGTTTCTCTCTCATCGATATTTCTGTCTTTCTATCCTTCTCCCTTCCTCTCTGTAAAAAATCAATAAAATATAAAAAAAGAGTGAAGGGATGGAAAAAAATTTTCAGGCAAATGGAAAACAAGAAAAAAAGCTGGAGTAGCAACACTATCTGACAAAATAGACTTACAATGAAGGTCATCACAAGAGACACACAAGTCACTACATAATACTAAAAGGATCAATTCAACAACAGGATATAACCCTGGTAAACATATATGCACCCAAAATAGAAGCACCTAAATATATACAAAAATTTCTAGAGGACTTCAATAAAGAGACAGTCAATAATACAGTCATAGTAGACTTTAGCACTCCTCTGACTTCACAGGATAGATCTTCCAGACAAAAACTTAACAAGGAAACAGGGACTCTAAAGGCTACACTGGATTAAATGGATTTAATTGACATTTATAGGATATTTCACACCAATGCAGCAGAATATACATTCTTTTCAAGTGCACATGGATCATTCACAAAAATAGATGACATATTAGGACACAAATCAAGTTCAAGAAGACTGAAATCATATCAGGTATCTTCTCAGATCACTGTGGAATGGAATTAGCAATGAACTACAGTAAAAACATCAAAAAACATTCAAACACATGGAGGCTAAATAGCATGTTGTCTACACTAATAAAAGAGAAAGATGTAAATTCACCATAACCCTGCGATGCCCACCAACCAATAAGGAGTGAGTATGCAAATTAACCCAACAAAGATGATGAGTTAATTTGCATACACAGGCACAAAGAAGACTGAAGGTTCCAGCCTGAGTTAAGACTGAAGTCTAAAGAGGCTTGGCTTCTCTGCTGCAGCCAGAGCAAAGGCCTGGGTCCCAGGTGCCAGAGGGAAATCAGTGCCCACAGCCAGGAGAAGGAAGGCCTATTGCATGAATATTCATGCAATGGGCCTCTAGTTAAATAACAAATGGGTTACCAATGAGATCAAGAAAGAAATAAAAAAATTCCCAGAAAAAATGAAAATAAACACACAACAACCCCAAATCTCTGGAACACAGCAAAAGCAGTCCTGAGAGTGATAAACTGTTTAACCCTACAACTTAAAGAATGATAAAGAGAACAACAATAGAATCACAGGGCAGGTAGAAAGAAGGAAAAAAAATTAGAGCAGAAATAAATACCATAACCTAAATATATATATATATATATATATATATATATATATATATATATATATATATACACACACACACATATGAAACAAAATTTGATAAAACATTAGCCAGATTCATCAAGAAACAGAGAGAGGACCCAAATAAATAAAATCAGAAACAAAAGTGGAGCCGAGACCGGTTTGGCTCAGTGGATAGAGCGTCGGACTGCGGACTGCAGGGTCCCGGGTTCGATTCCGGCAAGGGCATGTACCTTGGCTGCGGGCACATCCCCAGTAGGGGGCGTGCAAGAGGCAGCTGATCGATGTCTCTCTCTCATCGATGTTTCTGACTTTCTATCCCTCTCCCTTCCGCTCTGTAAAAAATCAATAAAATATATTAAAAAAAAAAAAGAAACAAAAGTGGAGAAGTAACCATGGACACCACAGAAATACAAAGGATTGTAAGAAAATACTATGAACAACTATATACCAAAAAGCTAGACCATGGGGATGAAATAGACAAATTCCTAGAAAAACAGTATCTCTCAAATCTGAATCAGGAAGAATAAAAAACCTGAACAGACCAATAACAACTGATGAAAAAGAAGCAGTAAACTCCCACCAAACAAAAGCCCAGGTCTGGAAAGCTTCACAGGAAGTTTTACTACAAATTCAAAGAAAAACTAACAACTATACTCCTCAAAGTATTTCAGAAAACCCCAGACAAAGGAACACTTCCAAACCCTTTTCATGAGGCCAGCATTATCCTAATTCTAAAAACCTATAAAGAAAATTACAGTCCAATATCGTTGATGAACATAGATGTTAAAATCCTCAACAAAATATTAGCAAATCGTATCCAGTAATATATTAAAAAGATCATATACCATGATGAAGTGGGATTTTTTCCAGCGATGCAAGGCTGGTACAATATTAAAAAATCAATACACATGATACATCACATAAACAAAGTGAAAGACAAAAATCACATGATCATATCAATAGACATTGAAAAAGCATTAAAAAAACCCACAACACCCATTTTTGATAAAAACTGTCAGCAAAGTAGGAAAAGAGGGAACATATTTCAACATGATAAAGGCCATATATAACAACCTACAGTCAACATTATACTCAACAGGTAAAAACTAAAACCATTTCCCCTAAGAAGAGGGATAAGAAAGGAATGCCCACATTCATCACTCCTGTTCGATATAGTACTAGAATTGCTGGCCATAGCGATCAGACAAGATGAAGAAATAAAAGGCATCCAAACTGGAAAAGAAGAAGTAAAACTGTAACTATTTGCAGATGATATGGTATTTTACATAGAAAATCCCAAAGACTTCATCAAAAAACTACTAGACTTAAATGAATTTGGCAATGTAGCAGGATACTAAATAAATACCCAGAAATCTATGGTTTTTATATACATCAATAATGAACTCACAGAAGAGAAACTAAACCCCCCAAACCCCGGAGGAGAACCAAGATGGCGGCATAGGTAAACACCTATTATGCTGCCCCGTGCAACAATTCTAAAACTACAACATAACAACAAAACAAACATCATCCAGAATCACCAGAAAGCTGACTGAGTGAAAATCCCACAAATAAAAGTAAAGGTGGGACACTGAGACTCAGAGGAGCAGCGGAGCGCAGCTTTGAAGATACACCTGGAGAGAGGTTTGGAGCCAAGCGAGCGCGCGGGCTGTAGGGCAGGCAGCAACAAACCTGGCTGGATTTCTCCAACAGGGAAGGCGGAGGCGCCCCACTGCACGAATTCCCCAGTGCCAGGCGAGGTCCAAGGTCCAGGGTACACATGCTAAAAGCCGCGTGCAGCAAAGGTCTGCGAGTTTGAGGAGAGTGCACTAAACATGGAACAGCAGTTTGCACGTAAACTTGGGGACAGAACTTCGCTACTACACAGAGAGGACTGGTGACTTGCTCCCTCGTTCGGGAGACCACTGGATTGCTTTGTATTACAACCCTGGGCGAGACTTTGGGTGTGCAGACTCATTTGGGGAGAGGCAGAGTTGTCTGGCAACGGGTGGGGACTGGTGGCTTTCTCTTGGAGGTGTGCAGCTGTTACCACCCAGCACAGAGACCCGCAAGCTGCATAGGGTGGAGATGACTCTGCGTGCTCAGCCTGGAGACTCCGCCCATCCAACCTGAATACAGCTCACTTTCATACCCAATTGGCCTGGAGGTCAAACCTTCCTAGTGCTAACAACAAATAGCTGGGCTTAATTCCAACAATACTGTACAACCCATGAAGGATTGCAGTAAGAGTATCTACCTCAGGTAACTGGGGAGGCTGAGCCACTGTCCCTTAGAGGACATCTACCATACAAAGCTAATTGACCAACTCAGGAAAGCAGCCACAATGCAGAGAAATGGAAAGAAATCAGGTGTGAAAGAAATGGAGGAAAAAAGACGACTAGACATAGAGTTCAAAACCACAGTAATTAGGTTTTTCAAGGGGCTCCTAGAAAAGGCTGATGAACTTAATGAGAACTACAAGGAAATGAACAAGACCTATGAGGAAATGAACAAGACCTACGAGGATATGAAAAAGGACCAACTAGAAATCAAGCATACACTGACTGAAATAAAAAAAATATTACATAAAGTCCTAAAAGCAGTCCAGAGGGTCGCAAGAACCAAGTCAAAGATTTGAAATACAAAGAAGCAAAACCCACTCGGCCGGAAAGGCAAGAAGCAAACAGAACCCAGATAATTGAAGATAGTGTAAGGATCCTCTGGGACAACCTCAAGCATGCCAACATCCGAATTATGGGGTGCCAGAAAAAGAGAGAGAGAAAGGTAATGAAAACCCACTTGAAGAAATAGTGACCGAAAACTTTGCCCACCTGGTGAAAGAAATTGACTTAAAAGCCCAAGAACTGCAAAGACCCCCAAAATATAGGAACCTAAAGAGGACCACACCAAGACACATCATAATTAAAATGCCAAGAGCAAAAGATAAAGAGAGAATATTAAAAGCAGCAAGAGAAAAACAGTTGGTTACCTATGAGGGAGCACCCATACGATTGTCAGCAGATTTCTAAACAGAAATGATGCAGGCCAGACGGGAGTGGCAAGAAATATTCAAAGTGATGAATAGCAAGAATCTACAACCATGATTGCTCTATCCAGCAAAGCTAATATTCAGAATTGAAGGTCAGATAAAGTGCTTTGCAGATAAAACTAAAGGAGTTCATCACCACCAAACCAATATTATATGAAATGCTGAAAGATATTCTTTAAGAAGAGGAAGAAGAAAAAGGTAAAAATATAAATTATGAACAACAAATACACATCTATCAACAAATGAATCTAAAAATCAAGTGAATTAGTAACCTGGTAAACAGGATAAACTGGTGAATATAGCAGAATCATGGACATAGAGAGGGAATGGACTGACAATTCTTGGGGAGAAAAGGGGTGTGGGAAGTACAGCAAGAGACTAGACAAAAATCTTGCAACAATGGGAGACGACAGTGGGGAGGGGGAGGTGAAGGTGGAGGGTGTGATGGGTACAGGGTGGAGGGGAGCTATAGGGGGATAAAAAAAAGGGGGAACAATGTAATTAATAAACTGAACAATAAAGATAAAAAATATACATAAAAATTAAATAAAAGTTCATTCCTAGGTATTTTATTCTTTTGGCTGCAATTGCAAATAATTTTTTCATTTCTTTTCCTACGGTTTCCCTCTTAATATACAGGAAGGCAATGGATTTTTGTACATTAATTTTGTATGCTGCAACTTTACTTTATTGTATATTGTTTCTAATAGTTTTTGGTGGAGTCTTTAGGGTTTATATATTTATACTCGTTTTGCCTACAAAAAGGGGGTCCTAATACATGGTGACAGAATATTGTACTTTGGGTGGAGGGCACAAGGTACAACATAGAAACCCATACCTGAAACCTATTTGTTCATGTTGACCAATGTCACCCCAATAAATTTAATAAAAATAATAATAGTAATAAACATGTATTTATGTGAAAGGCCAGAGAAAATATCAGGAATCAGAATCATAAATTTTTCATTAATTTTAGAAGGATAACACCTAATTCACATATTCAAGCTTCTATTCTGTAAATAACATTTAACTCTAATAATACAATATTTTATAGACAGGTACATTTTCATTAAAGATTAAAAAACAATGCCAATTTTCCATTGTGAAGATTAAGAGTAGAGACACTATAAACAGGTGACATATCTTTGTATAATAGCCACTCAACAGAATTTAGAAAATTTGAGTCACTCATTCATGGGATGAATTGTCTTCCACTAAAGACTTTTTTTTTTACTTCAACTAAAGACTTTTGAGTTATCACTCTCCATTATTGTTTCAGCCTTTTATCTTAGGTTTTGTTTCTCTCTATCATAGTCTCCAGTCACAAATGTCTTTATGTACATTAGGGATATTAGTGTCTGAGGAAATCAGAAGTGAGGGTTTGCTGGCAATACTAATTTTATTTAATTAAGAAAAACTGGTTTGTTAGCAAATTTATATAAAAGAAATCAACTAGCAATTTCATGAAACTATTAAAAATGTAGATTTTTGACAACTGAAATTTTAAAATGTTAATATTTTACATATCTGTGTAGAAAATGAATCCCTATTAAAATTTCCCTCAATTAATCATTCATTTAAAATATTTAGTGCTTTGTCCTGTTTTAAAGGGCTATAATATAAAGTCTTGATTTCTCATATTGAAACCCACTGAGTCAATAGGATGACTGGACACCTACTTGTTTCTTACTGAATATTGTAATAGTACTACATTTTTGGTATATGCCATCTAAATACAGGTTAAATAGTTTAATATAAAAATATATAAGTGTTTAGCCAACTTGTAGAAATTAGCTTTATTGCTTATAATACCTATATGTAATACTTACCGTACTTCAAATAATATAAAAGGAATACATGCCCACTATTGCTACAATTCTTACCTCCTCTGCATCAGTACTGTTTAGTTCTTCTGCTTTAATTTTATTATAAGTATCCAGTATATCAGTACAGCTCTGGTCCCTAAGAAACATGATAAGTCAAAATATGTTTCAATAAATTTTATAAAATTAGAAGTCAGTTCCTATGGAAATAAAGCTACTTCTTACCCAATAAATCGAAGTAAGACATCAGTTACAATTTTGGCTGCTTTTACTATAGGACTGTCTGGCTCATTGAAAGTCCTGGCATTATGTTCAATGTAGCGAACCTCCCACATTAATGCTGATATTCTCCTATGAAATAAAAAATACCTTTTGTGACACCTGAAACTAATATAAAATAATACTGAATGAAAACTATAATTGAAAAATTTTAATTTAAAAATACCTTAAGTTATTCTAGGAATATATAGCATAGAATAACTAGGTAACTAATCATTATATGTCAAAGGTGTTACAATATATAGGGTGTTCCAAAAAATGTATACACACACTTTGAAGAGTTACAAAGGCAGTGTTTACTTAAAAAACATTTCATTTGTAAAAGTGAGCTATTACCTGTTAAAGTATGTATACATTTTTGGGGATAGTAACTCATATATGTGTGATAGATGTGCACTAGTAAATGCATATAGTTACAGTATTTGAAGCACAAGCAATAATTTATAACTACTGGCCTGCACATTAAAACTTGGAAAAGAACTGACCCAGGGCATAATTGTAAATAGTGATTTGACCAAATACAAATAAATAAAAACAAACTGTTGAGATAAAGTTAAAAGGATGTTTAGTTTTCAGGGGAAGAGGAAAAAAAGGAAAAAGCAGGTTACAGAAAATAATAGATTTTTATCTAATTATTTTTATAATATGTATTATTGAATGAAATTATAGTAATGTTATAAAATGCACCCAACTGGCTATAACCAGTTCATTGAATAATGGTGGTTAAGACACAATGGAGTCTCAGGTGAGAGCGGTACCAAAAATGGCCCTCACCTTGCTTTTCCATAATCACTCCACTCTGAACTAAAACCAAAGAAGAGAACAAAAACCTAGCTCTTTTTCTGTACACATTTCAGGAATAATAATTAAACCTAATTAACTGCTGTTTTAATTCCTCAACAGGAGATTTACACACATGCTCAAAGTCTCTGTAGCATCTTAATCATGATGATTCTACAAACCACTTAATCTGCCTTAAATAAACTGAGGTTATTTCACATGTGATTTCTATTACTCATAATTTTCTCCCTGTACTTATTCCCTTCAAACCCCTTTTTACACTGGAAGACTGAGAATCTACAGAATAAAGGAAAATTAATACTCTAAATTTTTAGAAGAAATTTTGCAGTGGCTCTTTTGAATGATTATTTATATAATAAAAACACAGATCTTGGTGCATCATTACACAAAAAGAAAAGCAAGAAACATAAAGCTATGACATTTACGGCAAATTATAATGAAACTAAACAGACCTGTAAAAGCGATTTTCAAGTCTCCGCCTGATGGTGTTGAGGTCAGTTGGATATGCAACTACAGTACAATACAAGGGATAGGCACTGAGATCCACTGGAACAGCAAAAGGGCTGGCAAAATCTACAATATTATCCAAATTAAGAGGTAGTTATAAAGAACATTAACATTTCATGTTAACAAACAAAACTCACATAAATAAGAAGGGGGACAGTACACCACATAATAAAATGTTGATAATTCAATTATGCAAATATTAGACAAATACTGTTGCGATGTTATTATTTTTATTTGGGGATAGTATCTAAGACTCATGCATAATAGAGCAGTTCAAATCAGTTGAAATGAAACAAAATTAAAGGAGGACTAGGTTTAATTTCACATTTTTCTGGAAAAATGCCAAATGTCTCAAGTGATATATTTTAGAAAATATAACTAGTTATACCAGTAAAACACGTGACTCACACATTATCTTTATCTAAGAACCCAAAGTCAGGCTCATGAAATAGCTAGAGAGCCAAAATGACACTAGTAAGAGACACCTTTTACCTGCCTTCATTATTATTATAAGCCACCAGAGAACTGAAAAAGTTTATCATTACTTGGGCCAAACATATAAAAATGTTATTAAAACTAGAATCACTGTGCCTCTTGAGTTAAAAGTGTCTAGTGAAAAAAATGCATGTCCTTGAGCAAAAGTTAAAATTCTGCTGGTTTTCCTTGTTCCGTCCCATCCTCCTAATATTCTTTCATATTCACCATACCAAGAGAAAGAAGGTGGTTGATGCCCTGAATAACCCGTTCACATTCCTCATCTCTGGAATGAGCTCCCCACTCTCCTTCCTGTGGTTTGTATAGCAAAGCAGTCAGTTCCTCCTGGGACACAGGAACACCGGCACCAACTTCATCTGGAAAGGCAGCTATGTATAAAAGGAAAAAGCAGAACTGATTAGTTTCCAATATGATGATATTGTGATTTTTTTAGAAGAATTATAATTCATTTTTAAAAGCATATTTACTTCCTTCTGGAATTGGTTCCATATCCCAGGGGCTCATCTTTTCTCTTTCATTATTGTCCCAGCTATTAAAAAATAACAAGACACAATTCAATTTTACATGATTCTTTATATACTAGCATAATTTATATGACTTATTGGGGATGAAATTTGGAAAAGGGCAATACAATTTTCCTTAAAGTACAACTTTGCTTACATATAGATAATAATAAACCTCTAATAGAGAAAACATGATCTACCAATATGAAACTTAGAAAGCAATAAGATTATTCTTAGTTTTACTTGGCTTTTTTATTCCAATCAAGGACATATTCAATATTAAGCCAGCATACAGAATAAAAAGATAACTTTGGGAAATTCCTTTCAGGTTAAAAAGGTGATTCAATAAATCACTAATTTCTGTGAGATAATATACATTATCCTAAAAACTTAAGTATTATAACATCTCCAAAATTTTATTATTCCCCTTTGATATGCAATATGGAGACAAAGATTAATATTCACGGAATAAATATGTTCTATCATATTTGACAAAAAACTTTATTAGGAATATTATAATTAGAAATATATCATGAAGAACTAAAGTAAATGTTGTAGAAAAAAACCACATCCAAACATAATACAGTCATTTCTGCCTAGAATTCACACTATCAAATAAGTCTAGTTATTAATATTCATGGCTATATTCCAGCTGCAACAATTATTTTAAACATGAATTAATTTCAATATTCTTCATGAAATAATAGTAAATCCTGTCTAAAATACAATTACTAACAAGAAAATCTGGACATAAGGGAGAGAGAAGTAAACCTTCAGTTTCTGCTTTGTTTTAGCAGTAACATTTACCTGTTTCATTATCAAATTCTATAGGCATTATGATTATTTTCTTACAGTTATATGTCTAGTAAGATTAGTTAAGTCAGGTAAAATGACATTATTCCTGGTAAGGTTTATAGAAAGACGATATAGCACTTCAGTATGATATCGGGCATAAAAGACCATAACTGTACTTACTGAACACTGTAACACTGGAAAGAACTATCAGGATACTCTGGCTGAAAAGGCTGCTGACTCTCCACAGTCCCAAACCACCAAGCATCATCTATTATACTGCGGAATCTATCACCTGCAATGTTTTTAGAAATTCTTACAATAGTGCTCTTGAGAATAAAGCTCTGTCCCAACTCTAAATTTATATTTTAAGGTGTTTTTTTTATTAAAACCCCACCCAAAGATTTCTAAAATTGATTTTAGAAGTCGGGGGAGAGAGAGAGAAGGAGAGAGAGGGAGAGAGAGGGAGAGAGAGAGGGAGGGAGGGAGGGAGGGAGGGAGGGAGGGAGGGAGGGAGAGAGAGAGAGAGAGAGATGAAAGAGAAACATCAATTGGTTGCCTCCTATAAATGCCCTGACCAGGGATCAAACCCACAACCTGGGTATGTACCCTAATGGGGAATCAAATCTGCCACCTTTTGGTGCACAGGATGACACTCTAACCAACTGGGCCACACTGGCTAAATTGCGATATTTTGCTGAACCCAGAAATAGCATCGTAACTAACGTTGTTAAAGATTTCAATCTGAGTTTTGCAAATAAGTGAATTTTACATTTTACCTTCTTCAAGGATTTTGATTTCCAGGTACTAGCTATCTTTTTAAAATAAATTACATATTTTCATTTTGTCTCAAATAAATTCCACCACATATAATTTAACTTTTATCAATCACCTGAAATCATCATTAGGCACTCTACTTCTTGCATTGTACCTATGTTACACCATTTGTTTCTTCTCTTTTTTGCTTTTTGACTTTAAAATCACTTCATACCAGTCTTCTGTTCTAAATGGCTAAGGATTACAAAACCAAATCATTGTAGAAAAAAATGTTCCTTCCAAATAAAAGATAACAAACGTACTAACAGCAAACATTTGCATAGTGTTTACTCTGCATCTGGTACCATTTTAAGTGCTTTCTATATTAACTAATTTATTGCTCAGATCAATCTTAAAGGTGTGGTGTCATGTGATTCCTATTTTAAAGATAATGGAAGTGAGGCACAGAAATATTAATAACTTGCCCAAGATCAAAAGCTAATGAGGGGGAGGAAAGGAAGTAGGAGAAGGCAAGACAGGGAGAAAAGATGGGAGTGGTAGAAAGAGAGATGGAAGGAGCAAGTTGTGGTGGGAGGAAGAGAGAAAGAAAGAAAACCATAATCAGTAATGTTCTATTTAAGAGCCCAAATATTAAGTACTCTATTTTAGGACAACTAACATTTGATAATTTTCTTTTTAATTCAGATTTGTATTCTAACAGATTAGAAAACTGCAGAAGGTTTAGAGGTAATATGATACTAGAGGCCCGATGCACGAAATTCATCCAAGAGTAGGCCTTCCTGCCCCCAGTTGCTGGCACCGGCTTCCCTCTGGCAGCCAGGACCCAGGCTTCCCTCACAGCCCCGACTTCATCCAGAAGGTTATCAGGTCTAATTAGCATATTACACTTTTATTATTATAAATATGCAATGTGCATAAAAGCACTGAACATAACTGAGACAATATCTTTAATTTAATTTTCCTAATTTAGCTAATAGGTTTTTCCAGCTTACATGTTAAACTAGTTTCTTTCTGTTAAATCGGAATTAAAGTTACTTTACCTCAAACTTAATAGTCATTAAGTGAGAATTCTATACTTACCGATCTGCCAGTTCCTTTCTTTGGCTTCATTATAAAACTGATGTAGCACAAGGAAGTCAATGACATCTGGCATATCATGATACCTGTACAAAAATCAAAGCACCTATGAACCAATATACACATATAATAGTGTATATTACTTACTATCCACGGATATATATTTAAAGTGTAGCCATTAAGCAAAATGTTGTAAACCTCAAGGTCCCTTATAAAAGTCTTAAACTCTATCTGCTTTGCTTTATTTGCGAGCACCCTGCCTATTGCTATATCACTTCAATGATAAAAGGATGTCAAAGAAGGTTATTAAAGTTTCATATAAGTTATTTTTACTAAGGACTTTTTAAGAAAAGTATGGCCATGGCCAGGATGGCTCTGCAGAATACCAGACTGCACACTAAAGGGTCTTGGGTTCGGTGGAAGGCAACTAATCAATGTGTCTCTCTGATATTGATGTTTCTCTCTCGCCCTCCCTCCCTTCCACTCTCTCTAAAAATCAATGGAAAAAATATACTTGAGTGAGGATTAACACACAAAAATATGAACTGATGTTATTTTGTCTCCTTAGATTTCAAAATTAACTTTAACAAATGTGCTATTGACTAATTATTCCTATTTTTAATAGAAATAAAAGCAACTAGGGTGTTTAAAGTATACTGCTAGTTACTTATAAAAGGTTTTTTCTTTATTCCTCAGAAATATCCTGAGGAAGATATTAATATTTCGATTTTATAAATAAAGGTATGAATTCAGAGAAGTAACTTACTCATGAAAATATATACATTATGTTAAAATATACATTTGCTATATATATATATATATACACACACATACATATATATACACTCTTTAATAGCCATATATATAACTACTTAAGTAAAAACATGAACCAAGAATTAAACATTAAACCTTATTCTTTAAAACTCCAAGCCTATAGTGCTGTAGTGTTTTCTCTCATATCAAGTCTTATACTCTGCAGAATACAAAATAGGGATAAACAAACACAACACACACACACAAATACACAGAGCTACTCACTTAATGGAAAAAGACTCTCCAGTCATTTTGCCTGAAATGGGGTCCAGAAATGCAAGCTTCAAGCAGCATAGTGTAGGTGGTCCAACCTCATATTTGATTCCTACAATCTTAACAAACTCTTGTTCCTATTTATGAGAATACCAATAAACTATTACTTTAAATATAAATACCTTTCTAACATTTACATATTATTTGATAATTATTGGAACAATTCAAAAATTATCTATATAACCAACAAATAGTCTTGACCCTTATTAACAGGTTGTAGTATAGTGCACAGCTCTAAAACAAGGATAAGTAGCAGAATTCCCTTGGGAAATTTAAAAATTCATGTTCCTAAATCCTAGCCCTAAAGAATAGAAGAATTCAGTAGGTCTCAGGTACAACTCAGTCATGTACACCTTGTTTCCCCGAAAGTAAGACGTTCCCCGAAAATAAGACCTACTTCCAGTTTTGACTCTTGCTGTAATATAAGGCATCCCCCTGAAAATAAGACCTCCCCAATAATATTTTTATTCTTGAAACTGAAAAAGCCTGGACCACACAAGTAGTTATAAGGAAGTGGGTCGATTTAATGTTGCCACTTGTTATGAAAGGGAGCCAAAGAGGTCTGCTAGTCTGGGATGCAGCCAGCACTCACCACACTAAAGACACGAAGAAATTTCTTAACGAAAGAAAAATAGATCAAATAATGATTCCCACAGGAATGATGGCCTATCTCCAGACTCTTGACATTACAATAAACGAGCCATTCAAGGACAATTTGCGCATGGAAATTAATCACTACATTGAAAATAGAATGGAGAGAAATCAGCATGGAAACTTTGTGAAACCTAAACTGCAAGAGGTTGTGACTTGGGTGAAGAATTCATGGGAGAAAATCACTGAAAGTTGCATTGCAAATGCACTACCAGCAGGTTACCTTGACAAGAAGTACTCATTTAAGGACAGTGCTATTGTTAAACTTGATAGATTTGGTCCACTGATTCTGAAAGAAATGTAGTCACCAGGAAATTCAGGGTTTGGATTGTTATGATGATGTTCCAGAAGATGATGACTGTCACTGAATAAATCTTACTTTGTGTTCATACCGGTAAATATCAGTATCAGTAAATGTACCATAGAGTGTTGTACATGGAAATAATGGTAGTAACAAGAAATTCTTGATACTGTAGGATTCACAGTTTGTCTGGTTATACTGGTTTGTGATGACAACTACTACTGTGCCGTATACAGGTAATAAATTTCCTTTTTTTTGTTCAACAATAAATGTGTACCGTATTCTTCTTCATGGAAAAATAAGACATCCCCTGAAAATAAGACCTAGTGCATCGTTGGGAGCAAAAATTAATATAAGACACTGTCTTATTTTCGGTGAAACTCAGGGAACTGTGATACTCTGCCTAGTTAAGAATCACTTAGCTGGCAGAAATACAGTATGTAAATAATGCAGGTGGACATGTACGTGTATGGCTGCGGAAATGAGATACATTTCTTAACACATTCAATATCATTTTACAGTACCACTCTTATAGATTGGTTAGCAGTCACTCTTGAAAGATTACAAAACTGAGCCTCATGGGTACAGTGATTTGCTTGCCAGTTCTACATTATTAAACAGCAGAGTGAGATCTGAAATTCAGGTCTTATTCTAAAGCCTAGGCTTTTGTACCACATATATGCTAATTCCTATCATTTCCTAGAACCACAATTCGAATCTAAAATAAGAAATTTGTTTTATTCATCCCCCTGATTATAAAACAACCAACCAAACAAAAATTCAACTTTCATCTGATTCAGAATAGATGGTAGCATCCCTATCTCCCAGGAGATGACTATGTAAAGCTTATTTGATAAGATACTTTAGCATCTCACAAACTTAATACAATTTTTACAAGTATTTAAATCTTTACTCCAGTAAATGTACACATTTGTATCCTTCCTGCTAAGCATCCTCACACATTAATCCTTCACTTACCTGGACAAATATTGTAAAATTGCTCTTTTAACTCCTTCTTCAAAAAAAAAAAAAACAAAAAACAAAATAACAAAACACATGTATATAAACCTAAGCAGAAATGATGGTGTATATATCCCTATGCCTGTTTGTGTGTATGTATGCATCCTATCTAACAAAAGAGCAATATGCAAATTGACCATAGCTCTGTGATACCCACAAGCCGCGCCTATAAGCCAATCAGGAACGGATATTTAAATAAACCCAATGAAGGTAGTTGTGGCCACTGAGAGCACGAGGGAGGCTTTGGTTTCCCTGGAAATGGAGGAAGCCAAGCTTTCTGCCTGCCCAGGCCTGAAAGGGAGGGCTGTTGGGGGTGGACCAGGCCTACAGAAAAGGGCAGTTGGGGGTGATCAAGCCTGCAGGTGAGGGCAGTTAAGGGTGACCAGGCGAGCAGAGGAGGGGAGTTGGGGCAAACAGGCTGGCAGGGGAGCAGTTAGACATCCCTTGATGGGTCTCAGACTGGAGAGGGTGCAGGCTGGGCTGAGAGACACACCCCCATGCAAGAATATTGTGCACCGGGCTTCTAGTGTATAAATAAATGAATATGTACTTACAGGTGAAAACCCTTCTCTAAAAAGATACACACCTTTACTCAGTACAATGAAGCTACATATGTACTATATGATGAGAAATAATCCACAAAGCACCACAAAGTTCTGAGCTTCTTGGGATTTGTGATATTTACTATATCCTAAAGCCACCAGAACTGCCAGGCTGTTTATAGTCCACACACTTAGTCAGTTTATAGAGCTTCCAGAATGTACAAAATTTTGAGGAAAATATCCACACAAGAGAACTACTGCTTTGCTCCTATTATAGAACGGAATATACTGGAGCACCTAAAGCTTGAAGGAAATTAAGGTCAAGTAATCAAGACAATAGTTGGCCTACAAATTTCAGGAAACAAAATCTACACCATAACACTCAGCTTTATAAGAGTACTAGAGGCCCGGTGAACAAAATCCATGCACTGGGGGGATGGGGGTGCCTCAGCCCAGGCTGCATCCTCTCCCAGTCCAGGAACCCTCAGGGGATGTCTGATGGATGGTTTAGGCCCACTCCCCATGGGCCACTGTGCTTGTCAGCTGTGAGCCTGGCTTCTGTATGAGTGGTGCTCCCCCTGTGTGAACACACTGACCACCAGGGGACAGCTCCTGGGTGGGCAGTGCATGTCACAGTGGGCGGTTGTTCTGCCATCAGCAGAATACAGCTCCCCAACATCCCCCGAGGGGTCCTGGATTGCGAGGGTGTGCAGGCCAGGATGAAGGACCCCACTGGTGCACAACTGGGGCCAGGGAGGGACATGGGAGGTTGGCCAGCCAGGGAGGGACTGCAAGAGGGCTCCATGGCATGTCTGGCCCTTTTTGCTCAGTCCCAATGGGCCAGACCCCAACAGCAAACTGAACTACCGGTCAAAGAGTCTAACCCGTGGTGGTCAGTACATTTCATACCAACTGGTTGACCGGTCAACTGTCTGCAAACTGGTGGTCAGTGCATATCATAGTGAGCGGCTGAGCAGCCTTAGTATATCAATAGCATATTATGCTTTGATTGGTTAAACGGCTCACTGGACGACTGGACACTTAGCATATTAAACTTTACTTTTATTGATTAAAGTATTATGTGCACATATCTTCCCATAACCCCCCTCCCACCTAACTCCTATGTATGCCCTCACACCCCAGTGTCTTGCGTCGATTGGTTTTGCTTATATGCATGCATAGAAGTCCTTCCGGTGATCTCTTATCTCCTGCAGGCCTCCCCAAACTTTCAGCTGTAATTTGAAAGTCTGTTTCGTGCTATACTGCCTATGTATATATCTTTTTGTTCATCAGTTTATAATGTTCTTTATTATCCATAAATGAGTGAGATCATGTGGTATTTTTCTTTCATTGACTGGCTTATTTCACTTAGCATAATTCTTTCCAGTTCCATCCAGGCTGCTGCAAATGATAAGAATTCCTTCTTTTTTATAGCAGTATTCCATTCTGTAGATATACTATAGTATTCATTCTATAGATATACCATAGTATCCTGATTAAAACATCTGCTGACAGGAATTTAGACTGTTTCCAAATCTTAGTTATTGTAAATTGTGCTGCTATGAACATAGGGGTGCATATATCCTTTCTGATTGGTGTTTCTAGTTTCCTAGGATATAATGTTAAAAGTGGGATTACTGGGTCAAATGGGAGTTCCATTTTTAGTTTTTTTGAGGAAACTCCATACTGTTCTCCACAGTGACTGCACCAGTCTTCACTCTCACCAGCAGTGCAATAGGGTTCCTTTTTCTTCACATCCTCGCCAGCTCTTGTCATTTGTTGACTTGTTGATGACTGCCATTCTGACAGGTGTGAAATGGTACCGAATGTCATTTTGATTTGTATCTCTCTGATAATTAGTGAGTTAAGAGCATCCTATCTAATAAAAGAGTAACATGCAAATTGACTGTACCTCTGCAATACCCACAAGCCACGCCCATCAGCCAATCAAGAGCAAATATGCAAATAAACCCAACCAAGATGGCTGCAAACACAGAGAGAGCAGGAGGGAGGCTTGGGTCTCCCCAGTAATGGAGGAAGCCAAGCTTTCCGCCTGCTCTTGACAGCCCAGACTCTACTCCAGGCTACAAAGTTTCAATAATAGAAGATAAATAAATTCCAACAGAAATGGCTGCAGCTACTGAGCAAGCAGAAGGCTTGGCTCTGCTCCAGGCTACAAAGTTTCAATTGTAGAAGATAAATAAATCCCAGATACCAGGGACTCAACTTGGGTCATGGGGGGCGGGGGCTCCAAACTACCACAGGCCCCTTGCCCAGGTTGCCCCAAACCACAAATGAGCCACCACCCTGATCCGGGACACCCTTCAGATATAAGTATTGCAACCCCAGCTTTTTTCTCATTTCCGTTTGCCTCAAAAATGTTTTTCCATCTCTTCATTCTCAGTCTGTGTGAATCCTTTGTTCTGAGGTGGGTCTCTCGCAGACAGAAAATATATGGGTTACGTTTTCTTATCCATTTAGCTACCCTATGTCTTTTGATTAGTGCATTTAATCCATTTACGCTTAATGTTATTGACAAGTATATGTTGTCATATTTTTTTCTTAACATTTGTTTCTTTTTGCCTTTCTCTTTCTTCTGTTTATAGCAATCCCTTTAGCATTTCTTGCATTTCTGGCTTGGTAGTAATAAACTCTTTTAGCCCTTTTTTGTCTGTGAAGTTCCTGATTCCACCTTCAATTTTGAATGATAGTCTTGCTGGGTATAGTATTCTTGGGTTCAGTCCTTTGCTTTGCATCACTTTGTAAGCTCTGTTAGGCTCTCCTATTGCTTTATAAGTATTCTTTCCAGTTGCTGTTGTGTTTGTGTGTTTTTTCCTTCCTTGTCTTCTAATTCGCTGTTGCGGTTCTCAGCCTCTTCTAGTCTATTGTTTAAGCCTTCTATTTTGTTCTTTATTGCAGCTACGTCATTTTTCCTCTCCTCTTGGTTCCTTTTCATGTTAGCAACATTCTTATTCAGCTCCTTATAATTCTCATTGAGTTGTGTGTGTTTGTCATCCAGCCATTTAAACATCCTTATAACCATTACTCTGAATTCTTTCTCTGTTAAGCTGCTAACCTCAATTTCATTTAAGTCCCTTTCTGGTGATTCCTCTTTTTCTTTCCTTTAGGGATTGCTTTTTTTGTCTTCCTGTAATGTTGTAATTGTAGATCCAATTGCTTTGCTACCGAGGTTCTTTTGAGGGGATGGTGCTACTGGTGTAATCTCTCAGTTCTCCTAGGCTTGCTAATCTAGTGTAGCTCCTTACTTGAGCTATTTGGGTTGTCTTGCTATAGGCCTGTGAGCTTGAGAGGCACAAATGCAGTGTCTAGAAGTCAACAACTCTGGAGGGGAGTGTCCCAATTTTCACTGTCTTGCACCCTTAATTGAAATCATGTGTGCCCAGCAGGGACTCACAGTGGCACCCAGGAACCATCTGTTGTGATGATGGGGACTCAGGGACCCTGCACTCTGGAAAGGTGTGACTGTAACGTCCAGAGTTCTGAGTCTGTGGGTTGGGTAGACTCAGCTTGTAGTGCTGTACCTGTGGTGGATAGGCGCTCACTCTGTGGCAGCCCACAGGGGCACCCACAGTGGTACGTTTGCCTGTGAGGCACACTGAAGCAATCTGCAGGGCCCTGGCAGTGTAGCCGCATAATTGAAGTGCCTTCGGACAGGTATCCAGGATGAGTCAATTCAGAATTTCTACTGCTGGGGGGTAGTGCGCTCCTGTTTGTGCAAGATCACTCCCAGGGAGAGCTCACAGTGGCTTCCATGAACACCCTGTTGGTAGATAGGTTCAGGGTGCCTGCCTGTTGGAAATTTGCATCTGTGGAGGTGCATTTGCTGGCACAGAGCTCTGACACACTCTGAGAGGTCCTGGCACTGAAGTTGAGCAGCTGGTGTGAATATGGGAAGTTATTCAAGAACGCACTGTGGGTAGATGGGCTCAGGGTTCTTACTTTTTGGAAATGTGCGCGAGTGGAGGTGCCTTTGCCTGTGCAGAGCTCTGGCACACTCTCAGGGGCCTTGGCGCTGGAGTTGCACAGCTGGGGTGTCCATGGGCAGCTATTCAGGAAGAGGAAGGTCAGAATTTCTATTTCAGGGTTGCACACCCTGGTCTGTACAAAATCACACACGCAGGGGCTCCCAGGCGCCGCCTACGGAGTGGTGTGCCCTGGATGTCTGCGTATGCTGGAAACATACGAATGTTTTGTCTGGAGTTCTGTCTTTGGGAAAGAGGAGGTTGTGCTTACTGCTGCTGAGCCATGCACCTTTGGAGGTGGAGGTCCTAGGGTCCAGGGTCTGCGGTTGGGACACCAACTCCAGGATTTTAGCTGGAGTGGCTACTGGGATGCAGGGCAGTTCTAAGGCCTGTCTGGTTGGTGGTCCTGATGAGTTCCTTAAAAAGGCCATTCTCCCCTTCAAGATGGTGTGGGCTCCATGCTGGAGTATCACAGTCCGGGAGTGCCCACAGCAGTGGTAGTCTCCCCTTGTCGAAGAAAGCCTGGTCTGCCAGTCCCTGCTGCTCCTACTGGGCTTTAACTGTCCTTTTCCCACTCACACACACCACACACATCCACACACTCTCCTTTCATACCCTCAGTCATTCACTTCCTCTCCCTCCCCTCCATCCTGCCAGCCTCCATCTCTCAACCAGCAAATTAGACTTTTATTATATAGGAATAACGGCCCAGTACACAAAATTCATGCACTGGGAGGGGGTTACCTCTCAGCCCAGCCTGCAACCTCTCCAATCTGGAACTCTTGGGGGGATGTCTAGCTGCCAGTTTAGGCCCAATCCTACAGGCAATTGAACATCCCTCTCACAATCTGCAACTGCTGGCTCCCAACCACTCGCTTGCCTGCCTGATTGCCCTTACCGCTTCTGGCTGCCAACCTGATCACCCCCTAACCATTCCTTTGCAGGCCTGGTTGCCCCCAACTGCCCTCTCCTGCAGGCCTGGTCGCATCCAACTGCCCTCCCCTGCTAACCTGGCCGACCCCAACTGCCCTCCCCTCCTGGCCTTATCTCCCACAACTGCCCTCCCTGCCCGCCCTCTTGTATGAGGGTGTGATGGTATATTTGCATATTACCTCTTTATTATATAGGATGGTAATTATGTTATCTTGGACACACAATTAACAGTGAGATATGTTTGAAATTGAGAATAACCCTACAGGCAAGTAAGGCAGTCCTTGGGTTATATCAGACTCCATGTACATCATTTCTTGGTTACATTGCCGTTTCCCATTTATTTGTAAAAATAAAGTTCCATCATTTCGACGTATGTACATATTTGCTTTATGTTTTTTTATTATTTATTTACCACAAGTAAAGGTCAGGAATTATTATTTTTCTTTTAAAATGTTTTTAATCATTTCATTTCATTACTGCTGTGTATGTGCTCCATGTGAGTGATGTAGGTGCTTATGTAGGTGGATTCCGATCTATGGTGAAAATCACGCTACGTCACACTATAGGAACGAATCTCCTACGTAACCCAAGGACCTACTGTACTTTAATTCCAATACATAGCTAATGAATTTGGCAAACTTACCCTGAGATCCATTTTATTCCATGGCTGTTTTTGTAAATTAACACTGTATATTTTTGATTTCCTTACAGCTCGCACATAAGCTTCATGTCCTTGCCTAAAATAGATGAGCTAAGACAAAGAACATGACATATTAAACAGCAGTGTCTTATTTACAACTCTATACATTAATAACATATATTCCTACAAATGTCTTGTTTACACAAACATAATTATAATTTTGAAAAATATGTACAATAAATGCACCTACCACCATCAAATAATAAATAATGTTCACTGAGTACTCCTGCCTGTGTAGCCCAAGTACTACATAATAAAAACTGCACACAGTCCCTTTCCCCCAGCAGCTTCATAAATCTCCGAAGAAACAGACTTGACAAATGTACATAAAACCCCTACCTTATTTTTAAATGTTTAATATTTATTCATATTTTATTTAATAATTTAAAGCATTATACTGTACTTCAAATTGTGACAATCTAAGTTTTAACATTTTAATAGTCAGCCTACATTTGAGAGACAGAGAGAGATGTGCTACTAAATAGCAATTTCCAGAAATTTTTTCATTTTTCTTTTACAAGAATCAACATCAGAACTGTCATTTTATAGAAGGAAAATGAATCCAACTGCTTGGTAAGACCCTTCACATCATAAGACAACATTCACTATGATATTCTAATTCATTAAATACATATCTTTCTCATAATAATTTTAAGGACGTGGTAAAATAGAACATAAAAAAATCATACTATGATTTTTCTAAACTACACTAATACACTCTACCAATCAAAAATGTTTAAGTCAGAATTTCTAACAGCTAAAAACATAAGTAGAAAACTAAAAATATTTAAATATTAGTATGTAAATATAACTACAGGGGTTAAAAAGGGGTAAAAAGTCAATATTAAGGTACATTTTCCAGATATCCTTTTTTTATGTATTTATTCCTATACTCAACAAATAGCAGTAGTCTCATAAGATTATAGTCTGTACAGATCCTTATCTTGTTCTATAAAGTCCTCTAAATTATCCCTCTTAAGCCTCCATAATGCAGGCAATATATATAAGAAATGCCTCCCAAAAAGCTCATTAAGTTTTTTTTTTAATGCAGCATTAAACAAAGTACATTCTACTAAAATAACCACACAAACAAGCATTGCTCAAAAATCTAAGTTAGAAGATACACTTACGAAAAATACATTTTAATAATATCAAGATAATCAGCAAGCCATTGCTTATTCATAAAACTATTTGACAGCTATCTCTGGTACACATATCAATAATAGGAAATCATAGGAAGGTTTAATGAAATTTTTAGAAACATATGTAAGGTTTTGTTCCTTCTTTTATTACAATGAAAATATTACATTCTTAATATTAGTCTTAAATTGAAAACTGTGTATAAGCATTTAATCACTCAAAAATGATTAGTCAATATCAGATTATACAACTAGAGCTCATATATTACAATGTTACCATAATTTTCATAAGAAAATGAAAAAAACATTTTCATCATACAGAATTTAATTCAATTTTTGATGACCAAACCACAACTATGGCTATATTATTCAATCATAGGCTTGGCAAGAAGGCCCGTTTGTGAAGTGACATCCTCCTAATCATCAAAATGGAGTTAATTATTCTCTAGTATAATTTCTATCAGAAGCATGGGCTTCTTTAAAAACAATATCAGAATTTAAATTAGGACTAAAAATTCCACTATAATTATGCTAAGTGGCAATTAAAATAAAAATAGACAATTATTTTCATGATGTCAGAAGTCAATCAATTTATCTTAATGTTCACAGGTCCTACAAAGAATACAAAGATTAAGATTCAGTCACTGTGCACAAGAAATGTATAATTGAACAGAGCAACTAAGACAGTGTACATATAACTATAATAGAATTGAAAATATAAATGCCCAAAGACTGATTAAAGTGAGAGTTCTAGAGGTTCTAAATGAAAAGGGTTATATAACAGGTAACAATTACCTCATCTCCCATTTGTGGGACAAATGGAGATCTTCGTGGAATAGTATCCAAGATCCACTGAGGGGCAAACCATTCTTCATTGGGCTCCCCTGCCATAGAAACCAGCCCTCCTTTCTAAAATATAGTTCACAAATATATAAGCAATAAATGTAGAACAGCAGTATAAAAATTATAAGTAGAGAATGTTAAGAACATTAGTTGATAACAAAAACTAAAATATATACATTTTAAACATTTTCCTTTACTAATTAATCATGCATAACTTGTATGCCTATAAAATAATTGAGTTATTAATATGCTGCAAAATTTTGTCCAAAAAAAATGAGACACTATATAGCAGTAGTTAGCAAACTGCGGCTCGCGAGCCGCAGTTTGCTGCTTCGTTGACTAATGAGTTTGCCAACCACTGGGATAGGGGCTTAATCACAAGGAACAACCACAGCCTATAATTATTGGAATTGGGAACCTAGGTCAGTGGTCAGCAAACTCATTAGTCAACAGAGCAGCAAACCGCAGCTCATGAGCTGCATCTGGCTCGTGAGCTGCAGTTTGCTGACCACTGCTATATAGTATCTAAAAACCAAATTTTACAAGTCTCTAGAATACCACATGAATTCAAATATATCACAATAACTTTTTATCAATAAAATAGTTATAATCAAAAAGCTAAGTCTATCTACTAAAGGAACAGGCTATAAAATAGGTACATTTTAAATTAATGTTAAAAGAACTACATGGATTAAGTTTATATATCATTCAAATAAAATTATAATGGGAAAGAGAAACCATCATTGAAATAAAATCCTTCCTATAAAATAAAAAGCTAATATGCAAATTGACTGAAAGTGAAACAGCTGATCACTATGATGCACACTGACCACCAGAGGGCAGACCTTCAATGCAGGAGCTTCCTCCTGATGGTCAGTGCGCTCCCACAGGGGGAGTGCTGCTCAACCAGAAGCTGGGCCCACAGGTGATGAGCGCAGCTGTGGTGAAAGGAGCCTACCGCGCCTCCATGGCAGTCAGACATCACCCAAGGGTTTCCCAGACTGTGAGAAAGCACAGGCCCAGCTGAGGGACCCTCTTGCACCCCCCACAGTGCACAAATTTTGTGCAACAGGCCTTAAGTAAAACTATATAAAAAATCAAAGAGCTCTGGCCAGTGTAGCTCAGTTGGTTGGGTGTCATCCTGTGCCAGTTTGATTCCTGGTAAGGGCACATGTCTGGGTTGCAGCTTCAATCCCTCGTAGAGAATATAGGAGGCAGCCAATAGATGTCGATGTCTCTCTCTCTCTCTCTCTCTCTCTCTCTCTCTCTCTCTCTCTCGCCCACTCTCTCTCTCTCTCGGTTTCTCTCTCCTTTTCCCTTCCTCTCTCTCCAAGAATCAATTAAAAGTCTTTAAAAAATTGAAGAGCCCTCTAAAACTTATCATACCTTTTCATTTCACAAGTCAAAAATGCATAGAAAAAACAATGACTGGTGCCTTGGCTCAGTTATTGAGTGTTGACCTGTGAGCCAGGAAGTCATGATTTGATTCCCAATCAGGGTACATGCTTGGGTTGTGGGTCAATACCCAGTGTGGGGTGTGCAGGAGGCAGCAGATCAATGATTCTCTCTTATCATGATGTTTCTATCTCTCTTTCCCTCTCCGTTCCTCTCTGAAATCAATAAAAATATACTTAGAAAAAGAATAACACTATAGTGGCCTATTATTTAAAACTTCATTACATTTTAACAATTGTGTATGTTTTAATTTAATAACAATTCAAATAATAATGAGGATATTTTAGGCCTCTACTATTGATAACAGAAAATTTTTTAAAAATTCTATTTTAAACCCATTTAAAATCATTTTCCTTAGTTTCTCAGGAATATTTTCTTTACAGAAAAGTCAAGTGTTAATGTTAAATAGTCCAATACTAAAGGTGAAAAAAAACACACAACAAAACCCTGTAAACTTACAAACCTTCTTTCTAGTCTGTTTAGGTTTCTTTTGCCTCTCTTCTAGTGACTTCACATTCTCCTCTTCAGAGCTGCTGCATATTTTCCGTGTTGCCTGTCTAGTTTGTCTTTTTGGAGGTTGCAAATTTATTCCAGCATCTGCTGTCCAGTCAGAATATTCACTTGATGAATCACTGTTAAGTAAATCAAAATTGTGAATAAGCCTAAAAAAAAAGGTTTGCCTCATAATTGAAAGATAATCATTTCATAATCAAACAGCATTATAAATGGCATAGTTTGATTCTATTCTAACTGAAGAGGGGAAAAAAAGCATATTAATATAGAATTTTGATTGTAGTACCCAAGTGATTTTAGTGAAATACTTCTTGTATAAAGTATAATGCTTAGTTTCCCATAAAAGAATTGAAAATTAAAGTCCAAGTCACAAAAACTGCTTTGAATAAAGATGCTTCTTTTTGCTAGAAATAGTTAAAAATAGTTGTTTTAAAACTGAAATAAATACATAAAGCCTACCAAGATGTAGAATATTGGATTTACAAAGGGCCTTATTTTTCAGATGAGGGAACAAAAGCTCAAAAAGATATTGACAGAGCCAGAATAAAACAGCAGATCTCTGTCCTTCAAGGGCAGTACTGTACTCTTTCTACTATAAAATGATATTTTAACTCTAGTCCTACCAAATTCCTATAAGAAATAATTAATTACACGATGAAATCATCAAATAATTTTGACCAAATCAAAACCACTAAAACTACCTGGAAGAACTTTCACTTTGCCATTCAATGACAGGATCCTCTATAGAAGCATCACTTGTGCCAACTGTTTCATCCTCCTGAAACAAAGAGCCAGCAATTGAGATATATGATTTTCACATAGCATATTGTTCATTAGCACACACTATTTGTTTTATAACAATTTTTGTTTCCTCCAAAATGTTCTAGTTAATAATGTACATTATTATGTACATAATCAAAGTAGAAGGAATAGATAACCCATGTGTACACAATCTCTAATTTAGATAATAACTCATTGCCTATCATGTTTTATCTATATCCTCAACAACTGCCTCAGATCCCAGAAATTATTTTAAACTGAATCTGGACCAAGATAGAATTTTAACTATAAATATTTATTAAGCTAGGGATTCTTTGCCCTAATCAGTTTGGCTCAGTGGATAGAGCGTCGGCCTGTGGACTGAAAGGTCCCAGGTTCGATTCCGGGCAAGGGCATGTACCTTCATTGTGGGCACATCCCCACTAGGAGGTTGCACGTGCAGGAGGCAGCTGATCGATGTTTCTCTCTCAGTGATATTTCTAACTCTCTATCCCTTTCCCTTCCTCTCTGAAAAAAATCAATGAAATATATTTTACAAAAAGATAGGGATTCTTTTTAAAAACACAAGCACAATACTATTATAGCATTAAAAGGCAACATCAATTACTTTGTACATGGTCATCTTTTGAGATCACGATTTTCATGGGTGGGACTGAGAGGGACATCATTGATAACGGTGAAAAATTTGTAAGTGGTGAGAGAAGAATGAGGTTCCATACATTGCCAATGCATAATTAAACCTTCATTATTTCCTTAATAACTACAGTCAAGAGCATAAAAAGGAAAGGAATGGAGAAGAGAACAGTATGAAGCCAAGAATTACTATACTCTATTCCATGAATAAGGTAGGTTTGAGAAAAATCACTACTCACTAATGTTCATAATCAGTGAAGTTACAATAAGAGAATATGTGTACATTCATCTGATTCTAGGACTTTATATAAGTAGTATTCACTATTTGTATTCCACTTCTTTCCATTTCTAGGCAGATTTCATGTCACCTTTTTCTCATTTTCCCAAAGCCAAACTTTTACTTGCATGTTTGATACCCTCAACCAAGACAATATTTTAGGTTTAAGTCAAAAGAGATAGCTAAAAGAATTTAATATAATCTTCAAATTTGATTATTAAATGCCTTATTAATAATTCTCTTCTAAGAAAATCATTAAAATAATTTTGTGTTAAAGAAATAATGACCCTTCAAAGTAAATCCAAAGTGATGATACTAACTAGAAAACAAAAAATTACATTGAGTAAGTAATATCAGATAGCTAACCTCTGAGGAGCTGTCTGAATCTTCCTGTACACCTGAACTTTGACACAGTGCTTGCGAATTATGCTCAATATTGGACCGTGTTTGGTAAGTATGCTGACGCTTACGTTGTGTCCTTCGTAGAGACCTTCCACAACTAGGCTGGTAGTCATTCTGTAAAACAGAATTAAAACACACTTTTTAAAAATGAAAGTCTCAGTGAACATACATTAACAGACATATAAAATGCAAATAAATTGGGGGGTGGTGGTGTGAGAATAAAGGTAAGGAATACAAATAAATACCCTAAAACAAAATCTAAGACCTAACTATATATACAAACCACCTTCCATTAATATTAATTGCTTTCCTATTTTGAAAACTTTGTGAACAAATTAAACACAGTGCTTAAAGTCCGGGCTGCAAAAGTTTACCTAATCAGAATTGGGAATTTACATATCATTATATTAGTCACAATTTATTACAGGATGACACAAAGAATCTATGTCATAGCTATCCTATCTAAGAACAGAGAAACAGGCAAATTGACCATCACTCCGCTACACCCCCCAGCAAATCATAGCGAGTATGCCAATTAACCCAACTAAGATGGTGGTGTCCATGGAGCTAGAGCTAGCAAGAGGCTTGGGTTGCCCCCGGTGATGGAGGAAGCCAAGCTTCCCACCTGCCCTGGCCTCTGCTCAAGGCTAAAAGTTTCAATTATAGAAGATAAATAAATCCCAACAAAGATGGCAGTGGCCATGGAGCTGGACTGAGTAGGAGGCTTGGGTTACTCCTTGCGATGGAGGTAGCCAAACTTCCTGTCCACCCTGGCCGGCCCTGGTCTCCACTTAAGGTGGAGCTGAGAGCTTGGGTTGTCTGGGACAACCCAGACTGCCAGCTGGCCCTGGCCTCCGCTCAAGGCTATAAAGTTTCAATTATAGAAGACAAATAAATTCCAGATATCTGCTTTCAGCTGGCCCTGGTCTCCACTTGGGATGCTGGGAGGGCATGGCTGATCTGCAAACCACCACAGGACCCTCACCCAGGACACCCCACATCCCAAGGGAACTCCCATCCTGATCTGGGACACCCTTCAGGGCAAACGAGTTGGCCCCCACCCATGCACCAGGCCTCTATCCTATTTAATAAGAGTAATATGCAAATTGACTGTCATTCCAACACAAGATGACTGCCCCCATGTGGTCAGAGATGGCTGCCCTCATGTGGACACAAGATGGCCACCACAAGATGGCCAGCAGGGGAATGCAGTTGGGAGGGAAGAGGCTTGCAAGGGAGGTCAGTTGGGGGCGATCAAGCCTGCAGGGGAGGGCAGTTTGGGGAGACCTAGGCCTGCAGGGGAGGCCAGTTAGGGACAAATGGGCTGACAGGGGAGCAGTTAGGCATCAATCCTACTAGGATTAGGCCTTAATGGGCAGTCGGACATCCCTCGAGGGGTCCCTGATTGGAGAGGGTGCAGGCTGGGCTGAGAGACACCCCTCCCCAGTGCATGAATTTTGTGCACCAGGCCTCTAGTGTATATGTAAGTCTTAATATAATATGTACTGCTTTAGTTCTATAAAAACACATTTAGTAAACAGTTCAAAATAAAGAATTTTTAACAGCCAAAATGTAACATGACAACTATTTTATTCTAATCTTTACAAATATAAAATATTAGAGGCCCGTTGCACAAATATTCGTGCAATAGGCCTTCCATCCCCTGGCTGTCAGGACCAGTTTTCCTCTGGCACCCAAGGCCAGGCCTTCGTTCCGGCCACAGCGGAGAAGCCAAGCCTCTTAAGTCTTTAGTCACCTTCAGTCATCTTCTGTCTTTGCTTGGGCCGGAGCCTGCAGTCTTTGTTCCGTGCCTGCATATGCAAATCAACCCACCATCGTTGTTGGGTTAATTTGCATAGACACTCCTAATTGGCTGATGGGTATCATGGAGGTACAGACAATTTGCATATTTCTCTTTTATTAGTGTAGATTACTGATATTCCATGTCAAAGCTACAGCCCTACTGTCATCAGGAGTAAATAAGTTTAAAAGTCTTATCAGTATAAAAGAGCCAGTTTCTTACATTTAAGCATTTCTCATCCTATTTAATAAAAGAGCAACATGCAAATTGACCACACCCACAAGCCATGACCATCAGGGGAATGTAAACCAAGATGGTAGTTAATTTGCATATACAAGCAGAGAGGGGATACTAAAGACAGTGTAGAAGGTAGCAAAGCACTACAGAAAGAAGCAAAGCTGTGGAGAAGCAAGCAAGCAGGGCAGTGGAGAAGGGAGGGAAGCAGACAGGACGGGGGAGAAGGGAGGGAGCGAGGCATAGGGGATGGGAGGGAACGAGGCAGTGGAGATGGGAGGGAGCGAGGCAGGAGAGATGGGAGGGAGTGGGGCAGAGAGACAGAAGAGACGGAAGTGAGCCAGAGGAGATGGGAGGGAGCGAGGCAGCAGAGAAGGGAGCGAGGCAGCAGAGATGGGAGGGAATGAGGTAGCAGAGAAGAGAGCGAGGCAGCGAAGATGGGAGGGAGCAAGACAGCGGAGATGGGAGGGAGCAAGGCAGAGGAGACAGGAGGGAGCAAGGCAGTGGAGAAGGGAGGGAGCATTGCTCAGGCTGTAGGAAGCCCTATTCTTGCAGGAATCTTCCTGCAACAGGCATCTAGTTTTCTATAAATAAAAATGTTTTTTAGTCCCAACTATACTATTAGTATCAGACAACTCTGATGTTTGACAAATCAGTTTAGTAATAAAAAAGAATATAAATCAGCTGAAACCAGTTTGGTTCAGTGGATAGAGCATTGGCCTGCAGACTGGGGGGTCCCAGGTTTGATTCCTGTCAAGGGCATGTACCTTGGTTGCAGGCACATCCCCGGTGGTGGGTGTGCAGGAAGCAGCAGATCGATGTTTTTCTCTCATCGATGTTTCTAGCTTTCTGTCCCTCTCCCTTCCTCTCTATAAAAAATCAATATTATATATTTAAAAAAGAATATAAATCATAGATATGAGTCCTGCCAAATCTCTAAGAAAATAATCTTATCGGAGAACATCAAATAAGCTAACAAAATCTCAACAGAAAGGAAGAAATTGTGCAGCAAAATGATCTAAGACTATTTAGAGATATTCTTTTAAAAAATATTTTTATTGATTTTAGATTGAGAGAAGAAGGGAGAGGGAGAGAGAAACATCAATTGGCTACCTCCTGCATGCCCCCCCCCATTGCAGATTGAGCCCCAACCAGGAATCAAACTGGTGACCTCCATCCAGGTGCATGGGATGATGCTCAACCAACTAAGCCAGAGCTAGAAATAACCTTATAATAGTTAAATAAAACCATGTTTATCAATACAGAAAAAATAACACATTTAAAATTCACTGTCCATTGATTATATTTCTTTAATAAAATTAGAATCATCCTAGACTTCCAGAAACTACAATACTCTTTAGTAGTCATGGTTACATCCAGGAAGAAAACTGTTCTTCTTATGTCACTAGTTCGTTTGCCTCAGGGTTCTAGTAAGGAGCTTACCTAATAGAGTTCAGGAATTCTACTCCCTGTTTTGCAGTTTTTACTGAGAATATAAATTTTCCCAATGTATAGATCATATTTTACCACTGTTTGATTAGGTAGCACAAGAGTATGCATAGGGAAGGAGTTAGCAAACTTTTCTGCAAAGGCCCAGAGTATAAATATTTTTTGGCTTTGCGGGTCATATGATTTCTGTTACAATTACTCGAATTTGTATAATATGAAAACAGCTATAGACAATATACAGTATTAAAGAAATAGTGTGTCTGGGTTCCAAAAACACTTTAAGAAGAATAGGCAATAGAGAAGATTTAGCCCATGGACTAAATACCATACAAAAATGGTATTTTAATACAAATAGCCTATACCTACAATGATTATATGCCCTAGATTTGGGGGCACAGTCTTGACTTTGTATAACTTTATCCTTATTAATAACTATGTATCTCAATTTGGGGTTCAAAAAAATTAGGTTCCCTATATACATACACCTATCAAAACAGTCCCTTAATACATAACTGCATCTTTCAAAAGCCTAGTGGTATCTGCAAATACTTGCAAATAGTGTGTCCCAAAGTATTGTCAAACTAAACTCACACTTTGGGTAGCATAAGATGGCTTTTTCTTCTTTTCAACTGTATAGAGACTGATTTCTATGTCACCTTTCGCAGTTCTACATTCTTCCTGAACCCTGATTAAAAAAAAAAAAAATCAAAGGTCAAAATAACAGAAAAGCATCAAAAGCAAACCGATGGTTTAAAAGTAAGATAAAAATATTTCAACATGTTAATTTTGCTATTTTAACCATTTTATATGTACAATTCAGTAGTACTAACAAAATTTACAATATTCTGTAATCATCACCACTATTTCCAAGTCTTTTTCATCACTCCAAATCTAAACTTTGTAACCATTAATAACTCTCTATTTTTCCTTTCAACTGCCTGCTAAACTCTAATGTACTTTATGTATATACAAATTTGCCTATTCTAGGTATTTCATATAAGTTGAATAATATGATATTTGTCCTGTTATGTCTGGCTTATTTCACTTAGCTTAATGTCTTCAATGTTGTAGCAGGATATCAGAACTTCATTCATTTTTATGGCTGAATAATATTCTACTGTGTGTATGTATTATATTTTGCTTATCCATTCATCTGTTAATAGACACTTGAGTTATTTCTACCATTCAGTTATTGGGAATAAATGTGGGTAAGAACACTAGCATATGGTATCTATTTCAGACCCTGCTTTCAATTCTTATTTTAACATTTTGAGCAAAGAATATTTCAAACTGCTCTATTGCCAGAGGGTGGCATTCAGTTCATAAATTAGCTATGTCTCCTTTTTTTCTTATTACTACCGAAGGAAGAAAAGGCAGTATCAATTTAATTTTCCCACTTGTTGGCTAAGTTGCTGAAAGGCTTGGTTAGGGAGCTAACATGATTAAAATAAATTTTATATGATCTCTATCACTGTCCTTTCTCTTTTATAAATCTATTCCCAGTTACTGTAGATTATTTGGCATTGATATTATAGCAAATGTTAGGGTTCACATAAAGCAGGGGTGAGGAACGTCTGGCCCCTGAAATCATTTGGTCTGGCTCTGTCAAGGCATTTAGAGTGAGATAACTAAACGTTTGACCAAATATAGCAGACTAATTTATTTTAATATATTTTATTGATTTTTCACAGTGAGGAAGGGAGAGGGATAGAAAGTCAGAAACATCGATGGGAGAGAAACATCGATCAGCTGCCTCATACACACCTCCAAATAGGGATGTGCCCGCAGCCAAGGTACATGCCCTTGACCGGAATCGAACCTGGGACCTTTCAGTCCGCAGGCCGACGCTCTATCCACTGAGCCAAACCGGGTCGGCTAGTAGAATAATTTTTAAGTGGATAATTTTGTATGGCTCTTGAGTGATGTTATAAATATCCAAATGACTGTTGGCAGAAAAAGGGTTCCCCAACCCTGACATAAAGGATAGAGATACATTTTTGGTGAAAAATTTTTATGCTGCCCAGCTGGTATGGCTCAGAGGTTGAGCCACCAGGAGGTCATGATTTGATTCCCAGTCAGGGCACATGCCCTTGTTGTGGGTTCAATCCCCATAGGCAGCATGCAGGAGACAGCCAATCCATGATTGTCATCATTGATGTTTTTCTCTTCCTCACTCTTCCTCTCTGAAATCAATAAAAAATATATTTAAAAAAATTTTTTTTGCAAATCGGTGAAGCCACTGCAGAAAACAGTTTAAAGTTTCAATCAATCAATCAATCAATCAATGGGACTTCCTTTGACCCAGGGTTCCTACTTCTAGGAATATACCTTAAGAAGCCTAAAACACCAGTCAGAAAGAATATATGCACCCCTATGTTCATAGCAGCCTTATTTACAATATCTAAGAACTGGAAACAGCCTCAGTGCCCATCAGTAGATGAGTGGGGTAAAAAAGCTTTGGTACATTTATACAATGGAATGTTTCTCAGCTGTAAAAAAAAGAACGAAATCTTACCTTTGGCAACAATATGGATAGACTTGTAAATTATTATGCTAAGTGAAATAAGCCAGTCAGAGAAAGACAAGTACCATAGGATTTCACTTGCATGTGGAATTCTAATGAATATAAAGGATAGAGATTCTAAGTTTAAAATTGATCCTAACAAAATCCTTTCATACTCCAAGTAAGTTAACTTAAATAACACTTAAATAGCACTGGAATCTACTATATATCTATATTGCACTCCCAAACTGTTCCAGTTGATAGCCTTCAAGGAACCACTGTTAAAATTTAGATGCATATAGCACTGACATACTAGGTGTACCAATTAGTAATGCGGATTTTGTAATCAAAGAAAACATGATAATTTCAAGAGAAACATCAAAATTGCTTTATTCAAAGTAATGTCCATCAGTAGCTACACATTTCCCCCATCTTTCAGATAATTTGTGGATATCATCCTAATAGAACTTTTCTTGTTTTGAGGCAAACCATTCAGAGACCTAATTTTCCACTTCTTCCTACGTGTTGAAGTGCTGCTCAGAAAGTATGTGTGCCATCAATCAGAACAAGTAATCTGGAGGAGCAAGATCTGATGAATATGGCGGTTGGGTTAATACTTCTCAGGCAAGATCTTTTAATGTATCTCTAATTGGTTTTGAAGTGTGTGATACTGCATCATCATGAAGCAAAATTACATTGTCTTGTCTTCTGGCCCATTCTGGTCATTTTAGGATCAAAGCGTGGTTCAAGTTGATTATTTGTTTCATGTAGTCATCAGTATTAATGGTTTCACCTGGTTTTAGAAGCTCATAATACACTACACCTTCCTGATCCCACCAAAAGCAGACCATTGTCTTCTTTCCAAAGTGATTTGGCCTTGCAGTTGATGTTTATGGGATTCTCAAAATAAATCCACTTTTCATTGCCAGTCACAAATTTGATGCAAAAAAGGCTTTCTTTCATGCCACGGAAGCAACATTTTACTGATGACGTCGGTTTTCCATTTGTCTTTCATTCAGTTAATCCTGCACCCATTTTCCTTCCTTTAAAATCTTTCCCCATTGCTTGTAAACGATCAGAAATTGTTTGCTGAGCAATTTAATCTTTCTGCAAGTTTTTGAGTTTGACATGCATCTTTATCCAATAATGCTTGTAACTGTTGGTCTTCAAACTTTTTCGGTTGACCTGGATGTTCTTTGTCTTTCACATCGAAATCATCACTTTTAAAGCATTTAAATCAGTGTTCACAAGTATCTTGAGATGGAGCATGTTCACCATAAGCTTTCCGAAGAATTCAGCAGCACTTTTCTTCAAAATAAAGTAATGAATTAAAACTTCCCACAAATGCTCTTTTTTGGCACAAAATTTGACATTTTTAAGCATAAAAATATCTATGATGTTAACACCTTCAACAAACTTGACATACGAAGTTTTGAAGCTTGCTGTCAATACAACAAAACAGCATACATATCAAATCACATATATATCAACATGTGGGTAAACTCCATTTATTTTAAAAAAAATCCGCATTATTAACCGCCACACCTAGTCTTTATCCACATAGCCTCATGTTTTTACTTTATATTATGTGTATTCTTATCTTCTAATCTATACTAAAAACATATGGAAGACAAAGATCTTAATTTTCATTTTTCAATATTTAACACAAAGCTAAGAAAATTGAAGATAATCATTAAATTGTTATGGAATAAACTAACTAAAATAAAGTGAAAAAACTAATGCAAAACTTAGTGGATTTAAAAAATACTTTAGTTATTGGACTAACAGAGAACATTTTGATTTACTTACAAAAAACAAATCTCTCAATTTTCTTATGAATGTTACCTTATTGACTCACCTACTAACCCCATGATTTAGTTCATTTACCACGACTCTTCTGCTCCATGCCATGAGATCTCGTTCAGTGGCCATCTGGCTACGAAGAGCATTATTATGCATTTGTCGGACACCTTCAATTTGACCATTACGTCGGAGCCCAATATTCGGAGAAGATATGTCTATATTTGGACTTCTCAGAGCTAAAACAAAAACAAAGATACCCCTTTCTGAGAAAGGCACTAAACTTTTCCAGATCAGAGTTCTAAATAAAATAGGAAATTCAAAGTAATGGTATTAGACAACATTAATATCCCATAGTTCTACATTTTCTATACATCCCCTTGATGGCTTTTATTAGTATTATGAATAAAGCCAGCACTAAATAAATTTTTAAAGTTTCCATAGCCCTTTCAAATTTTTTCAAAACAATTTTATATCTCTTATCTACTAACTGCTCAGTAAATACAAAAAAGTATATTTATAGCATGACTCAGTAGATTAAAAAATGTCTATTAGTACTAGCTCAGAAAGCAGCTTTTAAAATTTAAATTCTATCTTTATTTAGTCCATCAAAGGAACTCAGAATAAAGCTTCAACAAGGCTTTCAAAATTAGTAAGAGAAAAAGTATAAATTGGAAAATAATTTAATATTCAAAATTTCATTTTCAAAATTGATAAGCAAAAAAAGAGGGAAAATTATATTTTTCTTTTTAATCCTCTAGAAAGGTCCCTATTAATTTATTTTGTTGTATCTGCAAATAAATAAAAAAATGGAAACTGAAAATCAACCTAAAATAAGCATCAGAGAACACTCAAAACAAAGGAACATTGCAAATAAAACTAGACAGGATACCTTTGGCATTTTAAATCTGTTCAAAGAAACCTAATACACTTTTCTTCTTATTAGCAGTTTCAGTTACCCAGGGTTAACTGAGGCCTGAAAATTCTAAATAGAAAATTCCAGAAATAAATAACTCATAAGTTTTGAATTACACTCCATTCTGCAGAGTGTGGTGAAATCTTGAACTGTCCCACTCTGTCCCCATGGGAGAGGAATCATCACTTTGTCCAAAGTATCCATAATGAATATGCTCCCTACCAGTCACTGAGTTTTCAGTTATGAGGGAGCTTAGTTATCAGAGAGATCAGTTATCAGAGAGAGAGATATATATCACAATAATGTTAATTTTATTATGCTATCCTATCTAGTAATATGCTATCCTATCTAGTAATTATGCTATCCTATCTAATAAAATGCAAATTGACCATACCTCCTATTAAGCCACGCCTACCAGCCAATCAGGAGCAAATTATGCAATTAATCCTAACCAAGATGGCTGCTGTCATGGAGAGCAGGAGGGAGGCTTGGGTTTCCCCGGCAATGGAGGAAGTCAAGCTTTCCCTTTGCCCTTGCCAGATTAGGCCTCCACTCAATGCTACAAAGTTTCAATTATAGAAGATACATAATCCCAACAGAAATGGCAGCAACCACGGAGCTGAGAGAGAAGAGGCTAGGGTTGCCAGGGTGATGGAGGAAGCCAAACTTCTGCAGCCCTAGTCTAGGCCTCCACTCTAGGCTACAAAGTTACAAACAGAAATGGCTGTTGCCACAGAGTAAGCAGAAGGCTTGGCTCCACTCCAGGCTACAAAGTTTCAATTGTAAAACACAAATTAATGCCAGATCCCAAGGCCTCCACTTGGGTCGCTGGGTGGCATGACTGGCCTGCAAACCACCATAGGCACCTTGCCCAGGTGGCCCCACATCCCAAGGGAACCCTCACCCTGATCCAGGACAAACCAGCTGGCCCCCACCCATGCACAAGGACTCTATGCTATCTAATAAAAAAGAGTAATACACAGATTGACCATCACTCCAACACACAAGAGGGCTTCCCCCATGTGGTCAAGGATCCTGCCCCCATGTGGACACAAGATGACCACCACAAGATGGCAAGCAGGGGAGGGCAATGGGAAGTTCCAGGCCTACAAGGGAGGGCAGTTGGGGGTGATCAAGCCTGCAGGGGAGGGCAGTTAGGGGTGACCAGGCCAGCAAAGGAGAAAAGTTAGGGGCAAAAAGGCTGGCAGGGGAGCAGTTAGACATCAATTAGGCTGGCAGGTAGTAGTTAGGGGGTGATCAGGCAGAAGGGGTTAGGGGCAATCAGGGAGGCAGGCAGGCGAGCAGTTTGGAGTTAGCACTCCTGGATTGTGAGAAGGATGTCTGACTGCCCATGTAGGCCCGATCCCAGTAGGATCGGGCCTACATGGGCAGTCAGACATCCCTCAAGGGGTCCCAGATTAGAGAGGATTCAGGCTGGGCTGAGGGACACCCCCCTGCTCCCCCACAAATTTTATGCATGGGGCCTCTAGTATTATTATAATTATTCTATGTTATTATTAGCTTTTGTTATTAATATCTTACTGTGCCTAATTTATGAATTAAAATTTATCATAGGTAGTACATATAGAGTTTGGTACTCTCTGCAGTTTCAGGCATCCACTGGGGATCTTGAAACCTATCCTAGGCAGACAAGGGGGTGGGGGTGGGGAGGAAGGAAATGAGGTCTCATACCCAGGTAGCAGATTTGATACCTGGTTGGGGCATATACAGGAGGCAACCAATCACTGTTTGTCACTCACCTCTCTCTCTCTCTCTCTCTCCTCTCGATCAATAATGAAAGCATATTATTCTGAAGAAGAAACCTGGGTCCCCCGAGATATGTGATCAGTACTGGGAGCCCACCAGCAGGCGAGGGGTCCCCAAGGCAGGTGCTGGACGTGGAGACCACGGGGGCATAGACTACAAAGGAGACAGAACTGAACCTCATATCACCCTGCTTGGCCCCAGAGGATGGCTGGTTAGCCAGAGACGGGTAAGATTCCTCAGAGAAGGAACAACCTAAGAGGCACAGTTGCAGAGGGGCCAACAGGAGAGGACTAAAGGTCAACAGAGGTGGGGCACAGACCCTTCCCCACAAAACTTGCAGGGGCCTGAAGTCTCAGCCCTTCTGAGGGAGGTCTTCTGCCCCCCCAACTGCTTCGCCTCCCACACACAGCTCAGATCGGGACCCAGGTTGCAGATAGAGACTCGGCCAGCAGTAGCTGCTCTATATCTAAATTCAGTCTAGTACCAGGAATGCTCAGGACCTACTCAAGAATGCAAATAATCCCTTCCACTAATATTTACAGGGTAAACTAAGATTTTTGATTTAGTATTAAAATTGAAAGTAAAATAGTAATCAAGTTTTCAGATTAATTTAAATTGGCCAAGTGAATACTCAAGAAAATTTAAGTGTACTGGACAAAAATCTGTGCCTAAAACATTAACTAAAATATCTATTAGTAGTTCATCTCACTGTAAAATTGCCTAACATCCAAAGAACCTAAAGCAGTCATATTTGTGTGCAAAAATTAAAACTTAAAATTACCAAGACTGCAATCTAAAATTTCCAAAAGCCCCCATTAATCAAAAAGAGGTGGGGGGAGATAGTAGGGTAATACCATGTAAGGAAAAATATCCTGTAAGTAAAATACACCTAGAAAATTCTTACTCCAGAAAAGTAACTTCCATTTGTAATGCCAACAGCAGGACACCCAGGAAAAACACATATGGTGTCAAAATAAGCCAAAGGAAAATCATTTGGGCAAAATAAAAAGAATCCCAAGTCTAATTTGCAGAGAGGATCCCTTTGTTAACTTTTGGTAGAGAATGTGTTTGTGTGTTTTTAGAGAACAACTCCAAGACCATGTGGGTTCCTGCGACAGTGAGGAACTGACGGGTCTGTTCCAGTCACAAGGACGGTCCAGAGATGGGGGACACTGACGATACCTTGCCATGCTAGCAGTCAGCAGCTGTGCATGGCTGCAGGTGGCCCAGGACCAAACCAGAGAGGATGGAACTTGCATTGCCACGATGTGTCCACCACCTGGATACCATTGCTGACATGTACACAAAAAGAACTATTTGACATTGAAACTGGGACTCAGAACAGTTGGACATTGAAACTGAGATTCAACAATTTTTTGTTCTTATAGATTTATTTCTAGTATGCAGAGGCAATATATTTTTGAAGAAAAGAAACAGGGGAGAGTGATTGATATAGAGGCAAGGAGGCATTGAACAGGCTGTCAAGCTACAGGGGGAAGGCTGGGGGGGGGGGGTTGGGGGTGAGTGCTGCAGGAGATCAACCGAAGGACTTGTATGCATGCATATGAGCATAACCAATGAATGAAAGACACTGGGGCGGGTGAGGGCAGGTGGGGACATGTGCTGGGGATAGGGGAGGCTGGGCGGAAGACAATGGGGGAAAAAAGGAAAACATATGTACTACTATTAAATCTAAGTTATACTGCAAAATGAAAGAAAATGAAATAAAATAAGATTGAACGTGAAAACAAAATTAAAAATAAGTATCTGGTACAAAACCAACAAGAAAAAAAACACACAAACCCCCTCCCCCAAATGTTGTTTTTATTTATAAACCTAAAATGTTTCTCACATGCAATTACTGTATATAAAATAATTAAAACACATTTATCATACCTTTTATACACACACACACACACACACACACACACACACACTTACCACCATTAGCAGAATATGATCTATTAACTGGAAAATGTGGGACATCTCCTTCGTTAATTAGTCTCAGATCTTGTTCTCTCTGTAGCTCCCTGATTATTCCATCAAGAATGCTCTCATCTTGGTCATTGGTTTGTTGCCCAATTACCTGTTCTACCACCTCACCATCACCTTAATGAGACCAAAGATAAAAGGCCACTATGTTACTTATGTTTTAGTATACCCTAAAGAGAGTAAAAAAAACTTAATATATAAATTTATAGATTTAAAAAAAGATGAAAATGAAAAGAAAGCATATATCAAACAAAATACTTTTAAAAGAACTTAAAAATTTTTTGGCATGTCAGCTTGACTTAACCAATATCCCAAAATTAAACAGTATGAGGGGTTTCTTATCTTAAAAATAATTATTAAATTTATTAATTTAAAGATGAATTATTTCTTGTTTGCCCTAAAAGTTGGAAGTAGAGGTTTGAATAAGGTTTTAACAAGTTCAAACATAGATAACAAAAATATTTTGCATCTTACTTTCCTGAGAATTTCCTTTCTGAAAGAAACCAAATGATGCTTGCCACTTTCAAATGTTCTCTTTTGATAATATCTCAATATATTGATGATTAGAAAAAATATTCTTATCATTCACTGAAACTCAATAATTACTTCTGAATAAAAACTTTATTTCTATGATCTTTTTCTTTCTCAACTACATCTTAGACCAGTTTTTCATCTTATCCTCTAGTCAGATTAAATGATATCTAATAAAGTAGCCAAGTGATCAGGTCTTACAGGAAAAATCATGTGTGATTAATTACAAATTTGTATTCAGATATTTTAATTTTATCTCCTACTTAATATTCTTATTTTTCCAACTCTTGTTTTAAAATTGCATATAATCAAAGTAATCATCAATATATGGTAACACCTTTTCATTGCTTTATAAGTTTTTACAATAAAGATCATAAAAATTGTGCAACATTTCACTCTATAAAGGTAAAGTCTAAATTTCCTAGTAAAAAGTCATTTGCAAGTCAATAACTCACTAGGTAATACATACATATAACAAAGATATGAAAGCATTGAGGTGTGGGGGTGGTGTGGAAGGGGCAGTATACACAACAGAAATATGCTAACCAGAAGAGCTGCTTTGATAGAGAAAAGTTTATTTCCATGTCTTATTCTATTATCCTCCCATTATGCATCACCACTGTTTCAATATCCTCGAAGATTGTTTATTATTTAGGCACTTACAATGCCCTCTTCCCAATACAACACTTTTTTTGCTTTTCAAACATGAGGACAGGTAAATAGCCACTTCCCAGCTTTTGGTTTTGAAATTTACTTTTCCTAGGTTCATTAACTATGAATTTTCAAATTAAAATACCAATACTATGAGCAGTGGAATTTCACCTATTATAAAAGCTTGATACATTAAAGTTAGCACAGGCAATCATTACTAGAAGTTAATGATATAAACAACATGATCACACATATTTTCAGGACATTAAGAAAGCAGGTCATTCTCTGTTTGAGCATATTCTTGTTTGCCCTAATCCATTTATCTGAGTCCAGGTGAAATAAGCAATGTAAAAGTACTCTGGAGCAAGGTAAAAAGTACTATGCAAATGAAACTTAATAAAGCTAAAATCCTATATAATAAAGAGCTAATGTGCAAATGATTGTCACACCATCACACAGTAACTTCTCAGACACTAAAAACTGGGGAGAGAGGTATGGCGACCAGCCAGGCACAAATGAGTCGTGAGACAGGCATAGGGACAGCCACACTGTGGCCCAGGAGAGGGACAAGCTGTCTGCCCCATGGTCCTGGGTGTCAGCAGTTGTGCCTGCGCCTGCAGGCCGGGCACCAGCGGCTGGGGATGAGGTCCGGGAGAGGGACAAGCTGTAGGCCCCATGATCCTAGGCGTCAGCAGCTGCGCCTGAGGCCCGGGAGAGGGATAAGCCGTCCACCCTGTGGTCCCAGGTGCCAGCACCTGTGGCCTAGGAGAAGGAAAAGCCACTCACCCTGCAGTCCCAGGTGTCAATGGCCGCAGCTGGGCCTGCAGCCCGGTAAAGGGACAAGCTGCCCTTCCTGTGGTCCTGGGTACCAGGCAGCTGAGCCTGTATTTGTGGCCAGGGAGAGGGACAAGCCACATGCCCTGTGGTCCCCACAGTCCTGGGTGCCAGCAGCCTGGGATATAAACAAGCCACCCACCCCACGGTCCTAGGAGCCAATGGCTGTGCCTACACCTGCAACCCTGGAGAGAGACAGAGAGACAAGCCACCTGCCCCATGGTACTGGACATCCACTCTGTGGTCCCAGGTGCCAGCACCTGCAGGTGTGGCCTAGGAAATGGACAAGCCACCCGCCCCATAGTACCAGGCTCCAGTGCCTACAGCTGTAGCCTGGTTGAAGCTGCCCGCCCATGGTCCCCTGCAGCTGCAGCTGGCCCAGGTAAAGCCGGCCCAGGTCCTGGGTGCCTGCAGCCAGCCAGAGGGAGGAAAGCCCGGATCCTGGATGCCTGCGACCAGCCAGAGGAGGGAATCTTGGGTCCTGGGTGTGAGGCAAGACAGAGGTGATTGGCGGTGATCAGGCCAGCAGGGGAGCAGTTAGGGGTGATCAAGCTAGTAGGGGAGCAGTTAGAGGTGGTCAGGCAGGCAGGCAGAGGTTGTTAGGGGAGATCAGACAGGTAGAGGTGGTTAAGGGTGATCAGGAAGGTAGGCAGAGGACTTAGGGTTGATCAGGCAGGTGAGTGGTTAGCAGCCAGTGGTCCCGGATTGCAAGAGGCAGTCGGACATCCCCTGAGGGGTCCTGGATCGGAGAGGGTATAGGCCAGTTTGAGGGACACCACCCATGCATAAATTTTATGCACTGGGCCTCTAGTCCTATCTAAAAAAGAGGGACTATGCTAACTGACCCTCACAAAGATGGAGGTGCCCATAGCCAAAAGATGGTGGTACCTAGTCCCCTCAGCCCCACTGGGATGGCAGGCGTGTGACAAGTCCTCCAGAGTCCCCCAGTTCCCTCAGCCCCCTAAGCTGCCTAGTTCTGGCCCAAGGCGCAGGCAAGCCTTGGATGGCGGCTACCCTGCCGCCCAGGGCAACCCGAGGTTCAGATAACAAGGCCAGCTGAGGCTTGCGTTGACAGCAGTGACAGCAACAGAGGTGTGATGGGGACGTTGCCTTCCCCCGATCGCTGGGTCACCTCCCACACCTGAGGGCTCCCGGACTGTGAGAGGGGGCAGGCCAGGCAGAGGGATATCCCCTCCAGTGCATGAATTTTCATGCAGCAGGCCTCTAGTATATTATAATCTGTCACAGTTTCACAGGAGGCATATATCATAGAGAGAACAGCAGCAAGTATAACATTTTGCAAAATGTTTTAAATTCAATTTTAGAGATAACATACCATTAGCCACATATCCCAGCTGTGGTATAAGTTGTTCATCTTTACAATTTTCCCGTCCTGGTACCAGCCTTTGGAATTTTGTAGGATGAGGATTTCCATCAACATCCACCAAGAATGGGGGAGGCATGAGGTGAGGAGCTTGCTGAGTTTGTTCATCTAATACATAGTTGTTGGCATCACGGATAAGAGGTCGATAATCCGTGTGGAAGAACATCTGGTCTGGAATCTGTATAACAGATGCTTAGTATTAATGTGCACAAGAAATTTTCAGATAAAAGCACTTATTTTCACTCCTAGAGCACATGCATTTTTCAAATCAGACAATTCTTGCATTTTCTTACTTGTATATGTTTCCTATAGGTAGAAGTGATTCACCTAGATTTTCTCCAGAAAATCCTGCAATCTGTATTACTTTCTGGGCCTATATCATATTTCTCTTATTAGAATAAAAAGAAGTAAAGCCAAAACACAGTATATAAAATTATGTATTTTTATTTAAGTTGTAAAAAACATATAAACCTTTATTATTATTTTTCTTACTTATTTTTATTCAAATAAGGAAGGAGTGCAATATAAACAGTGAGGCAGGTAGATATCAATTTCCTAAAGAGACTAAAATGTGATATAAGTATTAAACTGAACTCAGTGATTCTAAATTATCTTCCAACTCCAACATTCTAAAATCTATTTCAAATTCACAGGTAATAAAATAGAAGGAACAAGATCAATAATAAAGTAGCCAAGCAAGAAAATAAATGTTTAATAACCAGCTGTTTATCCCCAATTTATGATAAGTACAGGATACAATCTTATACATTGTTCTCACCTATTATACCTGAAAGGTAGTACAGAGAATATGTTCTAAGTAAAAGGATTTGCTAATGAATTTTTATATCTACATCACCCTGTATATATCTTAATCACTATTAAGTCTTATGTTTTACCAAGAAGGGTAACTTAGTTATTTTATATAGATTAACACACAATGATGCTTATTAACTGAAGACTTAAAAGAAAATTTATGAATGATGCAAACTAAAACTGAAGTCTTCAACAAAAATCAAATATACTAACCTTTTCGTAGTATTTACTGCATCCAAAACCAAAAAGCAGCAAATGCCCATGAGAATCTGTGCAGGCAAAATGGTTTCCATCTGGTGAAAATTTACAATCAAACACTGCACCATGGCCTTGGCCTTCAATCTGAAATTTAGAGGAATAATTCTAAATCATTTAAGAAGTAATTTTCAAATAATACGTAGGCAATAGCTTCTGCTTGCTAATATCTAGAATTCTGTGATGCATCAACATTCCAATGTACTCTCTGGCTTCTGTAGCTAGAATCCTAATGGAAAAGTAAGCTCTAAAAGAAATTAGGGAGAATAAAAATAGAATGTGTGGTATCAAATATGATTAGCAATGCCATATTTCAAACAGTACTAAATGAGTGATTGAGGGGACTAAAAATATCTAAACACAAGCAAATTGGCAAAGGTGATATCTCAGTAAAGTTAAAATATTACCTTTACATCTTAAATTGTAAAGCAAGTAAGTCTTAAAATAACCATCCTAAAATTAAAGCACACAAATCAATCTACACTATTAAAAGAGAAACATGCAAATTAACCATCACTCCACTACAACCACAAGCCATATCCACCAGCCAATTAGGAAGAAGTATGCAAATTAACCCAACCAAGATCGCAGTCAGCCACAGAGCTGGAGCAAGCAGGAGGCTTGGGTTGTCCCGGCAATGGAGGAAGCCAAGGTTCCACCTGCCCTTGCAGGCCCTGGCCTCTGCTCAAGGATACAAAGTTTCAATTATAGAAGATAAATAAATTTCAACAAAAATGGTGGTGGCCACAGAGCTGGAGTTGAGCAGGAGGCTTGGGTTGCCCCTGGCGAGGGAAGAAGCCAAGCTTTCTGCCCACCCTGGCCTCAGCTCAAGGCTAAAATGTTTCAATTATAGAAGATAAATAAATCCTAGATACTTGCTTCCAGCTGGCCCTGGCCTCCACTCAAGGAGGCGCTAAAAAAAAAAAAAAAAAAAAAAAGAGAGAGAGAGAAAAAGAAAAAGAAAAAGAAAAAGAAAAAGAAAAAAAGGAGAGGCTGATCATTGGAGTGTGATCAGGCTGGGATGGGACAGCAAGGGCCGTTGTGGGAACGCAGACCAGCAGGGGTCCAGTTGGGGGTGAGCAGGCCGTTAGTGGGGGTCAATTGGAGGCAATCAGGACAGCAGAGGGAGAACAGTTTGGAGTGAGCAGGCCAGCAGGGGGGGTAGTTGGGGGGTGAGCAGGCCAGTGGGGAGGAAAAGTGGGGGCGAGCAGGCCAGCAGGGGGGGCAGTTGGCAGTGAGCAGGCTGGCAGGGGGAACATTTGGGGGTAAGCAGGCTGGTGGCAGAGGGCAGTTGGGGACGAGCAGGCCAGCAGGCAGAATGGTTAGGGGCAATCAGGCAGGCGAGCAGCTGGAGCCAACAGTCCTGAATTGTGAGAGGGATGTCTGACTACCAGTTTAGGCCTAATCCCTGTAAACCTGGAGTAGGACATCCTTCAAAGGGTCCCAGATTGAAGAGGGTGCAGGTCGGGCTGAGGAACACCTTCCACCCCATGCACCAATTTCGTGCACCAGGCCACTAGTTTTATTAATAAAAGACAAATGTTATTATCAATGCCCTGGATTTGTTTAAAGCCTATAAAAGGGAGCTCAAAGGATAATAATTCAGAAATGTCTAGGCACAATGCTTCTTCAGAGAAGGGCACTGATTATGTAGGATATAAGTAGTCCCACAGGAAGGTGTTCATTCTACTGGGAGAAGAGACAGCTCACCAGATTTTTACATAATTTGTGCAAAATATATATATTAAGAGAATTCATACCTCCAATGCTACATTTGCCACACAACTCCCTGAATACTGGCTAAGCCATATGGGGTTCACCAGAAGCATATAAAATATATTCAACTGTTGTGATTAATAAATTAGGATTATAGCTTAAGCATTAATCTTTTTGTGAGTCTGGTTAGTGTCAGCTCCAAAAAATCATTATATCTGAGTTTCGAGAGTTTAGGGCTGGGGACCAGAATTTGGTAAATGCTAACATCATAAAACAGAGTCCCCCTGAAAGATATAATTCTCTACTGGCCTTACACTTAGGTCTTGAATGATTCTCTGTGGATTTAAACACAGGTCACATGAGGTTCTCTGGCACTAAATATACTTTAATTACCAAGTTGTCATAAAAGAGAAACCTGTTGTATTATGAAATAAGCACAATTTTTTCTTACCATGTTAAAATAATTCCGAATTTTGGTCCCCCGGTCAAGGTCCCAAATGAAAATGTTCCCATCATGGCCCGCTGAAAGTATGATCCTTTGATCAAATGGATGTGCTTCTAAAACAAATACTTCATCATCATGTCCCTGTGATAAATCAATATTAAATATGAACAGCAACCCTAAGCATCTGGTTTATTTGGTCAAAAGATCTCCAGAGTATGCTATCAATCTGATTCAGATTAATTCATCCCCATCAATTTAGCAGTATTACTACATGGACACTACAATGAATACTTAGGTAAGATTTCTTTGTATGTTTTAGTGCTGATTTCATAAAGTATTCAATAGACAGAAGACCTGAAAAAATATTTAATACATAGTTCAAAACAGTTACAGCTCATTAACCAGGGCCCTGAAGTGGAATTAGTATTCTAGGACTCTGGTATTTAAAAGGCCATAGAAAATGCAACAAACAGAATCATTCATTAATACTCAGTTATGCCACAGTGATAATACACAAACCTTCATTGCTCTTCATTGACTCCTACAGTATACCCAAATTCAATCTATTCTGTTGCCAGACTTCTATGGTATTTTACAAAAGCAATAATCCACATTAATACCTTTGCTTTTAAACTCTTTAATGATTCCCAAAAGTCTTTGGGGAGATCTCACAAGACCTTGAATGGTCTGGCCCCTATCCATTTCTTCATTTCTGTCTAGTGACACTCTATTTCTGCTTTCTGTGTTCCAGCCAAAAGTTGGCTTTCTTTCAACTCCCTTCTACCTCAGGACATTTGTACATGCTTTGCCCTACTGCTGTAAGGACCTTCGAACCACTACACATATGTAATTTATCAAGTATTTATTGATCTTCTACCATGTTGAGAAAGAAAGTAAACAAGAAAAATAGCAGGAAGTGATAAACACTCTGATTAAAATAAAGCAAGAGTAGGCCAATCCAGATCGTTTGATCAGGGAAGGCCTTGTCAAGGAGGTGACATTTAGGCTAAGACCTGGGTATCTTTCAAATCTTAACTCAAACTTCACTTCCTCAGGAAACTTGCTCTGAACCTCCCAGATGATATTTTGTCAACTTATTAGAAACTTGAATTTTATTTTGCACTTCTCTTTCTTAGCATTTATTTGATTAATTTTTTCTCCTCATAGGTTATAAACTCATTTATTACTAACACTTAACTCAGTGGTTGGCACATAGGAGATGCTCAGTAAGTGTTTGCTAAATGGAAGAACTTTATACTCCACTAAGACCCTGATTAAAAATTGTTAACACAGAAAATATAAGCTCTTTACAAAAACTAAATAAATTTGACTGCTATAAGGACTGAAAGTAATCTGTTCTTAAATTTCTTCAGTAAAATTCACAGAAAACAGATAACCTGAGTCAGCCCATGATACGAGTACAAAAAACAGAACTCTAAATTAAGGTACTTATTAAGACAGAATTTTACATGGATGTATAAAGTCAATGGCTATAACATGGCCTTTAAAATTTAGATATAGATTTGTGCTAATAATGTAGTTTTAGCCACATGTGGCTATTAAGCATTTGCAATATGGCTCGTCTGAACTGAGATATTCTCTAAGTGTAAAACACACAGCTAATTCAAAGATTTAGTGTGTAAAAAAAGAATGCAAAGTATTTCATTAAGCCCAGCCGGCGTGGTTCAATGGTTAGTGCCAACCTATGAACCAGGAGGTCATGGTTCAGTTCCCGGTTTGGAGCACAAGCCCAGGTTGCGGACTTGATCCCTAGTGTGGGGTGTGCAGGAGGCAGCTAATCAATGATTCTCTCTCATCATTGATGTTTCTATCTCTCTCCCTGTCCCCTCCTCTCTGAAACCAATATATATATATATATATATATATATATATATATATATATATATTTCATTAATAATTTTATAATACTTATATAGTGAAATACTACTAGTTTGGATATACTAGGTTAAATAAAATCCTATATAATAAAAGGCTAATGTGCAAATCGAACTAACAATGGAATGACCAGTTGCTATGATGTGCACTGACCACCAGGGGACAGATGCTCAACACAGGAACTGCCGCCTGGTGGTCAGTGCACTCCCACAGGGGGAGCACTGCTCAGCCAGAAGCCCTCAGCCAGGCTCACTGACAGTGAGCACAGCGGTGGTGGTGGTGGGAGTCTCTCCCGCCTCTGCAGCAGCCCTAAGATGTCAGTCGGACATCTACCGAGGACTCCTAGACTGTGAGAGGTCTAGATGAGGGATCCCCCCTCCCCCCAACTACACGAATTTTGTGCACTGGGCCTCTAGCATATTATTAAAATTAATTTCACCTGCTGCACTTTAGCTTTTAATTGTCTGCTGCTAGAAAATTAATATTTCATATGTGGCTCATTATATTTCTATTAGAGTGTACCAACATAGACAAACATTTCCTAATAAAGAATCAAGCAAGCAGCCTGGCTGATGTGGCTCAGTGGTTGAGCATCAACCCATGAACCAGGAGGTCACAGTTCAATTCCTGGTCAAAACATGTGCCTGGGTTGCCAGCTTGATCCCTGGCATGTAGGAGGCAACTGATCAATGGTTCTCTCTTATCACTGATTTTTCCATCCCTCTCCCCCTCCCCCTTTCTCTCTCTGAAATTAACAAAAACATATTTAAAAAATAATCAAGCAAACAGTAAAAGATTTTCCATACATATTAATAGAAACTTTTATTAGGGAACAGAGAAAGCCAAAATGAGATAAGCATTGGCTTATAGATATAAGAAGTAATTCCACTAAACAGTGTTAAGGTTTTATTTAGGAAAGAGAACTTGGGAGGTATATGAAAGATAAAATGGAAATCCACCCAAAATTAAATAAATCTTTAGAAAGCCAATAGGCATTAGATAAGATTATCTCAAAAAGGATTCAATAAGGATTGAAACTTGGTGTGCTGTAAAGTCAACATTCATAAGAACTGGTTTCTAGTCTCTATCACTTACTAATTTATTTACCAGCAATTTTAAACCTTTTTCATCTCATGAAAAACTAATTACTAACATTTGGTGGCACACCAAAAAAGACTTAATATTTTTTTCCGATTTGACAAAAAAATAGATATAATTTTGATTCATTCACACTGTATGGCTATTGTTGTGTTGTCATTTTTAAATTTGACAATCTAAGGGAAAAGAGGTCAGTGACCCTGCATAAGCAGGTTTTGAAAATTCTTATGGCACACCAGCGTGCTACAGCACACAGGTTGAAAATCGTTTGTATAAACCATAGGGCAAACACCTGGCCCTTCCCCTTAAAATACTTTTGAATCAATAATTGAATTTAACTTGATGTCAACTTGAACTATCATAAACTGTCAAGCATCAAGCACACCCTTGTAATCTCAGTTATTAATACTATCAACTTTCAAAATACAAGTGTTACAGCTTTTTACTATGACAAATACATTTTTTTAAAAGAAAAAGGAGTCCTAGCCAATTGGCTTAGTCGGCCTGTAGGTTTGATTCCAGTCAAGAGCACATACTTTGGTTGCAGGTTCAATCCCAGCCCAGGTCAGGGCCCTATGGAGGAGGCAACCAATTGAAGTGTCTCTCTAAAATCAATGTTTCTCTCTCTGTGTGTCTCCCTCTCCCTTCCACGCTTTCTAAAATTCAATGGGAAAAAATATCTTTGTACGAGGATTAACAAAGAAAAGAGAAAGAGGAAAAAGACACCTTTTTCTCCAACTTCCTCTTACCTCCATTTCTTACATAAATTAATCCATGAAGGTAGAATATATAAGATATCCTTGTCAAAATAAAGTTAGTTCTACCCCTAAAATAGTAACAACAAAAAGTCCCAATGCATGCCAGAAACAAAATAACTTATATATCCTTGGCTGCATACAATAACATAACAGATAAATAAATATCAGACCTGGAAAAGACCTTGAAAATTTTCATAACTGCTTTGAGCAACTAAACCATAAGTCATCACTATTTTGCAGATATGTAAACATAGGGACCTCACATAATTACTTCTCTAAGGGATAGTAAGTCATAGAAAGTAAACTGGAACATAAATTTCCTGTCTTCTAGAATGCCCTTTTTGACCATTTTAATTATTCTAAAAATAGAATACTTACAGCTAATGTATGAAGAAGTTGCCCTGTGACTGAATTCCATACTTTCAAAAGGAAATTGTTCACTGCAGTAATAATTGTGGTGTCATAGCGATCCCAGGCTACCATAGTCACCTTAAGTTTAGTGACCTTGTCTTCCCCAGAAGGCAAATTATTCCTAAACAAAATAATTCGCAGTATTCATACAGTGTAAATTTTTAACAAAAGTGCAACTAACATAGTAAATCATATAAAAAAATATCTCCATGAGTATGCAAATTTTTGGATATAAATTATAAAACATAGATTTAAATGCTGATGAAATAAAAGAAAAATACCTACATCGACCAATATCAATAGCTTATTTTAGGGAGGGAAAAAAGGACACAAGTGGCAAAAATTTTGCATGTAGTCACACAAGAACAACCACAAAAAACAAAATTAAAAAGAAATCTACAAACATCTTAAAAAATAAAATACTAGATACTAGAAAATATAAAGAAAACATATATGGAAACTTTATTCCCTTAAATATTAAATTTTGTGAAAGTAATAGATTATATACAAGAGCAGTAAGAGATTTTGTAACTTTTGATTTAATTGAATATGACATTATCAGTAGCTAGCTATGACTATAAAGTCAGTTCTATACTGTTATAAATGGAAATATAATTAATTTCAGTCATATACTACACAGGTAAATATATATCTTTCAATCAACAGTGAATATAAGGAAAAAGATGCTGATTACGTATACTTCTAATGTTGAGTAGGAATGTTAACAATAAGAAAAATTCTAAAGGTATCCTTAGTAAGTTAAGAAGATAAATATATGATGACATACAATAGAGATAACCTCAAAATGTATACATATTTTAACAGCTGATAGCTGTAGATTCGCTTACATTTTGAAAATGAAATGTATTTTTGTAAACACTGCCTTCAACACACATTTTTGGGGGATACTTTGTATATGACTTACAGAAAACTGAGGCAAAGAATGACTCCATGGGCATTAGTAGAGCACAGTGATCACAAGAGTCCGGAATTTTAAACGAGTCAGCAATATTTCTATCATTCAGTATGTTAATCAAAAGCAAACAGCAATTTATTGAGAAACCAAGTACAGATGCAAATTTTACACCTACTCAATAACTCTATTTACTAATCTAAAAAGATATTTTATTTTCATTATTAAGTATAATTCAATAATGTAAGATACTATGCCTTTTGAAAACGAATGTAATATCTCACATCCAAACTTACCCAGTCATTTTAGTAGCCATATCTAGCACTATACTCTTCCATTCTTGTTGCTGATATTGCCAAATTCTTGCTGTTCCGTCTCTGCTACCACTAACAAATCTTAAACTGCAAAGAAACAGTAAAAATACGCTTATTATTTTCCTCCAAAAAGGAAATCACTTTTTTGCTAATTATAAAAATAATACTTTCATTTACATATACTACTGGGGATAACAAAAATGGTGTACTTTAGAAAACAAATTGGTAGTTCCTCAAAAGGATAAATAAGTTAGTGCATGAACTAGCAAGTCTACCCCCAGGTATATATCCAAAGGAGATGAAAACAGCCCACACAAATATTTATGGCATTATTCATAACAAGCCAAGAAGTGGCACCAACCCAAATGTCCATCAACTGATAAATGGATAAATCGTGGTATATCCATACATTCAAATAATATTCATCAATAAAAAGGCAAGAAATAATGATAAATCCTACAACACAGATGAATATTGAAAACATTATGCTAAGTGAAAGGAAGTCAGTCACAAAATATTCCACTTATTAAATGTCCAGAATGGGCAAATCTAGAGACAAAAAGTAAATAATGGTTGACCAGAGCTGAGAGTGGGGGTGTAAAAGAATTGTAGATTGAGAGCTAAAAGGTATGAGATTTCTTTTTGAGGAGATTAAAATGTTATAAACTTGATTGTGTTGAATGTTGCAAAATTCTATGGATATATTATAAACCATTGAATTTCATGTTATGTGGATTACATCTCAATATAACTGTTATAAAAATACACTCATTCAGCAATAATTCCATCACTGTTCATGTTTCTATTCTTTATAAGTACTTTATAAAAGACATACATGTATACTTACATATCCCACCCAAAAGAAATAGAATTACACTATATATAATGTTTATAGTGCTTTCCCCTAAATTAAGTATATTTTATAGAAATATTTCTACGTGTACAAATACAAAACGGACAAATTTTTAAAAATATATTTTTTATTGAATTTAGAGAGGAAGGGAGAGGGAGAAAGATAGAAACATCAATAATGAGAGAGAATCATTGATCTGCTGCCTTCTGAACATCCCTTACTGGGGATAAAACCCATAACCTGGCATGCCCCAATCGGGAATCAAACCATGACTTCCTTGTTCATAGGTCAACACTCAACCACTAAGCCATGCCAGCTAGGCAAAACTAACATCATTTTTAATGTGTTCAACTATATGTATGTATCAAAATTAATCAATCCTCTTATGATGAATATTTATACTACTTACAGTCTTCACCATCATAAATAATGTGATAAATCTCAATATACATCTTTGTACAACCACAGATATATATGTCTTTGCAGAGTCAAAGGATAGACACATTTTTAAGCTTTTGAAACATAATGCCAAATTACTTCTGCAGTTTTTAATAATTTATAATCTCATGAAAAATTATGGGAGAGTAGCCATTTTCTCAAAACCCTTGGCTATTTTTGGGTGCTATCATTCTTCATTATCTTGTCATTCTTAATGAAAAATATTGTTAATATTATTCTAAATTGTATTTCTTTTTATATATATATATATTTTATTGACTTTTTACAGAGCGGAAGGGAGAGGGATAGAAAGTCAGAAACATCGATGAGAGAGAGACATCGATCAGCCGCCTCTTGCACGCGCCCTACTGGGGATGTGCCCGCAGCCAAGGTACATGCCCTTGCCGGAATCGAACCTGGGACCCTTCAGTCCGCAGTCCAAAGCTCTATCCACTGAGCCAAACCGGTCTTGGCATAAATTGTATTTATTTGATCATTAGTAAAATTGTACATCTTTTCATGTATTTATTGATCATGTAACTAATTAAGAGAGTTTCTCCTAAAGACTATAATATAAGATTAGATTCCCGGAAATTTTCTTTGAAAGTTTTGAGGAAGGGGCACTTTTTTTTCAGATGGAATTGCTGAGGGGATAGTCTATAAATCTAGAACTGTTAGCAGACCTCTAGCCACCCTAACCAGAGAACTTATCAGCAATGAAAATAGCAGAGAGAAATAGAACTAAGAGGTGAAAGATTCCTAAGGAAGCCCAAGGACAGAAGATAAGCCTTAGAGCAATATAGGACTAAGCTTTTCAGAGACATATATAAAAAGACAGTGCTGAGGACAAAATGGCAGTGGAATAGTTGTACATTTCCTGAGCCTTTTCCCAGAGCACATAGAATGAGCAGTTGAAACAAATAACATCTACCACAAATTGGAGACTCAGCCAGTGAGACAATTTGCAGCTATGAAGGGAAGAGGAACTGAGGAGAAAGCCAGGGCACTGCGACCACACGAGCAGAAAACACGTGAGCAGCCTGCTGCTTCTGTCCAGGGAGCAGCAGCCCACCCCAAGCTGAAGAGCAGCAGCCTCACGTTGCCCATCCCTGTCCAAGGAGCAGCAGCTGTGTAAGCAGCCAGCCACTGTCTGGAGAAGCAGCAGCACAGGAGCAGCCCGCCTATGACTGAGGAGAGCAGTCCACCACCATCTGAGGAGCAGCAGCTGTATAAGCAGCCTACCCCCAGGGGAGAAGTAGCAGGTGTCTGAGCAGCCTGCTCACATTTGAGGAGGAGAAGCTGCCCTAGCAGCCTGCCCTGGTCCAAGTAGCAGCAGCCACACGGGAAGACCACCCACGTCCGAGGAGCGGCAGCTCATTGCAGCCCACACCAGGTACAAGAAGCACCAGCCACACGCAGCCAGGACCCGTCTGATGAGCAGCAGCCAGGTGAGCAGCCCAACCCATCCCAGGAGCAGAAACCGCACATGCAGTTCACTCCCGCTCAAGGAGCAGCAGCCATGCAAGCCACCAGCCCCTATCCAAGACACAGCAGCCTCATGAGCAGCTTGTACCATCTGAGGAGCAGCAGCTGCATGCAGCCAGCGCCCATCCAGGGAGCAGTGGCCATGTAAGCAGTCCATGCCCATCCGAGGAGCAACAGCCAAGCAAGCAGCCTGTCCCTGTCCAAGGAACAGAGGCCACACTCAGTCTTTCCACATCTGAGAAGCAGCAGCCTCGTGATCAGCCCACCCCCATTAAAGGAGCAGCAGCACTGTGAACAGCCTTCCCCCACTAGCCAGAGGAACCACCACTGCTGCAAACAGCACCAACCAGAGAAGCCACTGCCAACTAAGGAGCCACTATTGCCATGACTGCCCAAGGATAAACTGCAGCCCAAGGAGCCACTGCCACCCAAGGTGCAGTCCCTGCACAACTGGACATCTATATCAGTCGGGTGAAATAAAAAATGGGTAGATTAAAAAAAAAAAAAACAAAGGAAAGAAAAGAAGGAATAATCAAAATAGCAGCTAAGTGAAACAGAAGCATGCATTATGTCAGAAAAATTCAGAATAAGGGTCATACAGTTCATAAACTGAGGAAAAAATCAACAACTTATGTACAACTCAAGAAGAAATCAAGAGTGATATAGCTGCAATAAAAAACCCCAATGGAAAGTTTCAACAGTAGACTAGAAGAAGCGGAGGCCTGAATTAGCAAATTATAAGACAGGGAAGCAAACACACCCAAACTGAACTGCAATTGGAGAAAAAAAATTAAAAGACAGAGAGCCTAGCAAGTTATGGGACAATATGAAACGAAGCAACATATGAATAATAGGAGTGCCAGAACAATAGGAAGAAGAACAAGGGTCAGAAAACCTATTTAAAGAAATAATGTCAGAAAACGTCCATGATGTGGGGAAGAAAAAACTCACCCAAGTATAGAAAGTCGCAAACTAGATGAACCCGAAATATGCACACCAAGATACACCATAATTACAACTGAAATCTTAAGGTCAAAAAGAGGATCTTAAAGGCAGCAAGAGAAGGACAGAAAGATACATACAAGACACATCCCATTAGATTATCAAATGAATTCTCAACAGAAACACATCAGGCCAGAAAAGAATGGAAGAAAATTTACAAAGTGATGCAAAGCAAGGGACTGTATCCAAGAATACTCTATCCAGCAAAGGCTATCATTCAAAATTGAAGAGGAAATAAGGAGCTTCACAGACAAAAAAAAAAAAAAAAAAGACTAAGGGAGTTTATCAATACCAAGCCAGCAATGCAAGAAATGCTAAAGGGACTGTTGTAAAAATAAGAAATAAAAAGGTAAGAAGGAACACAGGTGCAAAAAAATAAAAATGGCTACAAAAAAGTACCTTTCAATAATAACTTTAAACATAATTGGACTAAATGCTCCAATCAAAAGATATTTAATGGCTGAATGGATAAAAAAAAAAAAACATGACCCAGATATAGGCTGTCTACAAGACCTGTACCCCAGAACAAGGGACTCACAGGGATTGAAAGTGAAGGGATGGAAAAATATCTTACAGGAAAAATGGAAATGAAAAAAATATTGGAGTAGCAATACTTATATCTGACAAAATGGACCTCAAAGTGAAGGCCAGAACAAGAGACAACAAAGGCCACTTCAAAATACTAAAGAGATTGAGACAATAAGAGGATATAACCCTGGTAAACATATATGAACCGAATATAGGAACACACAAATACATTTTAAAAATCCTGGAATATATCAAGGAAGAGATCAACAAAAATACAATCATAGTAGGGGGCTTTAATACATGACATACATCACTGGATAAATCCTCTAGGCCAGTGGTTGGCAAACTAGAGCTTGCTAACCACATGCGGCTCGTGAGCCGCAGTTTGCAGCTCTGTTGACTAATCAGTTTGCCGTCTACTACTCTAGACAAGAAATCAGCAAAGAAACAGCAATCCTAATGACTCACTAAAGCAGAGTGACTTAATTGACATCTTCAGAACATTTCACCCCAAAGCCATGCAATACATCTTCTTCTCAAGTGTACATGGGACATTTAAAAAATAGACCACATATTGGGTCACAGGCCAAGTCTCCACAAATTCAAAAAGATTGAAATCATATCAAGCATTTTCTCAGTCCACGATGGAAATAAACTACAATAAAAATAATCCAAAAATTCAAGCATTTGGTAGCTGAATAGCATGCTATTAAAAAATAATTGGGTTACCAAAGAGATCAAAGAACACATTAAACTCACCCTGGAAACTAATGACAATAAACACACAACAATCCAAAATCTATGAGACACAATGAAAACAGTCCTGAGAGGGAAGTTTATGCTCTACAGGCTTACCTCAAAAAACAAACAAACAAACACACAAACAAACAAACAAACAAAACAAGAAAAAATGGTAGTAAATCATCTAATTCTACAACTCAAATAATTAGAAAGCGAGCAACAAGAAAAGCCCAGAGTGAGCAGAAGGAAGGAGATAATAAAGATCAGAATAGAAATCAATGACTCAGAGACCAAACAAACAAACAAACAAACAAAAACAATACAAAAGATGAAAACAAAAGCCGGTTCTTTGAAAGGATAAACAAGATTGATGAACCTCTAGCCAGGCTCACCAAGAAGCAAAGAAAAAAGACCCAAATAAACAAAATCAGAAATGAAAGAGGAGAAATAAAAACAGATCCCACAGAAATACAAAAGATAGTTAAAAATTACTATGAACAACTCTACTCAAACAAACTAGACAACATGGAGTAATGGACATATTCCTAGAAAAATATAACCTTCTAAAACTCAATCAGGAAGCTTTTAGAAATCTCAATAGGCCAATAACTACAGAAGAAATTAAGGCAGTTACCAAAAAGCTTCCAGCAAACAAAAGCTGGAGCCAGACGGGTTCACAGGGGAGTTTTACCAAACATTCAGGAAAGAACTAAAACTTATCCTCCTCAGACTATTCCAGAAAATTCAAGAGGATGGAACACCTCCAAGATCATTCTATGAAGCCAGCATCATCTTAATACCAAAACTAGATAAAGAAAATGTAATGAAAGAAAATTAGAGGCCAATATCCCTCATGAACATAGATGCCAAAATCCTCAAAAAAATTCTAGCAAATTGTATCCAGAAGTACATCAGAAAGACCATACACCATGACCAACTCAGATTTATCCCAGGGATGCAAGGATGGTACAGTATCCACAAATCAATAAATGTGATACATCACTTAAACAAATTGAGAGATAAAAATCACAGTCATATCAATTTATGCAGAATAAACTTTTGACAAAAATCCAACACCCTTTCTTGATAAAAACTCTCAGCAAGGTGGGAATAGAAGGATCATATCTCAACATAATAAAAGTCATATATGACAAACCCACAACCAACATCATACTCAACAGGCAAAAGCTAAAACCATTTCTCCTAAGAACAGGAACAAGACAGGGATGCCCACTCTCACCACTCCTATTAGACATAGTACTGGAAGTACTAGCCATTGAGATTAAGATAAGAAATAAAGGCATCCAAATTGGAAAAGAAGAAGAAAAACTGTCCTTATTTGCAGATGACATGATACTGTACATAGAAAACCCTAAAGATTCCATCAAAAAATTATTAGACTTTATAAATAAATTCGGCAATACAGCAAGATACAAAATTAACACCAAGAAATCTATGGTATTGCTATATACTAATAGTGAACTTACAGAAAGAGAGAATAAAAATACGATCCTATTTACCATTGCTCCCCCAAAATTAAGATACTTAGGAATAAATTTAACTGAGAAAGTAAAAGACTTATATGTGGAAAACTACAGGACAATGAAAAAAGAGATAGAGGAAGACATAAACAGATGGGGGAAAAAATACCGTGTTCATGGATTGGTAGAATCAACATCATTAAAATATACACACTACACAAAGCAATGTATAGATTTAACGCACTATCCACTGAAATACCAATGGGATATTTTACAGACCTAAAACAACCTCTCCAAAAATTCATCTGGAATACTAAAACACCCTGCATAGCTGCAGCAATCCTGAGAAAAAAAAACAAAGTAGATGGAATCTCCACATATCAGGCTGTATTACAAAGCCATTGTTCTCAAAACAACCTGGTACTAGCACAAGAACAGACTTATAGATCAATAAAATAGAACAGAGAACCCAGAAATCAACCCAAACTACTACGGTCAATTAATATTTGACAAAGGAGGCCTGAACATAGAATGGAGTCAAGACAGTCTCTTCAATAAATGATGTTGGGAAAATCAGACAAATACATGCAAAAAAAAATTAAACTAGATTACCCATTTACATCATATACAAAAATAAATTCAAAATGGATAAAGGACTTAAACAGAAGACAGGAAACCATAAAAATATTAGAGGAATCCACAGGCAGCAAAATCTCAAGACATATGCCAAAGCAATTTCTTTACCGATTCCGCTCTTAGAGCAATGGAAATTAAAAAGAAAATAAACAAATGGGACTACATCAAAATAAAAAGCTTTTTCACAGCAAAAGAAACCATCAACAAAAAAAACCAAGAAAGCCCATTGCATGGGAGAACATATTTGCCAATGTTATCTCCAATAAGGTTTAATCTCCAACGTTTACAGGGAACTTATACAACTTAACAAAAGGAAGATAAACAACCCAATCAAAAAAATGTGCAATGGACCTAAATAGATACTTTTCTAAAGAAGACGAAAGGCTAAGAGACATATGAAAACATGCTCAAAGTCACTAATCATCAGAGAGATGCAAATCAAAATGACAATGCGGTACCATCTCACACCTGTCAGAATGGCTATCAACCAAGTCCAAGTGCTGGCGAATATGTGGAATAAAAGGAACCCTTGTGCACTGGTGGGGAGAATGCAGACTGGTGTAGCCACTGTGGAGAACAGTATGGAGTTTCCTCAAAAAACTAAAAATGGAACTTCCGTTTGACTCAGAGATCCCACTTCTAGGAATATATTCCAAGAAACTAGATACACCGATTAGAAAGGACATATGCACTCCTATGTTCATAGCAGCACAATTCACCATAGCTAAGATTTGGAAACAGCCTAAGTGCCCAATAGCAGATGAGTGGATTAAAAAACTGTGATGCATCTACACAATGGATTACTGTGCTGTGGTAAAAAATAAGGAATTCTTACCATTTGCAACAGCATGGATGGACCTAGAGAGCATTATGCTAAGTGAAATAAGCCAGTCAGAGAAATATAAATAGCACATGATTTCGCTCATTTATGGAGTATTATAAACAACATAAACCAATGAAGAAAAACATCTAGATTCAGAGAAGCATTGATCAAATGCTCAAACCTCAGTGGGAAGGTAGGGGAGAGTAGGAGTATGGGAGAGAGATCAACCAAAGGACTTGTATGCATGCATATAAGGCTAACCAATGGACACAGACAACAAAGGAGTGAGGGCATGAGTGGGGAGGTGGGGGGAGGCAATGGACACATATGTAATACCTTAATCAATAAAGAAATTAAAGAAAAACCCCAGAGTTTCTCCTTAAGAAAAAAGGCAAGGAATTTAAAATTTCAGATTGTTTTAGCATGAAAAAGTCATAATAAAACAATTCTTTAAGTGTATAACTAAATATGGTACACTAAACCAACCTTAAAAATCATTTGAATGTTTTTTTCATTGCTAATACTGTATAGGTGTCATTCTTTGTAGACCATCATTATTTACTCTTGCACTGAACAATGATCCAGATAATAATATTCACCTACTGTCCAAAAACAGTTAAAAATAAAGCATGGTAATCCACAAAATGTCTTTAGAGAAATATAGGGATACAAGTTGTGTTAAGTGGTTACATTTTTTATCTATTGTCAGTCAATTTTTAGTCCAGGGAAGGTTTTCACCTTTTTAGGATCAGACATTTGAGAGGGTACACAAATACATATACATAATTTCTGATTTTTAAGATATAGAAAATATGTATCATATGCATAGTAGATATAATTAGTGATACAGATATTCAGCAGCACACAAGGGAGTTAAAATCTGGAGAAGTCAGGAAAGGTTTCAGGTAGCCCATGAATCTTAAAAGGAAAACAAATCTTAAAGAAGAAACAGAAGAGAGGGAAAAAAGAGGTAAGGAGAGTGGAAGGGAGATGACGGAGGTAGGAGGAAAGAGAAGTGAAGTGGATGTAAATGGTATTTCTGAGTAAGAATGGTGTGAAGTAAAGTATAAACAAACAATGGATGATAAAATACATGTGGGATACAATAAGGATAATCATTAAATCAATTAGGTGGATTTAAGAATTTATATGGGAATTAGAGGTCCGGTGCATGAAAATTCATGCACTGGAGGGGGGTTCCCTCAGCCCAGTCTACCCTCTCTCACAGTCCAGGAGCCCTCAGGGGCAGGAAGCGACCCAGCAATCAGGAGAAAGCAATGCCCCATCACACCTCTGCTGCTGCCACTGCTGGCAGCATAAGTCTTGGCTGGCCCTGTTTACCTGAGCCTCAGGCGGCTCTGGATAGCTGGGCAGCTGCCATCCGAGGTTTGCCTGCATCTCAAGCCAGTCCTGGGCAGCTGGGAAGCCACCATCAGAGGCTTGCTTATTCCTCGGGCATTGGCTGAGTAGCCACCATCCAAGGCTTGCCTGCGCCTTGGGCCGGTCCTAGGAAGCTGGGGGTTTGGAGGACTCTGGAGGCTTGCCATGCACCTACTGTCCTAGCAGGGCTGAAGGGACTGGGCACTGCCATCTTGTGGCTGTGGGTGCCACCATCTTTGAGAGCGTGGAAGTCAATTAGCATATACTTTCCTTATTGGCTGTGGGCACTGCCATCTTTGCGACAGCGTGAGGGTCAATTAGTATATTCCTTTTACTAGATAGGATAGGACAGTGCTTGGCAAACTGCAGCTCTCGAGCCACATGCAGCTCATGAGCCACGATTTGCCGCTCTGTTGACTAATGAGTTTGCCGACCACTGGGATAAGGGCTTAATCACAAGGAACAACAACAGCCTGTAATTACTGGAATCAAGAGTCTAGGTCAATGGTCGGCAAACTGCGACTCGCAAGCCACAGTTTGCTGGCCACTGGGACAGGAGATGAATTAAGAATGTAGGTCTAAGTGCCATTATAGAGAGTTCTGAATGCCAGGCTAAGACACTGAACTCTATTTTATAGACGAAGAAGTAACACTAAAATGTTCTCAGAACAGCAATGCTGATCTGGCATAAATAGACAGGATGTATTTAGAAGGGAGAAGAAAACCTACGGTAATAAGTCAAACAATGAAATCCTGACTAAGGCAAGGGAAAACAGAAATGGAAAAAGAGAAATAAACAAAAAGAAATAATTCAGAAAGAAAGCACTGATAGCCTATGATGACTACTTGAATAGGAGTTTAGAAGAGATGGGATAAGGATATCATCCGAGATAGACAAAGGCTTTCAGCCTAAGTGACTGGTCAGAAATAAAGTACAGGAATAAGGAATTGAAGTAGCTAATTCTGAGTGAATGGCGACAAAATATATTAAAGATAGTTACTACAGTAGTTACCTGTCTCCATTGTTACAGAATTGAACAGCAACAACTTTATCCTAAGACATAAAAAAAAATATTTCTATTAGAACTAATTTATTTATAACATGCATATTCCCTTCAAATTCACAATCAAAAGCATCATGGAGTAGATTTTTTAATGCTATAATTTTCTTAAAGAACTCTAATTTTATTTAAAAGTCTGAAACAATACAGTAACTATGGAATAATAATTTGAGACAAACCAGACATACGCAAACATGTTTCTAAACAATAATATCAAGAGACAGATAGTTGTGACTAGGTATTAAGTTTATTATGCCCCCCCATAATAAAACAGCACACTAATTGAAAATACCACCTTAAAATAACTAATATAACAGTTGAATGAAATTTCCCACTTAACTCTTAAGTTTCAGAAAACATATCAGTCATTTTCTGTTTCTCACACAGTTTATTTTACAATGGAGTTGCCTGACAGTCTTTAGGTATTAAAGTTTAGATATTGCTATTTGAATCTTTTTTGAATAGAATGTGTATTGAGATAAGAAAATTAAGGTATAAACCAAAGCATTTGTTTTCCATCTCTTTATTCCTGGATGATAAAGCTAAAATGTACCCTCAAATATTATACACATTTTCAAAAACCATTCATTCAAACTTAATTGTATTTAATGTTTTTTATTTTAAAAATTATTACATTGTCTTTCTATGTTCAGAGATATCTTTGATTCACACTGTTTCATGACTTCACTGTAGTATTTATCTGGCAGATTCTGGATTATCACTACCAGTTGCAATAATTAATCTTAGATGTTTTGAAAAGACATCTTTTTTTTCCCCAATGACTAACAGCCACCACTAATTTCAACAGGGAATATTTTACATTTTCTAACTTTTTTTCTGAGGAGGGTCCCTGCAAAAACAATTTTTCTTCTTCTCTACCCCCATCCTGATTCATTTACTACCTCATTCTAGCATTTGGAAAACAATCAAGAAGCTAAAATCACTAAAAAGTGTTTTTATCTAAGTAATATTTAATGTCTTTTAATAAGTATGTAGACATTAAAATAACAAACAGCTTATAGTTAATAAAATACAGAAGTGAAATGAGGGTTTTCATAAATTATCACTGCATTATATATTTTTTTCTTTTTTCAAATAGTCAAATAGAAATTGTATTAAATATTATAAGCATACTAAATCCAAATTTTCACATTGATCTTCATTAATAAAGGGACATCTTACCATATAGATTTAAGCACCAATCTATATTAAATTAGAGTACAGACCAGAAAAGAAATAAAGCCAACTTTCTAGGTTTGCTAAAAAAAGAAAGCAACATCGTTTTTCATTGTTTTCTTACCGTATGTGACTCTAACTCAGCAATTTTCTCAGGAATCTCAGAACCCAAATAATATATTCTGATCACATGGTCAGTACTACCTGTTGTAATGAACATACCACCTGGAGGATTAAAAAAATAAACATTGTACCAAAGAATTTAAAAACCCCTCTGATTGCTTTCTTAGTTATATGCTATATTACATTAATGAAATGGCTTCAAGAAACATAAGGTTATCTCCTAATGGTTACAGATAATAGTAACATTTCAGAGAAAATAAAGTAAAACTAAAAAAAAACAGAGAAATATTTAAAATACAACTATACCATTAACCCAATAAAAAATCTACCAACTTGCCCAGATGGTGTGGCTCAGCAGTTGAGCATCGAACTATGAACCAGGAGGTCACGGTTCAATTCTTGCTTATGGCACATGCATTGGTTGTAAGCTCGAACCCCACTATGTGGTGTACAGGAGGCAGCCTATCAATTATTCTGATCAGTGATGTTTCTATCTCTCTCTCCCTCTCCCTTCCTCTCTCTGAAATCAACAAGAACATATATTTTAAAATATATTTTTATTAATTTCAGAGAGGAAGTGGGAGAGAAAGATAGAAACATCAATGATGAGAGAGAATCATTGATTGATTGCCCACTACTGGAGATAGAGCCTGAAACCTGGGCATGTGCACTTGACCGGAATCGAACTAGGAACCGAACGTTCCTTCAGTCCCTAGGTCAATGCTCTGTCCACTGAACCAAACAAGTAGGGCAGAACATATTTTTTAAAAATCCACCAACTTTACACTAAATAAAGGACTTTGGATCATAAACATAAAAGGTCACAGCCTCAAGGAATGCTTTATATTTAATGTAAACATAACATTATTCATTAAATAACTAACCTATAGTATTTACAATTCTCTTTATAGTATAGTGGCCACAGTGGTGTCAAGTGCAAAAACTCAAATAGTTTTCAGATGATGAAAAAATTCTGAAGATAGATGATGGTGGTAATGTATACAATATAATGTGAGTATACTTAATGCCATAGAACTGTACAATGGTTATTAAATTGGTAAGTTTTACATTATATTTTATCACAATGAGAAAAAGGTTAACTAGCTTGCAATTCTCAGCAGTAGATAAGCACTGTCTATAGACTGTAAAAGTCTCTTTTACATGGAGCTACAGTATATGTTTTCTGAAAAGTCTGGGCAGGATTTTAGTGTGGAATTGGGGGTAGAAAGGGTTTGTTTTTATCTACTAAGTTCTGCATTATATAAAAACATACCACTTACAAATAAGAAAAAAAAAACTCCAAAGGTATCACATGTTAAGAATCCATAAGGGTCCACCTATTAAAAAATACAGTTCACATTTTTGGCGTGATTATATTAACACTCAAACATATGCATTTTTTCTGAGCAAAATTGAAAAATATATCTTTCATAACTGAATCATTTAATATGTGGGGTACCTAAAACATTCAATTTTCAGGCATACCAGAACTGAAAGATGAACAAGATATCTGAACTCCAGGTCTGGATCTCTCAGTAAATTTAACTGGGCGATCTCTAAGAGAAAAGAAAGATTTTTTTAAATTTTTCATCATGTTCATTTAATGTGCAAGAATCTTAGCACATTGAATACTGACAGATTTAGCATTAATATTATTGAAACTACAAAATAGAAGTAGTCAATAAGTATTAGTCTAGTTATTCAGGTTAAAAATGCATTTAACCTTATAAATACACTTTATGATACCAGTATTACTATTATAGCTTTGCAAATATATTACCATATTACTTATTATTACCATTACAATTTCAAACTCTTCTTACCAGAATAAGAAATGAAATAGTCATTACCAAAATTTTGTGTATAATTTAGTCTCCTCAACATTGAATTCATAAAAATTTTATTCTAAAATCTCTAACATCCACCCAAAGTAAGTATGAATGTGTATACACACAAATGCATGCATATATTTATATACTTAAATACATGGACTACTAAGAATCTTTCAAGGTAATAAAGAAAAATGAAAGCACTTGATTTCTAACCAAATTTGTAACCCAAATGTAAACTTACCTAAATTTCATTGTTTTTACATGCCATTGCCAGAAACAGATTGTTCCATCAGCACCAGTAGAAGTGAGGTATCTAGTTGTGCCTTTAGTTGATGGACAAAACTAAAAAAAACAAATTCTAATTCAATTAAAAAGCTTTCATGTTCAAACTTTTTTAAAACACAGTATGTTCTAAAATTATAACCACTTTAACAAATTACTTTAAATAAATTCACAGGAATTTCAGTTTCAATAAATTATTTAAATATCATACATGAATGAATCCCTTACAAAAATGCAAAAAAAATGAAGAAAAAATAAGTCATTGAATTTAGGACAAATAGTTTTAGATATAAAAATAATTATTGGAAAATTATTTAATATCACTCTTTGTTATTTTAATATTTTTTTAAAATTCTCACCGAGATATATTTTTTGTTAAACTGATTTTAGAAAAGAAGTAGGAAAGAAAGGGAAGGGAGGGAGGGAGAGGGAGAGACAGGGGGGATGGGGAGAGAGAGATAAACATTGATCAGTTGCTTCCCACCCGTCCTCAATCTGGAATCGAAACTGCAACCTTGGCATGTGCCCTGACAAGGAATCGAAACAGCAACCTTATGGTGTGTATGGGATGATGCTCCAACAAACTGAGCCACCTAGTCAGGGCTACTTGAATACTTCCATTGGAGAAAAAAAACCTCAGTCATTACTAGTTAAACCATTACAAATCTGCAAAATATATGCTTACAGAGCAATAATTTTGAAACTTTTAGTTCCATATTAATAGGGCATCAGAGTAAATCTATAATCAATGATTATGTAGCTAACATCCAAATATTAAGTCTTAATAGTTTGTTTAAACATTTACTTCAATGAAGTACAATGTCAATTTAGTTCTTTTTAAATTTAAATCATTTCTATTTGTTTTTATGGATAATGTAAACTAGATGAAATTTGTGTTCATATCACTGTGGGAAAAATAGATTAAACAATATATTTAAGTTGCCTATTTAAAGTATGACTTCTACCCTAGGTGGACCATTTATCATGTAGAATTCTCAATCTCTAATTCTCAGTATTTTACATGTCCTTAAAAAAAATCACAAAGAGAAGAGCCACTGGTTTCATGATGCCTGGAACACAGGAAAAAAGTGAAAAATCAAACCACAGTTTCTAAACGCCTGTGAGTTTTTAAAATCCCAGAGATAAATATACACCTTTCACTGAAATGACCACTAAGGATCAAGATGCATAGAGTTTAAATAAATCCTGAATTCAAATAAAATGATCATTACAGATATTGGAAATCATTTCTTTAGTTTTCTTTTTTTGAAGCATAGAACTTCAAATGACTAATTGATATTATCATTAACAGTTGAAGCACAGTAAAGGAAACCAATACTGAAGTAACATGTTTATATCTTCACTTCTGAGATAAAGGAGCTTCTATTAGAATGCTTAATCCACAGTGTTTAAAAAGAGTCTACAAATTACAGCCCACACACCAAATCAAAATTGATGTCTGTTTCTGTAAATAAAGTTTTATTGGAATACATCAACTTACAGTGACTATGGCTGTTTTTGCACCCCAACAACAGCTTAGTTGCAACAGAGATAATACGCCCTACAAAGCCTAAAATATTTATTAACTGCCAATAAATTTGCTAATCTCTGATATATAGGAAAGAGACAATTAAGTATGAAATAGTATAATTTTATTACATTTCAAGAAACACTACAAACTTTATTATTCCCATTATATTTAAACTGCTTCATCAAACACAAAGGGTGATATAGCCCATCAATGTACCTTAACTGCATTGTTTTTAAATGAGAAATCTTGTTAGAGATTATACAAATAAAACACTTATATGTGTGTTTCTGAATACAAATACATAGTAATAGATGAAAATTTAGGAAAAACAGAATAAAAGCTAATTATAATCCCATCACCTAGAAACAATCCCTACTAACATCATAATCTTTTAGGTATTTAATTTTTTTAGAAAAAGAAACTGGAAGGATAATACAGCATGTTAATAGAGACAATTAAAAAAGAATAAATAAAGCATACAGAATGCATGCTAAATGTTGATCCTTAGTATGGACAAAAATGAAACTATGGGGAGATACACAATGTTGGTGGGGGGGGACGACGACAATTTAAAATTTTAGAGTAGTAAGGTGGTCAGAGAAGATCTCCCTTGACAAAGTGACATTTGCGCAAAGAGCTTACATTTGAAGGAACAAGCCATGTGAATATTCATTCAAGACTATTCCAGAGCCATGACAGAGTAAAAGCAAAGGCAGGAGTGTAGCTAGAGAAGTCTAAAAAGCAGAGAAGAGCCCTAGCTGGTTTGGCTCGGTGGATAAAGCATCGGCCTAAGGACAAAGGGTCCCAGGTTTGATTCCAGTCAAGGGTACATACCTTGGGTGCAGTCTCCTCTCCGGCCCAGGCCCTGGTCCGGGCACATGCAGGGGGCAGCCAAATCGATGTGAACACATCGATATTTCTCTGTCTTTCCCTCCCTCTTCTACTCTCTCTAAAAATCAATGGAAAAATATCCTCAGGTGAGGAAAAAAAAAATCAGAGAGGGTAGCAGATGAAGCAGAATGAGAAGAGGAAACAAGCAAAAAGATGTAGAGTAGGTCAAACAGCAAGGAGCTGAGAATATAAGTAAGGTGTTGTGGGTCACTATAAAGACTTTGGCTTTGCCCAGCTGGCATGGCTCAGTGATTAAGCATCGACCAGTGAACCAGAAGGTCATGGTTCGATTCCTGGTCAGGGCACATGCTCAGGTTTCAGACTCGATGCCCAATAGAGGGCCTGTAGGAGGCAGCCAATCAGTGATACTACCTCATCAATAACCCCCCCTCCTTATCTCCCTCAATCAGTGATACTCCCTCATCAATGACCCCTCGCTCTCTCTCTCCCTTCCTATCCCTACTCTGAAATCAATTATACACACACACACACACACACACACACACACACACACACACACACACACACACATACACACACCCTATCTAATAAAAGATTAATATGCAAATTGACCATATCTCCGATCAAGCCATGCCCATCAGCCAATCAGGAGCAAATAAATCCCAACCAAGATGGCTGCGACCACTGAGAGCAGGAGAGAGGCTTGGGTTTCCCCGGCAATGGAGGAAGCCAAGCTTTCCACCTGCCCTTGCCCACCTAGGCTTCCACTCAATGCTACAAATTTTCAATTATAGAAGACACATAAATCCAATAGAAATGGCAGCAGCCACAGAGCTGGAGAAAGCAGAGACTAGGGTTGCCTAGATGATGGAGGGAGGCAAGCTTCTGCAGCCCTAGCACCTAGGCCTCCACGCTAGGTTACAAAGTTTCAATTATAGAATTTAAATAAACCCAAACAGAAATGGCTGTCTCCATGGAGCGAGCAGAAGGCTCACTCCAGGCTACAAAGTTTCAGTTGTAGAACATAAATTAATCCCAGATCCCAGGGCCTGCACTTGGGTCGCTGGGGGTATGGCCAGCCTGCAAACCACCATAGGCCCCTTGCCCAGGCTGCCCCATGCCCCAAGGGAATCTCTACCCTGATCTAGGACACCCTTCAGGGCAACCCAGCTGGCCCCCACCGATGCACCAGGCCTCTATCCTATCTAATAAAAGAGTAATATACAAATTGACCATCACTCCAACACACAAGAGGGCTGCCCCCATGTGGTGAAAGATCCTGCCCCCATGTGGACACAAGATGGCCACCACAAGATGGCCAGCAAGGGAGGGCAGTTGTGGGAGATCAGGCCAGCAGGGGAGGGCAGTTAGAAAGGACGACGCCTGCAAGGGAGGGCAGTTGTGGGAGACCAAGCCTGCAGGGGAGGGCAGATAGGGGCAAATAGGCTGACAGGGGAGCAGTTAGACTTCAATTAGGCTGGCAGGATAGTGGTTAGGGGGTGATCAGACTGGCAGGCAGAAGTGATTAGGGGCAATCAGGAAGGCAGGCAGGCGAGCAGTTGAGAGCCAGCAGTCATGGATTGTGAGAAGGATGTCCGACTGCCCATGTAGGCCCGATCCTACTGGGATCAGACTTAAACAGGCAGTTGGACATCCCTTGAGGGGTTCCAGATTGGAGAGGGTGCAGGCTGGGCTGAGGGACACCTCCCACTCCCCATGCATGAATTTCGTGCACTGGGCTCTAGTATATACACATATGCACACACCCACACACACACCCACACACACGCACAACCTATAGAATAAAAGAGTAATATGCTAATGTGACCGTACCTTCGCTACGCTACCAGCCAATCAGGAGCAGGGGGCGGGGCCATGTGTTGCATGGCCCTGCCTCTCATGCCACCGCCACCACTCCGCGGGGTGCTGCGGGCCAGCTGGGACCGTCGGCGCGCGGCATCTGCTACCCAGGCCGCTCTACAAATCCCATGAAAACTGAATTTGCTACAAATAAAAGTGCCCTTTAAAATGACTATGAACACTGAAGTAAATGTTTTCATTTTATAAGCCTATATTTTACAGTATGCACATTTCACATGATAACACCCCAGAATTTATCTAGGGCAGGGGCCAAATGCCATTTCCATAAGGAGCCAGAGTGCAGCTCAGTTTTTGTGAGCCATACATTGCCTCGAATACTCAACTTCTGCAGTCCCAGCATGCAAAGCCCAAAGGAATGGGATGGCTGTGTCCCAACAAAACTTTATGGCCACTAAAATTTGAACTTCATATAATTTTCATGTCACAAAATAACACTCTTTTTTCCTTCATTGATCAAAAATAGGCAGAAAGCCAGATTTAGCCCAGGGCATAGTTTGTTATCTTTGATCTAAGCCTGGGTCCCAGATGTGGGGTAAGGCAGAGGCAGTTAGGGGCAATCAGGCCATCAAGGGAGCACTTAGGGGTGATCAGGCAAGCAGGCAGAGGTGGTTAGGGGTGATCACGCAGGCAGGAAGAGGGGTTAGGGGTGATCAGGCAGGCAGGCCAGTGAGCAGTTAGGAGCCAGTGTTTCTAGATTGCAAGAGGGATGTCCGACTGCCAACAGTCAGACATCCCCGAAGGGGTCCCTGATTGGAGAGGGTGCAGGCTGGGCTGAGGGAACCCCCCCTGTGCACGAATTTCGTGCACCAGGCCACTAGTGTGTGTGCGCGCGCACGCACGCACACACACACACACACACAAACTCTTTGGCTTTGTGCTTCTGATCAAGATGGTGGCATAGTTAAATACAATACTTGCATTCTCACAAAGCACATCAAAATTAATTACAAGTAAACTACAGAACAACTATCATTCAGAACTGCCAGAAATCTATCTGAAAGGAAGTCCTACAACTAAAGACATAAAGAAGAAGCTATATCTAAACTGGTAGGAGGGGTAGAGATGTGGCAGATAAAAATTAAGAGGGATGTCTCCCTGAAGAGGAAGGATTCCAGCCACACTCCAGGTAACCCAATTCAGAGTTCCAGTACCAGGGAGAGAAGTCCCCATAACTTCTAGCTGAAAAATAAACTCATAGACAAAGACAACAGTAGTGTGCTTACCAGAGAGAACGGGGAGTGGGGGAGGTAGAAGAGGGTAAAGGGGAGATAAATGGTGATGAAAAGGAACTAGACTTGAGGCGGTAAACACACAATACAATATACAGATGATGTATTATAGAACTGTATACCTGAAACCTATAATTTAATTAACCAACTAGAGGCCCAATGCACAAAATTCGTGCAAGGGACTCAGCCCTCACAGCCCCGGCCAGCCCTTGCAATCCCAGCTTTGCCCGGTAGGTCATCCAGTAGGGTCATCCAGACAGTCATTCTGCTGTTCATTCTACTTAGCATATTAGCTCTTTATTATTTAGGATAACAACCCATTAATTCAATAAAAATAAAAAATAAATTAAAACAAACAATAAAACCACAAGGATTGTGACTGAGTGCAATGGAAGGCTGTTGGGGGCACAAGGGACATACAAGGAAGAAATAAAATGTCTGGCATCAGGACCAGAGCTATGGAACGGGGACAGCTTTCTCCCTGGCATCTTTCTCCCAGACAGAAGTTCTAGCAGAGGTCATTGTTCCTTTTCTGAGCCCCCCACAGAGCCTGCAGATGGGCACCATTTCTAAGTCTTCATCAACCTGGCTATCACTATTTGTTCCACCCTGGTGATTCCCTGATATTTTCTCCCACCCAACTTATAGGCCCACCCATGATGTTTCTAGTTTTCCATAAGAATGGACTGTCTTGGTTCAAGATTCAGACTTTCCAAAATTCTCTCAAACAAGTAGCATTTAGCCTTGGTATGTCCCATACCTCTCCCTACATTACTGCAGTCCCTCCACAAGCAACAGCCAGCCTCAGTTTGTAGCCTGGCCTCACCTGGGTACCATCAAGCCCAGCACAGTAGCAGCCATCTATAGCTCATGCTGAAAAGCCCTGTACAAAGCAGAGTTGGCAGCTGACTTTGGTCTGTACCTGCCAGGATCCCGAGAGCCAGTGTACCAAGATAGACAGTTTTAGAGTACATCAAAGCACCTCCCAACCTCCTCCATAAAAGATAACCTCAAGAAGCAGACTTACTAGGCACGAGAACACTGCTGATGTAAGTTCTACTCCATGGGGTGGGACCCTGGACAATTAATCTTTCAAGTCGGTTGTGGCCAGTCCTTGCAGCCAATCGCCCTCATGATAGATCCCTCCCATTGACATGCCAAGAGCAATCAAGGCTCAACTACAATAGGAGCATATATACATCCCACACAGCCAGGGTTGGGGGGAGTTGTACCAGGAGTACCCAGTTCGGGTGAATGGGGAGGCTGTGCCACTATACCCTATAAGGACTACTATATAAAGCCACTTTACCAAGCTGGGGAGATATAGCAGCTCTACCTAATATATGGAAACAAACACCAGAAGGCTACCAAAATGAGAATGTAAAGAAACATGTCCCAAATAAAAGAACAGAATAAAACTCTGGAAAAAGAACAAGACAAGCAATCTACTAGACACAGAGTTCAAAAAACTGGTTTAAGGATGCTCAATGAACTTGGTAGAAGAGTAGATGAACTTAATGAAAATTTCAACAGCATAAAAATAGGACATGGAAACCATAAAAAAGAACCAGCCAGAAATAAAGGATAAACTAACTGTAATGAAGAAAAATTTACAGGAATCAACAGTAGAGAAGACGAAGTTGAGGATCAAATTAGCAATTTGGAATACAAGGAAGCAAAAAACAATCAGAACAGAATGAAAAAATGCAATTAACCCAGCTGGCATGGCTCAGTGGTTGAGCATCAACCTGTGAACCAGGTCATAGTTTGATTCCCAGTCAGAGCACATGCCCAGAGTGCAGGAGGCGGTCCATCAATGATTCTGGCAGAGGCCATTTAAAAATAATTAAAAAAAAAAAAGTGAATTTTTAAAAATGAGGATAAGATAAGGAGCCTCTGATACAACTTCAGGCATACCAACATTCACATCATGGGGCTTCCTAAAGAAGAAAGAAAGCAATGAAATGAAAACCTATTTGAAAGAATAATGACAGAAAACTTCCCTAACCTGTTGAAGCAAATAGACATACAAGTTCAGGAAGCTCAAAGAGTCCCAAACAAGATAAACCCAAAAAGGCCCACATCAAGACACATCATAATTAAAATGCAAATGTTTATAGACAGGAAGAGAATCTTAAGACACAGCACAAGAAAAGATTGGCAAGAGATATTCAAAAAAGTGAAAAGCAAAGACCTATAACCAAATTATTCTCCTCAACAAAGCTATCATTTTAGAATTGAAGGACATATCAAGAGCTCCCCAGGTAACAAATAGCTAAAGAAGCTCATCACCACCAAATAAGTATTACATGAAATGTTAAAGGGTCTTTGTTTAAGAGGAAAATAAAAAGATAAAAAATATGAACAATAGCCCTAGCCAATAATAGCCCTAACCAGTTTGGCTCGGTGGATAAGAGCACTGGCACTCAGACTGAAGGATCCCAGGTTCCAGTCAAGAGCACGTACCTCGGTTTCAGGCTGGATCCCTGGCCCCAGTTGGGGTGTGTACAGGAGGCAACCAATTGATGTTTCTTTCTCACATTGATGTTTCTCTCTCTGTGTGTCCCCCCTTCCTTTTCACTCTCTCTAAAAAGCAATGGAATAAATATCCTCAGTTGAGGATTTTTTTAAAAAGCATTTAAAAAATATGAACAATAAAATGGCAGTAAATACATATCTACTAGAGGCCCAATGCATAAAATTCGGCCTGCATTCTCTCGTAATCTGGGACCCCTTGGGAGATGTTGGGCTTAAACTGGCAGTTGGACATCCCTCTTGCAATCCAGAATGCTGTATCACCAGTGGCTATACTTTTCATACAGGTGAAAGGCAACTTGCGGTTGTATGGGCAGCTACATTATTTGCTCCGATTATAAAAAGTAATACATAACATGATCCTTCTGAGGCAGTAGTATCATTTTCCCCATCCTGTGGGTGGAAAAACTGAAGCAGAGAGAAGTAATTGGTTTTGTCACACAGTTATTAGTGTGAGAATCAGGGCTGACCACAAAATGTGCAAGCCAGATTCCATGCATGTCATCGCTGCATCATCCTGTTTTTTCTCAGTGTTAGAGTAGCCTTGCATCTAAGAGACAGTTCACAAAATATAGGGGAGGGTCCCTAGGCCTGGCCAGCGATCTGTGGGGACAACGGGAAGGCAGGGTGCTCAGGAGGCCTCTGCTGGCACCCACCTTGGCTGGAAGTCTGGTGCCACCCACTGTCTGCCCACCCCCTACTGGTCACCTCCCTCTGCAGGGTGGCTGGTGGGCAGGGCGATTGGGGGGCCCCCACTGGCACCTGTCTTGGCTGATGGCTTGTGCTGCCTGCTGCCCAGCCCTGCCCCCCCATATCGCCACTACAGGTCGCCTCCCCCTCAGGGGCAGCTCCTGCATTGAGCATTTGCCCCTGGTGGTCACTGTGTGTCATAGCAACTGGTCATTCTGCAGTTTGGTATATTTGCATATTAGGGTTTTATTATATAGGATAATTGCATCTAAAAAAACAAAATAAACAAGCAGAACAGAAAGAGACTCTGATTGATACAGAGAACATTTTGACCATTGCCAGATGGGAGAGGGTTGAAGGGATGGGTGAAAAAGGGGAAGGGATTAAGCAATATAAATTAGTATTACAGAATAGTAAAGTAGAGCATAAGGTATATAGTCAATAATATTTTTAATAACTATGCATGGTGTCAGGTGAGTATGACATATTGGCATGATCACTTGGTAAGTTATATAATGTCTAATCACTGGAGGGTATACCTAAAACTAATATAATATTGTATATAAACTATAATTGAAAAATGATTTTAAAAACAGACTTTCTTTGGCTTAAACTCTTGAGTCTGGAAACTACTGAAGGTTCTGAATAGCAGTTACATGATTTTACTTCCATTTTGAAATCAGTCTGTTATGCAGAGGCTGGACTGGGGTAAAAGAGAGGGAAGAGAAGAAGTAAGAAGATCAGTGAGAAGTCTATTTCAATCTCATCATAGATAACTGAAATAGGGTAGCATAATGGAGATCATGAGAAATAGTCAGATTCTAGACACATTTTGAGGGTAGAGCCAATATAATTTGCTAACAAGTTAGACATGAGATATAAAATAAAGAAAAGGTCTGGGATGACTGCTCTGAGCAATTAGAAGGATTAAACTATGCTTGTTTAGATGTGGAAAGCTTTGTGAGGATCAGATCTAAAGAAGGAAGACAGAAGTTCAATTTAAGTACATTGACTTTGAGATGTGTAAGAGACATTCGTAAGTGAGCAGTTGAATATACAAGTATGGAGCTAAATGATAGGTCCCAAGATGGAAATATAAATTTGAGAGTCATCAGCTTAAAGATGAAATTCAAAGCCATGAGTCTTGATGCAATCAATAAGAAAAAAAATGTGACAGAGAAGAGGACCCATGGATCTCTAGGGAACTCTCATATGTAAACAAAATGAGATAGAAACTAGCAAATGAAATTATGAAGGAATCAAGCAGTATCATAAAAAAATTTTTCAGTATAAATAGTCATGTTTTTATGTTATAGGAGAGTACCTCCAAATTCCAGAAATAATACTGTCAGACAGAATGGTAGGAACAAAAGTACCTGAAAATCTCTCAAAACAAAATCCATGAAATAATTCCAACTGATCAAAAATTTGACATGGAAGTTTTTTCAAGTTCAATATGCTACATTGAACCCAATCATTCCTAGTTCCTCATAAACAGATAATACATTATTTAAATAACACACACAAAATGACTGGCATACTAATTAGCAACTAAAGAATAAGTAAATCAGAGTTACGTATCTCATCCACAAAAGTGATCTCCTTGACCAAAGAATAAAAGACCTTTTCAGAAGGAGTACTCTATTTTGCTCTTAACACAAAAAGGACAAAAATTCAGTTTAATTTGATTAGATAAAAGTTCTTTAGGGGTGTCCAGAACTTCCATTACTAACATCTGGTAAAAACATTTTATGATCAAGTATTTAAAAGAAGCGAATGTACTGTATGTGAAATATCAAGATGAAACTAAAAATAAATTTTTTTCTAACATGAAACTTCTCTTCCTAAATCTGACTGAAAAGCATCTTGGATTAAATGTTAACACAAAGTGTGCCAATATTCAAGTTAGAACCTGTTTATATCCTGACTAACAGGTATTATTAGTATTACTCTTCAAAGCATTTACAAGCTTCTCCCTTTTCATAAATATGAGCGAGGCAAATAAGATGCCTCACACTATATTTAAAAAACCTTTTCAGTTCCCTTTTTACTGATTTCTAAAGGGAATGGATTTATATGAAACAAGAACTTTAAAAAATACATGTCTACAGGGTAGGAACAAAGCCCTTAAGAGGTCAACATTTTTCTGTTGGCCATTCTTTATAACTAGGGGCCCAGTGCATGAAATTTGTACATGGGGAGCGGGGGATGTCCCTCAGCCCAGCCTGCACACTCTCCTGGGACCCCTCGAGGGATGGCAGACTGCCCGTTTAGGCCTGATCCCAGTAGGATTGGGCCTAAACGGGCAGTCAGACACCCTTCTCACAATCCAGGACTGCTGGCTCCAAACTGCTCACCTGCCTGCCTCCCTGATTGCCCCTAACCGCTTCTGCCTGCCAGCTTAATTACCCCCTAACCACTACCTGCCAGCCTAATTGATGTCTAATTGCTCCCCTGCCAGCCTGTTTGTCCCGAACTTCCTTCCTCTGCTGGTCTGGTCACCTCTAACTGCCCTCCCCTGCAGGCTTGATAGCCCCCAACTGCCCTCCCTTGTAGGCCTGGTCCCTCTCAACTGCCCTCCCCTGCTGGCCTGATGGCCCACAACTGTCCTCCCTTGCAGGTCTGGAACCTCCCTCTGCCCTCCCCTGCTGGCCATCTTCTGGTGGCCATCTTGTGTTCACATAGGGGCAGGATCTTTGACCACATGGGGGCAGCCCTCTTGTGTGTTGGAGTTTCATAATAATAGTCTAGCTGTAGGAAATGAGAAAATTGGATCTAGGAAGAAAAAGTGAGGAGAGAATTCCATTCATTTACTTCATCCTTTGTCACCCATTCTCTTCTCTAAATTCATTGTTACAGTATCAGACACTTGCCAGCCTCCCAAATCCTTAAGAGTTTCACAAACTTCTGGCTGGAACTCCTCCTTCTCAGAGGCTGGTATTGATGGATGGCTGTAGGGACACATTGTGAGACAGAGAGCACCCAGATCCCACACAATACAACAGGACCTGTGAAAACAACCCATGGAATGAGCAGAGTACCAGCTGCTCCATGCTAGTTCCCAGTGATTAAGCTGTGGTTCACCGGACAGCAACAGGATGACTTTCTCCCCTCCCAAAGAACAGGCAGGCAGGTACTTTCAGTAATCCCAGAGGAATACCTCATTGTTCACCAAAGAGCCTTTCTCCAGTGAAGACTGAAACAAAGATGCAAACTGCTTTGCCTTTTTTTTTCTTTAATTCAGAGCCAATGTGCCTCTTCTAGAAGTGAAGCACAGAAGCCCATGCACAGATTTCTCACACGCCCGTCCCCTCTGGGACACGGAGTGTGGTGTTCCCCACAGGCAGTAAACTTGTCACAGAAATCCACTTTTCAGGGCACCTGGGCGCATGAAGACTCCAGTGCACACCCCTGGAAAGAAGACCATATCCCCCAAGTCTCTGTGCAACCTCTCCCAGACCACCAGCCTGAATCAGAGCTGTTTCTTCCCTGGGTTGTGAGATGGGGATTTCCTGCCACCTCCTGCTGGGGCTGGGGCTGGAGCTGGGGCTGGGATGGGGACCATGCCCCTCTGCCTTGTGCACATGCCGCAACCCCACCCCTTGATGGCCTTGTGCAAGCCACGGCCCTGTCCCCCTTCCCTTCTCCCCCCACAGGCCACCTGGGCCCAGGCCCCAGGAGACTGCCCAGCCCCGGAGGCACCCTACACTGGCGGCCTCTCATGCACTGCCTCGGCCTCGCCCCCCACCTCGTGCTGCTCAGCCCCGTTCCTCGTGCTGCTTGGCCCCACCCCTCACTCCTGATTAGCTGGTAGCGTAGCAAAGGTATGGTCACATTTGCATGTTTCTCTTTTATTATATAGGATGTTATCAATACAATATAACAAAAATAATTCTCATCCTTATTACATATGTTAGAGGTCATATTTTCATTTTCTCACCTGTATGGAAGTAATAGAAGCTGAATGCCCCTGAAGGACTGCTACTGGTGCACAAGTTCGAAGACACCACACTCTTACAACCTTATCACAGCTGCCTGCAGCAATAAGAGTGTTTTCATAGTTTACAGCCATGTCAGATATTTCAGCAGAGTGTCCTCGAAGTGTAGCAAGGAGGCGTCCATCATCTGTTGCCCAAATTTTCACCAAACAGTCATCTGAACCCTGTGGTGACAAGAAAGGACAGAAGATTTACAATGAAGCAGGTATTTCCCCTTCCCAAAAGAGCTGGAGAAACAAAGGGAAGATTTTATTAAGTCACTTCTAAGCCTTTAGATTTTAATCTCTTCTTTCCAGATAACATGGATCCAGTAGCAAATATAAATAATGTTCAAATGATAGCACTGACAAAACATTGGCCAAACTGACAATGGTATTTGTGAGAGCTCCTCAAAACTACTATAAATCCCTGACAACTCAAAAAAAATTTAGGATTAAGTATCTCAGCCATTCTTTCTTTCCTTAGGCCTAATAGCCTTTTTTCCCCTTAATTTTCTTATTCTACAAATACTTTAAAATTTAACCCAAAAGTCTACATGCATTTCTCAGTAAACATTAGGCTTTTTCTTGATGACCTCTGGTGAAAATATTTTTAACTTCCTATTGATAATTTCTGAAGAGCTTTAAAAACAGTAAAAAGCAATTCTAACCCATTATGGAAAATAGAGGCCCAATGCATGAAATTCATGCAAGTGTATGCCTTCCTTCCCCTGGCTCCCGGCACTGGCTTCCCTCTGGCACTCAGGACCCAGGCTTCTCTCCAGACAGGCACCTGGGACCTGGGCTTCCCTGGCAGCCCCGGCTTTGTCTGAAAGGACATCTGGTCAAATTAGCATATTAGCTTTTATTATTATAAATAAGTTATTTAATAATTATCTATTTATAGCAAGATGGCAATCATCATCCTCATTGTGATCATTAATAAACTAATACTTATATGATGCATTTGAAGTCATGCAAATATCCATGAAAGACTTTGTAATGAACTTCAAGGAATTACACCTTCTCAAAATACACACGACTTCCTTAGCTGTTGCATAGAAATTTAAAGAGAAAATTAGGCCAACCCTCACTGGCCTGGCTCAGTGGTTAGACCATCACCTGCATACCGAAATGGTGATGGTTTCAATTCCCAGTCAAGGGTACATACCTGGGTTGCAGGTTGGATCTCTGACCCCTATTGGGCTGTGTGCGGGAGGCAACCAATTAATATTTCTCTCTCTCCCCACTTCTCTCTCCTTCTTTCCTCCCTCCCTTCCGCTCTTTAAAAATAACCGGGGAAATATCCTCAGGTAAAAATTAACAAAACAAAACAAAAAATAAATAACATTAGACCATTACCTACAGTTTTGTGTTAACTTAGTATTAAAGTAATGAGGCTAATAATCCTTTTCTTGGAAATATTAGTGTGCTACAATGTTGTGCTCAAAATCATACAGTATACTCTGATTAATGAAAATTCAACTTTAAATATAACCAATACTAAAATCAAAAGAAGATATACACAATAACTATAACCTTCATTACTAACTGTGTAGTATAGTTCAATTATTCAATCCTAAGGATGATGTAATCATTAATTAAGCAGAACTGGCAACAGTTACACTAAGTGATAAATTTAAATGCATATTAATAAATATTTGCTAAAATGTAAATGAAATTGAGTAGATAAAACTTGTTTCATATAAATTAACCACCTCTAGACTATAAGGCCTTTTGTAAGATAGGGGACATTATAGTTCACATTCATTTGCTTACATAGAATGAGAAAAAGATTTTCAATTTCCATTCATCTTTCCTCACATTCATGCATCTAAAAAGAATAAACTGCAACAAAAAAAACGCAATTCAATGCCATAAGCCTAGCTTTAATTGTTCTTAATCTCTAATATGGAATAGTATTAAAAATGTTAAACTCACTGTAAAAATTCTTCTCCCACTTCGGTCAAATGCTACACAGTAGACAGATGACAAGTGCCCCAGAATTCTCTTATGCATCTTAATGTGCTGGTAAGCAGATGAAGGGAAAGTATGGCTGAAGCGACTGCATCCTGTTAATTGCCTGGCAGAGGTGATATTCACTGGAAAACATAAAATAAGAGATTCACTTCTTAAAACCTAAAAGTGAAACCTACTTCAGGAAGTTAAATCATTAAGATGAGATAAAACAGGGTACACATACCACAGCAATCCTACCCTGTGAGAAGTCTAAATTTAATTATACATTTCATTATTTTATGAACTCAAGTTCACTACTGCAAAGCATTAAGAACACTCATTCTTTTAATTCCCAGAAGTCTGACTTTTTGTTTGCCTTACATGGTTTCTCAAGTACATTCCCATTTTGCCTTTCCTGGTAAACAATAGTCAAGGAGACTTACTTTAAATATATATGTAAATCTTACTATAAAATGAAGGAATCTATAATAATAAAGGTGTAATATGCTAAGAAGAGAGGACATCTGAACAACCTTCTGGAGGTCATTCTGGACAAAGCCTAAGTGGTGGGGGCCGAGGCAAAGATGGTTAAGGGCGATGAGGCAGACAGACAGAGGTGGTTAGGGGCAATCAGGCAGGCAGGTGAGTAGTTAGGGACAATGAGACAGGCAAGCAAAGTGGTTAGGGGTGATCAGGCAGGCAGGCAGGTGAGCAGTTAGAAGCTAGTGGTACAAGATTGCAAGAGGGTACAGGCCAGGCTGAGGGGACCCCCCCCATGCATAGATTTCATGCACCAGGCCTCTAGTTTTACAATAAAAGTATTTTTTTGTTAAATATAATACATCTCAAAAATTATATAATTTTCCTGTCCTCACACCCATCCACCCCATCTATAGCTGTCCCTAAAAATTCAACAGTAATATAGGAAGATTTATATAGTGACAAGGTAAAGGAAGCCATGACACTACATAGGTTCTCAGTAACAATTCTTTCTAGGCTTGTTTATCTCGCCTTTTTGGTTTCTGAAACTGTAAGATCACTATTTACCAATGAACTTTGAGGCTTCCTCTCCTATGATGTCATCTTAGATCCTGTCTCCATTTTCTTGGTTTGGTTTTTGCCTTGTAGTTAATTAAAGAAGGAGCTATTTAAAAGGAGCTAGAATGAAACACATGTCTGCACAATTCTCTTTCAAATACTGCCTGTATTCTTTTCACTTCCCTCAAATGTCTTGATCCCCATATAAGGATTTACAAGCACTCACTTGCTCTGATTCCTCAAGTCTTCCATTATAGACTGAAAATATTTAAAATCCCACACATTATATTTTAATCAAAATATAAGATCCCTATAAGCTCAAAGTCACTTTGAAGCAAGGTGACATTTTGCCATAGTGTACAAATAATATAGGACAAATGATAATAGCTTTATGTTAAAGTAAGACAAAAGGCAAGAATTGAGTTGTAGCATAATTAGTATAATCAGAACCATGGCACAATAAAAAAATGCAACCTTTCAATGTCACAATCTTAAGCGCAAAGAAGTCTTTTTTCAGGCACAGGTAGAACCATTGGCCATTTTAAACTGACGAAATGACAAAAAAATGAATGATGAATAGCAAAATAAACAACACTTTGCATGTATATAATAAGAAATAGAGAACTAAATATTTATGAAACACTAAGAGATGCTAAATAAACAATGGTAGAAAATCCATTAAGTATTAGTAACAGGTAAGAGAAATTTTTTTTGGCAGCTCTAAAGAACTGCTTTTTGACAGCTCCCAAGCTCTAAAAATTTCAACAATTCTACATTGGGAAGAGCATGCACCATAACTTTGGGACTCCGGTAAACTTCCTTCTTTAATCAAACAAACATTCCTTACTGCTTGGAGTTCCTTGAAACAATCAAGCATTAATTACGTCTACTTCGCTTTTTTCTACACATACTTTGCAAGTAGATAGAGGAAAAGAAATGTTACCTTAAAGTTACTTCTCAACCTCAGAACTACTGATATCTTGGGTGTATAATTTTTCATGATCAAAGACTAAAGTGTTCAGCAGCATCGCTGGCCCTACCCATTAGTTGGTAGTAACACTCCACCACCACCAAGTTGTGACAAAGCAAATATATTTCCAGACATGGCCAAATGACTCCTAGGGGGAAAGGAAACTGTCTCTGGTGGAAAACCACTGCTTGAAGCATAAAAATAAAAACAACTTCAAAAGAAAGAAAAAAATAAATAAAATAAAATAAAAACTTTGATGAGAAGCAGAGATAGAAAGAAAACCAGTGAAAGAGAAGGGAGATGAATACCTATCAGAAATGCAGTCATTCATCCAGCAAATACTGAGTTTCTAAAAAGCCAAAGGAACACAATCATATGAACAAAATATACTGCACCCCAAAAGAGTTAATACACCTCAGGGCCCAAACTGTTCATTCAGGAAGTTACTAAATTTATGTATCTTTATAGTATATAAAAATTAGATTTCAGTTTATTCATAAAATTCCACATATGTGTGAAATCCTATTAGTTGTCTTTCTCTAACTAGCTTATTTCACTTAGAAGAGACTAAAGGGGATAAATGATACTGGAAAAAATAAAGAGAAAAAACAGATTTCACTTTTTAAGACTCCTTTACAGAAAAAAAATTTACTTTAAAAGAAAAAAATTGAAAACATTTACAACAACTATGACAAAGTCTTAATTTAGCTTCAGAGACTGATCTCTTAACCAATATTCCATAATAGCATTTCTCAAAATGAGAGAAAAATAAAAATTATAGAGCACTGTCCCAATACACCAAGACTGTGGGTTCAATCAAGGATGAAGGCACATATAAGACGCAATCAACGAATACATAAATAAGTGGAACAACAAATCAACATTTCTTTCTCTTTCTTGATCCCCTTCACTCTATAAAATCAATCAATAAATAAAACAAAATTATAATTTGTCTTAATATATAAATTATGCTCTAGTCATTACAACAGGTTTCACCCCAATCTTTAAATCTAGCCCAAAACAACCCAGAACATAATTAAAGCTGCCAAATCATCCAATTTCAAAACTATAATGTAAAGAAAAACAGGATGGGATTTAAAAACTCCTAGAAATTATAGGTGAACTCAGCAAGGCCAGAGAAAATAACATCAACACACATAAATTAATTGTATCTATATACACTAACAATGAACATGCGAGACCAATACTAAAAACACAATATTAAAAAAAAAACAGTATCATTTACAATCATTCAAAAATACTGGCCCTAGGCAGTTTGGCTCAGTGGATAAGAGTGTCAGCCTCCACTGAGGGTACCTTGTTCGATTCCAGTCAAGGGCACATGCCTGGGTTGAAGGCTCAATCTCCAGAAGTGGTGTGCAAGAGGCAGCCAATCAATGATTCTCTCTTATTCATTGATGTTTCTATCTCTCCCTTTCCCTCTCCCTTCCCCTCTGAAATCAATAAAAACATATTAAAAAAACAAAAACTGAATTCTTACATATACCCTTAATACATACAATATTAATGGCAAAATGCTGATGAAAGAAATCAAATACCGCAATAAATGTTCATATATCATGTTCATGGATTAGAAGGCTTGACAGTAAACATGTCAATTCTCCCAAATTGATTTATAGGCTCAATGAAATTCCTTTCAAAACGGTTTCCAAACACTTATAAGCTTATTTTAAACCTAATGGCCCAGTGCACAGATTCATGCACATTGAAAGGAAATTAATTAGAAGAAATATTTTAATATTGCTATTCGGCCTTTTTCTATAATAGAAGTGCCAACCATATTCATGATCAACAATGACAGATCAAAACACATGCATGCAATTGGCGCCAGCGAGAGCTTTATATGTATCATGCATCTTGAGTCAACGTTTATTTTTAAAATGCCAGTGTGCATCATATATACTAACTGGTTAGTCAGTCAGACTGCCAGATGAACATACGTTCAGTCACTTAGCCTTTTATATATACACTAGAGGCCTGGTGCACAAAATTCATGCGGGGGGGGGGGTTGTCCCTCAGCCCAGCCCGCATACTCTCCAATCTGGGACCCCTCAAGGGATGTCCGACTGCCCATTTAGGCCTGATCCCACTGGACATCCCTCGAGGTCCGACTTCCCTCTCACAATCCAGGACTGCTGGCTCCCAACTGTTTGCCTGCCTGCCTTCCTGATTCCCACTAACTGCTTCTGCCTGCCAGCTTGATCAACCCCTAACCACTCCCCTGCCAGCCTGGTTGATGTCTAACTGCTCCCCTACCAGCCTGTTTGCCCCCAACTTCCCTCCTCTGCCAGCCTGGCCACCCCTAACTGCCCTCCCCTGCTGGCCTGATCAGCCCACAACTGTCCTCTCCTGCAGGCCTGGTCCCTCCCAACTTCCCTCCCCTGCTGGCCATCTTGTGGTGGCCATCTTGTGTCCACATGGAGGCAGGATCTTTCACCACATGGGGGCAGCCATCTTGTGTGTTGGAGTGATGGTTAATCTGCATATTACTCTTTTATTAGATAAGATATAGGCCTGGTGCATGGGATGCACCTATAAGATATAGGTGGGGGTCAACTGGTTTGCCCTGAAGGGTGTTCTGGATCAGGATGGGGGTTCCCTTGGTGAATGGGATGGCCTAGTGAGGGGCCTGTGGTGGTTTGCAGGCTGGCCACACCCCCCAGCAAATCAAGAAGCCCTGGTATCTGGGATTAATTTATGTTCAAAAATTGAAACTTTGTAGCCTGGAGCGGAGCCAAGCCTTCTGCTCGTTCTGTGGCAATAGCTATTTCTGTTTGGGTTTATTTACCTTCTATAATTGAATCTTAATAGCCTGGAGAGGAGGCCTAGGCCGGCCAGAGCTGCAGAAATTAGGCCAGGGCAATCCTAGCCTCTGCTCACTCCAGGTCCATGGCTGTCGCCATTTCTATTGGGACTTATGTACCTTCTATAATTGAAACTTGTAGCATTGAGTGGAGGCCTAGGCGTGCAAGGGCAGGTGGAAAACTTGGCTTCCTCTATCTCCAGGTGCAACCCTAGCCTCTGCTCTCTCCACGTCTGTGGCTACCGCCATTTCTGTCAGGATACATGCATCTTCTATAATTGAACCTTTGTAGCCTAATGTGGAGGCCTAGGCCGGCAAGGGCAGGCAGAAAGCTTAGCTTCCTCCATTGCTGGGAAAACCCAAGCCTCCTTCCTGCTCTCAGTGGCTGCAGCCATCTTGGTTGGGGTTTATTTGCATATTTGCTCTTGATTGGCTGGTGAGTGTAGCAGAGGTGTGATCAATTTGCATATTACTCTTTTATTAGATAGGATAGAATATGAAAAGGAACTGGCCCTAGAATATTGAAAAAATCTTGACAAAGAATAGAGTGGAGGGATTGCTCTTTCCAATGTTAAGGCTTACTATGTAGCTACAGTAATCAAAACAATGTGCTACTGGTAAGGAGATAAAACACAGATCAATTGAACAGAAGAGAGGACCAAGAAACAGATCCACATGAATATTTTAAAAATATTTTTATTTATTTTAGAGGGGAAGGGAGAGAGATACAAACATCAATGATGAGAGAGATTCACTGACAGGCCACTTCTTGCACACCCTTCCCCGCACTGGGGACTGAGCTCACAACTCCGGTAAGTGCCCTGACTGGGAATCGAATCATGACTTCCTGGTTCATGGGTTCATGCTCAACCATCGAGCCACACCAGCTGGACTATTCACATAAATATTTTAAAATAATGTTTGAAAATAAACTACAAACCAAATTCCATAGAGGAAGGATAGTCATTTCAACAAATGTTGCTGAAGCAATGAGACATGCATAGGTAAATAATGAACTTCCGCCTAAACGTTATATACTATACAATTTAACTCAACATAGATCATAGAATTAAATGTAAACAGAAAACTAACAAGCTTTCAGAAAAAAAAGAAGGAAATCTCCAGTATCTGGGACTAGGCAAAGAATTCTTAGGCATATGAAAAAAAGGATGATCCATAAAAAGGGGAAACTAATATATTGAATGCTATCAAAATAAAAAAAATTTGGTCTATGAAAGCCTCTATAAAGAGGATGAAAAGTTAAGTCTCAGATGGGGAGAAAATATTTGCAAATTATATACCCCACAAAGGACTGATATCTAAAATATAAAAAGAATTTTTTCCCCTTTGAATAGTCACCATTTTAATGGTACTTATCTCTACAGAGTAAAATTAAGAATTTTAATTTTTAATAGTCCTATATATCTCAAATTGAGCACAGTATTCTTGTAATCAAATAAAAGTCATTTCTAAATCATAAAATTAAGATAAACACAAAAGACAATTCATAAAAGGAGAAATAAGACCAATAATATGACATCTCTAATCAAAAACAGAAACTAAAATGGTATGCTATTTTTGTTTTTTGAATTGTCAAAATTAAAAAATTTAATGCTACTATCCAATGTTGGCAAGAATTCAATGATACAGATACTCTCATATACAATTGGTAACCTATGTAATGAAAGGCTAACATGCAAATCGATTGAATGGTGGAATAACCAGATGCTATGACACGCACTGACCACCAGGAGGCAGGTGCTTAATGCAGGAGCTGCCCCCTGTGGTAAGTGCATTCAGCCAAAAGCCCTGAGTTGGGCTCACAGCTTGTGAGAGCAGCGGTGGTGGCAGGAGCGGGCCTAAGCTGTCAGTGAGGCATCCCTTGAGGGCTCCTGGACTGCGAAAGGGCACAGGCCAGGCTGAAGTAACTCCCTCCAAGTGCACGAATTTCATGCACCAGGCCTCTAGTCTATTATAATAAAAACATAATATGCTAATTAAACCAGATGTCCTTCTGGACAAAGCCAGGTCTGCGAGGGAAGCCCAGGTCCTAGATGCTAGAGGGTAGCCAGTGCTGGCAGCTTGGGGAAAGAAGGCTTACTCTTGTACAAATTTCATGCATCGGACATCTAGTAGGAACATAAATCTGTATAATCTCCCTGAAGAAAGTGGCAATATCTGCCATTAATACTCAGACTTATAATTTACACAAAGCTCAACAACAAAATAATTTAATTAGAAATGGGTAAAAGATGTGAACAGACATTTCATCAAAAAGGATATACATAGATAGATAGATAGATAGATAGATAGATGAAAGCCTTAGTGACCGAACAACTGGTCGCTATGATGTGCACTGACCACCAGGTGGAAGATGCTCAATGCAGTGGTCAGTGTGCTACCACAGTGGGAGTGCTACTCAGCTAACTAACCTGTCCCAGTGGTCCACAAGCCCAGGCACTCACTTCTTCATTAGTCCTACACATCCAATCTCTGGAGAACAGGTCAGGCACTGATGGACCAGCGCTACCTGAATGATCCCAACAGTGCCACTGACCTCCTGGAAGTTGGCCTTAGGCACCATGGCCACTTCCCCACCCTAGACGCTCTGCAAGGAAGAATCGATATAAAAGCGGCCACCAGTTGGCTCCCAACAACTAGCACGAACATCAGCAGGATGGATCCAGATTCCAGGTAGGCAAGGGCATCCCACCACTTGCACAGAGAACCAATCACATCCTGGCCCCCCCCACAACCTCCCTTGGGACAGGTGCCACACTCAGGACTCACAGCTGGCAAGCGCCACTGTGGCGGCACAAGCCTCTCCTCATTAGGACTGACTGGGTGTACGCCTGCAGCAGGCACAGTGGGTCCAGGATGAGTGGGAGCGGTAGGTGGCACTGGACTGCCAGTTTTGACCCAAGTTCTGCAGGTCACACCAACGGACCCCACCCATGCATGAATTCATGCACCAGGCCTCTAGTAGTAAATAAGCACACAGAAAAGATGATCAACTTAAGTAGCCATCAGGGAAATGCAAATTAAAACCATAATGATATATAACTATACACATACTTAACAGCTTAAATAAAACATCATGATAATATCAAATGCTGGTGAATATGTGGAAAAACTGGATCAGTACTATACTTTCCTGCTGGATATGTAAAATACTACAGCCATTCTAGGAAATAGTTTGGCAGTCTCTTAAAAAAAACACTAAACATACAATTACCATACAACCTACCAGTGTACTCTTGAGCTTTTATCCACAAGAAATGAAAGCTTTGGTTCACACACACTAAAAAAAAGGGGGGGGGGAGAGAAGAGAGGAGAAGAAAAAGAAATAAAAATGCACACAAACTTATCCACAAATGTTCATAGCAGCTTTATTCATAATAGTCAAAATCTACAATCAACACGTCCTCCAACTGGTGAAAGGTCAAACAAATGGTTGTATAATCCATACTATGGGATACCACTCAGCAAAAAAAGGGAATGGATATTGATATATGCAACAACTTAAATGTCCAGTGAACGATGCAAAGTGAAATAAAGTTATATATTGTATGTTCCATTTATATAACACTAGAGGCCCAGTACACGAAATTCATGCATGGGGGGGTGTCCCTCAGCCCAGCCTGCACCTACCCCACTCTGGGACACCTATTGGAATTGGGCCTACGTGGGCAGTCGGACATCTCTCTCACAATCCAAGACTGCTGGCTCCCAACTGCTCGCTGCCTGCCTTCCTGATTGCCCTTAACCACTCTACTGCCAGGCTGGTTGAAGCCTAACTGCTCCCCTACCATCCTGATTGCCCTCCCCTACAGGCCTGGTACCCCCCCAACTGCCCTCCTCTGAAGGCCTGGTCCCCCCTAACTGCTCTCCCCTATAGGCCTGGGTCCCCCTGCAACTGCCTTTCCCTACAGGCCCAGTTGCCCCCAACTTCCCTCCTCTGCCAGCCTGTTCACCCATAACTGCCCTCCCCTGCAGGCTTAATTGACCCCAACTGCCCTCCCTTGCAGGCCTGGTCCCTCCCAACTGCCCTTCCCTGCTGGCCTGATTGCCCCCAACTGCCCTCCCCTGGTGGCCATCTTGTGGCAGCCATCTTGTGTCCACATGGGGGCAGCCATCTTTGACCACATGGGGGCAGCCATCTTGTGTTGGAGTGATGGTTAACTTGCATATTAATCTTTTATTAGATAGGATTCTTGACTACAGATTTGAGGCTGACAAGACTGTGCAGATAGGTCAGACAGGAGATAGGTGGCTGTGGTTATAAAAGGGCAACATGAAGGATCCTGGTGATAAAACTCTCCTTTATCTTAACTGTGAAGGTGGATACACAAGTGATAAAATAATATAGAATCCCGTAACCACATATTCACACTCAAATGAATATAAGTAAAACTGAGAACATCTGTTAAAACTGAGTCTTACACTTAAACCAAACTTCTCTCAGTTTACCGCACTGGAACCTTTACTTACTATATTCTTTTGGCTTTATACCTACCTCTGCCATTTCAGCCTCTCAATATCCTTATCTTTCAACTGATAGCCTAAAACCATCTCCTTTTCCATTATATATTTCTCAATCACTTGACCAAAAATGAACTCTCCAGATTGTCAACATCCTTTTATTAGTTCTACACATCTCTGATCTAGGATTATAAGCACTTTAAGGATAGAGATTAATGTCATGCACTGACCCTGTTTAGTCCCTTGGAAGCAAAAACCATTCAAATATTTGTTTAATCAATTTGGTCACACCATTTCCAATATATCCAACCACAATTCTTACTCCTACAGGACATAAATTTTCCACTTGAAATCAGACAAGCCTTCTTTTCTGTCCTATGTAGATATCCTCTCACATGGAATGTTCTACCCTTCAACTTATAATCAATCCTTAAAAGTTCACTTCAAAGGTTATTTATTTCTTAAAATCTTCACTCTTTTCTCTTAATCAGTTTCATCTCTCCTTTCTTAATGTTCATTAAACTTTGTATTTCACTTAAATAACTTAATTTATATCTGCTATAGATTGAATGTTTGTGCCCACCCCTCATTCATATGTTGAAAACTAAATGCCCAATAAAATGATATTAAATATGGGGCTCTTAGGAAGTGATTAGATTATGAGGGCAGAGCACTCATGAATGGAATTAGTACCCTTATAAAAGGGGCCTGAGAAAACTCCCTTGCCCCTTCCTCCATGTGAGTTTAAAGAGAGGAGACACTATAAATCAAAAAGCAGACCCACATCAACAACAAATCTGCCAGGGCCTTGGACTTCTCAAGAACTCAGAACTGTGAGAAATAAATGTTTGTTGTTTATAATCTACCCAGCCTATGGTATTTTGTTATAGTAGCAAAACAACTGAGAAAATTCACTATCCTATATAATAAAGGGGGAATATGCAAATTGAACCTTATGCCCTCGCATAAGATGGCCACCACCATGTGCTCAAAGATGGCCACCAGAAGATGGTTGGCAGGGGAGGGCAGTTAGGGATGACCAGGCTTGCAGGGGAGGGCAGTTGAGAGTGACCAGGCCTACAAGGAAGGGCAATTGGGGGCAATTGGGCCAGCAGGGGTGGGCAGTTGGGGGCGAGCAGACCAGCAGGGGAGTAGTTAAGTGTCAATCAGGCTGGCAGGGGAGTGATTAGGGGGTGATCAGGCTGGTAGGCAGGTGAGCAGTTGGGAGCCAGCAATCCCAGAAAGTGAGAGGGATGTCCAACTGCCAGTTTAGGCCCGATCCCTGAGGACATCCCTCAAGGGGTGCAGATTGGAGAGGGTGCAGGGTGGGCTGAAGGACACCAACCTACAGTCTAAGAATTTCATGCACGGTGCCTCTAGTCCTATATAATAAAAGCCTAATATGCAAATTGTCTCCTCGACTAGGAGTTCGTCCGCTCACTATGACATGTGCTGATCATCAGAGGGCAGTGCGGAACACGGCGGGCATCAGCAATGTGAACGTAGTTGGTGGCAATTGAGGTGCTGCTGGCCCCAATGGGCCCCGACAAGAGCAGGACCTTGGTGGGCTGGTGGAGCAGGTGAGTGGGCAATGCTAGGACAAGGTGGGTATGAGTGGGGGACAGATCGCCCTGCAGATGGCAACCAGTGACGGCTCTGACACTTCCATTACCAAGAAAAGGCAAATAGCAATATTAAATTATGTCTTCTAATTATTTTCTTTTCACTGTGCACAAATCTGTGCACTTGGCCACTAGTACTATAACAATATTCCATTTATGTAAATCTCCCCAGTAGAAGAGTAAAATATTCAACAAGAATCCCTGAAGACTTGGGAAAGGCTTTATATATATTTGGTGTTCAAGTATGTGCCAAATTAAATAAAAATAATTTCTAGAAAGTTAAGTAATTTGTCCCTACCCAGTTTAGCTCAGTAGAGAAAGAGTGTAGATAGGCCCTTGGACTTAAGGATCGTAGGTTGAATTCCAGTCAAGGGCACATACCTCAATTGCAGGCTCAATACACAGACAGGGTGTATGCAGAAGGCAACTATTCGATGTGTCTCTCTCACATAGATGTTTCTCTCTCTCTGTCTCTCCACCTCCCTTCTCTTCTCTCTAAATAACAATCAAAAAATTTCCTTGTGTGTGGATTAAACAAAAAATAAATAAAAAGAGAGAAAAAGAAAAAAAGAAAGTTAAGTAATTTGAATTAGTATTCTACCTTTCAAAACCATGGAGAATATCTATATATCTAACTATATAAAACTCTTCATATGCAAATAGACCAAACACCAGAACAACCAGTTGCTCTGATGTGTGTTGACCACCGGAAGCATGTGCAGAAAATGGTGAGCATTGGCAGCAGGTGGCGGAGTAAGGAACATGGTGGGCATCAGCCACAATGGGATGGTAGAGCAGGTGAACAGGGGTGGCAGACCAAGGTGTGGCACCAGTCGCTGTCATCAGGGTGAGCCTCTGCTGGTTACTGAAAATTCTTTGCTTCTGCACCCTGTGGTCCCACCCAGCACTCACACCCGCTGCTGGCGTCAGAGCTGCCTCTCACACCCACTGCCAGTGCCCAGCACTGACCCCAATCACTAGGCACTGTCAGCAGGTGTGAGCGGCAACTGCTGGCCCCAATCGCCCCCACTGGCAGTGCCTGCTCTGCTCAATCCTGATGCTGGCCCCAGCCACAATCGCTCCATGTAGTCAGCAGGTGCAATCGGGGCCAGCACCGTCAGCACATGGAAGCAGCAGGAGCCGGGCTGCTGCCAGAAAGGGGACTGGGGCCACAGCAAAAGGGACCAGGCAGGGGCGCGGAAGATGGGCCGAGACCCGCCTCTGTGCCCACCACAGCCTTGTGGCCCACAGATCCTTTCAAGGTGCACCAATTAGTTCACTGGGTCCATAGTCTATACTAATAAAAGAAAAAGATACAAATTGACTGTACACTTAGGACGTCCACCAGCCAATAAGGAGTGAGTATGCAAATTCACCCAATCAAAGATTGCAGTTTAATTTTCATACACAGGCACAGAGTGGCCGGAGGCGGTGTGAGACACTTGCATTGTTGCCATGGTGACAGTGCAGGCATTCCACACTGCCCCAGCGCTCTGGGCCTCTGAGCAGCATGGGAAGGCGGGAAGGCGGCTACAGGCTGGAGCAAAGGCAGAAATGTGGTTCTGGCCAGAGTGAATGCGGTGCTGGTAGCCAGGGGAATGAAGGCCCATTCTTGAACTTATCTTTTTACATCGGGCCTCTAGTAATTCTATAAAACCAGTAGGCTTTATTGTGAATGTTAATCAAATCTGAAAAACTGATTACATTTTCTTATGATTTACAAGATATTATTTGGGATTTGTCTCCTGAATTTTTTTTCAGTTATTTAATAAACTTTATTTTTTGCAATAGTTTTAGGTTCACAGCAAAATCTGGCAGAAAATCAAGTTTCCGTATGTCCTCTGCTCCCCATAAACAGAGCCTCCCCACTAGCAGCATCCATAGTGCATTTATTAGTCGATGACATAAAATGACATGCCATCATCATCTAAACGCTACTCATGTTATATATTCTATGGGTTTCCATAACAGTATCATATACTAGTAGTATAGTTTCATTCCCCTAAAAATCCTCTGTGCTCCTCCCTGTCTTTCTAAACCTTGATGTGTTGTTTTTTCACCAGTATATTGTTTTTTCTACTCTGATTTACCCTTGAAGAAATGCTGATAATTCATTCAAATTCTATCTAGGGCTCTCTTGTTTGTCTTCACCCTATCACTGCAATCTTACCTACCCACATATGAAATATTGCCAATCTTTATCTCTACTCTTTTACCTTTCCCTCACTCTCTTCACTTCCTGTCTACATTTAAAATAATACCTTCCTGAAGAACCAACATGGCAGCATAGGTAAAACACCTATCTTGCCGTCATACACAGCAATTTTAAAACTACTACTTAACAAAAGAACAAACACCATCCAGAATCACCAGAAAGCTGGACGAGTGAAAATTCCACAAATAAAAGTGAAGATAAGACACTGTGACTCGGAGGAGTGGTTGAGGACAGCGTTGAAGATTCACGCAGAGAGAGGTTTAGAGCGCGCATGCCAGCGGTTAGGGTGGGAGGCTGAAAACCGGCCAGTTTTCTCGATCGGGGAGACAAAGACGTCCCACTGGACTGATTCTCCAGCTCTGGGCGAAGTCCAGGGAACCCACTATCATACGGGGTAAAAACTGGACAGTGGGAGGGCACTCCGAAGCTCCGGTGCTGCAGGGGTCTGCCGGCTTGTGGAGAAGGTGAGCTTGTGCGTGAACTTGGGAACAGCACAGCTGCGTGACTGCGTAGAGAGCGCTCACAACTTGCTCTCTCATTCGGGAAACCGTCAGACTGCTTTGTTTTACGACCCTGGGTGAGACGTTGGGTGTGCAGACTCATTTGGGGAGAGTCTGAATTTCCCGGCAGCCGGTGGACCTTGGCAGCGGCTCTCTCTCAGAGGTGCTGGCAGCCATTGCCCCCAGCACAAAATCCCTGGGGCCACATAGGGCAGAGCTAACACTGTCTGCTTGGCCTGGAGACTCCGCCCATCGAACCTGAGCACAGCTGAACTTCACAGACAATTGGCCTGGAAGTCAAACCCTCCAAGTGCTAACAACGATTAACCTGAGCTTAACTTCAGCAAGACTGTGCAACCCATATCCACCTCAGGTAACTGGGGAGGCTGACCCACTATCCCTTGTAGGAAGTATACCACACAAAGCTAATTGACCAACTCAGGGAAGCAGCCACCATGCAGAGACATGGAAAGAAATCAGATGTGAAAGGAATGGAGGGAAAAAAAAAACACGACTGGACATGGAATTCAAAACCAGGGCTTCTCAAGAGGCTCCTACAAAAGGTCGAGACCTAGAAGGAAATAAGCAAGACTGGAAAGGAAATGAACGAGACCCTCAAGGATATGAACGAGACCCTCAAGGATATGAAGGAGACTCTCAAGGATATGAAAAAGGACCAACCAGAAATTAAGCATACACTGACTGAATTTAAAAAATATTATACAAAGACCTAAAAGTGCTCTGGAGCACCCCAAGAACCAAGTTAAAGATTTGAAATACAAAGAGGTAAAATCCACTCAGCTGAAAAAGCAAGAAACCAAAAGAATCCAAAAAATTGAAGATAGTCTAAGGGGAATCTGGGACAACCTCAAGCATACCAACATCCTAATTATAGGGGTGCCAGAAAAAGAGAGAGAGCAAGGTAATGAAAACCTACTTGAAGAAATAGTGACTGAAAACTTCCCCCACCTGGTGAAAGAAACTGACTTAAAAGCCAAAGAAGTACACAGAACCCCAAAATATAGGAATCTAGAGAGGACCACACCAAGACACATCATAATTAAAATGCCAAGAGCAAAAGACAAAGAGAGGATATTAAAAGCAGCAAGAGAAAAACAGTTAGTTACCTATATGGGAGCACCCATACGATTGTCAGCGGGTTTCTCAACAGAAACAAATGATGCAGGCCAGAAGGGAGTGGCAAGAAATATTCAAAGTGATGAATTGCAAGAATCTACAACCAAGATTACTCTATCCAGCAAAGCTATCATGCAGAATTGAAGGTCAGATAAAGTGCTTCGCAGATAAGAAAAAGCTAAAGGACTTCATCACCTCCAAACCAATATTATATGAAATGCTGAAAGATATTCTTTAAGAAGAGGAAGAAGAAAAAGATAAAAGTGTAAATTAGGAACAACAAATACACATCTATCAACAAATGAATCTAAAAATCAAGTGAATTAATAAGCTGATGGACAGGATAAACTGGTGAATGTAACAGAATCATGGACATAGAGAGGGAATGGACTGACAACTCTTGGGGAGGAAGGGGGTGTGGGAAGTGCAGCAAGAGACTGGACAAATATCTTGCAACTATGGGAGAGGACAGTGGAGGGGGGTGAGGGCGGAGGGTGGGATGGGTACCAGGTGGAGGGGAACTGTAGGGGGGAAAAAAGGGAACAACGTAATTAATAAACTGAACAATATAGATAAAATCTTTAAAAAATAAATAAAATAATAGCCTTCCCTCTGATTTCTCTTATCTTTTCCAGTATTTCTTCTCTCCAATTTATGTATCCTACACTTTGCAACTTGAGTTATCTTTTCAAAATAAAATGCTGATTATATAATTTTTTCTATTCAAAAGTATACAACAGCCCTGACTGGCATGGCTCAGTGGTTAGAGTACCAGCCCATGAACCGAAGGGTCCCAAGTTTGAATCTGGTCAAGCACATGTACCTGGCTTGCAGGTTCCCTGCTTCCATTGGGGTTCATGTGGGAGGCAACTGATTGATGTAGCTCTCTCACACCGATGTTCCTCTCTCTCTCTCTCTCTCTCTCTCTCTCTCTCCTCTCCCCCTCCCTGCTTCCTTCTACCTCTCTAAAACATCCTCCAGTAAGGATTAACACAACAAAAAGAGTATCCATTGGTTCATACTACACTCATTAGTATGGTACAGAACAGGGATTGGCAAAGTGATGTCCATGGGCCAAAGTCAGCCCAATCACATATTTTTGTAAATATATTTTTACTGGAAAACTGCATGCTCATTTATATACTTACTAGAGTCCTGGTGCACAACATTTGTGCACTTGACGGGGAGGGGGTTCCTCAGCCTGGCCTGTGCCCTCTTGCAGTCAGGCAGCCCTTGTGAGATGTCTAACTGACGGATTGCGGGCCTAAGCCAACAGTTGGACATGGGGGCAACCATCTTGTGGTGGCCATCTTGTGATGACCTGGGGGCAGCCATATTGTGACAACCTGGTGTTGGCCACTATGTGACAATGTGGGGGTGACCATCTGTGACAACATGGGAGTGGGCATTTTGTGATAATGTGGGGACAGCCATCTTATGATGCGAGGGTTATTTGTATATTACCTCTTTATTATATAGGATTATATAGGATAACCTGTGGCTACTTTTCTGTTAAATTGAGTTTATTGGGGTAACATTGGTTCATAAAAACATACAGCTTTTAAGTGTACAATTTAACAAAATATCATCTGCACACTGCATCATGCACCCATCACTGGCTGCTTTCATACTACCATAGAAATGTGTAGGTGCAACAGAGACCAAATGACCCAGAAAGCCAAAAACTTTTACTATCTAACCCTTTATCCAAAAAATCCATACTCTTAGCATGGAGGGTTCAAAATAATTGGTCCATATCTTTTTTTTCAGTTTAATCTCCCAATACAAACTCTAGGCTTTTATTATATAGCAAACAAGCAATTAGCTTCTGAATAAAGCCACTATTCATTTTTCAAGAGGTTGTACTTGATATAATTGGACCTCAAAGTATATTGAATAAAATTATATAGTATTTACCAATTCCCAACTTATTATCCCATGTCTTATTTAAAACACAACAAATGTGAAAACTATGATTCTAAACATAATTCAGATAGCAAATGAGCCTTATCAATATAATATTTCAGAGCACCTAGAATGGTCAACAAGACATTCTATTATGGCAATTAGGAAATACATATTATTCAGTTTGTTAGGAATTTTGTGGGAGGGGCACTGGATTTGAAGCCAAACGACAGGTCTGAGACTTAAGTTCTGATATGCAATTACAAGGGTTACATTTGAGTTATATAATCTTTTCATGAAGATGACTTAAATACTAGATCTCTAATCTATGAGTCATTATTACCTGTATCAGTGACCCAATATTAATTATAAATTACAATTATGTAACATTTTAAAGCTTATAAAGTAATTTTGCAGACCTCTCATATGAGTTCACAAAAATCCTCTGAGATCTGAAGACAAGTATTTATTTCTATTTGTAAATGAAGAAATTAAGGCCCAAAGAAACTATACGTGTTGCCTAACATTACAGAACCAATAAATGGCAGAGCATAGATTGAATCCAGGTCTCCTGAATATAATGCAGCTAGAGGCCGGATACACAAAATTTGTGCATGGAGCAGGGTGGGGAGGAAGGCGTCCCTAAGTCCATCCTGCACCCTCTCCAATCTGGGACACCTCGAGTTATGTCTGACTGCCGGTTTAGGTCCAATCCTGGTAGGATCGGGAGGGCGCCCACAATTGCCCTCCCATGCAGGCCTGGTCCATCCCAAATGCCCCCCCTGCTGGCTATTTTGTGACAGCCATATTGTCTCCATATGAGGGCAGCCATCTTTGACCACATTGGGGGGGCCATCTTGTGTTTTGCAGTTATGGTCAATTTGCATATTACTCTTTTCTTAAATAGGACGGACGGCTGTTGCACGGGTGGGAGCCAGCTGATGTGCCCTGAAGGGTGTCCTGGATCAGGGTGGGGGTCCCCTTGGGGCACGGGGTGGCCTGGGCAAGGGGCCTGTGGTGATTTACAGGCTGGCCATGACCACCAGTGACCCAAGAGGAGGCCCTGATACCTGGGATTTATTTATATTCTATAATTGAAACTTTCTGGCCTTGAGTGGAGCCAAGCCTCCTGCTTGCTCCATGGCTACAGCCATTTTTGTTGGGATTTATTTATCTTCTATAATTGAAACTTTGTAGTGGAGGCCAAAGCAGGCCAGGGCAGTGGGAAAACTTGGCTTCTTCCAACGCTGGGAGCAACCCAAGTCTCCTGCTAACTCCAGCTCGGTAGCTACCACCATTTGTTATGGGATTTAATTATCTTCTACAATTGAAACTTTGTAGTCTTGAGTGGAGGCCTGGGCCCGGCCAGGGTGTGTGGAAAGCTTGGCTTCCTCCATTGCTGGGGAAACCCAAACCTCCTGCTTGCATCTTGCCACAGCCATCTTGGTTGGGATAATATGCATACTCATTCCTGATTGGCTGGTGTGCGTGGCTTGTGGGTATAGTGGAGGCATGGTCAATTTACATATTACTCTTATGAGATCAGATGGTTTTCCCACTTTTCAATGCTGTCTAATGACATTATAGAAAATATGCTATAAATCTGAAGTAGTAAATAATTTTAAAAATAAAAGGCAACATATAGCCCTCAATCTTTCCTCTACCTACAAGAAACTGAACAAAGTCAGTTAGGGACTCTGGGTTTTACTAAATTGGGTTTTACCACAAAGTCCACAAAAATTTAAAGAATATTCTAAAACGGGGGAGGAACTAAGATCGTGGCATAGGTAAACACCTATTTTGCTGCACCACACAACAATTCCAAAACTATAACTTAACAGAAGAACAAACATCATCCAGAATCACCGGAAAGCTGACTGAGTGAAAATTCCACAGATCAAAGTAAAGATAGGACACAGTGACTCAGAGGAGCAAAGGTGCGCAGCCTTGAAGATACGCAAGGAGAGAGGTTCAGAACCTTGCGCGCGCGAATGGTGAGGGGCAGGCGGCAGCAAACCCGGCTGGTTTTCTCCAAAAGGGAGGGCAGAGTCATCCCACTGCATTGATTCCCCAGTTCCACGCAAGGTCCCAGGTCCGGGAAAGGCAAGCTAAAACCTGGGCGCAGCTGAGGTCTGCGAGTTTGAGGAGAATGCGCGTAACTTGGAACAGCAGTTTGCGCGTAAAGTGCGCGACCGCACACAGAGGACACGTGACTTGCTCCCTCGTTTGGGAGACCACTGGACTGCTTTGTTTTACAACCCTGGGCGAGACTTTGGGTGTGCAGACTCATTTGGAGAGAGGCAGAGTTGTATGGCAATGTGTGGAGACCAGCGGCGGCTATCTCTTGGAGGTGCCAGCAGCCAGTACCACCCAACACAGAGACCCACGCGCTGCATAGGGCGGAGCTGACGCTGATGGTGCCTGCTTAGCCCAGAGACTCCGCCCATCCAACCTGAACACAGTTTACCCCGAAAGCCAATTGGCCTGGAGGTCAAACCCACCTAGGGCTAATAACAAAAAGCTGGGCTTAACTTAAACAATACTGTACAACCCATAAAGGATTGCAGTAAGAGTATCCACCTCAGGTAACTGGAGAGGCTGAGCCACTGTTCCTTAGAGGACATCTACCACACACAGCTAATGGACCAACTCAGGAAAGCAGCTACGACGCAGAGAAATGGAAAGAAATCAGGTGTCAAAGAAATGGAGGAAAAAAAGACGACTAGACATAGAGCTCAAAACCACAGTAATAAGGTTTTTCAAGAGGCTCCTAGAAAAGGCAAATGAACTTAATGAGAACTAACAAGGAAATGAAAAAGACCTAGGAGGAAATGAACAACACCTACGAGGATATGAAAAAGGACCAACTAGAAATTTAGCATATAGTGACTGAACAAAAAATATTATACAAAGTCCTAAAAGCAGTCCAGACGACCGCAAGAACCAAGTCAAAGATTTGAAATACAAAGAAGCAAAATCCACTCAACCAGAAAAGCAAAAAGCAAAAAGAATCCAAATAATTGAAGATAGTGTAAGGGGCCTCTGGGACATCCTCAAGCATGCCAACATCCGAATTATGGGGGTGCCAGAAAAAGAGAGAGAGCAAGATAATGAAAACCTACTTGAAGAAATAGTGACTGAAAACTTCCCCCACCTGGTGAAAGAAATGACTTAAAAACCCAAGGAGTGCACAGAACCCCAAAATATAGGAATCTAAAGAGGACCACACCAAGACACATCATAATTAAAATGCCAAGAGCAAAAGACAAAGAGAGGATATTAAAAGCAGCAAGAGAAAAACAGTTAGTTACATATAAGGGAGCACCCATATGATTGTCAGCGGGTTTCTCAACAGAAACAATGCAGGCCAGACAGGAGTGGAAAGAAATATTCAAAGTGATGAATAGCAAGAATCTACAACCAAGATTACTCTATCCAGCAAAGCTATCATTCAGAATTGAAGATCAGATAAAGTGCTTCACAGATAAGAGAAAGCTAAAGGAGTTCATCACCTCCAAACCAATATTATATGAAATGCTGAAAGATATTCTTTAAGAAGAAGAAGAAAAATGTAAAAATATAAATTATGAACAACAAATAGACATCTATCAACAAATGAATCTAAAAAGCAAGTGAATTAATAATCTGATGAACAGGATAAACTGGTGACTATAACAAAATCATGGACATAGAGAGGGAATGGACTGACAACTCTTGGGGAGAAAAGGGGAGTGGGAAGTGCAGCAAGAGAGTGGACAATAATCATGCAACTATGGGAGAGGACAGTGGGGGGGGAAGTGAGGGCGGAGGGTGGGATGGGTACCGGGTGGAGGGAAGTTATTGGGGGAAAAAAATAGTGAACAAAGTAATAATAAACTGAACAATAAAGATCAAATTAAATAAAAAAAGAATATTCTAAAACGGCCACATCTGAATTGTTATACAAATAGTCTACTCCTTTCACTCTCTATTTACAGTGGAAAAATATGTTTATATTAAAAGTATTTTATTCTGTATGGAACTTTGAACTGGTATCAGGAAATGTTTCTAAGCTAAAACAAAATAGACTAAGAACATCCAGATAAGCCCTTAAATAAAATTAATAACAAATTGCTGTATGTTAGCCATGTGCTTTTTAAAAATTTATAAGACAACTTGTTGAAAGAATCAAAATCTCTCCAGGATTAAAATAGTAAATACAAGCCAGGACTGAAAAAGAAAAAAAAAAGCAGCCCTGTAATTAATCAAGCTAGGAGTACAGACAAGATAAAGCTGATTCTAAAATTAATAGGAAACATTGTTTTTCCCAAGGTCATGGAGTAGTTGTAAAACATCATAACTATGCTGTCTTCCAGTGATTACTGCTTTATTACCAATAATGCCCTCCAGCTTGCTTTACTATTGTCATTTATTACTGGAGAAAGATACCCAATTCGTAACCTGCCTTACTTAATATACTGTTTCACCGAAAATAAGACAGTTTCTTATATTAATTTTTGCTCCCGAAGATGTGCAAGATCTTATTTTCGGGGGGATGCCTTATATTACAGCGAGTAGGTCTTATTTTGGGGGGACATCTTACTTTCGGGGAAACAAGATACTAGCACCCAATCCCTAGTTAGTCGCCACTTTTCTCAATCTGCTTCAGCAGCAACCAATTCAGAACTAATCTAGGCTTCCTTCAAACCCTCCTCAGAATTTTTCATTGGGGAGCCAAATTCACACTACTTTATCAAGAGGACTGCCATTTAAAAACTTTTCAAAGGGCAATTTGAGCTTGAGAGCGCGCTCAAGGACCACAGCTCTCCTAAGAGGAATTTTGCATGAGAACGCACACAAGGGCGGCAGCACTGCTATGGGGATTTGAGAGGCTAGAATTTGCTCTTGGCAACACAATTAGGATACCAAACCTGAAGAAAAAGCAGGGCGGCAGTGCCACCTGACTTGAATACAGGGAAAGAGCACAAGGAAGTCAGTTTTCTGCAGTGCAGACACATCACAGAGCTATTGTGCAACCCAGGCCCCCATGGAGATCGTGACCCAAATTCTCATGGCAAGAGGCAGCACTGAGCAACATTGACTTGACTCTGTTTCTTACCATGTGTGCCTGGTATCTCTGACTCACAGCACATGCACACTAAGAGCCAGTGACTCCAATTCTTGGTACATGTGCACAGGGAGACCCTTATTCTCAGTGAGAAAATGCACAAAGCGACAGAGACTCTGATACTCAATTCTTGATGCAGACCCAGGGAAACTCTGATTCCTGGAAGCATTTTTAGCACACACCAATAGCACAGTGCAGGTAGGGTCCTGATTCTACGTGTGCACATAAGACCACACAGAATGCTGGGAAGACTGATGCTGGGAAAACCTGGTTCCCACCAACCCACAGCAGCCACACACCCGAGTGTCAGAGAATTTCAGAGATACTTAGGTGGTGTGAAGTTCCCATGGCACACAGCCCAGGTCCACACTATTTGAAGTTTGAATCTTCTGGTGATAGTCAGAATGGGGAGACAACACAATCTCCAGAGGAAAAAAAAAAAAGAGGAATCATCAAGAAAGGAAATTAGTGAAATTGAAGCATGCGATATGACCGAAAAAGAATTCAGAGAAATGGTCCTGGAATTTATACTTCAGATGGATGAGAAAATCAACAACCTATGCAAGAATCAGGAAGAAATGAAAATTACGATAGCTACAATAAAAAAACACCATTGAAAGTTTCAACAGTAGACTAGAAGAAGCAGAATACCAAATTAGTGAGTTAGACGATCAGGTACAGAAACAAGTTCAATCTGAACAGCAATTGAAGAAAAAAATTAAAAAGCAAAAGGAAAGCCTAAGGGAGCTTTTGGACAACATGAAACAAAGTAACATAACAGGGCTGCATTTGCCTGAAAGATATCTTTTCATCCATTAATAGGCTGCCAGAAGGACAAGAAGAGCAGCAAGGATTAGAAAACCTATTTGAAGAAATAATGACAGAAAACTTCCTGGATATGGGGAAGAAAAAAGTTACACAAGGTCGGAGAGTCACTACCAGAATCAACCCCAAAAGACCCACACCAAGACACGTCATAATTTCAATGGCAAATACCAATGACAAAGAGACAATCTTAAAGGCGGCAATAGAGAGACAGAGGAACCCCCATCAGATTATCAAGTGATTTCTCAACAGAAACACATTAAGCTAGAAGAGAATGGAAGGAGGTATACAAAGTGTTGCAAAGTAAAGGACTGAATCCAAGAATGCTCTATCCAGCAAGACTATCAATCAAAATAGAAGGGGAAATCAGGAGCGTCACAGACAAAAAAAAAGGCTAAGGGAGTTTATCACCGCAGAACCAGCAATGCAAGAAATGCCAAAGGGAATACTGTAAAAAGAAGAAATAAACAGGTAAGAAGGAACACAAACACAAAAATAGATTATGACTACAAACAAATACCTTTCAGTAATAACTTTAAACATAAATGGACTAAATGCTCCAATAAAAATACATTGAGTGGATGAATAGATAAAGAAACACAACCCATACATATGGTGTCTACAAGAGACCCACATCAGAGTAAGAGACTCACACAAAATGAAAGTAAAGGGATTAAAAAATATCTTTGAGGCAAATGTAAATTTCAAAAAAAAAAGCTGTGGTAGCAGTATTTATATCTGACAAAATAGATCTCAAAGTGAATGCCATAACAAGAGATAGGGAAGGCTATTTTATAATACTAAAGGAATCATTACAACAAGAGGATATAACCCTGATAAACATATATGCACCCAACGCAAGAGCACTCAAATACATAACAAAACTCCTGGAAGATATCAAGGGAGAGAATGACAACAATACAATAATTGTAGGGGACTTTAATACACCACTGACATCACTGGATAAATCCTGTGGACAAAAAAATCACAAGGACAGAGCAATCCTAAATGGCTCACTAGATCAGATGGACTTAATTGACATCATCAGAACATTTCATCCAAAAGCCAGAGAATATAAATTTTTCTCAAGTGAACATGGAGTATTTTTAAAAATTGACCACATAATGGTTCACAAGCTAAGTCTCCCCAAATTCAAGAAGATTGAAATCATACCAGTATCTGCTCAGACCACAATGCCATAAAATTGGAAATAAACTACAATAAAAACAATCCAAAAATCTCAACACTTGGAAGCTGAATAGCATGCTATGAAACAATGATTGGGTTATCAATGAGATCAAAGAAGAAATAAAAAAGCATCCTGGAAACTAATGACAAAAAAACAACAATCTAAAATCTATAGGACACAATGAAAGCAGTGCTGACAGGGAAGTTTATAGCTCTACAAGCCTACCTCAAAAATCATTAAGAAAATGCTACTAAATCATCTAACTGTACAACTCAAAGAATTAGAAAGAGAGCAATAAGAAAAGCCCAGAGTGAGCAGAAGGAAGGCGATAATAAAGATCAGAGCAAAAATAAATGACATAGAGACCAAAAACAATACAAAAGATCAATGAAACCAAGAACTGGTTCTTTGAAAGAATAAACAAGATTGAAGGACATCTAGCCAGCCTCACCAAGAAGCAAAGAAAGAGGACTCAAATAAGTAAAATCAGAAATGAGGGAGGCGACCCCACAGAAATAAAAAGGATTGTTAAAAAATACTATGAAAAACTCTACTCAAACAAACTACACAATCTAAAGGAATTGGACATATTCCTAGAAAAATACAACCCTCTAAAACTAAATCGGGAAGATTCGAAAAATCTCAATAGGCTGATAACTATGGAATAAATTGAAGCAGTCATCAAAACGTCCCAGCAAACAAAAGTTCAGGGCCAGATGGCTTCACAGGGGAGCTTTACCAAACATTCAAGGAAAAACTTAAAACCCATCCTCCTCAGACTATTGCAAAAAAAAATTCCAGAGGAAAGCATACTTCCAAGCTCATTCTATGAAGCCAGCATCATCCTAATTCCAAAACCAGATAAAGATAACACAATGAAAGAGAATTATAAGTCAATATCCCTCATGAACATAGATGCCAAAATCCTCAAAAAAATTCCAGCAAACCAGATCCAGCAGTACATCAGAAAGATCATACACCATGACCAAGGAAGATTTATCCCAGGGATGCAGGCATGGTACAATATACGCAAACCAATAAATGTGGTATATCACATAAACAAATTGAGAGATAAAAATAATATAGTCATATCAAATGATGGAAAAAAAATCCCTTTTGACAAAATCCAACAACCCTTCTTGATCAAAACACTCAACAAGGTAGGAATAGAAGGATCATAACTCAACATAAAAAAGCCATATATGAAAAACCTTCAGTCAACATCATACTCAATGGACAACTAAAAGCATTTGCCCTAAGAACAGGAACAAGACAGGGATGCCCACTCTAACCACTCCTGTACAACATAGTACTGGAAGTACTAGCCATTGTGATCAGACAAGAAGAAGAAATAAAAGGCATCCAAACTGGAAAAGAAGAAATAAAAGTGTCCTTTTTGCTAATGACATGATATTATACATAGAAAACCCTAAAGACTCCATCAAAAATTATTAGACTTAATAAATGAATTCAGCAATGTAGCATGATACAAAATTAATACCAAGAAATCTATGGCATTCCTTTATACCAATAGCAAACTTTTAGAGAGACAAAAATGCAATCCCATTTACCATCGCACAAAAAAAAAAATTAAGATACCTACGAATAAACTTAACTAAGGAGAGAAAAGACCTACATGCAATAAACTATAGTACACTGAAAAAAGAGATAGAGGAAGATATAAATAGATGAAAGAACATACCGTGTTCATAGATTGGTAGAATCTATGTCCATAGTACACAAAGCAATCTACAGATTCAATGCAATCCCTATTAAAATACCAACGGCATATTTCACAGACCTACAACGAACTTTCCAAAAATTCATCTGGAATAAAAAAAGACCCCAAAAAGCTACCACAATCTTTAGAAACAAAGTAGGTGGGATCTTAATACCAGATTTCAAGCTGTATTACAAAGCCACTGTCCTTAAAATAGTCTGGTACTGGCACAAGAACAGACATGTAGATGAATGGAATAGAATAGAGAACCCAGAAGTCGACCCAAGCCACTATGCCCAATTAATATTTGGCAAAGGAGACATGAACATAAAATGGAGTCAAGATAGTCTCTTCAATAAATGGTGTTGGGAAAATTGGACAGATACATGCAAAAAAATGAAACTAGATCACCAACTTATACCATACACAAAAATAAACTCAAAATAGAAAAACAACTTAAACATAAGAGGGGAAACCATAAAAATACTACAGGAATCCACAGGCAGAAAAATCTCAGACATGTGTCAAAGGAACTTCTTCACTGATACTGCTCCCAAGGCAATGGAAACTAAAGAGAAAATAAACAAATGGGATTACATCAAAATAAAAAGCTTTTGTACAGCAAAAGAATCCATTAATAAAACAACAAGAAAGCCCACTGCACGGGAGAACTTATTTGCCAATGTCATTAAAAATAAGGGTTTAATCTACACCATTTACAAGGAACTCAGACAACTTAACAAAAGGAAGATAAACAATCCAATCAAAAAATGGGCAATGGACCTAAATAGAAACATTTTGAAGGAAGAAAGAAGGAAGGCTGAGAGACATATGAAAACATGCTCAAAGTCACTAATTATCTGAGTAATGCAAATCAAAACAACAATAAGGTATCATCTCACACCTGGCAGAAAGGCAATCATCAACAAATCAACAAATGACAAGTGTTGGCAAGGATGTGGAGAAAAATGAACCCTCCTGCACTTCTGGTGGGAATGCATACTGGTGCAGCCACTGTGTAGAACAGTATGGAGTTTCCTCAAAATACTGAAAATGGAACTCCCATTTGACCCAGTGATCTCACTTCTAGGAATATATCCCAAGAAACTAGAAACACCAATCAGAAAGGATGTATGCAGCCCTATGTTAATAGCAGCACAATTCACCATAGCTAAGATTTTGAAATAGCCTGAGTACCCATTGGCAGATGAGTGAATTAAAAAACTGTGGTATATTTCCACAATGGAAAACTACACTGCAGTAAAAAAGGAGTTCTTACCATTTGCAACACCATGGGTGGAACTGGAAAGCATTATGTTAAGCGAAATAAGTAAGTTAGAAAAATGCTAATACCATATGATCTCACCCATTTGTGGAATATAATGAACAACATAAACAGATGAACAGAGACAGATCCAGAGTCAGAGAAGCATCAATCAGATGCTGGACCTCAGAGGGAAGGTAGGGGAGGTTGGGGGAAAGGAGGAGATATCAATAAAAGAACTTGTATCCATGAATACAAGCCTATTCAATGGATACAAACAGCAAGGATGGTGAGGGCATGAGTGGGGGGAGGTTTCAGGGGGTTAATGGAGGGATAACCACACATATGTAATACCGTAATCAATACAGAAAGTTAAAAAATATCCTAATAGAAGAGTAACATGCAAATTGTACCTCCACTACGCTACCAGCCAATAGGGGCCGGAGGTGGGGCCAGGTGCAGGATGGGGTAGAGCAGAGAGCGGGGGGGGGGGGGGGGGGGGGGGAAGGGGGGGCATGGGTGTGGCCAGCACACAGGGGGTGAGGCCGGCAGGGGCGTGGCCACAGTGCAGTGAAAGCAACCACCATGCTATAACCTCTGCCCACAAGGTACTCAAGGGCCAGCCCTCCTTACACTTATGATGCCTGAATCACATGCAAATGAGCACCCGGGGTCCTGCATGCCCCCCAGCCCAGCACCCACAATGGGAGTGGGGGGGCTGCTACCAGTCTCTGGGGTTTGTGGAAACCCCAGTGAACACCAGCAGGTGGAGAAAATTCACAGTGCTCTTGGTTCCTGCAGGGTATTAGGAGCACCAGAAATTCTGGGAAATGTAGTTCTTCCACTTGAGCTCGGAAGTGGCCAGGGGGGAGTTCACAGCTTCAATTGATGTTTCGCCTAAACCCAGGTCACAGCCCCAACATGTTCACTACAGAGCTCAGATTATTGGTCAATTCAGTGAAAATGGGACAGAAAAACTCACTAAGGAACAACAGCTCCCTGAATCTGTTCACTCATATCCTATCTGACCCAGAAATGCAGAAAATTACCGTCAGACACATCACAGGATCAAAGCCTTTGTGTCCAGGAGAAGCTTAAAAGGACACAGACTTTTCCATTTGCTCTGCTCTTCCCTCCACAGGATTATCTTCTGATACGGCGAGTTCAGAGTTCTCTGGTGATTGCAAGGACCTAGGTCCTCATTGCCTCCTCCCCCACCTTCTGCTGCTCCTTGAAATAATCGATCATCCCTCTTTTGGGGGAAAGGAAGGGACACATTAAAGAAGTCTTTTCTAAAGGGATGGTTATGAAAAAAAATGTAGAAAGGACTACAAGAGAAGAGTGTTTGTTTTCTTTAGTAGACAAAGCAGCTCTATTAGGCAACAGGTTTGAAAGCCCTGACAGCCTGAGCCCACGCTGGCTACCTACAGGGGCGCTTGCACTTCCACCAAGCTTCTCCGCTTTACATTGCAATATGGTCTTCTTGGTGAACCCAATCCATAATGAAAAACTCCTAAACTACACTGTGTTTTACAGATGGTTTTTAAAAATTGTCCAACTGATGGCTCATCCCCAGCCTGCCCAAGGCCTAAAGCCTCACCATCAGTTGGACATCCCATAAGAGCTCCCAGTATGTGAGAGGGGGCAGGTTGGGCTGAGGGACCGACCACCCCTCCCCCATGCACGAATTTCATGCACTGGGCCACTAGTGTATATATATATAAAATCATTTCATATTTTAGTTACCCTCCATTTAAAAAAAATAAATAAATACTTTTCTACCACTACTGCATGAATATAATGCTCTAGAATTAGCATAAAGTAAATTCAGAAATATGAATTAGTAAAAATCATAATCATTTATCGTAAATGCTAACAATTATTTCTCTATTTCTCAACTGGATGTCTTTCAATAAATAAGAAATTATCATTTAAAAAAGAAGACACTTTCCTCCTTCTTCTATCCAGAGGCCTTCCAAGTTTCCTCAGGAGTATACTCCCTCACTATGAATCAATAAATCTGATCTTCTCAGATCACAGACTTATTCCTGGTGGTCTCTATTTGATGATGCTTTAACAAGGAAACTAAAGGACCCTACCACCCCAGCAATTTAAGACTTACAAATGCCCCTCACACCACCCCACCCCCCCGCCAAAAAAAAACACACAAAAACTTCTTAGCCTAAATCCGTGGTCACCAAACTGTGGCTCGCGAGCCACATGTGGCTCTTTGGCCCCTTGAGTGTGGCAATTCCACAAAATACCATGGCCTGGGCGAGTCTATTTTGAAGAAGTGGCATTAGAACAAGTTTAGGTTTAAAAATTTTGTCTCTGAAAAGAAATTTCAATTGTTGTACTGTTGATATTTGGCTCTGCTGACTAACAAGTTCGCCGACCACTGGCCTAAACCATAAAATCACTAAACACAAGAAACTTTCACTGCTAAGAAACATGAATAACTCACAGAATTCTACTGAATATATCACAGGAACATGTGATCAATGATACCAAAAGATATGGTATTTAACCAAAGCCAGAAAACTACCATATATGCTGAGAAAAAGACGATATCATCAACTTTGCATCAAGCTACTGATAAAGCCAAAAGTATACAAATTGGTGATATTATCTGATTTTTAATAAAAATGAGTCATGTAATTCGAGCAATTTTATCACTCATCCTACCTAATACAATCGTATTATGCAAATTTGACTATACCTTTGCTACACCCACAAGCCATGCCCACAGCCACACTCACCAGCCAATCAGGAGCAGCTTATGCAAATAGACCCCAACCAAGATGGCTGCCAACACTGAGAACAGGAGAAAGGCTTGGGTTTCCCCGGCAACAGAGGAAGCCAAGCTTTCCGCCTGCCATTGCTGGCCTAGGCCTCCACTCAATGCTACAAAGTTTCAATTATAAATGATACAGAAACAGCGGCAGCCTCTGAGCTGGAGAGAACAGAGGCTTGGATTTCCCTGTCAACGGAGGAAGCCAAGCTTTCCACCGGCTGTTGCCGGTCTAGGCCTCCACTCTAGGCTACAAAGTTTCAAACAGAAATGGCTGGTGCCACAGAGCAAGCAGAAGGCTTGGCTCTGCTCCAGGCTACAAAGTTTCAATTGTAGACATAAATTAACCCCAGATCCCAGGGCCTCTGCTTGGGTCACTTGGGGGCATAGCCGGCCTGCAAACCTCCACAGGCCCTTTGCCCAGGCCACCCCTCGCCCCAAGGGAACCCCCACCCTGATCTGGGACACTCTTCAGGGCAAACCAGCTGGCCCCCACCCAGGTCTCCATCCTATCTAATAAAAGAGTAATTTGCAGATTGACCATCACTCTAACACACAAGAGGGCTGGCCCCATGTGGTCAAAGATCCTGCCCCCATATGGACACAAGATGGCTACCACAAGATGGCCAGCAGGGGAGTGCCAATTGGGATGTTCCAGGCCCTGCAAGGGAGGTCAGTTGTGGGTGATCAGGCCAGCAGGGGAGGGCAATCGGGTGGGACCAGGCCTGCAAGGGAGGGCAGTTGGGGGCAATCGAGCCTGCAGGGGACAGAAGTTAGGGTGACCAGGCTGGCAGAGGAAGGAAGTTGGGGGCAAACAAGCTGGCAGGGAAGCAATTAGACATCAATTAGGCTGGCAGGGTAGTGGTTAGTCGGTGATCAGGCTGGCAGGAAGAAACGGTTAGGGGCAATCAGGGAGGCAGGCAGGTAAGCAATTTGGCGCCAGCAGTCCTGGATTGTGATAAGGATATCCCAGATTGGAGAGGGTGCAGGCTGGGCTAAGGGACATCCCCCACCCTCCGTGCATGAATTTCATGCACCAGGCCTCTAGTATTCTAATAATATGCTATACATAGTGTTCACAAATCCTTGTGTAATTTTCTTTTAATTTTTCTAAACTTTAATATAGATTATATAAAAGTAGAATAGCTCCCAATTCTTCTGTCAATGGCATTGAAAGAATGAATTGTTTTAACCACAGATCAAACTAACTTCATATTCATAGTGATCATTAAGCAACCCAGAGAATTTAAATTAGCAATAAGCTTTGTAAAACAGCATGTCTAGCTATTTTAAACAATAACTCAACACAACTTTTGAAGACCTTACTAATAAAGTCAATGAAAGACAAAAGACATTATTACTAAAATCATTTTCCATAATGATGGCTATCGGGCCAATATGAATGAAATATTTAAAATCCATTAAACAGGAGAAGCCAAGATGGTGGCATAGGTAAACACTTGAACTACTGCCTTGCATAACAATTTCAAAACTGCAACTAAAAGATAAGTGTCTATCATCCAGAACCATGGGAAGGTCGGCCGAATGGAAGTTCTTAAGCCAGAAGGAAAGAGGGGAGCACTGGGACGTGCACACACACTGAAAATCTGAAGTGTGGAGGCACGGGAACCTGGCTGACGGCCTGTGACTTTGGGACTGCTTTTTTCCAACCCAAAGGGAAGCAGACTCCTGATTACTCTGACCCGAGTTTCTGGGGGGAAGCTGGTGACCCAGACTCATATGGGGAGAAGCTGGACGGTTTACCATAGGGTCGGAAAGTGAGGGAAGCACTGTTGCAGAGGCTCAGATGGCAATCAGTGTTCACTGTGCGGAGGCCCCAGGCACGGGGCACAATGCTCAGGGCGTTGGAGACAGCGGAGTAGAGGCCATCGTTGCTTGCCACACCCTAACCTAGTGATGCCCTGAAACCCCGCCATTCCCAATCTGCAAATCCGCCCAAACTGAGCAACGGAATTTGCATATATATGGCCTGCGCTTTTCCAGTTTAACCTAAAAGGCAGCTCTGGTCAGATCAGGAGAAATCTGCAGACCTCTTTGTAGCTCCTGCTGGATCAACTCAGACGGTACCTGAAGTGCACCCCAGTGGTGATCCAGAAGCTAGCATATCTAACGGGCAGTGTGAGACAACACGAAAATTCAACTACTTGCATCCATAAGGTACACATTCAAGAGGCAGATTCAGTGAACACCAAAGCAACACTGAAGCAAGTCCACCCCCACAGGCGTGTCTCCGCACAGCAGCTCTTCCACTCTATCAACACAGGGAAGCAGCAAAATGGGGAGACAGGCAGGCATGTCACAAATGAAAGAAATGGAGGAAAGCAGACTATCAGATATAGTTCAAGACCACATTTATAAGGTTACTCAAGAATCTTCTAAAAACCGCTGAGAAACTTGATGAGACCGCCGAAGAGCTTAATGAGACCTTCAAGGACCTTAATAAGAATGCCAAGAAAATGGAAAAGGAGAAGACATAAATAAAGCATACACTGTCTGAAATAAAGAATATACAGAAATTCAATGCTAGATCAAAGGACTCCAAGAATCAAACCAAAGATCTGAAATATAAGAAGACAAAAAACACCCAAGCAGAAAAACAAAAACAAAAAAAGAATCCAAAAATATGAAGATAGTGTAAGGAGCCTCTGGAACAATTTTAAGCATACCAACATCAGAATTATTGGGGTGCCAGCAGAAGAGAGAGAACAAAATATTGAAAACCTATTAGAAGAAATAATGACAGAAAACTTTCCCTACCTGGTGAGAGAAATAGACTTACAAGTCCAGGAAGCGCAGAGAACCCCAAACAAGAGGAATCCAAAGAGGACCACACCATGACATATCATAATTAAAATTCCAAGAGCAAAAGACAAAGAAAGAATCTTGAAAGCAGCAAGAGAAAACCAGTTGGTTACCTACAAGGGAGTACCCGTACAACTGTCAGCTGATTTCTTAACAGAAACTATGCAGGCCAGATGGGAGTGGCAAAAAATATTCAAAGTGATGAACAGCAAGAACCTACAACCAAGATTATGCTACCAAGAAAGGCTATAATTTATAATTGAAGGTCAGACAAAGAGCTTTATAGACAAGAAAAAGCTAAAGGAGTTCATAACCACCAAACCAGAATTATATGAAATACTGAAGGGTATTCTTTAAGAAGAAAAAGGTAAAGATAAAAACTATGAACAACAAAATGACAACAAATACATACCTACCAAGAAGTGAATCTAAAAGTCAAGTGAATAAAAAATCTGATGAGCAGAATAGACTGATGAATGGAATAGAATCAGGCACATAGAATGGGAGTGGACTGACAATTCTAAGGGAGAAGAGGGTGTGAGGGGTGCGGAAAGAGACTGGACAAAAATCTTACACCTATGGATGAAGACAATGGCGGGGGGTAAGGGCAGAGGGTGGGGAGGTGCATCTGGTGGAGGGGAGCTATGGGGGAAAAAAGAGGAACACCTGTAATAATCTGAATAATAGATTTAGTTGATAAAAAATAAAATAAAATCCACTAAACAAAATCAAAACAATAAAGCGAAGTTTTCAACTTTTAAGAACCAGTAGCTTAGTGGTTTTCAACCTTTCTACTGGTTCTCAACCTTTCCAATGGTATTAGGCGACCCTGCTTCAGTTCTCTAACTGTTGGTCAAGACCTACAGGTTGAGAACCGCTGCTGTAGTGCCTAAGACAATGGTAAAACACAGATATTTCTATTATAATTTATTAACAGTAGCAAAATTACAGTTATGAAGTAGCAACAAAAATAATTTTATGATTTGGGGTCATGACAACATGAGGAACTGTATTAATGGGTAGCAGCATTAGAAAGGTTGAGAACCACTGTGAGTAGCTAAACACCTACCTCAAAGATAAACTTCAGAATATGGAGCTAGGATGAAGAATAAAGCAGAAAGAGGGGTGCTTTCAGCAAAAGCTTAAGATTAAATCAGAAACGTACCAGGCTAAAGCCAACCACTGCTAACAAAATAACAGTCTTAAGGCTTTATACACTGAGTGTCCAGATTATTATGCTCTCTGAATGCATAATAATCAGGCCACTCATTACATATGTGTGTGTGTGTGTGTGTTAGAGGCCCTGTGCATGAATTCGTGCATGGGTGGGGTCCTGCCAGCCTGGCCAGGGGGAGGGGACATTGGCAGTTGGCCACCCTGCCTGCTGGAAATAGTGGTTAGGGGGACAATTTGCATATTAGCATTTTATTATATAGGATGTACGCTAAGTGGCCAGTTTATTACACATTCAGAGGTCATAATAATCTAGCCACTCAGTGTACAAGGGAGAAAAAACCATTATTCACAGATCAAGTTTCGTACACATCACCCGTAATCGTCAATATCATCTTTAAATACAAAGTTTTTTCAGGAAAAAAAGCTGTATTTAAAGAGGCTAAAATAATGTTGGATTAGTCTTTTTTATAAAAAAGCCACTTCGTCAACATTTAGAGTTTTTTTTTTAATCAGAAAATAGAATAATAGTATATACTGGTATAAGCAGTTGTCCTATAAGTAAAGTACAATAGGGAGATAGCAAGATGGCAGCATAAACACCTAAACAATTGCCTCGCAGAAACAATTTCAAAACTACAACTAAAAGACAAAACGGACATCATCCAGAACCACAGGAAAGCTGTCTGATGAATAGAATAGAATAGAATAGAATAGAATAGAATCAGAACCGCTTTTAAGTCAATTTCTTTCAGCAGGTGGGGGAAATCTTGAAAGCAGCAAGAGTTTCTAGTTGTGTTCCTACAACTAGAAAGAAAGAGAAAAGCATGTTGAGACTCAGAGGAGCTGCAAAAGGCTAGGTATAGAGACCCGCTCACGGAGAGGACTGGTGGCTGAGTGTGTGGCTGGCTTTTCAGGCTGGAGGGAGATGGAAGCACCTGACTGCCCTGAACTCCAGTTCTGGGCGAGAGTCTGGGAACCCAGACTCATTTGGGGAGGATCTGGACTGTCAGGAAAAGAGAAAAGCACACTGAGACTCAGGGAAGCTGTGGAAGGCAGAGGTCCAGAGGCGCACGAGTGCAGAGAGGACTGACTGCTGAGTGTGCAGCAGGCTTTCTCAAGTGGGAGGGAGATGGAATCTCATGACTGTGCTGAACTGCAGTTCCGGGCCAGACCCTGTGAACCCAGACTCATTCAGGGAGAAACTGGACTGTCTGGCAGTGATGAAACTTGAGGGCAGCTTTCTCTCACAGGTGCTTGCAATGATTACTGAGGGACACTGAGATTCAGGAGCCTCATAGGGCAGGGCTGACGGGAAGCCTAGGCTGTGTGCTCCGCCCTGAGACTCTGTACCACCCAAGCTGAGCACAGAGACATTTGCAATTTTGCAAGTCTTGTCTCATAAGGGTATCATCTCCAGCAAAGAAGTTCTCCAAGCATAGAAACAGCTGATCCTCCCAGATAATTGGCCTGGAGGTCAATTACTCCCAGTGATACCAACAACAATCAAGACTTATCTACAACAAGGCTGTGCACACAGTCCACAAAGGGGTGCACCAAGAGTGTCCACCTCAGGTAACTGGGCAGACTGAGCCACTGGGCCCTATAGGAGACTTATCACATAAAGCTACCTTACCAACTCTGGGAAGCAATGAAAATGCGGGGACAAACAAACGGATCACAAATAAAAGAAATGGAGGAAAGCAAACAACTGGATATAGAGTTCAAAAACCACAGTTATAAGGTTTTTCAAGAATTTCCTAGAAAAGGCAGCTAAGTTTAGCAAGACCCTCAAGGATATGAAAAAGGATCAACTGTAAATTAAGCATACACTGACTGAAATAAAAAATATTATACAGAGACAAAACAGCACACTAGAGGAACACAAGAATCAAGTCAAAGATTTGAAATACAAAGAAGCAAAAAACACTCAACCCAAAAAGCAAAAAGAAAATAGAATCCAAAAAATTGAAGATAGTATAAGAAGCTTCTGGGATAACTTCAAGCATACCAGCATCCAAATTATGGAGGTGCCAGAAAAAGAGAGAGAGCAAGATTCTGAAAATCTATTTGAAGAAATAATGACTGGAAACTTCTCCCACCTGGTGAAAGAAATTGACTTAAAAGTCCAGGAAGCACACAGAACCCCAAACAAAAAGAATCCAAAGAGGACCACACCAAGACACATCATAATTAAAATGCCAAGAGCAAAAGACAAAGAGAGAATATTAAAAGCAGCAAGAGAAAAACACTTAATTACCTACAAGGGAGCACCCATAAGATTGTCAGCTGATTTCTCAACAGAAACTATTCAGGCCAGAAAGGAATGGCAAGAAATATTCAAAGTGATGAACAGCAAAAACCTACAACCAAGATTACTCTACTCAGCAAAGCTATAATTCAGAATTGAATGTCAGATAAAGAGCTTCATAGATAAAACAAAAGCTAAAAAAGTTCATCAACACCAAATCAGTATTATATGAAATTCTGAAAGGTATTCTTTAAGAAGAGGAAGAAGGAGAAAAAGGTAAAGATAAAAATTATGAACAACAAATACATATATATCAACAAGTGAACAAAAAATCTGATGAACAGAATAAACTGATGAATATAATAGAATCAGAGGCATAGAAAGGGAGAGTAATGGCAATTCTCAGGGGGAAAGGGTTATGGGGGGTGCAGGGAGAGAGTGGACAAAAATTGTACATCTATGGATGAGGACAATGGAGGAGAGGTAAGGTCAGAGGGTGGGTGGGAACCAGGTGGAGGGGAGGTATGGGGAAAAAAAGAGGAACAGTTGTAATAATCTGAACAACAAAGATTTATTAAATTTTAAAAAATAAGTAAAGGACAAAAATAAGAAAATACTAGTCAACAACGGAATACTAAGTTGCTGTAAAAAGGAACTCTTACTGTTTGCAACAGCATGGATGGACCTGAAGAACTGATGCTAAGCAAAGTAAGCCAGTTGGAGAAAGATAAATATCACATGATCTCATTTGTGGAATTTAATGAACAACATAAACTGATGACCAAAAATAGAGCCAGAAACTAGAAGCATCAAATAGATCATCTAACTTCAGAGGGAAGACAGGTGAAGGTCGGATGGGGGATAAGAGATCAACCAAAGGATTTGTATGCATGCACATACGCATAACCAATGGACACTGGCACTAGTGGGGTGAGGGCATGTGTTGGGGGTGGAGGTGTCTGCGGAGAACTCAATGGGTGAAAAAGGAGGCATATGCAATATTATATGCAATACTTTGCATATAATACTTAATATTTTCATTTTAGAAATGAATCATGAGCAAAGGGGAAATAATGTTCATATAGAAGTAAACAGAAATTCTTCATTGTATTTCACAGTGCATGAGTAGGGAATGTCCAGGCCCAGGGGCCATATACAGCCTGCGACATCATGTGGTCTGGACCTGCCAAGGCATTAGGGGTGAGTTAATTAAGTGTTTGGCCAAATATAGCAGGCTAATTTTTAAGTTAATGATTTTGTATGGCCCATGAATTATGTTAAATATCCAATGGCCCTTGCCAGAAAAAAGATCTCCGATGATACTAAGATTCATAATAAAATCTGTTTTATTTCAAATTGATAAACTAAAATTACTAATCCTCACTACAGGCCCACTTCACGAAATTTGTGCATGGATGCAGTCCCAGGGCCTGGCTGATAATCAGAACGTGAGTGTCTGGCATGCAAGGGCAGGACCCAGGTAACCTATGGGCCCTGGGAAGCACCTGGGCCCCGGACCCTCTCATGCTGCCCTCTGCCTGAGTCATGGAGCCTGAGTCCCCACAGGGATATGTGGTGAGCGTGGCCAGATGTCAAGAGCCGGGGTGCAATTTCAGCCTCTGGGCCACCCAGCAGCACCGCACAGAAGCCAGGCAGGGAACACACTCTCTCACAGCAGCTCTCTGTGATTCTGGTGGCTGCGGCCAGGCTCACCCAGAAGAGGCCACTCAGGTGTGGGGCAGGCTACTTGTGGGTCCGGCACCTGAGTGCAGGTGCTTCCCCTGTGCACTAGCCCTGGTGTCCTGAGGGAGGGTAGCAGGGGAAGTGAGAGCAAGTCAGCGGATACCCCACATTCTTACCATAACTCTGTCCCTGTCACCCACACCCCCAGGTAGCTGGCAAGAGGTCCTGGCACATTGCCAACGCCCACCATGTTCCACACTGCCCCTTTAGTGGTCAGTGCATGTCATAGTGAGCAGACGAACTCCTGGTCAACAACTGCCTGAGGGAACAGTTTGCATATTAGGCTTTTATTATATAGGATATTAATACCATACTGAGTCCAGAAATGGATACAAGGGGCTAGAAATTCATGAGCTGTATAAAACCATAATAAATGCCATAAAATGAATGTGGCAGCAATTAAAGCACTTACACTCATTTAATATTTAGTGAGCTCTCATAATGTAGCACAGACAAAAGATTCAGTTTATATTCCAGTTTTAATTACTTGCAAGTTTGATAAGAATCCTTTGTTCCTCTACAAATACATAAAAGTAATGGCTTTAGATGCAGCTTGTTTCGTGAACAATTATGTGAATACAAAAAGGAGGAAGGTAGTAAGTAAAAGGAAGCAGGTAATACAAAGCAAACCCTGGGTGAAAGATTAAGAACTACATAAAATAAAAGAGGGAGGATGACAAATATTCCCTGCAAAAATCCAGTCATCTCAACCAAATAAAAAGTTTAAATTACTTTATTTCAATTTATATTTGCATATCATCAAGAAGCAAGCTTCCCACCTCCATGTGAATTCTGGATTTAAGTGTGACATATAACCATACAATGGACAATAAATCAAGAGCCAATCAATGCTATATAGAATTTTATGGCAACACAAAAATATTAATTTGGCTACAGAGGGAATGCAAGCCTCCTGAGCTGTATGCAGTGTCAATTATAGACCTAAAATGTAAACTACAGGATGTTGCTATATGTCAAATATCCTGAAGATAAAGGGAAAATAAGCTTTAAACATAGTCTTATTACATTAGGCCCTTGACTCAGCTTAGAAAAATAAGAATTGATATTTCTTCTTTGGATATAATGTCAGTCCTAAACTAAAATGAATAAGCCGCTATGATGCCATTCCTTTGGATAATTTCATGAAAAATATTTAGAATGAGGATACTTTTGTCATGATGGATAAGAACTATTATACTAGTTCTTGCAAATATTCATTTCAAACAAATATGAAACAGTTTTAAAATTACTTCTGTACTAACAAAACTAGCTCAGGAGAAGAGTTGTGTCTGTGTGAAATTTTAGTAACTACTACAAAGTTTCTAAAACAAATACTAATATTTAAAGGGATTAACAAAATAACAGTAGTTAGTGATTGTAGTGCAAGATCTCAAACAATACTACAAATATTAATTACATATGCTCCAGGATTTCTTTTGAGTGGCATTACATATTAGTATCGTTTTGAATGAGGTTCATTTTCTTCCTGATTTAATTTTGGCACAATGCAAAATCAATTTGATTAGTCAAGCAAACAGCTAATGAAATGGCATGGCTGAAGCTTAGACTTGTAATAATGTTAATAGACATCTTTGCTCTTACCCTATAGCAACTTAGAAATTCAACAATTCAACCTTGGAAAACTTAAGTGTGTGCTTATGTGTGTGTGTGTGTGTGTGTGTGTGTGTGTGTGTGTGTGTGTATATATATATTTAAAGTATTACAGTAGTTAGTCTAGAGCATGGAATCTAGGAATTAACTCCCAAATTTCATCCCCATACTCCCTCATCTCCATTTCATTTAATTACTGAAAAGCATTGCTAATTAACGGCATAAAGAATGGGAACATTTGAATAAATAGTCTAATAGAGTGGAGAGTCCAGACAAGCTCAGAATTATATTGATTCTGACCGAAAACAATTGTAAAACTTTCATTGGAAGGAAGTATCAAAATATGATCTTTAAAGCAAGTTACAAAATCAAAATAGAAAAATCTAAATGTAATGTCTAAGTACAAAAATTGGAAACAGGCTAAATTAAGTTTATAAAATGAATCATTAGTTAATAGATTATTACCAAATTATACTCCTATCCAGAGAGCTGCTTACTGGTTCCTATATTGTTCTGGATCTACACTATCCAATACAGAAATCATTAGCCATATGTGGTTATTGCATACTAAATTACTCAAACTTCCAAAAATTAAAAATTTAATTCCTCAGATACCATAGCCACATGTGGCTAGAGGCTACTGTTTTGGATACCATGTTATAGGATAGAACATCTCCATTATCACAAAGTTAGTGGGTAGCACTATTCTACATAAAATACAATTAAAATGAGCCCCAAGAAATAATGCATAATTCCAAATATACTGAATAAAATAAATGAGACATATCTATTTTATGTTTTAAAATATTGATGCTAAGTAGGAAGAAAAGGACACATCCTCAAACTGATAAAGGACATCTATGATCATAACGAATGGTCAAAGATTGTCTGCTTTACTCCAAAGATCAAGAACAAAGCAAGGATGTCCAGTTTCATTACTTCAAATCACCGATATACTTGAGGCACTAGCACTTGAATAGTACAACCTTATTATCCAATGTCACCCCAATAAATTTAATAATAAAAAAAAATTAGGCCTCAGTCACTGGTCTGCCACTGAGGATCAGCAACCTCCCGTAAGCCTCCTAGCTTGATGTTCTGAGCCACAGCCTTCTTTCTGCAGGCCACTTCTGTCCAGGAAAAGGAATCCTATGTATTTCCACTATCCAGAATCTCCACTCTTTCAAACCCTTTGCTGATAACAATAAGGGTGATGATCTACTTCCTACTGGCACTGAGTATTACATATATCCATATAAGAATTCAACAGAAAAACAACATGAAGACCCTTACTACTGTAAGACTGTGTGTAAAGCAAGTTTATGCCAGTCACATACTTTCCTGAGCTTTGGGTTTTACTGCTGTAAATAAGGGTTTACAACCCAGCTTCCCAAATCTGTGCCCAGAAATTTTTCAGAATGTTAGACATCAGGTTTGGAAATGTTCCCCATAAGGTGATTCACAATGCCATATAAGCATATGAAAGGCTCTGAATAGACCTACACAAATATTTTTTAAACTCAGTGATTTACTTGATCAAGGAACTGTTTTATCAAGTAGTGTTGTTGCCTGGCAAGTGTGGATCAGCAGTTGAGCATGGACCCATGAACCTGGCGGCTATGGTTCAATTCATGGTCAGGGCACCGAGTTAGGGTTGTAGGCTCCACCCCCAGTAGGGGGCGTTCAGGAGGCAGCCAATCAATGATTCTCTTTCATCACTGATGTTTCTATCATTCTCCCTTCCCTCTCTGGAATCAATAAAATATTTTTAAAAGTAACTTCAAGATCAACTGATTTTAAAGTAACGTGGAGAACTGCATCCCACAATGAGAAAACTATCTCAAATAAAAATCTGAAATGACTGCATATTTTTCTTGCTTATTTTCTTAGTCAACTCCACTGAGTTTTCATCAAGGTCTGATCTCTAAATATCCTAAACTTAAGGATATTGGCTAATATACGGTAGTCCCCCTTATCTGCAGTTTTAGTTACTTGCAGTCACCCACCGTCTGAAAATATGAATGGAAAATTCCAGAAATGAACAATTCAGAAGTTTCAAATTAAGTGATGTTTGCAAAATGTGATAAAGTTTCTTGCCATATTGCCCCATCCTGCCAGGGGCATTAATCATCCTGCTACTTAGTCATTTAGTAGCTGTCTAGGTTATCAGATGGACTGTCCTGGTATCACAGCACCTGTTTTCAAATAACCATTATTTTACTTAATAATTCTCCCAAAGCACAAGAGTGGTGATGCTAGCAATTCAGATATGCCAAAGAGAAACCATAAAGTGCTCTCTTTAATTGAAAAGCTATATATATATGGGGAAAAAACACAGAGTGTGTATGTGTGTGTGTGGGGGGGGTGTATGTGTGTGTGAGGTGTAATACTACCTGCAGTTTCAGGTATTTACTGGAGTCTTGGAACATACCCCCATGGAAGGGGCTGAGGGGGGAAGCATGGGAAACCACTATTCTACATGAAAACACCTCTTTACTGACATACCTATTTTAATAGCTCCTCCCCAAATAACATGGTAGATTTAAGACTGTGAAAACATCAATGCCAGGGACACTAAAATCCCTTAGCAACTACTATAAGAGTAACAAAGTGATCTAAGTCAGAATGTAAAATGCTTACTCCACAAAACCAGCAAAAGTTTGAATAGATATGAGTAGATAAAAGAATTCTTAACAAAATGGATAAAGGCCTTAAACCTAAGATGGGAAACCATAAAAATACTAGAGGAATTCACAGGCAGCAAAATCTCAGACATATGCTGAAGGAATTTTTTAACCAATTCCACTCCTAGGACAATGGAAACTAAAGAGAAAATAAACAAATGGGACTACATCAAAATAAAAAGCTTTTGCACAGCATCAACAAAACAACAAGAAACACCACTCAATGGGAGAACATATTTGCCAATGTTGTCACTGATAAGGGTTTAATCTCCAACATCTACAGGGAACTAATACAACTTAACAAAAGAAAGATAAACAACCCAATCAAAAAATGAGCAATGGACCTAAATAGACACTTTTTGAAAGAAGACATAAGAAAGGCCAAGAGACATATGAAAATATGCTCTAAGTCACTAATCATTGGAGAGATACAAATCAAAAAGAAAATGCAGTACCATCTCACACCTGCCAGAATGGCTATTATCAACAACTCAACAAATGACAAGTGTTGGCCAGGATGCAAAGAAAAAGGAACCCTCCTGCACTGCTGGTGGGAATGCAGACTGATGGAGCCACTGTGGAGACCAGTATGGAATTTCTCAAAAAAACTAAAAATGAAACTCCCATTTGACCCAGTGATCCCACTTCTGGGAATATATTCTAAGAAACTAGAAATACCAATCAGAAAGGATATATGCACCACTATGCTCATAGCAGCACAATTTACCATAGCTAAGATTTGGAAACAGCCTAAGTGCCTATCAGCAGAGGAGTGGATTAAAACACTGTGGTACATCTACACAATGGAATAGTTTGCTTTGGTAAAAAAGAAGGAATTCTTACCATTTGCAACAGCATGGGTGGAACAGGAGACCATTATGCTAAGTGGAATAAGCCAGTCAGAGAAAGATAAATATCACATGATCTCACTCATTTGTTGAATATAATGAACAACATAAAGTGATGAACAAAAACAGATCCAGAGACAGAGAAGCATCGATCAGACTATCAAACCTCAGAGGGAAGGTAGGGGAGAGTGGGGGTAAGGAGGAGATATCAACCAAAGGACTTGTATACATACACATAGCTTAACCAATGGACACAGACACCAGCAGGGTGAGGGAATGAGCGGGGAGGGGAGCAATGGGGCGATAAGGACACTATGTAACACCTTAATAAAGTGCTTCACATATGACCACTGAAAATGTTGATATTAGGGCTAAAAATATAACTTTTAATCAAAAATAAATTAATGAATAATAAAATATATTCCAATTAAATTTAATAACTTAATTATGAATAAAAGTGAATACTGGAAAACACTGGAGGGTAAAAGCCTGCCCAAGAAAATAAAAAAAAATGTTTAATACGCTAGCTCTATTTAGACCTAACCCAATTTTCTACTTTTCTCAATAATATCCAGGCTATGAAAAATTGTTAGCAATATACATGAAACTATCCAATTTACTTTATTTTTTTATTATTGAATAATATTTTTATTTTTTAACTTTTCCTCGCCTTTACTTTTTTTTCCAATTTACTTTAATAAACCTTATGAATCTTGATTTATGAATCTTTATCAATCATTTGTCTAAATATATTTTAAAATTATCTCTAGCTTAAATTTATTTAATTTCTTAGGATAAATAAGTTCTAAAAGCTGGTATACCTTTTAAAAAGTATTTTTATTTTTCAACTTGAATTTGAGGACTATTCCCTAGGCACTGTATAAAATAATTTTTTAAAAGACAGAAAATAGGGAAGAAGAGTGACAGTTACTCACCCAGCTGCTTTGTTTTACACATTCTTTTTAAAATTTAACTTTATTATAAAACTAGAGGCCTGGTGCACAAAATTCGTGCATGGGGCGGGGGGGATGTGCCTCAGCCCAGCCAGCGCCCTCTCCAATCTGGGAACCCCCACTGGGATCAGGCCTAAATGGGCAGTTGGACATCTCTTTCACAATCCAAGACTGCTGGTTCCCAACTGCTCGCCTGCCTGCCTTCCTGATTGCCCCTAACCACTTTTGCCTGCCAGCATGATCACCCCCTAACCACTCCCCTACCAGTCTGGTTGAGGCCTAACTGCTCCCCTGCCAGCCTGTTTGCCCCTAACTGCCCTCCCCTGCAGGCATGGTCACCCATAACTGCCCTCCCCTGCAGGCCTGGTCACCACCCAACTGCTCTCCCTTGCAGGCATGGGTCCCCCCAACTGCCCTTCCCTGCAGACCCAGTCATCCCCAAATTCCCTCCTCTGCTGGCCTGGTCATCCCTAACTGCCCTCCCTTGCGGGACTGATTGCCCCCAACTGCCCTCCCTTGCAGGCCTGGTCCCTCCCAACTGTCCTCCCCTGCTGGCCATCTTGTGGTGGCCATCTTGTGTCCACATGGGGGAGGATCTTTGACCACATGGGGGCAGCCATCTCGTGTGTTGCAGTGATGGCCAATCTGCCTATTACTCTTTTATTAGATAGGATAGAGGCCTGTTGCATGGGTGGGGGCCAGCTGGTTTGCCCTGAAGGGTGTCCCAGATCAAGGTGGGGGTTCCCTTGGGGCATGGGGCAGCCTGGGCGAGGGGCCTGTGGTGGTTTGCAGGCAGGCCACACCCCCTGGTGACCCAAGCAGAGAGGCCCTGATATCTGGGATTTATGTATCTTCTAGAATTGAAACTTTGTAGCCTGGAGCAGAGCCAAGCCTTCTGCTCACTCTGTGGCTGCTGCCATTTCTGTTGGGATTCTATAATTGAAACTTTGTTGCCTTAAGTGGAGGCCTGAGCTGGCAAGGGCAGGCAGAAAGCTTGGCTTCCTCCATCTCCAGGGAAACCCAAGCCTCCCTCCTGCTCTCTGTGGCCAACAGCCATCTTGGATGGGTTTATTTGCATATTCATTCCTGACTGGCTGGTGCGTGTGGCTTTTGGGTGTGGCTTGCGGTGTACAGGAGGTGCAGTCAATTTGCATATTACTCTTTTATTAGATAGGATGGTTCTGTAGCTAGACCTCGTTGGGAACCACTACTAGTATTTCTTCACAAGTCACTAGAGAAAACTCAGAAATATTCCAAATAGGACATGTGACTTTCAGGAAACTTTTATTACCTTCTGAAATCTATATTTACATAGATCCCTGTAAAGTCGTTGAGTTCAACAGGTAGATATGTAAATATTTATCCATATGGTTAAAAACACCTGAAGATATAAGAATGCTTCTGCTAGGAAGGAAGAAGGGAATTAAGGGAGGGAGGGCCGGGAGGGAGGAACAGAGAGAGGGAAGGGGAGAAGGATGGAAAAAAGGAAAGAAGGGAGGAAGAAGAAAGAATGTGAGTAAGAGGAGGGGGGAGAAAAGGAAGGAAGGCAAAAAAGAAAGGAAAACATGAGCTAGCCTTTTACAAAAAACTATGATTAAACTTGCTTTAGGTAAAAATGATTTTAAAAATGTGGAACCAACATCAAATTCAAGAATGTAAACAGTCTGTTTACACTTCAAATTTAATTCTCATACCTATAAATTGGTTTTATAATGAGTTCAGGAAGGAACAAATAAAAATATGTTTATAACTCACATGGACATTACTCACCCACATTTGGAGGTTTCATATAATTTACAGGTAGTTCTGGAGGTCTGCCTCTATGTAGAGCTGCAAAAGCGGACCCATTCCATAGTGTACTCTTACAGTCTATACAAAAGGATTCAAAGGTTAATCAATGAGTAGAACAGTGTTTTGGTTTTTTGGTTTTAACTGCACTTCTGCGGCAAATGTCTGATTTCAACTTATTTGTTAAAATATACTGCTTCCTAAGGTGGAGGGGGTCAATGGGGGGGGGAAGGGGATATCTGTAATACTTTCAACAATAAAGATAAATTTTGGAAAATAGATTTTGTAATTGCTAAAACCAAAATAAAAATATAATGAATGTATTTAATTATGTTTTAAACCACATATATTATGACTAGTGAATACCAGTACCTTAATATATCATCAGGATATTTTATTTCTGTGCAGATCTAGAACTGAAGTTTGTATTGCACATATAATATGAGATTTATAAGGTTTTAAGTTTACATTGGTTCTTTCTGCCTTTAAGTCTATACATATCTACTCATACAAAACAATGTAAGTAAGGACAAAACTACATACATGTATGCCAGATTAAAATAGGAAACATTTGTTCTCAGTGAATGCTCATGTTATGCAGTGTCTTCCAGTTGTGCTATAATAGGTAAATGCATATCACATAATTGACTATAAATAGTTGTGTTTTTTTTGTCTGCCTTTTATGCTTATATCAAAAGACTAAAGCACATAATAAATATTTCTAATTCAACTTTGAAACAAAATATTCTACTACTTTCTTAAAAGCCTCAAACTAACTTTATTGAAGAATTTCCTTAAATTATAAAATAAGATGTTTAAACACTGGTATCATTTATGCAACTATTTATACTTGTATATGAGGATCTTAAACAATATTATGCTAATAATACAAAACAGAAATAAACTGGTTGCTAGACCTAAAGTATTTATCACACTAAGAGGTATCCTTAACGTGTAATTTCATATGTCTATGTTCATTAAACACTATTTTACATATTTTACATATTAGGGTTCCATGTAAAAATTTAGGAAAAATATGTAGAAAACTGAAAAAAAAACAGTAGGAGAGAAACTGTAGTGAACAAGTACTGTTGGGTTGATATGCTTAACTGTATTTTTTAAATATGCAATATTATTTGTCAATTTTTATACCTCAATAAAGTTGAGGGAAAAAAAAAATCTTAATCCCTCTGGCATGTTTTCGATCATTTAAACAATTAACAGCCTCTGGTCCTGTAGATCAGTTGGTTAGAGTGTTGTCCTGATATGCCAAGGTTGTGGGATTGATATGGGGTCCGAATCAACCAATGAATATGCAAATATTTGAAACAAATTTATTTATTTCTCTCCCTCTCCCCCCTTGCTCTCTTTCTAAAATCAATGGTAGTAATGTATATGAAGTATATATTTATCAACTCTTAGAAAATATAAAGAGTTAACACAGGAAATAGCCAAATAATATGAAAAAAACAATTAATAAAACAGTGGACCTACAGAAATGAACTGCTAAAATTAAAAAGTGATTTTAAAAATTGCCCTGGCTGGTGTTGCTCAGATGGATGGGCATTGACCCATGCAGTGAAAGGTTACCAATTCAATTTTCGGTCAGGGTTCATGCCTGGGTTGGACTCAATCCCTGGTAGGGGGTGTGTAGGAGGCAGCAGATAGATGATCCCCTTTCACAGCAGTGTTTGTTTGTTTTTTCTCTCAAAAAAATCAATTTTAAAAATATTTCAAAAATAATGATTTTTAAAAATAAATATAATTACAATTTTACATAACATAATTTTCATTTACTTGTTATAAAATATTACATGTCATTAGGATGATATCAAGACTCATAAATATTAAAAACATTGAAATGCAGTTTATACTATACTAATCAGAGCAGCAATTTTTAAGATCTCTATTCCAGAGTATTACAGAGATTTTATATCCTTTACCTGTATTGCTTTACAAAAAAAGGACTCCTTTAAGGTCTCTAAAAACTTATTTGTACTAGAAAAATTTGGTACTTAGAAAAGCATGCAAACATTTACTTAACTTAAAAATATGCTGTTCACCACTCACAACTCAGAAACAGAAAATCTTACCTTTGGCATCCCGTAACAGAGACTGCCGACCAACACCAAGCAATGTCTGTACCCCAGGAACACTCTGAGGGATCTCCTTATCTAGTATGGGACCAATCCGCTCACAAATTTTAAGGAGGTAGTCTGGAGGAATGTGTGCATTGGCTGCCACCTAAAAACCATAAATAAAATACAGGAAAACAAATTTGTTTTAAAAATATTAATCTATTCCATTACCAAACTGTTCTATCATGAAACAAAGTCCAATTTTAAGTACATCAGATTTTAAGAATAATATTTTGAATATTTAATATGTTAACAAAATATAAGAAACAGCTACAAAATTTTAAATAGTATAATTTAAATAATAATATATTTATAGGACACAGCACTCTAGTACTTGATTTATCCAGTAGTAATGAACTGTTCCAATAATCAGAGGATATAGATTATATTTAAACGATAAGAATGAAAACAAAAGGTATTACTTGGAGGGAAAACTAACATGACAGAGGGCAGATCTGGGGTGAGGGAAATTGCCACTGACCCAGCATGCCCTGAATGACTTGCCTTGAGGTAATGCACCCAGTCCTGCCATTGGGACCCAACACCCCAAGATACACAGATCTACCACCACTAAGCATTGTTCCTGGCACAGTGCCTCTGGACAAATGGCACTGCCATCTGGCAACTGGCCAGTAGCCATGACTGGACTCCGCCCTCAGACACATGGGCCTGCCTCCTTGGTGATCAGGGATCCCACAAAAGGAACTAAATGAAATTGATATAAGCAATTTGTGAGATAAAGAATTCAAAGTAATGGTTATTAGGATGCTCAAACAACTTGCGATAACTACAAGGAAATTAATGATATCTATAAGGAACTTTAAAAAAAAAGCATGAAAAATGAGGTTGAAACCCTGAATCACAATCAATTAGAAATGAAGAATGACAGAGCTGAAATAAAGAATACAATGGAAGGATTCAACAGTAGACTAGAAGAAACTTGGAACCGAATCAACATATTAGAAGACAAGGTAAGAAAAAAAACACCCATTCAAAGGAGCAATTGGGGAAAAAAAAAACTTAACAAGCAGGAAAGTTTAAGGGAGCCATGGTATAACATGAACCCTAATGACATCCACATTAAAAGGATACCAGAAGGAGAAGAATCTGAACAAGGAATAGAGAACTTGTTTGAAGAAATAATGACAGAAAACATGACCTGGTGGGAAAAAAAGTCATACAAGGACAGGAAACACAGAGTCCCAATAAAGATGAACCCCAAAAGACCCACCACAAGACACATCATATAATTATGATGCAAACGTTAAAGAGAAAGAATCTTAAAGGCTGTAAGAGAGAAAGTAGACTGTCAACTTTTATTTCTGTCATAGCACTAAATGCCTAACTCAAGAAAAAGAAAAACTTCTAATAAACTATCTAATCCTACAACAAAAATAATTAGAAACAAAATCCCAGAGAAAATAGAAGGGTGGAAATAGTAAAGATCAGAGAGGAAATAAATGACATATAGACTAAAAAGCATACCAAAAAAAAAAAATCAATGAAACGAAGAGCTGGTTCTTTGAAAAAATAAACAAGATTGATGAACCTTTAGCCAGACTCATTAAGAAACAAAGAAGAGCAAAATAAAATAAAAACTCAGAAACAAAAGAGGTGAAGTAACAATTGACACCACAAAAATACAAAGGATTGTCAGAAACTACCATGAACAACTATATGCAAACAAGTTGGACAACCTGGAAGGAAGGGACAAATTACTAGAGAAATACAACCTTACAAAACCGAAACAGGAGAATCAGAAAACTTGACTAGGTTGATAACAACTGGTGAAACTGAAGCAGTAATAAAAAACTCCCAGCAAACAATAGCCTTGGCCAAGACAACTTAACCGGGGAGTTTCATCAGATATTAAAAAAGAATTATAACACCTATTCTCAATCTATTGCAAAAATAATCCAAGAGGAAGGAAAACTTCTAAATTGTTTTTTTTTCCCAGGAGGCTAGCATTATGTGAATTCCAAAAAAAGATAAAGACTAATAAAGAGAATTACACTACCATATCCCTAATGAACATAGAAAATAAAATCCTCAATAAAATATTAGCAAATTGGATACAGCAATATATTAAAAAGATCACACAACATGACCAAGTTGGATTTATTCCAGAGATTCAAGGCTGGTACAATATTAGCAAATCAGTAAATGTGATACATCACATAAAAAAATTAGAAAACAAAAATCACATGATGGTATCAATTGATACAGAAAAAGAGATGAAATCCAAGGCCCATTTTTTAAAATGTTTTATTGATCTCAGAAAGTAAGGGAAAGGGAGATAGAAACATCAATGATGAGAGAGCCTCCTGAATGCCTCACAAGGGGGATTGAGCTCCCAACCAGGGCATGAGCCCCGACAGGGAATTGAACCGAGACCTTACTGATTAATAGGTTGACATTCAATCACTTATTGGCTGGGCACCAAAACCCATTTTTTATAAAAACTATCAGCAAAGTGAAAATAGAGGGATCATACCTGCACATATTAAAAGCTACATGTGACAAATCTATAGCCAACATCATATTCAATGTGCAAAAACTAAAGACATTCCCCCTAATAACAGGAACAAGACAGGGATATCCCCTTTAACCACTTTTATTTAATATAGTACAAGAATTCCTAGCCATAGCAATCAGACAAAAAAAGAAATAAAAGGCATCCAAACTGGAAAAGAAAACTATCATTATTCACAGATGACATGATATTATACACACAAAAAAATCTTAAAATCATTTTACAGACCTAGAACAAATTCTCCAAAAATTTATATGGAACCAAAAAAGATATCATATAACTTCCGCAATCTTGAGAAACAAAAACAAGGTTGGGGGGGATCACAATACTGGATATACTATCTAATAAAAGAGTAATATGCAAATTGACCATACCTCCGCTATACCCACAAGCCATGCACACCAGCCAATCAGGAGCGAGTATTCAAATTAACCTAACCAACATGGCTGCAGCCAAAGAGAGAGCAGGGGGCTTGGGTTTCCCAGGCAATGGAGGAAGCCAATATTTCTGCACACCCTGGCAGGCCCAGGCCTTCACTCAAGGCTACAAAGTTTCAATTATAGAAGATAAATAAATCCCAACAAAAATGGTGGCAACCACAGAGGTGGAAAGCAGGAGGCTTGAGTTGCCCCCGGTAATGGATGAAGCCAAGCTTTCCACACACCCTGGCAGGCCCAGGCCTCCACTCAAGGCTACAAAGTTTCAATATAAAAGATTAATAAATCTCCCCCAAAATGGCTGGGGTCACAGAACAAGGAGGAGGCTTGGCTCTGCTCAAGGATACAAAGTTTCAATTATAAAAGATAAATAAATACCAGATACCAGGGCCTCCACTTGGGTCACCATGGGGCCTAGCCAGCCTACCAACCACCACAGGCCCCTTGCTCAGCTGCCCCATGACCCAAGGGAACCCCCACCCTGATCCGGGACACCCTTCAGGGCAAACCAGCTGGCTCCCACCCATGCAACCAGGCCTCTATCCTACCTAATAATCCTATCTAATAAAAGAGCAATATGAAAATTGACCATCACTCCAACACATAAGATGGCTGCCCCTTTGTGGACACAAGATGGCTGCCACAAGATGGCCTGCAAGGGAGGACAGTTGGGGCTGATCAAGTCTGCAGGGGAGGGCAGTTAGGGATGACCAAGCCAGCAGAGGAGGGAAATTGGGGGCGACCAGGCCTGCAGGGAAGGGCAATTGGGGGGGGGGGGAGGAACCATGCCTGCAGGGGAGAGCAGTTGGGTGGTGACCAGGCCTGCAGGGGAGGGCAGTTAGGGGCAAACAGGCTGGCAGGGGAGCAGTTAGACCTCAACCAGGCTGGCAGGGGAGTGGTTAGGGGGTGATCAGGCTGGCAGGCAAAGTGGTTAGGGGCAATCAGGAAGGCAGAGAGGCGAGCAGTTGGGAGCCAGCAGTTCTGGATTGTGAGAGGTGTGTCCAACTGCCCTTTTTAGGCCCGATCCTACTGGAGTCAGGCCTAAACAGGCAGTTGGACATCCCTCGAGGGGTCCCAGATTGGAGAGGGTGCAGGCTGGGCTGAGGGACACACACCCCTGTGTACGAATTTCATGCACTGGGCCTCTAGTCAAGTTATAATACAAAGCCAGTGTAATTAAAACAGCCTGGTACTGGCACAGTATCAGATAAATGGAACAGAAAATAAAAACAGGTGTCAAGGCAAGCGCATACAGTGGAGTAAAGACAGTCTCTTCAGTAAATGGTGTTGGGACAATTAGACAAGTACATGTAAAAAAATAAAACTAAACCAACAACTTACACTAAACACAAGAATAAACTCAAAATGGATAAAATATTTAATAAAGCACTCATACAACTTAAGAAAAGGAAGACAAACAACCCAATTTAAAAAATGGCAGAAAACCTGACTATACACTTCTCCAGAGAGGACATACAAATGGCCAAGATACATATGAAAAGATGCTCTATGTGACTAATCATCAGAGCAATGCACATTAAAATGAAAATGAGGTATCAACTCACACCTGTCAGAATGGCTACCATCAACAAATAACAAGTACTGGCAAGGATATGTAGAAAAAGGAATTCTCGTACACTGCTGGTGGGAAATGCAGACTGGTGCAGCCACTATGGCAAACAGTGTGGAGTTTCCTCAAGACTACCATTTGACCCATTGATCCCACTTCTGTGAATATATCCTAAGAAGCATGAAACACCAACCAGAAAGAATATATGTACCCCTAGAAGCATTATTTGCAACGAGAGGCATGGTGCATGAAAATTCACACACTGGACTGGGGAGGGGGCGTTCCCTCAGGCCAGCCTGCCTCCTCTGACAGTCGGGAGTGCTCAGGGGCGGGAGGCGATCTGGTGATCAGGGGAAGGCAGCGCCCCATCACAGCTCTGCTACTGGCAGTGCAATCCTCAGCCAGTCCTGGTTACCTGAGGCTAGGACAGCCCTGGGTGGCTGGGCAGCCACCATCCAAGGCTTGCCTGTGCCTTGGGCCAGCCCTGGGAGGCTGGGGTACTGGGGGACTCTGGAGGCAGGCGCCCCAGCAAGGCTGAGGTGACTAGGTGCCACCATCTGAGGGTGTGGCAGTTAATTAGCATATCCCCTCCTTATTGGCAGTGGGCACCACCATCTTTGGAACAGTGTGAGGATCAGTTAGCATATTCCCTCTTTATTAGATAAGACAGCTACAATATTGAAACAGCCCAAGTGCGCATCAGATGAGTGGATAAGAAAGCTGAGGTACACTTACTCCATGGAATACCATGCAACTGTAAAACAGAAGGACTTGTTAACCTTTGAAACAACATGGATGGACTAAACAAGTATTATGCTAAGAGAATTAAGCCAATCAGAGAAAAACAAATATCACATGATCTCACTTACACCAGGTATGTGGAATCTGATTAACAAAACAAACTGATGAACAAAAAAGATCCAGAGAGTTCTTTTCTGGCTGGAACCATGGAGTCTGCAGAAAAGAAGAAAAAGGTTCCTGCTGTGCCAGAAAAACCTCAAGAAAAGGGAAGGAATTTCGTAGAGCTGAAGATCAAGTGCCTGAGAAGGAAGTATACCCAAAAGATGGTTCGAAAGGCAAGAAGGAAGCTCATATATGAAAAAGCTAAGCACTATCACAAGAAATACAGACAGATGTACAGAACTGAGATTCTAATGGCTAGGATGGCAAGAAAAGCTGGCAACTTCTATGTAACTGCCAAACCCAAATTGGCATTTGTCATCAGGATCAGAGATATCAATGGTGTGAGCCCAAAGGTCCGAAAGGTGCTGCAGCTTCTTTGCCTTCACCAGATCTTCAACAGGCTTCAATTAACATGCTGAGCATTGTGGAATAATATATTGCATGGGGGTACCCAAACCTGAAATCCATAAATGAATTGATGTACAAGCGTGTTTATGGCCAAATCAACACCAACAAAAAATTGCCCTGACAGATAATTCATTGATTGCTCAATCTCTTGATAAATATGGTATCATCTGCATGGAAGATCTGATTCAGGAGATCTAACTGCTGGAACGTGCTTCAAAGAAGTAAACAATTTCCCATGGCCCTTCACGTTATCTTCTCCATGAGGTGGAATGAAGAAAAAGACTACCCATTCTGTAGAAGGTGGAGATGCTGGTAACAGGAAAGACCAGATCAATAGGCTTATTAGAAGAACGAACTAAGATATCTACCAGGGTTATTCCTGTAATCTGGTCAGTTAATAACAAATGTCCTTTAAAATTAAAAAAAAAAACATCCAGAGACACTACTACCTAATGATGTATTGTGAGTAATCATGGGACTTGGTTGGAATGTCTGTAAGGATTCTCTGAAAGGTTGGGCGCCTCTAAGGGCATCTTGCCAAAGGCTGCAGCCCCTACCTTGACTTTTCCAAATAAGTCTGATCCCTGGGGTGTTTGGCTAGAATCTTTAAACACCAGACCTTGTAGAAGCATAAGCTTTCTCAAGTATATTTACCCTGCTAAATGGATCTGGAACTTAATTTTACTTCAAGCTGTTATGACAATAATAGTCAAAGGAGACAGGCAAACTGGCCTACTTGGCGGCAACAGCCAAGTAGTGCCTTAGCCCTCTGTTTCACAGAAACGTGTGCTAGAGTAATCATTCATCCCTTGCTCAGGGTTTGCCAGTCATCTCCAGCAATATATTTCATAGGGAAAGGAGGTGAGGCAGAAAGAGATTAACCAAGAACTTACATGCATACTAGTGGCCCAGTGCACAAATCCATGCACACTGAAAGGAAATTAATTAGAAGAAATATTTTCATATTGCTATTTGCCCTTTCTCTACAATAAAATGTCAACCAAATTCATGATCAACAATGATAAATTAAAACACGTGTGCAATGGGCACCAGCAAGAGCTTTATATGTATCGCACATATGCGAGTCAACTTAGCCTTTTATAGATATAGAACTAGAGACCCGTTGCAGGAAGATTCCTGCAAGAATAGAGCTTCCTGTGGGCTGAGAAAAGCTCCCTCTCATCTCTGCTGCCTTGCTCCCGTCTCCTCTGCCTCACTCCCTCCCTTCTCCCTCACCCCGCTTGCTTACTTCTCCGCAGCTTTACTCCCTTCTGCAGTGCGTGGCTTCCTTCTATACCATCTTCTGTGTATGGATATGCAAATTAACCGCCATCTTGGTTGGGTTAATTTGCTTACTTTCTCTGATTGGCTTGTGGGCATGGCTTGTGGGGCATGGCTTGTGGGTGTAGCAAAGGTATGGTCAATTTGCATATTACTCTTTTATTAGATAGGATAAGCTTGCTTAATTAGACCTGCTTTCTGATGTAGCTAAACATTTTCCAGCCCAGTGAAGCACCCCAACTTCTCTTTCAGGTAATTGTCAGCAACACAGTAGTAAATATCAACATGAAGATTACTGTAGATCACACAGAGAGAACAAAGGGTAAAATATTTAACTACAGCCGAGACCGGTTTGGCTCAGTGGATAGAGCGTTGGACTGCGGACTGAAGGGTGCCGGGTTCAATTCCGGCAAGGGCATGTACCTTGGCTGCGGGCACATCCCCGGTAGGGGGCGTGCAAGAGGCAGCTGATCGATGTCTCTCTCTCATCGATGTTTCTGACTTTCTATCCCTCTCCCTTCCGCTCTGTAAAAAAATCAATAAAATATATTTTTAAAAAAATATTTAACTACAGCAGTATTCGGCTATATTCCATGCAGTGAGAAAACCTGACATTATTTTCAAGGTCCATCATTTCTTACTTCTTTTCAGTCAGGTCAAGTTTCTAAGCTTTCTTAATCTCCGTTTTCCAGCTAATAAAAACAAGATTTCACCAAGTCTCCTATCTACCTATTCCAGGACTTCTATGAGGATCAAATGAGATGAGGCACGGGAAAATGCTTCATAGATGTTTGATTAAAGTGTAAAATGTTTCCACCTGGCTGTAAAACGAGTCACGTTCCTGGGCTGAAGAAATTCCAAAAAGGCTAGTCACTAGGGAGAGGAAGTCGGGCATTGCTACATGATGTCATTACCTGGCGCCCACAGCTATTGTTTCTGGGCTGGGCTCAGCTTTGGGCCGCATTTTGCACCATGGGGTCTCGGCAGTGTCGGCTATGATTTGGTGGGCTGTCGCCCCAGGGTGATGATGGGGCCTGTGTCCCACTTGGGGGAAGCCAAGTATTGTTTTGTGGGCACCAGGTCTATAGTGCCATTTATTGTTAAATGGCCGTTACTAGGGAGAGGAAGCCAGGCATTGCTACGTGATGTCATTGATGTCATTACCCAACCACAGCCACCATTTCCAGGTAAGCTTGTGTCCCACTTGGAGAAGCCAAGTGTTGCTTTGTCCACACCAGGTCCACAGTGCCATTCCTCTGTAAATGGCCAGTGCACATCACAGCAGTTCCTGCAGTGAATGCCTGCTCCAGGTGGTCAGTAAGTGTCATAGCAACTGGTCGGAGAAACACTTAGCATATTAGCCTTTTATATATATACTAGGGGCCCGGTGCACCAAATTCATGCACTGGGGAATGGTTGGTCCCTCAGCCCAACCTGCCCCCTCTCACATACTAGGAGCCCTCAGGGGATGTCCTACTGATGGCTCACCCCTGGCCTGCCCAAGGCCAAAAGCCTCTGGCCAAGGCTTTCCGTCCTTGGGCAGACCTCAGCCAAGAGACCCAAGCCAGCGATCAGGGCCCATCACTGGCTGACTCCACCCTAACCCTGGCCTGCCCAAGTCTGGAAAGAGGCTCTGGGACCTTGGCCAGGGGACCCCAGCCAGTAATTGCCCTGCAATGGGGCCAATCGCTAGCTGGCTCCGCCCCAGCCCCAGCCTAACCAAGGCCAGTCCTTGGGCAGGGGACCTCAGCCAGGGGACCCCAACCAGTGATCGCTCTGCAATCCAGCTGATCACTGGCTGGCTCCGCCCCAGCCTATAGTGAGGCTTTTTCTAGCCTTAGGAACCCAGTGATCAGCAGGATTACAGGAGCGATATACAAATTAACACCCAACCAAGATGGTTGCTTCCCATGGCAAGCCTCTAGTGAGGCTGTTTCTGGCCTTGGGAACCCAGCCATCACCCTGCCATGGGAAGCAACCATCTTGGTTGGGTGTTAATTTGCATATGGCTCCTGATTGGCTTATGGGCGTGGCTTATGGGTCTGGCTTATTAGGTGTAGTGAAGGTATGGTCAATTTACATATTACTCTTTTATTAGATAGGACTAGAAGCCTGGTGCACAAAATTTGTGCACTTGGGGAGTGTCTCTCAGCCTAGCCTGCACCCTCTCACAGTCCGAGAGCCCTGGGGGAATGTCCAACTGATGGCTTAGGCCCACTAAGCTGTCAGTAGGACATCTTCAGCATTGCCACAGAGGCAGGAGAAGTTCCCACCACTGCCACTGTGCTCCCCAGCCATGAGCTTAGCTTCTGGCTGAGCAGCGCTCAACCTGTGGGAGCACATTAACCACCAAGAAGCAGCTCCTGCATTGAATGTCTGCCCACTGGTGGTCAGTGCACATCACAGCTACTGGTCATTCCACCATTCAGTCATTTGCATATTAGTCTTTTATTATATAGGATATATATATATATATATATATATATATAGAGAGAGAGAGAGAGAGAGAGAGAGATGCATAGCCCATGGACAGACAATAGTGTGGGGAAGGCCTGGGGAGGGGAAGGGAATGGGGTGAAAAAGGGTCAATGTGGGGAGGAGAAACCTGTAATACTTTCAACCATAAAGAAAAAATTTAAAAATAATAAAAAACTTTAAAAAGTAGATATTACTTGCACCAACTTGTTACCTTAATCTCTTTTAAATTAACAGGTCACAGTCATTTAATAAAGCAGAAATGCTAGGCTAACTAGTTTCCAAAAGAAGATCAAATTAATAATTTTATAAATACCATGCTCCAAATGACTAAGCTGTGAACTGAGAATTCACTGCAATATCAACATTTTTTAAAATACACAAGCAAATTTCTGAAGATGGTTAACATATATAGATCGGGATGGGACAATAAAACACAACTATTTTACATTTTTTATCTAAACTAATGTTCAAGGCCCTTATGTGTTTCATAAACACCTAATTATTGAAAGTCTAAACAGAGAAAACTAGAATATTAAAAATTCTTAGATAAAACAAACATCTATGTTCTTTTTTAAAAATATATTTTTATTGATTTTTTTTTACAGAAAGGAAGGGAGAGGGAGAGCTAGAAACATCAATGAGAGAGAAACATCGATCAACTGCCTCCTGCACAACCAAGATACATGCCCTTGACCAGAATCGAATCTGGGACCCTAAGTCTGCAGGCCAACACTCTATCCAATGGGCAAACTGGTTAGGACTATGTTCTCTTAATAGTCCTGAAATCTACTAGCCATGACGCCAGTTTTTATAAGTGCTACAATTTAGATAGATAGATAGATAGATAGATAGATAGATAGATAGATAGAGACAGACAGACAGACGGGAAGAGGAATCTATACATATAGACTATATATATATATATAAAGCCAGCAACCGTAACACATCATAACCATAATAACCTAACAACCAGCTGCTATGACATCCACCACAGCCAGTGAACCGTCCTGATACAGGTCAATCACCCCCAACACCCCAATCAGAGTGGGACCAGCTGGCCAACTGCCTTGGCTAGCAGAAACTTGGGGTCCGGGGACCTTAGAGTTGCTCGGTCTCAGTCTCGGGCAGCTGCGCAGGATAGCTCTCCTTTGGTGGAAGTGGATCCGGGATGAGGGCGCAGGTGTCAGGGATGGGGTGAGAGGCTTTCCTGGTGGCCACAGCAGTCCCTGTGGGCCATGCACAGCAACTGGGTGTCTGGCCCCAGTCGGAACAGCAGTAGGAATAGGGGCTACAGGACACAGGGGCAGTGGCACACAGGAGCCAGGAGGTGCAAGGCACAATGTGGGCTCTTACTCCACCACTGGGTCCAGCAGCACCAGTAGGTGAGCCATGATGTGAAGCAAGGCACTGGGCTGCAGACAGGAGGGGAAGTGAGCCAGAAGGGCAATGCCCCACGCCAGAGCCCCAAGCAGCGTGGGCAGGGCTGGAGCTAGAAACCCTGGTGGTGTGGGCGGGGCTGCAGCCCTGCACCTTTTTGGCCTTGGCCTTGGAATTCAGAGGTCAGGGCTACTTCAAGAGAGAGGAGTGGCAGAAAGTGGCAGGGCCACAGGAGGGATAGGAAATGTTGTGGCCATCTTCAGGAAAAACAGCTGCCATAGTCTTCAATAACTATCCTATCTAATAAAGAGAGAATATGCTAATTGACCCAAATGCCATCACAAAGATGGCAGTGCCCACAGTCAATAAGGAGGGAATATGTTTATTGACTATGATGCCCTCAAAGATGGCGGTGCCCAGAGCCACAAAATGGTGGTGCCCAGTTCCCTCAGCCCCACCGGGGTGGCAGATGCGCAGCAAGGCCAGGCTCGCTCTGAGGCTTGTCAAGCCACTCCGCATGCTTGCCTCCAGAGTCCCCCAGTGCCCTCAGCTCCCCAGCTGCCCAGGGATGACCCAAAGCACAGGAAAGCCCCAGATGGCGGCTGCCCAGCCACCCAGGGCCGCCTGAGTCTCAGGCAACCAGGGCTGGCTGATGTTTGCGCTGCAGCAATGGCAGCAGCACAGGTGTAATGGGGGCGTCGCCTCCTGCCCCTGTGGGCTCCTGGACTGTGAGAGAGGGAAGGATGGGCTGAGAGACTCCACCCCCAGTGCATGAATTTTCATTCACCAGGTCCCTAGTGAACAGATAATCTTGGTCTCGGTTCTACAGAAGAGGAAGCTGAGATGCAAAAAAGGGAGCCTTCTGCCACACCTCACCCACTTCTCAGACCTGATCCTGTGCAGCATTGTTTTCATTGAAAGTAGAGGATACAAAATGTTTTTAGATCTTTGCTATTTTAGGCAAGAAAGAATTTAGTACTGGGAATAGGTGCTTGGGAAATCGTAAAAAAGCTGGAGGAGTGGGTAATAGGCTGGGCCCCAAGGAAAGACTCCCTGCCCAGCGGAAGGAGTTGCCCCCACAACCATAACTGAATTCTAGGGACACTCTGGAACAGCTGTGACCCAGGATCAGGAAACTGCTTCCCCTGCAAGTGTCTTCCAGCCCCCACAAAACAGATCACTGGGCACTGCCTCTACCACAATTGTCTGTACACAGCCTGGATTCCACTGCAGAAAACCTTCACATCTCTGCAAAAATGATCACCGGCAGCAAACATCCCAAACTGCAGGAAAATGCTTCTGCCCTACTTCTGCCTTCAAAATATTGTGCAAGCAAATTTCGTGCCCCAGGCCTCTAGTAAATAATAATATACATGTCTACCCTTACATAGTATATACATTGACATATTACCATCATAAGATAAAAAATAATTTTGTAAATCATCCCTAATGATCACCATGAGGCAAGAGATTATGTATGTTTGAGCAACATTTAATCAGTGAATCAATAAATGAATAAAAACCAAAGCAATGTCTGCCAAAGTAAAGTATATCTATAAGCAATATCATATGAATTCATAAAAGAAAAACCTTAAGTTCATATATCAGGGTGCCTTTTTCTTTTCTTAGGAAACAGGGTAAATATCTACAATCCAACATGCATTCAGAACTCTTGGAATAAATGATTCTGTTGTGATTTTTAAAATTTATTTCCTGACCAGTATCTAAGTACCTTCAAAAACCAATTTTAATCTACCAAAATAATTGGGGCTTGGACAACTGTCATGATTCTTAGAAAAGAATGGCAACTTAACCTGATTATTTTAAACTAGAGGCCTGATGTACAAAATTCCTGCAAGAGTACCGCCTTCCTTCCTCTGGATGCCGTACCAACTTCCCTCTGGAACCTGGGACCCGGGCTTTTCTCCAGCACTCAGAACCCCGGACTTCCCTCCAGCCACTGGCAGGCACCCTGGACTCTGGGCTTCCCTCTCAGCCTCAGCTTTGTCCGGAAAGACAGAAGGATGTCCAGTCTAGTTAGCATATTACACTTTTATTATTATAGAAGAGATCTGCATCTATAAGGTTTAGTTTCTGGATTGAGACAAAGTATCAAGCAAATTCCTTCATTAATTTCTCACATCCTCTAGTTTTGTTTTCTAAGCAAAAGCTATCTAGGACTATCAATAAAATATATAGGTAATAAAGTAAAAGCAGCTAAAAACAATTTCTTGCTATCTATAGACACAGATGTCCTAAAATACTTATTTGTAATTCATTCCCTCAATATTAGGGCATTTCCTAAATATGCCTACATGCAAACTTAGTAAGTAGTAAGGATTCACCTGCTCACTGTTCCTTACCACTCGGATTGCTGCTCCCCCTGTGAGAGTGCACTGACTAGGGGGAAGCTCCTGCATTTGAGCATCTGTCCCCTGGTGGTCAGTGCACATTATAGTGACCAGTCATTCTGGTCGTTCCGCCTTAATGGTTGCTTAGGCTTTTATTATATAGTTGCCTTAAAATACTGAATATTAGCACGTATAATAGCTGATGCTTTCCCCCCCCCCGACCCAAAACTGCCTTGAATAAACTAGGCTTCTGATATCAGAGATTACTTTTCCATCAAGTAACTGCTATAGAGTGTGGGGCAAAAGTAAGTTTACAATTTTGAGTACGTGAAATACAGTTAATTCTTATATTATTACTTATTAATTATTGTATTATTCTCCATATGAACAACTGTAAATCTACTTTTGCCCTACCCTGAATTAGGGCTTTACAATGGATGATAGTTGATTTCTTTAATGGCATTTTATGTTTTACAAATTTTATTTTCCTTATGCAATTACCATTTCAAGTTATTCAGGTTACAAAAATCTAACTAAGTACTCTAGAAATTGCAATATATCTAGCAATATGTAATCTAGAAAATGGGAATTCTCTAATAGGAATTTTTAGCATTACCTCTTATTAAATAAAAACCTATCAGAATTATATCAAACTGATATCTTAAGGCATGACTTCTTCACTTTACAGAAATAATGATGTTCGATTTACTGTTAATTATATAAAATTTTTATTAATTCTTACGTAATAATTTAAAAACACATAAATATTAGTTAAGCAAAATAAGGTTTTTCTACAATGAAATTTCCACCCTTGAAGATTTTTATTATAAACCATTAAATAATTTTTGCAAGTTTGATTTTTACCCTATACAACAGAAAACTGCTCAGTTTCTAAGTGGTCCCACTGAAAAGTATATTCCTCTAAAATCAATAAAAATTTGATTATAAAACAATACTATCGAAATATAGATTCTATCATCACTGACAATAACAATACTTTTGATTTCGAACTTGCTTCTCCTTTAAAAAAATAATAGTAAGCTTCCAAACTATATCAACACAGTTCTTGTAATAATAGTTTCTTCTAAATCATACTTCAGGACTTATAAGTGGTAGTTAACATTAACTTTAATTCATTTGTTTTAATTAAAATTGGAACGTTTTAAAGGTGATCTTTTAAGACATAAGAACACTTAACTACCCTCATTAGAATTATATAGAGATATAATGTAATATAAAATATATTAAAATATGGACTAAAATATTCTATGAAATTTGTGGCTTAACATAATAAACAAGTCTTTTCTATTAAAGCTCAAATATTTCAATTTCAATATGTAACCACATTCCTCTCTGGAATATGATGGCCAACAAGTAACACAACAAACACTTTGAGATCTGAAGAATTCTATAAAAACAAATTTCAAAAGTATAATACAAACTTCTGTATTATTCTATAAAACAGCTCCAAGGTGTTAAATTATAGAATCTTTGAACTGGACTTACCCTTACACATAATCAAACTAACTCCAGATCTTACAGTAGGAAAAACAGATCCAGAGAAGTGAAGTCCAATGGTCACAACGAGTGGACAGAACTCTGGTCTCCCTGTCTACTGCTCTTTCTACTACTGTCCTACTAAGGCATTTGAAAAATTATGAACACGAAGGCTGTAAAAAAATAAAACTATAAATTTCAATAAACTGAAAACTAAATGAAGCCTAAATTATAAACCTTCGAAATAGGAAGATTGCCTGACCTAAAGAGCAAATCTAACAACTGAATCACCACCCTTCAAAATCATTATGACAACTGAGAGGATCAGAGAACGCATTGAGATGATCTTACTCATCATACTTAGTTAACAGGAATCCAACTGGGCACTGAATGAAATGCAAATGGTACCTACCTAATATCTGGGAGCCAGGCCTGCATCAAAAGCTGCATTTGAAATACTAATTTTCAGTTGCGAATGATATTTTACATTGGCTTTTAGAAATAATAGGATCAGACCAGCAACTCTAAAAAACAAATAAAACAGAACTGTTTGTGTGTTTTATTTTCTAACTAAGACCATGACTATACAAGTAAAATGAAAAATCAAATTGGGATCATATGCTGAGGAAATAAAATGCAACATTTATCTGAAATTATAATTTGACTGTGGAGTGGGGAAGGGAATAGAAGATGTAATAAATTAGTCACATGCAGTTTTTTGTTTTTGTTTTTGTTTTTTACATTTAGGGACAGGAAACAAAACAGATTTTGGAAAAATACAGCAATTTAAACATGTCAATAAAAGTACACTAGTGTGGTACTTTGAAGTCTGAGAACCTAGATTATTTAGGTTCTAAAATTTACTAGCTTTTATGCCTTCTAGTAGTGTGGTACAGAAGGAAGGACTTTGTGAATTATTACAGCATCCCCAATTCCTATATATGTGGTCTGTAACATTACTCAGTCTCTGAGCCTAAGCTTCCTCAGCTATAAAACAAGGAGTAATGATAACCACCTCACATGATTTGATAAAAATGAAAACAGAATCATTTACTCAGGCACTCATTTATTCAGTCATTTAAAGTATAGGGATGCAACGGAAAGATTAAACTGCTGAACTAAGGGAACTCACAGTCCCAGTGGGAGAAACAAACTAACAAATAGAAACAAACCAAAGCTACATGCCCAGAAGTTAGCACCAAGAACTAAGGAAGCAAAGGAGCACAGTGCTAATTTGGGCCTGGAAGTAGGGGGTAGTTTATGTCTAATTTCACAATTGAAGGCTAAGAAAATGTCCACAATACAGACAAAGACAGGGCATTCCAGGCAGAAAAATACATCCCCACCCAGTAAACTCACTGGAGGGTGACTAGCACACACTATTCTCAATATTTTAGATGCTCCTCAACAAGATTAAGTTTAAAAAGAAAAAATGCAGGGCCCTGATCAGGTAGCTCAATTGCTTAGTGTTGTCCTGATATGCCAAGGTTGTAGGTTGGATCCCCCCCTGGTCAGGGTACATACAAAAAGCAACCAATGAAGGCATAAATAAGTGAAAACAACAAATCAGTATTTTTTTCTTCCTCTCCTTCTCCCTTTCTCTCTAAAATCAATTAAAAGAATTAATGTAGCACGGACAGCATAACTCTAGTGGTTGAGCATCAACCTATGAACCAAGAGGTCACTGTTAGATGCCTGGTCAGGGCACACGTGGGTTGCAGGTTCAAACCCCAGTCGAGGGCATGTAGGAGGCAGCCGACCAATGATTCTCTCTCATCATTGACATTTCTCTCTCTCTCTCTCTCTCTCTCTCCCCCCTTCCCCTCTGAAATCAATAAGATATATATATATTTTTTTAAAAAAACCTCTCTCCAGAGGATCATCTGATTTGTATGCATACATATGAGCATAACCAATGAATGAAAGACACTGGGGCGGGGAGGGGGGCAGGTGGGGACATGTGCTGGGGGGTAAGGGAGGCTGGGGGGAGGATATTGGGGGGAAAAGGAAAACATGTACTACTATTAAATATAAGTTATATTGTAAATAAAAAATGAAAAAGAAAAAAAAGAAATAAATAAAAAAACCTCTCTCCAGAGGATCATCTGATTTTTAATAATACATGTACAAAAAAAAAAAGACTGGAAGAAAACATTAAAATATTTTCTTCTTGATACTTTTCAGTAAAAATAGAAATATCTGCAATAATTTGATATTATATCTTTATAATGTAAGTGTCGAGTTTTATTGGTTGCTGAATTTGAAGAAGAGGGGGAAATGGGTAAAAGGGGAAAGAAAGGCCTTTGGATTGTAGTGATACCACTGGTTAGCAGGGTGGAACACAAAGTGTTACGATTTCCTATCACTTTCCTTTGAAAATGCTAACCATCATCCACAGCATTTCTTTTTATTTAAGATAGCCTCAGGAATGAGACCACCAGATCCATACACCTAGGCTCAAGTATTCTCTGGGTTACACTGCCTCAAAAAAGCAGTGCAGGCACTATAATCTTGAAAGTATACAATATCAAGATAAAGATAAGGGATCAACCCACATTTAGAAGTGTTTCAGTAAAGAAAGGTCCAATAAAAGAATTCAGAACCACCTAGCAGATTAAAAAAGCCTTAAAATTCATATATATGTATATTCTAGCTAATAAATGGGAATATGCTAAATAACCATCACACCTTCACAAAGAAGATGGTGTCGACAGCCAATAAGGAGGGAATATGCTAATTGACTGCCATACACTCAAAGATGGCGGCACCCAGTCCCCACAGCCCTGCCAGGGTGGCAGGCACACAGCACAGCCGAGCCCACCCCCAGGCGGGTTGGCCACTCCACACACCTTCCTCCAGAGTCCCCCAGTCCCTTCAGCCCCCCAGGGGCCCAGGGCCAGCCTGAGGCACAGGCAAGCCTTGGATGTTGGCTGCCCTGCTGATGCCAGAGGCATAGGCAAGCCTCGAATGGTAGCTGCCCAGCCACTCAGGGCTGCCCAAGGCTCAGGTAACCAGGGCCGGCCAAGGCTTGTGCTGCCGGCAGTGGCAGCAGCAGAGGTGTGATGAGGGCATTGCCTTCCTCTGATTATCAAGTTGCCTCCCGCCCCTGAGGGCTCCCAGACTATGAGAGGGGGCAGGCCAGGGTGAGGGACCCCCCTTTAGTGCATCAATTTTCATGCACCGGGCCTCTAGTGAGTGTGTGTGTGTGTGTGTGTGTGTGTGTACACTATACTATCTAATAAAACAGTAACATGCAAATTGACCATACCTCCGCTATGCTACCAGCCAATAGGGCAGGGGGTGGAGCAGGGTCGGGGCCAGCATACAGGGGGTGAGGCCGGCAGGGGTGTGGCTGCAGTGCAGTGAAAGCAACCACCACGCTATAAGCTCTGCCCACAAGGTATATAAGGGCCGGCCCTCCTTACACTTATGGTGACTGAATCACATGCAAATGAGCACCCGGGGTCCTGCATGCCCCCCAGCCCAGCAGCCACAATGGGAGTAGGGGGGCTCCTGCCAGTCTCTGGGGTGTGCGGAGACCCTGGTGGCCACCACCAGGTGGAGAAAATTCACAGTGCTCTTGGTTCGTGCAGGGTATTGGGAGCACCAGGAATTCTGGGAAATGTAGTCTTTCCACTTGAGCATGGAAGAGGCGGGGGGGGGGGCAGCGGTGGTGGAGCTTTTTTTCTTCCTTTTTCTTAGTTCACAGCTTTAATTGAAGTTTCGCCTAAACCCAGGTCACAGCCTCAACATGTTCACCACAGAGCTCAGATTATTGGTCAATTCAGTGAAAATGGGACAGAAAAACTCACTAAGGAACAACAGCTCCCTGAATCTGTTCACTCATATCCTATCTCACCCAGAAAATTACCATCAGACACATCACAGGATCAAAGCCTTTGCGTCCCAGAGAAGCTTAAAAGGACACAAACTTTTCCATTTGCTCTGCTCTTCCCTCCACAGAATTATCTTCTGAAATCCCCAAGTGTCTACCACCCCTGACACAGCTTTCTCACATACCATGCTGCCCATCCTCCCATCTATCCCCATCCATTTAACACAAACACAAGAAGGAGAAACAAAGGGCAAATGCCAGTCTATGGCCTCTGTCTGGATTTAGTCAAGCATGATATCTCTGGAATGGTGTGTGGAAGTTTTCATGACAACAAGACTTCAAGCGAGGCAGGGGAGTCACATATTCTTTCTACCAAGGTAACAGAAACATGGAGGCCACCGAAGGGATGCTGAAGGGGGACACAGCGAGTTCAGAGTTCTCTGGTGATTGCAAGGACCTAGGTCTTCATTGCCTTCTCCCCCACCCTCTGTTGCTCCTTGAAATAATTGATCATCCCTCTTTTGGGGGAAAGGAAGGGACACATTAAAGAAGTCTTCTCTAAAGGGATGGTTATGAAAAAAAATGTAGAAAGGACTACAAGAGAAGAGTGTTTTCTTTAGTAGACAAAGCAGCTCTATTAGGCAACAGGTTTGAAAGCCCTGACAGCCTGAGCCCATGCTCAGGGGCGCTTGCACTTCCACCAAGCTTCTCCGCTTTACATTGCAACGTGGTCTTCTTGGTGAACCCAATCCGTAATGAAAAACTCCTGAACTACACTGTGTTTTACAGATGATTTTTTAAAATATATTTTATTGATTTTTTACAGAGCAGAAAGGAGAGGGATAGAAAGTCAGAAACATCATTAGAGAGAGACATCGATCAGCTGCCTTTTGCACCAAGGTATATGCCCTTGACCAGAATCGAACCCGGGACCCTTCAGTCCACAGTCCGACGCTCTATCCACTGAGCCAAACCAGTCTCAGCTACAGATGGCTTTTAAAAATTGTCCAACTGATGGCTCACCCCCAGCCTGCCCAAGGCCTAAAGCCTCGGAGGCTTTACGCCTTGGGCAGGCTGGGGGTGAGCCATCAGTTGGACATCCCGTAAGGGCTCCCAGTATGTGAGAGGGGGCAGGTTGGGCTGAGGGACCACCCACCCCCAGTGCACGAATTTCGTGCACCGGGCCACTAGAGTGTGTGAGTGTGTGTGTGTGTGTGTGTGTGTGTGTGTGTGAGTGTATTAGTAGCCCTTCAGTAGCTCTCCACCCACTGCTCCACCCTCCTGTAACTCCCCCCGCTCCCTGACCACATCCTCATAGCTTGCTGCCCTGCCCGCTCCTGTAGCCCACTTGCAACTCACTGCCCCACCCTCCTGCTGATCTGTGATATGATCATTACGTGGTTGGTCATTACACTTCACAGTGTAATGGCCATTTGCATATTACATCTTTATTATCCTATATAATAAAATAGAAACATGCAAATTTGACCATACCTTGTCTCCTGATTAGCTATGCTACCAGCCAATCAGGAGTGTGTGGGGGGGGGGGCAAGTGGTGTGAGCGCCGGGCCCCAGGGGTGGAGATGAAACGGCAGTGGCGGCGAGCGCCCAGTCCCCGGGGAGCTGTGAGGGGAAGCGGCGGCAGCAGCAGGGATGGTGGCGGCGGCAGTGAGCGCCTGGCCCCCGGGCGCTGTGAGCAGAAGTGGCAGCAAGAGCCCAGCCAGAGCTTTAGGCCTTGGGCAGGCTGGGGGTGAGCCATCAGTTGGACATCCCCTGAGGGCTCCCAGTATGTGAGAGGGGGCAGGTTGGGTTGAGGGACCACCCACCCCCAGTGCACAAATTTCATGCACCGGGCCCCTAGTATAGTATAATGAAATACTTCTTAAAACAGTAAAGAAAATTGGTCAAATAATAACAGAGGGCCAGCGAATCATATAAAGCACCACGGTAGATACTAAAAGGCATGAAAAAAAAATCTTCAACAATGTAATTTTAAAAACAAGAAATTAATTAATAATGTATAGAAAATAACAGGATATAAAGATCAATCAGAAGGACTGAGAATCCCTACAAAAAGAGAATGGAAAAACATATTCTTTAAAGAGTGAATACACCACCAATATCATACTGAATTAGTTTTCTGTAATTTGTAAAAATACTAATAACACTAAGTATCTTTAGAACTAATGATTTCTTGTTTAACACAGATGCACCTGCAAACACACATTTGGAGTTCAATTCTGACACCTTTTAAATACTATTTTTATAGCATGTTTTATATGCCCTTCACCTTATAAAAATAATTAGCGAAATTAGATGGTATTACCTAGCTAAAAAATGTAAATTCTGCAGTCACAATTGTCCAGATTTCTACACTAGCAATTCAACCTCTCTGTCTTATTTTTAAAATGTAGTAACCAATTTATTTGCACAGTGTTTTCAATTAATAAAATACATTGTTTCATACTGAGCTCTTTTGGTTCACACAACAACCATGTAAAACAGGTATTGGTTTTTATTTTATAAATAAGGAAACTGAATCCCTAAGAAGTTAAATAACTTTCCCAGGGTCACTCAGCAAGTAAAACCTATCTTCTAGACTAAATCTCATGATCTTTTCATACTACACACAAAATGTTATTTGAGAAATGTCAAACAAAGGAATCTCTAAAATATGAAACAAACAAGAAATAAAAATGACACAAACACTAAATTGCCTTTAAATTACTCTTTTGCTCTCTACCAAAAAATATGTATTAACCAATGAGTAATCAACATCAGTAAAACAAGAACAAAAACACACAAACTATATTAGTTTCAAATTTGACAAAAGTGATTTAAGCACAAAATTTTATAAGGGAACATTCACCCTAATAGCAATTCTCATCACTTTCTCAATACTATCTTATTTGTACTGAGATACCAGTTTTCTTAGAACTAATGATAAATCTCCAAAAAGGATTTAATCATCCAAAGTATATTACTAGAGTCCACATGTTAAAAAAAAAAAAAGGCCAAAGATGAATCCAGACAAATAGCTAAAGCCAACATATTACAGAAAGCAAAATGAACACATGGCTCAAGCAAATCAGTAGTGAAGTATACTAGTTTTCAGACATTCATTGCTCTCTGTCATAATACCTATGAATTAGCATTATATCCATCAGGGTTGAGCAGAACATGCTTTCTGGTTTCCAAGATATATTCTGTTCTTCCTAACTATGTCTGCATGTTTGTATCTACATAACAGTTAATAAATCACACATGCTTATAAATTGCTTCCACACTGAGGGATGCTGCCAGCACTCAAAGATACTGTTCTGACAATTTAAGCTATTACTAATAATGAGAGAAAAAGAACTAGGTAAGAAAAAAATACACGATTTTTCTGGAATTCAAATACAGGCTTTTAAATTAGTTGGTGAGCCGAACCAGTTTGGCTCAGTGGATAGAGCGTCGGCCTGCGGACTGAAAGGTCCCAGGTTCGATTCCGGTCAAGGGCATGTACCTTGGCTGCAGGCACATCCCCAGTGGGAGGTGTGCAAGAGGCAGCTGATCGATGTTTCTCTCCCATCGATGTTTCTGACTTTCTATCCCTCTCCCTTCCTCTCTGTGAAAAATCAATAAAATATATTTTAAAAAAATAACTAAATAAAGTAGTTGGTGAGAATCAAATATATGCAGGTGCAAATTCTTAAAATGACATATCATCACAGATACTGGTACATGTATTATTTTTAAAGATAGTGAACATGCAATCTCGATAAAACTTTTTTAAGAGCATAAAATTGCTGCGAGTCTTTTGTATATAAAATGAAGGTAACAGACCGGTATGGCTCAGTGATTGAGCATCCATCCACTCATGAACCAGGAGGTCAGGGGTTTGATTCCCAGTTCGGGGAGTGCAGGAGGCAGCTAATCAATGATTCTCTCTTATCATTGGTGTTTCTATCTCTCTCTCCCTCTCCCTCCCCCTTTCTCTCTCTGAAATCAATTAAAACATTTAAAAATAAAATAAAATGAAGGTAATAGAACCCTAGGCAAATAGTTCAGTTGGTTAGAGGTTCGTTCCAATAAGCCAAGGTTGTGTGCGGGTTTGATCCTGGGTCAGGGCACATACAAGAATCAACCAATGAATGCATAAATAAGTGGAACAACAAATCAATGTTTCTCTTTCTAAAATCAGTAAATAAAAAGAGAAGGCAATACAATCAATGTAACTCCAAATGTAAACATTAATTGTGCTCTCAATTCCACCAATGAAAATACTGAATAAATGTAAAAATATATACCACACCTAAAGATATTTGTGCCTTTGGTTCAGTATTATCATGAGTCCCCTTAATATGATTCAAAATTCTTAAAATTGCCTTTTAAAAAGTTTCTTAAGTCACCATATCAATATATAAATGTGAAGATTAACAAAAACTGTTCATTTAAACACACATGCCCCCCTCATTACTTTGTTCCTCATCCTCAATAAAGCTCCATGGAGGAAGCAATAAAATAGCCAACAATTCAACAGGATCACCACAAATGAAAGAACATCTGTAATTATTTAAATTACCTACCTGAAAATAAACTATAAGAAGCAAGTCTAATTCTATGATGTTGTAAGTAAGTCAAGCAGATATAAAAAAAGGCACAGATTAAACTTCAGAATCACCATCACTTCAAAATTCTCTCTCTTATTACTTAATATTCTAAAAATTAATTTAGAATATTTTATCTTGAATGCCATATTAAAAAACCATACAGTTCAACATAAACTGACAAACATTTCATATAGACATTTTTTAAAGACACTTCAGATCTGGATATGTCAATACTTGCCTGCCAGCAGCTTTAAAAAAAAAAAAAAAATCACCTTCTCTTATGTTCCAAATTTGAATTAAAACATTAAATCATCAGATTTAAAAAATAAAAAGGGGAAATTTCTAGACTATGTAATAGGAATAGTAGTAATCAACTTATTATCTTAATACTCTTCTGGATAAGTCAATTTAAGCAGTACAATTTAAGCAAAAGTATACATATGGACAGAAAGGCAGGATTTTTTTCTAATGTATAGTATATGTATGGATATGCAACCCCTGTTCAGTATTTTGATATCTTTGTTTGTATTTTACCTCTTCATTATGCATTTGTATTCTTTCCTTCCTATACCCCAGTACATCTTAATGTGAAGTGTTATTATAGAATTAACACATCAGATTATACTACTTATTAATACTATAAGTACATAAGGTTTTAAAACTAGTCCATACTTTGCCCTAAATTTCAATCCAAAACATGTAGCAAAAGATCAAAATCCATTGTTCTAAGAGTACTTTAAAAAATACCTATCCCAAGGAGCATTTGAGATCTTGCTTCCCAGCATATGTCATCAGATTGGCTCAAATAAACTAATAAAAATTCTCCAAAAAAAAAAAAAATCCCTACCCTACGAAAAAAAAAAATCCATCTCTTCCACAATGAAGCTACTCAAAATCAGAGATCAAATGTATAATAATTTTAATAAACAATACAACTGCTGAATCTAGAATCAGTCTAATACTGGCCACTCAGTTCACAACCACTACACTTCTTCTCCTCTTATTCAGAGTCTCACTCAGACCTGTCTCCTCTTCCCTTACAAAGAAATCTAGACAGCAGACATTTGACTTGAAATAAGACCATACTATCAAATTGTACTATCCCTAGAAAAACTGGATCCAAGTCTGGAAAAGTAAAAACCCAAATGTAAAATATAAAAATTAACTTAAAAACAAAAAAGACAGACTATGTAAACGTTATATGATGTTCAAACAATAAAAATTCTGCTTATATAAAATTACATAGATATAAATGTAAAAACATTAAAATGATAAACGTGAAACTCAAGTATATGTAGGAATATACAAATGGATTAACAAAAAATTAACTGGTTCAAGTTTAAGCTTCAGTAACAACGGAAAAAGCTAGTTAATTCAACTAGGACATACTTTTACCAATTAAATCCATCAAAAGATGTAAAAAAATATTTAAAAACTCACTCTAAGTATCTAAATGGTGACACTATAAATTAGTACAGTTTTCTGAAAAGCAATCTTACAATACATAAAAACTAATGAGATCCTCTGACCTGATAACTCTCCACTTTAGGAATTATATAGCCCAGGAAAAGAACTCATAAAGAAAAAGAAAACAGCAAAAAGATTACTTAGCTATGCAAAGACATCAGTGAAAACCTGGAAGTAACTAAAGCGCTTTACTGAAAGCTAAGTTCTAACCATAACAGAAAATACAACTGAATCTTTTCTTGCCATTAAAACAATGAGTAGTCAAATACAGATAAGCATATGTGTAAGTTTTAAGAAAATATAAAGCATAAAATAGACATCAATTACAATTACTTAAAAATATGCCTTTATAATATAAAAAAAAGGAAGTCTGGTAGGTTGTTTTGTTTGTGAGTGTATATGTATGGTTAAGAGACCTGTATTTTTCATTATTTTGGTGTTCATTTACTTTGCATTACTGTCAAGTTAACGTTTAAACAGCTTTTTCCTTTTAAGTCTTCTCTACTTAAAATTGTCCAGTTAAAGACAAAAGTAAAAGAAAGACATTTTAAATATGCCTCAGTAAAAAACTATCTTCAAAAGCATATTAGTCATAAAGTGTTAAAATATATATTGGTAGGCATTGTTATTTTGTCCTTCTTTTGGCAGGACTTAAGTTCAACAAAATGTCTGACTACTAATAAAATAAACTAATATATGCAGTTTTCTTAAAAAATTCTTATCCACCTGCTAATTCTTTACCATTAAACAATACAGATGGTGGTTATCCTTATCACAATCCTTAAACCATTTTCTGTGATTTGCAAAAAAATAAGAAAATAGTAGACTTAGTAATAATTAATGTGCCCTCATTGTAATTTAATACAATGAGAAATATCAAATGAACATCAAAGCAATTTAAATATTGTCTTATTGCAAACAATTTTTAAATCATTTCATTTCTATTTAGAGTTTACTATACCCCTCCAACTTTTTTAAACTTTTTCCAATTTTTCTCCATTTGGATTTTATGTCAAAGATGGCTCAATTTAGATTTTAGCAACTTCGCCCTTTCTTTTTTCATTTCCTTCCAATTCACTGTGCCCAGTGGCTAATGCAAGGGAGCAGCCTCCCCAAAATAAAAAGGGTCACCTTTCTGTGTGTATCAAAGCTAAACCTAAGGTACATTTATACTTTGAATTACATTTGTAGGAGAAACTGTGCTCAATCTAATGCCTGTGGTCCTTTACTAAAGTATATTCTATTTTAGAATATGGCCATTGTTGTCTACTTGTAAACCCAAAATCATGTTTCAGTTCTCAAAAAGGTCATAATCCATAGCTGCTATTTAGTAATGTGCACAAATTGGATTGAGTAATGATTTGATTAGCTATTTTCTAAAATCTGACATATACGACGACTATGCTTTTATTCAGTACTCAAAATTTTGGAATTCGTTCGATGCTCCCTATTTTTAATTGTCGTTTTTCTCAATCCGGGTCCATCAACTCCCCTCCAGAGCCCCCTCCCTCGTCCCCCAACCCCCAAAAAGACTGAGTCCGGCCTCAGTTCCCGTGTTTCAAGCCAGGACCAACCAGAAACCAGTTTTCTTTCACTAATCCGGAACTCCGAGCTGTTACCAAGACTGCCATTGGCCAGCGTCAGTCCACGGTACGTGCCCCAAGATAACCCTCTGGTTTTTCTCCCCTTTTCCCCTACAATGGGTCTTTCCCGATGTTTGTAATGTATTCGTAACCCACAATACTGCGTCTCCGATAACCAACTCACATTCTTCAAAGTTTTCGGGTAGAAACAAGCGAGGCAAAGGGGAGGGCAGGATACCCCTTCTCTGACTCGGGGATGAGGGGGAGGGGGAAGGGGCAGTCGGTCTACAGCTCAACATCGAGCTCAGGAACCTCGGAGGCTGAGAGGTCCCCCGGAGGCGGGCTGGGGGAACTAGGTGGGGAGGGAGCAGTGAAAGGAGTTGGGGTAAGTTGAAATGAAAACTTTACTCACCAGATCCTCAAAGCTTCTTCGATGCTCCTTCCCCTCCCAGTCTAAGCGGCTCGGAATCAGCTAGGGGCCAGAGAAAAGGAGGGGGAAGGAAAAACGATAAAGGCCAAGCCTCTGCTCCCCGTCAACCCGAACCAGCCTGGGTCCCGGTCCACAACCCTTTGGCGTCTTTATTTCTGAAGGCCTTGTAGCTGTTGACCCAGAGCTAGACTTGTGTGTGTGTGGGGGGGGGGGGGGTGGCGGGAGAAGAGGAGGAGGCCGAAGGAGAGGAAATCCTGAAAAACCGCCTCCCTCGGGCATAAAGAGGGGCGAGTTGAGACCCTAGAGCTATTCGCCCCTTTTGAGGGAAGAAGCCGGTTCACCCCTATAACAACAGCTATCAGTGCCCAGACCCAAGCCTCCCACAGGGCCCCAGCCCTTCGCCCTGGACTGGCCCTCCCTCTCTCCAGTCTCACCCCAACCCTCCCTTTCTTCCCGAAGGGGCTCCGTACCTGATGCTCCTCAAGCTCCTGTACTAGCACCTGAGCAAAAGGGAAATACAGATATGAGAAGCAGCTTGGGCCATCAACCCATTCCTCCCTCCCCTCAGCCGCTGACGGTAGGTAGGACTAGTCAAGGCCGGCCATTCCTTCAGCGGAACCACGCACTCCGCTGCCTCGACTTCCCCTTTGGTACCATCCCCACGATTCCCAGACCTCCTTCTCCCTCTCACCTGAGCGGATTTGTTGCAGGGTCCAGACTGCAAGAATCTAGCGATCAGGTAATACAGTTCTAAGAGGTGAAAAAGAGGTTGAGAGGAAGGCAAAGAAGAGAAACATGAGCTTTTTCCAAAGGGAACTGACATTGGTCGCGCTAAGCGCCCATCCCCTTGGCCCCCATACACAGCTACCCACCGGCTTCTATCTGGGTAGGTGCCGCCGCCATCCTTTTCACGAGGGGGCTTCGATCTGGAGGGGCTAGTGGCGGCGGGTGAGGGCGCTGCCTCTATTGTGGTGAAGCCCCCATACCCTGGAGTCCCGCCGTTTCCGCCGCACTCCTCGTCCCAGTTTCGGTCTCTCTCGGATTCATCGCATCACGTTTCGACCCATAGATATTCTAGCCCTAGAGCTGAGGAGGCGGAGGAGGAAGGAGAGGGAGCCAGAGAAGAAGAGGGAGGAGTCGAAGTGGCCGACGGGTGGGTGGGTGAAAAGGGGGTGGAGAAATGGAAGGTAAAAACTGTGAGAGGAGCTTGCATTACAGTTTGCTTGCCGCCAGAGGCACTACGGCTGCAGCTAGGTCTCTGCTCTCCCAGAGAGCCCATGGTTGCCTAGCTACGGCTCCCGGAAAAGGGGGGAGGTGCTAAATGAGGCCGACGCTCTAGCAGTCTCTGTAGAACTCGATGGTGGCGTTCTCTTCCACAATCTCTACAGTCTGTTACACACTTCCTGTGAGGGCTGTCGGACCCTTTCTGGTTGAGGAGCCAGCCCTCTGGCATGAACGTGAGAAACAAGTGAGGCGCTGACTTGACTCAGCTGCTTTTTTCGTTTTCCTCCCGGAAGCGATGAGGCTTGTTTTGGGGTTGTTTTTTTTTTGGTTGTTGTTTTGCCTTTTCCGCACTAAAAGGCAGCTAGCTCCCCGCTAAACGATCTTGTAACTGAGGAAGGAAAAGGAGCCCCTACTTTTTCCTCGTCACTTGTTTCACTTTTAAATGATTTTTGTACCAGATGAAAATGCTGTACTTACCAGTCCAGAGTGCAGGGCTCACATAGAGGAAGACCAGTTCTGAAAATGTCCCCCATTCTGACAAATATTGGAAAAGGAGTTAGTTGTCAGACACAAGCATTTTATTTTATCCCCTAATGAAAGTTTCACATGTGCCATATCTCTCCCATTCCTCTAGGATAATTTTCAAATACTGACAAAGCATTTTACATTAACCATGCATTTTAATATATGCAATGTAGTTTTCTACAGTTTGGGGGAAATGTTAGTTAATATATAACCCCAAACTCTTAATACAGTGCCAACTTGCAATATTCGTTTTACTGAAATATTAAGTGATCAAATGATTTGTACAATAATTGACAAACATAGTGAACTGGGTCTCCTTCCCCACTTTCCCTTAATATTCTGTTCCCACCTCAAGCTTTGTCCACAAATAGTAATTAACAGAAGCTGAACCTGATGGGACCAGAAATACTGTTTAAGCTGCATGTACTATTTACATTGAAATATTCAAATTTGACCATAGTGAACCTAGAATTGCATTATGCTGACATAAACTTAACATAGGTTGGTTAATTGTCACTGGTCACTTTTTTAACCCTCAGAAAGAAGTAACCGACCACACAAGGTAATTATGCTATAGTATTTGATTTAAAATGCCAATAACTGGAAAAAAAATAGATCTTGAAAAGATACAAAATCCTAGACACCTCAATACAAGCAGTTTAGCAAAACATCAGACTGAATATTTTTTACAGTTTAAGCATAATATATACACTGAGTGGCCAGATTATTATGACCACCCTATCAGTACTTCGTTGGACTACCTTTTACCTTCAATACTGCGGTGATTCTTCTTGGCATTGACTCCACGAGATGTTGAAAAGTGATGCGAGGAATCTGACACCATGCCTGATGAATAGCACTGTCCAGTTCTGTGAGATGTGATGGTTGTGGAACCAGCTGCCTGATGGCTCTTTTAACTTCGTCCCACAAATGCTCAATTGGATTAATATCTGGTGATTGTGGGGGCCACCTAAGCAAGATAGTCTCCCTCATGTTCTTGAAACCACTCCTGCACAGTATGAGCACCATGTCATGGTACATTGTCTTGTTGGAAGAAGCCATCTCCATTGGGATACGCCATCAACGTGATAGGATGAACTTGATCAGCAACGATACTTAGGTATGTTGTGCTATTCAGACGTTGTTCCACATGAATTAAAGGGCCCAAATCATGCCAGAAAACATGTCCTAGACCATAACACTGCCCCCACCAACTTGAAGGGTTGTACTCATGCATGTAGGGTACATATTTTCATGCTGTTTCCTCGAAATTCTCACTCTGCCATCTGCATGATGCAACTAGAAATGTGATTCATCAGACCACATGACGTTTTTCCAATGCTCGACTGTCCAAACCTTGTGTTCGTATGCAGATTGGAGACGTTTTATCTTGGTAACTGCAGATAGCAAAGGTGTTCGAACAGGCCTTCGGCTTCCATATCCCATACAATGCAGTGTACAGCTAATTTGCCTACAAATGTCAAGTAGTCATAATAATGTGGGCACTCAGTGTATACTTAACATCAAGCCATTACCATGTACTAAGCACTTTATATACCTTAGCTCTTTCAGTCTTTATAATGAACCTAGGAGGTAGGTTCTATTGTTATCCCCATTTTACAAATGAAAAAAAAATGACTATATGACTTTGGAAGACTCACTTATATTATGTAAACCTTATTCTTCATCTATAAAATGTGAGTAATACTATGTGTTATGCCTACTACACAGGAATTGCTGTAAAAGTCATGAATATATTTGTGCCATACATCAAACTTTATAGATCATTGTTATTCCAGTGATCACTTCAGTATCAGTCTAGGTACAATCAAGAGAGAAAAGGCACACAGTATTTTGAATACAGAAAGTTTAAGATAAGGAATGATTAATGATAACATCATATTGGAATAATGAGATAATAGGAATAGCAGATATAATAGCCACTACCAGTTGAACTGAGAGATTATTCTCAACCCCTACTCCCCACCCATGGCTGAGATCCAGACCTGGTGGGAGAGGACAGAACCAGTTGAGATTCATTCAATGGTAGGAAAGATGCTGTGATACCTTTTTTTCTTTAATTCTGTGATAATTTGAAGACAAGAGTAATGGACCTCTGCTCTCTGAAACTTTCCAGAAACCCATCTTTTGGAATTAGACCTGTAGGGTGCTGGGAAATATGTTCACAGTAAAGTTTCTCACCAGTTTACTAGAGGGAAGGTGCTAGGGGAAGCCTTGGGTACTACCAACATCAACCATGCACCACAGAAGCCAGGCACAGGAAAAAAAAAACTAAAAGTTATTTGTACAAATAAAACTAAAAAATATTTTCAAAAAGATATTTGCACTCCCATGTTCATTGCAGCATTACTTAACAATAATCAACACATGAAAACAACTAAGTGTCCACCTATGAAAGAATGGATAAAGAAAATGTGTTGTATACTTTTACCATGATATATTATTCAGCCAGAAAATGTGAAATATTGCCCTAGCTGGTTTTCTCAGTGGACAGAGCGTCAACCTACGGATTGTAGGGTCCCAGGTTCGATTCTGGTCAAGGACACATGCTCAGGTTGTGAGCTCAGCCCCCAGTGGGGTATGGGGGGAATCAGGAGGCAGCCGATCAATGATTCTCTCTCATCATTGATGTTTCTCTCTCTCTCTCTCTCTCTCTCTCTCTCTCTCTCTCTCCCTCCCTCCCTCCCTCCCTCCCTTTCCCTTCCTCTCTGAAATCAATAAAAATGAAATATTGTCATTTGTGACAAGACAGATGGACCTTAGGGACGTAAACTAAGGAAAAGAAATCAGACAGAAAAATGATCTCACTTATATGTGGAATCTAAATAATAAATAAATAAATAAATAAATAAATAAATAAATAAATAAAATGAGTTCATCAATGTGGAGAACAGATGGTTGGGTTGCCAGAAGTGGTGGCTAGAAAATGGGTAAAATGGGTCAAAAGGGTCAAAAGGTACAAATTTCCACTTACAATATAAATAAGTCTTGGGGATGTGATATACAGGACAGTTACTATAGTTATTGTACTGTACTGCATATTTGCAAGTTGGTAAGGAAGTAAATCTTAAAAGTTCTTAACAGAAGAGAAAAAATTGTAACCATATATGGTGAAGGATGTTCATGAGAGTTTTTTTTTTCTTTAAATTTTCTTCATATTTTACATTGTACAATTTCCTTTGCTATGACTTTGAGGTCACTAATCTTTTATTTTCAGAGCTGTAGTCAATTTCATATAGTGTAGTTCTTTTAAAAAATTTTATCTTTATTATTGAAAGTATTACAGATGTCACCTTTTTTTCCCTATTGACCCCATCTTCCCCAGACCCACAGCTCCTCCCCCAGGCATTTAACACACTGTAGTCTGGCGCATAGTATAAACATAAAAGCCTAATATGCAAATTGTCCCCTTGGGAGTTTGACCAGGAGACCGGAGTTCCATCACTCACTATGACATGTGCTAACCATCAGAGAGATGTGCAGAACGAAATAAGGCCCTGGCCAGTAGCTGGCAACAGGGGAAGGGAGGCTCCAGTGGGCAGCCAGAAGGCCCTGATCAGCCCTGATCACTGGCCAGGCCTAGGGACCCTACCAGTGCACAGATTTAGTACACTGGGCCTCTAGTATGCATATATGCTTATAAGTTCTTTGGTTAATTTCTCCCACTCACACAACCACCCCTGCCTAACCTCTGAAATTCACCACAATGATCAATACTTCTTTGCCTCTGGATCTATTTTGTTCTTCAGATTATTTTGTTCATTCGATGCCACATAATGAGTGAGATCAAGTAATACATGTCTTTTTCTGACTGGCCTATTTTACTTAACATACATATTACTCTCCAGATTCTTCCATACTGTCTCAAAGAATAAGGGATCCTTTTTTACAGCTACATATGGCGTAGATATACCATAGCTTTTTTATCCACTCATTTACTGGTAGGCACTTGGACTGTTGCCAGTTATTAGCTATTGTAAATTGTGCTGCTATCAACATAGGGCTACATATATTCTTTCTGATTCATGTTTGAGGTTTCTTAAGATATATTCCTTGGGGGGGGGTGGGAATCACTGGATCAAATGGCAGATCCATATTTAATTTTTTGAGGAAACTTCATACTATTTTCCACAGTGGCTGCTGCCGTCCATATTCCCACCAGCAAGGTACTAGGGTTCCCTTTTCTCCACATCCTCGCCAGCATTGTCATTTCTTGAATTGTTGATGGTAGTCATTCTGGCTGGTGTAGGGTGATATCTCATTGTCATTTTAAGTTACATCTCTCTGATGATTAGTTACTTGAACATTTTTTTTCACATGTCTCTTTGCCATCTCTATGTCCACTTTGGAGAAATGTATATTCATTTTTGCCCATTTTTAAATTTTTTATTGTCTTCCTTTTGTTAAGTTATATGAGTTCCTTATATATTTTGGATATTAACCCCTTATCAAATATATCATAGGCAAATATGTTCTCCCATACAGTGGGCTCCCTTTTCATTTTGTCGATGGTTTCTTTTGCTGTGCAGAAGCTTTTTATTTTGATGTGGTCCCATGTGTTCATTTTTTCCTTTGTTCTCCTTGCCCTAGGGTATATATCGGCAAACATATTGCTACGAGAAATGTCTGAAATTTTGTTGCCTACATTTTCTTCTAAGATTTTTATGGTTTCATGAGTCACATTTAAGTCTTTTATCCATTTTGAGTTTATTCTTGTGTATGGTGTAAGTTGATGGTCTAGTTTCATTTTTTGCATGTAGCTGTCCAATTTTCCCAACACCATTAATTGAAGTGACTGTCTTTACTCCATGGTGTACTATTGCAACCTTTGTCAAATACTAATTGAACATAGTGTCTTGGGTCAATATCTGGGTTCCGTATTTTGTTCCCTTGATCTACATGCTTATTCTTATGCCAGTACCAGGCTGTTTTGATTAGAGTGGCTTCACAGTATAACTTGATATTTGGTATTGTGATATCTCCAGCTTTGTTCTTTCTCAAGATTGCTGAGGGTATTTGGCTTTTTGTTGTTGTTGTTCCATGCAAATTTGTGGAATATTTGTTCTAAATCTGTGAACTATGCCATTGGGTGTTTTAACAGGGATTGCATTGAATCTACAGATTGCCTTGAATAGTGTGGACATTTTAGTGATGTTATTTCTACCAACCCATGAACACAGTATATTTTTCCACTTGCTTATATCTTCCTTTATCTCTTTTTTCAACATGTAGTTTTCTGAGTACAGCTCTTTTACCTCCTGGGTTAAGTTTATTCCTAAGTATCTTAACATTTTTTGTGGCAATAATATATTGAATTGTTTTGTTTCTCTTTCTGAGAATTCATTATTGGTGTATAAAAATGCTATCAGTTCCTCAGTGTTAATTTTCTATCCTGCCAAATTAATTTATTAAATCTAATAGTTTGTAGTGGAGTCCTTGGGGCTTTCTATATTCAATATCATGTCATCCAACTATAATGACACTTTTACATCCTCCTTTCCAGTTTGGCGGCCTTTTATTTATTTATTTGTTTTTTGTCTGATTGCTATGGCTAGGATTTCCAGTATTATGTTTGAATAAGAGTGGTGAAAGTGAGCATCACTGTCATGTTGCTGTTGTTATGGAAAATGGTTTTAATTTTTGCCCATTGAGTATAATGTCAGCTGTAGATTTGTCATATGTAACCTTTATTATGTTATGGTATTATCCCTCTCTTCCCACTTTCCTGAGAGATTTATTTATTTTTTCCTTTTGACTAGCATTTATTTTATTTTATTTTATTTTATTTTTTATTGTTCAGTTTATTAATTACATTGTTTCCCCTTTTTTATCCCCCTGTATCTTCCCTCCACCCTGTACCTATCCCACCCTCCACCCTCACCTCCCCCTCCCCAATGTCCTCTCCCATTGTTGCAAGATTTTTATCCAATCTCTTGCTGTACTTCCAACAATACTTTTCTCCCCAAGAATTGTCAGTCCATTCCCTCTCTATGTCCATGTTTCTGTTATAGTCACCAGTTTATCTTGTTCATCAGCCTATCAGTTCACTTGATTTTTATGTTCATTTGTTGATAGATGTATATTTGTTGTTCATAATTTATATTTTTACCTTTTTCTTCTTCCTCTTCTTAAAGAATATCTTTCAGCATTTCATATAATACTGGTTTGGTGGTGATGAACTCCTTTAGCTTTTTCTTATCTGCGAAGCACTTTATCTGATCCTCAATTCTGAATGATAGCTTTGCCGGATAGAGTAATCTTGGTTGTAGATTCTTGCTCTTCATTATTTTGAATATTTCTTGCCACTCGCGTATGGCCTGCATCGTTTCTGTTGAGAAATCCGCTGACAATCATATGGGTGCTCCCCTGTAGGTAACCAACTGTTTTTCTCTTGCTGCTTTTAATATTCTCTCTTTATCTTTTGCTCTTGGCATTTTAATTATGATATGTCTTGGTGTGGTCCTCTTTAGATTCCTACATTTTGGGGTTCTGTGTACTCCTTGGGCTTTTAAGTCAGTTTCTTTCACCAGGTGGGGGAAGTTTTCAGTCACTATTTCTTCAAGTAGGTTTTCATTAACTTGCTCTCTCTCTTTTTCTGGCACCCCAATAATTCGGATGTTGGCTTGCTTGAGGTTGTCCCAGAGGCCCCTTATGCTATCTTCAATTATCTGAATTCTTTTTGTTTCTTGCTTTTCCAGCTGAGTGGATTTTGCTCCTTTGTATTTCAAATCTTTGACTTGGTTCTTGTGGCCCTCTGGACTGCTTTTAGGACTTTGTGTAATATTTTTTATTTCAGTCTGTGTATGCTTGATTTCTAGTTGGTCCTTTTTTTTTTTTTATCTGTGAGGGTCTGGTTCGTATCCTCAGAGGTCTTGTTCATTTCCCTGAGGGTCTCATTCATTTCCTTGTAAGTATCATTCATCTCCTTGTAATTCTCATTCATTTGCTGGTTGGTCTTGTTTATTTCCTGGTAATTCTCATTAAGTTGATCGGCCTTTTGTAGGAGCCTCTTGAAAAGCCTTATAACCGTGGTTTTGAACTCTATGTCTTGTCGTCTTTTCTCCTCCATTTCTTTCACACCTGATTTCTTTCCATGTCTCTGCATGTTGGCTGCTTTATGTGGTGGGTATCCTCAAAGGGACAGTGGCTCAGTCTCCCCAGTTACCTGAGGTGGGTACTCTTACTGCAATCCTTTATGGGTTGTATTCAGTGTTTTTGAATTTAAACCCAGCTTGTTGTTGTTATCCCTAGGAGGGTTTGACCTCCAGGCCAATTGGCTGTGAAGGGAGACTGTGTTCAGGTTGGATGGGCAGAGTCTCTGAGCTGCGAGGCAGCGGCAGCGGCAGCTGGGTCCTATGCGGCGCTCATGCGCGTGGGTCTCTGTTGGATGGGGATGGCTGCAGACACCTCCAAGAGAAAGCCGCTAGTCTCTTCCCCTTGCCAGACAACTCTGCCTTTCCCCAAATGTGCCTGCACACCAAAAGTCCAGCCCAGGGCTATAAAATAGATGGTTTCCGGAACCAGGAGACAAGTTTCCAGGGGGCAAGTCGCGGGTTTGCGCGACCCTTGGGACTAGGAGCCTCTGCCGCGCCCGCTTCCAGGGTGCGTCCCCCGGACCTCGGACCTCACCCGGCTCGGGAAATCTGGGCTGTGGGACGCCTCCACCCTTCTCTGTCGGAGAAATCCGGCCCGCGCGCGCGACCAGGGCGGCTCCTAACCTGTTTCCGTCTGAAAGGCTGCGCTTCCGCCGGTCCTGAGTCTGTGTCCCACCTCTGCTCCTATTAGTGGAGTTTACATTCAGCCAGCTTTCTGGCGATTCTGGGTGCTTGTCTGTTCTGCTGTTATGTTGTAGTTCCTAAATCGTTGCGCGTGGCAGAACAATAGGTGTTTGCTTATGCCGCCATCTTGGTGTTCCTCTTCCTGAGAGATTTAATGAAAAAATGGGTGTTGGGTTTTGTTGAATGCTTTTTAAATGTCTATTGATATGATCATGTGATTTTTGTCTTTCAATTTGTTTATGTGGTGTATAACACTTATTTGATTTTTATTTATCTTTTTGTTGAAAGTATGACAAATATCCCATTTTATCCTCCATTGATCTCCTCTACGCCACTCTGCCCCTCCTCAGGCCTTCACTACACTATTGTCTGTGTCCATGGGCTATGCATTTATGAATTTAACTTGTTTGGTTAATTTCTTCTAATCCTCCCTCCTTCCCTTATGAAATATGTCAATCTGTTGCATGCTTCAGTGTTTCTGGTTTTATTTTGTTTATCAGTTTCCACATATAAGTGAGATTAGGTAATACTTGTATTTTGCTGTCTGACTCATTTTACCTAGTATAATATTCTCCATGCTGTCTCAAAGAGTAAGTGATCCTTCTTTTTATGGCTGCATAGTATTCCACTGTGTATATGTACATTTTTAAAAATTATCTTTATTGTTGAAAGTATTACAGATATCCCCTTTATTTGTTTGTTTGTTTGTTTGTTTTTCCCATTGATCGCCCTGTACCATACACCTGCTCCTTCCAGGCATTTACCACTTTATTATCTGTGAACCATGGCTGTGCATGTATGCATGCAAGTTCCCTAGTAAATCTTACCCCACCCCTGCACTTGGCCATGATATATGATCTTTTTAATATATTACTAGATCAGATTTGCTACAATTTTGTTGAAGATTTCAGCATCTATTTTCATCAGGATTGTTGGCCTGTAATTCTATTACTTTGCAGTGTCTTTATCTGGTTTAGAATAGGATAATGCTGGCCTCATAAAAAGAACTTGAAAGTGTGAACCTCGCTCAGCATGGCCAATGGTGAACGAGGGGGTGAGGGGGTGTGAAGGATTAAAGAAAACGGACAAAAGAACATAGTTGGGGCAAGGTGGGACACTGTTCTCAGATGGCGAGACGGTGCCACAGCCTATAAGCCAAGTCTTTATTTTATAGTAATATCCCACAAAGTAAAGCAAGGGCATGATCAAGATGTTTACAATGTTTTCATGAATTTAAAATCTACTTATGTACATGTACCTGAGAACTCTATCAAGCTTTGTTTTGCCAGAACTTGCTGCCACCTCTGAAGCCCACATCACTGAGCCACCTGGGACCACAGGTTTGGACCATAAGGTCAGGCTTACAACCATAGCTTTTGGCTATAATTGTGCTGGGAGGGCTTTGCCCTTTAAGCTGGGACCTGCATGTGGCTTTGCCATGAAAGAATCATGCCCTCTCATTAGTCTGAGGTTTAAACTTGTCCAAACACAGTAGCCACTCTCCAAGGAAGTGTTCCTTCCGCTTGGACTTTTTTGACTAGTTTCAGGAGGATAGGTGTTAATTTTTTTTTTGAATGGTGGATAAAGCTCCCCTGTAAAGCCAAACCAGACCATATAGCACTTTTTATCAAGAATCCATTTGTTCTTTTATGTGGGACTTGTTTTTCTGACTCCTCATTTTGGTTGCCTTTTTGGGGATTATTTCTATCTACCTGATAGATATAACTTCTAATCTTCTTGGGGGGGGGGGGCTCATTGATGCAGGACAATGTCAGACACTATTTGTAACTATCCCTAAGTACGGTGTTTGGACCTATCAGCAATCCACAGCTTATGGATCCCACTGCTGGAGCTGGGTACATTTGGAAAGAACCAAGATGTGAACCAAGGTCTGCCTTTCCTAGCCTTAGTCCAGAAGTAAATCAGGCAATGACTCAAAAGCACCCAAGAATTGGCCTTCTCAGTCTCTTAATGAACCTTGGGCTATAAACCACAGTGAGGAGTAAATTCCATAGGGTAGAGTGAGAGGTTTCCCAATAGGGTGGGGCAACTCTCCCCCCCCCCCCCCATAAAGAAGATGTATATATGGTTAAGGTCTGCCTGAGAAAGATGTTCTCTGCAGTATGGGGAAATGATTCAGCACAGGAATCCAGGTACCTGCCCTCAGAACCCTATTCCCAGCACCCCAAACCATTAATTCTCCTCACAAAGCTCTAGTTCACTCTGATCCCACCCTCAAGGGAGCCCAAGATGAGTGGCTACACGTGAAAATTTTTTTCTATTTAAATCTCTTAGATTAATTAATTTATTTTTCTTAATTTCTTTATTGATTAAGGTATTACATATGTATCCTCATGCCCCCATAATCCCCCATACCCCCTCCCACTCATGCCCTGACCCCTTGTTGTCTGTGTCCATTGATTAGGCTTATATGCATGCATACAACTCCTTTGGTGGATCTTTCCCCTGAAACCCACCATCCTCTACCTTCTCTCTGAGGTTTGACACTCTGAGCAATGCTACTCTGTCTCTAGATCTGTTTTTGTTAATCAGTTTATATTGTTTATTATATCCCATAAATGAGTGAGATCATGTGGTATATATCGTTCTCTGACTGGCTTATTTCACTTAGCATAATGCTCTCTAGGTCCATCAATGTTGTTACAAATGGTAAGAACTCTTTTTCACCACAGCAGAGTATTCCATTGTGTAGACATACCACAGTTTTTTAATCCACTCATCTGCTGATGGGCACTTAGGCTGTTTCCAACTCTTAGCTATGGTGAATTGTGCTGCTATGAACATAGGAGTGCATATATCCTTTCTAATTGATGTTTCTAGTTTCTTGGAATATATTCCTAGAAGTGGGATCACTGGGTCAAATGGAAGATCCATTGTTAGTTTTTTCAGGAAAATCCATACTGTTCTCCACAGTGGCTGCACGAGTCTGCATTCCCACCAGCAGTGCACAAGGGTTCCTTTTACTCCACATATTAGCCAGCACTTGTCCATTGTTGGTTGGTTGATGATAGCTATTCTGACAGCTGTGAGATGATACCACATTGTTGTTTTGATTTGCATCTCTCTGATAATTAGTGACTTTGAGCAGGTTCTCATATATCTTTGGCCTTTCATCTCTCTTTTTTTGGTAAGTGTCTATTTAGATCAGTTGCCCATTTTTTGATTGGGTTGTTTATCTTCTTTTTGATATGCTGCATGAGTGCCCTATAAATATTGGAAATTAAACCCTTCTCGTTGATATCATTGGCAAATATGTTCTCCCATGCAGTATGGGCTTTCTTGTTGTTTTATTGATGGTCTCCTTTGCAGTGCAAAAGCTTTTTGTTTTTATGTAGTCCCATTTGTTTATTTTCTCTTCAGTTTCCATTGCCCTGGGAGCAGTAGCTGTGAAGAAATTGATTCAACATATCTCTGAGATTTTACTGCCTGTGGATTCCTCTAGTGTTTTTATGGTTTCCCGTCTTATGTTTAAGTCTTTTATCCATTTTGAGTTTATTTTTGTGTATGGTGTAAGTTGGTGGTCTAGTTTCATTTTCTTTGCATGTATCTGTCTAATTTTCCCAACACCATTTATTGAAGAGACTATCTTGACTTCATTTTAAGTTCATGCCCCCTTTGTTGAATATTAATTGGGCATAGTGGTTTGGGTCAATATCTGGGTTCTCTATTCTATTCCGTTTATCTATATATCTGTTCTTGTGCCAGTACCAGGTTGTTTTGAGAACAGTTGCTTTGTAAGACAGCTTGATATCTGGCATTGAGATCCCACCTACTTTGTTCTTTTCAGGATTGCTGCAGCTATTCAGGGTCTTTTTTCATTCCAGATGAATTTTTGCAAAGTTCATTCTAGGTCTCTGAAATAAGCCATTGGTATTTTAATGGGTAGTGCACTGAATCTATAGATTGCTCTGAGTAGTATGGATATTTTGATGATGTTGATTCTACAAATCCATGAACACGGTATGTTCCTCCATCAGTTTATATCGTCCTCTTTCTCATTTTTCAGTGTCCTATAGTTTTTTGCATATAGGTCTTTTACCTCCTTAATTAAATTTATTCCTATGTATCTTAATTTTTTTGGTGTGATCGTAAATGGGATTGCTTTTTTAGTCTCTCTTTCTGTAAGTTCACTGTTGGTGTATAGAAATGCCATAGATTTCTTGGCATTAATTTTGTTTCCTGCTATATTGCTGGATTCATTTATTAAGTCTAATAATTTTTGATGGAGTCCTTAGTGTTTTCTATGTACAGTATCATAATATTTGCAAATAATGACAGTCTTACTTCTTTTCCAATTTGGATGCCTTTTATTTCTTCTTGTTGTTGGATCACAATGGCTCATACTTCCAGTACTATGTCAAACAGGAGTGGTGAGAGTGGGTATCCCTGTCTTGTTCCTGTTCTTAGGGGAAATGGTTTTAGTTTTTGTCCATTGAGTGTGAGGTTGACTGTGGGCTTGTCACATATGACTTTCATTATGTTGAGGTATGATCCTCTTATTCCCACCTTGCTGAGAAATTTTATCAAGAAAGGATGTTGGACTTTGTCAAATGCTTTTTTCTGCGTCAATTGATGTGACTATGTGATTTTTATCCCTCAATTTGTTTATGTGATGTATCACGTTTATTGATTTATGGATATTGTACCATACTTGCATCCCCAGGATAAATCCTCCTTGATCATGGTGTATGATCTTTCTGATGTAGTGCTGGATTGGATTTGCTAGCATTTTGTTGAGGATTTCGGCATCCATGTTCATGAGGGATATTGGCCTGTAATTCTCTTCCATTGTTTTGTCATTATCTGGTTTTGGTATTAGGGTGATACTGGCTTCATAGAATGAGCTTGGAAGTATGCTTTCCTCTGGCATTTTTTTTTGCAATAGTCTGAGGAGGATGGCTTTTAATTCTTCCTTGAATGTTTGATATAACTCCCCTGTGAAACTGTCTGGCCCTGGGCTTTTGTTTCCTGGCAGCCTTTAGAATCTTCCTTATCGAGTTTTTGAAGTTTGTATTTTTCTTGGAATATGTGCATTTCCTCCAGGTTGTCTAGTTTGTTGGTATAGAGTTGTCCATAATATATTTTAACACTCATTCTGTGGGGTTTCTTGTTATTTCACATCTTTCTTTTCTGATTTTGTTAATTTGAGTCCTCTCTCTTTGCTTCTTTGTGAGCCTGGCTTGAGGTTCGTCAATCTTGTTTATCCTTTCAAAAAACCATCTCTGATTTCATTGATCTTTTTTTTTTTCTTTCTCTATGTCATTTATTTCTATTCCTATCTTTATTATCTCCTTCCTTCTGCTCACTATGGGCTTTTATTGTTGTTCCCTTTCTTTTTTTAAATTTCTTTATTGATTAAGGTATTAATTATGTGTCTTTATTTCCCCATTAACCCCCATCTACCATTCATCCCCCCACCACCCTGTTGTCTGTGTCTATTGATTAGGCTTAGATGCATGCATATAAGTCCTTTGGTTGATCTCTCCCCTTTACCCCCCCACCACCACCCTGTTGTCTGTGTCTATTGATTAGGCTTAGATGCATGCATATAAGTCCTTTGGTTGATCTCTCCCCTTTACCCCCCTACCTTCCTTGAGGTTTGATATTCTGATTAATGTTTCTCTGTCTATGGATCTATTTTTGTTCATCAGTGTATGTTGTTCATTGTATTCCACAAATGAGTGAGATCGTGTGGTATATATCTTTCTCTGCCTGGCTTATTTCACTTAGCATAATGCTCTCCATCTTGAAAATGTTGTTGAAAATGGTAAGAACTCCTTATTTTTTACCACAGCCTAGTATTCCATTGTGTAGATACACCATAGTTTTTTACTCCACTCATCTGCTGATGGGCACTTACGCTGTTTCCAAATCTTAGTTATGGCGAATTGTGCTGCTATTAACATAGGGGAGCATATATCCTTTCTGATTTGTGATTATAGTTTCTGGGAATATGTTCCTAAACTGGGATCACTGGGTGAAATGTGAGTTCCATTTTAAGTGTTTTGAGGAAACTCCATACTCTTCTCCACATTGGCTGTACCAGTCTGCATTCCCACCAGAAGTGCAGGAGGGTTCCTTTTTATCCACATCTTCACCAGCACTTGTCATTAGTTGACTTGTTGATAATAGCCATTCTGACAGAAGTGAGATGGTACTGCATTGTAGTTTGATTTGCAAATCTCTGATGATTAGTGACTTTGAGCATGTTTTCATATGTCTCTTGGCCTTCCTTCTGCCATATTTTAGAGTGTCTATTTAGATCAGTTGCCCATTTTTTGATTGGGTTGTTTATCTTCTTTTTGTTAAGCTGCATGAGTTCCCTATAAATATTGGAGATTAAACCCTTCTCCTTTATATCATTGGCAAGTATGTTCTCCCATGCAGTGGGATTTCTTGTTGTTTTATTGATGGTCTCCTTTGCTGTGTAGAAGTTTTTTGTTCTGATGTAGTCCCATTTGTTTATTTTCTCTTTAGTTTCCATTGCCCTAGGAGCAGTAGTAGTGAAGAAATTGCTTCAGCATATGTCTGAGATTTTACTGCCTGTGGTTTCCTCTAGTATTTTTATGGTTTCCTGTCTTATGTTTAAGTCCTTTATCCATTTTGAGTTTACTTTTTTTGTATGGTATAAGTTGGTAGTCCAGTTTCATTTTTTTTGCATGTATCTGTCTAATTTTCCCAACACCATTTATTGAAGAGACTATCTTGACTTCATTGTATGCTCTTGCCTTTGTCAAATATTAATTGAGCATAGTGGTTTGGGTCAATATTTGGATTATCTATTCTGTTCCATTCATCTGTATGTCTGTTCTTGCGCCAGTACCAGGCTCTTTTGAGAACAGTGGCTGTGTAATACCGGTTGATATCTGGTATTGAGATCCCACCTACTTTGTTCTTCTTTTTCAAGTTTGCTGTAGCTATTCGAGGTCTTTTTTATTCCAGATGAATTTTTGCAAAATTCGTTCTAGGTCTATGAAATATGCTGTTGGTATTTTAATGGGAAGTGCATTGAATTTATAGATTTTTTCGGTAGTATGTACATTTCGATTATGTTGGTTCTACCAATCTATGAACATGGTATGTTCTTCCATCTGTTTATATCTTCCTCTATCTCTTTTTTCATTGTCCTGTAGTTTTTCACATATAGGTCTTTTACCTCCTTAGTTAAGTTTATTCCTAGGTATCTTAATTTTTTTTTTTTGGTGCGATGATAAATGGGATTGCTTTTTTAGTCTCTCTTCCTGTAAATTCATTATTGGTGTATAGAAATGCCATAGATTTCTTAGCATTAATTTTGTATCCTGCTACATTGCCAAATTCATTTAGTAAGTCTAGTAATTTTTTATGGAGTCTTTAGGGTTTTCTATGTACAGTATTATGTCACCTGCAAATAAGAACACTCTTACTTCTTCTTTTCCAATTTGGATGCCTTTTATCTCTTCTTCTTGTCTGATCGCAATGGCTAGTACTTCCAGCACTATGGTGAACAAGAGTGGATAGAGTGGGCATCCCTGTCTTGTTCCTGTTCTTAGGGGAAATGGTTTTAGTTTTTAGCCATTTGGTATAATGTTAGCTGAGGGTTTGTCATATATGGCTTTTATTATGTTGAGGTATGATCATTCTATTCCCACCTTGCTGAGAGTTTTTATCAAGAAAGGGTGTTGAATTTTAGTGAAATGCTTTTTCTGCATCAATTGATGTGACAATGTGATATTTATCTCTCATCTTGTCTATATGATGTATCATGTTTATTGATTTACAGATATTGTACCATCCTTGCATCCCTGGGATAAATTCTACTTGGTCATAGTTTATGATCTTTCTGATGTACTGCTAGATCCAATTTGCTAGAATTTTGTTGAGGATTTTGGCATCTATGTTCATGAGGGATATGGGTCTGTAATTCTCTTTCATTGTGTTATCTTTATCTGGTTTTGGTACTAGGGTGATGCTGGCTTCATAGAAGGAACTTGGAAGTGTTTCTTCCTCTTGAATTTTCTGGAATAGTCTGAGGAGGATAGGTTTTAGTTTTTTCTTGAATGTTTGTTAACACTCTCCTGTGAAGCCATCTGGCCCAGGACTTTTGTTTGCTGGAAGCGTTTGATGACTGCTTCAATTTCTTCAATAGTTATTAGCCTATTGAGATTTTAAAAATCTTCCTGAGTAAGTTTTGGAAGGTTGTATTTTTCTAGAAATGTCTCCATTTCCTCCAGCTGTCTAATTGTTAGAATAGAGATGTTCATGCTATTTTTTAATAATCCTTTGTATTTCTGTGGGGTCTGTTGTTATTTCGCCTTTTTCATTTCTAATTTCGTTTAGTTGTGTCCTCTCTATTTGCTTCTTTGTGAGCCTGGCTAGAGGTTCATTAATCTTGTTTATTCTTTCAAAGAACCAGCTCTTGATTTCATTGATCTTTTGTATTGTTTTCTTTGGTCTCTATGTCATTCATTTCTGCTCTGATCTTTATTATTTCCTTCTTTCTGCTCACTGTGGGCTTTTCTTGTTGCTCTCTTTCTAATTCTTTGAGTTGTACAGTTAGATGACTTATTACCATGTTTTCTTGTTTTTTGAGGTAGGCCTGTAGCACTATAAACTTCCCTCTCAGGACTGCTTCCATTGTGTCCCATGGATTTCAGCTTGTTGTGTTTTTATTGTCATTATTTTCCAGGATGTTTTTAATTTCTTCTTTGATCTCTTTGGTAACCCAATCGTTATTTAATAGCATTCTATTCAGCTTCCAAGTGTTTGAATTTTTATTGTTTTTATTGTAGTTTATTTTTAATATTATGCCATTTGGGTCTTATAAGATGCGTAGTATAATATCAATCTTCTTGAATTTGACGAGACTTTGCTTTGACCTCACATCTGGCCTGTTTTTGAAAATGTCCCATGTACACTTGAGAAGAATGTATATTCTGTTACTTTCAGGTAAAATTTTCTAAATATGTCAATTAAGTCCATCTGATCTAGTAGGTCATTTAGTATTTGGTGGTTTTGTTTGCTTGTTTGTCTGTTGTTTTTTGCTGATTTTTTTTTCTCTAGAGTATCTATCCATTGATGTCAGTGGTGTATTAAAGTACCGTTCTATAATTGTATTGTTGTCAATCTCTCTTTTGATATCGTCCAGGAGTTTCTTATGTATTTGGGTACTCTTGAATTGGGTGTATATATTTTTATCAGGATTATATCCTCTTGTTATATTGGTCCCTTTAGTATTATGAAGTGGCCTTCCTTATCTATTGTTATGTCCTTCTCTTTGAGATCTATTTTTTCAGATATAAGTATTGCTGCCCCAGCTTTTTTTTGTCATTTCCATTTTCCTGAAATATATTTTTCCATCCCTTCACTTTCAGTCCGTGTGAGTTCCTTGTTCTGAGGTAGGGGTCTTGTAGACAGCATATATCTGGGTCATGTTTTTTTTTTGTTGTTGTTGTTGTTTTGTTTTGTTTTTTGTTTGTGTTTTTTTTATCCATTCAGCCACTTGATGTCTTTTGATTGGAGCATTTATGTTTATGTTTAAAGTTATTATTGGAAGGTACTTGTTTGTATCCATATCTATTTTTTGTACTTGTGTTCCTTCTTACCTTTTTATTTCTTCTTTTTACAACATTCCCTTTAGCATTTCTTGCATTGCTGGCTTGGTAGTGAAAAATTCCCTTAGCCTTTTGTTGTCTGCGAGGCTCCTGATGTCCCCTTAAATTTTGATTGATAGTCTTGCTGGATGGAATATTCTTGGATTCAATCCCTTGCTTTGCATCACTTTCCCTTCTATATTGGTGTGTGTTCTTTTGAGATATCATTTGATAATCTGATGGGGGTTCCTTTGTAGGTAACTCTTTGTCTCTCTCTTGTAGCCTTTAAAATTCTCTCTTTGTTGTTAATATTTGCCATCGTAATTATGACGTGCCTTGGTGTGGGTCTTTTTTCATTGATCTTTCTTTGGACTCTCTGTACTTGTGTAACTTTTTTCTTCCCCATATCAGTGAAGTTTTCTGTCATTATTTCTTCAAATACATTTTCTAATTCTTGCTGCTCTTGTCCTTCTGGCAGCTCTATTATACGTATGTTACTTCATTTTGCATTGTCCCGAAGTTCCCTTATGCTCTCCTTCTGCTTTTTAATTTTTTTCTCCACTTGATCTTCAGATTGGGCTTATTTCTCTACTTTATCCTCTAACTCACTAATTTGGCCCTCTGCTTCTTCTAGTCTAGTGTTGAAACCTTCCATGATGTTTTTTATTGTAGTTATATTATTTTCCATTTCTTCCTGACTTTTGCATAGGTTGTTGATTTTCTTGTCCAGCTGGTATATTTACTGTACTACCGTTACTCTAAATTCTTTTTCTGCCATGTTGCATGCTTCCATTTGACTTATTTTCTTTTTGGCAATTCCTCCTTTTCTTTCCTCTAGGGATTGTTTCATGTTCTTCTCATTCTGACTATCACAAAAAGGTTCAACTGTTGAATTGTGGGGGCCTGGGCTGTGTGCAATGGGAGCTTTGTACCCCCCGAGTGTCACTGAAGAGCTCCCAGACCAAGATGTGTGGCTGATGTGGGTTGGTAGGAGCCACACTCACCCAGGATCAGAGTCGCAGGTACTTAGTTTGGCCTCGTGTGCACACCTACAATAAGGAACCCAGCCTGTGCCATGCTGAAACAGAGACTCTTATGGCATGTGCCAAAACTCAGAGTCACCTAGTGCATGTCAGGAGTCAGAGACCCCCTGTGTCTGTGCCGAAAATTGGGTATCAGAGACTCTGTTGCTTGGTGAGGTCTCATGCCGAGAATCAGGGCTCCTGTGTGTGCATGCACCAAGAATTGGAGTAACTGGCTCTTAAAGTGAATTCACTGGGATTCAGGGATCCCAGGCACACTCAATGAGAAACAGAGTCTAGTCACTGGTGCTCAGTGCTGCCTCTTGCGTGACTATTTAAGGTCTCTGATCTGCTTGAGAGACTGGGTTGCACTGTTACACTGTGTCGGCTGGAGGTCCACTCTTGCCTTGTGGAAAACAGCCTTCCATGTGCGCTTTCCCTGAATCAAATCAGATGGCACTGCTGTCCAGTGTCTGTGTGGGGTCTGGTCACATGGGTGTGCACTGCAGGGAAACAAACTCCCCATGTCCATGCACCCAGGCTTGAATTCAGTGATGCTTCCCTGTGTGGGCACAGGATCTGGTGGTGGGAAACAAACTCCCTGAGTTCCCACATCCAGGTTCAAATTCAGTGCAGCCTCCTTGTGTGGGCATGGGATCTGGTTTTAGAAAACAATCTCCCCGAGGTCACATACCTAGGCTTAAATTCAGTACAGCCTCCCTGCCTGGGCACGGAGTCTGGTCATGGGAAATACACTCCCCGAGTTTGCACGTCCAGGTTCAAATTAGCACAGCCTCTCTGCTTGGGTGCAGGGTCTGGTCGTGGGAAACAAACTCCCTGGGTCCGCACCCCCTGCACAAATTTAGCGCTCTTTCCCTTTGTGGGTGTGAGATCTGGTCGCAGAAAACAAGTCTCCCCAAGGTTGTGCACCTAGACTCAAATTCAACAGTCTCCGCGTCCAGGCAGGAAAACAAACTTCCCATGTCTGCACAACATGGCTATAATTCAGGTCGAGCTACAGCTGTTGTGTGTGGGCAGAAAGCCTGTTTGTGAGGAGAGGGTCTGACAGTTCCTATGTCACTGCCACAGGGTTGGGGATTGGCTCTGTGACTTACAGAATCTGTGGCCAGGGTGCCCTGGAGTCTTAGTGTCCCTGGGTCTGCATCTGTGGTCACAGGTCTTTTATCTGAGTGGCTGTAGGGTCCCAGTTTGTGAGTGAGACCAGATTGGGTAGGGGCGAGGCTAGGATCCTAGTCTCAAGCAATTCTGTTCTTCAAATGGCCTGGTCTCTGTACCAGCGGTGTTTTCCCAGGAGTGTTTGCGGTGGCAGCGGGGTTTTGCTGCCTAAAACTGCCCTGTTTGGCAACCCCTTGGAAAACCTGCAGTATCTAACTTTCCCTATTTCACTCACATACACACCCATGCGCGTCCACAAACTCCTCTATCACTCCCTCACTCTCTCACACACTCTCCCTCCCTACCTTCTTGCCAGTTTCCATCTTTTTTCTCTACACATGAAATTTTGTGTGTTGACGAGTATGCCTGCGTTTCCAGCCATGTCTCCCTGGCAGATATAAATCTTGCTGCTTTTCACAGCAAGATGTTTTGTGGTGAACTTTCTCAGTACTCTTACTCTGGGCTCAGTGGCCAAGCTTGGGGTTTAGACCCCAAAGTTCTCAGGGGTAACCCCCCACAGTGAAGTTTAGCTGCTGTTTTTGGGAGCCTGTCCAGCCCTTTAGCACCTCCACATTTCCCACCATTCCCTATGAAGTCTCCACTTTCCATCCCTGTTTATCAGGGTCCTCTCCAGCTGTTCTTCAGGGATTATTTGGGGTGCTTCTTCTGTATTTTAGTTGTAATTCCAGTTTGGTAGTGGGGGAGTGTCAGTGTAGCTTGCACTTAATCTGCCACTATCTTGAAATCTAGATCTTTGTTTTTTTGTCTGTGCTTCATTGTATCTTCTATTTCTTGATGGAGATATTCTATATCTCCATTCATTTCAAGAAGGTTCCTTTATTTTTTTCCACTGAAACAAGTTAGTAAGCCAGTATAAGTGAAATAAGGAAACTGAGACAGCTGACCAAGCAGTTTACAGCCATCTAGTAAATCATTGTTTATTACATTGTTGAGGTGATCATTTCACAATATACACAAATACAGAATCATTGCATAGTACACATTTAAAAAATATAATATTACTAGAGGCCCGATGCACAATATTCATTCAAGAGTAGGCCTTCCTTTCCCCAAATGCTGGTACCAGTTTCCCTCTGGCACCTGGGACACCCCTCCTCTGGCACCCAGGACCCAGGTTTCCCTCACAGCCCCAGCTTCATCCCACAAGGACATCCAATCTAAGTAGCACATTACACTTTTATTATTATAGATATGTCAATTGTACCTCAATTAAAAAATTAACAAACTTGAACAAATTATGAGCAATTATGAACTCTCAAGAACAGAGAGAAAAAGAATGAAGAGAAATGATTAAAACCTCATAGAAATGTGGGACAATATTAAGAGTATTTATATATATATATATGTAAGGAAGAGCGAGAAAGGAGAACAGGTGCAAACTTCAAAAACATATTGAAAAACATTAAATAAGCAAGAAGCCCATTAAACTGAAAATAGGAAAAATGCAAAGAGATACACAAGTAGTCATATTATAGTAATACTTCTGAAAGCCAATGACAGAGAAAATCTTGGAAACAAAAAGCAAAAGCATTGCTATCTTACAATGGAGAATGAAAGCTGATTTCTAAGCAGAAACAATTGAGGCCAGAAGACAGAAGGATAACATATGCAGTGTGCTCAAAGAAAAAAAACACACAAATGAGAATTCTATATCCAAGAAAGCTATCTTTTTATTTTTTTGAAGATATCATGATTTTATTTATTTTGTTTTTTTAATTTTTATTTTTTTGCAGTATAACTTAGATTTAATAGCAGTACATATGTTTTCCTTTTCCCCCCATTATCCTCCCCCCAGCCTCTCCTACCCCCCAGCACATGTCCCCACCTGCACCACCCCTGCCCCAGTGTCTTTCATTCATTGGTTATGCTCATATGCATGCATACAAGTCCTTTGGTTGATCTCCCCCAGCACCCGACCCCCCCTCCCAGCCTTCCCCCTGTAGCTTGACAGCCTATTCAGGGCCTCCCTGCCTCTATATCAATCCCTCTCCCCTGTTTCTTTTCTTCAAAAATATCTTGCATCTGCATACTAGAAATAAATGTATAAGAATAAAAAATATTTGAGTCTCAGTTACAATGTCCAACTGTTCTGAGTCTCAGTTTCAATGACAAATAGTTCTTTATGTGTACATGTCAGCAATGGTATCCAGATGGTGGACACATGGTGACAATGCAAGTTCCATCCTCTCTGATTTGGACCTGGGTGGTCTGCAGCATCGCACAGCTGCCAACTACTAGCATGGCAAGGTGTCGTCAGTGTCCCCCATCTCTGGACCATCCTCGTGGCTAGAACAGACCCGTGAGATCCTCACTCTTGCAGGAATCCACATGGTCTTGGAGTTTTTCTCTGAAAACAAACAAACACATTCTCGACCAAAAGTTAACAAAGGGATCCTCTCTGCAAATTAGACTTGGGATTCTTTTTATTTTGCCCAAATGATTTTCCTTTGGCTTATTTTGACACCATGTGTGTTTTTCATGGGTGTCCTGCTGTTGGCATTGCAAATGGAAGTTACTTTTCTGGAGTAAGAATTTTCTAGACGTATTTTACTTACAGGATATTTTTCCTTACATGATATTACCCCACTATCACCCCCCTTTTTTTAATAATTGGGGCTCATGGAAATTTTAGATTGCAGTCTTGGTAATTTTAAATTTTAATTTTTGCACGCAAATATGACTGCTTTAGGTTCTTTGGATGTTAGGCCATTTTACAGTGAGATGAATTACTAATAGATATTTTAGTTAATGTTTTAGGAACAGTTTTTTGTCCAGTACACTTAAATTTTCTTGAGTATTCACTTATTTCACTTGGCCAATTTAAATTAATCTGAAAACTTGGTTACTATTTTACTGTCAATTTTAATACTCCAGCGAAAATCTTAGTTTACCCTCTAATATTAGTGGGAAGGATTGTTTGCATTCTTGAGTAGGCCCTGAGCATTCCTTGTACTAGACTGCATTTAGATATAGAGCAGCTGTTGTTAGACGAGTCTCTTTCTGCAACCTGGGTCCCGATCTGAGCTGTGCATGGGAGGTGAAGGAGCCGTGGGGGCAGGAGACCTCCCTCAGAAAGAGTGAGAGTTCAGGCCCCTGAAAGTTAGTGCGTGAGGGTCTGAGCACCACCTCTTTTAGTTCTCTCCTGTTGGCACCTTTGGGATTGTGCCTGTCTTAGCTTGTTCCTTCCCTGAGGAATCTTACCCATCTCTGGCTAACCATCCATCCTCCGGGGCCAAGCAGGGTGATGCGAGGTTTAGTTCTGTCTCCTTTGTAGTCTATTCCCCCGTGGACTCCATGCCCTGCACCTGCCTTGGGGTCCCCTCGCCTACTGGCGGGGTCCCGGTACTGATCACATATATCGGGGGACCCAGGTTTCTTCTCCAGAGAGGGCCCAGCTCACACCATTGGGTGAGAGACAGATCCATGGTGCCAGCCGCCCAGAGGCTTCAACCACAGCTTGAACTGAAAGCTCAGGCAACAGCTGTACGCCTTGGATTGTAAGAAGGGGGTTCCTCTTGGCAAAAAGGGCAAGATGGGCCAATATAGAATGCTCACGTGCCTTCCCAGTGCCTTACTTTCTTCTGAAAGGGATTAATGCCTTTCCTATCCTTTTTTTAAATTGCTGCCAAACATTAAAAGAATTAGTTTGTGAGTTTCTTTGGGATAATTGTACAATATGCTGTTGTCACATATCAAAAATTATAATGACATAGTAGAATAATATCATGTAAGGGTATTATGGTGTCACAGAAGGTTAACGGGGGCCTTGCCTAAGGACTAGTGTCCATAGGAGATGACAAGCTCTAGGCCATGCCAATTCAATCTCAAACTAGCTGCCAATTTTTATAACTTTATATAAACTTTATCAGGGATGTAAAAACACAAATTACTTACCTTAGTTCAAGAAGTCAAATATATTGGCATCCCCCCTTACTCCAACCACCTCCCACTTATCCTGAGGTTTGACATTATGACAGACATTTCTCAGTCTCTGGATCCATTCTTGTTCATCAGTCTATGTCATTCATTATATTCCACAAATAAGTGAGATCACGTGATATTTATCTTTCTCTGCCTGGCAAGTTTCACTTAGCATGATGCTCTCCAAATCCATCCATGTTGTTGCAAATGGTAGGAGCTCCTTCCTTTTTACCGAAGCATAGTATTCCATTATTTTTTCATAGTATTCCATAGTATTTCATAGTATTCCAAAAAACTATGTAACATAGTTTTTTAATTACTCATCAGCTGATGGGCACTTAGGCTTTTTTCAAATCTTAGCTATGGTAAATTGTGCTGCTATGAACATAGAGGTGCATGTATCCTTTCTAATTTGCATTTCTAGTTTCTTGGGGTATATTCCTAGAAGTGGGATCACTGGGTCAAATGGGAGCTCGATTTTTAGTTTTTTGAGGAAACTCCATACTGTTCTCCACAGTGGCTGCACCAATCTACAGTCCCACCAGCAGTGCACAAGAGTTCCTTTTTCTCCGCATCCTCACCAGCACTGGTCGTTTCTTAATTTGTTGATATAAGCCATTCTAACCGGCGTGAGATGGTACCACATAGTCATTTTGATTTGCATCTCTCGGACAATATGTGACTTTGAACAAATTTTCATATGTCTTTGGCGCTTCCTTTTGTCTTCTTTCGAAAAGATTCTATTTAGGTCTGTTGCCCATTTTTTTTTATTGGATCATTTGTCCTCCTTTTATTGCGTTGTATGAGTTGCCTGTAGATGCTTGAGATTAAACCTTTATCACTGATAACATTTGCAAATATGTTCTCCCATACAGTGGGTTTTCTTGTTGTTTTGTTGATGGTTTTTTTAGCTGTGCAAAAGCTTTTTACTTTAATGTAGTCCCATTTGTTTATTTTCTCTTTAGCTTACATTGCCCTAGGAGCAGTATCACCGAAGAAGTTCTTTCGGCATATGTCTGAGAAGTTTCTTCCTGTGGATTCCTCTAATATTTTTATGGTTTGCCTGTCTTATGTTTAAGTCCTATATTCATTTTGAGTTTATTTTTGTCTATGGTGTAAGTCAGTGATCTAGTTTCATTTTTTTTGCATATATCTGTCCTGTTTTCCCAGCACCATTTATTAAAGAGACTGTCTTGACTCCATTTTATGTTCATGCCTCCTTTGTCAAATATTAATTGAGCATAGTGGTTTGAGTTGATATCTGGATTCTCTATTGTATTTCATTGGTCTATATGTCTTTTCTTGTGCCAGTACCAGGCTGTTTTGAGAACAGTGGCTTTGTAATACAGATAAAAATCTGGTATTGAAATTCCACTGACTTTTTGCTCCTTTCTCAGGATTGTTGTGGCTCTTCTGGGTCTTTTTTTATTCCAGATGAATTTTTGGAGAGTTCTTTCTAGGTCTGTGAAATACACCATTGGTATTTTAATGGGGAGTGCATTAAATTTATAGATTGCTTTGGGTAGTACGGACATTTTAATGATGTTGATTTTCCCAATCCATGAATATGGTATGTTCTTCCACCTGTTTACATCTTCCTCTATCTCTTTTTTTAGTGTCCTGCAGTTTTCCGTGAATAGTTCTTTTACCTCATTAGTTAAGCTAAATCCTAGGTATCTTAATTTTTTTGGTGTGATGGTAAATGGGATTGCTTTTTTAGTCTCTCTTTCTGTAAGTTCACTATTAGTGTATACAAATGCCATGCATTTCTTGGCGTTAATTTTGTAGCCTGCTATCTTGCTGAACTCATTTATTAAGTCTTTTATTTTTTTATGGAGTCTTTGGGGTTTTTTATGTACAATATCATGGCATCTGCAAATAAGGATAGCTTTACTTCTTCTTTTCCAATTTATATGCCTTTTATTTCTTCTTCTTGTCTAATGTAATGGCTAATACTTCCAGTACTATGTCTAACAGGAGTTTTGACACTGGGCCACCCTGTCTTGTTCCTGTTCTTAGGGGAAATGGTTGTAATTTCGGCCCGTTTAGTATGATGTTTGCTGTGGCTTTATCACATATGACTTTTATTATGTTGAGGTATGATCCTTCTATTCCTACTGTGTAGAGAGTTTTTATCAGGAAAGAGTGTTGGATTTTGTCAAATACTTTTTATGCATCAATGGATATGACTATGTGATTTTTATCTCTCAATTTGTTTATGTGATCTATCACATTTATTGATTTTTGGATATTGTACCATCCTTAAATTCCTCGGATAAATCCTACTTGGTCATTGTGTATGATCTTTCTGATGTACAGCTGGATCCGATTTGCTAGAATTTTATTGAGGATTTGGGCATCTATCTTTATGAGGGATACTGGCCTGTATTTCTCTTTCTTTGTGTTGTCTTTATCTGGTTTTGGTATCAGGGTGATGCCAGCTTCATAGCAGGAGTTTGGAAGTGTTCCATCCTCTTGAATTTTCTGGAATAGTCTGAGGAGCATAGGATTTAGTTCTTCCTTGAATGTTTGATAAAACTCCCATGTGAGGCTATCTGAACCTGGGCTTTTGTTTGCTAGAAGCTTTTTGATGACTGCTTCAATTTCTTCCACAGTTATTAGTCTATTGCACTGTTTAGATTCTTCCTGATTGAGTTTTGGGAGGTTATATTTTTCTAGGAATATATCCATTTCCGTGAGGTTGTCCAGTTTCTTAGAGTAGAGTTGTTCATATTATTTTTAACAATCCTTTGTATTTTGATGGGGTCTGTTGTTATTTCACCTCTTTCATTGCTGATTTTATTTATTAAGGTACTTCTCTTTGCTTTTTGGGGAGCCTGGCTAGAGGTTCATCAATCTTGTTTTTCCTTTCAAAGAACCAGCTCTTGGTTTTGTTGATCTTCTGTATTCTTTCTTTGGTCTCTATAGTCTTTATTTCTGCTCTGATCTTTACTATTTCCTTCTGTCTGCTTATACTGGGCTTTTCTTGTTGCTTTCTAACTATTTGAAATGTTGGGTTAGATAATTTATTGCCTCCGTTTCTTGTTTTTATCCAATAGGATTGTAGAGCTATGAACTTCCCTCTCAAAACTGCTTTTGTTGTATCCCATAGATTTTGCATTGTTGTGTTATCGTTGTCATTTGTTTCCATGAGGTTTCCTATCTCTTCCTTGATCTCTCTAGTAACCCAGTCATTGCTTAATAGCATGCTGTTTAGTCTCCTTGTGTTTGATTTCCTTGGGTTGTTTTTATTGTAGTTGATTTCCAGTTTTATGCCACTGTGATCTGAGAATATGCTTGAAATGATTTCCATCTTCTTGAATTTGGAGAGACTTTGCCTATGACCGAACTCATGGTCTATCTTTTAGAATGACCCATGGGCACTTGAAAAGAATGTATATTCTGTGGCTTTGTGGTGAAATGATCTGAAGATGTCAATTAATTCCATCTGGTCTAGTGAGTCATTGAGGACTGATGTTTCTTTACTGATTTTTTGTTTAGAGGATTTGTCCAATGGTGATAGTGGGGTATTAAAGTCTCCTACTATGATTGTATTGCTGTCTATCTCTCCCTTGATATCATCCAGGAGTTTTTTTTTTAATGTATTTGGGTGCTCCTGTATTGGATGCGTAAATGTTTACCAGAGTTATTTCTTCTTGTTGGATTGCTCCGTTTTGTATTTTGAAGTGATCTTCTTTATCTCTTGTATGTCCTTCAATTTGAGATCTAATTTTTTGGATATAAGTATTGCTACTGCTGTTTTTTTATATTTCCATTCGCCTGAAGAACCATTTTCCATCCTTTCACCCTCAGTCTGTGTGCACCTTTTTTTTTGGAGGTGGGTTTCTTGTAGACAGCAGATACCTGGGTTGTGTTTTCTTATCCAGTCTGTTACCCTCTGTCTTTTGATTGGAGCATTTAATCCATTTACATTTAAAGTTATTATTGATAGGTACTTATATGTAGCCTTTTTTTGTTCTTTACCCCTGTGTTCATTCTTCCCTCCCTATTTCTTTTTACAGCAGACCCTTTAGCATTTCTTGCATTGCTGGTTTGGTGGTAATGAATTCCCTTAGTCCTTTTTTGTCTGTGAAGCTCCTTATTTGACCTTCAATTTTGATTGATAGCCTTACTGGGTACAATATTCTAGGATTCAGACCCTTCCTTTGCACGACTTTGTATATTTCATTCCATTGCCTTCTGGCCTGATACGTTTCTGTTGAGAGATCACTTGTTAGTCTGATGGGGGTTCCTTTGTAGGTGACTTTCTGTCTCTGGCGGCTTTTAAGATTCTCACTTTGTCATTGGTGTTTGCCAATTTAATTATAATGTGCCTTGGTGTAGGTCTTTTTGGGTTCATTTTGCTTGGGACTCTGTGAGCTTCTTAGATTTGTGTGGGTTTTTTCTTTCCTATATCAGGGAAGTTTTCTGTCATTATTTCTTCTAACAGGTTTTCTCTTCCTTGCTCAGTTTCCTGTCCTTCTGGAACCCCAATTATACGGATGTTGTTTTGTTTCATGTTGTCTGAAAGTTCCCTTAGGCTCTCCTCCTGCTTTTTAATATTTTTTTCTAGAGGCTTCTCTACTTGGTTATTTTTTCTTAACTTGTCTTCTAGCTCACTGATGCGGTCCTCTTTTTCTAGTCTACTCGTAATACTTTCTATTGAGTTCTTTACTTCAGCAATGCCACATTTCATTACTTCTTGGCTCTTCTTCATTTCTTCCTGGGTCTTCCTCATTTCCTCTTGGTTCTCCTTCAGTTCCTCTTAGTTCTTTCTCATATTGTGAAGTTTGTCTTCCATTCTTTTCAGCCACGTTATGACCATTTCTCTGAATTCTTTCTCTGATAGGTTGCTAACTTCCATTTCATTTGCCTCCTTTTCTGGTGAGGATTGTTTTTCTTTCATATGTTGGCTGTTTCTTTCTCTCCCCATGGCCTTTCTTCTTTGTGTGTCTGGTTATGTAGTTCTCACTCTCCTGCGTTGATTTAAAGGCACAAAGTGCAACACAGCTAGCTGCAACACACCAGGCTCTGAACAGGAATGTAGTGACAATGTTGGTAACTTCAAATAAAGGTGATCGCCGGAGAAAGGCAAATTCTGAGATAGGTGAGAAAGAAGAAAGTGAACCCCCCCACACACACACAGACACACACACACACACAGAAAGAGAACACCACCCCCACACACACACCCACAAAAGGAAGACAGGAATGCCAAAATGATATTGGGAAAAGGGGAAGAAGTAAAAAGAAAGAAAAGGGGAATAAACTATAAATGTGGGGTGAAAACTCCTATAGGACAGCCACTAATCCGAACAAAAACCAGCAACAATTACCTGGATATTGATACAAACTACATACAGCTACTAATATCAAGGAAGGTGAGGGAACACAGAAGCAAAAAATATATCAAATAACAATGCAAATGAGGACAACAAAACAAAAAAACAACACCAAAAAACCCCAGAAAACAAATCAAAATAAAAGAATAAGCAAACCAATCACACAAACCTGCATAAAAAATTGGCACAATCAACATTCAAGTAAACAACAACAACAGGAGAGAGAGAAAAAACAATTTAGGATAGTGAAGTTAGAGAAGTGAGAGGTATGTATGGACTTGGAGTAGGTGGTTGGAGATTAGATATATAAGTGGGGTGAAATTTTAACAGGGGGTAAAATGAAAGAATTAAGGTAAATCTAAAGTGGGAAAAGTTTTAGGAAAACAAGGCACTAAATAGAGAAAGGTTAGCAAGAGATTGGTGGCATAAAGGTGAAGTTGAGGTAGAGGAAACGATACTAAAGGGTAGATGAATATAGACTGTAGAACACTAATCCCAAAGTAGAATAAAGAGAAAATAAAATCAATTCCTTGTGTTACACAAGAGTCAATTTGTGATTCAACCCCTGGGTGGCAGTGTTTCTAGATTGACCTCTGGGTCTATTGGTCCTCTCTAGCCTGAACTAAAATCTCGCTGTCCCTGTGGTATTCAATACTGATTTGTGGGGTTGGGCTGCCCCAGAGTTGCCTCTCTAGGGGTGACTGCTGGTTTAGCAGCCAGTACCCTCCCCAAAACTTTTGGGTTTCCCTCCTCTGTCAGGTCTAGAAATTACCTCTGCCACCTGCTCCAAGGGCCCTTTTCCACATTTACCAGCTCCAACAGCCACAGATTTTATTTCAGGTGCAGATCTCCCAGCTCTGAATTCCAAGGTACAGGTCTCCCAGCTCTGCCAGCTCCATCGGTCTTGCGCCCAAAATAACCCCAGGGGAAATCTGACCTTTCCCTGACCTTTCCATGCCCGAGCACAGAGCTCCTTAGATTCTGCGTGTCCATGCCAACTGGGCACCTGTGTTATGGGGGGTCTCAGCCATCCAGTGGGTACTGCAGCTGTATATTTTCAGGCCCTTCTCCTTCAAGATGGCGTGATCTGCCTCCGAGCTGGTGTCTCGGTGAGAGAACCCAGCAGCACAGGGGCCACTTGGTCAGGGGAGGCCAGTCCGGTAGTCCCCTACCTTCTCCCGGTGCACAGCTGTCCCCCTACTCGCCAACAAACACTCCCTGCGTGACCTTCAGCTGCTCGCTCCTTCTGCCCTGGGACCAGATTCAGATCGCATCCCTCTGTTCTGCTGCCATTTTCCCTATCGTGACACACTATTTACACCATGCCATCTTGATAAGCAAAACTGCCTGGACTGGGACCCTGCCCTCAATCAATCACATCTCAGATGCAAGCCAGGGACCTGCATTCTCTAGGGACAGAGAATTATAGCCACAGCTTCAGACCAACAGACAACAGGAGTCCAGACTCCTGGCAGCAGATTTCTATGAGTCAAGGAGTCTATTGCCCTCCCTGCAGGATCTCGGATAGCTCCATAGTAACCAATAGACCTGCCCCTCGCTTCAACCATAACTCCCCTAGCCCCTACTGGGAACCTCAGGCTTGGAGTTTAAAAACTTGCTTTCCCAGGTAGGTACCCTAGGGGAACTTGGACTTGGGAGAATGCTCTGCGCCTTTGCGCACACCTGTGGCTGAAGCGCTCAGACAGTAATTGGAGCTCAGAACTTTAAAAGTCACTTTCCCAGCTATCCCACGGGAACTTGGGCTTGGGAGAACACTCTGTGTGCACGCGCACACCTGTGGCCGAAGTGCTCAGACAGTAATTGGAGCTCGGAACTTTAAAACTTGCTTTCCCAAATATCCCGGGGAAACTTGGGCTTGGGAGAATGCTCCCTGTGTGCCTGTGTGCGTGCACATCTGTGGCCTAAGTGCCCAGACAGTAATTGGAGCTCAGAACTTTAAAAATCACTTTCCCAGCTATCCCAGGGGAACTTGGGCTTGGGAGAACACTCCATGCTTGTGCGCACACCTGTGGCCAAAGTGCCCAGACAATAATTGGAGCTCGGAACTTTAAAAGTCACTTTCCCAGCTATCCCAGGGGAACTTGGGCTTGGGAGAACACTCCATGCATGTGCGCACACCTGTGGCCAAAGTGCCCAGACAATAATTGGAGCTCGGAACTTTAAAACTCGCTTTCCTAGCTATCCCAGGGGGTCTCGGGCTTGGGAACACCCTCTGCACTCGGGTGCATGCCTGTGGCCGAAACTATCAGACAGGGAATAGAGCCATGGAGCCTGAATGCTAGATAAGGGGCCTCAGTACTGCTAACAGAATTTGAGAGATTGGAGGTGTCCTCCTGCAACGCAATCGCAACCTGGTGTTCAAACCTGCAGGGCATCAGTGCCACCTGACCTGATTGCAGGGCAAACACTCATGGAAGTCAGTCTTCCACAGTGCAGGCACACCACAGAGCTATTGTGCAACTCAGTCCCCCATGGTGATCAAGACCCAAATTCTCCCAGCAAGAGGCAGCACTGAGCACCACTGACTTGACTCTGTTTCTTACCTTATGTGCCTGGAATCCCTGACTCACAGCACATCTACACTAAAAGCCAGTGACTCCAATTCTTGGTGCATGCACACACTGAGACCCTGACCCTCAACAAGAAACCTCATGATGCAGCAGACTCTGATACTCAATTCTTGGTGCAGACACAGGGAAACTCAGACTCCTGGCACCATTTTCAACACACGTCAAGAGCGTGGTGCAGGCAGGGTCCCTGATTCTAGGTGTGTACACAAATCAACACAAAATGCTGGGAATACTGACACGGGAAAGCCTGGTTCCCACCAACCCACAGCACCCACATACCCTAGTATTGCAGCACTTCAGTAATACTCAGGTGTTACGAAGTTCCCACGGCACACAGCCCAGGTCCACACAACTCAAAATTGAACCTTCTGGTGATAGTCAGAATGGGGAGACAACACAATACCCAGAAGAAAGAAAATGAGGAGTTGCAAAGAAAGAAAATTAGTGAAACTGAAGCTTGCACCATGACAGAAAAAATAACTCAGAGTAATGGTCGTGGAATTTATACATAGGATAGATGAGAAAATCAACAACCTATGTAAGAATCAGGAAGAAATGAAAAATGATATAGCTACAATCAAAAACACCATGGAAAGTTTCAGGAGTAGACTAGAAGAAGCAGAGGTCCGAATTAGTGAATTAGAGGACCAGGTGAAGAAACAATCTCAAACTGAACAGCAATTGCAGAAAAAAATTTTAAAAAACAGGAGGAAAGCCTAAGGGAGCTTTCAGACAACATGAAACACAGTAACATACGTATAATAGGGCTGCTAGATGGACAAGAAGAGGACCAAGGATTACAAAATCTATTTGAAGAAATAATGACTGAAAAGTTCCCAGATATGGGAAAGAAAAAGGTTACACAAGTACAGAGAGTCCCAAGCAGGATCAACCCCAAAAGAGCAACACCAAGACACATCATAGTTTCAATGGCAAATATCAAAGACAAAGAGAGAATCTTAAAGGCAGCAAGAGAGAGACAGAGAGTTACCTACAAAGGAACCCTCATCAGATTATCAAATGATTTCTCAACAGAAACACATCAGGCTAGAATGGATTGGAAGGAGGTATATAAAGTGTTGCAAAGCAAACAACTGAATCCAAGAATACTCTATTCAGCAAGACTATCTTACAAAAATTGTGTTTTTTTATTTTGATTTTTTACAGAGCAGAAGGGAGATGGATAGAAAATCAGAAACATCGATGAGAGAGAAACATCGATCAGCTACCTCTTGCACAAGCCCTACTGGGGATGTACCCACAGCTAAGGTACGTGCCCTTGACCGGAATTGAACCCGGGACCCTTCAGTCCATAATCCGACGCTCTATCCACTGAGCCAAACCGGTCTCGACTATCATTCAAAATTGAAGGGGAAATCAGGAGCTTCACAGACAAAAAGACGCTAAGGGAGTTTATCACCACCAAACCAGAAATGCAAGTAATGCTAAAGGCAATATTGTAAAAAGAAGAAATAAACAGGTAAGAAGAAACTCAGACACAAAAATAGATATGACTACAAACAAATACCTTTCAGTAATAACTTTAAACTTAAACGGACTAAATGCCCCAATCAGAAGACACCGTGTAGCTGAATGGATAAAAAAAACCACAATCTATATATATGCTGTCTACAAGAGACCCACCTCAGAACAAGAGACTCACGCAGATTGAAAGTGAAGGGATGGAAAAATATCTTTCAGGCAAATAGAATTGAAAAGAAATCTGGGGTAGCAATACTTATATCTGACAAATTAGACCTTAAATACTAAGGTCTTTATAATACTAAAGGGATCCATACAACAAGAGGCTATAACCCTGATAGACATATATGCACCCAACACAGGAGCACCCAAATACATAACCAAACTCTTAGAAGATATCAAGGGAGAGATAGACAACAATACAATCATTGTAGGGGACTTTAATACACCACTGATATCACTGGATAAATAATCTAGACAAAAAATCAGCAAAGACACAGCAATCCTAAATGATTCACTAAAACAGATGGACTTAACTGACATCTTCAGAACATTTCACCCAAAAGCCACGGAATATATATTATTCTCAAGTGCACATGGGATATATTCAAAAATAGACCACATATCGGGTCACAAGCTAAGTCTCCCAAAATTCAAGAAGATTGAAATCATACCAAACATCTTCTTAGACCACAATGCCATAAAATTATAAATAAATTACAATAAAAACAATCCAAAAATCTCAAACAATTGGAAACTGAATAGCATGCTGTTAAACAATGATTGGGTTGTCAATGAGATCAAAGAAGAAATAAAAAGCATCCTGGAAACTAATGACAACAAAAACACAACTATCCAAAATCTATGGGACACAATGAAAACAGTCTTAAGAGGGAAATTTATAGCTCTACAAGCCTACCTCAAAAATCAGGAAAAAATGGTAGTAAATTAACTCTACAACTCAAAGAATTAGAAAGAGAGCAACAAGAAAAGCCCAGAGTGAGCAGAAGGAAGGAGATAATAAAGATCCGAGCAGAAATAAATGACATAGAAACAACAACAACAAAAAAACACACAACAAACAAAACAAAACCGAAACAAACAAACAAACAAACAAAAACATACAAAAGATCAATGAAACCAAGAGCTGGTTCTTTGAAAGGATAAATAAGATTGAGGAACTTCTAGCATGGCTCACCAAGAAGCAAAGAGAGAGGAATCAAATAAACAAAATCAGAAATGAGACAGGCGAAATAGCAACAGACCCCACAGAAATACAAAGGATCATTAAAAAATACTATGAACAACTTTACTCAAACTAGACAACCTGGAAGAAATGGACATATTCCTAGAAAAATGCAAAATTCCAAAACTTGACAGGGAAGATTCTAAAAAATCTCAATAGGCTGATAACTGTGGAAGAAATTGAAGCAGTCATCAAAAAGTTCCCAGCAAACAAAAGCCCGGTGCCAGATGGCTTCACTTGGGAGTTTTACCAAATATTTAAGGAAGAACTAATAATTATCATCCTCAGACTATTCCAAAAAATTCAAGAGGGAGGAACACTCCCTAGCTCATTCTATGAAGCCAGAATCACCCTACTACCAAAACCAGATAAAGACCAAGGCCGAGACCGGTTTGGCTCAGTGGATAGAGCGTCGGACTGCGGACTGAAGGGTCCCAGGTTCGATTCCAGCAAGGGCATGTACCTTGGCTGCGGGCACATCCCCAGTAGGGGGCGTGCAAGAGGCAGCTGATGGATCTCTCTCTCTCATCAATGTTTCTGACTTTCTATCCCTCTCCCTTCCGCTCTGTAAAAAAACCAATAATATATATTTAAAAAAAGACAAAGACCACACAATGAAAGAGAATTATAGGCCAATATCCCTCATGAACATAGATGCCAAAATCCTCAACAAAATTCTAGCAAATCTGATCCAGCACTACATCACAATGATTATACACCATGACCAAGTAGGATTTATCCCTGGGATGCAAGGATGGTTCAATATCTGCAAATCAATAAATGTAAAACATCACATAAACAAATTGAGAGATAAAAATCTCATAGTCATATCAATTGATGCAGAAAAAGCATTTGGCAAAATCCAACACCACTTCTTGATCAAAACGCTCAACAATGTGGGAATAGAAGGATCATACCTCAACATAATAAAAGCTATATATGAAAAATCCTCAGCCAACATCATATTCAATGTACAAAAACTAAAACCATTTCCCCAAAGAACTGGAACAAGACAGGGATGCCCACACTCACCACTGCTGTTCAACATAGTACTGGAAGTATTAGTCATTGAGATCAGACAAGAAGAAGAAATAAAAGGCACCCAAATTGGAAAAGAAGAAGTAAAACTGTCCTTATTCGCAGATGATATGATATTGTACATAGAAAACCCTAAACACTACTTCAAAAAATTATTAGACTTAGTAAATGAATTCAGCAATATTGCAGGATACGAAATTAATACCAAGAAACCTATGGCATGTTTATTCACCAATAGTGAACTTATAGAAAGAGAAACTAAAAAAGCAATCCCTTTTACCATCACACACAAAAAGTTAAGATACCTAGGAATAAATTTAACTAAGGAGGTAAAAGACCTGTATGTGAAAAAATACAGGACACTGAAAAAATAGAGGATGACATAAATAGATGGGAGACACACCGTGTTCATGCACTGGTAGAATCAACATCATCAAAATGTCCATACTACCCAAATCAATCTAGAGATTCAATGCAATCCCCATTAAAATACCAACAGCATATTTCACTGACCTACAACGAATTTTCCAAAAATTCAACTGGAATAAAAAAAAGACCCCGAATAGCTGCAGCAATCCTGCGAAAGAAGAACAAAATAGGTGGGATCTCAATACCAGATTTCAAGCCTTATTACAAAGCTACTGTTCTTAAAACAGCCTGGTACTTGCACAAGAACAGACATGTAGATCAATGTAATAGAATAGAAAACCCAGAATTCGACTCGAAGCAATATGCCCAATTAATATTTGACAAAGGAGGCATGAATCTAAAATGGAGTCAAGATAATCGCTTTGACAAATGGTGTTGGGAAAATTGGACATACATGCAAAAAAAATGAAATTAGACAATCAATTTACACCATACACAAAAATAGACTCAAAATGGATTAAAGACTTAAACATAATAAGGGAATCCATGAAAATCCTAGAGGAATACACAGGCAGAAAAATCTCAGACATATGCCGCAGGAACTTCTTCAATGATAGGGCTCCTAGAGCAATGGAAACAAAAGAGAAAATAAACAAATAGGACTACATCAAAATAAAAAGTTTTGCACAGCAAAAGAAACCAACAAAACAACAAGAAACCCTACTGCATGGGAGAACGTATTTGCCAATGTCAGCACAGACAAGGGTTTAATCACCAACATTTACAGGGAACTCATGCAACTTAACAAAAGGAAGATAAACAATCCAATAAAAAAATGAGCAGCAGACCTAAATATACACTTTTCGAAGGAGGGAAGAAGGAAGGCTAAGAGACATGAAAACATGCTCAAAGTCACTAATTATCTGAGAGATGCAAATCAAAACAACAATGAGGTATCATCGCACTTCTGTCAGAATGGCAATCAACAAATCAACAAACAACAAGTGTTGGTGAGGATGCTGAGAAAAAGGAACTCTTTTGCACTGCTTGTGGTCATGAAGACTGGTGCAGCCACTGTGGAGAACAGTATGGAGTTTCCTCAAAAAAACTAAAAATGGAACTCCCATTTGACCCAGTGATCCCACTTTTAAGAATATATGCCAAGAAACTAGAAGCATGAATCAGAAAGGATTTATGCACCCCTATGTTCATTGCAGAATGATTTACCATAGCTAAGATTTGTAAACAGCCTAACTGCCCATCACCAGATGATTGGATTAAAAAACTGTGGTATATCTACACAATGGAATACTACGCTGCAGTAAAAAAGAATGAATTCTTACCATTTGAAACAGCATGGATGGAACTGGAAAGCATCATGCTAAGTGAAATAAGCCACTCAGAGAAAGACAAATGCTACATGATCTCACTCATTTGTGAAATATAATGAACAACATAAACTGATGAACAGGGACATACCCAGAGGCAGAGAAGCATTGACCAGAATGCTGGTCCTCAGGGGGAAGGTACGGGAGGGAGGGGGGAAGGAGGAGAGATCGACCAAAGGACTTGGATGCATGCATATAACCCTAAGAAATGGACATGAACACCAGGGGGTGAGGGTATGAGTTGGGGGTGGGTTGGGGGGGTTAATGGAGGGATAAGGACATATTATATTACCTTAATCAATAAAGAAATTCTGAAAAAATATAAAATAAAATAAGGATATATATATATATAAAAGAAACTACTGATGTCACATCACATGCTCAGTTGGCCATTATTGGTCAATATTCTGATAGTCTCACAATGAGAGAAAAGTTGATAAAGTTAGTATCAGTGCCAACAAGTACACCAGAAAGTGAAATATGTAAGGTTGTTATACAAACATTCTGTGACCTAAGCATTGATATCTCTAAAGTTGTGTCAGTGACGACAGATAGGCCACCAATCTTGGTGGGGAAAAAAGTTGGATTTGTCAAATTGTTTACAGAAGCTATTGGACATCTGATGGTGCCTTTTCATTGTATTATCCATCAGGAGGTTTTATGTGCCAAGGCAGGAGTCACTGACTTAAACGACTTAATGTCAGTTGTTACAAAAACAGTTAATTTAATAGCTGCTCTCTCCCTTCACAAGCGAGAATTTTTTGCACTTTTACTGGAGGTTGATTCCACCTACAGTGGACTCTGATATACAATAATGGAAGATGCTGAGTCAAGGCAAAGTTCTTGAGTGCTTTGTGGAGTGCTTTTAAGAAATTAAGGTATTTCTTAAGGATAAGGATCTGGGAAACTTTTCTCAGCTCAATGATGATAAGTGGGTCAACACCCTAATATTTTTTACAGATCTCTCTGTTCATATTAATGAACTGAACTTAAAGTTACAAGGTTTTGGCAAAATTATTGACGTTATGTTTGGATACATAAAAGCTTTTGAAAGTAAACTTAAAATTTTCAAGAGAGATGTAGAAATGAAAACCTATAAGTATTTTCCTTGAGTAACAAAATATTTTGAGAAGGCCAGTGCAGCTGTACAAATTGAAATGGAACCCTTGCATATAAAGTACAAGCATGATTTAGGCTCTCTACTTGACCAGTTCAGTGATAGATTTAATCAATTTAGAAGCCTAGAACAGACCATGAAAATAATTATGTATCCTGATGCAGTAGTCTACAGTAGTTTGGAATTAAATGGTTTCCAATGGATGCAAATTGATGATTTGCAGATGCAACTTGCAGAATTGTAAGACTGCATCTGGGCTCAGGTGTTTGTTGACTTGAGGTGAAAGCTTGAGAATCTGGAAAGGTGCCACTTGGAGAATCAAGAGGAGTGCCACTGTGAACAGGAAATTTGGAGTGCCTGGAACTGATTGCCTGACACTTTTAGCACCCTGAAAAATACAGCAATGGCTTTACTCACAATTTTCCCCTCTATGTACTTTTTTGAGATCTTATTCTCAGTGTTAAATAATATCAAAACCAACAAAAGAAACAGATTGACAGATGAAGTTATTAGCGCTTGCTTGGGCTTGAAGTGTACAAAATAATAACCTTCAATTGAAAGTTTAGCCAATGAAATTCAGCAACAAAAAAGTCACTAATAGGCAGGTTAAAGAATTCCCTCTCCCCCCTCACTTATCTTAGTTCATGGCACCCCACACAAGTTAAATACTATCAAGGTCCATAAAAGAAATTGACTGACAGATGAAGAAAGAAGTCACTAAGCAGGTAAGTTAAATAATTAGTTTTTGGTTTATTAAATACAGTTATATATTACAATTATACATTTTTGTTATTTAAACTATAAATATTGCAAAATTATGTTTTTTTTTTCTTGAAGTGATGAAGTGACACACCACACGAGTTATGCCCTTTTTTTTGGCAAATTTTGACACACCAAGCTCCAAAGGTTGCCCATCACTGCTCTAGTTCTTTAATTTGGAGGTTGTTTCTTTGTCTCCTCATTTAGGCTTTTTAAAAATTTAATAAATCTTTATTGTTCAGATTATTACAATTGTTCCTATTTTTCCCCCATAGCTCCCCTCCACCTGGTTCCCACCCCACCTCTACCCTTACCTCCCCCATACTGTCCTCATTCATAAGTGTAAAATATTTTGTCCAGTCTCTTCCCAAGCCACCTCGCACCACTTTCCTCCTGAGAATTGTCAGTCCATTGCATTTCCTTTCTGTGCCCCTGATTCTATTGTATTCATCAGTTTATTCTGTTCATCATATTTTGTTTTTTTTGTTAATTTTTTTATTGATTAAGGTATTACATATGTGTCCTCATCACCCATTATCCCTTCCAATCCCTGCCCCGTCACCACTAATGCCCTCACCCCCCTTCCCTGGTGTCCATGTCCATTGATTAGGCTTATATGCATGGATACAAGTCCTTTGGTTGATCTCTTCCCCTTACCCCCATGCTCCTCTATCTTCCTTTTGAGGTTTGACAGTCAATGCTTCCCTGTATCTGGATCTGTTTTTGTTCATCAGTTTATGTTGTTCATTATATTCCATAAATGAGTGAGATCATGTGATACTTATCTTTCTTTGACTGGCTTATTTCACTTAGCATAATGCTCTACAGTTCCATCCATACTCTAGTTTGAAACAGCCAGTGGTCTTACTGGGTCAAATGGCAGGTCCATTTTTAATTTTTTTGGATGAAATTTCATATTTTTTTCCACAGAGGCTACCCCAGTCTGCATTCCCACCAGCAGTAATGGAGGATTCTTTTCTTTTTTCTTTTTTTTTTTTAAATCTTGTTTATTTATTAAAATCTCTATTTTTAAATCTTTATTGTGCAGATCAATTCAGTTGCTCCTCTTTTTTCCCCTCATAGCTCTCCTCCACCCAGTTCTTACCCCACCCCACTGCATGCCTTTACCTCCTCCACTGTCCTCATCCATAGGTGAATTATTTTTGTCCAGTCTCTTCCTGTACCTCTCACACCCCTTCCCCACTGAGGATTCTTAGTCCACTCCCTTTCTATGCCCCCAATTCTATTATATTCATCAGATTATTCTGTTGATCAGATTTTTTATTTACTTTATTTTTAGATTCACTTGTTGATATGTATGTATTTGTTGTTCATAATTTTTTCTCTTTAGCTTTTTCTTCTTATTCTTCTTCTGAAAGAATACCTCTCAGCATTTCATATAATACTGGTTTGGTTGCGATGAATTCCTTTAGCTTTTTCTTATCTGTGAATCTCTTTATCTGACCTTCAATTCTGAATGATAGCTTTGCTGGATAGAGTAATCTTGGTTGTAGGTTCTTGCTATTCATCACTTTGAATATTTCTTGCCACTCCTTTCTGACCTGCATAGTTTCTGTTGGGAAATCACCTGACAGTCATATGGGTGCTCCCTTGTAAGTAACTAATTGTTTTCCTCTTGCTGCTTTTAATGTTCTCTCTTTGTCTTTTTCGCTTTGCATTTTAATTATGATGTGTCTTAGTGTAGTCCTCTTTGGATTCCTTTTATTTGGGGTTCTGTGCACTTCCTGGACTTGTAAGTCTATTTCTTTCACCATGTGGGGGAAGTTTTTGGTCATTATTTCTTCAAATAGGTTTTCAATATCTTGTTCTCTCTCTTCTTCTGGCACCCCAATAATTCTGATGTTGGTACACTTGAGGTTGTCTCAGAGGCTCCTTACACTACGTTCATAATTTTGGATTCTTTTTTGCTTTTCTGGCTGAGTGTTTTTTGCTTCTTTGTATTTCAAATCTTTGACTTGATTCTTGCAATCCTCTAGTCTCCTGTTGGATCTCTGTATATTACTTTTTATTTCAGTCAGTGTATGCTTAATTTCTAGTTGGTCCTCTTTCATATCCTCGAGGGTCTCACTAAATTTATCAGCCTTTTCTAGAAAATTCTTGAGTAATCTTATAGCTGTGTTTTTGCACTCTATATGCAGTCATTTGCTTCCCTCCATTTCTATTGTTTGTGATCTGTTTTCTAGTCTCCGCATTTTGGCTGCTTCCCTGAGTTGATAAGAGTGGCTTTGTGTTCTAGGTGGCCTATATGGCCCAGAGGCTCAGCTTCCTCACTTACCTGAGGTGAACACTCTTGGTGCACCCCTTTGTGGGCTGTGTTCACAGTCTTGTTGTAGTTAAGCCTTGATTGTTGTTGGTATCACTGAGTGGAATTGACCTCCAGGCCAATTGGCTGTGAGGATCAGCTGTGTCTACCATGAAAGAACTTCTTTGCTAGAGACACCCTTATGAGGCAAGACTTGCTTCAGTGGGGCTTTGGTGCTCACTGAGTCTTCCCCCTGAGTGTGTCCTTTATGGATCTGAGGAGTTGTAATCTGGCTGGTCTCACTCTAACCACTGGATACACTGGCTCTTGGATCTCTAAGGACATGCTAATTTAGCCTCTTCCTGAGGCCACCCCACAGGAGATACAGAGATATCTGAAGATTCCTTTTATTTGTAAGGGTTTTATTGGTGCCCAGGTGAGGCCCAGCTGTGAAGCAATACAAGCTGATATGGGGCCTTGGGACTTATTTTGGATGTTATGGGTTGCTTTGACTCTGTTGCAGTTTGATAAGTAAGTTTAGAATTCAAGGGACCAAGCCATTCATATGCAAAAGCCTCTTCACACACCTTGGGTTAGGCAGAGTCTCGGGCAGAGCAAACAGCAATGGCTTACAGTCAACCCTGACCTAAGAGGCCCCTGGGTCTCAGTGTCCCTTGGTAATCGCTGCAAGCATCTCTGAGAGAAAGCTGCTCTCGAGTTCTACCTGCTTCCAGACAGTCCAGTTTCTCCCTGTATGAGTTTGGATCCCCATAATCTCACCCAGCACTGGAGTTAAGAGCAGCTTGTAGCTTGTATCTCCCTCTGGCTTGAAAAATCCAGTCGTGTACTCAGTTGCCAGCCCTCTCCACACTCATGCCTCTATACCTCCACCTTCGGCACCTTCTCTGAATCTCAGTGTGCTAGTCTCTTTCTTTCTAGTTATAGAATTTTCACTCAGCCAGTCATTATGTGGTATTGGATGTTGTCCATTTTGTTTTTTAGTTGTAGTTTTGAAGTTGCTGTGCAAGGCGGCAACTTCAGGTGTTTATCTATGCTGCCATCTTGGTTTCTCCTCGAGGTTTCCTTTTTCTCTGCATCCTCTCAAGCAATTGTTGTTTGTTGATAATAGCCATTCTGGTAGGTGTGAGATGGTACTTCGTTGTTCTTCTGATCTATATCTCTCAAATCATTAGTGACTGAGCATATTTTCATAGGACTCTTGGCTTTCTGTAAGTCCTCTCTCGAAAAGTGTCCATTTAGGTCCTTTTCCAATTTTTTGATTGGATTGTTCACCTTTCTTTTGTTAATTTGCATGAGTTTCCTATAAATTTTGGATATTAAACCTTCATCGGAGATAACATTGACAAATATGTTCTCCCATGCAGTAGGATTTCTTATTGTTTTGTTGGTGGTTTCTTTTGCTGTGAGAAGCTTTTTCTTTTTATATAGTCCCGTTTGTCTATTTTCTCCATATTTTTCATTGCTCTAGGAGCTGTATCAGTAAAGATATTGCCACAACAAATATCTGCTATTTTGCTGCCTATTCCTTCTAATATTTTATGGTTTTCTATCTTATGTTTAAGTCCTTTATCCATTTTGAGTTGATTTTTGTATATGGTATAAGTTGGTGGTCTAGTTTCATTTTTTGCAAGTATCTGTCCAGTCATCCCTACACCATTTATTAAAGAGACTGTCTTGTCTCCATTGTATGCTCTTGCCTCCTTTATCAAATATTAATTGAGCATAATTGCTTGTGTTGATTTCTGGGTTCTCTGTTCTGTTTCACTTGTCTATATGTCTGTTCTTGTGCCAGTACCAGACAGTTTTGAGAATAGTGGCTTTTTAGTATAGCTTGATATCTGGTATTGTCCCTCTAAATTTGTTCTTCTTTCTCGAGATTGTTGCAGCTATTCAGAGCCTTTTATTTATTCCAGATGAATTTTTATTTTATTTATTTTTCTTTTTTTATTATTTATTTTTAATGATTTTTTGCAGTACAATAGTAGTACATGTTTTCCTTTCCCCCTCCCCCTTATCCTCCCCCCAGCCTCCCCCACCCCCCAGCACATATCCCCATCTTCCCCCCTCCCCGCCCCAGTGTGTTTCATTCATTGGTTATGTTCATATGCATGCATACAAGTCCTTCAGTTGATCTCTCCCCGCATCTGCCTCCCATCCACACAAGCCTTCCCCTGTAGCTTAACAGCCTGTTCAAGGCCATCCTGCCTCTATATCAATCACTCTCCCCTGTTTCTTTTCTTCAAAAATATCTTGCCTCTGCATACTAGAAATAAATGTATAAGAACAAAAAATGTTTCAGTCTCAGTTTCAATGTCCAACTGTTCTGAGTCCCAGTTTCAGTGTCAAATAATTCTTTATGTGTATAAGTCAGCAATGGTATCCCGATGGTGGACACATCGTGTCAATGCAAGATCCATTCTCTCTGGTTTGGTCCTGGGCTGCCTGCAGACATGCACAGCTGCCGACTGCTAGCATGGCAAGGTGTCGTCAGTGTCTCCCATCTCTGGACCATCCTCGTGACTGGAACAGATCCATCAGTTCCTCACCGTCGCAGGAACCCACATGGTCTTGGAGTTGTTCTTTGAAAACACACAAACACATTCTCGACCAAAAGTTAACAAAGGGATCCTCTATGCAAAATAGACTTGGGATTCTTTTTAATTTTTGCCTAAATGATTTTCCTTTGGCTTATTTTGACACCATGTGTGTTTTTTCATGGGTGTCCTGCAATTGTTTTTACAAATGGAATTTACTTTACTGGAGTAAGAATTTTCCAGATGTATTTTACTTACTCGATATTTTTTTTTCCCTTACATGATATTACCCCGCTGTCCCCTCCCCTTTTTTGATTAATGGGGACTTTTGGAAATTTTATATTGCAGTCTTGGTAATTTTAAATTTTAATTTTTGCACACAAATATGACTGCTTTAGGTTCTTTGGATGTTAGGCAATTTTACAGTGAGATGAACTACTATTAGATATTTTAGTTAATGTTTTAGGAAAAGCTTTTTGTCCAGTACACTGTAATTTTCTTGAGTATTCACATATTTCACTTGGCCAATTTAAATTAATCTGAAAACTTGATTACTATTTTCCTGTCAATTTTAATACTCAAGCAGAAATCTTAGTTTACCCTGCAAATACTAGTGGAAAGGAATATTTGCACTTCTGAGTAGGTCCTGAGCATTCCTGGTAATAGACTGAATTTAGATATAGAGCAGCTATTGCTGGCCGAGTCTCTGTCTGCCACCTGGGTCCAGGTATGAGTTGTGTGTGGGAGACGAAGCAGCCGTGGGGGTAGGAGACCTCCCTCAGGAGGGGTGAGAATTCAAACCCCTGCAAGGTTTGTGGATGAGGGTCTGTGCCTCACCTCTGTTGACATTTTAGTTCTCTCCTGTTGGCCCCTCTGCGACTGTGCCTGTCTTAGGTTGTTCCTTCCCTGAGGAATCTTACCCGTCTCTGGCTAACCAGCCATCCTCTTGGGCCAAACAGGGTGATGTGAGGTTCAGTTCTGTCTCCTTTGTAGTCTATGCCCCCCTGTGGCCTCCACGTCCAGTACCTGCCTTGGGGTCCCCTCGCCTGCTGGCGGGGTCCCGGTACTGATCACATATCTCGGGGGACCCAGGTTTCTTCTCCAGAGATGGCCCAGCTCACACCATTGGTCGAGATACAGATCCATGGTGCCAGCTGCCCAGAGGCTTCAGCCACAGCTGGAACTGAAAACTCAGGCATCAGCTGTGTGTATTTGGATAGTAACAAGAAGGTCCCTCTTGGCAGAAAGGGCAAGAAGGGCCAATATAGAATGCTCGGATGCCTTCCCAGTGCCTTAATTCCTTCTGAAAGGGATTAATTTCTTTCCTATCCTTTTTAAAGTTGCTGCCCAACATTCAAAGAATTAGTTTGTAAGTTTATTTGGGATAATTGTATAATATGCTATTGTCAAATATCAAATATTATAATGACATTGTAGAATAATATCATGTAAGGGTATTATGGTGTCATGGGAGGTTAAGCAGGGCCTAGCCTAAGGACTGGTCTCCATAGGATATGACAAGCTCTAGGCCATGTCAATTCAATGTCACACAAGCTGCCATTTTTTTTATAACTTTATATAAACTTTGTCAGGGATGTAAAAACACAAATCACTTACCTCAGTTCAAGAGTTCAAGTATATTGACTTTTCCACTTACTCCCACAACCTGCCACTTACCCTGAGGTTTGACATTCTGATGGACTTTTCTCAGTCTCTCGATCCATTCCTGTTCATCAGTCTATGTCATTGATTGTATTCCTCAAATGAGTGAGATCATGTGATATTTGTCTTTCTCTGCCTGGCTAATTTCACTTAGCATAATGCTCTCCAAATCCATCCATGTTGTTACAAATGGTAGGAGCTCCTTCTTTTTTTCCGCATGTAGTATTCCATTGTGTAAATGTACCATAGTTTTTTAATCCGCTCATCTGCTGATGGGCACTTCGGCTGTTTCCAAATCTTAGCTATGGTAAATTGTGCTGCTATGAACATAGGGGTACATATATCCTTTCTAATTCGCCTTTCTAATTTCTTGGGGTATATACCTAGAAGTGGGATCACTGGGTCGAATGGGAGCTCCATTTTTAGTTTTTTGAGGAATCTCCATACTGTTCTCCACAGTGGCTGTACTAGTCTACAATCCCACCAGCAGTGCATGAGAGTTCCTTTTTTTCCGCATCCTCGCCAGCACTTGTCGTTTGTTGATTTGTTGATGTCAGCCATTCTGCTAGGTGTGAGATGGTACCGCATAGTCATTTTGATTTGCATCTCTCGGATAATTAGTGACTTTGAGCAAGTTTTCATATGTCTCTGGGCCTTCCTTTTGTCTTCTATAGAAAAGGTTCTATTTATGTCTGTTGCCCCTTTTTTTATTGGATCATTTGTCCTCCTTTTATTGAGTTGGGTGAGTTGCCTGTAGATGCTTGAGATTAAACCTTTATCACTAATAACATTTGCAAATATGTTCTCCCATACAGTGGGTTTTCTTGTTGTTTTGTTGATGGTTTCTTTAGCTGTGCAAAAGCTTTTGATTTTGATGTAGTCCCATTTGTTTATTTTCTCTGTAGCTTCCATTGCCCTCGGAGCAGTATCTTCAAAGAAGTTCTTTTGGCATATGTCTGAGATTTTTCTTCCTGTAGGTTCCTCTAATATTTTTATGGTTTCCTGTCTTACGTTTAAGTCCTGTATCCATTTTGAGTTTATTTTTGTGTATGGTGTAAGTTGGTGCTCTAGTTTCATTTTTTTGCATGTATCTGTCCAATTTTCCCAACACCATTTATTGAAGAGACTGTCTTGACTCCATTTTATGTTCATGCCTCCTTTGTCAAATATTAATTGAGCATAGTGGATTGGGTTGATATCCGGATTCTCTATTCTATTCCATTGATCTATATGTCTCTTCTTGTGCCAGTACCAGGCTGTTTTAAGAACAGTAGCCTTGTAATACAGCTTGAAATCTGGTATGGAAATCCCACCCACTTTGTGCTTCTTTTTCAGGATTGCTGTGGCTATTCGGGGCCTTTTTTTATTACAGATGAATTTTTGGAGAGTTCTTTCTAGATCTGTGAAATATGCCATTGGTATTTTAATGGGGAGTGCATTAAATTTATAGATTGCTTTGGGTAGTATGGACATTTTAATTATGTTGATTCTCCCAATCCATGAACATGGAATGTTCTTCCACCTGTTTACATCTTCCTCTATCTCTTTTTTCAGTGTCCTGTAGTTTTCCACGAATAGATCTTTTACCTCCTTAGTTAAGTTTATTCCTAGGTATCTTAATTTTTTTGGTGTGATGGTAAATGGGATTGCGTTTTTAGTCTCTCTTTCTGTAAGTTCACTATTAGTGTATAGAAATGCCATAGATTTCTTGGCATTAATTTTGTAGCCTGCTACATTGCTGAACTCATTTATTAAGTCTACTAACTTTTTTATGGAGTCTTTGGGGTTTTTTATGTACAATATCATGTCATCTGCAAATAAGGATAGCTTAACTTCTTCTTTTCCAATTTGGATGCCTTTTATTTCTTCTTCTTGTCTAATTGCAACGGCTAATATTTCCAGTGCTATGTTGTACAGGAGTGATGAATGTGGGCAACCCTGTCTTGTTCCTGTTCTTAGGGGAATTGGTTGTAGTTTTTGCCCATTGAGTATGATGTATGCTGTGGGTTTATCATATATGGCTTTTGTTATGTTGAGGTATGATCCTTCTATTCCTACCTTATTGAGAGTTTTTATTAAGAAAGGATGTTGGATTTTGTCAAATGCTTTTTCTGCGTCAATTGATATGACTATGTGATTTTTATCTCTCAATTTGTTTATGTGATGTATCACATTTATTGATTTGCGGATATTGTACCATCCTTGCATTCCTGGGATAAATCCTACTTGGTCATGGTGTATGACCTTTCTGATGTACTGCTGGATCCGATTTGCTAGAGTTTTATTGAGGATTTTGGCATCTATATTCATAAGGGATATTGGTCTGTAATTCTCTTTCATTGTGTCGTCTTTATCTGGTTTTGGTATTAGGGTGATGCTAGCTTCATAGAAGGAGTTTGGAAGTGTTCCATCCTCTTGAATTTTCTGGAATAGTCTGAGGTGTATAGGTTTTAGTTCTTCCTTGAATGTTCGGTAAATCTCCCCTGTGAAGCCGTCTGGCCCTGGGCTTTTGTGTGCTGGAAGCTTTATGATGACTGCTTCAATTTCTTCCACAGGTATTGGTCTATTGAGTTGTTTAGATTCTTCCTGATTGAGTTTTGGGAGGTTATATTTTTCTAGAAACATATCCATTTCCTCCAGGTTGTCCAGTTTGTTGAAGTAGAGTTGTTCATAGTATTTTTTAACAATCCTTTGTATTTCCATGGGGTCTGTTGTTATTTCACCTCTTTCATTTCTGATTTTATTTATTAGGGTCCTCTCTCTTTGCTTCTTGGTGAGTCTGGCTAGAGGTTCATCAATCTTGTTTATCCTTTCAAAGAACCAGCTCTTGGTTTTGTTGATCTTCTGTATTGTTTCTTTGGTCTCTATGTCATTTATTTCTGCTCTGATCTTTACTATTTCCTTCCTTCTGCTTACACTGGGCTTTTCTTGTTGCTTTCTTTATAACTCTTTGAGTTGTTGGGTTAGATAATTTATTGCCGCTGTTCCTAGTTTTTTGCAGTAGGATTGTAGAGCTATGAACTTCCCTCTCCGAACTGCTTTCACTGTGTCCCATAGATTTTGGATTGTTGTGCTATCATTGTCATTTGTTTCCATGATGTTTTCTATCTCTTCCTTAATCTCTCTAGTAACCCAGTCATAGTTTAATAGCATGTTGTCTAGTCTCCATGTGTTCGATTTCTTTGGATTGTTTCTATTGTAGTTGATTTCCAGCTTTGTGCCACTGTGATCTGAGAATATACTTGATATGATTTCTATCTTCTTGAATTTGGAGAGACTTTGCCTATGACCCAACACATGGTCTATCTTTGAGAATGACCCATGAGCACTTGAAAAGAATGTATATTCTGTGGCTCTGGGGTGAAATGATCTGAAGATGTCAATTAATTCCATCTGGTCCAGTGAGTCATTGAGGATTGATTTTTCTTTACTGATTTTTTGTTTAGAGGATCTGTCCAATGGTGATAATGGGGTATTAAAGTCTCCTACTATGATTGTATTGCTGTCTATCTCTCCCTTGATGTCCTCTAGGAGTTTTTGTATATATTTGGGTGCTCCTCTATTGGGTGCATATATGTTTACCAGAGTTATTTCTTCTTGTTGAATTGCTCCCTTTAGTATTATGAAGTGGCCTTCTTTATCTCTTGTTATGTCCTTCACTTTGAGATCTAATTTGTCAGATATAAGTATGGCTACCCCAGCTTTTTTTTTTCATTTCCATTCGCCTGAATAACTTTTTTCCAACCTTTCATCCTCAGTCTGTGTGCGTCTTTTTTTCGGGGGTGGGTTTCTTGGAGCCAGCAGATACATGGGTTGTGTTTTCTTATCCAGTCTATTACCCTATGTCTTTTGATTGGAGCATTTAAACCATTTACATTTAAAGTTATTATTGATAGGTGCTTATATGTTGCCATTTTTGTTCTTTACCCCAGTGTTCCTTCTTCGCTTCCTATTTCTTTTTACAGCAGATCCTTTAGCATTTTTTGCATTGCTGGTTTGGTGGTGACGAATTCCGTTAGTCCTTTTTTATCTGTGAAGCTCCTGATTTGACCTTCAATTTTGATTGAGAGCCTTGCTGGGTATAGTATTCTAGGATTCAGACCCTTCCTTTGCATGACTTTGTAAATTTCATTCCACTGCCTTCTGGCCTGATAGGTTTCTGTTGAGAGATCACTTGTTAGTCTGATGGGGGTTCCTTTGTAGGTGACTTTCTGTCTTTCTCTGGCAGCTTTTAAGATTCTTACTTTGTCATTGGTGTTTGCCAATTTAATTATAATGTGCCTTGGCGTATGTCTTTTGGGGTTTATTTTGCTTGGGACTCTGTGAGCTTCTTGGATTTGTGTGGGTTTTTCCTTTCCTATACCAGGAAAGTTTTCTGTCATTATTTCTTCCAACAGGTTTTCTATTCCTTGTTCAGTTTCCTGTCCTTCTGGAAGCCCAATTATACGGATGTTGTTTTGTTTCATGTTGTCCCGAAGTTCTCTTAGGCTCTCCTCCTTCTTTTTAATTTTTTTTTCTAGAAGCTGCTCTACTTGGTTATTTTTTCCTACCTGGTCTTCTAGCTCACTGATGCGATCCTCTGCTTCTTCTAGTCTACTCTTAATACTTTCTATTGAGTTCTTTACTTCAGCAATGTCACTTTTCATTTCTTCTTGGCTCCTCTTCATTTCTTCTTGGCTCCTCTTCATTTCTTCTTGGCTCCTCTTCATTTCTTCATGGCTCTTCATCATTTCTTCCTGGGTCTTCCTCATTTCCTCTTGGTTCTTACTCATATTATCATATTTGTCTTCCATTCTTTTCAGCCACCTTATGACCATTTCTCTGAATTCTTTCTCTGACAGGTTGTTAACTTCCATTTCGTGTACCTCCTTTTCTGGTGAGCTTTGCTTTTCTTTCATATGTGGGCTGTTTCTTTGTCTTCCCATGGTCTCTCTTCTCCCAGATGAATTTTTAGAGAATTAGTTCTAGGTCTTTGAGGTATGCCATTGGTATTTTAATGGGGATTGCATTGAATTTATAGATTGCTTTGGGTAGAATGGATATATTAATGATGTTGATTCTACCAATCCATGAACATGGTATGTCTTTTTCTATCTCTTTTTTTTCCAGCATCCTGAAATTTTCCCAACACAGGTACTTTGTGTCTTTGGTTAAGTTTATTCCTAGGTATATTATTTTTTTAAAATATGTTTTTATTAAGTTTTTACAGAGAGGAAGGGAAAGGGATGAAGAGTTAGAAACACTGATGTGAGAGAAACATTGATCAGCGGCCTCCTGCACACCCCCTCCTGGGCATGTGCTCGCAAAAAGTACATTCCATTGACCAAAATCAAACCTAGTACCCTTCAGTCCTCAGGCTGAGGCTCTATCCCCTGTGCCAAACCAGTTAGGGCAGTATCTTAATTTTTTTTTGCAGTGGTACATGGGATTTCTTTTTAAATTTCTCTTTCTTTGAGTTCATTATAGAAAAGCCATAGACTTCTGAGTGTTAATTTTGTATCCTGCTATATTGCCGAATCCATTCATTAAGTCTAGTAGCTTTTTGATGGTGTATTTGGGATTTTTTATGTATATTATCATGTCATCTGCAAATAAGGACTGTTTTACTTCTTCTTTTCCAATTTGAATGCCTGTTATTTCTTTTTCTTGTCTGATCACAAGGGCTAGTTCTTCCAGTACTGTGTCAAACAGGAATGGTGAGAGTGGGCATCCCTGTTTTGTTCCTGTTTGTAGGGTAAATGGTTATAGTTTTTGCCCATTTAGTATGATGTGGGTTTGTCATATATGGCTTTTATTATGTTAAGGTATAATCCTTCTATTGCCACCTTGCAAAGGGTTTTTAACAAGAAACGGTGTTGGATTTTGTCAAATGCTTTTTCTGCATCAATTGCTATGACTATGTGGTTTTTATCTCTCAATTTGCTTATGTGATGTATCACATTTATTGATTTGTGGTTATTGTACCATCCTTGCAGCCCCAGAATAAATTCCACTTTCTCATGGTGTACGATCTTTCTAATGTAGTGCTGGATCCAGTTTGCTACAATTTTGTTGAGGTTTTTGGTATCTATGTTCATGAGGGATATTGGCCTGTAATTCTCTATTTTGTATTGTCTTTATCTTTTTTGTGATTAGGTTAATGGTAGCTTCATAGAAAGAGCTTGGAAGTGCTTTTTTCTTTTGAATTTTTTGGAATAGTCTGAGGAAGATAGATTTTATTTCCTCTTTGAATGTTTTATATAACTCCCCTGTGAAGCTGTCTGGTCCAGGGTTTTTGTTTGTTAGAAATTTTTGGATTACTGCTTCAATTTCCTCCATAATTATCTGCCTATTCAAATTTTTTTTATTCCTCTTGAGGTTGAACAGTTTTTTTGAGTAGAGATGCTCAAAGTTTTTTGTTGTTGTTGTTTGTTTTTGTTTTTGTTTTTTATAACTCCTCGTATTTCTGTGGGGTCTGTTGTCATTTCATCTCTTTTGTTTTTTATTTTGTTCATTTGAGTCCTCTCTATTTGCTGCCTGGTGAGCCTGTCTAGAGGTTCATCAATTTTGTTTATTCTTTTAAAAAACCAGCTCTTGGCTTCATTGATCTTTTGTATTTTTTTTGTCTCTATGTCATTTATTTCCACTCTGATCTTTATTATTTCCTTCTTCGCACACTGGACATTTCTTGTTGCTGTCTTTATAATTCTTCAAGTTGCAGAGGTTTATTATCAGTTTTTCTTGTTTTTGTTTGTGGGGTTTCTATGTGTTTTTTTTTTTTTGATTGTTTGTTTTTGAGGTAGGCCTTTAATACTATGAACTTCCCTCTCAAGATTGCTTTTACTTTGTCACTAAAATTTTGAATTGTTGTGTTTTTATTGATGCTTGTTTCCAGTATGTTTTTTATTTTTTCTTTGATCTCTTTGGTATCCCAATTACTGTTCAATAGTATGCAATTCAGCCTCTAAGTGTTTGAATTTTTTGTAAAATAATTAGATGTTTATTAAAACCTTTTTCTTTTTCTTTTTTTTTTGACTACAGTATTACGTGTGTACATATATTCCTATTATCCCCACCACCACCCAACTCCCATACAAACCCTCACCTCCCAGTATCTTGCATCTATTGTTTACGCTTATATGCATGCATACAAGTACTTTGGTTGATCTCTTATCTACCCCACCTCTCCCTAACCTTCCCGCAGTAATTTGACAGTCTGTTTGATGATTTACTGCCTCTATATCTATTTTGTTAATCAGTTTATAATGTTCTTTATTATCCATAAATGAGTGAGATCATGTGGTATTTTTCTTTCATTGACTGGCTTATTTCACTTAGCATAATGCTCTCCAGTTCCATCCAGTTTGCTACAAATGGTAAGAATTCCTTCTGTTTATAGCAGCATAGTATTCCATTGTGTAGATATACAATAGTTTTCTGATCCAGTCATCTGCTGACAGGCACCTAGGCTGTTTCCATGTCTTAGCTATTGTAAATTGTGCTGCTGTAAACATAGAGGTGCATATATCTTTTCTGATTGGCGTTTCTAGTTTCTTAGGATACATTCCTAGGGGTGGAATTATTGAGTCAAATCAGAGTTCCATTTTTAGTTTTTTGAGGAAACTCCATACTGTTCTCCACAGTGACCGCACCAGTCTGCATTCCCAACAGGCGTGCACCAGGGTTCCTTTTACTCCGAATTCTTGCCAGCACTTGTCGTTTGTTGTTTTGTTGATGAGAGCCATTCTGACAGGTGTGAGATGGTACCACATTGTCATTTTGAGTTGCATCTCTTGGATAATTAGTGACTTTTAGCGTGTTTTCATATGTCTCTTGGCCTTCCTTCTGTCTTATTTTGAAAATATTCTATTTAGGTCTGTTTTCCATTTTTATTGGATCATTTATCTTCCTTTTATTAAGTTCGATAAGTTCCTTGTAGATGTTGGAGATTAAACCTTTATCAGTGATAACATTTGCAAATATGCTCTCCCATACAGTGGGCTTTCTTGTTGTTTTGTTGATGGTTTCTTTTGCTGTGCAAAAGCTTTTTATTTTTATGTAGTCCCATTTGTTTATTTTCTCTTTAGTTTTCATTGCCCTAGGGGCAGTATCACTGAAGAAATTCCTTCAGCATATATCTGAGATTTCTCTGCTTGTGGCTTCTTCTATTATTTTTATGTTTTTCTCGTCTTACGTTTAAGTCCTTTGTCCATTTTAAGTTTATTTTTGTGTATGGTATATGCTGGTTGTCTAGGTTCATTTTTTTTTTGCATGTATCTGTCCAATTTTCCCAACACCACTTATTGAAGAGACTGTCTTGATTTCACTGTATGTTCATGCCTCTTTTGTCAAGTATTAATTTAGCATAGTGATTTGGGTCTATTTCTGGGTTCTCTCTTCTATTCCATTGGTCTATATGCCTGTTTTTGTACCAGTACCAGACTATTTTAAGAATAGTGGTTTTCTAATACAGCTTGAAATCTGATATTGAGATCCCACCTACTGTGTTCTTCTTTCTCAGGCTTGCTGTCACTATTCAGCATCTTTTTTTTTTTAATTCCAGATGAATTTTTGGAGAGTTCTTTCCAGATCTGTGAAATATGCTATTGGCATTTTAATGGAGAGTGAAATTGAATCTATAGATTGCTTCGGGTAGTATGAACATTTTAATGATGTTGATTCTACCAATCCATGAACACGGTATGCTCTCCCATCTATTTATGTCTTCCTCTATCTCTTTTTTTCAATGTCTTATAGTTCTGAGTAGAGGTCTTTTGTCTCCTTAGTTAAGTTTATTCCTAGGTATCTTAATTTTTTTTGGTACAGTGGTAAATGGAATTGTTTTCTTAGTCTCTCTTTCTGTAAGTTCACTGTTGGTGTATAGAAATGCCATATATTTCTTGGCATTAATTTTGTATCCTGCTACATTTCCAAATTCATTTATTATTTCTAATAAGTTTTTTAAATTTAATAAATCTTTATTGTTCAGATTATTACAATGTTGCTCTCCCCTCTCCCATTTCTCCCCTCCACCTGGTACCCATCCCATCCTCTGCCCTTACCACCCCCCACTGTGCTCATCCACAGGTATATGCTTTGTGTCCAGTCTCTTCCCACACCCCCACACCCTTTTCCCCTGAGAATTGTCCATCCACTCCCTTTCTATGCCATTGATTCTATTATATTCACCAGTTTATTCTTTTCATCAGATTTTTAATCACTTGGTTTTTAGATTCACTTGTTGATAGATGTGTATTTGTTCATAATTTTTATCTTTACTTTTTTCTTTTTCTTCCTCTTCTTAAAGAATGCCTTCCTGCATTTCATATAATACTGGTTTGGTGTTGATGAACTCCTTTAGCTTTTTCTTATTTGCGAAGCACTTTATCTGACCTTCAAATCTGAATGATAGCTTTGCTGGGTAGAGTAATCTTGGTTGTAGGTTCTTGTATTCATCACTTTGAATATTTCTTGCCATTCCTGTCTGGCCTGCATAGTTTCTGTTGAGAAATCAGCTGACAAGCGTTTTGGTGCTCTTTTGTAAGTAAATAATTGTTTTTCTCTTGCTGCTTTTAATATTCTCTTTTTATCTTTTGCTCTTGGCATTTTAATTATGATGTGTCTTGGTGTGGTCCTCTTTGGATTCCTTTTGTTTGGGGTTCTGTGTGCTTCCTGGACTTTTAAGTCAATTCCTCTCAACAGGTGGGGGAAGTTTTTGGTCACTATTTCTTCAAATAGGTTTTCGGTATCTTGTTCTCTCTTTTTTTTATGGCACCCCAATAATTCATAATTGGTATGCTTGAGGTTGTCCCAGAGGCTCTTTACACTACCTTCAATTTTTTAGATTCTTTTTGCTTCTTGCTTTTCCGGCTGAGTGATTTTTGCTTCTTTGTATTTCAGATCTTTGACTTGATTTCTTGTGGTCCTCTAGTCTGCTTTTAGGTCTCTGTATAATATATATTTTTTATTTCAGTCAGTGTATGCTTAAATTCTAGTTGGTCCTTTTTCATATCCTCCAAAGCCTCCCTCATATCCTCGAGGGTCTTGCTCATATCCTCAAGGGTCTCGCTCATATCCTCAAGGGTCTTGTTAAATTTATGGGCCTTTTCTAGGATCCTCTTGAAAAACCTTATAACCGTGATTTTGAACTCTATGTTCAGTCATTTTTTCCCTCCATTTCTTTCACATGTGATTTGTTACCTTGTCTTTGCAGTTTGGCTGCTTTCCTGAGTTGGTCAAGTAGGTTTGTGTGGTACGTGTCCTTTAGGTGACAGTGGCTCAGCCTTCCCAGTTATCTGAAGTGGATACTCTTGGTGCACCCCTTTGTGGACTGCACAGTCTTGTTGTAGTTAAACCTAGAAGATTGTTGGTATCACTGGGAGGGGTTGACCTTCAGGCCAATTGGCTATGAGGATCAGCTCTGTTTATGCTGTGACCCTCTGTGGTCAGCTTGGATGGGGCGGAGTCTCTGGGCTGAGCAGGCAGCCTTGGTTTCCCATCATCCCTGCCCTTAATGGCTCCCAGGTCTTCATGTCCCGTGTCCTGCAACAGCTACAGCCACCTCTGAGAGAAAGCTGTCTGGAGTTCTGCCCACTGCCAAACAATCTAGTTTCTCCCCAAATGAGTCTGGACACTCAAAGACTCACCCAGAATGGGAAAACAAAGCAGTCTGGTGGTGGTTTTTTTCCCACCCAAATGATAAAGCCAGCCACGAGCCCTCTCTGAGAGTTCGTGCACCTTTGCAGCACCCGAGTTTCAGTGTGCTTCCTCATTACTGTCCAGTTTCACCCCATATTAGTCTGGGTTCCCCGAGACTCACCTGGAACTGGGGCTCTGTGCAGTGGGGCACCTTTGTCTTCCTCCCAGGTCAAGAAAACCAGCCAGGTTTGCAGCCACCAGCCCTATCCGCTTGCGAGCAGGGTTCCGCACCTCTGACTCCATGCATATCCACAACGCTGTCCTCCGTAGCTCCCAAGAGTTTCAGTGTCCTTTTATCTTTTCTTCTATTTGTGGAATGTCCACTAAGCCAGCCTTCTTGTGGCTCTGAATGATGTCCATTTTGTTTTTTAGTTGTAGTTTTGAAATTGTTGTATGGGGCAGCAGTATGGGTGTTTACCTATGCCACCCTCTTGGTTTCTCCTCTCCAATAAGTTTTTGATGGGATTTTTATGATTTTCTATGTATAGTATCATGTCATCTGCAAATAAGGACAGTTTTACTTCTTTTCCAATTTGGATGCCCTTTATTTAATTGCAGTGGTTAATACTTCAATTACTATGTTGAACAGGAGTGGAGAGATTGGGCATCTCTGTCTTGTTCCTGTTCTTAAGAGAAATGGTTTTAGTTTTTGGCCATTGAGTATGATGTTGGGTGTGGGTTTGTCATATATGGCTTTTATTATATTGAGGTATGATCTTTCTATTCCCACCTTGCTGAGAGTTTTTATCAAGAAAGGGTGTTGGATTTTGTCAAATGCTTTTCTTCATCAATTGATAGACTGTGTTTTTTATCTCTCACTTTGTTTATGTGATGTATCACATTTACTGATTTGCAGATATTGTACCATCCTTGCATTCCTGGGATAAATCCTATTTGGTCATGGTGTATGATATTTCTGATGTACTGTTGGATCCATTTTGCTAGGACTTTCTTGAGTATTTTGGCATCTAGGTTCATGAATGATATTGGCCTGTAGTTCTCTTTCATTGTGTTGTCTTTATATTGTTTTGATATTTGGGTTATCCTGGCTTAATAGAATGAACATGAAGTATTTCTTCCTCTCAAATTTTTTGAAATAGTCTAAAGAGGATAGGTTTTAGTTCATCCTTGAATGTTTGGTAAATCTCCCCTGTATAGCCATCTGGCCCCAGGCTTTTATTTGCTGGAAGCTTTTTAATGACTTCTGCAATTTCTTCCATAGTTATTGCCTTTAGAGATGTTTAGATTCTTCCTGGTTGTGTTTTGGAAGGTTGTATTTTTCTAGGAATATGTCCATTTCCTCTAGGTTGTCTAGTTTGTTGGAATAGAGTTGTTCATAATATTTTTTAACAATCCTTTGCATTTCTGTGGGGGTCTGTTGTTATTTCTCGTCTTCCATTTCTGATTTTGTTTATTAGGGTCCTCTATCTTTGTTTCTTGGTGTGCCTGGCTAGTGGTTCATCAATCTTGTTTATTTCAAATAACTAACTCTTGGTTTTGTTGATCTTTTGTATTGTTTCTTTGGTCTCTATGTCGTTTATCTCCACTCTGATCTTTATTATTTCCTTCCTTCTGTTTACACTGGCTTTTCTTGTTGCTCTCTTTCTAACTCTTTGAGTTGTAGTGTTAGATAATTTATTACCAATCTTTTTTTTCTTTCTTTCTTTCTTTCTTTCTTTCTTTCTTTCTTTCTTTCTTTCTTTCTTTCTTTCTTCTTTCTTTCTTTCTTTCTTTTCATTAGGCTTCTAGAGCTATGAATTTCTCTCTTAAGAGTACTTTCACTGTGTCCCACAGATTTTGGATTGTTGTGTTTTCATTGTCATTTGTTGCCATGATTTTTTAAATTTCTTCTTTGATTTCTCTGGTAACCAGTCATTGTTCAATATCATGCTATTAAGTCTCCAAGTGTTTGATATTTTGGGATTTTTTTTTGTAGTTGATTTCCATTTTTATGCCATTGTGATCTGAGAAGATGCTTGATATGATTTCTATCTTCTTAAATTTGAAGAGACTTTGCCTGTGTCCTAATATGTGTTCTATTCTTTTAAATGTTCCAGGGGCACTGGAGAAGAATGTATATTCTGTGTCTTTGGGGTGAAATGTTATAAATATGTCCATTAAGTCCATGTGATCTAGTGTGTCATTTAGAATTACTATTTCTTTGCTGATTTTTTGTTTGTTTGATTTATCTAGTTTTGTCAATGGGGTATTAAAGTCCCCTACTATGACTGTATTGCTATCAATTTCTCCTTTGATATATTGCAGAAGTTGTATTTGGTTGCTTCTGTATTGGGGTCATGTATATTTACCAGAGTTATATCTTCTTGTTGAATTTCTCCCTTTAGTATTATGTAGTGGCCGTTCTTATCTCTTGTTATGACTTTTACTTTGAGGTCTATTTTATCAGATATCAGTATCACAACCCTAGCTTTTTTCTCCTTTCCAGTTGCCTGAAAAATGTTTTTTTCCAGTCCTTCACTCTCAGTCTATGTGAATCCTTTGTTCTGAGGTGGGTCTCTTGCAGACAGGAAATATATGGGACATGTTTTCTTATCCATTTAGCTACCGTATGTCTTTTGATTGGTGCATTTAATCCATTTACGTTTAATGTTATTATTGACAGGTACATGTTTGTTGTCATATTTTTTCTTAATGTATGTAATTATTTTTGTCTTTCTCTTTCTTCTTTTTATAGCAGTCCCTTCAGCATTTCTTCCATTGCTGGCTTGATAGTGATAAACTCTCTTAGTCATTTTTTGTCTGTGAAGCTCCTGATTCCACCTTTAATTTTGAATGATAGCCTTGCTGGGTATAGTATTCTTGGGTTCAGTCCCTTTCATTGCATCACTTTGTAAATTTCATTCCATTCCCTTCTGTCCTGGTGTGTTTCTGTTGAGAAATCCATTGGTATTCTAATAGGAGAACCCTTTCTGTCTCTCTCTGGCAGTCTTTAAGATTCTTACTTTGTTGGTGGTGTTTGCCAATTTAATTACGATGTGTCTTGGTGTCGGTCTTTTAGTGTTCATCTTGTTTGGGATTCTATGTCCTTCTTGGACTTGTATTGTTTTTTTCCTGCCTGTATCAGGAAAATTTTCTGTCATTATTTCTTCAAACAGGTTTTCTATTTCTTGCTTCTCTTCCTCTTCTTCTGATACCCTTATTATGAAAATATTGTTTCACTTTGTGTTGTCCCAAAGCTCCCTTAGGCTCTCCTCTTGCTTTTTAAGTCTTCTATCATGTTGCTTCTGTGTTTGTGTGTTTCTTCCTACCGTGTCTTCTAATTTGCTAATGTTGTCCTCAGCCTCTTCTAGTCTACTGTTTAAGCCTTCCATTGTGTTCTTTATTGCAGTTACGTCGTTCTTCATCTCCTCTTAGTTTTTTTTGTCATTTTGGCTACATTCTTATTCAGTTCCTTATAATTCTCATTGAGTTGCGTGTATTTGTCATCCAGCCATTTAAACATCCTTATAACCATTACCCTGAATTCTTTCTCTGTTAAGTTGCTAGCCTTAATTTCATTTAATTCCCTTTATGGTGATTCCTCTTTTTCTTTCCTTTGGTGGTTGCTGTTGTTGTGTTTATTTATTTATTTTTTTGTCTTCCCATGTCTTCCTGTAATGTTTTAATTGTAGATCCAATTGCTTTGCTACCGAGGTTCTTTTGGAGGAATGGTGCTACTGGTGTAATATCTCAGTTCTCCTGGGCTTGATAATCTAGTTAGCTCCCTACTTGAGCTATTTGGGTTCTCTTGATGTAGGCCTGTGAGCTTGAGAGGCACAACTGTGGTGTCTAGAATTCAGCAGCTGTGTCCCAATTTTTGCTATCTTGTACCTTTAGTTGAAATCACGTGTGCCCAACGGGGACTTACAGTGGCACCCAGTAACCATCTGTTGGGGTGATGGGTTTCAGTGGGCCTACACTCTGGAAAGGCTTGACTGTGGTGTCCAGAGTTCTGTAGTTGTGGGGTGGGCAGACTCAATTTTTGCAGCTGTACCCGTGGTGGATAGTCACTCACTCCTGGTGGTGGTGCACAGGGGCACCCGCAGCACATTTGCCTGTGAGGCACACTGAAACTTTCTGAATGGCTCTAGTAGTGTAGCCTTGTAATTGAGGTGCCTGTGCACAGGTCTCCAAGATGAGTGAATTCAGAATTTCTATTGTGGGGCAGTGGCGGGGGAGAGAGGAGGGAGTGTGCCCCTGTTTGTCCAAGATCGAGCCCAGGGATAGCTCACAGTAGTTCCCACTAGAGCCCTGTGGGTAGATGGGCTCAGGGTGCCTGCCTGTTGGAAATTCACATTTGTGGAGGTGTGTATGCCACAGAGCTCTGACATATTCTGAAGGGTCCTGGCACTGAGGTTGAGCAGCTGGGGTGAATGTGGTCACTTATTCAGGAAGAGGGAGTTCAGAATTTCTACTGCAGTGCATCGTGTCCTTGTCTGTACAGAATCACACCCAGTAGAGGCTCAAAGCACCTCCACAGAGGACCCTGTGGATATTAGGGTTCAGGATGCCTGACCTTTGGAAATGTGCATGGCTGTGGTGGTGAGTTTGGTAGCACAGAGCTCTGACACACTTTGAAGGGCCCTGTCAGTGGAGTTACCCTGCTGGGGTGTCTGTGCAGGTGTCCACGATGAGTGAATTCAAATTTCTACTGCCAGGGGCAGTGCGTCCCTGTTTGTCCAAGATCACACCCAGCCAAGTCTCTCAGCAGCTCCCACAATCACCCTGTGGGTAGATGGCCAGGCACTCTGGCCATTGTAAGTGCATGCACAGACTGGCGGTGTGTTTGCCAGCGCAGAGCTCTGAGGCACTCTGAGGGCCTCTAGCACTGACATTGTACAGCTGGGGTGTCTGTGAGCAGTTAGTTATTCAGGAAGAGGGAGTTCAGAACTGCCCTTGTATGTACAAAATCACACATGCAGGGGCGCCCAGTGGCTCCCAGGCACTGCCTAAGAAGTGGAGTACCTGGCTGCCTGCACGCACTGGAAACAAGTGAAAGTGGTGTCCGCTGGGGAGGGGGATGTTGCACTTACTGCTGCTGAGCAATGCACCTTTGGAGGAGGAGGTTCCAGGGTCTGCGAGTCTGCAGGTGGAGCAGCAGGATTTTGGCTGAAGTAGCTGCTGGGTCTCTGGGCAGTGCCAAGGCCTGTCTGATTAGTGGTGTTGATGAGTCCTAAAAATGCCGTTCTCCCCCTTCAAGATGGTGTGGGCTCTGTGCTGGAGTGTAGTAGTCAGGGGTGTGCCTGTAGCAGTGGTAGTCTCTCCTTGTCCAAAAGAGCCTTTCTGCCAGCCCCTGGTGCTTCTGTGAGATTTAACTGTCCCTTTCTCACACACATACCACACACAGCTACATACACTCCTTTCATACTCTCTCGCACCTCCATCCTGCCAGCCGGATCTTCTGCTCTCTGATTGTTTTTATTGTAGTTGATTTTTAATTTTATGCCATTGTGATATGAGAAGATGCTTGATATGATTTCAGTGCTCTTGAATTTGGAGAGACTTTGCCTGTGTCCCAATATGTGGTCTATCTTTGAAAATGTCCCATGTGCACTTGAGAAGAATGTATATTATGTACTTTTAGGGTGGAATGTTCTAAAGATGTCAAGTAAATCTATCTGATCTAGTGAGTCATTTAGGATTGAGGTTTCTTTGCTAAATTTTTGTCTAGGTCATTCATCCAGTGATATTAATCACTGTAGCAAAGTCTCCTGCTATGATTGTGTTGCTGTCAATCTCTCCCCTGATAGCTTCCAGAAAATTTCTTTTAATGTATTTGGGTGCTCCTGCATTGGGTGCATAAATGTTTACCAGAGTTATATCCTCTTGTTGTATCGACCCCTTAGGAATTATGAATTGGCCTTTCTTGCCTCTTTTTATGGTTTTCTCTTTGAGGTCTATTTTGTCAGATATGGGTATTGCTATCCCAGCTTTTTTTTTTTTCCATTTGCCTGGTAGATATTTTTTTCATCCTTTCACTTTTAGTTTGTGTGAGTCCCTTGTTCTGAGATGGGTCTCCTGTAGACAGCATATACTGCATATGGGTCATGTTTTCTTATCCATTTATTCACTCAATGTCTTTTGATAAGAGCATTTAATCCATTTAAGTTTAATGTTATTATTGATATGTACTTGTTTATAGCCATTTCCGTACTTTATGCTCGTGTTCCTTCCTCCCTTTCTATTTCTTCTTTTTACAGCATTCTCTTCAGTATTTCTTGCATTACTGGCTGGTTAGTGATAATTTCCTTAGCTTTTTTTTTCTACAAAGCTCCTGATTTCTCCTTCAATTTTGATTGATAGTCTTGCTGGATAGAATATTCTTGGACTCAAAATGTGTATTTTCTTCAATTTCCTTTTAGCTTGATGTGTTTCTGTTGAAAAATCACTTGATAATCTGATGGGGGTTCCTTTGTAGGCAACTCTCTGTCTATTTCTTACAGCCTTTAAGATTCTTGAGGTTATTAACATTCACCATTGTAATTATGACGTGTACTTGTATGAGTCTTTTGGGATTCATCTGTGTTGGGACTCTGTACTTGTGAACTTTTTTTTCTCCATAACAGTAAGTTTTTTATTATTATTTCTTCAAATCAATTCTCGAATTCTTACTGTTCATATTGTACTTCTGGCACCCCTATTATATGTATGTTACTTTGTTATGCATTGTACCTTAGGCTCTCCTGCTTTTTAATTTTTTTCTCCAGTTGCTGTTCAGATTGGGCTTGTTTCTGTACCTTATCTTCTAACTCAGTAATTCAATCCTCTGCTTTTTTAGTCTACTGTTGAAACCTTCCATGGCATTTTTTATTGTAGCTATATCACTTTTGATTTGTTCCTGATTTTAGCATAGGTTGTTGATTTTCTTGTCCATCAAGTATATGAACTGTATGACCATTACCCTGAATTCTTTTTTTGCCATGTTGCAGGCTTCCATTTCACTGATTTCCTTCCTTGGAGATTCTTCTTTTTCTTTCCTCCAGGGATTGTTTTGTTGTCTCCCCTTTCTAACTATCACCAGAAGGTCCAAATACCAAGTTGTGGAGGCCTAGGCCGTGTGTAGTGGGAGCTTCATGCCACCTGAGTGTAACTGAAGAGCTCCAATACCAAGATGTGTGGCTGATGTGAGTCAGTGGGAGCCACACTCTCCATGGGTTTTGAGTCACTGGTGCTCAATGTGGCCTCGTGCACACACATAAAATCATTGACCTGGCCTGTGCTCTGCTGAACAAGAGAGCCCACTGCCATGTGCCTAAAATCAGAGTCCCCTAGCATGTGCCAGCAGTTAGAGTCCCCCTTTGCCCACGCCAAAAATCGCATATCAGTATCTTTTGCTTAGTGTGGCCTTTTGCTGGGAATCAGGCTCACTGGTTGATATTTGGAGTCACTGGCTCTTAGTGTGTGTGCACTGGGAATCAGGAATCACATGTGCACATGATGATAAATAGAACCAAGTCACTGGTGTTCAGTGTTGCCTCTCACAGGGGGAATCAGGGTCTCTGGTCTGCTTGGGGGATCAGGTTGCACAGCCACCTTGTGTCAGTGGGAGGTCCACTCCTGTGCAGTAGGAAACAGACTTCTCTGTGTGCTTGCCCAGAATCAAAGTCAGGTCACACAGCTGCCCTGTTTGGGCATGGGGTCTGCTCATGTGAGTGCGTGCTGTGGGAAAAATACTTCCTGTGTCTGCATGCCCAGGCTCAAAGTCAGGTAGTGCAGCCACCTTGTGTGGCAGGAGACTTGTTTGCACAGAGTGGATCTAGCAGTTCATATGCTGCTCCAGTGGGCCTGTGGGGAGAGGATGGGCTCTGTGATTCAGAATTCTACAATTAGGGTGTCTAGAGTCTTGGTTTCTGTGGGGTCTGCAGCTGTGGTTACAGGTCTTTTTCCCAAGTAGTTGTAAAGTCCTGGTTTGCATCTGAGTCCAGATTGAGTGGTGGTGATGCTAGGATCCTAGTCTCAAGCAGTTCTGTTCTTCTAGATTGCATGGTTTCTGTCAAAAGTCCTATATTTCTTTATTGATTTTCTGTTTGGTTGATCTATTTAGATCTTCAATGAAGTATTAAGGTCCCCAACTATGATTGTGTTTTGATCTGTTCTCCCTTTAATATTGTGAGTACCTGTTTTATATGTTTCTGTGCTCCTTGGTTAGGTGAATATACTAGTATATGAATTAGTGTTATGTTTTCTTGATGTAGTGTTCCCTTTTTCATTTTAAAGTGTCCATCATTGTCTCTTGTTATCTTAAAATCTATTTTATCAGATGTAAGTATGGGTACACCTGCTTTTCTGTGGATGTTATTTGCTTGGAGAATCGTTTTCCACCTTTGTACTTTGAATCTACCTTTGTCTTTGCTTAGATGTGTCTCTTGTCAGCAGCATATGATTGGTTTTTGTTTCTTATCCACTCTGCTGCTCTGTGCCTTTTTATTGGTGAATTCAAATCATTTGCATTTAGGGTACTTACTGATGTATGAAGATTTTCTATAGCCATTTTATCTTTTGTTTTCTGGTAGCTCTGTGCCTCCATTGGTTCTTTTCCTTTGTCTGCTGTTTTTCTTTGGTGGTATGCCATAATTCCCTCCTCTGTTTCCTCTTTTTAAAATATGTGTCCTAGTTTGGGGATTTTTGTGTGTTGTTACCATTAGGTTTATAAAAACAAAGTTGCATATATACCATAGCTTTTTTTTTTCTTTTGGGTGCATCTGACATTTATCTTCCTTTGCCAGTTCAGACCTTATACCCTCCCTTTTTATTTTTTTGTCATAAATTATTCCTATTTATGTTGTAAGTTTTTTTGGTGTTCTTACTCTTAGTGTTGTGACCTTATGTTTTTTTGTTTGTTTGTTTGTTTGTTTGTTTGTTTCTGGTAGAATAACTCCCGTATTTTCTACAATGGAGTTTTTCTGATGATAAAATTACTCATCTTTTGTATGATTGGGAATGTCTTATATCTCCTTCATATTTAAAGGATACTTTTGCTGGATATATTATTTATTACTGGTAATTTATCTCTTTCAGATGTTTGCTTCTACTGTATTCTGGATTGTAGAGTTTCTGTTGAGAATTTGGATGAAATTCTGATGGGTTTTCCTTTGTAGATCACTTCCTTCTTTTCCCTGACTGCTTTGAAAAGTTTTTCTTTGTGTTTAATTTTTTACCGCTTTAATACAAATTGCCTTAGAGAGGGTCTTTTTGAATTGAGGTAACTAGGAGTTATGCTTGATTCTTGAATTCAAGGACCTAGTTCTTTCCATAAGTTTAGAACATTCTCATCCACTATTTGTTTGAATAAACTCACTGTTATCTTCTCCCTCTCTTCCTCTTTTGGAATGCCTATTATTCTTATACTAGGGGCCCGGTGCACAAAATTCGTGCACTGGGGGTGGGTGATCCCTCAGCCCAACCTGCCCCTCATACATACTGGGAGCCCTCAGGGGATGTCCTGCTAACCACTCACCCCAGCCTGCCCAAGCCATTGCCCTGCAATGGGGCCAATGGCTGGCTCCATTCCAGCCACATACCCCACTCTTCCTCCTAGCCCGGGCCTTTGCCCCAGCCAGCTGGAGCCCAGATAGCATGGGCCTCAGCCCTGTCCCCCCGCCCCCGGTCCAGGCCTTCTCCCTGGCCAGCATGTGCTGGCCACCTTGACCCCGCCCCCCATGGCCCTGGCTGCCTCCTCCCCACCCACCCACAGCTTGGGCCACCTTGGCCCCACACCACCAGCCCCGGCTGCCTCGGCCCTGCCCCCCGCTCCTGATTGGCTGGTGGGCGTAGCTGATGGGTGTGGCTTGTAGGTGTAGCGAAGGTATGGTCAATTTGCATATTGCTCTTTTATTAGATAGGATGAAAGGCCTGGTACACAAAATTTGTGCACTTGGCAGGGGGCGTCCCTCAACCTGGTCTGCACCCTCTCGCAGTCTGGGAGCCCTAAGGGGATGTCCTGAGAATGAGCCTAAACCAGTAGTTGGACATCCTTATTGCTGCTGTGGAGATGGGAGAAGCTCCTGCCATCTCCACTGAGCTTGCCACCAGTGAGCCCGGTTTCTGGCTGAGTGGAACTCCCACTGTGTGCATGCACTGACCATGAGGGGGCAGATCCTGCATTGAGCGTCTGCCCCCTGGTGGTCAGTGTGCATCATAGTGACCGGTTGTTCTGCCATTTGGTTGATTTGTATATTAGCCTTTTACTATATAGGATTGCTTTTTCTGATGGAGTCAGATAATTCTTGTAGACCTCTTTATTTATGCTCCTGTTTTCTTCCCTCTGTTTGATTTACATATTCTTATCTTTGATATCACTAATTCTTTCTTCCATTTGGTTGGCACTTTTTTCTGTGCTCAGTAGTTTACTTTTAATCTCCTTAATTGCATGTTTCATTGCCAGGATCTCTGAATGGTTCTTTTTTAAAGTATCTATTTATTTTGTAAAGTACTTGTTTTGTTCATTTATTTATTTTCTGAGTGCATAAAATTGCCTGTCTGTATTTTCTTGCATTTCATTGACTATTTTCAGAACTGCAATCTTGAAATATCTGTCATTTATATCACAGAATTGCATGTGTTCCAGCTTGCTTTCTGGGAATTTTTCATTTTTTTTTTCTGATTGTCCTAGTTATCATGATTACTGTTGTTCTCCTTTGTCTAGTCATGCATATTTGTCTATATTAATAGCCTATATAGCAGCTTTCTCTGAAGAGGTCCTTCTCTTATTTTCTAGACGATGTCACTGAATCACAAAATATTTTACCTCTGTGATCTCCCATACCTGAGTTCCACGGCTTTTCTAAGACTGTATAGCCATGCTGCTTGGGGGTGGGGCTTGTGTGACCCCTGAACTTTGTGGGGTCCTTCCCCAAGAACCACACCTGGGGATCAGTCACAGAGGTAAATAGCTGTTCTATTTCAATACTTCCTGGTTTGCAGATAATATGCTCCTCAACCTGACTCCAAAGGCAATAGGAGGTGATTTTTAGGAGTCCAAGAGATAGTAGGGCTCTGTGTTTTTGCCAGGCCCACAATAGAAAGCTGTGTAGCAGAACCCTGTGCTCTGTCAGGTATCTGTTGGTTCAGACACTGTTCTTTCTGTTCACCCTACTGGACTCTTCCACCCAGATATCTGTTCCCCCTGTCCAAATGAAGCACCTGCTACCATTGGCTTCCTTCCTGCTCCAGGTGGAACCACATTCTCTTGGTGGTAGGGCTGTGTCTCTAGGCTGACTGTGCTTTCTTCTTTCTCATCTCCACATTTATTCCCAGTTGGCCATCTTTCAATTTTAATGTATGGGTGTCTCAGGCATGCCTCTGTATTGAGCAGGGAATTTTTTTGTTGTTAAATTATGGTTGGTTAACTTGTTGAAATTTCAGGGGGAGAGGCCAAGGGGCTCTCTCATGTTGCCATTTCTTTGATGTCATTCCAAATTTCTACAGCTTTGATTCTCTATAATTTATTGTGTTATTCAACACAAATTTACTGAGTTTCTACTAAGTGCCAGGCCGTAGTAGACATTGGAAATACAAAAAATTAATTCGACACTTTTTGTGCATGCAATGGGTTTATTGACATGATGAATACTAACAAGTAAATAGAATATTATTATACGTTTTGCAGTTGAAGTAAATAGTACCATGGGAGCATAAAAGATTACCTAACCTAATATTTGAGGAGGTTAGAGAAGAATTCCAGGATGTGATATTTAATCAGAGAACTTATGAAGCATAAGTAGGAGTTAACCAAATAAAAGGGATCGAAGGTGAGAAAGAGGTTTGAAGGATAGCTCCAGGCAAAGGGAATAATCAGAAATATTGCTAGTTCACTTCTAGACCACTGCTATAAAGCAAATATTGCAATAAAGTAAGTCACACAATAATTTTGGTTTCTGAGTCTTTATAAAATTTTCTTTAGGATGTAGTGCAGTCAGTTAAGTGTGTGATATAGTTATGTCTAAAAAATCATACCTTAATATAAAAAATATTTATTGTTAAAATGCTTCAGTAAGTGGTAACATTTTTGCTGGCAGAGGGTCTTGCCTCAATGTTGATGCCTGAAATTTCATTGTTAGTATATCAGAATGCTATGAATTTTTTTACATTGATTTTGTACCATAAAACTTTACTGTATTTGTTTATTGCTTCTAATAGTGTTTTGGTGGGGTCTTTAGGGATATATATATATATATATATATATATATATATATATCCCTAATATATATATATTAGAGGCCCAGTGCACGAATTCATGCACAGGTGGGGTCCCTCAGCCTGGCTGGTGATCAGAGCCAATTGGGGCCATCTCGCCCAGTCTGGGAGGGAGGGACTGTGGGAGGGTGGCCAGCCAGCCAGGAAGAAGGACCACAGGAAGTTGGCAGGCCATGGGAGGTTGGCTGTGGGAGCACACTGACCACCAAGGGGCAGCTCCTACATTGAACATCTGCTCCCTGGTGGTCAGTACACGTCATAGTGACTGGTCATAATTATCACTTAGGCTTTTATATATATAAATTATATATGTTCCCCATGTTCCCCCGTTGATTCCCTCTAGCCCACCCACACCTCCCACTCCTGGCATTCACCACTCTATTATCTGTGTCCATGGGTTATGCATATATGCATACAAGTTCTTTGGTTTATCTCTTCCCACACACACATTCTCCCCTGCCTTCCTTCTGAGATTCCGCAATCTATTCTATGCTTCTATGTCACTGGATCTATTTTATTCATCAGTTTATTGTACATTAGATTCCACATATGAATGAGATCATGTGATACTTGTCTTTCTCTTACTAGCTTACTTTGCTTAGCATAATACTTGCCCTCTATGCTATCTCAAAGGGTAACAGATCTTTCTTTTATATTGCTGCATAGTATTCCATGGTGTAAATGTATCAGTTTGGTTTTGTTTATCCACTCATCTGCTGATGGGTCCTTGAGCTGTTTTTAGATCTTAGCTATTGTAACCATCTGATCTAGTAAGTTATTTAGGATTGATACTTTTTCGCTGATTTTTTTTTTTGTTTGTTTAGAGGATTTATCTAGTCATGTTAGGCGGGTATTGAAGTCCCCTACTATGACTGTATTGCTGTTGATCTCTACCTTGATATCTTCCAGAATTTTTTATGTATTTGGGTGCTCCTGTATTGAGTGCGTATAATTTTACCAGAGTTATAGCCTCTTGTTAAATTGCTCCCTTTACTATTATGAAGTGGCCTTTGTTATGTCTTATTATCACCTTCACTTTGTGGTCTAATTTGTCAGATATAAGTGTTGCTACCCCAGCTTTCTTCTCATTTCCATTTGCTTGAAAATTTTTTCCACCTCTTCAGATCAGTCCTTTGTCCTGAGGTGGGTCTCCTGTAGACAGCAAATATATGGGTCATGTTTTATTATTCATTCAGCTACCCTATGCTTTTGATTGGGTCATTTAATCTATTTAAATTTATAGTTATTATTGATTGGTACTTGTTTGTCACAATTTTTATTCTTTATGGCTGTGTTCCTTCTTCCCTACTATTTTGTCTTTTTATGGCAGACCCTTTAGCATTTCTTCCATTGCTGGTTTGGTGGTAATAAACTTCCTTAGCCCTTTTTTGCATGTGGAGCTCATGATTTCACCTTAAATTTTGAATGATAGCCTTAATGGGTATAGTATTCTTGAATTCAGACCCTTGTTTTGCATCTCTTTGTGTATTTGATTCCATTCACTTCTGGAGTGATGTTTTTCTGTTGAAAAATCAGTTGATACTGTGATGGGAGATCCCTTGTAGGTAATTTTCTGTGGCAACCTTTAAGATTCTTACTTTGTCATTGGTGGCTGCCAATCATCATGTCAAATAAAAGAGTAATATGCAAATTGACCGTCACTTCAACACACAAGATGGCTGCCCCCATATGGACACAAGATGACCACCACAAAATGGCCTTCAGTGGAGGGCAATTGTGGGCAATCAGGCCAGCAGGGGAGGGCAGTTAAGGGTGACCGGGCCAGCAGGAGAAGGGAGTTGAAAGGGACTAGGCCTGCAGGGAAGGGCAGGTGGGGGGAACCTGGCCTGCAGAGGAGAGCATATGGAGCGGACCAGGCCTTCAGGGGAGGGCAGTTGGGGGCAACCAGGCCTGCAGGGGAGGGCAGTTAGTGGTGACCAGGATGGCAGGGGAGCAGTTAGGCATTGATCAGGCTGGCAGGGGAGTGGTTAGGGGGTGTTCAGTCTGGCAGGCAGAAACGGTTAGGGGCAATCAGGCAAGCAGTTGGGAGCCAGCAGTCCTGGATTGTGAGAAGGATTTCTGACTGCCAGTTTAGGCCTGAACCCATCGGATCCCAGATTAGAGAGGGTGCAGGCTGGAGCTCGAGTGGTCCCAGATTGAAGAGGGTGCAGGCTGGCCTGAGGGACATACCCCTCTCTCCATGCACAAATTTCATGCACTGGGCCTCTAGTTCAATTATAATGTGTCTTGGTGTTGGCCTTTTTGGATTTATCTTGTTTGGGATCTGAGAGCTTCTTGGACTTGTGTGAATTTTTTCTTGCCAATATCAGAGAAGTTTTCTGTTATTATTTCTTTAAACATGTTTTCTATTCCTTTCTCAGTTTCCTCTCCTTTTGGCACCCCTATTATGGAAATGTTTTGTGTTGTGTTGTGTTGTCCCAAAGCTCCCTTAGGTTCTCCTCTTGTTTTTTAAAGGTTTTTTTTTTCTAGTTGCTGCAATGCTGGGAAAATTTTGCCTACCTTGTCTTCTAGCTCACTGATGTGGTCCTCAGCTTCTTTTAGTCTACTATTGATGCTTTCTATTGTGTTCTTTATTGGATCTATGTCATTCTTCATTTCTTCTTGGTTATTAAGTTCCTCTTGAATCTTACACATGTTGAATTTGTCTTTCACCCCTTTCAGCATCCTTATAACCATTGCTCTGAATTCTTTTTCTGACAAATTTCTTGCCTCCACTTAATTTACTATTTTTTTCCTGGTGATTCCTCCTTTTCTTTTGTATGGGGGCAGTTTTTTGATCTCCCCATTTTTGTTCCTTTCATGGTTGGTTATGTGCGTCACTCTCTACCACATTGACTTAAGGGCACAAAATGAAACTCCACAAGATACAACACAGAGGGCAACAAACATGAATGTATTCACAGTACCAATAACCCCAAATAAAGGTGACCACCAGAGAAAAGAAAATTAGGGGAGATAAAAGAGTGGAAAAAATGATACTTAGAAAAGGAAAAAAGGAAAGACAATAAAAAAGAAGGGGAAAAATATATGTATATGGGGAGAAAACTCCAAAAAACCAACACCTAATCTAAAAAAATACAAAGAAAAAACACCCATAAAAGAAAGAGAGAAGCTGAATCTGAAGAGGCGGAGCTTATTTCCAGAAGGTAAGGTCAAGGAATTGAATGAATGGTGAAATGGCCATGATTAAGAATAGAGGAGATAGAAGGAGAATGAGTGTATAACAAAAAGAATATTAAACAAAGCATAACATAATAAAAATAGTTTAAAATATATAAATGAATGAATATATATATATATATATATATATATATATATATATATATATATAGATATACAGATATACAGATATATAGATATATAGATATATAGATATATAGATATATATAGATAACTAGAGACCCAGTGCATGAAAATGGTTCCCAGAATGTTTGTCCATCATTCCAGCCTGCACTCTCTCCAATCTGGGACCACTCAAGGGATATATGACTGCCTATTTAGGCCTGATCCCAATAGGATTGGGCCTAAATGGGCAGTTGGACATCCCTCTCACAATCCAGGACTACTGGCTCCCAACTGCTCGCCTGCCTGCCTTCCGATTGCCCCTAACTACTACTGTCTGCCAGCCTGATCACCCCCTAACCGCTCCTCTGCCAGCCTGATTGATGCCTAAATGCTCCCCTGCCATCCTGTTTGCCCCTAACTGCCCTACTCTGCTCACCTCGTCACACCTAACTGCCCTCCCCTGCAGGTATGGACCCCCCCCCCCAAGTGCTTTCCCTTCAGGCCTGGGTTCCACACAACTTCCCTTCCCTGCAGGCCCAGTCACCCCCAAATTTCCTTCTCTGCCAGTCTGGTCACTCCTAACTGCCCTCCCCTGAAAGCCTGGGTTGCCTCCAACTGCCCTCCCCTGTAGGCTTGATCACCAACAGCTGCCCTCTCTTGCAGGCCTGGTTGCTCCCAACTGTCCTCCCCTGCTAGCCATCTTATGGTAGCCATTTTGTCTTCACATGGTGAAAGCAATCTTGTGTATTGGAGTGATGGTAAATTTGCACATTATTCTTTTATTAGATAGGATAGAGGCATGGTGCATGTGTGGGGGCCAGCTGGTTTGACCTGAAGTGTATCCTGGATCAGGATGGGGGTTCCCTTGGGGTGTAGGGTGGCCCGGATAATGGGCCTGTGGTGATTTTTCAGGCTGTCCATGCCCCCTGGCAACCCAAGTGGAGGTATCTGGGATTTATTTATATTCTATAATTGAAACTTTGTAGCCTTGAGCAGAGCCAAGCCTCCTGCTCATTCTTTGGCCGCACTAATTTTGGTTGTGATTTACTTATCTCCTATAATTGAAACTTTGTAGCTTTGAGCAGAGGCAAAGGCAGGCCAGGGCTGCTGAAGCTTGGCTTCCTTCATTGCTAGGGGAAACTCAAGCCTCCTGCTCTCTCCAGCTCCATGGCTGCCACCATTTTTGTTGTTATTTATCTTCTGTAATTGAAATTTTCTAGCCTTGAGTGGAGTCCACGGCCAGCCAGGGTGTGTGGAAAGCTTGGCTTCCTCCATTGCCTAGGAAACCCAAGCCTCCTGCTCTCTCAATGGCCATAGCCATCTTGGTTGGGTTAATTTGCATACTTGCTCCTGATTGGCTGGTGGGCATGGCTTGTGGGTATAGCAGAGGTATGTTCAATTAGCATATTACTCTTTTATTACATAGGATTTTCCTTTTAAAAAATCTATCTATGTATTCATCTATTTTTTAAAAAAAATTAGAATAGAGAGTAGATAGGCCTGAGTTGGTGATTGAAATGAATTAAGCTATTTGTAGAAGAAGAGAACAAGTGAGGAGAGGAAAAACAGAAGTATAAAAGAAAAAAAACAAAACCAGAAAAAACTGACAATCAAACAAAGAAGAACAAAACAGAAAAAAAAATATTTGGCTAGTGAAGAAAGAGAAAAGAGCAGTATGCATGGACTTGGAGCAGGGAAGAGGAAATTAGATATAAGAATAAAATCAATTTTTAATCAGAAGTAAAAAGAAAGGATAGAGAAAAACTAAAGCAAGAATAGGGGAAGAGAAACAGGATGAAAATGGGGAAAAGGGAGGAAAAAAATGTTGGCATAAAGGAAAAATGAAGATAAAGTAAAATAATGATAAAAAATAAAAATAGAATGTATAACACTAATCCAATAAAATAAAATAAAATAAAACTTTAAAAAGTGGTAAAATAAGGATAATATAAATCCTCTCTAATAAAAGAGTAAAATGCAAATTGACCACACCTCCGATCAAGCCATGTGCACAGCCATGCCCACAAGCCAATCAGGAACAAATAAACCCTAACCAAGATGGCTGAGGCCACTGAGAACAGATAGGAGGCTTGGGTTTCCCTGGCAATGGAGGAAGCCAACTTTTCCACCGGCCCTTGCTGGCCTAGGTTTCCACTCAATGCTACCAAGTTTCAATTATAGAAGATACATAATCCCAACAGAAATGGCAGCAGCTACGAAGCTGGAGAGAGCAGAGGCTAGGGTTGCCTGGGTGATGGAGGAAGCCAAGTTTCTGCAGCCCTAGTGCCTAGGCCTCCACTCTAGACTATAAAGTTTTAATTATAGAATTTAAATAAACCCAAACAGAAATGGCTGCTGTCACGAAGGGAGCAGAAGGCTTGACTCTGCTCCAGGCTACAAAGTTTCAATTGTAGAACATAAATAAATCCCAGATACCAGGGCCTCCACTTTGGTCGCTGGGGAGTGTGGCTGGCCTACAAACCACAGGCCAGTAGTCCTAGATTGTGAGAAGGATGTTTGACTGCCCTTTTAGGCCCGATCCTACTGGGATAGAGCCTAAACACACAGTTGGACATTCCTCGAAGTGGCCCAGATTGGAGAGGGTGCAGGCTGGATTGAGTGACATCCTCCCCCTGCCGAGCACAAAATTTGTGGACCAGGCCTCTAGTAATAATATAATAGAATATAGAATAAAATGAGAAAAAATTTTATTTTCTTAAGTAAAAGATAAAAAATTAAAAAATGAAATAGTGAAGTCAGTTCACTTCAGCAGAGATTCAGTGATCTATGGGGGCTGGTTTAAGACCTGTCTTTACTGTTCTGCCTGGCATGTTTCAGTTTCCTGTCAGATAGTCAGCACAGTGTTGAAGTTCCCAGTGATTCACCACTCCGCTGTCTCATAAGTCACAACCTTGGTTTCAAACAGGCAGAATTTTTCTACCCTCTTTATTTTTCTGCCTGTTTTCAATTGTATTTACATTAGCGTCTATTTCTGATATGGCCTCTAGGTGGTGGTTTTTCTGTATTAGTTTCTGGGCCCCTCAACCCAGGCCCCCAGGGCTTCTTGAGGTATTTGGAATCTTCATTTCCCTGAAATGCTCAAGACTGGCTGTGGCTGTGCTACTAGGAGATGCCTTGTCTTCAGGAGAAAAAGTCTGTTAAGGGTTGGAGGGACAGACTGCGCCAGAACTGGCTTCCTGCTCATCTCTCCCTAGTGTGCTCCACAGTTACCACAAAAAACATCTTCTCCTGCAGTCTCAGTGAGTGTTTTTAATTGAAAGATCCTATGCACTGGATTTGGCAAGTAAAAGCAAGGAAGTTTTAAAGATAAAGCAATAATGACACCTCACTTCTTTATTTCCCTGGCACTGGGTGGCCAGTATATAACTTCAGACTGCCTTTGTGGGTGCAGTCTCTCATGGCTGTGGGCTTAGATCTAGAGTATCCCACTTCCAGCACCCCTATGGCCCCCCTACCACATTTGAGGGCTACACTGACCCCAAGTACCATGGATTTGGTGCAGCACAGTCTCCCTTTGAGACTCTAGTCCCTGCTGTATGAGTTTCTCCCTCCAGGTCAGATACCCAATCCTACCCCTCTCTAGGCAATCTCGGACCTTTCTGTACATGGATTGCCTCACCATCCATTTTTAATTTGCCAGTTCCATGTGGATTTTATTCCATTCAGCTATTTCTTCTATCTGCTCTGTGAGAAGGCACAGGATCCGCCTGTCTATTTGGCTGTCACCTTGTCTCCCCCTGGACAAACTTTTTAGGCACCCTTGGCTGGGGAGGGTGAAGTCTCAGTGTTTATGTGTTCATATCCTAGGCAACTGGTCCCTGGGCAATATGGGTATAGGGTCCCAAAAAGTATTTGAGGTCTCTCCAGGTGAAGGTAAGGCTGCACTTCTGATCACAGCCACTCTTCCCTTCAAGTTGCCGTGGTCTCTGTGGCAGAGACAGCTGTCCCAGGATAGATTTCAGTGGTAGTAAAGGCCAGAGGAGCCTAGTCTGCCAGTCCCTGACACACCTGTGGAACATGACTGTCCCTCATTTATAAACACACACTCCTCACACATCTACGCACTCTCCTTTCACTCTCTCACTCACTCACACTATCTTGCTGACTGCCATTCTGTTGGGTGCCATCTTGGATCTCCATAGGTAACTTGCTGTCTCTCTATGGCAGCCTTTAAGATTATTACGTGTTGTTGCTGTTTGACTACTTACTTATGATATGTCTTAGTATCAGTATTTTTGGATTGATCTTGTTTGGAACTATATGTGCTTCTTGGCCTTGTTTAGCTTTTTTCTTCCCAACCTCAGGGAAGTTTTCTGTAATTATTTCTCTTTAAACATGTTTTCTATTCCTTGTTCCAAATCCTCTCCTTCTTGAACGCCTAGTATGTGGATGTTCTGTGATGTTTTCTCTACACACACACACACACACACACACACACACACACACACACACACACACTAGAGGCCTGGTGAATGAAATGAAATTTGTCCACGGGTGTGCTGGAGATGTCCCTCAGCCCAGCCTGCACCCTCTCCAATCTGAGAGCCCTCGAGGGATGTTCTACCGGGATAGGGCCTAAAGAGGCTGTCAGACATCCTTCTCACAATCCAGTACTGTTGACTCCAAACTGCTCACCTGCCTGCCTCCCTAATTGCCCCTAACCTCTTCTGCCTGCCAGCCTGATCACCCCATAACCACTCCCCTGCCAGCCTAATTGATGTTTAACTGCTCTCCTGCCAGCGTGTTTGTCCCCCCAACTTCACTCCTCTGCTGACCTGGTCACCCCTAACTGCCTTCCCGTGATTGTGCCCAACTGCCCTCCCTTGCGGGCCTGTCCCCCCCCCCCCCCAGCGGGCAAAGCAGGGAGATCTGCGTCTGAAAAAAGTCCATGGCTGTTGGAGCTGTAAACGTGGAATAGGGCCTTCAGAGCTGGTGGCAGAGGGGATTCCTAGAAAGCAAACCATTTGGACTTGACTAAGAAGGGCAACCCAACAATTTTGGGAGGGTGCTGGCTGCTAAACCCAAGGGGGAAAGGGGTTTTGTGCAGACATACGAGGAAAACCTGAGTATGCCCATTAGCTTTTTTTCCTCTCCTAATCAGAGTTTCTGAGTGCTAAGCCAAGAACCTGGGATCACCTGGTGGGATATACCCTGGGAGACTGCAGGGGAAAGCTGTTTTTCTGGAGCCTGGGGATCAGAACAGGCAGTCACCATTAGAGAGGCAACTCTGGGAAAGCCCCTTCCCACAAATCAGTATTGAATACCACAGGGAGAGCAGGATTTTAGTTCAGGCTAGAGAGGACCAATAGATCCGGAGGTAAATCCAGAAACACTGCCACCCAGGGGATGAATCACAAACTGACTCCTGTGTAACACAAATTAAGGAATCAATTTTATTTCTACTACTAATTCATCTTTTTTTAAGAGCCATTTTATTTTCTCTTTATTCTACTTTGAGATTAGTATTCTACAGTCTATTTTCATCTACCCTTTAGTATATTTTTACCCCACCTCAACTTCACCTTTATGCCACCACGCTCTTACTAGCCTTTCCTTATTTAGTGTCTTGTTCCCCTTACACTTTCACTGCTTTAGATTTTCCTTATTCTTTCTTTTTACCACCTGTTAAAATTTCACCCCACTTATATATCTAATCTCCAACCACCTGCTCCAAGTCCATACACACCTCTCGCTTCTCTGACTTCAGTATCCTAAATTGTATTTCTTTCCGTCCTGTTGTTGTTTACTTGACTGTTGATTACATCAATATTCCATGCATGTTTGCGAGATTGGTTTGTTTATTCTTTTCTTTTTTTGTGTTTTTTTTTTTGGAATTGTTATTTGGTTTTGTTGTTGTTGTTTGCATTGTTTTTTTTTATAGAATTATGCTTCTGTGTTTGCTGACCTCCCTTGATATTAGTTGTTGTATGTAGTTTGTATCAATCTCCAGGTACTTGTTGCTGGCTTTTGTTGGGATTAATGGCTGTCCTATAGGAGTTTTCAACCCATATTTATAGTTTATTCCCCTTTTCTTTCTTTTTACTTCTTCCCCTTTTCCCAATTTCATTTTGGCATTTCTTTCTTTCCCTTCCTTCCTTCCTTCCTTCCTTCCTTCCTTCCTTCCTTCCTTCCTTCCTTCCTTCCTTCCTTTTGTGTGTGTGTGTGGTGAGTGTCTATGAGTGTGTGTTTTCTCTTACTCTCTTCTTTCTCACTTATCACCTAATTTCATCTTCTCTAGCAATCACCTTTAATTTGGAGGTACCAATATCGTGAATAATTTCCTGTCCGGTGCCTGGTGCATTGCACCTGGTTGTGTTGTATTTTGAGCCTTTAAATCAATGGAGGAGAGTGAGAACTACATAACCAGACACAGAGAGAAGAGAGACCATGGGGAGACAAAGAAACAGCCCGCCAATGAAAGAAAAACAAGCCTCACCAGAAAAAGAGGTAAACGAAATGGAAGCAAGCAACCTGTCAGAGACAGAATTCAGAGAAATGGTCATAAGGTGGCTGAAGAGAATGGAAGAAAAATTTGACAATATGAGTAAGAACCAAGAGGAATTGAAGAAGAACCAAGAAGAAATGAAGAAGAGCCAAGCAGAAATGAAGAAGAGCCAAGAATAAATGAAGAAGAAATGAAGAAGAGCCAAGAGGAAATGAAAACTGACATCGCTGAGGTAAACAACTCAATAGAAAGTACCAAGAGTAGACTAGAAGAAGCAGAGGACTGCATCAGTGAGCTAGAAGACAAGGTAGGAAAAAATACCCAAGTAAAGCAGCTTCTAGAAAAAAAATTAAAAAGCAGGAGGAGAGCCTAAGGGAACTGTGGGACAACATGAAACAAAACAACATCTGCATAATAGGGCTTCCAGAAGGACAGGAAACTGAGCAAGGAATAGAAAACCTGTTGGAAGAAATAATGACAGAAAACTTCCCTGATATAGGAAAGAAAAAACCCACACAAATCCAAGAAGCTCACAGAGCCCCAAGCAAAATAAATCCCAAAAGACCTATGCCAAGGCACATTATAATTAAATTGGCAAACACCAACGACAAAGTGAGAATCTTAAAAGCCGCCAGAGAGAGGCAGAAAGTCACCTACAAAGGAACTCCCATCAGATTAGCAAGAGATATCTCAACAGAAACTTATCAGGACAGAAGGGAATGGAATGAAATATACAAAGTCATTCAAAGGAAGGGACTGTATCCTAGAATACTGTACCCAGCAAGGTTATCAATCAAAATTGAAGGTCAAATCAGGAGCTTCACAGACAAAAAAGGACTCAGGGAATTCATTATCCTCAAACCAGCAATGCAAGAAATGCTAAAGGATCTGCTGTAAAAAGAAATAGGAAGCGAAGAAGGAACACAGGGGTAAAGAACAAAAATGGCCACAAATAAATACCTATACATAATAACTTTAAATATAAATGGTTTAAATATTCCAATCAAAAGGCATAGGGTAACGGACTGGATAAGAAAACACGACCCATATATCTGCTGTCTACAAGGAACCCATCTCTAAAAAGAAAAAAAAAAAGACGTACAGAGACTGAGGGTGAAAGGATGGAAAAATGTTCTTCATGTGAATGGAAATGGGAAAAAAAGCTGGCTTATACCCCACAAATTAGATCTCAAAGTGAAGGATGTAACAAGATATAAGAAGGCCATTTCATAATATTAAAGGGAGCAATCCAACAAGAAGTAACTCCATTAAACATATACACACCCAATACAGATGTACCCAAATACATAAAATAAAAACTCCTGGGAGTATATCAAGGGAGAGATGTAAAGCAATACAATCATAGCAGGAGACATTAATACCCCACTATCACCAGTGGACAAGTTCTCTAAACAAAAAATCAGTAAAGAAACATCATCCTCAAAGACTCACTAGACCAGGTGGAATTAATTGACATCTTAAGATCATTTCTCCCCAAAGCCACAGAATATACATTCCTTTAAATTGCCCATGGATCATTTTCAAAGATAGACCGTATGTTGGATCATAGGCAAAGTCTCTCCAATATCAGGAATATAGAAATCATATCAAGCATATTCTCAGATCACAGTAGCATAAAGCTGGAAATCAACTGCAATAAAAACAATCCAAAGAAATCAAACACATGGAGACTAAACAGCATGCTATTAATCAATGACTGGGTTACCAGAGAGATGAAGGAAGATATAGAAAATATCATAGTAACAAATGACAATGATAGCAGAACAATCCAAAATGTATGGGACACAACGAAAGCAGTTTTGAGAGGGAAGTTCAAAGCTGTACAAGCCTACTGCAAAAAAAAAAGAGAAGAAAAAACAGCAATAAATTATCTATCCCAACAACTCGAAGAGTTAGAAAGAGAGCAACAAGTAAAGCACAGTGTAAGCAGAAGGAAGGAAGGAGTAACATCAGAGGAGAGATAAACACCAAGAGACCAAACAAACAATACAGATCAACATAACCAAGAGCTTGTTCTATGAAGGGATAAACAAGATTGATGAACCTCTAGATAGAATGACCAAGAAGCAAAGAGAGAGGACTCTAATAAATAAAATCAGAAGTGAAAGAGGCGAAATAAGAACCGACCCCATTGAAATACAAAGGATTTTAAAAGATAATATGAACAACTGTAACAAACTGGAAAACCTCGAGGAAATGGATATAGTCCTAGAAAAATATAACCTCCCGAAACTCAATCAGGAAGAATCTAAACAGCTCAATAGACCAAGAACTATGGAAGAAATTGAAGTAGTCATCAAAAAGCTTCCAGCAAACAAAAGCCCAGGGCGAGATAGCTTCACAGGGGAGTTTTAGCAAATATCCAAGGAAGAACTAAAACCTACTCTCCTCAGACTATTTCAGAAAATTCAAGAGGAGGAAACACTTCCAAGTCCCTTCTATGAAGCCAGCATCACCCTAATATGAAAAACCAATAAAGACAACACAATAAAAGAGAATTACAGGCCAATATCCTTCATGAATATAGATGCCAAAATCCTCGATAAAATTATAGCAAATCAGATCCAGCAGTACATCAGAAAGATCATACACCTGACCAAGTAGGATTTATCCCAGCAATGCAAGGATGGTACAATATCCACGAATTAGTAATTGTGATATATCACATATACAAATTGAGAGATAAAAATCTCATAGTCATATCAATTAATGCAGAAAAAGCATTTGACAAAATCCAACACCCCTTCTTGATAAAAACACTCAACAAGGTGGGAATAGAAGGATCATACCTGAACACAATAAAAGCCATATATGATAAACCCTCTGCAAACATCAGACTCAGTGGGCAAAAACTACAACCATTTCTCCTAAGAACAGGAACAAGACAGGGATGCCCGCTCTCACCACTCCTGTTTGACATAGTACTGGAGGTATTAGCCATTGCAATCAGACAAGAAGAAGAAATAAAGGGTATCCAAATAGGAAAAAAAGAATTAAAGCTATCCTTATTTGCAGATGACATGATATTGTACATAAAAAACCCGAAAGACTCCATGATAAACTAATAGACTTAATAAATGAGTTCAGCAATGTAGCAGGATACAAAATTAACACCAAGATATCTATGGCATTTCTGTACACCAATAGTGAATTTACAGAAAGAGAGAGTAAAAAAGCAATCCCCTTTACCATTAAGATACCTAGGAATAAGCTTAACTAAGGAGGTAAAAGACCTATTCCCGGAAAACTACAGGACACTAAAAAAAAAAGAGATAGAGGAAGATGTAAACAGGTGAAAGAACATACCATGTTGATGGATTGGGAGAATCACCATCATTAAAATGTCCATACTACAAAAGAAATCTATAAATTTAATGCACTCCCCATTAAAACCCAATAGCATATTTCAGATTCCTAAAAAGAACTCTCCAAAAATTACTCTGGAATAAAAGAAGACTCCGAATAGCCATAGTAATCCTGAGAAAGAAGCACAAAGTCAGTGGGATTTCAATACCAGATTTCAAGCTGTATTACAAAGCTACTGTTCTCAAAACAGCCTGGTACTGGCACAAGAACAGACATATAGACCAATGGAATAGAAAAAAAATCCAGATATCAACTTAAACCACTATGCTCAATTACTATTTGACAATGGCAAGAACATAAAATGGAGTCAAGACAGTCTGTTTAAAAAATTGTGTTGGGAAAATTGGACAGATACATGCAAAAAAAATGAAACTAGACCACCAACTTACACCGTACATAAAAATAAACTCAAAATTGATACAGGAGTTAAACATAAGCCGGGAAAACATAAAAATATTAAAGGAATCCACAGGAAAGAAAATCTCAGACATAATGCCCAAAGAACTTCTTCACTGATACCACTCCTAGGGCAATGGAAGCTAAAGAGAAAATAAACGGGACCACATCAAATTAAAATCTTTTGCACAGCTAACGAAACCTTCAACAAAACAACAAGAAAAAACCACTGAATGGGAGAACATATTTGCAGATGTTATCAGTGATAAAGTTTTAATCTCAATCATCTACAGGCAACTCATACAACTTAATAAAAGGAGGACAAATGATCCAATAAAAAAAAATGGGCAACAGACCTAAATAGAATCTTCTGGAAAGAAGACAAAGGGAAGGCCCAGAGACATATGAAAACCTGCTCAAAGTCACTAATTATTTGAGAGATGCAAATCAAAATGACAATGGGTACCATCTCACACAGGTTAGAATGGCTTTCATCAACAAATCAACAAAAGACAAGTGCTGGAGAGGATTCTGAGAAAAAGAAACTCTTGTGCACTGCTGGTGGGATTGTATACTGGTGCAGCCACTGTGGAGAACAGTATGGAGTTTCCTCAAAAAACTAAAAATGGAGCTCCCATTTGACTCAGTGATCCCACTTCTAGGAATATATCCCAAGTAACTAGAAAGGCGAATTAAAAAGGATATACGCACCCCTATGTTCATAGCAGCACAATTTACCATAGCTAAGAATTGGAAATTGCCTATGTGCCTATCACCAGATGCGTGGGTTAAAATACTGTGGTACATCTACACATTGGAATACTGTGCTGCAGTAAAACGGAAGGAGCTCCTACCATTAGCAACAACATGGATGGAGCTGGGGAGCGTTATGCTAAATGAAATTAGCCAGGCAGAGAAAGATAAACATCACATGATCTCACTCATTTGTGGAATATAATGAACGCCATAGATTGATGACCAAGAATTGATCCAGAGACTGAAAAAATTCCATCCGAATGTCAAGCCTCGGGGTAAGTGGGGAGTAATGGGGAAAGTCAATATATTTAACCTCTTGCACTAAGTTAAGTAATTTGTGTTTTTACATCCCTGACAGAGTTTATATAAATTTATTAAAAAATTGGCAGCTAGTTTGAGATTGAATTGACATGGCTTAGACCTTGTCATCTCCTATGGACACCAGTCCTTAGGCTAGGCCACCTTAACCTCCTGTGACACCATAATACCCTTACATGATATTATTTTACAATGTAATTATAATTTTTGATATGTGACAACAGCATATTGTACAATTATCCCAAAGAAACTTATAAACTAATTCTGTGAATGTTTGGCAGCATTTTAAAAAAGGATAGGAAATGAATTAATCCCTTTCAGAAGAAATTAATGCACTAGGAAGACACTCAAGCATTCTATATTGGCCCATCTTGCCCTTTTTGACAAGAGGGACCCGCTTATCACAATCCAAGTGCACACAGCTATTGCCTGAGCTTTCAGTTCAAGCTGTGGTTGAAGCCTCTGGGTGGATGGCACCATGGATCTGTCTCTCACCCAATGATGTGAGCTGGGCCCTCCTTGGAGAAGAAACTTGAGTCCCCCGAGATATGTGATCAATAACAGGACTGTGACAGCAGGGTCAGGGGATCCCAAGGCAGGTGCTTGACATATAGGCCACAGGGGCATAGACTACCAAGGAGAAAGAACTGAACATCACATCACCTGCTTGGCCCTGGAGTATGGCTGGTTAGCCAGAGACCAGTAAGATTCTTCAGGGAATGAACAACCTAAGATAGGCACAGTCCCAGAGGTGCCAACAGGAGAGAACTAAAAGGTCAACAGAGGTGGGGCACAGACCCTCACCCCCATAACATAGCAGGGGCCTGAACTCTCACCCCTTCTGAGGGAGGTCTCCTGCCCCCATGGCTGTTTCACCTCCCATGCACAGCTCATATCGGGACCTAGGTTACAGAGACTTGGCCAGCAACAGCTGCCCTATATCTAAATTTAGTCTAGTACCAGGAATGCTCAGGGCCTACTCAAGAATGCAAATAATCCTTCCCACTATATTTACATGGTAAAGTAAGATTTTTGCTTGGGTGTTAAATTTGACAGTACAATAGTAATCAAGTTTTCAGATTAATTTAAATTGGCCAGATGAAATAAGTGAATAGTCACAAAAATTTAAGTGTACTGAAGAAAAAGCTGTTCCTAAAACATTAACTAAAATTTCTATTAATAGTTCATCTCTTCGTAAAATTTCCTAACATCCAAAGAACCTAAAGCAGTCATATTTGTGTGCAAAAATTAAAATTTAAAGTTACCAAGACTGTCATATAAAATTTCCAAAAGCCCCCATTAATCAATAAAAGGGGGGAATAATGGGATAATATCATGTAAGGAAAAACATCCTCTAAGTAAATTACATCTAGAAAATTCTTACTCCAGAAAAGTAACTTCCATTTGTAATGCCAACAGCAGGACACCCATGAAAAACACACATGGTGTCAAAATAAGCCAAAGGGAAATCATTTGGGCAAAAATAAAAGGAATCCCAAGTCTAATTTTCAGAAAGGATCCCTTTATTAACTTTTGGTCGAGAATATGTTTGTATATTTTCAGAAAACAACTCCAAGTCCATATGGATTCCTGCAACAATGAGATACTGACAGGTCTGTTCCAACCCTGAAGACAGTCCAGAGATGGAAGACAATGATGACACCTTGCCATGCTAGCAGTCAGCAGCTGTGAATTGCTGCAGGTGGCCCAGGACCAAACCATAGAGGGTGGAACCTGCATTGCCACCATATCTCCACCATCCACATACCATTGCTGAGATGTACACATAAGGAACTATTTGACATTGAAACTGAGACTCAGAACAGTTGAACATTGAAACTGAGACTTAAACATTTTTTTGTTCTTATACATTTATTTCCAGTATGCAGATGCAAGATATTTTTAAAGAAAAGAAACAGGGGGAAAAGATTGATATAGAGGCAAAGAAGCATTGAACAGACTGTCAAACTACAGGGGGAAGGCTGGGTAGTGTGGGGGGCGGGAGCTGTAAGAGATCAATTGAAGGACTTGTTTGCATGCATATAAGCATAACCAATGCATACAAGACACTGGGGCGGTGGAGTAGGTGAGGACATGTGCTGGGGGGTAGGGGAGGTTGTGGGGAGGACAATGGGAGGGGGGTGAAAGGAAAACATATGTACTACTATTTGTAATACTTTAAAGAAAATAAATAAATAAATAAATAAATAAATAAATAAATAAATAAATAAAATGATGGCTGCCCCCATGTGGACACAAGATGGCAGACACAAGATAGCCACAACAAATGGTCTGCAGGGGAGGGCAGTTTTGGGAAATTAGGGAGGATCAAGTCTACAGGGGTGGGCAGTTATGGAATATCAGGCAAGCAGAGAGGGCAGTTAGGGGTGATCGTCCAGCAGAACAGGGCAGCTATAGGAGACCAGGTCAGCAAGGGAGGGCAGTTGGAGGGTGCAAGGCCTGCAGGAAAAGACAGTTGTGGGGGACCCAGGCTTGCAGGTGAGGGCAGTCGGGAGGGACCAGGCCAGCTGGTGTGGGCAGTTGGGGTGGGACATGGCCTTCACAAGAGGGCAGTTGGGGAGGGGGGTCAAGGCCTACAAGAAAGGACAGTTGGGGGGAACCAGAACTTCAGGCGAGGTCAGTTGGGGGGAGGCAAAGGCTTGCAGGGGAGGGTAGTTGGGAAGGCAAGCTTGCAGGGGAGGACATTTGGGGGGGGGTGACCCAGGCCTTCAGGGAGGGCAGTTGGGGGGGACACAGGCCACCAGGGCAGGGCAGTTGGGGAAGACCAGGCCTGCAGCGGAGGGCTGTTGGGGAAGGACCAGGCCTGTAATGGAGGGCCGTTAGCGGGGGACCAAACCAGAAGGGATGGGCAGTTGTAGGCAATCAGGTAAGCAGGGTGGTCAGTTAGAGGTGACTGGGTTGGCAGAGGAGGTCAGCTGGGTGTGACCAAGTCAGCAGGGAAGGGCAGTTGGGGGGAACCAGAACTGCATGGGATGGCAGTTGGGGGTTGGGGGACAAGGCCAGTAGTGGCGAGCAGTTGGGTGGGACCAGGCCTGCAGGGATGGGCGTTGGGAATGGCAAGGCTTGCAGAGGAGGACAGTTGGGGGGGGGGGACCAGGCCAGCAAGTGAGGGCAGTTGCTAAGGGGCAGGCCTGCAGGTGAGGGCAGTGGGCAGCTGGGTGGGGAAAAGGCCTGCAGGGGAGGATAGTTTTGGGGGACCCATGCCTGCAAGGAAGGGCAGATGGGGAGGACCAGGCCAGTAGGTGTGGGCAGTTGGGGTTGGCAAAGCCTCCATGAAAGAACAGTTTGGGGGACGATGCAGGCCTGTCAGAGAGGGCAGTTGAGGGAACCCAGGCCTGCTAGAAAGGGCAGTTGGAGGGGACCAGGCCAGCAGGGCAAGGCATATGAGGGGGTGGCCTGCAGGTGAGAGCAGTTGGGGGGCGGGGGACCAGGTCAGCAGGGGTGGGTAGTTGGGTGGGGATTAGGACTGCAGGGGAGGACAGTTGGGGTATTCTCAGGCTTGCAGGGGAGAGTAGTTGGTGGGGACCAAACCTGCAGGCGAAGGCAGTTGGAGGAGACCAGGCTTGCAGTGGAAGACAGTTTTGGGGGACCAGGCAGGCAGGGGAGGGCAGTTGGGGGGACCAAGCCTGCAGGGGAGGGTAGTTGGGAGGGCAAGCTTGCAGGGGAGACATTTGGGGGAGGGGACCCAGGCCTCCAGGGAGGGCAGTTTGAAGGGACACAGGCCACCAGAGCAGGGCAGTTGGGGGTGACAATGCCTTCAGAGGAGGACAGTTGGGTGGGATCCAGGTGTGCAGGGAAGGGCATGTAGGGGCACCTGGCTGGCAGGGAAGGGCGGTTGGCTGGAACCCAGGCCTGCAGGAGATGGCAGTTTGGGGAACCCAGGCCTGCATGGCAGGGCAGTTGGAGGGGATCAGGCCTGCAGGCGAGGGCAGTTGGGTGAAACCAGGTCTGCAGTGGAGGGCAGTTGACGGGGACCAAGCCAGGAGGGGAGGGCAGTTGTGGGCAATCAGGGAAGCAGGAAGGGCACTTAGGGGTGACAGAGCTGGCAGAGGAGGGCAGTTGGTGGTGACTAGGTCAGCAGGGGATGGTAGTTTTGGTGAATCAGGCCTGCAAGGGAGAGCAGTTGGGGGGGACAAGGTCTGCAGGGGAGGGCAGTTGGGGTGGGGGGACTAACCCAGCAGGGGAGGGCAGTTGTGGGCAGCCAGGCAAGCAGTGAGGGAAGTTAGGGCTGTCCCACTGGCAGAAGAGGGCAGTTGGGAGGACCTGCTCAGTATGGGCAGTTGTTGGTGGGTGGGGGGGGTAAGGACTGCAGGGGAAGGCAGCTGGGGTTGGGGGACAATGCCAGCAGGAGAGAGCAGTTCAGGGGAACCAGGTCCTCAAGGGATGGCAGTTGAGGGGGGAAGGCCTGCAGGGGAGGACAGTTAGGGGGGAACCAAGTCTGGGTGCGAAGCCTGCAGGGTAGGATAGTTGGGGGGGCAGGTTAGCAGGGGAGGGCATTTCGGGGGACAGGTCAACAAGGGAGGGCGGTTGGGTTAGGGGGAGCGGTCTGCAGGGGAGAATAGTTGTGGGGGACCATGCCTCTAGAGGTGGGCAGTTGGTGGGAGACAATGCCTGAAGGGGAGAAGAGTTTGGGGGGACCCAGGCCTGCAGAGGACAGCAGTTGGTGGGGACCAGGCCTGCAAGGGAGGGTAGTTGGGGGACACTAGCCAGAAGGGGAGGCCAGCAAAAAGGGATCAAGCCTGCAGGGGAGGGCAGTTGTGGGCAATCAGGCAAGCTGGGAGAGCACTTAGGGGTGACCAAGCTGGCAGAGGAGGGCAGTTTTGGTGGATCAGGCCTGCAAGGGAGGGCAGTTGGGGGGAAGGCAAGGTCTGCAAGGGAGAGCAGTTGTGGGGGGACCTGGCCTGCAGGGAAGGGCAGTTGGGGGGTACTAACCCAGCAGGGGAGGGCAGTTGTGAGCAGTCAGGCAAGCAGTGAGGGAAGTTAGGGGTGTCTCAGCTGGCAGAAGAGGGCAGTTGGGAGAACCAGCTCAGCAGGGAAAGGCAGTTGTTGTTGGTGTTGGTGGAGGAACCAGGACTGCAGGGGAAGGCAGTTGGGGGAGGGGGACAAGGCCAGCAGGGGAGAGCAGTTCAGGGGGACCAGGTCTTCAGGGGATGGCAGTTGGAGGTGCAAGGCCTTCAGGTTAGGGCATTTTTTTGTGGGGGAACAGGCCTGCAGTAGTGGGCAGGTGGGGGTCAGAGGCCTGCAAGGGAGGGCAGTTGGGGGATACCAGGCCTGCAGGGGTGTAGTTTGGGTTGACTAGGCCAGCAAGTGGGAGGGAGTGGGTGGGGGGCAAGGCCTGCAGGAAAAGACAGTTGTGGGAGACACAGACCTATAGGGATGAGCAGTTGGAGGGGACCATGCCAGCAGGTGAGGGCAATTGCGAGGGGGCAGGCCTGCAGGTGAGGGCAGTGGGGAAGAACGAGGCCACCAGGGTTGGGCAGTTGGGTGGGGACAAGACCTGTAGGGGAGGATAGTTTTGGAGGACCCATGCCTGCAGGGGAAGGCAGTTAGGGAGGACCAGCCCAGTAGGTGTGGGCAGTTGGGATTGGCAAGGCCTCCATGAAAGGACAGTTTGGGGGGGATGCAGGCCTGTCGGGGAGGGCAGTTGTGGGAGATCAGGATAGCAAGGAGGGCAATTAGGGATGACCTTGCCAGCAGGGGAGAGCAGTCGGCTGAGACTAGGCCAGCAGGGGAGGCCAGCTGAGGGGCACCAAGCCTGCAGGGAGGGAAGTTGCGGCGGGGGGCGGGGGCGAGAGCAGGTCTGCAGTGGTGGGCAGTTGAGTGGGAAAACAGGCCCACAGGAGAGAGCTATTGGGGGAAACCAGGCCTTTAGGGGAGGGTAGTTGTGGGTGGCAATCTTGCAGGGGAGAAGACTTGGGGGGCACCGAGGCCTGCAGGGGAGGGCAGTAGGGGGGGACCCAGGCCTGAAGGTGAGGTCAGTTGCGGGGAACCAGGTGATCAGGGGAGGGCATTTGGGGGCAATCAGGTAAGCAGACAGGGCAGTTAGGGGTGACCAGGCTGGCATAGGAGGGCATTTGGGAGAGACCAGGCTTGCAGGGGATGACACTTTAGGGGACCCAGGCCTGCAGGAGAGGGCAGTTAGGGGGGTCAGGCTTTCAGGGTAGGGCACTTGAGGGTGACGAGGCCAGCAGAGGAAGGCAGATGCGGGGGGACCAGGCCATCAGGGGATGGCAGTTGCGGGGGGAACCAAGCCTGCAGGGGAGGGCAGTTGTGGGCAATCAGTCAAGCAGGGAAGGCAGTTAGACGTGATCGGTCTGGCAGAGGAGGGCAGTTGGGGAGACTAGGTCAGTAAGGGAGGAGATTGGGGGGATCAGGTAAGCAGGGCAGGGCAGTTTGGGGGTGACAAAGCCTGCAGGGAAGGGTAGTAGGGGGTGACAATGCCTTCAGGGGAGGACAGTTGGGTGGGATCCATGCCTGCAAGGAAGGGCATGTAGGGGCACCTGGCTGGCAGGGGAGGGTGGTTGGCTGGGACCCAGGCCGGCAGGGGATGGCAGTTGGTGGGGACCAGGACTGCATTGGAGGGCAGTTGTAGGGAATCAGGCCTGTAGTGGTGGTCAGTTGGAGGGGACTAGGCCTGTACCGGAGGGCAGTTGCGGGGCACCAGACCTGCAGGGGATGGTAGTTGGGGTGGCCAGGTCATCAGGGGAGGGCAGTTTCGGGGGGACACGTCTGCAGGGTAGCACAATTGGGAGGGGACCGGCCTGCAGGGGAGAATAGTTGTGGGAAACCAGTCCTGTAGGGTCAGACAGTGGCGGGGAGACAAGGCCTGAATGGGAGGAGAGTTCGGGGGGACCCAAGCCTGCAGGGGAGGGCAGTTGGGAGAACCAGGTCTGCAGGGGAGGGCAGTTGTGCAGTGACCAGGCTTGCAGGGCAGGTAAGTTTGGAGGGACGAGGCCAGCCATGGAGGGCAGTTGTAGGCAATCAGGCAAGCAGGGAGGGCAGTTGGGGGAGGCCTGGTCATCAGGGGAGGGTAGTTGGTGGGAACCTGGACTGTAGGGGAGGGCAGTTGGGGGAGACCATGCATGCAGGGCAGGGTAGTTGTGTGTGATCAGGGAAGCAAGGAGGGCAGTTAGGGGTGACCTGGATGGCAGAGGAGGGCAGTTTGGGGAGACCAAGTCAGCAGGGGAGGGCAGTTAGTGGAGACCAGGATTCCAGGGGAGGGCTATTGGGGGCTGCCAGGCCTGCAGGGGAGAACAGTTGTGGGGGAACAGGCCTATAGGGGAGGGTGGTTGTGGGTGGGCAAGGCCTGCAGTGCAGAGCAGTTGGAGCCAACTAGGCCTGTAGGGGAGGGCATTTGGGGGGGGTGTCTGGCCTGCATGAGACGGCAGTTGTCGGGGGGGGGGGGAAGGCCTGCAGGGGAGTATAGTTGGGAGGGACCCAGGCCTGCAGGGTGGGCAGTTGGGGTGGATCAGGCCTGCAGGGGAGGGAAGTTCCGAGGGACCAGGCGTTCAGGGGAAAGCAGTTGTGGGGGGAGGGGACCAGGCTTACACGGGAGGGCAGTTGGGGGGGACAAAGCCAGCAGGGGAGGGCAGTTGTGGGCAATTAGGTAAGCAGGGCTGGCTGTTAGGGGTGACTGGGCTGGCAGAGGAGGGCAGTTGGGGGAGACCAGGTCAGCAGGGGAGGGTAGTTGTGGGGGACCAGGCCTGCAGAGAAGGGCGGTTGTGGGGGGACAAGGCCTGCAGGAGAGTATAGTTGGGAGTGACCCAGGCTTGCAGGGGAGGGCATTTGGGGGGGACCCAGGCCTGCCAGGGAGGGCAGTTGTGGGGGACAAATCAAGATGGGGAGGGCAGTTGTGGGCAGTCAGGCAAGCAGGGAGGACAGTTAGGGATGACTGCGTTGGCAGAGGAGGGCAGTTGGGGGAGACCAGGTCAGCAGGGGAGGGCAGTTGGGAAGAACCAAGACAGCAGGGGAAGGCAGTTGTGGGGAACCAGGCCAGCAGTGGAGTGCAGTTGTGGGCAATCTGGCAAGCAGGGAGTGCCATTAAGGGTGACTGGGCTAGCAGAGGAGGGCAGTTGGGGGAGACCAGGTCAGCAGTGGAGTGTGGTAGGGAGGGACCAGGATTGCATTGGAGGGCAGTTGTGGGGGGCAGGCCTACAAGGGAGAGCAGTTTGGGGGAACTAGGCCTGTAGGGCAGGGCCTTTTGTTGAGGTACTAGGCCTGTAGGTGAGGGCAGTAGGGGGAACCAGGCGTGGAGGGCAGGCAGTTGTGGGCAATCAGGCAAACATGTAGGGCAGTCAGGGGAGACTAGGTCAGCAGGGGATGACAGTTGGGGGACACCAGGTCAGCAGGGCAGTGCCATTGGGGGGGGGGGACCAGGACTGCAAGGGACGGCAGTTGGGGTGTGACTGGGCCTGCAGGGCAGGACAGTTGGGGGTGACAATGCCTTAAGTGAAGGGCAGTTGGGTGGGACCCAAGCCTGCAGGGGAGGGCAGTTGGGGGCACCAGGCCTGCAGGGGAGGGCTGTTGAGGGGGACCAAGCCAGCAGGGGAGGGCAATTGTGGGCAATTAGGCAAGAAGGGAGGGCAGTTAGGAATGACTGGGCTTGCAGAGAAGAGCAGTTGGGGAAACCAGGTCAGCAGGGGAGGGCTGTTGGGTGGACCCTGACTGCAGGGGATGGCAGTTGGTGGGGCCAGGCCTGCAGGAGAAAGCAGTTGGCGGGGACCAGTCCTGGGAGGGTGGGCATTTGGGGGGGGGGGAAGGCCTTCAGTGGAGGACATTTTGGGGGGACTCAGGTCTGCAGGGGAGGGCAGTTGGGGGGACCCAGGCCTTCAGGAGAGGCCAATGAGATCAGGCCTAAAAGGGCGGTTTGACATCCCTCAAGGGGTTCCTGATTGGAGAGCATCCAGGCTGGGTGAGGGACATGCCCCCCCCCCAAGAATTTTGTGCACCGGTCCTCTAGTCCTATCTAATAAAAGAGTAATATGCAAATTTGATCATACCTTTGCTACACCCACAAGCCATGCCCACAGCCACGCTCACCAGCCAATCAGGAGCACATTATGCAAATAAACCCCAACCAAGATGGCTGCCACCACTGAGAGCAGGAGGAAGGCTTGGGTTTCCCGGGCAACAGAAGAAGCCAAGCTTTCCACCTGCCTTCCCGGCCTAGGCCTCCACTCAGTGCTACAAAGGTTCAATTATAAAAGATACAGAAATGGTGGCAGCCACTGAGCTGGAGAGAACAGAGACTTGGGATTCCCTGGCAATGGAGGAAGCCAAGCTTTCTGCCTGCCATTGCTGGCCTAGGCCTCCACTCTAGGCTACAAAGTTTCAAACAGACATGGTTGCCACCATGGAGTGAGCAGAAGGCTTGGCTCTGCTCCAGGCTACAAAGTTTCAATTGTAGACATAAATTAATCCCAGATCCCAGGGCCTCCACTTGGGTCACTGGGGAGCATGGCTAGCCTGAAAACCTCTACAGGCCCCTCACCCAGGTTGCCCCTCACCCCAAGGGAACCCCCACCCTGATCTGGGACACTCTTCAGGGCAAACCAGCTGGCCCCCACCCATGCACCTGGCCTCTATCCTATCTAATAAAAGAGTAACTTGAAGATTGATCATCACTCCAACACACAAGAGGACTTCCCCCATGTCGACACAAGACGGCCAGCAGGGGAGGGCAGTTGGGAGGGACCAGGCCTGCAAGGGAGGGCAGTTGGAGGTGATCAAGCCTGTAGGGGAGGGCAGTTAGGGGTGATCAGGCCTGCAGAGGAGGGAAGTTGGGGGCAAACTGATTGGCAGGGGAGCAGTTAGACATCAATTAGGCTGTCAGGGTAGTGGTTAGCAGGTGATCAGGCTGGCAGGCAGAAGTGGTTAGGGGCAATCAGGGAGGCAGGCAGGTGAGCAGTTTGGAGTTAGCAGTCCTGGATTGTGAGAAGAATGTCTGATTGTCCATTTAGGGCCGATTCTACCAGGACATCCCTTGAGGGGTCCCAGATTGGAGAGGGTGCAGGCTGGGCTAAGGGACATCCCCTGCCCCCCCTGTGTGCATGAATTTCATGCACCAGGCCTCTAGTATTGTTATAATTGTTCTATTTTATATTTAATTATTATCATTAATCTCTTATTTGTCTAATTTTTTTGCATTTTGTATTTTTCAATTACAGTTTACTCTCAATGTTATTTTGTACTGTTAGACAATGCAGCATAATGGTTAGACAATCATATTCTTTACAAAATTGTCCCCATTATACTTCCAGTACTCAACAGGCACTATATATAGCTATTGTAATATTACTGACTATATTTCCTATGCTGTGCTTTATATCCTTATGACTATTCTGTAACTATCAATTTGAGAGTCAAGTATCTTCTTCAGGCACCAATGATTCTACCTTAAGTGTTTAAATTTACTTAAAACTTTTTTTTTCTTTCCAAAAATTGAATTGTCTGTGTAAAATTACCAAAAATATTTTTGAGACTTTTTTTAGTTCCACACTCAGCAACATCCAATTATACAGTACAGTCTTATCCACTATAGTTAACGTGCTTTACATTAGATTCTCAATCTTTTTTATACTATAGATGAATTTTACCAATCTCTCCCGATTTTCCCTACTTGCTAACCCTTTATCCACCCATTATTCTACTCAGTTTCTGTGTTTTACTTTTTTAAAGATTCAACATAGGCGTTTCCGGCCATTCATACTCGGATCCGGTGACCCACGGTTGTTGGGTTTTGTGCACTCTCGGACAGAAATCTTCATGAGGATGAAGCTCGTGAGATTTTTGATGAAATTGAGTCACGAAACTGTGACCATCAAACTGAAGAATGGAACACAGGTCCATGGAACAATCACAGGTGTAGATGTCAGCATGAATACTCATCTTAAAGCTGTGAAAATGACCCTGAAGAACCGAGAACCTGTACAGCTGGAAACACTGAGTATTCGTGGAAATAACATTCAATATTTTATTCTGCCAGACAGCTTACCTTTGGATACACTACTTACGGATGTTGAACCAAAGGTGAAATCTAAGAAAAGAGAAGCTGTTGCAGGAAGAGGCCAAGGAAGAGGAAGAGGAGAGGACGTGGTCGGGGCAGAGGAAGAGGGGGTCCTAGGCAACAATGTCTCTCAAGATTACTGTTTCAAAGTGATAGGCGATTTGGGATATTTTTTGTACAGGTTTTGTTTGTTTATGTCAGTTTTTAATAAACATAAATGTAGGCCAGCTGTCTATTGACTATCACATTTAGTTTTAATAGTTCGTATATGTTTATGACACAATACAGTGAGAGCTGAGCATTATTACATGGCAGTTTCAGAATTCCATTCATAGATCAGGCTTTTAATTTTTTTAACTAAAATATTTCTTTTATAAATACATATAGAATATACATACATCTTTTTACTTCACATGCATTGAATATATATTTTGTTTGTGTTGCTTTGACTCAATTCTATGAAACCTACCTACAGGTGAAAATGGTTTGTTTGTTATTTCAGAATCTGAAGTCCTGTGAAATGGGCTGTAAAATTGATTCTCCTTTTCTGAGTTTTACTCCAGGGAAACTTAGGTACTTAGTAAAAGGTGATAGTCACCTTCTAATTTAGGACTCATTGGTTTTGTTGTGATAATGTTTTTTGGTATTTGTTTTATTTTTTCAGTAGTCTCTCAATAGAATATAATTTTGCATTCTCCTGACTTGAAACTTCAGTTAACATTCACTAGGTTATTGGTTGTAAGCAGTGTTGAAATGTGTTATTGTGGAGTATACCTGACAGTGACCCCTTTATCAAGAAATTTTACAAGGAGTCCTTTAAGAACAAAAGGAAAACTATCTATTTTATGACAACACTGGATTCTTTCCAGTAGTTAAGGACTTTTAAAAATTGTTTTAATTGGCTAAGTTTAGAAAAAAATACTTCTCAATATATACAGTTCCTTGTAAATCTTACTACCATTTGTTTACATGCTAAGAGAAGAAAATTAATTTTGAAGATGAGGGGATTACGTCTATATTTTCATTTAAGCTTGAGTGTTTTTTTAATAAAAAATTGTAGACTATCTAAAAAGTTTTTGTAAGCTGAGAGCAAGAGTATTTGTGTGTGGTATATGTGTATCTCAATCTTGTCTACCCAATGATCTGTTGGCATTCCAATTATTTGAACCTAAGCAGACCGCAAGGAAACCCAATGATGCAGCAAGGTGAAGAGGATATTCAAAGGGAGCAAACAGAAAACACCTAGCACAAGTGAACTAACATAAGTTGATTCTTGTCCTCAGACCTTATAGGCTAAAAGGGAAGCAAAATTAAACATTGATATATAACTGGAAATTGTGGCAACTCTATCTGATAAAGAATACTTCTTATTGTCTATTTTAAAATCAGTATGTATTGGCTTCTCATTTTTATTTTAGGTCATGCCAGTGTAACCTCAAAGTTATTGACCTGTTTTTTGTGTGTTTGCTTTAATATCTAGATGTTTGCATTATGAAACCAGTCTAGTAACATAGTTTAAATGTAAGTAAACCATAGTGGTTACTAGGTTGAGTTTAATCCACTCGAAGTCATTATTTCATTTTTATGTATGAGAAAAAAGCTGTTGGAACTGCTGTTGTTAGCTAGAAAGGAAGCGCTGCAGTATGAGTAGAAAACAGACCAAGTTTTAATATGCTTCTCTTGCTCTACTTCCGCCTCCCCCCAAAATATAGAAAGATCTTAGTGCTGTTGCATTTTGTATATATCAATACCTTTTAAAGCAAGATTAATGAAATTTGGGTTTTTGGGATTTATTTTAAGAATTGCATTTAGGTAGAAAATTGTAAGTAGAAAAATAGAATATCAAATTTCACAGTGTAAAAAAAGATTCAACATATAAGTTATTTGCAATATTTGTTATTCTCTGTCTTATTTTATTTAACGTAATATCCTCAAAGTTCTTTCATGTAGTAGCAAATGAGAGAATTTCTTTCTTTCTCATGGCTGAATAATATTCTATTATACATTTTACCTCACCTCCTTTTATCCATTTATTTGGTGGACACTTAGGCTGTTTCCATATCTTGGCTATTGTAAATAATGATACGATAAATATGGTACTGTAGATATTTCTTCAGTATACTGCTTTCATTCCATTTGGTTAAATACCCAGAAGTGGGAATACTGGATCATACCATAGTTAAATTTTTAAGTTTTGATGAACCTCCATACTGTTTTCCATAGGGACTGCACCAAGTTACATTCTTATCAAAAGTGAACAAGGGTTCTCTTTTCTCCACATTGTTGCCAATACATGTTATCTTTTTTCTTTTTAAAAAATTTTTATTAAATTTATTGGAGTGACATTGGTTAATAAAACTATATCAATTTCAAATGTACAATTCTATAATTCATCATCTATATATTGCATTGTGTATTCACCATCCAAAGTCAAGATGACTTCTGTCACAATATATTTGGCCCCTTTTGCTTTACCTTAAGCAGTTACTTTGTTATGATAAACTACTAATTACTAACTCTTGTCTTCTTGATGAGAGCTATTCTAATAGATGATATCTCATTATAGTTTGATTTATATTCCCTTGATGATCAGTGTTATTGAGCATGTATTTATGTACCTGTTTTCAATTGTATGTCTTATTTGTAAAATTATCTATTTAGGTTCTCTGTTCATTCTTAAATCAAATTGCTTGTTTGTTTTGTTAGTGAGTTATATGCATATTAAAATATATTTGGATATTAAGCCCTTATGAGATATATGATTTACAAATATGTTCTCCCATTCTGTGGATCTTTTCATTTTATTTATGATTTTCATTACAATAAAAATGCTTTTTAGCCCTGGCCTGTGTGGCTCAGGTGGTTGAGCATTGACCTATGCACCAAGATTTTGCTGGATCAATTCCCAGTCAGGGCACATACCCATGTTGTTGGCTCGATCCCCAGTAGGGGACATGCAGGAGGGTTTTAAAAAAGCTTTTCAGGAGGAACCAAGATGGCGGCATAGGTAAACACCTATTTTGCTGCCACACACACAATTCCAAAACTACAACTTAACAACAAAACAAACATCATCCAGAATCACCGGAAAGCTGGCCGAGTAAAAATTCCACAAATAAAAGTAAAGATAAGACACTGGGACTCAGAGGAGTGGCAGAGGGCAGCCTTGAAGATACGCGTGGAGAGAGGTTCGGAGCCATGTGCACGTGAGCGGTAAAGGACGGGCGGCAGCAAACCCAGCTGGTTTTCTCCAACAGGGAGGACAGTGGTGTCACACTACACTGATTCCCCAGTTCCAGGCGAGGTCCGAGGTCTGGGGAAGGCATGCTAAAAGCCGTTGCGGCAGAGGTCTGCGAGTTTGAGGAGAGTGTGCTTAAACTTGGAACAGCAGTTTGCACGTAAACTTGGGGACAGAAGTGCGCGACCACACAGAGAGGACTTGTGACTTGCTCTCTCCTTCGGGAAACCACCGGACTGCTTTGTTTTACAACCCTGGGTGAGACTTTGGGTGTGAAGATTCATTTGGGGAGAGGCAGAGTTGCCTGGCAATGGGTGGAGAACAGCAGCGGCTGTCTCTCGGAGGTGCATGCAGCCATTACCACCTGGCACAGAGACCCACGAAATGCATAGGGCAGAGCTGACGCTGCCTGCTCAGCCCGGAGACTCCACCCATCCAAACTGAACACAGCTGACCTTCACAGCCAACTGCCCTGGAGGTCAAACCCTCCTAGTGCTAACAATAATAAGCTGGGCTTAACTTCAACAATACTGTACAACCCATAAAGGATTGTAGTAAGAGTATCCACCTCAGGTAATTGCGGAGGCTGAGCCACTGTCCCTTAGAAGACATCTACCACACAAAGCTAATGGACCAACTCAGGAAAGCAGCCACAATGCAGAGAAATGGAAAGAAATCAGGTGTGAAAGAAATGGAGGAAAAAAGACGACTAGACGTAGAGTTCAAAACCACAGTAATAAGGTTTTTCAAGAGGCTCCTAGAAAAGGCTGATGAACTTAATGAGAACTACAAGGAAATGAACAAGACCTACGAGGAAATGAATAACACCTACGAGGATATGAAAAAGAACCAACTAGAAATTAAGCATACACTGACTGAAATAAAAAATATTATACAAAGACCTAAAAGCAGTCCAGATGACTGCAAGAACCAATTCAAAGACCTGAAATACAAAGAAGCAAAATCCACTCTGTTGGAAAAGCAAGAAGCAAAAAGAATCCAAAAAATTGAGGATAGTGTACGGGGCCTCTGGGACAACCTCAAGCATACCAACATCCAAATTATAGGGGTGCCAGAAAAAGAGAGAGAGCAAGGTAATGAAAACCTATTTGAAGAAATAGTGACTGAAAACTTCCCACACCTGGTGAAAAAAAATTGATTTAAAAGCCCAAGAAGTGCACAGAACCCCAAAATATAGGAATCTAGAGAGGACCACACCAAGACACATCATAATTAAAATGCCAAGAGCAAAAGATAAAGAGAGAATATTAAAAGCAGCAAGAGAAAAAGTTAGTTACCTATAAGGGAGCACCCATACGATTGTCAGCGGATTTCTCAACAGAAACGATGCAGACCAGATGGGAGTGGCAAGAGATATTCAAAGTGATGAATAGCAAGAATCTACAACCAAGATTACTCTATGCAGCAAAGCTATCATTCAGAATTGAAGGTCAGATAAAGTGCTTTGCAGATAAGAAAAAGCTAAAGGAGTTCATCACCACCAAGTCAATATTATATGAAATGCTGAAAGATATTTTTTAAGATGAGTAAGAAGAAAAAGGTAAAAATATAAATTATGAACAGCAAATACACATCTATCAAGAAATGAATCTAAAAATCAAGTGAATTAATAATCTGATGAACAGGATAAACTGGTGACTATAAGAGAATCATGGACATAGAGAGGGAATGGACTGACAATTTTGGGGAGAAAAAGGGTGTGGGAAGTGCAGCAAGAGACTGGACAAAAATCATGCAACTATGGGAGAGGACAGTGGGGGGGGGAGGTGAGGGCGGATGGTGGGATGGGTACCGGGTAAAAGGGAGCTATAGGGGGAAATAAGGGGGAACAATGTAATTAATAAACTGAACAATAAAGATAAAAAAGGCTTTTCAGTTTGATGTAGTCTCACTTGTTTATTTTTGTATTTATTGCTTTTGCTTTTGGTGTCAAATAAAAAAAAAATCACTGCCGAGACCAATGTCTAGGAGCTTGTTTTCATCTAGTTTTATGGTTTCAAGTATTGTATCCAAGTATTTAATTTATTTTGAGTTACATTTTGTATTTGATGTAAGGTAGGAGTTTAAGATATGTTTTATACCTAAAACTATTTTGGGATTTCTCAAAAAGGCAAACTGATGAAGATTCTGTTTTTTAAATTTATTATTATTATTTTTAAAATGGATGCACTGAATGTAATTGTTTATTTGATATATTACTATCTAAGAGTTGCATAAGTGTTTTGAGTCAGAACACATGCTCAGCATTTTCTAGATTAAGTTTATATGGGTACAAATTTAGTAATATTAGTATTTTAAAAATTATGTGCTTCATGGTAAGTTTCTGGACATTTGTCAATGTCTTCACTTCCTATAATATGGTGTAACCTTCAGAAAAATACTGAAATAGTATTTGGACTATCTATTGAGCTGTCCTATATTTGAATCCTGAAAGTACTTTGTCTGATTTTAGGCAACAAAAGGGTAGCATATTATTTAAAGTGTTTTTCAGGTCTCAATATTATTTCTTTAATGTGAATCTAGGATTTTCTAGGACAATGGTTTCTAGGACAATGGTTGAGGATTCACATAATTATTTGGTATTTTCATAATTTGTTATGTATATTACATTTCAGGATTATAATGTTATATATCAAAATTTTTCCTCTGCATGAAATATATTCATCTCTTTTTATAAATCTGGTACAGCGTTCCCTATATTCCTTGAAAGTAAACTTAACCATTATCTGATATTTTGACTAAAACTGTTGGATTGACTTTATTATTTTGTTTTCTATGCCACATAAACAACCAAATTTCCTTGTCAATTGGACTTTTCTTCTTACAAACTTTCATCATGTTTTTTGCTTTGAAGAGTGATCAGTCCTGTCCAGTTTCTGCTCAGTGGCTAGAGCATCTTCCTGTGGACCAAAGGGTCTTGGGTTCAATTCCCAGTCAAGGACATGTACCTGGGTTGCAGGTTCGATCCCCAGCCCCAGTCCAGGTGTGAGTGGGAGGCAACTAATCAATGTCTCTCTCTCTTCTCAATCTTTCATATATATATATATATATATATATATATATATATATATATATATATATAGCTGAGTAGTACTCCATTGTATATAAATGCCACAACTTCTTGCCCTGTCCAGTATTGCTCAGTTGGTAGGAGCACTGTCCTGTACACTGAATGGTCATAGGTTCAATTCCCGGTCAAAGCACATATCCAGGTTGCAGGTTTGATCCCTGGTTGGGGTGCATACAAGAGGCAACCAATTCAATATATGTTTCTCTCTCTCCCTTTCTCTCTCACTAGAATTAATAAAAATAAATTAAAATAAAAGAATGAAAAATGAATGTTACATCTATCCAATCATCCATACATAGATACTTAAGTTATTTCCAAGTCTTGGCTATTGTAAATAATGCTGCAATAAACATAAGGGTATGTATATCTTTATAAATTATTGTTTTCATATTTGGCATATAAATGTCAACACTTTAGTTTCTAGTACAGCTCTTTCCCACAGGGCTCTAAGACACTCCACCTTGGTTGATGACACTAATTCTGAACTAAAGCTGATTGCAGGTCATTCAGGAAAGCATCAAAGTAAAACAAAAACTATAGATGACAAAGACTTAAAATAGTTGTGGCTAATTTATTACTGATGATTCTTTTTCTTTTCATTTCATTTTTTTTCTTTTTAAATCATCACCTGAGGATATTTTTCTATTGATTTTTAGAGTGAAAAGGAGGGAGGTGGCATATAGACATTTATATGCCAAATATGAAAACAATAATTTATAAAGATATACATACCCTTATGTTTATTGCAGCATTATTTACAATAGTCAAGACTTGGAAATAACTTAAGTATCTATTTATGGATGATTGGATAGATGTAACATTCATTTTTCATTCTTTTATTTTAATTTATTTTTATTAATTCTAGTGAGAGAGAAAGGGAGAGAGAGAAAGAGAGAGAAACATATATTGAATTGGTTGCCTCTTGTATGCACCCCAACCAGGGATCAAACCTGCAACCTGGATATGTGCTTTGACCGGGAATTGAACCTATGACCGTTCAGTGTACAGGACAGTGCTCCTACCAACTGAGCAATACTGGACAAGGCAAGAAGTTGTGGCATTTAAATACAATGGAGTAATACTCAGCTATGACAAAAATAAAATATTGCAATTTGTGCCAGATGGATGGATCTTGAGAGTATTATGCTAAGTGAAATTAGTCATATGAAAAAGGGCAAAATCCATAAGATTTCACTCATATGTGCAATGTAAAACAAAAGTAACTAACAAAACAAATGAAAGCAAACTCATAGTTATATACAAAAGAATGGTGTTTACTAAAAACAAATGGAATGGAAGGTGTGGGGGGCAAATTGGATAATAGGGATCAATATATGGTAATGGAAAGAAACTGGACTTTGGGGGTAGTGAGGATGCAATAGATTATAAAGATATTAAATTATAATGTTGTAAGTCTGATATGCACCCCTATGTTCATAGCTAAGATTTGGAAACAGCGTAAGTGCAGATTAGCAGATGAGTGGACACAAAAACTGTGGTATATTTACACAATGGAATACTATGCAGTGGTAAAAAAAAAAAAAGAAGGAACTCTTACCATTTGCAACAGAATGGATGGACCTGTTATGCTAAGAAAAATAAGCCACTCAGAGAAAGTTAAGTATCACATGATCTCACTCACATGTGGAATCTAATAAACAAAATAAAATGATTAACAAAATAGATCCAGAGACACAGAACCATGGAACAGACTGATAGTGTGGCGAAGGCTTGGGAGGGACAGGCATGGGCTGGAGGAGGACAATGGGAAAAAACACACAAAAATAACAAAAATGGGGGTTTCTGTAATACCTTAAACAATAAAGATAAATTTAAAAAAGGAAAAAAATATTTACTTTTGGGTAATGGATTATCATGGCATATTTTAAACAACTTTAAAATGATACTGGTGTGTTTAGTCAATATTTCCAGAACTCTTTAGTTGAGAAGAAGATGGGTTCATAAGACTGCTTACCTAACATCCAGTGGAATCAGAAGTAACTACCTGGTACTGAATGAAGTGATGAAAGATTAATGTAAATTATTAGAAAAGCAATGTAGAGAATGATAAAGAGTGCTGAATAGATAAATATGAAAGGATTCTTCCATTTTTAAGCATCATGAGTTACACTTTTATGGTAGCACAAATTTCCATGATTATCTGAGTTTGACTAATTGCTCTATGGGTAGAACTTAGGAAGATCAGTATTTGAATTGATCTCATATTAGCTTTTGATCACAGTAGCTTTAGAAGAAAGATAAGAGGAAATGAAGTTGAAAGAGTTGGAAAGAGAGTGGCCGACTTCATGTTTTATCTATTCCCCACCTTCATACCCACCTCTAATTATTTCAAAGCAAATCTCAGAGTCATATATCACCCATCCTATGTAATAAAGAGGTAATATGCAAATTTACCCTCACACCCTCACGTCACAAGATGGATGTCCCCATGTTGTCACAAGATGGCCACCCCCGATGTCATCACAACATAGCTACCCCAGTCATCACAAAATTGCCACTCCCTCATTGTTACAAGATGGCCACCCCAACATTTTCAAAAGATGGCCAGCAGGGGAGGACAGTTGAGGACAATCAAGCTATCAGGGGAGGGCAATTGTGGGTGATTGGGCCAACAGGGAAGGGCAGTTGGGGGCAATTGAGCTGGCAGGGGAGGGCAGTTGGGGGTGATCAGGCTGGCAGGAGAGTTGGTAGGAGGAGATTGGGTTGGCGGGCAGAATCGGTTAGGGGCAATCAGGCAGCCAGGCAATTGAGTGGTTAGGCGCCAGCAGTCCCAGATTGCAAGAGGGATGTCCCCTGTAGGATTGGGCCTAAACCAGCAGTTGGACATCCCCTGAAGGGTCCCAGATTGGAGAGGGTGCAGGCTGGGCTGAGGGACATCCCCCTCAGTGCATGAATTTTATGCACTGGGACTCTAGTCCTATATAATAAAAAGCTAATATGCAAATAGACCAAACAGTGGAACAACTGAACAACCAAACAACAGGTCCCTATGACATGCACTGACCACCAGGGGTTGAAAGCAGAACATGGTGGGCGTTGGTTTTGGCAGGATGGTGAAGGAGGTGAATGGGGTGCCAGACCAAGGTGGGGTGCCAGTAGCTGTCATCAGGATGAGCCTCTGGTGATTACTGAAAGTTTTTGCTCCCGCTCACTGCGGTCCTGCCTGGTGCTCACACTTGCTGCCAGTGCTCACACCAGATGCCAGCACCAGCCCTGCTCACACCCACTGCCAGCACCTGGCACTATTCCCAGTCACTCAGCAGCATCAGTGAGTGTGAGCAGTGACTGCCATTCCCAATAGCCCCTCAGAGTACTGCTCCTGTTGGCAATTGGGGCCAACAGCTGCTGCTCACATCCGCTGCCAGCACAAGCCCTGCTCGCACCCACTACCAGTGCCTGGTGCCAGTCACAATTGCTCAATGCCATCAGTGGGTGCAAGTGGCATCTGCCAGCCCTGATAACCCCAAAGGGCTTCTCTACCTCCCCTTTTTCCTGAGGGGTGATCAATCGGGGCAGCAGCCATCACTTGCACCTGCTGATGGCTCCTGCCCCACTCACACCCACTGCTGACACTGACCCCAATCACTCCACACATCAGTAGGTATGAGTGGGGCTGGTGCCATCAGTGTGTGGGAGTTGCAGCAGTGGGAGTGGGACTGCCTGAAGACAGGGCACCAGAGCCAGGGGAATGCAGTGGGAGGGTATGGGTGGGTGTGCAGAGTATGGGCCAAGACCTGCCCCTATGCCCACCACAGCTTTGCAGCCCACGGTTCCTTTCAAGATGTATGAATTTGTGCACTGGGCCCCTAGTCCATATATATAAAAGCCTAAGTGACCAAATGACCAGTTGACTGGTTGCTATGATGTGCACTAATCACCAGGGGGAAGACACTCAATACAGGAGCTGCCTCCTCATGGACAGTGCACTCCTACAGCCAACCTCCCATGGCTGACAAACCTCCTGTGGTCTCTCCCCTTGACTGGCCAGCCCCCAATTAGACCAAATCAGGGGGGCTGACCAGGCAACCTCCCATGGTCCCTCCTCCAAGCCAGCAGGCCAGGCTACCCTCTGGTCCCTCCTTCCAGCTGCACCCCCTGATCGGCCATCGTTATCAGCCAGGCTGAGGAACCCCACCCATGCACAAATTTGTGCACTAGGCCTCCAATAAATAAATATTTCATTATTTCTCTCTAAAGGATAAGTATATCAAACTACCATTGTCACATCTAAAAATAAGTAATTTCTTAAAATTATGAAATATCCTGTCAAATTTCCAATTATCTTATAAATATTATAATACACTTTTAGCAGCTGTCTGTTTGAATCAGGATCTAAACAAGGTCCACACACTGTGATTGCTTTATATATCTCTTTTCTCTTTTATTTATTTTTATACACTGTAAAATTTTTCTGTTTAGAATTAGCCAATGGACTCAGTTTAGAGGATCCCAATTTTGTTGCCAACATCCAAAGCATCATAGTTGGAAGAAAGTCAAACACATTCCCCCTTCTCTCCATTAGGCCTGATCAGGGTGTTGACCTTGGTCACATCAATGTCATAGAGCTTCTTCACAGCTCTTTGATCTGGTGCTTGTTGGTCTTGCCATAGACAATGAACACAAGTGTATTATTGTATTTTATCTTTTTCATTGCTGATTCATTAGTCAGGGGAACTTAATAATGGCCTAGTGGCCAAGCTTGTTTCTACCTGGGGCCCTCGTCTGAGGATATTTAGGCTGCCTTCAGAAGTGCAGTGTCTTTAGAGTTGGAAGGTGGGTGATGTGTGGATCTTCTTTCTTTGTGTGTGTGGCTGTGTTTTGTGTTTGCCTTTCAGAACTGTTTTCTTCCCTTCAAACCCTTTGCTTTGGCTTCAGCTTTTGGAAGGGCAGAGGCTTCCTTCTTTTCTTTGTGTACAATCTTCACAAAAAGTCCTATTTCTTGTCTCTTTTAAGTGTTAGATTTATGCTTAATTTTATTTTCTCTTGCAATTTATTCATATGAAGAAGCTAGGTCATTCTCTTATAGAATTTCCTAAGTCTGGATTTAGATGACTGTATCCTAGAGGTATCTTTAAACATGTACCTATCCCTTTTGTATTTCAAGTAACTAGATAGTTAGACCTAGGGAAACAACAACCCCTCAGTGGTTACTCTGAGATGCATTTTATTTAAGCAAGACAGGAAAATATTGATTCTTTCTTTGTATTTACCAATTTTCAAAATAAATTTGTTTACAAGCACCAGTGGTGACCAATTCATTTTTTTAAACTTTCAGCATGATCCTATTGAATAATGTGTTTCAATCCATGACAATTATTGTCCTTACTAGTGGCCCGGTGCACAAAATTCATACACGGAGGGGCTTCCCTAAGCCCAGCCTGCACCCTCTCCAATCGGGGACCCCTTGGGGGATGTCTGACCTAAACTGACAGTCGGAAATCCCTCTTGCAATCTGGGACTGCTAACTCCGAACCACTCACCTGCCTGCCTGCCTGATTGCCCCTAACCCCTCTACCTGACTGCCTGATCACCTTTAACTGCCCTCTCCTGCTGGTCTGATCTCGTCCCCAACTTCCCTTCTCTGCTGGCCTAATATCGCCCCCAAATGAACCTCCCCTGCCAGCCTGGTTGCCCTCAACTGCCCTCCCTGCTAACCTGATCTCACCTCCAATGGCCCTCCCCTGCCACCCTGATTTTGCCTCCAACTGCCCTCCCCTGCTGGCCTGATCTCACCCCCAATTGCCCTCCACTGCTGGCCTGATATCACCCCTAATGGACAACTTCTACCATCCTGATCTTGCCCCCAACTGCCCTCCCCTGCAGCCCTGATCTTGTCCCCAACTGCCTTATTTTTGCCAGCTAATTTGGTTCTGATTGGTTGGTTTCTATGCCAGTCAGCATCAAAAGCTCTGCTTCCTAGGCAGCCATTGATTCCTCACACTTCATCCAGATTTGTTTCTGATTGGTCAGTTTCTATGCCAGTCAGTGTCTCTGAGCCTATCAATGAGGATTGATTAAAAAGGTGGGGCTGATTAGCAGCCCTGGTGAAGGCCTGGAGAGAAATGGAGGTAGGGCTGCTGGCCAGACTGGGAGAGAAAGAGAGAGGCAAATTTTGATCAAAAGCTGTCACAGAGGCAATGGATCAGTTCCTGCTTCTCTCTTCAGGCCTCTCTCTGGCCTTAATTTACAGCCTCCTCAGTGTCAGTGCTGGGGAACCATGCCACAGCAACCCAGCGCTGACTGCAGGACTGACTTCTGGCTGGTTGAGCCTTGGTCATCATGACCCCGGTTTTTATATATTAGGATGGGTGATTAAATTATCCTTATTTTACCTGTGGGAGTCTGTTCAAGTTGGCCCCTGAAATTTTTTTTAACACAACCCCCAGATATCTAAAAATAGCTTTATTTCTAGTATGACAAGATATTACAGGCTGATCTCATATATTTCCTATCTCAAACCTTGAATTTCACCAAGGAACACTGCTTCATTTTAGAGAGAATATTTCTTCTAAAACCACAATCTGGGTACCAGAAGTGCTCTTTGTTCTTGAGTTGGTCATTATTTCTATATATTTTTAGTAGACAGAGCAAGGAATTTATCTTAAAGATTAGATATTTCATGCGTTCATACTGATACTTAAAATTCAAATACCAGGCCAGAGGTTTTAAATTAACCTCTTTGATCTTATATCTGTATCTTTTTTCTTCTATGTAGAAAATCCCAATTCTCAGTCATTAGGAATGATAGAATTAAAAGCTGTTAGTGTTTCTTTTTCTGTAAAGTGACTATTCATTTCTTTATTTTATTTTTTTCAGGGTGGTTGATTTCTTTATTCTCTACTTAAAAAACCCTTTTATATATAGATATTAACCCTTTGTTGGTGATATAAGTTGAAAGTTTTTTCAAATATTGTCATTTGCCTTTTTTGTTTATGGAGATTTTTTATAATGCTAAATAAAAATACATAATTAAATTTATTTATATTTTTGTTTATTGCCTCTATATAATAAGTGATTCTCATATTGTAATATAATTTACAATTATTTCCTTCTTTTTTTATTTTTCCATTGATTATTTATTTATTTATTTTATATACAATATAACTTATATTTCATAGTAGTACAATGTTTTCCTTTCCCCCCCAATGTCCTCCCCCCAGCCTCCCTTACCCCCCAGCACATGTCCCCACCTGCCCCCCTACCCGCCCCAGTGTCTTTCATTCATTGGTTATGCTCATACGCATGCATACAAGTCCTTCGGTTGATCTCCCCCAGCATCCACCTCCCATCCACTCCAGCCTTCCCCCTGTAGCTTGACGGCCTGTTCAAGGTCACCCTGCCTCTATATCAATCACTCTCTCCTGTTTCTTTTCTTCAAAAATATCTTGCCTCTGCATACTAGAAACAAATGTATAAGAGCAAAAAAAAAAAATGTTTGAGTGTCAGTTTCAATGTCCAACTGTTCTGAGCCCCAGTTTCAATGTCAAATAGTTCTTCATGTGTACATGTCAGCAATGGTATCCAGATGGTGGACACATCCTGGCAATGCAAGATCCATCCTCTCTGGTATGGTCCTGGGCTGCCTGCAGTCACGCACAGCTACCAACTGCTAGCATGTTAAGGTGTCGTCAGCGTCCCACATCTCTGGACCATCCTCGTGGTTGGAACAGACCCATCAGTTCCTCACTGTCTCAGGAACCCACATGGTCTTGGAGTTTTTCTCTGCAAACACACAAACACAATCTCGACCAAAAGTTAACAAAGGGATCCTCTCTGCAAATTAGACTTGGGATTCTTTTTATTTCTGCCTAAATGATTTTCCTTTGGCTTATTTTGACACCATGTGTGTTTTTTCATGGGTGTCCTGCAGTTGGTTTTACAAATGGAATTTACTTTTCTGGAGTAAGAATTGTCTGCATGTATTTTACTTATAGGATATTTTTCCTTACATGATATTACCCCACTGTCCCCCGCTTTTTTTGGTTAATGGGGGCTTTTGGAAATTATATCTTGCAGTCTTGGTAATTTTACATTTTAATTTTTGCACACAAATATGACTGCTTTAGGTTCTTTGGATGTTAGGCAATTTTACAGTGAGATGAACTACTATTAGATATTTTAGTTAATGTTTTAGGAAAAGCTTTTTGTCCAGTACACTTCGATTTTCTTGAGTATTCACTTATTTCACTTGGCCAATTTAAATTAATCTGAAAACTTGATTACTATTTTCCTGTCAATTTTAATACTCAAGCAGAAATCTTAGTTTACCCTGTAAATACTTGTGGAAAGGAATATTTGCATTTTTGAGTAGGTCCTCAGCATTCCTGGTAATAAACTGCATTTAGATATAGGGCAGATACTGCTGGCCGAGTCTCTGTCTGCCACCTGGGTCCCGGTGTGAGTTGTGCGTGGGAGGAGAAGCAGCCGTGGGGGTAGGAGACCTTCCTCAGGAGGGGTGAGAATTCAAGCCCCTGCAAGGTTTGTGGATGAGGGTCTGTGCCCCACCTCTGTTGACCTTTTAGTTCTCTCCTGTTGGCCCCTCTGCAACTGTGCCTGTCTTAGGTTGTTCCTTCCCTGAGGAATCTTACCCATCTCTGGCTAACCAGTCATCCTCTGGGGCCAAACAGGGTGATGTGAGGTTCAGTTATTTCTCCTTTGTAGTCTATGCCCCCCTGTGGCCTCCACGTCCAGCACCTGCAGTGGGGTCCCCGCACCTGCTGGGGGGGGTCCCGGTACTGATCACATATCTCGGGTGACCCAGGTTTCTTCTCCAGAGAGGGCCAAGCTCACGCCATTGGTCGAGAGACAGATCCAGGATGCCAGCTGCCCAGAGGCTTCAGCCACAGCTGGAACTGAAAGTTAAAGCATCAGCTGTGTGTATTTGGATAATAAGAAGAGGGTCCCTCTTGGCAAAAGGGCAAGAGGGGCCAATAAAGAATGCTCGGATGCCTTCCCAGTGCCTTAATCCCTTCTGAAAGGGATTAATTCCTTTCCTATCCTTTTTTAAAATTGCTGCCCAACATTCAAAGAGTTAATTTGTAAATTTATTTGGGATAATTGTATAATATGCTATTGTCAAATATCAAATATTATAGTGCCATTGTAGAATAATATCATGTAAGTGTACTGTGATGTCACGGGAGGTTAAGGAGGGCCTAGCCTAAGGACTGGTTTCCATAAGAGATGACATGCTCTAGGCCATGTTAATTCAATCTCAAACTAGCTGCCAATTTTTTAAATCACTTAATATAAACTTTGTCAGGGATTTAAAAACACAAATCACTTACCTTAGTTCAAGTGTTCAAATATATTGACTTTCCCCATTACTCCCACCACCTGCCATTTACCCTGAGGGTTGACATTCTGATGGACTTTTCTCAGTCTCTGGATCCATTCTTGTTCATCAGTCTATGTCATTCATTACATTCCTCAAATGAATGAGATAATGTGATATTTGTCTTTCTCTGCCTGGCTAATTTCACTTAGCATAATGCTCTCCAATTCCATCCATGTTGTTACAAATGGTAGGAGCTCTTTCTTTTTTACAGCAGCGTAGTATTCCATTGTGTAAATGTACCACAGTTTTTTAACCCACTCATCTGCTGATGGGCAATTAGGCTGTTTCCAAATCTTAGCTATGATAAATGGTGCTGCTATGAACATAGGGGTACATATATCCTTTCTAATTTGCATTTCTAGTTTCTTGGGGTATATTCTTAGAAGTGGGGTCACTGGGTCGAATGGGAGCTCCATTTTTAGTTTTTTCAGGAAACTCCATACTGTTTTCCACAGTGCCTTCACCAGTCTACAATCCCACCAGCAGTGCAGGAGAGTTCCTTTTGCTCTGCATCCTCGCCAGCACTTGTCGTTTGTTGACTTGTTGATGTAAGCCATTCTGATAGGTGTGAGATGGTACCGCATAGTCGATTTGATTTGCATCTCTTGGATAATTAGTGACGTTGAGCAAGTTGTCATATGTCTCTGGGCCTTGCTTTTGTCTTCTTTAGAAAAGGTTCTATTTAGGTCTGTTGCCCATTTTTTTATTGGATCATTTGTCCTCCTTTTATTGAGTTGGGTGAGTTGCCTGTAGATGCTTGAGATTAAACCTTTATCACTGATAACATTTGCAAATATGTTCTCCCATACAGGGGGTTTTCTTGTTGTTTTGTTGATGGTTTCTTTAGCTGTGCAAAGGCTTTTTATTTTGATGTAGTCCCATTTGTTTATTCTGTCTTTAGCTTCCATTGCCCTAGGAGCAGTATCATCGAAGAAGTTCTTTTGGCATATATCTGAGATTTTATTTCCTGTCGATTCCTCTAATGTTTTTATGGTTTCCTGTCTTACGTTTAAGTCCCGTATCCATTTTTAGTTTATTTTTGTGTATGGTGTAAGTTGGTGGTCTAGTTTCATTTTTTTGCATGTTTCTGTCCAATTATCCCATCACCATTTATTGAAGAGACTTTCTTGACTCTATTTTATGTTCATACCTCCTTTGTCAAATATTAATTGAGCATAGTGGTTTGGGTTGATATCTGGATTCTCTATTCTATTCCATTGATCTATATGTCTGTTCTTGTGCCAGTACCAGGCTGTTTTGAGAACAGTAGCTTTGTAATACAGCTTGAAATCTGGTATGGAAATCCCACAGACTTTGTGCTTCTTTCTCAGGATTGCTGTGGCTATTCGGGGCCTTTTTTTGTTCCAGATGAATTTTTGGAGAGTTCTTTCTAGGTCTGTGAAATATGCCATTGGTATTTTAATGGGGAGTGCATTAAATTTATAGATTGCTTTGGGTAATATGGACATTTTAATTATGTTGATTCTCACAATCCATGAACATGGAATGTTCTTCCACCTGTTTACATCTTCCTCTATCTCTTTTTTCAGTGTCCTGTAGTTTTCTGCGAATAGGTCTTTTACTTCCTTAGTTAAGTTTATTCCTAGGTATCTTAATGTTTTTGGTGTGATGGTAAATGGGATTGCTTTTTTAGTCTCCCTTTCTGTAAGTTCACTATTGGTGTATAGGAATGCCATAGATTTCTTGGCATTGATTTTGTAGCCTGCTACATTGCTGAACTCATTTATTAAGTCTATTAGCTTTTTTATGGAGTCTTTCGGTTTTTTTATGTACAATATCATGTAATCTGCAAATAAGGATACCTTAACTTCTTCTTTTCCAATTTGGATGCCTTTTATTTCTTCTTCTTGCCTAATTGCAATGGCTAATACTTCCAGTACTATGTTGAATAGGAGTGGTGAGGGTGGGCAGCCCTGTCTTGTTCCTGTTATTAAGGGAAATGGTTGTAGATTTTGCCCATTGAGTATGATGTTTGCTGTGGGTTTATCATATATGGCTTTTATTATGTTGAGGTATGATCCTTCTATTCCTACCTTGTTGAGAGTTTTTATCAAGAAAGGGTGTTGGATTTTGTCAAATGCTTTTTCTGCATCAATTGATATGACTATGTGATTTTTATCTCTCAATTTGTTTATGTGATGTATCACATTTATTGATTTGTGGATATTGTACCATCCTTGCATTCCTGGGATAAATCCTACTTGGTCATGGTGTATGATCTTTCTGTTTTACTGCTGGATCCAATTTGCTGGAATTTTATTGAGGATTTTGGCATCTATATTCATGAGGGATATTGGCCTGTAATTCTCTTTCATTGTGTCATCTTTAACTGCTTTTGGTATTAGGGTGATGTTAGCTTCGTAGAAGTAGTTTGGAAGTGTTCCATCCTCTTGAATTTTCTGGAGTAGTCTGAGGAGTATAGGTTTTAGTTCTTCCTTGAATGTTTGGTAAAACTCCCCTGTGAAGCCGTCTGGCCCTGGGCTTTTGTTTGCTGGAAGCTTTATGATGACTGCTTCAATTTCTTCCACAGTTATTGGTCTATTGAGTTGTTTAGATTCTTCCTGATTGAGTTTTGGGACGTTATATTTTTCTAGAAATATATCCATTTCCTCCAGGTTGTCCAGTTTGTTGGATTAGGGTTGTTCATAGTATTTTTTTTAACAATCCTTTGTATTTCATTGGGGTCTGTTGTTATTTCACCTCTTTCATTTCTGATTTTATTTATTAGGGTCCTCTCTCTTTGCTTCTTTGTGACTCTGGCTAGAGGTTCATCAATCTTGTTTAATCTTTCAAAGAACCATCTTTTGGTGTTTTTTTTTTCTTCCGTATTGTTTCTTTGGTCTCTATGTCATTTATTTCTCCTCTGCTTTTTACTATTTCCTTCCTTCTGCTTACACTGGGCTTTTGTTGTTGCTTTCTTTCTAACTCTTTGAGTTGTTGGGTTAGATAATTTATTGCCGCTGTTTCTAGTTTTTTGCGGTAGGATTGTAGAGCTATGAACTTCCCTCTTAGAACTGCTTTCACTGTGTCCCATAGATTTTGGATTGTTGTGCTGTCGTTGTCATTTGTTTCCATGATGTTTTTTTTATCTCTTCCTTGATCTCTCTAGTAACCCAGTCATAGTTTAATAGCTTGCTGTTTACTCTCCATGTGTTTGATTTCTTTGGATTGTTTCTATTGTAGTTGATTTCCAGCTTTATGCAACTGTGATCAGAGAATATGCTTGTTATGATTTCTATCTTCTTGAATTTGGAGAGACTTTGCCTATGACCCAACATATGGCCTATCTTTGAGAATCACCCATGGGCCCTTGAAAAGAATGTATATTCTGTCGCTTTGGGGTGAAATGATGTGAAGATGTCAATTAATACCTTCTGGTCTAGTGATTCACTGAGGATTGATGTTTCTTTACTGATTTTTTTGTTTAGAGGATTTGTCCAGTGGGGTACTAAAGTGTCCTACTATGATTGTATTGCTGTCCATCTCTCCCTTGATATCCTCTAGGAATTTTAGTATTTATTTGGGTTCTCCTGTATTGGGTGTGTATATGTTTACCAGAGTTATTTCTTCTTGTTGGATTGCTCCCTTTAGTATTATGTAGTGGCCTTCTTTATCTCTTGTGACGTCCTTCACTTTGACATCTAATTTGTTAAATATAAGTATTGCTTCCCCAGCTTTTTTACCATTTCCATTCGCCTGAAGAATCTTCTTTATTCCTTTCACCCTCAGTCTGTGTGCGTCTTTTTTTAGAAGGTGGGTTTATTGTAGACAGCAGATATATGGGTCGTGTTTTCTTATCCAGTTTATTACCCTATGTCTTTTGATTGGAGCATTTAAGCAATTTACATTTAAAGTTATTATTGATAGGTAGTTATTTGTAGCCATTTTTGTTCTTTGCCCCTATTTTCTTTCATGGCTTCCTTTTGCTTTTCACAGCAGACCCTTTAGCAATTCTTGCATTGTTGGTTTGGTGGTAATGTATTCCCTTAGACCTTTTTTGTCTGTGAAGCTCCTTATTTGACCTTCAATTTTGATTGATAGCCTTGATGGGTACAGTATTCTAGGATTCAGACCCTTTCTTTGCATAACTTTGTATATTTCATCCCAATCCCTTCTGGCCTCATAAGTTTCTATTGAGAAATCTCTTGCTAATCAGATGTGGGTTCCTTTGTAGGTGACTTTCTGTCTTTCTCTGGCAGCTTTTAAGATTCTCGCTTTGTCGTTGATGTTTGCCTGTTTAATTATAACGTGCCTTGGTGTACGTCTTTTGGGGTTTAATTTGCTTGGAACTCTGTGAGCTTGTTGGATTTGTGTGGGTTTTTTTGCCTATATCAGGGAAGTTTTCTGTCTTTATTTCTTCCAACAGGTTTTCTATTACTCGCTCAGTTTCCTGTCCCTCTGGAAGCCCTATTATGGGGATGTTGTTTTGTTTTATGTTGTCCCAAAGTTTCCTTAGGCTCTCCTCCTGCTTTTTAATTTTTTTCTAGAAGCTACTCTACTTGGGTGTTTTTTCCTACCTTGTCTTGCAGCTCACTGATGCGGTCCTCTGCTTCATCTAGTATACTTCTGATATTTTCTATGGAGTTCTTTACCTCAGCAATGTCACTTTTCATTTCTTCTTGGGTCTTCTTCATTTCCTTATAGTCGTTTTTCATTTCTTCATAGTTCTTCATTTCCTCATAGTTGTTTTTCATTTCTTCATGGCTCTTCTTCATTTCCTCTTGATTCCTCTTCAATTCCTCATGGTTCTTACTCATATTGGCTTCTGTTCTCTTCATCCACCCTATGACCATTTCTCTGAACTCTCTCTTTGACAGGTTTCTTGCTTCCATTTCGTTTACCTCTTTTTCTGGTGGGGCTTGTTTTTCTTTCAATGGTGGGCTATTTCTTTGTCTCCCCATGGTCTTTCTTCTGTGTGTGTCTTCTTATGTAGTTCTCACTCTCCTGTGTTGATTTAAAGGCTCAAACTACAACACAACCAGGTGCAGCACACCAGACACTGAAGAAGAATGTATGCACAGTATGGTAACTCCAAATTAAAGGTGATTGCCAGAGGAAGGTAAATTAGGTGATAGGTGGGAAAAAAGAGAGTAAGAGAAAACACTCACACACACAAAAGAGAGAAAGAAAGGAAGAAAGAAATAGAAAGAAAGAAAGAAAGGAAGGAAGAAAGAAAGAAAGAAAGAAAGAAAGAAAGAAAGAAAGAAAGGAAGGAAGGAAGAAAGGAAGAAAGGAAGGAAGAAAATAAAAAAAACCGGGAATGCCAAAATAAAATTGGGAAAAGGGGAAGGAGTAAGAAGAAAGGAAAAGGGAGTAAACTATAAATATGGGTTGGAAACTACCAAAGGATCGCCACTAATCCCAGCAAAAGCCAGCAATGAGTACCTGGAGATTGATACAAACTGCATACAACAACTAATATCAAGGGAGGTTAGGGAACACAGAAGCTTAAATATATCAAAAAACAAACAGTCAATGTAAACAACACCAAAACAAAAAACAATGCCAACCCCCACCCCACAAAACAAATTAAAAGACAAGAATAACCAAGCCAATCTCACAAACATGCATAAAATATAAACAACATCAGCAGGACCGAGAGAAAAACAGTTTAGGATAGTGAATTCGGAAAAACATTAGATGTGTATGGACTTGGAGCAGGTGGTTGGAGATTGGATATAAAAGTGGGGTGAAATTTAACAGGGGGTAAAAAGAGAGAATAAGGAAAATCTATACCAGAGAATGTGTAAGGGGAATAAGACTCTAACTAGGGAAAGGTTAGGAAGAGAGTACTGGCATAAGGGGGAAGTTGAAGTAGATTAAAGAGATACTAAAGGGTAGATGAAAAAAGACTATATATCACTAATCTCTAAGTAGAATAAAGATGGAATAAAATGGCACTTAAAAAAGTTTAAATAGTAGTAGAAATAAAATTGATTCCTTAATTTGTGTTACACAAGAGTCAATTTGTGATTCAGCCCCTAGGTGGCAGTGTTTCTGAATTGACCTCTGGGTTTATTGGTCCTCTCTAGCCTGATCTAAAATCCCGCTATGTCTATGGTATTTACTACTGATTTGTGGAAATAGGCTACCCCAGAGCTGCCTCTCTAATTGTGAGGACCGGTTCTGATCCCCAGCGTCAGGAAAACAGCTCGCCCCTGCAGTCTCCCAGGTTATCCCCCACCATGGGATCCCCCGTTCCTCGTTCGGCGCTGAGAAATTCGGATTTAGAGAGGGCAAAGGCAGGTGCAAGAACTCACATCCTGCTTGTATGTTTGCGGGGGAAACTCCTTCTCCCCTTGGGTTTGGCAGCCCGCTCCCTCCCAAAACTGCCAGGCTTGCCTTCTCCTTCAGGTCCAAATGGGTTACCCTCTATGTATCCCCCCTGTCACCAGCTCTGAGGGCCCTCTTCCACGTTTGCCGGCTCCAACAGCCACGGACTGTTTTCGTCTGCCCCCTCCCCCCCAGGTGAGAATCTCCCTGTGTTACCAGCTCCCTTAACCCCCGGAGAAATCTGACCTTTTCGTGGCAGAGCACAGGTTTCCTCGGAATCTGCTTCTTTGCCAAGTAGAAACTGATGGGGGGGGGGGGCGGTTCTCAGACGCCCAGTGGGTGCCACAACTGTAAAATCTTCAGGCTCTTCCCCTTTAAGATGGCACAGCCGCCTCTGAGCCAGGCTCCGGGAGAGAACCCAGCCACACTGAGCCGCTCCGTTAAGGGAGGCTAATCTAAGCAGTCGCCCTCCTTCTCCCAAAGGCCCGCTGTCCCCCCACTCGACAACGAACACTCCCCACGCGACCCTCAGCTGCTCCCTCCTTCCACCCTGGTACACAAATGATTACCCATCCTTCTGTTCTGCCGCCATCTTTTCTCCCTCCATTGATTTTTAGAGAGAGTGGAAGAGAGAGGGGAAGACAGAAATCCATTATTTCTTTCTAGTACATGTGTGGATTAATTTTTCACACTTAAATTTCTGATTCTTATAAATCTGTCCTATTGTATAGTTTGAAGAGTATATATTGATTTTAAAGAGGAAGGAAGTGAAAGAGAGATAGAGACATCAATGATGAGAGAGAATCATAGATTGGCTGCCTCCTGCAAATCCCCCACTGGGGATCGAGTCCACAACCCTGCATGTTCCCTTGATCAGAATCAAACCTGGGACATTTCAGTTCACAGACCAATATTCTCTTCACTGAGCCAAACTGGCTAGGGCAAGAGATAACTTTGTTGCACAGGTTCTTCCAAAAATTACCCAGGATAAATTAGCTATAGGTACCTACAAAGGTAATTTGATGATAACATACTCTTTATTGACTGCCTTTGCTTTCTTTCTTTTTATTTCTCCTTACACTTCCTGGTATTTCTGAGGATCACTTCACAAATAAACATGTGTACCCTAAATCTTGTCTATGGATATTCTACCTTGTCTTCTAACTCACTGATGCAGTCCTCAGTTTCTTCTAGTCTACTGTTGTAACTTTCTATTGTGTTCTTTATTGTAGCCATGTCATTCTTCATTTCCTCTTGATTCTTATACATGTCATTGAATTTGTCTTCTATCCTTTTCTTTTTTATCTTTATAGTTCTGTTTATTACATTGTTCCCCTTATTTTATCCCCCTATAACTCCCCTCTACCCTGTACCCATCTCACCCTCCACCTTCACCACCCCCTCCCCACTGTCCTCTCCCATTGTTACTAGATTTTTGTCCATTCTCTTGCTGCATTTCCCACACCCCTTTTCTCCCCAAGAATTGTCAATCCATTCCCTCTCTATGTCTATGATTCTGTTATATTCACCAGTTTATCCTGTTCATCAGATTATTAATTCACTTAGTTTTTAGGTTAATTTCTTGATAGATGTGTATTTGTTGTTCATAATTTATATTTTTACCTTTTTTCTTCTTCCTCTTCTTAAAGAATATCTTTCAGCATTTCATATAATACTGGTTTGGTGGTGATGAACTCCTTTAGCTTTTTCTTATCTGTGAAGCACTTTATCTGATCCTCAATTCTGAATGATAGCTTTGCTGGATAGAGTAATCTTGGTTGTAGATTCTTGCTCTTCATTATTTTGAATATTTCTTGCCACTCGCGTCTGGCCTGCATCATTTCTGTTGAGAAATCCGCTGACAATCGTATGGGTGCTCCCCTGTAGGTAACCAACTATTCTTCTCTTGCTGCTTTTAATATTCTCTCTTTATCTTTTGCTCTTGGCATTTTAATTATGATGTGTCTTGGTGTGGTCCTCTTTAGATTCCTATATTTTGGGGTTCTGTGTACTTCTTGGGCTCTTAAGTCAGTTTCTTTCACCAGGTGGGGGAAGTTTTCAGTCACTATTTCTTCAAGTAGGTTTTCATTACCTTGCTCTTTCTCTTTTTCTGGCACCCCCATAATTCGGATGTTGGCATGCTTGAAGTTGTCCCAGAGGCCCCTTACATTATCTTCAATTATCTGGATTCTTTTTGTTTCTTGCTTTTCCAGCCAAGTGGATTTTGCTTCTTTGTATTTCAAATCTTTGACTTGGTTCTTGTGGCCCTCTGGACTGCTTTTAGGATTTTGTGTAATATTTTTTATTTCAGTCAGTGTATGCTTGATTTCTAGTTGGTCCTTTTCCATATCCTTGAGGGTCTAGTTCATATCCTTGTAGGTCTTATTCATTTCCTTGTAGGTCTCATTCATTTCCTTGTAGGTCTTGTTCATTTCCTCATTGGTCTTATTCATTTCCTGGTAGGTCTTGTTCATTTCCTCGTAGTTCTCATTAAGTTCATTGGCCTTTTCTAGGAGCCTCTTGAAAAGCCTTATTACTGTGGTTTTGAACTCTATGTCTAGTTGTCTTTTTTCCTTCATTTCTTTCTCACCTGATTTCTTTCCATATATCTTCATGATGTTTGCTTTCCTGAGTTGGTCGATTAGCTTTATGTGGTAGATGCCCTCTAAGGGACAGTGGCTCAGCCTCCCCAGTTACCTGAGGTGGATACTCTTACTGCAATCCTTTATGGGTTGTACAGTATTTTTGAATTTAAGCCAGGCAAATTGTTGTTAGCCAATAGGGTTTGACCTCCAGGCCAATTGGCTGTGAAGGGAAACTGTTCAGTTTGGATGGGTGGAGTCTCTGAGCTGAGCAGGCAGCATCAGCATCAGCTATGCCCTATGTGGTGCACGGGTCTCTGTGTTGGGTGGTAATGCCTGCACCTCCAAGAGAAAGCTGCAGCTGGTCTCCACCAGTTGCCAGACAACTCTGCTTCTCCCCAAATGAGTCTGCACCCCCAAATTCTCACCCAGGGTTGTAAAACAAAGCAGTCTGGTGGTCTCCCAGACCAGGGAGCAAGTCGCCAGGGAGCAAGTCGCCAGGGAGCAAGTCGTGCATCTGTGCTGTCGCACACTTTATACGCAAAACTGCTGTTCCAAGCTACCCACACTCTCCTCAGACTCGGAGATCTCTGCTGCGCTTGGCCTTCACCACATACACTCTCCTCAAACTCAGAGACCTCTGCCATGCCCAGCTTTTAGGGTGCGCACTCTCCTCAAACTCTGAGGTCTCTGCTGCACCCAGCTTTTAGGGTGCGGACTCTCCTCAAACTTGGAGACCTCTGCTGCCCCCAACTTTTAGGGTGCGTACCCCGGATCTCGGACCTGGCCTGGCACTGGGGAATCCGTGTAGTGGGATGTCTCCACCCTCCCCGTTGGAGAAATCCAGCTGGGATTGCTGCTGCCAGCCCTACACCCCATGTGTGCCCCTTGGCTCCAAACCTATGGCTCTGCACATATCTTCAAGCCTGCGCTCTGCCACTCTTCTGAGTCTCAGTGTCCCACCTTTACTTTTATTTGTGGAATTTTCACTCAGCCATCTTTCCGGTGATTCTGGGTGATGTTTGTTTTGTTGTTATGTTGTAGGTTTGGAATTGTTCCACGGGGCAGCACAATAGGTGCTTACCAATGCTGCCATCTTGGTTCTCTCTGTCTTTTATCCTTTTCAGTGTCCTCATAACCATTGCTCTGAATTCTTTTTCTGACAAATGGCTTGCTTCCATTTTGTTTATTTCCTTTTCCAGTGATTCCTCCTTTTCTTTCTAATGGGTGTGTTTCTTTGTCTCCCCATTTTTGCTGCACATTTGTGATTATTTCCATGTATCAGATCAAACTTCTATGCTACCCAGAATTTTTTAGTTTATCTTATGTAGTTGTCTTTTTGTGAGATCTAGTGGTGCAATTGCTTCAGTCTTCTGGGCTGGGGAATCTAGGGATGCCTCCTACTTGGGATATTTGGGTTCTTTTGGTATAGTTGTATCTTGAGTGTTATAGTCCCATTTGTGAATGGAGTCTCCTCTCGGAATGTATGGGTATGTGGTTCTCTCTCTACCACATTAACCAAACAGTAACGCATACAACTTGACAAGACATGACACAAAGGGAACAAAACACAAATGTACTCATGACACTGATAACCCCAATATAAATGACACTAAAAACCCCACTATAAGAGAATTAGGGAGAGAAAAAGAGCAAAAATAATATCAAGGAAAAAATGCTAAGACAAAAAATAAATAGAAGAAAAAGGAAGAAAAATTATATATATTAATGCCCCAGTGCATGAAATTCATGCACATTGAAAGGGAATGAATTAGAGGAAATATTTTAGTATTGCTTCTTGCCCTTTCTCTATAATAAAAGTGTGAGAGATAAAAAGAAATGAGTACAGTGTATATGAAAATAATACATAATTTTATTAATAAATAAACAATAACAAATTATATTACAATAATAACAAACTCATGGTATAAAAACAACATTGATGCAAATAATGACTGATAAAGTTATTGAACTTATTCTAATATCTCCCTGTATACCACATTAAGAGTAAAAACACTTCCGGAGTGCTTGACTAATTTCCCTTGGGATAAAGTATTTACAACTTTAATGTCACATGCTCTTTGAACTCGAGAGAAAGCAACATATAACTGACCATGTGTAAAAACGGGTTCAGGTAGGAATATTCCTACTCTGTCTTGAGTTTTTCCTTGTGATTTATTAATAGTCATTGAAAATGCTGGCATCACGGGGAAACTGTTGTCGAATTAATTTAAATGGGAGGCCAGTGTCAGATGGGGACAAATCAATTCTTGGAATCAGAACAACTCAGCAGATCCTGTTAATACTTCAGCTTCCATAATGTTAGGTAGCAATCTTTTGAGACTATATCTGGTGCCATTACAAACACCCCATTTACTATTAAGATTTCTCAATAGCATGATGATTGCACCCACTTTCAATTTTAATTTATGACATGTCATTCCTGAAGGAGTAATACTATTAAGGAATTCAATGGGAAAATTTTCCTTTGCAGCGTCATCTGTTGAGTCAATAGAATCATCACTCAAATAGGTGTGAAAATCTCCATCAAGTATAACCAAAATTTTGTCATTTAATTTTTGAACATGCTCATTTTTTGGACAAAGAATTGCATGTTTTGATACATTTTTAGTATTACTTATAGATATACTATTTCCAAATGTGGCTTTAATAATAGATCCATTACAAATCATTTTATAGAGAATTCAATAATATCCATTCCTAAATGAAAACTGCTATCAAGTTTGCCATCTCCAAGTTTTACTAACCATTTGCTATAAGCAAAATCCTTTGATCTCATATTTGTTTTAAGAGACAACTTTCTGAAACATCCCCAAACATCACAGTACTTTAAACTCGTTTGTACTATGGCCAATGGCATAGCATGTGGCACAATACTGAGACATTGTCGAAAATCTCCTCAGAGAAGAAAAACTTTTCCATCAATTGCAACATTCAAATTCATAATTGCTTAATAATCTGTCTATGGCATTTATAGCATGACTGGATGCCATGGTGCATTCATCAATAATAAGAAGTTGGGCCTTTTTAAATGTTTTTAGCAACTTTGCTCTTTATATCGAGTCTAGAAATTATGGTTTCATTTAATGGAATTGGTAATTTATTTTGGTAATGAAAGGTTTTTCCACCAAGAAGTAAATTTGCAGCAATTCCTGTAGATACTGTGGGTAAAACAGTACTTGAACGACCTAATGTATTAAAACTTTATACAGATATGTTTTTCCACTACCACCTGGACCATCCAAGAAAAAGCATTTGGGGTGTGCAGTTTGATCTTAGATGTGTGAAGCTGTAGTCTGAAAGGCTGCCAACTGTTCATCATTCAGAGAAATGAACAAAACCTCTGCCTGTTGTTGCTCATACAATTCATCACATGTATTTGCATTGATTAATAAAGGATAGTCTGGAAGTTTGAAATGTGAACATTTCATTCCATGCAATGTGAATACCTTCTGAATTTTGTTAAGGGCATGCATTTCGCATTTCACACAGGCATCTTCTCTTTGGTGCAATTTCCAACAGAAATCTTCAATAAAATGAGATTTATTCTCATCCTATAATTTGTCTGCAGCAGAAGGACGTCCAAATACACATATGAATGCAAAAAGTTGCCGTAGTTGTTTGGGCATATTAAGAATCATTGCATTGTCAATTGTATCTTTCCAGATAGTGTCATCAAGTAATAATTCTCGGTGTTTAGCAGCTTCATGAAATATATCATAAGTTGCATCTCCTATAGTTCGCAAATCCTCAAAACTCATCGCACCTTTTATATGCAGAAGCAAAATTCTAAGGTAATATAGTTCTGGTTCTCTAAAGCTTATAGTGAACAGTCTACCTAATACTTTATTCCCACCCTTTCGGCGTTTTGTCCACAAAGAGTTATTAAATACATAATGCTGTGGAATCTCCCAATAATAATAATTACATGCACCAGAATCTTCTCTATTCAATAAGAACGAAGCCATCAAATTTGAGTTATGTCTTTTAGCCCTATCTAAAACTTCAGCAAAATCATTGGCATGCAAATACAAATTTTTATCATTTGGCAAATGAATAGCTAATCTTGTGATTGCATGAGATTGGTCATGCATTCACATTCCAGCTTCAGGAGCACTCAGATACCTGGAGTTAATGAAGTCCTGTACTTCATCATGATTGATAATATTTTTTTCCAGAAATTTGAATATTTGCACAATCATGACCTTTATAGATGTATTTAAATAAATATTTGACACTTTTAATTGATGCATAAACTTCAACATTTATATGACAGTTATATTTGAGGCGCAAATATGGGTTACAAGGGACAATCCAAGTGTTATTGATAATTTTATTTCCAATAGAAATGGTACTACCAGATCTTCGTTTGTATTTGGGATATCCATCCATATTTCCAATGGTCACATTTTGAAATTCTTTCGGATATCCCTTTGAACATTTTCCACTTTCCTTCCAGGCACCATATTTGATTTTACAATTTGAAAAAGTCAAGGACACTGGTCCTCATCTGGAATTTCTGCCTTAACTATACGGTCAATGTCCTCTTCTGAACATAATTTGGATTCACTAGTAGCAATAATACATGAGTGTGAGACTGTCCGCGTTTCTGAAATTCAATGAATCTTAGCTATTACTTTGCCAAATAAATGGAATTTACATACATCATTTAAAAGAGCGTTTAGCTTAATATTAAAAACTCTGGCTACCAAGTCAGGTCTGTTTTCAACTTTTTGCTAGCGTTGTAAATTGTTTGTAATATCTGCCCATGTGGAGTTGCATGTCATGGTTATAAATAAATTGGGCTTGCCATACTTCGTTACAATTGCCATAGCATCCTAATATCCCTGCTGCATATTTCTGGGACTATCCTCAAAAGACGATGGAAGTATTATCATTTTACCAATTGGTACATTGTCATTTTCAGATCTAGATTTGAGATAATCCATCAAACATTTTTCAACTCTCAACTTAGATTGGTTTGCTTTAATGAAATTTATCAGATTGGCCTCCACTTTTGAATATGAATCCACAATAAACTGTTGAGTTACTTTTCTTGCATTTAAAATAGGATTGAACGTGTCTCGCACAGAGAGAAGAAATCCATGATACTGCATTTGTGTTACTCATGTCCTTACATTTTGTCTAGTATTATTGTTGAGTACACTGTTGTCTCTGAGTCTTAATGCAATATCTGTTCCCCAGCCTTTTTCATCATGTGGGAAAAGAATAGGATATGTCATTGTATCTAATGTAGGAAACAGGATACTGATTTGTTTCATTTTAGTGGCATTCAGATTATTCGGATCTGGTTTACAATGAATGAGCAAGTCCCTTTCAAAAGGAGGTTCTCCATCTTCATTTCTGAATATGACAGCTACCTTGGTTACACGGGGAGAATTGTATCTACCTGGGTCACTGTTATGATCATATTTAATTGTCATAGTTACTTCTGTGGGAGCTATACCTTTTGCTGCTACTTCAGATTGGGCTTCCTTTTCTACCTCATGTAGCACCTGGTATGATTTTGTTAATTCATTTATTTCATGCATGAGCTTGTTGATGTTGATCATGAATCTTTCTGAGAAGCCCTGGTTTTCTGGCATTGCTAATCTTTTACGTGTAGCTTTGGCTGTATCTAAAATATAGAGTTGAGCAAACTTTTGAGAAACACTATCAGAAGGATGTAAAGTTTTCGTACGGTGATAAACTTGTCTGTGTTTCTAAAACAGTATGGCTTATACCCAGATGGCGATGCAATATTTGCACCCATGGAAACAAAAGCAAAATAACTATTTATGTATTAAATGTTTTCCATGAAATTTTTACTGCCAGAATCTTCATTTGTCATCAATCTTTTTAAATATGGCGGGTAATCTGGAAAATGTATATCATTTGGACAGACTTTCCCTTTGCTACAACATAGAGTAAATTTCCCATCAGATGGTTTTTCATCAGAGAAATTTAGTGATAGGCAAAATTCACATCTAATAGTCATTCCATCACAACTATGTTCGAGAATTGCATTCTCATGTACTCCATTTTCGCTGAGAGGACAGTTCCTATCAGTATTGCTAGTACTTGTTGATGACTGTTCTCTAGACATATTCTGTCTTCACCACCACCTTCATTCAACTTCAAAGGCACGTTGACTTGTAGACATTTTCTGTAGATGATTCTGGCTTCTTTTGGCTTCAGAGATACATTTTTCCAATAGCTTCTCTTAGATATATTCTGTTGCAGGCGTCGCCTTTTTTCAAGATCAGACTGCAGGTTGCTCTTCAGACATTTTCTGTCAATAATGTCAGCATCTTTCTGCTGCAGAGCTATGTTGTATCAACAGTTTTTCTTTGGACATAGTCCCACCTCTCTACTGCCACAGTCTGAGATCCAGGAGAATGAGAGTCTTGACTGTCAGGCCTTTGAGCTGTGTGACCAATGGCTGATTCTGGCTGATTCTGTGGGGGTGGGACTTCCTTCTATCTTTCTCAGTTTCCACAGCTGAGATGTGGAAGCTGGGGCTCCAGAGGGAGCGATGCTCCCTAAGCCCCCAGTTTTCTCCCTCTGCTCTACTCCACAGGTGGGCCTTGGCAAGGCCTGCCCAGGTCCTTGGGGCTTGGACCCCACATGCAGTATGGAGTGCTGACCCCCCCTGCCGCCTGCCCGGTCCCCATCTTGGCTTGTATCAAGCTGGTGGCATCGGGCACTGCCCCACACTGCCTGCCCAGGTCTGGGATCACAACTTGGATCCAGCTGGCAGCATAGGTCGCTGCCCCACGCTGCTTTCCTGGTCCCCCATTGTGGCTTGGACTGGGTAGGCAGTGCTAAAGTGGCTTGGATCCAGCAGGTGGTGTAGGGCACTGCCTCCCTCAGCCTGCCTGGTCCTCCATTTTTTCTTGGATCCAGCCCAGTGGCATTGGGTGCTGCCCCATGTTGCCTGCCCTGGTCCATGATCGCAGCTTGGATCCAGATGGCAGAGTAGGGTGCTGCCCCACACTGCTTTCCCAGTTCCCCATCGTGGCATGGACCCAGGCAGGTGGCATCAGGCACTCCCCCATGCCACTTGCCCGGGTCTGCAATTGCAGCTTGCATCCTGCTGGTGGTATCGGGCTCTGCCACTCACAGTTTGCCCGGTCCTCCATTTTTGCGTGGATCTAGCCCAGCGGCATCAGGCACTGCCCCACACTGCCTGCCCGGGTCCACCATAACATCATAGACCAGGGCAGGTGGTGTGATTGTGGCTTGGACGCCGCTGGTGGCAGCATCATCGGGTACTGCCCACCCTTTCCTCTGCCTGCGTGTGCAAATTTACCTGCCATATTTGCTGGGTTAATTTGCATAGTGCTCCTGACAGGCTGCGGATTTAGTGGAGGTACAGTTAATTAACATATTAGTCTTTTATTGGATAGGATATATGAGAAAACACCACAGAACAAACAGATAAACCAAAAAGATACAAACAATAAACACCTAGAAAAGAGGGTAGGGGCAGAATATGTTGAGGCATAGCTTATATACAGAAAGTAAGGTTAAGGAAATGAATGACTATGGGGAAGACCTTGGTTCAGTATAGAGGAGATATAAAGAGGATGAGTGGATAAGAAGAAAAGAAAGAGAAAGAAGAAAAAGATTAAAAAGTAAAAGAAAAATAAATAAATAAATAAGATAAAAAACAATACAAATGAAAATAGAATGAAGAAAAATAATGTGAAAAATAAACAAAAGCAAAGAAAAATTTTAAATAAAAGATAAAAAATAAAATAAAATAAAAAGTGAAATGTCATTAATTTCAGCTGAGTTTTAATGCCCCATGGAGGCTGATTTAAAATCCCACTCTTCAGTGCTGTCTGCCACTTCTCAGTTTCCTGTCAGCACCATGCTGAGTTCTAAGTGATCCACCACTCCTGTTTATATCTATCTCCACTGCCTTGACTGCCAGCAGGCAGTACCAATCTACCCACTTAGCATGTCTGCCCACTGTCAATCTTATTCTTTCAAGCAGCTGTTTCTGACAGGCCTATACTTAGGGAGGTTGCTGTATTGCTTTCTGGGACTGAAAGGCCCCTCTTCAACCCACTCCCTGAAGGCTCTTAGGGGATATTCAGATTTTTTGTATTCTTTATACCACTCAGGGTGTACAAAAAATAGTCTGGGTGTCGCTTATTGGTTGTCTTGGGTCTGCTGGGAGGGGATAGCTCTTCAGGAGAAAATGACTGCTTAGGTCTGGAGTGTCCTGAATGTCCCATTGCCAGACTCCTGGTCACCTCTCCCCAATCTGCTCTCCGGACTCCACAAGTCTGCACCTCCAATTGCACCTCACACACTGGTGAGTGTTTGTATTTGAAAGGTCCTATGAACTGGGTTTAACAAATAAAAGCAAAGACCAAAAAGAGGTGAAATAACTGTGCCAGTGTGAGTTTCTCTCCTCCACGGCACCCGTGAGGCTTTGGCAGCTCTTCAAGCCACCCCCTCTGGATTCAGCTTCTTACACCTGTGGACTTAGATCTAGAATCCTCTGCTGTCAGGAGCCCTGTGGACTTCCTTTCCCTAGTCAGATGTTATGCCTGCAAGATGGAAGCAGACTTGGTGCAGTGCTACTTCCTTCTGACACTCTTGGCTCAGAGGTCTCACAACTCTCTCCAGCCCAGATCCCCAATCCTACTGTTCTCCAGGCTTCCTCTGCTCTTCCTGGCTGTGAATTGTCTCATCAGCTATGTCTACTTTTCCAATTCCTGGTGGATGTTATTCTATTTAGATGCTCCTTGTATCTGCTCTGGGATAAGGCTAGGGAACCAAGCCTAAGGGAACCAAGCTAAGGCACTTCTTTTATCATATATTAAATTTGCATATTTTAATTTATTTTATACATCCTTTTATTCATTTTCTAATGCCATATTGTTTTAATCATGACACTTTATAGTTATTGTTAAAATCTGGATGGTCAAATTTTCCTTGCTCTTTGTTTTGCTCAGGGTTTTCCCAGCAATGCTTGATTTAGTTGTGTGTGTGTGTGTTTTATAAATCCTCACTTGAGGATATATTTTTACTGATTTCAGAGAGAGAGAGGAAGGGAGAGGGGGAGAGAGAGAGAGAGAGAGAAAAACATCAATCAGTTGCTTTGAGTATGTGACCTGACAGGGTTTCAAACCTGCAACCTGATATGTACCCTAACTGGCAATAGAACCACAACCTTTTTAGTGTATGGGATGCTGCTCCAACCAAGTGACCACTTGATTAAAATATTGTTTAGTATTTTATATAATTTTTTTAATACTTTGCCTAGTTCAGAAAAAAATCTATAGCATTTTTATTGAGATTCTATTAAATTAATGATTTAGATAGAGGTAATTAAAGTTCTATCCAAGAACATGTTATAACTTTTCATTTATTCTAATCTACTTTTGTGCATGTAGGAGTATTTTATTTTTTTCTTCATATAGGTTTTGGACATTTCTTAGTAAGTATATTCCTATGTATTTAACTTTATTTTATGCTATTGTAAATAAGGTCTCCTATGATATATTCTATCTGATTTTGTTTATATATACACAAAAGCTATTGATTTTATATAGTAAATTAGTAACTTGATAAATAACTTCTTTCATCTTTCATACTAATTTTTTACATTGATTTTTTCAAGCTTTTCAGATATACAGGCATACCTTCTAAAAATATAGTTACTTCCTTCCAATTCTTTTGAATCCAAAGAATGTTTAATTGTTTCATAATAAAAATGTTTCTATAAATTATTTTTTCCTCTTTTTAGTGATTTTAATATGATTGAGTGTTAGATTTTATAAGGAGTTTTTTTTTCAACTTATGGATATTATCATATAATTTTATCTTTATTTCTATTAATAGCATAAATCATGGATCTTCTAATAGTGAATCACCTATGTCTTCCTGGTATAAACCTTACTTGGCTATGATATATAGGTGGTTTGTAGGATTCCAGTGGCCAATATTTAATTGAAGATTTTGCATCATCATTCAGGAATTAGAGTTGTCCATTATTTCCATTTTTTATATAATCCTGCATGGGGATCACTGTTTGGCTTTGTGAAATTAATTTTACATATTTTTTACATTATGTTCTGAATTAATTTACATTGAGATAATCTCATTTTTAAATTTTATTAGAATTCCCCCAGTAAAACATATGGGCTGGTAAGTTGGTATTTGTTTGTTTTTAGAGGGTCTCTTTAACTACTTTCTCTATTCTGTAGCATTTGATTCACCTAAACTTTCTCTACTAAGGTCAGTTTTGATAAGCTGCATTAATTTTTCCCTAATAACTTTATATGAATTTTCAAAATTATTTGGACTGAGTTGTATTGAGTAATTTTATGATTTAAAAGCAATGTTTTTTGAAATATATTTTTATTAATTTCAGGAAGGGAGATAAAGATAGATCAATGATGAGAGAGAATCACTGATCAGCTGCCTCCTGCATGTCCCCTACTGGAGATGGAGCCCACAATGACTTTATTTTGATGGTTATTTTTCTTTTGTCATTTATAATTTCGTGAATTTGACTTTTCTTTTTCTTTGATTAAATTAAATATGTCCCCATTCTGCTCCCTCAGAGCTCCCTCAGAACCACATGTCAGAGTTTCTAACAGTGTGCCTTGGAACTAAGGGGAGGCATGAAGCTTGCCTCCTTCCTGTAGGCTGACACCACCCCAACAGAAAAGACTGGCTTGATTTGTTTTCATAAGTTCTTATGGTCCCATCCTGCTGAACTCAATTTCATGGGGGAAAGGAAACACCTCTCAGAGCTGGAACTTTCTGAGTATGTCTCCCTCAGATCCTATTGTCCAGATGTTTGATAGTATAACTGCATAGCTGAGGTGAAGAGGGCAGTTTGCCCTTATCTCACATGCTGGCACTTCCCACAATAGAAACTGCCTCAATCTGTTTTCTCAAGTCCTATTGTCCCTGTTCTGATGAGTTCAGTTCTGTGAAAGGAAGGGAATACCAAGGATACTTTGGACACCCAGACTGCATCTTCCTCAGAGGCTCCTTCCTGTCCAGGACTCAAACTTAAGTATGAATACACAGCTAAGGGGAAAAGCACAGCTCATCCCCCTCTCATGGCCTAGCCAGTACCAACCCCAACAGAAGGTTTTCTTGATCTCTTTGCCTGAGTCCCAGTGGCCCAGCACAGCTGAGCTTGCTACTGCACTGGGGCTGGTCGGTTGCACCGAAAATGAACTTGTGTGGTATGCTCCTACTGGGGGAGCTAGAGTTGAAGACTCTAGCAGAGACTCAGTGGTATGGCTTTGGAGTAGGAGCCACATTCTCCCTACTGAGTGACTAAACATGCTACCACCAAGTAGGGAACCCACTAACACCATCCTTCCGATCTGGTCACAATGTACTACTGAGCTTGAGCCAAGTGGAAAAGTCAGTGTGGTGCAGCCAGCTTGAATCCACTGTACAATTTTTCTTCATAATATTGTGGAGTGAGTCAAGACAAACTCAAGGGTTGGAAAAGTAGCCAACAGGTGGACATTAACCTCAGGAAACATTGGGCCATTTATTGATCTGCTCCCAGCTCAAAATTGCAGGAAGCTGATCCTTGTATACAATCTTGTCTCTCCCATGCACACCCAAACTACAAACATTGAATAGCATGGTAACTCCAGATGAGTAGCCGAAAGCCAATTATAGACAATGTCTAACATCAACATTTACCATAACCCCAGCCAAGTAGGTCTAGAACCAACACAATCAAACTACACCAGAGCATAGCTCCACTAGTCACACAAATGGCACAGCCAAAAGGGTACTCCAACAGGCACCAGACCCTACTGGGAACAATCTGTCTGGTGGTTGGGGAAGTGTAGCTTTTAAGCAGTGATCATGCATATTAATGAGGTCTAACCTTGTAGTCAGTAAGTCTGCAGGTAAACTCTATCCACGAATGGGTTAACAACATTCAGGTCTCAATTACAAAAGGAGAAATATAGCCCACACAAGAATCATTTCTGCAGCATCAAGCTAAGGTGACCTAGACGATTATGCCACTGAGACCCACAAAGTACATAAATCTGAAAGCCCTTATACAAGCTTGGGAGTGATAGCAGATTTACTTAATAACAGAGACAAACACATAAAGGCTGACAAAATGAAGAAACAAAGAAATATAGTCCAAATGAAAGAAACCAATAAATCATCAGAAAAAGAATGAAATGAAATGGAAGCAACCAAAATACCAGATGCAGAGTTTAAAACAATGATTATTAGAATGCTGAAAGATCTTAGGGTAAGAATGGGTAATCTCAGTGCAAACCTAAACATATAGTAAACATTAAAGAGGATATAGAAATAATAAAAAAGAACCAGTCAGAAACAAAGAATACAATATATGCTATGAAAAATATGCTAGAAGGAATAAACAGCAGTTTAGATAAAGCAGACAATTGAATCATGGACTTAGAGGACAAGATAAGAGTAAACACCCAAGTAGATGAATAAAAAAATAATTTTAAAAAATGAGGAAATCCTAAAAAAACTCTGGGACATCAAGTGTAACAACATCTGCATAATAGGTGTACCAGAAGGAGAAAAGAGTGAGCAAGGGATCAAGAAATTGTTGGAACAAATAATGGCTGTAAAGTTCTCTAGCCTGGTAAAGAAAAGAGTCACACGTGTTTAGGAAAATCAGAGTCCCAATCAAGATGACCCCAAAGAAGCCCACACCATGACACTTAAAATGGCAAATGTGAGAAATAAAGAGAGAATCTTAAAAACAGCAAAAGAAAGACAGTTAGTTACCTACATGGGAGCTCCCATAAGGCAGTCAGCTGATTTCTCAACAGAAACACTTCAGTTCAGAAGAGATTAGCATAAAATATTCAAAGTGATGAAAAGCAAGTAACTACAACCAAGATTACTCTCTCCAGCAAGGCTATCATTTAAATTTGAAGGCAAAATAAAGAGCTTTTCAGACTAAGAAGAACTAAAGGCATTTATTACCACTAAATCAGTATTGCAAGAAGTGTTAAAGGGTTAAAGGGCCTGATTTAAGAAGAAGAAGAAGAAAGAATATATATTCTTTCTTCTTCTTCTTAAATCAGGCCCTTTAAGAGAGAGAGAGAGAAGTACATAAGCATAAAGAATAAAATAACAATAAAAGTATCTATCATTAATATCTTTATTTTTTAAAAAATATATTTTATTGATTTATTACAGAGAGGAAGGGAAAGGGATAGAAAGTCAGAAACATCGATGAGAGAGAAACATCGATCAGCTGCCTCCTGCACACCCCCCACTGGGGATGTGCCCGCAGCCAGGGTACATGCCTTGACCGGAATCGAACCCAGGACCTTTCAGTCCGCAGGCTGACGCTTCATCCACTGAGCCAAACCGGTTTTAGCGATTATTAATATCTTTACATGTAAACAGATTAAATGCTCCAGTAAAAAAACACAGGGTTACTGAGTGGATAAGAAAACATGACCCATTTAAATGCTGTCTACAAGATACCTAACTCAGAACAAAATATACACACAGAGTTAAAGTGAAGGGATGGAAAAATATTCCATGCAAATGGAAGTGAGAAAAAAGCTGGGGGTAACAATACTTATATGAGAACATAGATTTTCAAAGAGAGGATATAGTATGAGAAAAGGAATGAAACCACATAATGGTAAAGGGAGCAATCCAACAATAGGATATAACACTAGTAAACATTTATGCACCCAACATAGGAACACCTATATAAGTAAAGCAAATTGCAATGAACATAAAGGGAGAGATTGACAGTAATACAGTCATAGTAAGGGATTTAACCCCTCATTAACATTAATGAATAGATCTTCCAGATAGAACGTGATCAAGGAGATGGCAGCCTTAAATGACACACTAGATCAAATATATTTAATTAACATCTTCATAGGATTTCACCACAAAGCAGCAGAATTTACATTCTTTTCAAGTGCACATAGATCATTTTCTAGGATAGATCAAATGTTAGGACACAAGAGTCTCAATATATTTAAGAAATCTGAAATCATATCAGCATATTCTATGACCATAATGCTGTGAAACTAGAGATCACAAGAAAAAAACACTGAAAACACTCCAACACACAGACTAAATAATATGTTATCAAATAGCGAATGGGTTAAAAATGAGATCAAGATAAAAATAAAAATCTACCTGGAGACAAATGTAAATGAATACAAAACAACCCCAAATATATGGGACATAATGAAAGCAGTCTTAAGAGGGAAATTTATTATATTAGAGACCTAATTCAAGAAGATAGAAAAATCTCAAATAAATAATCCAACCGTACATCTAAAAGCTAGAAAAATAAGAGCAAAAAGGCCCAAAGTAAATAGAAGGAAGTAAATAATAATGTTCAGAGCAGAAATAAATGACATGGAGACTAAAAATAGGAATAATAAAGGTGGCCAGCATAGATAAGGGGTTAGAGCCCCATTCTGTGTACTAAAGGGTCTCAGGTTTGATTTCCAGTTTAGAGCATGTTTCCAGGTTTCAGGTTGATACCATGTAGGAGGTGACCTGTCAATGTGTCTCTATTACATCGATATTTCTCTCTTTCTCTCTTTCTCCCCCTACCTCTCCCTTCAACTCTCTCTAAAAATCAATGGGAAAAATATCCTCACTCCTTAGGTGAGGGCTAGAAAACAAAACAAAACAATAAAAGGTCAGTTAAACCAAGAGTTGGTGCTTTGAAAATATAAACAAGATTGACAAGCCTTTAATTGGACTTATCAAGAAAAAAAGATAGAAGACCCAAATAAATAAATAAATAAATAAATAACTGAAAGAGAAGTAACAATGGACACTATAGAAATACAAAAGATTGTAAGAAAATTTTATGAAGAATTATATGCCAACAAATTGGAAGAACAGGGCATAACAGATAAATTTCTAAAAATGTACAATCTTCCAAAAATCAATCTAGAAGAACCATAAAATGTAAATAGACCAATTTCAACTAATGAAATGAAAACAGTAATAAAAATAAAATAAAAAACTCCTAGCAAACAAATGACCTTGACCAGAAGGCTTTATTGGAAATTTTTAACAAACATTCAAAGAACTATCACCAAGCCTTCTCTAAGTATTCCAAAAAATCCAAGAGGAGGGCAGATTTCAAGCTCATTTTACAAGACTAGCATTATCCTAATCACAAAACAAGATAAAGATATTACAAAGAAAGAAAATTATAGGCCAGAGGAGGAACCAAGATGGCGGCATAGGTAAACACCTATTGTGCTGCCCCACGCAACAATTCCAAAACTACAACATAACAACAAAACAAACATCATCCAGAATCACCGGAAAGCTGGCTAAGTGAAAATTCCACAAATAAAAGTAAAGGTAGGACACTGAGATGCCAGAAGAGCAGCGGAGCGCAGCCTTGAAGATACACACGGAATCAGAGGTTAGGAGCCTTGAGTGCATGTGGACTGTAGGGATGGCAGCAGCAATCCCAGCTGGATTTATCCAATGGGGAGAACAGAGACATCCCACTGCACAGATTCCCCAGTGCCAGGTGAGGTCTGAGGTCCGGGGTATGTGGAGACATCCCACTGCACAGATTCCCCAGTGCCAGGCAAGGTCCGAGGTCTGGGGTATGCACGCTAAAAGCCAGCATGGCAGAGGACTTCGAATTTGAGGAGAGTACTCGTAGCTTACAACAGCAGTTTGCGCAAGTAAAGTGTGCGAACAGCACAGATGCACGACGTGCACCCTCCTTACTGAGACCAACAGACAGCTTTGTTTTACAACCCTGGGCGAGACTTTGGGTGTGCAGACTCATTTGGGTAGTGGCAATGGGTGGAGACCAGCCAGCGGCGGCTTTCTCTGGGAGGTGCCTGCAGCCATTACCATCCAACACAGATAGGATTTAGCTGACTCTGAAGCTGCATGCTCAGCTCAGAGACTCTGCCCATCCAACCTGAACACAGCTCACCTCCACACCCAATTGGGCTGGAGGTCAAAACCTCCTAGTGCTAACAACAATTAGCTGGGATTAACTCCAATAAAAGATTGCAGTAGGAGTATCCACCTCAGGTAACTGGGGAGGCTGAGCCACTGTCCCTTAGAGGACATCTACCACACAAAGCTAATGGACCAACTCATGAAAGCAGCCAACATGCAGAGACATGAAAATAAATCAGATGTGAAAGAAATGGAGGAAAAATAAACGACTGGACCTAGAATTCAAAACCACGGTTATAAGACGTTTCAAGAGGCTCCTAGAAAAGGCCAAGAACTACAAGGAAATAAACAAGAACTATGAGGAAATGAACAAGACCTACAAGGAAATTAACAAGACCTGCAAGGAAATGAATGATATCTACAAGGAAATGAACAAGACCTACAAGGATATGAATGAGACCCTCAAGGATATGAAAAAGGACCAACTAGAAATCAAGCATACACTGAATGAAATAAAAAAAATATTGAACAAAGTCCTAAAAGCAGTCCAGAGGGCCACAAGAACCAAGCCAAAGATTTGAAATACAAAGAAGCAAAATCCACTTGGCTGGAAAAGCAAGTGGATTTCAAAAGAATTCAGATAATTGAAGACAGTGTAAGGGGCCTCTGGGACAACCTCAAGCATGCCAACATCTGAATTATGGGGGTGCCAGAAAAAGAGAGAGAGCAAGGTAATGAAAACCTACTTGAAGAAACAGTGACTGAAAACTTCCCACACCTGGTGAAAGAAACTGACTTAAGAGCCCAAGAAGTACACAGAACCCCAAAATATAGGAATCTAAAGAGGACCACACCAAGACACATCATAATTAAAATGCCAAGAGCAAAAGATAAAGAGAGAATATTAAAAGCAGCAAGAGAAAAACAGTTACCTATAAGGAAGCACCCATACGATTGTCAGCAGATTTCTCAACAGAAACGATGCAGGCCAGACGGGAGTAGCAAGAAATATTCAAAGTGATGAGTAGCAATAATCTACAACCAAGATTACTCTATCCAGCAAAGCTATCATTCAGAATTGAAGGTCAGATAAAGTGCTTCGCAGATAGGAAAAAGCTAAAGGAGATCATCACCACCAAACCAATATTATATGAAATGCTGAAAGATATTCTTTAAGAAGAGGAAGAAGAAAAAGGTAAAAATATAAATTATGAACAACAAATGCACATCTATCAACAAATGAATCTAAAAACCAAGTGAATTAATAATCTGATGAACAGGGTAAACTGGTGAATTTAACAGAATCATGGACATAGAGAGGGAATGGACTGACAATTTTTGGGGAGAAAAGGGTTGTGGGAAGTGCAGCAAGAGACTGGACAAAAATCTTGCAACAATGGGAGAGGACAGTTGGGGGGAGTGAGGGCAGAGAGTGGGATAGGTACAGGGTGGAGGGGAGCTATAGGAGGATAAAAAGGGGGAACAATGTAATTAATAAACTGAACAATAAAAATGTGAAAAAAATAAAGATATTCTTTCTAATCGGCTTACACACACACACACACACACACACACACACACACACACACGAAAATTATAGGCCAATATCTTGGATGAACATAAATGCTAAAATCCTCAACAAAACATGAGCACACGTGATCCAGGAATGCATTGAAAAGACATATACCATGGGGGGAGGAAAATGGCAGCAGAATAGACAGACACATCCTGAATTTTGTCCCAGGGCAGATGGAGGGACTGGCTGAGGGTCGCTAGGGGAGTGTTTGTTGGTGAGTTGGGGGACAGCTGTGCTCTGAGAGAAGGTGAAGGACCACTGGACAGGCCTCCATGGGCTTCCCCTGACCAAGCGGCCCCCAGTATGGCTGGGTTCTCTAGTGGAGCCAGTGATTGGAGGCAGACCGCACCCTCTTGAAGTGGAAGGGCCAGGAAATATGCAGCTGCAGTACCCACTGGAGAGCTGACAGCCCCAGAACACTGGTTCCCAGTTGGCGCAGATGCATAAATTCAAAGCACCTCTGCGCTCCGCCTCAGAAAGGTCATATTTAGTCTGGGGTTGGGGTGGGCGCGCACATCGAGGGAACTGGAGAAGTGGGGAGATCTGTTCCTGAAAAAAGTCTGTGGCTGATAGAGTTGGTGAATGAGGAAGGGGACCCTCGGAGCTGGTGGCAGAGGGGATCACTAGAAAGCAACCCATTTGGACCCAACAGACAAGGACAGTCAAAAAATTTTGGGAGGGTGCTGGCTGCTAAAATCAAGGGGAAAGGGAGTTTGTGTAGATATACGTGCGGAACCTGAGTTTGTGCACTTGCGTTTCTTCCTCTCCTAATCCCAGCTTCTGAGAGCTAAGCCAGGAACGTGGGATCACCTGGTGGGGGACACCCTGGGAGATTGCAAGAGAGAGCTGTTTTTCTGGAGGCTGGGGATCAGAGCAGGAAGTCACCATTAGAGAGCAGCTCTGGGGCAGCCCATTCCCACAAATCAATATTGAATACCACAGGGATAGTGGGATCTTAGTTCAGGCTAGAGAAGACCAATAGACCCAGATGTCAATCCAGAAACACTGCCACCCAGAGGCTGAATCACAAATTAACTCTTGTGTGACACAAATTAAGGAATCAATTTTACTACTACTGCTGCTACTACTGCTATTTCACCTTTTGTGTCTTTTAAGTGTTATTTTAATTTTCTCTTTATTCTACTTTGGGATTAGTGTTCTACAGTCTATTTTCATCTACCCTTTAGTATCTTTTTACTCTGCCTCAACTCCATATTTATGCCACCACCCTCTTTCTAACATTTCCCTATTTAGTGTCTTGTTTCTCTTACCCGTTTCCTGCTTTAGATTTTCCTTATTCTTTCTTTTTACTCCCTGTTAAAATTTCACCCAACTCACATATCTAATCTCCAGCCAACTGCTCCACTCCATAGACACCCCTCGCTCCTCTGACTCCACTATCCCAAATTGTGTTTCTCTCTGTCCTGTTGTTGTTTTTACTTGACTGTTGATTATATTGATTTTTATGCTTGTTTGTGAGATTGATTAGCTTATTCTTTTCTTTTGATTTGTTTTGTGGGGTTTTTTTGGTGTTTATTTTGTTGCTGTTGTCTTTGCATTATCTTTTGATAGACTTTTGCTCTGTGTTTCCTCACCTTGTTTGATATTAATTGTTGTATGTAGTTTGTATCAATCTCCAGATACTTGTTTCTGGTATATGTTGAGATTAGTGGCTATCCTACAGAATTTTTGACCCCATATTTATAGTTTTTTTCCCATTTTCTTTCTTATTCTCTTTCTTTTCTCTCTTACCTTCTTTTCTTTTTTTTTGCTACCCCCTTTCCCAATTTCATTTGGATTCCTTCCTTTCTTTTCTTTTTGAGTGTGTGTGGGTGTGTGAGTGTTTGTGTATGCGTGTGTCCTCTCTTTCTCTCTTCTATCTCACCTATCACCTAATTTGCCTTCCTCTGGTGACTACCTTTATTTGGAGTTACCAATACCGTTAATACATTCCTGTGCAGTGCCTGGTGCATTGCACCTGGTTGTGTTGTATTCTGTGCCTTTAAAGCAATGCAGGAGAGAGAGAACTACATAGTTAGACACACGGAGAAGAGAAACCAAGGGGAGACAAAGAAACATCCCACACATGAAAGAAAAACAAGCACCACCAGAAAAGCAGGTAAAAGAAATGGAGGCAAGCAACCTATCAGAGAAAGAATTCAGAGAAATGGTTATGAGGTGGCTGAAAAGAATGGAAGACAAATTTGACAATATGAGTAAGAGCCAAGAGGAACTGAAGAAGAACCAAGAGGAAATGAAGAGCCAAGAAGAAATGAAAAGTGACATTGCTAAGGTAAACAACTCAATAGAAAGTATCAAGAGTAGACTAGAAGAAGCAGAGGACCGCATCAGTGAGTTAGAAGACAAGGTAGGAAAAAATTACCAAATATTGCATCTTCTAAAAAAAAATTTAAAAGATCAAGAAGAGAGCCTAAGGGAACTTTGGGACAACATGAAACAAAACAACATCCGCATAATTGGGCTCCCAGAAGGACAGGAAACTGAGCAAGAAATAGAAAACCTGTTGGAAGAAATAATGACAGAAAACTTCCCTGATATAGCAAAGAAAAAACCCACACAAATCCAAGAAGCTCACAAATACCAAGCCAAATGAACACCAAAAGACCAACACAGAGACATATTAATTAAATAGGCAAACACCAATGACAAAATAATAATCTTAAAAGCCGCCAGAGAGAGACAAAAAGTCAACTACAAAGGAACCCACATCAGACTAGCAAGTGATCTCTCAACAGAAGCTTATCAGGACAGAAGGGAATGGAATAAATATAAAAACTCATGCAAAGGAAGGGTCTGAGTCCTAGAATACTGTACCCAGCAAGGCTATCAATCAAAATTGAAGGTCAAATCAGGAGCTTCACAGACAAAAAAGGACTAAGGGAATTCATTACCACCAGATCAGCCATGCAAGAAATACTAAAGGGTCTGTTGTAAAGAAAAGGAAGCAAAGAAGGAACACAGGGGTAAAAAAAATGGCTACTAATAATTACCTATCCATAATAACTTTTTTTTTGGTTTTTTATTTTATTTATTTATTTTTCATTTTTTAATTTTTATTGTTCAGTTTATTAATTACATTGTCAAGGTGTGACAATGGCTGAATATTTACTTCGTTTTTAAAGATACTCATCAGAGGATATTTAAGTGGGAAACAACTTGCTTTGAAAGTATGGTGTTGTCCTGGCCCAGCCCTCCCCGCACCACAGATGCCTCAAGGATCGAGCCTCTCCCACTCTCTAGGCTCTCGAAATCTCAGTGCGAAGAGGCGTGGTCAGTGCTTCATTCCCCGCCTCCGCTGGCATGAAGTGAAGCGTTCCCAACTGGCGCTGGCATGAAGCAGTGCTTCATTTCCCGCCCCCGCTGGCATGAAGTGCTTCTTTCCCCGCGGGCACTGGCATGAAGGGAAGTGGCCAGGCACGCCCTGGCCAAGTCCCCAGCCACACACACCCCTGCTCCTGGTTGGCTGGTAGCATAGCCAATCAGGAGCCAAGGTATGGTCACATTTGCATATTACTCTTTTATTAGATAGGATATAAATGTTTTTTAGTTAATCTCTTCATCTTTCTTTATGCAGTCCCCCAACTCTCCTCCTTGTCTGTTCCATGGATCCATGCCTTTGTTTCAATTTTGTTTGTCAGTTAATCTTTGTTCATTAGATTCCACATATAACCAAGATCATATGATATTTGTATTTCTCTGACTGGCTTTTTTCACTTAGCACAATACTCTCCATGTTTATCCATGCTTCTCAACAAGTAAGATAACCTTCTATTTTACTGCTACATAGTATTCCATGGTGCAAATGTACTATAGGTTTTTAAATCCATTCATCAGCTGATGGGCACTTAGGCTGTATCCAAATCTTAGCTATTTACTAGTAAATTATTCTGCTATGAACTTAGGGGTTCATATGTTCTTTCTGATTGCTGTTTCTGATTTCTTGGGATATATCTTTAGAAGTGAGATTACAAGCTCAAATGGGAGTTCCATTTTTAATTTTTTGAGGAAACACCATACTGGTTTCCACAGTGGCTGTATCAGTCTATATCCCCACTAGCAGTTTCTGAGGGTTCTCTTTTCTCCACATCCTCATCAACACTTGTCATTTGTTGATTTGTTGATGATAGCCATTCTGACTGGTGTAAGATGGTACCTCATAGTTATTTTTATTTGCATCTCTCAAATGATTCGTGATTTTGAACATTTTTCCATGTGCCTCGTGACCTTCTGTATGTGCCCTTTGAGAAGTGTCTATTTAGGTCCTTTGTCCATTTTTTATTGGAGTATCTTCCTTTTGTTAAGTTGTATGAGTTCCCTATAAATTTTGGAAATAAACCCTTACTGGAGATAACATTTGCAAAAATGTCCTCCCACGCAATGGGCTTCCTTGTTGTTTAGTTGATGTTTTCATTGCTGTGCAGAAGCTTTTTATTTCGATATAGTCTCATTTGATTATTTTCTCCTTAGTTTGCATTGCCCTAGGAGTTGTGTCAGTAAAGATATTGCTCTGACAAATGTCTGCCAGTTTGCGGCCAATGGCTTCTTCTAAGATTTTTATTCCCATCTTACGTTTAAGTCCATTATACATTTTGAGTTTATTTTTGTGTATGGCATAAGTTGGTGGTCAAGTTTAATTTTTTTGTCCAATTTTCCCAGCACCATTTATTGAACAGACTGTCTTAAATCCACAGTATGCTCTTGCCTCCTTTGTCTAATTGTCTGATATTAATTGTGTATAATGGTTTGGGTCAATTTCTGAGTTCTCTGTTCTTTTCCATTGATCTGCATGTCTGTTCTTGCAACAGTAGCAGACTGTTTTGAGAACAGTGGCCTTGCTATATAACTTGATGTCTGGTATTGTGATCTTTCCAACTTGTTCTTTTTTTCTCATGATTGCTGTAGCTTTGGGGGTTATTTTTTTATTTAATATAAATTTATTGAGAATTTGTTCTAGGCCTGTGAAATATGCCTTTTGTAATTTAATGGGGATTGCATTGAATCTATAGATTGCTTTAAGTAGTATGGACATTTTAATGATATTGATTCTACCAATCCATGAATATGGCAAATACTTCCACTTTAACTCCCTCTATCTTTTTCCCACACCCCCAAACTCCTTTCCCCCCCTGAGAATTTTCAGTCCACTCCCTTTCTATGTCCCTGATTCTATTATATTTGCCAGGTTATTCTGTTCATCAGATTTTTTATTCACTTGATTTTTAGATTCACTTGTTGATAGATATGTATTTGTTGTTCATAATTTTTTATCTTTACCTTTTTCTTCTCTTCCTCTTCTTAAAGAACACCTTTCAGCATTTCATATAATACTGGTTTGGCAGTGATGAACTCTTTAGCTTTTTCTTATCTGTGAAGCTCTTAATCTGCCCTTTAATTCTGAGTGATAGCTTTGCTGGGTAGAGTAATCTTGGTTGTAGGTTCTTGCTATTCATCACTTTGAATATCTCTTGCCACTCCCATCTGGCCTGCATAGTTTCTGTTGAGAAATCAGCTGACAGTCGTATGGGTGCTCCCTTGTAGGTAACTAACTGTTTTTCTCTTGCTGCTTTTAATAGTCTCTCTTTTTCCCTTGCTCTTGGCATTTTAGTTATGATGTGTCTTGGTGTGGTCCTCTTTGGATGCCCTTTGTTTGGTGTTCTCTGAAAGAAAAGTCTATTTCTTTCACCAGGTGGGGGAAGTTTTCGGTCATTATTTTTTCAAATAGGTTTTCAATATCTTGTTCTCTCTCTTCTTCTGGCACCCCCATAATTCGGATGTTGGTATACTTGAAGTTCTCCCAGAGGCTCCTTACACTGTCTTCATATTTTTGGATTCTTTTTTCTTTTTGCTTTTCCTGGTTGGGTGTTTTTTGCTTCTCTGTATTTCAGATCTTTGACTTGCTTCTTGTGATCCTCTAGTCTGCTGTTGGATCTCTGTATATTATTTATTATTTCAGTCAGTGTATGTTTAATTTCTAGTTGATCCTTTTTAATATTCTTGAGGGTCTCACTAAATTTATTGGCCTTTTCTAGAAAATTCTTGAAAACCTTATAACCATTTTTTGAACTCTATATCCAGTCATTTGCTTTCCTCCATTTCTTTCATCTCTGACCTGTTTCTTTGTCTCTGCATTTTGGCTGCTTTCCTGAGTTGATAGAGTGGCTTTGTGTGCTAGGTGTACTATAGGGCCCAGTGGCTCAGCCTCCCCAGTTACTTGAAGTGGACTCTCTTGGTGTACCCCTTTGTGCACAGTCTTGTTGTCGTTAAGCCTTGATTATTGTTGTCACTGGGGGGAATTGACTTCTAGGCCAATTGGCTGTGAGGATCAGGTGTGTCTACAATGGGAGAACTTCTGTGCTGGAGACACCATTACAATGCAAGACTTGATCAGTGGGGCTTTGGTGCTCACTGAGTCTTCCCCCAGAGTGTGTCCCTTATGGATCTGAGGAGTTGTAATCTGGATGGTTTCACCCTGACCCCTGGGTACACTGGCTCTTGGATCTCCAAGGAGGTGCTAATTTAGCCTCTGCGTGACACCACACAGCAATAGCTACAGAGAGATCTGCAGATTCCTCTTCTTTGCTTGGGTTTTGGAGGTGCCCAGATGAGGCCCAGCTGTGAAGCAATGCAAGCTGCTGTGGGGCCTTGGGCCTTCTTTTGGATATTCTGGGTCTCACTGACTCAGCTGCAGTTTGTTAAGTAAGTTTAAAATTCAAAGTACCAGGCCTTTCATATGCAAAAGCCTCTGAGCACAGCTTGGATGGGGTGGAGTCTCAGGGTGGAGCATTCAGCAATGGCTTTGAGGGATGGGATCTCAGGGCAGGGCAAAAAGGGTTGGCTTCCTGTCAGCCCTGCTCTAGAGGCCCCTGATTCTCAATGTCCCATGGTAATCACTGCAAGCACCTCTGAGAGAAAGCTGCCCTCGAGTTTCACCTGCTGCCAGACAGTGCAGTTTCTCCCCATATGAATCTGGTTACCGAGAGTCTCACCCAGAAATGGAGTTCAGAGCAGTTGGGAGCTTTTGTCTCCCTTCTGATTGAGAAAGCCAGCCATGCACTCTGTTGCAAGACCCCTCCACGTGCGTGCGTGTGCTCATCCTTACCTTGGCCTTCTGCAGCTTCTGTAATTATCAGTGTGCTTTTCTCTTTCCTTCTAGTTGTAGAATTTCCACTCAGCCAGCCTTCCTGTGGTTCTGGATGATGTGTCTTTTTTCTTTTAGTTGCAGTTTTGAACTTTTTGTGCAAGGCAGGAGTTTAGGTGTTTACCTATGCCACCATCTTGGTTTTGCTTTATCACATTTATTGATTTGTTGATATTATAACAGTCTTGCATCTCTGGCAAAAATACAACTTGGTTATGGTGTATGATCTTTTTAATGCATTCTTGCATGCTATTTTCTAATGTTTTGTTGAGGATTTTAGCATCTATGATCATCAGGGATATTGGCCTGTAATTCTCTTGCTTTGTAGTGTATATTTCTGGTTTTTGGGATTAGGGTAATGCTGGCTTCATACAAAGAGTTTGGAAGTGATCCTTCCTCTTGAATTTTTTTGGAATAATCACAGGAAGGTCAGTTTTAGTTCTTGGAATATTTGATAAAACTCCTGTGTGAAGCCGTCCAGACTGGGGCTTTTCTTTGTTGAAAGTTTTTTTTATTATTATTATTACGGCTTCAATGTCCTCGGTGCTTCTGGCATATTCATATTTTTTTTCTTCTTGATTGAGTTTTGGAAGATTATATTTTTCTAGGAATATGTTTATTTCATCTAGGTTGTCCAGTTTTTTGTAATAGAGTTGTTCATAGCATTTTTTAAAACAATACTTTGTATTTCTATGGGGTCTTTTGTTACTTCACCTTTTCAATTTTTTATTTTATTTATTTGAGTCCTCTGTCTTTGCTTCCTGGTGAACCTGACTAAAAGTTTATTAATCTTGTTCTGCCTTTCAAAGAAACAGCTCTTGGTTCTATTGATCTTTTGTATCCTTTTTTTTTTGTCTCTGTGTCATTTATTTCTACTCAGATATTTATTATTTCCTTCCTTCTACTCACTCTGGGCTTTTCTTTTTGCTCTATTTCCAATTCTTTAAGTTGTACAGTTACATAAGTTGTTACCAGTTTTTATTGCTTTTTGAGGTAAGTATGTAATGTTGTGAACTTGCCCCTCAGGAATGCTTTGACTATGTCCATAGATTTTTGGATTGTTATGTTTTCATTGTCATTTTTTTCCCAGAATGTTTTTTTTAATTTCTTCTTTGATCTCTTTGTTAATCCAATCATGGTTTAATAGCATGCTGTTCAGCTTTCAATAGTTTATTTCTTACTGTTTTTACTACCGTTTATTTCTAATTTTATGCCAATGTAATCTGAAAAGATGCTTGATATGATTTCTATCTTCTTGAATTTGAAGAGACTTCGCTTATGTCCTAATATGTGGTCTTCCTTTGAAAATGTCCCATATGCATTTGAGAAGAATTTATAATCTGTAGCTTTGCATGAAATGTTCTAAAGATGTCAGTTAGGTCGACCTGATCTAATGAGTCATTTATGCTTGCTGATTCTTTGTTGATTTTTTGTCTAGAAGATTATCTAGTGATGTCAATCAGGTATTAAAGACCCCTTGTATGATTTTATTGCTGATGATCTTCCACTTGATATCTTAGAAAAGTTTTTTGGGGGGTGGGTAGGTGATTCTGTATTTGGTTCATATATGTTTACCAGAGTTATATCCTCCTGTTGACTTGATTCCTTTGCTATTATAAAGTGGCCTTCCTTATCTCTTGTTATGATCTTCACTTTGAGTTCTCAGATATAATTATTGCTACCCCAGCTTTTTTTTTTTTAATTTCCATTTGCCTTAAGTTTTTTCCATCCCTTTACTTTCAGTCTTTGTGTGTACTTTGTTCTGAGGTAGTTCTCTTGTAGAGAGCATATATACAGGTCATATTTCTGATCCCTTCAGACACCCTATGTCTTTTGATTGGAACATTTAATACATTTAAGTTTAAGGTTATCATTGATAGGTACTTTTCTTGACATTTTTATTCTTTATGGATTTGGTCATCCTTCCTTTTTCTTTATTCTTTTTCATCAGTCCTTCTACCATTTCTTGCAGCTGGCTTGGTGTTAATAAACTCCCTTAGCCTTTTTTTGTCTGTGAGGCTTCTTATTCACCATCATTTTTGAATGATAGCCTTGCTGGGTAGAGTATTCTTGGATTCAGTCACTTGCTTTGCATTACTTTTTTTTACTTCATTCCATTCTCTTCTGGCCTGATGTGTTTTTGTTGAGAAATCATTTGATAGTCTAATGGGATATCCCTTGTAGGTTACTTTCTGTCTCTCTCTTGCAACCCTTAATATACTTTCTTTGGCATTATTGTTTTCCATTTTAATTATGATGTGTCTTGGTGTGGGTATTTTTGGATTAATTTTCTTTGGGACTCTCTGTGCTTGTGTGACTGTCTCCTCCCTCTATCCCCACCTCAAGGTAAGTCAGGGCAGTTTTCTGTCATTATTTTTTCAAATAGGTTTTCTATTCCATGCTCCTCTTTTGTCTTTCTGGCACCCCTATTACATGTATGTGGCTTCATTTCATGTTGTTCCAAAGATCCCCTAACTCTCTTCCTTTTTAATTTTTTTCCAATTTCTGTTCAGCTTGTTTTTTTTTCACTACCCTGTCTTCTAACTCGCTGATTTTGTCCTCCACTTAAGCTAGTCTACTGTTGAAACCTTCCATTGTGTCCTTTATTGCAACTATATCATTTTTTTCATTTCCTCTTGATTCTTATATATGTTGGTGATTTTCCTAATAAGATGCTGGAACATCTTTATAATCATTACTCTAAATTATTTGTCATATTGCTTGCCTCTATTTCATTGGGTTCTTTTTCTGGCAATTCCACCTTTTCATTCCTTTAAGGCTCTGGTTCTCAACCTGTGGGCTGCGACCCCTTTGGGGGATCGAACGAACCTTTCACAGTGGTCACCTAAGACCATCGGAAAAGACATATTTCCCATGGTCTTATGAGCCGAGACACCGCTCCTCTATTGGTCTCTAGGCGAATCTGCCCACATGCAGACTTGTATGCCCACATACAAGTACCCAGCATGATGACATTATCGCGCCAACCCCATCATATACACCCCGTACAAATACAGGTGTATGTGACAGGGTTGACGCCATAATATACTTATGTGGACCAGTCACACCTGTGTAGAGAGAAGCTATTGTGTAGAGAGCAGCTACTGTGTCGAAAGCAGCTGCTGTATTGAAAGCAGCTACTCTGTTAAAAGCAGCTCCTGTGTTGAAAGAAGCAGTATTGGAGGTAAAACAACACTTCATGAATTATAATTACTGGGTAAATTTAAAATCATGTACTGTAAAATCATCAACTACTTTAAAAAAATATCTGTACCATGGGCTGTATTGAAAGCAGCTACTCTGTTAAAAGCAGCTCCTGTGTTGAAAGAAGCAGTATTGGAGGTAAAACACCACTTCATGAATTATAATTACTGGGTAAATTTAAAATCATGTACTGTAAAATCATCAACTACTTTTAAAAAATATCTGTACCATGGGAACTTAATCTGGATGCTGATAGGTCTTTTCATATTCAGCTGTGGTTGATGTGAATACTGCCCCCTTGTGATAATGACAGGTATGTTAAAAAAACAACAACACAGAGAATGGTAAATCCCAGGAAACTTTAATGAACTGTATTGACTGAACTGTGCCATGTATCATCTTTTGTATTATTAAAGCTATTGTTATATATTATTTTCATTAACAAACCATCCCATGACAGGGGGTCATGTAGAGAGGAACATTAAGAAAAGAAAATATAGTGAGGATTTTTTACAGTATGGTTTTACCTCAATAATTACAGCAGGCATTGAGAAACCTCAATGTGTTATTTGTTGTGAAGTTCTATCAGCCGAATCTATGAAGCCGAACAAACTAAAATGCCATTTTGATAGCAAGCATCCAAGCTTTGCCGGCAAGGATGCCAACTATTTTAGAAGCAAAGCTGATGGACTCAAGAAAACCAGACTTGACACTGGTGGCAAGTACCACAAACAAAACGTATCAGCTGTTGACGCTTCATATTTGGTGGGACTTAGAATCGCCAGAGCTATGAAACCTCACACCATTGTTGAGGGTTTACTGTTGCCAGTGGCCAAAGACATTGTTCGAGTTATGATGGGAGATGAATTTGTTACAAAATTGAGTGCAATTTCGTTATCTAAGGACACTGTCAGCAAAAGAATCGATGACAAGTCTGCTGATATTCTTGATCAGGCAATCCAGGAAATTAAATCTGCTCCACTTCCAATATTTAGTATCCAGCTTCATTAATCTATCGATGTTGCAAACTGTTTACAATTACTGGTTTACGTGAGATATATTAATGATCGTGACTTTTAAGATGAGTTTCTTTTTTTGCAAACCTCTTGAAAGGAAAACTACTGCACATGATGTATTTGTCACAGTTGGTTCATTTCCTAAAGAGCATAAGATTTCTTTGGATAAGGTTTGTGGTGTTTGCACAGATGGTGCTCCAGCTATGCTAGGATGTCAATCTAGATTCAACGTTTGGTATTGAAAGAGTTACCAAAAGTCATTTGAACTCACTGTTTGATTCATCCGCAAATATTAGCCAGGAAGACGCTGCCACAAGAGTTACAAGAAGTAATGAAAAATGTCATAAGTTCTGTCAATTTTGTGAAGGTGAGCACTTTAAACAGTTGTATCCTTTCGCAACTGTGCAATGGGTTGGATGCACTGAACAATGCTCTGCTGTTTCACACTGAAGTGAGATGGTTGTCGAGAGGAAAAGTTTTAAAACGTGATTTTGAGCTTCGTGATGAACTCAAAACGTTTTTAAATCAGAAAACAAGACTGCAGTTAGAAGCACTTTTCAGTGATAAAAGTGAACTTTAGAAAATAGCTTACTTGGTTTACATCTTTGCCAACTTAAAAAAAAATTTTTTTTAATTGTTTAATGTATTACAAATAGTGGTACATATGTTCCCTTTTTCCCCAATTGACCTCCCCCTGGCCTCCCTGAGCCCCCAGCATATGCCTTCACCTGCCTCCCCCCCAGTGTATTGTATCCATTGGTAATGCTATTATGCATGCATACAAGTCCTTTGGTTGATCTCTTACAGGCTCCGCCTCTAAACTCCCTTGCCTTCGCACTGTATTTTGAAAGTCCTTTCAATGATTCTTTGCCTCTGTATCTATTTTCCCCCTGTTTATTTTCTTTTAAAAACCTGGCATCTACATACTGGAAATAAACATATAAGAACAAAAAATTTTTGAGTTTCATTTTCAATTTGCTAGAGTTGTGAACCCCAGTTTCAATGTCAAATATTTCCTTATATATACATGTCAGCAATGATAGTGGGATGGTGGACAAATGGTGGCAATGCAGGTCCCACCCTTTCTGTCTTGGTCCTGGGCAACTTGCAACGATGCACAGCTGCTGACTACTTGCTTGGCAATGTGTCATCAGCATCTTCCACCCCTGGACTGTTTCTCCTCTTGTCTTCATGGTTATTGCAGACCTGTCAATTACTCTCTGTTGCAGGAATCCATATGGTCTTGAAGTTCTTTTCTGAAAATATACATATTCTTGACCAAAAGTTAATAAAGGAATCTTTTCTACTGATTTAACTTGGGATCCTTTTTATTTTTGCCTAAATTATTTTCCTTTGGCTCATTTTGACACTGTTTGTGTTTTTCATGGGTGTCTTGCTGTTAGCATTACAAATGGAAATTAATTTCTGAAGTAAAAATTTTCTCGATGCAATTTGCTTACAGGAGTTTTTCCTTACATAATATTACCCCACTACACACCCTTTTTATTAATGGGGGCTTTTGGAAATTTTATATTGCAGTCTTGGTAGCTTTAAATTTTAATTTTTGCACTAAAATATGATTGCTTTAGGTTCATTGCATGTTAAGCAATTTTACGATGAGATGATTTACCAATAGAAATTTCAGTTAATATTTCAGGAACAGTTTTTTGGCCAGTACAATTAAATTTTCTTGAGCATTCACTTATTTCAATTAGCCAACTTAAATTAATCTGAAAACTTGATTAGTATTTTACTGTCAAATTTAATACTCAAAAAATAATCTTAGTTTACCCTGTAAATATTAGTGGAAAGGATTATTTGCCTTCTAAAGTAGGCCCTGAGCATTCCTGATGCTAGGCTGGATATAGATATAGGGCAGCTATTGCAGGCCAAGTCTCTGTTACCTGTCTGAGGTGAGCATGGGAAGCGAAGCAGCCACGGAGGCAGGAGAACTCCCTCAAAAGGGGTGATATTTCAGGCCCCTGCTATGTTAGGGGGGTGAGGGTCTGTGCCCCACCCTTGTTGACCTTCAAATTCTCTCCTGATGGCCCCTATGAAACTGTGCTTGTCTTAGGTTTTTCCTTCCCTTGGGAATCTTACCCGTCTCTGGCTAACCAGCCATCCTCCGGGGCCAAGCAGGGTGATGTGAGGTTCAGTTCTGTCTCCTTGACAGTCTAGGCCCCTATGGCTTCCACACCCAGCACCTGCCTTGGGATCCCCTCGCCTGCAGATGGGATCCCAGTACTGATCACATAGCTCAGCAGACTCAGGTTTCTTCTCCCAGAATAGTGCAGCTCAAACCATTGGGTGAGAGACAGATCCATGGTTTCAGCCCCAAAGAAGCTTCAAACTCAGCTTGAAGAGAAAGCTCAGGCAACAGCTGTGTGCAATTGGATTGTGACAAGAGGGGCCCTCTTGGCAAAAAAGGTAAGAGGGGCCAATATAGAGTTCTCAAGTGCCTTCCCAGTGCCTTAATTACTTCGGAAAGGAATTAAATCCTTTAATGTCCTTTTTAAAATTGCTGCCAAACATTCAAATAATTAGTTTGTAAGTTTCTTTTGGATAATTGTACAATATGCTACTGTAAAATATCAAAAATTGTAATGTTATTTTAGAATAATATATTATAAGGATATTCTTTGCTCTAGTGGATGTCAATTCAATTCAAACTGGCTATCATTTTTTTTTGTAACTTTATATAAACTTTGTCAGGGAGGTAAAAACACAAAATACCTTAGTTCAAGAGGTCAAATATATTGACTTTCAGTTACAATACTTTCTCTTAAGGTTATGGTGACCACTAGTGTGGATTAGATTTAATATTTTCTTCTATTTTGTACTAGAGTCCTGGTGCACAAAATTCATGCACAAGGGGCAGGAATTTCCCTCAGCCCAGCCTGCACCCTCTCAAATCTATGACCCATCCAGGGATATCTAACTGCCCTTTAGGCCTGATTCCAGTAGGATTGGGCCTAAACAGGCAGTTGGACATCCTTCTCACAAACCAGGACTGCTGGCTCCAAAGTGCTCACCTGCCTGCTGCTCTGATTGATCCTAAGCACTTCCACCTGCCAGCCTATTCACCCCCTAACCACTACCCTGCAAGACTAATTGATTTGTAACTGCTCCCCTGCCAGCCTGTTTGCCCCCAACTCCCCCCCTCTGTCGGCCTGGTCACCCTTAACTGCCCTCCCCTGCAGACTTGATCACCCCCAACTGCTCACCCTTGCAGGCCTGGTCCCTCCCAACTGCCCTGCCCTGCTGGCCATCTTGTGGTGGCCATCTTGTGTCCACATGGGAGCAGGATATTTGACCACATGGGGGCAGCCATCTTGTGTGTTGCAGTGATGGTCAATATGCAAATTATTCTTTCATTAAATAGGATAGAAGCCTGGTGCATGGGTGGCCAGCTGTTTTGTCCTGAAGAGTGTCCCGGATTAGGGTGGAGATTTTTTGGGGTGTGGGGTGGCCTGGGTGAAGGGGCTGTTGTGGTTTGCAGGCCAGCCTCACCCCTCAGCCACCCAAGCAGAGGCCCTGGGATCTGGGATTAATTTATGTTCTACAATTGAAACTTTGTAGCCTGGAGTGGAGTCAAGCCTTCTGCTCACTCAGGGGCAAAAGCCATTTCTATTTGGTTTTATTTAAATTCTATAATTGAAACTTTGTAGCCCCTAGGCCTAGGGGCTAGGACTGAAGAAGTTTGGCTTCCTCCAATGCCCGGGGAAACCCTAGCTCTCTCCAGCTCCATAGCTGCTACCATTTCTGTTGGGATATATCTTGTGTAATTGAAACTTTGTAGCATTGAGTGGAGGCCTAGGCTGTCAAGGGCAGTTGGAAATCTTGGCTTCCTCCATTGCCAGGGAAACCCAAGCCTCCCTCTTGCTCTCAATAGCCACAGCAATCTTGGTTGGGGTTTATTTTCATAATTTGCTCCTGATTGGCTGATGGGCATGGTTGTAGACAATGGCTTGATTGGAAGTACAGTCAATTTGCATATTACTCTTTTATTAGATAGGATGTTTTTCTTATAATATTTTTATTAATTTTTTAATTTTTATTTTTTATATATGTGTCCTTATTCCCCCATTACCCCCTACACCCAACTCATGCTCCACCACCTTGTTGTCTTTGTCCATTGATTAGGCTCATATGCTTACACAAAAGTCTCTCTGCTGATCTCTCCCCCCTACTCCTGCTTACCCCCAAGTACCCTGAGATTTGACATTCTGATGGATGTTTCTGTGTCTTTGTATCTGTTCTTGTTCATCAGTCTTGGTATTCATTATATTCCCAAATGAGTGAGATCATGTGACATTTATCTTTCTCTGTTTTATTAACTTCAGTTAGCATAATGTTTTCCAACTCCATCCATGTTGTTTCAAATGGTAGGAGCTCATTCTTTTTTTTTACCACAACATAGTATTCCATTCAAGAGATGTACCACAGTGCTTTATTTTTTAATTTTTTTTAATTTTTATTTTTTATCTTTATTGTTCACTTTATCAATTACATTGTTTTCCCCCTTTTTATCCCCCTATAGATCCCCTCTACCCGGTACCCATCCCACCCCCCTTCTTCCCCCTCCTCTGTCCTCTACCATAGTTGCATTATTTTTGTCCAGTCTCTTGCTGCACTTCCCACACCTCTTTTTCCCCAAGAATTGTCAGTCCATTCCCTCTCTATGTCCACGATTCTGTTATATTCACCAGTTTATCCTGTTCCTCAGATTATTAATTCACTTGATTTTTAGATTAATTTGTTGATAGATGTGTATTTGTTGTTCATAATTTTTACTTTTACCTTTTTCTTCTTACTCATCTTAAAAAATATCTTTCAGCATTTCATATAATATTGGTTTGGTGGTGATGAACTCCTTTAGCTTTTTCTTATCTGTGAAGCACGTTATCTGACCTTCAATTCTGAATGATAGCTTTGTTGGATAGAGTAATCTTGGTTGTAGATTCTTGCTATTCATCACTTTAAATATTTCTTTCCACTCCTGTCTGGCCTGCATCGTTTCTGTTGAGAAATCCGCTGACAATCGTATGGGTGCTCCCTTATAGGTAACGAACTGTTTTTCTCTTGCTGCTTTTAATATTCTCTCTTTATCTTTTGCTCTTGGCATTTTAATTATGATGTGTCTTGGTGTGGTCCTCTTTAGATTCCTATATTTTGGGGTTCTTTGAAGTTCTTGGGCTTTTAAGTCAATTTCTTTCACCAGGTGGGGGAAGTTTTCAGACACTATTTCTTCAAGTAAGTTTTCATTATCTTGCTCTCTCTCTTTTTCCGGCACCCCCATAATTCAGATGTTGCCATGCTTGAGGTTGTCCCAGAGGCCCCTTACACTATCTTCAATTTTTTGTATTCTTTTGGCTTCTTGCTTTTCCATCAGAATGGATTTTGCTTCTTTGTATTTCAAATCTTTGACTTGGATCTTGCGGCACTCTGGACTGCTTTTAGGACTTTGTGTAATATTTTTTTATTTCAGTCAGTGAATGCTTAATTTCTAGTTGGTCCTTTTTCATATCCTCGTAGGTTTTGTTCATTTTCTCATAGTTCTTGTTCATTTTCTCATAGTTCTCATTAACTTCATTGGCCTTTTCTAGGAGCCTCTTGAAAAACCTTATTACTGTGGTTTTGAATTCTATGTTTAGTAGTCTTTTTTCCTCCATTTCTTTTACACCTGATTTCGTTCCATTTCTCTGCATTGTGGCTGATTTCACAAGTTAGTCCATTAGCTTTGTGTGGTAGATGTCTTCTAAGGGACAGTGGCTCAGCCTCCCCAGTTACCTGAGGTGGATACTCTTACTGCAATCCTTTATGGGTTGTACAGTATTGTTGGAGTTATGTCCAGCTAATTGTTGTTAGCACTAGGAGGGTTTGACCTCCAGGTCAATTGGGTATGAAGGTGAGCTGTGTTCAGGTTGGATGGGTGGAGTCTCCAGGCTGAGAGCACAGCATCAGTTCCACCCTATGCAGCACGCGGATCTCTGTGCCGGGTGGTAACGGCTGCACACCTCTGAGAGAAAGTCTCGCCAGTCTCCACCCATTGCCAGACAACTCTGCCTCTCCTCAAATGAGTCTGCACACCCAAAGTCTCGCCTAGGGTTGTAAAACAAAGCAGTCCAGTGGTCTCCCGAACGAGGGAGGAAGTCATGAGTTCTCTCTGCGTGGTTGCGAAGTTCTCTCCCCAAGTTTACGTGCAAACTGCTGTTCTAAGTTTAGCGCGCTCTCCTCAAACTCACAGACCTATGCCGCACCCGGCTTTTAGCGTGCCTACCCCGGACCTCGGAACTTGCCTGGAACTGGGGTATCAGTGCAGTGGGGCGCCTCCACCCTCCCCGTTGGAGAAATCCAGGCAGGATTGCTCCTGCCCGCCCTACAACTTGCGTACTCATGCCTCCGAACCTCTCTCCGGGCATGTCTTCAAGGCTGTGCTCCACCACTTCTCTGAGTCTCAGTGTCCTATCTTTACTTTTATTTGTGCAATTTTCACTCAGCCAGCTTTCCAGTGATTCTGGATGATGTTTGTTTTGTTGGTATGTTGTAGTTTTGGAATTGTTGCACAGGGCAGCACAATAGGTGTTTACCTATGCTGCCATCTTGGTTCCTGTACCACAGTTTTAATCCACTCATCTGCTTATGGGCAGTTAGGTTGTTTCCAAATTTAGCTGTGGTGAATTGTGTGGTTATGAATATAGGGGTACATATATCCTTTCGGATTCATGTTGCTACTTTATTGGGATATATTCCTAGGAGTGGGATCACTGTATCAAAGGGAGCTCCATTTTTAGTTTTTTGAGGAAACTCCATACTGTTCTCCACAGTGGCAGCACCAGTCTGCAGTCCCACCTGCAGTGGACTAAGGTTCCTTTTACTCCGTATCCTCACCAACACTTGTCCTTTGTTGATTTGTTGATGAAAGCTATTCTGACAGGTGTGAGATGGTACCCGATTGTCATTGTGATTTGCATCTCTGGGATCATTAGTGACTTTGAGCAGGTTTTCATATGTCTCTTGGCCTTTCTTTTGTCTTCTTTCGAAAAGATTCCATTTAGGTCCATTGCCCATTTTTTTATTGGGTCATTTATCTTCTTGCCACTCATGTCTGGCCTGCATAGTTTCTGTTGAGAAGTCAGCTGACAAGCGTTTGGGTGCTCCCTTGTAAGTAATTAAGTGTTTTTCTCTTGCTGCTTTTAATATTCTCTCTTTGTCCTTTGCTATTGGCATTTTAATTATGATGTGTCTTGGTGTGGTCTTCTTTGGATTCATTTTGCTTGGGGTTCTGTGCACTTCCTGGACTTGTAAGTCTATTTCTTTACCAGGTGGGGGAAGTTTTCAGTCATTATTTCTTCAACTATGTTTTCCATATCTTGCTCTCTCTCTTCTTCTGGCACCCCCATAATTCTGATGTTGGTACCTTTGAAGTTGTCCCAGAGGCTTCTTACAATATCCTTAAGTTTTTGGATTATTTTTTCTTTTTTTGTTGAGTGTTTTTGGCCTCTTGGTATTTCAAATCTTTGACTTGATTCTTGCATTCCTCTAGTCTGCTGCTGGGTTTCTGTAAAATATTTTTTATTTCAGTTGGTGAATGCTTAGTTTCTAGTTGGTCCTTTTTCATATCCAAGACCATCTCCTTGAGGTTCTTGCTTATATCCTCGAGGTTATCATTAAGGTTATCAGCCTTTTCTAGGAGCCTCTTGAAATACCTTATAACTGTGATTTTGAACTCTATATCCAGTCATTTGTTTTCCTCCATTTCTTTTGTTTGTGATGTTTCTTTATCTCCCCATTTTCATTGCTTCCCTGAGTTGGTTGGGTAGCTTTGTGTGCTAGGTGTCTCGGCCATCCTGTTACCTGAGGTGTACACTCTTGGTGCACTCCTTTGTGGACTGTGTATACAGCCTTGTTGCAGAGTCTTTTTTGTTGTTGGTATCACTGGGAGGAATTGACCTCCAGGCCAACTAACTGTGAGGATCAGCTGTGTCTACTCGTAGGAGATAGCCTTATATGCCAGAACTTGCAAACTTGCCAAATTCTCTGTGCTTGGTTTGGATGGTGCAGTGTTTCTGGGTGGGGTGGAGTTACAGAGTGGAGCCTACAGCCTTGGCTTCCAGTCAGCCCCAGTCCATGAGGTCACCGGGCCATAGCATCTGCAGGCAATAGCTGCAGGCACCTCTGTGAGAAAGGTGCTCTCATGCTTTGCCTGCCACCAGAACTTCCAGTCCCCAGTGAATCCGGAATCTCAGATTTTTGCCTGGTACCTGGGTTCAGTGCAATCAGAACTGCTTTTTCCTTCCACCAGACACCAGTCACACAGTCAACAAAACGTCCTCACCGTGAACACCCGTACATGCCCCATACATGCCCCGGAGTTCAGCCTCTGACCAGAGCTCCCTTCTCCTAACAGATGCAGCCAGTGACCCATTTGTCCCCTCTGCACGCACTCACGTGCAAGCCTACAGAGTCCCTCCTCTGGCTCTTCCCCTGGGATTCTGCCCGCAATCCAGGTTCTCCCCATACGGGTTCCCCCTGGTTTTGAGTGCAAACCGAACTGGGTTCAGTGCAGCCTGGAGCTCCTGTCTCCTTTCTGCCAGAGCACCCCTGCCAGGCTCAGGCACCCTGTCTTCTCGTGCGGGTGAGTTTCCACTTTATTTGGGATTTACAGAGGCTCTGATTATCTGTATGCACTTCTCTGTCCCTCCAGTTTCAGATCTTCCAGTCAGCCAGCCTTCCTGTAGTTCTGGACAGTGTCCATTCTGTCCTTCAGTTCTTTTTTTTAAATATATTTTATTGATTTTTTTTACAGAGCAGAAGGGAGAGGGATAGAAAGTCAGAAACATCGATGAGAGAGAGACATCGATCAGCTGCCTCTTGCACGCCCCCTACTGGGGATGTGCCCGCAGCCACGGTACATGCCCTTGCCGGAATCGAACCCGGGACCCTTCAGCCCACAGTCCAATGCTCTATCCACTGAGCCAAACCGGTCTCGGCTGTCCTTCAGTTCTATTCTCGTAATTGTTGTGTGGAGCAAAAGCCTAGGTGTTTACCTATGCTGCCATCTTGGTTTTTTCCCTGTTGCCCTTTTTATTCTTTACCCCTGTATTCCTTCTTTGCTTCCTATTTCCTTTTACTCCAGACCCTTTAGCATTTGTTGCATTGCCGGTTTGTTGGTAATAAGTTCCCTTAGTCCTTTTTTGTCTGTGAAGCTCCTAATTTGACCTTCAATGTTGATTGATAGCCTTGCTGGGTACAGTATTCTTTGATTCAGCTCATTCCTTTGCATGACTTTGTATATTTCATTCCATTTCTTTCTGTCCTGATGAGTTTCTGTTGAGAAATAAGTTGCTAGTCTGATGGGGGTTCCTTTGTAGGTGACTTTCTGTCTTTCTCTGGCCACTTTTCTTTTTTAAATATATTTTATTGATTTTTTACAGAGCGGAAGGGAGAGGGATAGAAAGTCAGAAACATCGATGAGAGAGAGACATCGATCAGCTGCCTCCTGCACGCCCCCCACTGGGGATGTGCCCGCAGCGAAGGTACATGCCCTTGCCAGAATCGAACCCGGGACCCCACAGTCCGCATTCCGACGCTCTATCCACTGAGCCAAACCGGTCTCGGCTCTCTGGCCACTTTTAAGATTCTTACTTTGTCATTGGTGTTTGCCAATTTAATTATAATGTGCCTCAACATTGGTCTTTTGGAGTTCATTTTGCTTGGGACTCTGTGAGCTTCTTGGATTTGTGTGGGTTTTTTCTTTCTTGTATCAGGGAAGTTTTCTGTCATTATTTCTTCAAACAGGGTTTCTATTCCTTGATCAGTTTCCTCTTCTTCAGGTAGCCTTATCATGCAGATGTTGATTTGTTTCATGTTGTCCCAAAGTTCCCTTAGGCTCTCCTCCTTTTTCTAGAAACTGCCCTACTTGGGTATTTTTTCCTACCTGGTCTTCTAGCTCAGTGATGCAGTCTTCTGCTTCTTCTAGTCTACTCTTGATGCTTTCAATTGATTTCTTTACTGCAACGATGTTAACTTTTCCTTTCTTCCTGGTCTTCTTCATTTCCTCTTGTTTCTTACTTATATTGTCAAATTTGTCTTCCAATCTTTTCAGCCACCTTATGACCATTTCTCTGAATTCTTTCTCTGACAGGTTGCTTGCTTCCATTTCCTTTACTTCCTTTTCTGGTGAGACTTGCTTTTCTTTCATATGCTGGCTGTTTCTTTTTCTCCCCATTGTCTCTCTTTTCTGGGTGTCTCGTCATGTAGTTCTCTCTCCCCTGCATTGATTTAAAGCCACAAAATACAACAATATCAGGTGCAGCACACCAGGCACTATACATGAATGTATTCATGATATTGATAACCCCAAAAAGAGGTGATCACCAGAGTAAAGCATATTAGGGCATAGGTGAGAAAGAAGAGAGAGAGAAAGAAAACACACACACACACACACACACAAAGAAAGAAAGAAAACAAAAAGAAAGAAAGGAAGGAAGAAAGGAATGCGAAAATGAAATGGGGAGAAACGAAAAAGGAAAGTAAGAGAGAAAAGAAAGAGAATAAGAAAGAAAAGGGGAACAAACTATATATATATGAGGAGAAAACTCCAATAGTACAGCCACTATTCCCACAAAATGTTAGCAAAAAGTACCTGGTGATTAATACAAACTACAAATAACAACTAATATCAAGCGAGGTGAGGGAAAACAGAAGCAAAGAACAAGGTAAACAGAACGACAACAACAACAACAACAAAAACACAAAACAAACAAAAATAAAAAATAAGCAAAACAATCTTACAAATAAGCATAAAAATAGATATAATCAATAGTCAAGCAAGCAACAACAAAAGGACAAAGAGGAAAACAATTTAAGATAGTGAAGGCAGAGAAGAGAGAGGTGTGTATGGATTTGGAGCAGGGGGTTGGAGATTAGATATAAAGTAGGATGAAATTTTAACAGGGAGTAAAAAGAATGAATAAGGAAAATCTAAAGCAGGAAATGGGTCAGAGAAATAGGACACCAAATGGGTAAAAATTAGCAAGAGAGTGATGGCATAAAGGTGGAGTTGATATAGAGTAAAAAGATGCTAAAGGAAAAACGAAAATAGACTGTGTAACACTAATCCTAAAGTAGAATAAAGAGAAAAGAAAATGACACAAAAAGGTAAAATAGTAGTAGTAATAGAACTAATTTCTTAATTTGTCTTACAGAAGAGTGAATTTGTGATTCAGCTCCTGGGTAGTAGTGTTTCTGGAGTGACCTCTGGGTATATTGGACCTCTCTAGCCTGAACTAAGTTCCTGCTACCTCAGTGGCACTCAATATCGATTTGTGGGATTGGGATTCCCCAGAGCTGGCTCTCTAACAGTGACTTCCTGCTCTGAACCCCAAGTTCCATAAAAATAACTCTCCCCTGTAGTCTCCCAGGGTGTCCCCCACTAGGTGATCCTATATCTGGGCTTAGTAATCAGATGCAAGAATTTGGAGATGAAAAAACCCAAGTGTGAAAACTCCAGTTCTCTGGTTTGGTCTATGCAGTCTCCTTTCCCCCCTAGGTTTAAGCAGTTGCACACTCCCAAAATTTTGGGGCTGTCCTTTTTTTGTCAAATCTAAATGGGCGACTTTTTAGGGATCCCTTCTGTTATCAGCTCTGAGGACCCCCTTCAACAATCATGGATCATGCCAGCCCCAACAGCCATGAATATTTTTCAGGTGCAGAGTTTCCCTATTCCTCCAGCTGCCAGTGTGTGCTCATTTCTCTCCCCTGTGGGGAGCAGAGACCTAACGTAATCCCAGGCGAAATCTCATCTTTTTGTGGTGGAGTTCAGAGCTCCTCTGAATCCGCATGTTTGCGCTAATTGGGGACCAGTGTTCTGGGATTCTCAGCTGTTCAGGGGGTGTCAAAGCTGTACATTTTTAGGCTTTTCCCCTTCAAGATGGAACAGACCACGTCCAAGCTGTTGGCTCCGCGAGAGAACCCATCAGAACTGGGGGCTGTTCAGTCAGGGCAGGCCTATCCAGCAGTCCCCCACCTTCTCCTGGAGTTTAGCTGTCACCAACTCACCAACAAACACTCCCCGTGTAACTCTCAGCGTTCTTTCTGTCTGCTACAGAACAAGGCTCGGGACACGTCCATCTAATACACCATCTATTTTCCATCTATTTTCTTCTCCCTCTCTGCCATCTTTTTTTTAATAATTATTTTTTTATTGTTTAAAGTATTATAGATACTTGTACATGTTTTGTTCGCCCCCCCCCCATTGACCTTCCCCTAGCTTACCCTACTCCTCAATACATGCCCTCACCTGCACCCCACCCCAGTGTCTTGTATCCATTGGTTATGTTTATAGGCATGTGTACAAGTCCTACGTTTGATCTCTTATAGCCCCCCACCCCAACTTCCCCTGCCTTCCCACTATAGTTTGGCAGTCTGTTCAATGCTTATTTGCCTCTGTATCTATTTTTCCCATTTATTTTCTTTAAAAAATCTTGCCTCTGCAGACTAGAAATAAACATATAATAATAAAAAATGTTTGCATCTCAATTTCAATGTGCAACAGTTCTGAGTCCCAGTTTCAATGTCAAATATTTCTTATGGAGAAAATGGCGGCGGAACGGAGGAATTCGATCTGAATCTGCTTACAGGGCAGAGGGAGGGAGCAGCTGAAAGTCGCGCAGGGAGCGTTTGTCGCGAATAGGGGGACAGCTGTGCTCCAGGAGGAGATAGAGGACTGATGGGCTGGCCTCCCCAGCCTGAGCGGCCCCAGTACTGCTGGGTTCTCTCCCTGAGCCAACTGCGTGAGGAGGTGCGCAGAGGCAGACCACTAGATTTTGAAGGGGAAGGGCCTGAAAATATACAGGCTGGACCGCTGAGACTCCCGGAGCACCTGCGCCCAGTTGGCATGGAGGCGCACAGAGCCCAGAGAGCTCTAAACTCCAGCACAGAAAGGTCAGATTTCCCTGGGGGTACTTTGGGCACCAAGCTGAGAGGGCTGGCAGTCTGGGAGATCTGCACCTTGGAACTCAAAACCTGGAGATCTGCACCTGAAATAAAATCTGTGGCTGTTGGAGCTGGTAAACGTGAGAGAGGGCCCTTGGAGCTGGTGGCAGAGTTAATCCCTGGAGCGCAATCAATTTGGACCTGACAGAGGAGGGAAACCCGGAAGATTTTGGGAGGGTCCTGGCTGCTAAAATAGCAGTCACCATTAGAGAGGCAGTATTGTTTAGTTCAGGATAGAGAGGACCAATAGACCCAGAAGTCAATCTAGAAACACTGCCACCCAGGGGCCAAATCACAAATTGACTCTTATGTGACACGGAATTGATTATATTTTCTCTTCAACCTTGGGAATACAGTCTATTTTCATCTACTCTTTAGTATCTTTTACTCTACCTCAACTTCACCTTTATACCACCACTCTCTTGCTAACCTTTCCCTATTTAGTGCCTTGTTTCCCTTACACTTTTCCCGCTTTAGATTTACCTAATTCTTTCCCTTTACCCCCTGTTAAAATTTCACCCCACTGATATATCTAATCTCCAACCACCTACTCCAAGTGCATATATACCTCTAGCTTCTCTGACTTCACTATCTTAAAGTGTTTTTATCCCTGTCCTGTTGTTGTTGTTTACTTGACAGTTGATTATATTGATTTTTTAAAGCAGGTTTATGAGATTGATTTGCTTATTCTGTTATTTTGGTTTGTCTTGTAGGGGGGGTTATTTTTATTTTTGGTGTTGTTTCTTGTTTTGTTGTCCTCATCTGCATTGTTTTTGAGATAGATTTTTGCTTCTGTGTTCCCTCACCTCTCTTGATATTAGTAGTTGTATGTAATTTGTATCAATCTCCAAGTACTTGTTGCAGGTTTTGGTTTGGATTAGGGGCTGTCCTATAGGAGTTTTCACCCCATATTTATAATTTACTCCTTTTTTTTCTTCTCCCCATTTTCCCATTATCATTTTGGCATTCCTGTCTTTCTTTTTTGTGAGTGTGTGGGTGGGGGGGTCTCTTTCTTTTTGTGTGAGGGTGGGTGTGTGAGTGTCTGTGTGTGTCTGGGGGAGGTTCTCTTTCTTTTTTCCCACCTATCACCGAATTTGGCTTTCTCTGGCGGTCACCTTTATTTGGAATTATAATTACTTTGGCTACATTCTGGTTCAGTGCCTGGTGTGTTGCACCTGGTTGTGTTGTATTCTGTGCCTTTAAATCAACGCAGGAGAGTGAAAACTACATAACCAGATACACAGAGAAGAGAGACCATGGGAAGACAAAGAAACAGCCCACATATGAAAGAAAAGCAAGGCTCACCAGAAAAGGAGGTAAACGAAATGGAAGTTAACAACCTGTCAGAGAAAGAATTCAGAGAAATGGTCATAAGGTGGCTGAAAAGAATGGAAGACAAATTTGATAATATGAGTAAGAACCAAGAGGAAATGAGGAAGACCCAGGAAGAAATGATGAAGAGCCATGAAGAAATGAAGAGGAGCCAAGAAGAAATGAAAAGTGACATTGCTGAAGTAAAGAACTCAATAGAAATTATTAAGAGTAGACTATAAGAAGCAGAGGATCGCATCAGTGAGCTAGTAGACCAGGTAGGAAAAAATAACCAAGTAGAGCAGCTTCTAGAAAAAAAAATTAAAAAGCAGGAAGAGAGCCTAAGGGAACTTTGGGACAACATGAAACAAAACAACATCCATATAATTGGGCTTCCAGAAGGACAGGAAACTGAGCAAGGAATAGAAAACCTGTTGGAAGAAATAATGACAGAAAACTTTCCTGATATAGGAAAGGAAAAACCCACACAAATCCAAGAAGCTCACAGAGTTCCAAGCAAAATAAACCCCAAAAGACCTACGCCAAGGCACATTATAATTAAATTGGCAAACACCCATGACAAAGTAAGAATCTTAAAAGCTGCCAGAGAGAGACATAAAGTCACCTACAAAGGAACCCCCATCAGACTAACAAGTGATCTCTCAATAGAAACCTATCAGGCCAGAAGGCAGTGGAATGAAATCTACAAAGTCATGCAAAGGAAGGGTCTGAATCCTAGAATACTATACCCAGCAAGGCTCTCAATCAAAATTGAAGGTCAAATCAGGAGCTTCACAGATAAAAAAGGACTAAGGGAATTCGTCACCACCAAACCAGCAATGCAAAAAATGCTAAAGGATCTGCTGTAAAAAGAAATAGGAAGCGAAGAAGGAACACAGGGGTAAAGAACAAAAAATGGCAACATTTAAGCACCTATCAATAATAACTTTAAACGTAAACGGTTTAAATGCTCCAATCAAAAGACATAGGGTAATAGACTGGATAAGAAAACACAACCAATGTATCTGCTGTCTACAAGAAACCCACCCCTGAAAAAAAGACGCACACAGACTGAGGATGAAAGGTTGGAAAAAAGTTATTCAGGCGAATGGAAATGAAAAAAAAGCTGGGGTAGCCATAATTATATCTGACAAATTAGATCTCAAAATGAAGGATGTAACAAGAGATAAAGAAGGCCACTTCATAATACTAAAGGGAGCAATCCAACAAGAAGAAATAAGTCTGGTAAACAGATACGCACCCAATACAGGAGCACTCAAACATATAAAAAAAACTCCTAGAGGACATCAAGGGAGAGATAGACAGCAATAAAATCATAGTAGGAGACTTTAATACCCCACTATCACCATTGGACAGATCCTCTAAACAAAAAATTAGTAAAGAAACATCAATCCTCAATGACTCACTGGACCAGATGGAATTAATTGACATCTTCAGATCATTTCACCCCAAAGCCACAGAATATACATTCTTTTCAAGTGCCCATGGGTCATTCTCAAAGATAGACCATGTGTTGGGTCATAGGCAAAGTCTCTCCAAATTCAAGAAGATAGAAATCATATCAAGTATACTCTCAGATCACAGTGGCATAAAGATGGAAATCAACTACAATAGAAACAATCCAAAGAAATCGAACACATGGAGACTAAACAGCATGCTATTAAACTATGACTGGGTTACTAGAGAGAGATTAAGGAAGAGATAGAAAATATCATGGAAACAAATGACAATGATAGCAGAACAATCCATATCTATGGGACTTAGTGAAAGCAGTTCTGAGAGGGAAGATCATAGCTCTACAATCCTACTGCAAAAAACTAGGAACAGCGGCAATAAATTATCTAACCCAACAACTCAAAGAGTTATAAAGAAAGCAACAAGAAAAGCCCAGTGTAAGCAGAAGGAAGGAAATAGTAAAGATCAGAGCAGAAATAAATGACATAGAGACCAAAGAAACAATACAGAAGATCAACAAAAACAAGAGCTGGTTCTTTGTAAGGATAAACAAGATTGATGAACCTCTAGCCAGACTCACCAAGAAGCAAAGAGAGAGGACCCTAATAAATAAAATCAGAAATGAAAGAGGTGACATAACAACAGACCCCATTGAAATACAAAGGACTGTTATAAAATACTATGAACAACTCTATTCCAACAAACTGTATAACCTGGAGGAAATGGATATGTTTCTAGAAAAATATAACCTCCCAAAACTCAATCAAGAAGAATCTAAACAACTCAATAGACCAATAACTGTGGAAGAAATTGAAGCAGTCATCATAAAACTTCCAGCAAACAAAAGCCCAGGGCCAGACGGCTTCACAGGGGAGTTTTACTAAACATTCAAGGAATAACTAAAACCTATACTCCTCAGACTATTCCAGAAAATTCAAGAGGATGGAACACTTCCAAACTCCTTCTATGAAGCTAGCATCACCCTAATACCAAAACCAGATAAAGACGACACAATGAAATAGAATTACAGGCCAATATCCCTCATGAATATAGATGCCAAAATCCTCAATAAAATTCTAGCAAATCAGATCCAGCAGTACATCAGAAAGATCATACACCATGACCAAGTAGGATTTATCCCAGGAATGCAAGGATGGTACAATATCCGCAAATCAATAAATGTGATACATCACATAAACAAATTGAGAGATAAAAATCACATGGTCATATCAATTGATGCAGAAAAAGCATTTGACAAAATCCAACATCCTTTCTTAATAAAAACTCTCAATAAGGTAGGAATAGAAGGATCATACCTCAACATAATAAAAGCCACATATGATAAACCCACAGCATACATCATACTCAATGGGCAAAAACTACAACCATTTCCCCTAAGAACAGGAGCAAGACAGGGTTGCCCACTTTCAACACTCCTGTTCACCATAGTACTGGAAGTATTAGCTATTGCAATTAGACACGAAAAAGAAATAAAAGGCATCCAAATTGGAAAAGAAGAAGTTAAGCTATCCTTATTTGCAGATGACATGATATTGTACATAAAAAACCCGAAAGACTCCATAAAAAAGTTAGTAGACTTAATAAATGAGTTCAGCAACGTAGCAGGCTACAAAATTAATGCCAAGAAATCTATGGCATTTCTATACACTAATAGTGAACTTACAGAAAGAGAGACTAAAAACGCAATCCCATTTACCATCACACCAAAAAAATTAAGATACCTAGGAATAAACTTAACTAAGGAGGTAAAAGACCTATTCGTGGAAAACTACAGGACACTGAAAAAAGAGATAGAGGAAGATGTAAATAGGTGGAAGAACATTCCATGTTCATGGATTGTGAGAATCAACATAATTAAAATGTCCATATTACCCAAAGCAATCTATAAATTTAATGCACTCCCCATTAAAATACCAATGGCATATTTCACAGACCTAGAAAGAACTCTCCAAAAATTCATCTGGAACAAAAAAAGGGCCCGAATAGCCACAGCAATCCTGTGAAAGAAGCACAGTCGGTGGGATTTCCATACCAGATTTCAAGCTGTATTACAAAGCTACTGTTCTCAAAACAGCCTGGTACTGGCACAAGAACAGACATATAGATCAATGGAATAGAATAGAGAATCCAGATATCAACCCAAACCACTATGCTCAATTAATATTTGACAAATGAGGCATGAACATAAAATGGAGTCAAGACAGTCTCTTCAATAAATGGTGTTGGGGAAATTGGACAGATACATGCAAAAAAATGAAACTAGACCACCAAACACTTCATCCTGGTCCCAGAAAATAGCCTTTGAGGGACATGTACTCTGAATGTCTCAGCTCCCACCAGTTTCTCTTCCTCCCTACAGAACTCAGCTTAGCAGGTTATGGTATCTAGGACTTATCCAAATACTCTCTTGTTTAGGTGGTGTCCAAAAGCCTTTATAAGGGGTGCTGGCACTGCTTCCTCTTCCTGGGATAGCATGTGAAATATAAGAAGTAACAAATGAACTAAAAATAACAAACACAAACTCATAGATACAGACACCAAATTGGTGGCTACCTGAGGAGAAGGGGCTAGGGTGAGGATGAAATGGGAAAAGGGGGTCAAGTTTATGGTGATGGATAGAAATTAAAATTTTGGTGGCTAGCATGCAATAGATAACACAGATATCAAATGAAAATATTGTACACCTAAAACTTATGTAATGTTATTAACCAATGTCACCTGAATAAAGATAGCAAAATACAACTCTCTGTAATATTTTTATTCTCAGAAATATATATATATATATATATATATATATATATATATATATATCCTATCTATTAAAAGATTTATATGCAAATTGATCATACATCTACTACACCCACCAGCCAATCAGGAATGAATATGCAAATAAACCCCAACCAAGATGGATGCAGCCACTGAGAGCAGGAGAGAGGCTTGGGTTTCCCAGCAATGGATAAACCCTGGGCCAGCCTAGGCTTCCACTCACTGCTACAAAATCTCAATTATAGAAGTTACATAAAACACAATAGAAATGGCAGCAGCCATGGAGCTGGAGAGAGCAGAGGCTAGGGTTGCCCCCAGCAATGGAGGAAACCAAACGTCTGCAGCCCTGGCCAGCCAAGCGTCCATTCCTGGCTACAAAGTTTCAATTATAGAAGGTAAATAAACCCCAACAGAAATGGCTGCCGCCATGGAGTGAGCAGAAGGCTCGGCTCCACTTTGGCTACAAAGTTTCAATTGTAGAAGATAAATAAACTCCAGATACCAGAGCCTCCACTTGGGTCATTAGGGGGCGTGGCCAGCCTGCAAACCACCACAGGCCCCTCGCCCAGGCTGTCCCACACCCCAAGGGAATCCCCACCTTGACATGGAACACCCCTCAGGGCAAACCAGCTGTCCCCACCCATGTACCAGGCCTCTATCCTATCTAATATAAGAGTAATATGCAGATTTAGCATCACTCCAACACACAAGATGGCTGCCCCCATGTGTTCAAAGATCCTGCCCAATGTGGACACAAGATGACCATCACAAGATGGGCAGCAGGGGAGAGCAGTTGGGAGGGACCAGGCCTCCAAGGGAGGGAAGTTGGGGGTGATCAAGCTTGCAGGGGAGGGAAGTTAGGGGTGACCAGGCTGGCAAAGGAGGGAAGTTGGGAGTGACTGGGCCTGCAGGAAAGGGCAGTTGGGGGGACCCAGGCCTGCAGGTAAGAACAGTTAGGATAAACCAGGCCTGCAGAAAAGGGTAGTTGGGGGGGGGTACCAAGCTTATAGGGCAGGGCAGTTGGGAGGGACCAGGTCTGCAAGGGAGGGCAGTTGGGGGTGATCAAGCCTGCAAGGGAGGGTAGTTAGGGTGAACAGACTAGTAGAGGAAGAAAGTTGGAAGCAAACAGGTTGGCAGGGGAGCAGTCAGACATTAATTAGGCTGACATGGGAGTCATTAGGGAGGGTTTAGGCTGGCAGGTAGAAGCAGTTAGGGACAATCAGGAAGGAAGGCAGGTGAGCAGTTGGGAGCCAGCAGTCCTGGATTGTGAGAGGGATGTCCCCTGTGGGATTGGGCCTAAACCAGCAGTCAGACATCTCCCGAGGGGTCCCAGATTGGAGAGGGTGCAGGATGGGCTGAGGGATATCCCCCAGTGCACAAATTTTGTGCACAGTTCCCATTTCTCTCTCTCTCTCTCTCTCTCTCTCTCTCTCTCTCTCTCTCTCTCTCTCTCTCTATATATATATATATATATATATATATATATATATATATATCACACCAGGCCCGGTGCATGAATTTGGGCATGGGTGAGGTCCTTTGGGTTGGCTTGTGGGGATCAGGCCCCAGCTTGCATCTCCAGGCTTGTACCCCCAACCTCGCAGTCCCGCAGCCCTGTCTGGAACCCTGATGTGGCCTGGCATTGCTCCCTCACCTGCTCTATCATCCCGCCTGTGGGGCGATCAATTGGGGAGGTCCCCTGACCAGCTTCCTCAGTGCCTGGGAGCTGGATGGCAGCTCCGCCTCCCTCCCTTACCTCCACCACTGGACGCCATCTGCAGAGTGATTGGTGGGGTGATTGGGCCCTGCTTGCACCTGCCTGGACCTGGCACCACCTCCTCACCTGCTGTGGTCCCGCTCTCTTCAGGGTCCATTGGGACCAGCAGCACCTCCACTGCTGCCCTCTGCCAGCACCACCGACACCCGCTATGTTCTGCAATGATGTATGGTGGTCAGTGCATATCATAGCAAGTGGTCAAACTCCTGGTTGAACAATTTGCATATTAGGGTTTTATTATACACTGAATGGGCCACTCAACACACACACACACACACACACACACACACACACACACACACACACACATTAGAGGCCCAGTGCATGAATTCATGCATGGGTGTGGTCCAGCCAGCATGCTAGTTGAACTGCTGGTTGAGGGGACAATTCACATATTAACCTTTTATTATATAGGCTATATACTGAGTGGCCAGATTATTATGCATTCAGAGATCATAATAACCTGGCCACTCAGTGTATAGGATATGTATGTGTACATATATATATATATATATATATATATATATATATAGTATATGTATATATATGTTATTCAATATTAGTCAAGTGATATACTTACTAAAGATTTCTTTTTTTCTAAATATATTTTATTACTTTCAGAGAGGAAGGGAGAGGGAAAGATAGAAACATAAATGATGAGAGAGAATCATTGATCAACTGCCTCCTGCATACCCAACACTGGGAATTGAGCTCGCAACCTGGGCATGTGCCCTAACCTGCAATTGAACTGTGACCTTCTGGTTCATAGGTTGATGCTCAACCACTGAGCCACCACAGCTGGGCAAAGTTTTCTTAATGTTAAACTATGTATACAAACTACACAAATGCTTAGTAAATTGTGATGAAATTGAGATAAACATTCAATTCTTCTGTGTACTCTGAACAGTGGTTTCCAAATTTACTTTAATACTCACAATAACTTAAAATTTCCTTCTCTTCACCTTATGTTTTTCATAACTCGTGTTTCTTCTAATTTTGAATTTATTTTTAAAACAATTTTTGATTTCTAATTTGTTCCTGAGTTCTATTGTCTCAATTTCTGAGTTTTTATTTTTTGTTCCTTTATATTTCCTATAAATTTATTAATTTATTTTAATTCATTTTGAGATATTAGTTTATAATTTTCATCTGCTTTTTGGGCATGTCTTTCTGGCATATATTTTTTTCCTTTTGATTCTTATTCTGTTCTTCTCTTTCTCTCTCTCTCTCATCTCCCTCATCCATCACATTTTTTTATAGATTCCATTACAATGCTCTTGTTTGGTTCATTGTAACATAGCTTTGGGTACAGTAGGTGAGTTAAGGAAGCTTTGTTAGTTTAACGGTTTTAGATCTCCTTATGTGTTTTTTACAAAGTGTTAAAAATATGTATTTTTCTTCTCACAGTTCCTGATTTTGTTTCCCAATCCCATTTTTATCTAGATATTTTTCTCACTTGCTCAATTTTAGAATTCTATTCCTGGCAAGTTTTTACTCAGTATGAGGCTTTTCATAAAAGGAAGTTTCACATGGTTATTTTCAAGAATTCACCAGGCACAGAGTGATACAATCCCTTCAACATTTCTTTGGATCCTTTTACTCATCTGCCAACTGAAAACATTTCTAAGTTCAGCTTCTATTCTCAAATTGGCCTAGTGCAATTTCCAGTAACTGTTGGCCCTTTTGGAACTTTCATATTTTCATATCTATTTAGACGTTCTGCTGCTTTCCTCCTCACAGATGCTTGTACCATAAGCATCTATGTACCTATAGGTGATTTGTTCCCCTGACTTGAATTTTAGGATTTGTGGGTGATACCTTGCTATCTAGTTTTATTTTAGACATTACCTGTATGGTTTTTTGGTTTGGTTACCATTCTAATTGTTCTGTTTATTTTTATGGGAGACTTTAGCAAATGATTAAAAACTTTGCTGCGGGTGCCATTGTCCTCCCGGAATCACTCAAACCCTTTAATTTTTATATAAAACTAGAGACCCTATGGACAAAATTCATGCAAGGGGCTCGGCCCCTGCTGCCACCATGGCCGGGGGATTCTGCCACCTCTGCCTGGGCCTGAGCCTTCATTTATGCCTAGCACTTATGGAATTAAAGAAAAAGTCCTCATCAAGGTGTTGAGTAGTATCACAATTCTGGATGCAGACTGATTTTTCAGAGACCCTGGGAAGTTTCTCATCATGTTCCTTACTTCCTCGTCTCCTCCAAATATCTCTCACCTCATACTGGATGATTTCTAAAATGACACAATGCAAATGTTCCTAGAAATGAGAGTTCATTACTTCAAATTCACACTCAGTGTTATACCAATAGACCTAGCTGATTGTGACCAAGTAAACTGCAAGTTCATGAGATCAATAGGGAAGAAATACGATATAAAATTAGACCTTCCCACTAGACAGAGATAGGTACTTGGGATCAGATTCAGCATTAAGCATTGGAGAGAAGTTCTACATGGCGTACAAGCACCATACCTGATTGGCATGGCAATAGGTAGTCATTTATACAAATAGCATAAGAATGTCTAATGGGATGAAATGCCAGGCTTCCCAAAGTCAGTAAGAGTAGAAGTCCATTAAATCAAGGAGCAGATGTCATTCAGAACACAAACAGACTTAGTCAACAGGAAATGGGTCACCTGATAATAAGGCAGACTTGAGATTTTGAAAAGATTACCAAGATTTCTTAGCAGGGAACAAGGTAGACATTCAGTTACCAAATCTGGGAAAAAGTGGAAATGGGTCTTGGGAATAATGCAGGAACCCAAGTGGAAGATAAAATACAGGTAACACAGATTCCCATGTCTATAGTGGCTAAGCAAATAACACAAATGTGTAGATAGGTCAAGTTTATGGTGCTAGTTTACATGAAACTAGAAATTAAAAGTCTTATATAAAGACATTTACATTTAAATTTTTTTTTAATTGCCACACCAACAAGATAAATCTGCTGGCAAAAAATCAGCTTGCAGGCTACAAGTTTATGGACCCTTGGTAAATGACTAATACCACAGGTGGTCCTTTAAAGAAAGCTTTGATGGCAATTGGAAGATAACCCAGTAATGAGCAGTGGATAATCAAAAGAACAGAGAAAGAAGAACCTGGAACACAAGTCTCACCTACTTTACAAATTTGCCTCAGGCCAACCATTGCATTAAGGAACTTATTCTATGTAGGTCTGGAAATAAAATATACACAGAAACAATGATGGAATTATTTTCAAAGCAGCATATCAGCAAGTGCAAACTGATTGATGTGTATAGAATGCTAAGTACACAATATATGTTTTTTTAATCAGGGTTCGGTGGGATTAGTTTGATAAACTATGCACAGGGGGTGAATTCTGAGGCCAGTTTTCAAGGAAATAATAAAAACACTGAAAGAAATGTTGACAAAGAATTGGTAATAATAAAAGTAAATTATTTAAAGACACAAAAAAAGAAACATATTTTGTAGTAGTCTTGAATAGGGAGTCAAAACCTGGGTAAGTCAGTGTCCCTCTCTAAGTGTCTATTCCCCATATGGAGTTCTACCAAACTATGAATCATAAATGCACATTTCTACGAGGGCCATGTAGCTAAATGAGTGAAGGACAGGTAGGGACCTATGTATCTAAAGCATCTATGCCTTGTTTACACAGTCAGAAATAACTGAGCAACAGTTCTTTGTGACCAAGTGGCTATGAAAATTCAATATTCTATTTTTTCTAGAAAAGCCAACAATTCCATATTTATGTGAAATCTTTCAATTTTTAATTCTTGACAAAGTATTTATACTAAAACAGCATGAAGACCATATAAAATATTTCTGCAGACCATGTTCTGCCTGTCAGCTACTAGTTTGCAGTCGCTGAACTGATAGACCCCAAGGTTCATTCCAGCTATTTTTGTCTATGGGTTTAAATTAAAGTTTAGATTCAGTAAAATTGAAGGAAATACCATATTTTGGGGCATTGTCACATGGTAAAATGATTAAAGAGTATGTATGTTGGAAATGGATGGCCTGATTTTGCCTAAAAAGTGTGTTACCTTGAGCAAATTACATAACCTTTCTGTACTTTAGTTTTGCCTTCTATAAAATAGGAACAAATACAGTAATTATATTATAGTGTTGTGAAGATTAAGATGCACTTAAAAGAATACCTGGCTCATAATAAGTATTTAGTATTTAGCTGTTATTAACATGAAAAAAGCATTTGTGATCAACTATTTTGCCAACTGAATGTAGGATGAATGAAAGACAGGGAGATGAGCTAGGAGGCTAATGTGAATGATGGCTATAAAAATGGAAGTAAAATACCAGATATGAAAGACATTATAAAAAGGGAATAGACTGTCAAACCCCAGAGGGAAGGCAGGAGAGTGTGTGTGTGTGGGGGGGGGCGGGGTGGCAGGAAGATCAACCAATGAACTCATATATACATAATCCATAGACACTGACAATAAGGTGGTGAAGGCCTGGAGGGGAGAAGAGGAGAGAGAGGGCAATGGGGGAAAAGGGGGTCGTAGTAATACTCTCAACAACAAAGAGGAAAGAAAGAAAGAAAGAAAGAAAGAAAGAAAGAAAGAAAGAAAGAAAGAAAGGAAGGAAGGAAGGAAGGAAGGAAGGAAGGAAGGAAGGAAGGAAGGAAGGAAGGAAGGAAGAAAGAAAGAAAGAAAGAAAGAAAAAAAGAAAGGCAGACATTTATTGCCTGTTAATAAATGTGCCAGGTACCCTAAAGTACTTTGCATGTATTAACTCTGTTACTTACAAATCAATTCTATGAATTTAAATTATGACTATTATCTCCATTTTAGAAATGAAAACTATGAGGGTGCATGAAGGCAAATTTCTGAAGGTAACAAAAATAATAAACAGTATAGCTAGGTTTTGAACTTTGCATAAAAGAGGGAGAGAAATGTTAAGACTTGATGATTGAATGTAGGAATGTTACATAGTTTTAAATTCTAAGCAGTTTCACTTTTCATAGTTGATGTGTTTCTTGTTATTTGGGGGAATTTATTTACCTTGAATTGGTGTCTTTGTGTCTGACACCTTTTATTAATGAAAGAGTGCATCTGAAACTTAATCTGTATTTTTCTAAAGGCTATTTTAAATGCAAAATTAAAATAAAACAAAAAACAGCACCAAGATTAGGTTTAATCATCATGTTTTCATTATAAATGAGGATCCAACTGTGGTTAAATTTCAGGCTAATTTTAACAAATTAAGATTGTTTTATTTAGACTATTACACTTATACGTATATGCATGATAAAACTGTTGAATTTCATGATTGATGTAATAGATGTCATATTACCTGTCAGATGTTACTATGTCTTTTCAATATTTAATAGGACTATACTACCCACAACCCTGCTCAATATTCTTGTTGATCTGATCTTCTTGCCCTTGAACTCTTTCTCTGTTGGCAACAGATCCTTATTTTGTTTACTCACAGACATGTCCCTGACCTTCTCTTCTTTGACCGTCACTCTGTGTATCAGTTCTGATTTATCTCTTTCAATGTTCTTTTCGTCATCAGCTTTGTTTATGTACCTACTCCCATGACCACTGTACACATGTCAACTTGAACCTATCTATAATGTATGAAATACAACTTTATTTAAACTCATGTTGACTATTAACACAAAAGCTATGATATAAGAATAACTACATATAAATATATGATTTTAAGAAAGGTAACATCAAGGCAAGGAATGATGGGGACAGTAAATGGGCTAATCTTAGGAAGAAAGAAAGAGATACTGAAAAAAGGCATACAGAGATTGAAACTTGTGAAGGATGACTAGAAGTAGAGGGAGAGACAATAGTAATTTTTTCTTTTATTACATAACTTGCATTATAATTTGTGATGATGTTAAACTGAATGCTCTCTGAAAATAAGAATGATGACTTGGACATCTTTGTGTCCCTTATATTTCCTAGCAATTTACAGTGCAAAAAATAGTGCTTAGTGAATGTTTGGCAAATAAATGAAAAACTTGGCCCTGGCTAGGTAACTCTGATAGAGAATCGTCCTGATATGCCAAGGTTGCAGGTAAGATCTCCTGTCAGGAAACATATACTGATCAACCAATGAATGCATAAATAAGTGGAATAACAAATCTCTCTCTCTCTCTCTCTCTCTCTCTCTCTCTCTCTCTCTCTCTCTCTCAACCAATAAATTTAAAAGAGTATATTTTAAATAAATTAAAACTTCACTTCTCTTGGTGGCAAAACTTACCCATTGGAAGTAGTTTTAGCACAACTCTATTTTAGTTGATCATAAAATAAAGTACCATTTATTAAGTAATTATTAAGTAACAAGTGTGGAGCAAGAACTTCACAATAATGATTTCATTTAATTATTTCTTTTTCTTTTTTATTGAACTTATTGGGAAGACACTGGTTAACAAAATTATATAAGTTTCAGGTGCACAATTCTACAACACATCATTTGTACACTGTATTGTATGTTCACAACCCCTACTATATGATTTAACTCGTATTTGGAATCTATTGAACAAAATGAACAAGTAAAATAGGACAGACTCATTTTAATTCTTTTTTTGAACTTATATTTAAAAATTTTGTACACCCCAGTGACCAGATATCACATAACCAAATATGTGACCATCCCAATAAATCCCACACCCTCCAGCAGCACACCTAGTTATTAGAATTATACCCTATGTTGTACTTTACATCCCCATGACCATTCTTAACAACCAATTTGTACTTCTTTTTTTTCATAAAGCAGGAAATACCCTGTATTCTCCCCACTGATTGGTTCCCTGGATGGGTCATCTATTTTATTGATTTTTTTTTTTTACAGAGAGAGGAAGAGAGAGGGATAGAAAGTCAGAAACATCGATGAAAGAGAAACATCGATCAGCTGCCTCCTGCACACCCCCTACTGGGGATGTGCTCGCAGCCAAGGTACATACCCCCGACCAGAATGGAACCCAGGACCCTTCAGTCCACAGGCTGATGCTCTATCCACTAAGCCAAACCGGTTTTGGCCAATTTGTACTTCTTAATCCCTTCACCTTTTTCACCCATCCCCCCAGCCCCCACCCATCTGGTAACCAACAAAAGTTCTCTGTATCTTTGAGAATGTTTCTGTTCTGCTTGTTCATTTTGTTTGTAGATTCAATTGTTGATAGATATGTATTTATTGCCATTTATTGTTCATATTATTGATTTTTTCCCTCTTCTTAAATAAGACCCTTTAACATTTCATATATTGGTTTGGTTGTGATAAACTCCTGTAGCTTTTTCTTGTCGGGGAAACTATCTGTCCTTCAATTCTTTGCAGGGTAGTGTATTTTGGTTGTATGTCCTTGCTTTTTATCCCTTCAACTATTTCTTGTAACTCCCTTCTGGTTTGCAAAGTTTCTGTTGAGAAATCAGCTGTCTTATGGGAACTCCCTTGTAGATAACTAACGGCTTTCGTCCTGTTGCCTTTAAGATTCTCTTTACCTTTAATTATTTGTATTTTAATTATAACTAGAGGCCTGGAGCACAAAATTTATGTATGTAGAGGAGAGTCCCTCAGCTCAGCCTGCATCCTCTCCAATCCAGGACCCCTAGGGGGATGTCCGACTGCTGGCAGTCAAACATCCTTCTCACAATCGGGAACCACTGGCTACTAATTGCTCACCTGCCTGCATGCGTGATTGCTCCTCACCGCCTCTCACTTGGCCCCCCACCATCATGGCTTTGTCCTGAAGGACATCCAGAAGGATGGTCCCTCTATTTGGTCTAATTAGCTAAAGATGACACAATGAAAGAGAATTACAGGCCAATATCCCTCATGAATATAGATGCCAAAATCCTCAATAAAATTCTAGCAAATCAGATCCAGCAGTACATCAGAAAGATCATACACCATGACCAAGTAGGATTTATCCCAGGAATGCAAGGATGGTACAATATCCGCAAATCAATAAATGTGATACATCACATAAACAAATTGAGAGATAAAAATCACATGGTCATATCAATTGATGCAGAAAAAGCATTTGACAAAATCCAACATCCTTTCTTAATAAAAACTCTCAATAAGGTAGGAATAGAAGGATCATACCTCAACATAATAAAAGCCATATATGATAAACCCACAGCATACATCATACTCAATGGGCAAAAACTACAACCATTTCCCCTAAGAACAGGAGCAAGACAGGGTTGCCCACTTTCAACACTCCTGTTCACCATAGTACTGGAAGTATTAGCTATTGCAATTAGACACGAAAAAGAAATAAAAGGCATCCAAATTGGAAAAGAAGAAGTTAAGCTATCCTTATTTGCAGATGACATGATATTGTACATAAAAAACCCGAAAGACTCCATAAAAAAGTTAGTAGACTTAATAAATGAGTTCAGCAACGTAGCAGGCTACAAAATTAATGCCAAGAAATCTATGGCATTTCTATACACTAATAGTGAACTTACAGAAAGAGAGACTAAAAACGCAATCCCATTTACCATCACACCAAAAAAATTAAGATACCTAGGAATAAACTTAACTAAGGAGGTAAAAGACCTATTCGTGGAAAACTACAGGACACTGAAAAAAGAGATAGAGGAAGATGTAAACAGGTGGAAGAACATTCCATGTTCATGGATTGTGAGAATCAACATAATTAAAATGTCCATATTACCCAAAGCAATCTATAAATTTAATGCACTCCCCATTAAAATACCAATGGCATATTTCACAGACCTAGAAAGAACTCTCCAAAAATTCATCTGGAACAAAAAAAGGGCCCGAATAGCCACAGCAATCCTGTGAAAGAAGCATAAAGTCGGTGGGATTTCCATACCAGATTTCAAGCTGTATTACAAAGCTACTGTTCTCAAAACAGCCTCGTAGTGGCAGAAGAACAGACATATAGATCAATGGAATAGAATAGAGAATCCGGATATCAACCCAATCCACTATGCTCAATTAATATTTGACAAAGGAGGCCTGAACATAAAATGGAGCCAAGACAGTCTCTTCAATAAAGGGTGTTGGGAAAATGGAACAGATACATGCAAAATAATGAAACTAGACCACCAACTTACACTATATAGATAAAGAAACTCAAAATGGATACAGGACTTAAACGTAAGACAGGAAACCATAAAAATATTAGAGGAATCTACAGGAACAAAAATCTCAGACATATGCCAAAAGAACTTCTTTGATGACACTGCTCCTAGGGCAATGGAAGCTAAAGAGAAAATAAACAAATGGGACTACATCAAAATCAAAAGCTTTTGCACAACTAAAGAAACCATCAACAAAACAACAAGAAAACCCACTGTATGGGAGAACATATTTGCAAATGTTATTAGTGATAAAAGTTTAATCTCAAGCATCTACAGGCAACTCACCCAACTCAATAAAAGGAGGACAAATGATCCAATAAAAAAATGGACAACAGACCTAAATAGAATCTTCACGAAAGAAGACAAAAGGAAGGCCCAGAGATATATGAAATCTTGCTCAAAGTCACTAATTATCCGAGATATGCAAATCAAAACGACTATGCGGTACCATCTCACACCTGTCAGAATGGCTTACATCAACAAATCAACAAACAACAAGTGCTGGCGAGGATGCGGAGAATAAGATACTCTCGTGCACTGCTGGTGGGATTTTAGACTAGTACAGCCACTTTGGAGAACAGTATGGAGTTTCCTCAAAAAACTAAAAATGGAGCTTCCATTCGACCCAGTGATCCCACTTCTAGGAATATACCCCAAGAAATTGGAAAGGCGAATTAGAAAGGATATATGTACCCCAATGTTCATAGCAGCACAATTTACCATAGCTAAGATTTGGAAACAGCCGAAGTGCCCATCAGCAGAAGAGTGGATTAAAAAACTATGGTACATTTACACAATGGAATACTACGCCGCGGAAAAAAAGAAGGAGCTCCTACCATTTGTAACAACATGGATGGATTTGGAGAGCATTATGCTAAGTGAAATTAGCCAGGCAGAGAAAGTCAAATATCACATGATCTCACTCATTTGAGGAATACCATCAATTACATAGACTGATGAACAAGAATGGAGTCAGAGACTGAGAAAAGTCCATCAGAATGTCAAACCTCAGGGTAAGTGGCAGGTGGTGGGAGTAAGTGGAAAAGTCAATATACTTGAACTCTTGAACTGAGGTAAGTGATTTGGGTTTTTGCATCCCTGACAAAGTTTATATAAAGTTATAAAAAGATGGCAGCTAGTTTGAGATTGAATTGACATGGCCTAGAGCTTGTCATATCCTATGGAGACCAGTCCTTAGGCTAGGCCCTGCTTAACCTTCTGTGACACCATAATACCCTTACATGATATTATACTACAATGTTATTATAATATTTGATATTTGACAACAGCATATTAAACAATTATCCCAAATAAACTTACAAACTAATTCTTTGAATGTTGGGCAGCAACTTAAAAAAGGATAGGAAATAAATGAATCCCTTTCAGAAGGAATTAAGGCACTGGGAAGGCATCCGAGCATTCTATATTGGCCCTTCTTGCCCTTTCTGCCAAGAGGGACCTTCTTGTTACTATCCAAATACACACAGCTGATGCCAGAGTTTTCAGTTCCAGCTGTGGCTGAAGCCTCTGGGCAGCTGGCACCATAGGTCTGTATCTCGACCAATGGTGTGAGCTGGGCCCACTCTGGAGAAGAAACCTGGGTTCCCCGAGATATGTGATCAGTACCGGGACCCCGCCAGCAGGCGAGGGGACCCCAAGGCAGGTACTGGACGTGGAGGCCACGGGGGCATAGACTACAAAGGAGACAGAACTGAACCTCACATCACCCTGTTTGGCCCTGGAGGATGGCTGGTTAGCCAGAGACGGGTAAGATTCCTCAGGGAAGGAACAACCTAAGACAGGCACATTTGCAGAGGGGCCAACAGGAGAGAACTAAAAGGTCAACAGAAGTGGGGCACAGACCCTCATCCAAAAACCTTGCAGGGGCTTGAATTCTCACGCCTCCTGATGGAAGTCTCCTACCCCCATGGCTGCTTCACCTCCCACGCACAACTCATACCGGGACACAGGTAGCAGACAGAGACTCGGCCAGCAATAGCTGCTCTATATCTAAATTCAGTCTATTACCAGGAATGTTCAGGACCTACTCAAAATTGCAAATATTCCTTTCCACTAGCATTTACAGGGTAAACTAAGATTTCTGCTTGAGTATTAAAATTGACAGGAAAATAGTAATCAAGTTTTCAGATTAATTTAAATTGGCCAAGTGAAATAAGTGAACACTCAAGAAAATTTTAGTTTACTGGACAAAAAGTTTTTCCTAAAACTTTAACTAAAAAATCTATTAGTAGTTCATCTCACTGTAAAATTGCCTAACATCCAAAGAACCTAAAGCAGTCATATTTGTGTGCAAAAAATTAAAATTTTAAATTACCAAGACTGCAATAGAAAATTTCCAAAAGCCCCCATTAATCAAAAAAGGGGAGGGGACACTGCGTAATATCATGTAAGGAAAAAAATATCGAGTAAGTAAAATACATCTAGAAAATTCTTACTCCAGTAAAGTAAATTCCATTTGTAAAAGCAATTGCAGGGCACCCATGAAAAAACACACATGGTGTCAAAATAAGCCAAAGGAAAATCATTTAGGCAAAAATTAAAAAGAATCCCAAGTCTATTTTGCTTAGAGGATCCCTTTGTTAACTTTTGGTCGAGAATGTGTTTGTGTGTTTTCAGAGAACAACTCCAAGACCATGTGGGTTCCTGCAACTGTGAGGAACTGATGGATCTGTTCCAGTCACAAGGATGGTCCAGAGATGGGGGACACTGACGACACCTTGCCATGCTAGCAGTCAGCAGCTGTGCATGTCTGCAGGCAGCCCAGGACCAAACCAGAGAGGATGGATCTTACATTGCCACGATGTGTCCACCATCTGGATACCATTGCTGACATGTACACATAAAGAAATTATTTGACACTGAAACTGGGACTCAGAACAGTTGGACATTGAAACTGAGACTGAAACATTTTTTGTTCTTATACATTTATTTCTAGTATGCAGAGGCAAGATATTTTTGAAGAAAAGAAACAGGGGAGAGTGATTGATATAGAGGCAGGGTGGCCTTGAACAGGCTTTCAAGCTACAGGGGGAGGCTTGGGTGGATGGGAGATGGATGCGGGGGGAGATCACCTGAAGGACTTGTATGCATGCATATGAGCATAATCAATGAATGAAAGACACTGGGGTGGGGAGGGGGGAGGGTGGGCATATGTGCTGGGAGGTAGGGGAGGCTGGGGGGAGGATAAGGGGGAGGGGGAAAGGAAAACATGTACTACTATTAAATATAAGTTATCCTGCAAAAAAATCAATAAAAATACATTAAAAAAATAAAATATATAATGGTTTCCTCTGTTGTACTATAAGATCTATGAAGGCAAGGAAGATCCCTATTTTATTGATAGATGTTATCCCAGTACCCAGCTAATACATAGTAGATACTCAATAAATATTTAGTGACCAAAATCAAGGAATCTAAATTGTAACATTGGTGATTGATGTCATTTCTCATTGGATTTATAAGATTATTTTTACAAAAAAAGTCCTATAGGTCAGAAGTGGCTTGTGGATGAAGTCTATTTCAGAGATAGCATAACCTATTTCAGATCCTAGAAACTAGAGATTTACTGTAAGTAAACTAAACTGATTGGCCATTGTGCTTTAGGTTCCTCATCTATAAAATGGGAATAAGAATAGGACCTGCCTCATATGGTTGTTATCTGCAAATAATTTTACATATATGTGAAATATGTGTATATATAATACATGTATCTATATGCTTAATGAAGCGCTTGGCACATATATAGTAAACATGTTTACATGTATTAAATATTTAAAGTTGTCTAACCCTTGGTTCCAAATCTACATGGAAAAAAGAGCCCCTTTAAACAACTACTACTTTCAAAATTGTCCATTTCACTTTGTGATTTATCATTTCTCTTATCTCTAGAAAATACACACAGACACACAGACACAAACACACAACTGTCCTCATTATATAATCTAAGGAAAATTTCTGTGAATATTGGAATTCACTTACATAATTTAGCCAATCCCTCCAAGAATAGACTGCATAATACAGTGCATAGATTGTCAACATATACTAAATCATAGTTTTGGTTCTTAAGGAATATTTAATTTTTCTGAATTTAATGTTTAATTCTTAAAGAAAAGAGACCCATTTTGATCTACACTATTATGTGATACTAGATATAAATATATAAAGACAATGTTCATAGGAAAAACAACATTTTTAAAAATCAGTAATAAACAATCAGAATGAACAACTCTAGTTGCAGATAATATGTGAGAGAAAATCAGTATTACTCTTTATTTAAAATTAGACTTTTGCCTACTTACTGTTTTCCAAGTTAAGAAATTCTACATAATGTGAAAGACTGTACTGTATTCAGAAGAGGCAAATCAATCATTATTAATTATGTCTTAAATCCAGGTATTTTAAGATAAAATTAAATGTATCTATAGCATAAATGTCACATTAAAACACCTTTTCTGTATTCTAGAAAAGTATTTTCACACAAATTATTTACCTCCTGTCATGTTATAGATTCAAGTTAATTTAAATTTAGCACAGGAAGCTATAAACGGTGGCTTATTTGGTGGGTTTTTCTTCTGCTGGAGAGGGCAAAAGTAGGTTACAGTTGTGAGTATGCAAAACACAGAGTTTATTATTGTATTATTATTTATTCTTGTATTATATATTTTCCATACAAACAGCTGTAAACCTACTTTTGCCCACTCAGCATGTTCAGCAACTTGCTCCACAGTTGTTATTTAATTTTAGAAAATTGTTCCAACAGCATTTTGAAGAAAAATTATTTTAGAACCAAAATGTTACTGTAAAGGGACTTTCAACACTAGATTTTGAAGGTGATGTCAAAATGTATATGTGTGATCTTGGTAAGTCAGTAATAATATGCTGGGAACCAAGATCAACAATCCTATCTAATAAAAGAGTAATATACTAATTTACCACACCTCTGCCACACCCACAAGCCATGCCCACCAGCCACAGCCAATCAGAAGAAAATATGCAAATAAACCCCAAACAAGATGGCTACAGCCAATTTCAGGAGGAAGGCTTGGGTTTCCCCAGCAATGGAGGAAGCCAAGCTTTCCGCCTGCCCTTGCTGACCTAGGCCTCCACTCAATGCTACAAAGTTTCAATTATAGAAGATACATATATCCCAACAGAAATGGTGGTAGCCATGGAGCTGGAGAGAGCAGAGGCTAGGGTTGCCCCAGTGATGGAGGAAGCCAAGATTCTGCAGCCATATCAGACCTAGTCCTCCAGTCCAGGCTACAAAGTTTTAATTATAGAATTTAAATAAACCAAAACAGAAATGGCTATAGCCATGAATGAAGCAGAAGGCTTGGCTCTGCCCCAGGCTACAAATTTCAATTGTAGAACATAAATAAATCCCAGATACCAGGGCCTCTGCTTCAGTCCCTGGGGGATGTAGCTGGCCAGCAAACCACCACAGGCCCCTCACCCAGGCCACCCCTCACCCCAAGGGAACCCCCACTCTGATCCAGGGCACTCTTCAGGGCAAACCAGCTGACCCCCAGACATGCACCAGGCCTCTATCCTATCTAATAAAAGAGTAATATGCAGATTGGCCATCACTCCAACACACAAGATGGCTGCCCTCATGTGGTCAAAGATCCTTCCCTCATGTGGACACAAGATGGCCACCACAAGATGGCCAACAGGGGAAGGGAGTTGAGAGGGGCCAGGCCTGCAAGGGAGGCCAGTTGTGGGCAATCAGGCCAGCAGGGGAGGGTATTTGAGAGAGACCAGGCCTGCAAGGGAGGGCAGTTGGGGGCAATCAAGTCTGCAGGGGAGGGTAGTTAGGGGTGACCAGGCCAGCAGAGGAGACAAGTTGGGGGCAAACAGGCTGGCAGGGGAGCAGTTAGACATTAATCAGGCTGGCATCGGAGTGGTTAGGGGGTGATCAGGCTGGCAGGCAGAAGTGGTTAGGGACAATCACGAAGGCAGGCATGCGAGCAGTTTGGAGCCAACAGTACTGGATTGTGATAAGGATGTCCTACTGACCATTTAGGCTCAATCACACCGGGATCGGGTCTAAACAGGCAGTCAGATATCCCTCGAGGGGTCCCAGATTGGAGAGGGTGCAGGCTGGGCTGAGGGACATCCCCCCTCCTGTGCATGAATTTTGTGCACCAGGCCTCTAGTAATTAATATAAATGTGAATATCTGCATTTTATTGGCTACTGTTGATGACTCAATGGCTTAAAGCAGACTCCCCCAACTTGATAATCTTACTGTTTACTAAACAATCACCTGTGTTATGTCTGCTTGTATTTCTAAAAGGCAATTGTGTATTCTAGTAAATAAAAGCAGATGGAAATGGCGATTCAGTTGAACCTGGTCCCTTGTATCAAGATTACAACTGGTTTCCCCCATAATTTCCAAATTTATATTTCTTGCCTTGTGTATCAATTTGTGCATCAGCCCTTTCTCCAATCTTTGAACCTGGGGCCACGTGGACTGTGGCATCACAATAATACCTATTATATATATATATATATATATATATATATATATATATATATATATATATATGTGTGTGTGTGTGTGTGTGTGTGTGTGTGTGTGTGTGTGTGTATGTGTGTGTGTTGGCTCCAAGGTGTGTCTGGCCCATCTTACCCAGTCCTTCCCCACCTGCCACCTTCTAATTAATTTACTTTCAATGTGCCTGAATCCATGCACCTGGCCTCTAGTAGTTTATAAAATTAGATCCCAGCTCCAATATAAACGTTCTCTGTCTCCCTTTGCTCATACCATCCCAAACATGAGGCATATATATATGCCTAAACGAACTGCTGACTGGCTGACTGGCCAGTAGCTATGATGTGCAATGACCAACAAGGGGGAGATGCTCAAAACAGGAGCTGCCAAATGACAGCAACTTTGCAGAGAACCTTCTCCTACTCCAGAACCCCTCGGGGAATGTCTGATTGCAGGTTTTGGCTCACTCCCTGCAGGCCAGTCTGATGGACCCCACTCACTCTGCAGATGCTGCAGAGGGATTATGGGAGGTTGGCTCCAAGGTGTGTCTGGCCGATCTCACCCAGTCCTTCCCCACCAGCCACCTCCTAATTAATTTACTTTCAATGTGCATGAATCCATGCACCTGGCCTTTAGTGGTTTATAAGATTAGATCCCAGCTCCAATATAAACGTTCTCTGTCTCCCTTTGCTCATACCATCCCAAACATGAGTTATTAATAAGAATTTATAATGTTCAGCATGAGAAAATGAAACATGTTAAGTATGATTAGGGGAAAATTAAAGGCAGGCTTCACTTTATGCTGCAGATATGAAACTGAATAATTGTGTATACTCTTTTTCTCAAGGTACACCCATAGACTAAATCATACTTTTCTATCTAATTATAGTATGGTTTCAAATATTACTTCTATTTTTTTATCCTGAGGCATGTCTTTCCCTTCCACATTAATGGTTATGACTGATGCAAGCCTTTCAAAATCACAACAGAAAATTTTATATTATAACTCATAAACACAGACAATAGTGTGGTGAAGGCCTGGGAATGGATGCAGGGTAGAGAGGGTCAATGGGGGGAAAAGAGGACATCTGTAGTACTTTCAACAATAAAAATAAATTATTAATAAAAAGAAAACTGCAATGAAAAAACAAACACACACTTCAGCACAGTATACTTATAAAATAAATTCTTGTGATGACTCAGTATTATATATTACCAAATACTTGTGATGCAGATGATAGTTAACAAAAGATGCTACATAATACCAAAGAAACTCCAACTGTATTTCTTTTTTTTAAATTTCAACAATAAAGATTTTTTATTTTTATTTTTTATTTTTCTTACAGTATAACTTAGATTTAATAGTAGTACATATGTTTTCCTTTTTCCCCCATTATCCTCCCCCCAGCCTCCCCTACCCTTTAGCACATGTCCCCACCTGCACCCACCCCGCCCCAGTGTCTTTCATTCATTGGTTATGCTCATATGCATGCATACAAGTCCTTCAGTTGATCTCCTCCAGCATCCGCCCCCCCATCCTCCCCAGCCTTCCCCCTGTAGCCTGTTCAATGCCTCCCTGCCTCTATATCAATCACCCTCCCCTGTTTTTTTTCTTCAAAAATATGTTGCCTCTGCATACTAGAAATAAATGTATAAGAACAAAAAATGTTTTAGTCTCAGTTTCAATGTCCAACTACTCTGGGTCCCAGTTTCAATGTCAAATAGATCTTTATGTGTAGATGTCAGCAATGGTAACTGGTTGGTGGACACATCGTGGCAATGCAAGTTTCATGCTCTCTGGTTTGGTCCTGGGCCACCTGCAGCCACGCATAGCTGCCAACTGCTAGAATGCAATGTGTCGTCCGTTTCCCCATCTCTGGACCATCCTCATGACTGGAACAGACCTGGCAGTTCCTCATTGTTGCAGGAACCCACATGGTCTTGGAGTTGTTCTCTGAAAACACACAAACACATTCTCAAACAAAAGTTAACAACGGGATCCTCTCTGCAGATAAGACTAGGGAATCTTTTTATTTTTGCCTAAATGATTTTCCTTTGGATTATTTTGACACCATGTGTGTTTGTTCATGGGTGTACTGCTGTTGGCTTTACAAATGGAATTTACTTTTCTAGAGTAAGAATTTTCTAGATGTATTTTACTTATAGGATATTATTCCTTACATGATATTACACCACTCTTCCCCTGCCATTTTATTGATTAATGGGGGCTTTTGGAAATTTTAGATTCCAGTCTTGGTAATTTTAAATTTTAATTTTTGCACACAAATATAACTGCTTTGGGTTCTTTGGATCTTAGGCAATTTTACAGTGAGATGAACTACTAATAGATATTTTAGATAATGTTTTAGGAACAGCTTTTTGTCCAGTACACTTAAATTTTCTTGAGTATTCACTTATTTCACTTGGCCAATTTAAATTAATCTGAAAACTTGATTACTATTTTACTATCAATTTTAATACTCAAGCAGAAATCTTAGTTTACCCTGGAAATATCAGTGGAAAGGATTATTTGCATGCTTGAGTAGGCCGTGAGCATTACTGGTAATAGACTGGATTTAGATATAGAGCAGCTGTTGCTGGTTGACTCTCTTTCTGGAACCTGGGTCCTGATCTGAGCTGTACGTGGGAAGAGAAGCAGCCGTGGGGGCAGGAGACCTCCCTCAGAAGGGGTGAGACTTCAGGCCCCTGCGAGGTTAATAGGTGGGGGTCTGTGCCCCACCTCTTTTAGTTCTCTCCTGTTAGCCCCTCTGCAACTGTGCCTGTCTTAGGTTGTTCCTTCCCTGAGGAATCTTACCAGTCTCTGGCTAACCAGCCATCCTCCGGGGCCAAAAAGGGTGATATGAGGTTCAGTTCTGTCTCCTTTATAGTCTTTATCCCCGTGGCCTCCACGCCGAGCAACTGCCTGGGGGTCCCCTCACCTGCTGGTGGGATTCTGGTATTGATCTGGTATCTTGAGGGACCCAGGTTTCTTCTCCAGAGAAGGCCCAGCTCACACCATTGGGCGAGAGACAGATCCATGGTGCTAGCCGCACAGAAGCTTCAACCACAGCTTGATATGAAAGCTCTGGCAACTGCTGTGCACCCTTGGATTGTAAGAAGGGGGTCCCTCTTGGCAAAAAGGGGAAGAGTCGCCAATATATAATGCTCAAGTGCCTTCCCAGTGCCTTACTTCCTTCCGAAAGGTATGAATTCCTTTCCTGTCCTTTTTTAAATTGCTGCCAAACATTCAAAGAATTAGTTTGCAAGTTTCCTTGGGATAATTGTACAATATGCCGTTGTCACATATCAAAAATTATAATGACATTATAGAATAATATCATTCAAGGGTATTATGGTGTCACAGGAGGGTAAGGGGGGCCTAGCCTAAGGACTAGTGTCCATAGGAGATGACAAGCTATAGGTCATGTCAATTCAATCTCAAACTAGCTGTCAATTTTTTATAGCTTTATATAAACTTTGTCAGGTATGTAAAAACACAAATTACTTACCTTAGTTCAAGAGTTCAAATATATTGACTTTCGCCTTTACTCCCACCACCTGCCACTTACTCTGAGGTTTGACATTCTGATGGCCTTTTCGCAGTCTCTGGATTCATTCTTGTGCATCAGTCTATGTCATTCATAATATTCCACAAATGATTGGGATCATGTGATATTTTTCTTTCTCTGACTGGGTAATATCACTTAGCATAACGCTCTCCAAATCCATCCATGTTGTTGCAAATGGTAGGAGCGTCTTTTTTTTTTTTTTTTACCACCGCATAGTATTCCATTAGGTAGATGTACCAAAACTTTTTAATCCACTCATCTGCTGGTGGGCACTTAGGCTGTTTCCAAATCTTAGTTATGATAAATTGTGCTGCTATGAACATAGGGGTACATATATCCTTTCTAATTCGCCTTTCTAGTTTCTTGGGGTATATTCCTAGAAGTGGGATCACTGGGTAGAATGGAAGCTCCATTTTTAGATTTTTGAGGAAACTCCATACTGTTCTCCACAGTGGCTACACCAGTCTACAATCCCACCAGCAGTGCATGAGAGTTCCTTTTTCTCCACATCCTCACCAGAACTTGTCGTTTGTTGATTTGTTGATGTAAGGCATCCTGACCTTTATGAGATGGTACCGCATAGTCGTTTTAATTTGCATCTCTCGGATAATTAGTGACTTTGAGCAAGTTTTCATATGTCTCTGGGCCTTCCTTTTGTTGTCTTTCGAAAAGATTCTATTTAGGTCTGGTACCCATTTTTTTTATTGGATCATTTGTCCTCTTTTCATTAAGTTGTATGAGTTGCCTTTAGATGCTTGAGACTAAACCTTTATCACTGATAACATTTGCAAATATGTTTTCCTATAAAGTGGGGTTTCTTATTGTTTTGTTGATGGTTTCTTTAGCTGTGCAAACGCTTTTGATTTTGATGTAGTCCCATTTGTTTATTTTGTCTTTAGCTTCCATTGCCCTAGGAGCAGTATCATCAAAGAAGTTCTTTTGGCATATGTCTGAGATTTTATTTCCTGTAGCTTCCTCTAATGTTTTTATCGTTTCCCGTCTTAAGTCCTGTATCCATTTTGAGTTTATTTTTGTGTATGATATAAGTTGTTGGTCTAGTTTCATTTTTTTGCATATATCTGGCCAATTTTACCAACACCATTTATTCAAGAGACTGACTTAACTCTTTTATGTTCATGCCTCTTTTGTCAAATATTAATTGAGCATAGCGGTTTGTGGTGATATCTGGGTTCTCTAATCTATTCCCTTGGTCTATATGACTGTTCTTGTGCCAGTACCAGGCTGTTTTAAGAACAGCAGCTTTGTAATATAGCTTGAAATCTGTTATTGAAATCCCACCGACTTTGTATTCCTTCTCAGGATTCCTGTGAATATTTGGGGCTTTTAAAAAAATTCCACATGAATTTTTGGAGAGTTCTTTCTAGGTCTGTGAAATATCTCATTGGTATTTTAATGGTGAGTGCATTAAATTTATAGATTGCTTTGGATAGTATGGACATTTTAATGATATTGATTCTCCCAATCCATGAACATGGTATGTTCTTCCACCTGTTCACATCTTCCTCCGTCTTGTTTTTTGCTGTCCTGTAGATTTCCGCGAATAGGTCTTTTACCTCCTTTGGCATATGTCTGAGATTTTATTTCCTGTAGCTTCCTCTAATGTTTTTATCGTTTCCCGTCTTAAGTCCTGTATCCATTTTGAGTTTATTTTTGTGTATGATATAAGTTGTTGGTCTAGTTTCATTTTTTTGCATATATCTGGCCAATTTTACCAACACCATTTATTCAAGAGACTGACTTAACTCTTTTATGTTCATGCCTCTTTTGTCAAATATTAATTGAGCATAGCGGTTTGTGGTGAAACTTTTACCTAAGTTTATTCCTAGGTACCTTAATTTTTTCGATGTGATGGTAAATGGGATTGCTTTTTTAGTCTCTCTTTCTGTAAGTTCACTATTGGTGTATTGGAATGCCATAGATTTCTTGGGGTTAATTTTGTAGCCTGCGACATTGCTGAACTCATTTATTAAGTCTATTAGTGTGTTTTTTTATGGAGTCATTCGGGTTTTTTACGTACAATATCATGTCATTTGCAAATAAGGATAGTTTTACTTCTTCTTTTCCAATTTGGATGCCTTTTATTTCTTCTTCTTGTCTAATTGCAATGGCTAATACTTCCAGTACTATGTCGAACAGGAGTGGTGAGAGTGGGCAACCATGTCTTGTTCCTGTTCTTAGGGGAAATGGTTGTAGTTTTTGCCGATTCATTATGTTGTTTGCAGTGGGTTTCTCATATATGACTTTTATTATGTTGAGGTATAATCCTTCTATTGGTACCTTTTTGAGGGTTTTTACCAAGAAAGGGTGTTGGAATTTGTCAAATGCTTTTTCTGCATCAATTGATATGACTACATGATTTTTTTCTCTCAATGTGTTTATATGATGTATCACATTTATTGATTTGTGGATATTGTACCATCCTTGCATTCCTGGGATAAATCCCACTTGGTCATGGTGTATGATCGTTCTGATGTACTGCTCAATCCAATTTGCTAGAATTTTATTGAGGATTTTAGCATCTATATTCATGAGGGATATTGGCCTGTAAATCTCTTTCATTGTGTCTTCTTTATCTGCTTTTGGTATCAGGGTGATGCTAGCTTCATAGTAGTTTGGAAGTGTTTCATCCTCTTGGATTTTCTGGAATAGTGTGAGGATGATAGGTTTTAGTTCTTCCTTGAATGTGTGGTAAAACTCCCTTGCGAAGCCGTCTGGCCCTGGGCTTTTGTTTGCTAGAAGCTTTTTGATGACTGCTTCAATTTCTTCTATACTTATTGGTCTATTGAGCTGTTTAGATTCTTCCTGATTGAGTTTTGGGAGGTTATATTTTTCTAGAAACATATCCATTTCCTCCAGGTTGTCCAGTTTGTTGGAGTAGAGTTGTTCATAGTATTTTTTAACAATACTTTGTATTTTGATGGAAGTCTGTTGTTATTTCACCTCTTTCATTTCTGATTTTATTTATTAGGGTCCTCTCTCTTTGCTTCTTGGTGAACGTGGCTACAGGTTCATCAATCTTGTTTATCCTTTCAAAGAAGCAGCTTTTGGTTTTGTTGATCTTCTGTATTGTTTCTTTGGTCTCTATGCTCTTTATCTCTCCTTTGATCTTTACTAGTTCTTTCCTTCTGCTTACACTGGGCTTTTCTTGTTGCTTTCTTTCTAACTTTTTGAGTTTTGGGGTGAGAAAATTTATTGCTGCTGTTTCTTGTTTTTTTTGCAGTAGGATTATACAGCTATGAAATTCCCTCTCAAAACTGCTTTTGTTGTATCACATAGATATTGGATTGTTGTGCTATCGTTGTCATTTGTTCCCATGATGTTTTCTATCTCTTCCTTGATCTCTCTAGTATCCGACATTGTTTAATTGCATGCTTTTTATTATCCATGTGTTTGATTTCCTTGGTTTGTTTTTATTGTAGTTGATTTCCAGCTTTATGCCAGTGTGATCAGAGACTATCCTTTATATGATTTCTATCTTCTTGATTTTGGAGAGACTTTGCCTATGACCCAACACATGGTCTATCTTTGAAAATGACCCATAGGTACTTGAAAAGAATGTATATTCTGTGGCTTTGGGGTGAAAAGATCTGAAGATGTCAATTAATTCCATCTGGTCTAGTGAGTCATTGAGGCTTGATGTTTTTTACTGATTTTTTGTTTAGAGGATTTGTCCAATGGTGATAGTGGGGTATTAAAGCCTCCAACTATGATTGTTTTGCGGTCTATCTCTCTCTTGATATCCTCGAGGAATTTTTTTGAATGTATTTCGGTGTTTCTGTATTGGGTGTGTATATGTTTAGCAGAGTTATTTCTTCTCGTTGGATTGCTCCCTTTTCTATTATGAAGTGGCCTTCTTTATCTCTTGTTACGTCATTCACTTTGAGATCTAATTTATTAGATATAAGTATAGCTACCCCAGCTTTTTTTTTCATTTCTATTCGCCTGAAGAATCTTTTTCCATCCTTTCACCATCAGTCTGTGTGCATCTTTTTTGTGAACATGGGTTTCTTGTAGACAGCAGATTCATGGGTTGTGTTTTCTTGTCCAGTCTATTACCCTATGTCTTTTGATTGGAGCATTTATTCCATTTATATTTAAAGTTATTATTGATAGGTACTTTTTTGTTGCCATTTTTGTTCTTTACCCCTGTGTTCCTTCTTCACTTCCTATTTCTTTTTACAGCAGACCATTTAGCATTTCTTGCATTGCCGGTTTGGTGGTAATGAAATCCCTTAGTCCATTTTGTCTGTGAAGCTCCTGATTTGACCTTCAATTTTGATTGTTAGCCTTGCTGGGTACAGTATTCTAGTATTAAGACCCTTCCTTTGCATGACTTTGTATATTTCATTCCATTGCCTTCTGACCTGATACATTTCTGTTGAGAAATCACTTGTTAGTCTTATGGAGGTTCCTTTGTAGGTGACTTTCTGTTTCTCTTTGGCGGCTTTTAAGATTCTTACATTGTCATTGGTGTTTGCCAATTTAATTATAATGTGCCTTGGCGTATGTCTTTCGGGGTTCATTTTGCTTGGGACTCTGTGAGCTTCTTGGATTTGTGTGCGTTTTTTATTTGCTAAATCAGGGATGTTTTCTGTCATTATTTCTTCCAACAGGTTTTCTATTCCTTGATCAGTTGCCTGTCCTTCTGGAGGCCCTATTATATGGATGTTGTTTTGTTTCATGTTGTCCCAAAGTTCCCTTAGGCTCTCCTCCTGCTTTTTAATTTTTTTTCTAGAAGCCGCTCTACTTGGGTATTTTTTTTCTACCTTGTCTTCCACTCACTGATGCAATCCTCTGCTTCTTCTAGTCTACTTTTTATACTTTCTATTGAGTTCTTCACTTCAGCAATATCACTTTTCATTTCTTCTTGGCTCTTCTTCATTTCTTCCTGGGTCATCCTGATTTCCTCTTGGTTCTTCTTCAATTCCTCTTGGTTCTTACTCATATTGTCAAATTTGTCTTCCATTCTTTTCAGCCACCTTATGACCATTGCTCTGAATTCTTTCTCTGACAGGTTGCTAGCTTCCATTTCCTTTACCTCCTTTTCTGGTGAGGCTTGTTTCTCTTTCATATGAAGGCTGTTTCTTTGTCTCCTCACGGTCTCTCTTCTCTGTGTATATGGTTATGTAGTTCTCACTCTCCTGCGTTGACTTAAAGGCACAAAATACAACACAACCAGGTGCAACGCACCAGGCACTGAACCGGAATGTAGTCACCGGATTGGTAACTCCTAATAAAGGTGATCGCCAGAGAAATGCAAATTTAGAGATAGTTGAGAAAGTAGAAAGAGACCCCCTACACACACACACACACACACACACACAGACACACACACACAGTCACACACACACAAAGAAAGAGAACCCCTCCCCTCCCCAACACACACACAAAAAGAAGTAGAGAAATGTCAAAATTATATTGTGAAAAGGCGAAGAATTAAAAAAAAGAAAATGGTAATAAACTCTAAATTTGAGGTGAAAACTCCTATAGGACAGCCACCAATCTGAACAAAAACCAGCAACAAGTACCTGCACATTGATAGAAACTACATACAACTACTAATATCAAGGGAGGTGAAGGAACACAGACACAAAAGTCTATCTAAAAGCAATGCAAATGAGGACAACAAAACAAAAAGCAACACCAATGCCCCCCCCCCAAAAAAACAAACCAAAATAAAAGAATAAACAAACCAATCTCACAAACCTGCATAAAAAAGTGATATAATCAACAGTCAAATAAACTACAACAACAGGACAGAGTGAAAAAAATTTAGGATAGTGAAGTCAGAGAAGCGAGAGGTATGTATGGACTTGGAGTAGGTTGTTGGAGATTAGATAGGTCAGTGGGGCGAAATATTAGCAGGGGGTAAAAAGAAAGAATTAAGGTAAATCTAAAGAGGGAATAGATTAAGGGAAACAAGGCACTAAATAGGGAAAGATTAGCAAGAGAGTAGTGGCATAAAGGTGAAGTTGAGGTAGAATAAAAGATACTAAAGGGTAGATGAAAATAGACTGTAGAACACTAATCCCAAAGTAGAATAAAGAGAAAATAAAATTAATTCCTTAATTTGTGTTACACAAGAGTCAATTTGTGATTCAGCCCCTGGGTGGCAATGTTTCTAGATTGATCTCTCGTCTATTGGTCCTCTCTAGCCTGAACTAAAATGTTGCTATACCTGAGGTATTCAATACTGATTTGTGGATGTGGGTTGTTCCAGATCTGCCTCTCTCATCGTGACTGCTGGTTTAGCAGCCAGGACCCTCCCAAAATCTTTTAGGTTTCCCTCCTCTGTCAGGTCCATATGGGTTGCCCTCTTGGAATTCCCTCTGCCACCAGCTCCGAGGGTCCTCTTCCATGTTTATCAGCTCCAACCACCACAGATTTTATTTCAGGTGCAGCTCTCCTGGCTCTGATTTCCAAGGTGCAGATCTTTTGGCTCTGCCAGCTCCCTGGGTCTAGTGCCCAAAGTAATCCCAGGGGAAATCTGACCTTTCTGAGCAGGAGCACACTGGTCCTTAGACTCTGCGCATCTGTACCAACTGGGCCCAGGTGTTCTGGGGGTGGGGGGGTCTCAGCCATCCAGTGGATACTGCAGCTGTATATTTTCAGGCCCTTCCCCTTCAAGATGGCGTAGGCTGCCTCCGTGCCTGTGGCTCGGCGACAGAACCCAGCAGCAGTGGGTCTGCTTGGTCAGGAGAGGTCAGTCTAGTAGTCCTCTACCTTCTCCGGGAGCACAGCTGTCCGCGTACTCGCTAACAAACACTACCTGCACAACAGCTGCTCCCTCCTTCAGCCCTGGGACCAGATTCAGATCGCATCCCTCTGTTCCACCGCCATATTCCCTCCCTCCGAATAAAGATTTTTAAAATGTATTTTTATTTTTTTTATCGATTTCAGAGCAGAAGGGAGAGAAAGGGAGAGACAGAAACCTCAATGATGAGAATCATTGATTGACTGCCTCCTGCACCCCACCCCGACCCCCGCACACACACACACCCTGGGGATGGAGCCGGGAACCTGGGCATGTGCCCCGAAGACCTTACAGTCCGTAAGCTGATGCTCTATCCACTGAAACAAACCACCTAGGGCACAACAATAAATATTTTATAATACATAAATCATAAAAGTATAACTGGTCTTTGTGAGAAAGGAATTTTTCTTACTTCCCCTCATTCTGGGTTTTCATGATTCCAGAAAATCACTTTTCAAGTGAACCCATGGGCCTCAATTGTTGCAGAGCCCTGCCCTCACCATTGCTTTTGACTGTACAATAGGTGTCTGAACAACAGTCATCCAGACTGAAGGTACTCAATTCCACACCAGCCCACCCCATGCCCAAATCTCACCAGGACTGAAAGGCCTCCTGAGTGCCCTGTCTGGGCTGAACAGCACTTGTTCAGTCTCGGCTCCTAAAGACTTGCAGTTTTTCATCCAAAATCTTAGTTCCAGGCGTCTCCTATGCCTCAGGAAAGTGCACTTCCTGCAAGAAGGTGCCACTTAGTTGTAGTGCTATGGCACCACCATGTGTCCGTTTTGCCCAAAGTATAAATGGAATACAATCTGCTCCACCTTTGAATAGGCTGGGCCTCTGAGAGCTTGTTCGCCTCAGTGTTGATGACACAGAAGGAGGCTAAGAGATGTCCAGAAAGTGACTTCAATTTCTTCTCCTTTCACTGAAGCCCAGACACCTCTTAACTGATGCTCTTGGGCTTCCTCCAAGTGTATTTCTTGACCTTTTCTGTGCTGGCGTGATTTGCCCCTAACTTGCCCCTGCTAGCCTGGTTGCCCCTAATTGTCCTCCCCTACAGGTCTGGTCGCCCCCAACTGCCCTCCCCTGCTGGCCCAGTCACCCCTAACTGCCCTCTCTTGCCAGACTGGTCCCTCCCAACTGCCCTTCCCTACAGGCTTGGGTCCCTCCCAACAGCCCTCTCCTGCTGGCCTGATTTCCCACAACTGCCCTCTCCTGCTGTCCATCTTGTGGTGGCCATCTTGTGTCCACATGGGGGCAGCCATCTTGTGTGTTGGAGTGATGGTCAATTTGCATATTACCTCTTCATTATAAAGGATACCTTGCCATTGTTATATGAATTCAATATTATAATGTGAAAAGTTATAATTTGAAGGTAACAACCTTCTTCATGTAAAGTTTATAATTTCATGTGAAAAGTTAAGATTACTCATTACCAGGTTTTTGCCCATCACCTGGAGTGTGTTTCTAAAAAAGAAATGAGGATTGTACCTTTATTTAGCCTTGACAATGAGGGGGATTAATGTGCTCAAAAGATCACTTTCTACATTGGAAGTTATGACAGTACATTTTCTGTGGTTACAGAATATGGCTAGGAAGTGGGCGATCCAGGCAAGGTACCTAGAAGTTTAACCAACTCTTTCAGGTTGGTTTTTATTACTGCAGCATTATAGCAAGTTTTGAGAGCAGGTATGAAATGGTCCAGGGCCTGACAGCCCTGGGAAACTGAAATGTCAATTTCTGTATTTCCTTTTTTATTCTTAATACATGTGAAGCCTTTTTAAAGCCAGAAAATTAGGCAAGAAGAAAGAAATAAAAGCATACAAATTGGGAAAAAAAGTAAAACAACCTCTATTTGCAGATGACATGTTCTTGTAAAAGGAAAATTCTGAAAAATTCACAAAATTCCTATTAAATTTAACAGCAGAGTTCATCATAATTGCAGGATGAATGACAAGTAATAAAAAAGTCAGTTGTATCTATATACGCCAGCAAAAGGCAACTTGAAATGGAGGTCAATGGGTGAACATCTTTGTACCCTGCGGTTTGGCAGAAGATTCTTTAATATGCCACCAAAACCACAAGCAACATAAGAAAAAGTAGATAAATTGTACTTCAAATTAAAATCTTTGAGGCATCCAATGACACTATAAAAATGTTAAGACAAACCATAATTGGGTGATAATTTTTGCAAATCAGTATATCTGATAAGAGACTTATATCCAAAATGTACACAATCTTACAACCTAATATTAAAAGACAATCCAAGTAAAAATGGGCAAAAGCTTTGATAGACATTTCTCCAAAAAAGATATACAAATGTCCAAAAGTGCAAAAGATGCTCGATTTCATTAGAAAAATGCATATCAGCCGAAACTGGTTTGGCTCAGTGGATAGAGTGTCGGCCTGTGGACTGAAAGGTCCTAGATTCGATTTGGTCAAGGGCATGTACCTTGGTTGCGGGCACATCCCCAGTAGGGGTTGTGCAGAAGGCAGCTGATCGATGTTTCTCTCTCATTGATGTTTCTAACTTTCTATCCCTCTCCTTTCCTCTCTGTAAAAAAATCAATAAAATATTTTTTTAAAAAAGAAAAATTCAAATCAAAATCGCTATGATTATGATCACCGCCAAGTCGCCTTACTAGTATGGTTATAATAGAAAGGTAGACAATAAAAGTGCTGACAAGAATGTGGGAAAATATGAACCCTCATATTTCTGGTGAAAATATAAAATACTAAAGTTACTTTGGATAATAGTCTGGAAGTCTCTCAAAAATTTTAATATAGTATTACTGTATGAACCAGTGGTTCCACTCCTAGCTATATACCCAGGATAAATGAAAACAAATATGTACACAAAAACTTGCATATGAATGTTGATAGCAGCATTATTTATAACTGACAAAACACGGAAACAACTGAAATGTCCATCAACAAACAATGTAGTATTTTGGTGCAATATAATATTATTCAGCCATAAAAATGAATGGAATGATAATATATGCTGCGACAGAGGTGAAACGGAAAACATGCCCAGTGAAAGAAGTCATATATAAAATGGCATATATTGCATGATTCCATTTATATGAAACTAGTGGCCTGGTGCACAAAATTCATGCACTGGGAGAGGTTGGAAGGGGTGAGTCCCTTAGCCTGGCCTGCATCCTCTCTAATCTGGGACCCCTGTGGGATCGGGCCTAAACTGGCAGTCGGACAACCCCTTCGCAATCCTGGACTACTGGCTCCTAACTGCTCACTGCCTGCCTGCTTGATCTCCCCTAACCACTCTGCCTGCTGGCCTGCTTGCCCCCAACTGCACCCCTCTGCCAGTCTAATCACCCCCGACTGCCTTCCCCTCCTGGCCTGATCAACCGTAACCACATCTGCCTCGGCCCCACCGCCATGGCTTTGTCCGGAAGGACATCTGGGATGTCTCATGGTCTAATTAGCGTATTACCCTTTCATTAATATAGATAAGATATGACATATTGCCATAACTGTAACATATCTACCAGTATTACCTATGAGAATACGTACTTCATGAGATAGGAAGGCATCTAGTACATTACATTATATATGTTGTACGTAGTAGAAAATACAGTATTTGTAGTAATAATGTACACCCTGTGACTTCTCTTCCTGATCTGGGAATGGTTCTCAGGTCTTTGAACATTTTCTGGTCCTTAATGTATTTTTTTCTTTTTTTTTTTGCCATTCAGTGTAACTTTATTTTCTGTTTATTGTACATGATTTAAGGTCTTTAATTTCTAACCACCAAAGATTCAAAGGACTATTTTTTCCATGAATTTTAACATTAACATTAGTGACTTTGTGTATTCATGTGTTTTTATTGTAAACATCTGAATTATTCACATTGTCATAGATCCTGAACTCATAAGCGTGGACCATGCACATGCTGGCAGCAAGCCAGAAAGTCACTCTGCAAGCAAACTAATACTCTGTATAAGGACAGAAGTCATAGCATAACATTTATTGTCCGACTTTAATTCATATACTATCGGGGACTCAACTGCTTGGTTGGTGATGAGGTTGATTATTGGGAGGATTATTCCTGAAATAATTAAGGAAAGGGGGGCTCAATCTTTCTTTGTGCACTGGGGGTGGTTGGTCCCTCAGCCCAACCTGCCCCCTCTCACATACTGGGAACCCTTAGGGGATGTCCAACTGATGGCTCACCCCTAGCCAGCCCAAGGCCTAAAGCTGGGCACCCACCGCCACTTCTGCTCACAGTGCCTGGTGCTCCCGTGCTGCCACCCCCTCCCGGCATGCCCCGTCGCTTCCACATTCCACACTCAGTACTTCAAACTCTCTCCTACAGTGGGTCTGCCACCAGAACTACATTTCCCAGAATTCTTGGTGCTCCCAATACCCTGCACAAACCGAGAACACTGTGAATTTTATCCACCCAGTGGTGGCCACCGGAGTCTCCAGATACCCCAGAGACTGGCAGCAGCCCCCCCACTCCCATTGTGGGTACTCGGCTGGGGGGCATGCAGGGACCCTGGGTGCTCATTTGCATGTGATTCAGTCACCATAACTGTAAGGAGGGCTGGCCCTTAAGTACTGGGTAGGGAGAGCTTATAGCATGGTGGTTGCTTTCACTGCACTGCAGCCACATCCCTGCTGGCCTCGCTCCCTGTGTGCTGGCCCTGCCCCTGCCCCACCCCCTGCCCTATTGGCTGGTAGTGTAGCAGAGGTACGGTCAATTTGGATGTTACTCTTTTATTAGATAGGATATCTAGAATAGGCAAATCTAGAGAGATGGAAAATAAATTAGTGGTTGCCAGGGAACAGTGGGTGTGGTTGTGGTGATGGTTGTACAACATTATAAATATACTAAAAACCAGTGAATTGTACACTTTGAAATGATTAAAATGCTGACTTTTATGTTGTTAATTTTATCTAAGTAAAAAAAATTTCAATGATTTTATGAATATCACAATAGAAAAAATGTCAAGCATTATAATATTTCATTAACTATTATTTTGGATATATAACAAACTACAATAATCTTTGAAGAAAATTTTTATTAAGCTAAATTCCAGGAAATTTTTGCATATACACATATAATCAGAACTGCCCTTCTGAAAGGAACATTTTCATTTTTTAAAATGAAATTACAATTTTTTTTCCCAAACAAAAATTAAAGTCACAATAGGAAAAGATAATTCAAACTCCTCAGCATTACATAAAAATAGTTCACCTTCTTCATAAAAGCAACTTAGAGAACCACATACCATTTTTTTGAGATCTCTCTACTTTATGAAATTATCACATACGTAAGTAAAGTTCAAAGATTTAACATATAACTTACCCAAAAGAAAATTTACTGACAAAGTTTCAAGCATGTTTTTTCTCTATATTCCCCTATTATAATCACAAGATTTATAAAGTTTTCCGGTTAGGAAATTTGTGGCTAATGATCAGTATGAATATATTTTGAAATTCAGTTAATGCTAAAGAAAAAAACACATTTATAAAATAGTTGATAAAAATATTTATCTCTATTAACATTACAACATGAAGGTACATATTACCAAATTATGAAACTACGTAGGGCAGCTTTAAACAATACTCTGAGACGCTTCTTTTTTTACATCTTCTTTTTTAGCTACTTCTTTTTCAACTTCAGTCTTATTTTCCTTTTCCTTTCCATCTTTCCCATTTCCTTTTCCATTTTCCTCTTTTCCTCCATCCTCTTTTTCAGCTTCTCCTTTGTCTTTTCCATCTTTCTCCTCATTTCCACCTTCATCATCATTCCCATCTTCACCCTCTTTTCCATCTTCATCCTCTATTCCATCTTTATCACCTTCATCATCTTTTTTATCTCCTTCCTCTTTTCTGTCTTCTTGTTTTGCATCTTCACCTTTATCTTTTTCATTTTCACATTCTTTGCCATCTTCTACTTTCCCCTTCCCATTTTTACCTTCTTTTTCATCTTTCTCTTTGCCATTTTCTTTCCCTTTTCCATCTTCAACCTCTTTTTCATCTCCTTTCTCTTTTTGGTCTTCTTCCACTTTTCCATCTTCATCCTCTTTTCCATCTTCTCTTTTCTCTTCTTCCTTGTTTTGGTCTTTTCCATCTCCTTCTTGATCTTTTCCATTTTTCTTTCCTCCTGATGGCACTGCTTCTTTCTTTTCTAATTCTTCTTTTTCACCATCTTCCTTTTTTTTCCCTTTTATTTCATCAGCTTCTTTTTCAGGAGCTGGTGCCTATATGTGTAAGAGAAAATAATCATGATTATATTTATAAATTTAGAATTGTTTTCCCTAAATACTTAAATAAAATTATATATATTTTATGAAAATAATAACACTTCATCTACAAAAAGGTAATTTTCCTGTGGAAAGGCCTCCTAAATATCACACTACAAGGAAAACATTCTAAGAAATAGGATTAACTAAAATATCTCCACACAAACATATACAAACAGACATTTGGCACATAACTTCAGGAAAAAAATTCAAATAAATAATTTTAATAAAATATGATAAAAAAGAATACATATTTTAAAATGACATATTTTTATTAGCTGTTCTCAATGAGTAGCATACATGTAAACAAAATACAGTCCTTAAATAAATAATATGTTTTGTTTCTATAATAGTGAGATTTAGATTTTTTGACCTTGTATTATAGGATCACTTATTAAACTATGTTCCCTCTATGTCTAGGTTTGGTTTGTAGATTTGGCACTTTATCCAATTTTAATGTATTAAATATGCAACACAAGAGATATTAGAAACATTAACATAATGATTTGTCTTGCAATCGGCAGGGGAGCAAAGAATCATGATCTGGGAAAATGATTTACAAATAATGAGAGTTGTTATATTACTGAATCATGATCATTGTTCTATTAATAGCAATGCTAAGCCACTGCTCCCACTATCCATGCCTGTAAATCTCATATTTAAATTCATTTTCTTTATTTTCCCCTTAGATACCATTATACTACCTGCTATAGATTGAATGTTTGTATCCCCCAAAATTCATATGATAAAAATCTAATCCCCCATGTGATGGTATTTGGAGCTAGGTCTGATGGGAGGTGATTAGGTTATAAGGCTAGAGCTCTCATGAATGGAATCAGTGTCCATATAAAAGGGTCCATAGAGATCTATCTGATGATCACTTCTATCATGTCAGGACATAGAGAAAAGACTGCCACCTAAAAATCAGGAAGCACATCCTCACCAGACACCAAAAATGCTGTAGCCTTGATCTTGAACTTCCCATCTTCCAGACTGCGAAAAACAAATTTCTGTTGTTTATAAACCACCCAGTTTGTGGTATTTTGTTATAGCAACCTGAACGGATTATGACTCTATAGAACCACTACTCAATTAATGTGTCTCAACTTTTTCTTTTAAACTACAAGGCAAATAAGATTTCTTTCAGTCATACCTATTGTTAAACTTTTAAACAGACAAATCTGTTAATATTATAAGATACCTCTATAATTTTGCCTTCTCCATTTTCAGCATTTTCTTTGTATTCTTCTTTAATAACTTCTTGCTTGGTTTCAGCTATTGTTTGGGTACTTGTATCCGCGTTATTTCCCATCATATCATCTTTTTTCATTTTCTGTCCAGGAACACACAATATTAAAAATAAATATAAAATTTACCTGGTATATTGATTAAATGGCCCAAGTTATTCTACCAGTTGTAATAATTTATGAAAAATGTTTAAAATACTCATACAAACTTTAAATCAACACAATTATCACTAGATACATTCACTTTCATTGTAAATTAACACAGTATTAAAAAAGAGGGATTGGAGGGCTGGGTGAAAAAGGTGAAGAGATTAAGAAGTACAAAACATTAATGGGAATGTAAAGTACAGGATAGAGAATATAGTCAATGATATTAAAATTACTATGTATGGTTGCAGGTGGATACTAAACTTAATGGGGGAAATCACTTCATATATTAAATAAATGTACAGCTATATACATGAACTAATATAATATAGAATGTCAACTATAATTGAAAATTAAAATTAAAAGATAAATAAATCCCTTTATATATATTAAAAATGAATAATGTTCTTCTGGTACAAATCAAATAAATTTTCTTTTCAATGTGAAACAAGTTAAATGATGAACTCTCAGGGCCAATTGCCAGCATCAGGTTAGATGTAGAAATACTAGTGAGATTATCATTTTAAGTATATTTGAAAGATATCATCTGGGGACAAAGGGGATTCAATTTTTGTGTCTACAAGTTTTTAGAATAACTTGAATCATGATTGTTTTACCAAGAAAGCTCTTTGCCTAAGTATGTATGTAGTAGAAAGAGCACTGGGTAAAGGGGCCAGAAAAATCTGTGTTTGAATTTTGGATCTGCTACTTACTTGATGTGACCTTGGGCAAAAGCATAGATTTCTGAGCTTATTCATTCACATGTAAAATAAAGTCATGTCACCTACCTCATAGGGATGTTATAAAAAGAAAATGATAGAATGTATATGAAATTGTTTTAGAAACTGTAAAATACAATATAGACAGGATTTTACTATTTTAACATTGAAATCGAAAGCTAAGGAGTGTAAAGTATTTTAAATTCCATGATTAAATGGTACTTGTTTTATTCCAGCAATATCTTATATTTTTAAAGGAAATAAATAGTGTTAGCTATTTTCATAATCAATAAATTAAATACCTAATTTTAGACAATAGTGACCTTCAAATGTGAAATAGAAAAAAAAACACGAAAATTTCTCTTCTGTTGTCACTATTATTATTAAAATTTCACTTGCTTTAGTTTTAACAATATTTTAAATCAATAATGTCAAAGCATTTTACAAATATGAGTACAATACACTTTCTTCAACTACAAAACAATGGGATTACATGACTCTAATATTCTCATAATCTTAAACTTTTATTACTTTAACAATTCAACCAATCTTTAATCAATGACATCTCAATAAAATAGTTAACAAAGTAAATAAAATTGAATTATATTTACACACAGATAAACAAATATAAAGGGAGGAAGGTGAACTTAATAAAATCAACTGATGTGACCTTGGACAAAAGCATAGATTTCTGAGCTTACTTATTTTTTAATGGATACAGTTAAAAATAAGGTACTTGAAAGCACTTTGCAAACTGAAAATTATTATCAAATATTAGTTACTACAACAACTAAAAAAACATTATTTTGGTTACTATAGTTTACACCTTTTGCTTTTCCAGGAATAAAGGTATTGTAACTATATGATGTCAAAGGCATATACATTTTATGAGTCTATCAAACTAAAATTTTGTTTTGTCTTTTCCTAATGAAACTGCCAAAACACAGTGGACAATCACATCCACAGAACATGAACAAATATTCTTTACTCAAAGTGATTACACGTACCATATGGTATAATGTAATATATTATTAACTGAACAGAAAACAAAGAAAGCAAAATGATCAGCTGTATGCTTTTCCAAAAATTTATTTCTGAAGAAAAGCAATTTTTCCTCAACATTGTATGTTGAATATTTACCCTTGGAGTTGATGTTCTTTTTGGCTTCAACTCTGGTATAATGGGCACAGGCATCTGCAGAAAAAAACAACACAAAAAACACAAGTCATAGACTGGGGCGAAAGGTGGGGATGGAAGAAATCAGAATTCAAGAATGATCACTAACAATAAAATCCAATTTATTAATTTAAAAAAATTGGGAGAGTTCAAACTGAACACCAGGGAAAATTCCTTAGTGTGAGAGTTTTTTCTTAAAACATTGAAAATAAATCTTGTATTATAGTATTGTTCAGGATTGCCTGAATTTTAAAATTATATTTTATAATATGTGAGCAGCTTTTTAAAAAGACTACTTACAGCAGACAATCTGGCTGATCTTCTCTTCGGCTATGAGTGAAAAAAATTATCAGTTAAGAGAATTATGGATACACAAAATTATAATTATTTATGTTGCAGAGAAAATGCATAAATATTGTCAATACAGAAGCAGTTATGAAATTGATTATAAAATGTCATAGTAGAAATATATGTGTTTTGATTTATTCCTCCTCTAGACTCTTCATATAGCTAAGGGGGGGGGGGGAATCCCAAATTAAACTTCAATTGCTAGGCTAAATGAACACAATTACTAGTAACAAGGAGCATATTTAGAAATGACAGTAGGGCCCCTTCTTGTAAACTGACAAAGCAATCATTTTGCTCAAAAGGAAGAAGCTCCCTCCAGATATTGACAAGCACAATAATGTTGTAAATCCCAAGAATTTTGGAGTTTTCAATAACTACTATATTTTGGAGGGAGCCCACTGACATTCCATATGTACTCATATGGTAAAATATACTAACCAGCATCTATTTTGTTAGCTGCTTATGAGCCTCAAGTTTCAAAGCAAGTGTATTTTTGACAGATTCTAAAACTAAAAAAACTCACCTCCTGTCTCATATCACCTCGACCTGCAGCCTATACAGAGGAGAAAACCATACAGAAATAAGGTCATCAATATAAACATGTAGATGAGAAAATATTACATATGAATTACAGTTGCAACATAATCGCTTATGATTTTTTTCCTGGATTTCTGCTCAAGTAGCTGTGTGTTATTTCCTAGTAGCATGCTACATACTTCTGTGCATTAATGTGCAAATGTGCACCAAGATGCAAATGCATTCACAAGATTTAAGTCTACACAAGTGATAATCAATTTCACCTTTTTGTGTATATTTTAGCTCGTAAGTAACAAACATTTAAATTTTATTATCCACCTGCCAGTGTTAACACCAAAAAAGTGTGGGGGCAGGCAGAATGAAGACGAAGCTTCATGCAATTTCCCTGTTTTGCCTTATGTTTGAGATGCAATTGTACCTATCTGAACCTCTCTAAAGGCTGGATTATCCTCCCCTCCAAGTTCTGCATACAAGAACTACAACCCCCACAATGCTTTGAGGGGGGCTCTTTGTTACAACGTCAATGCGTTATTCTGAGGAGCCAGCCGCATTTTTAAAACTTCCCGCCACTACCTGCTAGACAAGGTTGCTGTCAGCTCTGTAAAATGGCAAGACCCATTGCACAGGCCTAGAAAAGTGCAGCGGCGGGGATCTCAGAAAAGGAGGTGGTAATTAAAAACCATTGCTTCCTGTGCCTGAATTATCAAGCTATTGCAAGATTCATAACCCAGTCCCAGAGCCCCGGGGGATTTCTATTTTATTTCTAGGTTATAGAAACAGGGAAAGCAGATGGATAAGTAGAAATAATATTTAAAAATCACAATGCCTTATGTTAGGACAGTGTTTTACAATTTTACGAAGCATGAAACTGCGTTCGATTTCACTTCTAAGGGACCCCCCCTCCTAAAACAAACAAACACCAAGAATAAATATTTTCCTGTCCAAGAGAGGAGTCACGAATTTTGAAGTGTAGGTTTTCAGGAGACCTGTAGCCCTTGAGTAACTCAGATCAATCCTGCATGGCTTAAGTGAACAAATCGATGCTATCCCAACATCTACAGCTGTTTATCTGATGCAGTTCTCTTATCTTTCCACCTTTAGAGAGAGAACTTAGAGAGCTCCAGATCTCTCAGCCCTGAAGTTGCTAATTACAGAGGTGAATCTCTCCCTTCTCTCGGACAGTTTGAAGTCTGCGCCGCCTAATGGCACAAGATTAACATTGCATAGCCATCTGGCATGACAAGAAGTGGAGGAGGGAAGGGGAAAAATAGAAAAAGAAAACGGGAAGAACAAAGGCAAATATGGGAGAAAGCCATGGCTTTCATACTCCCACACAGGACGGTTCCCTGAGAAAAGCTGGAGGCTGAGGAGGACACTGGTGCCTGGAAGCATGGTTGGGAGAAGCGTTCGCCAATAGGGTAAGAGGAGGAAGGGGGGTTGGGTAGGAAGCGACAGCACAGCGCTATGGCTGTTTGTAATTCAGCATGGAGACACTTCTTAAGCAATCCTTTTCCTTAAACAAAACAAGTCAAAAGTGAACTACTAGTTGCATGCGAGACGAGCCTAAACGTTACACCGACCATTCTTTGCCCTTCCCTCCCCTTCCATTCAGTACATCACAAAATTGAGCTAGAAGCCGAAATGTGTGTTTTTTTTTTAATTTCTGCCAATTAGGAAATATGTACTTCAGTAGCTAATCCACCTATATCTTTCCTTTTAACTTACCTTTCTTTTGGGCATTGTTGCAGCTTTCTACAGGAGATTTTAACAGTCAGCAGGAAAAAAAAAAAAAAAAGGCTGAAAGCAGTCTCCGCTCGACCGCTCCGAGAGCAACTGAGTTTTCAATGAACTAATTGCAGCACGACCTGTACTCGCCTCGCCTCCCCCCCCCCCCCCCCCCCGCAAAACAATATCTTTCGTTATTGGCAACATTAAACACACCAAGCGAAATCGAACTACGTGAATGGTTAGCTGGAGTGGGAGCCAGTTGGAGTGACAGGCTGTTAGGCCAATAAGGGGTAGTGACCAGCCCAGGAGGCGTGGTCCACGGACTTGCCCTGAGCCCACGTGTGCTACCAGCTTGGACCGCTGGTGGGGTAGAGGAGCGCGTGGACTTGGAAGATGCAAAGTGCATAAGCATAAAACCAGTGGGAAAGCCGGAGCTGTCTTGATCATTTTCCCCCCTTTTATGTTGTAATGACAGGCGAAAATCACTGAAGTTGTTTTCCCCACGGTCTCCAAAACTTCCACCTTTACTTCTTCCCAGGGCGGGGTTTGGGAGGTGCTTTTGACAGCTGGTTGAGTGTAGGCTCCAGTCTTTCCATTCTGCCTTTGCAGAGATGAACTGAGCTCTCATTCAGAAAATAGAAAAGAATGAAGTTGTTTATCTGGTTGTGAGTACTTTCCACCAAAGCAGAATGGAAAGGGACAAAATGGCCTGTCTCCTGCCAGTGGAGAGTAGCAACAAAACTGGGAGCTGGAAGAGCAGGAGGTGCTTGAAGGTAGGGACACCTGAAAAGTACTATTCTCCCACTTGGTGGGAGCCCGCCAAGAGTTCAACAGGATCCCGCGTGAGGTTTGTAATAACAGAGGTCTATCCAGAGGAAAGATGCTGATGTAATGTATTTTGAATCCAAAGGGAGGTCCACATATGAAAGAATTCTGGAGTAGGATTAAGTGTTTAAGGCACTCACCTCTGGCGCAAAATTAAGGATGTGCCCCAAACTCAGGAGATTAAAGTGAAGTGATTGAGGTAAGCCATGTAAGTGCAGGGTAGGATCTTGTCAGTATTTAAATTTTGATATTTTGTCCATCATGGACTCTACATTAATTTACATCTTTAAACTAGTGTATTAAATATTTATCTTCATTATTGAGTTTGGGGGAAACCCCTTATATTTTGTGCCTAAGGAGAGGGCTTCCCTAGCCTCATCTGCTTAGTCCTATCCATTTTAAGTGGATTTCTACTCTAAAAGAGGCTTCTATCTGCCTTTCAAAGTTATTTCCTGAGACCTAAAGGTTGTTGGAGTGGGGGAGGGAATTGGCAAATGAAGTACTTGAATATAATTATGAGTAAAACACAGAATACAAGTTTCTAAAGCTCTTTGTCACAGTGACTTGCTTTGGGTGTTGTAACAGCTAATTGGACTTAAAAGTGCTCCAACAACAGCTCAAATCCCTATTCTGGAAGGGTTTTTTTTTAAAGGAAATAAATCTTGTGAACATTATTTAAGAGAAGAATTACATTGTATTCAGGTGGATTAAATAAAATTGAAATTGTGAGTTTAAAAAAATATTCATAGCTATTACAGAATACCAAACCATCCCTTCAAATAAAATACAGCCTAACTGCCCAGCCAGTGTGGCTCAGTGCTTGAGCACTGACCTATGAACCAGGAGAGCACGTTTTGATTCCCAGTCAGGGCATATGCCCAAATTGTGGGCTTGATCCCCAGTGTGGGGAGTGCAGGAGTCAGCCAATCAATGATTCTCTCTCATCATTGATGTTTCTATCTCTCTCCCTCTCCCTTCCTCTCTGAAATCAATAAAAATATATTTAAGAAATAAAATAAAATACAGGCTACCAAAAAACCCATTAATTTTTATTTTTCCCATTCTTCTGCAGCTGTATATTATTAATCAGATCAGGTAGTATAAGACTATTTGAGTGCAGCTCAGTTTCCCTCCTCCAGCTTCATATTGCATTCTAATTCAAGTAGGTAAATCAGAAAGACATTTGAAGTATTTCCTTTGCCTATCATTATTAGGCTCATATCCAAATACCCCTAGATGCCTCTTTTTATCTTTATGGTGAAAGCATTAATGGATGAGACTAGGTATGTTTTAATCATTTTACTTTCTAAGAGCTAGAAGGTAAGCATAAAAGTTGGGTTCAATCTAAGGACTGCCTCATAAGGATAAAGAGAAATATGAAGAACATGAAGGGAGTGAAAAAAAAGTATCAATACAGAAAAACATTTATTCAAAAAATATGTATTTAGCATTATTTTGTGAGTTGGATTTTGTTTCTGTAGGCTAGTCTAAAAAAAACATAAAACCTTGTGGCATGAAAACTTGCATTGCGTGGTTTCTGACTTCAATGATTTTTATGTTTGTAGGATAGAGCAAACAGATGCAAACATATTTATAAATGGAAATTGCTTGTAAGTTGTGCAATTTAAGTACAATTTGCTCTGAATTTTTTGGTAGATTGTTATATTCTATCAAATGCAGAGGTAGGAAAAGTTTGTTCTTATTCCGAGAACAGAATGCCTTGCCCAAAGTGAATTGAAACAAATGAATATGAGGAGCCTTGGGAGGTAAGACAGTTTGGAAGCAAAGCAAAATGTTGCAGGTCAATGAACTCTAAGGTTCCTCTTAAGTTTGTCAGCAATTTTCTTTTTTAGTCAGTTTTTCTTCCATGCAGTCTACCTGTTGTAACTGTGATTTATGTCTTATCAAAATGCAAAAAATAGTCATGCATTCATAAGAAATTTTTCCGTGTGAAGCATTTCTTTAATTCCTGACCTACACCTTCCGTGTTCTTCTTTTCTACCATTAACCAGGTGGTCTTTTGTATAACTGAACCTGCCCTAGGCTCTTTGCTTTTGCTATATTATTACTATCCACTGAACTCCCATTCTCTTATATCAAATGTCTACCAAACTGTTCAGGCTCCAGTCAAATATCACCTCTTTGAGGAAAAAAAGCCTTCTCCAATAATTTTAGCCCTAAAAGATCCTACCTTATTGTTATACTATAGAATTTAGATTGTACCACTCTTATGATACAAGGAATCTTTATATTTTCCACTACCTCCCCTACAACTCAGTCCTACTTCACATTTAATTGAAATTTTGTATACCTATTCTCTCTTGTTTGAATATTTTCTCAGCACATTACACTATATACATTCTATAGAATTTACTAACTTTAAAAACTATTTTTCTAAAATTTATAAATTAGTTCTTAGTTAAGTTTTTACTTTTGTACAATTGTCAAAGTGAGCCTTTTTATTGGTTCATCCCCCCCACCCCAAATTACATTGGCTTGTTTATCTTTTTAGAATATTTTAATGACTATGAAGGTTGATTTCCAGACACTTCTCTGCAGGAACCTCTAATTTTCACTGGGTATTAAATATGCCTACTGCCACACTGAAAACTCATAGGAACATGTCTATTTTAGTAACCATTGAGGAATGACATGGGGTGATTTAAAATATTATAAAGGAAAGACACCATTAACATTAACATGCTTGAGGCAGAAAATCCAAAAGAAAATATGTGTTTATTAATAAGGAGATGCTAGATAGTTAAGTAAATGAGATCTTCAAATTTTCCGTGTAATCATAGTTTAAAAATATATTAATGATGCATCATTAAAAGTTTTTCTATATAAATTGGTTTGCATGCAATGGGATCTCAAAAATACTTGTTAATAATAAATATTTTATTTTATTAAATTAGCTTTAATTTTGGCCTCATTCATTACCATTATTATCCTTATTATATGAACAAAAAATGGAAAATATAAAAAAACTATTTACTATTGTTAGGAAATAATAATGTAAGAAATTTAACATATAATCAAAATACTGTATTTTAAATATGTAGAGTGTCCCAAAATTGTTGTGTACGCTAGCAGCTGATTCTATTACATTTTGAAAATGAAATTATTTTAATGAACACTATTTTTATAATTATTCAAACTGTGCATACCTTGTATTGTTAGTTGTTGGTTTTAAAGGGCAAAATAAATGTATCAATACTGGCTCAATACAGTGAGCCAAATACATCAATGCACTTATTTTTGAGCTTTGTTTAAGATTGATTTAAGGAATTTGCTTATATTAATGACAGCACTTAGCTAAAACTCTGGAAAAACGATAACCCTGGGACTCAAAGCCTCTCATTTTCTATGTTTATTCACAGCAGGTCGGAGACTAATAAAATATTGAATTGATGAGTGGCCCCTGATATGAAGGATCTGGAAAGTATGTTTCCAATAGCAGAAAGTAAATGGGACTGCTTTCTGGGGGAAAAGGAATATAATACAATTTTAAGTTTTTAACTGGAAAACGTGTACCTACTCTTAAATAAATCATTGAATATAATCCTATTTTAGGCTGTCAGACCTTACAGCTTAGAGAAGACTATTAGGACTTGGCAAGTACTTGTCCATATTTTCTTCTTTCTTTTGCCAGAAAAGTTTTCAAAGATTTTCAACTTATAGTAGGTCTCCTCATTTACTTGAAGAGTTTCAAAGTTTCTCACTTTGACTATAGATTTCTTGTTCCCTTAACTTCACTAAATTCTTTTTAACTTAATTTGTGGTTTTGTTATGGTTAATATCTATGTTTTGAATGGAATAAAGACTTCTGAAATCTTAAATTTTTGTAATATTTTATGATCAGCCTTATATAGAAACATAGATATTAGTCCATAGTGTATAAACTACTAAGAATTAGATTGGGACACTTATACAAATTATGTGCATATTATGGTATACTAATAAAACAATAGCATATATATATATATATATATATATATATATATTTACTTTAATGCTCCAGGCTTCTTGTCTCTCCTGAGAAAGCTCATTAATGCTGGTTTCCCTTATAGAAAGAATTATTTAAAACAATTAAAAAGTTGATAAATGCTTCATGCTTTGCATACGAGACTAGAACTTATGTTTAATAACAGATTTTTTGGTATAATCCAACTGTCCATCAGTGAGAGTTGATTAGAAATAATCACAGTTAACTGCGATGACCTGTCAAATAGGTTGTGTGTCACAAACCAGTAACTTCATTAATAAAAATATTCAACTTAAATAAATTGATACCATTTTAACCACAGGCTAAAAGTAAATACTGGATTTTTAACATGCCTAATATAGAGGAATGATTCTCTTTGCATTATTCTAGGTGTTTTTTGTTTGTTTGTTTTACCATTTTTCTGTTTTTGGCTTTCATTTACTCACTTAGAGCCTTATCTATCAGAATGTGTTATAATAAGCACCCTCCAAATTGTTTTATTTTATTGTAAATTACTTGAAACATGTGGACCTTCTACAGAAGCTTTGTGTAAATTTAGCAATATCTAAAGTGTGACAACAAAGTTAAAACTAGTTTTCTTCAATCATCAAACTATAGAGGTAAATGCTCTGATGAGGTCGTAGAAATGAAGTGAATTTTGTTTTGCTAAATTGACAATCTGTGCTATCGTTATTACTGAATATTATTTAAAGAGGATAAATGAATAAACAGCTGTTAAAAAAAGGTGCTCATTCTAAAAAAGTTTCTGAGTGTATAACAAAGGAAGAATGCAGGAAGGAAGAGAAAAAAGAAGAGCCATTGAAGAATCATTAAGAAAGTATCATTTAGATACAGCTGCCGTTCACGGTACCGGCGGGACCTCTGGGGCTCCCGGAGCACCGGCGACCAGGTGGCGCGCAGAGCCCAGGGAGCTCTAAACTCCAGCAAGGAAAGGTCAGATTTCCCTGGGGGTACTTTGGGCGCGAAACTGAGGGGGCTGGCAGTCTGGGAGATCTGCACCTTGGAACTCAAAACCTGGAGATCTGCACCTGAAATAGAATCTGTGGCTGTTGAAGCTGGTGAACGTGGGAGAGGGCCCTTGGAGCTGGTGGTAGAGTTGATCCCTGGAGCGCAATCGGTTTGGACCTGACAGAGGGGGCAAGCCCGGAAGATTTTGGGAGGGTTCTGGCTGCTAAAACAGCAGTCACCATTAGAGAGGCAGTATTGTTTAGTTCAGGATAAAGAGGACCAATAGACCCAGAAGTCAATCTAGAAACACTGCCACCCAGGGGCCAAATCACAAATTGACTCTTATGTGACAGGGAATTGATTATATTTTCTCTTCAACCTTGGGAATACAGTCTATTTTCATCTACACTTTAGTATCTTTTACTCTACCTCAACTTCACCTTTATACCACCACTCTCTGGCTAACCTTTCCCTATTTAGTGCCTTGTTTCCCTTACACTTTTCCCGCTTTAGATTTACCTAATTCTTTAGCCTTACCCCCTGTTAAAATTTCACCCCACTGATATATCTAATCTCTAACCACCTGATCCAAGTGCATATATACCTCTAGCTTCTCTGACTTCACTATCTTAAAGTGTTTTTAGCCCTGTCCTGTTGTTGTTGTTTACTTGACTGTTGATTATATTGATTTTTTAAGCAGGTTTATGAGATTGATTTGCTTATTCTGTTATTTTGGTTTGTCTTGTAGGGGGGGTTATTTTTATTTTTGGTGTTGTTTCTTGTTTTGTTGTCCTCATCTGCATTGTTTTTGAGATAGATTTTTGCTTCTGTGTTCCCTCACCTCTCTTGATATTAGTAGTTGTGTGTAATTTGTATCAATCTCCAAGTACTTGTTGCAGGTTTGGTTCGGATTAAGGGCTGTCCTATAGGAGTTTTCACCCCACATTTATAATTTACTCCTTTTATTTCTTTTTTTTCTTCTCCCCCTTTTCCCATTATCATTCTGGCATTCCTGTCTTTCTTTTTTGTGAGTGTATGTGTGTGTGGGGGTCTCTTTCTTTTTTGTGTGAGTGTGGATGTGTGAGTGTCTGTGTGGGTCTGGGGGAGGTTCTCTTTCTTTTTTCCCACCTATCACCGAACTTGCCTTTCCCTGGCGGTCACCTTTATTTGGAATTACAATTACTTTGACTACATTCCGCTTCAGTGCCTGGTGCGTTGCACCTGGTTGTGTTGTATTTTGTGCCTTTAAATCAACGCAGGAGAGTGAGAACTACATAACCACATACACAGAGAAGAGAGACCATGGGAAGACAAAGAAATAGCCCACATATGAAAGAAAAGCAAGGCTCGCCAGAAAAGGAGGTAAACGAAATGGAAGTTAACAACCTGTCAGAGAAAGAATTCAGAGAAATGGTCATAAGGTGGCTGAAAAGAATGGAAGACAAATTTGATAATATGAGTAAGACCCAAGAGGAAATGAGGAAGACTCAGGAAGAAATGATGAAGAGCCATGAGGAAATGAAGAGGAGCCAAGAAGAAATGAAAAATGACATTGCTGAAGTAAAGAACTCAATAGAAAGTATTAAGAGTAGACTAGAAGAAGCAGAGGATCGCATCAGTGAGCTAGAAGACCAGGTAGGAAAAAATAACCAAGTAGAGCACCTTCTAGAAAAAAAAATTAAAAAGCAGGAGGAGAGCCTAAGAGAACTATGGGACAACATGAAACAAAACAACATCCGTATAATTGGGCCTCCAGAAGGACAGGAAACTGAGCAAGGAATAAAAAACCTGTTGGGAGAAATAATGACAGAAAACTTTCCTGGTATAGGAAAGGAAAAACCCACACAAATCCAAGAAGCTCACAGAGTCCCAAGCAAAATAAACCCCAAAAGACCTACGCCAAGGCACATTATAATTAAATTGGCAAACACCAATGACAAAGTAAGAATCTTAAAAGCTGCCAGAGAGAGACAGAAAGTCACCTACAAAGGAACACCCATCAGACTAACAAGTGATCTCTCAACAGAAACCTATCAGGCCAGAAGGCAGTGGAATGAAATCTACAAAGTCATGCAAAGGAAGGGTCTGAATCCTAGAATACTGTACCCAGCAAGGCTCTCAATCAAAATTGAAGGTCAAATCAGGAGCTTCACAGATAAAAAAGGAATAAGGGAATTCGTCACCACCAAACCAGCAATGCAAGAAATGCTAAAGGATCTGCTGTAAAAAGAAATAGGAAGCGAAGAAGGAACACAGGGGCAAAGAACAAAAATGGCAACATATAAGCACCTATCAATAATAACTTTAAATGTAAACGGTTTAAATGCTCCAATCAAAAGACATAGGGTAATAGACTGGATAAGAAAACACAACCCATGTATCTGCTGTCTACAAGAAACCCACCTCCGAAAAAAAGATGCACACAGACTGAGGATGAAAGGTTGGAAAAAAGTTATTCAGGCGAATGGAAATGAAAAAAAAGCTGGGGTAGCCATACTTATATCTGACAAATTAGATCTCAAAGTGAAGGACATAACAAGAGATAAAGAGGGCCACTTCATAATACTAAAGGGAGCAATTCAACAAGAAGAAATAACTCTTGTAAACATATACACACCCAATACAGGAGCACCCAAATATATACAAAAACTCCTAGAGGACATCAAGGGAGAGATAGACAGCAATACAATCATAGTAGGAGACTTTAATATCCCATTATCACCATTGGACAGATCCTCTAAACAAAAAATCAGTAAAGAAACATCAATTCTCAATGACTCACTGGACCAGATGGAATTAATTGACATCTTCAGATCATTTCACCCCAAAGCCACAGAATATACATTCTTTTCAAGTGCCCATGGGTCATTCTCAAAGATAGACCATGTATTGGGTCATAGGCAAAGCCTCTCCAAATTCAAGAAGATAGAAATCATATCAAGTATATTCTCAGATCACAGTGGCATAAAGCTGGAAATCAACTACAATAGAAACAATCCAAAGAAATCGAACACATGGAGACTGAACAGCATGCTATTAAACTATGACTGGGTTACTACAGAGATTAAGGAAGAGATAGAAAACATCATGGAAACAAATGACAATGATACCACAACAATCCAAAATCTATGGGACACAGTGAAAGCAGTTCTGAGAGGGAAGTTCATAGCTCTACAATCCTACTACAAAAAACTAGGAACAGCAGCAATAAATTATCTAACCCAACAACTCAAAGAGTTAGAAAGAAAGCAACAAGAAAAGCCTAGTGTAAGCAGAAGGAAGGAAAAAGTAAAGATCAGAGCAGAAATAAATGACATAGAGACCAAAGAAACAATACAGAAGATCAACGAAACCAAGAGCTGGTTCTTTGAAAGGATAAACAAGATTGATGAACCTCTAGCCAGACTCACCAAGAAGCAAAGAGAGAGGACCCTAATAAATAAAATCAGAAATGAAAGAGGTGAAATAACAACAGACCCCATTGAAATACAAAGGATTGTTAAAAAATACTATGAACAACTCTACTCCAACAAACTGGACAACCTGGAGGAAATGCATATGTTTCTAGAAAAATATAACCTCCCAAAACTCAATCAAGAAGAATCTAAACAACTCAATAAACCAATAACTGTGGAAGAAATTGAAGCAGTCATCTTAAAGCTTCCAGCAAACAAAAGCCCAGGGCCAGACGGCTTCACAGGGGAGTTTTACCGAACATTCAAGGAAGAACTAAAACCTATACTCCATAGACTATTCCAGAAAATTCAAGAGGATGGAACACTTCCAAACTCCTTCTATGAAGCTAGCATCACCCTAATACCAAAACCAGATAAAGACGACACAATGAAAGAGAATTACAGGCCAATATCCCTCATGAATATAGATGCCAAAATCCTCAATAAAATTCTAGCAAATCGGATCCAGCAGTACATCAGAAAGATCATACACCACGACCAAGTAGGATTTATCCCAGGAATGCAAGGATGGTACAATATCCGCAAATCAATAAATGTGATACATCACATAAACAAATTGAGAGATAAAAATCACATAGTCATATCAATTGATGCAGAAAAAGCATTTGACAAAATCCAACATCCTTTCTTAATAAAAACTCTCAATAAGGTAGGAATAGAAGGATCATACCTCAACATAATAAAAGCCATATATGATAAACCCACAGCATACATCATACTCAATGGGCAAAAACTACAACCATTTCCCCTAAGAACAGGAACAAGACAGGGTTGCCCACTTTCACCACTCCTGTTCAACATAGTACTGGAAGTATTAGCCATTGCAATTAGACAAGAAGAAGAAATAAAAGGCATCCAAATTGGAAAAGAAGAAGTTAAGCTATCCTTATTTGCAGATGACATGATATTGTACATAAAAAACCCGAAAGACTCCATAAAAAAGTTAGTAGATTTAATAAATGAGTTCAGCAATGTAGCAGGCTACAAAATTAATGCCAAGAAATCTATGGCATTTCTATACACTAATAGTGAACCTACAGAAAGAGAGACTAAAAAAGCAATCCCATTTACCATCACACCAAAAAAATTAAGATACCTAGGAATAAACTTAACTAAGGAGGTAAAAGATCTATTTGTGGAAAACTACAGGACACTGAAAAAAGAGATAGAGGAAGATGTAAACAGGTGGAAGAACATTCCATGTTCGTGCATTGGGAGAATCAACATAATTAAAATGTCCATACTACCCAAAGCAATCTATAAATTTAATGCACTCCCCATTAAAATACCAATGGCATATTTCACAGACCTAGAAAGAACTCTCCAAAAATTCATCTGGAACAAAAAAAGGCCCCGAATGGCCACAGCAATCCTGAGAAAGAAGCACAAAGTCGGTGGGATTTCCATACCAGATTTCAAGCTGTATTACAAGGCTACTGTTCTTAAAACAGCCTGGTACTGGCACAAGAACAGACATATAGATCAATGGAATAGAATAGAGAATCCGGATATCAACCCAAACCACTATGCTCAATTAATATTTGACAAAGGAGGCAGGAACATAAAATGGAGTCAAGACAGTCTCTTCAATAAATGGTGCTGGGAAAATTGGACAGATACATGCAAAAAAATGAAACTAGAGCACCAACTTACACCATACACAAAAATAAACTCAAAATGGATACAGGACTTAAACGTAAGACAGGAAACCATAAAAATATTAGAGGAATCTACAGGAAGAAAAATCTCAGACATATGCCAAAAGAACTTCTTTGATGATACTGCTCAGAGGGCAATGGAAGCTAAAGAGAAAATAAACAAATGGGACTACATCAAAATCAAAAGCTTTTGCACAGCTAAAGAAACCATCAACAAAACAACAAGAAAACCCACTGTATGGGAGAACATATTTGCAAATGTTATTAGTGATAAAGGTTTAATCTCAAGCATCTACAGGCAACTCACCCAACTCAATAAAAGGAGGACAAATGATCCAATAAAAAAATGGGCAACAGACCTAAATAGAATCTTCACGAAAGAAGACAAAAGGAAGGCCCAGAGACATATGAAAACTTGCTCAAAGTCACTAATTATCCGAGAGATGCAAATCAAAACGACTATGCGGTACCATCTCACACCTATCAGAATGGCTTACATCAACAAATCAACAAACGACAAGTGCTGGCGATGATGCGGAGAAAAAGGAACTCTCGTGCACTGCTGGTGGGATTGTAGACTAGTACAGCCACTGTGGAGAACAGTATGGAGATTCCTCAAAAAACTAAAAATGGAGCTCCCATTCGACCCAGTGATCCCACTTCTAGGAATATACCCCAAGAAATTAGAAAGGCGAATTAGAAAGGATATATGTACCCCTATGTTCATAGCAGCACAATTTACCATAGCTAAGATTTGGAAACAGCCGAAGTGCCCATCAGCAGATGAGTGGATTAAAAAACTATGGTACATTTACACAATGGAATACTACGCCGCGGAAAAAAAGAAGGAGCTCCTACCATTTGTAACAACATGGATGGATTTGGAGAGCATTATGCTAAGTGAAATTAGCCAGGCAGAGAAAGACAAATATCACATGATCTCACTCATTTGAGGAATACAATCAATGACATAGACTGATGAACAAGAATGGATCCAGAGACTGAGAAAAGTCCATCAGAATGTCAAACCTCAAGGTGAGTGGCAGGTAGTGAGAGTAAGTGGAAAAGTCAATATTCTTGAACTCTTGAACTGAGGTAAGTGATTTGTGTTTTTACATCCCTGACAAAGTTTATATAAAATTATTTAAAAATGGCAGCTAGTCTGACATTGAATTGACATGGCCTAGAGCTTGTCATATCCTATGGAGACCAGTCCTTAGGCTAGGCCTTCCTTAACCTCCCATGACACCATAATACCCTTACATGATATTATTCTACAATGTCATTATAATATTTGATATTTGACAACAGCATATTATACAATTATCCCAAAATAAACTTACAAACTAATTCTTTGAATGTTGGGCAGCAACTTAAAAAAGGATAGGAAATAAATTAATCCCTTTCAGAAGGAATTAAGGCACTGGGAAGGGATCCGAGCATTCTATATTGGCCCTTCTTGCCCTTTCTGCCAAGAGGGACCTTCTTGTTACTATCCAAATACACACAGCTGATGCCAGAGTTTTCAGTTCCAGCTGTGGCTGAAGCCTTTGGGCAGCTGGCACCATGGATCTGTGTCTCGACCAATGGTGTGAGCTGGGCCCTCTCTGGAGAAGAAACCTGGGTCACCCGAGATATGTGATCAGTATCGGGACCCTGCCAGTAGGTGAGGGGACCCCAAGGCAGGTACTGGACGTGGAGGCCACAGGGGGGCATAGACTACAAAGGAGACAGAATTGAACCTCACATCACCCTGTTTGGCCCCGGAGGATGGCTGGTTAGCCAGAGACCCGTAAGATTCCTCAGGGAAGGAACAACCTAAGACAGGCACAGTCGCAGAGGGGCCAACAGGAAAGAACTAAAAGGTCAACAGAGGTGGGGCACAGACCCTCATCCACAAACCTTGCAGGGGTTTGAATTCTCAACCCTCCTAAGGGAGGTCTCCTACCCCCATGGCTGCTTCGCCTCCCACACACAACTCATACGGGGACCCAGGTGGCAGACAGAGACCCGGCCAGCAATAGCTGCTCTATATCTAAATTCAGTCTATTACCAGGAATGCTCGGGACCTACTCAAAATTGCAAATATTCCTTTCCACTAGTATTCACAGGGTAAACTAAGATTTCTGCTTGAGTATTAAAATTGACAGGAAAATAGTAATCAAGTTTTCAGATTAATTTAAATTGGCCAAGTGAAATATGTGAATACTCAAGAAAATTATAGTGTACTGGACAAAAAGCTTTTCCTAAAACATTAACTAAAAAATCTATTAGTAGTTCATCTCACTGTAAAATTGCCTAACAACCAAAGAACCTAAAGCAGTCACTTTGTGTCCAAAAATTAAAATTTAAAATTATCAAGACTGCAATATAAAATTTCCAAAAGTCCCCATTAATCAAAAAAGGGGACGGGACAGCGGGGTAATATCATGTAAGGGAAAAAAAAATATCGAGTAAGTAAAATACATCTAGAAAATTCTTACTCCAGTAAAGTAAATTCCATTTGTAAAAACAATTGCAGGACACCCATGAAAAAACACACATGGTGTCAAAATAAGCCAAAGAAAAATCATTTAGGCAAAAATTAAAAACAATCCCAAGTCTATTTTGCATAGAGGATCCCTTTGTTAACTTTTGGTCGAGAATGTGTTTGTGTGTTTACAGAGAACAACTCCAAGACCATGTGGGTTCCTGCGACGGTGAGGAACTGATGGATCTGTTCCAGTCATGAGGACGGTCCAGAGTTGGGGGACACTGACGACACCTTGCCATGCTAGCAGTCAGCAGCTGTGCATGTCTGCAGGCAGCCCAGGACCAAACCAGAGAGGATGGATCGTGCATTGACACGATATGTCCACCATCTGGATACCATTGCTGACTTATACACATAATGAATTATTTGACACTGAAACTGGGACTCAGAAAAGTTGGACATTGAAACCGAGACTGAAACACTTTTTGTTTTTATACATTTATTTCTATTATGCAGAGGCAAGATATTTTTGAAGAAAAGAAACAGGGGAGAGTGATTGATATAGAGGCAGGATGGCCTTGAACAGGCTGTCAAGCTACAGGGGGAGGCTTGGGTGGATGGGAGGCAGATGCGGGGGGAGATCAACCGAAGGACTTGTATGCATGCATATGAACATAACCAATGAATGAAAGACACTGGGGCGGGGAGGGGGGGAAGCTGGGAATATGTGCTGGGGGCTGGGGGAGGCTGGGGGGAGGATAAGGGGGAGGGGGAAAGGAAAACATGTACTACTATTATACTGCAAAAAATCAATAAAAAATAATTAAAAAAAAAGTATCATTTAAGTGTCATTTTTAGGAGACAGTTGAGCAGGTAAATTATGCTCACTTCCTTCTACGACCACATCAAAATTACAACTGAATTATAGAAAAATCATTCTTGAGAGCCACCTGAGGACTAGCTGAACAAGAAGACCTATAACTAAGGATATAAAGAAAAAGCCACATTGAAACTAGTAGAAGAAGCAGAGATACAGATTGGCTAATCTTTCACCCATGTGTGGCAGTTAAGAAACAAGAGGGATATATTGGCTGTGGAGGACCCTCCTGAGGAGTGAGAGGTCTCAGTCACACACCTGGCTACTCAGCCCAGAGCACAAGTTTGGAATCCCAGGTGTCATCTTAAAGGGGTCTCGAAAACACTCACTCCAAGTTCCAGTAAAGGGACATCAGTTTCAAAATCACCAAGGATATACAGGGAGAAACTGCATTGTCTGGCTTTAGGGTAAGGGCTGTGGGCAGCCGGATAACTCTGTTCTAGAGGTGCCATTGTTCCTTTGCTGCCCTGTATCTGAGTCTCCATCAACCTAACACCTTTCACCTAGTCCTGGTGATTCTCTGAACCCTGCCACATACAACCCACACAAGACCAAACCTTTTTCAGGAGCTAATCTTCCCAAGTGGCCAGGCAGCCTGACCCCATGCTGCATACTTTCCTAAAACTTCTCAAAGGTTCACAACTATCTATAATAATAAAAGTCTAGGTGGCCCTAGTGCCCTCGCATGACGCTCTCATGTCATCACAAAATGGCTGACACAATATGGCTACCACAAGATGGCCAGCAGGGGAGGGCAGTTGGAGGTGAACAGGCCAGCAGGGGAGGGCAGACGGGGGGAACCAGGCCAGCAGGGGAGCAGTTAGGCATCAATCAGGATGGCAGAGGAACAGTTAGGGGACAGTCAGGCTGGTAGGAAGAAGTGGTTAGGGACAATCAAGCAAGCAGGAAGGCAAGTGGTAGGGGCCAGTGGTCCCAGATTTTTGTTTGTTTGTTTTACCATTTTTCTGTTTTTGGCTTTCATTTACTCACTTAGAGCCTTATGTATCAGAATGTGTTATAATAAGCACCCTCCAAATTGTTTTATTTTATTGTAAATTACTTGAAACATGTGGACCTTCTACTGAAGCTTTGTGTAAACTTAGCAATATCTAAAGTGTGACAACAAAGTTAAAACTAGTTTTCTTCAATCATCAAACTATAGAGGGATGTCTGACTGACAGTATAGGCCCAATCACCAGAGGGGTTCCAGAGTGGAGAAGGCACAGGGGTTTAGGCCTGATCCCCAGAGGAGTCCCAGATTGGAGAGGATGCAGGCTGGGCTGAAGAAAAACCCCAGAGAACAAATTTCATGCACTAGGCCTCTAGACCTATCTAATAAAAGACTAATATGCAAATTTACTGTATCTTGCATCAAGACATGCCCATAGACATGCCCATCAGCCAATCAGGAGAAAATTATACAAACAACCCTAAACCAAAATGGTTGTGGCCACTGAGAACAGGAGGAAGGCTTGGATTTCCCTGGCAATGGAGGAAGCCAAGCTTTCCACCTGCCCTTGCCAGCTTAGGCCTCCACTCAATGCTACAAAGTTTCAATTATAGTAGATATATCCCAACAGAAATGGCGGCAGCCATGGAGATGGAGAGAGTAGAGGCTAGGGTTGCCCGGGCGATGGAGGAAGCCAAGCTTCTGCAGCCCTAGCCCCTAGGCCTCCACTCTAGGCTACAAATTTTCAATTATACAATTTAAATAAACCCAAACAGAAATGGCTGTCGCCACGGAGTGAGCAGAAGGCTTGGCTTCACTCCAGGCTCCAAAGTTTCAATTGTAGAATATCAATAAATCCCAGATCCCGGGGCCTCTGCTTAGGTCCCTGGGGGGCATGGCTGGCCTGAAAACCACAACATGCCCCTCGTCCAGGCCGCTCCCACCCCAAGGGAATACCCACCCAGATCCTAGACACTATTCAGGGCAAACCAGCTGGCCCCCACCCAAGTGCCAGGCCTCTATTCTATCTTATAAAAGAGTAATTTGCAGATTGACCACCATTCCAACACACAAGAAGGCTGCCCCCATGTGGTCAAAGATCCTACCCCCATGTAGACACAAGATGGCCACCATAAGATGGCCATCAGGGGAGGGCCATTGGGAGGTCCCAGGCCTGCAAGGGGGGGCAGGTGTGGGCAATCAGGCTAGCAGGGGAAGGCAGTTAGATTTGACCAGGCCAGCAGAGGAGAGAAGTGGAGGCAAACAAGCTGGTAAGGGAGCAGTTAGATATCAATTAGGCTGGCAGGGGAGTAGTTAGGGGTGATCAGGCTGGCAGGCAGAAGCGGTTAGGGGCAATCAGGGAGGCAGGCAGGTGAGCAATTTGAAGCCAGCAATCCTGGATTGTAGGAAGGATGTCCGACTGCCCATTTAGGCCCCCTTCTATTGGGATAGGGCCTAAATGGGCAGTTGGACATGCCTGGAGGGGTCATATTGGAGAGGGTGCAGACTGGGCTGATGGACGTCCCCAGGCTCCAGTGCATGAATTTTGTGCACCATGTCTCTAATCCTATCTAATAAAAGAGGAACATTCAAATTACCATACCCGAGGACGGACCCTGGCCTGCAAGGCTTGACAAGGGTGAGACTGGCTGAGTCTATATCTACCCCAATGTGGGGGGGTGGGGAGTGTGGCTGGGTCTGGGTATCACATGATTTTGAGGCACATGTGAGTGAGTGGGGACTTGACTCTGGGTCCTGTGGTGTGCCCCAGACTGTGACAGGAGAAAGGTTTTCATATACATTTTACTAATTTTATTTAGTCTCTGATACTTCTATTATAGAGAAAGAGCAAATAGCAATATTAAATTATTTCTTCTAATTAATACCCTTTTAATGTGCACTAATTTCATGCACCAGGCCACTAGTCCTATCTAATAAAAGAGTAACATGCAAATTGACCATACCTCCACTATGCTACCAGCCAATCAGGAGCAGGGGGCACAGCCAGCAGACAGTGGGTGTGGCCCGGGAGTGTGGCCATGGGCGTGGCCAGCTCACAGGGTGCGAGGCTGGCAGGGGAATGGCCACAGTGCTGTGAAAGCAACCAACACTGCCCACACGGTACTTAAGGGCCGGCCCTCCTTTCAGTTATGGTGACTGAATCACATGCAAATGAGCACCAGGGGCACCTTGGGTAATGACAGCCAGGTGCAAGGTGGGGCTGTTAGCCAAGTGGCAGTTTGGGACCACGCCCCTAGCCCAGTGCCTATGATGGAGCATACAGATACCCTGGTGGCTGCCGCTGTGTGAGGCCCAAGGGTCCCTGAATGCCTCCCAGCCCAGCACCCACGATGTGGGGAGGAGCTGGCTGCCAGTCTCTGGGGTGTGTGGAGACCCCGGTGGCCAGACCACCGCCAGGTGGAGAAAGTTCACAGTGCTCTTGGTTCCTACAGGGTGTGGGGAGCACCAAGCATGCTGGGAAATGTAGTTCTGGTGGCAGACCCACTGCAGGAGAGAGTTTGAAGTATTGTGATGTTTGGAGATGTTTTAAAAAGTTGTCTCTTAAAACAAATATGAGATCAGAGGATTGTGCTTATAGAGAGTGGTTAATAAAACTTGGAGATGGCAGGCTGAGGAGCCAATAGGGGGAAGCTAACATCTGTGAGATTATGACTGACTGCCTCTAAGTGAGAATCCCGCCCAGGCTGAACAATAGGGCAGCACACCACAGCAGCCTCAGTTGTCCTTGGATAGCCAGTCCCCGCCAACCCCGCCAGGCCTGGGCCGCGCCAAACCTCTTCTCTGCCGCAGCTTCAGCATGCGCATTGGGACTGGGGTCTGGTGTGGAGAGCCCTTCGTCCTGGGAGATGGGATGTGGCTGGAAAGGGGGCCGACCCCACACCCTTCATGCAACACACATTCCTGGGGAACCTGGCGCTAAATCATTCTGTGACCTGCTTCTGGGTTGGCGTTTCATACATAGCAGAGTAACACCCTCTCTGCGATCTATTGAAAGTCAGCCCTCGGCACAAGGATTTGTGTGTGTGTGTTTTTTTTTTAAGTAAAGAAAAGTTTTAAAAAAGAGAGAAAAAAAAACTTGGAGATGGCAAACTTGATTAGTGGTTTTCATTTAGGAATGGATATTATTGAAATTCTCCATGAAATGATTTCTAATGGATCTATTATTGAAGCCACCTTTGGAAATATTATATCCTCCATAGATAATATTAAAAATATATCTAAATGTGCAATTCTTTGTCCAAAAAATGAGTATATTCAAAAATTAAATGAAGAAATTTTGAATATACTCAATGGAAATTTTAACAACTATTTGAGTGATGATTCCATTGACTCAACAGATGATGCTGTAAAGGAAAATTTTCCCATTGAATTTTTTTTTTTTTTTGTAGAGGAAAACACCTTTATTTTAAAAATATATTTCATTGATTTTTAAAATTTTTTTATCTTTATTGTTCAGTTTATTAATTACATTGTTTCCCCTTTTTATCCCCCTATAGCTTCCCTCCATCCTGTACCTATCCCACCCTCCCCCCTCACCTCCCCCTCCCCACTGTCCTCTCCCATTGTTGCTAGATTTTTGTCCAGTCTCTTGCTGCACTTCCCACAACCCTTTTCTCCCCAAGAATTGTCAGTCCATTCCCTCTCTATGTCCATGTCTCTGTTATATTCACCAGTCTATCCTGTTCAACAGCCTATCAATTCACTTGATTTTTATGTTCATTTGTTGATAGATGTGTATTTGTTGTTCATAATTTTCATCTTTACCTTTTTCTTCTTCCTCTTCTTAAAGAATATCTTTCAGCATTTCATATAATGTTGGTTTGGTGGTGATTAACTCCTTTAGCTTTTTCTTATCTGCGAAGCACTTCATCTGACCTTCAATTCTGAATGATAGCTTTGCTGGATAGAGTAATCTTGGTTGTAGATTCTTGCTGTTCATCACTTTGAATATTTCTTGCCACTCCCGTCTGGCCTGCATCCTTTCTGTTGAGAAATCCGCTGACAGTCGAATGGGTGCTCCCTTATAGGTAACCAACTGTTTCTCTCTTTCTGCTTTTAATATTCTCTCTTTGTCTTTTGCTCTTGGCATTTTAATTATGATGTGCCTCGGTGTGGTCCTCTTAGGGTTCCAATATATTGGGGTTCGGTGCACTTCTTGGACTCCTAAGTCAATTTCTTTCACCAGGTGTGGGAAGTTTTCAGTCACTATTTCTTCAAATAGGTTTTCATTGTCTTGGCCTCTCCGTTTTTCTGGCACCCCTATAATTCGGATGTTGGTATGCTTGAGGTTGTCCCAGAGGCCCCTTACACTATCTTCAATTTTTTGGATTCTTTTGGTTTCTTGCTTTTTCAGCTGAGTGGATTTTACCTCTTTGTATTTCAAATCTTTAACTTGGTTCTTGGGGTGCTCCAGGGCACTTTCAGGTCTTTGTATAATATTTTTTGTTTCAGTCAGTGTATGCTTAATTTCTGGTTGGTCCTTTTTCATATCCTTGAGAGTCTTCTTTATATCCTTGAGGGTTTCTTTCATTTCCTTGTAGGACTCATTCATTTCCACATTGGTCTTGATCATTTCTTTGTAGCTCTCGTTTATATCCTGGAGGGTGTTGTTCATTTTCTTGTAGGACTCATTCATTTCCTTTGTGGTCTTGCTTATTTCCTTATAGGCCTCGATCTTTTGTTGGAGCCTCTTAAAAAACCCTATAACCATGGTTCTGAATTCCATGTCCAGTCGTTTTTTTCCCTCCATTTCTTTCACATCTTATTTCTTTCCATGTTGCTGCATGGTGGCTGCTTCCCTGAGTTGGTCAATTAGCTTTGTGTGGTAGACTTCCTACTAGGGATAGTGGCTCAGCCTCCCTGGTTACCTGAGGTGGATATGGGCTGCACAGTCTTGCTGAAGTTAAGCTCAGTTAATCGTTGTTAGCACTTGGAGGGTTGACCTCCAGGCCAATTGTCTGTGAAGCTCAGCTGTGCTCAGGTTGGATGGGCGGAGTCTCTGGGCCAAGCAGACAGTGTTAGCTCCGCCCTATGCGGCCCCAGGGACTCTGTGCTGGTGGCAATGGCCGCCAGCACCTCTGAGAGAGAGCCGCTGCGGAGCGCCACCGGCTGCCAGTTGCCGGGGAATTCAGACTTTCCCAAAATGAGTCTGCATGCGCAATGTCTCACCCAGGGTCGTAAAACAAAGCAGTTTTATGGTTTTCCGAATGAGAGGCAAGTCGCGGTGCGCTCTCTGCGCTGTCACGCAGCCGAGCTGTTGGCGCAAGCTGCCTTCTCCACAAGCCGGTAGACCCGGCAGCACCCGAGCTTCGGTGTGCCCTCCCACTGTCCAGTTTTCACCCCGTGTGATAGTGGGTTCTCTGGACTTCGCCCAGAGCTGGAGAATCAGTCCAGTGGGACACCTTTGTCTCCCCGTTCGAGAAAACTGGCCGGTTTTCAGCCACCCGCCCTCTCCGCGGCGCGCACTCCAAACCTCTCTCCGTGGGAATCTTTCAACGCTGTTCGCCGCCGCTCCTCCGAGTCACAGTGTCTTATCTTCACTTTTATTTGTGGAATTTTTACTCGGCGAGCTTTCTGGTGATTCTGGAAGGTGTTTGTTCTTTCGTTAAGTTGTAGTATTAAAATTGCTGATTATGATGGCAAGATAGGTGTATTGCCTTTGCCGCCATCTTAGTTCCTCTCCCATTGAATTTCTTAAGAGTATTACTCCTTCAGGAATGCCATGTCATAAATTAAAATTGAAAGTGGGTGCAATCATCATGCTATTGAGAAATCTTAACAGCAAATGGGGTCTTTGTAATGGTACCAGATTCATTCTCAAAAGATTACTACCTAACATTATTGAAGCCGAAGTATTGACAGGATCTGCAGAGGGAGAGGTTGTTCTGATTCCAAGAATGATTTGTTCCCATCTGACACTGGCCTCCCATTTAAATTAATTCTATGACAGTTTCCTGTGATCCCAGCATTTGCAATGACTATTAATAAATCACAAGGACAAACTCTAGACAGAGTAGGAATATTCCTACCTAAACCCATTTTCACACATGGTCAGTTATTATGTTGCTTTCTTTCGAATTCAAAGAGCATGTAATATTAAAGTTAAAGTTGTAAATACTTTATCCCAAGGGAAATTAGTCAAGCACTCTGAAAGTGTTTTCACTGTTAATGTGGTATACAGGGAGATATTAGAATAAGTTTAATCACTTTATCAGTCATTATTTGCATCAATGTTGTTTTTATATCATGAGTTTGTTATTGTTGTTATATCATTTTGTTATTTATTTATTAATGAAATTATAAATTATTTTTATATACATTGTACTCATTACCTTTTATCTGTCACACTTTTATTATAGAGAAAGGGCAAATAGCACTATTAAAATATTTCCTCTAATTAATACCCTTTTAATGTGCACGAATTTCGTGCACTGGGCCACTAGTATTTATATAAAAGCCCAGTGACCAAATGGCAGAATTACCAGAACGACCAGTCACTATGATGCATACTCACCACCAGGGAGCAGATGGTTATTGCAGGAGCTGGCCTCTGGTGGTCAGTGTGTTTTCACAGTTGGAGTGCTGCTGAGCTGATCGGAGAAGCCACAGAGGGATAAGCCACTAGTGTGCCCAGGATTCGGTCAAGTCTATCCACGGATCTAAACCTAAGATAATCCATACTCCGGCCTGACCCCACAAGCTGATGAAGGCCCTTTAAGGTGTATTCTAGAAAGAGTGTGGGTAGCTGGCATAGGTGGATGGCAAGAGGGGACATGACTGTGGACCCCCTGGGGAGGCTGTCCTGATGGCTGAAGATCCTGGAGCACAGCTGCTTTGAACATCCCCGATGGTGTCACCAACCTGGTATCACACATCAAGGGCATTCATTGAGCAACTTTGGGCTGCAAAGATCTCCACCAGATTCCTCCAGGACATAGAACATGCTTTTATCCAAGACATTATCCTGAAATATTAGCTCAGAATAATTTCTTCATTCATCAGCAGTTCAGAGGGCTGGTTCACAGCCGCTTGGCTGATTAGAATGAGCAGGTCAATCCTCACAGGCCACCACCACCACCCCCAGCCTCAGTGCAAGAATCCATGCACCAGGCCTCTAGTGTATATATAATTAGTCCAGTTTCATTCTTTTGCATGTGGCTTTCCAGTTTTCCCAGCACCATTTGTTGAAGAGGCTTTCTTTTCTCCATTGTGTGTTGTTGGCTCCTTTATAAAAAATGATTTGCCCATATACATGTGGTTTTATTTCTGGACTTTCTATTCTGTTCCATTGGTCTGAGTGTCTATTTTTCTGCCAATACCATGCTATTTTGATTATTATAATTTTGTAGTATAAATTGTACTGTGTGTATGTGATGCCTCTGTCTTCATTCATGCATTCAGGATTGCTTTGTCTATTCGGGGTCTTTTAGATTTCATGCAGATCTGATGAATTTTTTTTGTTCTATTTCTTTAAAAAATGTCATTGGGATTTTGAACAACAACTCTGACAGGGGGTTAATATCCAAAATATATAAAGAACTCCTCCAATTCAACACCAAACAAATGATTCAATTAAAAAAATGAGCAGAGGACCTGAACAGACACTTCTCTCAAGAATAGCCAACAGATCTATGAAAAAAATTTCTCAACTTCACTAGCTATTAGGGAAGTGCAAATCAAACTGTATCACTTTACACCAGTTAAATTGATTATCTATATAAATAAAAAGCCAGAAAACAGAAAGCTGTAATGACCAGAACGACCAAACACTATGATGCCCACTGCAGCTAGCAAACTGGCCTGATAGGGGCTGGGGCAGGCTAGCCAACCTCCCACAGTCCCTCCCCGACCCCGATGCTCCACCTGCGATGGGCCCCCACCACCCCAGTCATCCCACAGCCCCTCCCCCAGCAGGTCCCGCCCTGATGGGCTCCCACCATCCTGATTGGCTGCAGCCACAACCCCTAGCTGGCCCCAGCCCTGATCACCCTCCCCCCGCCACCCCAATAAGGATCAGGGCCAGCAGGCCAACCTCCTGCAGCCTCTCCCACCCAGCCCCACACCAGATTGCCACCCCCACACTGATCAGGGGCAGGGCTGCCCTGCCAACTGCCTGAGGCCCCTCTCCCTGGCCAGCCTCACTTCCATGGGCCCCCACTGTTCTGATCAGCCCACAGCCCCTCCTGCCAGCCCCACCCCTGAGCACACCCCTACTCCAATAAGGGGCAGGGATGGCCAGCCAACCTCCTGCACCTCCTCCCCCGAGCTGGCCTCATCCCCGATGGTCCTCCAACACCCCGATCAGCCCACAGCTCCCTCAGCTAGTTCTGTCCCCTATTGCCCCCCCCCCCACCCCAATCAGGGGTGGCGCCCTCTGACCAATAGCCCACAGACCCTCTCCCCAGCTGGCCCAGCCCTGATCAGTCCCAATTGGGACAGGCCAGCCAGCCAACCTCCCACTGTCTCCTCTTCCTGACAGGCCCAGCCTTGATCTGCCCAGATTGAAGCCAGGCTTGCCAGACATCACCCATTCACAAATTGGTGCAGTAGGCCTCTAGTTATCAATAAGACAAATAATAACTGATGTTGGAGAGGTTGTGGAGAAAAAGGTGCCCTCATTCACACTGGTACAGCCACTATGGAAAACTGTATGGAAAGGCCTGAAAAATTAAGAATAGAATTACCATATGACCCAGCAACCACTCTTCTGGGAATCTACCTGAAACTTTTGAAAATGTATATTGGCAAATATATATCCACCCCAATGTTCATAGCAGCATTATTCATGGTGGGCAAGACATGGAAAGAACCAAAGTGTACTTTGATAGATGACTAGATAAAGAATATGTGCTACACCCCTTCCAGTTGAGTGTTTCTCAGTGGTTAAACATCTACCTATGAACCAGGAGGTCAAGGTTCAATTTCCAGTCAGGACACATGACCAGGATGTGGGTTCAGTCCCCAGTTGGGTGTATGTAGGAGGCAGCCAATCAATAATTCTCTCTTATCATTGATGTTTCTATCTTTCTACCCTTCATTCCTTTCTGAAATCAATAAAAACATATTCAAAAATGATGTGGTACATATATGCAATGGAATATTACTCAGTCATAGAAAAAGAAAAAAATACTGATATTTGCTACAACATGGATGGCCTTGAGAATATTATAGTAAGCAAAATAAGTCAGACAAGAAAGGTTAGGAACCATATCATATGATTTCACTCACATCCTATATAATAAATGTATAATATGCAAGTGGACCGAACAACGGATGACCAGTTGCTATGATGCACACAGACCACCAGGGAGCAGATGCTCAATGTAAGAGCTGCACCCTGACGGTCAGTATGCTCCCACAGGGGGAGTGCCTCTGTGCCAGAGCTGTGCTCATGTCTAGTAAGTGCAGCAGCGGTGGTGGGAGCCTCACCTGCCTCTGCTGCAGGCAGGTGGTAAGGAGCCAGGGGTCCAGGACTGCAAGAAGGCACAGGCTGGGCTGAGGAACCCACCTTCACCCTAATGCATGAATCTCATGGACCAGGCCTCTAGAATAGAATTTAAAATTGAAATAAACAATTGCATCAACAAGAAAAACAAACAAACTCATAGATACAGATAACAGTATGGCAGCTACCAGAGGAAATAGGGTTGGGGGATAATAAAGGGTAAACAGAGTCAAATATATGGTGATGGAAGGAGATTTGACTTTGAGTGGTAGGGACACAGATGTCTCATAGAATTGTACACTTGAAACCTATATAATCTTATTAACCATTGTCACCCCCAAAATTTTAATTAAAAAATAAAAAATAGAGAAAAATGAATCAGCACTGGAGTGCAGCATCACTTTAAACTCCCACCAACACATAAGTATGCCCACTGCCTTACCTTGACCAGTATTAATATATGAGAACATTTTAATTTTTACTTACTGGATAGGTTAAAACATCTCCTTGTGATTTGCTTGTCTTTAATTATGAATGAAGTTCAATATCTTATCCAATAAAAGAGTAATATGCAAATTGTGGGGGACAAGGCCTGCAGGGGAGGGCAGTTAGGGGTGGCCAGGCCTATACGGGAGTGCAGTTAGGGACAAATAAGCTGGCAGGGGAGCAGTTAGGCATCAATCAGGCTGGCAGGGGAATGGTTAAGTGGTGATCAGGTGGCCAGGCAGAAGCAGTTAAGGGCAATCAGGAAGGCAGGCAGGTGAGCAGTTGGGAGCCAGCAGTCCTAGATTGTGAGAGGGATGTCCAACTGCCTGTTCAGGCCCAAACCTGGTAGGATTGGGCCTAAATGGGCAGTAGGACATTCCACGAGGTGTCCCAGATTGAAGAGGGTGCAGACTGGGCTGAGGAATATCCCTCTCCCCCATGCACAGATTTCAAGCACTGGGCCTCTAGTATTTTTATAATGATGGCCATTTGTTTTTGTTTTGCTTTTATTTCCTACTAGAGGCCCAGTGCATGAAATTCGTGCACGGGGGGGGGGGGTTGTCCCTCAGGCCAGCCTGCACCCTTTCCAATCTAGGACCCCTTGAGAGATGTCCAACTGCCCATTTAGGCCCAACATCCTTCTCACAATCCAGGACTGCTGGCTCCAAATTGCTCACCTGCCTGCCTCCCTGATTGTCCTTAACTGCTTCTGTCTGCCAGCCTGATCACCCCTAACCACTACCCTGCCAGCCTAATTGATGTCTAACTGCTCCTCTGCCAGCCTGTTTGCCCCCAACTTTACTCCTCTGCTGACCTGGTAACCCCTAACTGCCCTCCCTGCAGGCTTGATGGTTCCCAACTGCCCTCCCTTGCAGGCCTGGTTCCTCCTAACTGCCCTCACCTCCTGGCCTGATCACCCACAACTGCCCTCCCTTGCAGGCCTGGAACCTCCCAACAGCCCTCCACTGCTGGCCATCTTGTGGTGGCCATCTTGTATCCACATGGGGGAAGGATCTTTGACCACATGGGGGCAACCCTCTTGTGTGTTGGAGTGATGGTCAATCTGCATATTACTCTTTTATTAGATAGGATAGAGGTCTGGTACATGGATGGGGGCCAGCTGGTTTGCCCTGAAGGGTTTCTGGGATCAGGGTGGGAGTTCCCTTGGGGTATGGGGCGGCCTGGGCGAGGGGCCTGTGGTGGTTTGCAGGCCGGCTATACACCCTAGGGACTCAAGCGGAGGCCCTGGGATCTGGGATTAATTTATGTTTTACAATTGAAACTTTGTAGCCTGGAGTGGAGCCAAGCCTTCTGCTTGCTCCAAGGAGACAGCCACTTCTGTTTAAATTCTATAATTTAAACTTTGTAGCCTACAGTGGAGGCCTAGGTGCTAGGGCTGCAGAAGCTTGGCTTCCTCCATCCCCCTGGCAACCCTAGCCTTTTCTTTCTCCAGCTCCATGGCTGCCACCATTTCTGTTGGAATATATCTTCTATAATTGAAACTTTGTAGCATTGAATGGAGGCCTAAGCTGGCAAGGGCAGGTGGAAAGCTTGGCTTCCTCCATTGCCGGGAAACCCAAGCCTCCCTCCTACTCTCAGTGGCCACAGCCATCTTGGTTGGGGTTTATTTGCATAATTTGCTCCTCATTGGCTGATGGGCATGCCTGTGGGAATGGCCTCATCAGAGGTAACAAGTATTTGCATATTACTCTTTTATTAGATAGGTCTAGAGGCCCAGTGCATGGAATTAGTGCACAGGAAAGGGGTCCCCTTAGCTCAGACTGCACTCTCTCCAATCTGGGAACACTCAGGATCTCTGACTCCAGACCATTCACCTGCCTGCCATCTTAATCCACCCAACTGTTCTCCCCTGCTGGCCTGATCCCTCTAACTGCCCTCCCCTGCTGGCCTGATCCTCCCAACTGCTCTCCCTTGACAGCTTAATCCCTCTAACTGCTTTCTCCTGGTGGCCTGATCCCCCTATCTGCTCTCCTCTGCTGGCCTGATTCCCCTAACTGCTCTCACCTGCTGGCCTGATCGCCTCTAACCTCCTCTGAGTTGGCCCTGCTAACATGGCTTTGTCTGAAAGGACATCTGGAAGATGTTCAGTCTAATTAGCATATTACACTTTTATTAGTATAGATTAGTTATTTGACTGTATTTTTTACTTTCCTACCTGATTTTCTTTCATCTTTTGAGTTTTTAAAAAAATATATTTTATTGATTTTTCACAGAGAGGAAGAGAGAGGGATAGAAAGTCAGAAACATCGATGAGAGAGAAACATCGATCAACTGCCTCTTGCACACCCCCTACTGGAGATATGCCCGCAGCCAAGGTACATGCCCTTGACGGGAATTGAACCCGGGACCTTTCAGTCCAAAGGCCGAGGCTCTACCACTAAGCCAAACCGGTTTCGGCCATCTTTTGAGTATTTTATGCTGGTACTAGTGGCCCAGTGCACGGAATTCGTGCACATTAAAAGAGTATTAATTAGAGGAAATATTTTAATAGTGCTATTTGCCCTTTCTCTATAATAAAAGTGTGACAGATAAAAGGTAATGAGTACAATGTATATGAAAATAATATTACCCCATTGGCTCCTCAGCCTGCCATCCATTAATAAATAAATAATAACAAAATAATATAACAATAACAAACTCATGACATAAAAATAACATTGATGCAAATAATGACTGATAAAGTGATTAAACTTATTCTAATATCTCCCTGTATACCACATTAACAGTGAAAACACTTTCAGAGTGCTTGACTAATTTCCCTTGGGATAAAGTATTTACAACTCTAACTTTAATATCACATACTCTTTGAACTCGAAAGAAAGCAACATAATAACTGACCATGTGTGAAAACGGGTTTAGGTAGGAATATTCCTACTCTGTCTAGAGTTTGTCCTTGTGATTTATTAATAGTCATTGCAAATGCTGGGATCACAGGAAACTGTCATAGAATTAATTTAAATGGGAGGCCAGTGTCAGATGGGGACAAATCATTCTTGGAATCAGAACAACCTCTCCCTCTGCAGATCCTGTCAATACTTCGGCTTCAATAATGTTAGGTAGTAATCTTTTGAGAATGAATCTGGTACCATTACAAAGACCCCATTTGCTGTTAAGATTTCTCAGTAGCATGATGATTGTACCCACTTTCAATTTTCATTTATGACATGGCATTCCTGAAGGAGTAATACACTTAAGAAATTCAATGGGAAAATTTTCCTTTCCAGCATCATCTTTTGAGTCAATGGAATCATCATTCAAATAGGTGTGAATTTCTCCAAGTATATTCAAAATTTCTTCATTTAATTTTTGAATATGCTCATTTTTTTGGACAAAGAATTGCACGTTTAGATATATTTTTAATATTATCTATAGAGGATATACTATTTCCAATGGTGGCTTCAATAATAGATCATTTCATGGAGAATTTCAATAACATCCATTCCTAAATGAAAACCGCTAGTCAAGTTTGCCATCTCCAAGTTTTTTTTTTCTTTTAAAAATTTTTTTTATTTACTTAAAAAAAAATACCCTTCTGTTGAGGGCTGACTTTCAATAGATCACAGAGAGGTAGCTGCTCTGCTATGTATGAAACCCCGACTCAGAAGCAGGTCATAGAACAGTTTAGAGCCAGGTTCCCCACAAACGTGCATTGCATGAAGGGCATGGGGGTGGCCCCCTTTTTGGCCAAGCCCAGTCTCCCAGGAGGAAGGACTCTCTGCACTGGACCCCAGTCCCAACTTAGCGAAGCGGTTGGGCGCGATGACCTCGGCCCGAGGACAACTGAGGCTCCCGCGCTGCGGTATCATTCTGCCTGGGCGGGATTCTGACTTAGAGGTGGTCAGTCATAATCCCACATCTTCACCCCATTGGCTCCTCAGCCTGCCATCTCCAAGTTTTATTAACCATTCTCTATAAGCACAATCCTCTGATCTCATAATTGTTTTAAGAAACAACTTTCTGAAACATCTCCAAACATCATAGTACTTTAAACTCTCATCTGCAGTGCAGCCTGCCACCAGAACTACATTTCCCAGCATTCTTGGTGCTACCTGCACCCTGCATGAACCAAGAGCACTATGAACTTTATCCACCCGGTGGTGGCCACCAGTTTCTCCGCACACCCCAGAGGCTGGCAGCCAGTACCCCCACCCCCATCATGGGTTCTGGGCTGGGGGGCATGCAGCGACCCCAGGGCCTCACACAGTGGCAGCCACCAGGGTATCCACATGCTCCAGAGGGCAGCAGGAGCTGGGCTGGGGGCATAGACCCAAACTGCAGCTTGGGTCACAGCTCTGCCTTGCACCTGGCGCTCATTACCCACGGTGCAACGGGCGCTCATTTGCATGTGACTCAGTCACAGCAACTGTAAGGAGAGATCTCACTGGCCCCTAAAACTGTGTGGGCAGAGCTTATAGCATGGTGCTTGCTTAGGCAGGTCTGTGGCCACGCCCCTGCTGTCCAACCCCCATCTGCTGGCCATGCCCACTGTCTGCTGGCCACGCCTGCTGGCCATGCCCCCTGTCCCCTGGCCACGCCCCCTACTCTTGATTGACTGGTAGCATACCAGAGGTATGGTCAATTTGCCTGTTACTCTTTTATTGGATAGGATGTTTTTCCAGACAGAAGATTTAAGTTTTAAGTAATCTCATCACTTTCTCTTTATGACATCTTTAAAAAAAAACATTTCTAAAGTATTTTATTGATTAAAGTATTGAATATGTGTCCTTATCCCCTGACCACCCCCCCCACTGCTTTCCCATTAATGCCCTTACCCCCCAGTGTCTATGTGCTTTGGTTATGCTTACATGCATGCATACAAGCCTTTTGGTTGACCTCTACCCCTTTCCTCTCCCCTCCCCTACCTTCCCTCTGAGGTTTGAAAATCTGATCGATGCTTCTCTATCTCTGGATCTGTTTTTGTTCATCAGTTTATGTGGTTCATTATAATCCGCAAATGAGTGAGATCATGTGATACTTATCTTTCTCAGGTTGTCTTATTTCACTTAGCATAATGCTCTCCAGCTCCATCATGTTGTTGCAAATGGTAGGAGTTTCCTCCTTTTACAGCAGCATTGTATTCCATTGTATATATCTAGCACTGCTTTCTAATCCACTCATCTGCTGATGGGAACTGAGGCTGTTTGAAACATCTCAGCTATGGTAAATTGTGCCACTATGAACAAAGGGGTGCATATATCTTTTCTGATTGGTGTTTTTAGTTTCTTGGGTTATATTCCTAGAAGTGAAATCACTGGGTCAAATGGGAGTTTCATTTTTAGTTTTTTGAGGAAACTCCATATAGTTCCTCACAGTGACTGCACCAGACTGCATTCTTACCAGCAGTGCAGGAGGGTTCCTTTTTCTCAGCATCCTCACCAGTACTTGTCATTTGTTGAGTTGTTGATGATAACTATTCTGATAGGTGTGTGATGGTACCTCATTTTTGTTTTGATTTGCACCTATGAGATGATTAAGGAATCTGCACATGTTTTCATCTGTCTCTTGATCTTCCTTATGTCCTCTTTCAAGAAGTATCTATTTAGGTCCTTTCCCAATTTTTGATTGGGTTGTTTACTTTCCTTTTGTTAAGTTGCATGAGTTCACTATAAATGTTGGAGATTAAATCCTTATCGGAGATAACATTGGCAAATATGTTCTGCCATGAAATGGGCTTTCTTGTTTTTTTGTTTGTTTCTGTGTGGATGGTTTCTTTTGCTGTGCAGAAACTTTTTATTTTGATGTAGTTCCATTTGTTTATTTTCTCTTTAGTTCCCATTGCCATGAGATCTATGAAGATATTGGTTCGACATATGCCTGAGATTTTTCTGCCTTTGGATTCCTCTAATATTTTTATGGTTTACCATCTTATGTTTAAGTCCCTTTTCCATTTAGAGATTTTTTTGTATGGTGTAAGTTGGTGTTCTAGTTTCATTTTTTTGCATGTATCTGTCCAATTTTCCCAAAACCATTTATTGAATATACTGTCTTGACTCCATTGTATGCTTTTGCTTTTTTTGTCAAATAATAATTGGGCATAGTAGTTGGGGTCAATTTCTGGGTTCTCTATTCTATTCCATTTGTCTATATGTCTGTTTTTGTCCCAGTACCAGGCAGTTTTGAGAACAGTGGTTTTGTAATACAGCTTGGTATCTGGGATTGAGATCTCTTATACTTTGTTCTTCTTTCTTATGATTGCTGTGGCTATTTGGGGTCTTCTTATATTCCAAATTAATTTTTGGATAGTTTGTTCAATGTCTGTGAAATATGCCATTGGTATTTTAATGGGGAGTGGATTGAATCTATTGATTTTTGGGGGGTAGTATGGACATTTTAATTATCTTGATTCTACCAATCTTTGGCCAGTAGAATCAACATCATTCAAATGTCCATACTACCCAAAACAATCAATAGATTCAATGCACTCTGCATTAAAATAGAATACCAACTGCTACTCCTGCTGGATTTAACTGAACACAGTATGTTCTTCCATTTGTTTATGTCTTCCTCTGTCTCTTTTTTCAGTGTCCTGTAGTTTTCCAAGTATATGTATTTTACATTATTAGTTAAGTTTATTCCTAGGTATCTTAATGTTTTTTGGTCCAATTACAAATTGGATTGTTTCTTTAATCTCTCTTTCTGTAAGTTCACGATTGGTGTATACATATGCCATAGATTTCTTGGCATTAATTTTGTAACCTGCTATACTGCCAAATTCATTTATTAAGTCTAATAATTTTTTATGGAGTCTGTAGGGTTTTCTATGTAGAGTATCATGTCATCTGTGAATAATGACAACTTTACTTCTTTTTCCAATTTGGATGCCTTTTAATTTTTCTTCTTGTCTGATTGGTGTGGCTAGCACTTCCTGTGTTGTGTTGAACAGGAGTGGTGAAAGCAGGCAGCCCTGTCTTGTTCTGTTCTTAGTGAAAATCGTTTTAGTTTTTGCCCATTGAGTATAATATTGGCTGTAGGTTTGTCATATAAGGCTTTTATTATATTGAGGTATGATCCCTCCATTCCCACTTTGCTAAACGTTTTTATCAGAAAAGTGTGTTGGACTTTGTCAAATGCCTTTTCTGCATCAATTTATATGATTGTTTACTTTTTGTCTCTCAATTTTTTATGTGATATATCACGTTTATTGATTTGCAGATATTGTGCCAGCCTTGCATTCCTGGAATAAATTCCACATGTTCATGATGTATGATCTTTTTAATGTAATGCTGGATTGGTTTGCTAGAATTTTGTTGAGGATTTTAGCATCTATGTTAATTAGGAATATTAGCCTGTAATTCTCATTGTTTGTGGTGTCTTTATCTGGTTTTGGTATTGGGGTCATGCTGGCTTCATAGAAAGAGTTTTGAAGTGTGCCTTCCTCTTGAAGTTTTTGGGAAAGTCTGAGAAGCATTTGTTTTAGTTCCTCTTTTTCTTTTCTTTGGGGATTTTTTTTGTCTCCCATTCTTTGCTGTAAAGTTTTAATTGTTTTTGTTTCTTAGATCCAACTTCTTTGCTACTCAAGTTCTTTTGGAGAGTGGGATGCTAGAGGTGGAGTCTCTCAGGTTTTCTGGGCTTGTTTATCTAGCGGAGTTCCCTACTTGAGCTATTTGGGTTCTCTTGATGCAGTTAGATCTTGAATGTTAATTTCTTATTTGCAGATGAATTCTCATCTTGGGTTGGCAATGTGATTCACCACAGGCTTCATTGTGCAAGCTCTTTTGGATTTGATTGTGGTTCTGGCTCTTGTGGTAAAGTTTGCTTGAGGTCTTGCTGGTATGTTATCACTGTGGGTTCCCAGAATCTACAGTCTGAGAGGAAGGAGTCTAGGTGCTTTAGGCTCAGGTACTGTGACTTTCGCCAGTGTGGTGTGATTCCTGCTGGATTAGCATCGCTCTGCAACTCATTATTGGGGCCTGAACCAGTGACAGTCGGGGGTGGGTGTCTCATAGTCTGTGGTTGAGGCAGTAGGACTCTGGCCAAAGTGATTTCCCTCTCTGAATCACCAGGGGGTTCATTATCCAGCAGCTGGGATGTGGGAATCTTGGGGTTTGTGGCTGAAACAATGTGATCTTGTCCAGGAAGGCAAGTCCTCAGTAACTCACCAGGCTGTCCAGAGGTAAGCAGTTGGGAGAAGGATGCTATAGATCCCGCTGAGGCAGCCATGAGCCCTTGGTTGTAGAGGGACACACCCAGTGGCAGCACACAGAGGGGCTCAGGAGCTGTCTAAAAGGGGTGTGTGCTCATGGGTCCCACAGGCTGGATAGGAGCGATTGTGGTGTGCCACCACCCCATGGAGGGAGAAGTCCAAGTTTCTGCTTCAGAGGATGTGTGCCCTTGATTGGATATGCATGCCCAATTGCTGCTTACAGAGGCTCCCCAGAGCCCTCTGCTGGGGCAGTGGGCTTAGACAGCTCTAGTGCCAGAGCAGTACTACAGTGGGGACTGAAAGCCAGTGGCTGGGGTTATGCCTTGTGGCAGTTCAGCGAAGCACCCAGGGGCCACCTGCCAGGGCAGCGGGCTCAGGGGGCTTGTGCACTGGATCAGTGCAACTGCAGTGATCAGAATTCAGCAGCTGAGGATGGGGAAGTCCGAGTTTTTGCTGCCAGGGCCTTGCGCCCTTGGTTGTGTGCCTAGTGGCAGCTCACAGAGGCACCCTTGGAGTTGCCTGCTGGGGCAGTGTCCTCTGGGGGTCTGCGTGCTGAAACCACGTGATTGTGGTGTCTGTGGGTAAGCAGCTGGGAGGGTGAAAGTCCAGATTTATATTGCCTGGGCCGTGTGCCCTTATTTTGATATGAGCATGCCTGGCTAAGACTCAAGGAGGCACCCAGGAGCTGTCTCTCAGGGTGGTGAGGTTCAGGAGGTCTATGCTCCAGAAAGGCGTGACTACGGTGTCCAGAGGTTGGCAGTTGTGGAGTGGGAAGACTCAGTCTTTGTTACTGGGGCCTTTCGTCCTTGGTTGGATTTGTGCGCGCCCAATGGTGGCTCACAGAGGCACCAGGGAGCCATTTGCAAGGGTGGCACACTCATCATGGCCTTTGCATTTTGGAGCTGCATGACTGAGGTGTCTGTGGGCAGGTAGCCAGGAGGTGGGAAAGTCCAAGTTTCTAATGCCCGGGGCCTTGTGCCCTTGGTTGAGTTCTCTTCAGCCCTGTGCCAGCAAGCTCATGCACTCAGAGGGGCCCTGGCGCTGAAGCTGAGTGACCCAGGTGTCTATGGGCAGGTATCCAGGATGGGTGAGTTCAGAATTTCTGCTACAGGGGGAGTGATCACTTGTTTGGAGAGGAGCAAGCCCAGTGGTGGCACCCAAAGTGGCCTATGGGGTGGTGAGCTCAGGAGTCCTGTGTGCTTGAAAAGTGAGAGTGTGGCACTGGAAAAGCACCACTGTGGAGTCCAGAGGTCAGCCACTGGGGAGGGGGGAGGTCACACTTACTGCTGTGGGAGTGTGCACCCTTGGAGGTGGAGGTCCTAGGAACTGAAGGTCTGTGGTTAGGACAGGAGGATTTTGGATGGAGTGGCTGCAGGGTCACAGGCAGCATCCAAGGTGAGTCTGGGTGGTGGTGTTGATGAGTTCCTAGAAGAGGCCACTCTCCCCTTCAAGATGGCATGGGCTCTGTGCCTGAACCCTGAAGGCCTGAAGCTGGGGAGTGCCCACAGAAGAGGTATGTGCCCCCTGTCCAGAAGAACCTGGTTTGACAGCTCTTGCTACTCCTGCCGGATTTAACTGTCCCTCACTCAATGACACACATATACCACACACATCCACACCTCTCCTTTCACCCCCTCTCTAACTCATACTCTGTCCCTCACCTCTGTCTTGCCTGATGTCATCTTTCTTTATGACATTATGATTCTGTTTCTTTTAGAAGAACTTGGCCATTTCAAAATTATAAAAATAACCATCCATACTTCTGTTTAGAAATTATATAGTTTACTTTTTTCTTTTTAAAAATATTTTTATTGATTAAAGTATTACAAATAGTAGTACACATGTTTCCTTTCCCCCCCATTGTCCTCCCCCCAAGCTCCCCCACCTCCCAGCACATGCCCTCACCTGCGCCCCCCCCCCCACCCCGTGTCTTGTATCCATTGGTTATGCTTATATGCCTGCACACAGGTCCTTCAGTTGATCTCTTACAGCCACCGCCCCCCACTCTCCCCTGCCTTCCCACTGTAGTCTGACAGTCTGTTCAATAATTATTTGTCTCTGTATCCATTCTTTCTCCCATTTCTTTTCTTTAAAAAATCTTGCATCTACATACTAGAGATAAACATATAAGAACAAAAAAATGTTTGAGTCTCATGTCAATGTCCAACAGTTCTGAGTCCAAGTTTCAATGTCAAATAGTTCCTTATGTGTACATGTCAGCAATGATATCTGGATGGTGGACAAATGGTGGCAATGCAGGTCCCACACTCTCTGGTTTGGTACGGGACAACCTGCAGTGACACACAACTGCTGACTGTTAGCATGGCAAGGTGTCGTAAGCTTCTTCCTTCTCTGGACTGTCTGCGTGGTTGGAACAGACCTGTCAGTTCCTCTCCCTTGCCGGAATCCATATGTTCTTGGAGTTGTTTTCTGAAAATATACAAACATATTCTTGACCAAAAGTCAATAAAGGAACTTTTTCTGTAAATTAGACTTGGGATTCTTTTTATTTTTGCCCAAATGCTTTTCCTTTGGCTTATTTTGAGACCACATGTGTTTTTCATTCCTGCTGTTAGCATTCCAAATGGAAATTAATTTTCTGAAGTAAGAATTCTCTAGATGTATTTTACTTGCAGACTATTTTTCCTTACATGATATTACCTCACTATCTTCCCCCACTTTTTTTGATTAATAGAGGCTTTTGGAAATTTTATATTGCAGTCTTGTTAACTTTACATTTTTAATTTTTGCACAGAAATATGACTGCTTTAGGCTCTCTGCATGTTAGGCAATTTTACAATGGGATGAACTACTAATAGAAATTTTAGTTAATATTTTAGGAACAGCTTTTTGTCCAGTACCCTTAAATTTTCTTGGGTATTCCCTTATTTCAATTGGCCAATTTAAAGTAATCTGAAAACTTGATTACTGTTTCACTGTCAAATTTAATACTCAAACAATAATCTTAGTTTACCCTGTAAATATTATTGGAAAGGATTGTTTGCATTCTTGAGTAGGCCCTGAGCATTCCTGGTGCTATACTGGGTTTAGATATATGGCAGCTGTTGCTGGCCAAATCTCTGTCTCCAACCTGGGTCCCAATATGAGCTGGGCATGGGAGGCAAAGCAGCCATGGGGGTAGAAGACCTCCCTCATAAGGGGTGAGAGTTCGGGCCCCTCCAAGGTTGGAGAGGTGAGGGTCTGTTCCCCTCCTCTGTTGACCTTCAAGTTCTCTTCTGCTGGACCCTCTGTGACTATGCCTGTCTTAGGTTGTTCCTTCCCTGAGTAACCTTACCCTTCTCTGACTTACTAGCCATCCTGGGGGCCAAGCAGGGTGATATGAGGTTCAGTTCTGTCTCCTTGGCAGTCTATGCCCCCATGGCCTCCACGCCCAGCACCTGCCTGGGAATCCCCTCACCTGCTGGCAGGGTCCCGGTACTGATCACATATCTCAGGGGACTCAGGTTTCTTCTCCAGGGAGGATCCATCTCACACCATTGAGTGAGAGACAGATCCATGGTGCCAGCCACCCAGAGGCTTCAACCTCAGCTTGAACTGAAAGCTCAGACAACAGCTGTGTGCACTTGGATTGTGGGAAGAGGGTCCCTTTTGGCAAAAAGGTCAAGAGGGGCCAATATAGAATGCTAAAGTGCCTTCCCAGTGCCTTAATTCCTTCTGAAGAGGATTAACTCCTTTCATTTCCTTTTTATAAATTGCTGCCAAACATTCAAAGAATTAGTTTGTAAGTTTCTTTGGGATATTTGTACAATATGCTCTTGTCAAATATCAAAAATTATAGTTTTCTTTTTATAGCTAAATATTTTTAAGCCCTCTGGGCTTTATTTCTTTAAGGTACAAGTGAAGATGTGGCTTTAATCTTTTTCTAAGAAGTAGTCAGTTGTCTCTGATAAATCTAATCATATATCAGTGGTGATGTTGAGGCCTAGAGAAATAAAACAACTCATCTAATACTAGTATTTCTAAATCAGTTATTGGTAAAATTGAGAATAGTAATCAGGTTTCCTACTTCAACCTTTTCCAGCAAATTGCACCGATTCATTGTGACCTTCTCTGTTTAATTATGTACTTTTCTGGCTTGGCAATACTATGATTTAGTCTAACACAGTAGAAATTGAATGAAAAAGCTTTTTAATTATAAACAACTATTGGCTTGCTACCAGGAAAGTGTGAATTAAAAATGATTTATTTATTTACATAGGAACATCTGTACCAGAAACTTTGGAGAGAGAGACTGGTGCTTGTCATAATTTAGAAAAGTAATGATCACAATGTTATGAAAAGGATTGAGGTGAGAATGGGAGCAAGATAAGAAGGACAACTGGACTTTATATTTTTCACTTCGATCATATCTTCAAAGAGTCACTACTTGGATATTACTAGTAAGATATCCCCTACTTTTCTCCAGATTAAATTAATAATAACAACTACCATTTATTGGAAGCTTACTATGTATCAGGTACCATTTAGGCTCTATACGAATTATCTCTAGTCTTCAGTTTACAGTGGTAATTATAGCTAGTAATTGTTGAGCCAGAATTCAAACTCATAAGAGCTTGGCTCTAGAGTATGTGTGTTTTAAATTACATTTCAGTTCTTCCAACATGTAATGAGCATAAAAATACTTTTTATTTTATCTAGTAATTCTACTTTTGAATTTTAGTTCAGAAATTTACTAATACAAGTAAACAAAATTAAAAGTGCTAATGTAATTAATTAGATAGAGATTATGTTTGATTTCCTGTCTTGCAGTTTCATATTTTCAGTTCTCCCTGGACAGACAAGATGTCATCTTGCCTCTAACCCTCCAACTGTGATACTAGGTCTATACTAGGTCTACAATATAATTATTGTTTTCGAAATTATAAATCACATTTATTCACCCATAAATATCCATTGAGCATTTCCTAGGGTGGCTTAGCTATTGCATTAGGCACTGAGAATACAAAGATATAACTGTTTTTTAAGGAACTCATAATCTAGTACAGAGGCAGGCATGCCTAATAAAATTACAATGAAATCTGAAATGTGATGTAATCAATATATGTGTAAAATAGTATGGGAATCAGAGTAAGAAGCAACTAACACTGTCTGAAAGTGAGAAGGTCAGGGAAGATTTTACTGAAGATAAAAAAAAACAAAAGAGAAATGGGCATTTCAAGCAAAGAATTACAAATAATTATAGATACTTTTTTTATTCTAAAGAAGTAATAGTTGTTAAAATACAAACTTATGCTAGTTATTTATTTTTGTAATAGACATAATAACAAGTACATATGTATTAGAACACTTGCCACTTTATCCATTTATCCCCCCTCCTCAAATTATCTTGTGGAGCACCTGTGGTTGTATGTTCACACTTTGAGAAGCATCCTTTTATTAGAGGCACTGGCAATGTTCCCAGGGCTCAGTGAAACTGCCTGATTTTTTTAAATGTAATTGGACAATTTAATGAGCATCTGGTATTATGTATTTCTCAGGCAGTGCTGAATAGGTAACATTTCTTTTTCTTGCTTGACTAGATAAAAGTAGAACTCTGCCTTGAATAGAGCCAGGTAAACCCACACAAAGAACTATGCTGGAATTGAGGAGGAATCTGATAGTGCACAGGCAAAATAGAAAATTTGATATTGACCAGCTGCCACTTTAGGGAACAGGGGCTGGTATGAAACAGCTCGCTGATTTGTGGGAAAGGTCAGCCTCCTTGCATAAGATGTGAACTTGACAAGACTAGCAAACATATGACATGTATACCATATAATTGGACTGACATATGAAAAGTTAAAACTATTATTTTTAATTTAATAAATTTGATTTTGTTTTTGTTGTGAATTCCCTTCAATATTTAAATTAAAAAATAAAAATAAAAAGTGAGATACCATCTCACAACTGTCAGAGTGGCTATCATCAACAAATCAACAAAGAACAAGTGCTGGTGAGGATGTGGAAAAAAGGGAACCCTCATACACTGCTGGTGGGAATGCAAACTGGTACAACCTTCTGTGGAAAACAGTATGGCATTTCCTCAAAAAACTGAAAATGGAACTCCCATTTGACCTAGTATCCCACTCCTAGGAATATATCCCAAGAAATCAGAACCACCAATCAGAAAAAATGCATTCCTATGTTCATAGCAGCACAATTTATAATTTCTAAGATTTGCAGCCATATTCACTCCATAAATATCAATTCAACAAAATACCCATTAGCAGATGGGTTAAAAAAAACTGTGGCACATCTACAGGGTGGAATGCTATGCTACTGTAAAACAGAAAGAACTTTTATCATTTGCAACAGCCTGAATGGACCTGGAGATTGTTATGATAAGCAAAATAAGCCACTCAGAGAAGGATAAATATCACATGATGTCACTCTTTTATGAAATATAATGAACAGTATAAACTGATGAACAAGAGCGGAGCCAGAGACACAGAATCATTGAACAGACCATCAAACTTCAGAGGGAAGGCAGGGGAGGATGGAAGGTGGGGGGATAAGAGATAAACCAAAGAAAGAAGTTGGGTGTGTATGGGCATTATCAATGGACACAGACAATGGTGTGGGGGGTGAAGGCCAGGGCTTGGGGGTGGGGGCAGGCTGGAAGAGGACAGTAGGGAGAAAAGGGACATATGTAATACTTTCAACAATAAAAAATTTTAAAAAATAAAAAATGAAAGAAGAAAAAAAAACACGTTGCAATTTAAGTATGTTCAGTTGCCATTGAAATTGTTTTATTGTATATGATGAAAATACAAATATCTGTTTGCTTTTGATTAGTACCAAAAAAATGAATCTATTCATGACGAATCTATTAATAGATTTACCTCTGTCAAATAAGAATGACACTAAAAGGTAAAAATAAAAATAAGCAGTGTTGCCTGGCCAGAGTGGCTCAGTTGATTTAGCATCATTTCATGCACTGAAAAGTTGCTGGTTCAATTCCCATTCAGGGTATATACCTGGGTGTTGTGGGTTTAATCCCCAGTTGGAGAGCATAGGGAAGGCAACAAATGAATGTGTCTCTCTCACATCGATGTTTCTCTCCCTACCTCTCTCCTTTCCTTTCTCTAGGCATGTCTTTAGGTGAGGACTTAAAAAAAAAAAAAGCTCGGTGTTTATACATATTACAAAAGTTGTCTAATACAAACATAGCAATTGACTAAATATTGAACTTCAGCCTGTTAGAAATCGTGTTATATGCTGTACTGCCATTTCTAAATTGTGTTGTGTTCTTTAGTTACAAGGACTTAGTACAACCCACTTAAGACCTTCACAATTGTCTGAATACTATCATTTGATATCATTTTGAATTTGAATGTTGCAATGAGTTTTAAATTTACCATTTGTCTTCATTAATAGTTTACATTTTTTATGAACATCCTCCACATTTCCTCATTAAGTTTATTTTGTTTTTTAATTAAAAATTTTTATTTTTGACCCTATTACAGACATCCCTCATTTTCCACCCCTCTGCTCCCCCCCACTCAGTTCTTTTCCTCTCTCTCTTGGTCCTTTTTACACTGTGTTAATTGTCTGTGTTAATTAAGCAATATTATTGAAATATAATTAACGTACTATAAAATTCACCCATTTAAAGTGTACAATTCAATTAATTTTGTATATTCAGAGTTGTGAAACCATCATCACAATCAATTTAGAATAACTGAATCACTCCAAAAAGAACACCTTTACCCATTAGAAGTCACTCCCCATTTTCTCCTAACCACCACCCCAATTGATATGCACATTTCACACAATGCCTAAATTCATGTGAAAATTAAAGAGACCTAGAACAACTAAAGCAATCTTAGAAAAAAAGAATAACTTTGGAGAATTCAGAGTTTCCAATTTCAAAACGTATTACAGAGCAATATTAATTAAGACCATGGCATAAGGCTAAACACAAATTATTGAAATTGAATTGAGAGTCCAGAAAGTAACTATTACATATGTTGAATAACTGATTTTCAACAAGGGTGCAAAGTAGACTTAATAAGGAAAAAAAAGTATTTTCAAATGACACTAAAAAAAAGTAGATGTCCACATGCAAACAAAGTTGGACTCTCTCTTTATATCATGAAAAAATTCACTCAAAATGCATCATACACCTGATTGTAAGAGATAAAAATGATAATACACTTAGACTAAAATGTAGGAGTAAATATTTGTGATCTTGGGCTAGGCAATGCTTTCTTAGTTATGACACCAAGAAAACAAGTGAAAAAATAAAATCAGATAAATTAGAATTAATCAAAATTACAATATTATGATTAAACCAATATATCCACTGATACATTTCTTAGGGCAAATGAAACTAAGGAGAAAATAAACAAATGGGATTACATCAAAATAAAAAGCTTCTGCAAAGCAAAAGAAACCATCAACAAAATGAAAAGAGAGCTCACTGAATGGGATAACATATTTGCCCATGACACGTTAGATGAATGGTTAAATTCTAAAATATATAGGGAACTCATACAACTTAATAAAAGGAAGATAAACAATCCAATTAAAAAATGGGGCAAGGACCAAAATAGATACTTCTCCAAAGTGGACATACAGAAGGCCAGAGACATAAGAAAAAATGCTCAAATTCAGTAATCATCTGTGAGGTTCAAATTAAAATAACAATGAGATATTATCTCATACCTGTAAGAATGGCTATCATCAACAAATCAACAAACAAGTGTCAGCAAGGATGTGGAGAAAAGGGAACCCTCGTACACTGCTGATGGGAATGCACTGTTGCAGCCATTGTGGAAAACTGTATGGAGTTGCCTCAAAAAATTAAAAATGGAACTGTCATTTTATCTAGTGATCCCACTTCTAGAATATATCCTAAGAAACCTGAAACACTAATCAGAAAGAATATATTCACCCCTATGTTCACAGCAGCACAGTTTACAACAGATCAAGTATCCATCAGCAGAGAGCACCAAATATGAGGAGAGTACTCACATAACATCTAGCTGTGAAAAGCAGCAGGGTTCTGTCTGCCAGGGAGTAGCAGCTGAAAGTTCAGGCAACCTCTTGAAGGACCAAAACACAAAAATTCCCTGTGGAACCACCCACCTTGTGCTCTGGAAGAGGGAGAGTGAAGTGTATTGGAGCTCTGAGAGCAGGAGCCAGGACTGGGGACTCGAGTGATAGAGCTCAGAAGGCAGACACCCCAAGTTTCCTGGGCTGAGTCATTCTCTCATTCAATGGAGGACATCTTTCCCACATCGCCATTTGCCTTGCCTGGGAGAAAGACACCCTATTGGAAAACACTTTGACTGAGGCCACTTAAGAGAGTAAAAATAGCAATTAGCCTCCAGGCAGAAGCAACTTCCCCACACTATTGAAAAAACTCTCACTACACCTAAGGACAATTGCCTGAGGGCAATTCAAGTCAGAATCCTATTAGTCTGCAGACAGAGGCAGTCTCTGGAGACTTTGAGTCTTTGACTGATCCAATTAGTCAGAAACATCCTTTAATACTGTCCTGCACTAGAGATTGAGAGGTGTAGAGGATCTACTTAATACAAACCCAGACAGACAACCAAAATGAAGAGACAAAGAAATAACCCCCAAATGAAAGAACTAGAGAATTCTCCAGAAGAAGAGATAAATAAAGCAGAAATAAGAAATTTATCTGAAACAGAGTTCAGAGTAATGATGGTAAAGATGCTCAACGGTATGAACAAAGATGTATTAATTATGAAAAAAGAACAGTCTAAGATAAAGAATGACATAACATAAATAAAGAACACATTGGAAGGAATACACAGTAGATTAGGGGAAGCTGAGGATTGAATCAGTGGATTATAAGACAGAGAGTTGAAATATCACTCAATCAGAGAACAAAAAAAAAAAAAAAAGAAAGAAAGAAAAGAAACAAACAAACAAAAAAACAGCAAAATAGCAGAACAGCTTTAGGTTTCTGTGGGACAATGTGAAACATAATAATGTGTCCAACCAGACATCCTGGTTACTTATCACATTCATATTTTTACTTGAATTGCTGCCAGAACAGTGCCTAAATGCATTAGAGATGGGTTATTTCTGATTGGTTCAAATATTTCAATCTGTAATGATTAACCCCTGGGGCACATGATGATGTATGTCCTCAAGGTAATCTCTCTAAAAAAGAAGTCTCCAAGTAAACACATGAAGAAGGCACATGTAGAAGTTCTCACCAAAAACCTCAGTTAAGGCTTCAGTGAATAGACTGCATCAAATTACAGATAATTGAATAAATAAGTATTCAAGTGGTTTCAACCCCTAGGCTTTGAGCATCTTCAGCTGAGGACTTAGATCTTTTTGAACAAAAACAAGAAATCCTTGTTTTATCATGTCCAAATTCCTAACCCAAAGGACTTGTCATAATAAAAAAAAATGTTTTTTTATTTCTGCCTCTAAGTTTGGAATGATTTATTATTCAGCAAGAGTTAACTGGGATATAAGTTTGTACCTGTAGGTGGAGTGCTGTTATAACAAAACCTAAAAATTTGTGTAATTGACTTTAGGACCAGGTAGCAGATGGAAAATGGAAAGGTCTTAAAAAGAGTTGTAGAAAAATCATAGATGCATGGAAAGGGCAGTTGGTAAGGGCTTAAAGAAAATTGGAAGCTGAAAAAAAAAATGGAGTCCTTATTACACAGCAGCAGAAAGCAGCAATGTCTTACTATAGTTATATGTAAAACAGGAAATATACCTAATAAACTTGATTATGGCTATCTCAGCATGGACAGTTGCACGCTCTTGTCTATATATGTCTATATAGAGATATATAGGCAAAATATTAAGTGACTCTTAACTTCTTTTCACTGAATATTATAACACTAGAAGCAGGGAACCAGCCATTACCTCACCAATAGAAAGGTGTGGACAAGGAATCCAAAAGGCTTAGTCAAACTTGAAGCTCTGAAAGGTCAGATCCAACCACTCCCTATCTAATTGCAATAAAGGTGGCAAGGGCAACTTCCTCACCAGATAATCATGTGAATCCTTTCTGATAAGATAATATGCTTATTTCCTGCCTAAGGGCAATGGGTTTATTCCCAAAACCTAAATAAAAGGAATGGCAAGGCCAAAGCAAGGGGTAGTCCTTCCACTAGAGATGGGCTGCCACCTGGCCCCCCATTTTTCCAAAGTAATATTTTTCTGAGTCTCTATTCATTTGCATGTGGCCTTCTCCAGAACCCAAACCCTGTACTGTAACCCTAAACCATGCAGGACGTGAAAAGGATTCCAACATCTGACGCCCAACTCGGCAGAGTCTGAAGAAGATATTTTTCACCTAAGAGCGAAGGAGGAGATTATGTTTTTCGCCTAAAAAGAGGGAAGGAGGAAATACACCAGTGTGGAAATTTCACCCTACACAAAGCCCACGGACTAACTGCAGAGCTGTGGTCTGTAAGTAGGGTGGGGACATCTTTTTCAGCCAGGCTAATGGGGAAGAATTAGGTTATAAATATAAAGTAAACTTTATTATAGACTTTTGGTTTGTATGCTTAAAGAATGTGGTTTATTGTTCAAATTAAAATCTTAGTTTGTATTTGGAATCTAAAAACTGTAAGGAGAAGTGAAACTCCACTGCTGAAACTGCCTCTGGTGTGGAGAAATTCAAAGGTAGCAGGAGAGGGCAGGGCTATCTGCTCTCCTGCAATGAGATTGCTTAAGATATTGTTTAAAAATTATAAAAGAACTTGTAGGGAAATGCAAATCTTGGCCAAATTGGGTGTTAGTTATTACTTTAGAAAGCAAAAAAGAAAGAAAAAGTTTAAGATCTGTGTTTATATTTTAAGCATGAAAAGAAATTCACCCAGATCTGTTGCTGATGATTCCCCCAAAGTAAGCAGGATGTGGGGGAAGGGAGCCACATGGTGATCCAATATGGAAGCCACTCCAAAAGGCCATTACAAAAGGGTATCTCATCTTCACCATGTTTTTTTTCAGCTTTAGAGTCTTAAAACTTCTACAAAATCTATAAATGCACCAGTGATTTCTGTACACTTGTAAAGGGAAAGGACAGTTTTAAAAAACTAAGAAGCGTGTAACTGTCCATACTGAGACATTTTAGATAGAGTTTTTTGAACTTAACCTTTTGCTATGTACAGAATAAAAACTGGAGAATTTTTAACCTAAGAAAGATGGCAGATATGAACCAAGAGAAAACAACTCAAGCTAGTTCCAGGAGAAGACAGTCATTTCCATAATAAAGAGTGATTTTTAAAAATGCTAATGAAGGGCGTTAAAATGTTAACTTAAGGCTTTAAAAAAAATCAGTAGCTTGTGTTACAAAATAATTTATCCAAAGTAAATATCTTAAAATAATTGGAATTGGATTTGAAACTCCAAAAATTGTTGAAATACAGATAAATAATGTATTAATTATAAAGATCTAAATAGTCCAGGTAACTGGTTATGCCCTTTGTTAATGGAGGAAGAAGGGTAATTGCCCTTCCTCCAGCACAAAGGTAGACCCATTTCCTGCCAGCAGCCATCTTTAAAGAAAGTGGTAATTTACATTTGAATAAACCAAAATTGGTTTTCCAGAGCCACTGGCAAATAAAACTCAAAAGATTAAATTTTCTTCCTCATGAGAAAAACCTAGAGGACAGAATTGAAGCTATTAATTGATAATGTCTTGTATTTTTCTTAGAAATGTGAAGTGTTATTAATCTAGGAAATGCTAAATGTTTGATTTTCCAGTTTTAAAAGTTCAAATTAAATTGAGAAAAATTATATAATTGTGGTAATTAAATGCTTAGCATATATTTTGAGAAAATAAAATGCTGTGTTTTCTCTGATGATTAGGAATTCAAAATATTACTTATTGGTCTCAATTAAAAAAGAGGATTAATTCTATGATCCAGTTTAAATTTAATTGATATTCTTTATGATAATTTAAGTAGGCTGGAAAACCAAGATGGTGGCATAGGTACACACGTAGGCTGTTGCCCCACACAACAATTACAAGAATAGAACTGAAGGACAGAATGGACACTGTCCAGAACCACAGGAAGGCTGGCTGACTGGAAGATCTGAAACTGGAGGGACAGAGAAGTGCACACAGATAATCAGAGCCTCTGCAAATTCCAAGTAAGGTGGAAACTTGCACACGCAAGAGGACAGGGTGTCTGAGCCTGGCAGGGGTGCTCTGGTGGAAAGGAGACAGGGGCTCCAGGCTGTGCTGAACCTAGTTCGGTTTTCACTCAAAACCCTGGGGAACCAAGCCCTTATGGGGAGAACCTGGATTGCGGGCAGAATCCCAGGGGAAGAGCCAGAGGTGGACCTCTGTAGGCATGCGCTTGAGTGCGTGCAGAGGGAACAAACAGGTCACTGGCTTCGTCTGTTAGAAGAGGGGAGCTCAGGCCAGAGGCAGAACTCTGGGGCGTGCACAAGTGCTCACAGTGAAGACATTCTGTTGACTGTGTGGCTGGCATCTGACAGAAGGGAAAAGGAGTTCCTTTTGCACTGAACCCAGGTGCCAGGCAAAAATCTGAGATTCCGGATCCATTGGGGACTGGACGTTCTGGTGGCAGGCAGAGCATGAGAGCACCTTTCTCACATAGGTGCCTGCAGCTATTGCCTGCAGACACTAGGACCCGGAGACCTTGTGGGCCGGGGCTGACTGGAAGCCAAGGCTGTCGGCTCCACCCAAAAACTCTGCTCCATCCAAACTGAGCACAGAGAATTTGGCAAGTTTGCAAGTCCAGAGGCTGAAGGCTGTCTCCTAGAGTAGACACAGCTGATCCTCACAGTCAATTGGCCTGGAGGTCAATTCCTCCCGGTGATACCAACAATAAAGAAGACTTATCTGCAACAAAGCTGTATACACAGTCCACTAAAGGGTACACCAAGAGTGTACACCTCAAGTAACAGGAGGTCAAGACACCTAGCACACAAAGCTACCCAACCAACTCAGGGAAGCAGTGAAAATGGGGAGAGAAAGAAGATCGCAAACAAAAGAAATGGAGGAAAACAAACAACAACTGGATATAGAGTTCAAAACCACAGTGATAAGGTATTTCAAGAGGCTCCTAGAAAAAGCCGATAAGCTCAGTGAGAACCTCGAGGATATGAACAAGACCCTCGAGGAGATGAGTGAGACCCTCGTGAATATGAAAAACGACCAACTAGAAACTAAACATACACTGACTGAAATAAAAAATATTTTACAGAAACCCAAAAGCAGACTAGAGGAACGTAAGAATCAAGTCAAATATTTGAAATACCAAGAAGCCAAAAACACTCAACTGAAAAAGAAAAAAGAAAAAGGAATAAAAAAATTTGAGGATAGTGTAAGAAGCCTCTGGGACAACTTCAAAGGTACCAACATCAGAATTATGGGGGTGCCAGAAGAAGAGAGAGAGCAAGATACGGAAAACATAGTTGAAGAAAAAATGACTGAAAACTTCCCCCACCTGGTGAAAGAAATAGACTTACAAGTCCAGGAAGCGCACAGAACCCCAAGCAAAAGGAATCCAAAGAAGACCACACCAAGACACATCATAATTAAAATGCCAAGAGAAAAGGAAAAAGAGAGAATATTAAAAGCAGCAAGAGAAAAACACTTAATTACCTACAAGGGAGCACCCATACGCTTGTCAGCTGACTTCTCAACAGGAACTATGCAGGCCAGACAGTAGTGGCAAGAAATTTTCAAAGTGATGAACAGCAAGAACCTACAACCAAGATTGCTCTACCCAGCAAAGCTATCATTCAGAATTGAAGGTCAGATAAAGAGCTTCACATATAAGAAGAAGCTAAAGGAGTTCATCAACACCAAACCAGTATTATATGAAATGCTGAAAGGTATTCTTTAAAAAGAAGAAAAAGGTGTCTACTTCAAACTAGAGCATGGAGGGAACTGGAGAACATTATGCTAAGTGAAATAAGCCAGTCAATGAAAGATAACTATCACATGAACTCACTCATTTATGGAATATAATGAACACCATAAACTGATGAACAAAAACAGATCCAGAGACTGAAAAGCACTTACCGTCAAACCTCAGAGGGATGGTAGGGGAGGATGGGAGTAAGGAGAAGAGATCAATCAAAGGACTTTTATGCATACATATAAGCCTAATCAATGGACACGGACACCAGGGGGGTGAGGGCATAAGTGGTGACAGGGGGAAGAGGGGATTGGAAGGGGTAATGGGTGATGAGGTCACATATGTAATACCTTAATCAATAAAGAAATTAAAAAATGATATTTTAAGTATGTAATATTTAAATCATATATATATGTATATATATGTATATATGTATAAATATGTATGTTTTATCTTTCCAAGTATATTTCAAGAGACTGGGAGTAACTTTTGGACATTTCAAGGGCCCAGAAATGTTTTCAAAAGTTTGTTCTCTCTTAAAAGAAATATTTTTAATGATATTTGAAATTACATGGAAAATTTTATCAAATAAAATTAACCAATATATATTTAACTTATATACATATATTAAGTGTTGTGGAGGTTTTGCCTCTGGGAGGGACAAAGTGGAGTAACAATATATTTCTTAATTATAGCCAAAATTTTCAACAGCAGTAGAATTTTAGGAAAGACAAAAAAGCCCCAAGCTGCCTGCACTTTTAAGTAGGTTTGTCATGGGACAGTGTACTTTGTATATCAGACCTCTAAACTAACTTTACTGAATAAGTTTCTTTGCTTTTTTAAATTAAAGATACCTACTTAAGTTACTTTATAAATTAGCTTTTTAAAATATAATCAAGTTTTCATAAATTAAATTACATTGAGAAACCAATATTTTTATAAGTAATTGAATTTAAATAAAATCTAAGAAACAGATTAGAAGCCACCATTTACTGCCTGATTTTGGTAGCTGCCTGCATTGTTGAGCTAGAGGCAGGACAACATTTGCAGCTTGTGAATTAGATGTCTACTTTTACTAAATTCGCTTTCATTTTTAAATGAAGATACTTACTTTAATTACTTAAATTAATTTTTTAAATTACAATTAAGGTTTTCAGCTAAATAAAAATGCCAATGCTGATTGTAAGAAATGCCTGACGCCTCTTGGGAAAAGATAGTACCATTACAGAGATGATTCAAACTTGTCAGAATATGGGATCAGGCACTTTCCAAGCAAGTTTACTCACCGCTGCAGTAACAGTGGGGAATAAGAGGTGTTATAAGTGTGGACATTTCCAAAAGGACTGTGGGCAACCAAGAAGGATACAAGGTAGCACTCTAGGAAAAGGCATAGACGCTCAATCTTCAGATTCAATCCCTCGGTGTCCTAGATGTCAGAAAGGGAACCATTGGGCCAGTCAGTGTAAATCAAAATTTCATAGAAACAGGCAGCCTCTAGATCAAGATAGAGGGGCATGGTCAATGGCCAGAGGGGTGCCCCCCAGCCCCATCATCAATAGGGGAAATCTGTCCCACAAGGCCCACATTGGATTCCCTCATCCGAGCAACTCCAGGAAGCACAAGCCTGGATCTTAACAGCACTATAGCGGTCACTTTGACCCCAGATAATGCTCGGCAAGCTATTCCTACAGGAATTTGTGGACCTGTGACATGGGGAACTTTAGGATTAATCTTAGGGAGGAGTGGAAGCACTCTAAAAGGATTAACTGTTCTGCTTAGAGTCATTGATTCAGATTATGAAGGAGAAATTAAAGTTATACTAGAATGTAATCATGTTATGCAAATTACTCCAGGGCAAAGAATTGCTCAGATACTACTTCTGCCTTATGTTGAGCAAGGTGAGGCTATAAATAGAAAAAGAGGAATGCAAGGATTTGGAAGCACAGACATTTATTGGATATATGAAATTAGTAAAAGTCATCCTATGATTAATTTAAGAATAGAAGGAAAATAATTTAAGGGTCTAGTGGACACTGGAGCTGATGTTAGTGTTATCAGCAAAGAATTCTGGCCTCCAAGTTGGTCCACAACAGAAGCTAAGGGCTCAGTTAAGGGGGTAGGAGTCCCTGATGACACACAGCATAGTGCTGCAGTGTTGAGGTGGCAAGATGAGGAAGGACAGACAGGATGGTTTTAGCCCTACATCATCTCTGGAATTGCAATGAATTTATGGGGCTGGGATGTCTTAGAAGGTTTACAGGCTTGTATTATTACCAGCAAAGGACAGCAGTTAAAAACTCAGAAGGAATATCAGAATAGTCAAGGCTTGGAAAAAAAGTTATTAGGGAATTAAGGATTCCATCCAAGCCAAGGGAAACTCAGGATTAGGACATCAACCTTTTTAGGAGCAGTCACTGCTGTCTCCTCACCCTCATGCTGATCCGATACAATGGAAAGATGATAAACCTGTATGGGTGGATCAGTGGCCATTAACCAAGGAGAAATTAAGTCATATTCATGAATTAATATAAGAACAAATAGAGGTTGGCCACATAGAACCTTCCAATAGCCCTAAGAATACACCTATATTTACAATCCCAAAAAGGGAGACAGGAAAATGGTGATTGTTACATGACCTTAGAGCAGTAAATGCTACTATGCATACCATGGGAACTTTACAACCTGGACTCCCAGCGCCTTCACAAATCCCTTTAAATTGATCTCTTATTGTAGTAGAACTTAAAGATTATTTTTTCACCATTCCCTTGGCATCTCAAGATAAACAAAGATTTGCATTTTCAGTGCCATCTATTAATAATATTGAACCCATGAAAAGATATCAATGGAAGGTTTTGCCTCAAGGAATGGCCAGTAGCCCTACTTTGTGTCAAAAATATGTGGCTCAAGCTGTTCAGCCTTTAAGAGACAAATACTCCCAATGTTATATTTTTCATTATATGGATGACTTGCTCTTAGCAAGTCCACAGGAAGAACAGACTTTGGCTATGTTTTCCCAATTAGAAGAGGAGCTCCCTAAATGGGACTTAAGAATTGCTCCAGAAAAGGTACAATGTCTGGGAACCATAATTGAGAACCAAGGAATTAGGCCTCAGAAGGTGGAGAAAAGTCTTAAAACTTTAAATGACTTTCAGAAATTATTGGGGAACATTAACTGGTTAAGACCTTATCTGAAAATCTCTACAGGAAAAATGACATGCTGATCAATTGGTTGCTTTATTAAAAGAAGCCTCAGAATCTCATCAGCTTTTACATAAGCCTGCCAAAATGCTGTCTAAACAATTTTCAATCACTCAACAATAGGCAAAAACAGATTATTAAGGATCGTCCCACTTGCATGTTACATCTACCTCAAGGGCCTAACACAGGAGTCAACCCTAGAGGTTTGTTAAGAGACCATATCTGGTAAATGGATGTAACACAATATACTCCCTTGTCTCTGTAGACACCTTTGCAAAAGTCCTATGGGCTAATGCATCTATAGGAGAAATGGCAAAACAGGTTATTAATAATTGCCTAGTTGGTTTTGCCATCATGGGAGTTCCAAAAATTATTAAAACTGATAATGGGCCCACTTATACAAGCTGTCAACTACAGGAATGGAAAATCCAGCACATTACAGGGATACCTTATAATTGCCAAGGACAGGCCATTATTGAACTACAGCATCAATGGTTAAAATCCCAACTTGAAAAACAAAAAGGAGAGACTATGGAGAAATCACCTGTGGTTAGGCTGCACCAAGCCTTAATTACTTAATTTTTTTTTGTTTGTTTCTATGTTAAACTTTATGTTTTTTTTGTTTGTTTTTTAAATATATTTTTATTGATTTATTGCAGTATAACTTATATTTAATAGTAGTACATATGTTTTCCTTTTTTCCCCCCATTATTCTCCCCCCAGCCTCCCTTACGATTCAGCACATGTCCCCACCTGCCCCCCTCCCCATCCCAGTGTCTTTCATTCACTGGTTATGCTCATATGCATGCATACAAGTCCTTCAGTTGATCTCCCCCAGCAACCACCTCCCATCCACTCAAGCCTTGCCCCTGTAGCTTGACAGCCTGTTCAATGCCACCCTGCTTCTATATCAATCACTCTCCCCTGTTTCTTTTCTTCAAAAATATCTTGCCTCTGCATACTAGAAATAAATATATAAGAACAAAAAATGTTTGAGTGTCAGTTTCTTTTTTTATCTTTATTGTTCAGTTTATTAATTACATTGTTTCCTCTTTTCCATCCCCCTATATCTCCCCTCCAACCTGTACCTATCCCACCCTCCACCCTCACCTCCACCTCCTCACTGTCCTCTCCCATTGTTGCAAGATTTTTGTCCAGTCTCTTGCTGTACTTCCCACAACCCTTTTCTCCCCAATAATTGTCAGTCCATTCCCTCTCTATGTCCATGTCTCTGTTACATTCACCAGTCTATCCTGTTCAACAGCCTATCAATTCACTTGATTTTTATGATCATTTGTTGATAGATGTGTATTTGTTGTTCATAATTTTCATCTTTACCTTTTTCTTCTTCCTCTTCTTAAAGAATATCTTTCAGCATTTCATATAATATTGGTTTGGTGATGATGAACTCCTTTAGCTTTTTCTTATCTGCGAAGCACTTTATCTGATCTTCAATTCTGAATGATAGCTTTGCTGGATACAGTAATCTTGGTTGTAGATTCTTGCTATTCATTATTTTGAATATTTCTTGCCACTCCCATCTGGCCTGCATCGTTTCTGTTGAGAAATCCGCTGACAATCGTATGGGTGCTCCCCTGTAGGTAACCAACTGTCCTTCTCTTGCTGCTTTTAATATTCTCTCTTTATCTTTTGCTCTTGGCATTTTAATTATGATATGTCTTGGTGTGGTCCTCTTTAGATTCCTATATTTTGGGGTTCTGTGTACTTCTTGGGCTTTTAAGTCAGTTTCTTTCACCAGGTGGGGGAAGTTTTCAGCCACTATTTCTTCAAGTAGGTTTTCATTACCTTGCTGTCTCTCTTTCTGGCACCTCAATAATCCGGATGTTGGCATGCTTGAGGTTGTCCCAGAGGCATCTTACACTATCTTAAATTATCTGGATTCTTTTTGTTTCTTGCTTTTCCAGCTGAGTGGGTTTTGCTTCTTTGTATTTCAAATCTTTGACTTGGTTCTTGTGGCCCTCTGGACTGCTTTTAAGACTTTGTGTAATATTTTTTATTTCAGTCTGTGTATGCTTAATTTCTAGTTTGTCCTTTTTCATATTCCTGAGGGTCTCTTTCATGTCCTCAGACGTCTTGTTCATTTCCTTGAGGGTCTCATTCATTTTCTTGTAAGTCTCATTCGTTTCCTGGTTGGTCTTGTTTATTTCCTCGTAGTTCTTATTAAGTTCTTCGGCCTTTTCTAGGAGCCTCTTGAAAAGCCTTATAATCATGGTTTTGAACTCTATGTCTTGTCATCTTTTCTCCTCCATTTCTTTCACACCTGATTTCTTTCCATATCTCTGCATGGTGGCTGCTTTATGTGGTAGATGTCCTCTAAGGGTCAGTGGCACAGCTTCCCTAGTTACTTGAGGTGAGTACTCATACTGCAATCCTTTATGGGTTGTACAATAGTTTTGAATTTAAACCCAGCTTGTTGTTGTTAGCCCTAGGAGGGTTTGACCTCCAGGCCAATTGGCTATGAAGGGAGACTGTGTTCAGGTTGGATGGGCGGAGTCTCTGAGCTGCGCAGGCAGCCTCAGTGTCAGCGAGGTCCTATGCGGTGCTCGTGTGTGGGTCTCTGTTGGATGGGGATGGCTGCAGGCACCTCCAAGAGAAAGCCGCTAGTCTCTTCCCCTTGCCAGACACCTCTGCCTCTCCCCAAATTAGTCTGCACACCCAAAGTCTCGCCCAGGGTCATAAAACAGGTGGTTTCCGGGACCAGGAGACAGGCCTTCAGGGTGCAAGTCGCACGTCTGTGCTGTCGCACAGTTTACTTGTGGCAAACTTCTTTTCCCAGCAACCTGGTTTCTCCACAGACCCAGAGTCTTCCGCCTCGCCTGGCTTCCAGGGTGCGTCCCCCGGACCTCTGACCTCGCCTGGCCCTGGAGAATCTGTGTAGTGGGACGACTCCATGTACCCCGGATCTTGGACCTCGCCTGGCGCTGGGGAATCCGTGCAGTGGGAGGTCTCCGCCCTCCCCACTGGCGAAATCCAGCCTGTGTTGCTGCTCCAGCCCCAGCCCACGAGCGCGACGAGGACGGCTCCTAACCTGTTTCCATCTTCAAGGCTGCGCTCCCGCCGCTCTTCTGAGTCTCAGTGTCCCACCTTTACCTTTATTCGTGGAGTTTTCACTCAGCCAGCTTTCTGGTGATTCTGGGCGATGTTTGCCTTGTTCTTATGTTGAAGTCTCTGAATTGTTGTGCGGGGCAGAACAATAGGTGTTCACCTATGCCGCCATCTTGTTTCTCCTTGAGTGTCAGTTTCAATAGTCCAACTGTTCTGAGCCCCAGTTTCAATGTCAAATAGTTCTTTATGTGTATGTGTCAGCAATGGTAACTGGTTGGTGGACACATTGTGGCAATGCAAGATCCATCCTCTCTGGATTGGTCCTGGGCCGCCTGTAGCCATGCACAGCTGCCAACTGTTAGCATGGCAAGGTATCGTCAGTGTCCCCCATCTCTGGACCATCCTTGTGACTGGAACAGACCCGTCAGTTCCTCTCTGTTGCAGGAACCTACATGGTCTTGGAGCTGTTCTCTGAAAACACACAAACACATTCTCGACCAATAGTTAACAAAGGGATCCTTTCTGAAAAATAGACATGGGATTCTTTTTATTTTTGCCTAAATGATTTTCCTTTGGCTTATTTTGACACCATGTGTGTTTTTTTCAAGGGTGTCCTAGTGTTGGCTTTACAAATGGAATCTACATTTCTGGAATAAGAATTTTCTAGATGTATTTTACTTAGAGGATATTTTTCCTTACATGATATTACCCCACTGCCGCCCCCCTTTTGATTAATTGGGGCTTTTGGAAATTTTATACTGCAGTCTTGGTAATTTAAAATTTTAATTTTTGCACACAAATATGACTGCTTTAGGTTCTTTGGGTGTTCGGCAATTTTACATTGAGATGAACTACTAACAGATATTTTAGTTAAGGTTTTAGGAACAGCTTTTTGTCCAGTACACTTAAATTTTCTTGAGTATTCACTTATTTCACTTGTCCAATTTAAATTAATCTGAAAACTTGATTACAATTTTAATGTCAATTTTAATACTCAAACAGAAATCTTAGTTTACCCTGTAAACATTAGTGGAAAGGGTTATTTGCATTCTTGAGTAGGCCATGAGCATTCCTGGTAATAGACTGAATTTACATATAGAGCAGCTATTGCTGGCCGAGTCTCTGTCTGCCACCTGGGTCCCAGTCTGAGTTGTGTGTGGGAGGCCAAGCAGCCATGGGGGCAGGAGACCATCCTCAGGATGGGTGAGAAATCAAGCCTCTTCAAGGTTTGTGGGTGAGGGTCTGAGCCCTACCTCTGTTGACCTATTAGTTCTCTCCTGCTGGCCCCTCTGCAACTGTGCTTGTCTTAGGTTGTTCCTTCCCTGAGGAATCTTACCCGTCTCTGGCTAACCAGTCATCCTCCAGGGCCAAACAGGGTGATGTGTGGTTCAGTTCTGTCTCCTTTGTAGTCTATGCACCAGTGGCTTCCATGTCCACCATCTGCCTTGGAGTCCCATCACCTGCTGGCGGGGTCCCAGTACTGATCACATGTCTCGGGGAACCCAGGTTTCTTCTCCAGAGGGGGCCCAGCTCACACCATTGGTCGAGAGACAGATCCATGGTGCCAGCTGCCCAGAGGCTTCAGCCACAGCTTGAACTGAAAGCTCAGGCAACAGCTGTGTGTATTTGGATTGTAAGAAGAGAGTCCCTCTTCGCAAAAAGGGCAAGAGGGGCCAATATAGAATGCTCGGATGCATTCCCAGTGCCTTAAATCCTTCTGAAAGGGATTAATTCCTTTCCTGTCCCTTTTTTAAATTGCTGCCCACCATTCAAAGAATTAGTTTGTAAGTTTATTTGGGATAAGTTTATAATATGCTGTTGTCAAATATCAAAAATTATAATGACATTGTGGAAAAATATCCTGTAAGTTTATTATGGTGTCTCGGGAGGTTAAGGAGGGCCTAGCCTAAGGACTGGTGTCCATAGGAGATGACAAGCTCTAGACCATGTCGGATGCATTCCCAGTGCCTTAAATCCTTCTGAAAGGAATTAATTCCTTTCCTGTCCCTTTTTTAAATTGCTGCCCACCATTCAAAGAATTAGTTTGTAAGTTTATTTGGGATAAGTTTATAATATGCTGTTGTCAAATATCAAAAATTATAATGACATTGTGGAATAATATCATGTAAGTTTATTATGGTGTCACGGGAGGTTAAGGAGGGCCTAGCCTAAGGACTGGTGTCCATAGGAGATGACAAGCTCTAGACCATGTCAATTCAGTCTCAAACTAGTTTCCAATTTTTTTAACTTTATATAAACTTTGTCAGGGATGTAAAAACACAAATTACCTTAGTTCAAGAGTTCAAATATCTTGACTTTTCCACTTACTCCCACCACCTATCACTTACTCTGAGGTCTGACATTCTGATGGACTTTTCTGTCTCTGGATCCATTCTTGTTCATCAGTCTATGTCATTCATTATATTCCTCAAATGAGTGAGATCAAGTGATATTTATCTTTCTCTGCCTGGCTAATTTCACTTAGCATAATAATCTCCAAATCCATCCATGTTATTACAAATGGTAGGAGCTCCTTCTTTTTTACTGCAGCATAGTATTCCATTGTGTAAATGTATCATAGTTTTTAATCCACTCATCTGATGATGGGCACTTAGGCTGTTTCCAAATCTTAGCTATGGTAAATTGTGCTGCTATGAACATAGGGGTGCATATATCCTTTCTAATTTGCATTTCTAGTTTCTTCAGGTATATTCCTAGAAGTGGTATCACTGGGTCAAATGGGAGCTCAATTTTTAGTTTTTTGAGGAAACTCCATACTGTTTTCCACAGTGACTGCAACAGTCTACAATGCACGAGAGTTCCTTTTTCTCTGCATCCTTGCCAGCACTAGTTGTTTGTTAATTTGTTGATGTAAGCCATTCTGACAGGTGTGAGATGATACCGCATAGTCGTTTTGATTTGCATCTCTCATATAATTAGTGACTTTGAGCAAGTTTTCATATATCTCTTGGCCTTCCTTTTGTCTTCTTTAGAAAAGATTCTATTTAGGTCTGTTGCCCATTTTTTATTGGATCAGTTGTCCTCCTTTTATTGAGTTGTGTGAGTTGCCTGTAAACTCTTGAGATTCAACCTTTATCACTGATAACATTGCAAATATGTTTTCCCATACAGTGGGTTTTCTTGCTGTTTTGTTGATGGTTTCTTTAGGTGTTCAAAAGCTTTTTATTTTGATGTGGTCCCATTTGTTTATTTTCTTTTTAGCTTCCATTGCCCTAGGAGCAGTATCATCGAAGAAGTTCTTTCGGCATATGTCTGAGATTTTTGTTCCTGTGGATTCCTCTAATGTTTTTATGGTTTCCCGTCTTACATTTAAGTACTGTATATATTTTGAGTTTATTTTTGTGAATGATGTAAGTTGGTGCTCTAGTTTCATTTTTTTTGCATGTATCTGTCCAATTTTCCCAACACCATTTATTGAAGAGACTGTCTTGACTCCATTTTATGTTCATGCCTAGTTTGTCAAATATTAATTGAGCATAGTGGTTTGGGTTGATATCTCTGTTCTATTCCATTGATCTATATGTCTCTTCTTGGCCCAGTACCAGGCTGTTTTGAAAACAGTAGCTTTGTAATAAAGCTTGAAATCTGGTATTAAAATCCCACAGTCTTTGTGCTTCTTTCTCAGGATTGCTATGGATATTCAGGTCCTGATGAATTTTTGGAGAGTTCTTTCTAGGTCTGTTAAAAATGCCATTGGAATTTTAATGGGGAGTGCATTAAATTTATAGATTGCTTTGGATAGTATGGACATTTTAATTATGCTGATTCTCCCAATCCATGAACATGGTATGTTCTTCCACCTGTTTACATAATCTCCCTCTATCTCTTTTTTTAGTGTCCTGTAGTTTTCTGCGAATAGGTCTTTTACCTCCTTATTTAAGTTTGTTCCTAGGTATCTTAATTTTTTTGGTATGACGGTAAATGGGATGGCATTTTTAGTCTCTCTTTCTGTAAGTTCACTATTAGTGTATAGAAATTCCATAGATTTCTTGGCGTTAATTTTGTAGCCTGCTACGTTGCTGAACTCATTTATTAAGTCTATTAGTTTTTTTATAGAGTCTTTCGGGTTTTTTATGTACAATATCATGTCATCTGCAAATAAGGATAGCTTAACTACTTCTTTTCCAATTTGGGGGCCTTTTATTTTTTCTTCTTTCTAATTGCAATGGCTAATACTTCCAGTACTATGTTGAACAGGAGTGGTGAGAGTGGGCAACCGTGTATTGTGCCTGTTCTTGGAGGAAATGTTTGTAGATTTTGGCTATTGAGTATGATGTTTGCTGTGGGTTTATCAAATATGGCTTTTAGTATGTTGAGGTATGATCCTTCTATTCCTACCTTGTGGAAAGTTTTTTATCACGAAAGGGGGTAGGATTTTATCAAATGCTTTTTCTGCATCAATTGATATGACTATGTGATTTTTATCTCTGAATTTATTTATGTGATGTATCACATTTATTGATTTGCAGATATTGTACCATCCTTGCATTCCTGGGATAAATCCTACTTGGTCATGTTGTGTGATCTTTCTGATGTACTGCTGGATCCAGTTTGCTAGAATTTTATTGAGGATTTTGGTATATATATATTCATGAGGGATATTGGCCTGTAATTCTCTTTCATTGTGTCATCTTTATCTGGTTTTTGTATTAGGGTGATGTTAGCTTCATAGAAGGAGTTTGGAAGTGTTTTATCCGCTTGAATTTTATGGAATAGTCTGAGGAGGATAGGTTTTAGTTCTTCCTTAAATGTTTGGTAAAACTCCAATGTGAATCTGTCTGGCCCTGGGCTTTCTTTGCTGGGAGCTTTTTGATGACTGCTTCAATTTCTTCCACAGTTATTGGTGTATTGATTTGTTTAGATTCTTCCTGATTGAATTTTGGGAGGTTATATTTTTCTAGAAATATATCCATTTTCTCCAGGTTGTCCAGTTTGTTGGACACTGGGCTTTTCTTGTTGCTTTCTTGCTAACTCTTTGAGTTGTTGGGTTAGATAATTTATTGCCACTGTTTCTTGTTTTTTTTTGCAGTAGGATTGTAGAGTTATGAACTTCCCTCTCAGAACTGCTTTCACTGTGTCCCATAGATTTGGATTGTTGTGCTATTGTTGTCATTTGTTTCCATGATGTTTTCTATCTCTTCCTTGATTTCTATTTTTTAATAGAATGCTGTTTAGTGTCCATGTGTTTGATTTCTTTGGATTGATTTTATTGTAGTTGATTTCCAGCTTTATGCCACTGTGATATGAGAATATGCTTGTTATGATTTCTATCTTCTTGAAATTGGAGAGACTTTGCCTATGATGTAACACATGGTCTATTTTTGAGAATGACCCATGGGCACTTGAAAATAATCTATATTATGTGGCTTTGGGGTGAAATGATCTGAAGATGTCAATTAATACCATCTGGTCTAGTGAGTCCTTTAGGATTGATGTTTCTTCACTGATTTTTTGTTTAGAGGATTAGTCCAATGTTGATAGTGGGATATTAAGTTTCCTAATATGATTGTATTGCTGTCTATCTCTCCCTTGATATCCTCCTGGAGATTTTTATGTATTTGGATGCTCCTGTATTGGGTGTGTATATGTTTACCAGTGTTATTTCTCCTTGTTGGATTGCTCCCTTTAGTATTATGAAGTGTCCTTCATATAATGTTATGTCCTTCACTATGAGATCTAATTTGTCAGATATAAGTATTGCTACCCCAGCTTTTTTTTCTTTTTCATTTCCCTGAATAACTTTTTTTTCCTAATTTGTTAGACATAAGTATTGCTGACCCAGCTTTTTTTTTTCATTTCCATTCACTGAATAACTTTTGTCCATCCTTTCATCCTCAGTCTATGTGCATCATTTTTTTGGAGATGGGTTTCTTGTAGACAGCAGATATGTGGGTCATGTTTTCTTATCCAGTCTTTTACCTTACGTCTTTTGATTGAAGCATTTAAAACATTTACATTTAAAGTTATTATTTTTTTAATTTTATTGTTCAGTTTATTAATTACATTGTTTCCCCTTTTTATCCCCCTATAGCTCCCCTCCACCCTGTACCTATCCCACCCTCCCCCCTCACCTCCACCTCCCCACTGTCCTCTCCCATTGTTGCTAGATTTTTGTCCAGTCTCTTGCTGCACTTCCCACAACCCTTTTCTCCCCAAGAATTGTCAGTCCATTCCCTCTCTATGTCCATGTCTCTGTTACATTCACCAGTCTATCCTGTTCAACAGCCTATCAATTCACTTGATTTTTATGATCATTTGTTGATAGATGTGTATTTGTTGTTCATAATTTTCATCTTTACCTTTTTCTTCTTCCACTTCTTAAAGAATATCTTTCAGCATGTCATATAATGTTGGTTTGGTGGTGATGAACTCCTTTAGCTTTTTCTTATCTGTGAAGCACTTCATCTGACCTTCAATTCTGAATGATAGCTTTGTTGGATAGAGTAATCTTGGTTGTAGATTCTTGCTGTTCATCACCTTGAATATTTCTTGCCACTCCCATCTGGCCTGCATCGTTTCTGTTGAGAAATCCGCTGACAATCGTATGGGTGCTCCCTTATAGGTAACTAACTGTTTTTCTCTTGCTGCTTTTAATATTCTCTCTCTGTCTTTTGCTCCTGGCATTTTAATTATGATGTGCCTTGTTGTGTTCCTCTTAGGGTTCCTATATATTGGGGTTCAGTGCATTTCCTGGACTCCTAAGTCAATTTCTTTCACCAGGTGTGGGAAGTTTTCAGTCACTATTTCTTCAAATGGGTTTTCATTGTCTTGGCCTCTCGCTTTTTCTGGGACCCCTATAATTTCGATGTTGGTATGCTTGAGGTTGTCCCAGAGGCCCCTTACACTATCTTCAATTTTTTGGATTCTTTTGGTTTCTTGCTTTTTCAGCTGAGTGGATTTTACCTCTTTGTATTTCAAATCTTTAACTTGGATCTTGGGGTGCTCTAGAGTACTTTTATGTCTTTGTATAATATTTTTTATTTTAGTCAATGTATGCTTAATTTCTGGTTGGTTCTTTTTCATATCCTTGAGAGTCTCGTTCTTATACTTGTAGGTCTCGTTCATTTCCTTGTAGGACTCATTCATTTCCTTGGGGGTCTCATTCATTTCCTTGTAGGTCTTGCTTATTTCCTTATAGGTCTCAACCTTTTCTAGGAGCCTCTTGAGAAGCCCTATAACCGTGGTTTTGAACTCCATATCCAGTCGTTTTTTTTTCCTCCATTTCTTTCACATCTGATTTCTTTCCATGTCTATGCATGGTGGCTGCTTCTCTGAGTTGGTCAATTGGCTTTGTGTGGTATACTTCCCACTAGGGACAGTGGCTCATCCTCCCCATTTACCTGAGGTGGATATGGGTTGCACAGTCTTGCTAAAGTTAAGCTCAGTTTAATCATTGTTAGCAATTGGAGGGGTTGACCTCCAGGCCAATTGTCTGTGAAGTTCAGCTGTTCTCAGGTTGGATGGGCAGAGTCTCTGGGCCAAGCAGACAGCGTTAGCTCCACCCTATGCAGCCCCCGGATCTCTGTGCAGGGGGCAATGGCCGCCAGCACATCTGAGAGAGAGCTGCTGCCGAGCTCCACCAGCTGCCGGGGAATTCAGACTCTCCCCAAATGAGTCTGCACACCCAATGTCTCACCCAGGGTTGTAAAACAAAGCAGTCTGACGGTTTCCCGAGTGAAAGAGCAAGTCACGAGTGCTCTCTGCGTGGTCACGCAGCTGTGCTGTTCCCAAGTTCATGCGCACTCTGTACAAGTTCGCCTTCTCCATAAGCCTGCAGACCCCTTCTTCACCCAAGCTTCCGTATGCCGTTTCACTGATCAGTTTTTACCCCATATGATAGTGGGGTTTCTGAACTTTGCCTAGAGCCGGAGAATCAGTCCAGTGGATCGTTTCTGTCTCCCCCATTCGAGAAAACTGGTTGGTTTCCAGCTGCCTGCCCTCTCCGCTGGTGCGCGCACTCCTCCAAACCTCTCTCTGCACGTATCTTCAAAGCTGTCCTCAGCCGCTCCTCCGAGTCACAGTGTCTTATCTTCACTTTTATTTGTGGAATTTTCACTCAGCCAGCTTTCCGGTGATTCTGGATGGTGTTTGTTCTTTCATTAAGTTGTAGTTTTAAAATTGCTGTGTATGACGGCAAGATAGGTGTTTTATCTATGCTGCCACCTTGGTTCTCATCAGTGGGGTTAAATTTTAACAGGCGGTAAAAAAAAAAAGAATTAAGTAAGGTAAATCAAAAGTGTGAAAAGTGTAGGGGAAACAAGGCACTAAATAGGGAAATGTTAGCAAGAGAGTGGTGGTATAAAGGTGAAGTTGAGGTAGAGTAAAAGATACTAAAGGATAGATGAAAATAGACTGTATTCCCAAAGTAAAATAAATAGAAAGTAAAATCAATTCCTTGTGTTACACAAAAGTCAATTTGTGATTCGGCCCCTGAGTGGCAGTGTTTCTAGATTGACCTATGAGTCTATTGGTCCTCTCTAGCCTGAACTAAAATCTCGCTGTCCGTGTGGTATTCAATACTGCCTCTCTAATGGTGACTGCTGTTTTAGCAGCCAGGACCCTCCCAAAATCTTCCGGGTTTACCTCCTCTGTCAGGTCCAAATTGGTTGCCCTCCAAGGATTCCCTCTGCCACCAGCTCTGAGGGCCCTCTCCCACGTTTACCAGCTCCATCAGCTACTGATTTTATTTCAGGTGCATATCTCCCAGATTTGAGTTCTAAGGTGCAGATCTCCCAGTCTGACAACTCTCTCTCGGTCTTGTGCAAAGTACCCCATGGGGAAATCTGACCTCTCCGTGCTGTTGCACAGAGCTCCTTAGACTCTACGTGTCCGCGCCAACTGGGCGCCAGTGTTCTGGCGGTCTCAACAGTCCAGCGGGTACTGCCGCTGTATATTTTCAGATCCTTCCCCTTCAAGATGGCGAGGTCTGCCTCAAGCCTTAATTACTTTAAAATGGTCTAGTTAAATGGAAGTACCCCGAATCCAGTTTATGGAAGGGACCCAATCTACTATTAACCTTTGGCAGAGGGTATGCTTGCATATTTCCAGAGAATTTTTCCAAATCCATGTGGATCCCTGCTAGAAATATTGAACTGCATCAGGGATCCAAAAGGGAAACTAGCCAGAATTATGAGGACTTCGCACCTGGAGCCACACCATGCAGCTGCAGACAATCAGCTACCTCAGACACAGAAAACAGTGATTCTAAGCAATCCATGAAGAGTAGCAGGAGGACAAACTGGACAACAAACAGCTCAGAGACCACCCAGGGCATGGTAAAGAAGATGGTACAGAACCCCGAGAACATCTTTCTGGCCATAATAGCAGTAATCAGCTGTACGGTAATATTAATTGGGTCAAAAATGGGGAAGTATTTTGGACTTATGTTCCTGACCCTTCATGGGTAAGAACCCTTCTGTGGGTTGATGCCTATATACCAAACACCTTGGTTCATCCAGAAGCAACAGGGGTGGAATAAGAAAGTATAATTACATAGGTGTCACCACCCAGCTTCCCTTTGTATTGATACAAATTCAAACCACTACTTCCTTTTGTGCAAAATTAAAGAAAGGCTTCTGGCTTGCATATACACCAAAGGAGGGTAGGCAAAGGATAAAACACGTCTACTATCACTACTGGCTCCTAGGAGAGGTGCAGAAAATTATAATTAAACCTTGCCTTTACAAAAAGAAATTAACAGCCAGTTCAAAATTGAATTGTCATGGCTTAAAGCAAAGAATATCCTTACATGATATTATTCTACAATGTCATTTTATTTTTTGATATTTTACAACAGCATATTGTACAATTATTTCAAATATACTTATAAACTATTTCTTTGAATGATTGGCACCAACTATAAAAGGATTTAATGTCTTCCACTGTGTGGAAGGCCCCTTGAGTAGGGACTTGAGCATTCTATGTTGGCTCTTTTGCCAAGAAGGGATCGTCTTCTCACAATACAATTACCCACAGCTGTTGCGAGTTTTCTGTTCATGCTGAGGTTGAAGCCTCGTGGTGACTGGGACCATGGATCTGTCTCAAAATCTGGGTTTCCCAAGCAATGCCGGGGCCCCTCCAGTGGCTGAGGTGGGATCCCAAGGCAGGCACTGGGCATAGAGGTACATCACCCTGATTGGCCCCAGAGGATGGCTGGTTAGTCAAAGACAGGTAAGATTCCTCGCGGGAGGAACAATCTAAGACAGGCACAGTCACAGAGGGGCCATCAGGAGAGAACATGGGGGCTAACAGAGGTGGAGCATAGAACCTCACCACCCCCCAGCATTGTAGGTCTCTTGCCTCATGACTGCTTCCCTTCCCACGCCCAGCACAGATTGGGACCCTGGTATCAGAGACTTGGACCAACCCAGATCAGGACCAAGGCAACAAACAGAAACTTGACCAACAGCAGCTACCCTATGTCTAGCACCAGGTATGCTCAGGGCCTACTCAAGAATGTAAAGCTATCCTTTCCATTAATATTTACAGGGTAAACTAAGATTATTGTTAGATTATTAAATTTAACAGTAAAACAGTCAAGTTTTCAGATGAATTTAATTTGGCTAAAGGAAATAAATGAATATTCTAAGAAAATTTAATTGTACTGGATAAAAAGCTGTTTCTAAAGTATTAACTAAATTTTCTATTGGTAATTCATCTCATGGTAAAATTGCTTAACATGCGATGAACCTATTGTGTAAAAAATTAAAAATTTAAAGTTATCAAGAGTGCATTATAAAATTTCCAAAAGCCTCCATTTAATTCACAAAAAAGGGGGTAGTAGAGCAATATAATGTAAGAAAATTATTCCTATAAGTGCATTAATTTTTTTTACTTTAAATTTTTTTCATTTGAGGGAAAAATAAATAGGATCCCAAGTCAAAAGATTCCTTTATTAACTTTTGGTAGAGAATATGTTTGTGTATTTTTAGAAAACAACTTCAAAACCATGTGGATTCCTGCAACAAAGAGGAATTGACACATTGCACCAACCCTGAAGACAGGAGGAGAAATAGTCCAGTGATGGAGGACACTGACGACTCCTTGTCATGCTGGCAGTCAGCAGCTGTGCATCACTGCAGGTCACCCAGAACCAAACCAGAGAGGGTTGGACCTGCATTACCACCATTTGTCCACCATCCAGATACTATTGCGGACATGTATACATAAGGAACTGTTGAACATTGATATTGGGACTTAAAACTTGAACATTGAAACTGGGACTCTAGTCTACAGATGCCAGATTTTTTAAGAGTGAATAAAAAATGGGGAGATGCAGGGAACCATCCATTACCTCACCAATAGAAAGATATGGACAAGGAATCCAAAAGGTTTAGTCAATGTTGAAGCTCTGAAAGGTCAGAGCCAACCACTTCCTATCTAATTGAGATAATGGTGGCAAGGGCAACTTCTCCACCAGATAATCATGTGAATCCTTGCTGATAAGATAATCTGCTTATTTCCTACCTAAGGGCAATGGGTTTATTCCCAAAACCTGAATAAAAGGAATGGCAAGGCCAAAGCAAGGGGTAGTCCTTCCACAAGAGATGGGCTGCCGCCTGGCCCCCCATTTTTCCAAAGTAATATTTGTCTGAGTATCTATTTGTTTGCATGAGGCCTTCTCCAAAACCCAAACCCTGAACTGGAACCCTGAACCACACAGGATGTGAAAAGGATTCCAACAACTAGAGGCCTTGTCCACGAATTCGTGCACAGTTGGGGTCCATTGACCTGGCCAGGCCAATTGAGGGTGCAGGAGGTGGGACAGGGGGAGGGGCTGAGGGATGGTGACTGGTGGTAGGAGGAGCCAGAGGAGTTTGGCCAGCTGGCCAGATCAGGACTATCGGGGCCAACAAGCAGTTAGGGGCAATTGGGCTAGCTGGGGAGTAGTTAGGCACTGATCAGGTTGGCAGAGGAGTGGTTAGGGGGCAATCAGGCAGGCAGGGGAGGTTGGTTGTAGGAGCACACTGACCACCAGGGGATAGCTTCTGCATTAAGAATTGGCCTCTGGTGTTCAGTGCACATCATAGCAACTGGTTGACAGGTTGTTTGGTCATTCAGTTACTTAGGCTTTTATATGTGTAGATTTGGGAGGAGAGATGTGAGCTAAAGAATTAAATTAAAGAATCCAGAACTTACTGGGTTTGAAAAATAATTTTTTCTCCCTCCTAGCCTGTCTAGACTGTGATTCCCAAATTAGAAATAACTTTAGACCAAATATCAGAACCAGATTGGGACTGTAAAATATTTTATTAAAACTTCAAAAAGATATTACGTAGTTCATCCTAGAATCTGAGAGATAGACAAAGGTCTTCTAAGGATATTAAGGACATACCTTACAGATCCTTTGTGCTAAACAATGGAGCTTTTAAAAACGTTAAAAGATGCAAGATGTATACTTACTTGCATCTGTAAGTATGCTACAGTGTCGAATGGCTCCCCCCCAATGGAATGGATTATAAATTAGAACACAGAATACCCACAAAGTTTTTCAAGAAATTGTATCATCTTGGAATAAAAGGATAGAAATGTTGCAAATTGGAGTCCTTTGGATATTACTACAGGAAGAAACAAATTGAGAGAACTATTCAGCTTTAAACATAAACTATTGTTTTTATGCAACAAGTAAAGATGGCTTAGATTTGGAACCAAGTGAGCAGAAGTTAGAGTGAAGAATAATAGGGAGCAATTTCCAAGCAGTAAAGCACAAGGAGGAATTGACAACATATACATACAAAATTGCTATGAACTAGTGATTGCAACATTTGTTCTATTTTCCCCTCCTTTCATTTCCATCAGTGTCTATAGTGGCTATGTTAGGCCTACCCCCACAACTGTATGTTGAGTATGTCTATTATATAACTTGTAACTTTAGTTTTCCTGTCTTCAAGTCAAGATATACTCAATGAACTGTATGTTAAGAACCAAATCTGAGGATCTTCATTTATACCTACACTTTATTTAGAGAATGTTATCTGATAGTTAAGCTTATATCATATGGGATTAGACTTGGGGGATCAATTTACTTTACTTGTGAGAAGGATGATAATTGTTATAGCCAATGGGCAAGTTGTGACAGATTACATTTTCCAAAGTTAACTATAACAATATCTTTCATACCATATACTCTTCTTAAAATGTGACTGACATTTCTTTCATCAAGAGTTGGGGTTTATGTTCTCTCCAATTCAATCTAAGTGGGCTTGTAACTATGGAACAACTTATTCTATGTGAGTTCCAAGGCTAGAACCTAAAAGGTAATAGAGTTTCTACTTTGTGACTACTGGAATACTTGCTCTTGGGAAAAAGCCACCAGGCTGTGATGAAGTCTAAGAAGTTATGTGAAGAGGTAACAGGTTCCAGCAGACTTTCCCAGCTGTGATCAGAGATGACAGCATGAATTGCCAAACATGGGAGTGAGTGGGGCTTCAGATGATGTTAGCTCTCATTCTTTGATTCTTCCAAGCTGAGGCCATAGACACTGTGGAGCAGAGACAATCCATATATGATATGTCCTTTCCCAATTCCTAAACTTTAGAACATGTGCACAGTAAATCAGTTGGTACATGCCATTAAGTTAGGATGGTTAGTGATATTGCAATGGTAACTGAAACAGGACTTAATAGCCAGTAAACTTCATTCATAAGTCAGGTACTAGCCAGATAGGTAGTGTTCTATGATATTTTTGGCTGAGGCATTCCATTTTAGATTTTTTTAAAAATATATTTTATTGATTTTTTTACAGAGCGGAAGGGAGAGGGATAGAAAGTCAGAAACATCGATGAGAGAGAAACATCGATCAGCTGCCTCTTGCACGCCCCCTACTGGGGATGTGCCCGCAGCCAAGGTATATGCCCTTGCCGGAATCGAACCTGGGACCCTTCAGTCTGCAGTCCGACGCTGTATCCACTGAGCCAAACCGGTCTTAGCCCATTTTAGATTTTTGAACCTGTATGTATGTATATCCTACCTAATAAAAGAATAATATGCGAATTGAGGTTCTTGTCTCAGTCTTACAAAGGATTCAGCATTCTGGAGAAAGGGGCTGCGTGTAGATGGTTAAAAAGGAGTCTGTGGATGAAAAATATTTTTGAAAGGCATTGGGGGTCAGAGGAGCTTCAGCTAAAGGGAACTGAAATCTCTCCCTTGCCCAAGGACCCAAGCTTTCATTATAACACAATTTGTCCCAAGGCAAGGTGGAAATATACACTTCAAATTGTAAGGTATCAAAGGGTACAGAAACATCAGTTTGGGGAATAGCCTACAGCTGTTTATGTGATTGGCCAACAGAAGGCAATAAAATGTCCTGAGCTGTCTGGCAGTTAACAATCCTATTCAAGTTTGGAGGAAGTGCCATTTGGCCATTTCCGACAGGTAAACTACATATGTGGCTTATCCTTGTTAAGCCCCCCAAGTCCCATCAACCTTTTGACAGAAATCTTGTAATTATTACATGCTGGAATTGGTTCTCGGCAGACTGTCACTCCAACACACAAGATGGCTGTTCCCAAGTGGTCAAAGATGGCTTACCTCATGTGAACACAAAATGGCTGCCACAAGATGGCCAGCAGGGGAAGGCAGTTGGGGGGGACCAGGCCTGCAAGGGAAGGCAGTTGTGGATGATTAGAGCAGCAGGGGAGGGCAGTTGGAAGGGACCAGGCCAGTGAGGGAGGGCAGTTGGGGGCGATCAAGCCTGCAGGGGAGGGCAGTTAGGGGCAATTGGGCTAGCCAGGGAGCAGCAGTTAGGCCCTGGTCAGGTTGGTAGAGGAGTGGTTAGGGGGTGATCAGGCTGGCCGGCAGATGCATTTAGGGGAAATCAGGCAAGCAGTTAGGAGCCAGCAGTCTTAGATTGTGAGAGGGATGTCTCATATTGGAGCGGGTGCAGGCTGCACTGAGGGACACCTCCCCATGCAAGAATTTCATGTGCCAGGCCTCTAGTCCTATATAATAAAACCGTAATATGCAAATCCACTGAATGGCTGAATGACCAATCCCTATGACATGCACTGACCACCAGGGAGCAGATGCTAAAAGCAGGAGCTGTCCCCTGGAGGTTAGTGTGCTCCCACAGGGGCGTGCAGCTCAGCCAGAAGTCGGGCTCACAGCTGGCACGCAGCAAGAGAAGTGAGCCTTAGCCAGCAGCAGACAACCTCGAAGGGTTCCCAGACTGCAAGAGGGAACAGGCCAGGCTGAGGGACTGTCCACTCACCCAGTGCATGAATGTTGCGCATTGGGCCTCTAGTTAGATATAAAAACTCAAGCACAAATATAGAATAAGGTCACTTAATGAGATTTAGGGTTAATCATTCAGTCTTTAAGGAAACGTAAGCAGGAGGACAGATTTAGCCATCAGGTCAAAGTTGACATAATTAATCAAAGAAGTACTTTGGATATGTGGTCTGATGCAAAGGAATATGACCTGGACAGAAACAGATCAGGGATTAATTACCATATAGGTAGTGACAACTCATGACATGGTAATAGATAATGTTTACCAAGGAGAATATGTACAGTAAGAGGCTTGGAAGTTAGACCTTGAGGACCAACAACATTTAAGCTAAGGGTAAAAGGATTAGAGCCTGATAGGGACTTTAAGAAACAGTTGATAGAGATGTAGGAAGATAATCAGAGGAAAGAAGAGTCAGAGAAGTCAAGAAGTGCCAAGTGCTAATAAGGTTCATATCAATAAGGTCTGGGAAGTGGGCAAGGAATTTAGAAGCAAGTATGTTAAGTGACATTTACAAGATTTCTTGGTTGATTGGTTGGTTGGTGTTTTCAGAAAACTGCTCAAATGAAAAGCAGGTAAAGTTGCATTTAGAAGAAATGATAAGCAAGAGAGAGAGGGTGAATACATATTCCTCTTTTGAGGAATGTCTGTAAATGTAAGAGGTAAGCTATAGAAGTAGAACACTACTCGAGAGCCAAGAGTTTGTTTCATTTCATGTTTTGTGTTTTGGTCTTATTTCTTACAGATAAAGAAATTAAGTTGACCTGAGATAGAATAAATGATGAAAAGCATTTGTAGTTATCTATTATTTTTTTAAATTCTTTTTTTTCTTTATTGTTCAGTTTATTAATTACATTGTTTCCCATTTTTATCCCTCTATATCTCCCCTCCACCCTGTACCTATCCCACCCTCCACCCTCACCTCCTTTCCCCAATGTCCTCTCCCATTGTTGCAAGATTTTTGTCCAATCTCTTGCTGTATTTCCCACAACCCTTTACTCTCCAAGAATTGTCAGTCCATTCCCTCTCTATGTCCATGTTTCTGTTATAATCACCAGTTTATCCTGTTCATCAGCATATCAATTCACTTGATTTTTATGTTCATTTGTTGATAGATGTGTATTTGTTGTTCATAATTTATATTTTTACCTTTTTCTTCTTCCTCTTCTTAAAGACTATCTTTCAGCATTTCATATAATTCTGGTTTGGTGGTGATGAACTCCTTTAGCTTTTTCTTATCTGCGAAGCACTTTATCTGATCCTCAATTCTGAATGATAGCTTTGCTGGATAGAGTAATCTTGGTTGTAGATTCTTGCTTTTCCTTATTTTGAATATTTCTTGCCACTCCCGTCTGGCCTGCATCATTTCTGTTGAGAAATCCGCTGACAATCGTATGGGTGCTCCCCTGTAGGTAACCAACTATTCTTCTCTTGCTGCTTTTAATATTCTCTCTTTATCTTTTGCTCTTGGCATTTTAATTATGATATGTCTTGGTGTGGTCCTCTTTAGATTCCTGTATTTTGGGGTTCTGTGTACTTCTTGGGCTTTTAATTCAGTTTCTTTCACCAGGTGGGGGAAGTTTTCAGTCACTATTTCTTCAAGTAGGTTTTCGTTAACTTGCTCTCTCTCTTTTTCTGGGACCCCAATAATTCGGATGTTGGCATGCTTGAGGTTGTCCCAGAGGCCCCTTACGCTATCTTCAATTATCTAAATTCCTTTTGTTTCTTGCCTTTCCAGCTGAGTGGATTTTGCTTCTTTGTATTTCAAATCTTTGACTTGGTTCTTGTGGCCCTCTGGACTGCTTTTAGGACTTTGTGTAATATTTTTTATTTCAGTCTGTGTAAGCTTGATTTTTAGTTGGTCCTTTTTTTTAATCCGTGAGGGTCTGGTTCGTATCCTCAGAGGCCTTGTTCATTTCCTTGAGGGTCTCATTCATTTCCTTGTAATTCTCATTCATTTCCTTGTAATTCTCATTCATTTCCTGGTTGGTCTTGTTTATTTCCTGGTAATTCTCATTAAGTTGATCGGCCTTTTGTAGGAGCCTCTTGAAAAGCCTTATAACCGTGGTTTTGAACTCTATGTCTTCTTCGTCTTTTCTCCTCCATTTCTTGCACACCTGATTTCTTTCCATGTCTCTGCATGGTGGCTGCTTTATGTGGTGGATATCCTCAAAGGGACAGTGGCTCAGCCTCCCCAGTTACCTGAGGTGGGTGCTATTACTGCAATCCTTTATGGGTTGTATTCAGTATTTTTGAATTTAAACCCAGGTTGTTGTTGTTAGCCCTAGGAGGGTTTGACCTCCAGGCCAATTGGCTGTGAAGGGAGACTGTGTTCAGGTTGGATGGGCGGAGTCTCTGAGCTGCGATGGCAGCCTCAGCGTCAGCTGCGTCCTATGCGGTGCTTGCGCACGCAGGTCTCTGTTGGATGGGGATGGCTGCAGACACCTCCAAGAGAAAGCCGCTAGTCTCTTCCCCTTGCCAGACAACTCTGCCTCTCCCCAAATGTGCCTGCACACCAAAAGTCTAGCCCAGGGTTGTAAAATAGATGGTTTCCGGAACCAGGAGACAAGTTTCCAGGGGGCAAGTCGCGGGTTTGCGAGACCCTTTCACAGAAACTCGCAGTTCAGGAGCCTCTTCCGCGCCTCGCTTCCAGGGTGCGTCCCCGGGACCTCAGCGGACCTCGCCCGGCGCTGGGGAATCCGGGCAGTGGGACGGACCTTGCCTGGTGCTAGGGAATCCGGGCAGTGGGACTGGGGGTGTTGCTCCAGCCCCAGCCCGCGCACGCGCGACCAGGACGACTCCTAACCTGTTTCCGTCTGAAAGGCTGCGCTCCCGCCACTCCTGAGTCTCAGTGTCCCACCTCCACTCCAGTTAGTGGAGTTTTCATTCAGCCAGCTTTCTGGCGATTCTGGGTGCTGTCTGTTCTGCTGTTATGTTGTAGTTCCTAAATCGTTGCGCGGCGCAGAACAATAGGTATTCACCTATGCCGCCTTCTTGGTGTTTGTAATTATCTATTATTACAGGAAATTTTGATACTATCACTTATATCATTTTCCCAAGAATTTAAAATTAATGCTATTTTTAAACATATAAGTTTCAGCAGGATTTTCCATAACTCTGTAGTATCTGATTTTTTCCCTTCTAAATCTGTGTGGGATTTAGTTTCCTCAGGTTATATCAATAGTGCCACAGTCCTGATAAGTAAGGTGGGTGAATGACATACTTATTTCCATGGAGGGATACCGTTAGGTGGAAGATCCTGTTATCATACCCCAAGAAACTAGAGGGAGTGATCTCAGAGGTATGACAGGACTGTAGATCATGGGAAATTTCTCAGGCATCTGCAACATAACACATCATGCATATTTTTTCTTGCCTTTCTTATATACCTCTTTTCAGTAGATTCAAATTCTTATAACAACCTTTCAAAATTTCCCCACGTAACTGTAACCCATTATGCTATCTAACAAAAGGGTAATATGCAAACTGACGTATCTCTGCCACACCCACCAGCCAATCAGGAGCAAATATGCAAATAAACTACAATCACGATGCCTGCAGCCACTAAGAGCAGGAGAGAGGCAAGCATTTCCCTGGCAATGGAGGAAGCCAGGCTTTCCACCTGCCCTTGCCAGCCTAGGCCGCAAATCAGTACTACAAAGTTTCAATAATAGAAGATACATAAATCCCAAAAGAAATGGTGGCAGCCATGGAGCTGGAGAAAGCAGAGGCTTCGGTTGCTCCCAGCAGTGGAGGAAGCCAAGCTTCTGCAGCCCTGGCCAGCCTAGGACTCTACTCCAGACTACAAAATTTCAATTATAGAAAGTAAATAAATGCCAACAGACATGGCTGCTGCCACAGCGTGAGCAGAAGGCTTGGCTCTGCTCTAGTCTACAAAGTTTCAGTTGTAGAAGATAAATGAATACCAGATACCAGGGCCTCCTCTTGGATTGCTGGGGGATATGACTGGCCTGAAAACCACCACAGGCCCCTTACCCAGGCCACCTCACATCCCAAGGGAACCCCCACCCTGCTCCAGGATACCCTTCAGGGCAAAGCAGCTGCCCCCCACCCATGCACCAGGCCTCTATCCTATCAAAGAGTAATATGTAGATTGACCACCACTCCAACACACAAGATGGCTTCCCCCCCTGTGGACACAAGATGGCCACCAAAATATGGCCATCAGGAGAGGGGAGTTGGGAGGGACCAGGCCTGCAAGGGAAGGCAGTTGTGGATGATTAGAGCAGCAGGGGAGGGCAGTTGGAAGGGACCAGGCCAGTGAAGGAGGGCAGTTGGGGGCGATCAAGCCTGCAGGGAAGGGCAGTTTGGGGTGACCGGGCCTGCAGGGAAGGGCAGTTGGAGGAGACCAGGCCTGCAGGGAAGGGCAGTTAGGGGAGACCAGGCATGCAGGGGAGGGATGTTGGGGAGACCAGGCCTAGAGGGGTGGGCATTTGGGAGGGTCCAGGCCTGCAAGGGAGGACAGTTGGGGTCAATCAAGCCTGCAGAGGAGGGCAGTTAGCGGTGACCAAGCCAGCAGAGAAGGGAAGTTGGGGCCAAACAGACTGGCAGGGGAGCAGTTAGGCATCAATCAGGCTGGCAGGGGAGTGGTTAGGGGGTGATCAGGCTGGTAGTCAGAAGCAGTTAGGGGCAATCAGGAAAGCAAGCAGGTGAGCAGTTGGAAGCCAACTGTCCTGGATTGTGAGAGGGATGTCTAGCTGCCCTTTTAGGCCAAATTCCACCTGGACCAGGCCTAAACAGGCAGTTGGACATCCCTTGAGGGGTCCCAAATTGGAGAGGGTGCAGGCTGGACTGAAGGACACCCCCCCTGTGCACAAATTTTGTGCACTGGGCCTCCAGTCCTATATAATGAAAGGCTAATATGCAGGCTGAATGGCAGAACGACCAGTTTCTATGACACTTATTGACTACCAGGGGGCAGATGCAGGAGCTTTCCCCTGGTGGTCACTGCACTAAAACAGAGGGAACGCTGCTCAGCCAGAAGCCAGGTTCATGGCTGGTGGGTGCAATGGTGGTGGTGGGAGCCTCTCTCACCTCCACGGCAGTACTAAGGATATCCAACTGACAGGTAAGGCTTGGCAGGGAGCATGCCTAAGCCATTAGTCGTAAATCATCTAAGGGCTTTCAGACTGTGAGAAGTTGCAGGCAGGGTTGAGGTAACCCTCCCTCCTCCCCAGTGAATGTTGTCATACACTAGGCCTCATAAATTATATATGTGTATATATATATCCTATCTAATAAAAGAGTAATATGTAAATTTGACTGTACCTTCACTATACCCATAACCCATGCCCACAGCTACGCCCACCAGCCAATAAGGTGCAGATTATGCAAATAAATCCCAACCAAGATGGCTGCTGCCACTGAGAACAGGAGGAAGGCTTGGGTTTCCCGGGCAACAGAGGAAGCCAAGGTTTCCACCTGCCGTTGCTGGTCTAGGACTCCACTCAGTGCTACAAAGTTTCAATTATAAAAGATACAGAAATGGTGGCAGCCACTGAGCTAGAGAGAACAGAGGCTTGGGTTTCCCTGGCAATGGAGGAAGTCAAGCTTTCCACCTGAAGTTGCAGCCTAGGCCTCCACTCTAGGCTACAAAGTTTCAAACAGAAATGGCTGCCACCACGGAGTGAGCAGAAAGCTTGGCTCTGCTCCAGGCTATAAAGTTTCAATTGTAGACATAAATTAATTCCAGATCCCAGGACCTCCACTTGGGTCTCCAGGGGGTGTGGCTGGCCTGAAAACCACCATAGGCCCCTCGCCCAGGCCACCCTCACCCCAAGGGAACCCTCCCCCTGATCTGGGACACTCTTCAGGACAAACCAGCTGGCCTCTACCCATGCACCAGGCATCTATCCTTTCTAATAAAAGAGTAATATACAGATTGACCATCACTCTAATGCACAAGAGGGCTGCCCCCATGTGGTCAAAGATCCTGCACCCATGTGGACACAAGATGGCCAGCAGGGGAGGGCTGTTGGGAGATTCCAGGCCCTGCAAGGGAGGGCAGTTGTGGGCAACCAGGCCAGCAGGGGAGGGCAGTTGGAATGGATCAGGCCTGGAAGGGAGGGCAATTGAGTGTGATCAAGCCTGCAGGGGAGGGCAGTTAGGGATGACCAGGCCAGCAGAGGAGGAAATTTAGGGGCAAACAGCCTGGCAGGGGAGCAGTTAGACATCAATTGGGGTGTTTAGGGGGTGATCAAGCTGGTGGGCAGAAGTGGTTAAGGGCAATTAGGGAGGCAGGAAGGTGAGCAGTTTCGAGCCAGCAGTCCTGCGTTCTGAGAAGGATGTCCAACTGCCCGTTTAGGCCTGATCCTACCAGGATCAGGCCTAGACAGGGAGTCGGACATCCCTTGAGGGGTCCCAGATTGGAGAGGGTACAGACTGGGATAAAGGACATCCCCCACTCCCCATGCACGAATTTTGTGCACCGGGTCTCTCTCTCTCTCTCTCTCTCTCTCTCTCTCTCTCTCTCTCTCTCTATATATATATATATATATATATATATATATATATATATATATAAAATTGAAGCACAGGCATGGGGGGGGGGTGTTCCTCAGCCCAGCCTGCACCCTTTCCAATTTGCAGCATTCACTCTTTCCAATCTAGGACTCCTCAGGGAATGGCAGTCAGACATTCCTCTTACAATCTGGGACAACTGGCTCTTAACCACTCAACTGCCTGCCTGTCTTATCTCCCTTAATCTCTCTGCCTGCCTGCCGGATTACCCTTAGCTGCTTCTGCCTGCCTGCCTGAATGCCCCTAACTATCTCTGCCTGCCAGCCTGATCACCCCTAACTGCTTCCCTGTTGGCCTGATCACCCCTATCCACCTTCCCCTGCAGACCTGGTTGCCCCTAACCACCCTTCCTTGCCAGCCAGGTTGCCCCTAACTGCCCTCCCCTGCTGGCCTGGTCACCCTTAACTGCCTCTGCCTCAGTCACTGCCACCATAGCTCTGTCTGGAAGGACGTTTGGATGGATGTTGGATGGATGTCTGGAAGACATCTGGTATAATTAGCATATCACCCTTTTATTAATATATATATATATATATATATATATATATATACACACACACACACACACACAAACAGACATATATATTAAAGATGCAATATGTAAATTAACCCTCACATCCTCACAAGATGGCTGTTTATGATCAGGCTGGCAGGGGCATTAATGAGGGATGACTGAATGACTGAAGAAGCAGCCTGCATGGGGCAACCAGGCAGGCAGGAGGGTTAATGAGAGATAATCAAATGACTGAATAGCAGGCTGCGTGGGGTTACCAGGGCAGCAGTGTGGCCATGAGGGGTGACTAGACTGGCAGGGGGGCAGTTGCGGGTGACCAGGCCAGCATAGGGGGGAAGTTGGGGTAACCAGGTTGGCAAGGGGGGGCAGTAAGAGGTGACCAAGCCAGTGAAGAGGGGGCAGTTAGGGATGACCAGGCAGGCAGGCAAGTGAGCAATTAAGAGCCAGCAGTCCAGCATTGTGAGAGGGTGGTCCGGGGATCAAGCCTAAACCGGCAGTCAGATATCCTCCAAGGGGTCCTGGATTGGAGAGGTTGAAGGCTGGGCTGAGGAGATCCCCCCCATCCACAAATTTCATGCACCAGGCCTCTAATATATATATATTCATCTGAGGATATTTTTCCATTGATTTTTAGAGAAAATGAAAGAGATAAGGAAAGACAGAGAGAAATATCAATGTGAGAGAGACACATCAATTGGTTGCCTCCTGCATGTGCCCAGACCAGGGCCCAGGCCAGGCAAGAGTCTGCAACCTACATGCTCTTGACTGGAATAAAACCTGGGACCCTTCAGTCCTCAGGCCTATACTTTATCCACTGAGCCAAACTGGCTAGGGCTGAACCTGCATTTATTTTTTTATTGTTTAAAGCATTACAAATAGTAGTATATATATTACCTTTTGTTTCCCCATTGACCTTCCCCCAGCTACCCCCACCCCTCAGCACATGCCCTCACCTGCTCCCCGCCCCCATGTCTTGTATCCATTGGTTATGATTATATGCATGCACACTAGTCCTTTGGTCGATCTCTTACAACCCTGCCCCTCACTCTCCCCTGCCTTCCCACTATAGTCTGACAGTCTGTTCAATGTTTCTTTGCCTCTGTATCCATTCTTTCCCCCATTTCTTTTCTTTAAAAAATCTTACATCTGCATACTAGAGATAAACATATAAGAACAAAAAAATGTTTGAGTCCAGTTTCAATGTCAAATAGTTCCTTATGTGTACATGTCAGCAATGATATCTGGATGGTGGACAAATGGTGGCAATGCAGATCCCACACTCTCTGGTTGGTACGGGACAACCTGCAGCGACGCACAACTGCTGACTGCTAATATGGCAAGGTGTCATAAGCTTCTTCCCTCTCTGGACTGTCTGCGTGGTTGGAACAGACCTGTCAGTTCTCTCTCTTGCCGGAATCCATATGGTCTTGGAGTTGTTTTCTGAAAATATACAAACATATTCTCGACCAAAAGTCAATAAAGGAATCTTTTCTGTAAATTAGACTTGGGATTCTTTTTATTTTTGCCCAAATGCTTTTCCTTTGGCTTATTTTGACACCATGTGTGTGTTTTCAAGGGTGTCCTGCTGTTAGCATTACAAATGGAAATTAATTTTCTGAAGTAAGAATTCTCTAGATGTAATTTACTTGCAGAATATTTTTCCTTACATGATATTACCCCACTATCCTCCCCCACTTTTTTTGATTAATGGAGGCTTTTGGAAATTTTATATTGCAGTCTTGGTAACTTTACATTTTAATTTTTGCACAGAAATATGACTGCTTTAGGCTCTTTGCATGTTAGGCAATTTTACAATGGGATGAACTACTAATAGAAATTTTAGTTAATATTTTAGGAACAACTTTTTGTCCAGTACCCTTAAATTTTCTTGGGTATTCCCTTATTTCAATTGGCCAATTTAAATTAATGTGAAAACTTGATTACTGTTCTACTGTCAAATTTAATACTCAAACAATAATTTTAGTTTACCCTATAAATATTAGTGTAAAGGATTATTTGCATTCTTGAGTAGGCCCTGGGCATTCCTGGTGCTAGACTAGGTTTAGATATATGGCAGCTGTTGCTGGCCAAGTCTCTGTCTCCAACCTGGGTCCCAATCTGAGCTGGGCATGGGAGGCGAAGCAGCCATGGGGGTAGGAGACCTTCTTCTGAAGGGGTGGAAGTTCAGGCCCCTGCAAGCTTAGGGGTGTGAGGGTCTGTGCCCCACCTCTGTTGACCTTCAAGTTCTCTCCTGACGGCCCCTCGGTGACTGTACCTGTATTAGGTTTTTCCTTCCCTGAGGAATGATCCTGCATTTTAAAAAAATTTAACCTAGCAGAAACCGGTTTGGCTCAATGGATATAGTGTCAGCCTGTGGACTGAAGGATCCCGGGTTCAATTCCAGTCAAGGGAATGTACTATGGTTGTGGGCACATCCCTGGTTGGAGGTGTGCAGGAGGCAGATGTTTCTAACTCTCTATCCCTCTCCCTTCTTCTCTCTAAATAATCATACTATATATATATATATATATATATATATATATATATATATATATATTCAACCTTGATAGTATACAAAACTCGTTGTTTGGATTAGGAATTTGCATTAGAGTTATATCTGTGGAATATATTAATTATATCAAACTGTTCGGTCCACTTCAACCTTTCTAACCTCTTAACACACATAAGGAATGAATCCCATTCTCACACATAACCGTGTCTCACTTCAACCGTGGAATTTAAGTATAAGGATAGGAGGTGTATATTATAATCTATAGGGGGTAAGAAGAGAGAATATGTAGTACAAAAAAGCCCCTAACTCCTAGAAATTCTTACGTTTTCTCCATCTGAGCTTCTATTATTGATAAAGTAATGCCCCTGAGATCTGAGACAAGATAATGGGTAGGTCTAAGGGGAATGTTAGCAATTATCAATTTCTCAGCAGCCAGAAGCATTGAAAAAGACAAAGGGAATCATTGGAAATTGAAATTATTTTATACGTGTCCTTGAGTTGCCCTGGCCAGGTATCTCTGTTGGTTAAAGTATTTTCCTAATACACCAAGGTTTTGTTTTTTATATCTAGTTAAGGCACATACAAGAAGCAACCAAGGTGGAGAGATCAACCAAGGGACTTATGTGCATGCGTATGATACTAATCAATAGACACAGACAACAAGGGGGTGGGGCATAAGTGGAGGGTGGGGGTTATGGGGGAATAAGGACACATATGTAAAAATAAAAAAAACATTTATAAGGGAAAAAATAAAATAGTAAATATAAAAAAAAAGAAGCAACCAATGAATGCATAAATGGGTGAACAACAAGTCAGTGTTTCTCTCTCTCTCAATAAAAAAAATGTTAAAAATGTCTTTGAGTTGCAACATAAGGCTCTGAAGCTTAATATTTCTCTAAACATGGTCCTTTCATTGGTATATAATTTAGGGATACACAAAAATAGATAGAGGCCTTAAAGTAATAATAATATTATTTAAAGGTGAAGTAAAAAAGCTGTCATTAAGTACTGGGCTGAGTGTCAATAAGTAGATAAGTGGATAAAATAGATATGGTATTAATGGAATACACTTGGTTGAAAAAAGAAGAAAATTTTACCTTTTGTGACAGCATGGATGGACCTGGAGAACAGTATGCTAAGTTAAATAAGCCATTCAGAGAAAGACAAGTACCATATGATATAACTCATATGTAGAATTTAATGAATAAATGGAAATAACAAGCAAAATAGAGACAGATTCATAGAGAGCAAGAAGACAATTCTGGTGATGAGGGGGCAATTGGGGAGAATGGAAGGATTGAAATAGATTAAAAATTAAAAAAAGAGGAAGAACTCATGGTCAAGGACAACAAGCATGGTGATTGTGGGAGGAGTAAGGGGGTGGATGTGAAAGAGAGTATAGGGGAGATGAATGGTGATTAAAAAATAAAGAAAAAAATAAAATAAATGTGCTTCTAAACTATAATTTCACAGTCAAATAAACATACAAGCCTTAAATGAAAAAGAAACATAACTGGGTTATTTTTATTAATGATTCAGCTCTCCTACAATAACAGGAAAAGTCTAAAGTATTATCATAAAATTGTAGTTCAATGCATTCATTATGTGGTCTGACTCATCCATTTGTTGCCTGATGGGAGTAAAACTCAGTCTGAGATAAGCAAAAGCAAAGATACAAAATCAGAAAGATGATTGTTTGAGCTTACCTCTGTTTTCTCTAAATATTCTTCTCCTAATGCATTTTCAAACCAGGCCCACCCCTTTACCTTAACTCCTTCCAATACTCTGTAGCTATGTTGTCCCATCTTTGTTATATTTTGTCAGTCTTGGAATTGAGATTTCTTTGTCTACTTTTCTTAACTTGTATTTATAATGTAATTTATTTCATTATGAAGGCTTTTCATTCTTTTTATGTAACTTTTTTTCTCTTTCCTTTTGTCCAAGGCCAAAGTCTCTCTAATTTTTGGATCGCTGTATTATTTATGTAACTTATTTAAAGCAACCAGAAAATTTGTAAGAAACCTATGAAGTCACATGCAATTTTGAATAAAGATACTGAAGTGGGGAGAAGGGGTGAAAGAATTGCATCAAAATTTCTCTCTAACATTGAAGGTGGGAATTGAGGTTTTCAGAGAACCAGGGGATTTAGAACAGGGAATAACCTCTGAAACCCCTGTTTCACTATAAAGAAACTTGCTATGCATAAGCTTACTTAAAGTCTGGTGTTTTTGTCAGTTTTGTTTACTAATAGATCCAAGTACTTACAATAGTTTCTGTCATATAATAGGTGTTTAATATAAAATTGTATTGAATGATTAAATGTAATTCCCCTCCTGTCTAGGAGACAGACTGATATAGTAGAAAGATATTGAATCTGAATTGATCTTTTATTTGACATCAAATGTTGGAGTTACCTAAGAGTACAGTTGTGGACTACTTTCTTTTCTAAATCTATATTATTTCCTCAGCTGTTATCATCCACTCCCAATACTTCATTTGCCATATATAGGCTGATGATGCCCACATTTTTATTTTTGCCACCAAATTTATATGTTTAATTACCTGCTTTACAACTCAACTTGAATTACTTACAGGCATCTCAATCTCATCATATTTCAAATTGAATTCATTATCTTCCACCATTAAGATGAGTTAAATCAATCCTTCTGTAGTGTAATTGATATTGATTGAGCCTAATTTTAGTCCTAAAATAAATATTTCCAGAGGCAGATGATATATCCATAACAAACTCCATTTACTTACCTTACATACACTAGTTCACCAGAATTAGAGATAAATGGAAACAAAACCAACTTTCAATTTCCATTTATCCTTCTGGTTAAAATCTTAGAACATTCATTGTTTAAGATCTGAGCTAATTTAAATTTTCATTTGAGATTTGGTCAAGTTTTGAGAAGTAGAATAAAGGGTTGAGAATGAATAGCAGGGCTAGGGACATGTTAAAGTCTCTCTATAAATGATAGGTGCTTAAGGGAATAGGTCAACTTAGCTTTGAATGACTCAAGAAAATATTAGGGTTAAACGTCAGGGTTAAGACAGGATTTTTCAACATCAGCATCAGCACTATTAGGTAATTGTAAATATTTTTCCATCTCTCTTGATGAAACTACTGATTTCACATCACATGCTCAGTTGGCCATTATTTGTTGATACTCTGATGGTCTCACAATGAGAGAAGAGTTGATAAAGTTAGTATCAGTGCCAACAAGTACATCAGGAAACAAAATATGTAAGGTTGTTATACAAACATTCAGTGACCTAAACATTGGTTTCTCTAAAGTTGTGTCAGTGATGACAGATGGGGCACCAAACGTGGTGGGGAAAAAAGTCAGATTTGTCAAATTGTTTACGGAAGCTATTGGACATCTGATTGTGCCTTTTTATTGTATTCTCCATCTGGAAGTTTTATGTATCAAGGCAGGATTCACGGACTTAAACAACTTAATGTCAGTTGTTACAAAAATAGTTAATTCAATAGTTGCTCACCCCCTTCACAAGAATTTTCTGCACTTTTACTAGAGATTGATTCTACCTACAGTGGACTGCTGATGTACAATAATGTAAGATGGCTGAGCTGAGGCAAAGTTCTTGAGCGCTTTGTGGAGTGCTTTGAAGAAATTAAGGTATTTCTTGAGGATAAGGATCTGGGAAACTTTTCTCAGCTCAATGATGATAAGTGGGTCAACACCCTGATGTATTTTACAGATCTCTCTGTTCATATTAATGAATTGAACTTAAAGTTACAAGGTTTTGATAAAAGTGTTGATGTTATGTTTGGATACATAAAAGCTTTTGAAAATAAACTTAAAAATTTCAAGCAAGATGTAGAAACTAAAACTTAGAAGTATTTTCCTCGAGTAACAAAGTATTTTGAGCAGGCCAGTGCAGCTGTACAAAATGAAATGGAACCCTTGCATATAAAGTACCAGCATGTTCTAGACTGGTTACTTGACCAGTTCAGTGATAGATTTAATCAATTTAGAAGCTTAGAACAGACCATAAAAAAATTAAGTATCCTGATGTAGTAGTCTACAGTAGTTTGGAATTAAATGGTTTCTAATGTATGCTATTTGATGATTTGGAGATGCAACCTGCAGAATTTCAAGATAGCATTTGGGCTCAGGTGTTTGTCAACTTGAGGTCAAAGCTTGAGAATCTGGAAAGGTGCTTCTTGAGAATCAATAGGAGTGCCACTATGAACAGGAAATTTGGAGTGCCTGGAACTGATTACCAGATACTTTTAGCACCCTGAAAAATACAGCAATGGCTTTACTCATAATTTTCCCCTCTACGTACTTTTGTGAGATCTTATTCTCAGCATCAAATAATATCAAAACCAACGAAAGAAACAGATTGACAGATGAAGTTAGTAGCGCTTGCTTGGGCTTAAAGTGTACAAAATAATAACCTTCAATTGAAGGTTTAGCCAATGAAATTCAGCAACAAAAAAGTCACTAATAGGCAGGTTAAAGAATTCCCTCTCCCCCTCACTTATCTTAGTTCATGGCACCCCACACAAGTTAAATAATATCAAGACCAACAAAAGAAACCGACTGATAGATGAACAAAGAAGTAACTAAGCAGGTAAATTAAGTAATTAGTTTTTGCTTTATTAGATACAGTTATATATTACTATTATACATTTTTGTTACTTAAACTATAAATATCGCAAGATTATGTTTTTGTTTTTTTTTCTCAAAGTGACACGCCACCCGAGTTATGCTAGGTTTTTTGGCGAATTTTGACACACCAAGCTCAAAAGGTTGCCCATCACTGATTTAGGCAAATGGAAAGGAAAATCCATGGCAATAAAGTAATATCTGGAAAGGTAATTTATTTACACAAATATAATTTATTTTCTTTACAAGTATAAACTTTTGAACCTTAAATTCTTATATGTCAGATAGAAGGTCAGTTCTAGTTCTGTATAAACTTCAGGAGTTTGTGGAAATGTTAACTGAAACATAATGACATGTTTACAAGCTTGACAAAATAATTTTCTCAGTTTTAACTTTCCTGTTGGTAGATGAAATCCAAACAGTTTGCATTTTCTCGTGTATTTTTATGTGAGATAATTAATCAATATAGAAGTATTCAGAACATTCCTGAGTTGAATGTGTAAAACTTTAAAACTTTTCAATGACTTTCTATTGTTCTCAGGATAAAAACCAAAATCCTCATGGCCCTAGGAAGCCCTGCATTGTTTGGCATCAGCTTCTTTCTCTGCACCTCATCTCAAGTCACTCAAACCTTTGCTCATTACAGTCTGGTCACACTGTTTCAAGGCCATTGTACATTCTGTACTCAAATTATGATACATTACTAAAATTGTTTCAAATATTACAATAATTATATAAAATGAGAACTGATAAGTATGTTCACAAATCTATTTTAAGAATTCTACATTAATGTAGTAAAGTTTGAATTTATCAAAAGCAAGTTACTTTTTATAAATCACATGTCTTTATAAAACTAAATATGCTGGGCAAAACTCAATGTTATTTGCTTAAATCCTATTTATTTCTTGAAAAATTTTGAGGAGGCTCTAAAGCTAGTTTTAAAGAGTGACACTGCACTCTTCTGATTCTCCTTTGTCTACACATCAAATGCATATACATAATAGAGGGGAAACAGAAGGATATAGAATAAAACAAAGAAGAGATAACAGTCAAATGTAACACGTAGATTTTATTTGTATGGTGATAAGAGAAATATAAATGGTTGTAAAATACACCTTGAAGGTAATCAGGAAGAAATTAATGTAGCCTGGGTATTGGATGGTGTTAAGGAATTACTGTTAATTTTGTTATGTATAATAATGGCATGATAGTTAATATGGAAAAAATAAGCCCTATACATTAGATATGCATATTGAAGTGCTTAGGGAGGGAAGAGACATTATGTCTTAAAATTTGCTTTAAAATATACCTGCAAAAAGCAAAGGAAGAAATAGATGCAAAAAAATGTCATAATGTACACTGAACATCCAAATTAAACAAGAGAGTAAACTCCCAATGTTAAAGAAAAAGATAAACTGATGAACAAAAATATTCCCAGAGACAGAGAAGCATTAACATACCGTTGAATTTCAGAGAGAAGGCAGGAGACTGGGGGGAAGAGATCAACCAAAGGACTTTCATGTGTGCCTACAAGCATAACTAATGGACACAGATACTATGGGGGTGAGGGCATGTGCTAGGAAGTGGGGTGGCTGGGGAGAGGTCAATGGGGGGAAAAGGAGACAGATGTAATACTATATGTAATACTTTAAACCATAAATATTTTTTTTAAAAATTTCATTTACAATTGTGAGTACATGAAATACAGAGTTTATTCTTGTATTATTATTTATTAACTAGAGGCCCAGTGCAGGGATTCATGCACTGGTGGGGTCCCTCGGCATGGCCTGTGGGGATCGAGCTTCCACTGGCATCTGACATCACCCGAGGGATGTAAAAGTGCATGAAGCAGAAGTTGGCTGGGGAGGAACCGCTCCCACTCATCCTGGCTCCCGCTCATTCCAGGCAGCTGAGCATCTGCCCCTGGTGTTTCACTGACACCCCTCACATCTCCTGGTCTGCCACACCCAGCTATGGAGAAGTGGGTCCCTAGGGAAGAGCTCCCATAGCCTCACTAAGGGTACTGACTGAGGTTTGGAGGAGTGGCGTGAATGCCCAAGGGGCACTCAGGGCAGACCCAGGAGTCGTGGTAGCTGCGTGGCAAGGTTGCCCACTTCAAGTGCCATCTTGTAAGTCCTTGGATGGCTACAGTGTGATAGGAGGAGGCAGGAGCTAGGGACAAAGTTTGTGGTCTCTTTTTGCCCTCCCTCCATTCCTCAGCCCAGAGCAATGCCTGGGGGGCAACAAAATTTGGGCTGATGGCCCAGCCTCCCAATACAAATTGCAGCTCAGACCTGCCTCCTTGTGATCTTTCATAGACCCAATTGCGTGTTTCTCTTTTTGTCTGTCCAAGTTCAGTGCATGTCATAGCGACCGGTCAACTGGTTGTTTTGTTGTTCTGTTGCTTAGGCTTTTATATATATATATATATAGACTAGAGGCTGATGCATGAAATTTGTGCATGGAGGGGGCTGGTTCCTCAGTCCAGCCTGCACCTTCTCACAATCCAGGACTCCTGTGGGCAGTCCAACATTCTTCTTGCAATCTGGGACTGCTGGCTTTTAACCACTGGCTTGCCTGCCTGCCTGATCTCCCCTAACCACTCTGCCTGCCTGCCCCAACTACTCATCTGCCTGCCTCATCATCCCTAACCACTCTGCCTGCCTGCCTGATCACCCGTAACTGCCTCTACCTGCCTGCCTGATAGCCCCTAATTGCCTCTGCCTGTCTGCCTGACGTGTTTCTCTCACATTGATGTTTCTCTCTGTCTTTTCTTCTCTCTTCTACTAGACTAGAGGCCCGGTGCACAAAATGTGTGCACAGGGGGTGGGCGGAGATTCTTCAGCTCAGCCTGCACCCTCTCACAAAAATCAATGGAAAAATATTTCCAGGTGAGGATTAATAACAAAAATAACAACAAAATAATAATAAAAAACAATGGGGATCCTCTCTGTATGTACTGATATGGGAAGATCTCTGGGATATATAAATAAGTGAGAGTTAGAAAAAGAAGAATATAGTGTAATACCTTTTGAATAAAGGATGGAAGTGATAATGGCATATATCATAATTTTCTTTATTTTCATATAAAAACACTGGAAATATCCACAAAAATTAATAAAAGCACTAGTTGCAGGATATAGGGGAGAGAGGTACAGAGAAAGGGTTTTAAATGGAACTTCTGATTATAAACCTTGGTTATTGCTTTAATTTTGAATCACTTGAATATATTATGTTATCTAAAACAATATAAATAAGAAGCATTTTAAAAGAAAAAAAGGTAATTGCTCCACTAGTCTTGCACATTTCATCCAAGCAGATTTAGGTTTTTTAAATATTTTTTTAATTGTTCTCCCACACTACTTTACATGCAGTTTTCTATAATACTCCTTAGTCACTTCCATAATTTTTCTTTCTTGACAGTCATTCCTACAAATCTATGAATTTCCTAAGTGTAGGAGTATTGTGTTAATGCATTTTTGTCTCTTTCATAAAGTGCACCGTGCCTCACATGTGCTATTTGCCCATTAAATCTTTTCAGGTCCACCTTGTCTTAATTAATATTTTCCTGTAGCATCTTACTTTTGTCCTCTTTGTTGCATTTGTTACTATCTCACATTAGAACTATTTGCTTAGTTTTGTTTGTTTTTATCAGATGGTGAACCCCTAGTGATATATTAGGTATTCAATTAAAATAATGAACTGAGAGGCCTTGAAAATGTATAAGTAATTGCTATATAATTTATGTTAAATTATGCAAACACTATCAAAATACTTACTCTAACTCTCTTAAATGTAGAATTATCACTCTCTAGTAAAATAATGACATCTCATTAGTGGAAAATAAGAAAGAGACCTTTAAGAAATCTTTGTTCATTACACTGATGCACTTATTTATGAAGACCCCACACATAAGGGTATGAAAACATCTATTAAACTATTTTTAAAATCTCCTTTTGGCTTAGTTCCTATAATTTTAATAATTAATTTTGAAAGTTATTAATGATATTTAGACAGATTGCTATAGACTAGTGGGGTAGAGCAATATTAATAAATGAGACTTGAAGTTCCAAGACTGATGGAAATATTTTCCTAGAGCAGGCAGATTCTTTAAATGCATGAAAGTTCCTAGCATAAATTTATTATTCATTCATTCATTCAGCAGATATTTTTTGAGCAACTGCAATGCTAGGCATTCTGAAGTATTAAGATATAAGTGAAATATGGACTTTATCCTCAAGGAGGCAGTATAGCATAATGGTTAAGAATATAATTAAATAAACCTACTTTTGAAATATCACTTCTCTACATGACCATGAGCAAATTACTTAAACATTGTGCCTTAATTTTGTCTTCTGACAAATAAGGTGATGAAAGCTATTTCACAGGCTTGTTATGAAGATTTGGATAAAATAATGTGCGTATAGATTGTACACATGCTTGGCATACAATAACCACTCCAAAAGTATTTATTTAGATTCTTATTGTCTAAAAATAGAATTGTTCTTTTATGCAGTCTGCTTTTTTATAAGAGTAGCATTCATATTCTTTGTTGTAGAAAGTGATCTCATTCTAAATACTTACTTGCTACCTCACATGGTACTTTTATCCTAATTCTCAGGCTCTATGAGGCATGAGAGAACAACTTGTTAGAGTAGTGAGGATATTATTAAATGAAATTGATAATTATTGGTACTCTTAATAAGAAGAATAAAAGAAAACTGATGATGGGATAACACATGATATTTATTTGAATGATATAAGGGAATTCTAACAAAGATTCTAAATGTTTTTAAAAGTATTTTGAAATGAAAATGGAGACTACTAATGTCAGTATGGGTTCACTACTAATATACTACCCTGTTTCCCCAAAAGTAAGACATCTCCCCAAAATAAGACCTACTTACAGTTTTGTCTCTTGCTGTAATATAAGGCATCCCCCAAAATAAGACCTCCCTGATAATATTTTTATTCTTGAAACTGAAAAACCCTGGAGTTATAAGGAAGTGGGTCGATTGAATGCAGTCGCTTGTTATGCGAGGGAGCCAGCAGTCTGCTAGTCTGGGATGCAGCCAGCACTCACCAGCTAAAGACATGAAGAAATTTCTTCACAAAAAAAAATAGATCAAATAATGATTCCCGCAGGAATGATGGCCTATCTCCAGACTCTTGATATTGCAATAAACAAGCCATTCAAGGACAATTTGTGCATGGAAATTAATGACTACATTGAAAATAGAATTGAGAGAAATCAACGTGGAAACTTTGTGAAACCTAAACTGCAAGAGGTTGTGACTTGGGTGAAGAATTCATGGGAGAAAATCACTGACAGTTGCATTGCAAATGCACTACAAGCAGGCTACCTTGACAAGAAGTACTCATTTAAGGACAGTGCTATTGCTAAACATGAGAGATTTGGTCCACTGTTTCTGAAAGAAATGGAGTCACAAGAAATTCACCAGGAAATTGAGGGTTTGGATTGTTATGATGATGTTCCAGAAGATGATGACATGATTGTCATTGAATAAATCTTACTTTGTGTTCATATCAGTAAATATCAGTATCAGAAAATGTACCATAGATTGTTGTACATGGAAATAATGGTAGTAACAAGAAATTCTTGATACCGTAGGATTCACAGTTTGTCTGGTTATGCTTTTTTTGTGATGACAACTACTACCATACCTTATACAGGTAATAAATTTCTTTTTGTTGTTGTTGTTGTTCAAAAATAAATGTGTACCGTATTCTTCTTCATGGAAAAATAAGACACCCCCTGAAAATAAGACCTAGCACATCTTTGGGAGCAAAAATTAATATAAGACACTGTCTTATTTTTGGGGAAACAGGGTATGATAGACCAGTAGACTAATGTAACCTAAACTGGTGTCCCTCAGAATAATGAATGCTAATAGAATATTGCTGCCAAAATTATATATATTTTTTATGACCAAATAAATCTAAGACCAGGAGATTAAGCAAAGTTAAAAATATGTCTCCACATGTATTCACTTAAAGTCACTGTAGGACTTTTCAGAGTTTTAAATCACTATATTATATTACATATTTCCAATAGGTAAACGTGGTATGTAGTCTTTCCAAATGTGACAAGGTCAGGCAAAAGTATGTTTACAGTTGTTCATATAGAAAATTCAATGACTAATAAAGAATAACACAAGAATAAAGTCTGTTTTTGCACACTTGCAACTGCAAATGTACTTTTGTTCCACCCTATATTGCGGAGGTTGTGTATATTTGCATGTGTGCCCATGCATTACTTATCAACAGTACTACAAACAAAGTAATGTTTTATAAAATACTAGAGGCCTGGTGCATGAAATTCATGCATGGTGGGTGTACCTCAGTCCAGCCTGCACCCTCTCCAATCTGGGACCTCTCAAAGGATGTCTGGCTGCCCATTTACGACTGATCTGTTAGGATCGGGCCTAAACAAACATCGGGACATCCCTCTCACAATCCAGGACTGCTAGCTCCCAACTGCTTGTCTGCCTGCCATCCTGATTGCTCCTAACCATTTCTGCCTGCCAGCCTGATCACCCCTTAACCACTCCCCTGCCAGCCTAATTGATGTCTAACTGCTCTGCTGCCAGCCTGTTTGTCCCTAACTGCCCTCACTTGTAGGTCTGGGTCCCCCGCAACTGCCCTTGCTTGCAGGCCTGGTCCCTCCCAACTGCTATCCCCTGCTGGCCTGATCCCTCCCAAATGCCCTCCCCTGCTGGCCATCTTGTGTCCACATGGAGGCAGCCATCTTTGACCACATGGAGGCAGCCATCTTGTGTGTTGGAGTGATGGTCAATTTGCATATTACTCTTTTATTAGAGAGGATAGTTTTGAAAATTTGGTTCTAGTTTATGTTTATTTTTTATTTTGTTTATTTGAAAGATAATTTTTATTACTTTTATGTACAGAAAACTCAATGTATACTTAGCCCAGTTTTCTGACCAGTTGTTTAGCCTTTGACTTTTCCAACTTGACAATATGAGCCACTGACTGGATCCAGGACATTGCCTCTTCAGTGGCAGCAGATCTCATCATATCTGTTGTTGTAATTGGTCCATATAGCTTCCACCAGCTTATCCAGAGCTCTTTTGTCTTCCAAGTTAGTCTGTGTGAAAGTGACAGTGGTGCAGATCTTCCTGTGGACTAGATGTACCAAGCAGGCCTTCCCCTTGATTATGTAATAGGGAACCCCCATCTTAGAGCACAGGGAAGGTAGGTGGGTGGACAGCTAGCTCAGGTGAATCCACATCACATGCAATCATTACCAGATGGGCTTTCTTGTTCTCCACCAAGGTGGTTACAGTGTTAACCCTTGCTCAAAGAACTGGTGATTTCTTGGTGTGTACATCACTCTTGCCAGCAGCTTTCTTCTCAGCCCAGGCCAACAATCTCTGCTTCTTTTCATGCTCTGTCTCTGATCTGTACTTGTGTGCCAGATTAACCAGTTGAATAGTTGATTGGTGGTCCTAGGACTGGGTGAACTGGTTAATGGAGGGAGGCACTTACAGGTGTTTATATAGAATTGCTACCAGATGTATTAGGGACTTTTGACAAAGCAGGTGAGATACTTTTTGGACTGAATGTCCTGTTCTATACCAACATTCTTGGGCCTTTTCTCAAACAAGATATTTATTACCTTCTGACCTCCTGCTTCTTTATGACAGCAGGGCAACTCTTTCCTCTTAGTCTTCCTTCCTTTCAGATTATTGGGTGGCAGGAGGAGAGCTAGTTTAAGCTTCTTTATAGATTAATAGATTAGTAGAAATAAGAATAAGCAGACATATTATATTTTAAGTAGAAGCCCAGCATGCAAAATTGCATGGCCCTGCCCACCCACATGCCCAAAGCTGCCAACCTGCACTGGACTTTGGTTGTTATGGTGTTAGGGCCACTGGTATGTGTGTGTGTGTGTGTGTGTGTATAATTTATTTTTACAGAGAGGAAGGGAGAGGGATAGAAAGTCAGAAACATCAATGAGAGAGAAACATCAACCAGCTGCCTCCCGCACACCCCCTACTGGGGATGTGCCCACAGCCAAGGCACATGCCCTTGACTGGAATTGAACCCGAGACCCTTCAGTCTGAAGGCCGACACTCTATCCACTGAGCCAAACCGGTTTTGGCTGCGTTTTTATAATATAGGCTTTTATGTCATTTAAAACAATTCATTTTATTAACCTAAGGTGGTAAAATGTTTTCTAAATCAGATACCTTTAAAATTTTGCTTGTATAACATTTAAGAGAATTTTGTATACCCTCATATAAAAGGAAATTGTATGTGAGGGTATACAATTTCTAAGGCAATTGAGCATTCTATATTGGCTCTTCTTTCTCTTTTTGCCAAGAGGGTCCCTCTTCTCACAATCCAAGTGCACAAAGCTGTTGCATGAGCTTTCAGTTCAAGCTAAGGTTGAAGCCTCTGGGTGGCTGGCACCATGGATCTGTCTCTCGCCCAATGGTGTGAGCTGGGCCCTTCCTAGAGAAGAACCATGAGTCCCCCGAGATATGTGATCAGTACAGGGACCCCGCCAGCAGGCAAGGGGATCCAAAGGCAGGTGCTGGGAATGGAGACCATGGGGGCATAGACTACCAAGGAGACAAAATTGAACCTCATATTCCCCTGCTTGGCTCCGGAGGTTGGCTGGCTAGCCAGTGATGGGTAAGATTTCGCAGGGAAGGAACAACCTAAGACAGGCACAATTACCAAGGAGTCATCAGGAGAGAACCTGAAGGTCAACAGAGGTGGGGCACAGACCCTCACACCCCTAAGCTTGCAGGAGCCTGAAATCTCACCCTTCTGAGGGAGGTCTCCTGCCCCCACAGCTGCTTCGGCTCCCATGCACAGCTCAGACTGGGACCCAGGTTACAGACAGAGACTTGACTAGCAACAGCTGCCATATATCTAAATCCAGTCTAGCACAAGGAATGCTCAGGGCCTACTCAAGAATGCAAATAATCCTTTCCACTAATATTTACAGGGTAAACTAAGATTATTGTTTGAGTATTAAATTTGACAGTAAAATAGTAATCATGTTTTCATATTAATTTAAATTGGCCAATTGAAATAAGTAAATACTCAAGAAAATTTGAGTGTACTGGACAAAAAGCTGTTCCTAAAATATTAACTAAAATTTCTATTAGTAGTTCATCTCATTATAAAATTGCTTAACATGCAAAGAACCTAAAGCATTCATGTTTGTGCAAAAATTAAAGTGTAAAGTTACCAAGACTGCAATATAAAATTTCAAAAGCCCCCATTAATCAAAAAAGGAGGGATAGTGGGATGATATCATGTAAGGAAAAATATCCTGTAAGTAAATTACAACTAAAAAATTCTTACTTCACAAAATTAATTTCCATTTGTAACGCTAATGGCAGGACACCTATAAAAAACACACATGGTGTCAAAATAAGCCAAAGAAAAATCATTTGGGCAAAAATCATTAGGGCAAAAATTAGATCTGAAGTCTAATTTATAGAAAAGATCCCTTTATTAAGTTTTGGTTTCAATATGTTTGTATATTTTCAGAAAACAACTCCAAACCATATGGATTCCTGCAACAAAGAGGAACTGACAGGTCTGTTCCAACCACAAAGACAGTCCAGAGATGGAAGACGCTGAGGACACCTTGCCATGCTAGCAGTCAGCTGATGTGCACCGCTGCAGGTGGCCCAGGACCAAACCAGGGAGGGTGGACCCTGCATTGCCACTATTTGTCCACCATCCAGATACCATTGCTGACATGTACACATAAGGAACTATTTGGCATTGAAACTGGGACTCAAACATTTTTTGTTCTTATATGTTTATTTCTAGTATGCAGATGCAAGATGTTTTAAAGAAAATAAAGGGAAGAAAAAAAAACAGATAAAGAGGCAAAGAAGCATTGAACAGACTGTCAAACTACAGTTAGAAGTCAGGGGAGGTGGGGTGCGGGGCCTGTAAGAGATCAACCGAAGCACTTTTATGCATGTATATAAGTATAACCAATGGATACAAGACACTGGGGGGAGGGGCAGGTGAGGGCATCTGCTGAGCGGTAGGGGAGGTTGGAGGGAGGTCAATGGGGGGGGGGAAGGAAACATTTGTACTTCTATTTGTAATACTTTAAACAAAATAAAATTTTAAAACATTTTGGATCTCAGCAGCACATAATTGACTTCATCATAAACATTTTCTATGCCCTATTTTTTTCCCATTGGTCTCATACATGGACTACTTTGAGGAATTTATTTAGTAAATCATCCTATATAATAAAATCCTAATATGCTAAGTGTCTGGTCATCCAGTTGGCTGTCCAACCAATCAAAGCATAATATGCTAATGATATGCTAAATTTGCTCAAATGCTCACTATAATGTGCACTGACCACCAGAGAGCAAACACTTCAACCAATAGGTTAGCTTGCTGCTGGGGTCTGGCCAATTGGGACTGAGCCAGACAGGTTGTACATACCCTGGAATTCTCCTGTAGTCCCTCTTTGGCAGGTCAACCTCCTGCATCCCTCCATGGCCCTGATTGTGCACCAGAGGGATCCCTCAGCCTGGCCTGTGCCCTCTTGCAATCCGGGACCCCTTGGGGGATGTTGGAGGCCCAGTTTCAGCCTAATGGCAAATGACTGGTTGCTATGATGTGTACTGACCACCAGGGTCAGATACTCAACACAGGAGTTGCCCCCTGGTAATCAGTGTGCTCCTACAGGGGGAGCATAGCTCAGCCAGAAGCTGGGCTCATAGCTGGTGAGTTCAGTGGTGGTGGTGGTAGCCTCTCCCATCTCCACAGCAGTGTGGAGGCCACAGACCAGGCTGAGGGACCTCCCTTGAGGGTATGAATTTTATGCACTGGGACTCTAGTTTTATATAATGTGATCAGTGGCCTGGTGCACAAAATTTGTGCACATTAAAAGGGGATTAATTAGAGGAAATAATTTAATATTGATATTTGCCATTTCTCTACAATAGAGGTGTCAGAGATAAAAGAAAATTAGTAAAATGTATATGAAAATCTTCCTTCTGTCAGAGTATGGGGCACACCATGGGACCCAGAGTCAAGTGTCCGCCCACCCACATGTACCTCAAAATCGCATGAGACCCAGGCCTGGCCAGCCCCCACCCCCATTGGGCTAGATCCAGACCTGGCCAGTCCCACCCTTGTCAAGCCCCACTGGGCATGGAATATAGCCTCAGGTCCCCTGGTCTGGCACTGGGAGTGGGCCACAGCCTCAAGTCCCCTGTCAAGGCCCACCAGCAGGAGGGTGCAGTCTCAGGTCCCCATCAAGCCCTGCTGGGCAGGGGGCATGGCCTGAGTTCCCCAGATCCAGCACTGGGGGTGCACCTTGAGGTCCCCTGTCAAGCCCCACTGGGTGGGGAGCATGGCTTGAGGTCCCCTGTCAAGCCCCACCTGGCAGGGGGGGGGCACAGCATCAGGTCCCCTGGCCCAGTGTTGGGCCAGGGGGCGAGGCCTGAGGTCCGCCATCAAGCCCCACCAGGCGGGGATGTGTGGTCTGAGGTTCCCTGGCCTGGTGCTGGGGTGAGGGGTGCTCCCTGAAGTCCCCTATCAAGCCCCACCTGGTGGGGGGCACTGCCTGAGGTCCTCTAGCCTGGTCCTGGGGCTGGGGGAGTAGCCTGAGGTTCACTAGCACAGTACTAGGAAGAGAAGTGCACCTTGAGGTCCTCTGTCAAGCCCTGCCAAGCGGGGGTGGGGGGAACGTGGACTGAGATCCCCTGGCCTGGCGCCAGGGTCGGGGGCATGTCCTGAGGTTCCCTGTCAAGCCCTACAGGGGTGGGGGAGGGCATAGCCTCAGATCCCTGCTGATTGCTTGTTAAGGCTCCTTATGGGAATTTGGCTTCAGTTGTGGATGCAGCCATATTTGTGATGGAGTGATGGTGGTTAATTAGCATATTCCCTCTTTATTAGATAGGATAAGCATGCACAAACCCAACAAACAAAAATAAAAGGTAGATCTTAAAATTAACTTGATACATTTAACCATATACTTTTCTCCCACCATTCCATTATCCAGATTCAGCTACTCTTAAACCTGTGTTCACTGTTTTCTGGATTTCTATTTTATTTAGCTTTATTGAATTTAAATGCATTCATACACATATTAAAAGATGTTTGACATCAATACTCATCAAATAAATGCAAATAAAAACAACAATGATATATCATTTCACACATGTCATAATGGTTATCATCAATAAATCCATAAATCATAAATGCTGGTAAGGAACCCTCATGAACTGTTGGTGGGAATGCAGATTGTTGCAGCCAATGTGGAAAGCAGTATGGAGTTAATCTCAAATAATTAAAAATGGAACTGTTTATGACCTAACTATTTCATTTCTGGGAATATGTCCCAAGAAACCTGAAAGTCCATTTTGAAAGAATATATTTACCCTTATATTCATTGCAGCATAATTTATTATAGTCAAGATTTGGAAGCAGCCTATGTGCCTAGAAGTAGATGAGTGGATAAAAAAAACAGTGGTACATTTACTAAATTAATTACTATTCAGTCAGAAAAAAAGGAAATATTATCTTTTGCAACAGCATGGATGGACCTGGAGAGAATTATTCTAAGAAAAATAAGGCAGTTGGAAAAAGAGAAATATTATGTAATTTCACTCATATTTGGAATCTAATGAACAAAAGAAATTAACAAACAAAATAGATAGAGAAAAGACTGACTGCTATCAGAGGGGAGGAGTTTGGGAAGGAAGGGAAAAGGGGAGAGGGGATTAACCAAAAAAAAAAACAAAAACAAACCTTTATGAGAGAAACAACATTATGGTACTTACTATAAGGAAAGGAGGGTGAGGGGATGTAGAAGAGAGCAAAGGGGGATAAATAGTGGCATAAAGAGACTCTACTTTGGGTGGTGCACACACAATGCAGTATGCAGAGGATGTATTATACAGTTATACACTGGAGACATGTATGGTTTTATTAATCAATGTCACCCCAATAAATTCAATTAACAAAAGAAAAGAATGTATGGATGGACATGTACAGATGAAAAAAGATAGCAGAAACAAACACTCATGCATGTATGATCACTTGATCTTTGACAATAATGCATTATAAAGCACTGGAAAAAGATTGTTCCCCTTTCCCCCCATAGTTTCTACTACTAGAATACTTGAATGTCTACTTAAAAAATGTAAATGTGATCCATATCTAAAACCTTGCATACAATTAAATTCCTGGTGTATTGTAGCTTTAAAAGTAAAAAACATCACAGAGATTTCCTAAAATCTCTTAAGCAGTATCTGGTCTCAATGTGCCCCATATCTCTCTCTAAGTGAATCCAGCTCTGGCACTGACAGCAGCTGGCTTTGGTTCGAAGCTTGGATTCACCTGGGTACTTCCAAGTCCAGCCATCTGCAAATAGCTTTCTAACTCATTCCAGGTCGTCCCAGGCAGAACAGAGGTGGAAGCTGACTTTTGCCTGCACCTCTTGGGAGACCCCAGAGCCAGTGAACAGCTTAATACCATATTGAAGCATCACTACTCAACCACCTCTACAAGTGACACACAAGGGCCAGACTCAGCAGATACCAGAGACCCTCTGAAGTAAGTTTTTCTCTGTGGGGTGGGTCCCTATTCAGTTGATCCTCCATGGTCGTTGAAGGTTGGTGGTCACAGTGATTCCTTGTAGGTAGTCAGCCTGGGGGTAAATCCCTTCATTGATGTGTCAATGGCAATCAAAGTTAAACTATAAAAGGAAGGTATATAGGGAGCACACCTTAAGTAATTGGTGAGGTCATACCACTGGGACCTACAGAACACTTACTATACAAGGCCTCTCTACCAAGTTTAAGAGACAAAGCAGCTCTACCTAATACATGGAAACAAATAGAGGGAGAGTGCCAAAATGAGGAGACAAGGAAATATGTCACAAATGAAAGAACAGAGCAAAACTTCAGAAAAAGAAATAAACAAAATGGAAACAGCAATCTACTAGATGTAGAGTTCAAAACATTGGTTATAAGGATGCTCAATGAACTTAGTGAGAACTTCAGCAACATAAAAATGAAGGATATACTAACTGAAATGAAGACTAATTTACAGAGAATGAACAATAGATAAAGCTGAAAATCAAAACAATGATTTGGAATATAAGAAGGAAAAATCACCAAATTAGAACCACAAAGGAAAAAATGAGTATAGTGTAGAGTCTCTGGAACAACTTTAAATGTACCAACATTTGCATCATGGGGTTGTGGAAGGAGAAGAGAGAGAGAAATAAATTGAAAACCAATTTGAAAAATGATTACAGAAAGTTTTCTTAATGTGGCAAAGGAAATAAACATACAAGTCCAGGAAGCACAGAGATTCCCAAACAAGAATAACCCAAAGAGACCCACACCAAGATACATCATACTCTAAAATGCCAAAGTTTGAAGATAGAGAGGGAATCTTAAAAGCACCAAGAGAAAAGCAGTTAGTTATCTACCAGGAAACTCCCATTACACTGCCAGCTGATTGCTCAACAGAAACATCACAGGACAGATAGAAATAATCAAAGTGATAAAAAACAAAGATGTACAACTCAGATTACTTTAACCAGTAATGCTATAATTTGGAATCAAAGGACAGATAGCTCCCCAGACAAGAAAAAGCTAAAGCATTTCATCATGGAAATTGGGTCCTGCTTTGGCACCATTTGAAATGTTATATGAAATGTTAAAGAATATTCTTTAAGATGAAAAATAAAAGGATAAATATATAAACAATAAAATGGCAACAAATAAGGGCTTAATCTCTAAAATTTGCAGTGATCTCATTTCTATTAACAATCCTATATAATAAAAAAGAGTAATATGAAAATTGACCATACAGTTCATCTCACTGTAAAATGGCCTAACATCCAAAGAACCTAAAGCAGTCATATTTGTGTCCAAAAATTAAAATTTAAAATTACCAAGACTGCAATATAAAATTTGGAAAAGCCCCCATTAATAAAAAAGGGGGGATAGTGGGGTAATATCATGTAAGGAAAAATACCCTGTAAGTAAAATATATCTAGAAAATTTTTACTCCAGAAAAGTAACTTCCATTTGTAAAGCCAACAGCAGGACACCCATGAAAAAACACACATGGTGTCAAAATAAGCCAAAGGAAAATCATTTAGGCAAAAATAAAAAGAATCCCAAGTCTAATTTGCAGAGAGGATCCCTTTGTTAACTTTGGTCGAGAATGTGTTTATGTGTTTTCAGAGAACAACTCCAAGACCATGTGGGTTCCTGCGACAGTGAGGAACTGACGGGTCTGTCACGAGGAGGGTCCAGAGATGGGGGACACTGACGACACCTTGCCATGCTAGCTGTCTGCAGCTATGTGTAGCTGCAGGCGGCCCAGGACCAAATCAGAGAGGATGGAACTTGCATTTCCACCATGTCGTCCACCATCTGGATACCATTGTTGACATGTACACATAAAGAACTATTTGACATTGAAACTGGGACTCAGAAGAGTTGGACATTGAAACTGAGACTCAAACATTTTTTGTTCTTATTCATTTATTTCTAGTATGCAGAGGCAAGATATTTTTGAAGAAAAGAAACAGGGGAGAGTGATTGATATAGAGGCAGGGAGCCATTGAACAGGCTGTCAAGCTACAGGGGGAAGCCTGGGGAGGGTGGGGGCGGATGCTGGGGGAGATCAACCGAAGGACTTGTATGCATGCATATGAGCATAACCAATGAATGAAAGACAATAGGGCGGGGAGAGGGACAGGTGAGGGACATGTGATGTGGGGTAGGCTTGGGGGAGGATAAGGGGTGGAAGGAAAACATAGGCACTACTATTAAATCTAAGTTATACTGCAAAAAAAGAAAATTAATTAAAAAAAGAGTAATATGAAAATTGACCATACCTCCGCTACACTCACAAGCCACACCCACCAGCCACGCCCACCAGCCACGCCCACCAGCCAATCAGGAGTGATATGAAAATTAACCCCCAATCAAGGAGCTGCCGGCCACAGAGAGCAGGAGAGAGGCTTGGGTTTCTCTGGCAATGGAGGAAGCCAAGCTTTCTGCCTGCCCTTACTGGCCTAGGCCTCCACTCAATGCTACAAAGTTTCAATTATAGAAGATACATAAATCCCAACAGAAATGGCAGCAGCCACAAAGCTGGACAGAGGAGGAGGCTAGAGTTGCCTCTGGTGATGGAGGAAGCCAATGTTCTGCAGCTCTGGCCGGCCTAGGCCTCCACTCTAGGCTATAAAGTTTCAATTATAGAAGGTAAGTATCCCAAGAGAAATGGCTGCAGACACAGAGCTAGCAAGAGGCTTGGATCTGCTCCAGGCTACAAAGTTTCAATTGTAGAAATAAATAAATTCCAGATCCCAGGGCCACCACTTGGATTGCTCGACGTCATGGTAGGCCTGCAAACCATCACAGGCCCCTTGCCCAGGTCACTCCACACCCCAAAGGAACCCCAACCTTGATCCAAGACACCCTTCAGGGCAAACAAGCTTGCTCCCACCCATGCACCAGGCCTCTATCCTATCTAATAAAAGAGTAATATGCAGATTGACCATCACTCCAACACACAAGAGGGTTGCCCCCATGTGGTCAAAGATCCTGCCCAAAAGTAGACACAAGATTTCCACCAAATTATGGCCAGGAGGGGAGGGCAGTTGGGAGTGACCAGGTCTGCAAGGGAGACAGTTGGGGGCAATCAAGCCTACAGGAGAGGGCAGTTAGGGGTGACCAGGCAGGCAGAGGAGGGAAGTTGGGGGTGACCAGGCCTGAAGGGGAGGTCAGTTAGGGGCAAACAGTCTGGCAGGGGAGCAATTAGGCATCCATCAGGCTGGCATAGTAATGGTTAGGGGGTGATCAGGCTGGCAGGCAGAAGTGGTTAGGGGCAATCAGGAAGGCAGGCAAGTGAGCAGTTGGGAGCCAGCAGTCCTGGATTGTGAGAGGGATGTCTGACTGCCCATTTAGGCTAGATCCCACTGGAATTGGGCCTAAACGGGCAGTCAGATGTCCCTCGAGGGGTCCCAGATTGGAGAGGGTTCAGGCTGGGCAGAGAGACACCACCTGCCCTCCTTGTGCAAGCATTTCGTGCACCAGGCCTCTACTCCTATATAATAAAAGGCTAATATGCAAATTGTCCTCTTGGGAGTTTAACTGCTTGCTATGACATGCGCTGACCACCTGGGGATGGCCTGGAATGAAGGAAGGCCCTGGCCAGCATCCACCAGTTGGGGGAAGAAAGGCCCCAATCGGCCCTATTGCTCAAGAGGCCTTGGGACCCTAACTGTGCATGAATTTCATGCACTAGGCCTCTATTTGAGTTTGTAAAACAAGATAAACAAACAAGCAGAACAGAAACAGAGGTTTCCTCTATGTGAGGGTGCCAGAGAACATTTTGAGAGTTGCTAGTTGGGAGGGGCTTTTGGGCGATGGCTGAAAAAGGTGAAGGTATTAAGAAATACAAATTGGTAGTTATAGGATAGTCATGGGGATTTAAAGTACAGCATTGGGGCAGAGTGTGTGGTGGAGGAGTGTGGGGGTTGGCAATGCAGCTTGTACACTAGCGGCTCTGTGAGGTGTTTGGACACTGGCAAATCATGCCTGGGATGAAGAGTGGGTGCTGCCCTCCACGTCTCACGTGCAGCTGGGTTGGGTGGAGAGTGTGGGGCGGTAGTCGGGGTTGTGGGAGAAGGAGGAGGAGATGGTGAAGGCGGCGAATCCCTATAAATGGCTCCGAAGCAGGACCCAAATTCCAGGAGTGTGAGCAAGTGCTGTGCTTTCATGGGACTCTGCTCTATTAAGCAAAGTGTGTAAAGGTTGCCATAAAGGACAAACAAGTGAAATATTTTATACATTATAGTGGTTGGAATAAAAATTGGGATGAATGGGTCCCGGAGAGCAGAGTGCTCAAATACATGGACACTAATCTGCAGAGACAGCTCCAACTTCAAAAAGCCAATTGGGAAGAGTATGCAGAGGTGAAGATGAGAGCAGCAGATCCAGGTAAGAAGACATCAGGACTGTAGCAGAAGAGCATGGAAGAGAAAACAAACAAACAAACAAAACAAAACAAAACAAGAAACAGAAAACACATAGGAATGGAAACGGTGGCAGCAACAGATAGACCCCTCAGCCTCCTCGCAAGAAGACAGCGTGAGTGGATCAAACTGTGGAAAAGGAGGAAACATTCATGAAAGAGTTGAAGTCTAAGTAGAGATTCCTGAAGAACTAAAACCATGGCTTGTTGATGACTGGGACTTAATTACCCGCCAGAAACAGCTCTTTTATCTTCCTGCCAATAAGGATGTGGATTCTATCCTGGAGGATTATGTAAATTACAAGAAATCTTGTGGGGACACAGGTAATAAGGAGTATGCAGTGAATGAAGTGGTGGCTGGGATCAAGGAGTACTTCAGTGTCATGTTGTGCACTCAGCTGCTCTACAAGTTTGAGAGGCTGCAGTATGCCAAAATCCTTGCAGACCACCCTGACGTGCCCATGCCCCAGGTATAGGGAGCACTGCATCTACTGAGACTATTTGTATGCATCAGCGCCATGCTGGCCTAAATGTCTCTGGACGAGAAGGGCCTGGCCTTGTTACTGAATTATCTGCACGATTTCCTCAAGTACCTGGTAAAGAACTCCGAGACTTTGTTCAGCACCAACTACTATGACGTGGCTCCTCCTGAGTACCACCGGAAAGCCCTGTGAGGCTCACGATGGGATCTTGGCAACGCCTTCTGTTCTTAGTCCTCTTGTACAAATGCTGTACTTTGGAAATGTTAGTGTATAACAGAATCGATGTTTGTTTTCTGTTGGATTTTAAACAGAGAAAATAGAAGGGCTTCCAGCTCCTTTTTTCTTTTCCTATTTTCTTTTCCATTTTGAAGTTGGTACCAGTGTATCGACGGACAACAGAGAGAAATACTCTAGAGTCTTCTATTCTAGTTGACAAATCTGCTTTTAATGCTGGTGGTTCTGAAGCATCCATCTTACATAAAAACTGTCGTTTGAAATTTTAACCCTGCTATTTTGGCTTCTGTGAATGCTTGCTTGCTTAAATAATAAGGAAAATAAGACTACTCCCATTCCGGAGAGGCTGTGGACTATGCCCCAGACAGAGTTGTCAGTGCTGACGCCAGGCCAGGCCTTGAGATATGGTCTCATGGCCCCTTCCCAGCACATAGGCTTTCTTTTCCAGAAGGCCCAGAAGTCTCATTCCAAATTTGGGAGAAAAATTATAAATAGAAAAGGTTCCTCCATGTGAGCGGGCCATAATTTGAAAGGCACATTTTCCTCTGGCCCTGCCCTTAATGAAATGTAACTCCCTTTCTCTAAGCATGGCTTGTTGTTTTTTCCCGGTCTTCTGTAACAGTTCTCCTCCTTTGACACTATGCTCTTTTATAATATGTGTTGATGCTCTATGACAAAATGCTGACTCCTAGTGTCAAAGGTTCACTCTGTGTATATAACCGACCCCATCCATCCCTTTGTACTCCTTTTGTCTTTACTGGTGCTGACAGTAGAGAGCTTCTTGCAAGTCCACATGATTCCCTGGGCCTGTATCTTTTCTCAAATTGCTGAGGATGGTGGCTTGTTTATGGTGTTTGTATTTGTGTCTCATGCACATTTTCACACGGTAGACACAACGCATTGTGTAGCTGCAGTTTTCTGGAAAAGCCAATCTTTTAGGAATTGTTTTTCAGATCTTCAATAAATTTTTTCTTTAAATTTCAAAAAATAAAAAATAAAGTACAGCATTAGGAATACAGTCAATAATCTATATATACATATACTGTATATAAGCCTAAGTGACCGAACAACCAAACGACTGAACAACCAGTCACTATGATGCTCAGAGACCACTAAGGGGCAGACGCTTAACACAGAAACTTCCCTCTGGTGGTCAGAGAGCTCCTACAGCAGGGAAGACTGCTCAGCTGACAAACAGGCGCCAGAAGCCTGGTTCACAGCTGGCGAGCCTGGCTGTGTCAGTGCGAGGCTCTCTGGCCTCCATGGCAGCGCTACCAAGTGGCGGTGGTGGCAGGCGCAGTGGGTCCAGAATGAGCAGGAGCAGCAAGGCACCCTGACTGGGCTTCGGCTCCTCCCCGGTACACTACTACATCCTTTGAAACTAGACCACCAACTTTTAAGTCAAAATGGATAAAGGACTTAAACATAAGATAGGAAAACATAAAACGACTCCAAAGGCAGCAAAATAGTGGACATTTGTCAAAGTAATATCTTTACCTATACAACTCCTAGGGCAATGGAAACTAAGGAGAAAATAAACAAATGGAACTACATCAAAATAAAAAGCTTTTTCACAGCAAAAGAAACCATCAACAAAACAAGACAGCCCACTGCATGGGAGAACATATTTGTCAATGTTATCTCCTATAAGGGCTTAATCTCCAAAATAAACAGTGATCTCATGCAAATTAGCAAAAGGAAGATAAACAATCCAATCAAAAAATAGGCAAAGGACCTAAATAGACACTTTTTGAAAGAGGACATGCAGAAGGCCAAGAGACATATGAAAACATGCTCAAAGTCACTAATCATCCGAGAGATGCAAATCAAAACAGCAATGAGGTACCATTTCACACCTATTAGAATAGCTATCACCAACAAATCAACAAATGATAAGAGTGGGAGATGATGCAGAAAAAGGAACCCTCTTGCATTGCTGATGAGAATGCAGACTGGTGTAGCCACTGTGGAGAACAGTATAGAGTTTCCTCAAAAAAATAAAAAATGGAGCTCCCATTAGACCCAGTAATCTCACTTCTAGGACTATATCCTGAGAGATCAACCAAACGACTTGTATGCATGAATATAAGCCTAACCAATGAACATGAATACCAGGGGAGTGAGGGCATGAGTGGGAGAAGGATTGAGGGGGGTTAATGGAGGAATAAGGACACATACCTTAATCAATAAAGAAATAAAAAAGAAACCAGAAACACCAACCAGAAAGGATATATTCACCCCTGTGTTTATAGAAGCACAATTTAAAATAGCTAAGATTTGGAAACAGCCTAAGTGCCCATAAGCAGATGAGTAGATTAGGAAACTGGTACATCTACACAATGGAATACTATGCTGTTGTGAAAACAAATGAATTCTTACCATTTGCAACAGCTTTGATGGAACTGGAGAACATTATGCTAATTAAAATAAGCCACTTGGAGAAAGATAGATATCACATACTCTCACTCCTTTGTGGAATATAAAGAACATCATAAACTGATGAACATACATAGATACAAAGAAGCATTGAAAAGACTGTAAAACTATAGCAGGAAGGCAGGGGAAGGTTTGGGGGCAGGTAAGTAATCAACCAAACATCTTGCATGCATGCATATAAGCATAACCAATGGACACTGACACTGGGGGGAATGGGTGAGGGCATGTGCCTGGGGTTAGGGGAGAGGTCAATGGGAAAAAAGGAGACACATACACTACTTATTTGTAATACTTTAAACAAAAAACAAATTTAAACAATTCCATAAATCATGATGTGTGTGTGAGAGAAATCTGAAAGTTGCCCTCTCTTTGGAAGAAATACTTGTATCTTAGCCCCCATTACATCTCTTTCTAATTACAACTGAGTTATCTTCACAGATTGACTCACTACTCTTCTGGAATCAATGATATCCAATCTATAATAATCTATAATAATAAAATCATAATATGCTAATTAGACCGGATATTCTTCCGGATGAAGCCTGGGCTGCTAGGGAAGCCCAGGTACCATGTGCCTGAGGAAAGCCGGTGCCAGCAGCCTGGGGAAGGAAGGCCTAATCTTGCATGAATTTCTTGCATTGGGCCTCTAGTGAAATACTAAAAGGCCAGTTGCTCTTATTGCAAGTATCCAAAGATTTTAGAGATAGTTATTGCTCTTACCTGAAATCCTATTGTTCCCTGAGAGCTCTTCTTGTTACTGCTCAGGGACAGTAGATAAAATGACATTCTACCAACATCTCTGCTAAAATTCTGTAAAAGTTTTATATTTATTTTATTCAGTGGATCTTTTTGTTGTTTACTGATATTGTGAAGCTTTTAAAAATTTTTGTTGAAAGTATTACATAATGTCCTCTTTTTTCTTCAATTGACCTCTTACAGACCATCCTTATCCCTATCCCTCATCCTAGGCCTCCACCAACCTTCTGTTTTTGTCCATGGCTAATATATACATGCATAGAAGTTCTTTAGTTAATCTCTGCTCCTCCACACTTCTCAACTTTCCTCTGAGATTTCACAGTCTGTTACATGATTCTATGACTCTGGATCAATTTTGTTCAATAATTTATTTTATTCATTAGATTCCACATATGAGTGAGATAATATGATACTTGTATTTCTCTGGCTTATTTAACTTAAAATAATACTCTCTAGATCTCTTCATGCTATCTCAAAGTATAAGATATCCTTCTTTTTTATTGCTGCATAGTATTCTGTGGTGTAAATGTACCACAGCTTTGTTATCCACTCATCTACTGATGGGCACTTGAGCTGTTTCCAGATCTGAACTATTATAAATTGTGATGCTGTGAACATAGGTGTGCATACATTCTTTCTGATTGGTGTTCCAGGTTTCTTAGGATATATTCCTAGAAGTGGAATCACTGGGTCAAATGGGAATTCCATTTTTAATTTTTTAAGGAAACTCCATATTGTTTTCCAGAGTGGCTATACTAGTCTGCATTCCCACCAGCAGTATACGAGGGTCCCCTTTTCTCCATATCCTTGCCAGTACTTGTCATTTGTTGAATATAGTCATACTGACAGGTTTGAGGTGATACCTCATTGTCATTATAATTTGTATCTCTCTGATGATCAGTGACTTTCAGCATTTTTTCATATGTCTCTGGGCCTTCTGTATGCCTACTTTGGAGAAAGATCTCATCAAGTCCTTTGCCCATTTTTAACTGGATTGTCTTCTTTTTGTTAAGTTGGATGAATTACTTATATATTTTGGATATTATCTCTTTATCAGATACATCATTGCCAAATATGTTCTCCAGTCCATTGGGTTCCCTTTTCGCATTGTTGATGCTTTCTTTTGCTGTGCACATTCTTTTTATGTTTATGTATTCCCATTTGTTTGTTTTCCCCTTAGTTTCCTTTGACCCAAGTGGTGTATATGTAAAAATTGCCATGACAGATGTCTGAGATTTTTCTGCCTATATTTTCTTCTAGAATTGTTAGTTTCACAACTTACATAAGTCTTTTATCTATTTTGAGTTTATTCCTGTGTTTGGTGTAAGTTTGTGGTCTTGTTTCATTTTTTGAATGAATCTTCCCAATTTCCCCAACACCATTTATTGAAGTGACTGTCTTGACTCCATTTTATGTTCCATCCTCCTTTGTCAAATATTAATTGAACATAATGGTGTGGGTCAATATTTGGGATCTATTCTGTTCCATTGATCTATGAGTCTATTTTTGTGCCAGTATCAGGGTATTTTTAGTGCAATAGATTTGTAGTATAACAATATCTGGAATTGTGATCCCTACAACTATGTCCTGCTTTCTCAAAATTGCTGTAGCTATTCATGTTTTGTTGTTGTTGTTGTTGTTGTTGTTGTTGTTGTTGTTCCATATAAATTTTGGGGGTATTTATTCTAGATATTTGAAAGTTGCCCTTGGTGATTTAATAGGGATTGCATTGAATCTATAGATTAGTTTGGCTAGTACCGACATTTTAATGATGTTAATTCTACCAATCATTGAACACATATTCTTCCACTTGTTTATATCTTTTTCTATCTTTCAACTGCCTTGGTTTAGTTTATTCCTAGGTATCTTAATTTTTTGGTTGCTATGATAAATGGTATTGTTAGTTTAGTTTCTCTTTCTGAGAATTCATTATCCTATCTAATAAAAGAGTAACATGCAAATGTCACCATACCTTGGCTCCTAATTGGCTATGCTACCAGCCAATTGGAACAGGGGGCAGAGCAGGGTGCAGAGCAGAGTGTGGGGCAGGGCAGGGGCATGGCCAGCACACAGAGGGTGAGGTTGGCAGGGTACTGGCTATAGTGCAGTGAAAGCAATCACCACCCTATAAGGGTGGCCCACAAGGTACTTAAGGGCCAGCCCTCCTTAAGCTTATGGTGCCTGAATCACATGCAAATGAGCGCCCGGGGTCCCTGCATGCCCCCCAGCCCAGTACCCACGATGGGGAGTGAGGGACTGCTGCCAGTCTCTGGGGTGTGCAGAGACCCTGGTGGCCACCACGGGGTGGAGAAAATTCACAGTGCTCTTGGTTCATGCAAGGTATCGTGGGTGCCAGGAATTCTGGGAAATGTAGTTATCTTGATAGACCCACTGTAGGAGTGAGTTTGAAGTACTGAGGTGGGGGTGGTGGTGGAGGGGAGGTAGAAGCAGCAGGATGGGGCAGGCCGGGCCGGGGCGGGGGCTTTAGGCCTTGGGCTGGCGGGGGGCTCGGCGGGTGAGGTGAGGCGCGTGCTGGGTGCAAACCTGCTGGGAGGCTGGCACCCAATAACCCCTGGATCAGAGACACAACCCACAGGGGGTTGGTACCCAGCACCCACAAGCTCTGCTACCCAGGTGCTGGAGCTGCAAAGGCCAAATCGGAGACATAAACCTCCATGGAGGCCAGCACCCAGTGGCCCCCAGATTGGAGATACAACCCGCAGGGAGGCTGGCACCCAGCAGCTGCAAGCCCCGCCATGGGGGCGCTAGGGCTGTGAGGGGCTGGATCTGAGACACAAACCAGCAGGGAGGCCAGCACTCAGCAGCCCCAAGCCCCGACACCGCAGACCTGGAGCTTGGGAGTGGGAGGGGGGTGGATTGCAGATACAAACCCGAAGGCCTAGCAGCCAGCAGTCCCAAAGCCCGATGCATAGGGGCTGGGGCTGCTGGGGGCGTGGCGGGCGGGTCAGCTGAGACACAAACCCACAAGAAACCTGTGGAAAGGGAGATAAACTATTATAACTTTATCTCCCTTTCCTCAAGATGAGAAAACTGTCCCTGGATTATTTAGTGATGTGACCCACACCTTTCTACATACGGAGGGTATGTTATGACCACTCACAGAATGCCGTCTCCAGGGAATAACCTACTGTGGCAAATCATCTGAGAGAGGAAACAAGCTTTTGTTGGGTTTATTCTGAAGGTCAGAGAACATGCCATCCCCCAACATATGCTTTATTGTTATATTGATGATCTTGAGCTGCAGATTCTTGAAAAACTGCAAATGAATGCAGAGGATTTCACTGAAGTCTCCTGATCTGTCTAAAATTGGACCCCCCTAAAGGAGCTTAAATGTCATAGGTCCCCTTGATGGGAGAAGTGTCATCAGGCAGAGAAGACTGACTCCTGTCACAGGACATAACACCCAAACTTTGTTACAAACTATTTCTCTCCACCCACATTCATCTTTCCTAAAAATCATTTACTCTCCTCTAGGAGGCCTACATCTCCCGTTCCCTTTCCCTAGGAAGAAGGTATTTAAATCTGCATTCTAAGCCAGCTTGGGGAGTTACTCATTTTTCCCTGAGATCTCCCACATATACATGAGGTACACATGTTAATGAACTTTTGTTTTTCTCTTGACGATCTGTCTTTCATTACAAGGGCTTCCACTAAGAACTCAGAAAGGTTGAGGAAAACTATTTTTCTTCCTCCATAATTCTATCTCGGGAAATCAAGTCCCCAGCTGAACAATGAGGTTGGCTCAAGTATCAAGCGTTCCCAGCTGATGGGAGGAAAGCTTCTAGGGAGAAATCAATGATATTACATCAAAGTGGGATGGAGGGCACACGCATGGTTGATGGTGGGAGTTTAAAGTGGTTTGACACTTTTGGAGGATTGTTATGGACCACCCACAAGTGACGACCACCAAGGAGCCAGATCAAAAATTTAAGAAGCCTTTATTACAAACTCGAGTCCTGGCCCACGTCTCAACTGACACAGCAGTGAGCAACACGAGCCCTGAGCCTCAGTAGCAAGCACCTTTTATCTTCAACGCAGGGAGATTTGGCAATTTGTGATTGGCCGGTTTCACACAAAGAAAGGTAGCACAAGGTCAGTTACAGTACAGGGAAGTGGGAGATGTCAAATTTCGTTCCCAGGCTGGTGGGCCCTATTGACCCAGTATCTGGCCGTGCTGTGTTCTGGCAGCAGGATGTTCTCAGGCAAGGGATGGTTGAGTAAATGTCACAAATAGCTAAAGGGGGTTTCAGTGGTTGTGTCTGGTCTAAGCATTACGAACCACATCCTTCTCTTCTATCCTCCTCCCCCTCTGAGTCTGGCTATCACAGGATGACTTGGCAAATTTGATAGAAATGTTCAAGGTATATCCAAGAGTCTTCTAGGAATCACATTTGCTGAGATAAAGCACAAGCACTTAAGCCCTGGTCAGAACCCAGGATGCTACTGCGGGGTCCCCTTCCATGATAGGAAAACCTGGGAACAACCTGCATTTTTAGGACAAGACAGCATCTATGCTAATAAAAGGGTAATATGCTAATTAGACTGAGTATCTTCCTGGTGACCTTACAGATGTCCTTCTGGAAGTCCTTCCCAACAAAGGCATGTTGGCAGGGCCAAGGTGGAGGAGGTTAGAGGCAATCAGGCAAGCAGGGGAGAGCAGTTAGGGGGACCAGGCTGTCAGGAGAGAGCAGTTAGGGGGATCAGGCTGGCAGGCAGGTGAGTGGTTAGGAGCCAGAGGCCTGAGGGGTCCCAGATTGGAGAGGGTGCAGGCTGGGCTGAGGGAATCCCCCGCTCCCCTCCCCCATGCACAAATTTCATGCACTGGGCCACTAGTGTAAAATATCAGACTTATCAATTTCTTAATATTGTGCCAGCCTTGCATCCCTGAAATAAATCCCACTTGGTCATGGTATGTGATCTTTTTAATATATTACTGGATCTGATTTGCTAATCTTTTGTGGGGGATTTTTCCATCTATGTTCATCAGGGATGTTGGCCAGTGATTCTCTTTCTTTGTAGTGTCTTTATCTGATTTTAGAATTATGATAATGCTGGCCTCATAAAAAGGAGCTTGGAAGTGTTTCTTCCTCTTGGATTTTTTGGAATAGTTTCAGGAGAATAAGTGTTAGTTCTTAGTTGAATGTTTGTAAAACTCCTCTCTGAAGCCATCTGGACCAGGGCTTTTGTTTGCTGAGAGTTTTTTTATTTCTGCTTCAATTTCATCAGTTGTTATTTGTCAATTCAGGTTTTCTGATTCTTCCTAATTTGGTTTTTGGAAATTGTATTTTTCTAGGAATTTGTCTATTTCATCATTTTCCACCTTGTTGGCATATAGTTGTTCATAGTATTTCTTACAATCTTTTGTATTTCTATGATGTCAGTAGTTACTTCTCTGCTTTAATTTTTTTATTTTAATTATTTTAAGAGAGAGGGGTCCTCTTCCTTTGTTTCTTTTTCTTTTTTTGTATTTCCAGATTGTTTAACAAGTTTCTTTCATTTTTTTCTCTTTCTTTATTGATTAAGGTATTACATATATGTCCTTATCCCCCAATTGCCCCATCACCCTCTCCTTACTCATGCCCTCACACCCCTGGTGTCTGTGTCCATTGGTTATGCTTATAGGCATGCATACAAGTCCTTTGGTTGATCTCTCCTCTTTACTCCCACCCTCTTTTACTTTCCCTCTGAGGTTAGATGGTCTGATCAATGCTTCTCTGTCTCTGGATCTGTTTTTGTTCATCAGTTTATGTTGTTCATTATAATCCACAAATGAGTGACATCATGTAATATTTATCTTTCTCTGACTGACTTATTTCACTTAGCATAATGCTCTCCAGGTCCACCCATGCTGTTGCAAGTGGTAGAAGATCCTTCCTTTTAAAGCAGCATAGTATTCCATTGTGTAAATGTACCACTGTTTTTTAATCTACTCATTTGCTGATATGCATGAAGGCTGCTTCCAAATCTTAGCTATTGTAAATTATGCTACTATGAACATAAGGATGAATGTATCTTTTCTGATAGGTTTTTCTGGTTTCTTGGGATATAGTCCTGGAAGTGGGATCACTGGGTCAAATGGAAGTTCCATTTTTAATTTTTTGAGGAAACTCTATACTGTTCTCCACAGTGGCTGCACCAATCTGCATTCCCATCAGCAGTGTATGAGGGCTCCTTTTTCTCTGCATCCTCACCAGCGTTTGTTGTTTGATGATTTGCTGATGATAGCCATTCTGACAGGTGTGCGATGGTACCTCATTGTTGTTTAGTTTGCATCTCTCAGATGATTAGTGACTTTGAGCATGTTTTCATATGTCTCTTCATCTTCCTTATGTCCTCTTTCGAAAAGTATCTATTTAGGTCCGTTGCCCCTTTTTTTATTGGGCTGTTTATCTTCATTTTGTTAAGTTGTATGAATTCCCTGTAAATGTTGGAGTTTAAACTGTTACAGAAGACTGGAGAAAAATCTAAGCAATGCTTAGAGAAATGGAGTTACACTTTATTATTATTACACTGGTGGGCTCAGAGAAAAATATCTTTCAAATTCTGGGCAAAAACATGGAGGAAACTTTCTTTATTTAAACTATTTCCAGTTCTTTGTCTCCCAAATAAGGTTTTTTTCCCCATTGACACGTTCTTAAAGAGCCCCATGTGCTATGGCCTTGAGACCACAACTAAAGGCCTGGTCTGGCACTAGCACTGATAACTCCGTCTGGGGATAGTTTATGACCTTTCTAGAATTGTTTGAAGGACCAGACAATTAAAGATACTGAAACTAAACTATAGTATAGTAAGAATGTTCATTAGGTTAAGGGCACAGGTTCAGATTGCTAGACCCCCAAAATGTATCATTTTCCCCATCAATACCCATATTGGAGAGATAACATTGGCAAATATATTCTCCCATGCAGTGGGCTTTCTTGTTGTTTTGTTGATGGTTTCTTTTGTTGTGCAGAAGCTTTTTATTTTGATATAGTCCCAGTTGTTTATTTTCTCTTCAGTTTCCATTGCCCTAGGAGCTGAATCAGTGAAGATATTGCTTCAGCATATCTGAGATTTTGCTGCCTGTGGATTCCTCTAATATTTTTAAGGCTTTCTGTCTTTTTTTTTCACAATTTCTTTATTGATTAAGGTATTACATATGTGTCCTTATCCCTCTATTAACCCCCCCAAAACTCCCCCCACTTTGCCCTCACCCCCCTGGTGTTCATGTCCATTGGTTAGGCTTATATTCATGCATCCAAGTCCTTTGGTTGATCTCTCCTCCTTCCCCCCTCCCTCCCATACCTTCCTCCTGAGATCCAGCATTCCGGTCAATGCTTCTCTGCCTCTGGGTTTGTCCCTGTTCATCAGTTTATGTTGTTCATTATATTCCACAAATGAGTGAGATCATGTGGCATTTGTCTTTCTATGATTGGCTTATTTCACTTAGCATAATGCTTTCCAATTCCATCCATGCTGTTGTAAATGGTAAGAACTTCTTTTTTACTGCAGTGTAGTATTACATTTTGTAGATATACAACAGTTTTTTTTAATCCAATCATCTGCTGATGGACACTTAGGCTGTTTCCAAATCTTAGCTATGGTGAATTGTGCTTCAATGAACATAGGGGTGCGTAAATCCTTTCTAATTCATGCTTCTAGTTTCTTGGGATATATTCCTAAAATTGGGATCACTGGGTTAAATGGATGTTCCATTTTTAGTTTTTTGAGGAAACTCCATACTGTTCTTCACAGTGGCTGCACCAGTCTGCATTCCCACCAGCAGTACAAAAGAGTCCCTTTTTCTCCGCATGCTCGCCAACACTTATTGATTTGTTGGCTCATTCGTTGATTTGTTGATGATTGCCATTCTGACAGGAGTGAGATGATACCTCATTGTTGTTCTGATTTGCATCTCTCAGATAATTAGTGACTTTGAGCATGTTTTCATATGTCTCTTAGCCTTCCTTCTTTCCTCCTTCGAAAAGTGTCTATTTAGGTCTGTTTCCCATTTTTTTATTGGATTGTTTATCTTCCTTTTGTTAAGTTGTATGAGTTCCCCATAAATGTTGGAGATTAAACCCTTGTCTGTGGTGACATTAGCAAATATGTTCTCCCAAGCAGTGCGATTTCTTGTTGTTTTTTTTAAGGCTTTCTGTCTTATGTCTAAGTCCTTTATCTCTTTTTAGTTTTTTTTGTGCATGATATAAGTTGGTGTCTAGTTTTATTTTTTGCATATATCTGTCTAATTTTCCCAACACAATTTATTGAAGAGTCTGTCTTGACTCGATTGTATACTCTTGCCTCCTTTGTCAAATAGAGAATCCATTTCTGGGTACTTTATTCTATTCCATTGGTCTATAAGTCTGTTCTTATGCCAGTACCAGACAGTTTTGAGAACAGTGGCTTTGTGATACAGCTTAATATAAGGTATTGAGATTCCTCTTACTTTGTTCTTCTTTATCAGGATTGCTGCAGCTATTCTGAGTCTTTTTTATTCCAGAGGAATTTTTGGAGAGATTGTTTTAGGTCTGTGAAATATCCCATTGGCAATCCATGAACACGGTATGTTTTTCCATCTGTTTATGTCTTCCTCTATCTAATTTTTCAGTGTCCTATAGTTTTCTGAGTACAGGTCTTTTACTTCCTTAGTTAAGTTTATTCCCAGGTATCTTTATTTTTCTGTTGCAATAGTAAATAAGATGGTTTTTAAAAATCTCTATTCTATAAGTTTATATTGATATATAAAAATGCCTTAAAAATAAAAATAAAAATGCCTTAGAATTCTTGGCACTAATTTTGTATCCTGCTACATTGTCAAATTCATTTATTAAGTCTAATAATTTTTTGATGAAGTCTTTAGGGTTTTCTATGTACAGTATCATGTCATCTTCAAATAATGACAATTTTACTTCTTTTACAATTTGCATGCCTTTTATTTCTTCTTGTTGTCCAATTGTTATTGCTAGCACTTCCAGTATTATGTCAAATGGGAGTGGTGAAAGCTGGTATCTCTGTTTTGTTCCTGTTCTTAGGGAAGGTGGTTTTAGGTTTTGCTCCTTGAGTAAGAAGTTGGCTGTAGGTTTGTCATATAGGGCTTTTATTATATTGAGGTATGATTTCTCTATTCCCACTTTGCTGAGAGTTTTCATTAGAAAATGGTGTTGAACTTTGTCAAATGCCTTTTTTTGCATCAATTGATATGATCATTTGATTTTTGTCTCTCAATTTGTTTAATTGATGTATTACATTTATTGATTTACAGATATTGTACCAGCCTTACACCCATGGAATAAATCCCACTTGATCTTGGTGTATGATCTTTCTAATGTAATGCTGGATCTGGTTTGCTAGAATTTTGTTGAAGATTTTAGCATCTATGTTCATTAAGGATATTGGCCTGTAATCTTCTTTCTTTGTAGTGTCTTTATTTAGTTTTGGGATTAGGGTAATGCCAGCTTATAGAAAGAGCTTGGAAGTGTGCTTTCCTCTTGATTTTTTGAAATAATCTGAGAAGTACTGGTTTTAGTTCTTCTTTGAATGTTTGCTAAAACTCTCCTGTGAAGCTACCTGGTCCAGGGCTTTTGTTTACTGGAAACTTTTTGATTACTGTTTCAATTTCATCAATATTTATCAGCCTATTCAGGTTTTTTTATTCTTCCTGATTGAGTTATGGAAGCTTGTATTTTTCTAGGAATATGTCATTCATCAAGGTTGTCAGTTTGTAGGATAGAGTTGTTCATAGTAGTATTCTTTTACAATATTTTTTATATCTGTGGGATCATTTGTTACTTCAAATCTTTCATTTCTGATTTTGTTTATTTGGTTCCTCTCTCTTTGCTTCTTGGTATACCTAGCTAGAGGTTCACAAATCTTGTTTATCCTTTCAATGAAGCAGCTCTTGGTTTCATTTATTTTTTTGTATTTTTTTTGTCTCTGTGTCATTTATTTCTGCACTGATATTCATTATTCCCTTCCTTATAATTACTGTGGGCTTTTCTAGTAGTCCTCTTTCTAGTTCTTTAAGTTGCAAGGTTAGATAATTTATTACAATTTTTTTTGAGGTAGGCCTGTAGAGCTATGAACTTCCCTCTCAGGACTGATTTCATTGTGTCCCACAGATTTTGGAGTGCTGTGTATTCATTGTCATTTATTTCCCAAATGCTTTTTATTTCTTTTTAAAATCTATTTGGTAACGCAATCATTGTATAATAACATTCTATTTAGCCTCCAAGTATTTGAATTTTTCATTGTTTTTATTGCAGTTGATTTGTAATTTTATGCCATTGTGATCTGAGAAGATGCTTGTTAGGATTTATGTCTTTTTGAATTTGAACAGACTTTGCCTGTGTCCTAATATGTGGTCTATCTTAGAAAATGGCCTGTGTGCACTTGAGAATATATATTTTGTAGCTTTGAGGTGAAAATTTTCTGAAGATGTTAATTAAGTCCATTTGATCTTGTGAGTAATTTAGGATTGCTGTTTCTTTGCTGATTTTGTGTTTAGAGGATTTATCCAGTGGTGTCAGTGGGGGGTATTAAAGTCCCTTACCATGATTGTATTGTTGTCAATGTCTCCCTTGATATCTTCCAGAAGTTGTTTTATGTATTTGGGTGCTCCTGTATTGGGTACATATATGTTTACCAGAGTTATATCCTTTTGTTGAATTGCTCCCTTTGGTATTATGAAGTGACCCTTCTCATTTCTTGTCATGGCCTTTACTTTGAGGTCTATTGTGTCAGACATAGAGCTAAGTATTGCTAACCCAGCTTTTTTTTCTCATTTCCATTTGCCTGGAAAATGTTTTCCTTTGTTCTGAGGTGGGTCTCTTGCAGACAGCAAATATATGGGTCATGTTTTCTTATCCATTTAGCTACCCTATGTCTCTTGATTGGAATACTCAATCCATTTATATTTAATGTTTTTATTGATAAATACTTGTTGTTGCCATTTTTATTCGTTATGTTTGTGTTCCTTCTTGACTTTCTGTTTCTTCTTTTTACAGCAGTTCCTTTCGTATGTCTTGCATTGATGGCTTGGCGGTAATAAACTCTCTTAGCATGTTTTTGTCTGTGAAGCTCCTGATTTGGCCTTCAATTTTGAATGATAGCCTTTCTGGTTATAGTATTCTTGGACTCAGACCCTTGCTTTACACCACTTTGTATATTTCATTCAATTACCTTCAGGCCTGGAGTGTTTCTGTTGATAAATCAGTTGATCATTTAATGGGAGATTCCTTGTAGGTAACTTTCTGTTTCTCTCTGGCAGCCTTTACAATTCTTACTTTGTCATAGATGTTTGCCAATTTAATTATGTTGTGTCTTGGTGTTGGTCTTTTTGGGTTTGTCTTCTTTGCGACTCTATGTGTTTCTTGGACTTGCATGTTTTTTTTTTCTCTTATAAACATCAGGGAAGTTTTCTTTCATTTTTTCGTCAAACAGGTTTTCTATTCCTTGCTCTGGTTCCTCTCCTCTGGTACCCCTACTATGTGTATGTTGTTTCATTTTGTGTTGTCCCAAATCTCTTTAGGTTCCTGCTTTTTATATTTTCTTTCCAGTTGCTGCTATGTTTTGTGTGTTTGTTCCTACCTTGTCTTCTAATTTGCTGATGCAGTCATCGGCTTCTTCTAGTCTATTGTTTAAGCCTTCCATTGTGTTCTTTATTACAGCTATGTCATTTTTCATTTCCTCTTGGTTCCTTTTCATGTTGGTGACATTCTCATTCAGCTCCTTGTAATTCTCATTGAGTTGTGTGTATTTGTCATCCAGCCATTTGAGCACCCTTATAACCATTGCTTTTAATTTTTTCTCTGACCTGTTAGTTTTCCCCATTTAATTTCCTTTCTGGTGATTCCTCTTCTTCTTTCCTTTGACAGATGTTTTGTTGTCTCCCCATTTTTTGCTGTAACTTTTTCATTGTTTCTGTGTCTTAGATCCAACTGCTTTGCTGCCCAGGTTCTTTTGTGGGTTGTGCTACTGGTGTGGTCTTTCAGGTCTCCTGGGCTTGGTGATCTAGCAGAGCTCCCTACTTGTGCTATTTGGGTTCTCTTGATATAGTTGGATTTTGATATTATTTTCTTATTCGTGGATGAAGTCTCTTCATGGATTGGCAATGCTACTCACTCCTGGCTTTGTTGTGCAAGTTGTTTTGGATGTCATCATGTTTCTGGCTCTTATGGATCAGGGTGTCTGAGGTTTCACTGTTATGTGCTCACTGTGGGTTCCCATAGTCCATGGCCTGGGAGGAAGGAGTCTTGGACCCTCAGGCTCAGGTACTGTTACTTTGGCCATTGTGGTGTGACTCTTACTGGATTAGTGTTACTCTACAACTCACTGCGAGTGTCCTGGGGCCTGTGACAGGAAAGGGAGAGGTGTCTTCTTGACTATGGTTGAGGCAGTGGGACTCTGACTAAAGTGATTTCCCTGAGTGAATCATGACTGGATGCAGGATGCAGAATCTGTGGATGTGGGAATCTCAGAGACTGTGGCTGAAACAATGCGACCTTGTCCAGGGACACTAGTCCTCAGAAACTCGCAGGCTTTCCAGAGTTAGGTAGATGGGAGGGGCATGTCATGGATCCTGCTGAGGGAGCTGTGTGCCCTTGGTTGGAGAGGCCCATGCCCAGTGGAATTTCACAGAGGGGCCAGGAGCTGTTTGCAAGAGGTGTGTGCTCATGGGGACCGCATGCTGTATCAGAACGATTGTGGTATGCCTAAGGCCCTGTGGGAGGAGAAGTCCCAGCTTCTGTTTCAGGAAATATGCACCCTTGGTTGGATACACACACCCAGTAGCTGCTTACAGAGCTGCACAGGAGCTACCACAAGGACTGGATGCTAGTGGCCAGGGTTGTGACTTGCTGTGGTTCAGAGAAGCACCCAGGGGCCTCCTGCTGGGGCAGCAGGCTCAAGAAGCTTGCATGCTGGATCAGTGCAACTGCAGTGACTGGAGGTCAGCAGCTGAGGATGAGAAAGTCCCCAATTTTTGCTGCCTTGCACCTTTGTTTGAATTTCATGTGCTCTGTGAGGGCTCACAGAGGACCCAGAAGCTGCCTGTTGGGGTGGTGGGGCAAAGGTGCCCCTGCGGTGTCTGGTGGTCAGCAGCTTTGGAGGAGGAAGACTCAGGTTTTGCTGCCAGGGCCTTGCACCCTTGGTTGGATTTGGACATACCTAGTGGAAGTTCACAGAGGCACCCAGGAACCATTTCTCAGGGTGGCACACTCAGAGGGGCTTCACACTGAAGCTGCGTGACCACAGTGTTTGTGTACAGGCAGGCAGGAAGCTGAAAGACCTGTTTCTATTGCTGGTGGCGTGCACCCTTGTTTAGATATGAGTGCACTCATTGGGGGTCACAGAGGCACCCAAGAGCCACATTTGTGGTGGTGGGCTCTGGAGGCATGCACACTGAAAAGGTGTGATTGTGGTGTCTGGAGGTCGGTAGCTTTGCAGTGGTAAGACTCAGTTTTCGCTTCTGGGGTTTTGTGCCCTTGGTTGGACTTGTGCACTCCCAGCTGTGGCTCACAGAGACACTCGAGGTCCATTTGCCAAGGGGGTGTACTCAGAGGGGCCCTTGGGCTGAAGCGATGTGACTGCAGTGTCTGTGGGCAGGCAGCCAGGAGGGGCAAAGTCCAAATTTCTATTGCTGGGACTGTGTACCCTTTTTCTGGATACGAGCACACCCAGCAAGGGATCACAAAGGCACCCAAGAGCCTCCTTTGGGGCAGTGGGCTCAAGAGGCCTACAAGTTGAAAAAGCGTAACTGTGGTGTCTGGAGGTTGACAATTGTGCAATGGGAAGACTCAGTTTATGCTGCTGGGGCCTCACAGCATTGGTTGTATTTGTGTGCACCCAGTGGCAGCTCATAGAGGCACCAGGGGCTCTTTTGCCAGGGTGGTGCATTCAGGTACTGACAGGGGCCCTTGCACTGAAGCCGCATGACTGAGGTGTCCATAGGCAGGCAGCCGAGAAGGGGAAATTCAGAATTTCTACTGCCAGGGCAGTGTGCCCATATTTATATAAGAGTATGCCAAGTGAAGGCTCACAGGAGCATCCAAGAGTGGCCTGTGGAGTGGTGGTCTCAGGAAGTATGCATGCTGGTAAGGCTCAACTGAGGTGTCTGGAGGTTGGCAGCTGGGGAGGGGAAAAGTTTTATTTACTGCTGTGGGAGCTGTGCATCCTTGGAGATGGAGGTCCTAGGGTCTGCAGGTCTGTGGGCAGGGCAGCAGGATTTTGGCTGGAGTGGCTGCAGGGTCACAGGTAGTGTCCAAGGCCAGTCTGGGTGGTGGTGCTGATGAGATCCTAAAAGAGGCCACTCTCCCCTTCAAGATAGCATGGGCTACATGCCCAAGCTCCTCACACTGGGGAGTGCTTGCACCAGGGGTAAGTGTTCCCTATCCAGGAGAATTTGGTCTGCCAGCCCCTGCTACTCCTGCTGGATTTAACTGTCCCTCCCTCCTTCATTCACACACACACACCACACACATCCACACACTCTCCTTTTAGCCCCTCACTCATTCACACCCTCCCCCTCACCTCTGTTCTGCTAGGTACCATATTTCCCTTTGTTTCTTGAGTCTGGCTAACAGTTCATCAATCTTCGTTATATTTTCTAAGAACCAGCTCTTGGTTCAAATGATTTTTTGTATTGATTTTTAGTTTCTATGTAATTTATTACTGTTCTAATCTTTATTATTTTATTCCTTCTATTTACTCTGGGATTTTCTTGTTATCTCTTTCTAATTCTTTAAGTTGTATGGTTATACAGTTTATTATTAATTTTTCTTGCTTTTTGAGGTGGGCTTGTAATGCTATTAACTTCCCTACTGTTGCTGTGTCCCATATATTTTGGGTTGCTGTGTGTTCATTTTCAGTTGTTTCTAGGACATTTTATTTATTTCTTGATCTCATTGGTACCCCATTCATTGTTTAATAACATTCTATTTAATCTTCATGTGTTTGAATGTTTTTGAGTGTTTTTACTCTAGTTGATTTCTAATTTCATCCCCTTGTTATCTGAGAAGATGCTTGATATTATCTCCATCTTCTTGAACTTGTAAAGACTAAGCCTATGTTCTAAAATGTGGTCAATCTTTGTGAATGGCCCATGTGCCCTTGAGAAAAATATATAATCTGCAGCTTTGGAGTGAAATGTTCTATAAATGTCAATTAAATTCTTATGATCCAATGTGTCATTTAGAGTCATTATTTCCTTGTTAATTTTTTGTTTGGAACATCTACCTAGTGAAGTCAGCCAGGTGTTAAAATTCTCTATAATGACTGTATTGCTATATAATCTATAGCATAATTTAGATCTCTCCTTTAAAGTCCTTTAGAAGTTTTGTTTTACACACACACACACACACACACACACACACACACATACATATATATGCTTCCCTTTTGGTGCATATATATTTACCAGGCTTATATCCTCTTGGATTGATTCCTTTAGTATTATATGGTGACATTTATTATCTCTTATGACATATTTAATTTTGAAGTTTACTTTATCAGATATGATTATTGCTCTCCCAAATTTTTTATTCCATTTGCATGGAAATTTTTTCCCCATCCCTTCACTCTCATTCTGTGTGAGTATTTTGTTCTGAGGTGGTTCTGTGGTAGACAACATATAATTGTTTCATTTTTTTATCCATACACCAACCTCTGTCTTTTGATTATAGCATTTAATACATTGAAATATAAGGTTATTATTTATAGGTACTTATTTATTGTCATTTTAATTCTTTAAGCCTCTCTCTCATTTCTTCTTCTCATTATACAGTCCCTTTAGCATTTCTTAACGTGCTGGTTTGGTGGTCATAAATTCCTTTAGCCTTTTTTGTCTAGGAAGCTCTTTATTTCAGCACCTATCTTATCTAATAAAAGAGTAATAGGTAAATTTGACCATACCTTTGCCACACACACCAGCCACGCCCACCATCCAATCAGGAGCAGATTATGCAAATAAACCCCAACCAAGATGGCTGCTGCCACTGAGAACAGGAGGAAGGCTTGGGTTTCCCTGGCAACAGAGGAAGCCAAGTTTCTGCCTTCCTAGGCCTCCACTCAATGTTACAAAGTTTCAGTTATAAAAGATACAGAAATGGCAGCAGCCACTGAGCTGGAGAGAACAGAGGCTTGGGTTTCCCTGGCAATGGAAGAAGCCAAGCTTTCAGCCTGCCATTGCTGGCTTAGGCCTCCACTCTAGGCTACAATGTTTCAAACAGATATGGCTGCCACCCTGGATCCAGCAGAATGCTTGGCTCCACTCTGCTCAGGCTTCAAACTTTCAATTGTAGACATATATTAATCCCAGATCCCAGAGCCTCTACTTGGGTCGCTGGGGGGCATGGCCAGCCTAAAAACCTCCACAAGTCCCTCACCCAGGCCACCCCTCACCCCAAGGGAACCCTTACCCTGATATGGGACACTCTTCAGGGCAAACAAGCTGGCCCCCACCCATGCATCAGGTCTCTATCCTATCTAATAAAAGAGTAATTTGCAGATTGACCATCACTCCAACACACAAGAGGGATGCCCCTATATGGTCAAAGATCCTGCCCCCATGTGGAGACAAGATGGCCACCACAAGATGGCCAGCAGGGGAGGGCCATTGGGAGGTTCCAGACCCTGCAAGGGAGAGCAGTTGTGGGCCATCAGGCCAGCATGGGAGGGCAGTTGGGAGGGACCAGGCCTTCAAGGGGTGGCAGTTGGGGGTGCTCCAGCCTGCAGGGGAGGGCAGTTATGGGTCACCAGGCCAGTAGAGGAGAGAAGGTAGGGGCAAACAGGCTAGCAGGGGAGCAGTTAGACATCAATTAGGCTGGCAGGGTAGTAGTTAGGCGGTGATCAGGCTGGCAGGCAGAAGTGGTTAGGAGCAATCAGGAAGGCAAGCAGGTGAGCAGTTTGGAGCCAGCAGTCCTGTATTGTGAGAAGGATGTCCAACTGCCCGTTTAGGCCCGATCCCACCTACCAGGATCGGGCCTAAATGGGCAGTTGGACATCCCTCAAGGGGTCCCAGATTGGAGAGGGTGAAGGCTGGGCTAAGGGACATCCCCTGTCCCCCATGCACAAATTTTGTGCACCGAGCCTCTAGTTTTGTATAATAGCCTTACTGGATATAGAAATCTTGGTTTCAGATCCTTGTTTTCTATTAACTTGAATATGTCATGCCACTCCCTTCTGGTCTGTAGAGTTTTTGATGGGGAATCAGCTGACAGCTTTATGAGAGTTTCTTTCTAGGTAACAAGTTGCTTTTCTCTTGCTGTTTCTAAGATGTTCTCTTTGTCCTTTGCAGGAAATCAGTCATTGCCTCACCAATAGAGATATAAACAGAATAAGCAGGAAACCTGGTCAACCTTAATAGCTCTGTAAGTCAGAACTATTCACTCACTGCTTAGGTGAGAGATTGGTAGTTGAAGCAGCTGCCACTTTAGTCTTATGTTAATTCTTGCTGGTTGACTCATTGTTGAAACTTCCAGACCTAAAGGGCATGGATGGATTAGACAGAACACCAAGATGGCGGCATAGGTAAACACCTATTGTTCTGCCCCACGCAACGATTTAAGAACTACAACATAACAGCAGAACAGTCATCACCCAGAATCGCCAGAAAGCTGGCTGAGTGAAAACTCCACTAATAAGAGTAAGGTGGGACACTGAGACTCAGAGGAGCAGCGGGAGCGCAGCCTTGAAGACGGAAACAGGTTAGGAGCCGTCCTGGTCGCGCAAGCGGGCTGTAGGGATGGAGCAGCAACCCCGGCTGGATTTTGCCAACAGGGAGAGCGGAGACATCCCACTACATGGATTCCCCAGTGCCAGGCGAGGTCTGAGGTCCTGGGGACGCACTCTGGAAGCGGGGTGCGGCAGAGGTCTCCTAGTCTGAGGAGAAACCCGGAGGCTGGGAAAAGAAGTTTGCACGCAAGTGTCACACAAACCCGAGACTTGCCCCCTGGAAATTTGTCTCATGGTCCTGGAAACCATCTATTTTACAACCCTGGACTAGACTTTGGGTGTGAAGACACATTTGGGGAGAGGCAGAGTTGTCTGGCAAGGGGAAGAGACTAGCGGCTTTCTCTTGGAGGTGTCTGCAGCCATCCCCATCCAACAGAGACCCGCGCGCACGAGGGGTGCATAGGACATAGCTGACACTGAGGCTGACTTTGCAGCTCAGAGACTCCGCCCATCCAACCTGAACACAGTCTCCCTTCACAGCCAATTGGCCTGGAGGTCAAACCCTCCTAGGGCTAACAACAACAAGCTGGGTTTAAATTCAAAAGTACTGTACAACCCATAAAGGTTTGCAGTAAGAGTACCCACCTCAGGTAACTGGGGAGGCTGAGCCACTGTCCCTTTGAGGATATCTACCACATAAAGCAGCCACCATGCAGAGATATGGAAAGAAATCAGGTGTGAAAGAAATGGAGGAGAAAAGACGACAAGACATAGAGTTCAAAACCACGGTTATAAGGCTTTTCAAGAGGCTCCTAGAAAAGGCCGATCAACTTAATGAGAATTACGAGGAAATAAACATTACCAACCAGGAAACGAATGAGACTTACAAGGAAATGAATGAGACTGACAAGGAAATGAATGAGACTCTCAAGGAAATGAACAAGGCCTCTGAGGATATGAACCAGACCCTCACAGATATGAAAAAGGACCAACTAGAAATCAAGCATACACAGACTGAAATAAAAAATATTACACAAAGTCCTAAAAGCAGTCCAGAGGGCCACAAGAACCAAGTCAAAGATTTGAAATACAAAGAAGCAAAATCCACTCGGCTGGAAAAGCAAGAAACAAAAAGAATCCAGATAATTGAAGATAGCGTAAGGAGCCTCTGGGACAACCTCAAGCATGCCAATATCCGAATTATTGGGGTGCCAGAAAAAGAGAGAGAGCAAGGTAATGAAAACCTACTTGAAGGAATAGTGACTGAAAACTTCCCCCACCTGGTGAAAGAAACTGACTTAAAAGCCCAAGAAGTACACAGAACCCCAAAATATAGGAATCTAAAGAGGACCACACCAAGACATATCATAATTAAAATGCCAAGAGCAAAAGATAAAGAGAGAATATTAAAAGCAGCAAGAGAAAAAACAGTTGGTTACCTACAGGGGAGCACCCATAACATTGTCAGCGGATTTCTCAACAGAAACGATGCAGGCCAGACGGGAGTGGCAAGAAATAATCAAAATAATGAATAGCAAGAATCTACAACCAAGATTACTCTACCCAACAAAGCTATCATTCAGAATTGAAGATCAGATAAAGTGCTTCGCAGATAAGAAAAAGGTAAAGGAGTTCATCACCACCAAACCAGAATTATATGAAATGCTGAAAGATATTCTTTGAGAAGAGGAAGAAGAAAAAGGTAAAAATATAAATTATGAACAACAAATACACATCTATCAACAAATGAACATAAAAATCAAGTGAATTGATAGGCTGATGAACAAGATTAACTGGTGAATATAACAGAAGCATGGATATAGAGAGGGAATGGACTGACAATTCTTGGGGAGAAAAGGGTTGTGGGAAGTACAGCAAGAGATTGGACAAAAATCTTGCAACAATGGGAGAGGACAGTGGTGAGAGGGAGGTGAGGGTGGAGGGTGGGATAGGTACAGGGTGGAGGGGAGATATAGGGGGATAAAAAAGGGGAAACAATGTAATTAATAAACTGAACAATAAAGATAAAAAAGAATAACATTAAATGTGAATGGATTAAACAATTCAATGATTAGGCAATTATTATTAAACTAGATTTAAAAACAAACAAACAAACAAAAAAGGACATGGATGTATCACATGGTCTTAATAAAAGTAGATAGGAAGGCCAGAGCTGGGGGTGTCCCCCCCTACAGGTAGACTCCCGCCTGGCCCCCATTATTTACAAAATTGATTCTTTTCCAGTCTCTCTTCATTTGTGTGGGGCCTTCTCCAGATCCTGAACCCTGACATTGGAAACCTGGACATGCAGGAAGTGAAAAGGATTCCCACAGTCCTTAATTATTGGCATTTAAATTATTATGTGTCTGTGTATTGGCCTGTTTGGGTTCTTCTTGCTTGGAACTCCTGTGCCTCTTGAAATTATGTGACTTTTTCCTTCATCAAGTTAGGCAAGTTTTATGCTAGTATTTCTTCAAATACGTTCTCTATTCCTTACTCACTTTCTTCTCATTCTTGCACACATATTATTTGAATATTGTTATGTCTATGTTGATCCACAGCTCTCTTAAACTGTCCTGTTTTTTAATTGTTTTTGTTGTTGTTCTCTGATTAAGTGATTTTTCGTACCATCTTCTAATTCACTGTTCCGATCATCAGCTTCCCTTAATCTTCTGTGTCTTCCTTCCAATTTGTTCTTTATTAGTACTCTATCATTCTCTTTATATCTGACCATTCTTTTTTCATAGTTCCTATATCTTTTCTCATGCTGTTGATCATTTTTACCATCATTATTCTAAACTCTATATCTGATAAGTTTATCTCCATTTCATTTATCTCTTCTTCAGAATTCTCTTATTCTTTCATGTGGTTGTTGTTTTTCTGTCTCCCCATTTTAGCTGCCTGTTTGGATTTGTGACTGTGGATTATATAAATCTGATACACTTTCCAATTTCTAGTGCAGGAATGCATTAAATGCTGTTTCTGAGTAATTAGATCAGGCAATGGTTTAAAGCCTCCAGAGACCCACCTCTGCCTGCAGACTGATTGAATTCATTCCTGAGTAGCCCTGAGGCAATCATCCACAGGTGTGGCAAGAGGTTTTCCAACAGGGTGGGAGAAATTGCTTTTGCCTGTGGTGGAAGCTAATTCCAGCATGTCATAATAAATGCAAGAAGTTCTCAAAAGGTTGATGGGCTTCTATATTCAGCAGGGCTGAATAGGGGTCGAGAGATTCAAAGAACTTGGTTACTGAAGCTAGGTCTCCTATGGCTCCCCAAAATGCCTTCCAAATTTATATTTAATGTCTAGTCTCTTTATTAATTTACTCACAGCCCTTCTCCAGATTCCTGAACCCTTCTGGATGCTGAGCAACACCCTGGCATGCCTGGAAGTTGTTATTTTAAGTTTCTTAATGGGACTCAGAAACACCACAGGTGGGGCAAGGAGGTCAACTGTCTTCCCCTCAGTCAAAAACCATCTGGTTAGCATAGGTATGCCTGAGAAAAATGACTTCTAAAGTGTGAGGGAATGACTCAGCACAGGAAACTGAGTGTTTTGCCCTCTAAGCTCTAATCCCGGATACCCCAATCCTGACTTCTGCTCACACAGCTCAAGGTGAGTGGATACACACTAAATTTTGTTTGTTGGCACTTTAAGAGGCTGCCTGATTTTCCAAGCATCTCTCCCTGGAAGACAGAAACCTTGCTACTTTTCACAGTCAGATGTTATGTGGGCACCTTGCTCAGCTCTTGTGCTCTCTACTGGGGGGTCATACTTGGGGATTAGACTCCAGAGTTCTCAGTGGCATCTCCTCACAGCTGAGATATCTCTCTGGAAACTCAGCTGCTTTCTGTGGGAACCTAGCCAGCTCTTTTGTGCCTCAGCTCTTCCTACCAGTCTCTATGTGGTCTCCACTTTCCATCCTTGGTTATCAGTATTCTCTCCAATCAGGCTGTTTTGTGTGTGTGTGTGTGTGTGTGTGTGTGTGTGTGTGTGTGTGTGTGTGTGTGTGTTTTGTTTTGTTTTTGTATTTTAGTTGTAATTCCAGTTTGGTCTTGGGAGTATGTCTGTGTAGCATCCACTTATTCCACCACCATTTTTAATCTACCACATTACAAAATCTTAAAAACATGAAGGACCTAGACAAGAAAGTAAAGAATTACCAGGTTAAAAAAAAAGAGGGGTATATTTTAACTCCAAAGAGCTGAATGATGACCTAAACTTGCTTTACTCCAGGGAGTGTTTGCTTAGCATGAAAATGAAGCTTCTAATTAGACTTTCTCTTTTGGCCTGGGAATAAAAACCCACCTGAATGGGGCCTGAGAGCATAAGCAGTCTCCACTTAAGAGGGGGAAGTGCTGCCCTAACGAAGCAATTATCAGCATAGCTGTCATGGCTCAGTGGTTGAACATCAACTTATAAACCAGGAGATAATGGTTCAATTCCCAGTCATGGCACATACCCCGGTTGTGGGCTCAATCTTCAGTGGGGGGCATGCAGGAGGCAACCAATCAATGATTCTCTCTCATTGATGTTTCTATCTCTCTCTCCCTCTCCATTCATCTCTGAAAAGTAGAATCTTAGTGAATACAGTGAAAGGTTTGGGAAGAGGGATGCATGGAGACTAGAGCCTGAAGTAGAGTTTTTGAATTGGAGATGTCTTTGTATATTTATCCTATATCATATGTATGACCCATATTATTAAAATCCTGTATGGAATCTTCCATGTGAACAGCTATTCCCAATCTGCCTCTACCTTATTCTCTCTGTTCACTTCTGCCCATGCCTTACATCCAAATTCTACCTCCGTATGTACAGCTCACTATACCACCCACTAGCTCAGCAGTTGGCACAAAAATTTAGAACAGGCAACCAAAATGTGTATTTTGGTTAGTGCTATGGTCTGGCATAATTCCCAGAAGGAGTATCTGATCCTTCAAAAGGAATAAGGGACAGTGAAATAATTGTAAGGACTTAACTCCCACCTTAGGAAAGTTCCAAATATTAGGCCTTTTATCAGGAAAAACAATGAGGGAATTGTGATTGGAGTAACATAAGCTACTTATTCAAATTTTTTTTCACTCTAGACCATGGCAATACTGGGCACAAATTATAACATTCTAACAGTAAGATGGAATGCTATTCAGTTTGCCAGAAATTCTAGATCTAAGAATTTATTCTGAAGAAATCATTAAACAGGTGGGTAAAATTTATTGATAACTATATACTTCAGCACTAACTACAATATAAAATAATAAAAAAACCAGCAATATGTTTAATAATGCAGAATTGTTTATATAACCGTTATACATCTATAAAATTGAATAGTATAAAGCAATAAAAAATCACTTTGTAAAATTATATTTTCTGATATGGGATAGGTAATTCATTTTTCAATTACAGTGTACATTCAATATTATATTGCATGAGTTTCATCATAGTGGTTAGACAATCATATACTTTACAAAGTGTTCCCTCCAATATTTCCAGTATGCACTGGGCACCATATATTTATTACAATATTATTGACTATTTTCTCTCTGCTGTATTTTACATACCCATGATTATTTTGTAAGCACAAATTAGTATTTTTTAATCCATTCACCTCTTTCATCCAGTCCCCCAAACACCACTCTCTTCTGGCAACCACCAGTCTGTTTTCTATATCATTCTTATTATTATTTGCCCTTTACAATTTCTCCCTTTGTATTGAATTTATTGGAATGATACTGGTTACTTAAATTATACAGGTTTCAAGTGCAAAATCCCACAACACATCATCTATACACTGTATTGTGTGTTTACCAGCTCAAATAAAGTCTCCTTGCATCACCATTTATCCCTCTATACCCTCCTTAATCTCCCCCATCACCCTTCCCACATCAATCACCACAATGTTGTACATATACATTATTTTTTTCTTATTTTTTTCTTTTTTCTCACTCTCTCCACCCCTCAGGCCCTCAAAACTTTCCCCACAGCTATCAGCCTGCTCTCCATCAATGAGTCTGTCTCTGTTCATTCATTAGATTGCACATATGGTATTTTGTCTTTCTCCGACTGAATATTTCTTTTAGCATAATGCTCTCCAGGTCCATTTATACCATCCCAAAGGGTAAGATTTCCTACTTTTTTTATGGCTGAGTATTATTACATTTGTAAATGTACCTCAGATTTTTATCCAAGCAACTACTGAAGGGGGCTTGGACTGCTTCCAAATCTAGTCTGTTGTAAATAAAGCTGTAATGAACATAGGGGTGCATATATTTGTCCAAATTAGGGTTTCTTTGGGTAAAGTACCAGAAGTGGAATCATTGGGTCATAAAGCAATTCTTTTTTTAATATAATATTTTTTATTGATTTCAGAGAGGAAGAGATAAGGTGAGAGAGATAGAAACATCAATAATGAGAGAGAATCATTGACTGGCTGCCTTCTGCACACCCCCTATTGGGGACTGAGCCTGCAACTGGGCATATGTCCTTGACTGGAATCGAACCCAGGACCCTTCAGTCCACAGGCTAATACTCTATTCACTGAGCCAAATCCCCTAGGGCGGCAATTCCATTTTTAATTTTTGGGGTAACTCCACACTGCTTTCCACTCTGTATAATTTTTTAAAGTATGTTTTTATTGGTTTCAGAGTAGAAGGGAGTGGGCAAGAGAGCTAGACAAATCAATGATGGGAGAAAAATCATTGATCAGCTGACTCTTGCATGCCCCACACTGGGTATCGAGCCCGAAACCTGGGCATGTACCATGACCAGGAATTGAACCATGACATCCTGGTTTACCATTGAGCCACACTGGTCGGGCCCTTTATATAATTTTTAAAATATATTTTTAAATGAAAAAGCCATTTATAAAAATAGTATGTATTGTATTATAAATATATTTTAAAATATATTTACTCTCTCTCTTCCTTTTCTGCCACTTCCCTCACAACCACCCTCATTTGTTTATCTCTGACTAGGCCTGAAAGGACTTATAACAACATACTAAAAAGTGGCAGTAGGGGTGATTTTTTTTCAATGTTTGCCAAGTTTTCTTTACAAAATACGCATTTATTTTATAATTTTTGAAAAATGTTAGCATTTGGTTAATAAATAATTAGATTTCTTGTATCAATAGGTTACAAATAATAAGTTTGAAATTTTTTTTGATCCATCTTATTAATCAAGCTTTAACCTTTTCAGTCAAATTATATGAACAAATGGTTTTGGGGACAGCTCTATGAAGGAATAAAATGAAGCAAAAATAGCCAGTCTAGAATATACATTCCAGGGATGGTTGAATATAGTAAGGAGCAAGTCTAATATAACATATGATGTTTATTTCTAGGGTAAAAATACTGATAAAGTTCCCCTGCTACTACCAATGCATCCTAAGATTTTTGTATATATATATATATATATATATATATATATATATATATATACAAATTTTCACTTAGCTTAATACATCCTGTATTTTAAAACTAATGAACTATCAGGAATCATCTTCCCATTCCTCAAAGTTCCAGATAAAGCCTACTGGACTCATTGCTAATCCTAGCATTGAGTTCTCTGGAGATATTAATTTTGCCTTATGGATATGTAGAATAAATAAAAGTTTTTCCTTTTTTTCTCTTTATTTTTTTCACCAACTCAAAAGAGACTACAGGTCCAAATAGAATACATGTTGTCCACTAAGGGTTGGAGGTTGGGCTATGCTAGTATATGGCAAATTATGTCCATTTTGACAAACCAAAATCTGATGGCAGATTTTCCTGTCCTGTGGCCTGAGAGGCACAATAGCATTCACCTCGATGTTGACAATGATGAGGGTGGCTGGATTACCTTGCCAGGTAATTTGTATAATAATTTTAAATTTAGTATAAAAAGGGCAAGAGTTGGACAGATGGGGAGGGCAAAAAAGAGTATGAGGATGGGGGAAAGATGAATAAAGGGATAGGAAGAGGAAAGGCATGAAAATGAATAAGTACTGTGATTGCTGTGGGGAGTCAACAACAATTATAAAGGAAAGTTAATTTATGGAAGCAATGAAGATTGTATGAATAGTGTAGGGCCAGATTATGGTGGGAGCTCCTTAGAAACATAATATAGGCTTGGATTGAAAGTCAATGGAGACTTATGTTAAGTATTTAAGATTATATTGTCTTTAGTGCCATATAAAAGTGATATTTTAGGAGGAAAAACGTTAAGAATTATTGAGTATTTTCCCTGTTCCAGGCAGTATATTACAATTATGGTTAAGAGGGTGGCCCTTGGAGTTGGTTAGACTTGAGTTCTAGTCCTGATTCTGGAATTTACTAGCTATATGACTTTGGGGAAATTATTTATTTTCTTGAGTCTCAGTTTCTTTTGTAAAACTGATGTAATAATATTCACCTCTCAAGGTTGTTCTATGGATCACATAAATTGGAAAAGAAAAAAAAAAACAACCTGTGAACAGGGAAGAGTTAGGAAGCTACTACAATTACTGAGCAGTGTTAAAAACCACTTGAATATGGAGAGAAACAAACTGAAAAGGAAAAGTAAAAAAGTAGGACACAGGTGACTGACTCCCTCTATCCATTCAATTTGCAAGTTCCTTAATTCTGTTCATTTGACAGAATTAATTTGGAAATTGAAATTATAGTCTGAGGTATATGGTCCCTCTCTGGACATTTTTGTTTGCTCATTTCCCTAGAGCTATAAATAGCCTTTTGCTCTCTCTTTCTGCTTACCATTTCAACATCTCCTAAAAGATAGGATCCAAATACCCTTTCCTCAGTCAGTTATTAAGCAAACAATACAAAGCAAAACAAAAAACTCATTTACTTTCTAACACCGTACTTTCAATTTTTTTTTTTTTTTGGTTTTCAATTTCTTCCTTCATTCTTGAGTTTGCCAGTCAGTCAGTCTTGCTGAGTATTACCACAGAAGCAGAATCCCCTATCTTAACAGAAAAGCAAAGCTTACAAAGAAACCCAATCCTGTCTTTTCTGGGCTTAGAGAAACCTGAAACTTTTTAAAACCTTATGTGGCATTGCTCAGTCTTTCAGTGCCCAATTCCTGCTGCTATCCAACATCAGAACAATCAGTACATAATTAATAGGATTCTTAAAATGTACAATGTTTTGAGAGCATGAGCTTTCTTACTAGTGGCTGGATTCAACATACAGCTTCCTCCTTTAAGGAATATCTGTCTTCTTATTTGCATACATTTATGAAAAGAAAGTTAAGTGCAGAACTTTCAGTCTTCACGGGGAAAAGGTCATCCTAGTCTAATTTAATAAAAGCTCTTTTTTTTTTTCCTGTTTCATCTATTCCTCTTCTCGGGGAGGCAATCGTCAAAAAGTAATGTTTCAACAGATCTCGCGGTGCTATTCGAGATTCCCTATTTAAAAAAAAAAATAGAAATGATTCAAACAAGTCTGTGCCTTCTGGGATTTGGGGCAGGGATTGCAGAGCTCCCAGCGTAGTAAAAGCAGCCGAGAGAGGAGGCGGGGTTCTGGCAAGAGCAAACTTCCCCATTCCCCAACCCTTCTTTTCCAACCTCTGCTTGGCCCCTAGCTCAATTCCAGACTTCGCTCCAGCTGCTCTCCAGCCATTTGCAGGACCCAAACAACCTCAACCACTGTTCCCAGGATGGTGATCCGCGTGTATATTGCATCTTCCTCAGGCTCTACAGCGGTAAGAATGGTGGGGAGCCCACCTTTTTTTGTTTTTCTACACACCAGTTTTCTGCTATGGAGAATCATTAAATTGCAGAAATTCTGGCAGCGTCTCTTTTGAAAGACATTCCCCGCCCCCTTCTTTCCTTTCTTCCCTTTGTTGCATCGATTTCATTTTTCATGGAATTTAGCTTTGTTTGCCTTGTGACACGACGTTGGGGCCATATTTCTTCTTTGAAGGAAAAAGAAAGCTACTGAGTTTTAGTAGATGAGAATTGGTGCTAGAGAGTCTTTAAGGTTAGGTAAAGAAGGTAAAAATCATATACTGGTGAGTTTCAAAAGTGGGACATTTGACATATGTACATACGTACTCTAGTTACTGAGGTACAGGGCAGAAGTGCACATCTGAAAAAAGATGTAAAACATGCTCAAACTGATAATGACTGAGTGGAGGCTCACTGAGGTACTGTGTTTATTTTCAGAGAGTAACCAAAGAGTTACTTTGCTAGTATATAGGAGAGGGTGTTTAACTTAAGTCTAAAGATTGTTAAAACTGGGTGGAATGAGAAGGGAAGCTGAAAACAAGGAAACAAAGTTGTGGGTTTAAAAAAATTAAAGATGAAGGATCTGTTTTTCTCCCTCCCATATTGTCCCTTATTTTGACTTTTGTTTTCTTTCAAAAGATTTTACTTCTTATAGTTCCTAACTGCTTAAAATGCATTGAGAAATGGAAAGGAAACTAAGGAATAGCTTGTTGTTATACAACGGAAGATTAAAGTTGCTGCTTCTTCAAATGATAAGACAGACCCCACCCCCAATTCACATGCTCTTAATTTATAATAATTTTCAGCAGCTGTGGGTAGTAAAAGGATAAACAATTTTCAATAGCTATGGGTAGTATGGGTAGCAAAAAGGTGAAAGCTTAGTGTATATCCATGATAAGTGAAAGTGTCTCTGTTTCAACTCAAGAGAAAAGCCAACAGAGCAGATGTGTGGGTTCAGATGCAGTATGTAGGAACCCTGCTATGAGCTTCAGAGCAGCAGCTTTTCCATGTTTTTGTTTTTGTTTTATTTATTTACACCCTAAGAGATTTTGGAGTAGAACTGAAGGATGTGCGAAATGACAAGAACCTTAATTGAACCTTTAACTTTGTCTTTTTGACCACCATGTGTGGGTTGCTTAGAGAATTTTGAAATAGAATACTTAACTTTATATTTTTTCAGCAAAGTTAGGGTGAACAAAAGAAAATGTTTTATATTGCCTTTGAACCTTATGAGCTTCTTGCCTTATTATTTTCCATGTATATTAATTTTTATATTTCAAAGTAATATTTGAGTTGTTCAGAGTCTCAAGTACAATGATTGTAAAATTTTAAAGACAAGCTTAATACCTTTAGTTAAACCATTACTTAGATTGAACAGATCAAGAAATTAGTTTCATTTTGGGTGATAGGCAGTTTCAATATTGCTATTTATTCTTCCCTGGAAGCAGAGTTAAGAAGAAACTCCTTTCAGAATTTCTGTTCGTGTAAGAGCAATTGTACCTCTCTCTTTGTTTAAATAAGTTTCTAAGAGCCTGAAAAATGACTGCTTTCACCTCTTATGTCCATTTTTAGCCCCCATTGTTGAAGTCTATGCTGTAAATATTTATGCTACTTGTATTTTTTTTTCTTATGGATAATTAGATATTTGTCTGTTGTTGCAGCAATACTTCTGATGCATCTGTTATCAACATTCTACTGCATATTGCCAAAATAAATCCTTGTTTTATTATAATCTTATAGTACTTTTAAATAATACTCAAACAGTATAAATTTAGTGTACTTCAGGAAGAAATCCTTTATACAATAAACGGGGATGCTTCCGTTTGCAATACTAACGGCTTTCCTTAAAGACTGATGCAATGCTGTTTTAATATACAATTTGGAAATTTTGCAGCAAACATCATAATGGGAACCCAACAATTGCACAAAGGTATTCCTATTAAGTGGCTAAGTGTAGTTCTCTGAAGAACATTTAAAATATAGCTATTGGTTTTGCATTGGTAATCTCTGAGGTTTTTCTGACTCCTAATTGTTGTCATAAAAATAACCAATATTAGATGTTTTATCAGGCAGCATAGGATCTATTAGAATTGCATGACATATGAACATTCTTTTTCTCAAGTTGCCCTACCTCAAAGCCTACCTCATAGCCTTGTTTTTTAAAAAAGTTTTCAAACTAGTACTCAATTCTGTCCCAATATGGAAGAATAAGACTTGCTTTTCAAGAGTTCAGAAATGAAAGCAAATATGTTGGTTCTTGCAATGGGTTTCTTGATAGTAACTATAATAATGATACTAGAAACACTTAAGTGTGCCAGATACTATCTCATTTTTCTTGACAACTATAGTCTTATGAATTAGATACTATGATTATCATATTTTAAAGATAAGGAAATACAGGTTCAGAGAGGTTAAATAGCTTTCCCAAGGTCACACAACTAATAAGCCACAGAGCTTAAATCACATACAAGTTATTTGAATCCAAATAATGTGTTTAAACAACAAGATATATACCTTCCAAATGATACTTGACAGCTAGGAGGAATGAGGAGATAAATGTCAACATGAGATGAGAGGTATGGAAAGGACTAAGTCTTGTAAGTGTAACAATTACCTGGGCATATACATATGAGGGAATAGGAAAAAAGGGGGCTGGTGTGAAGGAGGGATAGTATATCTAAAGGTGAATACCAGTAAGTGGAATAAATGACTCTTGATTGAAGATCAGGAAGATTGTGAAGACATGCACATTTGGAACTTATTTTTTATAGGTCAAGGTTTGAAATTCAGGTCCTATTACTATTCCATTTATAAAAACCATTTAGAAGGAATGCAGCTCCCAAACTGTCAGTCTATAGGAAGTGATTTCTGTATATTCTGAACTATTCATACATATCTTGATCCACTATATTAGTAATATATAGTATGATTTTCTTGAGATTATAATACCCTGTAAATTTACTTTTAATGGAAACGGAATAGTAAGCACAGAGCTTATACAGCTTACTAAATTTCAATAGCTTTTAACAAAAATCAACATTTATACAGCTTACTAAATTTCAATAGCTTTTAACAAAAATCAACATTGGCCTATAGTCAGAATTACTAGAGTGACAATAGGTTGGTTTAAACTGGTTTAGAAATTTTCTTTCTATACTTCTTTCCCTTAGATCCATAGTCAGCAAACTTCGGCTTACCACATGTGGCTTGTTGGCCCCTTGAGTATGGCTCTTCCACAAAATACCCCAGCCTGGGCGAGTCTATTTTGAAGAAGTGGTGTTAGAAGAAGTTTAAGTTTAAAAAATTTGGCTCTCAAAAGAAATTTCAATCATTGTGCTGTTGATATTTGGCTCTGTTGGCTAATGAGTTTGCCGACCACTGCTTTAGATCTATAATGATCTCCATTTTGTGGCCTCTATGCATTCTAGGTATGATCTATGTAGGAATTTTAAAGTTGTGGTAGATAGATGATTTCTGTGAATTTTATTTATGGAATAACTATTGTAAAATGATCCCTTAAAACATAAACTACTTAGTTGTCCATATAGCAAATGAAATATGCATACATTTTCTATATGACAGTATTCAGTGTACATGTTATAAAAACAAGTGAGTAAAATGAATGAGTCACTAGTCACAGTATTTTCTTCATTCAGATAATAAGGCTATAGAACAACAAGCCAGTTCTTTATCTATATAATTCCCAATTAATTGCATCTTAGGTGACAACTTCGTTGCCTCTCTGTCTCTGTATTGATAAATCAAACATTAATTTGATGTATGCACTGGTCTTTGTATAGCTTCCAAGGTTTTATTGAATTCTCTTTAAAGCAATTTATAAACTACTTAAAAGAGCAAAATCAGGATCTGTTCTTCAGATGACTGGACATGGATTTTGGATGTATTTAACAGTGGACACTGGGCAGTTTTTACATGGCACATGTAGGAACTCAAGATCAATGCCTTCAGCTGGGTTTCCTCTATTTGATGACTGACTTCCTAAATTTCACAACAATGATGGAATATTTGAAATAATTTGATCCAACTTAAAATGGCTTGGAAAACACAGTTATCAATGATGATGATTGATGAGTATTTAAAAAGGTACTTAAACCCAGCCACTGTGGTACAGTGGTTGAGCATCAACCCATGAACCAAGAGATTCCTGCTTCAGTTCCTGGTCAGGGCACATACTCTGGTTGCAGGCTCTATCCCCAGTAGGGGCCATGTAGGAGGCAGCTAATTGATGATTCTCATCATTGATGTTTCTCTCTCTCCTTCTCCCTTTCTCTCTCTCTAAAATAAATAAACACACATACACACATACACACAAACATATTTAAAATATACTTAAAAGTCAAATAGTTATAGGTAAGAATATATTATAGAATTTAGTAAAATATTCATAATTTGGCAGGAGAGAAGAATAAGAAGAATAAAACACATTTATCTTTAGCTCAAAGACTAGTTACACTATTGAGGAAGCGTTTTGATAAATAAATCTTAAAGCTACTCCTTCCCCTGGGTTAGCCTCAAAAACATAATAAAATAAATTGAAGCCCCACACACAATCTGGTCAAATGTTCAAATTCTCTGTAGTTAATCTTTAAATTATTTTCTAAAATATATACTGTGCAATTAAACATGTATTTTACAGAAATATTTTCTGACTTAACTGAATTATAAGTGGTGAACATTATATTTCGTTACTGGTAAAGATAAATAGATTAAGAATCCGTTGATGACTACCTGACCATCTATTTTCTTTCAAATCTATCTTTCAGTCCACCAGGAAGACTTTTAAATAAGATACTTAATTACTTCTCAATCCAGAACAAGATTAAACAACTGTACATTAAGAGAGAAGGAAAAGCTCATTTATGCTGACTGTTTTTAGTAATATGAGAGACACAGCTTAACTTTTTACATTTAGCCAGTAGTTAAGAATTCCAAGCAAAGGAATTATTTTCTAACCCAGTCTCTCACACTTAGTTTTTATTAGTTGGTTCAAAGTGCTGTAGATTGCCAGAATTGAGGCAAAACTTAAAAATAGTTTAAAATATAATGACAGTTTCAAAGGTTGTATATTTAAAACTATTTAGTGTCAGTGCCCCTAGATTTTTTATGTTTCATTACCCTTTCATTAACATGATTAATCAGGATTTGACTCTAGTGATAGTAAAGACTAATATTTATTTATGCGTCACATATGTCAGGCATTGTGCCTAGTACTTTACATACATTATCTCAATTAATCTTATCGTTGAAATAACATTGTGAGTTAAGTGCTATTATTAGATCCATGTCATGTAATCAGAGGGGATATCTCTAAGACCAAGAAACATAAGGTACATTGCTTAAGATCAAAGAGCTGCAAATGGCAGAACTGGCATAAGAACCCACTCCTAAATACTGTGTTGTTTACACATCCACTTAGTGTATAGGTATTGAACAGAGATATATCAATAGTACATTAAAATCTTGTAACATGATTAGGAAGCTGTAATTGCCATTTAAGATGGGATGATTTCTGAAAAGAAAGAAAAAGGCTGGAGAATGCCTACCTAACAACCAAACAAATGTGTCTGTATTCATAATCTGCATTAGAGTTAGGTAGGAGTGGGGGAGGTAGAGAGGTTAGTAATGCCGTTCTCATGTACAGTTTGTTTATTTAATTTCCTCACAGGAGGATATGTTTTTATTAATTTTAAGGAGAGAGGAAGGGGTGAAAAGATAGAGAAAAACATGCCTTTTGTACATGCCCTGATGGGATCAAACCTGCAACCTAGGTATGTGTCCTGACTGGGAATTGAATCTTTTGGTGTATGGGCCAATGTTCCAAGCAACTGAGCTACCTAACCAAGGACAGATTTTAAAGTAACATTTGTGCTACATATTGAACTTTTATGTATTAATTTATTTATCTGAAAATTGTCTTTGTGTGGCTAGAAACCAATGTAATAAAAATGTGGCTTAAAATATTTTATTGAATTTATTGGGTTGACATAGGTTAACAAAATAATGCAGGTTTTGGGTGCACAATTATACAATATATCATCTGTTCATTGTATTGTGTGTCCAACACCCTAAGTCAAGTCTCTGTCCATCAACATTTATCCCCCCTCTACTCTCGTCCCCCTCCCCTGTACCCCTACCCCTGCAATCACCACACTGTTTTCTTTGCCCATTACTTTTCTGTCTTTTTTTTCCCTTTTTTGCTCAATCTCTCCAACCCTCCATCCCCAGCTCCACCCCAGCTGTCAGCCCGCTCTCTCTCTCCGAGTCTGTCTTCTATTTTACTTGTCAGCTTAGTAGATTCCACATGAGTGAAATCATATGGTACTTGTCTTTCTCTGACTGGCTTATTTCATTTAGCATAATGATCTCCAGGTTCATCCCTGCTATTGCAACGAGTAAGATTTCCTTCTTTTTAATAGCCAAGTAGTATCATGTATAAATGTACCTCCACATTTTTATCCACTCACCTATTGTTGGACACTGGGCCTGCTTCCAAATCTTGGTTATAGTAAATAATGCTGCAATGAACATAGGGGCTATATGTTCTTTCAAATTAGTGTTTCAGGTTTCTTTGGATAAATTACCAGAAGTGGGATTGCAGGCTCACATACTGAACTTTTTTTGATAATCCTCACTTGAGGATATTTTTCCTGTTGATTTTGAGAGAGTGGAAGGGAAGGAGAAAGGGGGGGGGGAGAGAAATATCGATGTGAGAGAGACACATGATTTGGTTGCTTCTGCATGCTCCCTGACTGGGGCGAGGGATCAAACTTGCAACCCAACTACATGCTCTTGGACAGCAATTGAACCTTAAATCCTTTGGTGCATGGGCTGACACTCTAACCACTGAATGACACTGGCCAGGGCAAGGCAGTTCTATTTAATTTTTTAAAAAATTTTATCTTTACTGTTAAAAGTATTACATATGTCCCATTTGTTTATTTTTCCCATTGACCAATGCAAGCTTGCACCCCCACCTCCCAAGCCTTCACCACACTATTGTCTGTGTCCGTGGGCTATGCATATATGCACATAAGTTCCCCGGTTAATCACTCCCCATCAACCCCCAACCTCTGCCTTCACTTTGCAATTCATCAGTCTGTTCCATGCTTCTATGTCTCTGGATCTATTTTGTTCATCAGTTTATTTTGCTCATTAGATTCCACATATGAGTGCGATCATGTGATACTTATCTATCTCTGACTGGCTTATTTTGCTTAGCATAAAACTATCCAGGTCCATTCATACTATTGAAAATGGGAAAAGTTCCTTCTTTTTTATAGCCATATAGTATTCCATTTTGAAAAGATGTACCACAGATTTTTTATCCATTCATCTGCTGATTGGCATGTGGGCTGCTTCTAAATCTTAGCTATTGTAAATTTAACTACTATGAACACAGGAGTGCATACATTCTTTCCGACTGGTATTTTGGTATTCTTAAGATATATTCTTAGAAATGGAATCATTGGGTCAAATGGAGTTTTATTTTTAATTTTTGAGGAAATGCCATACTGTTTTCCACAGTGGCTGCACTAGTCTACGTTCCCACCAGCAGTGTACTAGTGTTCTATTTTTCTACACATCCTCACCAACACTTGTGGTTTGTTGATGGTAGCCAGTATGACAGGTGTGAGGTAATACCTCATTGTAATTTTAACTTGCATCTCTCAGATAATTAGTGACTTTGAGAATTTTTTCATATGTCTCTTGGCCACTTTGGAGAAGTGTATTTAGGTCCTTTGCCCATTTTAAATTTGATTGTTTGTCTTCCTTTTGTTAGCTTGTATGAGTTCCTTATATAGTTTGAAAATTAACTACTTATCAGATGTATTATTGACAAATATGTTCACTTGTGCAGCTGGCTCTCTTTTAATTTTGTTGATGGTTTCTTTTGCTATACAGAAAATTTTAATTTTGATGTAGTCCCAGTTATTATTGTCTCCTAAATTTTCTTTGCCCTAGGATCGTGGTCAGCAAAATGTGGCTCGCAAGCCACATGCGGCTCTTTGGCCCCTTGAGTGTGGCTCTTCCACAAAATACCATGGCCTGGGTGAGTCTATTTTGAAGACATGGCATTAGAAGAAGTTTAAGTTTAAAAAATTTGGCTTTCAAAAGAAAGTTCAGTCATTCTACTCTTGATATTTGGCTCTGTTGACTAATGCCTTTGCCGACCACTGCCCTAGGAGATGGATTGGTAAACATATTGCTATGAGAGAGGTGTAAGATTTTGCTGCCTATGGTTTCTTACTTTATTTTTATAGTTTCACATCTTATATTTAAGTATTTTATCCATTTTGAGTTTATCTTCCTGTATGGTGTAAGTTGGTGGTCTAGCTAGTGCCTCCCTCCCTCCCTCCCTCTCTCTCTCTCTCTCTCTCTCTCTCTCTCTCTCTCTCTCTTTCTTTCTTGAATCCACCTGCCCAATTTTTCCAACACCATTTAATGAAGAGACTATCTTGACTCGGTTGTATGCTCTTGCTTCCTTTGTCAAATATTAATTGAGCATAATGGCTTGTATCTATTTCTGGAGTCTCTGTTCTGTTCCATTGATCTATATGTCTATTTTGTGCCAGTACCAGGCTGTTTTGAGTACAGTGGCTTTGCAGTATAATTTGACATCTGGTATTCTGATCCCTCCAACTTTGTTCTTTCTCGAGGTTCCTGCAGTTATTTGGGGTCTTCTTTTGTTTCCATATACATTTTTGGAGTGTTTGTTCTAAATCTGTGAAATTTACAATTGGTATTTTGATAGGGACTGCATTGAATCTATATATTGCTTTGGGTAGTATGGACATTTTAATGATGTTGATTCTACCAATCCACAAACATGGTATATTCTTCCACTTGTTTATATCTTCTGCTATCTCTTTTTTCAATGTCCTATAGTTTTCCGAGTATAGGTATTTTACCTCCTTGGTTAAGTTTATTCCTAAGTATCTTAATTTTTTGTTGCAATGATAAATGGGATTTCTTTTTAGTTTCTCTTTCTGAGAGTTCATTATTTGTATATTCAAATGCCATGGGTTTCTGGGTATTAATTTTTTATCCTGCTATGTTGCTAAATTCATTTATTAAACCTAGTACTATTTTTGTAGAGTCTTTAGGGTTTTCTATGTATAATATTATGTCATCTGCAAATAATGAGGATTTTACTTTCTCCTTTCCAATTTGGATGCCTTTCATGTTTTCTTCTTGTCTCATCACTGTGGCTGGGACTTCCAATACTATGTTGAATAAGACTGATGAAAATGGGCATTCCTGTCTTGTTCCTGTCCTTAGGGAAAATGATTTTAGTTTTTACCCTTTGAGTATGATGTTGGCTGTAGATTTGTCATATATGACTTTTATCATGTTGAGCTATACACCCTCTATTCCTATTTCACTGAGTTTTTATTTTAAAAATGCCAGTTTAGTTTGTTGAATGCTTTTTTGTATCAATTGATATGATTAAATTATTTTTATCTTCCAATTGTTTATGTGATATATCACATTTATTGATTTGTCATTACTATACCAACCTTGGCATCCCTGGAGTAAATACCACTTGGTCATGGTGTATTATTTTTCTAATGTATTGCTGGATCCAACTTGCTAATATTTTATTGAGGATTTTAGCACCTATGTTCATCAGGAACATTGGGCTATAATTCTCCTTCTTTGTAGTGTATTTTTGTGTTTTTGGAATTAGGATAATGCTAGTCTCAAAGAACTGAGAAGTATTCTTTCCTCTTTTGAATACTTTGAGGAGGATAGATGTTAGTTCTTTGAATGTTTGGTGAAACTCCCCCTGTGAAGCTATCCAGAGCAGGGCTTTTGTTTGCTTGGAGTTTATTTTTATTTTTATTTTTCTTACTGCTTCAATATCATCAGTAGTTATCAGCCTATTCACCTTTTCCAATTCTTTCTGATTAAGTTTTAGAAGATTTTATTTTTCTAAGAATATGTCCATTTCATCCATGTTGTACAGTTTGTTGGATTTTTTTATGATACTTTGTATTTCTGTGGTGTCAGTTATTACTTCACATCTTTCATTTCTGATTTTGGTTATTTGGATCTTCTCTATTTGTTTCTTGATGAATCTGGCTAAAGATTCATCAATCTTATTTATCTTTTCAAAGAAGCAGCCTTTGGTTTTATTGATCTTTTTATTTTTTCTCTATATTATTTATTTCTGTTCTGATTATTTCCTTCCTTCTCACTTTGTGCTTTTCTTGTTGTTCTATTTATAATTCTTTAATTTGCAGAGTTAGCTAACTTATTAGTTTTTCTTTTTATTTCTTTTTTTACGTGGGCATGTAAAGCTGTATACTTCTTACTCTGGACTGCATTCACTGTTTCTCATAGATTTTGGATTGTTGTGTTTTAATTTTCTTTTTTTTTTACCAGAAAGTTTTTTATTTCTTCTTTGATTTATTTGGTAACCAATTCATTGTTTAATAGCATGCTGTTTAGCAATTTTGTGTTTGGTTGTTTTTGAGTGTTTTTATTATACTTGGTTTATAATTTCATGGCATTGTGATCCAAGAAGATGCTTGATATGATTTCAGTCTTGAACTTGAAGAGAAGTAATTGATGTGCTAACATGTGGTTTATCTTTGTAAAGATCTCATGTGCAGTTGAGAAGAATGTATATTGTATAGCTTTCGGATAAAATGTTCTAAAACTCTCAATTAATTCCATCTGATCTAGTGTGTCATTTAGGTTTGCAGTTTCCATGTTGATTTTTTAACTAGAAGATATATCCAATGATGTCAGTAAGGTGTTTAAACCCCCTTCCATGACTGTATTGCTATTGATCTCTCCCTTAAAATTCTCCAGAAGTTATTTTACATATTTGGGTGCTTCTCTATTGGGTATATATATGCTTACCAGAGTTATATCATCTTGTTGTATGGATCCCTTTATTATTATGAAGTAGCCTTTATTATTTCTTATTATAGCTTTCACTTCGAAATCTATTTTATCAGATATGAGTATTTTCACCCCAGCTTTTTTTAAATTTCCATTTTCCTGGGAAATATTTTCTACCCATTTATTTTCATTCTGTGTAAGACCTTTGTTCTGTGGTGGGTCTCTTGTGGAAATCATATATATGGGTCATGTTTTTCATCTATTCAGTTACCATATGTATTTTGATTGGAGCATTTAAGCAATTTACATTATTATTTATAGGTACTTATTTGTTTCCTTTCTTATTCTTTATACCCATGTTCACATTCTCTCTATTTCTTCTTACAACAGTCCCTTTAGCATTTATTGTAGTGCTGATGTGGTGGTTATAAATTCTTAGCCTTTTTTTTGTCTGTGAAGTTCTTTAATTCACCTTTAATTTTGAATGATATCATTGCTGGATAGAGTAGTCTTGGATTCAGTCCCTTGGTTTTCATAACTTTGTATAGTTCATGCCTCTCCTTTTTGGCCTGAAGTGTTTCTGTTGAGAAATCAGGTGATGGTCTAATGGGAGCTCCCTTGTAGGTAACTTTCAGGATCTCTTGCTTCCTTTAAGATTCTTTCTTTGTCCCTAATGTTTGCCATTTTAATTATTATGTGCTTTGGTTTGGGTCTTTTGGAGTTCATCTTGATATGGATTCTGTATTTCCTAAACTTGTGTGACTTTTTCCTTCACCAGGTTAGGGAATTTTTCTGCCATTATTTGTTCAAACAGGTTCTCTATTCCTTTCTCAGATTTTTCTCCTTCTGGTACCTTAATGATGCAAATGTTATGTTTCATGTTATCTCAAAGCTTCCTTAGCCTCTCCTGATCTTTAATTTTTATTTTTTCATTTGCTACTCTGAATGGGTGGGCGTTTTTTTTTCTACTTTGTCTTTTAGTTTATTGATTTGGTCCTCAGCTTCTTTTAGTTTACTGTTGAATTCTTCCAGCATGTTCTTTATTTCAGGTATGTCTTATACATTTTCAATTTATTCTTACCTATTTTTCAACTTATCTTTTCATGTTGGTGTAGTTCTCATTAAGTCCCTTATAATATTAATTAAGTTATTTGCCGTTCTTACTGAGTTTTTTTAGTAACCTAATTACAGATACTGTGAATTTATTTGACCAATTGCTTACCTCCATTTGATTTAGTTCCTTTTCTGGTGATTCCTCCTTTTCTGTCATTTGGGGTTTATTTCTTTGTCTGTCCCTTTGATTTCTTTTCTATGTATTAGATAAAACTGTTTTTGCCTCCCAGACTTTGTGGGTTGGTCTTATGTAATAAGTGTTTTATAGGACCCAGTGGTGCATTCTCTTACATGCCCTGAAATTGATGCTCTAGGAAAGCCTCTTGTTTGTGTTATTCAGGTTTTCCTCTTGTAGTCGGGTCTTGAATGTCATTGTCCCTTTTGTGGATGGAGTGTCCTCTCAGGCTGGCTGACTATGTGACTCACCTCTGACCATGTCATGTGAGTGGTTGTGGAGGTGCTGATGGAACAGAACAAAATAAATCACAACAAAACATGAAACAAAAGGAACAAAACAAAAACACACATGAGACCCCTACAGACCAATAGAAGCAACCATCAAAGAAGATAGCATTAGGAAACAGAAAATAAAGTAAAAACAATAGAAAATAAAGAAATAAGTAAATATGAGAAAACAAATCAAACCAACCAAAAAAGCAAAAACAAAAATATAATGGGGTCGGGGGGTAGGTCCAGAATTGATAAATAAAAAAGAATAAAAAATTACGGAAATAGAGGAAGGAAAATTTCTTAAAATAAAGGAGGAAGGAAAGAAGAAAAGAAAAAAATTGAAAATGAGGAAAAAGCACATAGAGCTAAAATAAGGAAAGGATAAAATATGAGAAAGCAGGAGAAAAAAGAAAAGAAAAATTATTAGTTAAAAAAGATAAAAGGAAAACATTGAATAGGAAAAGTTACAAGGAAAATTAAATATATGAACAAAACAATAGTGACTAGAATAACAACAACAACAAAAAACTCAGATAACCCAGTGTATAGAGTGTCAGCCTGCGGACTGAAGGGTCCCAGGTTCTATTCAGGTCAAGGGCATGTACCTGTACCCAGGATGTGGTGTGCAGAAGGCAGCTGATCGATGTTTCTCTCTCATCGATGTTTCTAATACTCTATCCCTCTCCTTTTCTTTCTGTAAAAAAAATTAATAAAATATATTTTAAAAAACAAAACAAAACAAAACAAAAACAGATAAAGAAGATAAATTTAAAAAGGAAAAAATATAAAAGAAAGAGGAACAAATAAAAAAGAGAAGAAAAGAGAGAAAAAAAGTGAAATGACTTTTGGTTTAGCAGACTTTAGTGCCTTGTGGGAGCTCCATTTGGATCCTGCTCTTCTGATGAATGAGGATGAATATTCTGTTTGCCAATTCTGGGATTCCTGTGAAGTACTTAGCTGCTCACCACTGTCAGAAATTGTCATTTTGCTTTCAGCAACCAGCTTGAAGCACCAAGTGATGCGTTGTTTGTGTCTGTCTCCCTAAGACTTGTCTACAAGTAGGAGGAGACAATCTGCCCTCTAAAGTAGGTTTGTTAGTTGTATGGGGCCCAGGTCTGGTCAGAAAACTTCCCCTGATTCCCTGGGCTGGTCTCTGCCCACCTTGGCCTGCTAGGCAGCTCTCAAGCTTAATCTCTCAAAAGTCTGTTTCTGAAAGGCCTTTAGGTGGGGGAGATGCTGTTCAATTTTCAGGGGATGTAGTGGGTGTGCTTCCCTCTCCTACACCTACTAATTTGCAAGTGGCCCAAAATATCACTCTTGGCTGGGCAGAGATCCTAGCATGACAGTCCAGTCAGACTGGCTGGAAACATGAAGTTTTATCTGCTTTCCCATGTGAGGATAGTAGCACTCAGGTTCCCAGGATAGTGGGGCATATGGCCCTTTCTCCAGTCTAGTCAGTGAAGCTTTGTGAGACTATTCAAACCTGTAAGCTTGACACCTGCTTTTGTTTCCTCTGAAAAGGTCCAAATGCAGGCTGTGGCATACAAGACTCCTGTGGGTGGGGCAGGCTGTATTACCTCAGGCTAGGTTTTTTTTTCTTTTCTGCCCTGTGGCTACTAAGCATGGTTAGCTCCTCTTAGGGGAAAAATGGCCCTTTCAGTTTGAGGGGGGGCGGTATGACCAAATGCAAAACTTCTTATTTTCAATATATTGAAGTAACTCAATTTTGCTCTCCACAGTGGCTATACCAATCTGCATTCCCACCAACAGTGCTAGAAACCATAAAATATTAGAAGAAAATATAGGCAGTAAAGGTGGTTTTTTTTTAAATGATTCTGTAAATATTCTAAATTTATCATGAAGGCACTGCTACTTTAGTCTTTGGGTTCTGTCCCTTTGGCTTAGTTCTTTCTTGAAATGAGACCATATCAAAGAGTTGGAGTGAAGGCAAACATTTTTGCTTAAGTTATTTCCAACAGTGTCAAGATGAGGATAACTTCACCTTTTAAATATCAGAGAATATTCATCTCAGTTAACAATTCTAACATAAGAAAATTTTGTCTATTTCACAACTACCACTCAGCAAATTGTTTCATCAAATTATTGCATTTTTCAATGTTAAAATTGTAACAATAAATATATATTTAATAGTAGCAATGTAGAAATAGAAACTATTCTATCCAGTGTGATATTTAAAAATTAATTTAGAAGGAAGATGAGCATAATTATTTAATAAGTTAAAATATGGTACATCATCTCTCTTTAATTTCCCATGCACATAATTTGTCAGCTTCAGTTGTTAATAAGAACTATCATTCATTGTATAGTTAAAATGTACTAGGTATAGTGCTAAGAACTTTACATGTATTATATAATTTAATTCTTGTGTCAATTCAATGAATTCAGTACTCTTACTATGCCCTTTTTGAGGAAGAGGAAATAGGCTCAAAGAGCTTAACAATGTAAGAGAGTTAGCAAACCACCCCTAGTCTATCTGATTCTGAAGTCCATGATCCTGACTGCTGATTGATACATATTAATTACTCACTTAAATATGATTCTGAAACTGATTTAAAAGTCATTGGAAAATTGCTTTTCTGATGAACTTGGAAAATTATGAAAAGTACTTCCTAGTTAATTGGTCTGTTACATCAGAAACTAAAACATAATTTGTCTTATGTATTAACTAAATATTTTTAACTCAAAAGAGGCAGTGGTTTGGGTAAAACTTTTTTAGTGAATTTCTACTTAAAAAGGAGAGGTGTTGAAATTTAAATCTTCTAATCAATGTTGACAGGACAATCAGGGAAACTGGTAGTGATATAGAGAATTAGCCAGGTGATAAGACAAACACCTGGCAAGTTTTAATGGGATTAAGTAGGAAATGTGACAAAATCCAGATTAAGGCCAATTCTATACCATACTTGGAATATATATGATATTTAAAAAGTGGTTGTTAAAAGGCAAATAAAGGAACACCAAGATGGTGGCATAAGCAAACACCTATTGTTCTGCCCCGCGCAACGATTTGGGAACTACAACATAACAGCGGAACAGACAAGCACCCAGAATCGCCAGAAAGCTGACTGAATGTAAACTCCACTAATAGGAGCAGAGGTGGGACACTGAGACTCGGGACCGGCGGGAGCACAGCCTTTCAGACGGAAACAGGTTAGGAGCCGCCCTGGTCGTGCGCGCAGGCTGGGGCTAGAGCAGGGACCGGCCGGATTTCTCTGATGGGGAAGGGCGGAGGCGTCCCACTGCCCAGATTTCCCAAGCTGGGCGAGGTCCGAGATCCCGGGTACGGGAAGTGGTCCCCCTGCACAGATTCCCCGGAACTGGGCGAGGTCCGAGGTCTGGGGGACGAACCCTGGAAGCGGGGCGCGGCAGAGGCTCCTAGTCCCAAGGGTCGTGCAAACCCGCGACTTGCCCCCTGGAAACGTGTCTCCTGGTTCCGGAAACCATCTAATTTACAGCCCTGGGCTGGACTTTTGGTGTGCAGGCACATTTGGGGAAAGGCAGAGTGGTCTGGCAAGGGGAAGAGACTAGCGGCTTTCTCTTGGAGGAGTCTGCAGCCATCCCCATCCAACAGAGACCCGCGTGCGCGAGCGCCGCATAGGACCCAGCTGCCGCTGCCGCGCAGCTCAGAGACTCCGCCCATCCAACCTGAACACAGTCTCCCTTCACAGCCAATTGGCCTGGAGGTCAAACCCTCCTAGGGCTAACAACAACAAACTGGGTTTAAATTAAAAAAAAACACTGAATAAAACCCATAAAGGATTGCAGTAAGAGTACCCACCTCAGGTAACTGGGGAGAGTGAGCCACTGTCCGTTTGAGGATATCCACCACATAAAGCAGCCACCATGCAGAGACATGGAAAGAAATCAGGTGTGAAAGAAATGGAGGAGAAAAGATGACAAGACATAGAGTTCAAAACCACGGTTATAAGGCTTTTCAAGAGGCTCCTACAAAAGGTCGATCAACTTAATGAGAATTACCAGGAAATAAACAAGACCAACCAGGAAATGAATGAGACTTACAAGGAAATGAATGAGACAAGGAAATGAATGAGACCCTCAGGGAAATGTACAAGACCTCTGAGGATACGAACCAGACCCTCACAGATAAAAAAAAAGGACCAACTAGAAATCAAGCATACACAGACTGAAATAAAAAATATTACACAAAGTCCTAAAAGCAGTCCAGAGGGCCACAAGAACCAAGTCAAAGATTTGAAATACAAAGAACCAAAATCCGCTCAGCTGGAAAAGCAAGAAACAAAAAGAATTCATATAATTGAAGATAGCGTAAGGGGCCTCTGGGACAACCTCAAGCAAGCCAACATCCGAATTATTGGGGTGCCAGAAAAAGAGAGAGAGCAAGTTAATGAAAACCTACTTGAAGAAATAGTGACTGAAAACTTTCCCCACCTGGTGAAAGAAACTGACTTAAAAGCCCAAGAAGTACACAGAACCCCAAAATATAGGAATCTAAAGAGGACCACACCAAGACATATCATAATTAAAATGCCAAGAACAAAAGATAAAGAGAGAATATTAAAAGCAGCAAGAGAAAAGCAGTTGGTTACCTACAGGGGAGCACCCATACGATTGTCAGCGGATTTCTCAACAGAAACGATGCAGGCCAGATGCGAGTGGCAAGAAATATTCAAAATAATGAAGAGCAAGAATCTACAACCAAGATTACTCTATCCAGCAAAGCTATCATTCAGAAGTGAGGATCAGATAAAGTGCTTCGCAGATAAGAAAAAGCTAAAGGAGTTAATCACCACCAAACCAGTATTATATGAAATGCCGAAAGATATTCTTTAAGAAGAGGAAGAAGAAAAAGGTAAAAATATAAATTATGAACAACAAATACACATCTATCAACAAATGAACATAAAAATCAAGTGAACTGATAGGCTGATGAACAGGATAAACTGGTGACTATAACAGAAACATGGACATGGAGAGGGAATGGGCTGACAATTCTTGGGTAGAAGGGTGTTATTGGAAGTACAGCAAGAGATTGGACAAGAATCATGCAACAATGAGAGAGGACATTGGGGAGGGGAAGGTGAGGGTGGAGGGTGGGATAGATACAGGGTGGCGGGAAGATATAGGGGGATAAAAAAGAGGAAACAATGTAATTAATAAACTGAATAAAAAATAAAATAAAATAAAATAAAAATAAGAGATAAAAAAACTAAAAAAAAAGGCAAATAAAAATATTGAGAGGAAAATGTGACTAAACTTTTACTTATTCCCCAGTTACATTAAGACTTAGATTACATTTTGAAGTTAAAATCAAAGAATGATTTTGACTGGTAAGTGTATTACCTTAGAAATTATATTATGATCATCCTCTGCATAATAGGCTTTAGAAAGGAGTATACTAGTATATCACTTGGAATTGAGTCTGGCTCAACTAAAAAGTTGACTTTGAGAACTAAACTGCACATCACAGGGGATCCTTTCACTTCCCAAATATCAGAGACAGTTTGGGAGATGTCCCACCAGCCACAGGGCATTGTATGTACCTTCAAAAGTCAGTGACTACATTTATATTTTATGAAAAGTGATATACCCAGTGATATTTTAAAACATAAAGCATCTAACACAATCTCATATAAATAATTTGTTTTTAGATGCCCAAGTTGATTTACTGTAAATCAACATCTAATTACTTTTTGGAAATCACTAATTTACAAAAATGGATTCGATTTTTTTCACTGCAAAATGTGGTTTGACAGAGATATATTAGACTTGTACTTTTATCCTATCTAATAAAAGGGTAATATGCAAATTAACCATCACTCCATCACAAAGATGGCAGCACCCATAGCCACAAGATGGTGTCATCCAGTCCCATCAGCCTCACTGGAGTCCCCCAGTCCTGGGGGGGGGGGGATGTTGCTGAGAGTGGGCAGTATGAGCAGCCTAGTGCAATGCTTGCTTAATTGTCACAGCAACAGAGGGCCTCTGGGAAGCTGGCAGAAGTGGCTGGAGTGGGACACTTGCTTCATTGCCATGGTGATGCCCTGGGTGTGGAGGGCCTCTGGGGGATAGAAGGGCGGCCCACAGCCTCCACAGCTGAGCGTAGACCCTGAAAAGAGATGGCGGTCCCGCCTCCCACAGAAGTAGTGCAGCTCCTTGCTGGCTCCCGTGGTCGCTGGTGGCTATTTTCTATCTCCCATGGAAGTCACATGGCTCCTGTGGAAGCAATGCGGCTCCTGTCAGGTTGCTGCGGTTCCCACTGGCTCCCACAGAAGTGACAGGCAGCCTACTACATGCGATATCACACCATGGGCTACTAGTGTTAATATATAAAACTAGGGAAACAGTGCATAAAACTATTAAAAACAGAAAGGTGATAATGGTACTAGATACCATGTTGTGCAACAGCTCATGTTAAGAGATTCGAGGAAGAAAAACCCCAAAATCTGAACCCTTGGGTTATCAAAACTTGTATTGCTCCAACAATACAAGTAAAATTAGATAGATTATCTCTCAGTGATTGAGATAATTATGACCTAATTCTGTACCCCTCTTCTTGTAAAAAGGACCACCATTTTATTTCCTTATAAACTGTCTTGAAAATATTTGAGGTTAGAATGGTGGACATAAATACTTTGTTTTAGTAAAATGCCTAGCAATTTTCATTTCATATGATTAGAGATGAGCACTTATTCTATGCAAAAGAATATGATAAAATGATAAAAGACCTATGTAATAGCATCACATTTTTCTTCTAAACATTTTCTTAATCTACGGATATTGTCTCTATCACAGTAATTATTTTAAGTCACATACATAAACAAAACAGATTTTGTGTCTAAGTCAACATTTTTACAGTTAATGTCCTAACCCTTCTCCTCTTATATTCACGGGTCTGTCAAAATTGAAGGTGCTTTGTAGATATATACTTTGGAATAGTACTACTTCAAAATTCAACAGAAATATCAAGAACAACTTATCTACCTTCTCCACCAGACCATGAGCTTCTTACTGCCCATCATATGCTTATACATGGTAAGCTTCTAAATAATATTTGTGATATTAATTGATGTCATGTTTAAGTTTAATTTGAAATAAGTCATCCAAATAGAGATGTGCAGTTGCTAATAGGAAATATGTAACTAGAACTTGGTAAAGGTGGTGGCTGGAGACTACTCTTTAGGAGTCATTCACAAAAGGTACTTGAAACCATAGGAAAGAATGAGATCACTTGAATGAAGTAATTATAAAGTGAGATGAAAAGATGGCTGAGAACAAGGACAGGACCCTAGTGAATGCTCACATTTAGGATAATGTGAAACGACGCAGGTGGATAAGGAAACAAGAGGATTCATTGAGACATCAGAGTAGTGTTCTTAATAGAAATGGGTAGGGAAGAGTTTTCAAGGAAGGTGAAGAACATTGTTGCTGATAGTATACAGAAATAATAAAAACTGACTTCAAAAGGTCATTGAATCCAAAATGAGGGAATTATTAGTGATCTTTGAAATAGGAGTTTCAGTACAATAAGAGGAAACAGCCTAATAGGAAAGTATTACAAAATGCAGTTTAATGAGGGAGAGGCAAGCATATAGACTAATATTTGAGTAGCTCGATGAAAAGAAAAGAGAAGGAAGGTAGTTGAAAATAAAATGAAATTATTTTAGAGCTATTAAAAAAAGAACAACATTGAGAGGAACCAAGATGGTGGCATAGGTAAACACCGATTGTGCTGCCCCGCAAAACAATTCCAAAACTACAACATAACAAGAAAACAAACATCATCCAGAATCACCAGAAAGCTGGCTGAGTGAAAATTCCACAAATAAAAGTAAAGGTGGGACACTGAGACCCAGAAGAACAGTGGAGCGCAGCCTTGAAGATACGCGCAGAATCAGAGGTTTGGAGCGGTGTGCATGCACAGGCTGTAGGGCTGGCAGCAGCAATCCCAGGTGGATTTCTCCAACGGGGAGAGTGGAGACGTCCCACTGCACAGATTCCCCAGTGCAGGGCGAGGTCTGAGGTCCAGGCTACTCATGCTAAAAGCCGGGCGTGGCAGAGGCCTCCAGTGTTTGAGCAAAATACACATAGCTTAGAACAGCCGTTTGCACACGTAAAGTGCGCGACAGCATAGACGTGCGATGTGCTCCCTTGTACGGGAGACCACCGAACAGCTTTGTTTTGCAACCCTGGGTGAGACTTTGGGTGTGCAGACTCATTTGGGGAGCGTCAGCATTGTCTGGCAACGGGTGGAGACCAGCGGCAGCTTTCTCTTGGAGGTGCCTGCAGCCATTATCACCCAACACAGAGACCCATGCACCGCATAGGACTTAGCTGACACTGACGCTGCCTGCTCAGCTCAGAGACTCTGCCCATCCAACCTGAACACAGCTCACATCCACACTCAATTGGCCTGGAAGTCAAACCCTCCTAGTGCTAACAACAATTAGGTGGGCTTAACTCCAACAATACTGTACAACCCATAAAGGATTGCAGTAAGAGTATCCACCTCAGGAAACTGGGGAGGCTGAGCCACTGTCCCTAAGAGGACATCTACCACACAAAGCTAATGGACCAACTCATGAAAGCAGCCAACATGCAGATACATGGAAAGAAATCAGATGTGAAAGAAATGGAGGGAAAAAAACCACGATTGGACATAGAATTCAAAACCATGGTTATAAGGCTTTTCAAGAAGCTCCTAGAAAAGGCTGAGAACTACAAGGAAATAAACAAGACCTATGAGGAAATGAACAAGATCTACAAGGAAATGAACAAGACCTACGGAGAAATGAATGAGACCTACAAGGAAATGAATGAGACCTACAAGGAAATGAACAAGACCTATGAGGATATGAAAAAGGACCAACTAGAAATCAAGCATACACTGACTGAAATAAAAAAAATATTACACAAAGTCCTAAAAGTAGTCCAGAGGGCCACAAGAACCAAGTCAAAGATTTGAAATACAAAGAACCAAAATCCACTTGGCTGGAAAAGCAAGAAACAGAAATAATTCAGACAATTGAAGATAGTGTAAGGGGCCTCTGGGACAACCTCAAGCATGCCAACATCCGAATTATTGGGGTCCCAGAAAAAGAGAGAGAGCAAGGTAATGAAAACCTACTTGAAGAAATAGTGACTGAAAACTTCACCCACCTGGTGAAAGAAACTGACTTAAAAGCCCAAGAAGTACACAGAACCCCAAAATATAGGAATCTAAAGAGGACCACACCAAGACACATCATAATTAAAATGCCAAGAGCAAAATATAAAGAGAGAATATTAAAAGCAGCAGGAGAAAAATAGTTAGTTACCTATAAGGGAGCACCCATTCAATTGTCAGCAGATTTCTCAACAGAAACGATGCAGACTAGACGGGAGTGGCAAGAAATATTCAAAGTGATGAATAGCAAGAATCTACAACCAAGATTACTCTATCCAGCAAAGCTATCATTCAGAATTGAGGATCAGATAAAGTGCTTCGCAGATAAGAAAAAGCTAAAGGAGTTCATCACCACCAAACCAATATTATATGAAATGCTGAAAGATATTCTTTAAGAAGAGGAAGAAGAAAAAGGTAAAAATATAAATTATGAACAACAAATACACATCTATCAACAAATGAACATAAAAATCAAGTGAACTGATAGGCTGATGAACAGGATAAACTGGTGAACATAACAGAATCATGGGCATAGAGAGGGAATGAACTGACAATTCTTGGGGAGAAAAGGTTGTGGGGAGTGCAGCAAGAGACTGGACAAAAATCTTGCAACAAAGGGAGAGGACATTGCAGGGAGGGAGGTGAGGGCGGAGAGTGGGATGGGTACAGGGTGGAGGAGAACTATAGGGAGATAAAAAAGAGGGAACAATGTAATTATTAAACTGAACAATGGGAAAAAAAAGGAACAACACTAAAGGACCTTAGTATTTCACTTGAAAAATACTATTTGTCAGTGTTCCCAACCCATATTTATTAGAACATCGTTGATTTTTTTTTAAATTTCAGTGTGGAATCAACTTCAAGCTAACTCAATGACCAGTGGCTAAAATATTCAAAAATTAATATTTTATAAATTATGACAGAGAAGATGAATACATATGATTAGAAAACAATGAAACCGAATGATCATCTTTATGATTTATATCTGAAAATTGCCAATGAATATTTCATCAGGAAAAATCTAATTATTTCAGACATTGTCTTTAAAGTATAAGCGCCCTTGCTAATTTTAGTTAGAAATAAAGTCTTATAAAGTCTGTGTTGACCATGTGGAAACACATATTCATTTTTAGTGGTAAATTTAAGTTAACCCTGTAAGAGAATAAGCAGGAAAGTTGAATTTCTTATAGAAATTATGAAGTACTTCTGGAAAATTTCCATTACCATACTTGCCAAGTTTAAGCAAATACCAGTTTAACTCTTTGGAAAATATTGTTCTAACTTCATGCTATGAAATGGATTATTTTATTCATAAGAAAATACAACCAATATATTTTTTTAATTTAGTCTTTTCCATCTAGTTCCCCTCTTCCACTCTTATTCTGGTTTCCAATAGGCTAGATAGAACTAGTATAGGATTGGCAGGCCAGTAGGCAGATAGTTTACTTAATATTTCTGTACTGACTTGGGATCTGGTGACTGCAATTAAAGAAAAAACAACAATTGAAGATAAATGGAAAGAAATTGGATATTTGGATTCTATATAATTTAAATTATTAAATTCTAAATCAGAGAATGTAATATTTCTTTTTTTCCTGGCTTTTATTTTTATTTGTTTTTAATTTTTTCTTTATTGATTAAGGTATTATGTATGTGTCCTTATCACCCCATTGGCCCCCCACCGCCCCACTCATGCCCTCAACCCCCTGGTGTCTGTGTCCATTGGTTAGGCTTATATGCATGCATACAAGTCCTTTGGTTGATCTATACCTCTTACCCCTGCCATCTCCAACCTTCCCTCTGAAGTTTGATGGACTGATCGTTGCTTCTCTGTCTCTGGATCTGTTTTTGTTCATCAGTTTACGTTGTTCATTATAATCCATGAATGAGTGAGATCATGTGACATTTATCTTTCTCTGACTGACTTATTTCACTTAGCATAATGCTCTCTAGTTCCATCCATGCTGTTGCAAATGGTAAGAATTCCTTCTTTTTTACTGCAGCATAATATTCCATTGTATAGATGTACTGCAGTTTTCTAATCCACTCATCTGCTGATGGGCACTTAGGCTGTTTCCAAATCTTAGCTATGGTAATTGTGCTGCTATGAACACAGGGGTGCATATATCCTTTCTGATTGGTGTTTCTAGTTTCTTGGGATATATTCCTAAAAGTGGGATCACTGGGTCAAATGGGAGTTCCATTTTTAGTTTCTTGATGAAACTCCATACTGTTCTTCACAGTGGCTGCACCATTCTGCATTCCCACAGGCAGTGCACGAGGGTTCCTTTTTCTCCACATCTTCACCAGCACTGTCCTTTGTTGATTTGTTGATGATATTTCTATATTTCTAATTGAGAAAACATAATAGTATATGTACATATACATACCATATAAACTTGGCAGAGATGCATAAAAGCACAGCTTTACATTGGATGGACAATTTGAATAAATTATGTAGACAGGATCTGCCAAGTCTGGATATATAGGCTGTGCTGAGGATTCTCTTTCTATTACCATAACTTCATTTATTCAGAAAACATTTTTTATTGCCATCCATTGAGCTAGAGACTCTGGACTAAGGTCCTCCAGCATACACACACAAAAAGGGATCAGATTAAAGATTTCTCAGCCTTCTCCCTGATCCAGCAGAATAAGGAAGAAAGTATGAATATGTCAGTTTGGGGTACTAACTTATAATGTTTGCAAAAAGGAGGTATATGATGGGCTGAGAAGCAGAACTTCTTTAGGGACTACTTGCATGCGTGCTGGTACATTGTCTCACAGGAATAAATCTACTGCCCCACAACTAATTTCCCAAAATACTTTTTCTACCCCTTCCAGTCATCCTGACAATTATTTCCTCCTTGAATAACTAATCTTGAAACAGCAACAGTTTATCAGTTCAGTTCAACTTTTACTCAGTTTTCCTGCCATTTCACTAGAGAAACATATGGAAAGTAGATTGTAAACACAATTTGACATTTCTTCTTATATTTGAACATGTTTCAAGTGATGACTATTATACAGTTCTGATTGAAGCCAAATGTAGCAGTGATGATACCAAGTAAAATATTGTTATTTAATTGCCTATTTCTACCAATTATCTTTGGATTCTGGAATGAAGCATACTAAAGCCCTTTGTCTTTGTGTGAAAAATGCCTTTAGACTTCTCGGTAATCTTTCACCTTGGGTCACACTGGTTTTGATGGTTTGTATAAACAATTATGACTTACAAAAGTCTGAGGTGTATTTATTTATTTATTTATTTATTTATTTATTTATTTATTTATTTATTTAAAATTCTTTATTTTTGAAAATATTACATATGTCTCCCTTTCCCCCATTGTCCTTTCCCAACCACAAATATTTAAACTCTGTCACCACTGGTTGCCTCATTTCCAAAGGTTAATAATCATCATAATCTAGTTGGGTCTTATTGTTCTGCTGTATAACTTTTCCTAATACTAGATCATTCTTCTTAAAATAGGATTGTTGCTTTCAATTTTTTATAATGGTGCTTTAGTAGATTAAAACAACTATATCTATATAAAGGATATGGGAAACAATCTTTATTGTGATTAATGCCACTTATTATTAAGAACCTAGAGTATATCACAAATTCCCTCTCCATTGTAAAAAAAAGGCTTTTGGTCTATTTTATTTTTATCAGCATCAAACATACTGAAAATAAAATATCAGAAGCACCTGGATAGAGTGAAACATAGGAGGTCATCCAGTCCATCCACATAAAAACTGCCTGTGAACTGTCCCAGAAAGATTGTAATCAATTTTCTTTTAGTAAACTCTCCAAAGAAGGAAATATACAACCTCCCTTGGTAATATGCTGCAGTACTACTTTCTATTAGTTGTTGTCCTAAGACTCTGAGACTAAGATTGTAGAAATCAGTGTGACCAATGAAGGATATTTTTTGCTTCTTTGTGTGTGAAGAGGAACATCAGATTTTTTTAAAACATTAAAGCAAAGGAGGCAAAGCACTATATAATACAGAGATCCACCAGTTATCAATTTAAAATGTTTTCTAAATATCTGCTAATAAAATGTTCAATTCAGGACAAAGTTTTTGTCCTGAAAGAGCTTACAACCTAACTTGGTTTGGAAAACTTGAAAACATAAGTCTGATTATTTTTTTCTCTTCTCTTCTACCATTTTTCTTTTCTTAGGAAGCATGGTAGATATTGTTATGCTTGTAGATCAGTATACTCTAAGATCATGCCATAAGGGAATATTATAATATATTGATTATTTTGTGAGACTTGTGATTTATTGAATTTAAACTATTCTTGAAATCAGCATTTTAAACATTTCAAAATCAATAATTCCCTGAAGTCCATATATTGGGCAGTGTTCATTTATGATACACTAGAGGCTCGATGCACAAAATTTGTGCACGGGGGGCAGGGGATGTCCTTAAGCCCAGCCTGCATCCTCTCCAATTTGGGACCCCTTGAGGGATGTCTGACTGCCCATTTAGGCCTGATCCCAGGAGGATCGGGCCTAAACGGGCAGTCGGACATCCTTCTCACAATGCAGGACTGCTGGCTCACCTGTCTGCCTCCCTGATTGCCACTAACTACTTCTGCCTGCCAGCCTGATCATCCACTAACGACTACCCTGCCAGCCTAATTGATGTCTAACTGCTTCCCTGCCAGCCTGTTTGCCCACAACTTACTTCCTGTGCTGGCCTGGTCCCTTCCAACTGCCCTCCCTCGCTGGCCTGATCACCCACAACTGCCCTCACATGCAGGGTCTGGAAACTTCCAATGACCCTCCCCTGCTTACCATCTTGTGGTAGCCATCTTGTGTCCACATGGGGGCAAGATCTTTGACCACATGGGGGCAGCCCTCTTGTGTGTTGGAGTGATGGTCAATCTGCAAATTACTCTTTTATTCGATAAGATAGAGGCCTGATGCATGGGTGGGGGCCAGCTGGTTTGCCCTGAAGAGTGTCCCAGATCAGGGTGAGGGTTCCCTTGGGGTGAGAGGCGGCCCGGGCGAGGGGCCTGTAGAGGTTTGCAGGCTGGCCACGCCCCCCCAGTGACCCAAGCAGAGGCCCTGGGATCTGGGATTAATTTATGTCTACAATTGAAACTTTTTTGCCTGGAGCGGAGCCAAGCCTTCTGCTCACTCCATGGTGGAAGCCATTTCTGTTTGAAACTTTGTAGCCTAGAGTGGAGACCTAGGCCAGCAATGGCAGGCAGAAAGCTTGGTTTCCTCCATTGTCAGGGAAACTCAAGTCTCTGTTCTCTCCAGCTCAGTGGCTGCCGCCATTTCTGTATCTTTTATAATTGAAACTTTGTAGCATTGAGTGGAGCCCTAGGCCAGCACCTGCAGGTGGAAAGCTTGGCTTCCTCTGTTGCCAGGGAAACCCAAGCCTTTCTCCTCTTCTCAGTTGCGGCAGCCATCTTGGTTGGGGTTTATTTGCATAATTTGCCCCTGATTGGCCGGAGGGTGTGGATGTGGGGTTGGCTTGTGGTTTTAGCGAAGGTATGGTCAAATTTGCATGTTACTATTTTATTAGATAGGATAATGATGTTATTAATGATGAAAATCATACACTGTGCTTAATTTCATGCCTTTAAAAGTTTCAATTTTCAGAAAAAATATTTTGCTGTAAAATTAGGAAGAGTACTGCTTGCTGCTATAGAAAAAACATAGTTGTTTCAGAAGTCTGAATTTAAGGCTGTTTCATTTTAATGTTGTTTAATAGTAATTTGTTTGGACTCTCTCATCTTTAGTATACTAATCAACCTGGATTGTGGAGCAAAGGCCTTAGGATAATAGGTTAGTCTCTTTTTCTTTTTTTTCCCTTCTGTAAAACAGAAGAAACGACTTTATCCCTACTTCCAAAGAATGTTACTTAGATTTTAAAAAATATGATTAATAGCAAAAAATGTGATTAATAGCAAGTACTTTGAGTTCCTTTGAAAAAATATTTTTCATTGCATATTTTTCATTACAAGCCTAAAATAAGGTGTTAATACTTTAAAGGTAAAATGAGTTTTCTATTTTTGCTTAAGTTGGGATTTTGTGTTTGGTTATAGATGTCCAAGATTAGTTTTCAAGAGAATCTCAGCTTCTTGTTTTGTTTTGAAATCTTAATATTGTCCCAGAATAGTGTCCTACCAAATATTCCTTTTCCATTGAAAATAAATTCTTCTCTTAAAAAAGAAATACTGTCGGCTCTTGTGTTTGTAATTCTCTCTCTCTCTCTCTCTCTCTCTCTCTCTCTCTCTCTCTCTCTCTCTCTCTCTCCCTCTCTCTCTCTCCCCTCCCCTCATCTCCATCTCCATCTCCTTATCTTCCTTCCTCTCTTCCTCCCTTCCTCCCTCTCCATCTTTCTCCCTCTCCCTTTCTCTAATTCTTTTCTATGCCTTTGAAGGAATGCACAGTGATCTGCAGTTAGTTGAGTGTGACGTTTTAATAATAGAGGTGTGTCCCAAAGGAGATATATTTTAAGCAAGAAAAAAAGATATTAAAAATTATACAGGATTGTGAATTCTGGCTAATAATGCTGCTTGACATTCATATTTCCAAAAACATGTCACATATAAAGAATTTTGTATATTATTTTGTTCTGGAAAGAGAATCCTATGCTATTGAAAATGATCACATTCTTTTCATTGGTAATCTTTCTCTTTAAATGATTTCCTCCCGACCACAATTTCTTTTTAATCAATTATTTAGTAGCTCTTATAATTACTTGCAAAATATTTTAAAAATCTCCTCTCTTTGGATATTTTTCAACTCTTTCAGGCAAATTTGCAATAAGTTCCAGTCTCAAGACCATCCTAAATTATAAATAAATTTAATGAAACCCTACTACATATATCCCAAATTTAACTACTTGTAAGTACAATTTATGAATTAGAAAGACAAGCTGATGCAGTTTGTGTACTTAACACAAAACCTCATAGTTGGAGACAAGATTGAGAATAAACCAAGAATATATATTAGAAAGCATTATTTCAGGTCATAATTAATCTGTGAGATTAAGATGGTTTGTATTTACTAACTTCTTTTATACAAAAAGCTTACTTTTAGTGTTCCTTATGATTCCACTGCTAAACTTCATTGTTTTTGGTAGGACACCATCATTGCTTGTTTAGTCAGTTTTGTCAACAGTCTTACCTTTTTTTTTCTTTCTCAACTCTGGGTTGGGAACATGGATCTAAAAAATAATTAGAGAAGTCATAAGAGGAATGCTAATAGAATTGTTCATCATATTTATTAACAATCCTTTGTATTTCGGTGGGGTCTGTTGATATTTCTCCTCTTTCATTTTTTAATCTTTATTGTTCAGTTTATTAATTACATTGTTTCCTCTTTTTTATCCCCCTATATCTCCCCTCCACCCTGTACCTATCCCACCCTCCACCCTCACCTCCCCCTCCCCAATGTCCTCTCCCATTGTTGCAAGATTTTTGTCCAATCTCTTGCTGTACTTCCCACAACCCTTTTCTCCCCAAGAATTGTCAGTCCATTCCCTCTCTATGTCCATGTTTCTGTTATATTCACCAGTTTATCTTGTTCATCAGCCTATCAATTCACTTGATTTTTATGTTCATTTGTTGATAGATGTGTATTTGTTGTTCATAATTTTTATTTTTACCTTTTTCTTCTTCCTCTTCTTACAGAATATCTTTCAGCATTTCATATAATATTGGTTTGGTGGTGATGAACTCCTTTAGCTTTTTCTTATCTGAGAAGCACTTTATCTGACCTTCAATTCTGAATGATAACTTTGCTGTGAGAGAACACAGGCTGGGTTGAGGTACTCACCCTCCTGAAGTGCACAAATTTCATGCACTGGGCCTCTAATCTTATCTAATAAAAGAGTAATATTGACTGTACCTCCGATCAAGCGACACCCAGAAGCCACGCCCACCAGCCAATCAGGAGCAAATAAACACCAACCAAGATGGCTGTGGCCACTGAAAGCAGGAAGGAGGCTTGGATTTCCCTGGCAATAGAGGAAGCCAAGCTTTCTGCCTGCCATTGCTGGCCTAGCCCTCCACTCAATGCTAAAACGTTTCAATTATAGAAGTTATATCCCAACAGAAATGTCAGCAGCCTCAGAGCTAGAGAGAGCAGAGGCTAGGGTTGCCCAGGCGATGGCAGAAACTAAGCTTCTGCAGCTCTGGCCAGCCTAGGCCTCTACTCCAGGCTACAATGTTTCAATTATGGAATGTAAATGTCCCAACAGAAATGGCTGCTGCCAAGGAGCAAGCAGAAAGCTTGGCTCTGCTCCAGGCTACAAAGTTTCAATTGTAGAACATATAATAAATCCCAGATACCAAGGCCTCCACTTGGGTCGCTAGGGGGTGTGGCCAGCCTTCAAACCACTACAGGCCTCTTGCTCAAGCTGTCCCATGCTCCAAGGGAACCCCCACCCTGATCCGGGACACTCTTCAAGGCAACCCAGCTGACCTCCATCCATGCACCAGGCCTCTATCCTATCTAATAAAAGAGTAATATGCAGATTGATCATCACTCCAACACAGAAGATGGCTGCCCCCATGTGGTCAAAGATCCTGCCCCCATGTGGACACAAGATGCCCAGCACAAGATGGCCAGCAAGGCAGGGAGGTTCCAGGCCTGCAAAGGAGGGCAGTTGGGGGGATCAGGCCAGCAGGACAGGGCAGTTGCAAAGTTCCAGACCTGCAAGGGAAGGCAGTTGGAGGTGATAAGGCTGGCAGAGGAGGGAAGTTGGGGGCAAACAGGCTAGCAGGGAGCAGTTAGATATCAATCAGGCTGGTACGGTAATGGTTAGGGGGTGATTAGGCTGACAGGCAGAAGCAGTTAGGTGCAATCAGTAAGGCAGGGAGGCAAACAGTTGCGAGCCAGCCATCCTGGATTGTAAGAGGGATGTCCAACTGGGATCAGGCCTAAATGGGCAGTTGGACATCCCTCAAGGGGTCCCAGATTAGAGAGGATACAGGCTGGGTTGAGGAACAACCCCCTGCCCCTCAACCCCGTGCACAATTTTTGTGCGCCGGGCCTCTAGTCCTATTTAATAAAAGAGAAACATGCAAATGTGACTGTACTTTCACTACACTACCAGCCAATCAGGAGTTGGGGGGGAGGCAAAGTGGCAGCGAGCACCCGCCCCCAGGGGTGGAGACAAAGCGGCGGTGGCGTGGCACTCTGGCCAGAGCAGAGAAGAGTGAAGGCTCCAGCTGGAGTGAAGTCTATAGCTAGCCAAAGCAAAAACGGGAGGCAACAGCCAGAGGGAAGGCCTGGGTCCCAGGTTCCAGAGGAAAACTGGTCCTGGCAGCCAAGGGAAAGAAAGCCTATTGCATGAATCTTCATGCAATGGGACTCTAGTATATATATAAAAGGCTAAGTGAACATCTGACTAGCTGGTACATATAAAACACACTTACCACCAGGGGGCAGACACTCAATGCAGGAGCTGCTGACATGGCAGCAATGGCTCTCAGGTGATGCACCCTGCAACCAAAGAGAAGGGAGCCCAATTCCTCACTGGGTCACATGATTTTACTTTCCCCATGGGTTATGTTGTTGCTGAAGCACTATCAGCTTCAAATCTGGTTTATTGCATTCTTGACTTTGAGTTTCACACCCTGTGTGACAGCAACTTTGCAGAGTGCTCTCTTGCGTTTTGGGACATCTATCCACCTATCATCTATCTATCATCTATGGCTAAGTGACCAGCCATATGTCCGATGCGCACTGGCAACTTAAAAATAAACTTTGACACAAAAGATGATGGATGCCAATGGGAAGGCACACAGCAAGATAGTGTGTGAGTGATACATATGGGGAGTGTACATTTGTATATGAGGGACAGCCATATTCCAAGGACTGTTGGGAACTGTAGGACTGGGCTCCCCTGACCGAGCAGCTTCCACTGCTGCTGAAATCGCTCTTGTAGCAACAGGCTCTGCTGCAGAGACAGCACCATCTTGAAGGGGTCAGTGGCTGTGATCAGAAGCCTAGCCTTGTCTTCAGTCAGGAAGAATCAGATACCTCCCGGGACCCTACAACCACAACACCCAGGGACTAGCAGCAAACCCATGAACACCAGGTCTCAAGCAGCGTGAATACATGCTCTCAGATGAGCCCTGAACCTCCTCACTGAAAGGTCAAATTTTACCCAGAGAAAGGTGAGGTCTGCAATCCAGTCTGAAGGGAGAAACGTGCGCAGTAGGATCTAGAGGCTCAGAGGAAGTCTGCACCTCACAAAATCTGCAGATATTGGGGCCAGTGTACTCCACAAATGGGGAAGGGGGTCCACAGGGCTGCTGGCAGAAGGGAATTCCAAATACTGGGTAGAGAGGACTTATAGCCCTGGATGTCAGTACAGAAACACTGCCACCTAGGGGTTGAATCACAAACTGACTCTTGTGCAAATACAACCACAGGCAGGCTGAGTAACACAGAAATACTGCCTGCTTGAAAACAAGATTGTGACTTGTGACACAGAGGAATGGAGGGAACTTCAATACTTCAGTATAGGAAACATGCGTACCAAACAGAACAGCAGAGGAAGTGAATGACTTTCACTACTGCACATTTTTATTTTTTATCTTGTACTTAAGAAATTAAACTATTTTTCTTTTTTCTCACTTGATTTCACCTTTCTAATTATTATGTTTTATTTTAAATAAGTATTATCACTACTACAATTTTACTTTTTTGTTTCATTTTATTTTCTCTTTATTTTATTTTGGAATTAGTGTTCTACTTTCTATTTCCATTTTCCCTTTAGCATAATTGTACTTTATCTCAACTTATCTTTATGCCAACACTCTCTTCCTCATTTTCCCCCTTTGTTGTCCTGTTTCTTTTTATTGTATTTCTGCTTTAGATTTTCCCTATTCCTCCCTTTTACCCCCTGTTAAAAATTTATCTTACTTACATATCTAATTTCTGAATCCTGCTACAAGTCAATACACACCTCTCTCTTCTCTTTATTCACTATCCATTTTTCTCTCTTCCCTTTTTTTAGTTTGTTTTTTGTTGTTTTTTAACTTACTTTTTTGTTTTATTTTGTTTTGTTTTGCTCTTATTTCTCTCTGTCCTATTGTTTTTGTTAGTTTTATGGTTGGTTAGATAGGCTTCTTTTTGCTTGTTTGTGTGGTCGTTTCTCTCTCTCTCTCTCTCTCTCTCTCTCTCTCTCTCTCTCTCTCTCTCTCTCCTTCTGTTTTTCTCCTCTTTGCTTGTTATAAGTTATTGTTTGTAGTTCACATTCATATATGGGTGTTAGTTTTTTTTTTTTCATTTTTTTGGATTACTTGTTGTTCTATTGGAGTCTCCCCCGAATATAAATAGTTTTTCCTCCGTTCTTTTTTAAATTATTTTTATTCTTTAAAGTATTACAAATAATAGTACATATGTTTCCTTTTTCCCCTCCCATTGAATACCCCAGCCTCCCCTACACCCTAGCACACATTTTCACCTGCCGCCCCCCACCCTGCCCCAGTGTCTTGTATCCATTGGTTATGCTTATATGCATGCATACAAGTCCTTTGGTTGATCTCTTAGAGCTCCTCCCCAACCCGCGCACCATCCCCTGTCTTCCCACTGTACTTTGACAATCTGTTCAATGCTTCTTTGCCTCTGTATCAATCTTTCCCCCCGTTTCTTTTCTTTAAAAAAATCTTGCATCTGCACACTGGAAATAAATATATAAGAACAAAAAAAATGTTTGAATCTCAATTTCAACATTCAACAGTTCTTAGTCCCAGTTTCAATGTCAAATAGTTCCTTATGTGTACATGTCAGCAATGGTATCTCGATGGTGGACATATGGTGGCAATTCAGGTTCCACCCTCTCTGGTTTGGGCTTGGGCTGCCTACAGTGACACACACCTGCTGACTGCTAGCATGGCAAGGTGTCGTCAGTGTCTTCCATCTCTAGACTGTCTTCGCAGTTGGAACAGACCTGTCAGTTCTTTGTTGCAGGAATCCATATGGTCTTGGAGTTGTTTTCTGAAAATATACAAACATATTCTCGACCAAAAGTTAATAAACGGATCTTTTCTGTAAATTAGACTTGGTCTTCTATTTATTTTTGCCCAAATGATTTTCCTTCGGCTTATTTTGATACCGTGTGTGTTTTTCATGTCTTGCTGTTAGCATTACAAGTGGAAATTAATTATCTGGAGTAAGAGCAGTCTTGGTAACATTAAATTTTAATTTTTGCATGAAAATATGACTGCTTTAAGTTATTTTCATGTTAGGGAATTTTATGAGGAGACGAACTATTAATAGAATTTTTAGTTAATATTTTAGGAACAGCTTTTTGTCCAGTACCCTTAAATTTTCTTGCATGTTCAATTATCTGAATTGGCCAATTTAAATTAATCTAAAACTTGATTACTATTTTACTTTTGAATTTAATACTCAACCAATAATCTTAGTTTATGCTGTAAGTATTAGTGGAAAGGATTTTTTGCATTCTTGAGTAGGCCCTGAGCATTCCTGGTACTAGACTGGGTTTAGATATAGGGCAGCTATTGGTGGCTGAGACTCTGTCTGTACCCTGGGCCCTGATCTGAGCTGTGTATGGGAGGCGAAGCAGCTGTGAGGGCAGGAGACCTCCCTCAGAAGGGGTGAGAGTTCAGGCCCCTACAAGGTTATGTGGGTGAGGGTCTGTGCCCCACTTCTGTTTACCTTTAAGTTCTCTTCTGTTGGCCCCTCTGCGACTGTGCCTGTCTTAGGTTGTTCCTTCCCTGAGGAATCTTACCCATCTCTGGCTAACCAGCCATCCTCCAGGGCCAAGCAGGGTGATGTTCTGTCTCCTTGGTCTCCTATGCCCCCGTGGCCTCCACGCCCAGTACCTGCCTTTGGGTCCCCTTGCCTGCTAGCGGGGTCCTGGTACTGATTCCATATCTTGGGGGACCCAGGTTTCTTCTCCAGGGAGGGCCGAGTTCACATCATTGGGCGAGAGACAGATCCATGGTGCCAGCTGCCCAGAGGCTTCAACCACAGCTTGAACTGAAAGCTCAGGCAACAGCTGTGTGCACTTGGATTTTGAGAAGAAGGTCCCTCTTGGTGAAAAGGACAAGAGTGGCCAATATAGGATGCTCAAGTGCCTTCCCAGAGCCTTAATTCCTTCTGAGAGGGATTAATTCCTTTCCTGTCTGTTTTTTTTAATTGCTACCAAACATTCAAAGAATTAGTTTGTAAGTTCCTCCGGGATAATTGAATATTATGCTGTTTTCAAATATCAAAAATTATAATGACATTGTAGAATAATATCATGTTAGGATATTATGGTGTCACAGTGGGTTAAGGGGGGCCTAGCCCAAGGAATGGTGTCCATAAGAGATGACATGAGAAAAGTCCATCAGAATGTCAAACCTCAGGGTAAGTGGGGGGTGGCGGGAGTAAGGAGAAAAGTCAATATATTTGACCTCTTGAACTAAGGTACGTAATTTGTGTTTTTACATCCCTTTAAAAGTTTATATAAAGCTATAAAAAAATTGGCAGTTAGTTTGAGACTGAATTGACATGGCCTAGAGCATGTCATCCCCGTTCTTCTTATATTCTTTCTGTTCTCTCTTACGTTTTTTCATTTTCTCAATATCATTTTTGCACTCTTTTTTTAATCCCCCAATTCTCTTTTCCTTGGTGGTCACCTTTATTTGGGTTTATTGGTATCATGAATAGATTTGTGTATAGTGCCTTGTGTGTTGATCCTTGTTGTTTTTTATTTTGTGCCTTTAAGTAAACACAGGAGAAAGAGAGAGAGCTAGATAGCCAGACACCTGAAGAGGAGGGATCACGGGGAGACAAAGCAATAGTCCACATACAAAAGAAATGGAGAAATCACCAGAAAAGGAAGTAAATGAAATAAAGAAAAGAAATATGTTAGAGAAAGAATTCAGAGAAATGGTCATAATGTCGCTGAAAAGGATGGAAGACAAATTCAATATGTATAAGAACCAAGAGGAAATGAAGCAGAACTAAGAAGAAAAGAAAAAATTACAAACAAAAGATTGCCCATCAAACCAGCACCTGATTTCTCAAAGGAAACACATCAGGCAAGTAGGGAATGGAATGAAATATACAAAGTCATGCAAAGGAAGGGTATGAATCCATAAATAATGTACCCAGCAAGGCTATCAATAAAAATTGAGGTTGAGATGAGGAGCTTTACAGACAAAAAAGGACTAAGGGAGTTTATCACCACCAAACCAACAATGCAAGAAATGATAAAGTGTCTGCTATAAAAAAAAGAAATAGGAAGCAAAGAAGGAACACAGGGGTAAAGAATAAAAATGATGACAAACAAGTACCTATTAATAATAACTTTACATGTAAATGAATTAAATGTCCCAATCAAAATACATAGGGTATCTGAGTGGATAAGAAAACATGACCCATATATCTGCTGCCTACAGGAAATCCACCTCATATAAAAGGGCTCTTATAGACTGATGGTTAAGAGATGGAAAAAAGTATTTCAGACTAATGGAAATTGAAAAGAAAAGCTGGGTTAGCAATATTTATATTTGACAAATTAGATTTCAAAATGAAGGACATAAAAATAGATAAGGAAAAACCACTTCATAATATTAAAGGGAGCAATCAAACAAGAAGATATAACTCTGGTAAACATATACACACCCAATACAAGACCACACAAATACATAAAAAACTTCTGGAGGATATCAAGGGAGATATTGTCAGCAATACAGTCATTACAGGGGACTTTAGATCACTGCACAAATCCTCTAAACAAACATTAGCAAATAAGAATCAAATCTAAATGACACAATAAATCAGATGGTATTAATTTATGTATTTAGAACATTTTATCCCAAAGCCACAGAATATGCATTCTTCTCAAGTGCACATGGGTTATGTTCAAAGATAGACCATATGTTGGGACACAGGCAAAGTCTCTTCAAATTCAAGAAGATAGAATTCATTTCAAGCATCTTCTCATATTACAATGGCATAAAAGTAGAAATCAACTACAATAAAAACAATTAAAAAATGAAACACCTGGAGGCTAAAATGCATGCTATTCAACAATGACTTGGTTACCAGAGAGATCAAAGAAGAAATTTAAAAAAAAATCATGGCAAGAAATAACAATGAAAACAAAACAATCCAAAAATCTATGGGACACAGTGAAAGTAAACTTGAGAGGAAAGTTGATAGCTCTACAGGCCTACCTCATAAAACAAGAAGCAATGACATTATCTAACCCTACAACTCAAAGAATAAAAAAGAGAGCATCTTCTTTATCCTTTCAAAGAACCAGCTCTTGGTTTTGTTGATCTTCTGTATTGTTTCTTTGGTCTCTATGTCTTTTATCTCTGCTCTGATCTTTACTATTTCCTTCCTTCTGCTTACACTGAATTTTTCTTGTTGCTCTCATTCTAACTCTTTGAGTTGTTGGGTTAGATAATTTATGGCCGCTGTTTCTTATTTTTTGCAGTAGCATTGTAGAGCTATGAACTTCCCTCTCAAAACTGCTTTCATTGTGTCCCATAGCTTTTTGATTGTTGTGCTATCCTTGTCATTTGTTTCCATGATGTTTTCTATTACTTCCTTGTTCTCTCTGGTAACCCAGTCATTGTTTAATAGTATGCTGCTTAGTTTCTATGTGTTTGATTTCTTTGGATTGTTTTTATTGTAGTTGATTTCCAGCTTTATACCACTGTGATCTGAAAATATGCTTGATATGATATCTATCTTCTTGAATTTGGAGAGACTTTGCCTATGACCCAACACATGGGCTATCTTTGAGAATGACCCATGGAAACTTGAAAAGAATGTATATTCTGTGGCTTTTGGGTGAAATGATCTGAAGATGTCAATTAATTCCATCTGGTCTAGTTAGTCATTGAGGATTGATTTTTTTCTTTACTGATATTTTGTTTAGAGTATTTGTCCAATGGTGATAGTGGGGTATTAAAATCTCCTACCATGATTTTATTGTTGTCTATCTCTCCCTTGATATCCTCCAGGAGTTTTTTTAAATGTATTTTGGTGCTCCTGTATTGGGTGTGTATATGTGTACCAGTTATTTCTTCTTCTTTGATTGCTCCCTTTAGTGTTATGAAGTGGCCTTCTTTATCTCTTGTTATGTCCTTCACTTTCAGGTCTAATTTGTTGGATATAAATATTGGTACCCCAGCTTTTATTTAATTTCCATTCGCCTGAAGAACCTTTTCCATCCTTTCACCCTCAGTCTGTTTGTGTCTTTTTTATGGAGTTGGGTTTTTTGTAGACAGCAGATACATCGGTCGTGTTTTCTTATCCAGTCCATTACCCTATGTCTTTTGATTGGAGCATTTAATTCATTCACATTTAAAGTTATTATTGGTAGGTACTTATTTGTTGCCATTTTTGTTCTTTACCCCTGAGTTCCTTCTTCGCTTCCTATTCCTTTTTACAGGAGACCTTTTACCATTTCTTGCATTGCTGGTTTGTTGGTAATGAATTCCCTTAGTCCTTTTTTGTCCGGGAAGCTCCTGATTTGACCTTCAATTTTTATTGATAGCCTTGCTGGGTACAGTATTCTAGGATTCAGACTCTTCCTTTGCATGACTTTGTATGTTTCATTCCATTGCCTTCTGGCCTGATACGTTTCTGTTGAGAAATCACTTGTTAGTCTGATGGAGGTTCCTTTGTAGGTGACTTTCTGTCTCTCTCTGGTTGCTTTTAATATTCTTACATTGTCATTGGTGTTTGCCAATTTAATTATATGTGCCTTGACATAGGTCTTTTGGGGTTCATTTTGCTTGAGACTCTGTGAATTTCATGGATCTGTGTGGGTTTTTTCTTTCCTATATCAGGGAAATTTTCTGTCATCATTTCTTCCTATAGGTTTCTATTCCTCACTCAGTTTCCTGTCCCTCTGGAAGCCCTATTACGTGTATGCTGTTTTGTTTCACATTGTCCCAAAGTTCCTTTAGGTTCTCCTCCTGCTTTTTTTTTTTCTAGAAGCTGCTCTACTTGGGTATTTTTTCCTACCTTTTCTTCTAGCTCACTGACGCGGTCCTCTGCTTCTTCTAGTCTGCTCTTGATACTTTCTTTCTTTTTAAAAAAAATATATATTTTATTGATTTTTTACAGAGCGGAAGGGAGAGGGATAGAAAGTCAGAAACATCGATGAGAGAGAGGCATCGATCAGCTGCCTCTTGCACGCCCCCTATCGGGGATGTGCCCACAGTCAAGGTACATGCCCTTGCTAGAATCGAACCAGGGACCCTTCAGTCCACAGTCCGACGCTCTATCCACTGAGCCAAACCGGTCTCGGCTACTCTTGATACTTTCTATTGAGATCTTTAGTTATGCGGTGTCACTTTTCATTTCTTGTTGGCTCTTCTTGATTTCTTCCTGGGTCTTCCTCATTTCCTCTTGGTTCTTCTTCAATTCTTCTTGGTTCTTACTCATATTGTCAAATTTGTCTTCCATTCTTTTCAGCCACCTTATGACCATTTCTCTGAATTCTTTCTCTGACAGTTTGCTAGCTTCCATTTCGTTTAACTCCTTTTGTGATGAGGCTTGTTTTTCTTTCATATGTGTGCTGTTTTTTGTCTCCCCATGGTCTCTGTTCTCCAGTTATGTAGTTCTCCCTCTCCTGCATTGATTTAAATGCACAAAATACAACACAACCAGGTACAACGCACCAGGCACTTAACAGAAATGTATTCACAGTATTGGTAACTCCAAATAAAGGTGATCACCAGAGAAAGACAAATTCGGAGATAGGTGAGAAAGAAGAAAGAGAAAACACACACAGACACACACACACACACTCACACACACAGACACTCACGCACGTGCACGCGCACACACACACACACACACACACACACACACTCAAAGAAAGATAGGAATGCCAAAATTATATTGGGAATAGGGAAGAAGAAAAAAAAAGAAAGAAAGAAAAGAAAAGGGTAATAAACTATATATTTGTGGTGAAAACTCCTGTAGGACAGCCACTAATCCAAATAAAAGCCAGCAACATGTACCTGGAGATTGATACAAACTACATACAACTAGTAATATCAAGGAAGGGAACACAGAAGCAAAAATCTATCAAAAAACAATGCAAACAAGAACAACAAAACAAAAAACATCACCACAAAACCCCCCACAAAACAAACCAAAATAAAATAATAAGCAAACCAATATCACAAACCTGCATAAAAAATTGATATAATCAACAGTCAAGTAAACAGCAACAATAGAACAGAGAGAAAAACAAATTTAAGATAGTGAAGTCAGAGAAGTGAGAGGTATGTTGGAGTAGGTGGTTGGAGATTAGATATATAAGTGGGGTGAAATTTTAACAGGTGGTAAAAAAAAGAATAAGGTAAATCTAAAGTGGGAAAGTGTAAGGGAAACAAGGTACTAAATAGGGAAAGGTTAGCAAGAGAGTGGTGGCATAAAGGTGAAGTTGAGATAGAATAAAAAGATACTAAAGGGTAGATGAAAATAGACTGTAGAACACTAATCCCAAAGTAGAATAAAGAGAAAATAAAATTAATTCCTTAATTTGTGTTACACAAGAGTCAATTTGTGATTCAACCCCTGGGTGGCAGTGTTTCTAGATTGACCTCTGGGTCTATTGTTCCTCTCTAGCCTGAACTAACATCCCGCTATCCCTGTGGTATTTAATACTGATTTGTGGGGATGGCTGCCCCACAGTTGCCTCTCCAATGGTGACTGCCGACCTTTATCTTCAGGCTCCAGAAAAATAGTTTTCCCCTGTGGTCCCCCAGGCTATCCCCCACCAGGGGATTCAACGATCCTGGTTTAGTTCAGAAGCTCAGATTAGGAGAGGAAAAAACGCAAGTGTGCGAAATCAGATTCTGCAGGTATGTCTGCAAAAATCTCCAAATAAAAGCCAGCAACCCTCCCAAAATTTTTTGGGCCTCCTTCCTCTGTCAGGTCCAAATGGGCTGCTTTCCAGAAATTCCCTCTGCCACCAGCTCCAAGGGCCCTCTTCCACCTTTACTAGCTCAAACAGCCATTTACTCTATCCCTGTCGCAGTTCTCCCAGCTCTGCCAGCTCCCTCAGTCTTGTGCCCAAAGTAACCCCAGGGGAAATCTGACCTTTCTGTGCCAGAGCACAGAACTCCTTTGAATCTGTGTGCCCGTGCAAACTGGGCATCCATGTTCTGGGTGTCCTAGCTGTCCAGTGGGTACTGCAGCTGTATATATTTTCAGGCCCTTCCCCTTCAAGATGGCTGGTCCACCTCCAAGCTGGTGGATCCGTGAGAGCTCCCAGCAGCACTGGGGCTGCTCGGTCAGGGGAGGCCAGTCCAGCAGTCCCCTACCTTCTCCCGGAGCACAGCTTTCCCCTAACTCACCAACAAACACTTCCACGCGACCCTCAGCTGCTCCCTCCCTCTGCCCTGGGACACGATTTAGATCGCATCCCTCTGTTCCACCGCCATTTTTTTCTCCCTATAGATATAAAAGTTTAAGCAACTGGCCAATCAGCTGACTGGCCGACCAGCTGGTAACTATAATATGCATTGACCATCAGGGAGCAGACGCTCAATGCAGGAGCAGAAATCACAGGCATGGAAAGGTGGAATAGACTGATGAACCTCAGAAAGAAGTGGGGAGGGTGGAGGGCAGGAAGAGATTAACCAAAGATCTTATATGCACACTAGAGGCCTGGTGCATGTGCACGGGTGGCATCAGGCCAAAACTGGCTCTCCAACATCCCTTGAGGGGTCCCAGATTGTGAGAGGGCACAGGCCAGGCCGAGAGACTCTACTGGTGCACGATTCTATGTATCAGGCTGCTAGCAAATAAACAAACAAATAAATAAATAAAGGATAACATTGCTATACATATTATTCTTAGCTGGTGGTTTCTCCTTTTCCATATTTTGAATATATATTTCCACTCCTTCTTGGTCTATAGTGTTTCTACTGGAAAAACTGGTTAAAATTTGATGGGATTTTATTTGTAGGTTACTATCTTCCCCACCTTCCCCTGGCTGCTTTGAGAATTCTTTGTCATTAACTTTTGATGGTTTTAATATACTGTGTCTTAGATAAGGTGTGTTTTTTTTGTAATAAGATAATTAGGCATACTGTTAGGTTATTGTACTAATATATCTAGCTCATTCTCTAAGTTTGGGAAGTTCTATTCAATTATTTCATCAAGTAGGCTCTCTGTTCCCTTCTTTCTCTTTTGTCCTCCTAGGATACCCATTATACTTATGTTGCTGTTTCTAATGGAGTCAGATAGTTCTCATAAAATTTGTTTGTATTTATTAAAACTCTTCTCTCTTTCTTATTCCACCCTAACTATTTCTAGATTTCTATCTCTGCAATCAATGATTCCATTAACCATCTGGTCTTCTGTATTTCCAGTGCTTTCTAAGGCATTGTTTATCTTACTTGATAAGATTTTTTCAGCTCCAGAATTTGTTTATTCTAAAAGTTTCAATCTATCTGTTATAGTAAACTTTTTGTTCATTGGTTTTATTTCTTAGCTCCTTCAAGTGCCTTTCTGAATTTTCTTGAATCTCACTAAGCTTATTCATGACTGTTGTCTAATATTCACACCTAATTTTTAAAATGTTGATCAACAGAGCATATTTCCATAAACATTTAAACTGAGACACATCTTTCATGAGCATTGAGATATAATGTCTATATAAAATACACAATTTCATTCTCATTGCCTCATTGTGTATGTTTCTTCTTTGAATTATTTACCATCTCAAACTAGACAGGAAGATAGTAAAAACCATTTGTATATATGTAGTTATCTTTGAACATTAACTTATTATAATTAGATCATCTAATGCTTTTGAACTTGGTGTGTCAAAATTGGCCAAAAAGAAAAAAAAAGCATAACTCTGATGGTATGTCATTCCAAGAAAAAAAACACCATAATTTCATGATACTTAGAGCTAAATAATAAAAAAGTATAATTATAATATATAACTGTATTTAATAACCCCCCAAAATAATTATTTAACTTACCTGCTTAGTGACTTCTTTGTTCATCTGTCAGTCGGTTTCTTTTGTTGGTCTTGATATTATTGAACTTGTATGGGGTGCCATGAACTAAGATAAGTGAGGGGGAGGAGGAATTATTTAACTACCTACCTATTAGTGACTTTTTTGTTGCTGAATTTCATTGGCTAAACCTTCAATTGAAGGTTGGTATTTTGTACACTTCAAGCCCAAACAAGCGCTACTAACTTCATCCTCATCCATCAATCTGTTTCTTTTGATATTATTTAACACTGAGAATAAGATTTCACAAAAGTATATAGAGGGAAAAATTGTGAGTAAAGCCATAGCTATATTTTTCAGGGTGCTAAACGTGTCTGGTAATCAGTTCCAGGCACTCCAAATTTCCTGTTTGTAGTGGCACTCCTCTTGATTCTCCAAGTGGCACCTTTCCAGATTCTCAAGCTTTGACCTCAAGTCGACAAACACCTGAGCCCAGATGCTGTCTTGAAATTCTGCAAGTTGCATCTCCAAATCATCAATTTGCATACATTGGAAACCATTTAATTCCAAACTATTGTAGACTACCACATCAGGATACTTAGTTATTTTTATGGCCTGTTCTAGGCTTCTAAATTGATTAAATCTATCACTGAACTGGTTAAGTAATGGATCTAAAACATGCTGGTACTTTATATGCAAGGGTTCCATTTCATTTTGTACAGCTCCACTGGCCTGCTCAAAATACTTTGTTACTCAAGGAAAATACTTCTAAGTTTTAGTTTCTACATCTTGCTTGAAAATTTTAAGTTTACTTTCAAAAGCTCTTATGTATCCAAACATAAAATCAATACTTTTGCCAAAACCACGTAACTTTAAGTTCAGTTCATTATTATGAACAGAGAGATCTGTAAAACATATCTGGGTGTTGACCCATTTATTATCATTGAGCTGAGAAAAGTTTCCCAGATCCTTATCCTCAAGAAATACGTTAATTTTTTCAAAGCACTCCACAAAGCACTCACGAACTTTGCCTCTACTCAGCCATCTGACATTATTCTACATCAGCAGTCCACTGTAGGTGGAATCAACCTCCAGTTAAAGTGCAGAAAATTCTCACTTGTGAAGGGGGTGAGCAGCTATTGAATTAACTATTTTTGTAACAACTGACATTACGTTATTTAAGTCGGTGAATCCTGCCTCGGCACATAAAACCTCCTGATGGATAATACAATGAAAAGGCACAATGGGATGTCCAATAGCTTCCGTAAACAATTTGACAAATCCGACTTTTTTCCCCAACATGTTTCGTGCCCCATCTGTAGTCACTGATACAACTTTAGAGCTACCAATGCTTAGGTCACGGAATGTTTGTATAAGAATCTTACATATTTCGCTTCCTGATGTACTTGTTGGTACTGATACTAACTTTATCAACTCTTCTCTCATTGTGAGATCATCAGAGTGTCAACCAATAATGGCCAACTGAGCATGTGATGTGACATCAGTAGTTTCATCAAGAGAGATGGAAAAATATTCACAATTACCTATGTCTCTCTTTAATCGATGTTGTACGTTTGTGTTCAGTCTCATTATTCGGTCTTTTATGATATTTATACTGAGTATTATCTCAGATATTCTCTTAATAATTGCATCTTTATTCTGCATGTCGTGAAATAGAACTGGTACACATCTTAGGAGTGTTTCTTTAATAAATTATCCCTCACTGAGTGCTTTTCCATGCTGAGGTATGGAGTGAGCAATGATCAAACTTGCAGATGTTAAATTTGTAGAGCCTTTTATAAATTTAAGGATGGAATTAGATTGGCTCTTACAAAGGTGTAGCTGCCTGGAAATGTATTCCTTTCTTTCATCCTCACGTTTTTTTTCAAGACCTGGGAATGATTAGTTTCAAAATGTCTATTTGTATTCCATGTTCTGCTTACGACTGTTTCAGTACATAGAACACAAAATGATGTGCCATTTTTTTTCTATAATGCCATATGTCTTGGTCCATGTCTCTTGAAAGGGTCAGCTACTGCTACTACCACTTCCTTTACTTAACCTTAGTTTTTTATTTGTTGTGTTCTCCATCAGGGGGGCAGTGACAGAAGATAGAATTTACTTAGCCTGTTAGCCCTACTGGCAATTAGGGGTTAACTAGCCTAACTGACCACAAGATGGCACATGTAACTGTCTTTTAGGACAGGGCAGGGTTAATAAGCAGAAATACGGGTTAATAAGGATGCACAACAGTAATAGTGGTTAAATGGAGTCTGCAGTATGCTGCAAAATGTCATTTCTTATATAAATTAAGATGGCTGCCACTATTTCTAATGGTGGGAAACTGCACCCATAGCACAGACTGTGGCCTCTCCCAGCGTCCTCCTCACTTATCTCAGTAATGATGGTCAATTAGAAATCCATGATATTCCAGAACAGTAGTTTAGATGATGGTTGCTGTGGTTATGTGGTTGCTGGTAATGGTGATCACAGGGCCCCCCAAGATCTGTCCCCTGCAGCATTCCACCGCTCCCTGCTCTACTGGCCAGAAGTGATGTCAAAGATCCCCTAACAACCTAACGGGAAGTCCCAGAACTAGAGGCTCTGTGGTAGAGTTCTGTTGTTTTGGCCTACAGACCTCCGGCACAGAGTGTCTACACTACAGTAAATATTTCATCCTTGGCTACTGCACTTGGCTGTGCTGTAGCCGAAGATAAAACATCCTTCTTGGCATGCTGCCCCATATTTTCTGTATGTGACTGCATGCGGCCACATGTCATCGAAAAGCTACACATGTCAGTGCTGACACACATGTCATAGGTTCGCCATCACGGATCTAGTGGCTTATGTGTCAAGCATTTGGTTAACAGCATTAAGAAAGATTTTATTTAAAAAATGTGTTTTAATTGATTTCAGAGAGAGGCAGGGTGAGGGAGAGAGAGATAGAAACATCAGTGCTGAGAGAGAATTATTGATTAGCTGCCTCCTACATGCTCCCTGTTGGGGATTGGGCCCACAACTCAGCCATGAAACTTGAACCATGACCTCTTGGTTCATTGATCACCACTCAACCATTGACTAACACTGTCCAAGCAAAAGATTTTTTACTGTTCACAAACAGAATGCATTTTATAGCTTAGGAAGAGTAAGATAAAAACCTGAGCAAAGTCAGAGATATTAGAAAAGCATTTTAACATATTTTACATCTTTACCTGCCTATTCTCTGGCTGAGTTCTTTATCCCAAAAGTTGATATATTCTGATTTTCTTTGAGTTTATTTGGTTGAATGATGAAAATATTGACAGTAACTGACTTCATAGTGGTTACACTATCAATAGAATAATTCTAGTTAGTATTCTCATGAGAGAATAACCATCAGAATGATGCATTTTTTGATTTAAATAATGTCTTCTGCTTTGAAGGGGCGTTTACTAAAAAATGTTTATTAAGTACTACAGTGTATAAGAAACTCTGTTTGGTAGTCTGATGGACAGAAACATAAATCAAATGTGGGTTTTATCTTTGAGGAGATTGTAACCTAGTAGGGTTAAAAATACTTGTATGTGATACCCAAGAATAAGCTCAAAATGGATAAAATAACTTAAATTTAAGTTGCAAAATGATAAAAATCTTAGAAGACATAGGCACTGAAATTTCAGACATCTTGTGTAGCAATATTTTTGCCTATATATCTCCTAGGGGAAGGGAAACAAAAGAAAACATAAATAAACTGTACTATATCAAACTAAAAGCCTTCGCACACAGCAAAAGAAACCATGAACGAAATAAAAAGGGAACCTACCATATGGGAGAACATATTTAACAATGATATACATAAAGAACTTATAGAACTCAATACCAGAAAAAAAACAATACAATAAAAAATGGGCAAAGGACCTGAATTGACACTTCTCCAAAGAGGACATACAGATGGTTAATAGACATGAAAAAATACTCAATGTCACTAATCATCAGAAAGATGCAAATTGAAACCACAATGAGATATCACCTCACACCTGCCAAAATCGTTAGCATCAATAAGTCAATAAACAACAAGAGCTGGCAAGGATGTGTAGAAAAGGAAACTCTAGTGCACTATTTGTGGGAATGCAGACTGATATAACCATTGTGGAAAATAGTATGAAGTGTCCTCAAAATAAAAAAAGCCTAGTCCAATAATAACTTAGTACCCTTGCACTTGTTCTCTTCATATCCTAGAAGTCATCTTTCATGTCTATAATAATAAAAGCATAATATTCTAATTAGACCAGGCAGCTGAATGATCTTCCGAATGTCCTGGACGACCTTATGGATGAAGCCAGGGCTGCGAGGACCAAATCCATTGCATGAATTTTGTACATCAGGCTTCTAGTATACTGATACTGTGAGAACTGATAACATTTATCTGGAATCATTGTGTCTATTAATTTGTTTTTCTATTTATTTTCTGCTTTCTCTCATTCGATTATAAACTCCATGGAGCCAAGGACATTCCTTATCTTCCTTTTTTTGCTCTTTTATGCCTAGAACAAGTGTCAGGAACTAATAGGCTCAGATAAAGTGTTTTCTTGTTAAATAGATAATTGATTAAATAAATCATAATTCTTAATCTTTCTGAACCAATCCATCAGAGAATCCTTTCAATTTTGATTTTAATAGTGACACTTTGAATCTCTGTTTCCTCTGCACATTTCCAGCTTATACCTTGCAATAATCTAAACAATAGTTTCCTATCTATAGTCTATTTTCAACCCTTCCTGCTTACTACTACTCTTAATTTTTCTCAAACATTGTTTCTCTCATCTCATTTTATTACTTAAGAATCTTCTCCAAATACTTCTTGGTTAAAATGAAAGAAAGGGATGTGAAAACTTCATGTGCTATGTGAAGTCTTTGTCTTTCTGTTGTTTATTGGATTACAAGATTTATCATAAATGATTTCCACCCTACCTTTCTGAAACATTAACAGGGCTTACATTCTAGTTACCTTAATAACCTGATGCAAGCTCTGAAGTCTCTTTTTAAAGACATATACAAACATATTTTAGGGGGTTTATGATTCACAAGTTAAGAAGACCTCTTAAAATGTAAATTTCAAAATTAAATAACCTCTCCTATGGCTGCAAAGTTGCACATGTCAATAACTTTCCTGCTTATGTAGTATTTTTATCTTCTGTTGTAGTTCCCAGAGCATTTAGTGCAATGCTGGACCCAGAACAAACACTTCTTAAATAATTGTTGATCTGACATAAAGACTGTTATCAATTTATATTTCTGTGAAAACCTAAACTCTTTTTATGTTTCTTAATGTGTTTTTTATTGATTTTAGAGAAAGAGGAAGGAGAAGGAGAGAGAGATAGAAACATCAATGAAAGAGATACAATTGATAGACCGCATCTTACAAGGCTCCTACTGGGGTTCTAGCCCGCAACCCAAACATGTGCCCTGACCAGGAATCCAGCTGATAACCACTTGGTGCATAGGTCGATGCAAATCTTTGAACAGACACATTAAGTTTAAGAAAACTGCATACCTGCCAAACAACAAACAGACATGAGATGTTATTACTTTGGTAGATTGCACAGAGTTCATCAATAACATTCACATTTTAGAAAGACCATGATAGGGATGGATTAAATATCTATTTGCTATTAATTATACCTGTGATTATTTGCTGTAGTCTGAATGAGTCAGATGCTCTGTACAATTAGATATATTTCAATAACCTATATATTTTGGGTCACTAGTGATGCATTAGAATAATTCATTTCCCTTGTACATATGAATTTTAATGAAGAGAATATATCCTATTGACTCACCTTGGAAACTGGCCTATAATTGAGCCTCACTTTTCAGTATATGGATTCTGCTTGAATCTGTGTAGGTTTTGGCCACCTTTGCAATAAACAGTGAACACTGAAAAATCATAAGGTAAAATAAGTATTTTAATTCTGCAAATTTCTGATAACATATACTTACTTCTAATATTTATTAAAATCAAGACAAAGCGAAATAACAAAGCAAATCTGCTATATAATATTTTAGCTGTGGCACCAGATATTAGAGTTCTTTTGTCTACTTTCAGTAAGGATTCTGTAGTGATAACTACTAGTTTTTTTTTCTTTTTAAAACTTCATTAGTATTATATTTAGCTCAACAAATTATTTCCTGAATCAGGATAAAAAATCCTTATGACAAAAGCATGTTTACAGAGAGTATAAATGGCTTGCAACATGTCTAGACTTTAAAATGAAGTCTTGATTTCCTTTTTTCTTTTGGCACACATATGGATATTTGGTTTTAGAATGAGAGAAGTTAAGATACAATATTGATCACAATAATTTATTTTTACAAATAACAGCCCACCTTATGAGGGATTGCTGAATGAATTGTTATCCCTGGAGGTAGAAGGGTTCTGGCTTGACAGATTTTTGATAAATCCACAATTTCTATTTTGAATTGCTATATAATTTAATGCCCCAAATTTTCGCCAGGTGGTGAAATTATAGCCTTTCATCACCTAAAACTTTTGTTCATATTAGCTTCCCCTTCAGAAATCTCTAAGACCAGAGCTGAGAATCTTACAATAACCAAATAAGTTGTATTGTTTTAAGAAGTTTTATTCAATTACAGTTGCCATGTAATATTGTATTAGTTTTAATATTATAGTAGTTTTATGTGTACCACATAATTATTAAACATATATAAAGTTAAGATGTAATGTTCTAATTAGTCTAATACCCATCTGATGCCATGCATAGTTATTACAATATTATTGACTATCCTAGAGGCCTGGTGCAGGAAATTCATGCACTGGAGGGGGGGGGGTGTCCCTCAGCCCAGCCCGCAAGCTTTCCAATCTGGGACTCCTCAGGGGATGTCTCACATCCCTCTCACAATCTATGACTGCTGGTTCCACTCGCCTGTCTGCCAGCCTGATCACCCCCTAACCACTCCCATGCTAGCCTGATCGGCACCTAAGTGCTCTGCTGCTGGCCCAATTGCCCTCAACTGCCCTCTCCTGCTGGTCCGATTGCCCCAAACTGCCCTCCCTTGCAGGCCTGGTCTCCCACAACTGTCCCTTCTTGCAGGTGTGATTCCCGCAACTGCCCTCCCCTCCCCTGCTGTCCTGGTTGCCCCTAACTGCTCTCCTCTGCAGGCCCAGTTGCCCCCAACTGCCCTCCTCTGCCAGCCTGGTAACCCCTACTACCCTTCCCTGCTGGCCTGATTGCCCACACCTACCCTCCCCTGCCAGTCATCTTATGGCAGCCATCTTTGACCACATGGGGGTGGCCATCTTGTGCGCGGGCATGAGGGCCAATTTGCATATTGCCTCTTTATTATATAGGATTCATAATGGTAGGTGCTGGAAGACTTTCTCCATTGGCCTTTTGCATTGGTGTACATCTTGTAAGCAGAGGCATTGACTATATTTGTCCTGTATTGTCTTTACAAGGAGAAAAATAGCATTGAAAGATGAGATAGTGTCTCTGTCTCAAGAAAAGGGAAGATGTGCTTATTACCCAGTAGAAAACATTTGGGTTCCACAACCTGGCTTCTGAGGTCACTGCAGGAATTGAGTATCAAGGGTCAGATTCAAGAAAATGCTGATACTCTGGCTTCTGCTGTTAGTGTGACCCAGAAGTTTCATATCATCTTTAAAACTTGTTAGTTTGCAAATAAAGTAAAAGCATCAGATCTTTCACCATTCTTATTGCTGGACATGCTCTTGTTCTTAATGGTCAGAGTCCAAATAACAGCAATAACAATTAAATTTCCAAGAAACTCACTGATGTCCCAGAGAACTCACAGAACTAGAGCTCACAGAAATACATGATCCATATCTTTTTTGTTTTAGCACAGTGGTCAGCAAACTCATTAGTCAACAGAGCCAAATATCAATAGTACAATGATTGAAATTTCTTTTGGGAGCCAAATTTTTTTAAACTTAAACTTCTTCTAACACCACTTCTTCAAAATAGACTCGCCCAGAAAGTGGTATTTTGTTGAAGAGCCACACTCAAGGGGCCAAAGAGCCACATGTGACTCTTGAGCCGCAGTTTGCCAACCACAGTTTTAGCAACTTTAGTTTACTAGTTGGCTAAATTATTGGACCATTTGATCCTTGTCTTATTTAACTAATTAGGCAATTTGACAGTTTAGAACATGCTTTATTGGCTCTTAATCTGGGAGTGTATACATAGTGTTCTTTGGATTGTTCATCTGGAGCACACTGCTCAGCTAATCATTCAGAAGATTTTTCCTATGCCAGATGAATTTGGTTTGGCCAGAATACACAATTTGCTGAGTTGCCATGCTTCCTTTAAAGGAAAGTATTTAATTTCTTTTGTAATGAAATGTTATCACCTTACCAACTGTAGAGGAATAAAATCATACTATAGCTCAGGTAGCTGAAAAGATAATATTTTTGTTTGTTTTTGTGTATTTTCTGAAGATGTGGGCAGTCTTTTAGGTGTAAAGGTTATACTATGGACCTGCAATAACCTGGTTTTAATTACAGTTATTTTCCCAAAAGGGTCTAGAGAGGGGTACCAGGACATGCATATATATATATATATATATATATATATATATATATATATATAGATTGTGAAGGTAACTTGTATCAAGAATTATCTACCAACTGAGCCTGTACAACCTTTAAGAAGCATGCATATAAACAAATTTTAGATTGTTAAACAATATTTGGTAATATACATTACTTTTTGGAAAGTCTTCCAAATTCCTTAAAAAGAAAAACAAATGTAGTCATCATATGTTTGTATAAAGCCACTTTAAGTCCCTTATTTTGAATAGATTGTAATTGAGGATTGGCTAAAAATTGGGTGGCTGGGTTTGTTTTCAATGTGTAAAAAAGAATAAAGACATGCCTATTTGTCTCATCGACATTAATAAAGCATTTAGTCAGAGGAAGTTTTCATTGTTTGGAAATCTGACCTTGTGATCTAAAAATCTGACAATCACTTGTGAAAATTATCCAGTTAAATAATGTGTACAAAGATTTGATATCTCCTATTATTTTGCATTTGATAGAACCATAATTTTCAAGGGTAAATAAATTAAATTTACATAGAATTGAAGCAGTTTGTGATATTTCCATGACTTTGATTAACATGTGAAAGGATTTTGGTTCTTCCCTGTGTTTGATGTTTGCTACCTGATGGGTGTTAGGTTGAGATTGTCTCCTTACTTGAGTAATGCCCTTAGTAGTAGGGTAAACCTCCCTGAGCCATTCTTTATGTTTTGTCCCCCTTTTTTATGTTGCCACTATAATATCACTCTTGAATTTGAAAAAGCCACTATATGAAAATATTTTATTGTACTGAGAGAAAATTAGAATCTAGCAAAGAGATGTTTATTTGAAGATATATGCAAAATAGCTTTCTTTCCCTTTAATAAGTAAATGGAAGTGGAAAAATCTTTTTCTTTCAACCTAGAGTTATTAGAATTTGCATTTCATAGAATGTGCATGTGTATCTCTATATGTGAGTATCGATTAGACTTTTTCATAGAATGATTTTGGGGACTTTAAGGTATTTAGTCAATGACATCCTTACTAATTGTTTCACAATATCTTGGTCTTTCCCCTCTTTTTAATATTTTAATCTTTATTGTCAAGTTTATTAATTACATTGTTCCCCTTTATTCCCCCTATAGCTCCTCTCCACCCAGTACCCATCCCACCCTCCGCCCTCACCTCCCCTCCCACTGTTCTCTCCCATAGGTGTATGATTTTTGTCCAGTTTCTTGCTGCACCTCCAACACCCCTTTTCTCCCCAAGAATTGTCAGTCCATTCCCTCTCTATGCCCATGATTCTGTTATATTCACCAGTTAATCCTGTTCATCAGATTATTAATTCACTTGGTTTTTATATTCATTTGTTGATAGATGTATATTTGTTGTTCATAATTTTTATTTTTACCTTTTTCTTCTTCCTCTTCTTAAAGAATATCTTTCAGCATTTCATTTAATATTGCTTTGGTGGAGATGAACTCCTTTAGCTTTTTCTTATCTGCGAAGCACTTTACCTGACCTTCAATTCTGAATGATAACTTTGCTGAGTAGAGTAATCTTGGTTGTAGATTCTTGCTATTCATCACTTTGAATATTTCTTGCCACTCCCATCTGCCCTGCATCATTTCTGTTGAGAAATCCACTGACAATCGTATGGGTACTCCCTTATAGGTAACTAACTCTTTTTCTCTTGCTGCTTTTAATATTCTCTCTTTGTCTTTTGCTCTTGGCATTTTAACTATGATGTGTCTTGGTGTGGTCCTCTTTGGATTCCTATAGTTTGGGGTTCGGTGCGCTTTTTGGACTTTTAAGTCAATTTCTTTTACCAGGTGGGGTAAGTTTTCAGTCACTATTTCTTCAAATAGGTTTTCATTATCTTGTGCTCTCTCTTTTTCTGGCACTCCTATAATTCGGATGTTCGTATGCTTGAAGTTGTCCCAGAGGACCCTTACACTATCTTCAATTTTTTGGATTCTTTTTGCTTCTTGCTTTTCCGGCTGAGTGGATTTTGCCTCTTTGTATTTCAAATCTTTGACTTGGTTCTTGCAGTCCTCTAGAGTGATTTTAGGTCTTTGTATAATATTTTTTATTTCAGTCAGTGTATGCTTAAGTTCTAGTTGGTCCTTTATCATATCCTCGAGGGGCTCGTTCATATCCTCAAGGGTTTCGTTCATATCCACATTGGTCTCATTCATTTCCTCGAAGGTCTCATTAAGTTCATCGGCCTTTTCTAGGAGCCTCTTGAAAAACCTTATAACTGTGGATTTGAACTCTATGTCCAGTCATTTTTTCCCTCCATTTCTCTCACATCTGATTTCTCCCCATGTCTCTGCACTGTGGCTGCTTTCCTGCGTTGGTTGATTAGCTTTGTGTGGTAGATGTTCTCTAAGCGACAGTGTCTCAGCCTCCCCCGTTACCTGAGGTGGATACTCTTGGTGGAGCCCTTTATGGGATGCATAGTCTTGTTGAAGTTAAGCCTAGATTATTGTTATTAGCACTAGGAGGGTTTGGCCTCCAGGCCAATTGGCTGTGAGTATCAGCTGTGCTCAGGTTGGATGGGAGGAGTCTCTTGGCTGAGCAGGCAGCCTTGATTTCCCATCAGCTATGCCCTATGTTGCACCTTGGACTCTGTGTCTTGGGTAATGGCTGCACGCACCTCTGAGAGAAAGCTGCAACTGAGCTCTACTCACTGCAGGACAATTCAGCCTCTCCCCAAATGAGTCTGCACACACAAAGTCTCACCCAGGATTGTAAAACAATGCAGTCTGGTGGTTTCCCGAACGAGAGAGCAAGTCTTGAGTCCTCTCTGCATGCTCATGTGCTTCTGCTTCTGCTGTTCACAAGTTTACACACCCTCTCCACAAGATCACAGACCTCTGCAGTGCTCGAGTTTCAGCGTGCTTCCTTACTGTCCAGTTTCACCTCATATGAGTTGTGTGAGTTCCTGGGACCTCGCCTGGAACTGGGGAATCAGTGCAGTGGGATGCCTTTGTCTCCCTCCCTGTTTGAGAAAACCAGCCGGGTTTGCAGCCTCCCACCCTATCTGCTCACACACCCATGGCTCCAAACCTCTGAGTCCATGTGTATCCTCAACTCTGCCCTCCGTTACTCCACTGAGTCACAGTGTCCTATCTTTACTTTTATTTGTGGAATTTTCACTCAGCCAGGTTTCCAGTGATTCTGGATGATGTTTGTTCTGTCGTTAAGTTGTAGTTTTGAAATTGTTATGTGGGGCAGCAAGATAAGTATTTACCTATGCTGCCATCTTGGTTCCTCCTAAGTCTTTCCCTTTTGACAGAAACAAATATTGGTGGCTTTTTACAGTGAACATTAGCTGATTGTTGTGAATTTATGGTTCAAATTGTCTTGCCTTTGGAATTTTTTCTACTGCTGCATATTTATCTGACAGTTGGTAATTATATTTCTTTTGCATTTGGAGAAGTTTAATAGATGCCAGGTAAAGTAGCTAATCTAAGAAAAAGCAATTTTACAGTATGGCAGGATATTTTTAATATAAATTAACTCTAGGGTTCAAGAAATGTATTGCTTGACAATATTTAATTGCCAGTAAACTTTCTGTTAGAGTCTTATTTTATCAGAGTAAAACAATTTACTTTGGTTGATATTTCTTGAGCCCCACACTTCTGGAATTTTACTGTAATGCAATAAATACTAATAGTTGCATCTTTCTAAGATTTCTCAGGGAGAAATTTACAGTGTCTAAGTGGTCTCTCAAACATTTGCTGGGTGTGCTAAGCAGCCTATATTTCTTCTCAGAGTCCCATGAAGTGAGGGAAGAAAGTCACTAGACTTTATGAATGCTTAGGAATCAGCCCAGCATTTTACAAATCACTTTCCTTATAGTGAAGACTAAGGGACTTAACTGCCTGCTTTAAACACTCATGTATCTGCTTCATGAGTAGTTTCTATTGATATTCATAACAGATTATCCAAAACGTTACATTGAATTGTGGCTTTTCCTTTGCATTGCCTCAATATCATACTGCTTTAGACTGTCCTGTATTATGAATGATACATCATGGTATAATTCATTATTTTTAATACATTGAGGGCAGAGGTTCTTTCTCAATTATATATAATTATGGCACCTTATACATATTCAAAATGGTAATTAGCATACTTTGAGAGCTTATTCTTATTTATTTATTCATTTGCTACAAATTTACAAAACACTTGCTATGGGTCAGATATGATAATAGACACTGGATAACATGATGAGCAGGATAGATAAGGGCTTATAGTTTACAATATAGGTAATATGAGAAGCACATTGTGTCTATTATCTATAACTTTCTATGCAGCAGTTATGGGAGGTGGGTATAGTTCTCAACCAATTATTATTGGATAGGTAACCTGGCCCTGAGTGGGTCTGCCTAAGGTAGTATGTGGGATCTTGACTTTGTGCAGGAAAAATTTCACAGCAGGATCGCAGGTGATTATGGGAAAACATTTATTAAAGCCAGGGATAGTAAAACAATGAAGGTTTTATCTTAGAAAAAGAAACAGGAGAGCCTAGGCTGGGCTGCTTTAATTCTCTGGGAAGTCAGAGAAAGGGAGGCCCTGGTGGCAGGCTCAGAGTATTAGCTGCTGCTGCCCATTGCTCTCCTGATTGCAAGCTTCATGGGGTCCTTTAGAGTTTAGGAGATGCATGTCTTTGGGGAAGAAGAATGGAAAGGGGATGTTGGTAGGGACTGTTTCCCAGAGGGAGAGGGCACGTGTTGGGTTCTTTGCCTTGAGGCTTTTATCTCTTATTTGCAGTTAGAAATCTTAGGGGAGGGCTTCAGTAGAAAATTCATCAGCTTTCCAGGTGTACTCTTTCAGTGTTGTGTTCTCCACTGATTGGTCAGTGTCACGGTAAGGGGTCAGTAGTCATTGCAGCTGGTCCTGGTGTTATCCACCAGTTTTGCTGCTTTTCTGGGCCTGGAGCTGAAATATAACTGAGGCTTTAGATATTATCTCTAGGAATGTGACCTTCTGTATTTGCTGTAAATTGCTCTGCCACTTTGTTGAGCTATCTCCCTGTTTCCCTATTCCATGTGTCCTGTCTTATTGGCCTGTCTCATAATGAGTGAGGAAGTTGAAATGCAGGGAGATTAATCAACTCAGCCACAACTATAATGAATGGAGGCTCTGAGATTCAAATTCAACTCAGTTGAGTTATTACTATAAAGTTAGTGGCTTAAAACAATACACATTTATTATATCACTACAGGCCCAGTGCACAAAATTCATGCATGGGTAAGATCTCTAGGCCTGGCTGGCAATCAGGGCCAATTGGGGCCTTCCTTCCTCCATCTGCTGGCAAGGGCCTTCTTTCATTCTGTGCCACCCTGGTCAGTGCACATCATAGCCAGTGGTCAAACTCCAGGTCAGTCAAACTCCTAGTTGGTCGAACTCCTGAGGGGACAATTTGCAAATTAGCCTTTTATTATATAGGATAGTGTCTTTGGGTCAGGAGTCCTGGCATAGCTGGATCCTCTATAAGATTGCAATCAATGTGTCAAACAGGACTGGCTTTCCTTCTGGAGGCTCCACTATAGAAGAATCCACTTTCAAGCTCATGTGGTTGTTTGCAGAATTCATTTCCTTGAGCCTGTAGTACATACTCATGGCATCTTGCTTCTTCATAGTCAATAAGAGAGTTAGAGACTTTAACGTGAATCAGCTAGAAAGATGAGGCCTTGGGTGATAGCATCATCACTAGAGTGACATCCCATTACATTTGCCATATTCTATTTATTAGAAACAAGTAACAGGTTCTGTCCACACTCTGGGGAGGGTATTACACAAGGTAGTGAACACCAGGAGGTGAGGATCATGGGAGGCAACATAAAAGTATGTCTAGCACAGATTCCATAGTATGTGCTCTTTCCATTATGCTATGCTGCCTCTAGTAAGAGCTCAGTATACATGGATTAATTTTTGAAGTATTTTTAACTTATATAAAGCAATATAACATCATTGTAAAAGTTTGATGGGGGGATCCTATAATTCCTTGATCCCACCACAGCTCAATGAGCCTATGAACAGTGTGCTAAGCATTCACTCCTACTATCTCTAAGCAGTCATGATAATTGTTTCAATTCCTGTTCAGTCTTTTAAAAACATACACATTTCTTTTAACAGAATCATAACAAATACATGACTGTCTAAAATTGTTTTTCACTCATATTATCATATTTTTCTTTGTTGCTACATAATAATTTAGTGATCAATTTCAATGTGCTCCTTGAAATCTTTCAAATGACCACATCACTGTTTACTTGACCAAGTTGAATGGTTGGATATGCAGATAATTTTCAATCCTTCACCACTAAGAAACAAATTAACAGCAACGACAACAACAAAACTATACTAAAACATTGCATAATCTCTTCAGGCACGTAGTTTTTATCCTCTAGCATGATTTACTTAGAATAGGAATCCAGAAATAAAATTACTTTATTTTTTACTTAAATGTTTTCGTGATCAGACTTTTAAAAATATGTTTTTATTGATTTCAGAGAGGAGGGGAGAGAAAAAAAGAGATAGAAGCATCAATGATGAGAGAGAATCATTGATCAGCTATCTCCTGCATACCCACCCCCCACTGGGAATAGAATTCTGACCTCCTGGTTCATTGATCAACACTGAACCACTGAGCCATACTTGGTTTTAAGCATGGGGGTTTCATAGTATGAAGTAAAGGAAATTATCTTTTCTTTATGGCCATAAACCAGATCTCAGAGTGTCGTTCTATCCTGGAGTTCATGTAATGGCTAGGATCCCCTCATGACTTTTTCTTAGTACAAAATGATGTCACTTATATGGATACTAGTGGCTCGGTGCATGAAATTCATGCACAGAGGCACCGTTCCCTCAGCCCAGCCTGCATCCTCTCCAATCAGGGACCCCTTCAGGGATGTCTGACTGTTGGCAGTCAGACATCCCTCTCGCAATCTAGGAACACTGGCTCCTAACTGCTCGCTGGCCTGCCTGGCTGATTGCCCCTAACCCTTCTGCCTGCCTGCGTGATTGTCCCTAACCACCTCTGCCTTCCTGATCACCCCTAACCACATCTGCCTGCCTGCCTGATCACCCCTAAGTGCTCCCCTGCTGGCCTGATTGCTCCTAACTGCCTCTGCCTTGCCCCACACCTGGGACCCAGGCTTCCCTCCCTCTGGCCATATACAGGCACCCAGGACCTGGGCCAGCTTTACTCAGGCCGGCTACAGCCACAGGCAGCCACAGGCACCCAGGACCACAGGGCATGTGGCTTGTCCCTCTCCTGGGCCGCAGGCACAGGTGCAGCTGCTGGTGCCCAGGACTGTGAGGCAGGCGGCTTGTCCCTTTCCTGGGCCAGAGAGGCAGTTGCAGGTGTCAGCATCCGGGACTGTGGAGTGGGTGGCTTGTTCCTCTCCCAGTCCGTAGCCTGTCTGGTCCCCATTCCTCTCTCCCCAGTGTTGACTGTCTGAGCCATGATAGCATGATGGCATGAAGGTGTGATGACTATTTCCATATTAGCTCTTCATTATATAGAATTTTAACTTGTCACAGTCTATCTTCAAGTGGATATTTTACCACTTCACATCCTGTATAGAAACTTCACTGTAACAAAAATTCATTTTTCCTAGGCAATCTTTGCTCTATTATTGTCATGTATTTTACTTACACAGCTGTTATAAAACTGACATCACATTATTATTTGTTTAAATAGTTAACTATCTTTAAATATATTTCAATAATAAGAAACTTTCATTATATTTTTTCCTATGCATATACTGTCTTTGGTGTTTTCCATTTCTTGGTATATATCATTATTTGTATCTGGAAAAATGTTATTTCTGCTTATAGGACTTCTTTTAACATTTCTTACACTACAAATCTGCTGGTGATTTAAAAAATTCAATCTTTTACACATAAAATATTTTTAACTGTTTATAAAATAGTTTAAAATAGTTAAAATATATTTTGACTATTTTAAACTATTTTAAAAATATTTTTACTCAGTCTAGAATTATAAATTGAGAGGATTTTCTCCCTGTGAGAAAATGATGTTGCTCTACAATCTTCTCCCTCATACTGTTTCTGATGAGAAATCTTTTGTAATACTTATGTTTATTCCTGTGTATAGTGTGTCTCTTTTCTTCTGACTACAGCCCAGCACCCGGCCACCTTAGGGCCCCGTGATGGATCAGGGCCTGGCCATCACTGGGTGGCCCCGCCCATAGCCCAGCCTGGCCTAACCCCAGGGCCAGAAAGGGCCCCCACCCCTCATGCTGCCACCCTTCCCCTTACGCCATGACCCTGCCCCCCACTCCTGATTGACTGGTGGGCATGTCTGGTGGGCATGGCTTGTGGGTGTAGTGAAGGTACGGTCAAATTTGCATATTACTCTTTTATTAGATAGGATTTTTCTTGTTCATAATGTAGGACTGTACCTTCCCTATAATGAGCCAGAAGCTATTAAAATGAGACATTTGGGAATTTTATATTTCCTTATGTATAGTTGCAGATTGGACTAATTTATTTCCTCATATGCAATACCCCATTTTCAATATGTCCACTTTAGCAGCCTTTGGGCTGTTTTACAGTAGCCTTTTCTGCAGTGGAAAAGGAAAAGAAGAAAAAGTCAGAGCTAATTTTTTATGTAGCAGACTGACTCATATTTTCCACCCTGGTAACTAATAAGAACAGATGAATTGTGTATTATTTTCTTGTGATTCAAGAACTGATAGTTTGGAATTGGTGGTGACAGCTTTTAAAAAATTATATCTGTTGTGAGCTGGAGAATTTAGCTTCCATATTTGGTTCTCATATGCTGCCCTATGACCTTACATCAGCCTCCTGGAGGATTTGTGTTTTTGCTTATCCTTACATGGGAAAGCAGCCTGGAAATATGTCTGACCAGAATTAGAAGCCTTGCAATATTTTCAGGAAGTGTGGCTTTAGGCAAAAGCAGTGGTTTGTGAAATTAAGCTTGCTTATTAGTACAGCCGTAATTTCATTCATTGAGAGGCAGTGAGTTGGAGAACATCTTTGCTGACGATAAAATCACAAACATTTTATACCTCTTCATATATCAAGCAAATTCTCTTCCTTCTACTATGACAGAGTTCTAAAGAGAATTAAAATTTGTATAAAATGCATTGTATATAGATGTTAATAATAGTGATTAGTGCAGGGAGGTGAATGCTGAAATGAAGTTGTTTAATTTTAAATTCTTAGTAATTTTAAATCCCTTAGTATGAAGTTTTTGAAACATAAATTCCACATATATTAGACTATCACTTGTCACAAATATTTAGTTTTGATATTTGATTATAAAAGTTACTGTGCTTTGTTTCAAGGAAAATGCTTGCTTTAAGGATTCTCCTCAAACTACCAGAACAACCTCAAGTACCTGCTACATTAGCACTCATTTCATGTAGCCACCTATGTGACAAGTCACTGACACTTTTGTGGAAGCATTTTAAAATGACCTTATGTTCACAGTTTATTTGTCCAAATATATGACAGTTTTAAATTGTGACATAACTTTTTTTTTCTAGTATAGGCAATGGAATTATTATCAATCATTACTTCTTCACTATAACTTTTTCTTACCAAGACTTAAATTTCCAGGAGTCGTTTTATTGCTTTCTGGCATGTTTCTTTGTTTAATTAACACAGAACCTCAGAGCTGGAAGGAGAGAAGGGGTAATATAGGAAAATGTACTCTGTATATAAAATAATCAATAGGATTTCTTGCTCTTACTTTAGGCCAAGCTTTGGAATGAATAATAATACAAAAATTATGAACTATATTTAGATTCAAAAAGCCATCTTAAGTTGACAGCCTAATTAACATGAGATAAGCATGGTAGTATTTAAGCAGTGCTTTTTACTCTGACAGATCTAGGGCAAGTGTGTGCTTTGGAGAAAGTTACTAATTCACTTGCACATTTGTTTATCTGTGAATATGGAATGAAAATAATAACAGCTACCTCATAAAATTACTATGAGCATTAAATAAGATAAGCAAATAAAGGGCTTAGTATAGTGTCTAGTCCACAGGAAATACTTATAAACAGTTATTATTATTATACTTTAGAGTGATATTACATTTGATACAATGCAAAGAGGGATCTGGTACCTATAAAATTTTGCAACCCTTTGTTAGCACACCCTAAAGTGGGATCTGTGTCTCTTTGTTTCCCTTTATTAGCCCATCCCTAGTCCACCCACTTACCTGCAACAGAAAGAGGGCAGTCTTTAGAACTGGTTAGTGCCAGCCAGGTGGCTCAGTTGGAGTGTTGTTGATTCCCAGTCAGGGCTTGATCCCCTTTTGAGAAGTGTATAGGCGGCAACTTATGGATGTTTCTCTCTTACATTGATGATTCTCTCTCACTCTCTTTCTCAAATCAATAAAAACATATTATTGGGTGAGGATTTATTTTTAAAAAAAGAACTGGCTAGATCTCATCCCTTAAATTTTCTGCTAGTATGGAATTTATAATTCTATAATTCTAATTTATAAATTCCTGAGACCATAAATAATACCTCTATTTTATTTTATTTTTATATCTATCAAGGTAAGAACAGTGGCCTTGAGACCCAGGTATGTAGCAATTGTATTCTTGATTAAATGGTTAGCCCTAACATCTAAGCAGGGTTTCAAGACTAATCTTTTCCTGGTGGCAGAGAATCTTAGAATTGGAACTGAGTATTACAGTCGCTTTTTGTTCATATTGGTGTGGAAAATGGTCAAATTGTGTACATACATATTCATTTTAGTGATAAAGTCAGGAAAAGCATAGTCTGTGAGTAGGATTTAGAATGAAATTATATATTAAGAGCACATTAAAAAGTGGCATTAGTCTTTATAAGAGTTTGTTAACTTTATATAAAAATTTCTTAGGAAAAAATCCATACAAAAATATCATGAAGCTGGGCAGGAAAATAAATGGAACAAACTTAAGCTTTGGAGTTAAGAGCATCTAGGTTTGAATGCTGGCCCTGTCCCTCACTAGCTTTATGACTTTGTATAAATAACTTAACCTCTTTGAGCCACAGTATTCTAATATGTAAAATGTTGGTAATAATGATACCATTATAGTAACATGGTTATTAAATAACAGGAAAGAAATAAAAAGTAAGCTAAATAATATAGACATGCCATTTATACAGCTTTCCCAGAAACCTACAATTTAAGACTCTCAAAGCCTATTTCCTACAAATTGCTGGGGGGAAGGGACTGGACAATAGACACATGCCCTATAAGGTCTGGGTGACATGGGAAGATGCTTACCAAGTCACACCTTGGGACCAGTTATTGGCCAGAATAGACATCGACATTACAAGTACAGGAAGATTTAATATTTAAACTTGTGAACAAAGGGAGTTCTCGCTCTTGTGCCCTTGCATTCTTAGCCCTCATGTTCTCTTAGGATTCATATTGCAGGAGACATACTCCCCTACATTCTCCCACATGGCTCATGGTCATGTGGTACCAACACAATGGACTAAATCTGTTCTGATGCTACATCAGACCTAGATTCATGGAATGGAAACTCTGGACATTGGCTTTGCTTCTGGCACTGCTGAACTCCCAGCTTTCCTTTTTCCAGGAATGTTTAGAGACTATGGGACTTTACAAAGCAAGGGATATAATTCCACACAAATAAAAACCTTCATTCTCCCATGCAAGTCTTAGAACATACCTTTTCTGAAGATACCAAAAAAGCCACCCCACTCCCACTAGTCATGGAGATATCCCACTACCCCAATCCTCCAACAATAATAATATCTATCTTAGATAGTTATTTTAAATATTAAATAATATAATATGTAAAATGACCACCTTTAGCTACAATCACTTAATTGGCCTTCTATAAATAGTAATTATAATTGGTATGAGTAATAAGAAGACAGGATCTGTTTCAGTCTTGTCTGAACACAGTCATAACTTGAAATTTCTGAGAATTTGGGAATAATTATTGAGTACCTTCTGATATCCCAAAGTATCTCTCTATCCTTGAAAAACCCAAAGCTTCTGTGAACCCAGAAACTCTAATGCTTGTGAAACTTTTGAACTTCAATACATCTATACTTTGCCTAACGTGGTTTCTATGTCCTTGCCATGGAATGTGCTAGTAATGATGTGTTCTGTTGGGCTTTGGATATTTCCAAGGGCTCTATCTTCTAATCAACTTTATTCTAGGATTTCCAAGTATTATTTTAGAGAATAAAGACTTTGCTAGCTGGGGATGAAAAAAGTCTGTGTGCAAATAGTAATCCTTAGCAATATCACCCTGCATTCAAATCCTGGGTAAATGGAATATATATAGGCATATTGAAAATTCCACAGTTATCAATACTTTAAAAGTGACAAAAATATCTGGTATTTTAAAAGATATCTGAAGCATAACTAAAATTCATTAATAGATTGAATTATCTCTGAACCATTGTGGATAACCCATCCACCTAATTTAATCCACAAGATGTTTAATACAGGGAATTTATTTGAAGACATATTTCTGGATAACAGCTAATCTATGAGAAATTCAGCCCAATCATCCTCAAAGACTGATGTATATTACTCTTGAATAAGCTCTCATAGGTTGCTGATTATAGCCACCTCAATTTTTTCAAACTTTCCAGAAATATATCAGGTTTCCAGTATGCCACAGGAGTTTTCAAATGAGTACTTTGCTTCCTTTTTATGGCTGGACTTACTTTTTCCAGCTTTATTTATGTACTAGTAGCCCATTGCGTGATATCGTGCTCAGTAGGCTGTCTACATTTCCGCTGGAACCTGTGGGAACCGTAGTACTCTGCTGGGAGCCGTGCTGTTTCCACAGGAGCTGTGCTGCTTCAGCGGGAGGCGGTAGGGACCCACACTGCTTTTGCGGGAGGTAAACCCACTGTCTCTAGCCCCCCCCCCCAGGTCCATGTCCACTCTGGCTCTGGGGGAGCCAGCGCGAGCTGCACATGGTGGTGAAGCAAGCATTCTGCCAGGCAGCTCACCCTGCCTGCTCTAAGCAACCATGCCCCAGGATTGGGGGACTTCCAAGGGGCTGAGAGGACTGGGCAACACCATCTTGTGGCTATGGACACCTCCATTTTTGTGACAGAGTGATGGTTAATTTGTGCCGGGGTTCTTGCCCCAGCCTTACAAAGGGTTCAGCATTCTGGAGAAAGGGGCTGTGCGTAGATTATTAAAGAGGAGTCCAGAGACTAAAGATAATTTTGAAAGGCATTGGGGGTCAGAGGATCTTCAGCTGAAGGAGCTAAAGACTCTCTTTTTGTCTAAGGACACAGTGGTATTTATTTAACACAATTTGCCCTAAAGCATGGTGGAAATATGCACTTCAAAGGGTAAGATATCAAATGGTACAGAATCATTGTCAGTTTGGGAAATAGCCTACAGCTGTTCAGGTGTTTGGCCAACAGGAGGCAATAAAATGCCCTGAGCTGTCTGGCAGCAAACTATTATACTATTCAGGTTTGGGGGAAGTGCCATTTAGCCATTTGCAACAGGTAAACTACATATGTGGCTTACCCTTGTTGAGCTGCCCAAACTTCACCAAGCTTTTGATGCTAAAATTGGTTCCCAGCAAATTTGCATATTAACCTTTTATTATATTGAATAATTGACTTATTTACTTGCTTTCTAACACAAAGAATGGAAAGGGGAAAAATAGTCACTTTTCAATGGAGAAAGCTGGAAGATACTGTCTTAATTAAGTAATCAAGGTTAATAACAATATCAATAAGTCATTTGGATATAATATGCCCTCTGTTACAATGTTAAGTGAAAGGCACTTCTTTGTGATATTCTTCCCACAATTCCATACTCCCAATCTAATCATTAGGGAAAAAAAGAAAAACATCAGACACACCTGAATTGAGGGACATTCTATACAATACCTGGCCAGTGCTCCTCTAAACTGTCAAAATCATGGGAAACAAGAAAAATTTGAGAAACTGTCACAAATCAGAGGATACTAAGGAGACATGATCAAATCTAATGTGATATCTTGAGAGAGATATCTTGAAACCAAAAAAGAACTTTAGTGGAAAAGCTAGAGAAATTCAAATAGTCTGTAGTTTAATGAATAGTGCTGTTCCAATGTTATTTTCCACTGTGAGCTAAGATGTTAACATCAGGGGAAACAGAGTGACACCTATTCTCTGTAATATACCTGCAAATTTTCTATAAATATAAAATTATCTTGAAGTTTATTAAGATAAAACAATTAAAAATAAAATATTTTGGTAGTGCTGAATTTAAAACAATATTTTTATTAATCAGTATTATGTACTTTGTGTCCAGCTTGCAGGTAAGCACTGTCAAGAGACATAAGCAAAAGGTGTGGCTCATACTTTCAGATGGCTTGTCAAATAACTAATTGAAGAGAAGAAGATTTGACATGTGGATAGATTAGCAAACATTGGTATTACATGGATTTGATTAAGCTCTAAACTTGGTGATACAGACAGTAGGAAGTCAAAAAGTGAGGGCTGGAGTGGCCAATGAAGGGCCTCATAACAGGAATTAACCTGGATGAGTGGTTAGAATTGCATCCCTGGAGAGAGAGGATATTTGCAGTTGAAGGGAACAGAACAAATACCTGAGGTCTTGAGTAGAATAGACTCAGGTAAAAGTAAAGACAACCTGATCTGATCTGGGAGAAGGAGGGGAATGCATATCCACAGGAAGGGAGCTAGTTCAGAGCTTTTATGCAGAATCTTGAAAGTTAAGCTTTGGGGTGGGGTTGAAGTTGGTCACAGAGATCTAATGTAACAACAGTAGTATTCCAGTTTATGTTTCATTTTGTGGCTTTTAGTTCTAAGTGAAATCTATGTCTGACATTTATTAACCTGCTAACACCTCTCTCAGCATGTACATTTGTTAAGACTGTGTAGGGATGAAGTTTACCTGCAAGAGTTAAAAGTACAGGCATGCTCATGTTCTGGATTTAAAAATGCTTTCTTGATTGAATCATATGTCAGTTCTGAATAACCTCATCTATAAGCTCTTTCTTATCTGGAACCTTTGTCTGTCCATACCCTTTTCCAAAAGCAGAAAAAAACTTTAGTCATTTTGTTTGTTACTGACTCAGTTCTGATCATTTTGTTCCTTAGAAAGGCTGTTGAATTTTTTTAAGTGACAAGTATACTGCTCATTTAAAAATAAAATAAAGACTCTGATGCCTTTGAACTTTCTTGTATGGTTTTTTTTTTTTTGGTAAGTTTAAAGTATAGCAATTAATACCCTCTACACCAACTTTGCCCACTGAGAACTATTAAGTGCCTGATATCTTTTTTTAAGTGGCTGACCACTTAACAAAGGGAAGGCATAGGCTGCATTGTTCTCCATGCAGTTAATGAGAAGCCAGAGGCCTCATCAATTCTTTTCTTCTGTGTGTATGCTGCCTATGTGCAAGCCAGATCACAAATTAATAGACTGAGGAATTAATTCATTGGGGTCAATTTAAACTGGTCCAGGGGAAAGAGACCATAATAACTATGAATTCAAACTAAAAAAATGGACTATTTAGAAGAGAACATGTATCAACTTTTGTCTTTCCAATCAATATCATATAGTTTATAAGGAACTCTTTCATATATGCCAGTATTATCTCCCCAGATAGATAGGGAATTATAGTATGCACTGCATATAGTGTAAAACAATAAGGCCTTGCAGTCAGATAGATTTAGATTTATAACTTGGTGTAAGCAATTAAAAATCTGTCTTCCTCAAAAGGTCCCCTAACCTATGTGAGCTTCAATTTCCTTTGTTGTAAAGTATGAGTAATCATATTATAACCTTTCAGAATTGTGAGGATTTGAAGGGATACATGTAAATAGCTTCACAAAGCGTTTGATACTCAGCAAGCACTCAATTAAGTGTTACTGTCCCTTTCTCCTTAAAGGTCTTTATCTTGTGCAAAGCTTAACCCAGTACTAACATATATTAAGGCTTGGAAATTTCCTCTTAGGATTATCGAGGGAGGCCATTCCTGCTGCTTTTTCATGTGATTCGCTGTTAGAGTTTATAGAAGAACAACATTGGGCACAATTCTAGGGCAAGCAAATGAACTTGACCTGAGTCTCTTTACCTGAGTCTCTCCAGGAAGTCCTTACCTACATTCCAAGCACACACACTGCTTGCCCCTTCTATGAAAGCCAAACTAGTAAATCAGTAATGGTTGGGTTTCAGTCAGCAGAGGATAGAATGTTGAGGTAGGATGGTACTCCCAGTGCTATATATTTCACAACCTCTTGTGTCTAGTATACAGAAAGCCATCTCTGAAGGAATGAGAGAGGGATTACAATTCCTTCTGATTCTAGAAAAAAGAGTATAGGCAGATATAAATGTCTGATAACAAAAGGCTGTATAGATGAGATTATTTAGGACTATTTCATTTGTTTAAGAAAAAACATTTTAACCCATAAAATGGGAATGACTGTATTTTCTTTACTGTGGCCTTGTTTAGACATTTTTATTTTTGAAAAACTGCCATTAATATTGAATTTCTTCTCTTTTCATACCAGGATCTACTTTTGAAATTATTTGGACCTTAACATTTTTAGACATGGCTAGAATTGCAACTAAAAAGGAAATAATAACAGTACAATTTTTTTCTTTTGGCAGCAGTAAAATAGCAAGCCTTAGATTGTTCTCTTTTTCTGCCACATCTTAGGATCTGTCTGGAGATAACTCTAGGGAGCTTTAAGTAGAGGTGGGAGATCAAGAAAATTGTTGATAATCATGTTAACTCAGATTTGTTGCAGACTTGCTGGAGAAGAGCTCTGAATTACAATTTGTATGTTGCTGATTATGATCAAAGCATTTTTGAAAATATTGCAAAACAGACAAGCTGAAAACAACTGTCTCATGATGTGGTTATGCAATTAGATTAAGCAATAGGAATTCACTGGCTTAAAGACTCATGTCAGTATTCATTTAAAAACGCACAGATATCTCTCTGGTTACCAAAATGGCTACACAGTGAAAAACAGACTAAGACTAACTGGGGATTCACATTTGATTTTCCTTTTAGGTCCATTTTGTAAGTAGTTTAGAAAAAAACTGAAAAGGCAGCTTTGAATGCTATTTATTCATTCTACTTTCACCCCACTGTTAAATTCTTAGACATCAGGACAGACAAATATGAGCTTATTATTTCTTACTAGAGGCCTGGAGCACGAAATTTGTGCACAGGGGTGTGTGTCCCTCACTGAGCCCAGCCTGCACCCTCTCCAATCTGGGACACCTTGAGGGATGTCCGACTGCTTGTTTAGGCCCGATCTTACCAGGATCGGGCCTAAACAAGCAGTCAGACGTCCCTCTCACAATCCAGGACTGCTGGTCCCAACTGCTCAGCTGATTGCCCCTAACCACTTCCTGATTGCCCCTAACCACTACCCTGCCAGCCTGATTGATGCCTAACTGCTCCTCTGCCAGCCTGTTTTCCCTTAACTGCCCTCCCCTGCAGGTTTGATCACCCCCAACTTCCCTCCTCTGCCAGCCTGGTCACCCCCAACTTCCCTCCCCTGCTGGCCTGATCACCTACAACTGCCCTCCCCTGCAGACCCGATCCCTTCCATCTGCCCTCCAGTGCTGGCCATCTTGTGACGGCCATCTTGTGTCCACATGGGGGCAGCCATCTTTGACCACATCGGGGTAGCCGTCTTGTGTGTTGGAGTGATGGTCAATCTGCATATTACTCTTTTATTGTATAGGATAAGTAGAATGATATCCTTAGGACAGTGTTGAGATAAATAGTATTGGAGGGAATCTATATATCTGAATTTCTCTTTATAGAAGTTGTCTAGGTAACAAATTATAACATGTTGAAAGTGACAAAATACACCACTACACATTTGTTTACTCATTAATAGGCCTTAATTATGTGTAAGAATTTAATCATAGCAATTGTTATAAGAAAAAAAAACACAACAAGATGGCAGCATAAGATAAATACCGGTACACGCTGCCTCTCACAAGCACACCAAAACTGTAACTAAAAGACAAAATGACTATCACCCAGAACCATGGGAAAGCTGGCTGAATAGAAGTTCTACAACTAGAAGGAAAGAAAAAAAATACTCATTGTAGGAGGTGCAGAGCTGTGGAAAAGCAGAGGTATGGAGGTGCGCAAATCAGCCTGGTGACTGGGTGCACTATTTTTTTCAATTGGAAGGGAGATACAAGCTCTTGACTGCTCTGAACTTCAGTTTCCAGTGGGACTCTTGGGACCCATACTCCTACAGGGAGAAACTGAACTGTCTGGCATCAAGTTGGAAAGTGAGGGTGGCTTTCTTGCAGAGGTGCACTCAGGAATCATTGTTTACTGTGCTGGAGTGCAAGGCATGGGGATGCAAAAGTGCCAAGATGCAGAAATACGGAGATGCAGAGACAGCTGATTGGCAGCTATCGCTGGTTGCAAAACCCTAGTGATTGCCTGAGACCCTTCCCCACCTAATTTACAAACCCACCTAAGCTGTGCACAGTGGCTTTTTCATATGAATGCCCTGCCCTTTTGCAGCATAACCTAACAAATTGCAGCTGGGTCAGATAGCTCCAAAACTTCCAAACCCCAAACAAAGAGGAGAAAACCTATTAAAAGAAATAATGACAGAAAACTTATCCCACCTGGTAAAAGAAATAGACTTACAAGTCCAGGAAACACAGTGAACACCAAACAAAAGGAATCCAAAGAGGACCACACCAAAACACATCATAATTAAAATGCCAAGGGCAAAAGACGAAGAGAGAATCTTGAAAGCAGCAAGAGAAAAACAGTTAGTTACCTAAAAGGGAGTACCCATATGACTGTCAGCTGATTTTGCAACAGAAACTATGCAAGCCAGAAAGGAGTGGCAAGAAATATTCAAAGTGTTGAACAGCAAGAATCTACAACCAAGATTATTCTACCCAGCAAAGATATCATTTGGAATTGAAGGTCAATTAAAGAGCTTCATAGACAGGAAAAAGCTAAAGAAGTTCACCACCACCAAACCAGGATTATATGAAATGCTAAAGGGTATTCTTTAAGAAGAGGAAGAAAAGAAAAAGGTAAAGATAAAGTTAAAAATTATGAACAACAAAGTGACAACAAATACATATTTATCAACATGTGAATCAAGCCAATAAAAATATGATGAACAGAATAAACTGAGGAATGTAATAGAATCAGGGGCATAGAAAGGGAGTGGACTGACAATTCTTGGGAGGAAGGGGCATGAGGTGTGTGGGAAGAGAATGGACAAAAATCTTACATCTATGGATGAGGACATTGGCGGAGGGTAAGGACATGGAGTGGGGGGATCAGGTGGAGGGAAGCTATGGGGGGAAAAGAGGAACATTTGTAATAATCTGAACAATAAAGATTTATTTTAAAAAATCAACTGTTATAAAAATGCTTAAGGAACTTATTGCAAATTACAACAGTCTGATAGAGGTCATGAACAGGAACAAAACAGAAATGAAGAATGGCATACCTGACATCAAGAACTCACTGGAAGGAATTAAAAGTAAATTGGATGAAGCAGAGGATCAAACCAGTGATTTAGAAGACTAGTAATAAATACCCAATTAGAGCAGCAAATAGAAAAAATAATTAAAAAGCAGGAAGGTAGCTTAAGAGAGCTCTGGGACAACATGAAACATAACAACATCTGCATTTTAAGAATGCCAGAAGGATAAGAAGGTGAACAGGGACCAGAACCCTGGTTAAAGAAATAATATAAGACAACTACCCAACCTGGTGAACAAAAATGTCACACAAGTTCAGGAGGCACAGAGAGCCCCAATCAAGGTAAACCCAAAGACAGCCACATCTAGACATACCATAATTAAAATTACAAACATTAAATAAAAAGAAAGAATCTTAAAGGCAGCAAGAGAGAGATAGAAAATTAACAGCAATATAGTCATAGTAGGGGTCCTTAACATTCCACAGGCACCACTGGATGTATCTTTTCAAAGAAGTAGCTCTTATATTCATTTATCTTTCTACTGTTTTATTAGTCTCTAGTAGAGGCCTGGTGCATGCAATTCATTCACGGGGGTGGGGCGGGGTGGGTGTCCTTAAATAAATCATTAGATCAGATGGATCTAATATTTACAGAATATTTCATCCCAAAGCAACATAATATACATTCTTTTCAAGCACACATGGAACATTCTCAAAGATAGACCACATATTTGGACACAAAGTCTATACAAATGCAAGAAGATTGATGTAATTCCAAGCATCTTCTTGGATCATAATGGCATGAAGCTAAAAATCAAGTGCAATAAAAAAAATCCTCAAAAACAGTCAACTACATGGAAGCTAAATAGCATGCTATTAAAAAATGAATGGTTTACTAATGAGATACAGCAAGAAATGAAAAGCTTCTTAGAAACAAATAAAAATGAACACACAAAACCCCAAAACCTATGGGACAAGGTGAAAGCACTGCTGAGAGGGAAGTTGATAGTATTACAGGGCCTACCTCAAGAAATAAGAGAAAGCACTAATAAACTAACTCCACAACTAAATGAATTACAAAGAGAAGAGCAAGAAAAGCCCAGAAGAATTAGAAGGAAGAAAATAATAAAAATCAGAGAAGAAATAAATTATATCCTACATAATAAAACCTTAATATGCAAATCAACTAAACTGCAGAATGACTGGTTGCTATGATGTGCACTGACCACCTGGGGGAAGATGCTCAACACAGTGGCAGGAGACTGGTGGTGGAAACCAGGGGCCGGGGACAGCCAGTGGGCAGTGCCAGGCCACCAGCCAAGGCAGGTGCCAGCAGGGACCCCCATACCCCCAGTCACCCCACCTACCAATCACCCCACAGATGGCCCTGATTGCTGGCCAGGCCTAGGGGCCCTATTGTATCTATTAGGAACAGCATCTTAGACTTGAAAACTAAAACCTGGCAAGGCTACTCTAACACTGAAAAACAGGATGATGCAGTGATGACATGCATGCTCTCTTGTTTTTACTTTTTGTGATTAGCCTTGATTCTGATACTTATAACTATGTGACAAAGCCAGTTATTTAACTTCTCTCTGCTTCAGTTTTTCCACCTATAAGATGGGGAAAATGGCACAACTGCCTCAGAAGGATCATGTTATGTACTACTTTTTATAATCAGGGCAAAAAATTTACCTGCTCATACAACAGCAAGATGCCTTTCACCTGTATGAGGAGTATGTTCACTGATGCATGTAGTATCCCAGACTGTGAGAGGGATGTCTGACTGCCGATTTAGGCCCAACATACCCTGAGGGTTCCTGGATTGCGAGAGGACACCAGCCAGGCTGAGGCATCAGCCTCCCCATGCACGAATTTCATGCACTAGGCCTCTAGTAGTGACTAATAAAACAGTACAAAAGATAAATGAATACAAGAGCTGGTTCTTTTAAAAGAAAAACAGGATTGATAATCCCCTAGCCAGGCTCATCAAGAAACAAAAAGGCCCAAAATAAATAAATTCAGAAATGAAAGAAAGTACAATAACAATAGATACCACAGAAATACAAAGAATTGTAAGCAAATACTATAAACAACTATATGCCAACAAACTGGACAACCAGGCGAAATGGACAAATTCCCAGAAATGTTCAATCTTCCAAAACTCAATCAGGAAGAATCAGAAATCCTGAGTAGACTGATAACAACTGATGAAATTGAAGCAGTAAAAAACTCCTAGCAAACAAAAGTCCTGGAGCAGATGGATTTATAGGAGAATTTTACCAAACATTGAAAGAAGAATTAACATCTATCCTCCTAAGCTATCCCCCCAAAAAATTCAAGAGGAAGGCATACTTTCCAAGCTATTTTAATGAATCAAGCATCATCCTAATTCCAAAAACAGATAATGACACTACAAAGGAAGGAAATTACAGTCCAGTTACTACCCCAAATGAACACAGATGCTAAAATCCTCAACAAAATATTAACAAATTGGATCCAGTAATACATTAAAAAGATCATACACCATAATCAAGTGGGATTTATTCTGGTGATGCAAGGCTGGTACAATATTTGCAAATTAATAAAAGTGATACATCATATAAACAAAATGAAAGATAAAAATCACACTGTCATATTAATTGATGTAGAAAAAGCATTGGACAAATCCATCACCCTTTTTTAAATAAAAACTCTCAGGAAAGTAGGAATAGAGAGATCATACCTCAACATAATAAAGGCCATAAATGACAAAGCTACAGCTAGGATAATAATCAATAGGCAACAACTAAAAAATGTTTCCCTTAAGAATAGGAACAAGACAAGGATATCCACTTTTACCAGTCTTGCTCTACATAGTAAGTATGCTATGGTAATCAGACAAGGAAAAGAGAAAAAAGGCATCCAAATTGGAAAGGAGGAAGTAAAGCTGTCATTATTTTCAGATCGTATAATATTGTACATAAAAAACCCTAAAAACTCTACCAGTAAACTTCTAGACATAATAAATGAATTCAGCAAGGTAGCAAGATACAAAACCAATATCTAGAAATTTAGAGCATTTTATACACAAATAATGTACTCTCTGAAAGAGAAAATGATTTTTTAAAAAAATCCCATTTACAACTGCAACAAAAAAAATGTGATACCTAGAAATAAACTTAACCAAGGAGACAAAAGACCTGTGCTTGAAAACTATAGGTCATTGAAAACAGAAATAGAAGATACAAAAAAGGAAACATATACCATGTTCATGGATTAGAAGAATTAACATCATTAAAATCTCTAGACTACCCAAAACAAACTGTAGATTCAACACAATCCATATCAAAATACCAAGAGCATAATTCTCAGAACTAGAATTATGTATATAGAAACATAAAAGACTTGAATAGCTGCAGCAATCTAGAGAAAGAACAATGAAGTAGGAGCGATCACAATACAGGATATCAAACTATACTACAAAGCCAAAATAACCCAAACCAGCATGATACTGGCACACAAATAGGCATATAGACCAATGGATTATAAAAGAGACCCCAGAAATTGACCCATATGATTATGGTCAGTTAATATTTGACAAAGAAGGCAAGAGCATACAATGGAGTAAAGATAGTCTCTTCAATAAATGGTGTTGAGAAAATTGGACCAACAAATGCCAAAAGATGAAATTAGACCACCAACTCTCACCATACACAAGAATAAACTCAAAATGGATAAAAGACTAATGTAAAGCATTAAACCATAAAATTTTTAGAAGAAAATATAGGCATTGAAATCTCAGACATCTCATGCAGCAGAAGTTTTTGCCAATACATCTTTTATGGCAAAGAAAATAAATAAATTGACTACATAAAAATAAGAATTTTCTGCACAGCAAAAATCACCATCAAAATTAAAACAGAAACTAGGGCATGGGAGAACATATTTGCCAATGATAAGGGGTTAAAATCCAAAATATATAAAGTACTTATCCAACTTAACAAAAGCAAGAAATAGAATCCAATTAAAAAACGAGCATAAGACCTGAACAGACATTTCTCTAAAGATGACATACAAATGTCTAAAAACATATGAAAAAATGCTCAAAGTCACTAATATCAGAGAAATGAATATTAAAACCCAATGAGATATCACTTCATACTTGTCAGAATGGCTCTCATAAAAAAATTCAGCAAGTGCTGGCAAGGATGTGGGGAAAAGGGAACACTAGTTCACTGCTGGTGGGAATGCAGATTGGTGCAGCCACTATGAAAAACGATATAAAGTTTCCTAAAAAATAAAAATAAAATGGTACCTCCATTTGACTCAGTGATCCCACTTCTGGGAATATATCCTAAAACCCCCCAAAACACCAAGCAGAAAGAATGTATACACGGTTATGTTCATGGCAGTGTTATTTACAATAGCTAAGATTTGGAAACAGCCCAAGTGCCCATCAGTAAATGAGTGGATGAAAAAGCTATGGGACATTTACACAATGAAATACAATGCAGCTGTAAAAAAGAGGGATCTCTACCCTTTGGAAGAATATGGACCTGGAGAGTATTATGCTAACTGATATAAGCCAATCTGAGAAAGACAAATATCACATGATCTCACTTATTTGTACAAGCAAATGAACAAAATCAACTGATGACCAAAATAAAGCCCACGGCATGGAGGCATGGAACAGACCTCAATGTGGGGCTAGGGCAACAAGAAGACATAAACCAAAGAACTTATATACTTATATGTATTGCCTATGAACATGGACAAGAGAATGGTAAATACCTGGGTGGTGGGGCCAGGTAGATTGGAGACAACCATAATATTATTAAATATATATATATATATATATATATATATATATATATATATATATATATATATATATATATTAAATTGCCAGTGGAGACAATGTGACAGAGGTTAGTTATAAAACAAGACAATGACAGTTTTACTTCTTCTTTTCCAAATTGGATACCTTTTATTTCTTCTTGTCTAATGGCTATGGCTAGCATTTCCAGTACTGTGTCAAACAGGAGTGGTGAAAATGGGCATATTTGTCTTGTTCCTGTTCTTAGGTGAAATGGTTTTAGTTTTTGCCCATTGAGTATGATGTTGGCTGTAGGTTTGTCATATAAGGTTTTTATTATGTTGAGGTATGATCCCTCAATTCCCACTTTGCTGAGGGTTTTTATCAAGAAAGGGTGTCAGATCCCTAACTAGTTTAGCTCAGTGGATAGAGCATTGGCCTGTGGACTGAAGGGTCCCAGGTTCAATTCCAGTCAAGGGTATATACCTTGGTTGTGGGCACATCCCAATAGGGGGTGTGCAGAAGGCAGCTAATCAATGTTTCTATCTCATCGATGTTTCTAACTCTCTATCCCTCTCCTTACATCTCTGTAAAAAATCAATAAAATATATTTTTAAAAAAGAAAGAGTGTTGGATTTTGTCAAATGCTTTTTCTGCATCAATTGATATGACTATGTGGTCTTTATCTTTCAATTTGTTTATGTCATATACCATGTTTATTGATTTGCAGATATTGTATCATGCTTTCATCCCTGGGATAAATCCTACTTGGTAATGGTGTATGATCTTTCTGATGCAATGCTGAATCTGATTTGCTAGAATTTTGTTGAGGATTTTGGCATCTATGTTCATAAGGGATATTGGCCTATAATTCTCTTTCTTTGTGTTTTCTTTATGTGGTATTGGCATTAGAGTAATGCTGGCTCCATAGAATGAGCTTGGAAATGTTCCTTCCTCTTGAATTTTTTGCAATAGTCTGAGGAGGAGAGGTTTTGCTCTTCTTTGAATGTTTGGTAAAACTCCCCTATGAAGCCATCTGGCCTTGCCTGTCGCCTTGAGTTCAGCTGACAATAATTAAAGAAACACCCATGTACCTTCCCAGGCGCTGTCTACAATAACTGAACACTTTCTGTTGTAACATGGAGATTAAAAACCACTGATTTGCCGAACCGGTTTGGCTCAGTGGATAGAGCGTTGGCCTGGGGACTGAAAGGTCCCAGGTTCGATTCCGGTCAAGGGCATGTACCTTGGCTGCGGGCACATCCCCAGTTGGAGGTGTGCAAGAGGCAGCTGATCGATGTTTCTGACTTTCTATCCCTCTCCCTTCCTTTCTGTGAAAAATCAATAAAAAAAAATATATTTTAAAAACCACTGATTTAACTGAACCTTTTATCAAGCTTCTGGTCCAGAAATTTTCAACCTTTGATCTCAGGACACACATATACTTATTACTAAAATTATCTGGCACACCAAAATATAAATTCTTTGCCAATCTGACAAAAATGGCTATAATTTTGATTCATTAGTACCAGATGGCAATTGTTGTGTTGGATGTTGTTATTTTTTTTTATTTAACAATCTAAGGGAAAAGAGGTTAGGGCCTCTGACTAAATAGTCAGATATTCCACGTTTTAAAAATTCTTGTGGCACTCCAGGTGAAAATCACTGGTCTAGTCCAGTGGTCAGCAAACCGTGGCTCACGAACCACATGCGGCTCGCAAGCCTCGGTTTGCTGCTTTGTTGACTAATGAGTTTGCCGACTACTGTCATATACTATCCTTTACCTCTTTACACACAATATGCCACAATTGCCTAATCCTCACAGCTTTCAACTACACAGTAACATTCAGTCTAGTCCAGTGATCTGTAAACTCATTAGTCAATGGAGTGGCAAACCATGGCTCACAAGCCATGGTTGGTCAACCACTGGTCTAGTCTATTAGACATTCACTCCTGATTATTTGACTTTTACATTGTTTTTATCAAAATTAAAAAAGGAGTATATGTTATATTTACGACTGGAAGTTTGATTTTATAAGCTAACTAGAGGCCTGGTGCACATAATTTGTTCATGGGGGAGGGGGTGTCCCTCAGCCCTGGCTGCACCCTATCCAATATGGGACCCCTTGAAGGGTGTCCGACTGCCCACTTAGGCCCAATACTGGTGGACATTCCTCTCACAATCCAGGACTGCTGGCTCCCAACCACTTGCCTGTCTGCATGCCTGATTGCCCCTAACCGCTTCTGCCTGCCAGCCTAATGACCTCCTAACCACTAACCTGCCAGTCTGATTAATGCCTAACTGCTCCTCTGCTGGCCTGATTGCCCCTAACTGCCCTCCCCTGCTAACCTGGTCACCCCTAACTGTCCTCCCCTGCAGGCCTGGTCATCCCCAGCTGCCCTTTCCTGCAGGCCTTGTCCCTTCCAATGGCCCTCCCCTGATAATTTGGTCACCCCTTACTGTCCTCCCCTGCAGGCCTGGTTGCCCCCAACTGCCCTCCCTGCCAGCCTGGTCACCCCCAACTGACCTCCCCTGCAGGCCTGGTCACCCCCAACTGCCCTTTCCTGCAGGCCTGGTCACTCCTAACTGCCCTCACCTGTTGGCCTGGTCTCCCCCAACTTCCCTCCCCTGCAGGCCTGGTACTCCCCCCAACTTCCTTTCCCTGCTGGCCTAATCACCCTCAACTGCCCTCCCTTGCTGGCCATCTGGTGGCAGCTATCTTTGACCACATGGAGGTGGCCATCTTGTGTATTGGAATGATGGTCAATTTGCATATTTTTTATTATGTAGGATAAGGAAATATAATTTCTGTTGGAAAAATTAGTGATCTTTAAAGACCTATCCTTATATTTTGATCTAAAAGGCTTATAGAAATTTCAGTTCTTATTGGGAGAAATTGAGAATTTTTTCTCTGGAGTTACATTATGAGAGAAAATTACTTACACACAAGCAAGTTAGAAGGAAAAATATACAAATCTGTGTGTGTAGGGGGGTATTTGAATTCATAAAGGACTTGACTTATGAAAGCTTTATTCTTTTGTATTTTTATTTCCATTGGGAGGACTGCTTCTTTTTATTTTATTTTTCTGATTATTCTACTCCATGTTTCTTTTTAATGTGACTCCATGAAAAAAAATTTGATTATGCTCTGCATCTCAGAAATGTTAAGTAAGAGTTTTAAATTTGAACAAATTGTCATAGAAGTGTGAATTAACATTCTAAAATAAATGTATATTAGAGTAGAAGTCTAGCTAAATAGTATTAATTTTACTATTTTAAAACTCTCTTTTAGCTATGATTAGGAAACAAAATAATTATATTATCTCCAGCTGTAACCTAGCTGTCGAAGTAGCACAGATACACATGAAAGATTACATAGCAACATATGTTAATGACTAATAAGTGGTACATGTATATTCCAGACTTAGTATATAAGGAGACTTAAATCATATCTTCTTATCCAGTTTCTGGCGTAAACAATGAACATTGAAGCATAGAATGACTCTGAAGCTTGTAACATTCTCAAGGAACTATTTATTTCTGTTCATTACATGATGCTTATTAAGATAGGTAGTAGACTTGGATTGTTTGTGAAGTCTTTCAACAAGGGCTGTAACTAAGAAAGGCTTTCAGATAATCAGAAAACCAAAGATTCCTACTACTCACACTTTTGTATTAACTGCATTTTAGGTTATTGATATGCATCAGTAGCCTTACTTTTGCTCATTAAATGTGGGAAATTTTCTAGAAAAAGAAAAAGTCAGGTTGATAAAAGGATCTGTCACCTGAAAGCTCTTCAATCCACTTGTGAAACATTGTTAAAGACAAAATAATAAAGCGGGAAAATCATGTATCTTCTGTGAAACCACAAATATTGATCCTTGTCTGAATTTATTTATGCTAGTTCATAAACATAGACTTTTGTTAAAATTTGAAAATAATAGAAGCCTTTATTTAGTAATATAGTTTGTTGTCCTTTGGGTTCTAGATTAAGAAGAAACAGCAAGATGTGCTTGGTTTTTTAGAAGCTAACAAAATAGGATTTGAAGAAAAAGATATTGCTGCCAATGAAGAAAATCGGAAGTGGATGAGAGAAAATGTACCTGCAAATAGTCGACCAGCCACAGGGTACCCTCTGCCACCTCAAATTTTCAATGAGAGCCAGTACCGTGGGGTAAGGAATCCATTTAAATACTTGGTGTGTGTGTGTGTGTGTGTGTGTGTGTGTGTGTGTGTGTGTGTGTGTGTGTGTGTGTGTTTTCAAATGGATTTACTCAAATCCATCCTATCCATTTCACTCTCTTGCCTAGATATGCATACAATCATTTCTCTTGTTCACTCTTTGCATACATTCTACACAGCTGAGGTATTTTGCCTATGACTAGGAGGTAAGTGAGTCACGCGTCAAAATTACCTATAAATGGAGAAATACAGATTTTTGACATATAATTTTACATTCCTTCATCTCAATTCCAACCAGAGCAATTATATTAATGTTTCTGTTATATCCATGAAGGAGTCTCTGAAAAGAGGTCAGCAGTTTGACTTACTTAGATTAACATTAGTTTTTTTTAAAAAAGAGGAATGTCTTTTTTTCTGCTTGAAACTAGTAATACTTTTATTTTCGTATCATTAATGAATTTTGTTAACATTTTAATTCAGCTCATTGAACTTACGTGAGAAAATATTTTTCTTTTCTTTTCTTTGCTTTGTGACTGGTGCTTTCAAGTATGCTATTTTGTTTAATCTTCATTTAAACCATGGAACATTACAAAAAAGATGTTGGGGGAAAGTATTATACAGTTATATGTTAGGCAGCCAATTAATTCAATATTATTTTATTTTTCTGGATGTGTGAGATTAGTGATATTTGTTAGCATTTATATTTATAAGTTATCTATTTTTTCATTCTAAATAAATCTTCACTTTAATATTTAAAAAAATAAACCATGGAGCATTTTCCTTAACACTTTATTCACTGTATATTCAAGTACCATTTATATTTTATAGCTATTCTAGGCAGCACAATGGCAAGTAGAAATCTAAATAAGACACAGCCTCTTCTCTTAAAGAGCTGATTAGGAGTGGGGTGTGGGAAGAATCATACATACCTGAAACAATCAGAGAATAGTTATGAAGTCATGGTAGAAAAAACATAAGTAAAGGGCTATAAGAATTTCCAATAGAGAACTGTTTGCATTGCTATATCCTAAGAATTAGCATTACTGAAGAACAGATATTTTTAGAGCCAGCAATCCATATCTTCTAGCTCATAGGTTTATATAGGAGTGAGGCAGACACATTTTGGTGGGGATCTTTTCATGGACCAATTCAAACCATATAATGGATGGGTGTGACAAACTTGAGAAGCTCATTGGCACAGATGAGTTTGTGAATTTAATTAGTCACTTCTGAGGAGGGATCCTAAAAATTTCTTCTGTTGCTGCAAACATAGCCGATGTATAAAGACAAACTACAGATAAGGAAAAGGCAAGTATGCTATCCATTTAGATATTGAAATCTCACTTCCTCTATATTTGAAATTTCTGAAAATTGGTGAATTATAGTGGTTTGAAAAGGCCTCAGGGGTCATACATTGCAATCTAAGCCAGCATGTATTTTCTTAACCTCTTCTTTTTTAAAGCAGACATTTCAATTTGTTTGACTTTTGAAAACAAACACATTTTGGGTTATAAGGGTAACATTTGAGAAACCACATTTACCTGGTTTATTTCTCCTTGTGGAGTCACACTGCAAGGGAATTGAGTATGTTATGAAGATAAGGCAAGAATCACTGAGAAATGGGAAGGTGGAAAGGAAGGGACAAGAGCGTGAGACTCAACCAAATGCTTAAACATTTCTTATTGGAGAAGGAGTCCAACTTCTAGTGAGTACTTGCTATGTGCCAAGCACTGAGTTGGGAGTTTAAAAACAATAAGAATGAAGATTTGTCCCTATACAGAGACTTAGAAGAATATATAGCAACCTTTCGTACAAAAAAATGTTGCATCCATCTATTGTGCTACGTGTTTTGTGTGTATTATATCTGTCAGTTCTCATACTGATCTTCTGACATAGGTAATTTTCCTTATTCTATAGATGAAGAAATTGAGACCTAGAAGAGTTTAACTGACTTCCTAAATTATACAATAAGTGATGAAACTAGGATTTAAATGTAGATATGCCTTACTCCGAAGCTCTTACACTTTCTATTAAGTCACTGCATTGTTCTTTTCCTTGTGTATTCAAAGTTTCTATCTTCATTCTTGTCTTGTTCCATTATGTCGTGGGTCTGACCACACCAAATTACATGTTCTAATCTACATTGCCAACTGGCTACCTATTAGGTTTGGCTGATAATAAGATGTACTAGTTTGAAGAATGGAGAGCAGGAGGAGAGGAAAAACCAAAGTATGCCCTACTTTCTGTCTGGATGATCCATGAAAGTGACTGAATCTTCTTTATGGTACCAGCTGTACCAGGTACCCCAGCTCCTGAGTCCTGTAATATTACCTTCTTTACTCTTTCATTTTGCCCTAGATTTGGTAGCAGCTTCCTGTTGTTTGTTAATCTCTGGGTTGTCTCACCATCACCTGTTTGCCTTTCAGATTTTTAATCTCTTCTAAGTAGTTCTTCATATTAAATTGCCTATTTTAACTATCTCAAGGTTTCTCAATCTTGGCACTACTGACATTTGAGTTGGGCAATTCTTTGTTGTGGACGACTGTTCTGCACGTTGTAGGATGTTTAGCAGGCTTCTATCCTTGAATTCCAGTAGCACCCTCACAGTTGTGAAACATCTCTCCAGACTTTGCCAGATGTCTCTCTGGGAAAAATTACCCCTCTTGAGAAACACTGAACTATAGTAGCTTAGATTCTTATTTCCAGACTGGAATGTGACTGAAACAACTACCCTATCTATATACATAAGACTCTGATATAAAATATACAAAATTTATAAAGTAAGCTTTGATCTGAAAGATCTATGTTTCTATATGAAGAACTAAAACACATTTCCATGAAATCCTATCTAATAAAAGAGTAATATGCAGCACTCACAAGCCATGCTCACCTACCAGCCAATCAGGAGCAAATATGCAAATTAACCCAACCAAGATGGCTGTGGCCATGGAGTGAGCAGGAGGCTGGGGTTTCTCCAGTAATGGAGGAAGCCAAGCTTTCCACACACCCTAGCCAGCTTAGGCCTCCACTCAAAGCTACAAAGTTTCAATTATAGAAGATAAATAAATCCCAACAAAAATGACTGCAGCCACAGAGCAAGCAGAAGGCTTGGCTCTGCTCAAGGCTACAAAGTTTCAGTACTAGAAAATAAATAAATTCCAGCTACCAGGGCCTCCATTTGGGTTGCTGGGGGGCATGGCTGGCCTACAAACAACCACAGGACCCTCGCCCAGGCCACCCCACATCCCAATGGAACCCCCACCCTGATCCAGGACACCCTACAGGACAAACCAGCTGGCCCCCACCCATGCACAAGGCCTCTATCCTGTCTAATAAAAGAGTAATATGCAGATTGACTATCACTCCAACACAAGATGGCTGCCCCCATGTGGACTCAAGATGGCCACCACAAGATGGCCAAGAGGGGAAGGCACTTAGGGGCAAACAGGCTGGCAGGGGATAAGTTAGGCATCAATCAGGCTGGCAGGGAAGAGGTTAGGGGAGTGATCAGGCTGGCAGGCAGAAGTGGTTAGGGGCAATCAGGAAGGCAGGCAGGCAGGCAATCAGTTGAGAGCCAGCAGTCCTGGATTGTGAGAGGGATGTCCGACTGCCTGTTTAGGCTGGATCCTATTGGGATCGAGCCTAAATGGGCGTTGAACATCCCTTGAGGGGTCCCAGATTGGAAAGGATGAAGGCTGAGCTGAGGAACACACACCCCTATGCACAAATTTCATGCACTGGGCCTCTAGTAATAAATAATATTGTATCAACAGTTTGTATAATACATTCTATATTAATGTTATTGGAATCTCAGAGATTTAAACAAATTTATTTTTTATCAAGAGAATTCCTATATAAGAAGCAGACTGTATAACAGTCTGTTTTTTATACTCTTATATTCTTAGCACCAAGAATAGTGATGGGAATGTAGTAGCTGCTCAATATATATTTGCTGACTAAATTATTTAATCTGGCTTAATTGAGTAACTTCTTTCAGAGTTACAAACCTGTTTGTGTTTGCTATGTCCAAGGCCAACAAATCATAATATACTTTGAAACTAAAACACTTGAAACAAAGACAAGAGTCCCCTACATAGCATTTTTATCAGATTTCAATAAACGTGAAGACCTGCTTTCTTTCCCATAATTTTAAAGAATTATATGCATTTTTTGTTGCTTTGATGTTAGTAAGAAATATCTCTTGTTAGATTCTTTTAACTAGCATTTTGAGGTTAGTTCAAAGTGAGTAAGTGTAAATATGATCTACCGTATTTCTGGCACAGAAGATGACTTTTTAACCCAGGAAAATCTTCTCAAAAGTTGGGGGTCTAAATCAAATCTGATGTTTTTTTTTTAAATTTTTATTTGCTGTGCGTTGTTAGAGGGGTAGTCTTATATGGTGAGTATATCCCAAACTCCATATTTTAACTGGAAAGTTGGGGGTCGTTTTATACGCCCAGTCATTTTATATGCCAGGAAATATGGTATATTGTTTGTTTACCTTGAGTAACTTATAGTATCAAGATCCAGTTAGTTTCACTTTTGAATAGCAAGCTCAAAGAGTATAAGAGGCTCATATATGCCTGTTATTTAGGATTTATTCCTTTGTGATCATCTAGGGTACACAAAAAGATGATTTGAGTCAATCTTTGAGGAGATACTAGAGCTCTAAACGATTCTGACTATAATCCCTAAATAAGAGAGAAATTCTGATGTATCTTGGGGTAGGGCTCAAATTTAGGGTCACCAATGGCTTGAGAGGCTCTCAATATTATACCTCCAGATTCTTTAGGTATCAAGAACTATACATGCTATAAAAGAACCCTATAACACTGTCATCTGTTAGTGAGGCAATCTCTAGAGAAGCCAGTGATTGAGTGTTAAGTCAGTTAAATGCCAAGCTTATCTCTATTTTAAATCAAAATGAACTAAGGCCAGGTATAGATAATGGCTCTGTTTCCAAAGTAGGTGTGTTGGTAACTCCATAGTCAAATTTAGGGTATTTTATTTCTTATTTTGGAAAATATTTGGAGGCTTAGAGGATGACAGTATAAAGAAAACACAAACAAATTCAGTCACATGAGGCTTGCTTGACTCACTAGATAGAAACCTCTTAGTAGCTTGTTTGCTCTTCTGGTCATATTTCATGAAAATCATATTCACTTCCTCCAAAGACAGCACAAATTTAATATTCTTATGGCCCTGGGCATATCTAGCAGATATATGGTCTGCCATAGGCTCTGAGGACACTTCTACCTAATAAATAGTAGAATAAAAATAATGGGAAACTGAAACAACAAATTCATGTCAGAATAAATGACCTCCTACTTGTAAACTGTTTGGGCTGTGGAGAAAGCTTTTTGTCCAAAGACAGATCTCAGTTCTGTGTGATGTAGAATAAGCCATTTTGCAATTTCTGCCCATCAGAACAGCATATCTTCTATCTACATAAATGTGATCAAATAAGCCTTGACTCCTTATTATCCTTTCCATAATTCTAGCATCATGAAAGTTAGTTAGCCTGCTGCCATCATGGAGGTTGACTAATCAAGCCATTTTAAATAAATGTCCTATTTTCCTTCCCTTTTCTTCTATTTTTGGTTGCAGGTTGCTAATTCTTCTTACCTTTTTTTCCACCAAGGACTATGATGCCTTCTTTGAAGCCAGAGAAAATAATGCAGTGTATGCCTTTTTAGGCTTGACAGCCCCACCAGGTTCAAAGGTATGTTTTCCTGCTTTATAGGCCACTTAATTGCTACTGAGCTATTTTAATTGTAAGATTTATACCTTTATTAAATACGCAGATTAAGTCTGAGGCCAGACAACATAACTGAAAGGAAATGTTCCTGCTCTGCATGCACTCTATCCCTAGTAGGGCAGTCAAATACATAAGTATGTAAGAAGTAGGTAGAGTGACTTCTTCATCAATCTTCTCAAGGCAGCAAATTTCTCATTAACCCATTTGCAAACAAGTGGTAAGCATTTTAAAGACTCCATTATTCCAGCTGCCATTTATAGTTCTAATTTGACATAAAGTGTCTTAGTCCATAATAATCTTCTTGGCAGCATATATTATCTTTGTGTGAGGCAACAGTTAGAGTCATCCATTCAAATTAACTGAAGACATTTGAGTTTCCAAACTGGTCACAAAATTGCTGACTAAATTTGGAGCTTTTCCTCTGCCAATAACAAAAAAAAATAATATTTCAAGTTGCAGTGTTCCCAATGAAGACCATATAAAGAAAAGAATCAAAAATTAAATGGCTTATATAATGAAATGTCTCAGAACTATGGACATTAAATATACCTTTGTCAGGTCCAGTGGAAAGGAGAAGTCAATGCAGGGTGAGGATTAAAAAGTAAAATAAAAATAAGTAAATAGGGCATACCTGACCACTCTACCCCCTGCCACCCTTGGAAATAAGAGTGCCCTGCCTACCAGGAGGCCTTGAGGAGCAGCAAGTCCAGCCAGGCCCACCTCCTTCATTAGCAGAGGTCCCTGCCCACCTGGCCCCTTAAAGGAATTGACTGCCTGGCCCTTGACTACAGATGAACTTGGATGCCCAGTCACCTTGATGATTAGAGTGTCGTACCCACTCCCACATCTTGAGGAGTGGTATGCGTGACCTACACCAACTCCTGATATGCAGTGCATGTGGTTTGCTTCACCAACTTGACATGCAACCAGCCTGGATGCACAGACTTGTTGCTCCATTCTGGCATGTCAGACCTGGAACCCCTGGACAACAGGCCCCAGTGACTTGAAGTGGTTCTCCTGGACCTGCCACCATGACAAAACATCCCCAGATACATGAACCTACCATCAAGAATCACTGTGCCTGGCAAGGAAACCCTGGACAACTAGCCTGGCAACCTTGGTATTGGTGCCAAAGCTGAGACTCAAAACTCTCAGACACACGGGCCTGCCTCCTTGACCTGACTGGGCTCACCCAGCACCCTGGACCACTGGACTGCTAAAATGAGGAGATAAATAATCAACCTCCAAATGTAATAAAAGGAGAAATGGAATTAAATTAAATAGAGGAAAGCAATTTTTCAGATAAAGAATTCAAAGTAATGGGTATAAGGGTGTTCAAACAACTTAGTGAGAACTACAAGGAACTTAATGGTATTAGATATTTCATGATAACTACACCAGCATGAAAAGATGAATGAAACCATGAATAAGAATCAAACAGAAATGAAAAATGATATAACTACAGTAAAGAATGCCCTGGAAGAAATCAAAAGTAGATTAGAAGCTGAGGACTGGATCAACAAATTATAAAACAAGGTAGAAAACCACCCATTTGGAGTAGTAATTGGGAAAAAAGGAAAGTTTAAGGGAGCTTTGGGACAACATGAAATGTAACAATATCGGCTTCATGGGGGTACCAGCAAGGAAAAAATCTGAGTGAGGAATAGAGAACTTGTTTAAAGAAAAGGTGACATAAAACTTACTTCCCTAATCTGGAGAAGGAAAAAAAAGAGTGCCAATCATTCCAGGAAACAAAGAGAGTCCCAATAAATATGAACCCCCCAAACCTATACCAAGATACATCATAATTAAAATGGAAAACATTAAAAAAAAGAAAGAATCTTAAAGGATGCAAGAGAAAGATAGAAAGTTACCTACAAGGGCATTCTCAGCTGATTTCTCAATATTAACTCTTCAGGCCAGAAGGGAATGGCATGAAGTATACAGTACACATGAATGAAAACGAAGGGACTGAATCCAAAACTACTCTATCCAGCAAGTGTATCGTTCCGAATTAAATGTGAAATAAAATACTTTGCAGACAAAAAATGGCAAAAGGAGTTTATTACCACCAATCCAGTATTGCAAGGAATGCTAAAGTACCTTTGTAAGAAGGATGGAGGGAGGGAGGGAGAGAGGGAGAGAGAGAGAAGAGAGAGAGAGAGAGAGAGAGAGAGAGAGAGAGAGAGAGAGAGAAGGGGGAGAGAACACATGCAAAGAGAACAAAAATAACAACAAATAAGTACCCACTAATCATAACTTTAAATGTAAATGGCCTCGATGCTCTAATCAAAATATATAGGGTAGTTGAATGGATAAGAACACATGACCCATATACAAGAGACCCATCTCAGAACAAAAGATTCACTTACAGGATAACAGTGAAGGGATGGAATTTTTTTCCATGTGAAAGGAAATGGGGGAAAAATAGTAATACTATTTTATATATTGTGGTTTTTTTTCCTCTCTGTTTCTTGTTGATACTGGCTCTATTTAATTTAATTCCATTTCTCCTTTTATTACATTTGGAGGTTGATTATTTATCTCCTCATTTTAGCAGTCCAGTGGTCCAGGGGTAGTAATATTCATTTCTGACAAAATATACTTCACAGTTAAAGCCATATCAAGAAATAAGGAAGGACACTTCACAATACTAAAAGGATCAATATAATAAGAGAATATAACTCTGGTAAATGAATATGCATCCAATATAGGAACACCCAAATATATAAAAATATTTCTGGAGGATATTAAGGGAGAGATAGACAGCAATATAATCATAGTAGGGGTCTTTAACAGCCACTTACATCATTGGATAGATCTTCTAGACAAAAAAGGAATAAAAAGGAAACAGCAAACCTAAAATACACATTTGATTAAATGGATTTAATTGTAATTTACAGAACATTTCACTGCAAAGCTGCACAGTATACATTCTTCTCAAGTGAACATGGGGCATTAGTATATGTAGGCCACATATTAGGACACAAAGTTTCTAAAAATTCAAGAGGATTTAAATAATAACAAGCATCATCTTTGATCATAATGGCATGAAACTAGAGATCAACTACAATAAAAACACCCCCAAAACAGTCAAACACATGGAGGCTATATAGCATGTTATTAAACAATGAAGGGTTTATCAATGAGATCAAGAAGAAATTAAATCTTCCTGGAAACAAATAAAAATGAACACACAACAACTCAAAATCTATGGGAACACAGTGAAAGCTGTCTTGAAAGGGAAGTTCATATCACTACAGGCTTACCTCAAGAAACAAGAAAAAAATATAATAAACTATCTTGCTGGGACTGACCAGCAGATCCTAAGTGATGGGTGAATGATTACTCTGACACATATTTCTGTGATAAAGAGGGATAAAGGACTGCCTGACTAAAGGAAACAGGTGAATTCACCTACCTTCTTAGGCTTTTATTGCAGCAACAGCTTGAACTAAAATTAACCTCTAGATGCTATCAGCAGGGTAAGTGTCCTTGAGAAAACACATATATCTGTAGTGTCTTTCAAACAAGGATGTTTTGAAGTCTAAACATAAATATTTAAGCAGAACACCCAGGGACTCTGACTTGTTTAGAAAAGTCAAGGCAGAGTCTGCTCCCTTCAACAAGAATCCTCTAGAGGTCTCTGACCTTTCAAATAGTCCTCCTTACAGACTTTCCAACCAAGTTCCATGCTTCCCCACACTATCTGATCCTACAACTTAAAGAATTAGAAAGAGAACAAAAGAAAAGCCCAAAGTAAGGAGAAGGAAAGAAATAATAAATATTAGAATGGAAATAAATGACATATATACTAAAAATCACTATATATCTATCTACATCTATATCTATATATCTATATATCTATATATCTATATATCTATATATCTATATATCTATATATCTATATATCTATATATCTATATATCTATATATCTATATATCTATATATCTATATCTATATCTATATCTATATCTATATCTATATCTATATCTACAACTCTCTCTCTCTCTCTCTCTCTCTCTCTCTCTCTCTCTCTCTCTCTATATATATATATATATATATATATATATATATATATATAAACAAGAGCTGGTTCTTTGAAAGAATAAATGAGATTGATGAACCTTCAGCCAGTATCAACAAGAAACAGAGAGGAAAAAAACCACAATATATAAAATCAGAAATGAAAAGGTGAAGTTACAACTGACACCACAGAAATACAAAGTATTGTAAGAGAATACTATGAACAATGTGCCAACAAGCTGTACAACCTGGACATAATGGACAAATACTTAGAAAAATACAACATTCTAAAATGCAACCAGGAACAATGAGATGGGAAAACCTGAATAGTATTATAACTACTGATGAAATTGAAGCAGTAAAAACAAAACAAAACAAAACAAAAAACCTCTAAGCAAACAAAAGCCCTGACACGGATGGCTTCATTCAGGTGTTTTACCAAATATTCAAAGCCAAACTAACATTAACCAAACTATTCAAAAATAATCCAAGATAAGGGAACACTGCATAGCTCTTTTCAAGAAGCCAACATAAGCCTAATTCCAAAATCAGATAAAGATACTACAAGGAAAAAAATACCAGCCAATATCCCTACTGAACATAGATGATAAGATACTCAATAAAATATTTCCAAATCAGATCCAGCAATATTTTAAAAAGATAATACACCATAACCAAATAGGATTTATTATAGTGATGCAAGGCTGGTGCAATATTCGCAAATCAATAGATGTGTTACCTCACATAAAGAAATTTCAACACAGAAATCATATGATCATATCAATAGATGCAGAAAAAGCATTTGACCAAATACAACACTGATTTTTCTTAAATACACTCAGCAAAGTTGGAATGGAGAGACTATACCTAAACATAGTAAAGATCATATATGAGAAACCTATAGCGAACACCATATTTAATGGATAAAAACTAAAACCATTTCCCATAAGAACAGAAATAAGACAAGGATATCTGCTTTCATCACTCTTTATAAACATACTACTGGAAGTACTAGCCACTGCAATTAGGCAAGGAGACAAAATAAAAGGCATCCAAATTTGAAAGGAGGAGGTAAAATTATCATTATTAGCAAATGCCATGATATTATACATAAAAAACCCTAAAGACTCCACCCCCCCAAAAAAAGACTCCACCAAAAAACTACTTGATTTAATATATAAATTTGGAAATATAGCAGGATACAAAATTAATACCCAGAAATTGATGGCATTTTTACAGACTAATATTGAACTCTCAGAAAAAGAAAATAAAAAAATAACATTTACCATTGCAATAAAAAATTAAGATACTTGGGAATAAATTTAACCAAGGAGGTAAAACACTTGTACTCAAAAAACTACAGAAGGTTGAATAAAGAGATAGAAGAGGATATAAACAATGAAAGAATATACCATGTTCATTGACAGAATCAATATCATCAAAATGTCCATACCACCCAAAGCAATCTATAGATTCATTACAATCTGCATTAAAATACCAATATTGTATTTCACAAATCTAGAACACACACTCCAAAATTAATATAGAACCAACAAAAGACCCTGAATAGCCAGCCACAGCAAACTTGAGAAAAAAGAACAAAATTGGAGTGATCACAATAGCAGATATCAAGGTACACTAGCAATCCTCCTATCTAATAAAAGAGTAACATGCAAATGTGACCATACTTTGGCTCCTGATTGGCTATGCTACCAGCCAATCAGTGGGGGGTATGGTGGGGGTGTGGCCACAGCTTGCCTGGACGCAAGTAAACACTTCCCTTCACCATGCCAGTGCCTCAAGTGCTCACATCTGTGGGGAACACTTCGCTTCACACCTGGGCAGGCGGGGAACGAAGCAGGAACCACACCTCTGTACAGGGTGTTTTTGAGGGCCTAGCGAGCCAGCGGGAGAGGCTTGGTCCTTGAGGCATCCATGGTGCGGGGAGGGCTGGGCCAGGATACCACCATAATTTCAAAGAAAGTTGTTTCCCACTTAAATATCCTCTGATGAGTATTAAAAAATAAGTAAATATTCAGCCATTGTCACACCTTGAAAAGTTCCTTAATATCACCTAATATCCACTGTACGTTCAAATGTCTTTGTTTCAAAGATGCCTTTTACTGTTGGTTTGCCCCCTCCAGAGGCTACCCAAGGTCTTATTTCAGCCCTGATGTTGGGCTGCTTCCCCCGACCATAAGTTCCCAATGCATTTCCAGCCAGAGTTAAAGGGGGCTTCTTCTGCTTTTAAGGCAGAAGTCTGGGGCACACCGTGGGGCTTGACAGGGGCTTCACTGGGCACCTGAGCCTGTGCCCCTGTGCCAGTGAGGATTGACAGGGGACCTGAGGCTATGCCTCGCTCCCAGTGCTGGGCTGGGGGACTTGAGGCAGTGCTCCTCTGCCTGGTGGGGTTTGACAGGGGACTTCGCCATATCCAGTGCCTGCCAGACCCCTGTGAAAGCACTACTCCTTAGGTCCGGGGTGCTGGGAGCTGAAGCAGAGAGGCTGTGAGGCTCAGCTCACCCAGGATGCTGGCCCCCATCACACCCTCCCAATTATCCTGGCCCAGCCTTCCCTATGCATACCTGCTCATGGAGAGCATGAGGTGGTCTTGGCAGCTGGATGGGAGGCTGGCAAGGGGTGTGGCTGCAGCACGAGGGAAGGGAGGCCTACACCCTCCCCCAATCCAGAGGGGCTTGACAGGGAACCTCAAGGTATGCTTCCCACCCTGGTGCTGGGCTAGGGTACTTCAGGCTGCTCTCCCTGCACCAGCTCCAGGCTGGGGGACCTCAGGCCATGCCTCCCACCTGGTGTGGCTTGACAGGGGACTACAGGCCACACTCCCAACCCGGCAGGGCTTGACAGGGGACCTCAAGGTGTGCTTCCCATCCTGTTGCTGGGTTAGGGGACCTCAGACTGTTCTCTCCACCTGCCAGGGCTTGACAGGGAACCTCAGGCTGCGCTCTCACCTTGACAGGGGACCTCAAGCTGTACCCCCACCCCGGCACCAGGCTAGGGACCTCAGACCATACCCTCTGCCCCAGCACCAGGCCAGGGGTCCTGAGGCTGTGCCCCTCCTGCCTGGCTGGGTTTGACAGGGGACATCAGGCTGTGCCTCCCACCCAATGGGGCTTCACAGGGGACCTGAGCCTGTGCCCCTGTGCCAGTGAGGATTGACAAGGGACCTGAGGCTATGCCTCGCTCCCAGTGCTGGGCTGGGGGACTTGAGGCAGTGCTCCTCTGCCTGGTGGGGCTTGACAGGGGACTTCAGTCCATGCCCCCTACCCAGCAGGACTTGACAGAGGATCTCAGGTCGTGTCTCCCACCTAGTAGGACTTGATGGGGGACCTCAGGGCACGCCCCCCAATCCTGGTGCTGGGCCAGGGGACCTGAGGACACACCGTCCAAGGCATATTTGCCATATGCAGGTGCAAAAGCAAGGGCCCAGCTATTGTACTGTACCGTGCCCTGGGTGGCTTGACAAGAGTGGGACTGGCAGGGTCTGGATCTACCCCAATGCTTGTGGGGGTGGGCGGCTGGGTCTGGATCTCATGTGATTTTGAGGCACATGTGGTGAGTGGGGACTTGACTCTGGGCCCCATGGTGTGCCCCAGACTCTAACAGGAGGAAGGTTTTCATATACATTTTACTAATTTTCTTTAGACTCTGATACTTCTATTATAGAGAAAGAGCAAATAGCAATACTAAATTATTTCCTCTAATTAATACCCTTTTGTTGTGCACAAATTTCATGCACCAGGCCAGTAGTACACTATAATCAAAACAGCATGGTACTTACACTAGAATAGGAATATAGATCAGTGGAATTGAACAGAGAACCCATAAAGCAACCCAAGATAATATGCTGAATTAATATTTACTAAAGGAGGCAAGAGTATACAATGGAGTTAGATGGTATCTTCAATAAATGATGTTGGGAAAATTGGACAAGTACATTCAATGATATTTGAAACTATACCGCCAATTTACAACATAAACAAGAATAAACTAAAAATGGATAAAATACTTAAATATATGTCTAAAAACAATGAAAATCCTAGAATGAAACATAGGTGACAAAATATCAGACTTTTCACATTGCATAATTTTTACTGATACAATGCCTAAGGCCAGAGAACAAAGTAAAAAAATAAGTAAATGGAACTACATCAAAATAAGAAGGTTCAGGGTAGATGGGAGGCGGATATTGGGGGAGATCAACCGAAGGACTTGTATGCATGCATATGAGCATAACCAATGAATGAAAGACACTGGGGCAGGGAGGGGGGCAAGTGGGGACATGTGCTGGGGGGTAAGGGAAACTGGGGGATGATAATGGGGGAAAAAAGGAAAACATATGTACTACTATTAAATATAAGTTATACTGCAAAAAAATCAATAAAAATGTATTTTAAAAAATAAAAAATAATAAGAAGGTTCGGCGCAGCAAAAGAAATCATCATCAAACTTAAAACAGAACCCACTGTATGGGAAAACATATTTGCCAATGATACGTCTGATAAACAGTTAATTTCCAAAATATATAAAGTACACATACAACTCAACCAAATGAAGACAAACAATCCAATTAAAAATTGGGCAGAGGTCCTAAATAGACAATTCTCCAAAGAGGATATACAAATGGCAAAGAGATAAATGAAAAATGCTCAATGTCACTAAGCATCTTATATAATAAAAGGCTAATATCCAAATTTATGGAACGGTGGAAGTACTGGTCACTATAATGCACACTGAATACCAGGGAGCAGAGGCTTAATGTAGGAGCTGAACCCTGGTGGTCAGTGCGCTCCCACAAGTAGAGTGCCACTCAGCCACAAGCTGGGCTCACAGCTGGTGAGCGCAGAGGTGGTGATGTGAGAGTCTCTCACCTCCTTAGTAGCACTAAGGATGTCTGACTGACAGCTTAGGCTAGCTATCCCAGGAGAGCCAGCCTAAGCTGTCAGTAGGACATCACCCACAAGGACTCTCAGACTGGGAGAGGGCACAGGACAGGATGATGTATCACCACCCCTACCCCCTCCAAGTGCATGAATTTTGTGTGCCAGGCCACTAGTCAGAAATATGCAAATTAAAACCACAAAGAAATACTACCTCATACCTGCCAGAATGGCTACTGTAAATCAACAAATAACAAATTCTTGTGGAGATGTAGAGAAAAGGGAACCTGTAAGAATCCGCTCCAGGGTACATTGGATGTTCAAGGCATATTTGCCATATGCAGGTGCAAAAGCAAGGACCCAGCTATTGTACTGTATACAATGCTCAGGCATGCCTTTCTGAATCCCAAGTTTTTATTTTATTTTTAAGATATTACTTATGTGTCCTTATCCCCACATTGCCCCATCACCTCCCTGCTCATGCCCTCACCTCCCTGGTGTCTGTGTTGATTTGTTAGGCTTATATGCATGCATACAAGTCTTTGGTTGATCTCTCCCACTTACCCCCACCCTCCCTTTCCTTCACTCTGAGGTATGATGGTCTGATTGATACTTCTGTCTCTGGATCTGTTTTTGTTCATCAGCTTATGTTGCTCCTTATATTCCACAAATGAGGGATATCATGTGATATTTATCTTTCTCTGACTGGCTTAGTTTGCTTAGCATAATGCTCTCTAGTTCCATCCATGCTGTTGCAAATGGTAAGAATTCCTTCTTTTTTATAGCAGTGTAGTATTCCATTGTGTAGATGTACCACAGTTTTTTTTATTATTATAGCAGGATCTTTTTATTGATTAAGGTATTACATATGTGTACTTATTCCCCATTGCCCCCCCCATTCACGCAGACACCTCCCTGGTGTTTGTGTCCATTGGTTAGGCTTATATGCATGCATACAAGTCCTTTGGTTGATCTCTACCCCTTACCCCCATTCTCCCTTACCTTCCTTCTGAGATTTGATGGTCTGATTGATGCTTCTCTGTCTCTGGATCTGTCCCTGTTCATCAGTTTATGTTGTTCATTATAATCCACAAATGAGTGCAATCATGCGATATTTATATTTCTCTGGATAATTTTGCTTAGCATAATGCTCTACAGCTCCATCCATATTGTTGGCAAATGGTAGCTGTTCCTTCCTTTTTACAGCTGCATAGTATTCCATTGTGTAGATGTACTGCAGTTTTTTAATCCATTCATCTGCTGATGGGCTCTTAGGCTGTTTCCAAATCTTAGATATTGTAAATTGTGCTGCTATGAACTAGGGGTGCATATATCCTTTCTGATTGGTGTTTCTAGGTTCTTGGGATATATTCCTAAAAGTGTGATCCCTGAGTCAAATGGGAGCTCCATTATTAGTTTTTTGAGGCAACTCCATACTGTTCTTCACAGTGGCTGCACCAGTCTGCATCCCACCAGCAGTGCACAAGGTTTCCCTGTTCTCCAGATCCTCACCAGCACTTGTCATTTGTTGATGATAACCAATCTGAGCATGTTTTTGTATGTGCCTTGACCTTCCTTATGTCCTCTTTTGAAAAGTATCTATTTAGGTCCATTGCTTATTTTTTTTTATTGGGTTATTTATCTTCCTTTTGTTAAGGTGCATGAGTTCCCTGTAAATGCTAGAGATTAAACCCTTATTAGAGATAACATTGGTAAATATGTTCTCTCATGCAGTGGGCTTTCTTATTGTTTTGTTGATGGTGTTGTTTTTTTTTTGCTTGTTTGTTTTTTGCTGTGCAGAATATTTTTATGTAGTCTTATTTGTTTATTATCTCTTTAATTTCCATTGCTCTAGGAGCTATATTGGAGAAGATATTTCTTTGGCATAGCTGCCTGTGGATTCATCTAATATTTTTATGATTTCTCATCTTATGTTTAAGTCCTTTATCCATTTTGAGTTTATTTTTGTATATGGTTTACATTGGTGGTCTAGTTTCTTTTTTCTTTTTTTTTTTTTTTTGCAAGTATCTGTCCAATTTTCCCAACACCATTTATTGAAGAGACTTTTTGACTCCATTTTATGCTCTTGACTCTTTTGTCAACTATTGAGCATAGTGGTTTAGGTCAATTTCTTGGTTCTCTATTCAATTCCATTGATCTATATGTCTGTTCTTATGCCAGTAACAGGCAGTTTTGAGAACAGCAGCTTTGTAATACAGATGAAATCTGGTATTGAGATCCCTACTGCTTTGTTCTTCTTTCTCAGGATTGTTGTGGCTATTCTGGATCTTTTTAAATTCCAGGTGAATTTCTGAGTGTTCATTCTAGGTCTGTGAAATATGCTGTTGGATATTTTAATGTGGAGTGATTGAATCTATAGATTGACTTGGGTAGTATGAACATTTTGATGATGTTGATTCTACCAGTCCATGAACACAGTATGTTTTCCCATCTGTTTATGTCTTCCTCTATTTAATTTTTCAGTGTCCTGTAGTTTTCTGAGTACAGGTCTTTTACCTCCTTAGATATGTTTACTCGTAGGTATCTTAATTTTTTTGGTGCAATGGTAAATGATATTCTTTTATTAGTCTCTCTTTCTGTATTTTCACTATTGGTGTATAAAAATGCCATAGACTTCTTGGCATTAATTTTGTATCCTGCTACATTGCTGAATTCATTAATTAAGTCTAATAATTTTTGATGGAGTCTTTAGGGTTTTCTATGTACAGTATCATGTCATCTGCAAATAAGGACAATTTTACTTCTTTCCCAAATTGGATGCCTTTTAACTTTTCTTCTTGTCTGATAGCTGTGGCTAGCACTGACGGTACTATATTTAACTGGAGTAGCGACACTGGGCATCCCTGTCTTGTCCTTATTCTTATGGGAAATGGTTTTAGATTTTGCCCATTTAGTATGATGTTGGCTATGGGCTTGTCATGTAAGGCTTTTATTATGTTGATGTATGATCCATCTCTTCCCACTTTGCTGAGCGTTTTTATGAGAAAAGTGTTGTTGTTTGTCAAATGCCTTTTCTTCATCAATTGATGGGATTATGTGTTTTTTGTCTCTCAATTTGTTTATGCAATATCATGTTTATTGATATGCCAATATTGTACTAGCCTTGGAATCCCAGAATAAATCCCACTTGGTCATGGTGAATGATTTTTCTAATGTAATTCTGGATCCAGTTTGCTAGAATTTTGTTGAGGATTTTAAAATCTATGTTCATCAGGGATATTGACCTGTAATTCTCTTTCTTTGTATTGTCTTTTTTATTTGGTTTGGGATTAGGGCAATCCTGGATTCATAGAAATAGCTTGGAAGTGTATCTTCCTCTTGGATTTTTTGGAATAGTCTGAGGAGGATTGGTTTTAGTTCTTCTTTGAATTGGTAAAACTCCCCTGAGAAGGTACCCAGTCCAGGGCTTTTGTTTTTTGGAAGCCTTTTTGTTACTGTTTCAATTTCATCAGTAGTTATTGGCCTGTTCAGGTTTTTTTATTCTCTGTGATTGAGTTTTGAAGCTTGTGTTTTTCTGGGAATATGTCCATTTTATCTAGATTGTCTAGCTTTTAGGAGTGGAGTTATTTGCAGTATTTTTTTTATAAACCTTTGTATATCTGTGGGGTCATTTGTTACTTTCCTTCTTTCATTTCTGATTTTGTTTATTTGGGTCCTTCCTCTTTGTATCTTGGTGAGCCTGGCTAGAGGTTCATCAATCTTGTTTATCCTTCCAAAGAATCAGCTCTTGGTATCATTGATATTTTGTATTTTTTTGTCTCTATGTTGTTTATTTCTGCTCTGATCTTTATTATTTCCTTCATTCTGGTAAGTGTAGGCTTCACTTGTTTCTATCTTTCTAATTTTTTTAAGTTTAAACGTTAGATGATTTATTACCTTTTTTGTAATATGCCTGTAGAGCAGCTATGTAACTCCCTCTTAGGACTTCTTTCATTGTGTGCCATTGATTTTAGATTTTTGTGTTTTTATCGTTATTTGTTTCCAAGATTCTTTTTATTTCTTCTTTGCTCTATTTGGTAACTCAATCATTGTTAGCTTCCAAGTATGATTTTTTCATTGTATTTATTGTAGTTGATTTCTAATTTTATGGCATTGTGATCTGAGAAGGTGGTTGTTATGATTTATGTCTTCTTGAATTTGAAGAGACTTTACCTGTGTCCTAACATGTGGTCTATATTTGAAAATGTCCCATGTGCACTTGAGAAGAACATATATTCTGTAGGTTTAGGATGAAATGTTCTGAAGATGTCAATTAATTACATTTGCTATAGTGAGTCATTCAGGACTGATGTTTCTTTGCTGATTTTTTGCTCAGAGGATTTATCCAGTGGTGTCAGTGTGGTATTAAAGTCCCATACTATGATTGTATTGCTGTCAATCTCTCCCTGGATATTTTACAGGAGTTTTTAATGTATTTGTGTGCTCCTGTATTGGTTCCATATATGTTTACCATAGTTATAGCCTCATGTAGAATTGCTCCCTTTAGTATTATGAAGTGGCCCTCCTTATCTCTTGATATGGACTTTATTTTGAGGTCCATTTTATCAGATATAAATATTGTAATCTTAACTTTTGTTCTCATTCTATTTTCATGAAAAAAATTCATCACTTCACTATCAGTGTGTGTGTGAATCCTTTGTTCTGAGGTGAGTCTCTTGGAGACAGCAAATATATGGGTCATGTTTTCTTATCCATTCAGCTACCCTATGTCTTTTGATTAGAGCAATTAATCCATTTATGTTTAATGTTATTTTTGATAAGTACTTGTTTGTCACCATTTTTTATTCTTTATATTTGTGTTCCTTCTCTCCTATCTGTTTCTTCTTTTTATAACAGTCCCGTTAGCATTTCTTGCATTGCTGGCTTAGTTTAATAAACTCCCTTAACCCTTTTTTTTGTCTGTGAAGCTCATAATTCCACCTCCAATTCTGAATGATAGCTTTGCTGGGTATAGTATTCTTGGATTCAGTCCCTTGATTTGCATCACTTTGTATACTTCATTCCATTTCCTTCTGGCCCCGTGTGTTTCTGTTGATAAATCAGTTAATATTCTAATTGGAAATCCCTTGTACATAACCTTCTTTCTCTCTCTGGCAGCCTTTAAAGTTTTTATTTTGTCATTTATGTTTGCCAATTTAATTATGATGTGTATTGGTGTTGGTCTTTTGGGGATCATCTTGTTTGGGACTCTTAAGTTCTTCTTGAATTTGCATGTTGTTTTTTTGTTTTGTTTTGTTTTTGTTTTTGTTTTTTTGTTTTTTGCAAACATCAAAGAAGTTTTCTGTCGTTATTTCTTCAACAGATTTTCTATTCCTTTCTCTGCTTCCTCTCAAACTGGTACCTCTATTATGGGTATTTTGTTTCATTTTGTGTTGTCACAAAGCTCCCTTTGCCTCTCTACCTGCTATTTATTTCCCGTTGTTGCTGTTTTTTATTTTCCTACTTTGTCTTCTAATCCACTGATGTGTTCCTTAGCATCATTAGTCTACTGGTTATGCCTTCCATTGTGTTCTTTATTGTAGCTAAGTTATTCTTCGTTTCCTTTTGATTCCTTTTCATGTTGGTGACATTGTCATTCAGTTCCTTGTAATTCTCATTGAGTTGTGTGTATATGTCATCCAGCAGTTTGAGCATCCTTATAACCATTACTCTGAATTCTTTCTCTGACATGTTACTTGTCTCCATTTCATTTAATTCCCTTTCTGGTGATTTCTCTCTTTTTCTCTTCCCTTTGGGAATTTGTTTTCTCCCTATTTTTTTCTGCAAGATTTTAATTGTTTCTGTGTCATAGGTCCACCTGCTTTGCTACTCAGGTTCTTTAAGAGGTGATTCTAGTGATGCAGTTTTTCAGGTCTCCTGGGCTTGGTGGTCTAGCAGAGCTTCGTACTTGTGCTATTTGTGTTCTCTTGATGTAATTGGATCTTGAATGTTAGTTTCTTATTCGTGGATGAAGTCTTATCACAGATTGGCAATGTGACTCACCCCCAGCTTCTTTGTGCAAGCTGTTTTGGATGTGATTTTGGTTCTGGCTCTTGTGGAAAAGGTTCTCTGAGGTCTCACCAGTATGGGCTCACTGAAGGTTTCCAGAGTCTTGGGGCCTGAGGCTCAGATACTGTGACTCTGATCAGTTTACTGTGACTCTTGCCAGATTAATGTCACTCTGTACTTCACTTTGAGGGGACCATAACCTGTGATAGTGGGAGGCAGGTGTCTCGTAGTCTGTGGTTGAGGCATAGGGACTCTGGACAAAGTGATTTTACTCTCTGAATCATGAGGAAGTTCAGGATCCAGCAGCTGGGGATGTGGGAAACTTGGAGTCTGTGGCTGAAATAATGTACCACAGTTTTTTTAATTCACTCATATGCTGATGGGCACTTAGGCTGTTTCCAAATCTTAGCTATGGTAAATTGTGGTGCTATGAACATAGGGGTGCATATATACTTTCTGATTTATGTTTCTAGTTTCTTGTGATGTATTGCTAGAAGTGGGATCACTGGATCAAATGGGAGTTCCACTTTTAGTTTATTAATATTACGATTTGGCAAGAATCCTCTTTTATCTAAGTTGGTATAAAGATATGTTACTGACCAGTTTGTACAAGGCTGCTTTTATGTAGGGCTGGGCTCATGTGGGTGCAGGGGCTCCTATGTTTGCTGGACTATTTTGTAAGCTACTTTGAAGAAGTGTTTTATCTGATAGCCCCTTGTTAGCTATAGCTACTTGGGCTGCAATAAAGACTCTCCTATATGCCTATATACTGCTAATATCATCTTTATACCCTGCCTGGCATCAAGGTCTAGGTCCTACAGAGAAGGACCTGTGGCCTCACAGTTGGTGTAGTTGAGCAGAATGAGTAAGAACTCTGATGGAACCCCCAGTATACTGCTGTTAGGAATGAAGACTGGTGCAGCCACTGTGGAAAACTGTTTGTAGTTTCCTAAAAAAATTAAGCATGTAACTTATAAATTGAAGTAGTACTACTTGTAGAAATATATTCTAAGAAGCTTGAAACACCAATCAAAAGTATCATATGCACCCCTATGTTCATAGCAGCACTATTTGCAATAGCTGAGATATGAAAACAACCCAAGTACCCATAAGTAGATGAGTGGATAACAAAGATATGGTACATTTTTTTTTACCATGGAATACTATGCAGCTATGTAAAATAAAAGGATCTCATACCCTTTGAGACAGTATGGGTGGACCTGGAGAGTATTATGTTAAACTAATGAAGTCAGATAAAGTCAGGTATCACATGATCTCACTCATATGTGGAATCTAATGAACAAAATAAGCTGAGGAAAAATATATAAAGAGAGATATGGAAGCATACAATAGATTGAGGAATTTCAGAGGGAAGGGGTGGGGTGGGATTAGATTAACTAAAGAACTTATATGCATATATACATAACCTACGATGTAGTTACTGCCTAGAGAATGGGTAGAATGGATAGGTGGGGGACAAATGGGGCAAAAAGGGACCACTGTAAATACTTTCAACAATAAATATATAAATACATACATACATACATACCTAAATAAATAAAATAGGAGATAACAATAAATAAATAAATATACCTTTGCTTTTTACTATAGGTCTTCTCCACACTGGCTAGCTTGATCATACTATATGTCCCCTATTCCATCAGTTTGCATTTTGTTATTACGAACTGGAACTAATTTTGTATTGAACAGATTCTTTTGAATCCATCTCCTCCAATTTTGAGAGACCGTGTTAGGTAAGGCATTTTTGTTTAAAAATCAGTAAAATGCAATTTAATTGATTTCAGTACATATTTTAGGAAGTATGAAAGTGAGGATAGTCTGTTTTATGTGACAATAACTCTCCTTCAATTAAATGTAGCAATCAGTAATTCATTTGTTCATTCAACAAGTTAAGCACTGACATAGCCTTTATGATGGAGCAAATACAAGGAATCCTATCTAATAAGAGTAATATTTAAATTAACCATCACTCTGCTATGTTTAAAAGCCATGCTCACCAGCCAATCAAGAATGTGTATGCAAATTAAACTAACCAAGATGGCTGCAGCCATGGAGTGAACAGGAAGCTTGGGTTGTCCCAGAGATGGAGGAAGCCAAGCTTTCCACACACCCTGGCCAGCCCAGGCCTCCACTGAAGGCTATAAAGTTTCAATTATAGAAGATAAATCCCAGATACTAGGGTCTCCACTTATGTCACTGAAGGACATGGCTGACCTGCAAACCACCACAGGACCCTCCCCCAGTCCACCTCACACCCTAAGGGAACCCCTACCCTGATCTGGGACACCTTTCAGAGAAAACCAGGTGGTCCTGACCTGTGCACCAGTTCTCTATCCTATCTAATAAAAGAGTAATATGCAAATTGATAATCACTCCACACAAGATGGCTACCCTGATGTGGTCAAAGATGGCTGCCCCCATGTGGACACAAAGATAACCACCACAAGATGGCCAGCAGGAGAGGGCAGTTCAGAGGGACCAGGCCTGCAAGGGAGGGCAGTTGGGGGCAACCAAGCCTGTAGGGGAGGGCAGTTAGGGTGACCATGCTGGCAGACGAGGGAAGTTGGAGGTGACCAGGCCTGCAGGGGAGGGCAGTTAGGGGCAAACAGGCTGGCAAGGGAGCAGTTAGGCATCAGTCAGGCTGGCAGGGGAGTGGTTAGGGGGTGATTAGGCTGGCAGACAGAAGTGGTTAGGGGCAATCAGGAAGGCAGGCAGGCAGGCGAGCAGTTGGGAGCTATCAGTCCTGGGTTGTGTGAGGGATGTCTGACTGCCAAACATCCCTCAAGGAGCCCCCGATTGGAGAGGGTGCAGGCTATCCGGAGGGACACACACTCCCATGCATGAATTTCATGCACTGGGCTTCTACTACTACATAATAGTTCCTACTTTCAAAGTTTCTAGTGATGTCTATGCATACAAATAAGTATACAATATATATGTCTACAAATAATTATAATTTAAACCATATTATGAAATAATTTTAACAGATATACGACAGAAAATTCTATACAATTGTTTTAAATAAGGCTACAGCTGTCCAGAAGAAATAATCATAAATTACTAGTAAGAAGTTTGGAGACAAGTTTACAGAAAATGTGACATTAGCGCTGTTAGGAATTTCAAAATACCTAAGTGACATTAAGACATTTTTACAGGGGCATCAACAGGAACCATTGCATTAAAACATACCTGTACATGATGGTAGAGTATACTCCCCTTATTTGCAGGGGATACAAACACTCCCATTGGACGCCTGAAACCATGGATTGTGGGGAAGTATGGGGCTTGGTTGGAAAGTCTGTAAGAAGGATTCTCTGAAAAGTCGGAGGCCTCTAGTGGATTCTTGCCGAAGGTGGCAGACCCTGCCTTGAATTTTCCAAACAAGTCTGAGCCCCTAGGTATTTTACTAGAATCTTTATATTTAGACTTCAAAATGTCCTTATTTTAAAGACACTACAGATATAGGTGTTTTCTCAAGGATACTTACCCTGCTGATAGTATCTAAAGGTTAATTTTAGTTCAAGCTGTTGCTATAATAATAGCCTGAGAAGACAGGTGAATTTGATTGTCTGGTTCTTTATCAAGGCAGTACCTTAGTCCTCTCTTTCACAGAAACATGTGTCAGAGTAATCATTCATCCATAACTCAGGGTCTGCTGGTCAGTCCTGTAATGGATAATGGATATATTAAAGTATATATATATATATATATATATATATATATATATATATATATATAAAATATGATTTTTCCTGTACACACCTATGATAAATTTCACTTTATAAATTAGGCACAGTAAGAGAGCACAACAAAAATAATAAAATAGAACAATTTAAACAATGTGCTGTAATAAAGTTATGTGTGTTCTTTATCTCTTTAAAAATCCCTTATTGTATTATACTTACCTTTTCACTTAAAGGAAGTACTTTATGGCTTTGCTTTAACATAGTTGAACTGCAATCAATAGTTCTCTTGCACTTTGGGGGCATTATTAAGTTCAATAAAGGTTATTTGAGTACACTATGGAAGTTGTTTGGACAACTACTTAGCTGATTACTGAATGGGTATAATATATAGTGTAGATATGTTACACCAAGAGAGATTCATGTCCTGGGTACAATATTCTTTTCTAAGGACCACTTTTTGCTTTTGACCATTTTGAATAATTTAAACTAATGTAGTCCAACCAAAATACACATGGATATGGATGTCTGCTTTGTGATATTTAAATATAACTGTTTTGGTTTTGTTTTTCATTTCAGGAAGCAGAAGCACAGGCAAAGCAGCAAGCATGAACCTTAAACATTCTGCCTTATGCATCATGGAAAAGGGATCTCCATTATTTTTATAAAATAGCAGAATTGTCTTAGCTTCAAAAGAAATAGGTTGTCTTGAAACATTAGCTTCATTGGTGTTTTTGCATGCAAACAATCAAACTGCATACATCATGAAATGTGAATGTTATGATAAGGAGAATGTGAATGAACATAAAATATTAAGTAGATGTTATGGAATAGTTTTGTTATCTGCCAAGAAATTTTATATACTTCAATGATTTTATAAAGCAAACATTTCTGTACTTTGTTATTATTATTATTGCAGCTTAAGTATATCTGTAACTCTTCAATGAGGAATTTAAAAATGAGAGAAAGAATCTGTCTTTTGTTCCCAAATTGCCTCATTAATTTTAGTGAATAAAAACATGTATCTTTTTGATGTGATGTTATCATGACTAAAAGTAGTTGCAGGTAATTTTTATGATATGGAAGACATTGTAATTTCCAATGGTAATTATAACATTCCCATTATTTTGTAGTGGAAACCTATATGTACTGGAGTACAGGTTTTCCAGGCTTTTAAATTTAGCCATTGCATATTTCAGTGATGAGAAGAGATGACCAAACACAAAATAATGCCTTTATTTTCACATAATTTTTGCTTAACTACAAAGCATAATGATGTAATCATGTTTCATAGTTGCTTGCTCCAGTGAAATATGCATACATATGTTATGAAAGTGGGATGATAAATACATTTAAAGTGGCATTCGTTTGTAAAGAGCTCAGACTTCTAATTAACTGTTATAAAATAGGTCATCATTAATTGCTTAAGTCTGTTTTGGGGGTTTTTGCTAGCAGTATCTTAGTGGATTCCTTCTTTTAAAATAAATTGTGATCACAAATACCACTATCTCTTAGTTAGATATTTGATCTTTGTATTTCATCATGGTCACATATTGTATGAATACATTAATCTAAGTACATAGAATTTTTTCTATGCCTCTATTCCAGTTAATAGTACAAGTATCAGATAAAAAAGGTCAATTTTAAAATCTTAATTTGAAAGATTTATAAGATGACAAGAAACATCATGGCCTGAGTCACCTACCCACAAGAAATACACAGTGTATTTTAGTTCCACACTACTTTATTAATAAAACACCTTTTAAAACTACTTTTTCATTGTCATTTGAAGTTTTTAAGTCTGTGCTCTTTGCTAAAATCGACATATAATGAAATCATGGCTTTGTTTATTGAGATTCAAACGTGATGTGATGCCTTAAAATAAAAATACTATTAGAAATACAATCGAATGGTTCTTGGAGTTTCTAAATAGTTTAATAATGAATTTAGGTGAGTAGTGCAAATTTTTAGAGATATGATAACAAAGAAAACATTTTGGATACGATTTCTAAATTTCATTTTTAGGTTCCTAAATTTTGCAATACACACTAGAGTCAAACAAAAAAATATTCCATTGTTTTGTGTATAAAAAAAATATGCTCTGGAGAACACTAGAGAAAAAGGGTGTTTTCTAATAGATTCTGTAAAATGTTTTTTAAAAATTGGTCAGTAATTTTTTCCTGAGCTTTATTAAATGCTATTGATGTCACTTGCCATAATCTGTGTATACATTTTACTTTATTTTAATATCAAATAAATTAACACTATCAAAAACAAACAGTCTTCAAAAATAGATGAACTTTTTGAGATGTTTGTATCTACTAGACTATAACTTACAAAGAACATATATGTATATTTAAAGTAAAAAGTTGGATTGAGTCTTCCTAAAATGAAATCTTTCATTTTGTCAGCTGAGCACTATATGTCTGTTAGATACAAGAATAGGAAGGTAAATTCTGATTATTAAGGTGAGTTTTATAAATAATTTTCACAAAATTTACCTGCACAATTATGTTTATACAACCAAATTTATCGATTAATCAGTTGAGAGACATCAAATTGTTTCCACTTTTGGCTACAATACATAATTTTGCTATGAATATTTCTGTGCAATTTTCTTTCAAAATTTGTTTTTATTATTTGGAGTGTATATATAAGTCATGTGGTAGTTCTATGTTTAAAAATTTAAGAGTCTGCCAAAATTTTCCAAAGTTGCTACACTATTTTACATTGTTACCAGCAGTACATGAGGATCCTAATTTCTTCATTTTTTGCCTGACAGTTGTTATTATTTGCCTTTATTAATATAGTCATTTTAGTGGCTGTAAATTTATATCCTATCTAATAAAAGAATAATATACAAATTGACTGTCACTCCAAAACACTAGATGGCTGCCATCATGTGGTCAAAGATAGCTGCCACAAGATGGCTATCAGGGGAAGGCAGTTGGGAGGGACCAGGCCTGCAGGGAGGGCAGTTGGGGGTGATCAAGCCTTCAGGGGAGGGCAGTTGGGGGTGACCAGTCTGGCAGAGGAGGGAAGTTGGGGGCAACCAGGCCTGCAGGGAAGGGCATTTGAGAGGGACCTCGGCCTGCAGGAGAGAGCAGTTGGGGGGGACCAGGCCTGCAGGGGAGGGCAGTTGGTGACTGGGCCTGCAGGGAAGGGCAGTTAGGGGGGACCCAGGTCTGGGGGGGAGGGCAGTTAGGGTCAATCAGACTGGCAGGGAAACAGTTTGTCATCAATCAGGTTGGCCAGGGAGTGGTTAGGGGGTGATCAGGCTGGCGGACAGAAGTGGTTAGGGGCAATCAAGAAGGCAGGCAGGTGAGCAGTTGGGAGCCAGCAGTCCTGGATTGTGAGAGGGATCCCAAATTGGAGAGAGTGCAGGCTGGGTTGAGGGACACACCCCCCATGCATGAATTTTGTGCAACGGGGTTCTAGTCTCATTATAATTGTGATTTATATTTCTCTGATGATTAAATATATTGAGCATCTTTTTATGTGATTATGATTATATGACTTCTTTATAAAAATATCCTTTCAGTCTTAACCGGTTTGGCTCTGTGAATAGTGTGTTGGCCTGTAGACTCAAGGGTCCCAGGTTCGATTCTGGTCAAGGGCATGTACCTTGGTTGCAAGCACATATCAAGTAGAGAGTGTGCAGGAAGCAGCTGATCAATTTTTCTCTCTCATTGATGTTTCTAACTCTCTATCCCTCTCTCTTCCTCTCTCTAAAAAAATCAATAATATATATATATTTTTTAAATATCCTTTCAAATACTCTATTCATTTTCAACTGGATTATATTTTCATTCTTAAATTGCAAGTGTCCTTTACAGTATATTCAGAAACGTGTCTTATAAGAGATGCGATTTGCAAAAATGTTCTCCTGTTCCATGGATTGTTTTTTTATTTTTTTATATTCTATATTTTTAATTTATTTTTTAAATTACAATTTAGATTTAATATTATTTTGTATTAGTTTTGTATTTGTCTAACCACTATGTAGAGCATAGTGGTTAGACAAATAATAAACTGTTCTCCCTGATATTTCCAGCACCTGCCTGGCACAATACATACTTATTACAATATAATTGACTATATTGCCTATACTGTGCTTTACATCCCCATGACTGTTTTATAATAACCAATCTGTACTGCTCAATCTCTTCACCTTTTTCAGCTAGTATCTCAATCCCCTTCCCTTCTGGCAACCATCAGTTTGTTTTCTATATCTATGAGTCTGTTTCTTTTTTATAGTTATGCTAGTGGCCCAGTGCATGAAATTCGTGCATGGGGAGGGGAGTGGGGGATTCCATCAGCCCAGCCTGCACCCTCTCCAATCTGCAACCCTTTGAGGGATTTCCAACTGCCCGTTTAGGCCCGATCTCAGTAGGATCAGGCCTAAAGGGGCAGTTGGACATCCTTCTCACAATCCAGGACTGCTGGCTCCAAACTGCTCACCTGCCTACCTCCCTGATTGCCCCTAACCGCTTCTGCCTGCCAGCCTGATCACCCCCTAACCACTACCCTGTCAGCCTAATTGATGTCTAACTGCTCCCCTGCCAGCCTGCTTGCCCTCAACTTCCCTCCTCTGTCAGCCTGGTCACCCCTAACTGCCTTCCCCTGCAGGCTTGATAGTCCCCAACTTCCCTCCCATGCAGGCCTGGAACCTCCCAACTGCCCTCCCCTGCTGGCCATCTTGGGGTGGTCATCTTGTGTCCACATGGGGACAGAATCTTTGACCACAGGGAGGCATCCCTCTTGTGCATTGTAGTGATGGTCAATCTGCAAATTACTTTTTTAAAAAATATATTTTATTGATTTTTTTACAGAGCAGAAGGGAGAGGGATAGAAAGTCAGAAACATCGATGAGAGAGACATCGATCAGCTGCCTCTTGCACGCCCCCTACTGGGGATGTGCCCACAGCCAAAGTACATGCCCTTGCCGGAATCGAACCCGGGACCCTTCAGTCCGCAGTCCGACGCTCTATCCACTGAGCCAAACCGGTCTCGGCTGCGAATTACTTTTTTATTACATAGAATTCAAATTTTAGTGGCCATAAAGTTTTGTTGGGACCCAGCCATTCAATTCTTTTGGGCTTTGCATGCTAGGACTGCAGAAGTTGAGTATTTGAGGCAATGTATAGCCCACAAAAATTGAGCCACACTCTGGCTTCTTATGGCAATGGCATTTGGCCCTGCCCTAGATAAATTCTGGGGTGTTATTATGTGAAATGTGCATACTGTAAAATATAAGCTTATAAAATGAAAACATTTTACTTCAGTGTTCATAGTCATTTTAAAGGGCACTTTTATTTGTAGCAAATTCAGTTTTCATGGGATTTGTAGAGCCCAATGCTGGGAAGTGGATGCCTTGCACAGGTGGTCCCAGCGCTCTTCCTGGCGCCTGCTCCAGACTCAGGGGGCGGGGCCCAGGCTGGGCAGGGGAGCCCAAAGCCAGGCTCCACACGGCCCCGCAGTAAGCATCCTCCGGTGAGGGCCTTCTTGGTGATGGTCATGGGACCTCTCTCCTGTGGTCCGGGGTCACCTGTCCCCGAAGCCTGGCAGCACTCCTAGTCTCCTTCCTTCCCCACCCCCCACCCGTCTCCTTGCTTCCTTCAGCTGCCCTCCTTCCTGCCGCCTCTGCCTTCCTTCAGAGGCCCGACCTGCCCACCCCACCCGCCCCACAGGGAAGCCGTGAGGCTGGCGAGTCCTGGATCAAGCTCGTGGGGCAGGGCATCTGGGGGGCCCTGTGCCCCCTTCCCCACCTACATTCAGCACACAGAGATCCAGAGCAACTGGTGATGATTCGGTGGTGACAGGGAAGGAGGTGGCAGTGGCTGCCAGGGGGAAGAAGCATCAGCCTGTGGTTCACAGCCCCACCTCGCACTTGGCTCCCATTACCCAAGGTGTCCCTGGTGCTCATTTGCATGTCCCACACCACAGGTAAACCCCACACCTCAGTCACAGCCTATCAGAGCAACCTACATGTGAGCCTCATGAGGGGATATCATGGCATCAAATTCCCCTAACCATCCCAAGGTCACCGCGAAAGGTCGCGACTCAGTTAACAGTAAGTGTAATGAGAGAGGGATCTCACTGGCCCTTAAGTACCATGTGGGCGGAGCTTATAGTGTGGTGCTTGCTTACTTGGCACTGTGGCCACACCCCTGTCTGGTAGCCACACCTCTGTCTGCTGGTCATGCCCCTTGCCTACTGGCCATGCCCCCTGTCTGCTGGCCATGCCCCCTGCTCCTGATTGGCTGATAGAATTATTCTTTGTATTTCACATATAAGTGAAATAATATGTTCTTTCTCTTTCTCTGACTGGTTGTTCATTTAGTAAAATATGTTCTAGGGAGGTTAGATAATTGGATGAAAGAAGTGAAGAGATTAACAAGTTCAAATTGGTAGTTACAAAATAGTCATGGGGATGTAAAGTACAGCATTGGGAACATAGTCAATAATATTGTGAGGAAGCCTGACATGGTGGTGGATTAGAAAGAAGTTACATTGACTTTCTACTGGGACCAAACTGGAATTACAACTAAAATATAGAGAAATAATTCTGAATAACCAACTGAAGACTAGCTGGAGAGAAGCCTTATAACCAGGGATTTAAAGTGGAGGCCATATCAATACTGGTATGAAGTGTTGAGGTGTGAGATGGCTGGCCAGGCTTCCATAGGCAGTAGCTGAAGTTCTGGAGAGATTCTCAGCTGTGGGGGTTCCCTCTCAGAGGTTTGGAGTTTAACTCCCAAACCAGGCTCCACAGTCCAGAGCACCAGAACTGGGAAAGGTGCTAAGGTGCTCACATAATATCTGGCTTTGAAAAAAAGTGGGCTTTCTGTACACTAGGAAGATAGCTAAAAATGCAGGCACCCACTTAAAGGGACAATGCACAAAAAGTTTGTTTGAAGCCACTCACCTTGGCCTTCCTCAGAGTGGACTACCACTGTGTGAGGGGATCTGGAGCTGGTAGCCTTGGGGAGAGATCTGAGAGGATAGCCTCCTTGATCCCTGTGCTGAACCATTCCCCCATACTGCAGAAGCCATTATTATCAGGCAGACAGTTACCATCCAGGTAGCATTAGCTTAGGGGGAAAGTGATAGCCATATTCTTTGAGATCCTACTCATCCCACCCTGTGAAGATTAAGCCCTGACCACAGCCAGATTATCATTAAGTGACTAAGACTGACAGCATGCAGGCAGAGGCAGATCCCTGTATGCTTTGAGTCTTTGTCTGATCTGCTTCTGGGCCTGGGACTAGTAAATGCAGAACATAGTGCTTAGCTTGGTCCTTTCCAAATGCACACAGGCACAGCATAGAGAGTCACAAGCTGTGGATTGCTGATAGCTCCAAACAGGTTGCTCAGGGCCAAGCACAGACAGTGTCTGACATTAGTCTGCAACAGAGACCCTCTGAAGAGGCCAATACCAGTACACCCAGTGGCCAAATTCAGACAATAGAGCAGGATCCAATACGTTTTCACAAGCAACATATCCACAGGCAAATAGTGGCAGGCAACAAACCCTGCTGAGGTAGATTCCATTTATATGATTAGCATCTACACAGCAGCCTGCACACTATGTTGGGAGTTGGGCCTCACTCTCAGACAGTTTGAGAGTTGAGTCCACAAACAAAAAAGACCAATAGTCATCAAGACTCAATAACAACAGAAGGGACCACACAATGTTCACAAGGGACAACCTTAGAATACCCAGTTCTGGTGATCAGGTACACTGTGCCAATAGGGCCCACTGATCATCTACTACATAACTCCACCCTACAAGGACTGTGAGTCATATCAGATCTATCTAATACATAGAAACAAACACAAACAGGCAACCAAAATGGGGAGACAAATAAACAGACTCTAAAAGAAGGAACAAGATAATTCTCCATAATAAGAGCTAAATAAAGTAGAGATAAGCAATTTATCAGATATAGAGTTCAGAGTAATGATTGTAAGCATTCTCAAAAGTGTGGGGAAAAAAAGATAGCAACCATAAGAAGGACCAGTCAGAAGCAAAGAATGCCATATCTGAAATTAAGAATATACTGAAAGGAATAAACAGCAGGATCAAAGAAGCAGAGGATCAAATAAATGATTTGGAATACAAAGTAGAATAAAATAAAACACCAGTCAGAGCAGAAAAAAGAAAGAAGACTCAGACAAAATGAGGATAGTTAAAGGGAACTTTGTGACAACAAAGAGCACAACAACATCCACATGATAGAACTAGCAGAAAGAGAACAAAGGGTTGAAAACCTATTTCAAGAAATAGTGTCTGAAAACTTTCCTAATTTGGTGAAAGAAAAAGGTATGCAAGTCCAGGAAGCTCAAAGACTCACAAACAAGATGAACCCAGAGGGGCCCACATCACAACACATCATAATTAAAATGCCAAAAGCTAAAGACAAAGATATAATCTAGAAAGACACAAGGGAAAGGCAGTAAGTGACCTACAAGGCAGCTTCAATAATACTGTCAGGTGATATATCAATAGAAACATTTCAGGTGGGAAGGAATTGGTATGGACCATTCAAAGTGAAGAAAAGCAATATCTTACAACCAAGGCTACATTACCTAACAAGGCTATCATTTAAAATTGAAGGAGAAATAAAGAGCTTCCTTAACAAGAAAAACCTAAAATAATTTGCTACCACCAAACCAGCATTATAAGAAATGTTAAATGGTTTGTTTTAAGAAGTGGAAAAAGAGCCCCAATGGTGTGGTTCAGTGGTTGAGCATCAACCTATGAATCAGGAGGCCATGGTTCAATTCCAAGTCAGGGTATATGTGTGGGTTGCAGGCTTGATTCCCAGTGTAGAGTATGCAAGAGGCAGCCATTCAATGATTCGCTCTCATCATTGATGTTTTTATCTCTCTCTCCCTCTTCCTTCCTCAATGAAATAAATAAAAATATATTTTTAAAAAAGAAATGGAAGAAGAAAAAAACCCAGAGAAACATAGGTAAAAAATAAAATGGTAAGAAATACATACCCATCTGTAGAAGGCCCCCTGGGAAGGCACATGGACATGTCTTTAATTATTGTCAGCTGAACTAAAGGCGACAGGCAGAGCCATGCTCTGGGAACAGGCTTCACCAAAAAGGCTGATGTATTATCAGCTTGGCCTTCACATTTGACCAGGTATTGGAAAGTGGGACTTTTGATATGTAAATCCAGTCAAGTACCAGGAATGCTTGGGCCTATTCAAGAATGCAAATAATTTCCTTTGATCCTAACTTTTGGTGTAACTTCCTAGTGTTTTGGGGGTATAAAATAAACTTGCCCTGTAGGCTCCAGGTCCCTGTCTCTCCATCAGAGAGAACAGAGGTCCACCCAGTCCCAGTTTTGCTTCCATCTCTGTGTTTGCTTCTATTCTTTCTTTATTCCTCAATCCCCAGTCGCCTCCATTCAGAACTGGTTTCATCTCTCTTTCCATGCTAGATGAAGAAAAGGGAGATCCCAGCCATATCTGGCCCTCCATGCCACACCTATCAATAATTGTTTAAATGCTTCAATCAAAAGGCATGCATAGCTGAATGGAGAGGAAACTATGCTATCTTCAAGAGAGTAACTTCAGAACAAAAGATACATACAGAATAAAAGTAAAAGAATGGAAAAATATACTTCATGTACCTGGAAAGGGAAAAAAAGCCATATTTATATTTGAGAAAATAGACTTTAAAATCAAGGATATAGTAAGAGACAAAGGACACTACATGATGATAAAGGGATCAATCCAACAAAATATAACCCTTGTAGCTATTTAAGCACCTGACATAAAAGCACCTAAATATATAAAGCAAATCTTGATGGACATAAAGGGAGAGGTTTACAGTTATAGCAGGAAATTTTAACACCCCATTGATATCAGTGGATAGATCTTCCAGATAAAATAAGGAGATGGTGGCCTTAAATGACACACTATATCAAATGGATTTAGTTGACATATTCAGAGCATTTCACCCCAAGGCATCAGAGGAACGATTTCTAGAATAGAGCACATGTGATGGCACAAAACAAGTCTCAATAAATTTAAGAAAATTAAAATCATATAAAGCAACTTATCTGACCAAAATGCTATGAAACTTGAAATCAACCACAGGAATAAAACTGAAAAACACCCAAATACATAGATGCTAAATAACATGTTACTAAACAATGAATAGGTTAACAATAAGATCAAGGACGAAATAAAAAAAAAAGTAGCATAAAACAAAATAAAAGGAGAACAAAACAACCTAAAATCTGTAGGACAAAGGGAAATAGTCCTAAGAGAGAGATTCATAGCATTACGGGCTTAGCTAAAAAAAAAAAAAACAAATAAATAAGAAAAAGCTCAAATAAACACTCTAACTTTATGTTTAAAGGAACTAGGAAAAGGACACAAAAAATCCCAGACTGAGTAGAAGGAAGGAAATAATAAAAATCAGAGCAGATGTAAATAAAAATACAAAAAAAAAAAAAAAGAAACCAGGAGCTGGTTCATTAAAAAGATAAACATGAATGACAAACCTTTAATGAGACTCATCAAGAAAAAAATGCCTTATCGAGTTTAGCTCAGTGGATAGAGCATCAGCCTATAGACTGAAGTGTCCCAGGTTCAATTCTGGTCAAGGGCATATACCTCAGTTACAGGCTTGATCTTCATGCAGGAGACAACCAATCAATGCATCTCTCTCACACTGATGTTTCACTCTCTCTGTGTCTCCTCTTCTAATCTATAAAAATCCGGAAGAAATATCTTCTGGTGAGGATTAACAAAAAAAGAAAAATAGAAAGAAGACCCAAATGAATAAAAAAAATGATAGAGAGGCAAAAACTAACACCAGAGAAATACAAGACTGTAAGAAAATATTATGAAAAAATATGAATAACTATATGCCAACAAATTGGACAATATGGAAGAAATGGAATATCTAGAAACATACAATCTTCCAAAACTACATCAATAAGAGTCAGGGAATCCTAATAGACAGATTACAACCAGTGAAATTGAAGCAGAAAAAACACCTCCTAACAAACAAAAGTCCTGGAAATGATGGATTTACAGCTGGATTTTACAAACATTAATAGAAAATTAACACCAAACTTCCTCAAAATAATCCAAAAACTCTCAAGAGGAGAGAAGACTTCCAAGCTCATTTTATAAGGCCAGAATTATCCCAATTCCAAAACCAGATAAAGACACAAAAAAGAAATAAAACTATAGATCAATAGCCCTGATGAACATACCTCAACTTAATAAAGGCCATACCTGACAAACCCACAGAAATATCATACTCAATGAGCAAAAACTATAAGCATTCCTTTTAATATAGTGAACAATACAGGGATGTCCACTGTCACCACTCTTTTTTATATATTAATATATTATTATTGATTTCAGAGAGGAAGGGATAGGGAGAGAGAGATAGAAATATCAAGGGATGAGAGAGTATCATTTATTGGCTGCCTCCTACATGTCCCCCACTGGGGATCAAGCCCACAACTCAGGCATATTTCCTTGATTGATTCAAACCTGGGATCCTTCAGTCCACAGGCTGACTCTCTGTCCACTGAGCCAAACTAGCTAGGGCCACTGTCACAACTCTTATTCAACATAGTGATGGAAGTCCTAGCCACAGCAATTAGATAAGAAAAATAAAGAAAAGTCATCCAAATTGGAAAGGAAGAATAAAATTGTCATTATTTGATGATGGCATAACACTCTAAATAGAAAATCCTAAAGATTCTATCAGAAAAATACCAGAACTGATAAATGAGTTAAGTAAAGTAGCAGAATACAAAATAAATACCCAGAAATCAATGTTATTTTTATACACCAATAATGAATTATCAGAAAGGGACACTCAAATCCTATTCACAATTGCTTCAAAAAGAATAAGACAGCTAAGAATAAATTTAATCAAGGATGTAAAAGACAAGCACTCGGAGAATTATATGACATTGAAGAAAAAAACTGAGGAAGATACAAATAAGTGGAAGCATATACAGTGTTCATGCATTCAGGAGAATTAACAGTATTAAAATGTCCATACTACCAAAAACAATCTACAGATTCAACACAATTCTTATTAAGATATCAAAGGAACATTGAACAGAACTAGATGAAATGTTTCAAAAACTTTTATCTTATATAATAGAGGTAATATGCAAATTGACCCTCACATCACAAGATGGCTGTCCCCACATTGTCACAAGATGGTCGCCCATCATCACAAGATGGCCACCGCAAGATGGCCACCCCCATGTCATCACAAGATGGCCGCCCCAACTTTGTCACAAGATGGCCAGCAGGGGAGAGCAGTTGGAGGAAACCAGGCCTGTAAGGGAAGGCAGCTGGAGATGATCGGGCAGAGAGGGGAGCATTTAGGTGTAAATCAGGCTGGCAGGGGAGCAGTTAAGGGGCAATCAGACTGGAAGGCAGAGTGGCTAGGGGCAATCAGGCAGGTAGGCAGGTGAGTGGTTAGGGGCCAGCAGTACCAGATTATGAGAGGGAACCCAGATTGTAGAGGATACAGGCTGGGATGAGATACACCTCCCCCCATTGCACAAATTTCATGCACCGGACCTCTAGTGTAACCTAAAAGACCCTGAATAACAATAGCAACTTGTGAAAGAAGAACAAAGTTGGAGGATTCACCCTACCTGATATCTACAAGGCTATAGTAATCAAAACTGTATGGTACTGGCATAAAAACAGACATATAGATCAATGAAACAGAATGAAACAGAGCCTCAAAATAAATCCACACTTTCATAGTCAATGTTTGATAGGAGGCAAAAAAATACATTGGGCTACTATTCAGCAGTAAAAAGGAATAAACTATTATTAATAGATGCTACAACATGAACCAATCTCAAAATAATTATTCTGAGCGAAAGAATCCAGAAAAGGGATAGTAAATATTGTATTAATCAATTTATATAAACTTTTGAAAATGTAAATGAATGTATAGTGAGGGAAAGCAGGTAAGTCATTGCCTGGAGGTGGGAGGGGGCAGGGCAGGAGGCAGGGATTACCAAGGATTCCTAAGGAACTTTTTGGAGTGATGGATATGCTCACTCTCTTTATTGTGGTGATGGTTTTAGAGGTATATACATATGTCCCAACTTACAAAACTGTACACATGAAATATGTGCAGTTTATTATATGTTAACACTGTAATGCTGATAAAAAATGATACTTTCACAAAAGGTAAGATTCCTTATTTTTTAAAAAAATATATTTTATTGATATTTTACAGAGACAAAGGGATAGACAATTAGAAACATTGATCAGCTGCCTCTTGCACACCTCCTACTGGGGATATGCCCATAACCAAGATCCATGCCCTTGACCAGAATTGAACCTGGGATCGTTCAGTCCGTAGGCTAAGGCTCTATCCACTGAGCCAAACTGATTAGGGCTATTCCTTATTTTTTTATAGCCTCTTTGTATTTCATTGTATAAGTGTACCACAGTTCTTTTATCCACTCATCTGCTGATGGGCCCTTGGATTGTTTCCAGATCTTAGCTATTATTAAAAAAAACACACTACTATGACCATGGGGTTGCATATATACTTTTGGTTTGGTGTTTAAGGATGCTTAGGATATATTGCTTGAAATGACATCACTGGTTAAAGGCAGTTCCATTTTTAGTTTTTCTGAGGAAACTCCACACTGCTTTCCACAGTGTCTGCACCAGTCTACATTCTCACTAGCAGTGAACTTTTGTTCCCTTTTCTCTTCATCCTTGTTGAGAAAACAAGGATGATTTATTGATGGCAGCCATTCTGGCAGGTATGATGTGATATTTCATTGTGGTTTTAATTTGAATCTCTCTGATGATTAGTGACCTTGAACATTTTTCATATGTCTATTGGCCATCTGTATGTCTTCTTTGGAGAAGTGTCTATTCAGGTTATTTGCCCATCTTACCTAATAAAAGAGTAATATGCAAATTGACCATGCCTCCACTACACCAACCAGCCACCCCACCAGCCAATCAGCAGCAAATATGCAAATAAACCCAACTAAGATGGCTGTGGCCATTGAGATAGCAGGAGGGAGGTGTGGGTTTCCTTGGCAATGGAGGAAGCCAAGCTTTCCGCCTGCCCTTGCCATCTCAGGCCTCCACTCAATGCTACAAAGATTCAATGATAGAAGATAAACAAAAATGATGGCAGCCATGGAGTTGGAGAGAACAGGAGGCTTGAGTTGCCACTGGCGATGGAGAATGCCAAGCTTTCCACCTGCCTTGGCTGGCTCCAGCCTCTGTTTAAGGCTACAAAGTTTCAATTATAGAAGACAAAGAAAACCTAACAGAAATGGCTGCCACCACAGAGCAAGCAGAAAGCTTGGCTCTGCTCCAGGCTACAAAGTTTCAATTGTAGAAAATAAATAAATCCCAGATACGAGGGCCTCCTCTTGAGTCTCTGTGGGCATGACAAGCCTGCAAACCACCACAAGCCCCTCGCCCAGGGCACTCCATTCCCCAAGGGAACCCCCACCCTGATCCAGGAACCCTTCAGGGCAAACCAACTGGCCCCCACCTGTGCACCAGGCCTCTATCCTACCTAATAAAAGAGTAATATGCAGATTGACCATCACTCCAACACATAAGATGGCTGCCCCCATGTGGTAAAAGATCCTGCCCCCATGTGGACACAAGATGGCTACCACAAGATGGCCAGCAGGGGAGAGCTATTGGGAGGGACAAGGCCTGCAGGAGAGGGCAGTTATGGGCAAACAGGCTGGCAGTGGAGCAATGAGGCATCGATCAGGATGGCATGGGAGTGCTTTGGGAGTGATCAAGCTGGTGGAAGAAGTGGTTGGGGGCAATCAGGAAGGCTGGCGGGTGAGCAGTTGAGAGCCAGCAGTCCTGGATTGTGTGAGGGATGTCTGACTGTCCATTTGGGCCCAATCCTACTGGGATCAGATCTAAGCAGGCTGTTGGACATCCCTCAAGCGGTCCCGGATTGGAGAGGGTGAAGGCTGGGCTGAGGGACACTCCCACCCCACCCCTTGTGTATGAATTTCATGAACCAAGCCTCCAGAATTTTAATAAAATTGTCTTCCTGGTGTTGAGTTTTATAAGTTCTTTATATTTTGTAAAATAATCCTGTATAAAATGTATCATTGGTGAATATATTCTTTCCATTTTAGTTGTGTAGCTTGTTTCTTTTACTATGAAGAATCTTTTTAGTTTGATATAGGCCCATTTGTTTATTTTTATTTTTTCCTCTTGACCTAGAAGACATATTGGTAAGAATATTGCTATGAGAGATGTCTGAGATTTTACTAGCAGTGCCTATGTTTTCTTCTATAATTTTTATGGTTTTGTGAATTACATTTAAGTCAATTATTTATCTTGAGTTCATTCACTTCTTATTTTTATTAATTTGTTTAATTTCTTTATTAATTAAACTATTACATATGTGTCCTTATCACCCATTACCCCTTTCAAACCCCCCTCACCACTCATGTCCTCACCCACCTGGTGTTCATATCCATTGATTAGGCTTATATGCATGAATACAATTCCTTTGGTTGATCTCTTTCCCTTACTCCCACCCCCTGCCCCCTACCTTCCCTCTGAGGTTTGACAGTTAATGCTTCTCTGTCTCTGGATCTGTTTTTGTTCATCAGTTTATGTTGTTCATTATATTCCATAAATGAGTAAGATCATGAGATACTTATCTTTATTTGACTGGCTTATTTCAGTTAGCATAATGCTCTCCAGTTCCATCCATGACCTAGTTTGAATCATCTACCATTTCCTCCTTCTTCCTCTTCTTAAAGAATACCTTTCAGCATTTCATATAATACCGGTTTGGTATTGATGAACTCCTTTAGCTTCTTCTTATCTGTGAAGCTCTTTATCTGACCTTCCATTCTGAATGATGATAGCTTGGCTGGGTAGAGTAATCTTGGTTGTAGGTTCTTGCTATTCATCACTTTGAATATTTCTTGCCACTCCCATCTGAACTGCATAGTTTCTGTTGAAAAATCAGCTGACAATCAGCTCCCTTGTAGGTAATTGTTTTTCTCTTGCTGCTTTTAATATTCTCTCTTTGTCTTTTGCTCTTAGCATTTTAATTATGATGTGTCTTCGTGTGGTCCTCTTTGAATTTCTTTTTTTGGGGGGGTTCTCTGTGCTTCCTGGACTTGTAAGTCTACTTCTTTCTCCAGGTTGAGGAAGTTTCAGTCATTATTTCTTCAAATATGTTTTCAGTATCTTGCTCTCTCTCTTCTTCTGGCACCCCATAATTCAGATGTTGGTACGCTTCAAGTTGCCACAGAGGCTTCTTACACTATCCGCAAATTTTTGGATTCTTCTTTCTATTTGCTTTTCCAGTTGAGTGTTTTTGGCCTCTTGGTATTTCAAATCTTTGATTTGATTCTTGTGTTCCTCTAGTCTCCTGTTGGGTCTCTTTAAAATATTTTTTATTTCAGTCACTGTATGTTTAATTTCTAGTTGGTCCTTTTTCATATTCACGAGGGACTCGTTATATCCTCGAGGGTCTCGCTAAACTTATTGGCCTTTTCTTGGAAGCTCTTGAAAAAGCCTGTAACCGTGCGTTTGAACTCTATATCCAGGAGTTTGTTTTCCTCCATTTCTTTCATTTGTGATCTGTTTCCTTGTGTCTACATTTTCGCAGCTTCCCTGAGTTGGTATGGTAGCTCAGTGTGCTAGGTGTCTTGGCCTCCCTTGTTACCTGAGGTGGACATTCTTTGTGCACCCCTTTGTGGACTGTGTGTACAGCCTTCTTCCATTAAGTCTTTTTTTCTTAATTGTTTTTTATTGTTTAAAGTATTACAAATAATAGTACATATGTTTCCTTTTTTTCCCCATTTACTTTCCCCCGGCCTCCACTGCCCCTCACGCAAATGCACTCATCTGCCTCCCCCCCCCCCCCCCAGTGTCTTGTATCCAATGGTTATGCCTATATGCATGCCTACAAGTCCTTCAGTTGATCTCTTACAACCACCACCCCCCAACTTCCCCTGCCTTCCCACCGTAGTTTGAAAGTCTGTTCAATGCTTCATTGCCTCTATATCTATTTCCCCTCGTTTCTTTTATTAATAAATCTTGCATCTGCAAACTAGAAATAAACACATAAGAACAAAAATTGTTTGAGTCTCAATTTCAATGTGCAATAGTTCTGAGTCCCAGTTTCAATGTCAAATATATCCTTAGGTGTACATGTCAGCAATGATATCTGGATGGTGAACAAATGGTGGCAATGCAGGTCCCACCCTCTCTGGTTTGGTCCTGGGCAAGCTGCAGCAATGCACAGCTGCTGACTGCTAGCATGGCATGGTGTCATCAGCGTTTTCCATCTCTGGACTCTTTCTCTTCTTGTCTTCATGTTTGGTGCAGACTTGTCGGTTCTTCTTTGTTGCCAGAATCCATATGGTCTTGGAGTTGTTTTCTGAAAATATGCAAACATATTCTCTACCAAAAGTTAATAAAGGAATTTTTTCTGTAAATTTGACTTGGGATTCTTTTTATATTTGCCCAAATGGTTTTCCTTTGGCTTATTTTGACACCATGTATATTTTTCATGGGTGTCCTGCTGTTAGCATAAAAAATGAAAATTAATTTTCTGAAGTAAGAATTTTCTAGATGTAATTTACTTACAGGATGTTTTTCCTTACATTATATTACCCCATTAACCCCAGCCCCCCTTTTATTATTAATGGAGGCTTTTGGAAATTTTAAACAGTAGTCTTGGTAACTTTAAATTTTAATTTTTCCATGAAAATATGACTGCTTTAGGTTTTTTGCATGTTAAGCAATTTTATGAAGTGATGAACTACTAATAGAAATTTTAGTTAATATATTAAGAACAACTTTTTGTCCAGTACAATTAAAGTTTCTTGAATATTCACTTATTTAAATTGGCCAATTTAAATTAATCTGAAAACTTGATTACTATTTCACTGTAAAATTTAATACTCAAACAATAATCTTAGTTTACCCTGTAAATATTAGTGGAAAGGATTATTTGCATTCTTGAGTAGGACCTGAGCATTTCAGGTGCAAGGCTAGATTTAGATATAGGGCAGCTGCTGCTGGCCATGTCTCTGTCAGTAACCTGGGTCCCAATCTTAGTGGGACATGGGAGGTGAAGCAGCCATGGGGGCTCGACACCTCCCTCAGAAGGGGTGAGAGTTCAGGCCCCTGCAAGGTTACGGGGGTGAAGGTCTGTGCCCAACCTCTGTTGACCTTCAAATTCTCTCCTGATGGCCACTCTGCGACTGTGTCTGTTTTAGCTTATTCCTTCCCTGAGGAATCTTACCCGTCTCTGGCTAACCAGCCATTCTCTGGACCAAGCAGGGTGATTTGAGATTCAGTTCTGTCACCTTGTTAGTCTATACCCCTGTGGCCTCCATGCCCAGCCATTGCCTTGTGATCCCCTTGCCTACTGGCGGAGACTTGGTACTGATCACATATCTCCGGGGACTCCGGTTTATTCTCCAGGAAGGGCCCTGCTCACACATTCGTTGAGAAACAGATCTATGGTGCCAGCCTCCCAGAGGCTGCAATCTCAGCTTGAACTGAAAGCTCAGGCAACAGCTGTGTGCAATTGGATTATGAGAAGATCGTCCCTCTTGGCAAAAAGGGCAAGAGGGGCCAATATAGATTATTCAAGTGCCTCCCTAGTGCCTTAATTCCTTCTGAAAGGGATTAATTTCTTTTATGTCCTTTTTTAAATTGCTGCCAAACATTCAAAGAATTAGTTTTTTAGTTTCTTTGGGATAATTGTACAATATGCTGTTTTAAAATATCAAAAATTATAATGACATTGTAGAATAATATGATGTAAGGATATTCTTTGCTCTAGACTGTGTCATTTGAATTTCAAACTGGCTGCCAATTTTTTTATAACTTTATATAAACTTTGTCAGGGATGTAAAAACACAAATTACCTTAGTTCAAGAGGTCAAATATATTAATTTTCAATTAAAATCCTTTCTTGTAAGGTTATGGTGACCACTAATGTGGATTAGATTTAATGTTTTCTTTTCTTGTATTTTTACATATAATTTTTTCTTTAATTTTCATTTTTTACATGTGTCCTCATTCCCCCATTTCCCCCTAACTCCACACATGTCCCACCCCCTGTTGTCTGTTTTCATTGGTTAGGATCATATGCTTGCACACAATTCCCTCTGTTGATCTCTCCCCCTTACTCCTGCCACCCCCCTCTTACCCTGAGGTTTGATATTCTGATGGACAATTCTCAGTCTCTGGATCCATTCTTGTTCATCAGTATATGCCATTCATTATATTCCACAAATGAGTGAGATCACGTGATATTTATCTTTCTCTGGTTGGCTAATTTCACTTAGTATAATGCTCTTCAGCTCCATCCATGTTGTTGCAAATGGTAGGAGCTCCTATTTTTTTAAAGCAGCATAGTATTCCATTGAGTCAATGTACCACAGTCTTTTAATCCACTCATTTTCTGATGGACACTTAGTCTGTTTCCAAATCTTAGCTATGGTAAATTGTGCTGCTATGAACATGGGGGTGTATATATCCTTTCTAATTCACATTGCTAATTTCTTGAGATATATTCCTGGAAGTGGAATCACTGGGTCAAGTGGGAGCTTCATATTTAGTTTTTTGAGGAAAATAAATACTGTGCTCCACTGTGGCTGCACCAGGCTGCATTCCCACCAACAGGGCACAAGGGTTTCTTTTTCTCCACATACTCACTAGCACTTGTCCTTTGTTGATTTGCTGATGGAAACCATACTGACAGGTAGGAGATGGTACTGCATTGTCGTTTTGATTTGCATCTCTCAGATAATTAGTGACTTTGAGCAGGTTTTCATATGTCTCTGGGCCTTCCTTTGTCTTCTTACAAAAAGATTCTATTTAGGTCCCTTGCCCATTTTTTTATTGGATCATTTTTCTTCATCTTTTTAAGTTGTATAAGTTGCCTGTAGATGCTTGAGATTAAACACATATCAGTGATAACATTTGCAAATATATTCACCCATACAGTGGTTTATATTGTTCTTTTGTTGATGGTTTTTTGCTGTGCAAAAGCTTTTGATTTTGTTGTAGTCCCATTTGTTTATTTTTTCTTTAGCTTCCATTACCCTAGGAGCGGTATCACTGAAGAAGTTCTTTCCGCACATATCTGAGATTTCTCTGCCTGTGGATTCCAATGGTATTTTTATGGTTTCCCATCTTATGTTTAAGTTCTGTATCAATTTTGAGGGGTTTTTTTGGTGTATATTGTAAGTTGGTTGTCTAGTTTCATTTTTTGCATGTATCTGTCCAGTTTTCTCAACAACATTTTTTGAAGAGACTGTCTTGACTCCACTGTATGCTCTAGCCTCCTTTGTTAAATATTAATTGAGCATAGTAGTTTGGGTTGATATCTGGATTTTCTATTCTATTCCATTGACCTATGTGTCTGTTCTTATGCCAGTACCAGTCTGTTTTGAGAATAGTGGCTTTGTAATAAACCTTGATATCTGGTATTGATATCCCAGGTATTTTGTTCTTCTTTCTCAAGATTGCTTGCAGGTATTTGGGGTATTTTTTTTTTTACTCCAGATGAATTTTGTAAGAGTTCTTTCTACATCTGTGAAATATGCCATTGGTATTTTAATGGGGGGTGCATTAAATTTATAGATTGCTTTGATTAGTATGGACATTTTAATGATGCTGATTCTCTTAATCCATGAACATGGTATGTTCTTCCCCCTGTTTACATCTCCCTCTATCTCTTTTTTCAGTGTCCTGTAGTTTTCCCGAGAATAAATTTTTTACCTCCTTAGTTAAGTTTATTCCTAGTTATTTTAATTTTTTTGGTGTGATGGTAAATGGGATTGCTTTTTTAGTCTCTTTTTCTTTAAGTTCACCATTGGTGTATAGAAATTCCATAGATTTCTTGGCATTAATTTTGTATCCTGCTACATTTATTAAGTCTATTAGTTTTTTTTTTATGGAGTCTTTCGGGATTTTATGTACAATATCATGTCATCTGCAAATAAGGATAGCTTTACTTCTCTTCTCCAATTTGGATGCCTTTTATTTCTTCTTGTTGTTTAATTGCAATGGCTAATACATCCAGTACTACGTCGGACAGGAGTGGTGAGAGTTGGCATTCCTGTCTTGTTCCTGTTCTTAGGGGAAATGGTTGTAGATTTTGACCATTGAGTATAATGTTTGCTGTGGGTTTATCATGTACTAGAGGCCCAGTTCATGGATTCACGCACTGATGGGGTATCTCAGCCTGCCCTGCACCCTCTTGTAATCCTTGGGATGTTGTACAACTGGTTTCGGCCTGATCCCTGCAGGCCATGCCAAGGGACTCCAGCGATGCACACATCTGTGTACTGGGCCTCTAGTAAGCATATAATATTTTTGGTTAATCTCTTCCCACCTTCTCTCCTACCCCCTTCTGTCTGAGATTCATCAGTCTGTTCCATGTTTCCATAGCTGTGGTTTTCAGTCTCATATGGAGAATCTTCCCCTTCTTGGTCATTGCACATCATAGCTGTTGGCAGGTCACCCAGTTGCTTAGGCTTTTATATATATATAGATAGCTTTTATTATGTTGAGATATGATCCTTCTATTACCACCTTGTTGAGAGTTTTTATCAAGAAAGAATGTTGGATTTTTTCAAATGTATTTTTCTGCATCAATTTAAATGACTATGTGAATTTATCTCTCAATTTGTTTATGTGATGTATCACATTTATTGATTTGCGGATGTTGTACCATCCTTGCATTTCTGAAATAAATCCTACTTGGTCATGGTGTATGATCTTTCTGATATGCTGCTGGATTTGCTAGAATTTTATTGAGGATTTTGGCATCTATATTCATGAGGGATATTGGCCTTTAATTCTCATTCATTGTGTCGTCTTTATCTGGTTTTGTGTTAGGGTGATGCTGGCTACATAGAAGGAGATTGAAAGTGTCCCATCCTCTTGAATTTTCTGGAATAGTCTGAGGAGGATAGGTTTTATTTCTACCTTGAATACTTGGTAAATCTCCCCTGTGAAGCCATCTATCCCCGGGCTTTTGTTAGCTGGAAGCTTTTTGATGACTGCTTCAATTTCATCCATAGTTATTGGTCTATTGGTCTATTTTGTAGTGTTTCTTTGGTCCCTATCTCATTTATCTCTGCTCTGATCTTTAGCATTTCCTTCCTTCTGCTTATACTGGGGCTTTTCTTGCTTCTCTCTTTCTAACTCTTTGAGTTGTTGGGTTACATAATTTATTACCATAGGGTTTTTTTTTCAGTAGGATTGTAGAGCTATGAACTTCCCTCTCAAAACTGCTTTCCTGTGTCCCATAGATTTTGGATTGTTGTGTAATCATTCTCATTTGTTGCCATGATGTTTTCTATTTCTTCCTTGATCTCTCTGGTTACCCAGTCATTGTTTAACAGCATGATGTTTAGTCTCCATGTGTTTGATTTTTTTTATTGTTTTTATTGTAGTTGATTTCCAGCTTTATGCCACTGTGATCTGAGAATATGCTTGACATGATTTTTTTCTTCTTGAATTGGAGAGACTTTGCCTATTATGGTCTATCTTTGAAAATAATCCACGTGCACCTTAAAATAATTTATATTCTGTGGCATTGGAGTGAAATGATCTGAAGATGTCAATTAATTCCATCTGGTCTAATAAATTGATGTTTCTTTGCTAATTTTTTGTTTAGAGGAATTGTCCGATGGTGATAGTGGGGTAATAAAGTCTCCTACTATGATTGGATTGCTGTCAATCTCTTCCGTGATATACTCCAGGAGTTTGATTTTTATGCATTTTGGTGCTCCTCTATTGGGTGCATATATGTTTACTAGAGTTAGTTTTTGTTTTTGGATTGCTCCCTTTAGTATTATGAAGTGGCCTTCCTTATCTCTTGTTATGTCCTTCACTTTGAGATCTAATTTTTCAGATATCAGTATTTCTACCCAGCTTTTTTTTCATTTCCATTTGCCTGAAGAATCTTTTTCCATCCTTTCACCCTCATTCTGTGTGTGTCTTTTTTTGGAAGTGGGTTTCTTGTAGATATTAGATATATGTGCCATGTTTCCTTATCCAGTCTGTTACCCTATGTATTTTGAATGAAGCATTTAAACCATTTACATTTAAAGTTATTATTGATAGGTACTTATTTGTCATCATTTTTATTCTTTACTCTTGTGTTCCTTCTTTGCTTCCTATTACTTTTTACAGCAGACCCTTTAGCATTTTTTGCATTGCAGGTTTGGTGGTAATGAAAACTCTTAGTCCTTTTTGGCTGTGAAATTCCTGATTAGGCCTTCAATTTTGATTGATAGCCTTGATGGAAAAGTGTTATAGGACTCAGAGCCTTCCTTTGCATGACTTTGTATATTTCATTCCATTCCCTTCTGGCCTGATGAGTTTCTATTGAGAATTCAGTTGCTACTCTGATGGTGATTGTATGTGACTTTCAGTCTCTCTCTGGCCGCTCTTAAGATTCTTACGTTGTCGTTGGTGTTTGCCCATTTAATTATAATGTGTGTTGGCATCTGTCTTTGGGGTTCATTTTGCTTGGGCCTCTGTGAGCTTCTTGTGGTTGTGTGGGTTTTTTCTTTCCTATATCATGGAAGTTTTCTGTCATGATTTCTTTAAACAGGTTTTCTCTTCTTTGCTCATTTTCCTGTCCTTCTGGAAGCCCTATAATATGGATGTTGTTTTATTTCATGTTGTCCCAAAGTTCCCTTAGGCTCTCCTACTGCTTTTAATTTTTATTTTCTAAATGATGCTCTACTTGGGTATTTTTTCCTACCTTGTCTTCTAGCTCACTGATGTAGTCTTCTGATTCTTCTAGTGTACTCTGGATGGTTTCTATTGAGTTCTTTACTGCAGTGATATCACTTTTCTTTTTTTTCAATTTAATATATTTTATAGATTTTTTGCAGTATAACTTATATTTAATAGTAGTACATATGTTTTCCTTTCCCCCCCGTACCCTGCCCCAGCCTCCCTTAACACCCCAGCACATGTCCCCACCCACCCCTCTCCCCGCCCCAATGTTTTTCATTCATTAGTTATGCTCATATGCATGCATACAACTCCTTCGGTTGATCTCCCCCAGCATCCACCTTCGATCCACCCAAGCCTTCCCCCTGTAGCTTGACAGCCTGTTCAATGCCTCCCTGCCTCTATATCAATCGCTTTCCCCTGTTTCTTTTCTTCAAAAATATCTTGCCTCTGCATACTAGAAATAAATGTATAAGCACAAACAAATGTTTCAGTCTTAGTTTCAATGTCCAACTGTTCTGAGTCCCAGTTTCAGTGTCAAATAGTTCTTTATGTGTACATATCAACAACGGTATCCAGATGGTGGACACATCGTGGCAACGCAAGATCCATTCTCTCTAGTTTGGGTTTGGTCTTGGGCCAACTGCAGCTACGCACAGCTGCCAAATGCTAGCATAGCAAGGTGTCGTCAGTGTTCCCTATCTCTGGACCATCCTCGGGACTGGAAAACATCCGTCAGTTCCTGACTGTAGCAGGAACCCACATGGTCTTGGAGTTGTTCTCTGAAAACACACAAACACATTCTCGACGAAAAGTTAACAAAGGGATCGTCTCTGCAAAATAGATTTGGGATTCTTTTTATTTTTGCCTAAATGAATTTCCTTTGGTTTATTTTGAAACCATGTGTGTTTTTTCATGGGTGTCTTGCAGTTGAGTTCACAAATGGAATTTCCTTTTTTGGAGTAAGAATTTTCTAGATGTATTTTACTTACAGGATATTTTTCCTTACATGATATAATCCCACTGTCCCCCCACCCCCCTTTTTGATTAATGGGGGCTTTTGGAAATTTTATCTTGCAGTCTTGGTAATTTTAAATTTTAATTTTTGCACACAAATATGACTGCTTTAGGTTCTTTGGATGTTAGGCAATTTTACAATGAGATGAACTACTAATAGATATTTTAGATAATGTTTTAGGAAAAGCATTTTGTCCAGTACACTTAAATTTTCTTGAGTATTCGCTTATTTCACTTGGCCAATTTAAATTAATCTGAAAACTTGATTACAATTTTACTGTCAATTTTAATACTCAAGCAGAAATCTTAGTTTACCCTGTAAATATTAGTGGAAAGGAATATTTGCATTTTTAGTAGGTCCTGAGCATTCCTGGTAATAGACTGCATTTAGATATAGAGCAGCTATTGCTGGTCGAGTCTCTGTCTGCCACCTGGGTCCCAGTCTGAGTTGTGCGTGGGAGGCGAAACAGCCGTGGGGGTAGGATATTTCCCTCAGGAGGTGTGAGAATTCAAGTCCCTGAAAGGTTTGTGGGTGAGGGTCTGTGCTCCACCTCTGTTGACCTTTTAGTTTTCCCCTGTTGGCCCCTCTGTGACTGTGCCTTTCTTAGGTTGTTCCTTCCCTGAGGAATCTTACCTGTCTCTGGCTAACCATCCATCCTCCAGGGCCAAACAGGGTTATGTGAGTTTCAGTCCTGTCTCCTTTGTAGTCTATGCCCCTGTGGCCTCCATGTCCAGCACCTGCCTTGGGGTCCCCCTGCCTGCAGGCGGGGTACCAATACTGATCACATATCTCAGGGGACCCAGGTTTCTTTTTGAGAGAGGGCCCAGTTCACACCATTGGTCGAGAGACAGATCCATGGTGCCAGCTGCCCAGAGGCTTCAGCCACAGCTTGAACTGAAAGCTCAGGCAACAGCTGTGTGTATTTGGATAGCAAGAAGATGGTCCCTCTTCGCAAAAAGGGCAAGAGGGGCCAATATAGAATGTTCAGATGCCTTCCCAGTGCCTTAATTCCTTCGGAAAGGGATTAATTCCGTTCCTATCTTTTTTTAAATTGCTGCCCAACGTTCAAAGAATAAGTTTGTACGTTTATTTGGGATAATTGTATAATATGCTGTTGTCAAATGTCAAATATTATAATGACATTGTAGAATAATATCATTTAAGGGTATTATGGTATCACGGGAGTTTAGGGAGGGCCTAGCCTAAGAACTGGTTTCCATAGGAGATGACAAGCTCTAGGCCATATCAATTCAATGTCTAACTAGCTGCCAATTTTTAAAATAACTTTGTATAAACTTTGTCAGGGATGTAAAAACACAAATTACTTACCTTAGTTCAACAGTTCAAATATATTGAATGTCCCCCTTCCTCCCACCACATTCTGATGGACTTTTCTCAGTCTCTGGATCCATTCTTGTTCATCAGTCTATGTCATTCATTATATTCCTCAAATGAGTGAGATCATGTGATATTTGTCTTTCTCTGACTGGCTAATTTCACTTAGCATAATGCTCTCCAAATCCATCCATGTTGTTACAAATGGTAGGAGCTCCTTCTTTTTTACTGCAGCATAGTATTCCATTGTGTAAATGTACCATAGTTTTTTAATCTACTCATCTGCTGATGGGCACTTAGGCTGTTTCCAAATTTTAGCTATGTTAAATTGTGCTGCTATGCACTTAGGGGTACATATATCCTTTCTAATTTGTGTTTCTAGTTTCTCGGGGTATATTCCTAGAAGTGTGATCTCTGGGTGGAGTGGGAGTTCCATTTTTAGTTTTTTGAGGAAAGTCCATACTGTTCTCCACAGTGGCTGCAATAGTCCGCAATCCCACCTGCATTGCACGAGAGTTCCTTTTTCTCTGCATCTTCGCCAGCACTTGTCGTTTCTTGATTTGTTGATGTAAGCCATTCTGACAGGTGTGAGATGGTACCACATAGTAATTTTGATTTGCATCTCTAAGATAACTAGTGACTTTGAGCAAGTTTTCATATGTCTCTGGGCCTTCCTTTTGTCTTCTTTCTAAAGGATTCTATTTAGGTCTGTTGCCCATTTTTTTTATTGGGTCATTTGTCCTCCTTTTATTGAATTGTGTGAGATGCCTGTAGATGCTTGAGATTAAACCTTTATCACTGATAACATTTGCAAATATGTTCTCCCATACAGTGGGATTTTTGTTGTTTTGTGGATGGTTTCTTTAGCTGTGCAAAAGCTTTTTATTTTGATGTAGTCCCATTTGTTTATTTTCTCTAGCTTCAATTGCCCTAGGAGCAGTATCATCAAAGAAGTTCTTTTGGCGTATGTCTGAGATTTTTCTTCCTATGGATTCGTCTAATGTTTATATGATTTCCCATCTTATGTTTAAGTCCTGTATCCATTTTGAGTTTATTTTTGTGTATGGTGTAAGTTGGTCCTCTAGTTTCATTTTTTGCATGTATCTGTCCAATTTTCCCAACACCATTTATTGAGGAGACTGTCTTGACTCCATTTTAAGTTCATGCCTCCTTTGTCAAATATTAATTGAGCATAGTGGTTTGAGTTTATATCGGGATTCTCTATTCTATTCCATTGATCTATATGTCTGTTCTTGTGCCAGTACCAGGCTGTTTTGAGAACAGTAGCTTTGTAATACAGCTTCAAATCTGTTATTGAAATCCTACCGACTCTGCCCTTCTTTCTCAGGAATGCTGTGCCTATTCATTGCCTTTTTTATTCCAGATGAATTTTTGGAGAGTTTTTTCTAGGTCTGTGAAATACGCTGTTGGCATTTTAATGGGGAGTGCATTAAATGTATAGATTGCTTTGGGTAGTATGGACATTTTAATTATGTTGATTCTCCCAATCCATGAACATGGTATGTTCTTACATCTGTTTACATCTTCCTCTATCTCTTTTTTTAGTGTCCTGTAGTTTTCCCCGAATAGGTCTTTTACCTCCTTAGTTAAGTTTATTCCTAGGTATCTTAATTTTTTTGGTGTGATGGTAAATGGGATTGCTTTTTAGTCTCTCTTTCTGTAAGTTCACTATTAGTGTACAGAAATGCCATAGATTTCTTGCCGGTAGTTTTGTAGCCTGCTACGTTGCTGAACTCATTTATTAAGTCTATTAGTTTTTTTTCTGGAGTCTTTCGGGTTTTTTATGTACAATATCATGTCATGTGCAAAAGGATAGCTTTACTTCTTCTTCTCCAATTTGGATGCCTTTTATTTCTTCTTCTTGTCTAATAGCAATGGCTAATACTTCCAGTACTATGTTGAAAAGGAGTGGTGAGAGTGGGCAACCTTGTTTTGTTCCTGTTCTTAGTGGAAATGTTTATAGTTTTTGCACATTGAGTATGATGTTTGCTGTGGGTTTATCATATATGGCTTTTATTGTTGAGGTATGATCCTTATATTGCTACCTTATTGAGAGGTTTTATCAAAAAGGGTGTTGGATTTTGTCAAATGCTTTTTCTGCATCAATTGATATGACTATGTGATTTTTATCTCTCAATTTCTTTATGTGATATATCACATTTATTGATTTGTGGATATTGTACCATCCTTGCATTATTGGAGTAAATCCTATTTGGTCATGGTGTATGATCTTTCTGATGAACTGCCAGATCAGATTTGCTAGAATTTTATTGAGGATTTTGGCATCTATATTCATGAGGGATGTTGGCATGTAATTCTCTTTCATTGTGTCAACTTTATCTGGTTTTGTTATTAAGGTGATGCTTGCTTCATAGACAGAGTTTGGAAGTGTTTCATCCTCTGGAATTTTCTGGAATAGTCTGAGTAGGATAGGTTTGAGTTCTTCTTTGACTGGTAAAACTCCCCTGTGAAGCTATCTGGCCTTTGGCTTTTGTTTGCTGGAAACTTTTTGATGACTGCTTCAATTTCTTCCACAGTTATTGGTCTATTGAGTTGTTTAGATTCTTCCTAATTGAGTTTTGGGAGGTATATTTTTATAGAAACATATCCATTTCCTCCAGTTTGTCCAGTTTGTTGGAATAGAGTTGGTCATAGTATTTTTTAACAATCCTTTGTATTTCAATGTGGTCTGTTTCTATTTCACCTCTTTCATTACCGATTTTATTTATTAGGGTCCTCTGTCTTTGCTTCTTGGTGAGGCTGCCTAGAGGTTCATCAATCTTGTTTATCCTTTCAAAGAACCAGCTCTTGGTTTTGTTGATCTTCTGTATTGTTTCTTTGGTCTCTTTGTCATTTACTTCTGTTCTGATTTTTACTATTCCCTTGCTTCTGGTTACACTGGTATTTTTTTGTTACTCTCTTTCTAACTCTGAGTTGTTGGGTTAGGTAATTTGTTGCCACTGTTTCTTCTTTTTGGCTGTAGGTTTGTAGAGCTATGAACTTCCCTCTCAGAACTGCTTTCACTGTGTCCCATAGATTTTGGATTGTTGTGATATCGTTGTCATTTGTTTCCATTATGTTTTCTATCTCTTCCTTGATCTCTCTTGTAACCCAGTCATAGTTTAATTGCATGCTGTTTAGTCTCCATGTGTTTGATTTCTTTGCATTGTTTTTTATTGTAGTTGATTTCCAGCTTTATGCCACTGTGGTCTGAGAATATGCTTGATATGATTTCTATCTACTTGAATTTGGAGAGACTTTGCCTATGACACAACTTGTGGTCTATCTTTGAGAATGAGCCATGGGCACTTGAAAAGAATGTATATTCTGTGGCTTTGGGGTGAAATGATCTGAAAATGTCAATTAATTCCACCTGGTCTAGTGAGTCATTGTGGATTGATGTTTCTTTACTGATTTTTGTTTAGAGTATTTGTCCAATTGTGATAGTGGGGTATTAAAGTCTCCTACTATGATTGTATTGCTATCTATCTCTCCCTTGATATCCTCTAGGTTTTTTGTATGTATTTGGGTGCTCCTGTATTGGGTGTGTATATGTTTACCACAGTTATTTCTTCTTGTTGGATTGCTCCCTTTAGTATTATCAAGTGGCCTTCCTTATCTCTTGTTAAGTCCTTCACTTTGAGATCTAATTTGTCAGATATAAGTATTGCTACCCCAGCTTTTTTTTCATTTCCATTCGCCTGAATAACTTTTCCCAACCATTCATCCGCAGTCTGTGTGAGTCTTTTTTTCGGAGGTGGGTTTCTTGTAAACAGCAGATACATGGGTCATGTTTTCTTACCCAGTCTATTACCCTATGTCTTTTGATTGGAGCATTTAAACCATTTACATTTAAAGTTATTATTGATAGGTACTTATATGTTGCCATTTTTGTTCTTTACCCCTGTGTTCCTTATGCGCTTCCTATTTCTTTTTACAGCAGACCCATTAGCATTTCTTGCATTGCTGGTTTGGTGGTAACGAATTCCTTTAGTCCTTTTTTATCTGTGAAGCTCCTGATTTGACCTTCAATTTTGATTGGTAACCTTCCTGGGTATAGTATTCTAGGATTCAGATCATTCCTTTGCATGACTTTGTAAATTTCATTTCATTGCCTTCTGGCCTGATACATTTCTGTTGAGAGGTCACTTGTTAGTCTGATGGGTTTTCCTTTGTAGGTGACTTTCTGTCTCTCTCTGGCAGCTTTGAAGATTCTTACTTTGTCATTGGTGTTTGCCAATTGAATTATAATGTGCTTTGGCGTAGGTCTTTTGGCCTTCATTTTACTTGGGACTCTGTGAGCTTCCTGGATTTGTGTGGGGTTTTTCTTTCCTATATCAGGGAAGTTTTCTATCATTATTTCTTCCAACAGTTTTTCTTTTCCTTGCTCAGTTTCCTGTCCTTCTGGAAACCCAATTATACGCATGTTGTTTTGTTTCATGCTGTCCCAAATTTCCCTTAGGCTGTCCTCCTGCTTTTAATTTTTTTTCTAGAAGCTGCTCTACTTGGTTATTTTTTCCTACCTGGTCTTCTAGCTCACTGATGCGGTCCTGTGCTTCTTCTAGTCTACTCTTAATATTTCTATTGAGTTCTTTTTTCAGCAATGTCCCTTTTCATTTCTTCTTGGCTCTTCTTCATTTCTTCTTGGGTCTTCATCATTTCTTCCTCAGTCTTTCTTATTTCCTCTTGGTTCTTCTTCAATTCCTCTTGGTTCTTACTCATATTGTCAAATTTGTCTTCCATTATTTTCAGCCACCTTATGACCTTTTTCTGAATTCTTTCTCTGACAAGTTGTTAACTTCCATTTCGTTTACCTCCTTTTCTGGTGATGCTTGTTTTTCTTTCACATGTGGGCTGTTTCTTTGTCTCTCCATGGTCTCTCTTCTCTGTGTATCTGGTTATGTAGTTCTCACTCCCCTGCATTAATTTATAGGCACAAAATACAACTCAACCAGGTGCAACACACCAGATACTGGCCCGGAATGTAGTCACAGTAATGGTAATTCCAAATAAACGTGATCGCCAGAGAAAGGAAAATTCAGTGATAGGTGAGAAAAAAGAAAGAGAACCCCCACAGACACACACAGACACTCACACACCCACACTCACACAAAAAGAAAGAGACCCCCCCACACACACGCTCTCAAAAAGAAAGACAGGAATGCCAAAATGATAATGGGAAAAGGGGAAGAAGAGAAAAAAAAGGGAGTAAACTATTAATGTGGGGTGAAAACTCTTATAGGACAGCCCCTAATCCAAATGAAAACCAGCAACAAGTACCTGGAGCTTTATACAAACTACATACAACTACTAATATCAAGGGAGATGAGGGAACACAGAAGCAAAAATCTATCTAAAAAACAATGCAAATGAGTACAACAAAACAAGAAACAACACCAAAAATAAAAAATAAAACCCCTACAAGACAAACCAAAATAAAAGAATAAGCAAATCAATATCATAAACCTGCTTAAAAAATCGATATACTCAACAGTCAAGTAAACAACAACAACAGGACAGGGGTAAAAACAATTTAAGATAGTGAAGTCAGAGAAGCTAGAGGTATATATGGACTTGGAGTAGGTGGTTGGAGATTACATATATAAGTGGGGTGAAATTTTAACAGGGGGTAAAAAGAAAGAATTCAGGTAAATCTAATGTGGGGAAAATGTAAGGGAAACAAGGCACTAAATAGGAAAAGGTTAGCAAGAGAGTGGTGGTATAAAAGTGAAGTTGAGGCAGAGTAAAAGATACTAAAGTGTAGGTGAAAATAGACTGTATTTCTAAAGTCAAATAAAGAGAAAATAAAATCAATTCCTTGTGTTACACAAGAGTCGATTTGTGATTCGGCCCCTGAGTGGCAGTGTTTCTAGATTGACCTCTGGGTCTATTGGTTCTCTTTAGCCTGAACTAAAATCTCGTTGTCCCTGTGGTATTCAATACTGCCTCTTTAATGGTTACTGCTGTTTTAGTAGCCAGAACCCTTCCTAAATCTTCCGGGTTTCCCTCCTCTGTCAGGTCCCAATTGGTTGCACTCCAGGGATTAACTCTGCCACCAGCTCCAAGGGCCCTCTCCCACGTTTACCAGCTCCAACAGCCACAGATTTTATTTCAGGCACAGATCTCCCGGCTTTGAGTTCCAAGACGCATATCTCTCAGTCTGCGAGCCCCCTCAGTTTCAAGCCCAAAGTACCCCCAGGGAAATATGACCTTTCCGTGCTGGAGCGCAGGAGCTCCTTAGACTGTGCTTGTCTGTGCCAACTGGGCACCGGTGTTCTGGGAGTCTCAGCTGTCCAGCCGGTACTGCAGCTGTGTAATTTCAGATCCTTCCCCTTCAGGATGTTGTGGTCCGCCTCCACGCAGTTGGCTCAGCTAGAGAACCCAGCAGTACTGGGGCTGCTCAGGCTGGGGAGGCCAGTCCAGCAGTCCCATATCTTCTCAGTGATATCACTTTTCATTTCTTCTTGGCTCTTCTTCATTTCCTCCTTGTTTTTCATTTCCTCTTGGTTCTTACTCGTATTGTCAAATTTCTCTTCCATTCTTTTCAACCACCTCATGATCATTTCTCTAAATTCTCTCTCTACCAGGTTGCTTACCTCCATTTCATTTACTTCCTTTTCTGGTGAGGCTTGTTTTTCTTTCATATGTGGTCTCTCTTCTCCAGGTGTCTGTTTATGTAGTTCTCTCTCTCTTGTGTTCATTTAAAGGCACAAAATGCAACACAACCAGGTGCAATGCACCAGGCACTGAACAGTAATGTATTCACGGTATTGATGACTCCAAATAAAGGTGATCTTCAGAGAAAGGCAAATTCGGGGATAGGTGAGAAAGAAGAGAGAGAAAAAGAAAACACACACACATGCACACACACACTCACACACAAAAATAAGAAAGAAAGAAATGCAAAAATGTAATTGGGAAAAGGGAAAAAAGAAAGTAAGAGAGAATAGAAAGAAGATAAGAAAGAAAAGGTGAACAAACTATAAATATGGGGAGAAAACTCCTATTGGCTATCCACAAATCCCAACAAATGCCAGAAACAAGTACCTGGAGATTAATCAAATGAAAAATAACAACTTATATAAAGCAAGGTGATGGAAAACAAAAGCAAAAATCTAACAGAAAACAAAGCAAACAACAATAACATAAAAAACAACAACAAAAAGGCACAAAACAAACTGAAAGAAAAGAATAAGCAAGCCAATCTCACAAACAAGCATAAAAATCAATGTAATCAATAGCCAAGTAAATAACAACAATAGGACTGAGAGAAAAACAATTTAGGATAGTGAAAACAGCGAAGAGAGTGGTGTGTATGGATTTGGAGCCGGGGGTTGGATATTAGATATATAAGTAGGGTGAAATTTTAACAGGGGGTAAAAGGAAAGTATAAGGAAAATCTAAAGCAGGAAAGGGTAAGATAAACAATACACCAAATGGGAAAAGGTTAGCAAGAAAGTGGCAGCATAAAGGTGAAGTTGAGATAGAGTAAAAAGATGTTAAAGGAAAGATGAAAGACTGTAGAACACTAATTCCAAAGTAGAATAAAGAGAAAATAAAATGACACTTAAAAAAGGTGAAATAGTAGTAGTAGTAAAATTGATTCCTTAATTTGTGTTACACAAGAGTGAATTTTTTATTCAGCACCTGGGTGGCAGTGTTTCTGGATTGACCTCCAGGTCTCTTGGTCCTTTCTAGCCTGAATTAAGATCCTGCTACCCATGTGGTACTCCATACTGATTTGTGAGATTGGGTTGCCCCAGAGCTGGCTCTCTAATGGTGGCATGCTGTTCTGATCCCCAGGTTTCAGAAAAACAGGTTTCTCCTATGGTATCCTAGGGTGTCCCTTACTAGGTGATCCTATGCTCTGGACTTAGTAATCAGAAGCACGGATTTGGAGAGGAAAAAATGCAAGTGTGTGAACTCTGGTTATGCATGTATATCTGCGCATTCCCAGAACTTTGATTCTGCAAGGATAACTGTGCTGAACCCCAGTTCCGACTGCACTGAACCCTAGTTCTGGACAAGACCCAGGGGACTCAGGCTTATAAGGGGGGAATCTGGACTGTAAGGCAGAATCTCAGGAGACCAACCTAAGGCAGAGGTCTGGAGCAGCATGTCCCCCTTGGGTTTAGCAGTCAGCTCATTCCTAAAATTTTTGGGCTGTCCTTTTTTTGTCAGATGTAAATGGTCTACTTTCTAGGGATCCCTTCTGTTATCAGCTTGGGGGACCCCCTTTCAAAATAATGGATATTGCCAGCTCCAACAGCCATGGATTTTTTTTTTTTTAGGTGCGGACTTTCCCTGTTCCTCCATCTCCCTCTGTGCACAGTTTTCTCTCCCCTTCGGGGAGTAGTTCCCAATCCAATCCCAGGAAAAATCTGACCTTTCCATGCAGAGTGCAGAGGTCCTCTGAATCTGTGTGTTTGTGCTAATTGGGAATGGGTGTTCTGGGGCTCTCAGTCATTTGGTGGGTGCTGCAGCTGTATATTTTCAGGCCCTTCCCCTTCAAGATGGTGTGGTCCACTTCCGAGCTAGTGGCTCTGTGAGAGAACCCAGCAGCAAAGAGAGCTGCTCAGTCAGGGGAGGCCCATCCAGCAGTCCCCCACCTTCTCCTGGAGCACAGCTGTCCCCCAACTCACTAACAAACACTCCCCACGTGACCCTCAACCACTCCCTCTTTCTGCTCTGGGACAAGGCTTGGGATGCGTCCATCTATTCCACCACCATTTTCTCCCCCCTCTGCAATTAAGTCTTGATTGTTGTTGGTATCACTGGGAGGAATTGATCTCCAGGCTAATTGGCTGTGAGGATAAGTGGTGTCTACGCCGGGAGACAGCCTTATGCGACAAGACTTGGAAAACTGTACAAGTCTCTGTGCTCAGCTTGGATGGGGTGGAGGTTTCGGGTGGGGTGGGGTTTCAGGGTGGAACTGTCAGCGTTGGATTCCAGTCAGCCCTGCCCCACGAGATTCCTGGGCCTCTGTGTCCACAGGCAATCACTGCAAGCACCTCTGAGAAATAGGTGCCCTCGTGTTTTGCCTGCTGCCAAACAGTCCAGTCTCTCCCCCAATGAATCCAGACTTACAGATTCTCGTCTAGCACTGGGGATCAGTGCAGTTGGAACTGGGTTTCAATGCCATCTGGAGCTCCTATCTCCCTCCCACCAGAGCAAGCCAGCAGTACAGTCAATATTCTGTCCTCTCTGTGTGCACTCGAGTGCCTGCCTCTGGATCTCTGCCTTTGGCTGGTCCCCTGAGATTCTGTCTTACAGTCAAGATTCCCCCCGTATGAGCCTGGGTCGCCTGGGTCTTCACCCAGAACTGGGGTTCAGTGAAGTTGGAACTGGGATTCAGCACAGTCTGGAGCTTTTGTCTCCTTCCCCCTAGAGCACACCAGCCAGGCACTCAGACGCCTAATCCTCTCTGCACGCACTTGTGTCTCCATACCTCAGGCTTGCAGCTGCTCCAATTCTCCGTGTGTGTTTCTGTTTCCTTCTAGTAGTAGAATTTCCAGTCAGCCAGGTTCCTGCGGTTCTGGATGATGTCCGTTTTGTCTTTTAGTTGTATTTTTGAAATTGTTGTGCAAGGCAGCAGTTTAAGTGTTTACCTATGCCACCATCTTGGTTTCTCCTAGGGTTTATTCTTGTGTATGGTGTAAGTTGGTCTAGTTTGACTTTTTTACATATACCTGTCCAAACTTTCCAACACCATTTATTGAAGTGAAATCACTGGGACAAAGGTAATTCATTTTTAAGTTTTTTTGAGGAAATGCCATACTGCTTTCTACAGTGGCTGCACTGTCATTAATCTATTCTATGCTCTTGCCTCCTTTGTCAAAAATAGTAGCCAGTAAAGGAATGGGTTTATTTTTGAGCTCACTGTTCTGTTCCATTGATCTATTTGTGTATTCTAATGCCATTATCAGAATGTTTTGCTTTAATGGCCTACTTTGATAGCAGTCTTGTGATCCTCCAACTTTGCTCTTTTTCTCCAGATTACTTTGGCTATTCTGGATCTTTTTGGTTCCTTGTACATTTTTTAATACTTGCTCTAGATCTGTGAAATATGGCATTGATGATTTAAGATGAATTGTTTTGAATATATAGATTGTATATCTAGTATGGACATTTTGATGATGCTAATGCTTTTAATCCATGAACAAGGTATATGCTTCTGTTGTAGAGTGGGAATTTTTGAGCACTACTGAGTCCATGGACTATTCCCCAGATAGAGTTGTCAGTGCTGACACCAGGTCAGGCCTTGAGATATGATCTCATAGCCCTTCCCAGCACATAGTCCTTGCAAGATAGAACACTGTCATCATTCTGAAGAAGAGGATGACCCTGTGGGTGGCATGGTTGTCAATGGCATGACAATGACATTGCTTGGGAAAAACTGTTTTATCTTGGGTTGCTTGTTGTACAAAAACAGGATGTGGTTAATGTGCTTAAAAATGGTCTTGCACAAAGGGTCTGGGATGCTCTCTGATCTCCCTGCATGGAGGATGGCAGAGCAGTCCCCAGACTGGCTAATAAAGACTCCCTGAATTTTAATTTGGTCTGGGCTCCAGTGGTCTTTCACATACCTCCGCTCCACAACATTTGGAGATGCCCCAATGAGATGCACCAGCCTTTGGCTGGTCCTGTGACTGGAGCCCACCAGAGTCCCTTGAATCTTTGACCAAGGGGGAGATCTCTGAGAGACATTCCTCAGCCCTGAGACTGGTAGAGGTCGGAGATCCCACCTGCTAAATTTCCTGATTAACTCTAATTGGAGCCACCTGGATCTGGCTCTTACTGGTAAGAAACTTGTTTGTGGTTCTGTGGGTGCACATCTGGGATGTCTGGAAGGCTGGATGCAGCGCTATTTCCGAGACCAGATCCTGGTGCACGATGGTGCCTGGTGATCCTCAGTTGGTTGTTATTGTCTTTGTTATTCTGTGTTATTGTGGTCTAATTGTCTCTGTCATTAGAATGGGTCAGTCTGCTTCATGTTGTCTGTACTCCCCTGCAATGTTTTTGAAAAAATTTCAGGAATTAAAATGGCGAACAGATGATTACGGAGCCTCCATTAATGCTTTTGATTTACAGAAATTTTGTGAGCAGGAATGGTCAACTTTACCATATCCCGGTGAATGGAAGAAGAAGCTTGATCACCTCCCTAGAAGTCATAAACTCAGACTGTCTGGTGTATAAATGTAAGTGTGAAAGTCTGTGTGAAGTGAAAGCTAATTTGTGCTGTCTGGCTGTACACATAAGAGTATTTGTTATCTCTTTCTGTTGTTTAGTTTGTTTAAAGATAGTGCAAACCCTGCATTAGAGGGAAAACAGTAGAGAACTTTTAATTTCTTTTCCATGATTTATAATTTGCTGTGTTATTAAAATTCTGGAATTCTAGGGTTAATTTGTGAAGGTTGCCAATCCAGAGAAGTTTAAACAAAGGGTTTTTGGGGTTAATATTAGTCATAACTTATTGCTTTGTAGACTGCCTTTTTCAGCACTCCTAGCAAATAGAGAATCATGTAGTCCCAAGAACTGCAACCTGCCTGCCCTTCCTGATAGATTTATAGTGAGTCCTCTGGAACCTAAAACTGCTCCAGAGCAGGTGTGAGAAAGGGTAGAAGTGGTAAAATTCACTCTCAGCCTGCTGAGATAGAGAAGCCCTAGATTAGGGGGCAATGGGATGGTTGGAGATATCAGAAGTGGTAAAGAAGAAGGATTTGAGATCCTCTGGGACCTTGGAAGGAAGAAGGAAAATCTGGGAGGGAGAGAAGCTCTTTCTTAAGTGTAAATAGACAGCTTGCCTTATTTCCTCTACTAAGGACAGAGTAAATGGTTAATGAAAAAAAGGGAGGGCGCCAGTGGAGAGAGTAAGGAGAGATATGTATTTTGTTGGTTTTACTAGCTACAACCTGCTCTGATGGCTTCCTTGGTTTCTTGCTTATCAGAACTATGCTGGCAAAACACAGTGGATCTACCTCTGCTCCATTTACAACTGGGTACTTATTGGGAAGTGGTAGAATATTCAGCAAATGAACTTATAATATCTTTAAGGCTGACAATTAGTTGAAGTTTAAAAAATCTCTGTGTCTCTAAGAAATTCTGGCTGTTTATTGTTTAGGAATCATTAAAGGATTGAGGTTTCAAAGAATAAGGAATACTGAGTAGAAGGTCTGAGGCATGGTCATGCATTTTTAAAGGACATAGAAAGAAGGTTTGAAGGCTAATTTAGAAGTATTTATAAAGGTGATTGTGCACGTGATAAGAAGGAGCAGAGATATGTTGTAAAGAAATCAAATAATACAGGCCAGTAAGTTAGAAAGAGTAAATAATTTCAGAAAATATTACTTTAGAAAGTCCATAAAAAGGACTGGCAAGGAAAATTCTATCTTAAAGTAGGTCAGTGTGTTTTTCTCCTTCTACAATTCCTCCAAAATTTGGCAATATTGAATAAACAAATCATGGCAATACAGTTTTTTTCATAAATTCAATAAGACTTGTTTCCAATAGTAGTTTTATTAACCAGAAATTTTGACTGGAGTATCATGTTTTAAAGATCCCTGCCTGAACTCTGAAGACTTAAAGCCAATAAGAATGCGATGGAGAAAGCCTGGTATCTTGCTTGGTAGCCCTGAAAATAGCTGGTGCTGGACTATCAGGCCCATGCCCTACCATCACTGGTGGTTGGTCAGAGTAGAAGGGGAGCAATAAGGGCACTTCTGCATCCCTGCAGGACCCCCACACACTCTGAGCCAAGACGAGTAGGAGGGCTGAGATAGGCCTTAAAGCTTAGAGCATAGGCCTGGGTAGAGCCATTACAGGTGAGGACTTCAACTAACTCAGCAGATACTGCAGGCAGGCCTGACAGCAGCTACATGGCTTGGCTTCCTGGCCCTAAGGGACACATTGACACTCAATCATGAAATTCCGGTAAAGAGTCAGTTACCATTCTTATTATGTTTATGCAAACAATCAGGCCAAATTAAATACAATAGATAAATTAGTCTTAATTTGTTTTGATAAACATGGGGGTAATTTTGAGGAGAAAAATTCTATTTCAATAAAAGTTATTAAAACTGAAAGGTTTTCTTTCCCTTCCATCACACCATTTGTTACAGTTTGTCTCTGCCAGGTCACAAGCCCACCTCCTTCTGTGCCTAAGCTTCATTTTCCCTCTGATAGACAGCAAGGATCTCGTGGCTCTGAGAGAAACTTCTGACCCGCCTCAGCAGGAAGTAGCTAGAAGAGCCCACCAATGTCCATTTTCCCTAAAAGAATTCAGAACCAGAATCATTGAGATAATAATATATTAGGCAGTTATACAGATATGAGCAGAGCAAGGACAATGGGCAAACTAGCACTCTCTACCTATGTGACACAAGGGGACTCCCTAGAAGCAAGAGGGAATGAGGCTGTAGATAAAGCAGCCCAGGAGGCTGCCCTAAAACCAGTGAGGCCTCTACAGATTGTAGTGACTTTTCCAAACCCTGACCTCACTATCTTACATGGAAACCCAATTTAGAAAAGCTGAAAACCATAACCAGTCTTTACTCAAATTCTTACAGGCTTCACAGTCCACTTATAAAGCAGTACCAACTTATGATCCGGTCCATCCTTCCAACCTGGTGACTGTTTTGGTAAAGAAATTTGCCATACAAGGACTGACTCCTGCCTGGAAAGGACTACCTCCACAGCAGTCAAAATCGACGGGATCCTGACGAGGCTTCATCACACCTGGCTTAAGCCCTTATCTTAAACAGGCCCACTGACTTTATTCATCAGAGAATTAATTCTATCAAGTTTATAGTACTCATGGATCAATATAACTACCTTGCCAACAATGACCCAAAAGAGTCAATGATTTGACTCATGTACATAAAACCAGTGGGGAATGTTGTAGAGTGGGAATTTTTGAGCACTACTGAAGCTGTGGACTATGCACCAGATAGAGTTGTCAGTGCTGACACCAGGTCAGGCCTTGAGATATGGTTTCATGGCCCTTCCCAGCTCATAGGCCTTGCAAGATAGAACACTGACAGTTTTCTGAAGAAGAGGATGACCCTGTGGGTGGCATGGTCATCAATGGCATGACTCTGACATTGCTTGGGAAAAATTGTTTTATCTTGGGTTGCTTGTTGTGCAAAAACAGGATATGGTTAATGTGCTTAAAATGGTCTTGCACAAAGGGTCTGGGATGCTCTCTGATCTCCCTGCATGGAGGATGGCAGAGCAGTCCCCGGGCTGGCTTATAAAGGCTCCCTAAATTTTAATTTGATCTGGGCTTCACTCGCTTCTGTTCCACAGCACTTCCATTTCTTTGTTTCCTTCTTAGTTTTATTCTTCAATGCCTTATAATTTTTCAAATACTGGTATTTTACCTTCTTGGTTAAATTTATTCCTACATACTTTATTTTTGTTGTTTCTGTTGTTATTATTGCGAAAGTAAATAGGTTTTCTTAGATTCTCTGATTGTACATTATCCTAATATATATAAAGCCAGGGGCTATTATGACTGAAACAAGTGGATGGACAACCAAAAAGCAGGCTGAGTGGGGCAACCAGGCCAGGAAGGTGGTTAGTGAGGGACGACCAAACTAATGAACAGCAGGCTGTGTGGGGCGATCAGGCTGGTGGTTGGGGCAGTTGGGGTGACCAGGCTGGCAGAGGGGCAGTTGTGGGAGACCAGGCAAGCAGAGGGGTCAATAAGGGGCCTCCAGGCCGGTGGAGGGGGCAGTTGGTGGTGACCAAGCTGGTGGGGGGGTGAGAGCCAACCAGGCCAGCAGAGGGGGGGCAGTAAGGGGTGGCCAGGTCAATAGGGGGGGCAGTTGGCAGTGACCAGGCTGGCAGGGGGGTTGGTTAGGTGTGATCAGGCCAGAAGAAAGAAGGGTTAGGGGTGATCAAGCAGGCAGGCAGGTGAGCAGATAGGAGTCAGCAGTCCCAGATTGTGAAAGGGATATCAGGCTGCCAGTTTAGGCCCAATCCCTGGGATTGTGCCTAAACCAGCAGTAAAATATCCCCCGGGGGCTGATGAGGCCCCCTAACGTGCACACATTCTGTGCACCTGGCCTCCAGTAGATACATGAAATTGTGACCAATTTCTGGATATTAATGTTGTATTCTATTACTTTTCCAAATTCATTTATTAGATCTAGTAATTCTTTCCTTGAATCTTTAGGGTTCTCTACGTACAATATCATGTCATCTGCAAATAATGACAGTTTGAGTTCTTTTCCAATTTGTTGGTATGACTTCCAGTACTATCCTATCTAATAAAAGAGTAATATGCAAATTGACTGTACCTCCAATCAGGCAATGCTCACAGTCATGCCCAACAGCCAATCAGGAGCAAATTGTGCAAATAAACACCAACCAAGATGGCTCCTGCCACTGAGAGCAAGAGGGAAGCTTGGCTTTCCTCAGCAATGGAGGAACCCAAGCTTTCCACCTGCCCTTGCCAGCTTAGGCCTCCACTCAATGCTACAAAGTTTCAATATAGAAGACATATCCCAACAGAAATGGCAACAACCACAGAGCTGGAGAGAGCAGAGGCTAGGGTTGCCCAGGTTATGGAAGAAGCCAAGCTTCTGCAGCTCTGGCCAGCATAGGCATCCACTCTAGGCTACAATGTTTCAATTATAGAAGGTAAATATCCCAACAGAAATGGCTGTTGCCACAGAGCGAGCAGAAGGCTTGGGTATGCTCCAGGCTATAAAGTTTCAATTGTAGAACATAAATTAATCCCAGATCCCAGGGCCTCCACTTGGGTTGCTGAGGGGCATGGCTGGCCTGCAAACCACCACAAGCCCCTAGCACAGGGCACCCCATGCCCCAAGAGAACCCCCACCCTGATCCAGGACACTCTTTAGGACAAACCAGCTGGTCCCCACCCATGCACCAGGCCTCTATCCTATCTAATAAAAGAGTAATATGCAGATTGACCATCACTCCAACACACAAGAGGGCTGCCCTCATGTGGTCAAAGATCCTGGCCCCATGTGGACACAAGGTGGCTACCATAAGATGGCCAGCAGGGGAGGGCCGTTGGAAGGTTCCAGGCCTGCAAGGGAGGGCAGTTAGGAGTGACCAGGCCAGCAGAGGAGGGAAGTTGGGGGCAAACAGACTGGCAAGAGAGCAGTTAGACATCAATTAGGCTGGCAGGGTAGTGGTTAGGGGGTGATCCGACTGGCAAGCAGAAGCAGTTAGGGGCAATCAGGGAGGCAGGCAAGAGAGTAGTTTGGAGCCAGCAGTCTGGGATTGTGAGAAGGATGTCTGACTGCCTGTTTAGGCCTGATCCTACTGGGATTGAGTCTAAATGGGCAGTTGGACATCCCTCGAGGGGTCCCAGATTGGAGAGGGTGCAGGCTGGGCTAAGGGATATCCCCCGCCCCCTGTGCACGAATTTCATGCACCGGGCCTCTAGTGTTGAATAAGAGTGTTGAAACATACCTGTTTGTTCCTGATTGTTAAAGAAACATATGTATTCCCACCAGCAGTGCAAGAGGGTTCCTTTTTCTACATATCCTCACCAGCACTTGTAGTTTGTTAATGATAGGTGTGTGATGGTAACTCATAGTCATTTTGATTTGCATCCCACATGATTAGTGACTTTGAGCATGTTTTGGTATGTCATTGGCCTTCTGTATGTCCTCTTTTGAAAAATGTCTATTTAGGTCCTTTGCCCATTTTTTATTGGATTTTTATATTCCTTTTATTATGTTGTATGATTTTCTTATAAATTTTGGAAATAAACCCTTACCAGAGATAACATTGGCAAATATGTTCTCCCACGCAGTGGGCTTTCTTATTGTTTGGTTGTTGGTTAATTTTGCTGTGCAGAAGCTTTTTTATTTTGATGTAGTCCCATTTGTTTATTTTCTCTTTAGTTTCCATTGTCCTGGAACTGTATCAGTAAAGATATTACTATGTCAATTGTCTGCTATTTTGCTACCTATTGCTTCTTCTATGATTTTTTTATGGTTTCCCATCTTATGTTTAAGTCCTTTATCTATTTTGAGTTTATTTTTGTGTATGGTGTAAGTTGGTGGTCCAATTTTCCCAATACCATTAATTGAAGAGACTGTCTTGACATTATTGCATACTCTTGCCTCCTTTGTCAAAAATTAATTGAGCATAATGGCTTGGGTTGATTTCTGGGTTCTCTGTTCTGTCTCATTAGTATATGTGTCTGTTCTTGTGCCAGTACCAGGCAGTTTTGAGAACAGTGGCTTTGTAGTATAACTTGATATCTTGTACCATGATCCCTCAAACTTTGTTCTTTCTCAAGATTACTGCAGATAGTGAGGGTCTTTTTTATTCTAGATGGATTTTTGGAGAGTTCATTCTAGGTCTGTGAAATATGTCATTGGTATTTTAATGGATATTGCATTTAATATACAGATTGCTTTGGGTAGTATGTATATTTTAATGGTGTTGATTCTACCAATCCACAAACACTGGCAATATATAACAAGAAAACAGAAACACCAATCAGAAAGGATATATGCAATAGATAAGATTTGGAAACAGCCTAAGTGCCCATCAGCAGATGAATGGCTTAGAAAACTGTGGTACCTCTACAAAATGGATATTATGCTGCTATAAAAGAAGGAATTATTACCATTTGCAACAGCATGGATAGAACTGAAGAGCATTATGCTAAGTGAAATAAGTAAGTCAGGGAAAGATAAATATTATATGATCTCACTCATTTGTAGAATATAATTAACAATATAAACTGATGAACAAAAATAGAACCAGAATAATAGAAGCATCAAACAGACTGTCCAAACTCTGAGGGAGGCAGGGCGTTAGGGGTTAAGAGATCAACCAAGAGACTTGTTGATATGAGCATAACCAATGGACATAGTCAGTAGGGGGGTGAGGGCATATGCTGGTGGGGGAGGGGCATGGCCTGGGAGAGGTCAATGGATGAAAAGGAGACTTATGTAATACTTTAAATAATAAAGAATTTTTTTTAAATACAGAAACACTTGTGGTTTTTGCTCACTGAGTATGGTGTTGGCTGTGGGATTGTCATATAAGGCCTTTATTATGTTCAGATATGTTTCCTCTATTCCCACTTGGCTGAGAGTTTTCAATATAACCTAGAGGCCCAGTGCACAAATTCATGCACTGGTGTGGTTCCTGGGGTGGCCTGTGGGGATTGGACTGAAATCTGCAGTTCAATGCTGCCTGCTGTTCCTGCCTGCTGCTCCTGCCTGCTGCTCCTGCTCATCCTGGCCCTGCAGCAGTGATCACCAGCTTTGAGCCCTGTGTCTGTTGCCTGTCCGAGAGGGATGGGGGTGAGGCTGGGACATGATTGGCCCTTTGGACAGGCGGTGGGATGCCCTTGCTGGCCAAGGATCCAGATCCATCCCACTGACATTTGCACAGGCTGATGGGAGTCACCTGGCGGCCACTTTTACATTATTTCTTCCTTGTGTAGAGTCTAGGGAAGGGAAGTGGCCAACTTCCAGGAGGCAGGTGGCACTGTCGGGATTGTGCTCATGGTAGTCCGTTGGTGATTTTCTGGAGACAATGATCAGCAATAATTAATATACAAATGTGAGAAGTTAGTCAGAAGGCTGACTGGGACTTTGAAATTCAGCAGGGCTAAAAATCTGCATATTATTACCTGCTCTTGAAAGAATGGCTGAAGGCAATTCCCTAACCTGATAATCTTTTACTGTTTACTAAGTTTTACTGTTTGCATTATTAAAGGGTAATTGTGTATTTTAGTAAATAAAAAAGATATGGGTCCAGAGATTCAGGGGAGCTTAGTCACTAGAAGAGTTTCCATCTGGCTTCCCCCATAATTTCTTAATTTATATTTCTTGTCTTGTGTATTAATTTGTGCATCAGGTCTTTCTCCAGGTCTTTGAAACCAAGCTATGCAGGCCATGGTTTCACAGTGCCTGGCCCATTCTTTGGAGATTGGACATGTAAGACTACTGAGGGAGCGAATGACTGTTGCTACGCTGTTGGGTGGCAGGGATGAGTTGGTCAGTTACGTGGGGCTCCCATTGTGGGAGCTCACTAACCATCAGGGGCATCTTCTGCATTGAGCGTCTGCCACCTGGTGGTCACTGCACATTATAGTTACCAGTCGATTGGTCGTTTGGTCAATTGATTGTTCAGTTGCTTAGGATCTTATATATAAATGCTAGGGGGCTGGTGGACAAAATTTGTGCACTGGGCTGGGTGATCCCTCAGCCCAACCTGCCCCCTCAACGGAGCCAATGGTTGACTCTGTCCCACTACCTGGGCCCCACCTCTTGTCCCTGGCCTTAGCCCCGGCCACTGGCAACCACCTGGCAACCGCCCAGCCCCTGGGGCCCCATGTTTGCCAGATGCCTTGGCCCCACTCCTCCAGCCCAGGCCTTAGCTGGGTACCCCACACTCACGCAGGCTTCACACACACTGCTTGGCTCTGCCCCTTGCACTGCTTGGCTCTGCTGCTTGCGTTGCTCGGCCCCACTGCTCATGCCTCTCAAACCCACCCCTCACACTGCTCGGCCCCGCCCCCTGCCCCTGATTAGCTGGTAGCATAGCGAAGGTATGGTCAATTTGCATGTTTCTCTTTTATTAGTTAGGATGTGTGTGCTAGATTAAATCCATTGCTTTTTCTTCACCTGCTGATATAATGATGTGATTTTTATCTCTCCTTTTGTTTATGTGATGTATCACATTTATTTATTTGTGAATTTTGTACCAAACTTGCATCCTTGGGATAAATCCAATTTGGTCCTTCTCTTTGAACTTTTTAATACATAGAAATGGATTTGCTAATATTTTGTTTAGGATTTTAGCATCTATGTTCATCAGAGCTATTGGCCTGTAATTCTCTTTCTTTCTAGTGTCTTTATCTGATTCTGGACTTAGGATACTGCTGGCCTCAAAAAAACAGCATGGAAGTCTTTCCTCCTCTTAAATTTTTTGTAATATTTTTATGAGTATTGGTGTTAATTCTTCTTTGAATGTTTGGTAAAATTCACCTGTGAAGCCATCTGCTCCAGGACTTTGCTTTGCTAGGATTTCTGCTTCATTTTCTTAGCAGCTAACAGTCTATTCAGGTTTTCTCATTCTTCCTGATTCAGTTTTTGAATATTGTATGTTTATAGGAATTTGTCCATTTCTCCCTGGTTGGTCAATTTGTTGGCATATAGTTATTCATATATTTTTCTTACAATATTTTGTATTTCTTTGGTGCGAGATATTACTTTGCCTCTTTAATTTCTGATTTTATTTATTTGGGTCCTATTTATTTTTTTATTGATGTGACTGGATAAAATTTGAATTAAACTTTATTTAATCTTTTTGAAGAATCAGCTCTTGGATTCATTGATATTTTGTGTTGTTTTCTTCACTTTTATGCCATTTATTTCCATTCTGATCTTTATTATTTCCTTATGTCTACTTATTCTGCATGTTCTTATTCTAGTTTTTATTTGTTTGTTTGTTTTTGTGTGTGTGGTTTGTTTATGTGAGATTTCCTTGCTTCTAGAGATAGGCTTATAATGTTATGAACTTTCCTGTCAGGACTGCTTTTCCTGGGTCCCATATAGATTATATTTTGTTGTGTGTTCATTTTTATTTGTTTCCAGGTAATTTTTTATTTCTTCCTTGATCACATTGTTAACCCTGTGATGTTCAATAACATGTTATGCAACTTCCATGGGCTTGAATGTTTTTGAGTTTTTATATTGTAATTGATTTCTCATTTCATGCCATCGTGATCCGAGAAGATGCTTGATATGATTTCAATCTTTTTTTTTTAATTTTTAAGACTTATTTTGTGTCTTAAGATTTGCTCTATCTTTGAGACTGTTCCATGTGCACATGAAAAGCTTTGGGATGAAATGTTCTGTAAATATCAGTTAAATGCATCTGATCTGGTATGTTGTTTAGGGTTGCTATTTTTTTGTTGATATTTTGTTTGGAAGATTTATCCTGTGATGACTTCTTTGTGTTAAAGTCCCTTACTATGACTGCAATGCTATTGATCTCTCCCTTACAGCCCTCAAAGAGTTATTTTTATATATTTAGTTGCTCCTATATTATGTACATATATGTTTATAAGGGTTATATTCTCTTATTGGATCAATCCCTTTAGTATTATGTACTGACCTTCTTTTTTCTTGTTATGGCTTTTTTTAAGTCTACTACCAGTAGTATTTTGTCATATATAAGTATTGCTACTCCAGCTTTTGTTTGTTTATATTTGAATTGAATATCTCTTTCCTTCTTTTCACTTTCAGCCTGTGTCTAATGTTTGTTCTTAGGGGGCTTTCTAGTAGACAGTATTATAGTCATATCTTTTTATACATTCAGCTACTCTATATCTTTTGATTGGACCATTTGACCCATTTACATTTAATGTTATTGATAAGTACTTATATATTGAAATGTTATTGATAAGTACTTATATATTGGTATTATTATACCTATGTCTCTCTCTCTCTCTCTCTCTCTCATATATATATATATATATATATATATATATATATATATTTCTTCTTCTTAATTAGTTCTTTTATATTTCTTGCAATGCTGTTTCAGTGGTAATAAACCCCTTTAGCTTTTTTTATTTGTATGGGAAGCTCTTTATTTTGTCTTCAATTCTAAATGATGGCCTTGCTGGATAGAATAGTCATAGCTACAGACCCTTACTATTAATTTGTTTGAATACCTCAAGCCCATGCCTTCAGGTCTCAAGTGTTTATTTTGAGAAATCAGCTGACAGCTGTGTGAGCCACGTCCCATGTGGCTCAGGGTCCGGGATCTGGAGAAAGGCCACGTGCAAATGACAGAGATAAGGCAAGAAATAATAATTTGGAAATAATTGGGGTCATGTGGAGAGTCCAACGCAATGGGAAAGACTTCACTTGTGCCCAGGCCTTGCCAAACTTTTATTCAATTTTGGATTCACATATAGCCCTTAGGCAGGCAATTCCAGTAACAGACTATCTTAAAGGTCAGTAAATATAAGTAAAGATTTACTTTGAGACTGTTTGGTCAGGAAATTGCTAGAGCTACCATTGTCTCACCTACACAATCCGTGCATAGCTCTGGCCCTTGCCAGGACTCAAGGTTCACCAGTGTTCCAGATTCCTTGTTTACACTTCTCTGATAGTGAAGACAATGGGTAGCTTTCAACAGACAGCCTTATTGGAACTTCCTTTTAGGTGACTAACTAGCTCTCTCTTATTGTCTTTAAAGTTCTCTCTTTGTCTTTAAACTTTGCCATTGTAATCATGATGTGCTTTGGTGTTGGTCTCATTGGGTTTATCTTTACTAGGACTCTGTGCCTCCTGAATCTGTGTGAATGTTCCTGTAAGCAGGAAAATTCAGCCATTTTCAGACATTATTTATTCAAAAAAGTTATTTATTCCTTGCATACTTTCTTCTCTTTCTGTTACCATTATGATGGGAATATTGTTATTTTTCATGTTCTACCAAAGTTCCCTTAAACTATCCTTATTTTTTAAATTCTATTTTCTTTTTTTCCATCCTGATTTGGTGTGTTTTTTTCTATCTCATCTGAAAATGACTGATTTGAACCTCTGTTTCATTCAATCTACTTTTTATTACTTTTAGTGTATTATTTTAAAATATTTTTATTGATTTTAGAGAGAGAGAAAGGGAAAGGGAGAGGGAGAAACAGCAATGTGTGGGAGAAACATTGATCATTTACCTTCTGTAAGTGCCCCAACTGGGAACAAACTGACAATGCATATATGTGCCCTGAGAGGTAATCAAAACAGCAAAATTTTGATACAAAGAATGAGGCTCCATCAACTGAACCATTCTTGGTGGATGTTCCATCATATCCTTTGTGTATTGTTACCCTCTTAAAAATATTTATTTATTACATTTATTAGAGTGAAATTGATCAGCATGAACATATAGGTTTAAGGTGTGGGTATCTATATTATAACATCTGTATATCATACAATATACCCACCACCCAAATTCCAGTCTTCTGTCACCCATATTAGGAGCCCCTTCTCTTCCTACCCCCTTCCCTCTGGCAACCACCACACTGCTGTTTGTGCTCATGAATTTCAATTTTATATCCCACATATGAGTAAAATCATAGTTTTAAGCTTTTTTTCTGACTTATTTAACTTAGTATAATATTCTCAAGGTCCAGCCATGTTGTTGCAAATGGCACTATTTCATCCTTTCTTGTGGCTGAGTAACATTCTGTTGTGTATATGTACCCTGTTGTATATCTAGTCCTCTATTGCAGGACACTTTTTGCGTTTCCATGTTTTGGCCACTGTGAATAATGCTGCAATGAATATAGGGGTGCATATATATTTTTGAAAACATGTTTTCTTGGGAATACACCAAGGAGATTTTTGGGGGATTGCTGGGTCAAATGGTAGCAATATTCTTTATTGTTTGAGAAGTTGACAGACTGCTTTCCATAGTGGTTGTACCAGTCAACATTCCCACAAGCAATGAATGAGGGTTCCCCTTTTCTCACAAGTTCTCCAACACTTCTTGTATTGCTTGTCTTGTTGATAGTGGCCACTCTAAACAAGTGTATCTCATTGTATTTTTGATTTGTGTTTCTCTAATTGCCAGTGAGGTTGAGCATCTTTTCATGTATCTATTAGCTGTTCATATGTCTTCTTGGGAAAGGTATATTTTCAGGTCCTCTGCCAACATTTTTGATTAGGTTTTTAGTTTATTTGGTGCTGAGTTTTATGAGTTCTTGATATACTTTGGAAATTAAATCTTTGTCTCAGCTACTGTTTGGAAATATCTCTAATATGGATGGGCCCCTCTTGCTTTTGTTGTCAGTTTCTTTCCCAGTGTAAAAGCATTTTGTTTGATGTAGTGCCATTCATTTCTTTTTTACATTACTTTCCTTGCTTTGGGGTCAAGTTCATAAAATGTTCTCTATGAACAGGGTCCATAAGTTTGGCACCTATATTTTCTTCTATGTAAATTATTGTTTCAGGTCTTACATTTAGGTCTTTGATCCATTTTGAATTAAATTTTTTACATGTGGACAAACTGTAAACCAGTTTCATTTGTTTGCATGTGGCATTCCAATTGTCTCAGCACAACTTATTGAAGGGATGCTCTGTAGTCCATTGTACGTTTCTGGGTCACTTGTCGAAAATTATTTGTCCATATACATGTGGTTTGATAGCTGGGATCTCTTTACAGTTCCATTGATCTTGTGTCAGTTTCTCTGCAAACACCACGTCTTTTTGGTTATCCTAGCTCTGTAGTATAATTTGAAGTCAGGTAGTTTGATATCTCCACCTTCATTCTTTTCTCTCAGGATTGCTTTAGCTACTTGGGGTCTTTTATGTTCCATACAAATCTGCTGATTCCTCATTCTAATTCTTAAAAAAATGGCTGGGATTTGTATGGGGATTGAATTAAATCTGTGCATTGCTTTTGGTAATATAGGCATTTTAACTATGTTGATTCTTCTAATCCATGAACTCTGGATATTTTTCCATTTTGTTGAGGGTTTTTTTCAATCTCTTTTAATAATCCTTTAAAATTTTTAGTGTATAACTCTTTCATGTTCTTTGTTAACTTTATTCCTAGGTATTTTATTCTTTTGGTTGCAATTTCCAAATGAATGTTTTTCCTTTCTTTTTCTGACATTTTGTTGTAAGTGTACGGGAAGGCAATGAATGGCTTTTTGCACATTGCTTTTGTATCCTACAACTTGACTATATTTGTATATTGTTTCTAAAAAGTTTTTTTAAACCATTGCTGACATGTACACATAAGGAACTATTTGACATTGAAACTGAGACTTAAACATTTTTTGTTCTTATATGTTTATTAGAGGCCTGGTGCACGAAATTTGTGCACAGGGGCAGGGGATGTCCCTTAGCCCAGCCTGCACCCTCTCCAATCTTGGACCCCTCCAGGGATGTCTGACTGCCCATTCAGGCCTGATCCTAATGGGATCGGGCCTAAACGGGCAGTCGGACATCCTTCTCACAATCCAGGACTGCTGGCTCCAAACTGCTCACCTGTCTGCCTTCCTGATTGCCCCTAACTGCTTCTGCCTGCCAGCCTGATCACCTGCTAACCACTACCCTGCCAGCCTAATTGATGTCTAACTGCTCCCCTGCCACCCTGTTTGCTCCCAAGTTCCCTCCTCTGCCAACGTGGTCACCCCTAACTGCCCTCCCCTAGAGGCTTGATCGCCCCCAACTGTCCTCCCTTGCAGGCCTGGTCCCACCCAACTGCCTGCCCCTGCTGGCCTGATCACCCACAACTGCCCTCCCTTGCAGGGCCTGGAACCTCCCAATGGCATTCCCCTTCTGTATTGGCCATCTTGTGTCCACATGAGGGCAGGATCTTTGACCACATGGAGGCAGCCCTCTTGTGTGTTGGAGTGATGGTCAATATGCAAATTACTCTTTTATTAGATAGGACAGAGGCCTGGTGCATGGGTGGGGCCAGCTGGTTTGCCCTAAAGAGTGTCCCAGATCAGGGTGGGGGTTCCCTTGGGGTGAGGGGCAGCCTGAGAGAGGAGCCTGTGGAGGTTTGTAGGCCCGCCACACCCCCCAGTGACCCAAGCAGAGGCCCTGGGATCTGAGATTAGTTTATGTCTACAATTGAAACTTTGTAGCCTGGAGTGGAGCCAAGGCTACTGCTAGCTCTGTGGCAGCAACCATTTCTGTTTGAAACTTTGTAGCCTAGAGTGGAGGCAATGGCAGGCAGAAAGCCTGGGTTACTCCGTTGCCAGGGAAACCCAAGCCTTTGTTCTCTCTAGCTCAGTAGCTGCCACCATTTCTGTATCTTTTATAATTGAAACTTTGTAGCATTGAGTGGAGGCCTAGACCGGGAAGGCAGGTGGAAATCTTGGCTTCCTCTGTTGCCAGGGAAACCCAAGCCTTTCTCCTGTTCTCAGTTGTGGCAGCCATCTTGGTTGGGGTTTATTTGCATAATCTGCTCCTGATTGGCTGGTGGGCGTGGCTGTGGCCGTGGCTTGTGGGTGTGGTGAAGGTAAGGTCAAATTTCATATTACTCTTTTATTAGATAAGATATCTAGAATGCAGATATAAGATTTTTTTTAAAGAAAAGAAACGGGGCGGGGGAGATAGATACAGAGGTAAAGAAGCAATGAACAGACTGTCAAACTACAGTGGGAAGGCAGGGGAGGGTGGGGGGCGGGGGCTGTGGGAAATCAACCGAAGGACTTGTATGCAGGCATATAAGCATAACCAATAGATACAAGACACTGGGGGGGGGGGCACGTGAGGGCATGTGCTGGGGGGTAGGAGAGGCCTGGGGGAGATTAATGTGGGGAAAACATATGTACTACTATTTTTAATACGTTAAAGAATAAAAAATATATATATTGAGAAAAAATTAAAAAAGAATAAAAAATAAATAAAAGGTGGTTTTTTTTGTGTGGCAAGTTTAGGGTTTTCTATATACGGAATTATGTCATCCACCAAACATGCCTTTTCTTTCTTTCTCTTGTCTTTTTGCTCTGGCTAGGTCTTCCAGCACTGTATTGAATATGAGTGGTGAGAATTGATATCCTTGTTTTGTTTCTGACCTTAGAGTAAAAGATTTCAGTTTTTCACAATTGAGTATGATATTAGCTGAGGGTTTATTAAAGATAATCTTTACTGTGTTGACATATTTTCCTTCTATTCTTATATTATTGAAAGTTTTAATCATAAATGGATGCTGTATCATATCAAATGTGTTTCTGCATCTACTGATAAGATATGATTTTTATCCTTTCTTTTGTTAATATACTGTATTATATTTATTTATTTGATTATGTTGAACCATCCTTGTGCCCCTGGAATGAACCCCACTTGATCATGATGCATTAATTCTTTTATGTACTCTTTTATTTGATTTGTTAGTATTTTGTTTAGGATTTTTGCATGTGTATTCATCTGAGATATCAATCTATAATTTTCTTATTTTGTGCGCTATCTTTGCCAGGTTATATTGGCCTTATAGAATGTATTAGGAAGTATTACCTCTTCTTAAATGTTTTAGAAGTTTGAGGAGGATATGTTTTAAATCTTATTTGAATGTCTGGTAGAATTCACTGTTGAGGCCATTTGGTCATGGATTTTGTTTTTTGGGGGAGGATTTTTATGTTACTTTCAATTTCCTCATTGTTGATTAGTCTATTTAGATTTTCAATCAATTTTTCATAATTTATTCTAGGGAGGTTTTATATACATAGAAACGTATACATGTCTCTTAGGTTATTGAATTTGCTGGCATATAGTCTTTCATAATATTCTAGTTGATCTTTTGTGATCTATGATGTCTGTGTTGACTTATCCGCTCTCATTTCTGATTTTGTTTATATGGGGCTTTTATACATTTATTTCTTAATGATTCTAGCCAAGGGTTTGCCAATTTTACTAATCTTTTCAAAGAACCAACTCTTTGTTTTATTAATTTTTGTAAGATCTTTTTGTTCTCTCTCTCATTCAAGTTTGCTTTAATTTTTATTATTTCCTTTATTCTGCTGATTTTAGGTTGCCTTTGGTACTTTTTTCCTAGTTCCTTTATTCATGGTATTAGGTTTTTTTACTTGAGACTTTCTTGTTTCCTTTCTTTCCATTTCTTCCTCTCTCTCTCTCTCTCTCTCTCTCTCTCTCTCTCTCTCTCTCTCTCTCTCTCTCTCTCTCTCTCTCCCTGTCTCCTTTCTTTTGGTAAACCTGTAATGGTATAAACTTTCCTCTTATTACAGCTATTGCTGAATCCCAGAAGTTTTTATATTTTGTATTGTCATTCTAATTGTTCTCTATATATCTTTTGATCTCATTTTTTATTTCCTCTTTGACCAAGTTATTTTGTGGTAGTATGTTGTTTAATCTACACATAGTTGTAGGTTTCTTTACTTGCTTTTTGCAGTTGCTTTCCAATTTCAAGGCATTGTGGTCATAGAATATGCTTGGTATAATTTCAATGTTCTTAAATTTATTGATGCTAGTTTAGTGTCCCAGCATATGCTTTATCCTTGAGAATGTTCTGTGTATACTGAAGAAGAATGCATAATTTTATATTCTGGGATGAAAAGCTCTCTAAATATCAATTATGCCCATTTGGTCTAGTGTTTCATTTAAGGCTGATATTTCTTCATTGTTTTTTCTGTTTGGTTGATCTTTTTAGAGCTGTCAATGGAGTATTAAGGTCCTGAGTATGATTGTGTTTTGAGATGATTCTCCCTTTAGTTTTGTGAGTAGTTGTTTTATGCATTTCAGTACTTCCTCATTGGGTGCATATATATTAAGTGTTATGTTTTCTTGATATAGTGTCCCATTTATCATTTTAAAGTGTCCATTTTTGTCCCATGTTATCTTGGAATCTATTTTGTCAGATATAAGCATGGGTACCCCCACTTTTCTGTGAATGTTATTTGCTTGGAAAATCATTGTCCATCGTTTAACTTTGAATCAAACTTTGTCTTGCAGCTTAGATGTAGGCAGCATATGCTTAGGTTTTATTTCTTAATCCACTCTGCCTCATTTCTGTGCCTTTTTATTGGTGAATCCAGACCATTTATATTTAGGGCAGTTATTGATGTGTGAGGATTTCCCATAGACATTTTATCTTTTGTTTTCTGGTAGCTCTGTGTCTCCATTGGTTGTTTTCCTTTATTTATTTCTATTGTTTTTGTTTGGTGGTATTCCATTATTTTCCCTCTGCTTCCACTTTCTTATGCTTTGTTTCTTGGTTTGTGTGATTTTTCTGTGGGGTTACTTTTAACTTTATAAAATATATACCTGCATTTATACAGTAGTTTTTTTTCTTTTGAGTGCATTTGATCTTCCTCCTCCTTTGCCAGTTCAAGCCTTTACCACCCCAACTTTATGTTCTTGTTATTACAAATTATCCCTGTTTATACTGTAAGTTATTCAGTGATCTTACTCATAGTATTCTATTGACCTTATATTCGTTGTTTCAGGTAGAATAACTCCCTTGAGTATTTCCTACAATGGAGATTTTCTCCTGATGAAATCCCTCAGATCCTTTATGTCTTGGACTATCTTTACTTCTCCTTCATATTTAAATAATAATTTTGCTAAATATATTATTTCTGGCTAGTAATTTATTTTTTTCAGAAATTTGAATGTTTGGTTCCACCCTCTTTTGACTTGTAGAGTTTCTGCTGAAACGTCAGATGCAATTCTGATGAGTTTTCCTTTGTAGGTCACTTCCTTCTTTGAGAATTTCTTATTTGTTATTGTTTTTTAAATTTCTTTATTGATTAAGGTATTAGATATCCCACCATGCCCCCGATCCCTCAATCATGCCCTCACCTCCCTGTTGTCTGTGTGCATTGGTTAGGCTAATATGTGAGCATACAAGTCTTTTGGTTGATCTCTAGTCCTAACCCCTCCCCTCCCCTACCTTCCCTCTGAGGTTTGATGGTCTGATTGATACTTCTCCAGTTTGTATAAAAACAGTTTGTATAATCATTATTCTGATAGTCTTTTGATCCATTTTATTTCATCAGTTTATGTTGTTCATTATATTCCATAAATGAGTGAAATCGTGTGATTTTTATCTTTGACTGACTGACTTATTTCACTTAGCATAATGCTAGCCAGTTCCCTACTTGCTGTTGCAAATGGTAAGAATTCATTTTTTATGACAGCATAGTATTCCATTGTGTAGATGTACCACATTTTCCTAATCTACTCATCTGCTGATGGGTGCTTAGGCTGTTTCCAAATCTTAGCTATGGTAAATTGTGCCACTGTGAACATAGGGGTGCATATATCCTTTCTGATTGGCATTTCTAGTTTCTTAGGATATAGTCCTAGAAGTGGGATTACTGAGTCAAATGGGAGTTCCATTTTTAGATTTTGAGGAAACTCCATATTGTTCTCCACAGTGGCTGTACCAATCTGCATTCCCACCAGCACTGCACGAGTGTTCCTTTTTGTTCACATCCTCACCAGCACCTGTCATTTGTTGATTTGTTGATGATAGCCATTCTGACAGGTGTGAGATGGTATTGCATTTTCATTTTGATTTGCATCTCTCAGATAATTAGTGACATCGAGCATGTTTTCATATGTCTCTCTTGGCCATCCTTCTGTCTTCTTTTGAAAAATATCTGTTTAGGTCCTTTTCCCATTTTTTGATTGGGTTGTTTATCTTCCTTTTGTTAAGTTGTATGAGTTCCCTGTAGATGTTGGAGGTTAAACCTTTATCAGATATAACATTGGCAAATATTTTTCCATTGTAGTGGGCTTTCTGGTTGTTTTGTTGATGGTTTCTTTTGCTTTGCAACAGCTTTCTATTTTGATGTAGTCATATTTATTTATTTTCTCTTTAGTTTACATTGCCCTAAGAGCAGCATCAGTGAAAAAATTGCTTCAACATATGTCTGAGATTTTTCTTTCCTCTAGTATTTTTATGGTTTCCTGTCTTATATTTAAGTCCTTTATTAATTTTGAGTTTATTTTTGCCTATGATATAATTTGGTAATATAGTATCCTTGCTTTCCTGCCTCTCTTCCTGGTACACCTATTATGAGAATGTTTTCTCGTTTTGTGTTGTCCCAAAGCTCCCTTACACTCTCTTCTTGCTTTTTAAATTTTCTTTTCAATTGCTGCTGTGTTTGAGTTTTTTTTCCTACCTTGCTCTCAGATTTGCTGATGTAGTCCTTAGCCTCTTCTAGTCTACTCTTTAAGACTACCATTGTGTTCTTTATTGTAGCTATGTCGTTCTTCAATTCCTCTTGGTTACTTTTCATGTTGGTGACATTCTCATTCAGCTCCTTATAATTCTTATTGACTTGTGTGTGTTTGTCATCTAGCCATTTGAGCATCCTTGTAACCATTACTCTGAATTCTTTCTCTGACAAGTTACTTAGCTCAATTTCATTTAACTCCCTTTCTGGGGATTCCTCTTTTTCTTTCATTTGGGGATTGCTTTTTTGTCTCCTCATTTTGGCTGTAATGATTTAATTGTTTCTGTGTCCTAGACCAACTGCTTTGCTACCCAGGTTTTTTGGGGGGATGGTGCTACGGGTGTGATCTCTCAGGTCTCTTGGGCTTGGTAATCTAGCATAGCTCATTACTTAATCTATGTGGGTTCTCTTGATATAATTGAATCTGAATCTTGAATGTTAGTTTCTTATTCATGAATGAAGTCTCGTCATGGGTTAGCAATTTGACCCACCCTCAGATTCATTGTGTAAGCTGTTTTGGATGTGATTGTGGTTCAGGGTCTTGTGGAAAAGGTTGTCTGAGGTCTCACTGGTATGTGCTCACTGTGGGTTCACAGAATCCATGGCCTGGGATAAAGGAGTCTCAGGGCCTGAGGCTCAGGAAGTGTGACTTTGGCTGGTGTGGTATGATTCTTGATGGATTAGTGTCACTCTGAAACTCAGTACAAGGGGCCCTGAGTCTGTCACAGTATGGGGTGGGTGTTGCATAGTGTGTGACTGAGGGAGTGTTACTCTGGCCAAAGTTATTTCCCTCTCTGTATCATGAAGTGGTTCAGGATCCAGCAATGGGCTGACCAGAGGTAGCTAGCCAGGAAGAGGATGTCATGGATCCTACTGAGGGAGCTTGATTTGAGAGGCACAAACCCAGTGGCAGCACACAGAGGAACCCAGGAGGTGTTTTCAAGGGGTGTATGCTTGTGGAGCCCACATCCTGGATTAGAGTGATTGTAATGTGCCACCAGCCCCATTGAGGGAGAAGTCCCAGTTTCTGCTTTCAGGGATGTGTGCCCTTGGTTGGATATGAACACCCAATGGCTGCTTAGAGTTGTTCCCAGGAGCTGTCTGCTGGGGCAGTGGGCTCAGGAGTCCCTTGTGCAAGAGTGGTGCTACTGCAGGGACTGGATGCCAGTGGCCAAGGTTGTGCCTTGTAGTGGCTCAGGGAAGTACCCAGGGCCGCCTACTGGGGCAGCAGGCTCAGGGGGCTTGCTTGCTGGATCAGTGCAACTGTTCTGGCAGCTCACAGTGGCATCCAGGCATCATCTGCTGGGGCAATGGCCTCAGAAAGCCTGCATGCTGAAACCACATGACCATGGTGTCTGTGGGTATGCAGCTGGAAAGGGGGGAGTCCAAATTTCTACTGCTGGGGCTATGTATCTTGTTTGGGTAGGAACATACCCCGCCAGGGTTTAAGGAAGCAGCCAGGAGCCACCTATAGGGGCAGCATGCTTAGTAGGCCTGCATGCTGGAAAAGCACAACTGCAGTGTCCAGAGTTCAGCAGCCAGGGAGGGGGATGTCCCAATTTTTGCTGCCTTGCACCCTTGGTTGAAATCACATGTGGCCAGTGGGGGTTCACTGAGGCACCCAGGAGCCTTCTGTTGGGGTGATGAGGCTCAGGAAGCCTGTGCTCTGGAAAGGCGTGACTACAGTATCCTTAGGTTGGCAGCTGTGGGGTGGTAAGACTCAGTTTTTGCTGCTGTGCCATGGTTGGAGACACGCACTCCCAATGGTGGCTCACGGGGGCACCAGCAGTACGTGTGCCAGCTCAGCACACTGATGCACTCTGAAGGGCCCTGGTACCAAAGCCACAAGACCGAGGTATCTGTGGGCAGGTATCCCAAAAGAGGGAATTCAGAATTTCGATGGTCAGCCAGTGCACCTCTTTTGTAAAAGAGCGTGCCCATCTGGGGCTCACAGTAGCACCCAAGAGCTCTCTGTGGAGCGGTGGTCTGTGTTCTAGAAATGTGTGACTGTGGTGTCCAGAGGTCTGCCGCTGGGGTTGGGAGACTGCTGTGGGAGACATGCACCTTCGGAGGTGGAGGTCCTAGGGTTTGCACATCAGCGGGTAGGGCAGCAGGGTTTTGGCTGGGGTGGCTGCCGGGTCATGGGCAGTATTCAAGGCCTGTTTGGGTGGTGGTGTTGATTAGTTCCTAGAAGAGGCCGCTCTCCTCTTCAAGATGGTGTGAGCTTCTTTCCCTAGTCCTGCAGCCCAGGGATTGCCTGTAGTGGTGGTAGTTTCTCCCTGTCCAGGAGAGTTTGATCTGCCAGCCCCGGCTACTCCTGCCATATTTAACTGTCCCTCATTCACTCACATCCTCTCCCTCACCTCCATCCTGCCAGCCTCCATCTTCTTGAATCTCTATAGTATGTTTAGTGTTTCATTTAATTTATAAAAAAATGCCAACAGCACACAAAAAATTATTATATTAATACTATTTGCCTGGTGCACAAAATTTGTGCAATGGGGAAGGGGGTGTCCCTCAGCCCGGCCTGCATCCTCACCAATCTAGGACCCCTTGAAGGATGTTCTACTGCTGTTTTTCAGGGATCAGGCCTAAACTGGCAGTCAGACACATCCCTCTCACAAATCAGGACTGCTGTCTCCTAACCACTTACCTGCTTGCCTGCCTGCCTGATTGCCTCTAACCACTCTGCCTACTGGCCTCCTTGACCCCAATTGTCCCCACTGCTGGCCTGCTCACTCCTACTTTCTCTATCCACTGGCCTGATTGCCCACAACTGCCCCCCTGCTGGTCTGTTCACTCCAAACTGCCCCCCCACTGTCCTGATCACCTCCAACTGACCCCCACTGATGGCCTGCTTGCCCCCAACTGGCCCCCCTGATGGTCTGCTTATCCCCAATGGCCCTGACTCCCACCAGCCTGATTACTTACAACTGCCATCCCATCCTGGCCTGATCACACACAATTGTCCTCCTGTCTTGGCCTCTAACTGCCTCTACCTCGACCCCACCACCATGGCTTTGTCCAGAAGAACATCTGGAAGGTCTCCTGGGAGGTATCCCAGTCTAATTAGCATATTACTCTTTTATTAGTATAGGTAGAAGCCTGGTGTACAGGTGGGGGCTGACTGGTTTGCCCTGAAGGGTGTCCCAGATCAGGGTGGGAGTTCCGCTGGGGTGCCTGTCCAGCCTGGGTGAGGGACTGATGGCTGCTTGCAGGCTGGCCAGACACCCTAGCGGGGACCTTCACCCTGAAGGTAGTATGGCCAGCCTGAAAACAGCCTTTAGCTCCTCATCCAGGCTCTCTCTTTTTCTTATTTTTGCTAAATCTCTCCACACCCACCCATACCAGAGCTATCTGCCTGCTCTCTATGAGTCTGTCTCTATTTTTCTTGGTAGTTCAGTATGTTTATTAAGTTCCACATGAGTGAAATCGTATGGTGCTTGTCTTTCTCTGACTGGCTTACTTCATTTAGCATAAAGTTCTCCAGGTCCCTAATTACACAAAAAAACCCACACCTTTTTCCAAATAAGGTTAACATCCAAAGGTTTCATGAATTGGGGTGTGGACATACAATTTCAAGGGCCACAATACAATATATTAAGGAGAGATGATAAAATGGCCTTCTTAGTGGATAGATGTCACAGTGTTGTAAAATCAGTAGACTTTATATACTACCCAGATTAACAGCCTTGTTAGCAGGTCCAGTTAATGTTATTATGAAGTGATAATACTCCTCAGTTTTCTTTGTTTCTATATAAATGTTAGAGGAATAATATATTAGAGAAAAAGGAAATATTTGCACATAGACATTTTTTTCTCCTTAAAGGGCAAACTTATTTTAAACTGTGAATGATATAAATGTAGTTTACTCTAGTCATGAGGTACACAAAAGTCTCTCATCAATTTTCTGAACTCAAAGGATTCCATATTTGTTGCCTCATTCAGGTCCCTTTGATCCTATCTTGAAGTGGAGTATAAAACTGAATAAACAAAGGTCAGTCCTTAGATAAAATGAGAACTCTAACCAATAACTTGCAACAGCCAGCCCAGGAAGTCAAACAACTTCTGTAGCAAATTGTCTAGGAAGTAACAGAGAAAAAAAACCTCTGTGTAATCAGTCTAAATCAGCCAGGAATTGATCAATAGCTTCCAGCTTCTATATACTTTGGATATACTTCTGACTTAGAACTAATTGGAGTAAATAAAATACTATACCATATCAGATCAACATAGGCTGCCCTGCTTCCTGTTAGCCTATCTCCAACTTCCCCATGCTGACAGCTTCCAAATAAGGGTATTCCTGAAGACTTCACTTTTTTTTCCACTATAAAACTTTACCACTCCTTTGTCTTTGAATCTCTGAAAAAAATGCAAGGAATGGTGGTTGGTTTCTAATTATAACAAATTCTGGATTTAATTGTTCTAATTTGGTTGGTATTTCTGTATTTCCACTGGAGGCATGAGGAAATTTTGAATGCTCTCTCACTCATTGTAATAGAGATGTAGGGCTCTACGAGGCTTTCCTCAGTCTCATTATCCTAGATCCATTGTTAAGAATTCCAATTCCAGTTGTGGTGCAATGAGAGGCTATGAGAGGTCTCTGACTAGAATTTGGAAATAAGACTTACCAGTTTTTTCTGTTTTCTTGTCTTTCTAAAATTAGCTGAGGTTTTATTTTATTTATTTACTAGAGGCTTGGTGCACAAAATTTGTGCACAGGGGTGGGGGGTGTCCCTCAGCCCAGTCTGTACCCTCTCCAATCTGGACCCCTCAGGGGATGTCCAACTGCCAGTGGGATCCTGCCTAATTTGGCAATTGGACATCCCTCTTACAATATAGGACTCTTGGCTCCTAACCACTCACCTGCCTGTCTACCTGATTGCTGCTAACCACTCTGCATGCCAACCCGATAGTCCCCTAACAGCTCCCCTGCCAGCCTGATTGGCGCATAACTGCTCCCCTGCTGGCATGATCATCCCCAATTGCCTTCCCCTGCTGGGCCTGATCGCCTCCAACTGCCTTCCCCTGTGGGGCTGAGGGGATTGGGGGACTCCACTGGATGAGGTGGGGCAGAGGTGACTGGGGGGCTGAGGCTGGATGAGGCTGGATGCTACAGGTACTGAGTGAGGTGGGGCTGAGGGGACTGGGCATTGCCATCTTGTGGCTGTGGGCATCACTATCTTCTGAAAGCATGACAGACAATTAGCATATTTCCTCTTCATTAGATGGGATTTATATTTTGACTTAATTTTTTGTTTAGTTTTCATTTAAATCAGTTTAAATTTTCACTTACAGCTGCCATACAATATTATATTAGTGTACACCCAGTGGTTAGACATTATATAGCTTACTAAGTGATCATCCCAATAAATCTAGTTAGTACCCATCTGACATCATATATAGTTATTACAGTATTGTTGACTATATTCCATATGCTGTACTATATATCCCCATGACTATTCTATAGCAACCAGTTTGTACTTCTTAATCCCTTCACCTTTTTCACCCATCTACCCAACACCTCTCCCATCTGGCAACCATTAAAATGTTCTCTCCATCTATGAGACGGTTTATGTCCTGCTTCTTTGTTTTTAAAGATTTGCTTGTCAATAGATATGGTTTTGTTGCCATTTTATTGTTCATATTTTAATTTGTTTTCTTGTTCTTAAAGAAGACCCTTTAATATTTCATATAATACTGATTTTTTGGTGAGGAACTCCTTTAGTTTTTCCTTGTCTGGGAAGCTTTTTATGTCCTTCCATTCTAAATGATATCTTGCTAGGTAGATTAATCTTGGTTGTAGTTCCTTGCTTTTCATCACTTTGAATATTTGTTGTCACTCTCTTCTGACCTGCAAAGTTTCTGTTGAGAAATTAGCTGACAGTCATATGGGTGCTCCCTTGTAGGTAACAAAACGATATTCCCATGCTGTTTTTAAGAGTTTATTTTTAACCTTTTCTATTTTAGTTTTAATGTGCCTTTGTGTAGGCTTCTTCAGATTCTTCTTGTTTGGGACTCTCTGCACTTCCTGGACTTTTATGTCTATTTCTTTTTACCAAGTTAGGGAAGTTTTCTGTTATTACTTTTTCAAATAGGTTTTCAATTTCTTGCCCTCTCTCTTTTACTTCTGGCACTCCCATGATGCAAATGTTAGTATGCTTGAAGTTTTTTCAAAGGCTCCTTATACCAACCTCATTTTTTTAAATTATTTTTTTTTCTTTTTGCTGTTCTGATTGGGTGTTTTTTGCCTCCTTATATTCCAAATCGATGGTTTGCTTCTTGGCTTTACCTACTCTACTATTGATTCCCTGTAAATTATTCTTTATTTCAGTTAGTGCATCCTTAATTTCTGACTGGTTATTTTCTTTTTTATGATGTTGAGGGCCTCACTAAATTCTTCGAGCATCCTTATAACCAATCTGCATCTGAAAGATAGCTTATCTCTGTTTTGGTTAGTTATTTTTCTGGAGTTTTACTCTGTTCTTTCATTTCAGACATGTTCCTTTGTCTCCTCATTTTGGCAGCCTTTCTGTGTTTTCTTACTATGGATTAGGCAGATCTGCTATGTTTCCCAGGCTTAGTATAGTGGCCTATTGTAGTAATTTCTTGTAGGGTCCAGTGACACAGCCTCCCTGATCACGGAAGCTAGGCACTCCAGTTGTGCAACCACTCCCTGTGTGGGCTGTATTGATCCCCCTGTTGTAGTTGAGCCATGGTTATTGTTAGCCCATCAATGGGAGGGATTTACCCCCAGGCTGATCTGCTGTAAGGACTGGCTCCCACCACTGACCACTGTGGATGATCAGCTGTGCAGGGACCTTCCTCACAAAACAAAGCTTACTTCAGCAGGACTGTGGTACTCACTGAGTTTGCCCCTTGAGTGTGTCGCTGTGGAAGTGTTTGGGTGATGTTTTTGATGTGGTCTGAAGATGTCCACCAATGCACTGGCTCTTTGGCCTCCTGGGAAATACAGGCCTACACTTAGAAGTCAGGCCAGAGGATAGGCTACTGCACCTCTCCAGCCACTGAAGACAAATTTCACATATCCAATATGAGGTAGGACCAGAACGCCAACCCCCTATAAATTAGCCATGGCTGTGCCCACCCAATGCCATAAGACAAAGAAGCCCTCTAACCCCCCAGCTTAAATTTAAAAGGACTCTATTAACCTATCTTTCTGGGGAATTTGGCTATAGGAATGGTTAATCTGTTGGAATTCTTTTATAGGGACCTACACCAGTGACTAACTTTGTTCCTGCCTTCTATCTTTTCAGATATTCTTTCCCTCTGTCTAGAAACGAATTTTCACTTTGCTTATAATGGGTCCAAAATATGGGATTATCACTTATTAGCTGTGTAGCCTTGTGAAAATTACTACTTGGTAACTCATTTTCATTATGCATAGACTGATAATGACAAAAGTACTTACCTCATGGGTTTTGAAGATTATATGAGCTAAATTAATGAAAATCACTCTAAAACAATGCCTGGAACATAGTGAATTCTGAAAAAGAATTGGCTATAGCGGAGAGAAAAAATGGTGGCGGAACAGAAGGACGCACAATGATTTGTGTCCCGGAGCAGACAGAGGGAGCAGCTGACGGTCACGCCGGGAGTGTTTATTGGTCAAGTTGGGAGACAGCTGGGTTTTGGGAGAAGGAGGGGAACTGCTGAATTTGCCTCGCCTAACCAAGCAGCTCCGGTGCACTTCTCGCTTCTATGACCTCACTATCATAAATTGTTTTTCTCTCTGTCCTGCTGATATTGTGTACCTGACTGTTGACTACATTGATATTTTATGCATGTTTGTGAGATTGGTTTGCTTATTTTTTTCTTTTAATTTGTTTTGTGGGCGTTTTTTGGCATTGTTTTTTCTTTTGATGCTGTTTGCATTGATTTTTTGATAGATTTATGCTTCTGTGTTCCCTCACTTTCCTTGATATTAGTTGTTGTATGTAGTTTGTATCAATCTCCAGGTACTTGTTGCTGGCTTTTGCTGGGATTAGTGGCGGTCATTTGGGAGTTTCCAACCCATATTTATAGTTTATTCCCATTATTTCCTTTTTACCTCATTCCCTTTTCCCAATTTCATTTTTTAATAGCTTTATTGTTCAGTTTATTACTTATATTTTTCCCCAATAGCTCCCCTCCGCCCAGTACCCATCCCACTCTACGCCCTCACCTCCCCCACCCTCTGTCCTCTCCCATAGTTGCATGACCCCTGTCCAGTCTCTTGCTGTACTTCCCGCACCCTTCCCCTCACCAAGCATTATCAGTCCATTCCCTTTCCATGTCCATGATTCAGTTCTATTCCTCATTTTATCCTGATCATCTGGTTGCCAATTCACTTGATTTTTAGATTCATTTGATAGATGTGTACCTGTTGTTCGTAATGTACATTTTTACCTGGTTCTTCTTCCTCTTCTCAAATAATACCTTTCAGCATTTCATATAGTGTTGGTTTGGCGGTGATGAACTCCTTCAGCTCTTTCTTATCTGTGAAGCAATTCATCTGACCTTCAATTCTGAATGACAGCTTTGCTGGATAGAGCAATCTTGGTTGTAGATTCTTGCTGTTCATCACTTTCAATATTTCTTGCCACTCCCGTCTGGCCTGCATCGTTTCTGTTGAGAAATCCGCTGACAGTCGTATGGGTGCTCCCTTATAGGTAACCAACTGTTTCTCTCTTGCTGCTTTTAATATTCTCTCTTTATCTTTTGCTCTTGGCATCTTAATTATGATGTGCCTTGGTGTGGTTCTCTTTAGATTCCTATATTTTGGGGTTCTGTGCACTTCTTGGGTTTTCAAGTCAATTTCTTTCACCAGGTGGGGGAAGTTTTCAGTCACTATTTCTTCTAGTAGGTTTTCATTATCTTGCTCTCTCTCTTTTTCTGGCACCCCTATAATTCTGATGTTGGTATGCTTGAGGTTGTCCCAGAGGCCCCTTATACTATCTTCAATTTTTTGGACTCTTTTGGCTTTCTGCTTTTCCAGCTGAGTGGATTTTGCCTTTTTGTATTTCAAATTTTTGACTTGGTTTTTGCGGTCGTCTGGACTGCTTTTAGGTCTTTGTATAATATTTTTTGTTTCAGTCAGTATATGCTTAATTTCTAGTTGGTCTTTTATCATATCCTTGTAAGCGTTCATTTCTTTGTAAGTGTTATTTATTTTGGCATAGTTCTCATTAATTTTATCCGCCTTATCTAGTAGTCTCTTCATAAACCTAATTACTGTGGTTTTAAACTCTATGTCTAATCGTCTTTTTTCCTCCATTTCTTTCACAGCTGAGTTCTTTCCTTTTCTCTGCATTGTTGTTGCTTTCCTGAGTTGGTTCCTTAGCAGTGTGTGATAGGTATCCTGTATCCTCTAAGGAACCAGTGGTTCAGCTTCCTTTGCAGCGCGCAGCATCAGCCCTAGGTCCGCCCTGCTTGGCACGCAGTTTGTGTCTATTGGGGGCGCAGTGTCGGGCTTAGGTCCGCCCTGCTTGGCGCGCAGTTTGCATCTAATGGGCGCGCTCCATCGGGCTTAGGTCCGCCCTTCCTGGCTCCCTCCCCGTTTCAGGTCTATGGGGCTTGTGGCATCAGCTTATCTGTGCTTATCTGTGCGGCTCACGGGTCTCGGTGTTGGGTGGCTATGTAAATCCACCGCTAGTCTCCCCGTTGCCAGACAACTCTGCCTCTCCCTAACTGAGTCTGCACAGTCAAAGACTCACTCAGGGGTGTAAAACAAAGCAGTGTGGTGGTCTCCAAGCAAGTAGTTGCACGTTCTCTGTCCGCGTTCTCTGCCCGGTTGCGCACTCCAATTTACTCGTGCACTCTCCCCAAACACACAGACCTCAGCTGAGCCGGGGATCCTCCTTTCCCTGACCTGGGAGCTCGCCTGGAACTGGGGGGTCAGTGCTGTGGGAGACCTCCGCCCTCCTCGCAGGAGAAAACCAGCCAGGCCGGCTGTCTGCCGCCCGTCCCTCACCGCTCTCTCGCGCTCCGAACCTCAAAGCTGCACACCGCTGCTCACGAGTCACCGCCTTTACTCTCATGCGCGGAATTTCCCCACAGCCAGCTCTCCGGTGATTTCTGGATGTTGTTTGTTTCGTTGCTAAGTTGTAGTTTCAGAATTGTTGCGTGGACAGCTAGATAGGTGCTCACCTATGCCGCCATCTTAAGTTCTCTCTCCCCAATTTCATTTTGGCATTCCCTTTTTTCTTCCTTCCTTCCTTTCCTTCTTACTTCCTTTCTTCCCTTTTTTTTACTTCTTTCTTTTGTGTGTGTGTGTTTTCTCTTACTCTCCTCTTTCTCATCTATCACCTAATATGCCTTCCTCTATCCATCACCATTAATTTGGAGTGACCATTACTGAATACATTCCTGTTCAGTCCCTGGTGCATTGCACCTGGTTGTGTTGTAGTTTGAGCCTTTAAATCAACACAGGAGAGTGAGAACTACATAATGAGACACACAGAGAAGAGAGACTATGGGGATACAAAGAAACAGCCCACCAATGAAAGAAAAACAAGCCTCACCAGAAAAAGAGGTAAACGAAATGGAAGCAAGCAACCTTTCAGAGAGAGAGATCAGAGAAATGGTCATAGGGTGGCTGAAGAGAATAGAAGTGATTATGAGTAAGAACCAAGAGGAATTGAAGAAGAACAAAGAGGAAATGAAGAAGACCCAAGAATAAATGAAGAAGAGCCAAGAGGAAATGAAGAAGACCCAATAATAAATGAAGAGCCAAGAAGAAATGAAAAGTGACATTGCTGAGGTAAAGAACTCCATAGAAAGTATCAGGAGTAGACTAGAAGTATCAGATGGCCGCATCAGTGAGCTAGAAGACAAGGTAGGAAAAAATACCCAAGTAGAGCAGCTTATAAAAAAAAAATAAAAATCAGGAGGAGAGCCTAAGGGAACTTTGGGACACCATGAAGCAGAACAACATCCACATAATAGGGCTTCCGGAGGGACAGGAAACTGAGCAAGGAATAGAAAACCTGTTGGAAGAAATAATGACAGAAAACTACCCTGATATAGGTAAGAAAAATCCCACACAAATCCAAAAAGCTCACATAGTCCCAAGTAAATTAATTCCCAAAAGACCTATGCCAAGGCACATTATAATTAAACTGGCATACATCAACGATAAAGTGAGAATCTTAAAAGCCACCAGAGAGAGACAGAAAGTCACCTACAAAGGAACCCTCATCAGATTAGCAAGTTATTTCTCAACAGAAAATTATCAGGACAGAAGGGATTGGAATGAAATATACAAAGTCATACAAAGAAAGGGTCTGAATCCTAGAATACTGTACCCAGCAAGGCTATCAATCAAAATTGAAGATCAAATCAGGAGCTTCACAGACAAAAAAGGTCTAAGGGAATACATTACCACTAAATCAGCAATGCAAGAAATGCTAAAGGGTCTGCTATAAAACCAATAGGAAGCGAAGAAAGAACACAGGGGTAAAGAACAAAAATGGCCACAAATAAGTACCTATCAATAATAACTTTAAATGTAAATGATTTAAATGCTCCAATCAAAAGACACAGGGAAACAGACTGGATAATAAATCACGACCCATATATATGCTGTCTACAAGAAACCCACCTCCGAAAAAAAGACGCACACAGACTGAGGGTCAAAGGATGGAAAAACGTTCTTCAGGAGAATGGAAATGGAAAAAAAGCTGTGGTAGCAATACTTATATCTGACAAATTAGATCTCAAAGTAAAGGACATAAAAAAAGATAAAGAAGGCCACTTCATAATACTAAAGGGAGCAATCCAACAAGAAGAAATAACTCTGGTAAACATATACACACCCAATATCGGAACACCCAAATACAAAAAAAAGCTCCTGAATGATATCAAGGGAGAGATAGATAGCAATATAATCATAGTAGGATACATTAATACCCCACTATCACAATTGGACAAATCCTCTAAACAAAAAAAAACTCATTAAGAAACATCAATCCTCAATGGCTCACTAGACCAGATGGAATTAATTGACATCTTCAGATTATTTCACCCCAAAGCCACAGAATATACATTCTTTTCAAGTGCCCATGGCTCATTCTCAAAGATAGACCACAAGTTGGGTCATAAGTAAAGTCTCTCCAATTTCAAGAATATAGAAATCGTATCAAGTATATTATCAGATCACAGTGGCACAAAGCTGGAATCAACAACAATAAAAATAATCCAAAGAAATCAAACACTTGAAGACTAAACAGCATGCTATTAAACAATGACTGGGTTACCAGAGAGATCAAGGAAGAAATAGAAAACATCATGGAAACAAATGACAATGATAGCAAAACAATCCAAAATCTATGGGACACAATGAAAGCAGTTTTGAGAGAGAAGTGCATCGCTTTACAATCCTACTGCAAAAAAACAAGAAACAGTGGTAATCAATTATCTAATCTGACAACTCAAAGAGTTAGAAAGAGAGCAACACGAAAAGCCCAGTGTCAGCAGAAGAAAGGAAATAGTAAAGATCAAAGCAGAGATAAACGACAAAGAGACCAAAGAAACAACACAGAAGATCAACAAAACCAAGAGCTTGTTCTTTGTTAGGATAAACAAGATTGATGAACCTCTGGACAGGCTCACCAAGAAGCAAAGAGAGAGGACCCTAATAAATAAAATCAGAAATGAAAGAGGTGAAATAACAACAGACCCCATGGAAATACAAAGGATTGTTAAAAAATACTATGAACAACTCTACTCCAACAAAATGGAAATTCTGGAGGAAATGGATATATTCCTAGAAAAATATAACCTCCCAAAACTCAATCAGGAAGAATCTAAACAGCAGAGTAGACCAATAAATATGCAAGAAATTGAAGCAGTCATCAAAAAACTTCCACCAAGTAAAAGCCCAGGGACAGATGGCTTCACAGGGAAGTTTTACCAAACATTCAAGGAAGAACTAAAACCTATCCTCCTCAGACTATTCCAGAAAATGCAAGTGGATGGAACACTTCCAAACTCCTTCTATGAAGCTAGCATCACCCTAATACCAAAACCAGAAAAAAGCGATACAATGAAAGAGAATTACAGTCCAATAGCCCTCATGAATATAGATGCCAAAATCCTCAATAAAATTCTAGCAAATCGAATCCAGCAGTACATCGGAAAGATCATACACCATGACCAAGTAGGATTTATCCCAGGAATGGAAGGATGGTACAATATCTGCAAATAAATAAATGTGATACATCACATAAACAAATTGAGAGATACAAATCACACAGTCGTAACAATTGATGCAGAAAAAGCATTTGACAAAATCCAACACCCTTTCTTGATAAAAACTCTCAACAAGGTACGAACAGAATGATCATACCTCAACAGAATTAAAGCCATATATGATAAGCCCACAGCAAACATCATACTCAATGGGCAAAAACTACAATCATTTCCCCTAAGAACAGGAACAAGACAGGGATTCCCGCTCTCACTACTCCTGTTCAACATAGTACTGGAAGTATTAGCCATTGAAATTAGACAATAAGAAGAATTAAAAGGCATCCAAATTGGAAAAGAACAAGTAAAGCTATCCTTGTTTGCAGATGACATGATATTGTATATAAAAAACCGGAAAGACTCAAAAAAAAAAAAAAACTAATAAACTTAATTAATGAGTTCAGCAAAGTAGCAGGCTACAAAATTAACTTCAAGAAATCTATGGCATTTCTATACACTAATAGTGAAAATAGAGTAATAGAGACTAAAAAGTAATCCCATTTACCATCACACCAAAAAAATTCAGAAACCTAGGAATAAACTTAACTAATGAGGTAAAAGACCTATTTGCGGAAAACTATAGGACACTAAAAAAAGTGATAGAGGAAGATGTAAACAGGTGGAAGAACATACCATGTTTATGGATTGGGAGAATCAACATCATTAAAATGTCCATACTACCCAAAGCAATCTATAAATTTAATGTACTCCCCATTAAAATATCAACGGGATATTTCACAGACCTGGAAAGAACTCTCCAAAAATTCATCTGGAATAAAAAAAGACCCCGAATAGCCACAACAATCCTGAGAAAGAAGCACAAAGAACGTGGGATTTCAATATCAGATTTCTAGTTGTACTACAAAGCTACTGTTCTCAAAACAGTCTGGTACTGGCACAAGAACAGACATATAGACCAATGGAATAGAATAGATAATCCAGATATCAACCCAAAAACCTCTGCTCTATTAATATTTGACAAAGGAGGCATGAACATACAATGGAGTCAAGACAGTCTCTTCAATAAATGGTGCTGGGAAAATTGGACAGATATATGCAAAAAAATGAAACTAGATCAACAACTTACACCATACACAAAAATAAACTCAAAATGGATACAGGACTTAAACATAAGGTGGGAAACCATAAAAATATTAGAGGAATTTACGGGAAGAAAAATCTCAGACATATGCCAAAAGAACTTCTTCAGTGATACACCTTCTAGGGCAATGGAAGCTAAAGAGAAAAATAAACAACTGTTACTACATCAAAATACAAATCTTTTGCACATCTAAAGAAACTATCAACAAAATAACGAACTAAGATGGCGGCAAAGGTAAAACACCTATCTTGCCGTCATAATCAGCAATTTTAATACTACAACTTAACGAAAGAACAAACACCTTCCAGAATCACCAGAAAGCTCGCCGAGTGAAAATTCCACAAATAAAAGTGAAGATAAGACACTGTGACTCGGAGGAGCGGCGGCAAACAGCATTGAAAGATTCGCGCGGAGAGAGGTTTGGAGTGCGCGCCGCGGAGAGGGCGGGCGGCTGAAAACCGGCCAGTTTTCTCGAATGGGGACACAAAGGTATCCCACTGGACTGATTCTCCAGCTCTGGGCGAAGTCCAGAGAACCCACTATCACACGGGGTGAAAACTGGACAGAGGGAGGGCACGCCGAAGCTCGGGTGCTGCCTGGTCTCCCGGCTTGTGGAGAAGGCAGCCTGTGCACGAACAGCTCGGCTGCGTGATGGCACAGAGAGCGCACCGCGACTTGTCTCTCATTCGGGAAACCGTCAGACTGCTTTGTTTTACGACCCTTGGTGAGACATTGTGCATGCAGACTCATTTTGAGAAAGTCTGAATTCCCCGGCAACTGGCAGCCGGTGGAGCTCCGCAGCAGCTCTCTCTCAGAGGTGCTGGCAGCCATTGCCAATGGCACAGAGTCCCAGGGGCCGCATAGGGCGGAGCTAACGCTGTCTGCTTGGCCCGGAGACTCCGCCCACCCAATCTGAGCACAGCTGAGCTTCACAGACAATTGGCCTGGAGGTCAACCCTCCAAGTGCTACCAACGATTAACTGAGCTTAACTTCAGCAAGACTGTGCAGCCCATATCCACCTCAGGTAACCGGGGAGGCTGAGCCACTATCCCTAGTAGGAAGTCTGCAACACAAAGCTAATTGACCAACTCAGGGAAGCAGCCACCATGCAGCAACATGGAAAGAAATCAGATGTGAAAGAAATGGAGGAAAAATAACGACTGGACATGGAATTCAGAACCACGGTATAGGGTTTTTTAAGAGGCTCCAACAAAATATCAAGGCCTATAAGGAAATAAGCAAGACCACAAAGGAAATGAATGAGTCCTACAAGAAAATGAACAACACCCTCAAGGATATAAATGAGAGCTGCAAAGAAATGATCAAGACCAACGTGGAAATGATCAAGACCAACGTGGAAATGAATGAGTCCTACAAGGAAATGAAAGAAACCCTCAAGGATATAAAGCAGACTCTCAAGGATATGAAAAGGGACCAACCAGAAATTAAGCATACACTGACTGAAACAAAAAATATTATACAAAGACCTAAAAGTGCCCTGGAGCACCCCAAGAACCAAGTTATAGATTTGAAATACAAAGAGGTAAAATCCACTAAGCTGAAAAAGCAAGAAACCAAAAGAATCCAAAAAATTGAAGATAGTGTAAGGAGCCTCTGGGACAACCTCAAACATACCAACATCCGAATTATAGGGGTGCCAGAAAAAGCGAGAGGCCAAGACAATGAAAACCTATTTGAAGAAATAGTGACTGAAAACTTCCCACACCTGGTGAAAGAAATTGACTTAGGAGTCCAAGAAGTGCACCGAACCCCAATATATAGGAACCCTAAGAGGACCACACCGAGGCACATCATAATTAAAATGCCAAGAGCAAAAGACAAAGAGAGAATATTAAAAGAAGCAAGAGAGAAACAGTTGGTTACCTATAAGGGAGCACCCATACGATTGTCAGAAGATTTCTCAGCAGAAACGATGCAGGCCAGACGGGAGTGGCAAGAAATATTCAAAGTAATGATCAGCAAGAATCTACAACCAAGATTGCTCTATCCAGCAAAGCTATCATTCAGAATTGAAGGTCAGATGAAGTGCTTCGCAGATAAGAAAAAGCTAAAGGAGTTCATCACCACCAAACCAACATTATATAAAATGCTGAAAGATATTCTTTAAGAAGAGCAAGAAGAAAAAGGTAAAGATGAAAAGTATGAACAACAAATACACATCTATCAACAAATGAACATAAAAATCAAGTGAATTGATAGGCTGTTGAACAGGATAGACTGGTGAATATAACAGAGACATGGACATAGAGAGGGAATGGACTGACAATTCTTGGGGAGAAAAGGGTTGTGGGAAGTGCAGCAAGAGACTGGACAAAAATCTAGCAACAATGGGAGAGGACAGTCGGGAGGGGGAGGTGAGGGTGGATGGTGGGATAGGTACAGGGTGGAGGGGAGCTATAGGGGGATGAAAAGGGGAAACAATATAATTAATAAACTGAACAATAAAGATAAAAATAAAAAAATAAAAAAGTAAAAAAAAAAAGGGAAAAGAAAAGGAGAGAAAAAAAAAAAACAAAATAACAAGAAAACCTGCTGTATGGGAGAACATGTTTGCAAATGTTATCAGTGATAAAGGTTTAATCTCAAGCATCTACAGGCAACTCATACAACTTAATAAAAGGAGGACAAATGCTCCAATAAAAAGAAAATGGGCGACAGACCTAAATAGAATATTTTCGATAGAAGACAAAAGCAAGGCCCAGAGACATATGAAACCCTGCTCAAAGTCACTAATTATGTGAGAGTTGCAAATCAAAACAACAATGCAGTATCATCTCCCACCTGTCAGTATGGCTTACATCAACAAATCAACAAACGACAAGTGCTGGCAAGGATGTGGAGAAAAGGGAACTCTCTTGCACTGCTGGTGGGATTGTAGACTGGTGCAGCCACTGTGGGGAACAGTATGGAGTTTCCTAAAAGAATAAAAATCGAGCTCCCATTTGACCCAGTGACCCCACTTCTAGGAATATATCCCAAGAAACTAGAAATGCTAATTAGAAAGCATATATGTATCCCTATATTCATAGCAGCACAATTTACCATAGGTAAGATTTGGAAACAGCCTAAGTGTCCAACAGCAGATGAGTGGATTGAAATACTATGGTACATTTACACAATGGAATACTATGCTGTGGTAAAAAAGGAGCTCCTACCATTTGCAACAACATAGATGGAGCTGGAGAGCATTATGCTAAGTTAAATTAGCCAGGCAGAGAAAGATAAATATCTCATGATCTCACATAATTTGGAATATAATGAACGACATAGACTGATGAACAAGAAAAAAATCCAGAGACTGAGAAAAGTCTATCAGAATGTCAAACCTCAGGGTAAGTGGCAGAGGGTGGGAGTAAGGGAGAAAGTCAATATATATTGACCTCTTGAACTAAGGTAAGTAATTTGTGTTTTTACATCCCTGACAAAGTTTATATAATATTATAAAAAAAATTTGGCAGCTAGTTTGAGATTGAATTGACATGGCCTAGAGCTTGTCATCTCCTATGGACACCAGTCCTTAGGCTAGGCCCTCCTTAACCTCCTGTGACACCATAATACCCTTACATGATATTATTCTACAATGTCATTATATTTTTTTTATATTTGACAATAGCATATTATACAATTATCCCAAATAAGCTCACAAACTAATTCTTTGAATGTTGGGCAGCAATTTAAAAAAGGATAGGAAAGGAATTAATCCCTTTCAGAAGAAATTAAGGCACTGGGAAGGCACTCGAGCATTCTATATTGGCCCCTCTTGCCCTTTTTTTGCCAAGAGGGACCCTCTTCTTACAATCCACATACACACAGCAGTTGTCTTAGCTTTTTGTTCAAACTGTGGTTGAAGCCTCTGGGTCGCTGGCACCATGGATCTGTCTCTCACCCAATGTTGTGAGCTGGGCCCTCTCTGGAGAAGAAACCTGGGTTCCCCAAGATATGTGACCAGTACCGGAACCCCGCCAGCAGACGAGGGGACCCCAAGGCATGTGCTGGAAGTGGAGGCCACGGGGGCATAGACTACAAAAGAGACAGAACTGAACCCCACATCACCCTGATTGGCCCGGAGGATGGCTGGTTAGCCAGAGAAAGGTAAGATTCCTCAGGGAAGGAACAACATAAGACAGGCATAGTCGCAGAGGGGCCAACAGGAGAGAATTAAAAGGTCAACAGAGGTGGGGCACAAACCCTCATCCACAAACCTTGCAGGGGCCTGAAATCTCACCCCTTCTGAGGGAGGTATCCTGCCACCATGGCTGCTTTGCCTCCCATGCACAACTCAGGTCGGGACCCAGGTTCTAGACAGAAACTCGGCCAGTAATAGCTGCCCTATATTTAAATGCAGCCTATTACCAGGAATACTCAGGACCTAGTCAAGAATGCAAATAATCCTTTCCACTAATATTTACAGGGCAAACTAAGGTTTCTGCTTGAGTATTAAAATTGACAGGAAAATAGTAATCAAGTTTTCAGATTAATTTAAATTGACCACGTGAATACTCAAGAAAATTTCAGTGTACTGGAGAAAAAGCTGCTCCTAAAACATTAACTAAAATATCTATTAGTAGTTCATCTCACTGTAAAATTGCCTATTATCCAAAGAACCTAAAGCAATCATATTTGTGTGCAAAAATTTAAATTTAAAATTACCAAGACTGCAAGATAAAATTTCCAAAAGCCCCCATTAATCAAAAAAGGGGGGGGGACAATAGGGTAATATCATGTAAGGAAAAATATCCTGTAAGTACAATACATCTAGAAAATTCTTACTCCAGAAAAGTAAATTCCATTTGTAAAGCCAACTGCAAGACACCCATGAAAAAACACACATGGTGTCAAAATAAGCCAAAGGAAAATCATTTAGGCAAAAATAAAAAGAATCCCAAGTCTAATTTGCAGAGAGGATCCCTCTGTTAACTTTTGGTCTAGAATGTGTTTGTGTGTTTTCAGAGAACAACTCCAAGACCATGTGGGTTCCTGCTACAGTGAGGAACTGACGGATGTTTTCCAGTCACGAGGACGGTCCAGAGATAGTGAACACTGACGGCACCTTGCTGTGCTAGCAGTCGGCAGCTGTGCGTACCTGCAGGTGGCCCTGGACCAAACCAGAGAGGATGTAACTTGCATTGCCACCATGTGTCCACCATCTGGATACCATTGCTGACATGTACACCTAAAGAACTATTTGACATTGAAACTGGGACTCAGAACAGCTGGACATTGAAACTGAGACTCAAACATTTTTTGTTCTTATACTTTTATTTCTAGTATGCAGAGGCAAGATATTTTTGAAGAAAAGAAACAGGGGAGAGTGATTGATATAGAGGCAGGGAGGCATTGAACAGGCTGTCAAGTTACAGGTGGAAGGCTGGGGAGGCTGGGGGGCAGATGCTGGGGGAGATCAACCAAAGGACTGGTATGCATGCATATGAGCATAACCAATGAATGAAAGACATTGGGGCGGAGAGGGGGTCAGGTGGGGACATGTGCTGGGGGGTAGTGGATGCTGGGGCGAGGATAATGGAAAGAAAAAAGGAAAACATATGTACTACTATTAAATCTAAGTTATACTGCAAAAATTTTTTAAAAATTAGAAAAAAGTCACTTGTGGGGGAAAAAACAAAACACCCATGTAGCTAGTGGCTAATATATTGAACCACAGTGCTCTAGGGGGATCACGATCTAGTGTATTAAATTATTCTGCTACAATGAAATATGCCCACAACATTATAGTTCAAAATAAGAATTGAAACTAACATAATTTGAACAATGTTACTCAACTATAATTTGGAAGAGTCAAATTTTAATCAAGCTATTTAGTTTCCACTCTCTATTCTCTTTTGTTTTTGTTGTTGTTCATTCTTTCATAAGATATCAAAGGGAAAAAATGTGATCTTTCTATACCTCTGATTAGTTGGCACAACCTTAGGATGTCCACAAATTGTAGTTTCACAGGGCAGTTTGGTTTTACTCTAGTTATCCCAGAATAATATTAATAGCCTCCCCTCACACTTTCAACATGTCTTGGTTTAGACGATAAATTATATGGTCATCCTAGCCACCTGCTACTGAAAATGTCAGATTTATTGCACAAAACTTAGTCGAAAAAATTAATAGTGGGAGAGGAAATACAGCCTCAAATTCATTGGTGCAACTTACAATTAGAAAGTTTTAAAATATTATAAAATACAAACTTAACTATATTTATTGAATAGTAGGTAAAACTATTTGAGTAGTTAAGTTCTGTCAGGTTCTTTTTTAGTAATGTCATTTAAAGTGTCTTCCTCTAATTCTTATTTGCCTACCTTTCCTGTAAATAATTTATTAACCACCCACTACTGCTTCTCTGACTGATTAAATGGTATAAATATTGGGAAAAACAACATGAATGACATAAATGCCAAGAATAATTTAAAATGTGAAACATATTTAATATAAAGTTTATATTTATGATTTCTACAAAGATACTTAAGCAAATAAATAGTTTCAATAATTAACATGGATGGGTAAAAAAAAAAAAAAAGAATTGGCTATAGCAAGGAATACCAAGGTTCTAAACTATTATTAGTGTTGCAATAGAAGTAGATATGGGTGCCATCTAGGTTATAAAAATGGTATTTTATTCTACTAGGAGGAAGTCACAACAGACATCATAGGGGTCCTTTACTTAAAAGTAATTAAGTAATTACTTGTGTGAAAATAAACAGAAACCTCATTTAAAATGAAGTTGGTAGGTTAGAATTTTCATGCATTATGTCACTCAGTGCACATTACTGACCCCAAAAGAAAGATGTAATTTGCATCTCTGATAGGAAGTGGTTCTATTTTTGTACCTCAATAGGAGGGAGAAAAGATCCCTCCTTGCCTAGTAACAGCTCAGTCAATGAGAGACTGCCATAACTCAGCCAATAAAAAGTCATTATACTTCAAACTTTCAGTTTCCTCAAATGGACACTTCATTCACCACGATAGCTTCCCACAAGTCCATAAAAGAGTGTTCTTCTTCTCTGTTCCCCTAGACTTGCATATTATTTGTCATTGGATCACGTTCTGAATTGCAATTCTTTTTTCTCTCTCTAATAATCCCATTTGCTGGAAAAATATATGGCTATTTGTTTAATGGTTAACATTATTTGGTGGCTCATATAGTGATCCAGAGAAGATTTCCAACAACTCTGAGTCTGATGACTGAATAGTTGTAGTACCGTCATAGCCTATCACTGATTATTTATTGACCCTCCAGCCGTGGTTGGCAAACTGCAGCTCACAAGCCACATGCGGCTCTTTGGCCCCTTGAGTGTGGCTCTTCCACAAAATAGCATGGCCTGCGCGAGTCTATTTTGTAGAAGTGGTGTTTAGAAGAAGTTTAAGTTTAAAAAATTTGGCTCTCAGAAGAAATTTCAATCCTTGTACTGTTGATAATTGGCTCTGTTGACTAATGAGTTTGCCAACCATTGCCCTAGAGTTTGAGAATAAGTTCTTCTAGATGTGAGCTTCTACTTTCTTTTCATCTATCTTAACGTTTTGTTCTTTTTTTGGTCAAGGCCTTCTTTTGTCCATGACTACTAAGTTGACATTTCAGCCTGACTCTTTTGAAATCAGGTTATTTATTGAAACTATGCTGGCCTTTGGTCCAATTTCTTTTGGAACTGGACTATTCCTATTGGAATTATGCTATCTAGCCTTTGGTTGGACTTTTTGAAATTGAACTGTTTCGAGTGGAATTATCCTGGTATTTGGCCTGCAGGCTGTTTAGATTTTTTCGATCTAGAGAAAAATATTTTGAAAAATGGGACCCAAGTTATCTAAATACTTGAGGGTGCCCCCACATTCAGTTATTGCCACTGATTTTATGTTTTAAAAATGTAATCTCTCATCATGTGCATTTTAAACTATATGGACTGATTTGTCTAAAAGTATTTTACTATACAAATGACCATTATGAGAAACATTTAAACTTCAGAAAGCTACTTTTAAAACTACCCAAATTGAATAACCATAGCTCTGAAATTTTCAAAACTGAATGGAGTGCCTATTTGATTTGGTATTTTAAAGCTTCCAAGTGTTACCAGGAGGCTAAAATGGACACTTTGCAAATTAATTGAGGCAAACAAATGATTTAAAAAAGATGTAATGGCTCCCACAATTTCCTGCTTTTCTCCCTTGATTTGTTTGTCTTAGGCTTTGCCTCCAGAACTATCACACTCTGGGCTCCTTTGTCTCAGGCATGACTTCTGATTCCATCTTCCTCCTTTGCTAAATCTCTCCCACTTCCTCCTTTGAGCCTATCAGAATCTGTCCCTTTAAAATTAAGTCTTCTGAGGATCAAAAGACTAAACCCCAATTTTTTAATATCACCAGACTAAAGCTGAACTGCAAGCTATAATTTACAAGTTTTCTGAAAGTAACAGAATTTCCACAGATTGTCTGAGGAATTTAATATAGTTTTTGAACTTATAAACCTGGTTTCTCTAATATATCTCTTGGCATACATGCTTGTTAAAGGCCAGACTTGGCATTGGATGAAAACTACTGATTGGGAGAATCTTAAAAGGTTTCTAAGATTACTACTGGAAGAATAATATGTTGACTTAGTCCATTATTAAGTGTCGGAAATCACTTAACCAACTTCCTTAGGCAAAATTCAGACCTGCTCACTAAAGTCTAATGAACTTCTTCATGACTATTATAATTGACTTCAGATTGTTTCCAAAGAAAATTCTGGTCTTCCTTCAGTGGTTCTCAACCTTTCTAATGCCATGACCCTTTAATACATTTCCTCATGTTGTGGTGACCCCCAACCATAAAATTATTTTTGTTGTTACTTCATAACTGTAATTTTGCTACTGTGATGAATCATAATGTAAATATCTGTGTTTTCCGATGGTCTTAGGCTCTACAGCAACGGTTCTCAACCTGTAGGTCGAGAGGTTGAGAACCACTAGCAGGGTCGCCTAAGACCATCTGAAAACACAGATATTTACATTGTGATTCATAATAGTAGCAAAATTACAGTTATGAAATAGCAACGCAAATAATTTCCCTTGGCAGGGGAGTGGTTAGGGGATGATCAAGGTGGCAGGCAGAAGCAGTTAGGAGTAATCAGGAAATCAGACAGGCAAGCAATTGGGAGCCAGCAGTCCTGGATTGTGAGAGGGATGTCTGACTGCCAGTTTAGGCCTGATCCTACTGGGATGGGGGTTGACAGGAGTTGGACATCCCTCTAGGGGTCCCAGATTAGAGAGGGTGCAAGCTGAGCTGAGGGACACACCTCCCCGTGCACAAATTTCATGTACTGGGCCTCTAATAAAGTCATAATAGGATATTCCAGGACTCAGAACCCCATTATCCCTTGCACTATTTCTGTAATACTGATTTACTGTGAGAAAACTGAAGAGCCAATGGTCAAGATTTGTCCAGAATGTTCAAGCAATAAACAACATTGTTATCCCTCAACACCCTGTTGTTCCTAACACTCATAGGCTAGTAATATTCATTCCAAATAAAGTAAATAATTTCTTGTAATTGATATATTCAGTACATTCCTTAGCATTCAAGTTGATGAAATTAGCCATACCTTTTTTCCCTCACTCGGGAAGAAGAACAAATCCTGAAGGCTGATTTAGATGACATAATGTTCCCTAGGGATTCTAATTTGTTGCAATATGTGAATGATTTACTTCTTTGCTATTCCTACCAAGTCTCTTAATAGGAAAGGAAGATCCACTTGCCAAAGGCTTTTTAGCCTTTAAGGGACAAATAGCTAAGGAAAAATTACAATTTGCCCAAACCCAACTTTGCTATATAAAGCATCTGATAAAGAAGAGGGGCTGAATCTAGTTACAGATAGGCTTCATGGTGTCCTAAATTTCCCCAAAATTAGATCCAAAATCTCTCTTATGGTCAAACCTCTGTATGTTTTACTAAAGAACAATGACTCTTACCAAATTTTATGAGAACAAGATGATATAACCTTTAAAGGGAATGTCTTTGGGGTACTCACCCTCATCGACCTGAAGGGAACCAAAGTTTTACCACCTCCAAAACTGTGCCTTTGGGGATATTGATTTTAAGCTGGTTGTTAAGAAACAAACAAACAAAATCGTAGAAAGACCTTTGGCACACACACACACATCCTTTCCTGCCTAAAAAATTCAAAGGGAAAAGCCTATTCCAAGAAGGAATTTTTAAGATGTTCATATTAACAAACTAATTTGAATTGAGTATGGTGGATGGAAAGGAATTAAGCAGGGTACAGTTTACTAGATTACCTCCTATGTGTCAATGTTTCTGTGTTGCCCAGCAAAATTTACCAGTCAGATTTTTTCCTCTCTTCTTCAACCACCTGTAAATTGCCTTCTTCCTTTGAAATCTCAGACCCATACCCTCATTTGCCTTTGTCCCAAAAGACATATATACCCAATTTTACCTCATTGTTTTTGGAAATTTTATGCTTATATGAATTTCCCAAGTGCTCATATTTAAATTTGATGTTCTCCTGTTCATCTGTCTCTGTTAATTTGTTTATTACTTCAGCTACAATAATTTAGAGGATGGGAGGGTATTTTAGCCCCTATCATTTAGACAGATATGGTGTTATATACAGAAACTGTATCTTATGGCATAGGAGATATTCTCCTTTCTTTAAAGCCATTATTGCCATGGCAGTTTTGGTTAAAGTTACAGAGGAAATTTTTGTGGAATTCCTTCTAATCATCTTTGTACCCCACACAATAAAAGCCTTCCTGCATTCTCATCACACTCAAGATTTTTCAGACAATCTTCTATGAAATCCTTTTATTAACTGCTCCTCACATAACTTTTTTTCCACACTGTAATAACTTAACTCTACTATTCTTCTCCCCTTCATTATTAATGACACCCCTCATGACTGCTTAACATTGACAGATTATCTCCTGACCCCTTGTGATAGATAATCTGTAGGAAACTCCTTTGAGTAACTCAGACTTCTCTTGGTGCATTGATGGTTCTCATTTATAACTATGCTCCAAAAATACAGAAATTATGCAACACACTTTGTAACTTGGAGATTCAATCTATTAAGAAAGAAACACGTCCAGAAATACTCTCTAACCTTTCTGGAAAAGCCCCTAGCAGGTACTGCCTCCAAATCCTTGTGCTGCCAACCTCCTGGGAATAGACTCCTCAAGTTATGTGATACACTTAAATAATGCACCTTACCCTGACTGGACCTACACAACAACTGGTGATCTAAAGGTGAAGATTTCCTCAAATTGAAACAAACAGCACCTGATGAGGCAGCTTTTCCAAGTTGTTTAGAACTAGACAGTTAGAAGGTTTAAATTCAGAGAAGTATCTCTTTCATCCAGACTATTAAGTGACTCTGGATCCTAATCCAATTCAAAGTCTCTGAATTTTCAACCTACATTATGTTTTGAAATAACAATACTCTTTAAATGCGTCATGTTTTATTCATGCATAGTGTCCTCCCAATGCATTTATTTAATTCAGTTTTGAGTATACCTTTGATGTACTCACTATACTAAGATACAGATTTTAGATAGAAAGGTCAGAGAAATCTATCTCCTATCCCTCCCTGTTACTCAAATATGATCACAATACATTTCCAACCTATGGGAACTTCAGTTCTGAAGTGAGACATGATACACAGGAAAGGTAATTTCTAGCATTGAGGGATAAAAGTCCACTGAATCAGGAATGTTTTCAGAGTAAGATACTATCAAAAGACGGAAATGTGAAAATCTACATAATAAAAGCCTACGCGGCCATTAAGGTGGAATAACTAGAACAGTGGTGGGCAAACTTTTGAGCTTGGTGTGTCAAAATTCGCCAAAAACCCGGGCATAACTCTGGTGGTGTGTCACTTTGAGAAAGAAAAACATAATTTCGCGATGTTTATAGTTTAAATAACAAAAATATATAATTGTAATATATAACTGTATTTAATAAACCAAAAACTAATTATTTAACTTACCTGCTTAGTGACTTCTTTGTTCATCTGTCAGTCGGTTTCTTTTGTTGGTCTTGATATTATTGAACTTGTGTGGGGTGTCATGAACTAAGATAAGTGAGGGGGAGGAGGAATTCATTAACTAACATGCCTATTAATGACTTTTTTGTCGCTGAATTTCATGGCCTAAATCTCCAATTGAAGATTGGTATTTTGTACACTTCAAGCCCAAGCAAGCACTATTAACTTCATCTGTCAATCTGTTTCTTTTATTGGTTTTGATATTATTTAACACTGAGAATAAGGTCTCACAAAAGTATGTAAAGGGGGAAATTGTGAGTAAAGCCATTTTTCAGGGTGCTAAAAGTGTCTGGAAATCAGTTCCAGGCACTCCAAATTTCCTGTTCATAGTGGCACTCCTCTAGATTCTCCAAGCTGCACCTTTCCAGATTCTCAAGCTTTGACCTCAAGTTGACAAACACCTGAGCCCAAATGCTATCTTGAAATTCTGCAGGTTGCATCTCCAAATCATCAAATGGCATACATTAGAAACCATTTAATTCCAAACTACTGTAGACTACTACATCAGGACATTTAATTTTTTTATGGTCTGTTCTAAGCTTCTAAATTGATTAAATCTATCACTGAACTGGTCAAGTAACCAGTCTAGAACATGCTGGTACTTTATATGCAAGGGTTCCATTTCATTTTGTACAGCTGCACTGGCCTGCTCAAAATACTTTGTTACTCGAGGAAAATATTTCTAAGTTTTAGTTTCTACATCTTGCTTAAAATTTTTAAGTTTATTTTCAAAAGCTTTTATGTATCCAAACATAACATCAACACTTTTATCAAAACCTTGTAACTTTAAGTTCAATTCATTAATATGAACAGAGAGATCTGTAAAATACATCAGGGTGTTGACCCACTTATCATCATTGAGCTGAGAAAAGTTTCCCAGATCCTTATCCTCAAGAAATACCTTAATTTCTTCAAAGCACTCCACAAAGCGCTCAAGAACTTTGTCTCAGCTCAGCCATCTTACATTATTGTACATCAGCAGTCCACTGTAGGTGGAATCAACCTCCAGTTAAAGTGCAGAAAATTCTCACTTGTGAAGGGGGTGAGCAGCTATTATATTAACTATTTTTGTAACAACTGACATTAAGTCGTTTAAGTCAGTGAATCCTGCCTTGGCACATAAAACCTCCTGATGGATAATACAATTAAAAGGCACAATCAGATGTCCAATAGCTTCTATAAACAATTTGACAAATCCGACTTTTTTCCCCCACCATGTTTGGTGCCCCATCTGCTGTCACTGACACAACTTTAGAGGTACCAATGCTTAGTTAACAGAATGTTTGTATAACAACCTGACATATTTCGCTTCCTGATGTACTTGTTGGCACTGATACTAACTTTATCAACTCTTCTCTCATTGTGAGATCATCAGAATATCGACCAATAATGGCCAACTGAGCGTGTGATGTGACATTAGTAGTTTCATCAAGAGAGATGGAAAAATATTTACAATTACCTATGTCTCTCTTTAATTGATGTTGTACATTTGTGTTCAGTCTCATTATTCGGTCTTTTATGATATTTCTACTGAGTGGTAACTCAGATATTCTCTTAATAATTGCATCTTTATTCTGCATATCATGAAATAGAACTGATGCACATCTTAGGAGAGTTTCTTTAATGAATTCTCCCTCATTGAGTGCTTTTCCATGCTGAGCTATGGAGTGAGCAATGCTCAAACTTGCAGATGTTACATTTGTAGAGCCTTTTATAAATTCAAGGATGGAATTAGATTGGCTCTTATAAAGGTGTAGCTGCCTGGAAATGTATTCCTTCCTTTCATCCTCACTTTTTTTCAAGAGCTCGGAATGATTAGTTTCAAAATGTATATTTATATTCCACATTCTGCTTACTATCATTTCAGGACATAGTGGCACTCCTCTAGATTCTTGCAAAATGATCTGCCATTTTTTTTCTATAATGCCATATATCTCGGTCCATTTCTCTTGAAAAGGTTGGCTACTGCTACTACCACTTCCTTTACTTAACCTTGTTTTTTTTAGGGGAGGGGGTTTTCCATCAGGGGGGCAGTGACAGAAGATAGAATTAAACATACCCTGTTAGCCCTACAGGCAATTAGGGGTTAACTAGCCTAACTGACCACAAGATGGCACATGCAACTGTCTTTTAGGAAAGGGCAGGGTTAGTAAGCAGAAATAGGGGTTAATAATGATGCACAACAGTAATAGTGGTGGAATGGAGTCTGCACTATGCTGCAAAATGACGTTCCTTATATAAATTAAGATGGCTGCCGCTATTTCTAATGATGGGAAATGGCACCCATAGCACAGGCCCTCGCCTCTCCCAGCCTCCCCCTCACTTATCTCAGTAATGATGGTCAATTAGAAATTCAGGACACCCCAGAACAATAGATTGGATGATGGTTGCTGTGGTTATGTGGTTGCTGGTAATGGCGATCACCATACCCCCAGAGATGTGTCCCCTGTGGCATTCTGCTGCTTCCTGCTCCGCTGGCCCAAAGTGAGGTCAAAGATCCCCTAACGACCTAACCAGAAGTCCCAGAACTAGATGCTCTGTGCCAGAGTTCTATTGATTTGGCCTACAGCCCTCGGCACAGAGTGTCTACCCTACACTACAGCAAATGTTTCATCCTTGGCTACTGCACCTGGCAGTGCTATAGCCCAGGATGAAACATCCTTCTAGGCATGCGGCCCCATACTTCTCTGTATGCAACTGCATGCTGCCGTGTGTCAGCAAAAATGGCTCCGGGTGTCAGTGCTGACATGCGTGTCATAGGTTCGCCATCACAGATCTAGAATGACCAGTGTCTATGATGCACACTGACCACCAAGGGGCAGATATTCAATGCAGGAGCTTCCCCCTGGTGGTCAGTGCACTCCCGTAGCCAACTTCCTGCAGCTGGTCAAATTCCTGTGGTCCCTCCCTCCCAACTGGGCCAGATGGCCCAATTGCTGGCCAGGCTGAGGGCAAGGCCACGCCAAAGGACCCCACCTGTGCACAAATTGTACACAGAGCCTCTAGTTAATAAACCTAAAATACATTTAAAATGGAGTCAGGAGGCTAGAAGAGAGAACTTTCACATTTGTCACTCAACACATACTACTAACCCCAACAGGAAGAGACTTACCTTACACCTCCAACAGGAAATTATACTCTTTTTTACCTTTGCAGAAGGAAAAAAATATTTTTTATTGTCCACTATCATCTTAGCCAATAGGAGACTGCCATAAGCTACCCAATAAAAAGTCACTAAACATACTTTGACTTTTGGTTTTCTCCAATATACTTTTCCCCTCCGTTTTATTGAATTTATTGGGGGTGACAGGGATTATAAAATTATATAGATTTTGGGTGCACAATTCCACAACACATCATCTGTACACTGTATTATGTATTTACCACCCTAATTTAAATATCCTTCCATCACCATTTATTCTCCATACCCTCCTTCACCTCCACTCATCCCCCTCCTCCAAACCCCAGCACTAAACACACTGTTGTCCATTCCCAAGAGTTTTTCTTGTGTTTTTTTTTGTTGTTGTTTGTTTGTTTTTGTTTTTATTTTTGCTAAATCTCAAGTTCATAGACGAGAGTTTCTCTGGACTTGCATGTGATTCACCATTCGAACACATGTCTTGAATTGCAATTCTTTATTGTCCATTTTGCTGGAGAAATCTCTGGCTATTTGTTTAAGGTCAACACTTGTTAGGCAGATGGCAGGATTATATACACCTATAGGTGTATGTAAATAGGCAAGACAATGCAAAATTGATACATTTAGGAAAATACAGAAAAGATAAGTAAGGTTAATGGGGGATAGAGGTAGATGTAATTACAAGATAAGAAAAGTGTGGTGTACAGAAAATTGTTTTAATGAACAAGTATGAAGTTTAGATTTTAACACTTCTCAGAAATTATTGTTTCATCTGGATATATTCATTTAAAATTTAAAAATATTTTCCCCAACTTTAGAGTTCTGGGTCAGGGTTCAGGAATCTGCTTATTTATTAAGTTCTCCAGATGATTCTGAGGGATGTGGTTTTCCTATACTACATTGTGATAAATTTTCTGCTGCAGCTACATAAATTTAAACGTATGTTTTAGAGAGATATCTTTAATAATGTTGTTACCAACTATAGCTGCACATTAGAATCATATAAAGTTGGGATCCAGATTATCATGGTTTTTAAAGTTCCTCAGGTGATTCCACAGTTCAGTCAAGATTGAAAAGCTCTGATTTATCAGCCATGAGGAGGGCACATATTAAAATATTAAAACTGGGCTTTCAGACGATGGTGCAGCTGGACTGAGGTGAGGGACAGGAAGTGAGTGAAGGTATGAAAGGAGAGTGTGTGGATGTGTGTGGTGGTGTGTGAGTGAGTAAGGGACAGTTAAAGCCCCATAGAAGCAGCAGGGGCTGGCAGACCAGGCTCTCTTAGACAAGGAGAGACTACCCCCGCTGCGGGCACAACCCAACTGTGGGACCCCTGCACAGAACCCATGCTGTCTTGAACGGGAGAACTATTTTTCTAAGAACTCATCAGCACCACCAAACAGACAGGCCTTGGAAATGCTCCGCGACCCAGCAGCCACTGCAGCTAAAATTATGCTGCCCCACCCACAGACCCATGGACCCTGGGACCCCCACCTCCAAAGGTGCACCACTCGGCAGCAGTAAGTGGTGCAAGGTCCCCTTCCCCAGCAGCAGAACTCTGGACACAACATTCGTGTGTTTCCAGTGAGCACAGACATCTAGGGCACACCACTCCATGGGCAGTGCCTGGGAGCCACTGGGAACCCCCCTAGGTGGAATTTTGTACAGACAAGGGTACAAGGCCCTGCAGTAGAAATTCTGAATTCCCTCTTCCTGAATAACTGCCCATGGACACACCAGCTGTGAAACTTCAGTCCCAGGGCCCCTCAGAGTGCGCCAGAGCTCTGGGCAAGCAAAGGCATCTCCACAGGCATGCATATTCAAGGAGCAGGAACCCTGAGTCCATCTACACATAGCGTGCTGGGGTGGCAGCTATGAGACTCTGCTGGGTGTGATTCTTCACAGACAAGGGTGTGCTGCCTCACAGTAGAAAATCTGAATTCCCTCTTTCTTAATAACTGCTCACATTCACCCCAGCTGCTCAACCTCAGGGCCAGGACTCCTCAGAGTGTTTCAGAGCTCTGCACCAGCAAACGCACCTCCACAGATGAGAATTTCTAAAGGCAGGCAGCCTGAACCCTTCTACCCACAGGGCGCTCGTGGGAGCCACAGTGAGCTCTCCTGAGATGTGATCTTGGACAAACAGGGGTGCACTCCCTCCAGTGATAGAAATTCTGAATTCACTCATCCTTGATACCTGGCCACAGGCATCTCAATTACATGGCTACACTGCCAGGGCACTTCAGAGTGCTTCAGTGTGCCTTGCAGGCAGATGTACCATGGGTGCCCCTGTGAGTGAGCTCACTGGGAGTGAGCACCTATCCACCACAGGTGCAGCATCAAAAGCTGAGCCTACCTACCCCACAACTACAGAACTCTGGACACCACAGTCACACCTCTCCAGAGTGCATGCCCCCTGAGCCACATCACGCCAACAGATGGTTTCTGGGTGCCTGCTGGGCATGTGTGATTTCAATTAAGCGTGCAACACAGCAAACATTGAAACACACCCTTCCATGGCTGCTTATATCAAGACACTGCAGTTGTGCTTCTCAAGCTCACAGGCCTACATCAAGAGAACCCAAATAGCTCAAGTATGGAGCCAAAATAGATTACCAAGCCGAGGAGAACTGAGAGATTACACAAGCAGCACTATCCGCAAAACAACCTGGGTAGCAAAGCAATTGGATCTACAATTAAAACATCACAGGAAAACATTGGAAGACAAAAAAGCAATCGCTGAAGGAAAGAAAAGGGGAATCAACAGAAAGGGAGTTAAAAGAAACTGAGGTTAGCAGCTTATCAGAGAAAGAATTCAGAGTAATGGTTATAAGAATATTTAAATGGCTGGATGAAAAATACATACAACTCAATGTGAATTATAAGGAGCTGAATGAGAATGTCACCAACATGAAAAGGAAGCAAGAGGAGATGAAGAACGACATAATTGCAATAAAGATCACAATGAAGGCTTAAAGAGTAGACTAGAAGAGGCTGAGGACCACATCAGTGAATTAGAAGACAAGGTAGAAAAACACACACAAACACAGCAGAAACTGAAAAGAAGACTTAACAAGCAAGATGAGAGCCTAAGGGAGCTTTGGAACAACACAAAATGAAACAATATTCGCATAATAGGGGTACCAAAAGGAGAGGAAGAGAAGCAAGGAATAGAAAACCTGTTTGAAGAAATAATGACAAAAAACTTCCCTGCTATTGGCAAGAAGAAAAAAAAAAACACATGCAAGTCCAGGAAGCACATAGAGTCCCAAACAAGATGAACCCTAAAAGACTGACACCAAGACAGATCATAATTAAATCGGTAAACACAAACAACAAAGTAAGAATCTTAAAGGATGCCAGAGAGAGACAGAGAGTTACATACATAGGTTATACTATTAGAATATCAATGAATTTCTCAACCGAAACATTCCAGGACAGAAGGAAATGGAATAAAATTTACGAAGTGATGGAAAGCAAGAGACTGAACCCAGCAAAGCTATCATTAAAAATTGAAGGTGGAATCAGGAGCTTCACAGACAAAAAAGGGCTAAGAGAGTTTATCACTACTAAACCAGCAAGGCAAGAAATGCTAAAGGGAGTGCTGTAAAAAGAAGAAAGAGAAAGGCAAGAAGAAACACAAACATTAAGGACAAATATGACAACAAACATGTACTTGTCAATAATAACATTAAACATAAATGGATTAAATGTACCAAACAAAAGACATAGGGCAGCTGAATGGATAAGAAAACATCATCCATATATATGCTGTCTGCGAGAGACCCATCTCAGAACAAAGGAATCACACAGATTGAGAATGAAGGGATGGAAAAATATTTTTTAGGCAAATTAAAATGAGAAAAAAGCTAGGGTTGCAATATTATATCTGATAAAATGGACCTCAAAGTAAAGGCTATAACAAAAGATAAGAAATGCTACTAATACTAAAGAGAGCAATTCAACAAGAAGATTTAACTCTGGTAAACATATATGCAACCAATTCAGGAGAACCCAGATACATAAAAAAACTTCTAAAATATATCAACGGAGAGATTGATAGCAATACAGTCATAGTAGGGGACTTTAATATCCCACTGACACCACTGGACAAATCAACCTAAGAAAAAATCAGCAAAGAAACAGCAGTCCTAAATGACATACTAGATCAGATGACTTAATTTACATCTTTAGAACATTTCACCCAAAAGCTACAGAATATACATTATTCTCCAGTATACATGAAACATTTTCAAGGATAGCCCACATATTAGGACACAGGCAAAGTCTCTTCAAATTAAAGAAGATAGAAATCATATCAAGCATCTTCTCAGATCACAATGGCATAAAAATAAAAATAATCCCCCAAAAATCAAACACTTGGAGACTAAATAGCATGCTATTAAACAATGACTGGGTTACCAGAGAGACCAAAGAATAAATAGAAAACATCATGGCAACAAATGACAATGAAAACACAACAATCCAAAATTTATGGGACACAGCGAAAGCAGTCTTGAGAGGGAAGTTCATAGCTCTACAAGCCTATGGTAAGAAAACAAGAAACAATGGTAATAAATTACCTAGCCCTACAACTCAGAGCTAGAAAGAAGTTAACAAGAAAAGCCCAGTGTAAGCAGAAGGAAGAAAATAGTAAAGATCAGAGCAGAAATATACGTCATAGAGACAAATAAAAAATAATACAAAAGATCAAGAAAACTAAGAGCTGGTTCTTTGAAAAAAAAAAAAAACAAGATTGATGACTTTTGAGGGAAGAACTAAGATGGTGGCATAGGTGAGCACCTATCTAGCTGTCCACGCAACAATTCTGAAACTACAACTTAACAATGGAACAAACAACGTTCAGAATCACCGTAGAGCTGGCTGAGGAAAAATTCCGCACATAAAAGTAGAGGCGGTACGCAGTGGTGACTCGGGAGCAGCGGTGCGCAGCTTTGAGGTTCGGAGCGTGAGAGAGTGGTGAGGGACGGGCAGCAGACAGCAAGCCCGGCTGGTTTTCTCCAGCGGGGAGGGCAGAGGCCTCCCACAGCACTGACCCCCCAGTTCCAGGCGAGCTCCCAGGTTGGGGAAAGGAGGATCCCGGGTGCGGCTGAGGTCTGTGTGTTTGGGGAGAGTGCACGAGTAAATTGGAGTGCGCAACCGGGCAGACAACGCGGGCAGAGAACGCGCGACTCACTTGCTCGGAGACCACCATACTGCTTTGTTTTACACCCCTGAGTGAGACTTTGGCTGTGCAGACTCATTTGGGGAGAGGCAGAGTTGTCTGGCAACGGGGAGACCAGTGGTGGATTTACATTGCCACCCAACACCGAGACCCGTGAGCCGCACAGATAAGCTGACGCCGCGAGCCCCATAGACCTGAAGCGGTGGGCCAGGAAGGGCGGACCTAAGCCTGATGCTGCGCGCCCATTAGATGCTGAAGCTGTGCGCCAAGTAGGGCGGAGCTAAGGCTGACGCCGCTCGCTGCATAAGGAAGCTGAGCCACTGTTCCTTAGAGGATACCTATCACACACCGCTAAGGGACCAACTCAGGAAAGCAACCACAATGCAGAGAAAAGGAAAGAACTCAGCTGTGAAAGAAATGGAGGAAAAAAGACAACTAGACATAGAGTTTAAAACCACAGTAATTAGGTTTATGAACAGGCTACTAGAAAAGGCCGAGAAAATTAATGAAAACTATGCCGAAATAAATAACACCTACAAAGAAATGAACAATGCCTACGAGGATATGATAAAAGACCAACTAGAAATTAAGCATACACTGACTGAAACAAAAAATATTATACAAAGACCTAAAAGCAGTCCAGACGACCGCAAAAACCAAGTCAAAGATTTGAAATACAAAAAAGCAAAATCCACTCAGCTGGAAAAGCAAGAAGCCAAAAGAGTCCAAAAAATTGAAGATAGTATAAGGGGCCTCTGGGACAACCTCAAGCATACCAACATCAGAATTATTGGGGTGCCAGAAAAAGAGCGAGAGCAAGATAATGAAAACCTACTGGAAGAAATAGTGACTGAAAACTTCCCCCACCTGGCAAAAGAAATTGACTTGAAAACCCAAGAAATGCACAGAACCCCAAAATATAGGAATCTAAGGAGGACCACACCAAGGCACATCATAATTAAAATGCCAAGAGCAAAAGATAAAGAGAGAATATTAAAAGCAGCAAGAGAAAAACAGTTAGTTACCTATAAGGGAGCACCCATACGATTGTCAGAAGATTTCTCAGCAGAAACGATGCAGGCCAGACGGGAGTGGCAAGAAATATTCAAAGTAATGATCAGCAAGAATCTACAACCAAGATTGCTCTATCCAGCAAAGCTGTCATTCAGAGTTGAAGGTCAGATAAAGTGCTTCACAGATAAGAAAAATCTTAAAGGAGTTCATCACCGCCAAACCAACACTATATGAAATGCTGAAAGGTATTGTTTAAGAAGAGGAAGAAGAAAAAGGTAAAAATGTACATTATGAACAACAAGTACACATCTATTAACAAATGAATCTAAAAATCAAGTGAATTAAGAACCTGATGATCAGGATAAAATGAGGAATAGAAAAAAATCATGGACATAGAGAGGGAATGGACTGATAATGCTTGGTGAGAAAAAGGGTGCGGGAAGTACAGCAAGAGACTGGACAAAAATCATGCAACTATGGGAGAGGACAGAGGGTGGGGGGAGGTAAGGGTGTAGAGTGGGATGGGTACTGGGTGGAGGGGAGCTATTGGGGGAAAATGTAAATAATAAACTGAACAATAAAGGTAAAAATAAATAAATAAATAAATAAAACATATATTTGCACTATATAAAAAAAAAAGATTGATGACTTTTATCCAGGCTCACCAAGAAGCAAAGCGAGAGAACCCAAATAAACAAAATCAGAAATGAAAGAAGAGAAATAACAACAGACCCCACAGAAATACAAAGGATTGTTAAAAAAATATTATGAACAACTCAATTCCAACAAACTAAAAAACCTAGAGGTAATGAACATATACCTAGGAAAATACAACCTTCCAAAACTCAATAAGGAAGAATCTAAACATCTTAATACGCTAATAACTATGAAATAAATTGAAGCAGTCATCAAAAAGCTTACAACAAGTAAAAGCCCGGGGCCAGATGGCTCGACAGGGAGTTTTACCAAATATTTAAGGAAGAACTAAAACCTATCCTCTTCAGACTATTTTAAAAAATTCTAGAGGAAGGAATACTTCTAAGATCATTTTATGAAGCCAGCATCAGCCTAACACCAAAAACAGATAAATACAACACAACGAGTGAGAATTACAGGCTAATATTGCTCATGAATATAGATGCCAAAATCCTCAACAAAATTCTAACAAATTGGATCTAGCAATACATCAGAAAAATTATACACCATGACCAAGTAGGATTTATCCCAAGGATGCAAGGATGGTACAATATCCGCAAATCGCTGAACGTGATACATCGCATAAACAAATTGAGTGTAAAAATCACAGTCATAAAAACTAATGCAGGAAAAGTATTTGACAAAATCCAACATCAAATTTTTATAAAAACTCTCAGCAAGGTGAGAATAAAAAGATCACATAGCAAAATAATAAAGGCCATATATGATAAACCTACAGCCAACATCATATTCAATGGGCAAAAACTAAAACCATTTCCCCTAAGAACAGGAGCAAGACAGGGATGCCTACTTTCACCATTCCTGATTAACAGAGTACTGGAAGTACTAGCCATTGCAATTAGACAAGAGGAAGAAACAAATTGGAAAAGAAGAAGTAAAACTTGTCCTTATTTGCAGATGACATGATACTGTACATAGAAAATCCTAAAGACTCCATCAAAAAATATTAGACTTAATAAATGAATTGGGCAATGTAGCAGGATATAAAATTAATGCAGAGAAATCTATGGCATTTCTATACACTAACAGTGAACTTATAGAAAGAGAGACTAATAAAATAATACCATTTATCATCATACCAAAAAAAATTAAGATACCTAGGAATAAACCTAACTAAGGAGGTAAAAGAACTCTACTCAAAAAACTACAGGACATTGAAAATAAAACAGAGGAAGACATAAATATATGGAAGAACATACCGTGTTCATGAATTGGTAGAATCAACATCATTAAAATGTTTATACTACCAAAAGCAATCTATAGATTCAATGCACTCCCCATTTAAATACCAATGGTGACTTTCACAGACCTGGAAAGAACTCTCCAAAAATTCATCTGGAATAAAAAAAGATCCCAAATAACCACAGCAATCCCGAAAAAGTAGAACAAAGTAAGAGGGATCTCAATACCAGATTTCAAGCTGTATTATAAAGCCACTGTTCTCAATACAGCCTGGTACTGGCACAAGAACAGACATATAGACCAATGTAATAGAATACAGAACCTATATATTGACCCAAACCACTATGCTCAAATAATATTTGACAAAGGAGGCATAAACCTACAATGGAGTCAAGACAGTCTCTTCAATAAATGCTGTTGGGAAAATTGGACAGATACATAAAAAAAAAAAAAGAAACTAGACCACCAACTTACACCATAAACAAAAATAAACTAAAAATGGATATTGGACTTAAACATAAGATTGGAAACCACAAAAAATCTAGAACAATCCACAGGTAGAGAAATCTCAGACATATGTCAAAGAAAGTTCTTCACTGATACCACTCCTAGGGCAATTAAAAATAAAGAGAAAATAAACAAATGGGACTACATCAAAATAAAAATCCTTTGCAGAGCAAAAGAAACCATCAACAAAACAAGAAAGTCCACTGTATTGGAGTGCATATTTGCAAATGCTATCACTGATAAAAGTTTAATCTCCAATATTTACAGGGAACTCATACAACTCAGTAAAAGGAAGATAAACGACCCAATTAAAAAAAAAGGGCAACAGACCTAGACACTTTTCTAAAGAAGACAGAAGGAAGGCCAAGAGGCATATGAAAACATGCTCAAAGTCAGTAATTATCTGAGAGATGCAAATCAAAACAAAAATGCAGTGCCATGGCAATCATCAACAAGTGACAGGCGCTAGTGAGGACGCGGAGATTAAGGAACCCTCATGCACTGATGGTGGGAATACAGACTGTTGCAGCTGCTGTGGAGAACAGTATGGTGTCCTCAAAAATCTAAAAATGGAACTCCCATTTGACCCAGTGATCCCACTTCTAGGAATATATCCTAAGAAACTAGAAACACCAATCAGAAAGGATATATGCACCCCTATGTTCATAGTGGCACAATTTACAATAGCTAAGATTTGGAAACTGCCTTCGTACCTGTCAGCAGATGACTGGATCAGACAACTATGATACATCTACACAATGGAATACTATCCTATCTAATAAAAGAGTCATATGCAAAGTAACCATCACTCCACAACAAAAATAGTGGCCCAGTAGCCACAAGATGTTGGTGCCCAGTCCCCTCAGCCCCACTGCTGGAGTGTCCACGCCTGTCCACTGGAGCAGCGAGGCTGGATCTGCAGCTGGGGGGGGGGTAGATCCAGCCTCCCTGTTCCACTGCTGCTGCAGCGTCTGGGTCTGTCAGCCCTGCAGGGGTTTGTGAGGACCAAATGCAAGGCTGGATCCGACCCAGACAAGGCAGACAGAGTCCAGACAGCAGGGCTTGGGGGCTCCTTTAGCATGGTGGCAGTGGGGAAGCCCCAGGACCAGCAGACAGAGCTCAGACAGCAGGGCTTGGGGGCTTTGTTCACAGGGTGATGGCAGGGAAGCTCCAGGCCTGGCAGCCAGATCCTGGACAGCAGGACTTGGGGGCTTCCTTGCAAGGTGGCAGCAGGAACACCCCCAGGCCCCACATATAGAGCCTGGGAAACAGGGCACGGTGGCTTCCTCAGTGTGTCGGTGTTGGCAAAGCTCCTAGGTCTAGCAGACAGAGCACACTGCAGAACATTGGGGCTTTCTTCTCATGGAGCATGGTGGCAGCAGACAGAGCAGACAGCAGGGCATGGGGGCTTTATATCCATGGCTGCAGCAAAATCCCCAGGCCCCACAGAAAGCAGAGGACCATGGGAGTGGGCCAAAACCATCAGTAGGACATCTCCTGAGAGCTCCTGGATTGTAGAGGGTGCAGTTTGGGCTGAGAGACCCCATGCACGAATTTCATGCATCAGGCCTCTAGTGCTGCTATAAAAAAGAAGGGCTTCTTACCATTGGCAGCAGCCTGGATGGAAATGAAGAGCATTATGCTAAGTGAAATAAGCCAGTCAATGAAAGAAAAATATCACACGATCTCACTGATTTATGGATAATAAAGAACATTATAAACCGATGAACAAAAAGACAGATACAGAGGCAGTAAAGCATTAAACAGACTGTCAAATTACAGCAGGAAGGCTGGGGAGGGATGGGGGAGATAAGTGATCAACTGAAGGACTTTTATGTATGCATATAAGTATAACCAATGGACATAAGACATTGTGGGGTGAGGGCATATATGGGAGTGGGGGGGGCAATGGGAAGATATGTACACATGTAATACCTTAATCAATAAAAATAAAAAATGAAAAAAAATTAAAACTAGAAATAGGAAGCTAACATATTATTGAAAATATATAGGCAAAAGTGATGAGGATATGAGCAAAGACAATATCTGAAGAGGTGGAGAGTATGGGGTAACTTAGATATTAAAACTAGCTTATCTAAGATTTAATCATTAATTATACATGAGGTGAGGGAGTGTTCAATATTAAGGATGATGCCCAGGTTTCTAAGTTTGGATTTGAGTACTTGGAGGTGCCATTCAATAAAAGAAGAGCCACAGGAGGAAAATCAGATTTGGAAGAAGACTACCATTTTATATCAGAGGTGGAGGATAAGGAAGAGGTGAGCTAAAATTATTGCTATTGGTTCCCAGACTTTAGTGTACAAAAAGAGATCACCAGGGGTTTATTATCAACACAGATTTTTATTCTCCCCCATTTCTATTTAGGAAGGCTTGAAATAGAGCCCAGTTATCCCCTTTTTTCTTTTGTTTTTTAAACAGCCCCAGTATAGATTGTATGACTGTTAAATGTACTGAGAGACATTTAGAAAATAAAGCTGAAAGTAAATTAGAAATTGCACTAAACCTTTATTTCATGCCTATACATTGACAGCTTCTAATGATTTAAGTATAGATATTAAACAATGTTTTTCTTTTTACAGTTTTATAGAATGTTGACAGTGTAATAAATAAATTATTTTAATGCATTATTGAAATGGTAAAGCCCCACCTCTTAATAAACATCACTTAATCTAGGGTGTACTTTATTTTAATGAATGAAACAATTTATTATTATTATTAAAAGTAACCAGTGTATATGGAAGTGTATGCAGATTCTTATCAGTAAACATCTTTTGTGTCTTTATTGCTGATTCATTCCATCTTCAAGAATTTCAGAATTTATTTGTTCTCCTTTGTCTTGTGAAACTTTTCAAAATCCTAAATAGAATTAAAATTAATTTGAAATATCAATGCTGATAATTCCCAATTATTAATTAAGTCATTAAACTCAAGTGTCTAAGTAAGTTTACTAATTATCTTGTCTGGGCCTTTGCAAACTTGTGCCAACTAAGTTAGATTTTTTAAAAATCCTTGGAGTATTAGTAAGTTCATACGCTAACATCTGAAGAAAAATACCGCATAGGTATCCCCAAACAAGCAGCATGAAACAGTTCCTTTTATGAAGTCTTTTTATACTAAATTACAATTTTTTTGTCTTTACTGGTAGGTATATATTCCATAAGTGGAGAAACCTGATTATCACAATTCATAAGTGTGTTATTTCACCATTAATATGACCCCAAGTTATAAATTGAAAATAAAATAAAAGTTAACTTTTACTCTTACTCTACAATATTGTTTATCATTGAATATCTGAGGTGGTAGAGCCTAAGGGGTGGAAATATTCATTCTCATATCTTGAAGTTTTTTCAAACTGACAGAAATATCTATTAATTCATACATTATTTTGTAAATATCTAAAATTCTGCAGACTTCTTCCTGTCTCTGCTTCACCTAAGTAAAGATATAAAATGATTAAAAATATGTTAACCAACTGATACCAAGGTGTTATGTTTAATTTTTTTCTTTGTCCATTATGCTGCAAAAGAGGAAGTTATTTTAATGATGTGATACTTCTTTGAGGAGCAAAATTATATACTTTTTCATATATATGTACGTATAGCACGTATATGTAGCATACATGCTATATATTTTATTATGTGTATAAACAATTACAGCAAGGTGTCAGTGGGGGCAGAAAATCTCTAATCCTAATACAGAGGGGATTGCTAATTGATGCTCACGCCATTGCAAAGATGGTGGCTCCCACAGCCTATAAGGAGGAAATATACTAATTGACTGACTGCCTGCTCTAAAAGATGGCAGTGCCCACTGCCCCAAGATGGTGGCACCCAATCCCCTAAGCCCTGCTGGGGTGGCAGGCAAGTGGCAAGTCCGGAGTCTCTCAGTCCCCGCTGCCCCCCAGCCACCCAGGGCTGGACCGAGGTGCAGGTAAGCCTCGGATGGCAGTTTCCCAGCTGCCCAGGGCCGCCTGACCTCAGGTAACCAAGGCTGGCTGAGGCTTGCACTGCCGGCAGTGGCAGCAGCAGAAATGTGATATGGCATCGCCTTCCCTGATCGCCAGATCACCTTCCACCCCTGAAGGCTCCTGGATAGTGAGAGGGGGCAGGCTGGGCTGAGTAACCCCCCTCTAGTACATGAATTTTTATGTAGTGGGCCTCTAGTAGATTAAAATTTTTTATCACATTGATTTCATACTGCCTATAAAGTGGTATGACCATTTTTTCTAATGATTGAAATGGGCTTTTGAACTTATCACTGCATTAATTTATACCAATATGCATGGTAGCTCTGTGTAGGAAACAGACATGATAACCATGTTTTAACTTTGAGGGATGAGAGTGACATCAGAGAAATTATAACAAGTTAACCAACTATAATTCAACAAAAAATTCCCTGCTTAATACAGAGGCATGCCTAAACATCTAAAGGAGGGCAACCTGGAACAAACAGGGAGATGAGAAGGGAGGAAGGCACAGACAGCCCCCAAACTCAGCACTGGAGAGGGGTGAAAGTCAGGGTAGCAGGCACTTCCTTTGGGCTGGAGGAACAAAGAGCTGCAGGGAGCAGTTCAGCAGGGTTAATGCAAGCCAACAGAGCAAACAGTGATTGAGCCAGCAGATGCCTAACAGAGCACAGGGTTCTCCCATGTAGCTCTCTACTGTCTAGCCTGGCATTGGTTTTTCTGACAAAGAAAATAATCCACAGAGCCCTTCTGCCACCACTTGAACTCCAAAAACTCACCTCCAGTTGCTCTTTGAATCAGGTCACAGAGCATATTACTGTAAATCAAGAGCTATTGCAGAACCATTGTTTCCCTCTGTGACTAATCCCCAAGAGGGTTTCTTGGGAGGTACCTCATAGAGGTCTGGAGTCACCATTAGGTGAGAGCAAAACAAACTCCAACCACAAGCAGTGAAGCTGTACTCTCTTACTGAGGCTGTGGAGGTCAAGATGGGGAGATCATAGAGATAAAACTGTTGCAATTCAGCAACATCCACTGGAAAACAGCAAAAAGACTTCTCCAGAGAAAGCTGCTATATAGAAGGCCATTAATATAGACAGGCATTCATGCCTATGCAAAGGAGAATAGAAAATACCATGAATAATCACAATAACAAGGATGATCAGAAAGAAAATTAAAAATCCTCAGAAAGCAAGGTGGAAAACATGGAAATATATGATATAAATGACAGATATTTCGAGATTGCAGTTCTGAAAATACTCAATGAGATGGAAGAAAATAAAGACAGGCAATTCAGTGCACTCAGAAAATAAATCAATAAACAAAATGAGTTACTTTACGGGAAAAGGGGGCTGAAAGAAATCAACCAAAGGACTTGAACACATGCCTATAAACATAACCAATGGATACAAGACACTGGGTTGGGGGCAGGTGAGGGTATGTATCTGGGATTTGGGGAGGCCAGGGGGAGGTCAATGGGGGGAAAAAGGAGACATATATGTACTACTATTTTAATACTTTAAACAACAAAGAAATTAATTATAAAAATAAATTAATTAAATTAAAAGCTAAAACAAAACAAAATGAGTCCTTTTACCTAAAATATTTAAATTTTACAAAAGAACCAATCAGAAATCCTGGAAATAGCCCTAGTGGGTTTGGCACAGTGGCCTGTGGACTGAAGAGTCCCTGGTTCAATTCCAGTCAAGGGCACATGCCTGGGTTGCTGGCTCAATCCCCAATAGGTGGCATGCAGGAGGCAGCCGATCAATGATTATCTTTCATCATTGATGTTTCTTCCTCTCCCTTCCTCTCTGAAATCAATAAAAATACATTTAAAAAAAGAAATCATGGAAATGAAGCATGCAATTAAGGAGATTAAGAATGAAACTACTAAGCACAGAAAACAGAGAAAAGCAGATGGAAGAATTAATGATATTAAAGATATTAATCTAGAAATGATAGAGAGGAAAGAAGAGAGAGATCTAAGCATTAAACAAAATGAAATAACTCTATAAAAACTATCTGACTTCATCTGACGAGGCAATATTAGAAAAACTGGCATTTCTGAAAGGCAAGAGAGGGAGCAGGAAACAGAGTGTATTCAAACAAATAGTGCATAAAAACTTCCCAAATCTATGGAAAGAAATACATACTTGAATCCAAGAAGAAAACAGAACCAATAGTTACCTCAATTCAAAGAGACATTCTCCAATCACTTGCTATTAAAATTGTCAAAAATTAAAAACAAATAAACAATTCTCAAAACAGGTAGGGAAAAGAAGGAAGTGACCTCCTTCTTTTCATCCAACTTCTGAGAAGAGATTCTATAAGTCAGAAGAGAGAGAAATCAAATATTCATATATCTCAAAAAGGGAAATTATAACCCACAAATTATTCTTTATTTGAGCAAAATTATTCTTTAAATATGAAAGAGAAATAAAGATGGTCCATACAGAATATGAGGGATTTTATTAGCAGAAAACCTTCATTTCAGTAAGTACTTAAGGTAGTTATTCTATCTGAAACAAAGGTCACAACTCTATGAGTAAGATCACCATATAACATACACCATAAACAGATATAATTTGTGATAACAAAAACATGAAGAGGGGTTAGGTCTGCAATGGAAAAGGAGGAGGAAGATCAATGCACTCAAAAGAAAATAACTACTGTATATATGCAAGTATGATTTTTATAAAGCTAATGATAACCACACAGAAAAATCCCCAAATCAGGACATATAGCTTTAAAAAAAGGAAGCAGACGAAAGAAGTATGGAATACCACCAAGCAAAAACAATAGAATAAACAAAAGAAAAACAATGGTGGAACAAAACTACCAGAAAACAAAAGATAAAATGGCTATAGGAAATCCTCATACATCAATAATTTTACTAAATGTAAATGGTCTGAATTCACCAATAAAGAGGCACATAGTAGCAAAGTGGATCAAAAAACAAAACTCAAGCATATGCTGCCTACATGAAACACATCTAAGCTGCAAAGACAAAGGTTGATTCACAGTAAAATGGTGGAAAATGATTTTCCAAGCAAACAATATTCACAGAAAAGCAGGTATAGCCATACTTATATCTGAAAAATAGATTTCAAGATAACAGGGGACCAAGATGGACACTAAAATGATAAATGAGACACTATATCAAGAAAACATAACACTTCTTAATATATATGCACCCAATCAAGGAGTACTAAAATATATAAAACAACTACTCACAGCACTAAAGGGGAAAATAAAGATGAAAATACAATCACATTCATGGACATTAATACTCCACTGACAGCTCTGGACAGATTAACCAAACAAAAAATAACAATAAACCAAACAAAAATATCAATAAAGAAATATCAGCCTTAAATGAAACACTAGACCAAATGGAAAAAATTGACATTTAGAGAAACTTTTATCTCAGAACATTTCATTATACACTAGGGGCCCTGTGCACAAAATTTGTGCACATAGGTGGGTCCTTCAGCCCGACCTGCACCATCTTCAATCTGGGATCCCTCAAGGAATGTCCTGCTGATGGCTTAGGCCTGCTCACCGTGGTTCTCTGCACTCTGTGGACCTGCATGCTTGACACCACTGCAAGCCCTGGTGTCTGCTCTCTGTGGGGGCCTGCTTGCCCCTTGCCACTGGGGACAGGGGCAAGAAAGGCCCTGTTGTCTACTCTCTGGCTCACCATTGCAGGGGCGAGAAGGGCCTTGGTGTCTGCTATCTGTGGGGGTCCTGCAGTTTGCTCACTCGCTGTGGGAGACTGGTTGCCCTTTGCTGCCATGGCCAGGAGCAAGCAGAGACCTGCTATCTGCTCACTCGCTATGGGGAACTGCTTGCCTCTCACTATGGCAGCAAGGGGCAAGCAGGGTCCTGCTGTCTGCTTGCTCGCTGTGGTGTCCCACCCTGTCCCTGGCCACTCATCATCTGTGCATATGCATGCCGCCAACAGGCCCACAATATTTGTTGGGTTAATTTGCATACTTACTCTTTATTGACGGTGGGCATCATGGAGATCTGATGAATTTACATATTTATCTATTATTAGTATAGATTCTTCTCCAGTATGCATGGAACATTCTTAAGGATAAACCATATGTTGAGTCACACAACTAGGGTCAACAAATTTAAGAACATTGGGGGCAATCTGCTTGAGTCCCCTCCTTACTGCAGGGAACTTTTTATGTAATATAACTTTTCTTTCACTTTAAAAGAAACAAAACAATTTCAAGAACACTGAAATTATAACAAGCATATTATCTGACCATAATGCCTTGATATTATAAATCAACTGCAAAAAGTAAATAAAGAAACCCACAACTATGTGGAGATTAAATAACATACTACAAAATAACTGGGTCAAAGAAGATATAAAAGGTGAGATCAAAAGATATAGAGAGACAAATTAGAATGACAATACAACATATAGAAATGTCTGGGATGCAGAGAATGCATTTATAAGATGTAAGTTTTTATCATTATAGACCTATCTCAGGAAATAACAACTAACTCAAGTAAACAACCCAACATCACATCTTGAGAACTAGAGAAAGGAGAACCAACCCAAAGTCAACAGAAGAAAGGAAATAATAAAAATTAGAACATAATTGAATGAAATAGAGAACAAATAGATTATGCAAAATGTTAATAAAACAAAAAGCTGCTACTTTGAAAGATGAATAAAGTAGACAAACCCCTGGCTAGACTCCCTAAAGAAAAAGGGGAAAAGACCCTTATAATCAAAATCAGAAATGAGAGAGAAGTCACCATAGACATCACAGATATAATACATCACAAAGTATCATACTAGAATATCATGAAAGACTAGAGGCCCAGTGCATGAAATTCATGCATGGGGGGGTGTCCTGCACCCCAGCCTGCACCCAATCTGGGATCCCTATGGGATTGGGCCTAAACTGACAGTCAGACATCCCTCTCACAATCTGTGAATGCTGGCTCCTAACTGCTCTCCTGCCTGTCAGCCTGATTGACTACTAACCACTACCCTGCCAGCCTGATCGCCCCCAACTGCCCTCCTCTGCAGGCCTGGTTACCCTCAACTGCTCTCCCCTGCTGGCCTGGTTGCACCCAACTGCTCTCCCCTGCTGGCCTGATCTCACCTTCAACTGCCCTCTCCTACTGGCTTGTTCACTCCCAACTGCCCTCCCCTGTTGGCCTGATTGCCCAAACTGCCCTCCCCTGCCAGCCATCTTGTGGTGGCCATCTTGTGATGATGTCAAGTGAGAGCATTGCACAAGGGTGTGGCACCACTTAGGCTTTTATTATATAGGATTATATGCCCTCAACTTCAATAACCTAGAAGAATGGATAAGTTCCTAGAAATACATAACCTTCCTAGGTTAATCATGATTAATTGAAAATTTAAATAGACCAATTGGCAGTGAGGAAATACAGACAACAATCAAAAACCTCCCAAAAAATAAAAGTCCAGGATCAGATCACTTCAACCAGATCACATAATATTCTACTAAATGTTCAAAGAAGATTTAAAACTTATCCTTCTCAAATTCCCCCCCAAATTGAAGAAGAGGCAATAAATACTTCCTAATGCATTCTATGAGGCCAATATAACCCTGATACCAAAACCTGGCAAAGACAGCACACAAAATAAGAAAATTACAGATAGATATCTCTGACGAATACATATGGAAAAATCCTAAACAAAATATTAGCAAATCGAATACAATAGTACATCAAAAATTAATGCATCATGATCAAGTGGGTTTCATTTCAGGAGCACAAGGATGGTTTAACATACTCAAATCAATCAATGTAATACAGCACATTAATAAAAGAAAGAAGAGAGGAAAGAAAAAATGGAGGCCAAATAGGCAAACGTGTTCAGCACATTGTCATGGGGCCAGACTGGAGATACAACTAAATCAGAGAATATCCACAAGAAATTAACCAACTAGGCACAGTTGAGGGAGGCTACTTAAACCAAGGTAGAAAAAGTGGTAAGGGCTCTAAAGGGGTGGCAGATCAGTGGGCAAAGAGGCTGAGGGAGTATTAGTTCTCTCAGACAAAATAGAAGCCTGGCTCAGGCTGAGCATTAACTGCCCTTTGGTGGCATGAATAACATCCAACTGTGAAAAGAAAAGCTGCAGGGCTGCTGGCTGCCTGGGAGTCTGCACCCAATACCACAACTGGAAAAGGCTGCACCACTTGAGGAAAGCGAGGCTTCAGCATAGGGAGGGAAGCATGGACTTCCCTCCAGCATAGGGAGGTTCATGAGGAGAGGTGCGGAGAGGGAAGCAGGGCAAGGAGACTTGGCCAGGAATCCTGCATTGGGGTGTTCTAAGGCTTCCAAACCTAAGGGGCCAATTTTCCTAGGAGGAGCTAGCCCCTCCCAGTAGCCTCAGGACAGGTGATATAACCTACCACACCTGGCATTGTGAGCTTTACAGAGGAAACAAAGGCAGAGGCCAAGCTTACTGTTCTGAATAATCTCAAGGAGCCTTCAGTGGCTGGATTGGAAGAGGGACCCCCCAATTCTGGGACCCCCTATTTCAAGACTGATAAAAACTCCAGGATCACAGCTGACCCTATTGGTCTCCATATAAGGATCTCTATCCAACCAAGGGCAGAATAATATTTGGGCCACTCGCGCAGGAGTAGTTCTGGTACAGGAAAAAGCACCCATCACATTCCCTGTCAGAAAGAGAATCTTGAATAATTAAGATTGAAGCTGGCAGAAAGGTAAAGAGAGCAGATTTACCCTGCCTGCTTGGAGCTAAGGCCTGTCGAGACAGACACAAGCACTGGAGCAGTGGATCACTTGGAGCATCATGCAGGAGGCTAAAAGCCAAAATGCCTTGACAGTAGTTAGCACCTAAAAACCTAAAAGGAAGTTCAGAAGAGACACGCAGAACAGAATGGGGAATTAAAACCTGGTCACTGGGGGCATTAAAACTCAGCTGAAGCGAACCACACCTTACTTTTTTATTTTTCACTTTTAAACAATTTTTGTTATCATTTTTTATTTTATTTTTTCCTCATTTTTCTTCCTTCTCATTTTTTTCTCCTTTCTCCATTTTATCTTTCCTTTGTTCCTTCCCCTTTTTAAAATTGATCTTTTTATCTGCTTTATTGATGTGTTATTATTCTAATCTCTTGGTATATTCATATATCTAATTTCTTCTTCACTGCTTTTACTCCATTTCCTCTTCTCTTTTAATTTGCTTCACTACTCAATGTTTTTCTGTTTTTTTTTTTAAATTATTTTTCTCTCTTCTCTTGCTCTTCTCCTAATTTTTTTTTAACTTGTTTCATTTCCTAAATTTAGGCCTATCTGCTCTCTTCTCTATTCTCCTTTAAAAAATATTTTTTAAATTCTTTTTGTTTGTGTGTTTTTTTGTTTTTTTTGTCTCTTTCTTTCTTTCTTTCTTTCTTTCTTTCTTTCTTTCTTTCTTCTTTCCTTCTTTCTTTCTTTCTTTTTCTCCTCACCCAAGGATATTTTTCCACTGATACTTAGAGAGAGTGAAAGAGAGGGAAAGGCAGAGAGAAATATCAATGTGAGAGAAACCCATCTATTTGGTTGCCTACTGCACAAGCCCCAACCAAGGCCCAGACTGGGGAGGAGCCTGCAACAAAGGTATTTGACTGACTGGAATCAAACCTAGGACCCTTTGGTATGCAGGCCAACATACTAGCCACTGTGCCAAACCAACTACGGATGCTTTCTTGTTTTTTAATATTTGTGTTCTCATTTATTTTCTTCCATCTCCATTCTAAAGCGTGGTCCTCCATTATTCCTCCAATTTTTTAAAGTTATTTTACTTTTATTTAAGTTTTGTATTTACAGATTCTGTCCCCCCTCCTTTTCTAGGTGTTTTTTGTTTGTGCTTTTTAGTTTTTTTTCTTTGTTTTGTTGTGTTTTCTCCCCAAATTCTTTTTCTTTTTCCTCTATCATTCCTGCTCTCTTTTCTCTTTTCCTAATTCTCTTTTCTCTGGTGGTCAGTTTTATTTGGGTTATAGGTGTCTTGTGTACATTCATGTTCTGTTCCTTTTCTGTCATGTCTTGTTGTGATGTATTTTGTGCTATTCAGTCAACACCCGCACAATGGCTGACACAACATGGTAGGGAATGAGCCACATAATCAGACAACCTGAGAGGAGACTCCACCCACAAATGGGACAATAACATCCAAGACCCAACTATATCAGGAGAATCCAAATATCTCAGGAGAACTAAAAAAATCCCAGAACAAGTAGAAAAAAAGGAAATAATAAAGATAATAGTGGAAATAAATAAGAGACAAAAAATACAAAGATCAATAAAACCAAGAGGTGGTTCTTCACAAACATAAACAACATTGATTAACCTCTAGCTGAGCCCACCAGAAAACAAAGAGAGAGACCAAATAAATAAAATCAGAAACAGTAGAAGTGAATTAACAACTGACCCCACAGAAATACAAAAGATTGTAATAAAATACTACAAATGACTTTATTCCAAAAAACCAGGACAACTTTGACAAAATGGACATATTCCTAGAAAAATACAACCTTTCAAAACTCAATGAGGAAGAATCAGAAAACCTGAATAGGCCAATCACTATTGATGAAATTGAAGGAGTAAAAAACAAACAAACAACAACAACAAACTCCCCCCCCCCCCAAAAAAAGTGCTAGTCTAGATGCATTCATAAAGGAGTTTTACCAAATATTCAAAATATCTGTAGTGCCTTCTTTCTCCACTCTTGCTCAACATACTAGTAACTCTGAAAGTCCTCTCCATAGTTATCAGACAAGAAGAAGAAATTGAAAGGAGTCCAAATTGGAAAGGAGGAAGCTAAATTCTCATTATTAATAGATGATATGTCAAATACTCCATCAAAAAACTACTAGATTTAATAAATAAATTTGGAAACATAGCAGAATCCAAAATTAACATCCCAAATCCATAGCATTTTTATATACCAATAGTGAACTCTCAGAAAAAAAGAAACTAAAAAACCAGCCCCATTTACCATTGCCCCCCCCAAATAAAATAAAATAAAAAACAAGATATATAGGAATAAACTTAACCAAGGAGGTAAAAGACCTATACTTGGAAAACAACAGAATATTGAAAAAGAGAGAGAGGAAGATATAAGCAAGTAGAACAATATACTATGTGCATGAATTGTTAGAATCATCATCATCAAAATGTCCATACTACCCAAAAGCAATCTACAGATTCAATGCAATCACTCATTAAAATACCAATAGCATATTTCACAGATCCAGAACAAATACTCCAAAAATTTATATGGAACCCAAAAAGACCCCAAATAACTGCAGCCATCTTGAGAAAGAAGAACAAAGTTGGTGGAATCTTAATTCCAAATATCAAGTTATACTACAAGACAAATGTACTCAAAACAGCCTGATACTGTCCCAAGAACAGGCATATAAATCAATGGAACAGAATAGAGAACCCAGAAATCAATCCAAGCCATTATGTTCAATTAATATTTGACAAAGGAGTCAAGAGCATACATTGGAGCAGATATAGTCTCTTCAATAAATGGTGTTGGACAAATTGGAAAGGTACATGCAAAAAATGAAATTAGACCACCAATTTACACCATCTCTATTATAAAAATCCCTTGGCTGTGAAGCTGTCACCCTGTCACGACCAAAAACTGGTCACCAGGAGACTGTGTGTGTGGGTGGGTGGGGACCTTGCTCTGAGTCCCACATCCTGCCCAGCACTGCAGGAGTCAGTCTGGGTCCCGCGGCTGCGGCTGGTCTGGGTTTCACGCTTTGCCTCTAGTACACAATAATAAACTTAAAATGGATAACAGACTTAAATGGAAGTTGTGAAACCACAAAAATCCTAGAAGAAACCATTGGCACCAAGATCTCAGACATCTCTCATAGCAATATATTTTCTGACACACCTCCTAGGAGAATGGAAACTAAAAAGAAAATTAAAAAAAAATGGGACTACATGAAAATAAAAATCGTTTGCACTGAAAAAGAAACCATCAACAAAATAACACTATATGGGAGAACATACTTGGAAATGATATATATGTTAAGGGTTTAATCTCCAAAATATATACGGAACTTCTACTACTTAACAAAAAGAAGACAAAAATATAATTGAAAAATGGACAAAGGACCCAAATAGACACTTCTCCAAAGTGGACATACAGAAATCCAAGAGACACATGAATAAATGCTCAATGTCACTAGTCATTCAAGGGATGAAAATAAAAAAGACAATGAGATGCCACCTCAGTGGGGGTCATCAACAAATCAACCAACAACATGCACTGATGAGTTTGTGGAGAAAAGGGAATCCTAGCACACTGTTGGTGGGAATGCAGACTGGTGCAGCCACTCTGGAAAACAATATGAAGTTTCATAAAAAAAATTAAAAATGGAACTCCATTTGACCCAGTGATTCCATTTCTAGTAATATATTCTAAGAAGCCTGAAGCACCAATCAGAAAGGATATATGCACCCCTATGTTCATAGTGGCACAATTTATAATAGCTAAGACTTGGAAACAGCCTAAATGCCCAGCAACAGATGAGTGAATAAAACCTTATGGTACATTTACACAATTGGATACTATACAGCAATATAAAGGAAAGAACTTTTTCTATTTACAACAGCATGAATGGACCTGGAGAGTATTATGCTGAGCTAAATAAGCCAGTCAGAGAAAAATAAGTGTAATTCATATGTAGAATCTAATGAATCAAGTAAACAGATGATTAAAAATAGACCCAGAGTCATAGAAGCATGAAGTGATTGTCGAACCTCAGAGGGAAGGCAGGTGAGGGTAGGGCGGAAAGAAATCAATCAATGAATGTGTATGCATATATGCATAACCCATAGACACAGACATTGGGGTGGTTAGAGCCTGGTGGGGGTGAGAACTGGAGTAGGATGGAAGATGTTAATTGGGGAGGGGAGGACCTATGTAATATTTCCAATAATAAACACTTAAAATTTTTTTAAAAGTACGATGACATATGATCTTATAAATAGATGCAGAAAAAGCATTTGATAAGCTACAACACCCATTTATGATTGAAACAATAATATAGGAATAGAAGAAATTTACTTCAACATAGTAAAGATCATCTATAATAAAACCTCAGGTAATATCATACTCAATTGTGAAAAACTGAAAATTTTCCTCTAAGATCATGAACAAGACAAGGGTGTCCACTCCCATCACTCTTATTTAACACTAGAGGCCTGATTCACAAAATTCAAGCAAGAGTAGGCCTTCCTTTATATGGCACCTGGGACCTGGGTTTCCTCTGACACCTGGGACCCAGGCTTCCCTTGCAGCCCCAGCTTTGTCTGGAAGTACATCTGGTCTAATTATCATATTATGCTTTTATTATTATAGATAGTGTCGGAAGACTTAGCCAGAGCAATAAAGTAAGAGAAAGAAATAAAAGGCATCCAAATAGAGAAGAAATAAGTCAAACAGTCACTTTTTGTGGATGACATCATTCTGTATAGAGAAAACCCTGAAGACGCCACTAAAAAAAAAAAAAAACGATTAGAAACAATAAACAAATACAATCAAGTTACAGGACCCAAAAGCGTAGTGCAAAAATCCATTCCCTGCCTGTATACTAACAACAAAACATCAGAAAAAGAATGAAGCTGGAGGTATCACACTACTTGACTTCAAATTATACTGCAGAGCTAGAATAATCAAAACAGCATGGTATTGGCAGAAAAACAGACACACAGATCAATGGAACAGTAAAGAGAGCCCAGCTATAAAACCACATGTATATGGACAGGTAACTTTTGACAAGTGACCCAGAAACATACAATGGAATACAGGTAGTCTCTTTAATAAGTTGTCCTGGGACAATTGAAAAACCACATGCAAACAAATGAAACTGTTTTGCAGTTTGTACACATGTAAAAAATTTAATTCAAAATGGATCAAAGACTTAAATGTAAGATCTGAACAATAATTTACATAGAAGAAAATATAGGTACTGAACTTATGGATCCTGTTCATAGAAAACATTTTATGAACTTGACCCCAAAGATAAGGAAAGTAATGTAAAAAAGAAATGAACGGCACTGCATCAAACAAAATGCTTCTGCACTGGGAAAGAAACTGACAACAAAACCAAGAGGGGACCATCCAGATTGGAGATGATATTTCCAAACAGTAGCTCAGTCAAAGATTTAATTTCCAAAGAACTCATAAAACCCAGCACCAAACAAACAAACAACCTAATCAAAATGTTGGCAGAGGACTTTAAAATGCACCTCTCCCAACAAGACATATGAATAGCCAATAAATATATAAAAAGATGCTCAACCCCACTATCAATTAAAGAAATACGAATCAAAACCACAATGAGATACCACTTCACACCTGTTAGAGCAGCCACTATCAACAAGATAAGCAACAACAATGTTGGAGAACTTGTAGGAAAAGATAAGCTTCATTCACTGTTGGTGGGAATATAGACTGTCATAACCACTATGGAAAACAGTCTGGTGATTCCTCATCAAATTAAGAATATTGCTACCATATGACCCAGCAATCACCCTCCTTGGTGTCCCCCCGAGAAAAAACTCGAAAATGTGTGTTCAAAAATATGTATGCACCCCTTTCTTCATTTCAGTATTATTCACAGTGGCCAAGATATGAGGCAGGGAGGAAATGTCCCACAATATAGGACTTGAAAAAGAAGATGTAGTACATATACATGAGGGAATGCTACTCAACCATAAGAAAGATGAAATAGTGCCATTTACAACAGCTAAGAACCATATGATTTCACTTGTATGTAGGATATAAAACTAAAACTTGTGAACACAAACAGCACTGTGGTGGTTAGCAGAGGGAAGGGGGTGGGAGGAGAAGGGGGTTCTAATATGAGGTGACAGGAGATGGTTTAAATTTGGGTGGTGGGCACATGGTGCAATATAGAGATCTTAGAACATATAAACCCATACCTGAAACCTATCTGATCATGTTGATCAATGTCATCTCAATAAACTTAATTAAAATATAATATTAATAAATAAATTTGAGGGAAACATATAGAGATAAAATGCATGCAATGAAAAAATAAATATACCACTGGTGACCAGGGGATTAAGATTTATAAATATGTTAGTGGATAAAATGGCCACTTCTTGCTATATCTTCTATGAATATAGAAGTGTATTCTCTGTTAATAGACTGAATTTCCCCCTGTTGTCTTTTTTACCTGAAACTGCTAATGTAAAATTATCAGAGTTGGTTATATTTAAAACATATTTTAACTACAATATTTTAAAAACTATTACATAAATCTTAAAGTTCGAGGTTTCCACATTTTCACATAACAGTCTTGGGCAATTTTCTCTCATAAAACCTTTAATACTAGAGTGAGAACACATATGTCAAAGCAATTTGACAAATACAAACCCCAGCTTATTCTATTGTATTTAAATAGATTTTTGCAAAAGTGCAGTAGGTTTTCTGTTTTATTACTTTAAAATGTAATACAGCCATGTTAAGAAACTCCTGCCTTTATCCAACAGAGGGCTGAGAAATTTCTAGAAATCCGAAATGAAACATTTCTTCTTTCTGAGTCTCATTAATTTTTGAAATTGCAAAAGCATGGTGCATGTGACTTAAGTACTTAATTTTTGGAATGTTTTTTTCAAAACCTCTTCAGAGGAACCCATTAAGAAAAGAAAAGTTGCTTAGAGCAGTTCTAGTTTGACTATGGTTTATAAGAACAGTAAATAGCATCACTTGTACCCCACTCCAAAACTGCAGAATCAAATTCTCTGGGAGTGGGTTCCATGAATGCTTTAAAAAGTTTTCCAGATTATTTTCATGTTAGTTTGAAAAACTGATCAACAGTTGAGTGAGTCTTCTGCTGTATCCATTGTAGTCCTTACTGATTCTAAATAATTCCCTCTCACAGACTCTTAGTACCATATTCATAAATATAAATCACAACATTAAAAAACTAGTCAACTGGTCTTGATTTTCTTTTTTAAAACTGCTTCTGCTTAATTCATTGTACTTATATTAAATCCCTAATCTGCCTGACAAGACTTTATGCAAAAGTAATGCACTCTTTCTAGGCTGATATTAATTCTTATTCCTCCTTGTAGCTATCATTGTATGTGAGACATAACAATAATGTGATAAATGTTAGTCAATCATTTATAATCAATTTCAAATCCTTTAATTTTCATGTTTTATCAAAAACTTTGCCAAATGAGGTCCTTAACTATATAATGGTCCTTCCATAACTGAGCTATCTAATATGTTAAACACTAGCCACAGGTAACTATTGAGCATTTGAAGTGCAGCTAGTCCAAAATAAGATGTGCTATAAGGGCAAAATACCTACTGGAATTTGAGCACTTGGTGTGAAAAAATAATATATAACAGCTATGTTTTTATAATGATCATATGCTTCAATGATAACATTTTGTATCTTTTGTGTTAAATAAAATAAATTTAATCTCTTTTTAAAGTGCTACTAGAAAATTTAAAATGACACATGTAATCTGGCAAAAAAGCACTGTTCTATAATACTTCTTATATCCTGGCCAAAATAATTACTCTAAGCTCTAATTAAGAAACAGCTGACCTATGCAAACACACTTTCTTCTTAAAAATTAACAATCAATTTATTTTGGGAGTTATCCAGTATTCTGAAGGTTTTGAGAATTTTTTCTCTCCCATACTAACCAGGGTTGTTTATCTCTTTCACTTCCCATTATAAATAGAGTTCTTTATCACTGCCATTTGAAACAATCAGAAAATCATTATAAGCCATTAAGATGGTTAACCTCCCAAAATCAATCAGTACCCAGAGCACAACCTATGTGAGGGCATTAATCATATTCTCTCTTCTCCTCTGTACCCCCACCCCTGAAAACCTAGAGAGAAGGGAGCTGAAGAATGAATGGCAAGAAGAGAATCAGTGTTTTAGCACAGTCCTGAAGTCCCCAAATAGAATACCTTCACTCTAGTATTTTTACCCACTGAGGCTCTTTTCTTTCCACTCACATCCCTAGACCCTGACATGCTGAAATAATCCTATCTAATAAAAGAGTTATATACAAATTTGACCATATCTTTGCTATGCTACCAGTCAATCAAGAGTGAGGGCGGGGCTGCAGCATGCAGAAGGCCGGCGGGGGGCGGGGTCACAGCACCCACAGGAGGCCATCAGGGGGCGGGGCCATGGCACATGGGACGTGAGACCATTCCTGCTTGGCCCACAGCATGTGGGACAGGGGTCCAGCACATGAGGCTGCTGAGTGCGGGGTGCCCCTGGGGATGGGCAGTCACCACTGGGGCTAAGGCCTGGGCTGGGGAGGCAGGGCTGAGGCGTCCAGTGAGCACGGGGCTCCTGGGGCTGGGCAGTCGCTGAGTAGTTGCCGGGTGTTTGCCAGCAGCCCGGGCTAAGGCCAGGGCCAGGTGGGCAGGGTCGAGGCAGCTAGCCATCAGCCCCATTGCAGGTTGATGGCTGGGTGCCCAAGGCCTAAAGCTTTGGCCAGGGGTGGGGGGTCAGTAGGACATCCCCTGAGGGCTCCCAGTATGTGTGAGGGTGCAGGTTGGGCTGAGGGATCATCCACCCCCAGTGCACTGAGCCCCTAGTCCTTTGTAATAAAAGCTTAATATGCAACTTGACCAAACAGCAGAATAACCGGTCCCTATGATGCACACTGACCACCAGGGGGCAAATTTTCAATGCAGGATCTGCCCCTAGGGCACTGGCCCTGGGCCACCCAAGGTGGGTCCCAGCAGGGGCCCCCCAATCGCCCTGCCTGTCACCCTGCAGAGGGAGGTGACTGGTAATAACAGGGGGTGGGGCTGGAAAGTGGACAGTTCCAGGCAGGCCAACATGGGTGCCAGCAGATCACCCCACCAGTGGCCCCACAGATCAGTCCTGATCACTGGCTAGGCCTAGGGACCCTACCCATACATGAATTTTGTGCACTAGGCCTCTAGTAGACTATAATGGAGCTCATTGTTTCCACTCTGAGGCTACTTTGCAAAAGTAAATCATAATTGACCACTTCACATTTGCTTAAGGTTCAAGTATGTTATGTGAAGTCAGGAGCCTAGTAAGGTTTTTCTTCAGAGACATTGCTAAGGGAGGAGGCAACCACACTCAGGATTGGCTGGGAAACTAGTGCCCTTGTGGCATAGGTAAACCCCATTTTGGGAATGCAGAGGCTTGGTGAAAAGGAGGCAGGAGCCTCCACCTGCCTGAGGGGAGAGGCTGAATTCCCACAGGTCATAAACTCCAGTTAAATCTACTTTTCTCTCCTTATCTGCTAAGCCCAGGGGAGGAGGGACAGGAAAAGCAAATGGTCTCTTCATTACTGCTGCCCATTTTCCCTTCTCCCTGCTAGGGAATGGTTGTGAACACTGGTTTTAGTGCTTGACAGTTGCAGCTGTAACTGAAAGACACCTGAGGGAGAAAATGGCCAAAATACAATATGATGAGTGAAGAAAATAGATAAAATGTGTGTTACCTATTTTTGTGGGGATAGAGCAAATGGTTCCAATGCTGTTCTGGACAGGACTGGACCACCACAGTAACCTTTGTTACTTTTTCTCTTAACCCAGGGAGGTGTCCCCTTTTTCTCTGCAGTATTCGTCCCCTTTAGAGGATGTGGTTTGTAAGACACCCTTTCCTTTTGGGAGTTGACATTTTGGTTTGCATAATTGTGGGTGCAATAGTCCTGACTCTCTTAGCACTTCCTCCCTTCCCTATGTAAAATGATGACTTCGCACTTTAATGTCAGCTTCATCTCCAATACATTCATAACTCATTATCCAGTCTTTATTTTTAAGTTTTCACATTTTCCAGAAGTTTAAGATAGTAATAAGTTGTTTTTACAAGATTTAGGGGGTTTGTCAAAAATTGGCATTGGAAATTAAGAGTGAAGGGTCAAAGAAACATAGCACCAGCTTTTGTGTTAAGCAAATTTGGGTTTCATTGGTTTACAACTTAATAATTATGGAATTAGGGCAAATTACTTTTTTCTGAAATGTCAATTTCTCTATTGTTAAATTATCACTTTCTCTATTGATGCCTACCTGACACCATCGACATGAGTAAGATTAAATGAATTGAGTATGTAAAAGTGTTAGGCACATGGTCTGACATCTGCAGGTAGTTTATTAAATGATAATAGTTATAACTGTTGATAATAAGTGTCACATTCTGCATGCTGATTGGGAATACACACATCAATATGAGTAAAAAAAGCATTTACCTTCAAGGGAATCACAGAGTGATAACTATTAAGAAAATATAAATGAAATATAGAGAAAGTTTAACGAGGCTAGGTGGGTCAAAGGCACCCACCATTCCTGAAGAACTTAGAGTTAAAAAGAAACCTGAAGGATCCAAGATGGTGGCTGACAGGACAGCAGTGAGGAAGAGAGTGAGTGAGTGAGTGAGTGAAAGGGGAGTGTGTGGGGCATATCTGTGTGTGTGAGTGAGGGACAGTTATATTTCACAGGACTTTTGCAGGCTGGTGGACTATGCCTTACTAGCTGAGTGACCCCTGCTGCCACTGCAATCTCTCCCTGGGTGGCCAGCTCTGCTGCAGTGACTGCACCATCTTGAAGGGGAGAGCGGCTGTGACTGGGAGCCCAGCTCACTTCCACCAGAGGAAACCTCGGACACTCCCCAGGACCCTACAGCCACACTGGCCAGCGACCTGCTGCCTCTGCTGTGAAACCATGAACACCAAGACTCCAACCACCCCAGCTGGAGGTACCTAAAATATTTGTTAAGGGGGAGAAAATGTGGCATCCAAATAGGCAGACAGGTCCTGCACCTTCTCATGGAGCAGATAGAAGAAACAGCTAAATCGAATAATATCCACCTAGATTGAGCGAATTAAACACAGCTGGTGGGACAATCCATGGCTGGAAAGGACAGGGGATGCCTGGAGAACAGCAGGATGGAGATCTGGGCTGGAGAGAGAGATGTGCAACCAGGACTAGAGGATCAGGAGGAAACTGTGCTGCACCAAGTCCACGCCCCGTGGGGACACCCATAACACTTGACTGTGGAAGAAGGTGCATAGGGATGCTGGCAGTGGGGGATTCTAGATCTTAGTCCACAGCCATGGAGGCTGCACCAGAAAGGCAGCCTGAAGTTCTTCACCGGCCATGCAGTGCTGGGAGGAGAGAGATGGGCAGTGGCGTGTTTGCTTTGTCTTTATATTTTCCTTGCTTTTACTTGCTAAACACAGTACATAGAGTACATAGGATATTTCGATTACAGACAGTCACGTTGACTGCAGTGCAAGGGAAGGTGTTTTTTGTGGAAACTGGGGAGCATAATAGGGAGAAATGAGCAGGAATCCAGCTGTGGGACAGTCCTGTCCCTCCAACCCAAAACAGCCAGTTTTCTTCAAAAGAACAGGCTCCTCCTAGCAGCGCAGCTGCACCCAGCCTTCAGATTAGCAGGGAAACAAGGATTCTGAATACCCTAGGGAGCCCTTGGGGATTTGGTTGAGGGGCCATTTGGTCCTGGAAACTAAAACAGCAACACTGCCACCTAGAACCCATGTGAGAAAGACGTTTGTGTAAATATGACTGCAAGAAGGCAGAAAAACAAAGCAGGCAGTTTGACCCGCCTGGGTGAAACCAAAGCCTGACACAGAGGAGCTGTGGATCACTGGGAACTTTAACACAGGGCGGACTACCTAACAGGAAACTACCTAAAAGGAGATGTGGCAGACAGAACAGTAGAGAGGGGTCTTAAACCAGCCCCTATTGGACATTAAAACTCAGTAGTCACTTTTCTTATTTTTTATCCTTTACCTAAGAAATTATTTTTTTTTATTTTCATTATTTTATTATTTATTTATTATTATTTAAACTATTATTTCTTTTGGATTACTGTTGTACATTCTATTTTTCTTTTTTTATCATTATCTTACTTTATCTCATTTTTTTTCCTTTTTGCCAGCCTTTTATTCCTCACTTCTGCCTTTGTCAGCATGTTTCTCATCACGTGATTCTGCTTTAGTTTTCCTCTCTCTTTTCTTTTTATTCCTTGTTAAAAATTAATCTTCCTTATCTAATTTATAGACACATTACTATTATAGTAGTCTGTTAACTAACTCATATGTTTAATATCCTCTCCCCCGCTTCAAGTCCTTGCATCCTTCTCTTTTCTCAGCCATTTTTTCTTTCTTTGCTTGTTGCTGTTTATTTGTTTTGGATTTGTTTTTATTTTAGATTTTTGTTTTACCTCTCCTCACTTGCTCTCTTCTTCTACTAATAACTTAATGAGTTTCACTCAACAAACTCAGGCCTATATGCTCTACCCTATTCTCCTTTTCCAAAAGTAGATGAATATGTAAATAGATAAATTTTAAAAAGATGAAAAGTTTCTTCATATATATGTATATATATAAATTATTTTTAAATTATTTTTATTGAGTATTTTCTTTTTTACTTTTCTTCTTATAATCTCTCTCTCTCACTGCTTTGTTCTGAATTGTGGCCATTCTCCCATTCATTCAATTCCTGTACTTTACCTTCTGGAAATAAGCTCTGCCTCTTCAGATTCAGTAGCCCCCTCCCATTTTTTCTGGGTGATTCTTGCTTGCATTTTTGGTTAATTTGTTTGCTTTGTGGAGTTTTCTCCCCACATTCCCATATTTTTACCATACTTTTTCTTTTATCTCTTACCTTTTTTCTTTTCTGAATATCATTTTTGCAATCTTTTCTCTAAACTATTTTTTTTCTCTTATGGTCACTTTTATTTGGGAGTCATAAGTGATGTGAATATATATATATATATATATATATATATATATATATATATATATATATTGTTCTCTCTGTGTTGTGCCTTGTCAAGTTGTATTTTGTGCATTTCAGTCAGTGTGGTAAAGAGTGAGCCACATAAGCAGACATTCTGAGAGGAGCAAAAATAGGAAGACAGAACAATCCCCATACAAAAGAAAAGGAGAAATCACCAGAAAAGGAAGTAAATGAAATATAGGCAAGAAATTTGTTAAAGTATAAATCCAGAAAAATGGTCCTATGGATGCTGAAAAGGATGGAAGACAAATTAAGCATGTGTAGGAATCAAGAGGAAATGAATAAACAGGAGGAAATAAAGAATTAATTAGCTAAAATAAAGAACACAATAGAAAGCATCTCCAGTAGACAAGAATAAGCTGAGGACCACATCAGGGAGCTAGAAGACAAGGTAGGAAAAAACACCCAAGCAGAGCAGCTGCTGGAAAAAATAAAACTTAAAAAGCAGGAGGAGAGATTAATGGAGCTTTGGGCCAACTCAAAATGAAACAATATCTGCATAATAGGGGTGCCAGGAGGAGAGGAAATTGAGCAAGGAATAGAAAACCTATTGGAAGAAATGATGACAGAAAAATTCACTGATATTGAGAAGAAAAAACTCACACAAGTCCAAGAAGCTCACAGAGACTCAAACAAGATGAACCCAAAAAGACTGACACCAAGACATAATTAAATTGGCAAACACAAACGACAAAGTAAGAACCTAAAAGGTAGTCAGAGAGAGACAGAAAGCTAGCTATAATGGATTTTCCATTAGACTATCAACTACTTTCTCAACAGAAACATATCAGGTCAGAAGAGAATGGAATGAAATATATAAAGACATACAAAGCAAGGTACTGGATCCAATAATACTATACTCAGCAAGGTTATAATTAAAATTAAAAGTGAAATCAGGAGCTTCACAGACAAAAAAAGGGCTAAGTGAGTTTATTACCACCAAGCCAGCATTGCAAGAAAGGACAGCTATAAAAAGAAGAACTAGGAAGGGAAGAAGAAACAGGCATAAATAATAAAAATGGCAACAAACAAGTACCTATCAATAATAACCTTAAATATAAATGGATTAAATGCTCAAATCAAAAGGCATAGGGTAACCAAATTGGTAAGAAAACATAACCCATAAATCTTCAGACTACAAGAGACCCACCACAGAATAAAGGACTCAGAGTGATAGTGAAGGGATGTAAAAAATATTTTAAGGAGAATGGAACTGAAAAAAAAAGCTGGAGTAGCAATACTTACATCTGACAAATTAGACCTCAAAGTGAAGGCCATAATAAGAGATAAGGAAGGTCACTTCATGATACTAAAGGGAGCAATTTAACAAGAGGTTGTAACTCTGGTAAACATATGCACACCAAATACAGGAGCACCCGAAGACATAAAGAAACTTCTGGAAGGTATCCAGGGAGATGTTGACAGCAATACAATCATAATAGGGGACTTTAATACCCTATTGACACCACTAAATAAATCCTCTAAATAAAAAAATCAGCAAATAAAGGGCAATCCTAAATTACTCACTAGATCAGATGGAATTAGTTGACATCTTCAGAACATTTCACCCTAAAGCTACAGAACATACATTCTTCTCAAGTGCTCACCGGACATTTTCAAAGACAGACCACAGGAAAAGTCTCTTCTAATTCAAGAATATAAAAAGCATACCAAGCATCTTCTCAGATCACAATGGCATGAAATTAGAAATCAACTATAATTAAAACAATAAAAAATCAAACACTTGGAGGCTACATGATATTAAACAATGATTAGGTTACCAATGATATCAAAGAAGAAATAAAAATCATCCCAGTAACCAATGACAATGAAAACACAACAATCCAAAATCTATGGGACACAGTGAATGCAATTTATAGATTTAATGCAATATCAATTAAACAACCAACAGCATATTTCACAGACCTAGAACAAACTCTCCAAAAATTCATCTGGAATAAAAAATAAAAACTGAATAGCCACAGCAATCCTGAGAAAGAAGAACAAAGTCAGAGGGATTACAATACCAGATATCAAGCTATATAACAAAGCCATGGTTCTCAAAAATGCCTGGTACTGGCACAAGAACAGACATATAGAACAGTGTTAAAGGACAGAAAAAAACAGAAATTGACCCAAGCCATTATGCTCAATTAATATTTGACAAAGGAGGCAAGAGCATATAATGGAGTCAATACAGTCTCTTTAATAAATGGTGCTGGAGAAATTGGTCAGACATGAAAAAAATGAAATTAGATCACCAAATTATACCATACACAAAAATAAACTCAAAATGGATACAGGACTTAAACATAAGATGGGAAACCATAAAAACATTAGACGAATCCATAGGAAGAAAAATCTCAGACATATGAACTCAAAATGGTTAAAGGACCTAAATGTAAGTTGGGAATCTTAGAAGACTCCATAAACAGCAAAATAAGACATATGCCATAGCAATATCATTACTGATACAGATCCTAGAACAGTAGAAACTAAGGAGAAAATAAACAAATGGGACTATATCAAAATAAAAGGCTTCTACACAGCCAAAGAAACCATAAACAAAACAATAAGGAAGCCCACTGCATAGGAGAACATATTTGCCAACATTATCTTGGATAAGGTTTTAATCTCCAACATTTACAGGGAACTCATATAACTTAACAAAAGGAAGATAAACAATCCAATCAAAAAATGGGCAAAGGACCTAAATAGACACTTTTCAAAAGAGGACATACAGAAGGCTTAAGGACATATGAAAACATGCTCAAAGTCACTAATCATCCAAGAGATGCAAATCAAAACAACATCTGTCCGAATGGCTATCATCAACAAATCAACAAATGACAAGTGCTGGTGAGGATGTGGAGAAAAGGAACCCGCATGCATTGCTAGTGGGAATGCAGACTGGTGCAGTCACTGTGGAAAACAGTATTGAGTTTCCTCAAAAATCTAAAAATGGAACTCACAATTGAATCAGTAATCCCACTTCTTGGAATATATCCTAAGAAACCAGATATACCAATCCGAAAGGATATATGCACCCCTATGTTTATAGCAGCACAATTTACAATAGCTAAGATTTGGAAACAGCCTAAATGCCCATCAGCAGATGAGTGGATTATAAAACTGTGGTACATCTACACAATGGAAAACTATGCTTCTATGAAAAAGAATGAAATTTAACAATCAGCAACAGTACAGATGGAAGTGAAGAACATTTTGCTGAGTGAAATAAGCCAGTCAGAGAAAGATAAATATCACATGATCTCACTCTTATTTGGAATATAGTAAACAACATAAACTGATGAACAAAAATAGATCCAGAGACAACGTAATGCTGAACAGACCATCCATCCTTGGAAAGAAGTTGGGAAAGGGGGGGTTAGAGATCAACCATGGGACTTGTATGCATGTATATTAGCAAAACCAATGGAAATGGACACTAGGGTGGTGGGGGCTTGTCTAGGAGGATGGGAGTGGAAGGATGGGGTCAACCCCAGAAAAAGGAGACATATGTAATACTTTAAACAATTAAAAATAAAGACAAAAAACCTGAAGAACATAGAGTCTGTCAGGAAATAAGAATAAAGGAATTTTAGGTAGGAACCATGAAGCCACATGGTAATTGGAGCTTTGGAAGAAAGTATAGGAATAAAAGCTACAAAAGTAAATAGAATAAAGTACATAGACATTCAGGTTTCATTTTAGATTTTGATTTTTTTGTATTTTTAGTGTGTTTTTTTCTGGTCCCATATAAATGTGCAAAATCTAACTTGCAGATTTGCTTTTTAAGATTACATAAGCACAGATATTGCCTAAGAGCGCCTTTCACTTATAAGCCACTCAATAATTTTTTCTTACTATTAATCAATGAATGACCAGAAGTTATTGAAAAATTTAATAAGTTTGTGTGAAAGATGGATCAATAAAACATGTCTAGTGTATTTGACAGGAAATAAGCTTGAAAGCAGCTGCAGCAATCCAAGGGAAAGGCAGAGACAGGGGTTGAGTAGAAATTGGATCAACTGGATATAGAGATGATGGAGGCTGAGGAGATAGGGTATGACTGATGAAGGAGTCTAGGTTAGGAACAAATTGAGATATCCATATTCTTTTAATAGTCCTCAGTGGTGGCAATGGTAGAAAACTTATATTTATACAATTGTTTTTATTATCCTTCTGGCAACCTGTGTGGAATTAAGACATTTTCTTATTTTACTGTAAGCCATTTCCTTGGTTTTAAGCTAAAATTAATATACACTCTACACTAATAAAAGAGTAAGATGCAAATTGACCATGCCTTTATGACATCCACCAGCCAATCAGAAGTGAGTGTGCAAATTAACCCAAAAATATGGCAGGTTAATTTGTATATGCAGGTGCTGAGCGGCCTGGGGTGGGGCAGGACGCTTGCTTCCTTGGCAATGACACAGGCATTCTATAACGCCCCAGTTGTTCCTGGCCTCTGGGCAGCATGGGAAGGCAGAAAGGCATCTCTAGGCTGGAGCAGAAAGGTGGCTTTGGCCAGAGTGAAGATGGTGCTGGCAGCCATGGGAAAGATGGCCCATTCTTGCAAGAATCTTCATGCATCAAGCCTCTACTTTCTTATAAGTGGATATTTTTCACAACTTAACAAATTTATTGGTATGGCTTACATAATTATTAACCAACTAGAGGCCCGATGAATGAAATTCATGCATGGGTAGGGTCCTTATGCCTGACCGGCAATCATGGCCAATCTGTGGGGTGACTGGCAGGGTGATCAGGGTGTCCCTGCTGTCACCCACCTTGGCCAGCCTGCTGTTACCTGCTCGCCATCCCCACCCCCACCACCATGCTGGTCACGTTCCTCTATGGGAGGTAACCGGTGCCTCCCTCTATAGGAGACAACCTACAGGGTGATTGGGGTTCCCACTGGCATCCATTTTGGCTGGCCTGGGGCCTGCAGGCTGGGAGCAGCTCCTGCTTTGAGCATCTGGTCAGTACTCATCATAATGACCAGTTGTTCCACAGGTAGTTCCACTGTTAAGTCAATTTGTATATTAGACTTTTATTATATAGGCTGGCACACCTATAATTAAAAAAAATAAAAATGAAAAAAATTAGAATTAACCTATTCTATGTAATATTTGTGATAATTACTTTGAAATATTATTAGTTATAAAAAAGATTTATTGATAATTATACCCCAAAGTATCAACTATGAATAAATTTTGTTTATGCTTCTCAGTCTACTTTGGAAGTTTGTATCTGGATTTAAAATCATTCTAAAGAATGTGGCAGATACTTGTGAGATTGAAAAAATTATTTTCAAGGAAGGTGTAATTTTTCCTGTCCTTTATGTATGTGAATTATTTCTTTTTCAATTGTGAAAATAATACATGAATTCATAGTCCTTGTAGAAGTATTCAAATCACATAGAAATATTGGAAGTAAAAAGTAAAATTACCCATTCACCTTCTATGTACCACCTACTACCAAAAAAATTATTAACAGTTCAATTTATATCATTTTACACAACATAATTACATATATTAGTTCAATTAAAAGAGAGAAAAAGCCAGTTATAGCAGAAAAGTTAAGCATAGTCTTTGATGCTAGACTTCCTGGGTCCAAACCCAGACTCTATACCACTTACAACTGTGTGGTATTGGACATCTTATCTAACTTCTCTGCTCTTCAGTTTCCTTGTATGTAAAATGGCAATTATAATATCTGTCTCATAGAGATGTTATGAAGAATATATCAGTTAGTACATGTGAAATTTGTACAAAAGTGCTTGGCACAAATTACATGCTCAATAGATGATGCAATTATATGTATATGTTGTCAGCAACTCACATTCCATCAGTACACATGAAAGTAATACAGTGTAGTAATTCAATTGCCTGTTGCGCATAATAGCTCCACCATTTCCTCGCTTTCAAAAAGTATGGAACCTTTCTTTGTAGTTATTTCTTTAGTTACATGGAGATAGTAGTTTCTGTCTTTTCTTTTTATTGAATTATGTGTTTGTAGTAATTACATAATAGATGGTTATGATCATTCCATTATTAAAAATCCTTAGTTTTGTATTTAATGGAATAGATGTATCATAATTTATCTAATCATTATATTACTGATGGCTGTTTGAGTTATTTTAAATTATTAATTGCTGGTTTCCACACTGCTTTTAACTTAAAAATTTTTAAAAATAACCTTGTTTCTGTCTTTGCTTGAATAACAACAACAACAAAAAACTATTGCTGTTAACATTTCCTACAGTCATTTTCATTTGCATCTTGAATAAAAACTTTCAAGATCCTCTTTTGGTTTGTTATCTTCATCACCATACCATACATGAGATCAGCCCGCATCATTTTCCTGTTAGTTTGGTTCAGGCCTAGGTCATGAATGGAAAGCAGAACCATTTCATTTTGTGTAGTTGAACTTCTCTTTCCAATGTGTAAACCAAAAGCTAAGAAATAAAGAAGCCAAAGGAACTTTTTCTGTGTTTGGAGTGTTGGAATCTCAGAAGACTGAATCTTTAAGCATCTTAATATTTGGAAAAGGTAAATATAAATTCTTACATATTTTGTGTTGTATTGTTTGATTTTTTTCCAAAAAATATTTAAATGTGAATAAGTATGTTTCCTGCAAACATTTATAGTAGATGCTATAGACCTATAAAAGGAAAATTGTGTCTTGAATCAAGTCTCCTTTTTCTTTTCTCACGCTTGTAGAATTTATAGGGAAAATTGAGATTCTTAAAGTTGCATGACAAACCATGCAAAAGACTGAATTAAGTGCTTTGAGAAATAAGATTTAACTAAAAAAGAAGGGAATGAAAAGAAGGGAGAAAGGAAGGCAAGAAAGCAGGGAAGGAGAGAGGGAAGAAAAAGAGAGAGAGAAGGAAGGAAAGAAAGGGAAAGACAAAAGAAAAAAGGATGGTAGTGAATTTGGCAAAACGATATTGATTGATTATTTAGCTGTTTTTAAGTGTACAATTCAGGGGCATTACGTATTTTCACGATGCTTTGCAACCATTACCACTATGATTCCAGAAATTTTTCATCTTGCAAAACTAAAATGCTATGCCCATTAAACACTAATTCCCTGTTTCCCTCTACCCCAGCCCCTGATAATCTCTTTTCCACTTTCTATCTGTATGAATTTCTACTTCAAGTTAGAATATTTAAAAGAAAGTGGCTATATTTATATTTTAAATTTGAAAGTATTTGTGAGTTTAAACTATGTATAAATAAATATTCATTCTTAGTATGCATTTTAAGGCATAGTATTTTTTAATGTGTTATTCAAGTTACAGTAATTAAAATACAGTTAAATTAAGGCTAAGGTCTTGATAGCAGGCTTGATTTAAGTAGACTATTTGAAGAGCCAAAGGGGGACATCTAAAACAGTGTCAACATCAAAAATTATTTTTAAAAAAGAAAGGATTAGGCACATTAATAACTTTAAAATAAATCATTTGTGACAGTCTAATATATATATATATATATATATATATATATATGGAATTAAACATTTGTATAAGTTTGTACTTTTTATTGTCTATGTATTTATTTTTATGGAACATTAGATTATAAAACATTGAACAGGTTCTGGAATAAATATAAATATGCAAATATGCAAGCTGGCCTTTTTTTGCTTCTTCAAGATAGAAAAGTGATTGATATAATTCCATTACTTTGGTTATCCTTTCAACCTCTCCTTTTCTTCTCTTTGCCCTCTCTTTTTCTCTAAGGGACAAGACGGAAGGCTGAAATTGCTTAATTAGACAAGACAGAAATACTCTGCTGGCCTAGTTTTCTGTAACTTCCCTCTATGACTACACTATGCATTGGACCTAGACATAATTGTGTTGCAAGTAAAAAGTAAAATTTAAGACACCATCAAATGGTTTAGTGTGATTTAGTCACTCATTCTCTTTTTCTCTTTCAATAACTTAATATACAGTCACTGTCATGGCTTGTTATCTATATGGGACACCAAATGATGCTTTTGAATTCTCAGTGTTTTTGGAAACTCTTGGCCTTGTGTCCAGCTACCTGTGGATTAAAACCCATAGCCTGCATTCTTTTTACACACTTCCTTCAGGCTTCATTCTGATCCCAGCTTGCAAGCGATGTACCGACCATACGTCTTTGGTTGTATGACTCTTAGCTCCAGCACATCCAGTCATTTGCAGAGAAAAAGATGAAATGAAGATGATGCAAAATTTTGTGCTTTTTAAAACACTTGCATGTACATTATATAATATCTTGACAATAATTCTGTGAAGAAAGCAGGGTAGTGCTTTCACCATTTAATTGATAGGAAAATTGAGACCCAGGAATGATAAATAAATTACCTGATATTAAAAAGTTAGAGGAGGGTGGGGCGTAAGAGATAAACCAAAGGACTTGTGTGTATGCATATAAGCATAATCAATGCACACAGACAGTAGGGGGGTGAGGGTATGTGCTGGGGTGTGAGCGTGGCTGGCAAGAGGTTGATGGGGTAAAAGAAGACATATGTAATACTTTAAACAATAGTTTAAATTTTAAAAAAAGTAATAGCCTAATTTGAACCCAAATCTTCTTATTCCTGATCTTATTCTTTATCTTTTGAGTAACACTACCTCCCTAAATCACTTGTGTTTCATGTAGAAGAAACATCTTAATTTGACATTTTAATATATATCGTCTTAATGGGTTCTTTTATAATTTCAGGAATATACTGCACTCTTCTGTTTAGAAATCTTGACAATAAAATGCTTGGAGAAGCCTTCCTACTTGAACTCCTATACAAAGAACAGAAATATACAACATTTTGTAAACCACTTACCAGTATATGTAAGAAGACCTCAAATAATGAAAAGGAAACTTGGAAAAAGCAGCTTTTAGGTATAGAATACAATTCACTTTCTCCTGATAAAATAGAAGATCAACAAAATGTTGAGAAAGAAAATTTAACAAAGCAAATTAATGATACAAGTAAAATAGAATTTGTGGATGAAATAACTGTACCAAAATGCAAAAGTGCATCCTTTCCAGGAAATCTGTCTGTTGCACTGCCCATTCCAAAAAGAGAACAACGTGATGAAAGACAACTGGATTTATACCAATCTTGGTCATGTACAAGTATTTGCCAGAATTATCCTGACCTACAGATTGGAGGAAACCAAGTGGGCAACATGTATGATTCAGGCTGTTTTGTGGAACACATACATGATGATGCTTTTAATGGTCCCCTTTTACTTTCAGTGGATATACCATTGGGCCATTCTCCTATCATTAAGCCTCTAGAGAAACTATCGGCCTCAAAACTTTTGAATGGGGATGAAATTCGAGAAAAAAGTATGTTGTTTCATAAGCAGCCCCTCTCGAATTCCATGCTTAATAAGTACATAGAAAACAAGCTGGATGAACTCTACAAACAATTTTTGGAAGAAAATCTCACTAAGTGCCTCTCTGTAACCAACCTCATGGCTTCTAATTTGCTAATGAATAATGTAAATCAGTTTAGCCTTCAAATCTCTCAAGAACAGAACATAGAGGCTTCGAAAGCTAGGGAAGCTCTACCACATTCTTTTTCAAGATGTAATCTCTATGACATTTCCCATGGAAACAGTTCTGAATTCAGCACTCCTAACCTACAAATATCAAAGCAGAGAAGTAGTGAATTTGTATCAAATGTAATATAGAAACTAATTATAGGTTCCTTGCACTGACTTAAGATACTGGAGTAACAATAGTTTTCTTTGCTTTATCATGTCACATCAGGCCTCCTTTGGGCTGTGGTTATTAATTTTTTTGAGAAATTATTTGGCCTTGGCAGGGTAGGTCAGTTGGTTAGAGCACCATCCTCATACGCCAAGGATGTGGGTTCGATTCCTGGTCAGGGCACGAACACCTCTCTCTCTCTCTCTCCTGTCTCTCCATTCCTCTATCACTAAAATCAATAAATAGAAAACAGAAAATATTTCATCAATGGTACATCTGTATTATTTTATGAGACTATTTTAATAATTAAGTTGTATGACCATGTTTTTTAAAATTATTTTGACATCTTTAATGGTTGCCACATTCATGTTTGTAAGTTCTATATGGCTTGTTTATTTAATTGCCACTGACATCCCAAATTGATTACCTCACTCTCAATCATCAGGTTTATTTACCACAAAAGTGATAAAAAACTGAGATGAGGAAAGGATTATTGCTTTCAGCTACTGAAAGGATCACTAGAAATGATGTCATACAGAAACATTTATTCGCCACAAAACAATATTTAATACGTTATGGGTTGTGCTTAATTATTCTTTATTTTATTTTTAACATATATACATATATTTTGACACTGACAATAAGAATATCTTAGAGGAAATTCTTCAAAGTAAATTTGGATTTAAATAGCATTGGAAAAAATATGGAAGAAGGCTTAAGAAAAATATAGAATTTGATATTGAAATTTCCAATTGAAATCTAGTGTTTTCTATATTTACCTGGCAGGAGAGATACCATGATCACGAAGGTGTTTGTCCCAGGATGAGGTTTATACATTGCACTCCAGATTTGCTGATCCCTGCGATTTTCTCAAATGTGGGACACTTGACTGCATTAATTTGTAGTAGTGGGGAACTGAGTATGTGATCTCCCCTGAGGAGAGGTGGGGGAAGAAACCTGGTGCTTTCTAACTTTCCTGAGGCAGACATCAACTTTTTTTTATACCATTATGTGTGCATGGTGGTTTTAAGGCTTGAGAGGAAGGAAAATATACAGGTAAATAGGACAAAGTACATCTAAAAATGAGGAGACTCTCTTGGCTATTTTTGGCACTTCTCAGATTATCCTCAATCAAGATCTTGGTTAAGGACAAAAGTCAGCAGGATGTTATAGTGATTTCAACCATAAGTAAACTAAGTAAATTAATGTAAAAATATACCCAAAATAATGTTTTATTGCAGACTTGGAAACAAAACTCTACACTTAACACTTTATACTTCTCCTAGATATAGCAAAATGATTGGCATGCACTTTTGGTTGTAAAATAAGATTGTATATATTTGTTACAGAATTATTATGATTTGCATTACATATTAATAAAATTTGTGCATTAGTGATCACATGAGATTTTTATACATACACAGTTATGTATGTGTGAAAATCCATCATAAATAACATTATATTTGAAAACAGAAATAAACAGATGATGGCAAAAAATGTTCTCATATGTTAAAATCAAGATAACTGTCATTTGGAAAATGCTTATTGGGAATTTAGGACTTTTCTTCTCCAATCATGTTGTTGTGTTCTTTTCCTCAAGGTCTAGTAAAATTTTATTAAAATGTTCTTATTATTTCTGTTGATTTTATAATTATTATAGTGTAAATGTATAGCATCATTTGTCACAATTTTATGAAATAGCCTTTAAATAATTATATTTAAGAACATATCTATAAAATGATGAAAATCAAATTACAGTATATTGACATCAATTACAAATACTGAATTATTGTTACAGGCAGTTAATTCTTTAAATTGTTCTGCTATTTTTTTAAAGATGAGAAATTTGTAGATTACAGAATTGCAATATAGTTCTGGTTTTTACTTCCCAAAATGAATAGAGGCACTTCACCATGATACCTAAATTGTCATAAGACCTTGGTTTCATCTGACAGTGACTGAAGTTCATATATAAGCCTTTTCCTGAAATGTATTTATCTCTACAATTGTAAGCTAGACGTACATCTACCAAATAGAATTCATGTAGATGAAAAAGTTTAAGGAACAGCTCAGGACTCTAATGGCCTGTGTGGTTCTGCCCCTCTCCTTTGAGGGTTCAACACCACTTTAGCGACACTATTTAACTGTAGAGCACCCTTGTATTATTTTCCTTAGGTGAGGCTTAGGAATTGATATCTAAGGGTTCAACTAACATAGGACCAGCTTGAATCTAGAGCATAGCTCCAAGGCCAATTCAAGATCAGAATGAATTTTCAGAGCTTTCTATCCTCTAGATAGATGTATCCTCAAGACACTCCAGGTACTAGGAGAAACTGACTGGCTACTTATTTATTAAACACATATTTATTGAACACTGTGATAGGTGATAGGGATAAATGGTGCAGTTACTGCTTTTCATTGAGATGACAGTTCAGCTGATTTAGAATCAAAGAGAAAAAGTAAATAATCACAATCTAATTTTAGAGCCTTGAAAGTTATGAGCATGTAGCTCTAGATAACTTATGTTGATAGTTCTGCCTGCTTAGCCTGTTAATAATCTAGTCTGAGTCTTGTATCCTGGACCTCTATTTGGTTGCCATTCCAGCATACCACTACTGATTACTAAACATGCTGAAATATCTCCTTGCCAATTGGTATGAAGCTGCTATCCCCAATTTTCCAAGTCCTCCCACCATGTGTATCCTGGTGATTCTGACTCCTTTTTTGGGAACTTTGTATCTTCTTATCATCCAGTAACTGAACAGGCAAATGGGGTTTTAGTACCCAACTCCAGTTCTACACAGGGCACTTCTTTTTCATATGAGCTGCTAAATATTTTAACCATCATTTCTGCTTTTATCTACTTCAGTATTGAGATTCCAATTCCAAAACCCTGTTAAATAATACTACTCTTCTTAGACTTTGGCACTGCTTTTCTTACAGCAACTAAGTAAATGAAGATGTATTCATGAACAACAAATATGTGACTACACCTTCCTCACTGTCTCTTTCTTTGATTTTCTCTTTCTTTTGAATCTTTATTGCTGCATTCTTCTCTAAGGCCATTTGCTTCTTGTTAGATTATCTAAATGCATACTAACTTATAGAATTACTAGAGGCATGGTGCACGAAATTCATGCATGAGGGGTGTCCCTTGGCCCAGCCTGTACACTCTCAATTTGGGACCCCTTGGGGGATGTCTGACTGCCAGGATTGGGCCTAAACTGGCAGTCAGACATCCCTCTCACAATCCGGGACTGCTGGTTCCTAACTGCTCTCCTGCCTGCCTGCCTGCCTGATTGCCCCCTAACCACTCTCCTGCCAGCCTGATTGATGCCTAACTGCTCCCCTGCTGGCCTGATCACCCCAACTGCCCTCCCTTGCTGGCCTGTTTGCTCCCAACTGCCCTCCCCTGTCGACCATCTTGTGGTGATGTCATGTAAGGGCATAGAATGAGGGCATCAAGCAAGGGCATGACATCACCTAGGATTTCATTATATATAATGGCCTATTACCTATTGACCAAATTGAGTGACCTGAAACATTAAAAAGAGGACCTCATTTTTGGTGTTGTACCTTGATTATACTAGTATTCACTCTATATTATTCCTGTTTTATATGTTATCTCATACCTCAAAGCTACTGATATTGCATTGTGTTTCATAACAAAAGAGTGATTTCTGTTTCAGCCACTGAGGAATTATACTGTACAGTTTAACTACAGAATAGATCCATGCCCTGGTTGGTGTGGATCAGTGGATAGAGAGTTGGCCCATGCATCTAAGGTCTCAGGTTTGATTCTCAGTCAAGGGCATGTACCTGGGTTGCAGGTTCCTTTCCTAGCTTTGGTCATAGTGGGTGTGGGAGGCAACCAATCAATATGACTCTTATTGTCTCTCTCTCCCTCCCCCTTCCACTTTCTCTTAAAGTCAATGGAAAAACTATCCTCAGGTGAGGTTTAATAAAATAAAACAGTAAAATAAAAATAGATTCATGCTCTGAGAAGATTGGCTATGTGAAGTTCCTTAAATGTCTATTATAGAGATTTATCCATGTAACTGAAGGTTTCATTACCTACTAAATGCCCATCTACCTACAGGTAGAATGCTATTATTAGTCATTGTCATTCTGTGATATGAATAGTTACCATTTTTAGTATTTATTATATGATAAACACTCTAAGGTTTACTCATTTAACTATTTACACAGTATTATATAAGTAATATTATTAACCCAATTTTAGACAAAAGAAAATTAAAATTCAGAAATATTGAAAGGTTTTACTCACCAATGAATGAAAGTCACTGGGACAGGGAGGGGTGTGGGTGGGGACATGTGCTGGGGGATAGGGGAGGCTGGGGGAGGATAATGGGGAGGGGGAAAGGAAAACATGTACTACTATTAAATATAAGTTATATTGCAAAAAATTAATAAAAATATATTAAATTTAAAAAAGATCATATAATTACTCAGAGTAAGAATCAGTATTCAAATGAAGTCATTCTGACATCAGAACCTTTGCTGTTACCTTAAGGCAGAAGTGGGGAACCTTTTCTCTTCCAAGGGCCTTTTGGATATTTACAATATTATTTGCTGGTCATGAAATTATACAGGCAGTCCTTGGGTTACATCAGACACAACTTATGTCATTTCATGGTTACATAGCCATCTCCCATTTACAGTATTTATTTTAAAAAGTTACATCATTTCTACATATATACATACACTGAGTGGCCAGATTATTATGATATCTGAATGCATAATAATCTGGCCACTCAGTGTGTGTGTGTGTGTGTGTGTGTGTGTGTGTGTGTGTGTGTGTGTGTGTGTGTGTGTTGTGTGTGTATTGGAGGCTTGGTGCATGAATTCGTGCAGGTGTGGGGTCAGCCTGGTCAGGGTGAGGGGACATGGGTGGTTGGCCGGCCTGCCTGCTGGTTGAACTCCTGTTTGAGGAGACAATTTGGATATTAGCCTTTTATTATATAGGATATACCCTGAGTGGCCAGATTATTGCTCATTCAGAGAGCATAGTAATCTGGCCACTCAGTGTATGTGCCTTATGTTTTTTTATTATTTATTTACCACAAGTAAAGGTCAGGAATTGTTATCTTTATTTTAATTTTTTTATTGTTTCACTTCATTACTGCTGTGTATGTGCTCCATGTGAATAATGTAGATGCTTATGTAGGTGGGATCTGACTTACAGTGAAAATTGCTTTATGTCATGCCGTAGGAACGGATCTCCAACATAACTTGAGGTCAGCCTGTATTTTAAAAAATTAATCTGCTCTATTTGGTCAAACATCTAATTAACTCTATAGTTAACTTACATAATTATTGTCTGCTACCTGTTGACCAAATTGAGCCCTAATGCCTTGTCAGGACCTGGCAAATGATTTCATGGCCTTTATATGGCCTGTAGGCTAGTCATTCCCCATTCCTGCCCTAAGGATTGTAGATTTAGCAAATAGAAATCCAAAATACCTAGTTAAATTTGAATTTCCAGACCAACAACAAATTAGTTTAGTTATAGATATGTCCCCTGGTAATGTTTGGAACACACTTATACTAAAAAGAAATCATTTATCTGAAATTCAAATTTACATAGGCATCCTGTATTTAATCTGGCAACCTTACTTTTAAACATTACCCTTTGCTTTTTCTAGGGTAGTTTAAAAAGCAAGGTGAATTATGAAGGTGGAGAGAGAGTAGTGGGACAGAACATGAAGGCAGTGGGTGAAGAACTGAAGGACCCAAGTAAGTGAGAAAAGACCAAGAATTCTGGAGGCTGTAAATCAAAGATATCATTTTATAGAATCAATACCCTGACTGAGACCTGGGGAACAAGATTAATCTCCTGGGTACTTTGTAGACTAAGCTTTTTCTTGTTAAGGTATATTGAGACAGCCATATTTCAATTATGTTACATGAGTAAATCATTCATTGAAGCAAATGGGAAGCGAAGCGTTCTAGAAAAGAGCAGGGGTTCTACAATGAGAATATTTGTGTTTTAGTAAAGTTTCAACTCAGCCACTCACTCACTACCTGACAAGGTACTTTGTTTCTCTGAGTCCTTATCTGGAAAATGAAGATAGCAACATTTGTCTTAATTATATCACAGAACTGTTTTGAGCATTAAGAGGGGTGAAAAAATTTGACTGATAAGTGACAAAATCTTCTACTAATATAAGGCCTTTTTATAAGGAATCAATACAATTCTAACAAGTCAATAAATCATCATGCTCAAGGTTGAGACACTGGAAATATTATTTTTCATCAATCTGCTTATAATAAATCCCTTTTGATCACTTAACAAGACCATCTAAAAGTAAAAAGAGGAGAGTCCATACATGCTGTTACTGTTTACCACTGGGAAGAAACACCTTGTGTTCTTCAGGTATACATTATCTCAAAAAATGTTTAACTTATTTTTGAGTTTGTTGGGGTAACATGGTTAACAAAAGTATATGTTTCAGTTGTACAGTGCTATAATACATCATCTGTATATGGTATTTTTTTACTCACCACTCAAAGTCATCTCCTTCCATCACCATGTATCCCCCTTTACCCCTTTTTCCCTCCTCCCAACCCCTTTTCCTCTGGTAATCACCATACTGTTGTCTGTGTCTATAGGTTTTGTCTTTTCTTCTTAGTCCCTTCACTTTTTTCCCACTCATCTCTCCTCTCCTTCTCTTCTAACAGCTGTCAGTCTGTTCTCTGTATCTATGACTCTGTTTATAGTTTGTTCATTAGCTTAAAATAAATAATATGTATTTATTTAATTTTTCCTAAGTGCTTGCGAATGTTTATAGCATTATGATTTAAATTTCTATTCCTAATGAAGGAAATTTAAGATAAATGCCTCTTAAAGATAAATCATATTGTTAACACTGAGTGAGATAAACAGAAACTTTATCTGTTTATATTTTATTGATTTGAGAAAGGAAGGAAGAGAGGAGAGAGAGAGAGAGAGAGAGAGAGAGAGAGAGAGAGAGAGAGAGAGAGAGAGATTGACTTGAAAGTGAATATGGATCAGTTGCCTCCTGCATGTGTTTTGACCAGTGGTTGAAACCTGGGTATGTGACCTGACCTGGAGTCAGACTTTAGACCTCTCAGTTTTTGAAACAACCCTTTAACCAACTGAGGCTCACCAGTTAGAGCAGAAACAGAAACTTTTACAAATAATGTGCCTTATCTCCTATTAAAATGAAGAGTGTGTGGCTGGTGGAAACATTTGTGGAAGAGTCACTGAACGGCAGGTTTCAGCAGCAAATTGTGTAGCTACAGTAGTTTGTTTTTCTAAGGAAAGATAATATTGGCAGAGATTAGGATACTACTTGAATGTTTCTGTTTATCTCACTCACTGTTAACTGAGGTGACTGTATGCTGTCAAAAAAGTGTGATTGGTAGTTACAGCATACACCCATGGATATAAAGTACAACATAAGAAATATAATGAATAATATTGTAATAACTAGATATGGTGCCAGGTGGGTACTGGAAATATTGAAGGGAAAACTTTATACATTATATTATTTTCTAACCACTATGCTGTTGTGTACCTGAAACTCATATAAAACAATATTGAATATAAACTGTAATTGAAAAATAAAATTTAAAAATATGACATTTATTTAGAAAAAAAACAAGTGTGATGGAAGGACTGTTGGTAAAATTTGTTTCTCTGGCTTCCTCATTATTGAAATAATAATAATAATAGTAATGATAACAATAATATTATAAGCCACATGGGTATGAATATGTCAGTATTTCTTTTTCTAAATGGATATGAATTATAAGCCTAACTTCTCAGTGTGGAACAACAGTTTGTATTCTTTGGAAAAAGGCATTAAGCTTCATCCAGCTACCTATGGGATGAGGGTTTGAGCTGCCTGTCCCAGTTCCTCAAAATCCCACTAGCTAGGCAATCCTGAACTGCTTAGCTCTAACGTCAGTCCTGTGGGGGCAACATGGCCATTTTATAAAATAGGAGTTAGTGCTCCTTCCTTAGGAAATGTCTTATGAGAGACTCAGAAAAAAATTGAGTGGAAGTATTTCAGAAGTATATGACAACAATAGCAAAATATAATAAAAGAAAAATAAGAGGATTTATTATTTAATTTTTTATTCTTTAAAGTATTACAAATAGTAGTACATATGTTTCCTTTTTTTCCTCCCATTGACCTCCCCCCAGCCTCCCCCATCTTCAAGCACATGCCCTCACCTGCTCCCCCGCCCCAGTGTCTTGTATCCATTGGTTATGCTTATATGCATGCATACAAGTCCTTCGGTTGATCTCCAACAGCCCCCGCCTCCCACACTCCCCTGTCTTCCCGTTGTAGTTTGACAGTCTGTTCAATGCTTCTTTGTCTCTGTATAAATCTTTTTGCCACATTTCTTTTCTTTAAAAATATCTTGCACCTGCATACTGGAAATAAATATATAAGAACAAAAAAAATGTTTGAGTCTCAGTTTAAAAGACCAACAGTTCTGAGTCCCAGCTGCAATGTCAAATAGTTCCTTATATGTACATGTCAGCAATGGTATCTGGATGGTGAACATATGGTGGCAATGCAGGTTCCATCCTCTCTGGTTTGGACCTGGGCTGCCTGCAGCGAAGCACAGCTGCTGACTGGTAGAATGGCAAGGTGTCATCAGTGTCTTCCATCTCTGGACTGTCTTCACAGTTGGAACAGACCTGTCAGTTCTTTTTTGTTGCAGGAATCCATATGGTCTTGGAGTTGTTTCCTGAAAATACACAAACATATTCTCGACCAAAAGTTAATAAAGGAATCTGTTCTGTACATTAGACTTAGGGTTCTTTTTATTTTTACCCAATTGATTTCCCTTTTGGCATATTTTGACACCATGTGTGTTTTTCATGGGGGTCCTGCTGTTAGCACTACAAATGGAAATTAATTTTCTGAAGGAAGAATTTTCTAGATGTATTTTACTTACAGTCTATTTTTCCTTGCAAGATATTACCCCACTACCCCCCTTTTTATTAATGGGGTCTTTTGGAAATTTTATATTGCAGTCTTGGTAAATTTTAATTTTAATTTTTGCACACAAATATCACTGCTTTAGGTTCTTTGCATGTTATGCAATTTTACGAAGAGATGAACTATTAATAGAAATTTTAGTTAATATGTTAGGAACAACTTTTTGTCCAGTACACTTAAATTTTTTTGAGTATTCACTTATTTCACTTGGTCAAAATAAATTAATCTGAAAACTTGATTACTATTTTCCGGTGAAATTTAAGTCAAGCGATAATCTTAGTTTACCCTGTATATATTAGTGGAAAGGATTATTTGCATTCTTGAGTAGGCCCTGAGCATTCCTGGTACTAGACTGAATTTAGATACAGGGCAGCTGTTCCTGGCATAGTCTCTGTCTGTACCCTGGGTCTAGATCTGAGTTGTGCATGGGAGGTGAAGCAGCCATGGGGGCAGGAGACCTCCCTCAGAAGGGGTGAGAGTTCAGGCCCCTGCAATATTAGGGGGGTGAGGGTCTGTGCCCCACCTCTGTTGACCTTTAAGATCTCTCCTCTTGGCCCCTCTGAGACTGTACCTGTCTTAGGTTGTTCCTTCCCTGAGGAATCTGACCCGTCTCTGGCTAACCAGCCATCCTCCAGGGCCAAGCAGGGTGATGTGAGGTTCAATTCTATCTCCTTGGTCTTCTATGCCTCCATTGCCTCCACGCCCAGCCCATGGCTTGTGATCTCCTCTCCTGCTGGCAGGGTCGCATTACTGATCACATAACTTGGGAGACTCAGGTTTCTTCTCAAGGGAGGGCCCAGCTCACACCATTGGGCTAGAGACAGATCAATGGTGCCAGCCATCCAGAGGCTTCAACCTCAGCTTGAACTGAAAGCTCAGGCAACAGCTGTGTGCACTTGGATTTTGACAAGAGCGTCCCTCTTGGCAAAAAGGGCAAGAGGGGTCAATATAAAATACTCAAGTGCCTCCACAGTGCCTTAATTCCTTCTGAAGGGATTTAATTCCTTTCCTGTCTTTTTTTTGTAAATTGCTGCCAAACATTCAAAGAATTAGTTTGTAAGTTTATTTGGGATAATTGTACAATATACTGATGTCAAATATCAAAAATTATAATGACATTGTGGAATGATATTATGTAAGGGTATTATGGTGTCACAGAGGGTTAAGGGGGGCCTGGCCTAAGGACTAGTGTCCATAGGAGTTGACATGCTCTAGATGTCAATTCAATCTCAAGTAAGTTGCCAATTATTTTATAACTTTATATAAACTTTGTCAGGAATGCAAAAACACAAATTACTTACCTTAGTTCAAGAGTTCAAATATATTGAATTTCCCCCTTACTCCCGCCACCCTGCACTTACCCTGAGGTGTAACATTCTGATTGACTTTTCTCAGTCTCTGGATCCGTTCTTATTCATCAGTCAATTCTGTTCATTATATTCCACAAATAAGTGATATCATGTGATATTTATCTTTCTATGTCTGGCTAATTTCACTTAGCATAACGTTTTCCAGTTCTAACCATGTTGTTGCAAATGGTAGGAGCTCCTTATTTTTTACTACAGTATATTATTCCATTGTGTAGATGTACCATAGTCTTTTAATCCACTCATTTGCTGATAGCCACTTAGGCTGTTTCCAAATCTTAGCTATGGTAAATTGTGCTGCAATGAACATAGGGGTCCATATATCCTTTCTAATTCGCGTTTCTAGTTTCTTGGGATATATTCCTAGAAGTGGGATCACTGGGTCAAATGGGGGCTCCATTTTTAGTTTTTTGAGGAAACTCCATACTCTTCTCCACAGTGATTGCACCACTCTACAATCCCAGCAGCATTTGCATGAGGCTTCCCTTTTCCCCGCATCCTTGCCAGCACTTGTAGTTTGTTGATTTGTTGATGAACGAAATTCTGCCTGTGTGAGATGGTACCACATTGTCCATTTGATTTACATCTCTCAGATAATTAGAGACATTGAGCAGGGTTTCATATGTCTCTGGTCCTTCCTTTTCTCTTCTTTCCAAAAGATTCTATTTAGGTCCATTGCCCATTTTTTTATATTGGATCATTTGTCTTCCTTTTATTAAGTTGTATGAGTTGCCTGTAGATGCTTGAGCTTAAACCTTTATCAGGGACAACATTTGCAAATATGTTATCCCATACAGTGGGTTTTCTTGTTGTTTTGCTGATGGTTTTTTGTTTTTGTTTGTGTTTTTTTTTTTTTTTTGCTTTTTATTTTGATGTAGTCCCATTTGTATATTTTCTCTTTAGATTCCATTGTCCTAGGAGCAGTATCAGTGAAGAAGTTCTTTGTGCATATGTTTGTGATTTCTCTTCCTGTGGATTCCTCTAGTATTTTTATGGTTTCCCATCTTATGTTTAAGTCCTGTATCCATTTTGAGTTTATTTTTGTATACAGTGTAAGTTGGTGGTCAAGTTTCATTTTTTTGCATGTATCTGTCCAATTTTCCAAAACCATTTATTGAAGAAACTGTCTTGACTCCATTTTATAGTCATGCATCCTTTGTCAAATATGAATTGAGCATAGTGGTTTCGGTTGATATCTGGATTCTCTATTCTATTCCATTGGTCTATATGTCTGTTCTTGTGTCAGTACCAGGCTGTTTTGAGAACAGTAGCTTTGTAATATAGCTTGAAATCTGGTATTGAAATCCCACCAACTTTGTGCTGCTTTCTCAGGATTGCTGTGGCTATTCAGGGACTTTTTTATTCTAGATGAAATATTGTAGAGTTCTTTCTAGCTCTGTGAAATATCCCGTTGGTATTTTAATGGGGAGTGCATTAAATTTATAGATTGATTTTGGTAGTATGGACATTTTAGTGATGTTGATTTTCCCAATCCGTGAATATGGAATGTTCTTCCACCTGGTTACATATTCCTCTATCTCTTTTTTAGTGTCCTGTAGTTTTCCCCGAATAGGTCATTTACCTCGTTAGTTAAGTTTATTCCTAGGTATCTGATTTTTTTTTTGGTGTGATGGTAAATGAGATTGCTTTTTTAGTCTCTCTTTCTCAAGTTCATTATTGGTGTATAAAAATGCCATAGATTTCTTGGCATTAATTTTGTATCCTGCTACGTTGATGAACTCATTTATTAATCTATTAGTTTTTCTAATGGAGTCTATTGGGTTTTTTATGTACAGTATCATGTAATGTGCAAATAAGGATAGCTTTACTACTATTCCAATTTGGATGCCATTTATTTCTTCTTCTTGTCTAATTGCAATAGCTAATACTTCCAGGACTATGTCAAATAGGAGTGGTGAAAGTGGGCATCCCTGTCTTGTTCCTCTTCTTAGGGTAAATGGTTGTAGTTTTTGCCCATTGAGTATGATGTGTGTTGTGGGTTTATGATATATGGCTTTTATTATGTTGATATATGATACTTTCATTCCCACCTTGTTCAGAGTTTTTATCAAGAAAGGGGTTGGATTTTGTCAAATGCTTTCTCTGCATCAATTGATATGGCTGTGATTTTTATCTCTCAATTTGTTTATATGATGTATCACATTTATTGATTTGAAGATATTGTACCATCCTTGTATTCCCGAGAGAAAACCTACTTTGTAATGTTGTATGACCTTTATGATATACTGCTGGATCCAATTTGCTAGAATTTTATTGAGGATTTTGACATCGATATTCATGAGTGATACTGGCCTGTATCTCTTTCATTGTGTTGTCTTTATCTTGTTTTGGTATTAGAGTGATGCTGGCTTCTTAGAAGGAGTTTGGAAGTGTTCCATCCTCTTGAATTTTCTGGAGTAATCTGAGTAGGGTAGGTTTAGTTCTTCTTGAAATTTTGGTAAAACTCCCCTGTGAAGCCGTCTGGCCCTTGGCTTTTGTTTGCTGGAAGATTTTTGATGACTGCTTCAATTTCTTCCATATTTATTGGTCTATTGAGCTGTTCAGATTCTTCCTGATTGAGTTTTGGAAGGTTATATTTTTCTAGGAATATATCCATTTCCTCCAGATTGTCCAGTTTGTTGGAGTAGAATTGTTCATAGTATTTGTTAACAATCCTTTGTATTTTTGTGGGATCTGTTGTTATTTCACCTCTTTCATTTCTGCTTTTATTTATTAGGTTCCTCTCTCTTTGCTTCTTGTTTAGTCTGGCTAGAGGTTCATCAATCTTGTTTATCATTTCAAAGAACCTGCTTTTGAATTTTTTAATCTTCTGTATTGTTTCTTTGGTTTCTATGTCTTTTATCTCTGCTCTGATCTTTATTATTTTCTTCCTTCTGCTTACACTGGGCTTTTCTTTTTGCTCTCTTTCTAACTCTTTGAGTTGTTGGATTAGATAATTTATTACCATTGTTTCATGTTTTTTGCAGTAGGATTGTAGCACTGTGAACATCCCTCTCAAAACTCCTTTTGCTGTGTCCCATAGATTTTGGATTCTTTGCTATCATTGTCATTTGTTGCCATGATGTTTTCTATTTCTTTCTTGATCTCTCTGGTAACCCAGTCATTGTTTAATAACATGCTGTTTGGTCTCCATTTGTTTGATTTTTTGGATTGTTTTATTGTAGTTGATTTCCAGCTTTATGCCACTGTGATCTGAGGATATGCTTGACATGATTTCTATTTTCTTGAATTTGGATAGACTTTGCCTATGACCCAACATATGGTCTATCTTAGAGAATGACCCATGGGAACTTAAAAATAATGTATATTCTGTGGCTTTGGGATGAAATTATCTGAAGATGTCAATTAATTCCATCAGGTCTAGTGAGTCATTGAGGATTGATAATTCCTTACCGATATTTTTTGTTTAGAGGATTTGTCCAATGGTGATAGTGGGGTATTAAAGTCTCCTACTATCATTGTATTGCTGTCTATCTCTCTCTTGATATCTTCCAGAAGTTTTTTTTTTTAAGTATTTGGGTGCTCCTGTATTGGGCGTGTATATGTTTAGTTATTTCTTCTTGTTGGATCACTCCCTTTAATATTATGAAGTGGCCTTCTTTATCTTTTGTTATGTCCTTTACTTTGAGGTTCCATTTATCAGATGTAAGTATTGCTACCCAAGCTTTTTTCCCATTTTCCATTTCCATTTGCATGAAGAACCCTTTTACATCCTTTTACCCTCAGTCTGTGTGCGTCTCTTTTTCAGGGGTGAGTTTCTTGTAGCCAGCAGATACATGGGTGGTGTTTTCTTATCCACTCTGTTACCCTATGTCTTTTGATTGGAGCATTTAACCCATTTACATTTAATATTGTTATTGATAGGTACTTATTTGTTGACTTTTTTTTTTCTTTACCCATGTGTTCCTTCTTTACTTATTATTTGTTTTTATAGCAGACCCTTTAGTATTTATTGCATTGCTGGTTTGGTGGAAATGAATTCCCTTATTTCTTTTTTATATGTGAAGCTCCTGATTTTCACTTCAGTTTTGAATGTTGGCCTTGCTGGGTACAGTATTCTAGGATTCAGGCCCTTACTTTGCATGACTTTGAGGATTGATATTTCATTCCACTCCCTCTGGCCTGATAAGTTTCTGTTGAGAAATCACTTGTTAGTCTGATGGTGGTTTCTTTGCAGGTGACTTTCTGTTTCTCCCTGTTTGTTTTTAAGATTCTTACTTTGGCATTGGTGTTTTCCAATTTAATTATAATGTATCTTGGCATAGGTCTTTTGGGTTTCATTTTGCTTGGGACTCTGCGAGCTTCTTGGATTTGTGTGAGGTTTTTCTTTCCTATATCGGGGAAGTTTTCTGTCATTATTTCTTCCAACAGGTTTTCTATACCTTGCTCAGTTTCCAGTCCTTCTGGAAGCCCTTTTATATGGATGTTGTTTTGTTTCAAGTTGTGCCAAATTTCCCTTAGTCTCTTCTCCTGCATTTTAAATTTTTTTCTAGAAGCTGCTCTATTTGGGTATTTTTCATAACCTGTCTTGTAGCTGACTGATGAAGTTTTCTGATTCTTCTAGTCTACTCTTGATACTTTCTATGGAATTCTTTTTTTTTTATTTTTAAATTATTTTTATTGATTTTTTGCAGTATAATAGTAGTACATGTTTTCCTTTCCCCCTCCCCCATATCCTCCCCCCAGCCTCCCCCACCCCCCAGCACATATCCCCAGCTTCCCCCTCTCCCCGCCCCAGTGTCTTTCATTCATTGGTTATGTTCATATGCATGCATACAAGTCCTTCCGTTGATCTCCCCCCGCATCTGCCTCCCATCCACCCAAGCCTCCCCCTGTAGCTTGACAGCCTGTTCAAGGCCATCCTGCCTCTATATCAATCACTCTCCCCTGTTTCTTTTCTTAAAAAATATCTTGCCTCTGCATACTAGAAATAAATGTATAAGAACAAAAAGTGTTTCAGTCTCGGTATCAATGTCCAACTTTTCTGAGTCCCAGTTTCAGTGTCAAATAATTCATTATGTTTATAAGTCAGCAATGGTATCCAGATGGTGGACATATCATGTCAATGCATGATCCATCCTCTCTGGTTTGGTCCTGGGCTGCTTGCAGACATGCACAGCTGCTGACTGCTAGCATGGCAAGGTGTCGTCAGTGTCCCCCATCTCTGGACCGTCCTCGTGACTGGAACAGATCCATCAGTTCCTCACTGTGGCAGGAACCCACATGGTCTTGGAGTTATTCTCTGAAAACACACAAACACATTCTCGACCAAAAGTTAACAAAGGGATCCTCTATGCAAAATAGACTTGGGATTCTTTTTAATTTTTGCCTAAATGCTTTTCCTTTGGCTTATTTTGACACCATGTGTGTTTTTTCATGGGTGTCCTGCAATTGGTTTTACAAATGGAATTTACTTTACTGGAGTAAGAATTTTCTAGATGTATTTTACTTACTCAATATTTTTTTTTCCCTTACATGATATTACCCCGCTGTCCCCTCCCCTTTTTTGATTAATGGGGACTTTTGGAAATTTTCTATTGCAGTCTTGATAATTTTAAATTTTAATTTTTGCACACAAAGTGACTGCTTTAGGTTCTTTGGATGTTAGGCAATTTTACAGTGAGATGAACTACTAATAGATTTTTTCGTTAATGTTTTAGGAAAAGCTTTTTGTCCAGTACACTATAATTTTCTTGAGTATTCTAGTATTTCACTTGGCCAATTTAAATTAATCTGAAAACTTGATTACTATTTTCCTGTCAATTTTAATACTCAAGCAGAAATCTTAGTTTACCCTGTAAATACTAGTGGAAAGGAATATTTGCAATTTTGAGTAGGTCCCGAGCATTCCTGGTAATAGACTGAATTTAGATATAGAGCAGCTATTGCTGGCCAAGTCTCTGTCTGCCGCCTGGGTCCCCGTATGAGTTGTGTGTGGGAGGCGAAGCAGCCATGGGGGTAGGAGACCTCCCTTAGGAGGGTTGAGAATTCAAACCCCTGAAAGGTTTGTGGATGAGGGTCTGTGCCCCACCTCTGTTGACCTTTTAGTTCTCTCCTGTTGGCCCCTCTGCGACTGTGCCTGTCTTAGGTTGTTCCTTCCCTGAGGAATCTTACCCGTCTCTGGCTAACCAGCCATCCTCTGGGGCCAAACAGGGTGATGTTAAGTTCAGTTCTGTCTCCTTTGTAGTCTATGCCCCCCTGTGGCCTCCACGTCCAGTACCTGCCTTGGGGTCCCCTAGCCTGCTGGCGGGGTCCCGGTACTGATCACATATCTCGGGGGACCCAGGTTTCTTCTCCAGAGAGGGCCCAGCTCACACCATTGGTCGAGATACAGATCCATGGTGCCAGCTGCCCAAAGGCTTCAGCCACAGCTGTAACTGAAAACTCTGGCATCAGCTGTGTGTATTTGGATAGTAACAAGAAGGTCCCTCTTGGCAGAAAGGGCAAGAAGGGCCAATATAGAATGCTCGGATGCCTTCCCAGTGCCTTAATTCCTTCTGAAAGGGATTAATTTCTTTCATATCCTTTTTTAAGTTGCTGCCCAACATTCAAAGAATTAGTTTGTAAGTTTATTTGGGATAATTGTACAATATGCTGTTGTCAAATATCAAATATTATAATGACATTGTAGAATAATATCATGTAAGGGTATTATGGTGTCATGGGAGGTTAAGCAGGGCCTAGCCTAAGGACTGGTCTCCATAGGATATGACAAGCTCTAGGCCATGTCAATTCAATGTCAGACTAGCTGCCTTTTTTTATAATTTTATATAAACTTTGTCAGGGATGTAAAAACACAAATCACTTACCTCAGTTCAAGAGTTCAAGTATATTGACTTTTCCACTTATTCCCACCACCTGCCACTTACCCTGAGGTTTGACGTTCTGATGGACTTTTCTCAGTCTCTGGATCCATTCTTGTTCATCAGTCTATGTCATTCATTGTATTCCTCAAATGAGTGAGATCATGTGATATTTGTCTTTCTCTGCCTGGCTAATTTCACTTAGCATAATGCTCTCCAAATCCATCCATGTTGTTACAAATGGTAGGAGCTCCTTCTTTTATTCCGTGGCGTAGTATTCCATTGTGTAAATGTACCATAGTTTTTTAATCCACTCATCTGCTGATGGGCACTTCGGCTGTTTCCTAATCTTAGCTATGGTAAATTGTGCTGCTATGCACTTAGGGGTACATATATCCTTTCTAATTCGCCTTTCTAATTTCTTGGGGTATATTCCTAGAAGTGGGATCACTGGGTCAAATGGGAGCTCCATTTTTAGTTTTTTGAGGAATCTCCATACTGTTCTCCACAGTGGCTGTACTAGTCTACAATCCCACCAGCAGTGCACGAGAGTTCCTTTTTCTCCGCATCCTCGCCAGCACTTGTCGTTTGTTGATTTGTTGATGTAAGCCATTCTGATAGGTGTGAGATGGTACCGCATAGTCGTTTTGATTTGCATCTCTCGGATAATTAGTGACTTTGAGCAAGTTTTCATGTGTCTGGGCCTTCCTTTTGTCTTCTTTCGTGAAGATTCTATTTAGGTCTGTTGCCCATTTTTTTATTGGATCATTTGTCCTCCTTTTATTGAGTTGGGTGAGTTGCCTGTAGATGCTTGAGATTAAACCTTTATCACTAATAACATTTGCAAATATGTTCTCCCATACAGTGGGTTTTCTTGTTGTTTTGTTGATGGTTTCTTTAGCTGTGCAAAAGCTTTTTATTTTGATGTAGTCCCATTTGTTTATTTTCTCTTTAGCTTCCATTGCCCTCGGAGCAGTATCATCAGAGAAGTTCTTTTGGCATATGTCTGAGATTTTTCTTCCTGTAGATTCCTCTAATATTTTTATGGTTTCCTGTCTTACGTTTAAGTCCTGTATCCATTTTGAGTTTATTTTTGTGTACGGTGTAAGTTCGTGCTCTAGTTTCATTTTTTTGAATGTATCTGTCCAATTTTCCCAACACCATTTATTGAAGAGACTGTCTTGACTCCATTTTATGTTCCTGCCTCCTTTGTCAAATATTAATTGAGCATAGTGGATTGGGTTGATATCCGGATTCTCTATTCTATTCCATTGATCTATATGTCTGTTCTTGTGCCAATACCAGGCTGTTTTAAGAACAGTAGCCTTGTAATACAGCTTGAAATCTGGTATGGAAATCCCACCGACTTTGTGCTTCTTTCTCAGGATTGCTGTGGCTATTCGGGGCCTTTTTTTGTTCCAGATGAATTTTTGGAGAGTTCTTTCTAGGTCTGTGAAATATGCCATTGGTATTTTAATGGGGAGTGCATTAAATTTATAGATTGCTTTGGGTAGTATGGACATTTTAATTATGTTGATTCTCCCAATCCATGAACATGGAATGTTCTTCCACCTGTTTACATCTTCCTCTATCTCTTTTTTCAGTGTCTTGTAGTTTTCCACAAATAGATCTTTTACCTCCTTAGTTAAGTTTATTCCTAGGTATCATAATTTTTTTGGTGTGATGGTAAATGGGATTGCTTTTTTAGTCTCTCTTTCTGTAAGTTCACTATTAGTGTATAGAAATGCCATAGATTTCTTGGCATTAATTTTGTAGCCTGCTACATTGCTGAACTCATTTATTAAGTTTACTAACTTTTTTAGGGAGTCTTTCGGGTTTTTTACGTACAATATCATGTCATCTGCAAATAAGGATAGCTTAACTTCTTCTTTTCCAATTTGGATGCCTTTTATTTCTTCTTCTTTTCTAATTGCAATGGCTAATACTTCCAATACTATGTTGAATAGGAGTGGTGAAAGTGGGCAGCCCTGTCTTGTTCCTGTTCTTAGGGGAAATGGTTGTAGTTTTTGCCCATTGAGTATGATGTGTGTTGTGGGTTTATCATATATGGCTTTTATTATGTTGAGGTATGATCCTTCTATTCCTACCTTATTGAGAGTTTTTATTAAGAAAGGATGTTGGATTTTATCAAATGCTTTTTCTGCATCAATTGATATGACTGTGATTTTTATCTCTCAATTTGTTTATGTGATGTATCACATTTATTGATTTGCGGATATTGTACCATCCTTGCATTCCTGGGATAAATCCTACTTGGTCGTGGTGTATGATCTTTCTGATGTACTGCTGGATCCGATTTGCTAGAATTTTATTGAGGATTTTGGCATCTATATTCATGAGGGATATTGGCCTGTAATTCTCTTTCATTGTGTCGTCTTTATCTGGTTTTGGTATTAGGGTGATGCTAGCTTCATAGAAGGAGTTTGGAAGTGTTCCATCCTCTTGAATTTTCTGGAATAGTCTTAGGAGTATAGGTTTTAGTTCTTCCTTGAATGTTCGGTAAAACTCCCCTGTGAAGCCGTCTGGGCCTGGGCTTTTGTTTGCTGGAAGCTTTATGATGACTGCTTCAATTTCTTCCACAGTTATTGGTCTATTGAGTTGTTTAGATTCTTCTTGATTGAGTTTTGGGAGGTTATATTTTTCTAGAAACATATCCATTTCCTCCAGGTTGTCCAGTTTGTTGGAGTAGAGTTGTTCATAGTATTTTTTAACAATCCTTTGTATTTCAATGGGCTCTGTTGTTATTTCACCTCTTTCATTTCTGATTTTATTTATTAGGGTCCTCTCTCTTTGCTTCTTGGTGAGTCTGGCTAGAGGTTCATCAATCTTGTTTATCCTTTCAAAGAACCAGCTCTTGGTTTCGTTGATCTTCTGTATTGTTTCTTTGGTCTCTATGTCATTTATTTCTGCTCTGATCTTTACTATTTCCTTCCTTCTGCTCACACTGGGCTTTTCTTGTTGCTTTCTTTCTAACTCTTTGAGTTGTTGGGTTAGATAATTTATTGCCGCTGTTCCTAGTTTTTTGCAGTAGAATTGTAGAGCTATGATCTTCCCTCTCAGAACTGTTTTCACTGTGTCCCATAGATTTTGGATTGTTGTGCTATCATTGTCATTTGTTTCCATGATGTTTTCTATTTCTTCCTTAATCTCTCTAGTCACCCAGTCATAGTTTAATAGCATGCTGTTTAGTCTCCATGTGTTCGATTTCTTTGGATTGTTTCTATTGCAGTTGATTTCCAGCTTTATGCCACTGTGATCTGAGAATATACTTGATATGATTTCTATCTTCTTGAATTTGGAGAGACTTTGCCTATGACCTAATACATGGTCTATCTTTGAGAATGACCCATGGGCACTTGAAAAGAATGTATATTCTGTGGCTTTGGGGTGAAATGATCTGAAGATGTCAATTAATTCCATCCTGTCCAGTGCGTCATTGAGAATTGATGTTTCTTTACTGATTTTTTGTTTAGAGGATCTGTCCAATGGTGATAATGGGGTATTAAAGTCTCCTACTATGATTGTATTGCTGTCTATCTCTCCCTTGATGTCCTCTAGGAGTTTTTGTATATATTTGGGTGCTCCTGTATTGGGTGCGTATATGTTTACAAGAGTTATTTCTTCTTGTTGAATTGCTCCCCCTAGTATTATGAATTGGCCTTCTTTATCTCTTGTTATGTCCTTCACTTTGAGATCTAATTTGTCAGATATAAGTATGGCTACCCCAGCTTTTTTTTCATTTCCATTCGCCTGAATAACTTTTTTCCAACCTTTCATCCTCAGTCTGTGTGCATCTTTTTTTCGGAGGTGGGTTTCTTGTAGACAGCAGATACATGGGTTGTGTTTTCTTATCCAGTCTATTACCCTATGTCTTTTGATTGGAGCATTTAAACCGTTTACATTTAAAGTTATTATTGATAGGTGCTTATATGTTGCCATTTTTGTTCTTTGCCCCTGTGATCCTTCTTCGCTTCCTATTTCTTTTTACAGCAGATCCTTTAGCATTTCTTGCATTGCTGGTTTGGTGGTGACGAATTCCCTTAGTCCTTTTTTATCTGTGAAGCTCCTGATTTGACCTTCAATTTTGATTGAGAGCCTTGCTGGGTACAGTATTCTAGGATTCAGACCCTTCCTTTGCAAGACTTTGTAGATTTCATTCCACTGCCTTCTGGCCTGATAGGTTTCTGTTGAGAGATCCCTTGTTAGTCTGATGGGTGTTCCTTTGTAGGTGACTTTCTGTCTCTCTCTGGAAGCTTTTAAGATTCTTACTTTGTCATTGGTGTTTGCCAATTTAATTATAATGTGCCTTGGCGTAGGTCTTTTGGGGTTTATTTTGCTTGGGATTCTGTGAGCTTCTTGGATTTGTGTGGGTTTTTCCTTTCCTATACCAGGAAAGTTTTCTGTCATTATTTCTTCCAACAGGTTTTCTATTCCTTGCTCAGTTTCCTGTCCTTCTGGAAGCCCAATTATACAGATGTTGTTTTGTTTCATGTTGTCCCAAAGTTCTCTTAGGCTCTCCTTCTGCTTTTTAATTTTTTTTCTAGTAGCTGCTCTACTTGGTTATTTTTTCCTACCTGGTCTTCTAGCTCACTGATGCGATCCTCTGCTTCTTCTAGTCTACTCTTAATACTTTCTATTGAGTTCTTTACTTCAGCAATGTCACTTTTCATTTCTTCTTGGCTCCTCTTCATTTCTTCGTGGCTCCTCTTCATTTCTTCATGGCTCTTCATCATTTCTTCCTGGGTCTTCCTCATTTCCTCTTGGTTCTTACTCATATTATCAAATTTGTCTTCCATTCTTTTCAGCCACCTTATGACCATTTCTCTGAATTCTTTCTCTGACAGGTTGTTAACTTCCATTTCGTTTACCTCCTTTTCTGGTGAGCCTTGCTTTTCTTTAATATGTGGGCTATTTCTTTGTCTTCCCATGGTCTCTCTTCTCTGTGTATGTGGTTATGTAGTTCTCACTCTCCTGCGTTGATTTAAAGGCACAAAATACAACACAACCAGGTGCAACGCACCAGGCACTGAACAGGAATGTAGTCAAAGTAATTGTAATTCCAAATAAAGGTGACCGCCAGAGAAAGGCAAATTCGGTGATAGGTGGGAAAAAAGAAAGAGAACCTCCCCCAGACCCACACAGACACTCACACCCCCACACTCACACAAAAAAGAAAGAGACCCCCCCACACACATACACTCACAAAGAAGAAAGACAGGAATGCCAAAATGATAATGGAAAAAGGGGGAGAAGAAAAAAAAAGAAATAAAAGGAGTAAAGTATAAATGTGGGGTGAAAACTCCTATAGGACAGCCCTTAATCCGAACCAAACCTGCAACAAGTACTGGGAGATTGATACAAATTACATACAACTACTAATATCAAGAGAGGTGAGGGAACACAGAAGCAAAAATCTATCTCAAAAACAATGCAGATGAGGACAACAAAACAAGAAACAACACCAAAAATAAAAATAAAACCCCCTACAAGACAAACCAAAATAACAGAATAAGCAAATCAATCTCATAAACCTGCTTAAAAAATCAATATAATCAACAGTCAAGTAAACAACAACAACAGGACAGGGCTAAAAACACTTTAAGATAGTGAAGTCAGAGAAGCTAGAGGTATATATCCACTTGGATTAGGTGGTTAGAGATTAGATATATCAGTGGGGTGAAATTTTAACAGGGGGCAAGGGGAAAGAATTAGGTAAATCTAAAGCGGGAAAAGTGTAAGGGAAACAAGGCACTAAATAGGGAAAGTTTAGCCAGAGAGTGGTGGTATAAAGGTGAAGTTGAGGTAAAGTAAAAGATACTAAAGTGTAGATGAAAATAGACTGTATTTCCAAGGTCGAAGAGAAAATATAATCAATTCCCTGTCACATAAGAGTCAATTTGTGATTTGGCCCCTGGGTGGCAGTGTTTATAGATTGACTTCTGGGTCTATTGGTCCTCTTTATCCTGAACTAAACCATACTGCCTCTCTAATGGTGACTGCTATTTTAGCAGCCAGAACCCTCCCAAAATCTTCCGGGCTTCCCCCCTCTGTCAGGTCCAAACCAATTGTGCTCCAGGGATCAACTCTGCCACCAGCTCCAAGGGCCCTCTCCCACGTTCACCAGCTTCAACAGCCACAGATTCTATTTCAGGTGCAGATCTCCAGGTTTTGAGTTCCAAGGTGCAGATCTCCCAGACTGCCAGCCCCGTCAGTTTCACGCCCAAAGTACCCCCAGGGAAATCTGACCTTTCCGAGCTGGAGTTTACCGCTCCCTGGGCTCTGCGTGCCTCAGCGCCACCTGGGCTCCGGTGCTCCAGGAGCCCCAGGGGTCAAGCCGGTACCGGGTATGGCAGCTGTATGTTTTCTGGCTCCTCTCCTTCAAGATGTCGTGGTCCGCCTCCGCGCGCCTCCTCGCGCAGTTGGCTCAGGGAGAGAACCCAGCAGTACTGGGGCCGCTCAGGCTGGGGAGGCTAGCCCAGCAGTCCTCTATCTTCTCCTGGAGCACAGCTGTCCCCCTAGTCGCTGACAAATCCTCCCTGCGCGACTTTCAGCCGCTCCCTCCCTCTGCCCTGTGAGCAGATTCAGATCGAATCCCTCCGTTCTGCCGCCATTTTTTTTCTTTCTATGGAATTCTTTACCTCAGCAATGTCACTTTTCATTTCTTTTTGGGTCTTCTTCATTTCTTCTTGGGTCTTCCTCATTTCCTCTAGGTTCTTCTTCAATTCCTCTTGGTTCTTACTCATATTGTCAAATTTGTCTTCCATTATTTCCAACCACCTTATGACAATTTCTCTCAATTCTTTCTCTGACAGGTTGCTTCCTTCCATTTCGTTTACCTCCTTTTCTGGTGAGGCTTGTTTTTCTTTCATATGCTGGCTTTTACTTTGTCTCTCCATGGTCTCTCTTCTCTGTGTGTCTAGTTATGTAGTTATCACTCTCCTGCGTTGATTTAAAGGCACAAAGTACAACACAACCAGGTGCAACACACCAGGCACTGAACAGGAATGTATTCACAGTATTGGTAACTCCAAATAAAGGTGATCACCAGAGAAAGGCAAATTTGGTGATAGTTGAGAAAGAATAAAGAGGAAACACACACACACACATACACACACACACACACACACACACACACACACACACACACTCACACACCCACACTCACACAAAAGAAAGCGAGGAATGCCAAAATGAAATTGGGAAAAGGGAAAAAGTTTTAAAAAAAGGAAAAGAAAAGAATAGAAAAGGGGAATAAACTATAAATGTGGGGTGAAAACTCGTATAGGGCAACCACTAATGCGAATAAAAGCCAGCAACAAGTACCTGGGGATTGATACAAACTACATACAACAACTAATATCAAGGGAGGTGGGGGAACAGAGAAGCAAAAATCTATCAAAAAACAATGCAAACAAGATCAACAAAACAAAAATCACCAAAAAAATTAAAAACCTACAAAACAAACCAAAAGAAAAGAATAATCAAGTGAATCTCACAAACCTGCATAAAAATTGATATAATCAACAGTCAAGCAAACAACAACAATAGGACAGAGAGAAAATCAATTTAGGATACTGAAGTCAGAGAAGTGAGTGTTATGTATGGACTTGGAGTAGGTGGTTGGAGATTAGATATATAAGTGGGGTGAAATTTTAACAGGTGGTAAAAAGAAAGAATAAGCTAAATCTAAAGCAGGAAAAGTGTAAGGGAAACAAGGCACTAAATAGGGAAAGGTTAACAAGAGAGTGGTGACATAAAGGTGAAGTTGCGGTAGAGTAAAAAGAAACTAAAAGGTAAATTAAAATAGTCTGTAGAACACTAATCCCAAAGTAGAATAAAGAGAAAATAAAATTAATTCCTTAATTTGTGTTACACAAGAGTCAATTTGTGATTCAGCCCCTGGGTGGCAGAGTTTTTAGATTAACCTCCAGGTCTATTGGTCCTCTCTAGCCTGAACTAAAATCCTGCTATCCCTGTGTTATTCAATACTGATTTGTGGGGATGGGCTGCCCCAGAGCTTCCTCTCTAATGGTGACTGCCTACTTTTATTCCCAGGCTCCAGATAAACAGTTCTCCCCTGCTGTCTCCTAGGTTATCCCCACCAGGGGATCCCGCATTCTTGGTTTAGCACTCAGAAGCTCTAATTAGGAGAGAAAAAAGGGCCAGTGTGCTGCATGTATGTCTGAGCAAATCCCCTTTCCCCCTTGGGTTTAGCAGCCAGGACCCTCCCAAAATTTTTGGGCTTTCCTCCTCTGTCAGGTCCAAATGGCTTGCTTTCTAGGAATGTCCTCTGCCACCAGCTCCAAGGGCCCTCTTTCAGGTTTACCAGCTCCAACAGCCACGGACTGTTTTTTTTTTTTTTTTCAGATGCAGATCTCCCAGCTCTGCCAGCTCCCTTGGTTTTGTGCCCAAAGTCAAGAGGATTTATAATGAGTTTTTAGAAAGTCTTTACTTTCTAAGCTTAGATATTATAGAATTGTAGGACATTATAGACGTAGAATTCCACAGAGATAATGTAGATTTTCATCCTTAAAAAGCCACAGAACTAAGTTCACTTATTTTTCTGTCTCTTAAACATACACCCCCCACACACACACTCACTTATATAGCAGCTCAATGTATACAATAATTAATGTTATTAAAAGAGGAAGGATTTTGACCCTTTTCCCACATTAAGGCAACACTTCAGGGGCTATTATAGTTAGAAAATTATGGATGTAATACTTACATATCATAAATTAAAATATTATTCTCAGGGAGAGGAATAGAAATTGTCCAAGCAATTAGTGAATGGCAAACTGGTACTGTTACCCAGGGATTCTGATTCAAAGTCAAATTTGCTTTATTTTTCTTCATCCAAAGCACCAGGCTTCTATATGCTGGAAACAGAATCTCATCATTATCACCATCGTCATTGCTATCACAGATAGCAGCCAGAATAAATATTATCTTGTGGCAGGTGTGCCAGAACTGCCCTCCAACCATTGAGAGTCACTCACCATTTCTTACTCCCTACCCCAGATTAACTAATATTTAGGGTTGAGACTGGCTGGTGTGGCTAAGTGGTTGAGCATCGACTTATGAACCAGGAGATTGTGGTTCAATTCTGGGTCATGGCACATGCCTAGTTTGTGGGCTTGACCCCCATTTGAGGCTATGCAAGAGGCAACTAATCTGTAGATATATAAGTGGGGTGAAATTTTAACAGGTGGTCTTACTCATCATTGATATGTCTATATTGTTCTCCATTTTCCTTCCTCTCTGAAATCAAATTTAAAAAAAAATTAAAAAGATTTAGGGTTGACACACCATGTATTTTTAAAACTTATTCTAGTATATGTAATTTCTCAAAAAGAAATAACAAAATTAGATGTGGTAATTTCTCACTGGTTTAGTTGCTTATTGGGCAGTGGTGAGGAAATAATCAAAGTGACTAGAGTGTTCATACAATAGAAAGGATGATAAATTACTCTGAGTGCATTTTTGTAAGAGGAAAGCAATCAATTAAAAATGAGTCCAACAACCATTTGTTGTTTGAATAAGCAGATAAGTAAAATATATTTCCTATATTCTCTCTTGACACTGCAGAACATTGAAACTACTTTTTAATATTTAAATATATATGGGACAGCTTCTTCAGTTGTGCTAATGTTGAGACAAAGAAGGAGGTGCTCATGTTCAGACAAATTATAAATATCATTACATTTTACATTCAAGGGTCTGGATGGACCAGACTGAAATCTGAAAGCTGGCTGATGTTGAGCAATGAATGAACTAGCCAGTGTAAAGACACTTAAACTAAAAAAAATATATTTTAAAAAGGTTAGAACATATTTTATATGGTCTACAGATAATATATTTATAGAATGTTATATCTCTTCCAGACTATTTCTCAACTTTGAGTCTCATTCAAAACCACCTGAAAAATCTCTGAGATAAATTTTCTTGGCCTTCAACCCAGAACTACCAAATATGACTTTCAGGTTTGGGTTTGGAAATATTACCTATGTCCCAATACATATATTTGGTAAGTAGTGCTGACCTAGATAAATTCCTTCACTGTAAAGATAAGGAAACATAGAGCCAGAAAGGGTAAGTGACTCACTAAAGGTCATTTTGTTTCCTTTTCATCTGTATGTATGAACAAAAAATGTTGGAGGAGGAAGGAAGTTAAACAGAAGGGCGAGAGGTTTATCCGAGAGGTTTACATTAGAAAACAATTCAACTCAGCTTCATATTTTCTCCAGAAACTTTTGGGGACATGGGTGAGAAATTTTGAGATCCAATACTGAAAGATAAAGAGGGATACAGAGTCATTTATTCTCCATAAAATAATGTATAATGGGTCTTTGCATAATTCTTAATACTTTATTTCTTGGGATATAACAGATTCTGTTAAAGTGAGTGTGACTCTAAAATGTAGGTGTACTTTATTAGATTATTTATTTAGCATATTTACTATTCCTTATACTTTGAATACAGTCTAATTCAGTTTATTGCAATGAGTAGCCACACTTTCTTAATCCTCACCTAAAGATATGTTTATTGATTTGATAGAGAGGAAGAGAAAGAGAAACATCAATTGGTTGCCTCCCATATGTGCTCCAATAGGGGATCAAAAACACAACCTAGGTATATGCCCTAAATGGGAATAAAACCTGCAACCTTTTGATGCACAGGAAGATGTTCCAACCAACTGACTCATGTGGTCAGAACAGGAGACCACAATTTTAATAGCACTTTATTCTGTTAAACTCCTAATTTTAGTCATTTGGTTTGCTACTGTTTAATCATTGATTTTTCAATTATGACTATTTCCTTGTACTTGTACATTGAGAGTATAGTGATGATATCAAGGGGGCTCACTTATGTCAGACATTAGTGTTATTTACTTGGGTTCCATTGTAAAGTAATTATATCAAAAAGAAAAATTATGTTAGGCAGTAATACTTTCTAATATATTGTTTTCAAACTTCCGAAGGCCTAAATCATATATCTAAAACAATTATTTTATTGTATTATTATTTTTAAAGTTCTTTTTAAAAGTTTTTTATTAAGGTATTACATGTATACATATCTTCCCCTTGACCCCCCACACATTCCCTCACCCCCCCCCCAGTGTCTTACATCCATTAGTTATGTTTATATGAATTCATACAAGACCTTCGGTTGATCTCTTATCTTCCCCACTTCTCCCTAACCTTCCCATTATAATTTGAGTCTGTTTGATGATTTACTGCCTCTGTATCTATCTTTTTGTTCATCAGTTTATTTTTAAATATATTTTATTGTTTTTTTACAGAGAAGAAGGGAGAGGGATAGAAACATCGATGAGAGAAATAGTGATCAGCTGCCTCTTGCACACACCCCCACTGGGGATTTGCTGGAAAACAAGGTACATGCCCTTGGCCAGAATTGAACCTGGGACCTTTCAGTCTGCAGGTTGACGCTCTATCAACTGAGCCAAACCGGTTTTGGCTGTTCATCAGTTTATAATGTTCTTTATTATCCCCAAATGAGTGAGATCATGTGGTATATTTGTTTCATTGACTGGCTTATTTCACTTAGCACAATGCTCTCCAGTTCCATCCAGCTTGCTGCAAATGGTAAGAATCCCTTCTTTTTTATGGCAGCATAGTATTTCATTGTGTAGATGTACCATAGTTTTCCAATCCAGTCAACTGCTGATGGGCACCTAGGCTGTTTCAAAATTGTAGCTAAGGTAAATTGTGCTGCTATGAACATAGGGATGCATATATTTTTTCTGATTGGTGTTTCTAGTTTCTTAGGATATACTTTTAGGAGTGGGATTACTGGGTCAAATGAGAGTTCCATTCTTAGTTTTTTGAGGAAATTCCATACTGTTCTCCACAGTGGCTGCATCAGTCTGCATTCCCACCAGCAGTGGACAAGGGTTCCTTTTTCTTTTCTTCTTTTTTTGGGGGGGAGACTAACTTTATTTCTATCTCTCTCTCTCTCTCTCTCTCTCTCTCTCTCTCTCTCTCTCTCTCTCTCTATCTATATATATATATATATATATATATATATATATATATATAGAGTCTGTTTGATGATTTACTGCCTCTGTATCTATCTTTTTGTTCATATATATATATATATATATATATATATATATATATTCTTTAAAGTATTACAAATAGTAGTACATATGTTTCCTTTTTTCTCCCATTAACCTCCTCCAGGCCATCCCTACTCCCCAGAACATGCCCTCATCTCCACCCCCCCCAAGTATCTTGTATGCATCGGTTATGCTTATATGCCTGCATACAAGTCCTTTGGTTGATCTCCAACAGCCCCCACCCCCCACCTTCCCCTGCCTTTCCACTGTAGTTTGACAGTCTGTTCAGTGCTTTTTTGACTCTGTATCTATCTTTTTCCTCCAGTTTCTTTACTTTAAAAAATTTGCATCTGCATACTAGATATAAACATATAAGAACAAAAAATGTTTGAGTCTCAGTTTCAGTGTCCAACAGTTCTGAGTCCCAATTTCAATGTCAAATAGTTCCTTATGTGTACATGTCAGCAATGGTATTTGGATGGTGGACAAATGGTAGCTATGCAGGTTCCATCCTTTCTGGTTGGTCCTGGGACACCTGCAGCAATGCACAGCTGCTGACTGTTAGCATGGCAAGGTGTCATCAGCTTCTTCCATCTCTGGCCTGTCTTTGCAGTTGGAACAAACCTGTCAGTTCCTCTTTGTTGCAGGAATCCATATGGTCTTGGAGTTGTTTTCTGGAAATATATAAACATATTCTTAACCAAAAGTTAAGGAAGGAATCATTTCTGTAAATTAGACTTGGGATTCTTTTTATTTTTGCCTAAATGATTTTCCTTTGGCTTATTTTGACAACTAGTGTGTTTTTCATGTGTGTACTGCTGCTAGCTTTACAAATGGAAATTAAATTTCTGAAGTAAGAATTTTCTAAGTGTAACTTAAGGATATTTTCCTTACATGATATTATCCCACTATACCCCCCTTTTTTAATTAATGGGGGCTTTTGGAATTTTTATATTGCAGTCTTGGTAATTTTAAATTTTAATTTTTGCACACAAATATGACTGCTTTAGGTTCTTTGCATGTTATGCAATTTTACGAAGAGATGAACTACTGATAAAAATTTTAGTTAATATTTTAGGAACAGCTTTTTGTCCAGTACACCTAAATTTTCTTGAGTATTCAATTATTTCCATTAGCCAATTTAAGTTAATGTGAAAACTTGATTACTATTTTACTGTCAAATTTAATACTCAAACAATAATCATACTTTACCCTGTAAATATTTGTGGCAAGGATTATTTGCATTCTGGAGTAAGCCCTGAGAATTCCTGGTGCTAGACTAGATTTAGATATAGGGCTGTTGTTGCTGGCCAAGTATCCATCTGTAACCTGGGTCTCAATCTGAGCTGTGCATGGGAGGTGAAGCAGCCTTGGGGGCAGAAGACCTCCCTCAGATCCTCAGATGGGGTGAGAGTTTATGCCCCTGCAATGTTAGGGTGGTGAGGGTCTGTGCCCCACCTCTGTTGACCCTTTAAGTTCACTTCTGATGGCCTCTCTGCAGCTGGGCCTGTCTTAGGTTGTTCTGTCTATGAGGAATCTTACCCATCTCTGGCTAACAAGCCATCCTCCAAGGCCAAGCAGGGTGATGTGAGGTTCAGTTCAGAGATGAACTACTAATAAAATTTTAGTTAATATTTTAGGAACAGCTTTTTATCCAGTATACTTAATTTTTCTTGAATATTCACTTATTACAATGAGCCAATTTAAATTAATCTGAAAACTTGACTACTATTTTGTTGTCAAATTGAAAACTCAAACAATAATCTTAGTTTACCCTGTAAATATTAGTAAAAAGTATTATTTGCATTCTTGAGTAGGCCCTGAGAATTCCTGGTGCTAGCCTAAATTTCTATATAAGGCTCTCGTTGCTGGCCTGGGTCCCAATCTGAGCTGTGCATGGAAGGTGAAGCTGCCTTGGGGCCAGGAGACCTGCCTCAAAAGGGGTGAGAGTTCAGGCCCCTGCAAGGTTAGGGGAGAGAGGGTCTGTGCTCAACGTTTGTTGATCATTAAGTTCTATCCTGATGGTTCCTCTGTGACTGTGCCTGTTTTAGGTTGTCCCTTCCCTGAGGAATCTTACCCATCTCTGGCTAACCAGCTGTACTCTTGGGCCAAAGAGGGTGATGTGAGGTTCAGTTCTGTCTCCTGGGTAATGCATGCCCCTGTGGCCTCCATGCCAGGCACCTGCCTTGGGATCCCTTTACCTGCTGGTAGAATCCCATTACTGATCACATATCTCAGAGGATTAAAGATTTTTTTCCTCAGGGAGTGGCAAGCTCACCCCATTGGGCAAGAGACAGATCCAAGGTGCCAGCCACCCAGAGGTTTCAACCTCAGCTGGAAATGAAAGCTCAGGTAACAGATGTATGCACTTGGATCATGAGAAGAGGGTCCCTCTTGGCAAAAAGGGCAAGAGGGGCCAATATAGAATGCTCAAGTGCCTTCCCAGTGTCTTAATTCCTTCTAAAAGGCATTGATTACTTTCCTATTCTTTTTTTTAAATTGCTGCAAACATTTAATGAATTAGTTTGTAACTTTCTTTGCGGTAATTGTACAATATGCTGTTGTCAAATATCAAAAATTATAATGACATTGTGGAATAATATCATGTAAGGATATTATCGTGCCATAGGGGGCTGAAGGGTGCCTAGCCTAAGGACTGGTGTCCATAGGAGATGACATGCTCTAGGCCATTTCATTTCAATTTTAAACTAGCTGCCAATTTTTTATAACTTTATATAAACTTTGTCAGGGAGGTTAAAACACAAATTACTTACCTTAGTTCAAGAGGTCCAATATATTGATTTTTCCCCCTTACTCACTCCACCTCCTACTTACCCTGAGGTTTGACATTGATATGGACATTTTTTCAGTCTCTGGATCCATTTTTGTTCATCAGTCTATGCCGTTCATTGTATTCCAAAAATGAGTGAGATCATGTGATACTTACTATTCTCTGCCTGGCTAATTTCACTTAGCATAATGTTCTCCAGTTCCATCCATGTTGTTGCAAATGGTAAGAGCTCCTTTTTTTACTGCAGCGTAGTATTCCATTGAGTCAATGTATCACAGTCTTTTAATCCACTAATTTGCTGATGGACACTTAGGCTATTTCCAAATCTTAGCTATGGTAAATTGTGCTGCTATGGACATCAGGGTGCATATAACCTTTCTAATTCGTGTTTCTAGTTTCTTGGGATATATTCCTAGAAGTGGGATCACTGGGTCAAATGGGAGCTCCATTTTTAGTTTTTTGAGGCAACTCCATACTGTTCTCCACAGTGGTTGCATCAGTCTACAATCCCACTAGCATTGCACGAGGACCTATTTTTCTCCGCATCCTTGACACAACTATTCCTTTGTTCATTTCTTGATGAAAGCCATTCTGACAGGTGTGACATGGTGTTGCATAGTCCTTTTGATTTGCATCTCTCGGATAATTAGAGACTTTGAGCAGGTTTTCATATGTCTCTGGGCCTTCCTTTTGTATTCTTTAGAATAGATTCTATTTAGGTCTGTTGCCCATGTTTTTATTGGATCATTTGTCTTCCTTTTATTAGGTTGTATAAGTTGCCTGTAGATGCTTGAGATTAAACTTTTATCAGTGGTAACATTTGCAAATATGTTCTCCCATACAGTGGGTTTTCTTGTTGTTTTGTTGATGGTTTCTTTTGCTATGCAAAAGCTTTTTATTTTGATGTAGTCCCATTTGTTTATTTTCTCTTTAGATTCCATTGTCCTAGGAGCAGTATCAGTGAACAAGTTCTTTTGGCATATGTCTGAGATTTCTCTTCCTGTGGATTCCTATAGTATTTTTATGGTTTCCCATCTTATGTTTAAGTCCTGTATACATTTTGAGTTTATTTTTGTGTATGGTGTAAGTTGGTGGTCTATTTCATTTTTGCATGTATCTGTCCAATTTTCCCAACACCATTTATTGAAGAGACTCTCTTGAATCCATTTTATATTCATACCTCCTTTGTGAAACTTAATTGAGTATAGTGGTTTGGATTGATATCTGGATTCTGTATGCTATTCCATTGGTCTATATGTCTGATCTTGTGCCAGTACCAGGCTTCTTTGAGAACAGTAGCTTTGTAATACAGCTTGAAATCTGGTATTGAAATCCCACTGACTTTGTGCTGCTTTCTCAGGATTGCTGTGGCTATTCGGGGTCTTTTTTATTCCAGATGAATTTTTGGAGAGTTCTTTCTAGGTCTGTGAAATATGCTGTTGGTATTTTAATGGGGAGTGCATTAAATTTATAGATTGCTTTGGGTACTATGGACATTTTAATAATGTTGATTCTCCCAATCCATGAACATGGTATGTTCTTCCACCTGTTTAAGTCTTCCTCTATCTCTTTTTTTAGTGTCATGTAGTTTTCAGTAAATAGGTCTTTTACCTCGTTAGTTAAATTGTGCCTAGGTTTCTTAAATTTTTTGGTGTGATGGTAAATGGAATTGCTTTGTGAGTCTCTCTTTCTGTAAGCTCACTATTGGTTTATACAAATGCCATATATTTCTTCGCATTGATTTTGTATCCTGATACATTGCTGAACTCATTTAATAAGTCTATTAATTTTTATAAGGTCTTTTTTTGTACAGTATCATGTCATTGGCAAATAAGGATAGCTTTACTTCTTCTTTTTTAATTTGGATGCCTTTTATTTCTTCTTCTAGTCTAATAGCAATGGCTGATCCTTCCAGTACTATGTCAAACAGGAGTGGTGAAAGTGGGCATCCCTGTCTTCTTCCTATTCTCAGGAGGAATGGTTGTAGATTTGCCCATTGAGTATGATGTTTGCCGTGGGTTTACCATACATAGCTTTTATTATCTTGAGGTATGATCCTTCTATTCCCACCTTGTTGAGAGGTTTTATCAAGAAAGAGTGTTGGATTTTGTGAAATGCTTTTTCTGCATCAATTGATATGACTATGTGTTTTTAACTCTCAATTTGTTTATGTGATGTATCACATTTATTGATTTGCAGATATTGTACCATCGTTGCATTCCTGGGATAAATCCTACTTGGTCATGGTGTATTATCTTTCTGATGTACTGCTGGATCCGATTTGCTAAAATTTTATTGAGGATTTTGGCATCTATATTCATAAGGAATATTGGCCAGTAATTCTCTTCCATTGTGTTTTCTTTATCTGGTTTTGGTATTAGGGTGATGCTGGCTTCACAGAAGGAGTTTGGAAGTGTTCTATCCTCTTGAATTTTCTGGAATAGTCTTTGGAGAATATGTTTTTTTTTCTTCTTAAAATGATTGGTAAAATTCCCCTGTGAAGCCTTCTGTCCCTGGGCTTTTGTTACCTGGAAGCTTTTTGATGACTGTTCAATTTCTTCCATATTTATTGGACTATTGAGATGTTTAGATTCTTCCTGATTGAGTTTTGGAAGTTTATATTTTTCTAGGAATATATCCATTTCCTCCAGGTTGTCCAGTTCATTGGAGAAGAGTTGATCATAGTATTTGTTAACAATCTTTTGTATTACATTGGGATCCATTCTTATTTCCTGTCTTTCATTTCTGATTTTATTTATTAGGGTCCTCTCTCTTTGCTAGAGGTTCATTAATTTTCTTTATCCTTTCAAAGAACCAGCTCTTGGTTTTGTTCATCTTTTGTATTGTTTCTTTGGTCTCTATGTCTCTTATCTCTGCTCTGATCTTTACTATTTCCTTCCTTCGGTTTACACTGGGGTTTTCTTGTTGCTCTCTTTCTAACTCTTTGAGTTGTTGGGTTAGATAACTTATTACCATTGTTTCTGTTTTTTTTTGCGTAGGATTTTAGAGATCTGAACTTTCCTCTCAAAACTGCTTTTGCTGTATCCCATAGATTTTGGATTGTTGTGCTATCATTGTCATTTCTTGTTATGATGTTTTCTATTTCTTTCTTGATCTCTCTGGTAACCCAGTCATTGTTTAATGACATGCTGTTTAGTCTCCATGTGTTTTATTTCTTTGGGTTGTTTTTATTGTAATTGATTTTCAGCTGTATGCTATTGTGACCTGAGAATATGCTTGATATCATTTGTATCTTCTTGAATTTGGAGATACTTTGCCTATGAAACAATACATGGTCTATCTTTGAGAATGACCCATGTGCACTTGAAAAGAATGTATATTCTTTGGCTTTGGGGTGAAATGATCTGAAGATGTCAATTAGTTCCATCTGGTCTACTGAGTCATTGAGGCTTGATGTTTCTTTACTGATATTTTTTAGAGAATTTGTCCAATGATGATAGGGGGGTATTAAATTTCCCACTATGATTGTTTTGCTGTCAGTCTCTCCCTTGATAGCCTCCAGGAGTTTTTTTTTTTTGTATTTGGGTGCTCCTGTACTGGGTGCATATATGTTTACCAGTGTTATTTCTTCTTGTTGGATGGCTCCCTTTAGTATTATGAAATGGCCTTCTTTATCTCTTGTTATGTCCTTCACTTTGAGATTCAGTTTGTCACCTGTATGTATTGCTACTCCAGCTTTATTTCCATTTCCATTTACCTGAAGAACCTTTTTCCATCCTTTACCCTCAGTCTGTGTGCGTTTTTTTTTTTTTTTTTTGGAGGTGTGTTTCTTGTAGACAGCAGAAATATGGGTCATGTTTTATTATCCAGTCCATTACCCTATGTGTTTTGATTGGAGCATTTAAACCATTTACATTTAAAGTTATTATTGATAGGTCCTTATTAGTCTCCATTTTTGTTCTTTACCCCTGTGTTCCTTCTCTGCTTCCTATTTCTTTTTACAGCAGACCCTTTAGCATTTCTTGCATTTCTCGTTTGTTGGTAATGAATTCCCTTATTGCTTTTTTTGTCTGTGAAGCTCCTGATTTGCCCTTCAATTTTGATTGATAGCCTTGCTAGGTACAGTATTCTAGGATTCAGACCCTTCCTTTGCATGATTTTGTATATTTTATTCCATTCCCTTCTGGCCTGATAAGTTTCTGTTAATAAATCACTTGTTAATATGATGGGGGTTCCTTTGCAGGTGACTTTGTGTCTCTCTCTGGGGCCTTTTAAGATTCTTATTTTGTCGTTGTTTGCCAATTTAATTATAATGTGCTTTGACATCAGTCTTTTAGGGTTCATTTTTCTTGGGACTCTGTGAGCTTCTTGGATTTGTGTGAGTTTTTCTTTCCTAAAAATATGAGTTTTTGTGTCATTATTTCTCCCAAAAGGTTTTCTATAGCTTGCTCAGTTTTCTGTCCCTCTGGAACCCCAATTATATGGATGTTGTTTTGTTTCATGTTGTCCCAAAGTTCCCTTAGGCTCTCCTCCTGCTTTTTATTTTTATTTTTCTAGAAGCTGCTCCATTTGGGTATTTTTTTCTTACGTTGTCTTCTAGCTGACCTTTGCTGTCCTCTGCTTCTTCTTGTCTACTCTCGATACTTTCTATTGAGTTCTTTACCTCAGTGATGTTACTTTTCAATTCTTGGATCGTCTTCATTTCCTCTAGGTTCTTTTTTCATTTCCTCTTGGCTCTTACTCAGATTGCCAAATTTGTTTTTCTTTTCAGCTACTTCATGACCATTTCTCTGAATTTTTTCTCTGATAGGTATCTTGTCTCTATTTTATTTACCTCCTTTTCTGGTGGGGCTTGCTTTTCTTTCACATATCAGCTGTTTCTTTGTCTCCCCAAGGTCTCTTTTCTCCATGTAGTTCTCTCTCTCCTGCCTTGCTTTAAAGGCACAGAATACAACACAACCAGGTGCAATGCACCAGGCACTGAACAGGAATGTATTCACGGTATTGGTAACTCCAAATAAAGGTAATCACAAGAGAAAGGCAAATTAGGTGATAGGTGAGAAAGAAGAGAGAAAGAGAGGACACACACAGACACACTCACACAGACACTCACACTCAAGAAAAAAAAAGAAAGGAAGGAATCCCAAAATGAAATTGAGAAAAGGAGAAAAAGTAAAAAAAAGTAAAGAAAAGAAGGCAAGAGGTAAAAGAAAGAGAATAAGAAAGAAAAGGGGAATAAACTATAAATATGAGGTGAAAACTTCTATAGGACAGCCACTAATTCCAACAATAGCCAGCAACAAGTACCTAGAGATTGATACAAACTACATACAACAACTGATATCAAGCTAGGTGAGGGAACACAGAAGCAAAAGTCTATCAAAAAATAATGCAACAAAAATAACAACAACAGCAACAATACAATTATAATGAGAACCTGTGTTTGGGGGCCCACAGCCATCCAGTTGGTACTGTATCTGTATATTTTCAGGCCCTTCCCCTTCAAGATGACATGGTCTGCCTCCAAGTGGTGGCTCCTTGAGAGAACCCAGCTGTACGAGGGGAGGAGGGAGGCGCTTGGTCAAGGGAAGCCCATGGAGGCCCGTCCAGCAGTCCCTCACCTTCTCCCGGAGCACAGCTATTCCCCAACTTGCCAACAAACACTCCCTGTGCAATCTTCAGCCACTCCCTGGTTCCTGGTGCATCACCTGAGAACCGCAGCTCCCAAGTCACCACAGCTTGGCAGCTCTTGCATTTAGCGTCTGCCCCCTGGTGGTCAGTGCGCATCATAGCTACCAATCAGAGTGTCTGCTCCCTGGTGGTCATTGCACCTTATAACTACCAGTTGGACGATAGAATGGTCGGATGGTCACTTAGGTATGTGTGTGTGTGTGTGTGTGTGTGTGTGTGTGTGTGTATATATATATATATATATATATATATATATATATATATAGAGAGAGAGAGAGAGAGAGAGAGAGAGAGAGAGAGAGTAAAGGCCCAGTGCACAAATTCATGCTCCTTGAAAGGAATTGTGGGCTGTGAGGCTGGTGGCCCATCCTCTGAGTCCCCACCTGGCCCCTCCCACCATGTCCCTGGGGCGCCTCTCTGCCAGCAGCTCCACTTCTGCTACTGCCACTCCCACTCACTGACAGTGCCAGCCCCACTTGCACCCATTGATGGGGTGGAGTTATTGAAGCCAGTGCCAGCAGCAGGTGAGAGCAGGGCTGGCACCATCAGTGGATGTGAGCAGTGGCTGCTGCCCTGATTGCCCCTCAGGAGCAGGGGGAAGTGAGGAAACCCTCAAGTGTGATCAGGGCCAGCAGCTGCTGCTTGCACCCACTGATGGCACTGAGTGATTGGGACCAGCACCAGGTACTGGCAGCAGGTGCAAGCAGTGGCTCTGGCACCAGTTGCAGGTGCAAGTGGGGCTATCATCAGCAGTGGGTGTGAGAGACAGCTGCTGGCCTCAATTGACCCTCAGGAGCAGGGGAAGGTGGAGAAGCTCTGAGGGGCAATCAGGGCCAGCAACCACATCTTGTACCCACAGAAGGTGCCAAGTGATTGGGGCCGGTGCCAGGTGCCAGCAGTGGGTGTGAGGGGGGCCAGCAGCAGCAGCAGGTGGGAGCACTAGTTGGGACCATGGAGTGAAAGAGCAAAGAATTTTCAGTAACCACCAGAGGCTTGCCTCGATGACAGCAACCTGCATTCTGCCTCGATCTGGCACCCCCACTCACCTGCTCCACCATCCTGGTGTGGCCAATGCCCTCCATGTTCTGTGCACACCCCCTGGTGGTCAGTGCACATCATAGCAACCAGTTGTTTGGTTGTTCTGCCATTTGATCTATTTGCATATTAGGGCCATATATATATATATATATATATATATATATATATATATATAGTAGAAGATCTGACCAGATATTTCACATCCTCTAAAACAGTAAAATGTTTTAACATTAAGCAACAATATATAGAGAAGCTCTAATATTATCTTTCTACACCTTAAGGTATTGTCTTGTGTAATTGTGCTTATTTCTTCCCAAGCCCCCATCTGTGAGAACTTGACTTTGATGCCCAAGTTTCAAGGCAGCATGAAACTTATATTGAGCTATATTTATCTGCTTTTGATCAAGGTGCTTCTCTTTACCCAGCTGCCTATACATAATTAGAAATTTTACATATATTTTTAGCTTTTTATAGGAATGTTCCAGTCATCTCATTGTCTTAAATGAGTCTGGGTTCTCCCTTGAGTATATTGATTCTTCAGGATCAGGGGTGGGTTTTGCACTCACTTGTTCTCCATTGGTCCTTCGAGCCCATCAGTTTCCCATTGTCTTATAGAAATCCTCTTCTGCTTTGAGCCACATGCCACTTTTCTATATCTCTCTGTCCTATGTCTTGGCTGCTTCCCTTTTCATAGAGGACTGTGATGCATAACTCAAAGTGCTTCTACCAAAAACACTGTCACTTTTATTCTCTAGTGTCTATTCTACCTCAGCCATTGTCATAATCACAAAATTCTCTATCTACATTGAGCATTCTATTTTCTCACTTGAGTCTCTTATCTATCTTCCAAGATAGCATATTCAACTACTACTACCACAATTATTCTTTAACTTATGGTACATCGATATCTCTAAATTGCTCCTATCTAAGGAGCCTCCTCCTATTTTTACTTTCTTCTCCATCTATTTTAGATTCCATAAATCATTTTTTCAAAAGCTATTTTGTCAAATAGATCCTACCTAAAGAAAAGTGATTAATTGTATTTTCTTTCTACTACAACCCTTTGTTTAGTGGATTTCTTAAACACTAGTTTTGTAAAGTCTCTATTCTTTTTCATTTGTACCTATTCAAGTTTCTTCATGGTTTGCTTAGTGATTGGCTAACCAAAAATTGGGCAGATTTCCTTAAACTGGAAAAATAAGTATTACAGTCTCTTCTAAGGCACTCTGTGTTTTTATCAGTGCATGCCTTGAATAATTAGACAGGCAGTTGAAAATTCTTTCTTAACCCTCATTACTTGCTTATATAGAGCTTCAAAATTATGAGTCATCCAGGAGGGAGAGCCTAGTGCTTTCTCAGCTCAATCATGAGCATGCACATATTTATAACTATTCAAAGACATCTATGGAAATCTCATTCCCAATATATTTTTTCTTTTAAGTATTTTGGGCAGCCTTTTTTTGCCCAAGTTATTATTGCTGCCTCAGAAAGCTGCAATGTTCAACAATTGACACTTATACTTTTTTATGCTACTGAGTTTTGTGTTAGATCAAAGAAAATCCTTGTGAGATGATATTTTCTAGGAGATAATATTCAGGTCAAATAATGGCAATTCTCTTAAAAGCCATTTGATTTATCTAGTAGTATCAAGGCATCTTATTTTCACAGATATTATAATTATAATGTTAAAGATTTTAAGGCAATTGTGCAGTTGGGAAAAGTGGTATGAAGATAGGGCAAGATAAAAATGCCACAAAACTATTACCAAGATTCAGCTAAATTTATTTAATATATCGCTTCTCAGGTTATTGTAAGCCTTTGGTAATTGCCAAAATTCTAACAAAATTCATTTTGACAATTTTCTCAATCATCCATCTTCCTCCCTCCCTCCCTCCCTCCCTCCCTCCCTCCCTCCTCCCTCCCTCCCTCCTTTCCTCCCTTCCTTCCTTCCTTCCTTCCTTCCTTCCTTCCTTCCTTCCTTCCTTCCTTCCTTCCTTCCTTCCTTCCTTCCTTTTGGATATGCAAAGTATGTGGTGAGTAACCCCTGTCAGCAAATGAACATTGGACTCTTATTATTAATAAAATGCGGGCCCCTGGTTGGCTATACAGAGTCCATCTCAATAGCTAAATTCCTTTTGAATGTTCACATCACATTAATCTTCTTTCTCATGGTCCACAGTAGTCAATTCTCTAATTTTCTTTGTGTAAACTGTTCTTTGGTTTACCTTTTTGACTTTTCATTCTGCCATTCCTCCTCCTCCTCTTTTTTATTTTCCTTGTTTTTCTGCCTTTGGATTATTTCCTTGGGGAATATTCATAGGAATGGACCAAAGGGTCAAAAGACATTGCCTTCCTTAAGTCATTTCCCCTTCTTTTAACTTATCTAATATCCTAATGGCTTTCATAACTTAAGTACCTCTCTTGCCTGATAGACTTATCAGTGTCTACTATAATGGAGTCAGAAAACATCTAACTAGCCTCAGCTTTAATATTTTGTAGGGTCAAAAGTTGTCATGCTGCCATGCAGGCTCTAAAATAGTAAGAGCTGAATCATAGTCACTGGATCAGCAACCAAATCACAGCATAAGCCAACTTCAATGTTTCTTCATTCCACAGGATTGGGGTTTATTTTAAATCTAACTATTTAGTTTGTCTTGTTGAGCATTCTAATTTTCTTCTCAGACTCGAAACTTTCTTATGACTTCAACCCTTTAGGGTTTCCTGATACTGTCTAACATTTGTTAATGCTTTCCTTGACTCAGAGAATCCTATTCCTCATCTTGCATGCTATTAATTAGTTGGAAAAATTTCTCATTGGGACATTGGGAATTCTCCCATAGCCAGGGCATATTCCTATCCTACTGTGTTATTGTCTGTCACTTGTCATATCTCATGACTGGACCCTATTCAGTAAATTGGAATCCACTTTGATACAAAACTATTCATTTTGGTCTTGATGGGACCAGACTTTGGAACTAAATTACTTTCCACTTTTTTTTCTGTATATAATTTAGACTTTGTCTGCTACCTTTGTTTTACTTTATACTGTATATCTTTTTAAAAAAACATTTAATCACTTTTATTTATTGTTTGTTTGTTTTTGTTAATCCTCACTCTATGGTATTTTTCCATTGATTTTTAGAGAGAATGCAAGAGAGCAGGAAAGACAGAAACATCACGTGAGAGAAACACATGCCAGGGAGGAGCCTGAACCAAGGTACATGCCCTTGACCGGAATCAAACACAGAACCCTTTGGTCTGCAGGCTGATTCTCTGTCCACTGAGCCAAACCAGCCAGGACTATACTATATATCTTGTCTAAACTTCCACAAGTCTTTATTCTATTTCAGGTACATCATTAAAAAATATTTAATGGCTCTTAATGCATATTATCATGTTGGAATAAAATTTTAAAATTGTACATATTTATAGTGCTATGAAATATGAATTGTACATATTTATAGTGATACAATGAAATGTATCACTGTTACCACAAACTCATAAAAGATACTACTTGTTATTGATTTGAAAAAATTAATTAATTTAATGAGTAGAAAATAAGAAGGCATATTTTAAAATGCAAGCAACATATTATCTCAGAAAAGTGTCTTTTTTACATTTAGGGTCTGACTTATTTTACTTTGTAATCCTTTTTCTTATTTTTATAAATAATTGTTATAGTAATATTAAACCTATAATTTCTACCACAAGCATAATAATAATTAAAGATGGCTTAAAATTCAAGTACACAAACATTGTTACAAAAAAGCTCAAAACATATATAACGAAAATATATATAAAAAGGAAATGGGAATAGCAATTGTTAAATTTTGTTCTGAGCATCTGGCAGCCAAATGATAAAAATGTGTTGGATTATTAAATTCTTATTATACAGTAATTTATTTTCAAACATGTATTTGAAATATAAATTCAATAGATTTTTGAAAAATGTTGAGATTTTAATTTTTGTTGCTGTGCTCAATTGAAAGTCCACAAATATATATTTTTATTCTTCTTCCAATCTATGTTAACCAGACATTTCATTCTCTGTTTTGCTACTTCAAATTTTGCAGATTCACTTATTTGATTGTACTTTAAAGCTATGCATGTGTTATATGCTCACCTGCTCTCCCTCTCTTCCTTCTCCCTCTCTACCTCTCCTCTTCCTCCTCCTCCTCCTCCTCCTCCTCCTCCTCCTCCTCCTCCTCCTCCTCTTCCTTCTTTTTCTCTTCCTCCTCCTCCTCCTCCTCCTCCTCCTCTTCCTTCTTTTTCTCTTCCTCCTCCTCCTCCTCCTCCTCCTCCTCTTCCTTCTTTTTCTCTTCCTCCTCCTCCTCCTCCTCCTCCTCCTCCTCCTCCTCCTCCTCCTCCTCTTCTTCTTCTTCTTCTCCTTCCTCTCCTCCTCCTCCTCCTCCTTCTATTTATTTCTCTCTTCTCAGAATTGACCAATATTAGAAAAGCTGGATGCATACTGCTGGATGCATACTGCAGTGTAGGAAATACAGTAGAAAAATCACCATTCCATTTGACTCTGTAGTGCCATCTAGTGGATAAAAGTGGGAATTGTGGGTTTATATTAAAAAAATATTATCTAGTAAGGTAATCTTATCTTCTTTCTAAATTATCCATGATAAATTCATATTGCCTTTTCAATGGAGAGAAATAAATAAAAATTATTTTTGTAAAGATTAATATATGACCTATTTTCACCAGTTTTGTTTCCATTCGGGCTTCAATGAACCATCAATTTGAAACTGAATTTCACGTGATTTTTAGTATTCTCTGCTTTCATAATGAATTCTTTTCATTGTATATGAATAGAGAAAGGTTATGTACGTTAAATTATACAATTATAGCAGCGATTTATTGCATATTTACAATGTATTATCTCATTTAATCCTGTAAGGAATACTATTATAATATCCACTGTATACATGAAACTAAGAATCAAAGATCTTAAATGAATTTCTCAAGGTATCAAAGGTAGGAAGTTGTGGATAAAATACTAGAATCTAAATTTTTCTGGCTCCAAAGAAAATATTATTAACCACTGTCCTATGTTCATTACTCTGGGTATGGTGTAAGGTTTGCAAGAGATAATAAAAAGCAATATTAATCTTTATGAGGGTAGAAATTCACACTGAAAATTACATTCAAATTTATAATTTGTTTCACGGAAATTTTTTGGCCAAAAATCAACAGAGACTTTCAGTCTCATTTCCAGGCATCTAATTAATTAATGTGTTCTTTTCATGGGATAGCAAGTAAAACATTCGAGAAATTACATAAAAGACATTGGTCATAAGGATTTCTAGCAAAATTCATTAATTTCCTGCTCAAGACAACCTGAATAAATCAGGGTTTTCTTACTGTGAATTCTTGCCTTTTAATGCTGAGGTTTCTCTTTTTGACTGTTTAATTGATGTGTGGGCTCCATGTAATCTTTAGAGTGATGGACAATTAGAAGTGCAAAGACTGAGAAAAAAGCGCCTCTTTTTGTTTGCTGTGGCCTTCCACAATTCTTTAATTTGGAGTTTGTTCCTTTGTCTCCCCATTTTCCTGTCCCTTTATATTTATTTCTATGTATTATGACAGATTTGTTGGGTGATCTTATTCAGTAAATGTTTTGTGGGACACAATGGTTCAGTCTCTTAGATTTCCTGAGCTGGGGCATTAGCTTGTTAGAATTATTTTGGGTTCTCCTGTTTTAGCTGGATCTTAAATATTATTGTCCATTCATGGATGGAATCTCCTCTCAGCTGCCATACTATGTATCTCACCCCCAACTACCTCATGTGTACTGTTGTGGAAGTGCTCACAGAAGAGAACAAAATACAACACAATAAAAGGTGGAAAAAAAAGCAAAACTAAAACATACACAAGACCTCTGCAAAACAAAAGCAACTTCCAGAGAACAGACAATTAGAAAAGAGGAGGGAAAGAATGATAAATGGAAAAAATGAGAAGAAAAACGACAATACCATCAACTAAACAAAAAACCTACACACAAAAAAAGGGGGGGATGTGTAGGTGTAGATGTGAAATGAGGAGGCTAAGAGTAAAGAAATAGGGGAATAAGGGAAGGAAAAATGGTTTAAAATAAAGGTGGAAGGAATAAAGCCAAAAATATTTTGAAAAGGAAAATAAAGGAGAAAGCATATACATCCAGAATAAGAGAAGGAAAGAAGTTGAAATAGCACAGGAAAAGGAAAAAAAGAGAAATAGAAGAAAAAAAGAGAAAAAAATTAAAAGGAGGTGGAGAAAAAGATATAGGTAGGTGCAGATGGGACATAAAGAAAGTAATGATAAAGAATTAGGGAAGTGACGGGCAATCTTTTAAGCTTGGTGTGTCAAAATTGAACAAAAAACCGAGCATAACCCAGGTGGTGTGTCACTTTGAGAAAACCATAATTTCGTGATATTTATAGTTTAAATGACAAAAATGTACAATTGTATTATATAACTGTATTTAATAAACCAAAAACTAATTATTTAACTTACCTGCTTAGTGACTTCTTTGTTCATCTGTCAGTGGGTTTCTTTTGTTGGTCTTGATATTATTTAACTTGTGTGGGATGCCATGAACTAAGATAAGTGAGGGGGAGGGGGAATTCTTTAACTAATCTGCCTATTAGCAAATTTTTCTTGCTGAATTTCATTGGCTAAATCTTCAATTGAAAGTTGGTATTTTGTAAAATTCAAGCCCAAGCAAGTGCAACTAACTTCATCTGTCAATATATTTCTTTTATTGGTTTTAAATATTATTTAAAGCCGAGAATAAGGTCTCACAAAATTTTTTTCTTCTCTTTTTTTCATTTACAATATAACTTATATTTAATAGTAGTACATATGTTTTCCCTTCCCCCCCAATATCCTCCCCCCAGTCTCCCTTACACCCCAGCACATGTCCCCACCTGCCCCCCCTCCCAGCCCCAGTGTCTTTCATTTATTGGTTATGCTCATATGCATGCATACAAGTCCTTCAGTTGATCTCCCCCAGCATCCGCCTCCCATCCACCCAAGCCTTCCCCCTGTAGCTTGACAGCCTGTTCAAGGCCACCCTGCCTCTATATCAATCACTCCCCACTGTTGCTTTTCTTCAAAAATATCTTGCCTCTGCATACTAGAAACAAAAGTATAAGAACAAAAAAATGTTGAGTGTCATTTTCAATGTCCAACTGTTCTGAGTCCCAATTTCAGTGTCAAATAGTTCTTCATGTGTACGTGTCAGCAATGGTATCCAGATGGTGGATACATCGTGGCAATGCAAGATCCATCCTCTCTGGTATGGTCCTGGGCCACCTGCAGCCATGCACAGCTGCTGACTGCTAGCATGGCAAGGTGTCGTCAGTGTCCCCCATCTCTGGACCATCCTCATGACTGGAACAGATCCGTCAGTTCCTCACAGTCGCAGGAACCCACATGGTCTTGGAGTGGTTCTCTGAAAACATACAAACACATTCTCGACCAAAAGTTAACAAAGAGATCCTCTTTGCAAAATAGACTTGGGATTCTTTTTATTTTTGCCTAAATGATTTTCCTTTGGCTTATTTTGACACCATGTGTGGTTTTTCATGGGTCTCCTGCAGTTGGTTTTACAAATGGAATTTACTTTTCTGGAGTAAGAATTTTCTAGATGTATTTTACTTACAGGATATTTTTCCTTACATGATATTACCCCACTGCCCCCCCACTTTTGATTAATGGGGGCTTTTGGAAATTTTATATTGCAATCTTGGTAATTTTAAATTTTAATTTTTGCACACAAATATGACTGCTTTAGGTTCTTTGGATGTTAGGCAATTTTACAGTGAGATGAACTACTAATAGATATTTTAGTAAATGTTTTAGGAAAAGCTTTTTGTCCAGTACACTTAAATTTTCTTGAGTATTCACATATTTCACTTGGCCAATTTAAATTAATCTGAAAACTTGATTACTATTTTACTGTCAATTTTAATACTCAAGCAGAAATCTTAGTTTACCTTGTAAATACTAGTGGAAAGGAATATTTGCATTTTTGAGTAGGTCCTCAGCATTCCTGGTACTAGACTAATTTAGATATAGAGCAGCTATTGCTGGCCGAGTCTCTGTCTGCCACCTGGGTCCCAGTCTGAGTTGTGCATGGGAGGCGAAGCAGCCGTGGGGCTGGGAGACCTCCCTCAGGAGGGGTGAGAATTCAAGCCCTGCAAGGTTTTTGGATGAGGGTCTGTGCCCCACCTCTGTTGACCTTTTAGTTCTCTCCTGTTGGCCCCTCTGCGACTGTGCCTGTCTTAGGTTGTTCCTTCCCTGAGGAATCTTACCCGTCTCTGGCTAACCAGCCATCTTCCAGGGCCAAACAGGGTGATGTGAGGTTCAGTTCTGTCTCCTTTGCAGTCTATGCCCCCGTGGCCTCCACATGCAGCTCCTGCCTTGGTGTTACCTAGCCTGCTGGCGGGTTCCCGGTACTGATCACATATCTCAGGGGACCCAGGTTTCTTCTACAGAGAGGGCCCAGCTCACACCATTGGTCGAGATACAGATCCATGGTGCCAGCTGCCCAGAGGCTTCAGGTCTCACAAAATTGTGTAGAGGAAAAAATTCTGAGTAAAGTTATTGCTATATTTTTCAGGGTGCTAAAAGTGTCTGTTAATTGGTTCCATGCACTCCATATTTCCTGTTCATAGTGGCACTCCTCTTGATTCATCAAGCAGCTCCTTTCCAGATTCTCAAGCTTTGACCTGAAGTTGACAAACACTTGAGACCAGTTGCTGTCTTGAAATTCTGCAAGTTGCATCCCAAAATCATCAATTTGCATCCATTGGAAACCATTTAATTCCAAACTACTGTAGACTACTACATCAGGATACTTAATTATTTTTATGGTCTGTTCTAGGCTTCTAAATTGATTACATCTATCTCTGAAATGGTCAAGTAATGAGTCTAAAACATGCTGGTACTTTATATGCAAGGGTTTCATTTCATTTTGTATAGCTGCACTGGCCTTCTCAAAATACTTTGTTACTTGAGGAAAATACTTATATAAGTTCTAGTTTCTAAATCTCGCTTGAAAATTCTGTTTACTTTCAAAAGCTTTTATGTATCCAAACATAACATCAATACTTTTACCAAAACCTTATAACTTTAAGTTCAGTTCATTAATATGAGCAGAGAGATCTGCAAAAGAATATCAGGGTGATGACCCACTTATCAGCATTGAACTCAGAAAAGTTTCCCAGATCCTTATCCTCAAGAAATACCTTAATTTCTTCAAAGCACTCCACAAAGCACTCAAAAACTTTGCCTCTACTCAGCCATCTTACATTATTATGCATCAGCAGTCCACTGTAGGTGGAATCAATCTCCAGGAAAATTGCAGACAATTCCTGCTTGTGAAGGGGGTGAGCAGCTATGAAATTAACTATTTTTGTAACAACTGACATTAAATCGTTTAAGTCGGTGAATCCTGCATTGGCACATAAAACCTCCTGATGGATAATACAGTGAAAAGGCACAATCAGATGCCCAATAGCTTCCATAAGCAATTTTACAAATCCGACTTTTTCCCCCACATGTTTGGCGCCCCGTCTGTTGTCACTGACACAACTTTAGAGATATCAATGTTTAGGTCATGAAATGTTTCTATATCAACCTTACATATTTCACTTCCTGATCTATTGGTTGGCACTAATACTAACTTTATCAACTCTTCTCTCATTGTGAGACCATCAGAATTTCAACCAATAATGGCCAACTGAGCATGTGATATGACATCAGTAGTTTCATTAAGAGAGATAGAAAATTATTTACAATTACTTATGTCTCTCTTTAATTGATGTTGTACATTTGTGATTAGTCTTATTATTCGGTCTTTTATGATATTTTTGTTTAGTGGTAATGCAGATATTCTCTTAATTGCATCTTTATTCTGCATATTATGAAATAGAACTGGTGCACATCTTAGGAGTGTTTCATTTATTAGTTCTCCCTCACTGAGTGCTTTCCATGCTGAGCTACGGAGTGAGCAATGCTCAAACTTGCAGATGTTACATTTGTAGAGCTTTTTATAAATTTAAGGATGGAATTAGATTGGCTCTTACAAAGGTGTAGCTGCCTGGACATGTATTCCTTCCTTTCATCCTCACGTTTTTTTCAAGAGCTGGGGATGATTAGTTTCAAAATGTCTATTTATGTTCCACATTCTTCTTACTACAGTTTCAGGACATAGAATACAAAATGATCTATCATTTTGTTCTATAATGCCATGTCTCAGTCCATGTCTCTTGAAAGGGTTGGCTACTGCTACTACCATTTCCTTTACTTAACCTTGGTTTTTTATTTTTATTTTTTGGGTTCTCCATCAGGGGGCCAGTGACAGAAGATAGAATTATAAATAGCCTGTTAGCCCTGTGGGCAATTAGGGGTTAATTAGTCTAACTGACCACAAGATGGCACATGTAACTGTCTTTTAAGAAAGGGCAGGGTTAATAAGCAGAAATAAGGGTTAGTAAGGATGCACAACAGTAATAGTGGTGAAACGGAGTCTGCACTATGCTGCAAAATGGTGTTCCTTATATAAATTAAGATGGCTGCCACTATTTCTAGTGGCAGGAAATGGCACCCATAGCACAGGCCCTGGCTTCTCTCAGCCTCCCCCTCACTTATCTCAGTAATGGTGGTCAATTAGAAATCCACAACAGCCTAAATCAGTAGATTGGATGATGGTTGCTGTGGTTGCTAGTAATGGTGATCACAGGGCCCCCAGAGATGCATCCCCTGCAGCATTCTGCTGCTCCCTGTTCCGCCAGTCGGAAATGAGGTCAAAGGTCCCCTAATGGCCTAACCAGAACTCCCAGAACTAGACACTCGGTGCCGGAGTTCTATTGTTTTGGCCTATAGACCTCTGGCACAGAGTGTTTACACTACACTACAGCAAATATTTCATCCTCGGCTACTGCACTTGACTATGCAGTAGCTGAGGATGAAATGTACTTCTCTGGATGCAGCCCCATACTTCTCTGTATGTGACCACATGTGGCCGTGTGTCATCGAAAATGGCTAAGGGTGTCAGTGCTGACACATGTGTCATAGCTTCACCATCATGGAATTAGGGGAATAGGGGGAGTTAAAACAATTTAAAATAAAAGGAGGAAAAACAATGTCAAAACAATTGAAAAGTACAATGTAGGAAATCCTAAAGCAGATAGATGTAAAATAAGAAAACTAAAAAATAAATAAAGAAATAAAAAAGATGAGAAAGCACGGGAAAAGGAAAAGAGAGAAAGAGAAAAAGAAGAAGGGGAGAAAAGATTAAATAGGAAAGGGAAAGTGTAAAATTAGTTGAATGAAACAATAGACTAGAATAATAAAGCAAATAGATAAATAAGATAAATAAAAAGAAAGGAAGAAGAAACATTTTTTAAAACAAAGAAAAAGGAGAAGAAAAAATGAAAAAAGAGAGGGTAAAAGTGGAGTTCCATTCGCAGACTTTTGTGCTCCAAGGGATCTCCTTTTGTATCCTATTCTTCACTTTTTAAAATAATTCTTTATTGTTGAAAGTATTATATAAATCCCCCTTTTCCCCATTGATCCCTTCGTGCCTGCCCCCACCCTCCACCCCTTATTGTCGGTGTCTTCCAGCACTTTATTGTCAGTGTCCATGAGTTATGCATGTATGCCTACAAAGTCTTTGGTTGATTACCTCCTACCCACCCAACTTCCCTACCTTCCCTCTGAAATTTCAGTTTGTTCTATGCTTCCATGTCTCTGGATCCACTCCATTCATCAGTTTATTTTGTTACTTAGATTCCACATATGAGTGCAATACTGTGATATTTATCTTTCTCTGACTTATTTCACTTAAGTCAGATACTCCCCAGGTCCCTCCATGCTGTCTCAAATGGTAAGAGATCCTTCTTTTTCACTGAGGCATAGTATTCTAAGCTATATGTACCATAGCTTTTTTATCCACTTATCTACTGATGGGAACATGGGCTGTTTCCAGATCTGAGCTATTGTAAATTGTGCTACTTTAATGTAGGGGTGCATACATTCTTTCTGATTTGGTATTTCAGGTTTATTAAGATATATTCCTAGAAGTGGAATCACTGGGTCAAATGAAATTTCCATATTTAATTGTTTTGAGGAAAAGCCATATTATTTCCATAATGGTTGCACCAATCTGCATTCCCACCAGCAGTGTATTTGGGTTCCCCTTTCTCCACATCATTGACAGCACATTTCATTGGTTGGTTTGTTCATGGTAGCCACTCTGACAGGTGTGAGGTTATACCTCATTGTTATTTTAATTTGCATCTCTATGATGATTAGTGACTTTGAGTATTTTTTATATGTCTCTTAGATAGCTGTATGTCCTCTTTGGAGAAGTGTCTATTTAGGTCTTTTGACCATTTTAATTGGATTATCTTTTATTAAGTCATATGAGTTTCTTACATATTTTGGATATTAACCCTTTATCACATGTATCATTGCCAAATATGTTCTCCCATACAGTAGACTCGCTTTACATTTTGTTTATGGTTTGTTTTTCTGTGCAGAAGCTTTTTATTTTGTACTCTGGAAACTACAGGACTTTCAAAAAAGGTATAAACAAGTGGAAGAATATAGTATTCATGGATTGGTAGAATCAACATTGTAGGAAGTGGCTATAGGATTAATCCTCAGACTGATCTGTGGCAGGATCACAAACAAGTCCCAACCTGGAGGGAAAAGCTCTCCTAGCATAATTAAGCCTGACTTTATAGCCTTCCATAATTCCTTCCTAAGCATCTAATGGGCTGTTGGAGGTACATCAAGTGTTGCCAAAACAAGAACATTTGTATACATGTTAATCTATCCTTGTTTTAATGAGACTATAAAATAAAGCATCAGTTTGTAGGCTAGATCTTTCTGTGTCCTCATCCAGGCATGGGAAATCCTCTAGGTCCCAGTTGTATTCTCTGTGTCTGTCTTTTTTAATCCTTCACCGTTCCTCCTCAGGTTCACCCTTGGCCATGCTGGCATGCCACACAACATCATTAAAATGTCTATACTAACCAAGGCAATCTACATACAGATTCAAAGCAATCGCTATTAAAATACCAATGGCATATTTCACAGAGCTAGAACAAATACTCAAAAAATTTATATGGAATCAAAAAAGACCCCAAATAGGTGCAGCAAACCTGAGAAAGTAAAACAAAGTTGGAAGAATCACAATACCAGATTCAAGTTATATTACAAAATCACTGTAATGAAAATAGCCTTGTACTGGCACGAGAATAGGTATATAGATCAATAGAACAGAACAGAGACCCAAGAAATCAATCCAAGCCATTATGTTCAGTTAATATTTGACAAAGAGGGCAAGAGCATATGATGGAGTCAAGAGAGTCTCTTTAATCAGTGATGTTGGGAAAATTGGACACGTACATGCAAAAAATGAAACGAGACCACCAGCTTACACCATACACAATAATAAACTCAAAATGCATAAAAGATTTAAATCTAAGTTTTGAAACTATAACCACCTTAGAAGAAACCATAGGCAGCAAAACTCAGGTATCTCTCATAGCAATGTGTTTATGGATACATCTCCTAAGCCTTAGGACCTAAGGCAAAGGAAAGTAAGGAGAAAATAAACAAATGTATCCTACACTTCTGATGACTGTGGCTGACTGTTCTGTCTGCCAATTCTGTGCCTCCCAGGAGGTACTGAGGTGCTAACCAGTGTCAGAAACTGTGCTCATCTGGCTTTCAGCAACCTGCTAGAAGCTCCAAGTGATCCACAGTTTGTGTCTGTCTCCACAGGACTTGGCTGCCAGCAGGTGGGGCCAATCTGCCCTCTAAAGTAGGTTTGTTAGTAGCACGGGGCCCAGGGTTGGGCCAGCAACCTTTCCCTGGTTCTGAGCTCTGCCTCTCCCTGACTTTGTCTGTTAGCCAGCTGTCAGTCTGAATCACTCAGAAGTTTGATTCTGAAAGGCCTTTAGGTGGGGGAGGTGCTGTTCAGATTGCAGGGAATGTTGTGGGTGTGTTACCCTGTCACAGAGCTACTCCTCTGCAAGTGGCCCAAAATATTACTCTGCCCTTGGCTGGCCAGAGATCCTTGTATGCAATCAAGTGGGATATGCTGGAAACCTGGAGTTTCTATCAGTTCTTATACCAGTGAGTTTCCCAGAATAATTGGGCAAAAGGCTCCTCCCTCAATTGAGTCACTGATGCTCCTACGACTGTTCAAACCCAAAATGCATGGTGTGGCAGGCAGTGCTCCTGAGGGTTGGGTGGGCTGTACCACCTAGGGCAGAGATTTTTTTTTCTTTATCTGTCCTTTGGCTTCTTGGGCTACAGAGAGTCCCATGAACTCTGCTTAGACATATTTGTCTGGATGGGCTGAAGGCTATATTAAAGTTTAGGTTGAGCTATAAATTAGCTTCCTGCCTAATTGGGGCTACAGAACAGACCACAGGGTCAGAAATGCTCTTTTTTATGTGTAGATCAAATTAGAACTAGAAAGAGGCCCTCTGTCTTAGGTCTTCATATACAGAGCTTCTGGCCTGGCATCCACTCAAATGCTACTGTAATCAAGGCTGCAGGATTGGCTACCAAAACTCTTGCTTTGGCAGGACTGGAGACACTATGCAGCAGTAAACCTAGCTACCCATTACCTTCCCTGCCTGTGTGAGGTTGCAGAATAGAGAACAGGGTTGACACTTCTCAAGTTTGGGAAGTTAATTAGAACTATGCACCAAGCTCTATGGATAGAGAGAGTTGACATCTTGGCTCTTAAGGCAGAGAAAGCTAAGCAGTTTTCCAGGTGTTCTACCCAGTCTTCTTGGTTGGGTAGGACCAGGAGTTACACTCAACAATTGACAGCATTATTAATCAGCTCCCTTGTCTGGCTAGAGCAGCAAAAGTAGCTCCAATGCTAGTAAATTACTGCCCTCAAGTTTCCTGAACAAACAGGGCCACATCCTTTGCTCTGCAGATCCTTGTATAAAATCCAGTGGGATTCTCCACTTAAATACTACTGGACTAAACAGCTTCCTAGATGCTCTGGCCAGGCTTTCTGGTTGGGTGGGACCAGGAGCTAGATGTAGCAGTGGCCAAGGTTTTGAATTAGCTCCCATGCCTTGATGGAGTGGTAACTAGGCTCCAGGGCTGCTAAGGCTTTTTGTTTGAGGTTCTAGTTTAGGCAGACCTGCACCCTGCCAAGTTTCCTGGTCAGACTATGCCACTGTATTGGCTATGCAGATATGCAAAGCCACTGGTTCAAAATTCTACTTAGGTGCTCTAAGTAGGAACTCAGTCTGTCAACCAAGTACTGGTTGCTCCTCCCCTCTTCTCCATCACAACTGAATCCCAGTGGTTATCCCTTCAGGTTATGACCTTACCACAAAAGAACCAAACTATAATGCTAATAGTAGTAAATGTTCTTACATCTAAAAAGTCAATCAATACTTGACAAAGTAGGCAAGAACATACAATTGGTTCAAGACAGTGTATTCAGTAAATGAGCTAATTGGACTAATACATGCAAAAATGAAACAATACCACCTTCTTAACACATGTACAATAATGAACTCAAATTAGATTAAATACTTCAAAGTAAAACTGAAAGTAAACTCTTAGAAATAAAACATAGACAATAAAATTTCAGACATTTCTTGTAATAATACATTTTCTGGTATATATCCTCATACAAAAGAAACTAAAGAAAAAAATTAACCAATAGGACTACATTAAATTTAAATGTTTTTGCATAGGAAATGAAACTATTAACAAAATGAAAAGAAAACTCACTGAATGGAATAAAATATTCTCCAATGATATATCTGATAGGGGTTTTTAAAGAATACATACCATTCGATACCTGAAAAACAAACAATCCAATTATAAAATGAGCAAAGGACCTAAATAGATATTTCTCCAAAAAGGACATACAGATAGCCTCTAGACATATGTAAAAATGCTCCACACAATCATCAGAGAAATGCAAATTAAAACCAGAATGATATATCACCTCACACTTGTCAGAATTACTATCACCAATAAATTGAGAGATGACAAGTGTTGAGGAGGATGTGCAGAAAAGGAACCCTCTTGCACTATTGGAAGAATGCAGGTTAGTGCAGTTGCTGTGGAAAACAGTCTAGAGTTTACTCATAAAACGTGCAATGGCACTGCTTCTTAGTATATATCTGAAGAAACACAAAATACTAACTCAAAAGAATATATGCATCTCCATGTTCATTGCAGCATTATCTACAGTAGTCAAGATATGAAAGCAACCCAGGTGCCCATTAATAGATAAGTGAATAAAAAGCAGTAGTACATATGTAGGATGGACTATTACTTGGCTATAAAAATAAAGCAATTTTACCATTTGGACAACATGGATGGGCCTAGAGGGTAATATGCTAAGATAAATAAGTCATTAAAAGAGAGAAAAATACCATATAATTTAACATTAATATGAAATCTAAAGAATAGTAAAAATTAACAAACAAAACAGAAACAGATTCACAAGTATAGAGAACAGACTGGTGGTTGCTAGACAGAATAATTTGATGCACTGGTAGAAAAGTGAAAGTTTGAGAAGTACAAATTGGTAATTACAAAATAGTCACAAGTACAGCACAGAAAATATGGTCCATAATCTGTATATATAAAACTCTAATGTGCAAATAGACTGAACGGTGGAACAACCAAACAACCAGTCACTATGACAAGTGATGACCACCAGGGAGCAAACACGAAACATGGTGGGCATTGGTCATGGCAGAATGGTGGAATAGGTGAGTGGGGGCACCAGACCAAGGCAGAGCACTGGTTGATGTCATGGGGGCAAGCATTTGGTGGTTAACGAAAATTCTTTGCTCCCACATGCTGCAGTCTCACTTGGCATTCACACCTGCTGCTAGTGCTGGCCCAGCTCAAATCTGCTGCCAGCACCAGAGCTGCTACTTGCACACGCTTCCAGTGCCCTGTGCTGGCCCCAATCACTTGGCACCATCAGCAGGTACAAGCAGTGGCTGCCAGCCCCAATTACCCCTCAGGGCTTCTCTACCTCCCCCTGCTCCTGACGGGTGGTCGGGTCAGCAGCTGCCACTTGTACCCGCTGACTGCACCAGCCCCACTTACACCTGCTGCTGGCACTGACCCCAATCGCTCTGCACCACCAGTGGGTGTGAGCAGGGCTAATGCTATCAACACATGGGAGTGGTGATGGCTGGAGGGGCCTCAGGGGGAGGTATTGGGCAGGGGTGTGGAGGATGGGTTGAGACCCACCTCTGTGCCCACCACAGCCTCTAGGCCCACAGTTGCTTTCAAAGTGCACGAATTCATGCACTGGGCCCCTAGAATTGTAATAGCTATGTATGGTACCAGGTGGGTGCTAGAAATATGAGGTGGGAGAGGGCATTTTGCAAAGTATATGATTGTCTTACTACAATGCTTTATACCTGAAACTAATACAAAATAATATTGAATGTAAACTGTAATTCAAATATGTTTAGAAATATATTAAGAAAGAAAATCTAGCAGGGAAAAAAAGGTATTAATGCAAAATAAAATGTAAAAAAGTTATATAAAAAGAAGAAATCTTTGTCATCCAATTAATTTTATTTTAAACTAGAGGCCCAGTGCACGAAACTCGTGCATAGGGGATGTGTCCCTCAGCCCAACCTGCACCCTCCACAATCTGGGACCCTTCAAGGGATGGCCGACTGCCCGTTTAGGCCTGATCTCGGTAGGTTCCTACTTGGATCAGGCTTAAACGGGCAGTCAGACATCCTGGCTCCCAAATGCTTGTCTGCCTTCCTTCCTGATTGCCCCTAACCACTTTTGCATGCCAGTCTGATCACCCCCTAACCACTCCTCTGCCAGCCTGATTGATGCCTAACTGCTCCCCTGCCAGCCTGTTTGCCCATAACTGCTCTCTTCTGCAGGCCTGGTCACCCCTAATTGCTCTCCTCCGTAGGACTGGGTCTCCACCAACTGCCCTTCCCTGCAGGCCCAGTCGCCCCCAACTTCCCTCTTTTGCCGGCCTGATCACCCCTAACTGCCCCTCCCCACTGCAGACCTGATTGCCCCCAACTACCCGCCCTTGCAGGCCTGTTCCCTTACAACTGCCCTCCCCTGCTGGCCATCTTGTGGTGGCCATCTTGTGGTGGCCATCTTGTGGTGGCCATCTTGTGGTGGCCATCTTGTATCCACATGGGGGCAGCCATATTTGATCACATGGGAATAGCCATCTTGTGTTGGAGTGATGGTCAATTTGCATATTACTCTTTTATTAGATAGAATAGAGGCCTGGGACATGGGTGGGGGCCAGCTGGTTTGCCCTGAAGAGTGTCCTGGATCAGGGTGGGGGTTCTCTTGGGCCGTGGGGTGGCCTGGGCAAGGGGCCTGTGGTGGTTTGCAGGCTGGCCACGACCCCAGGAACCCAAGCGGAGGCCCTCATATCTGGGATTTATTTATCTTTTATCCTATCTAATAAAAGAGTAATATGCAAATTTGACCTTACCTTCACCACACCCACAAGGCACACCCACCAGCCATGCCCACCAGACAATCAGGAGCAGATTATGCAAATAAACCTCAAACAAGATGGCTGCCACCACTGAGAGCAGGAGGGAGGCTTGGGTTTCCCCGGCAATGGAGGAAGCCAAGCTTTCCACCTGCCTTTGCTGGCCTAGGTCTCAATGGTACAAAGTTTCAATTATAAAAGATACATAATCAGAAGGCAGCCACAGAGCTGGAGGCTAGGGTTGCCGGGGTGGGGTAATGGAAGAAGCTAAATTTCTGCAGCGCTAGTGTCTAGCCCTCCACTGTAGGCTACAAAGTTTCAAACAGAAATGGCTGTTGCCATGGAGTGAGCAGAAGGCTTGGCTGTGCTCTATGCTACAAAGTTTCAATTGTAGAACATAAATTAATTTCAGATCCCTGGTTGCTGGGGGCATGGACTGCCTGCAAATCACCATAAGCCCCTCACCCAGGCTACCCCATGCCCTAAGGGAACCTCTACCCTTATCCAGGACACCCTTCAGGGCAAACCAGCTGGCCCCCACCCATGCACCAGGCCTCTGTCCTATCTAATAAAAGAGTAATACACAGATTGACCATCAGCTCAACACACAAAAGGGCTGCCCCCATGTGGTCAAAGATCTTGCCCCCATGTGGACACAAGATGGCCACCACAAGATGGCCAGCAGAGGAGGGCCGTTTGGAGGTTTCAGGCCTGCAAGGGAGGGCAGTTGTGGGCCATCAGGCCATCAGGAGAGAGCAGTTGGGAGGGACCAGGCCTGCAAGGGAGGGCAGTTAGGGGCTATCAATTCTGCAGGGCAGGGCAGTTAGGGGTGACGAGGCCTGCGGAAGAGGGAAGTAGGGGACAAACAGGCTGGCAGGGGAGCAGTTAGACATCAATGAGGCTGGCAGGGTAGTGGTTAGGGGGTGATCAGGCTGGCAGGCAGAAGCAGTTAGGGGCAATCAGGGAGGCAGGAAGGCGAGCAGTTTGGAGCCAGCAGTCCTGCATTGTGAGAAGGATGTCTGACTGCCCATTTCGGCCTGATCCCAATCGGGCCTAAATGATCAGTTGGACATCCCTCGAGGGGTCCAGATTGGAAAGGGTGCAAGCTGGGCTGAGGGACATCCCCCCACAACCCCCCATGCATGAATTTCATGCACTGGGCCTCTAATATATATATTTTACATATGTGTCCTTATTCTCCCATTACCCTCCACCCCCTCTTATGCCCCACCCCCCTGTTGCTATTGTCTGTGTCTACTGATTAGGCCCATATGAATTCACACAAGTCTGTCTGTTGATCTCTCCCCCTTACTCCCACTGACCTCTACCTTCCCTGAGGCTTGATATTCTGATTGATGTTTCTCAGTCTCTGGATCTATTCTTGTTCATCAGTCTATGTTGTTCATTATATTTCATAAATGAGTGAGATCATGTGATATTTATTTTTCTCTGCCTGGCTTATTTCACTTAGCATAATGCTCTCCATCTCCATCCATGTTGTTGCAAATGGTAGGAACTCCTTTTTTACCACAGCATAGTATTCCATTGTGTAGATGTACCACAGTCTTTTAATCCACTCATCTGCTGATGGGCATTTAGGCTGTTTCCAAATCTTAGCTATGGTGAATTGTGCTGTTGTGAACATAGGAGTGCATATATCCTTTCTGATTCATGTTTTTAGTTACTTGGAATATATTCCTAGAAGTGGGATCATTGCATCAAATGGAAGTTCCATTTTTAGTTATTTGAGGAAACTCCATACTGTTCTCCACAGTGGCTGCACGTCTTCATTCCCACCAGCAGTGTAAAAGAGTTTCTTTTTCTCCACATCCTTGCAAACACTTGTCATTTGTTGATTTGTTGATGATAGCCATTCAGACTGGTGTGAGATGGTACCGCACTGTTATTTATGTTTTATAATTGAAACTTTGTGGCCTTGAGTGGAGCCAAACCTTCTCCTTGCTCCTTGGCCACAGCCATTTCTGTTGGAATTTATTTATCTTCTATAATTGCAACTTTATAGCCTTGAGTGGAGTCCTGGAACTGCCAGGGTGTGCAGAAAGCTTGGCTTCCTCCATTGTTGGGGAAATCCTAGCCTCCTGCTCACTCTGTGGCCACAACCATCTTGGTTAGGTTAATTTGTGTACTCACTCCTGATTGGCTGTTGGGTTTGGCTTGTGGGTGTGGCTGAGTGATGTTTAACTTGCATATTACTGTTTTATTAGATAGGATTACATTAGCAGTAAAGGCTTTTTAAAAATTATCCTTTTTGTTGAAAATATTACAGGTATACTTCTTCCCCCCCTATTAACTCTCTCTACTCTGCTGCTGCTCCCTCCCTAGTTCTTCCCCTCACTATTGCCTGTCCATGGGTTATGCATATATGCATATCTGCATATAAGTTCATTGGTTATTCTCTTCCCACGTCCTTTTCCCTTCCCTCTGAAATATGTCATGCTTCAATTGATTTTGGATCATTTTTGTTCATCAGTTTATTTTATTCATTAGTTTCCTCATATAAGTGAGATAATGTGATATTTCTCTTTTTCTAACTGGCTTATTTTGCTTAAAATAATACTCTTCAAGTCCCTCCATGTCTTAAAGTAAGATATTCTTATTTATAATTAGAGGCCTGGTGCACACATCCCTTGGCCTGACCTATGCCCTCTCACAATCTGGGACTCCACAGGGGATGTCAGAGAGTTGGTTTCAGCCCAATCCCCACATGCCAGGCCAAGAGGCCCCAAGGGATTTGTGCACCAGGCCTCTAGTTATAAATAAAGCTGCTATGAACATAGAGTTGCAGATATTTTTTATGGCGTATTACTTTCTTATCAATATATTTTCTGAACAATGTGAATATTAATTTTAAATTACAACAAGTTTATTGTAGATTAGTTGTTTTTAAGCATACAATTGTATATTAAATACGAATTACTTATTTATAACTCTTAGTTTATAGTAACAGTCCATATAATAATAAAGATGTTTTTTAAGGTTCTTTATTGTTTAAAGTATTACAATAAACATATGTTTTATGGAAGATAACATTTAACACTTTAGTTCCTGGCTCTTATATACATTATTTCTTTTGATAATATAACAGAAACCTTTGCTTCTAAGAGACATGAAGGGGGAAGCAAAACTCTTATGAGAGAACTTGATTTTTTTTTAAAAATATATTTTATTGATTTTTTACAGAGAGAAAGAGAGAGGGATAGAAAGTCAGAAACATCGATGAGAGAGAAATATCGATCAGCTGCCTCTTGCACACCCCCTACTGGAGATGTGCCCGCAGCCAAGGTACATGCCCTTGACCGGAATCGAACCCGGGACCTTTCAGTCCAAAGGCCGACGCTCTACCACTGAGCCAAACCGGTTTCGGCGAGAACTTGATTTTTAAACTGGAGAAATTTAGACTGGCTTATAGTAAAAAGCTACCATTTAATAAATCAAATGAACAAAGATACTGATAGTTCAATTGAATTAAAAAAAATCATTTCTGTCCTATAAACTATCAGAGTCATTTTCATGGGGATAAAATAATGCATGGGTAGTGTAAATTTTAACACTCTGCAAATATAAACACTGTCATAGTTTTGATGCATTTTAACATTTCAGAAAGAGAAATGCTTATCATTATAAGTAATATATAATTTAGTTTCTAGGCTCTTAAAGAATGACAATTGGAAAAGGTAAGGAATGAAACAATAAATACATGAAATGCCATGACCATATATCTCAATTTCTGTGACTAAGAGACATAATTTTTATGTACTCTATATTATAAGCTATACAGTGTAGTGTATAAGAATAGAAGCTTTGATGCCAGACAAGTTGAAATTCCAGCTCTATTTCTCACTAGCAATGTAAGTTGGGCAACATGGTTTACTTTCCTTTTCTACAAGTTGGGTGTTGTAAATATTATCATAGCACTTTGAATGTATGTAGTATAAATAAAAAATCCAGAAAGTTAGCTTTTTTGTTTTCAGTTTGTCATATAGCTTTCATAAGTCTTATTTCATTTTTCTAATTCCATAAAATTCTTTAAAAATTTTTATTGATTTTCAGAGAGGGGAAGGGAGTAAGAGTAAGAGAGAGATAGAAACATCAATGATGAGAGAATAATTATTGGCTGCCTCCTGCAAGCTCTACTGAGGATGGAGCCCACAACCTAGGCATGTGCCCTGACCAGGAATTAAACTGTGACCTCCTGATAAATGCCCAACCACTGAGCCCTACCAGCAGGGCTAATTCCATAAAATCTTTAAGAAAAAGTTTGCCTGGGAATTTTATACATGAGAGAACATCATTTTTTTTAAGTGAATCATAAGTTCCCTTGTAAAAGCTACCATAATATCTATCCTGAGTTACCACAATAGCTTTCCAACTACTTTTCCTCCTTCTATAATTGCCCTCTCCCAACCATTACATAAGCAGATTGTGTTATCACTCTGCTCAAATTCTTACGAAGGCTCATAATCTCACTTAGAGGTAAAGCTTAAGTTCTATATGGTTTACTTTCATCCCCTGTCATCTCTCTCTTCTCAAATCCTAATACTTGAACCCTTGTTCATTTGACAATAGCCACATCATCATCCTTGTTATCCCTTGCATATGCCAAAAATGATCCTTCCCTTGAATTTTTGCTTTAGTTGTTTCACTGTGGTTTATCCTATATAATAAAAGCCTAATGTACTAAGTGTTCAGTCGTGCAGTCATCCATTCAACCAAAGCATAATATGCTAATTATATGCTAAGGCCATTCGACCACTTGCTATGATGTGCACTGACCACCACGGGGCAGTCAGTCAACTGGTCGATCAGTCGCTATGACATGCACTGACCACCAGGGAGAAGATGCTCAGACCAGTAGGTTAGCTTGCTGAGTGAGATGGGCTGTACATGCCCCATAGCCCTCTCATGGTACCTCCCTGGCTGGCCAACCTTCTGTGTCCCTCCAAAACCCCAATCGTGCACTGGTGGGGTTCCTTGGCCTTTCCTGCACCCTCTTGCAACCCAGAACCCCTTGGGAGATTTCAGAGAGCCGGGTTCAGCCCAACCCCGCAGGCCAGGCTGAGGGACCCCACTGGTACACAAACTCATGCACTGAGCCTCTAATATTGAAATATGATCCCAGCGATCAAGAGTACAAAAGAAACAGAGTGAAATGTGAAGGGAAGGAAAGCCAATGGAAGGATAGTTTTCAGATTGTCTATGTTGTAGCTATCCCATAGATACTAAATGAACCCTTACCCAATATTTGGTTTGGATATTCAGAGTGATTATACCACAGAGATTGCAGGGAAAAGTTTATTATTCAAATAATGAGGTTTTCTAGGCATATTAATTAGGGGAGGATCCCAAGTAAGTCCAAAACATGGCTGAAAAAGCAGGAAAAGGAGATTGGCTTCAGATTCTTAATGTGATTAGGGGATGGGTCTAGTATGAACATTTTCTCATATCAACCAGGACTTACACAAATTGAATTTGGTGCTAGAATATAAATGGGAGCACACAAGATTTCATCAGCTTTTTCTGATGTGGAAAGGAATAAACCTTAAAAGCTTTGAGCAGTGAAACCTATAATATTGGAGTCATACTTTTAATATATACTATCACTATTATAAACTGGCATTTGATTCTGCTCGAACTTTTTAAGGTCTCATCATATCTAATAAAAGAGTAATAGGCAAATTGACTGTCACTACAACACACAAAATGGCTGCCCCCATGTGATCAAAGATAGCTGTCCCCATGTGGACACAAGATGGCCACCACAAGATGGCTGGCAGGAGAGGGCAGTTGTGGGTGATGAAGACAGCAAAGGAGGGTAGTTGGGATGGACCAGGCCTGTAGGGGCAAAGAGTTGGGGGGGCAGGCCTGCAGGAGAGGGCAGTTGCAGGGGACCAGGCTTACAGGGGAGGACAGTTGGGAACAACTAGGCCTGTAGTGGAAGACAGTTGGGGTGACCAGGCCTGCAGGGGAGGGCAGTTGGAGGCAACCAGGCCTGCAGGGGAGGATAGTTGCAAGGGGTAAGCTTGCAGGAGAGGGCAGATGGGGAGAACCAGGCCAGCAGGGGAGGGCATTTAGGGGCAATCAGGCTGGCAGAGGAGCAGTTAGACGTCGATCAGACTGGCAGGGGAGTGGTTAGGAGGTAATCAGGCTGGCAAGCAGAAGTGGTTAGGGGCAATCAGGCAGGTGGGCAGGAGAGCATTTGGGAGCCAGAAGTTCTGGATTGTGAGAGAGATGTCCAACTTTCCATCCCTCATGGAGTCCCAGATTGGAGAGGGTACAGGCTAGACTGAGGCACACCCCTCCCCCCAACTCCCGTGCATGAATTTCATTCATCAGGCCTCTAGTATGAAATAAACATAAGTTAAAGTAATTAGTAAAGGTGGCCTAGTATCTTTAACTCCCCTACCCTACTGAGATATGCATGCCTGTGTACAGGTAGATTCCTCAGAGCAGCAAACCCTGTATATAGTGCAGGCCTGAGGCAAAATACTATCTGATTCAGGTCACAACTTGCAAGGAACTGTTTGCTGTACTATTGGGTGGAGTCAGATATTAATTTGAGGGGATTTAGAAATGGTTCACAAGAAATGTATGGCAAATGTTTACCATGTATTCTCTGCCTCCACTAGAATATATGCTCCACTAGGGCAGAGATAAGTGTCTGTTTTCTTTAAGGGTGCAAACTCTTACAACTAAAATTCTGTCTGGCTCATAGCATCTAATCAACTTTTGTTGAATGAACTAAATACTACATATATAGCATACAAATGGGAATTATAAACCTAATCTTATTATTTCCAGCTCAGCAATATTTCCATAGACTGCAGACTATCAACTTATAATAAATATTATTTCAACTGAAACAGACAATAGGCACTTAAAATGTGAGTTAACTACACTTTCACAAACTGTATATAAATTGTCAGATATTTAATCTAATTCAAGTCTTAAAAATTAAGACATTGAAATTAATCTATTCATCATTTGTAAAAATAATCTTGTCAATTGTTGAAAGGACAGTAGAAAAAATTATAGTTAATTATTGAGTAGACATATGTAGGTTATATATTTTAGGGTTTATTTTCAACCTGAAACTAATCTCTCTTTGTGTGTTAGAAACCCATAGCTAGTGTATTAAATTAAGAACAAGCAGATGATGATCTTTTGAATGAGAAGACACAAACAAGCCATCCACACAGCGTTGGTAGATAACTTCCTCAAAATCTGAGCTCTCACTTTGGGGAAGTGAAAACCCCAGTGCCATTTTGTTTGAAGATACAGTTTCAATACACTCACATAAAGGAAGTAGAGTTACAGTATTTATTACTTATAGATCTCAGAAATGTAGATGGGGGCACAATGAGCTAGAGGAAGGGCAGTTCTCATCCATGGGTCACAAGTGAGTAGGAGATAGAGATCACAGTGGTGATCACCTATTACTTTTAAGATGGCAGGGCCAAAGGTCACCAATTTTTTGCTGATTCAACTCTAAGTGGTTCTTATAAAATGTGCCTGGGGAAAAGCAAAGCAGAAACTTGTGATAGGAATCTAAATATCAAATCCTTATCTTGATGTCCAGACTCTGAGTGTGAGCAGGGTTTTCATACAATAACATGCTTAGTCAGAAACTCAGATTAGCTTCTTTCTCATCACACTTAATTAGATTCTGATACATATCACTAAGTTCTAAGAAACTAGAGATTAATATTAATACTATCTTATTTTTAAATTAATAAAACATAAATGCATTGGAGAAAATTAGAAAAGTACAGGAAACAATTATCTTTGTCTAATCTTCATAATATAGCTACATTTAAAATGTTGATATTTCCTTTTAGATTATTTACCTTTGTGCATTATTTACAGTGTTGTTTGTTGTCTATTATCTAGCAAATCTGCAGCTGAAAAAATGATCTAGACCAATTGAATGCCTACCTTAATGATATATTTTTACTCTGTTATATTGGAAAAATTAGGAACCAACACTGCAACAAATACAGTTATTTTTTTTACATTTAAAAACATTGTATTTAGGTAATGTTTAATGCTGATAAATAATAAACTATCCTGTATGATAAAAGCCTAATATGCTAAGTGTCTGATTGTCCCTTCAACCAATCAAAGCATAATATGTTAATGATATTCTAAGGCTGCTCTACCACTTGCTATGATGTGCACTGACCACCAAGAGGCAGGCAGTCCATGATGTGCGCTGACCACCTGGGGGCAGATGCTATGACTGGTAGGTTAGCTTGCTGCTGGGGTTCAGGAATCGGGACTGAGTAAGATGATCCAGACATTCCCTGGAGCGCTCCTGCAGTCCCTCTCTGGATAGCCAATCTCCCTTGTCACTCCCCAACCCCAATCATGCAATGGTGGGGTTCCTTGGCCTGGAATGTACCCTTTCACAATCCGGAACCCCCTGAGGGATGTCAGAGAACCAGTTTCAGCTCAATCCTGCAGGCCAGGCCAAGGGACTCCACTGGTACATGAATTTGTGCACTGAGCCTTTAGTTTTAAATAGATGAATTATGATATATGTATTTTTTGTTGTCTATATTCTTTTGCTTGGCATAATTATTTTGAGATTAAAGATGTTAGTGTGTATCCATAGTTTATATTTTTATTGATGAGTAAAAAATATTCCACTCTACGGATGTATCACAGTGAGTTTATCCATTCAACTTCTTGGTTAACATTTAGATATTCACAATTTTTAATTATAGATTGTTTTCAATTTGGAACTATTACACATAAAGTTGCAAAGAACATTTGTATACACATCTTTGTATGAGTAGATGGCTTCAGTTCTCTTGATTAAATATCTAGATAGATTGGGTCATATGATCAGTGTATATTTTTAATGTTTTAGAAACTCTAAAACTCTTTTCCAAAGTTGTACTATTTTAAAATCACACCAGTAATAAATGAGAGGTTTGGGCCCTCCACTTCCCTGTCAAAACTTGTTTTGTTCAACCTTGTACATTTTGACAATATCTTGTTTTATAAAATGCCCATGCAAATCTTTTTTTTAATCTTTATTGTTCCGTTTATTAACTACATTGTTTCCCCTTTTTATCCCCCTATAGCTCCCCTCCACCCTGTACCTATCCCACCTTCCACCCTTCTCTCCCCCTCCCCACGGTCCTCTCCCATTGTTGCAACATTTTTGTCAAGTCTCTTGCTGCACTTCCCACAAACCTTTTCTCCCCAATAATTGTCAGTCCATTCCCTCTCTATGTCCATGTCTCTGTTATATTCACCAGTTTATCCTGTTCCTCAGCTTATCAATTCACTTGATTTTTATGATCATTTGTTGATAGATGTGTATTTGTTGTTCATAATTTATATTTTTACCTTTTCTTCTTCCTCTTCTTAAAGAATATCCTTCAGCATTTCATATAATGTTGGTTTGGTGGTGATGAACTCTTTTAGCTTTATCTTATCTGTGAAGCACTTCATCTGACCTTCAATTCTGCATGATAGCTTTGCTGGATAGAGTAATCTTTGTTGTAGATTCTTGCTGTTCATCACATTGAATATTTCTTGCCACTTCCATCTGGTCTGCATCGTTTCTGTTGAGAAATCCGCTGATAATTGTATGGGTGCTCCCCTGTAGGTAACCAACTGTTTCTCTCTTGCTGCTTTTATTATTCTCTCTTTGTCTTTTGCTCTTGGCATTTTAATTATGATGTGCCTTGGTGTGGTCCTCTTAGGGTTCCTATATATTGGGGTTCGGTGCACTTCTTGGACTCCTAAGTCAATTTCTTTCACCAGGTGTGGGAAGTTTTCAGTCACTATTTCTTCAAATAGGTTTTCATTGTCTTGGCCTCTCGCTTTCTCTGGCACCCCTATAATTCGGATGTTGGTATGCTTGAGATTGTCCCTGAGGCCCCTTACACTATCTTCAATTTTTTGGATTCTTTTGGATTCTTCCTTTTTCAGCTGAGTGGATTTTCCCTCTTTGTATTTCAAATCTTTAACTTGGTTCTTGGGGTGCTCCAGTGCACTTTTAGGTCTTTGTATACTATTTTTTATTTCATTCAGTGTATGCTTAATTTCTGGTTGGTCCTTTTTCATATCCTTGAGAGTCTCCTTTATATCCTTGAGGATCTCCTTCATTTCCTTATAGGACTCATTCATTTCCAAATTGGTCTTGATCATTTCCTTGCAGGTCTCATTTATATCCTTGAGGGTCTTGTTCATTTCCTTGTATGACTCATTCATTTCCACGTTGGTCTTGATCATTTCCTTTGTGGTCTTGCTTATTTCCTTATAGGCCTCGACCTTTTGTTGGAGCCTCTTGAAAAACCCTATAACCGTGGTTTTGAATTCCATGTCCAGTCGTTTTTTTTCCTCCATTTCTTTTTTTTAAAATATATTTTATTGATTTTTTACAGAGCGGAAGGAGAGGGATAGAAAGTCAGAAACATCAATGAGAGAGAGACATCGATCAGCTGCCTCTTGCACGCCCCCTACTGGGGATGTGCCCACAGCCAAGGTACATGCCCCTGCTGGAATCGAACCGGGGACCCTTCAGTCCGCAGTCCGACGCTCTATCCACTGAGCCAAACCGGTCTTGGCTTTTCCTCCATTTCTTTCACATCTGATTTCTTTCCATGTCTCTGCATGGTGGCTGCTTCCCTGAGTTGGTCAATTAGCTTTGTGTGGTAGACTTCCTACTAGGGACAATGGCTCAGCCTCCCCGGTTACCTGTGGTGGATATGGGTTGCACAGTCTTACTGAAGTTAAGCTCAGTTAATTGTTGTTAGCACTTGTAGGGGTTGACCTCCAGGCCAATTGTCTGTGAAGCTCAGCTGTGCTCAGTTTGGACGGGCGGAGTCTCCGGGCCAAGCAGACAGCGTTAGCTCTGCCCTCTGCAGCCCCAGGGACTCTGTGCTGGGGGCAATGGCCGCCAGCACCTCTGAGAGAGAGCCACTGCCGAGCTCCACCGGCTGACGGGGAATTCAGACTCTCCCAAAATGAGTCTGCATGCGCAATGTCTCACCCAGGGACGTAAAACAAAGCAGACTGATGGTTTTCCGAATGAGAGAGCGAGTCACAGAGTGCTCTCTGCGCCGTCACGCAGCCAAGCTGTTCGCGCGCAAGCTGCCTTCTCCACAAGCCGGCAGACCCTGCAGCACCCGAGCTTCCGCGTGCCCTCCCACTGTCCAGTTCACCCTGCATGATAGTGTGTTCTCTGGACTTCTCCCAGAGCTGGAGAATCAGTCCAGTGGGACGTCTTTGTCTCCCCATTCGAGAAAACTGGCCGGTTTTCAGCCACCCGCCCTCTCCGAGGCGTGCGCTCCAAACCTCTCTCCGCCCGAATATTTCAACGCTGTTTGCCGCCTCTCCTCTGAATCACAGTGTCCTATCTTCACTTTTATTTGTGGAATCCTCATTCAGCGAGCTTTCTGGTGATTCTGGAAGGTGTTTGTTCCTTCGTTAAGCTGTAGTATTAAAATTGCTGAGTATGACGGCAAGATAGGTGTTCCACCTATGCCGCCATCTTGGTTCTCCTGCCCATGCAAATCTTTAGTTCGTTTTTAATACTTATTGATTTTTAGAGAGACTGGAAAGTCTAAGGACTGAGAGATAATAACATCTATGTGAAAGGAATGTCATTGATCAATTGCCTTCTGCATGCACCTCTGCTGATAATGGAGCTCATAACCCAATCATGTGCTCTAACCTGGAATTGAATTGGCAACCTCTTGATTCCTGGATCAATCCTCAATCTCTCAGCCACATGGACCAGACTAGCTCACTTTTATTAACTTTTTCTTTGTTGCTGTTAACATTTAGTTTTTAAGTTAATTCTATATTCCATATTCAAAGCCTTTTTTAAATGTAGACTTTGCAGATATTTGCACCCATAATGCTGCTTGTTCTTTGTCCTTTTATTAGTGTCTTTTAAGGAACATAGATTTTCAATTTTGTTAAAGTCTAATTCATCAATTAGACTTTTTTTAGTTTATCATGCTTTTGTGTATTATCTAAAAATGTTTGATACAAACTCACATAATTTTTATATATCTTTTCTTATAGAAGTTTTATATCATATTAGAGGCTTGATGCATGAAGTTCATGAAAGAATAGGCATTCCATCCCCCAGCTGCCAGCACCTGCTTCACTCTGGCACCCAGGACCTGAGTTTCCCTCCAGCTCCTGAGTTTCCCTCCAGCCACCAGCCAGCACCCAGGATCCAGGCTTCTCTCGCAGCCTCAGCTTTGTCTAGAAGGTTATCCGGAAGGACATCTGGTCTAATTAGCATATTACCCTTTTATTATTACAGATACTTAGATCTAATATCATTTTAAATTTAATTTTATATGTTGTGCAAAGTGTGTATCAAAGTTAGTTTTTTGGCACTTACCTGGCCAATTATTTCTACACTAGAGGCCTGGAGCATGAGAATTTATGCAATTGAGGGGGGTGGGGTTCCCCAGCTCAGCCTGTCCCCTCTCACAGTACAGGAGCTCTCAGGGATGAGAGGCGACCCAGCAATCAGGGGAAGGCAACGTCCTGTCACACCTTTGCTGCTGCCACTGCTGGCAGTACGTCTTGGTGGGCCCTGGTTACCTGAGCCTCAGGCGGCCCTCTGTGGCTGAGCAGTCACTATCTGAGATTTGCCTGTGCTGGCCCTGGTTGGCTTGGGGGCTGAGGGGACTGGGGGACTCCAGAGGCAGGCACCCTGGAGGGGCCGAGGGGATTTGGCACCACCATCTTGTGGCTGTCGGCACCGCCATCTTTGAGGGTGCGGCAGTCAATTAACATATTCCCTCCTTATTGGCTGTGGGTACCACCATCTTTGAGATGATGCAAGGTTCAATTAGCATATACCCTCTTTATTAGAGAGGATGGATTTTTTTAAAAGACAACTTTTTATTTAAGTTGCCTTTTTGAACCTTTGTCCAAAAACAATTTACTATATCTGCATAAGTCTATTTCTGTCCCATTGATACATTTTTAATGTTATTACCAATATTATACTGTCTTGGGTTCTGTAATTTTATAACTCTTAAAATTAGATAAAGATAGAATGACAACTTTGTTCTTGTTTTTCAAAATGTTTTCGATATTCTGAGTCCCTTAATTTCTATGTGAAGTTTAAAATTAGCTTGTAATTTTAAGCACAATACACAGACACACAAATATATACTCACACACCTCTCAGTATTTTGTTTGACATTGCATTGAATCAAGTTATTTGTTCAAATTGACATCTTATTAATATTGATGCTTTCTGATCAGTAAAGAAGTTAGATCTCTTCATTTATTCAGATCTTTAATTCAGATCTTTAATTTCTCTCAGCAATGTTGCATAATTTTCAGGATGTATGTCTTACACATTCTTTGTCAAATTTATTTCTAAGCATTCCATATGTTTGATGTTATTTAAAGGGTATTGTTTTTCACCATTTAAATTTTCAATTATTTATTACTTTTTAGTGATTTTGTAATTCAAACTAATGTCCTACAATGTTGCTATTTAATTCTTATACATAGTTTTTGTTACATAGGTGTTTCTACATGCAAAATCATGCTATATGTGAATGAAGACAGATTTAACTCTTTCACAATTTTGAAGCTTTTGGTTTTTTTTCTTGCCTAGTTGCCTGGCCTAGAATTTCTAGCACCATGTTGAATAGCAGTGGTGGTAGCACACATCTTTGTCTTATTTCTGATTATAAGGTAAAAGCATGCAGTCTTTTAACATTCAATATGATATTAGCTTTAGATTTTTTATAGATGCCTTTTATCAGGTTTAAGAATTTTCCCTATTCCCTACCTTTTTATCCTGAATTAATTTTGGGTTTTTAAAATACTCTTTCTGTATCAATTAAAATGGCCATATGGCTCTTTATTTTTCAATCTGTCAGTATTACAAACTAGAGGCCTAAAGCATGGATTTCTGCACAGGTGGGGTCCCACAGGATGGCCTGTGGAGATTAGGCCCCAACTCATACCCCCAGCTTCCCAGCCCCAGCTTGTGCCTCCAGCCTCTCAGCCCCTCAGCCCTGCCTGGCATATCACCTTGGCTTGGTGCAGCCTCCTGAACTATTCCACCAACCAACCTGCTAGGTGATCAGTCAGCATTGGACAATCAGCGGAGCGATCAGGCCCCCACTTACACTCAACTTGTCCTGGCACTGCCTGCTCCTGATGTGGTCCTGCTCTTGTTGGGGCCCATCAGGGCAGGCAGCACCTCCACTGCTGCCCGCTCCCAGTGCCATGTCACTGATGCCCACCATTCTCATGCTGCCCCCCACCCCCGTGGTCAGCACACATCGTAGCGAGTATTTGAACTTCCAATATCATGGTCAAACATCCAGTCTAATGCTGACCCAAGGGGACAATTTGTATATTAGCCTTTTATTATATAGGAATATATAGGATGATAATTATTTTTTGAATGTTAACTCAGCTTTGCATTCCTAGGATAATTCCACTTGTTCTTATGCATTATAAATTTTGTGGATTGTTGGATTTGATTTGCTATTTTTTGAAACCTCAGATTATATTTTAATTTTTTAGTTTATTTTTTATTGTTGACATTATTACACATGTATCCTATTTTACCCCACTTCCATCCTCCATCCAGGCCCCACTCCAAGTCTTCACCAAACTATTTTCTGTGTTCTTGGGCTATGCATATATGCATATAAATTTTTTAGTTAATCTCTTCCCATCCTCCTACACCCCTCCCTTCTCTTAGTCTGGTTCATACACCCATGCCTCTGGATCTGTTTTGTTCCTCAGTTTATTTTGTTCATTAGATCCCACATATGAGTGAGATTGTGTGATATTTGTCTTTCCCTTACTGGCTTATTTTGCTTAGCATATAGTCTATAGGTCCATCCATGCTGCCGCAAAAGAAAAGAAATCCTTATTTTTTTATAGCCACAGTAAAGACCTGGTGCACGAAATTTGTGCATGGGAGGGGGGGGGGGCGAAGGGGTATCCCTCAGCCCAGCCTGCACACTTTCCAATCTGGGACCCCTTGAGGGATGTCTTACTGCCCATTTAGGCCAAATCCCTAAATGAGCAGTTGGACATCCTTCTCACAATCCAGGACTGCTAGCTCCAAACTGCACACCTGCCTGCCTCCCTGATCGCCCTTAACCATTTCTGCCTGCCAGCCTGATCACCCCCTAACCACTACCCTGCCAGCCTAATTGATGTCTAACTGCTCCCCTGACAGCCTGTTTGCCCCCAACTTCCCTCCACTGCCGGCCTGGTCACCCCTGACTGCCCTCCCCTGCAGGCTTGATCACCCCCAACCGCCCTCCCTTGCAGGCCTAGTCCCTCCCAATTGCCCTCTCCTGCTGGCCTGATGGCCCACAACTGCCCTCCCTTGCAGGCCTGGAACCTCCCACTGTCTTCCCCAGCTGGCCATCTTGTGTCCACATGCGGTAGTATCTTTGTCCATATGGAGGCAGCCCTCCTGTGTGTTGGAGTGGTGGTCAATCTGCATATTATTACTCTTTTATTAGATAGGATAGAGGCCTGGTGCATGGGTGGGGATTGGCTGGTTTGCCCTGAAGGGTCTTCCGGATCAGGGTGGGGGTTCCCTTGGGGCGTGGGGCAGCCTGGGAGAGGGGCCTGTGGTGGTTTGCAGGCCGGCCATACCACCCCCCCTCCCAGCAACCCAAGTGGAGACGCTGGGATCTGGGATTATGTTCTACAATTGAAACTTTGTAGCCTAGAACGGAGCCAAGCCTTCTGCTCACTTTGTGGCAACAGCCATTTCTGTTTGAAAATTTGTAGCCTAGAGTGGAGGCCTAGACTAGGGCCGTAGAAGTTTGGCTTCCTCCATCGCCCTAGCAACCCTAGCCTCTGCTCTCTCCAGCTCCGTGGATGCCACCATTTCTGTTGGGATTATGTATCTTCTATAATTGAAACTTTTCTTGAATTTTTATTTCATTTACAATATAACTTACATTTAATAGTAGTACATATGTTTTCCTCCCCCCCATATCCTCCCCCCAGCCTCCGTTACCACCCAGCACATGTCCCCAACTGTCCCCCTCCCCGCCCCAGTGTCTTTCATTCATTGGATATGCTCATATGTATGCATACAAGTCCTTTGGTTGATCTCCCCCAGCATCTGCCTCACATCCACTCCAGCCTTCCCCCTGTAGCTTGACAGCCTGTTCAAGGCCACCCTGCCTCTATATCAATCACTTTCCCGGTTTCTTTTCTTCAAAAATATCTTGCCTCTGCATACTGAAAACAAACGTATAAGAGCAAAAAAAGTTTGAGTGTCAGTTTCAATGTCAGATAGTTCTTCATGTGTACATGTCAGCAATGGTATCCAGATGGTGGACACATCGTGGCAATGCAAGATCCATTCTCTCTGGTATGGTCCGGGGCTGCCTGCAGCCACACACAGCTGCCGACTGCTAGCATGTCAAGGTGTCCTCAGCGTCCGCCATCTCTGGACCATCCTCGTGGCTAGAACAGACCCACCAGTTCCTCACTGTGGCAGGAACCCACATGGTTTTGGAGTTGTTCTCTGAAAACACACCAACACATTCTCGACGAAAGGTTACCAAAGGGATCCTCTCTGCAAAATAGACTTGGGATTCTTTTTATTTTTGCCTAAATGATTTTCCTTTGGCTTATTTTGACACCATGTGTGTTTTTTCATGGGTGTCCTGCAGTTGGTTTTACAAATAGAATTTTCTTTTCTGGAGTAAGAATTTTCTACATGTATTTTACTTATAAAATATTTTTCCTTACACGATATTATCCCACTGTCCCCCTCCCCCCTTTTGGTTAATGGGGGCTTTTGGAAATTTTATCTTGCAGTCTTGGTAATTTTAAATTTTAATTTTTGCACACAAATATTACTGTTTTAGGTTCTTTGGATGTTAGGCAATTTTGCAGTGAGACGAACTACTAACAGATATTTTAGTTAATGTTTTAGGAAAAGCTTTTTGTCCAGTACAGTTAGATTTTCTTGAGTATTCACTTATTTCAGTTGGCCAATTTAAATTAATCTGAAAACTTGATTACTATTTTACTGTCAATTTTAATACTCAAGCAGAAATCTTAGTTTACCCAGTAAATACTTGTGGAAAGGAATATTTGCATTTTTGAGTAGGTCCTCATCATTCCTGATAATAAACTAAATTTAGATATAAGGCAGCTATTGCTGGCCAAGTCTCTGTCTGCCACCTGGGTCCTGGTGTGAGTTGTGCGTGGGAGGTGTAGCAACCTTGGGGATAGGGGACCTTCCTCAGGAGGGGTGAGAATTCAAGCCCCTGCTAGGTTTTTGGATGCGGGTCTGTGCCACACCTCTGTTGATCTTTTAGTTCTCTCCTGTTGGCCCCTCTGCGACTGTGCCTGTCTTAGGTTGTTCCTTCCCTGAGGAATCTTACCCGTCTCTGGCTAACCAGCCGCCATCCGGTGCCAAACAGGGTGATGTGAGGTTCAGCTCTGTCTCCTTTATAGTCTATGCCTCTGTGGCCTCCATGTCCAGCACCTGCCTTGGGGTACCCTCGCCTGCTGGCGGGGTCCCTGTACTGATCACATATCTCAGGTGACCCATGTTTCTGCTCCAGAGAGGGCCCAGCTCATGCCATTGGTCGAGAGACAGATCCATGGTGCCAGCTGCCCAGAGGCTTCAGCCACAGCTTGAACTGAAAACTCAGGCATCAGCTGTGTGTATTTGGATAATAAGAAGAGGGTCCCTTTTGGCAAAAGGGCCAGAGGGACCAATATAGAAAGCTCGGATGCCTTCCCAGTGCCTTAATCCCTTCTGAAAGAAATTAATTCCTTTTCTATCCTTTTTTACATTGCTGCCCAACATTCAAAGAATTAGTTTGTGAGTTTATTTGGGATAATTGTATAATATGCTGTTGTCAAATATCAAATATTATAATGACATTGTAGAATAATATCATGTAAGGGTATTGTGGTGTCACTGGAGGTTAAGGAGGGCCTAGCCTAAGGACTGGTGTCCATAAGAGATGACATGCTCTAGTCCATGTTAATTCGATCTCAAACTAGCTGCCAATTTTTTTTATAAATTTATATAAACTTTGTCAGGGATGTAAAAACACAAATCACTTACCTTAGTTCAAGCATTCAAATATATTGACTTTTCCCCTTACTCCCACCACCTGCCACTGACCCTGAGGTTTGACATTGTGATGGACTTTTCTCAGTCTCTGGATCCATTCTTGTTCATCAGTCTATGTCATTCATTATATTCCTCAAATGAGTGAGATCATGTGATATTTGTCTTTCTCTGCCTGGCTAATTTCACTTAGCATAATGCTCTCCAAATCCATCCATGTTGTTACAAATGGTAGGAGCTCCTTTCTTTTTTACCGCAGCGTAGTATTCCATTGTGTAAATGTACCACAGTTTTTTAATCCACTCATCTGCTGATGGGCACTTAGGCTGTTTCCAAATCTTAGCTATGATAACTTGTGCTGCTATGAACATAGGGGCACATATATCCTTTCTAATTCGCCTTTCTAGTTTCTTGGGGTATATTCCTAGAAGTGGGATCACTGGGTCGAATGGAAGCTCCATTTTTAGTTTTTTGAGGAAAATCCATACTGTTCTCCACAGTGGCTGCATTAGTCTACAATCCCACCAGCAGTGCATGAGAGTTACGTGTTCTCTGCATCCTCACTAGCACTTGTCATTTTTTGATTTGTTGATGTAAGCCATTCTGACAGGTGTGAGATGGTACCTCATAGTCACTTTGATTTGCATCTCTCGGATAATTAGTGACTTTGAGCAAGTTTTCACATGTCTCTGGGACTTCCTTTTGTCTTCTTTCATGAAGATTCTATTTAGGGCTGTTGCCCATTTTTTTATTGGATCATTTGTCTTCCTTTTATTGAGTTCTGTGAGTTGCCTGTAGATGCTTGAGATTAAACCTTTATCACTGATAACATTTGCAAATATGTTCTCCCATACAGTGGGTTTTATTGTTGTTTTGTTGATGGTTTCTTTAGCTGTGCAAAAGCTTTTTATTTTGATGTAGTCCCATTTGTTTATTCTGTCTTTAGCTTCCATTGCCCTAGGAGCAGTATCATTGAAGAAGTTCTTTTGGCATATGTCTGAGATTTTATTTCCTGTAGATTCCTCTAATGTTTTTATGATTTCCCATCTTACGTTTAAGTCCTGTATCCATTTTGAGTTTATTTTTGTGTATGGTGTAAGTTGGTGGTCTAGTTTCATTGTTTTGCATATATCTATCCAATTTTCCCAAGACCATTTATTGAAGAGACTATCTTGACCCCATTTTATGTTCATACCTCCTTTGTCAAATATACATTGAGCATAGTGGTTTTGGTTGATATCTGGATTCTCTATTTTATTTCATTGATCTATATGTCTGTTCTTGTGCCAGTACCAGGCTGTTTTGAGAACAGTAGCTTTGTAATACAGCTTGAAATCTGGTATGGAAATCACCGACTTTGTGCTTCTTTCTCAGGATTGCTGTGGCTATCCGGGGCCTTTTTTTATTCCAGATGAATTTTTGGAGAGTTCTTTCTAGGTCTGTGAAATATGCCATTGGTATTTTAATGGGGAGTGCATTAAATTTATAGATTGCTTTGTGTAGTATGGACATTTTAATTATGTTGATTCTCCCAAACCATGAACATGGTATGTTCTTCCATCTGTTTACATCTTCCTCTATCTCTTTTTTTAGTGTCCTGTAGTTTTCCGCAAATAGGTCATTTACCACTTTAGTAAAGTTTATTCCTAGGTATCTTAATTTTTTTGGTGTGATGGTAAATGGGATTGCTTTTTTAGTCTCTCTTTCTGTAAGTTCACTATTGGTGTATAGGAATGCCATAGATTTCTTGGCATTGATTTTGTAGCCTGCTGCATTGCTGATCTCATTTATTAAGTCTATTAACTTTTTATGGAGCCTTTCGGGTTTTTTATGTACAATATCATGTCATCAGCAAATAAGGATAGCTTTACTTCATCTTTTCCAATTTGGATGCCTTTTATTTCTTCTTCTTGTCTAATTGCAATGGCTAATACTTCCAGTATTATGTTGAACAGGAGTGGTGAGAGTGGGCAACACTGTCTTGTTCCTGTTCTTAGAGGAAATGGTTATAGTTTTTGCCCATTGAGTATGCTGTTGGCTGTGGGTTTCTCATATATGGCTTTTATTATATTAAGGTATGATCCTTCTATTCCTACCTTGTTGAGAGTTTTTATCAAGAAAGGGTGTTGGATTTTATCAAATGCTTTTTCTGCATCAATTGATATGACTATGTGATTTTTATCTCTCAATTGGTTTATGTGATGTATCACATTTATTGATTTGTGGATATTGTACCATCCTTGCATTCCTGGGATAAATCCTACTTGGTCATGGTGTATGATCTTTCTGATGTACTCCTGGATCCGATTTGCTAGCATTTTATTGAGGATTTTGGCATCTATATTCATGAGGATATTGGCCTGTAATTCTCTTTTATTGTGTCATCTTTATCTGCTTTAGGTATTAGGGTGATGTTAGCTTCATAGAAGGAGTTTGGAACTGTTGCATCCTCTTGAATTTTCTGGAATAGTCTGAGGAGGATAGGTTTTAGTTCTTCCTTGAATGTTTGGTAAAACTCGCCTGTGAAGCCATCTGGCCCTGGGCTTTTGTTTGCTGGCAGCTTTATGATGACTGCTTCAATTTCTTCCACAGTTATTGGTCTATTGAGTTGTTTAGATTCTTCTTGATTGAGTTTTAGGAGGTTATATTTTTCTAGAAATATATCCATTTCCTCCAGGTTGTCCAGTTTGTTGGAGTAGAGTTTTTCATAGTATTTTTTTAAATAATCCTTTGTATTTCAATAAGTTCTGTTGTTATTTCACCTCTTTCATTTCTGATTTTATTTATTAGGGTCCTCTCTCTTTGCTTCTTTGTGAGTCTGCCTAGAGGTTCATCAATCTTGTTTAATCTTTCAAAGAACCAGCTCTTGGTTTTGTTGATCTTCTGTATTGTTTCTTTGGTCTCTATGTCATTTATTTCTGCTCTAATCTTTACTATTTCCTTCCTTCTGTTTACACTGGGCTTTTCTTGTTGCTTTCTTTCTAACTCTTTGAGTTGTTGTGTTAGATAATTTATTGCCGCTGTTTCTAGTTTTTTGCAGTAGGATTGTAGAGCTATGAACTTCCCTCTCAGAACTGCTTTCACTGTGTCCTATAGATTTTGGATTGTTGTGCTGTCATTGTCATTTGTTTCCATGATGTTTTATATCTCTTCCTTGATCTCTCTTGTAACCCAGTCATATTTTAATAGCATGCTGTTTAGTCTCCATGTGTTGGATTTCTTTGGATTGTTTCTATTGTAGTTGATTTCCTGCTTTATGCTATTGTGATCTGAGAATATGGTTGATATGATTTCTATGTTCTTGTATTTGGAGAGACTTTGGCTATGACTGAAAACATGGTCTATCTTTGAGAATGACCCATGGGCACTTGAAAAGAATGTATATTCTGTGGATTTAGGGTGAAATGTATAATTGAAACTTTTTATCATTGAGTAGAGGCCTCGGCAAGTGGAAAGCTTGGTTTCCTCCATTGTCAGGGAAACCCAAGCCTCCCTCCTCCTCTCAGTAGCAGCAGCCATCTTGGTTTGGATTTATTTGCATAATTTGTTCCTGATTGGCCGTTGGGTATGGCTGTGGGCATGGCTTGATCAGAGGTACAGTCAATTTGAATATTACTATTTATTAGATAAGATAGTATTGCATGGTGAAAATGTTCCACAGCTTTTTTATTCACTCATCCACTGATGGGCACTTGGGCTCTTTCCAGATCTTTACTATCCTATATAATAAAAGCCCAATATGCTAGGTGTCTGGTTGTGGGTCTTCCATTCAACCAATCTAAGCATAATATGCTAATGATATGGTAAGGCCACTCAACCACTTGCTATGATGTGTACTGACCACAGGGGGCATATGCTCAATGCAGGGGCGGCCCATTGGTAATCAGTGTGCTCCCACAAGGGGAGTGCCACTCTGCCAGAAGCCAGGCTCATGGCTAGCAAGCACAATGATGGTGGCGGGAGCCTTTCCCGCCTCCATAGCAGCACTAAGAATGTCTGACTACTCTTGGACATCCCCTGGGGGCTTCTGAATTGTGAGAGGGTGCAGGCTAGGCTGAGGGTTCCCCCTACCCAGAGCGCATGAATTTCATGCACTGGACCTCTAGATATAAATAATGCTGCTATGAACAAAGGGATGCATATGTTCTTTCTGATTGTTGTTTTGGGATTCTCAGGATATAATTCTAGAAGTGGGATCACTTGGTCAAATGGAATGGTAGCCATTCTGATAGGTGTGAGGTGATTGTAATTATTTTCATCTCCCTGATGATTAGTGACATTAAACATGTTTCCGTTCTCTAAATTTTTATTTATAATTATCACTTTTTATTTATGAGGAATATTGTGTTCAACATGTCTTTGGTTTCAGTACCAGTGTAATGTCAAACTCATTGAATTGGTATGTATTCCCCCTTTTTACATTTGCTGGAAGAGTTTGTATAGAACTGGTATTATTTCTTAAATATTTAAAAGATTCCACCAGCAAAGCTATCTCATTGAGTTTTCTTTTAGGAAGTTTTTTATGTAGATAATTAATTTATTTAGTAAGTAGAAGTGATTTTGTTACGTAAATGAACCAATATGCCCTGTATGTGTTGACTGCTAAGTATATTTCTTCGGTACTGGATGATCTGCTAGCTCAGAAGGGTTCTAGCACCAAACTTACATTTCTACAATATAGTTATTGGAAAAATATCCCCACAAAAGAATATTTTTTTGCTATTTAGAGCCTGCCTATATACATACCACATGCAACCTCATTCAGCTTCTTCTATCCATTAATGAGATAAAGTATTGTGTTTATAAGAACTCAGGCTTCTCTGGCTCCTTAGAGTTCTCTGACACATAGAGTTCAGCCTTGCTGCTGAACAATATTACCTAAACAACTATGCTTTTTCTCCAGACTCCTCTTCCTCAGGATTTCTATTGCCTTCCACCTTTTTAGGTGGTGTACATTTCAATTTAAAACTCTGCATGGTTTCATTCTGTGAAGAACTTCCTCTCATGCGAACAGTCCAATAAAACTTATATTGTAGTATCACCTCTCTAGGTAGTAACTTTTTCCTTTAATAGTTCCCAAATCATCAAGCTCCTATATATTTTCATATTGTTTTGCCTTGAGTGAATTTCAGTGTTTTGCATCTTTTAATGAATGTATGCATTTCACTAAGTTGCTGAATTAATTGACATAATTTTTAAAAATAACAGTTTCTTACTTTTTTCATTCTGGAATGTAAAGCTTTTTAAAATTAAAGTATAGTTGACATACAATGTTATATTAGTTTTAGGTATTAACACTGTAATTTGACATTTATATACCTCATGAAGTTATGACCTGAGAAGTGTAGTTCCCGCCTTACAGAATACAAATTTATTGCAATATTATTGACTACTAGGGGCCCACTGCACCAATCCATGCACCTTAAAAGGCACTGTGGGCTGCAAGGCTGTGGTGGGCACAGGGGTGGTTCTCAGCTCATCCTCCATACTCCTACCAGGCCCCTCCCACCATGGCCTCCGGTCCCCTGTCAGCCAGCAGCCCTGCTCCTGCTGCAGCTGCTCCAACGCGCTGATGGTACTGGCCCCACTTGCATCCGCTGATGGATGGCATGGAGCAATTGGGGCAATTGGGGCTGGTGCCAGCAGTGGGTGCAAGCTGGTGGGGGGGCACAGTCAGCAGGTGGGTGTGGTGGCTGCTGCTGTCCTGATCAGCCTTCAGGAACAGGGGAGGGCGGAGAAGCTCTTAGGGAAGATCAGGGAAGCAGCAGCCACTAGTACCCACTGACAGTGTTGAGCAATAGGACCAGCGTTGGGTGCTAGTAGCAAGTGCAATGGCAGCTCTGGCACTAGCAGTGGGTGCTAGCAGCAGGTGCAAGAGCTAGGCAGGACCACAGCAAGCAAGAGCAAAGAATTTTCAGTTATCACCAGAGACTTACCCCGATGACAGTGACTGGCAACCTCTTTGGTCTGACACCCCTGCTCCACCATCCCATCATAGCCAATGACTGCCACATTCCATGCTCTGCTGCCTACTGTTGATGCCCGCTATGTTCCAATGTACCCCCTGGTGGTCAGCGCATATCATAGTGAATGGTTGTTCTATTGTTAGGTGTTTGTGTTGCTCTGCCATTAGGTCTATTTGCATATTAGCCTTTTATTATATAGGACTAGTGGCCCAGTGCATGAAATTCATGTGTGCGGGGTGGGGGGGGAGTGAGAGGTTGTCTCTCAGCCCAGCCTGCAACCTCTCCAATCTGAGACTCCTGTGGGATAGGGCCTAAACTGGCAGTTGGACAATCCTCTCACAATCCTGGACTACTGGCTTCTAACCCCTCACCTGCCTGACTGCTTGGTCACCCCTAACCACTCTGCCTTCTGGCCTGATTGCCCAAACTGGTCCCCTCTGTTGGCCTGCTCAGCCCCAACTGCCTCCCCCACCAGCCTGATCAGCCTCAACTGCCCTCTCCTCCTAGCCTGATCACCCCCAACTGCCTTCTCCTCCTGGCCTGATCACCCCTAACTGCCTCTGCCTCGGCCCCGCCACCATGACTTTGTCTGGAAGGACTTCTGGAAGGTCTCATGGTCTACTTAGCATATTACCCTTTCATTAATATAGATAGGATATGATATACTGCCATAACTATAACATATGTACCAGTATTACTCTATGAAAATACATACTTCGTGGGGTAGAAAGGCATCTAATACATTACACTGTATATGTTGTAAGTAGTAGGAAATACTGTATTCATAGCAATAATATACACCCCGTGACTTCCCTTCCTGATATGGGAATGGTTTCCCAGTTATTTGAATGTTTCCTGGCTCCTAACTTATTTTTTTGTCATTCAGTGTAACTTTATTTACTGTTTATTACACATGATTTGAGGTCTTTAATTTCTAACCACCAAAGATTCAAAACACTATTTTTTCCATGAAGTTTAACATTAACATCAGTGAATTCATGTATTCATGTGTTTTTATTGTAAACATCTGAATTATTCACATTGTCATAGATCCTGAACTCATAAGCATGGATCATGCACAGGCTGGCAGCAAGCCAGGAAGCCACTCTGAAAGCAAACAGATACTCTGCATAAGGAGAAAAGTCATTGCACAACATTTAATGTCCAACATCAGTCACCTCAGAATGTTATATATATTGACTTCTTAATTCATATAGTATTGGGAACTCAACTGCTTGGTTGGTGGCGGGGCTGACTTGGTTTCACAAGGATTACTCCTGAAATAATTAAGGAAAGGGGGGCTCAATCTTTTCTTGGTTGCTTGCTCCTCTCCATCACCTTCATCATTCTTCTCATCCTCATCTTCTTGGGCATCTTCACCTTCACATCCTTCTTCCTCCTTTGCATCCTCAAAATCTTTCTTAACACTTTCTTCCACTTCCTCTCCTTCCTCTTGGTCAGCCACTTCCTCTCCTTCCCCTCCTCTTCATCTTCTCCTTCAGAGGGGGGTTTATTCTTAGCTTCCTCAGCTTTTGCAGCCTCCATGGTCTCCTCCACCTCGATACGCTCCTCCTGGATGTGGCTGGTGTATTAAGAAGGGAAGGAGTCAGCAGAAATCAAGTAGACGCTAGTCTGTAAACCACCATAGGCAGATCGACCAAAGACCTGGGAACTGTGAGAGTAGCTGCTGGCTATGTTTCCCATGTTTGTGAAACTGAGCCGGGTCTCCTCACCTTCCAAGAGTTTCCTGTAAGTTGCAATGTCAATGTCCAAAGCCACAATGAGGAGGTCCTGGTATTCTTTTAAATATAATGCCATTTCACTCTCTGTAGTTCTCAACTAATTTTCTAATTTGTTGATTGTGTCCTGCATAGGACTGACACCTGAGTTCTGTTTATCCTCCAGCTCTCCCAAGTGCTTTCTCAGAGCTTAGTTCATGACCTGGCATGGTTCCATATCCAGGGTCTTGGCCTTGAGCAGACAGCGGCTTTCAGACACCTCCACCTTGGCTGTGTGCATCCCAGAGATTTGCTTGACATTGCTCTCAGTCAGCATGGTGAAGCGGCTCTTGCACCGTTCATTGACATTCTGCATGTTCTTGGCAGCCAGCTTCTTGTATTGGATGCAGATGTCCTTGAGCCTACAGGGAGGTCAGACTTGGAGAGCACGACCATCTCCATGGAGACCTGAGCATACTGGATTTGTGCCTACAGCTCAGTGATCTCCTCTTCATGCACCTTCTTCAGAAAGGCGATTTAGTCCATCAAGCTGTCGATGCATTTTCAAACTCAGCACCAGCGAGAGCCGCCTCATCTGCACCTTTGCACACCTCCATCGGCCAGCCCTCAGCCTCATCATGGTTCAGCACCTCTTCCTGGTAGCATGTCTGCAGGTTGCTCCCAGTCCCTTCCAAGCCCTGTTGCCTGCTAACTGCCACTGCCCTCTCCTCCCCAGGGACTAGGCTTGGTGGGCAGGGGCACAGGCAACCCATTTTCATTAAAATGTTCAACCCTGGCCTGCTCCATCAGTGTACACAGGCAGCCCGGGGGCATATACTGATCCCAGAGACCCTGGACACCCCTGCCTACTCACATCCCCGGTGGCAGCCTGGCCCCCGTGGGTGGAGACAGTTGTAGCCATCCTGCTCTCCCCTGACTGTCCTGTTACTGAACTTGGCCTTGACCCAGTGGACAGCGTCAGGCGCAGTCACCCCGCCCTGCCCAACCCCGAAGCTGCCTGTATCCCACAGGTGAAGTCAGGTGCTGGCTGCCAGGCCTGTCTGACCCCAATGGCATCCTGGACCCCAGGGGCAGCCTCAGGCACTGCCTGCCAGGCCTGCCCCATCCCCATGGTGGACTGGACCCCCGGAAGGCCTCAGGCACTGCTGCCCTGCCCTCCTCTGCCTGCCCTGTTACTGATCTCGGCCTTGACTCAGTGGGAAACATCAGGAGCAGCCAGTCTGCCATGCCCATCCCAGTGGTGGCCTGGATTCCACTGGTGGCATCAGGCGCTGCCTGCCAGTCCCATCTGACCCTGATGGCAACCTGGACCCCGTGGTCAGTGTCTGGTGCTGCCACTACCCACTGCCCTGCCTATCCATTTCCTGATTGTGGCCTGGGCGCTGCCTGCCTGGCCTGCCCAGTCCTCCATGGTGGGGCTGTGATTGGGACCCCCACCTCCCGAAGCACTGCAATGGCTGGGCTTCAGGCAGCGGGGGTTAGAGGGCAGCCCACCATCTTGGTTGGGATTTATTTGCTCCCAATTGGCTTGTGGGCATGGCTTGATTGGAGGTCTGGATAATTTGCATATTACTCTTTTATTAGATAAGGTATTCCCTATGCTGTACATGAAAGCCTAGTGACTTATTTTGGACTTCTTAATTCCCTTCACCTTTTTGCCCATCCCACCAAATTATTTGGCAATTATCAGTTTCTATTCTGTATGAGTCTGTATTAATTTGTTTGCTCATCTGTTTAGTTTTTTAGATTTCACATTGAAGTGAAATGATATAATATTTGTCTTTCTTTTACTTATTTCATTTAACAGGTTATTCTTTTAACTAAAGGCCTGGTGCATTAAATTCATGCACTTGTGGTGGGTCCCTCAGTCTGGCCTGTGATTTCTCTAGTGTGGGAGCCCTTGAGGGATGTCCAAGGAGCAGGCCTAAGCTGTCAGTCAGACATTCTTAGCACTGCTGTGGAAGTGGTAAAGTCTCCTGCCAGCGCTTGCTGCGCTCACCAGCCCTGAGCCTGGCTTCTGGTTGAGCAGCCCTCCCACTGTGAGTTTGAGTTGAAACCAGCTCTCCAACATCCCCTGAAGGGTCCTGGATTGTGCGAGTTTCATAGGGCAGGCCAAGGGACTCCAATGGTGTATGATTGGAGCCAGGGAGAGACACGGGAGGTTGGTGAGCCAGGGAGGGACCACAGGAGGGCTCCAGGGTGTGCTCAGCCTGTCTCACTCAGTTCTGACTGGCCGGACCCCAGCAGGAAGCTAACCTACCAGTCGGAGCATCTGCCCCCTAGTAGTTAGTGGATGTCATCATGACTGGTGGACAAGTCAACTGTCTGCTCCATGGTGTTCAGTGTATATTGTAGCTAGCGGTTGAGTTACCTTAGCATATCATTAGCATAGTATGCTTTGATTGGTTGAACAGCTGACCAGTTGACTGGACACTTAGCATATTAGGTTTCTATTATATAGGATACTAGAAGCCCAATGCATGAAATTTGTGCAAGGGTAGCCTTTGCAGCTGCCATGGCTGCTGCCTCACCCCTCATAACCACCCCAGCTGCTGCCTCAACCCTTGCAGCCATACCAGCTACTGCCTTGGCCCTCACAGCTCCAGATTCATCTGGAAGGCAGTCTGGACAGTAGTCCAGACAGTGATTCTGCTGTTCAGTCTAATTAGCATATTATCTCTTTATTACATAGGATGAGGATACTCCATAATGATGTTACCTCTTTCATTCCTGATAATGGTAATATATGTACTTTCTCTTTTTTTCCTGATTAGTTGAGAGTTACTGATTTTATTCATTTTCTCAAAAAACAGCCATTAATTTTATTGATTTTTCTCTAATATTTTCCCTGATCTTTATCATTTTCTTACTCTAAGTTTAATTTACTCTTCCTTTTAAAAATATTTTTATTGATTTTTTACAGAGAGGAAGAGAGAGAAATAGAGAGTTAGAAACATCAATAAGAGAGAAACATTGACCAGCTGCCTCCTGCACACCTCCTACTGGGGATGTGCCCACAACCAAGGTACATGTCCTTGACCAGAATCAAACCTAGGACCTTTCAGTCCACAGGCCAACGCTCTATCTAATGAACCAAACAGGTTAGGGCTAACTTGCTCTTCTTTTTCTAGTCTTTTCATGAAGAAGCTAAAGTCATGTATATAAGATCTTCATTCTTTTTCTAATATAGACAAATTTCCAAGTTCTAATTCAGCAGTAGCCAAAATTTTAAAAATATATTGTGATGTAATCTTTATGTATTTTAATTTTTTTATTTCTTTTATTCTTTGACCCATAAAACATTTAAGTGTTTTACTGCATTTCTAAAAGATTTGAAGTTTTCCCATGGGCTATCCTGTGCTTGATTACTAATTTAACTCCTTTTTAGTTAGAAACACACTTTACATTAAACATTTTTATGATTTTTAAGACTTGCTTGATGCCTCAGTATATGATCCATCTTAGCAGATGTTTCACATTAACTTGAAAAAATATATATCCTGATGTTCCTGGATAGAATGACCTATAAATATCAATTAACTTAAGTTGGTTCATAGTGTTGTTTAAATCAATATACTTGCAGATTTTCTGTGAAATATTTCTATAAATTATTGAAAGACAAATATTGAAATCTTTCACTATATAATAATTACGGACTTGTCTATTTCTTTTCAAAATTCTACCAGTTTTTTATTCATTTGTTTTGAAAATTCTGTTATGAGATGAATAATAAATTATCGTGTTATCTTGATTAATTTATCTTTTTATCATTATAAAATTACTTATTCATGACAATACTGGTTATTTTTTTTAAATCAACTTTATATGGCATTAATATATCCACTCCAGTTTTATTTTGGTATGTATTTTCTGTCCTCTTATTTTAACTTATTTGTATCTTTACACGTAAAATGGTATTCTTATAGGAAATACATCATTAGGTATTATTTTCTTATTCAAGCTGAGAAAATCTGCCTTTTTATTATATCATTATTCATGTTATATTAAAGCTTATCATCTCACCATTTGTTTTTTATTTCTTCTTTTTGTCTTTTTCCCCACTCCTTTTTCTTCCTTTTTATTGAATTTATTGGACTGAAATTGGTCAACAAAACCATACAGGATTCAGGTGCACAACTTCAAAACATACCATATGCACACTGCACAGTGGGCTCACCATTTCAAGTCAAGTCCCCCTCCATCACTACCCATCTATTCCTCCTCCTCTACCATCCCCAACCCTCTCCCCCAGCAATTACCATAATGCTCTCCTTGTTCATGAGTTTCTCTCTCTTTTGTTTTTAAATAATGCCTCACCCCACTCCCAGACTGCTCTCCCAAAGCTGTCAGACAGCTCTCTATCTATGAGTCTGTCTCTATTTTTCTTGTTAGGTCACTTTGTTCATTAGATTCCTATTGATTTTTATGATATTTTTATCTTCATAACTGGCTTTTTAGGTATAATTATTTGTTTTATTTTTTAGTGATTCCATTTGGATTTGTAGTAGAGTATACAACTTAATTCATCACAATATAATTTCAAGTGATAGTAGAGTAGCTTTTTGGATTATAAGTAACTTATAATAGTATAGTTCTATATCTCACCGGTTAGCTTCTGTACTATTGTAATTATACATTTAACTTATGCACATGTTATTAATCCTAAAATTCTTTTATAGTATTTTGCTTTAAACAGTGAATTATTTGTACATAGTTTTAAAGAACATGAAATCTCTATATTTATCTATGCATTCCCATTCCTCTCTATTCCTTAGTGTAGAAAACTTTTCATTAGATTTCATTTCCTTCCAACTGAAGATTTTTAAAAATTGTATCTATGATGCAGTTATGTTTGTGGTGAATTCTTCCAAATGCTGTTTTCTGGAAAAAAAATTATTTCACCATAATTTTAAAAATATTTGCATCAGCTATAGACATGTAGGTTGGTAACATTTTTTCTTTTACTTCCTTAAATTGTTTTTTTTTATTGTATAAAGTATTACATGTGTCTTCTTTGTCCCTGATTGACCCTGCCTGGTCATTCCTACTTCCAAGGGCAAGCCCCCATGGCCCCAGTGTCTGTGTCCATTGATTATGCTGATATGCATGCATACAAGTCCTTTGGTTGCTCTCTAACCCCTCACTCCCCTGCATTTGTCTCTGGATCAATTTTTACTCATCAGTTTATGTTGAGCATTATGTCCTACATATGAGTGAGATTATGTGATATTTGTCTTTCTCTGACTGGCTTACTTTGCTTAGCATAATGCTATCCAGTTCCATCCATGCTGTTGCAAATGGTAAAAGTTCCTTATTTTTTATAGCGGCATAGTATTCCATTGTGTAGATGTACCACAGTTTTCTAATTCACCCATCTACTGATGGGCATTAAGGCTGTTTCCAAATCTTAGCAAGTATAAATTGTGCTGCTATGAACATAGGGGTGCATGTATCTTTTCTGATTGGTGTTTCTGGTTTCTTTTTTTTAAAAAAATATATTTTTATTGATTTTTTGCAATATAACTTATAATTAATAGTAGTACATGTTTTCCTTTTCCCCTCCCCCTTATCCTCCCCCCAGCCTCCCCTACCCCCCTGCACATGTCCCCCCCTCCCCCTCCCCGCCCGAGTGTCTTTCATTCATTGGTTATGCTCATATGCATGCATACAAGCCCTTCAGTTGATCTTCACCAGCATCCACCTGCCATCAACCCAAGCCTTCCCCCTGTAGCTTGACAGCCTGTTCAAGGCCACCCTGCCTCTATATCAATCACTCTCCCCCTGTTTCTTTTCTTCAAAAATATCTTGCCTCTGCATACTAGAAATAAATGTATAAGAACAAAAAATGTTTCAGTCTCAGTTTCAATGTCCAACTTTTCTGAGTCCCAGTTTCAGTGTCAAATAGTTCTTCATGAGTACATGTCAGCAATGGTATCCAGATGGTGGACACATCGGGGCAATGCAAGATCCATCCACTCTGGTTTGGTCCTGGGCTGCCTGCAGACATGCACAGCTGCCAACTGCTAGCATGGCAAGGTGTCGTCAGTGTCCCCCATCTCTGGACCATCCTCGTGACTGGAACAGATCCGTCAATTCCTCACAGTCGCAGGAACCCACATGGTCTTGGAGTTGTTCTCTGAAAACACACAAACACATTCTTGACGAAAAGTTAACAAAGGGATCCTCTCTGCAAAATAGTCTTAAGATTCTTTTTAATTTTTGCCAAAATAATTTTCCTTTGGCTTATTTTGACACCATGTGTGTTTTTTCATGGGTGTCCTGCAGTTGGTTTTACAAATGGAATTTACTTTACTGGAGTAAGAATTTTATAGATGTATTTTACTTACTTGATATTTTTTCCCCTTACATGAAATTAACCCACTGCCCCCTCCCCTTTTTTGATTAATGGGGGCTTTTGGAAATTTTATATTGCAGTATTGGTAATTTTAAATTTTAATTTTTGCACACAAATATTACTGCTTTAGGTTCTTTGGATGTTAGGCAATTTTACAGTGAGATAAACTACTAATAGATATTTTAGTAAATGTTTTAGGAAAAGCTTTTTGTCCAGTACACTTAAATTTTCTTGAGTATTCATTATTTCACTTGGCCAATTTAAATTAATCTGAAAACTTGATTACTATTTTCCTGTCAATTTTAATACTCAAACAGAAATCATAGTTTACCCTGTAAATACTAGTGGAAAGGGATATTTGCAATTTTGAGTAGCTCCTGAGCATTCCTGGTAATAGACTGAATTTAGATATAGAGCAGTTTTTGCTGGGTGAGTCTCTGTCTGCAACGTGGCTCCCGGTATGAGTTGTGCATGGCAGGCGAAGCAGCAGTGGGGGTAGGAAACCTTCCTCAGGAGGGGTGAGAATTCAAGCCCCTGCAAGGTTTGTGGGTGAGGTTCTCTGCCCCACCTCTGTTGACCTTTTACCTCTCTCCTGTTGGCCCCTCTGCGACTGTGCCTGTCTTAGGTTGTTCCTTCCCTGAGGAATCTTACCCATCTCTGGCTATTCACCCATCCTCTGGAGCCAGACAGGGTGATATGAGGTTCAGTTCTGTCTCCTTTGTAGTCTATGCCCCTGTGCCCTCCACGTCCAGCACCTGTCTTGGGGTCCCCTCGCTTGCTGGCAGGGTTCTAGTACTGATCACATATCTCTGGGGACCCAGGTTTCTTTCTCAGAGAGGGCCCAGCTCACACCATTGGTCGAGATACATATCCATGGTGCCAGCTGCCCAGAGGCTTCAGCCACAGCTTGAACTGAAAACTCAGGCATCAGCTGTGTGTACTTGGATAGTAAGAAGAAGGTCCCTCTTGGCAGAAAGGGCAAGAAGGGACAATATAGAATGCTCAGATGCCTTCCCAGTGCCTTAAATCCTTCTGAAAGGGATTAATTTCTTTCATATCATTTTTTACGTTGCGGCCCAACATTCAAAGAATTAGTTTGTAAGTTTATATGGAAAATTATATAATATGCTGCTGTCAAATATCAAATATTATAATGACATTGTAGAATAATATCATGTAGGGGTATTATGGTGTCACGGGAGGTTAAGGAGGGCCTAGCCTAAGGGCTGGTGTCCATAGGATATGACAAGCTCTAGGCCATGTCAATTCAATGTCAGACTAGCTGCCATTTTTTTAATAACTTTATATAAACTTTGTCAGGGATGTAAAAACACAAATCACTTACCTTAGTTCAAGAGTTCAAATATATTGACTTTTCCCCTTACTCCTACCATCTGCCACTTACCCTGAGGTTTGACATTCTGATGGACTTTTCTCAGTCTCTGGATCCATTCTTGTTCATCAGTCTATGTCATTCATTGTATTCCTCAAATGAGTGAGATCATGTGATATTTGTCTTTCTCTGCCTGGCTAATTTCACTTAGCATAATGCTCTCCAAATCCTTCCATGTTGTTACAAATGGTAGGAGCTCTTTCTTTTTTTCTGCGGCATAGTATTCTATTGGGTAAATGTACCATAGTTTTTTAATCCACTCTTCGGCTGATGGGCACTTAGGCTGTTTCCAAATCTTATCTATGGTATATTGTGCTGCTATGAACATAGGGGTACATATATCCTTTCTAATTCGCGTTTCTAGTTTCTTAGGGTATATTCCTAAAAGTGGGATCACTGGGTCAAAACGGACCTCCATTTTTAGTTTTTTGAGGAAAGACCATAGTGTTCTCCACAGTGGCTGCACTAGTCTACAATCCCACAAGCAGTGCATGAGAGTTCCTTTTTCTCTGCATCCTCGCCAGCACTTATCGTTTGTTGATTTGTTGATGTAAGCCATTCTGACAGGTGTGAGATGGTACCTCATAGTCACTTTGATTTGCATCTCTCGGATAATTAGTGACTTTGAGCAAGTTTTCATGTCCCTGGGCCTTCCTTTTGTCTTCTTTCGTGAAGATTCTATTTAGGTCAGTTGCCCATTTTTTTATTGGATCATTTGTCCTCCTTTTATTGGGTTGCGTGAGTTGCCTGTAGATGCTTGAGATTAAACCTTTATCACTGATAACATTTGCAAATATGTTCTCCCATACAGTGGGTTTTATTGTTGTTTTGTTGATGGTTTCTTTAGCTGTGCAAAAGCTTTTTATTTTGATGTAGTCCCATTTGTTTATTCTGTCTTTAGCTTCCATTGCCCTAGGAGCAGTATCATTGAAGAAGTTCTTTTGGCATATGTCTGAGATTTTTCTTCCTGTAGATTCCTCTAATATTTTTATGGTTTGCTGTATTATGTTTAAGTCCTGTATCCATTTTGAGTTTATTTTTGTGTATGGTGTAAGTTGGTGGTCTAGTTTCATTTTTTTGCATGTATCTGTCTGATTTTCCCAACACTATTTATTGAAGAGACTTTCTTGACTCCATTTTATGTTCATGCCTTCTTTGTCAAATATTAATTGAGCATAGTGGTTTGGGTTGATATCTGGATTCTGTATTCTATTCCATTGATCTCTATGTCTGTTCTTGTGCCAGTACCAAGCTGTTTTGAGAACAGTAGCTTTGTAATACAGCTTGAAATCTGGTATGGAAATCCCACTGTCTTTGTGCTTCTTTCTCAGGATTGCTGTGGCTATTCGGGGCCTTTTTTTATTCCAGATGAATTTTTGGAGAGTTCTTTCTAGATCTGTGGAATATGCCATTGGTATTTTAATGGGGAGTGCATTAAATTTATAGATTGCTTTGGGTAGTATGGACATTTTAATTATGTTGATTCTCCCAATCCATGAACATGGTATGTTCATCCACCTGTTTACATCGTCCTCTATCTTTTTTTTAGTGTCCTGTAGTTTTCTGCGAATAGGTCTTTTACTTCCTTAAGTTAAGTTTATCCTAGGTATCTTAATTTTTTGTCGTGTGATGGTAAATGGTATTGCTTTTTAGTCTCTCTTTCTGTAAGTTCACTATTAGTGTATAGAAATGCAATAGATTTCTTGGCGTTAATTTTGTAGCCTGCTACGTTGCTGAACTCATTTATTAAGTCTACTTACTTTTTTATGAAGTCTTTCGGGTTTTTCATGTACAATATCACGTCATCTGCAAATAAAGATAGCTTTACTTCTTCTTTTCCAATTTGGATGCCTTTTATTTCTTCTTCTTGTCTAATTGCAATGGGTAATACTTCTAGTACTATATTGAACAAGAGTGGTGAAAGTGAGCAACCCTATCTTGTTCCTGTTCTTAGTGGAAATGGTTATAGTTTTTGCCCATGGAGTATGATGTTTGCTGTGGGTTTATAATATATGGCTTTTATTATGTTGAGGTATGATCCTTCTATTCCTACCTTGTTGAGAGTTTTTATCAAGAAAGGATGTTGCATTTTGTCAAATATTTTTTTCTGCATCAATTGATATGACTATGTGATTTTTATCTCTCAATTGGTTTATGTGATGTATCACATTTATTGATTTGCAGATATTGTACCATCCTTGCATTCCTGAGATAAATCCTACTTGGTCATGGTGTATGATCTTTCTGATGTACTCCTGGATCCGATTTGCTAGAATTTTATTGAGGATTTTGGCATCTATAGTCATGAGGGATATTGGCCTGTAATTCTCTTTCATTGTGTCATCATTATTTGGTTTTGGTATTAGGGTGATGCTAGCTTCATAGAAGGAGTTTGCAATTGTTCCATCCTCTTGAATTTTCTGGAATAGTCTGAGGAGGATAGGTTTTAATTCTTCCTTGAATGTTTGGTAAAACTCCCCTGTGAAGCCATCTGGCCCTGGGCTTTTGTTTGCTGGAAGCTTTATGATGACTGCTTCAATTTCTTCCACAGTTATTGGTATATTGAGTTGTTTAGATTATTCTTGATTGAATTTTGGGAGGTTATATTTTTCTAATAATATATCCATTTCCTCCAGGTTGTCCAGTTTGCAGGAGTAGAGTTGTTCATAGTATTTAACAATCCTTTGTATTTCACTGGGGTCTGTTATTATTTCTTCTCTTTCATTTCTGATTTTGTTTATTTGTGTCCTCTCTCTTTGCTTCTTTGTGAGTCTGCCTAGAGGTTCATCAATCTTGTTTATCCTTTCAAAGAACCAGCTCTTGGTTTTGTTGATCTTCTGTATTGTTTCTTTGGTCTCTATGCGATTTATTCGTCCTATGATCTTTATTGTTTCCTTCCTGCTGGTTACACTGGCCTTTTCTTGTTGCTTTCTTTCTAACTCTTTGAGTTGTTGCATTAGATAATTTATTGCCGCTGTTTCTAGTTTTTTTGTGGTAGATTTGTAGAGCTATGAACTTCATCTCAGAACTGCTTTCACTGTGTCCCATAGATTTTGGATTGTTGTGCTATCATTGTCATTTGTTTCCATGGTGTTTTCTATCTCTTCCTTGATCTCTCTTGAATCCCAGTCATAGTTTAATAGCATGCTGTTTAGTCTCCATGTGTTTGATTTCTTTGGGTTGTTTCTATTGTAGTTGATTTCCAGCTTTATGCCATTGTGATCTGAGAATATGCTTTATATGATTTCTATCTTCTTGAATTTGGAGAGACTTTGGCTATGACTGAACACATGGTCTATCTTTGAGAATGACCCATGGGCACTTGAAAAGAACATATATTCTGTGGCTTTGGGGTGAAATGATCTGAAGATGTCAATTAATTCCATCTGGTCTAATGAGTCATTGAGGATTGATGTTTCTTTACTGATTTTTTGTTTAGAGGATTTGTTCAATGGTGATAGTGAGGTATTAAAGTCTCCTACAATGATTGTATTGCTGTCTATCTCTCCCTTGATGTCTTCTGGGAGTTTTTGTTTATATTTGGGTGCTCCTGTATTGGGTGCATATATTTTTACCAGTGTTATTTCTTCTTGTTGGATTGCTCCCTTTATTATTATGAAGTGGCCTTCTTTATCTCTTGTTATGACCTTCACTTTGAGATCTAATTTGTTGGGTATAAGTATGGCTACCCCAGCTTTTTTTTCTTTTCCATTCGCCTGAATAACTTTTTTCCAACCTTTCATCCTCAGTCTGTGTGCATCTTTTTTTTCGGAGGTGGGTTTCTTGTAGACAGCAGATACATGGGTTGTTTTTTCTTATCCAGTCTATTACCCTATGTCTTTTGATTGGAGCATTTAAACCATTTACATTTAAAGTTATTATTGATAGGTACTTATTTGTTGCCATTTTTGTTCTTTACCCCTGTGTTCCTTATGCACTTCCTATTTCTTTTTACAGCAGATCCTTTAGCATTTCTTGTATTGCTGGTTTGGTGGTGACAAATTCCCTCAGTCCTTCTTTATCTGTGAAGCTCCTGATTTAACCTTCAATTTTGATTGAGAGCCTTGCTGGGTATTACATTCTAGGATTCAGACCCTTCCTTTGCATGACTTTGTAAATTTCATTCCACTGCCTTCTGGCCTGATAGGTTTCTGTTGAGAGATCACTTGTTAGTCTGATGGGGGTTCCTTTGTAGGTGATTTTGTCTCTCTCTGACAGCTTTTAAGATTCTTATTTTGTCGTTGATGTTTGCCAATTTAATTATAATATGCCTTGGCGTAGGTCTTTTGGGGTTTATTTTGCTTGGGACTCTGTGAGCTTCTTGGATTTGTAAAATTGTTAGGCTTCCCTTCTCTGTCAGGTCCAAATGGGTTTCTTTCTACCAATCCCCTCTGCCAGCAGCTCCGAGGGCCCTCTTCCACGTTTACCAGTTCCAACAGCCACGGACTTTTTTTTCATGTGCAAATCTCCCGCTTTGCCAGCTCTCCCTAACTCCAGTGGAAATCTGACCTCTCCATGGTGCAGCGCAGAGCTCCTCCGAATCCGCTTCTGCACCAACTAGGAACTGGTTTTCTGGGGGTCTCAGCCATCCAGTGGGTACTGTAGCTGTAAAATTTTCAGGCCCTTCCCCTTCAAGATGGTGCAGTCTCAGGTTGTGTTTTCTTATCCGGTCCATTACCCTATGTCTTTTGATTAGACTATTTAATCCATTTGCAATTAAAGTTATTATTGACAGGTACTTCTTTGTTGCCATTTTTGTTCTTTACCCCTGTGTTCCTTCTCCACTTCCTATTTGCTTTTACAGCAGACCCTTTAATATTTCTTTCATTGCTGGTTTGGTGGTAATGTATTCCCTTAGTCCTTTTTTGTCTGTGAAGCTCCTGATTTGCTCTTCAATTTTGATTGATAGCCTTGCTGGGTACAGTATTCTAGGATTCAGACCATTCCTTTGGATTAATTTGTATATTTTATTCCATTCCCTTCTGGCGTGATAAATTTCTGTTGAGAGATCACTTGTTAGTCTGATGGGGGTTCCTTTGCAGGTGACTTTCCGTCACTCTCTGGCAGCTTTTAAGATTCTTATTTTGTCATTGGTGTTTGCCAATTTACTTATAATGTGCCTTGGCATGGGTCTTTTGGAGTTTATTTTGCTTGGGACTCTGTGAGCTTCTTGGATTTGTGTGGGTTTTTTCTTTCCTATATCAGGGAAGTTTTCTGTCATTATTTCTTCCAACAGGTTTTCTATTCCTTGTTCAGTTTCCTGTCCCTTTGGAAGCCCTATTATTTGGATGTTGTTTTGTTTCGTGTTGTCCCATTGTTACCTTAGGCTCTCCTCCTCCTTTTTATTTTTTTCTAGAAGCTGCTCTACTTGGGTATTTTCCCCTACCTTGTCTTCTAACTCACTGATGCAGCCCTCTGCTTCTTCTAGTCTACTCTTGATACTTTCTATTGAGTTCTTTACTTCAGATGTCACTTTTCATTTTTTTCATGGCTCTTCTTCATTTCTTCTTAGATTGTCCTCATTTCCTCTTGGTTCTTCATCAATTCCTTTTGGTTCTCACTCATATTGTCAAATTTGTCTTTCATTATTTTCAACCACCTTATGACCATTTCTCTGAATTTGTTCTCTGACCGGTTGCTTCCTTCCATTTCATTTACCTCCTTTTCTGGTGAGGCTTGTTTTTCTTTCATATGCAGGCTGTTTTTTTGTTTCCCCATGGTCTCTTCTCCATGTGTCTGGTTATGTAGTTCTCACTCTCCTGTGTTGATTTAAAGGCACAAAGTACAACACAACCAGGTGCAACACACCAGGCACTGAACAGGAATGTATTCACAGTATTGGTAACTCCAAATAAAGGTGATCACCAGAGAAAGGCAAATTCAGTGATAAGTGAGAAAGAATAAAGAGGAAACACACACACACACAGACACTCACACACACACACACACACACACACACACACACACACAAAGAAAGACAGGAATGGCAAAATGAAATTGGGAAAAGGGGAAGAAGTAAAAAAAAGAAAAGAAAAGGGAAATAAACTATAAATGTTGGGTGAAAACTCATATAGGACAGCCACTAATCCGAATATAGCCAGCAACAAGTACCTGGAGATTGATACTAACTACATACAACAACTAATATCAAGGGAGGTGAGGGAACACAGAAGCAAAAATCTATCAAAAAACAATGCAAAAGTGATCAACAAAGCAAAAAACACAAAAAAACCCACAAAACAAACTAAAAGAATAAGCAAACAAATCTCACAAACCTGCATAAAAATTGATATAATCAACAGTGAAGTAAACAACAACAACAGGACAGAAAGAAAAACAATTTAGGATAGTGAAGTCAGAGAAGCGAGAGGTATGTATGGACTTGGAGTAGGTGGTTGGAGATTAGATATATAAGTGGGGTGAAATTTTAACAGGTGGTAAAAAGCAAGAATAAGGTAAATATAAAGTGGGAAAAGTGTAAGGGAAACAAGATACTAAATTGGGAAAGGTTAGCAAGAGAGTGGTAGCATAATGGTGAAGTTGAGGTAGAGTAAAAAGATACTAAAGGTAGATGAAAATAGACTGTAGAACACTAACCCCAAAGTAGAACAAAGAGAAAATAAAATTAATTCCTTAATTTGTGTTACACAAGAGTCAATTTGTGATTCAGGCCCTGGGTGGCAGTGTTTCTAGATTGACCACTGGGTCTATTGGTCCTCTCTAGCCTGAACTAAAATCCCGCTATACCTGTGATATGCAATACTGATTTGTGGGGACGTACTGCCCCAGAGCTCTTTCTCGTATTGTAACTGGCTACTCTTATCCCCAGCAGCCAGAAAAACTGCTCTCCCCTGTGTTTTCTCAGGTTATCCTCCACCAGGGGATCCTATGTTCCTGGTTTAGCACTCAGAAGTTCAGATTAGGAGAGGGAAAAAAATGCAAGTGCATGAACTCAGGTTCCACCTATATGTCTGAGAAAATCCCCTTTCCCCTTTGGTTTAGCAGCCAGGACCCTCCCAAAATTTTGGGGCTTTCCTCCAAATGGGTTGCTTTCTAGAAATTTCCTATGCTACCAGCTCCGATGGCCCTCTTCCACATTTACCAGCTCCAACATCCATGGACTTTTTTCAGGCACAGATCTCCTTGTTCTGCCAGCTCCTTTGGTCTGGTGTCCAAAGTAATCCCAGGGGAAATCTGACCTTTCAGTGCCTTAGTGCAAACCTCCTTCTAATCTGCGTGTCTGCACCAACTGGGCACCAGTATTTTGGGGGTCTCAGCCATCCAGTGGGTACTGTAGCTGTATATTTTCAGGCCCTTCCCCTTCAAGACAGCATGGTCCTCCTCCGAGCTGGTGGCTCCGTGAGAGAATCCAGCATCACTGGGGCCCCTCAGTCAGGGGAGGCCAGTCCAGTATTCCCCTACCTTCTTCCAGAGCACAGCTGTCCCCCAACTTGACAACAAACACTCCCTGTCCAACCTTTAGCTGCTCCCTCTGTCTGCCCTAGGGCAAGATTCAGAATGCGTCCATCTGTTCTGTTACCATTTTTTCTCTGTAGTATAGTTTTTAATTTTTTTAAAACCTCCTCACTGTTTTCTATAGTGAGTGTATTAGTTTACATTCCTATCAGCAGTGAATAAGATTTTCTAACACTTTTTTTTACTTGTCTTGTTAATAATAGTCATTCTAAAAGTGTGAAGTAGCATCTCATGGTAGTTTTGATTTGTATTTCTCTAATAACTGTCAAAGTTGAGCATCTTTTTTTATATATGTTGGTCATTTGTATGTCTTATTGTGAGAGATGTCTGTTCAGGTCCTCTGTCCATCTTTTAATTGAACTCCTTGTTTGTTTGTTTTTGTTTTGAGTTGTCGGAGTTTATTATAGTTTTTTGTATAGTACGACCTTGTCAGAGTTGTCATTTGCAAATATCATCTCACATTCAGTTGCTTGCCCTTTTTGTTTTGTTGTCAGTTTCCTTTGCTGTGCACAAGCTTATTTATTTATTTATTCTTATTTCTGAGGGTATTAAAAATGTCTCCCATTGTCCCCTACCCCATGGTTCTTGCCCTGCCCCAGGTCTTCACAACACTATTATCTGTGTCTATGGAGTATATATATATGCATATAAATTCTTTGGTTAATCTCTGCCTATCTCCCTTCCCCCCTTTCCTCTGAAAACTGTCAGTCTGTATCATGCCTCTATGTCTCTGAACCTATTTTGTTTGTCATTTTATTTTGTTCATTAGATTCCACATATAGGTGAGATCCTGTGATACTTGTCTTTCTCTGACTGGTTTATTTTGCTTACTTTAATACTCTCCAGGTTCTTCCATGCTGTTGCAAAGGGTAAAGGCCATTCTTGTTTATAGTTGCACAGTATTCCACTTTGTAAATATATCACAGCTTTTTTTATATTATAGCAGGTTTTTAGTTCCATATAGTCCCATTCATTTTTTCCTTTCCTACCAGCTATGATAATACAGATTGATAAATTTCAGAGGGAAGGTAGGGGTGAGTAGGTGGCTGGGAAGAGATTAACAAAAGAATTTCTATACATATATGCATAACTCATGGACAAAGACAATAATGTCATGAAAACCTGGGGTTAGGGGAAGGGAAGGCTAGAAGGGGTTAATGAAGGACAGGAAGAGTACATCTGTGTAACTTTCAACAATGCAGATACATTTTTTAAAAGCATCATGATATTGGGAGAAAAGCAGACACACAGACCAATGGAACAAAATTGAAAGCCCCAAAATAAACCTACATGTATATGGGCAGATAATTTTTGACAGAGAAATAAAAAACATTCAATTGAGAAAAGAGAGCCTCTTTAGTATAAGGTTCTAAAATTGGAAAGCCACATACATAAGAATGAAATTAAAATACAGCATGCCCCCATATACTAAAATTAACTCAAAATTGATCAAAGACCTAAATATAATACCAGAAGCAATAAATTATATGTAAGAAAATGTAGGGAGAGAGAAGATGACAGCTGTCAGATGGAGGTGTGGGAGAGGGTATGAGTGAGGGAGGGAGTGAAAGGAAAGTGTGTAGATGTGTGATGTCTGTGTGTGTGAGTGAGTGAGGGATGGTTAAATCTGGCAGGAGTATCAGAGGCTGGCAGACAAGGCTCTCCTGGACAGGGAGCCTCTACCACTTCAATGGGTACTCTCTGGGCTCTGCGACTTGGGCGTGGAGCCATTACCATCTTGAAGGGAGAGTGGCATCTTTATGAATTCATCATCACCACTACCAAAACTGGCCTTGGACACTGCCTGTGACCCTGCAGCCATTCCAGTCAAAATCCTGGCACTCCACCTGCAGATCTGCAGATCCTAGGACATCCACTCCAAGGGAGCTTGGCTCCCACAGCAGTAAGTGCAACTTCCCCCTCCTTGGCTGCCAACATGTGGACACCACAGTCATGCCTTTCCAGTGTGCTGGCCTTCTGAGCCCACTGCCCCAAAGATGGCTCTTGGGTGCTACTGTGAGCCCCAGTTGGGTGCCCTCATACCTAAACAAGGGTGCACAGCCCTTACAGTAGAAATTGGGGCTACCCTCTTCCTGGCTGCCTGCTCACAGACATTGTGGGTCACACAGCTTCAGTACAAGGGTCCTTCTGAGTGCTCTGCCCAGACAAACAGCCCCCAGGTTCCTCTGTGGGCCACCACTGGGTGAAAACAAACCCAACCAAGGATGCAAAATTCTGGCAGCAAAAACTGAATCTCACAGTCTACAGCTGTCAACCACTGGACACTACATTGCACCTTTCCAGCATGCAGGCCTCTTGAGCCCACTGCCCCCAAAAGGCAGCATTGAGCACTAGTGACTTGACTCTTAGTGCACACATGCTGGGACTCTATTTCTCATCGCACATGCACGGGATCCCTGATTCTCAGTGAACGCACACTGAGAGTCAGTGATTCCAATTCTCAGTACACATGCACACAGGGACACTGATTCTCAGCGCAAGGCCACACTAAGCAAAAGACACTCTGATACTCAATTCTCAGTGCATGCACAGAGGTACTCAATGACTCTTGGCACAAACTATGGAACTCATGCATACCTCAGGGGACATTTTTTTCAGCATAGTGCATGTGGAGTCCATGATTCTAGGTGCACACACGAGGCTGCACTGAGGGCTGGTTACTCTGATTCTCGGTGCGCATGACACCCACCAACCCATGGCAGCCACAGGTCTCAGTGTTGGAACTCTTCAGGGACACTCAGGTGGTGCAACGCTCCCACTGCACATGACTCAGGCCCCTGCAACTCATCATTTGAACCTTCTGGCGATAGTTAGAATGGGGAGATAACAAAACAATTTCAAGAGGAAAGAAAATGAGGAATTGCCAAGAAAGGAAATAAGTGAAATGGAGGCATGTTATATGACAAAAATAATTCATAATAATGGTCATACAGTTCATAAACTGGATGGATGAGAAAATCTACAACCTATGGAAAAATCAGGAAGAAATCAAAAGTGATTAGCTAGAATCAAAAACACTATAGAAAGTTTAAACAATAGACTAGAAGAAACAGAGGATTTGGATTAGTGAGTTAGAAGATAAGGTAGAGAAACAAACCCAGTCTGAACACCAACTGGAGAAAAAAATTAAGAAGGAGAAGAGCCTAACGGAGCTTTGGGACAACATGAAATGAAATAACACATGCATAATAAGGGTGCCGGAAGAGCAGCAAGTATTAGAGAATCTATTTGAAGATATACAGAACTCTCCACTAATATGGGGAAGAAAAAAGTCACACAAGTACAGAGAGTCCCAAGTAAGATGAATCACAAAAGACCTACACCAAGACATGTCATAATTACAATGGCAAATGTTAACAGCAAAGAGAATCTTAAAAGCTGCAAGAGAGAGACAGAAAGTTAACTCTAAACAATCCCCCATAAGATTATCAAATGATTCCTCAACAGAAACACACCAAGCTAGAAGGTAATGGAGTATACAAAGTGATGCAAAGTAATGAATCCAAGAATACACTATCAAGAAAGACTATCAATCAAAATTGAAGGGGAAATCAGGTGTTTCACAGACAGAAACAAATGCTGAAGGAGTTTATCACTACCAAGCCAGCAATGCAAGAAATGCTAAAGGGAATGCTGTACAAAGAAGAAATAAACAGGGAGGAAAGAACACAGGCGTAAAATAGAAAAATGGCTATAATCAAGTATCTAACCTAATATATAAAAACTCTGGGTTGTTAACAACCAGTAACAACCTGAGGCTGACCAACTGGAAATCAGTGCTTGCCCTGGCCCCAAGCAAGCAGTTAGGGGCAATCAGGCAGGCAGGCAGAGGGGTTAAAATTGATCAGGTAGGCAGACCAGTGGTTAGGGGTGATCAGGTAGGCAGAGAGCCCCTCGCTGGGCTTGACCCACTCCCAAGCAAAAGGATAGAGTCAATAAGGCAGGCAGGTAGAGTGATTAGGTGAGATCAGATAGGCAGACAGCCCCTCACTGGGCTGACTCCACCCCAAGCAAGCATTAGAGGCAGTCAGGCAGACAGGCAGAGGGGTTAGGGGTGATTAAGTAGGCAGATCAGTGGTTAGAGGTGGTCAGGTAGGCAGACGTCCCCTCGATGGGCTAGCCCTGCCCCCAAGCAAGCGGTTAGAGGCAATCAGGCAAGCAGGCAGAGTAGTAAATGGTGATCAGGTAGGCAGACCAGCAGTTAGAGGTGATAAGGTAGGTAGGCCAGCAGTTAGAGGTGACCAGGTAGGCAGGCAAGCAGTTAAGGGAGATCAGGTAGGCAGGCCAGCAATTAGGGGTGATCAGATAGGTAGGTGAGTGGTTAGGCACAATCAGATAGGCAGACAGACCCTCACAGGTCTGGCGCTGCCCCCCACCCACCAGCAAAGAATGAGGAAGGCCTAGGCCAGCTAAGCCATTGCACCTCAGCCTGTTACCTGTAGCGGGAGGCCACCAGTTGCAGGGGACAGGGGGTACTGCTGCATGGATGGTAAACATTGGCATCAGTGGGGGTAGGGGAAGCTTCCTGCAACCCAGGGAAGGAAAGCTCCGATAGGCCCTGATCTCAGGCCAGGCCTAGGAACCCTACCCGAGAGGTCCCGGATTGTGAGAGGGTGCAGGCTGGGCTGAGGGACCTCTCAAGAGCGTGAATTTTTGTGCATCGGGCCTCTAGTCAGTAACATTAAATGTAAATGGATTAAATGTTTAAATGGATTAAATATCTTTTGATTAATGGATTAATCAAAAGATATCAAGTGACTGAATGAACAAGAAATCATGACCCATATATATAGAAACCCACCTGAGAACAAGAGACTCACACAGACTGAAAGTGAAAGGATGGAAAAATATCTATGAGGCAAATGTAAATGAAAAAAAAAAAAAAAGCTGGGGTGGCAATACTTACATCTGACAAAATAGACCTTAGAGTGAAGTCCATATCAAGAGATAAGGAAGACCACTTCATAATACTAAAGGGAACAAAACAACAAGAAGATATAACTATGGTAAATATATATATGCACCCAATGCAGGAGCGCCCAAATACAAAAAATAAAAAACAAAAAACAACAACAAAAAAACAAAAACAAACAAACAAACAAACAAAAACAAAAACAAAAAAACAAAAAATAAACTTCTGGCAGACATCAAGGGAAAGATTGGCAGCAATATGATCATAGTCAGGGACTTTAATACCCCACTGACAACACTGAGTATATCCTCTAGACAAAAAATTATTAAAGAAACAGTAATTCTAAATAACTCACTAGATCAGATGGACTTAATCAATCGACATCTTCAGAAGATTCCACCCCAAAACTACAAAACATACATTCTTCTCAAGTGCAAATGGGACATTTTCAAAGATAGACTCCATTTTGGACACAGGCAAAATCTCTCCAAATTCAAGAAGATTGAAATCATATCAAGCATCTTCTTAGATCACAGTGGCATAAGATTAGAAATCAACAACAAAATCAATCACAAAAATTCAAACACTTAGAGACTGAATAGCACACTATTAAACAAAGAGTGGTTTACCAAAAATATCAAAGAAGAAATTGCAAATATCCTGGAAACAAATTATATTGAAAACACAACGATCCAAAATCTATGGGACACAGTGAAAGCAATCCTGAGAGTGAAGTTCATATCATTATAGGCCTACCTCAAATAATAAGAAAAACTGGTAATAAATCATAAAATTCTGAAAATTAAAGAATTAGAAACAGAGCAACAAGAAAAGTATAGGGTGAGCAGAAGGAAGGAAATAATGAAGATCAGAACAGAAATAAATGACATAGAGACAAAAAAAATCAATGAAACCAAAATCTGGTTCTTTGAAAGGATAAACAAGATTGATGCACTTCTAGGCAGGCTCACCAAGAAGGAAAGAGAGAGGACCCAAATTAAAAAAAAATCAGAAACAAAAGAGGTAAAATAAAAGACCCCACAGAAATACAAAGAATTGTAAAAAAAAATACTATGAGCAAATTTATTCTAACAAATTGGACATCTGAGAAGAAGTGGACATATTCCTAGAAAAAAACATGACCTTTCAAACTCAATCAGGAAGAATAAAAAAATCTTAATAGGCCCATAACAATGGAGAAAATTGAAGCAGTAATCAAAAAACTTCTGGCAAACAAAAGCCCCAGACCAGGTGGCTTAAAAACAGGGGAGTTTTACCAAACATTCAAAGAACTAAAACCTAACCTCCTCAGATAATTCCAAAAATTTCAAGAGGAAGGAATACTTCCAAGCTCTTTCTATAAAGCCAGCATTACCCTAGTCCCAAAACCAGATAAAGACAATACAAAGAAAGAGAATTACAGGTCAATATCTCCCATGAACATAGATGCCAAAATTCTCAACTAAATTCTAGCAAATCTAATCTATCATTACATTAGAACAACCATACACCATGACCAAGTGGGATTTATTCTGGGGATGCAAGGATGGTATAATATGTGCAAATCAATAAACATGACATACCAAATAAACAAGCTGAGAGATAAAAACCATATAATCATATCCATTGATTCAGAAAAAAGCATTTGACAAAATCCCAAATACATTCTTGATAATAATTCTCAGTAAAGTGGGAATAGAAGGACCATACCTCAACATAATAAAAGGCATATATGACGATGTGTCCACCATCTGGATACCATTGCTGACATGTACACATGAAGAACTATTTGACATTGAAACTGGGACTCAGAACAGTTGGACATTGAAACTGACACTCAAACTTTTTTTACTCTTATACGTTTGTTTTCAGTATGCAGAGGCAAGATATTTTTGAAGAAAAGAAACAGGGGGAAGTGATTGATATAGAGGCAGGGTGGCCTTGAACAGGCTGTCAAGCTACAGGGGGAAGGCTGGAGTGGAGGGGAGGCAGATGCTGGGGGAGATCAACCGAAGGACTTGTATGCATACATATGAGCATAACCAATGAATGAAAGTCACTGTGGCGGGGAGGGGGGCAGGTAGGGACATGTGCTGGGGGGTAAGGGTGGCTGGGGCGTGGATATTGGGGGGAGGAAAACATATGTACTACTATTAAATATAAGTTATATTGTAAATAAAATTTTAAAAAAAGAAAAGTCACTTGTTTGATTTAAATCAGGGCACATGCTAAGGTTGCAGGTTTGATCTCCCAATGGAGTGTATCCAGGAAGCAACCAATTTATGCTTTTCTCTCCCTTTCCCTTTCTCTCTCTTGAAAAACTCAATAAAAATATTTTTAAAACTAGAGGCCTAGTGCACAAAATTTGTGCATGGGGGTGGTGTATCCCTCAGCCCCACCTTCACTCTCTCTAATCTGGGACCACTTGAGGGATGTCTGACTGCCTGTTTAGGACAGTGAGTCGGCCCTAAATGGACAGTTTGACATCCCTCTCACAATTCAGGCCTGCTGTCTCCCAACTGCTTACCTGCCTGCCTGACTGATTGCCCCTAACCACTTCTGCCTGTCAGACTGATCACCCCCAAACCATCCCCCTGCCAGCCTAATCAATGTCTAACTGCACTCCTGCCAGCCTGATTGCTCTTACTTGTCCTCCCCTGCAGGCCTGGTCATTCCCAACTGCCCTCCCCTGATGGCCCAGTCACCCTGAATGTCCCTCCCTTGCCAGTCTGTTCACCCCTAACTGCCCTCCCCTGTTGGGCTGATCACCTCTAACTGCCCTCCCCTGCTGGCCTGATTGACACTAACTGCCCTCCCCTACTGGCCCAGTCACCCCTAACTGCCCTCCCTTGCCAGCCTGTTCACTCCCAACCTCCCTCCCCTGCAGCCCTGGTCTTCCCCAACTGCCCTACCCTGCTGACCCGGTCACCCCTAACTGCCTTCTCATGCCAGTCTGATCATCCCTAACTGCCCTCCCCTGCCAACCCGATTGCCCCTAACTGCCCTCACCTCCTGGCTCAGTCATCCCTAACTGCCCTCCCTTGCCAGCCTGGTCCCTCCCAACTTCCCTGCCCTGCAAGCCTGCCCCCCCCACTCAACTGCCATCTCCTGCAGGCCTGTCGCTGCCAACTATCCTTCTCTGCAGGCCTGGTCACTCCCAACTACCCTCCCTTCTAGGCCTGGACCCCCCCCCACTGCCTTCCCCTGCTGGCCATCTTGTGATGGCCATCTTGTGTCCACATGAGGGCAGCCCATCTTTAATAATATGGAGGCGGCCCTCTTGTGTGGTGGAGTGATGGTCAATCTGCAAATTACTATTCTATTAGATAGGACAGAGGCCTGATGCATGGGTGGGGGCCATCTGGTTTTCCCAAAAAGGTGTCCCGGTTCAGGGTGGAGGTTCCCTTGGTGCATGGGGTGGCCTGGATGAGGGACCTATGATGGTTTACAGGCTGGCCACACCCCCCAGTGACCCAAGCAGAGGCCCTGGGATCTGGGATTAATTTATATTTTACAATTGAAACTTTGTAGCCTGGAGCGAAGCCAAGCCTTCCACTTGCTCTGTGGCAACAGCCATTTCTGTTTAGGTTTTTTTAAATTCTATAATCGAAACTTTGTAGTCTGGAGTGGAGGCCTAAGTGCTAGGGTTGCAGAAGCGTGGCTTTCTCTATTGCCTTGGAAACACTAGCCTCTGCTCTCTCCAGCTCCATGGCTGCAGCCATTTCTGTTGGGATATATCTTCTATAATTGAAACTTTGTAGCATTGAGTGGAAGTCCAAGCCGGCAAGGGCAGGTAGAAAGCTTGGCTTCCTCCACTGCTGGGGAAACCCACACCTCCCTCCTGCTTTCTAGTGGCTGCAGCTATCTTGTTTGGGGTTTATTTGCTCCTGATTGACTGGTGTGCGTGTCTTGTGGGTGTATCAGAGGTACAGTCAATTTGCATATTACTCTTTTATTAGATAGGATTATTTTTTCAAATAAGTTTTCTCTATCTTTTCTCCTTCTGGGACCCATATAACATGGACATTATTCTGCTTTACATTGTCCCATAGGTTTCTTAAGTTAACTTCACTTTATAATTCTATTTATTTATTTATTTATTTATTGCTTTGTTTGGATGAGAACTCCACTGCCTTGTCTTTCAGATCACTGTTACCGTATTTTCTGGTGTATAAGATTACTTTTTTAACCCAGAAAAATCTTCTTGAAAATTACCATATTGAGTTAAAATCTGATGTTTTTTTAAATTTTTATTTGGTGGGCATTGGAAGAGGGATAGTCTTATACAGCAAGTATATCCCAAACTCCATATTTTAACTGAAAAAGTTGGGGGTCGTCTTATATACCCAGTCGTCTTATACTCTGGAAAATACACTAGTTTTCCTATTTCATCTAGTCTGCTGTTTAGGTCCACAAGTGTATTTTCAGATCAGTTAGCACATTCTTCAGTTCTGCAACTTCTATTTGCTATATTCTTATATTATCTCTTTTTTGTTGAAATTCTCACTGTGTCTATCTTTTCTTCTATCAAGTTCCTTGAGTATCTTTATGACCACTACTTTGTAGGGTTTTACTTGTATTTTTGAAATATATTCCTTTTTAAAAAAATTTTAGTTGAATCTCTGTATTTATTAGGTGAAAGAGTTATCTCTGTCAGACTTGAAAGTATGGCCTTGTTTAGGAAATGAATACTATTGTTTTACCTTGCCCTAGCTCTTGATTGTCTCTTAATACTTTGTGGTTGTTTAAGCAGCCTGATTTATTGTTAAGAGTTCCAAGTTGTTGAGGGAGTGCCAAGATCCCGGGGTAGGGATCTTAATCAGAACTTAGTTTCAGGCTGACTTGGTAGCTAAAACCACAGGCAACACCATTTTAAGTACACAAGTATATACAGTTTTTCAGCACTGTAATTGTTAACCTTTCTGGACTCCAAATCAGGTTATTAGACATGAGCTTTTAGTGACAGTTTCAAAAACTGGGACTCCTTTCAGGGAAGAACAATCATTGTGTAATTACACCAATGGATAGTATAAAACAGCATCCCTTTGCCTATATTCTCTGAACACACCTCTGTAGCCTCAAGTTGTATAGTAAACCTGAATTTTGCTCCCTTGGACTCAAGATATATGACAAGTAAATGGGCCTTTTTCACAAGAGGACTAGGCATGTTTTACATTCTGTTGTTTGTGCCATGCCCTGGAGGTGGTAACCTGCTAAGAACTGACTCTAAAATTGTTTCTGAAGTGTGTGGCCAAGAAATGGAAGTGTTCTGGCCTCCAGAACCAGGCCCTTCCTCAAGAGGTTTCCCTTGTGAGTGAGTTGTGCATAACAGCAGGCTTTAGGGTGGTTTTAGGGGAGCCAAGGGTCAGGATAAACCTTCAGGTTTTAGCATGGCTTCCAGAGAGTAGAGCAGAGGAGCATATGTTCCAGTTTTATTGGAGTGTGGGTGAACTCAGTGGCAGGTAATGCCCACTGGAACTAGCAAGGTGGTGGTAGAATGTAAAAAACGGTGGCCACCAGTGCGTGTGCTAACAAGGTAGAGGAAAAATGCAAAACTTGAACCTCCAGCACCTCTATTCCCAGAGCCAGTCTGTATTCCTCCAGGAAGATGTTTTAAAATTAATGAGTACAACACCTTCAAGCATAGTTTAAGGCTTTTCAAGCTACTGCTTTGCACAGTATCCTGACGTAAGTAAATCTTTACACAAACCCTTTAACAATGAAAGTTGTATTCCCTACAGCTCTAAAAGTCTCCTGACAATAAATGTCAACAATGAGATCAAGGAAGAAAACTAAATATACCTTGAAATAAATAAAAATGAGAACACAACAACCCAAAAATATGTTTATTTCTAGTATGCAGATGCAAGATTTTTTAAAGAAAAGAAATGGGGGGAAATAGATACAGAGGCAAAGAAGCATTGAACAGACTGTTAAACTACAGTGGGAAGACAGGGGAGGGTGGGGGGCGGGAGCTGTAAGAGATCAACTGAAGGACTTGTATGCATGCATATAAGCATAACCAAAGGATACAAGACACTTTGGGGAGGAAGGTGAGGGCATGTGCTGGGGGGTAGGGGAGGCCGGAAGGAGGTCCATGCGGGGGGGGGGGGGGGGGTAAAGGAAACATATGTACTACTATTTGTAATACTTTAAACTATAGCAGTCCTAAGAGGGAAATTCAGAGTATTACAGGCCTAACTCAAGAAATGAAAAAAAAAAACCCTCAAATAAATAATCTAACTTTACACTTAAAGTAACTTGAATAGGAACAACAAAGAAAGCCCAAAGTAAGTAGAAGGTAGAAAATATTAAACAGCAGGGAAGAAATCAAATAGTCTATAAAAAGTACAAAAGATCAGTGAAACCAGGAGCTGGTTCTTTGAAATTATAAACAAAATTAACAATTCTTTAACCAGAATCATTAATAAGAAGACCCAAATAAATAAAATCAGAAATCAAAGGGGAGAAGTAACAACTGACACCACAAAAATACAAAGAAATGAAAGAAAATATTATGAACAACTATATGACAACAAATTAGACATCTTAATTAAATGGTAATATTCCTAGAAATGTAAAACTTTCCAAAACTGAATCAGAGAGTCTGAATAGAAAAAATTATAACTATTGAAAGTGAAACAGTAATAATAATTTTAAAAATTCCCAACAAAGGAAAGTCCTGGACCAGATGGTTTCACAGGTGAATTTTAGCTATCATTAGAGAACTAACATCTAGCCTTTTCAAACTAGTCCAAAAACTTCAGGAGGAGAAAAGACTTCCAAGCACATTTTCCAAGCAAGCATTAATCTAATTCCAAAACTGAACAAATACTGTATTTTCTGGCATATAAGACGGCTGGAACTGATGATGATAGGAGGAAGATAACAATAGAGAGAGAGCAAGTGCCGGGCAAGTCCCTGGCGACGTAGCAATGCCTATCATAACTGCAAGCTACGGTATTTTTACACCCAGCATATAAGACAACCCCCAACTTTTGAGAAGATTTTCCTGGGTTAAAAAGTAGTCTTATACGCTGGAAAATATGGTATATGATCCCCCCCCCCCCAAAAAAAAGAAAATTAGCGGCCAATATCTCTGATGCAAATATAAATGTTTATATCCCTAACAAAATATTTACAAACCTGATCCAGCAGTATGTTAAAAAGATCATACACCATGATCAAGTGGCTTTATTCTGGGGATGCAAGATTGGTACAATATCTGCAAATCAATAAACATTCTAGAACATATACTCAAATGAAGGATAAAACTGTATGATCATATCAATAGATGCAGAAAAATCATTTGATAAATCACAAACCTATATAATTTAACAGTGATATGCAGATTTGACCATATCTTTGCTATGCCCACAAGCCACTCCCACAGTCCCGCCCACCAGCCAATCAGGAGCAAGTTATGCAAATAAACCCCAACCAAGTTGGCTGCCACCACTGAGAGCAGAAGGAAGGCTTGGGTTTCCCTGGCAACAGAGGAAGTCAAGCTTTCAGCCTGCAGTTGCTGACCTAGGCCTCCACTCTAGGATACAAAGTTTCAAACAGAAATGGCTGCTGCCCCAGAGCGAGCAGAAGGCTTGGCTCTGCTCCAGGCTACAAAGTTTCAATTGTAGACATAGATTAATCCCAGATACCAGGGCCTCAGCCTGGGTCTCTGGGGGGCGTGGCTGGCCTGCTAACCTCCACCGTACCTTCGCCCAAGCTGCCCCTCAATCCAAGGGAACCTCCACCCTGATCTGGTACACTCTTCAGGGCAAACCAGCTGACCCCCACCCATGCACCAGACCTCTTCCTATCTAACAAAAGAATAATTTGCAGATTGACCATCACTCCAACACACAAGAGGGCTGCTTCCATGTGGTCAAAGATCCTGCCCCCATGTGGACACAAGATGGCCACCACAAGATGACCAGCAGGGGAGGGCCATTGGGAGGGACCAGGCCTGCAAGGGAGGGCATTTGGGGGTGATCAAGCCTGCAGGGGAGGGCAGTTAGAGGTGACCAGGCCAGCAGAGGAGGGAAGTTGGGTACAAATAGGCTGGCAGGGGGCAGTTAGACATCAATTAGGCTGACAGGGTAGTGGTTAGCAGGTGATCAGGCTGGAAGGCAGAAGTGGTTAGGGGCAATCAGGGAGGCAGGAAGGTGAGCAGTTTGGATCCAGCAATACTGGATTGTGAGAAGGATGTCCGATTGCCCATTTAGGCCCGATCCTAGCAAGATCAGGCCTAGATGGGCAGTCGGACATCCCTCAAGGGGTCCCAGATTGGAAAGGGTGCAGGCTGGGCTAAGGGACACCCCCCGAGCACGAATTTCATGCCCCAGGCCTCTAGTTTATGATAAAAACTCTCAGGGAAGTAGAAATTGAGGGATCATACATCAATATCAAAGGGCAATAAATGATTAACCTACAGCCAACATCACAAGCAATGGGCAAAAATTAAAAGTGTTTCCCTTAAGTTTAGGAACAAGACAGTGTTCACCACTCTTTTTTAACATAGTACTGGAAGTCTGCGCCATAGTAATTAGATAATAAGATAAAACAAAAGGTATCCATATCAGGAAGGAGAAAGTAAAACTGTCATTATTCATAGATGACATGATGCAAGTGCTCTGGCCACCAGAACCAGTTCCTTCCCCAAGAGGTGTCCTTTGTGATTAGACAGGAAATCCCACTTGATCATGGTGTATGATCTGTCTATATGTACTGCTGGATCAGGTTTGTAAATATTTTGTTGGGGATATAAGCATTTATTTTCATCATGGATATTGGTCTCTAATTTTCTTTTTTTTTGGAGGGAGTAATATATTTATTCAGTTTTGGAATTAGGATAATGGTGGCCTCAGAAAATGTACTTGGGAGTCTTTTTGTATGTGGGCTGATTCTTTGTCTCCCCATAATAGGTACATAGAAAACCCTAAATACTCTACACAAAAAATATTACTAAATCAAATGAATGTATTGAGCCAAGTAGCAGATAAAATTAATGTTCAGAAATTGGTGGCATTTTTATACAGCAATAATTAACTATAATAAAGAGAAATTAATAGATAATATTTCCTATTGAACCAACAAAAATACAATATACCCAGGAATCAATTTAATGAAGGAGATAAAATACCTGTATTTGAAAAATTATAGGACATAGAAGAAAGAATTGAAGAAGACAAAAATAAGGGGAAGCATATATTGTGTTCATGGATAGGAAAGATTAAAATCATTATTATGTCCATACCACCCAAAGCATTCTATAGATTCAGTGAAATTCCTATCAATATACCAATCATGTATTTCATGGGAATTAGAAAAATATTTTAAAAATTTATATAGATCCATAAATGAGCCCAAGTAGCCACAGCAATCTTGACAAAAGTGAACAATACATTAAAGTTGGAGGAAACACACTACCTGATATAGGAGCTCCTGTATTGAGTTCATATATGAGTACCAGAGTTATATCTTCTTGTTGAATTCCTCCCTTGAGTATAATGAAGTGGCCTTCATATCTCTTGTTATGGCCATCGCTTTGAGGTCTAATTTGTCAGACATAAGTATTGCTACCCCAGCTTCTTTTTTTTCATTTCCATTTTCCTGAAAAAAACTTTTTCCATTCCTTCATCATCAGTCTGTGTGAGTCCTTTGTTTTGAGGTGGGTTTCCTGTAGACACCATATATATGGGTCATGTTTACTTATCCACTCAGCTACCCTATGGCTTTTGATTGCTGAATTTAATCCATTTACACTTCCTTTGCATGACTTTGTATATTTTATTCCATTACTTTCTGGCCTGATGTGCTTCTGTTGATAAATCAGTTGATAGTCTGATGAGAGATCCTTTATAGGTAACTTTCTATCTCTCTCTAGCAGCCTTTAATATTCTTACTTTGTCTTTGGTGTTTGCCAATTTAATTATGAGGTGGTGTCTTGCTGTGCGTCTCTTTGGGTTAATCTTGTTTGGGACTCTGTGAGCTTCTTGTACTTGTGTGAGTTTTTTTCTTCCCAATTTCAGGGAAGTTTTATGTTATTATTTCTTCAATCAGATTTTCTATTCGTTCCTCAGTTTCCACTCCTTCTGTCACCCTAATATGCTTATGTTGTTTAATGTAATGTTGTTGCAAAGTTCCCTTAGGCTATCCTTCTGTTTTTTAATTTTTTTGTTCTAGATGCTGCTCTGCTTGGGTATTTTTTCCTTCCTTGTCTTCTAGCTTACTGATGTGATCCTTCACTTCTTCTAATCTACTGTATATGCTTTCTATTGAGTTATTTATTGCAGCAATGTAATTTTTCATTTTTTCTTGATTCTTCTTCATTTCCTATTTGTTCTTACACATATTGTTGAATTTGTCTTCCATCCTTTTCAGCAACCTTATGACCATTGGTCTGAATTCTTTCTCTGACATATTCCTTCACTCCACTGCACTTACTTCCTTTTCTGGTTATTCATCCTTTTATTTTGTATGTGGGCTGTTTCTTTGTCTCCCCATGATAGCTCCTTTCAGGGTGTTTGGTTATGTAGCTCTCTCTTTCCTGTGTTGACTTTCTCTATGTGACATCTACCTTTCCATCTATGGATTGCCTCACCAGCTGTGCTTAATTCACCAATTCTGGGTGGATGTTATTCGATTCATCTGTTCCTTCTATCAGCTCTGTGAGAATGCACAGGGATTGTTTGCATATTCACGATGCTTTCTCTCCCCATGAACAGACATTTTAGGTGCCCATTGTCAGGGAGGTTGGAGTCCCAGTGTTCCTGGGTTCACAGCTGAGGTAGCTGGTCCCTGGGTGTTGTGGTTGTAGGGTTCCATTAGATATCCAAGATCTCCCTGGTTGAAGGTAAAGCTGGGCTTCAGATCACAGCCTCTATCCCCTTCAAGATGGCGTGGTCTCTTTAACAGAGATGGCTGCTCCAGGAGTGATTTCAGCAGCAATCGAGGCTGCCCAGCCAGGGGATCCTGCTCTGCCAGTCCCAAATAATCATGTAGAATATAACTGCCCTCACTCACAAATACAAACACTCCCCACATGTCCATGCACTCTTTTTCATTCTCTCACTCACACACTATCTTGCAGCCTGCCGTCCTGTTGGCAGCCATATTCCTGGAGTGATCATATGAATTTTTATCTTAAATTCTATCAATGTCATTTGTCACTTTTAGTGATTTGCATAATGTGAAACATTCTCGCATCTGAGGGGTAAATCCCACTTGATCGTGTTGAATTATCCTTTTAATGAACTGCTCAAATTGTTTTTCTAGAATTTATTAAGAATTTTACCTTTATATTCTTCAAGGATATTAGCCTATAGTTTTCTTCTCTTGTAGTGCCCATTTTTTGCCTTTGTTATCAGGACAGTGCTAGCATAGTAAAATAAGTTGGGGAGTGTTTCCTTGCCTTTGTGTGGGCTTTTGGAATATTTTGAAAAATATTGGCATTAAATCTTTGGTTTAATTCACCAATGATGCCATCTGATACTAGTTTTTTCTTAGTGGGAGAATTCTGATTACTAATTCAATCTTCTTACTAGTAATTGGTCTATTTCTTCCTGATTCAGTCTTTGTACATTGTATGTTCTTAAGAATTTTTAAATATTTCTTATAGGTTATCTAGTTGATTGGTGTCTAGTTGTTCATAGTAGCTTTTATACTTTCCTAGAGGCCTGGTGCACAAAATTCGTGTCCTGGGGGTGTGTGGCCCTCAGCTGAGCCTGCATCATCTCCAATGTGGTATCACTTGAGGGATGTCTGACTTCCCATTTAGGCCCAATCTTGGTAGGATTTGGCCTAAACGGGCAGTCAGACATCCCTATCACAATCCATGACTGCTGGCTCCCAATTGCTTGCCTGCGTGACTTCCTGATTGTCCCTAACTGCTTCTGCCTGCCAGCCTGATCACCCCCTAACCACTCCCCTGCCAGCCTAATTGATGCCTAATTGCTCCCTTTCCAGCCAGAGTGCCCCTAACTGCTCTCCCCTGAAGGACTGGTCACCCCTAACTGCCCTCTCTTGCAAGCCAGGTCACCCCCAACTGCCCTCCCCTGCAGGCCTGGTCCCTCCCAATTGACCTCCCCTGCTAGCCTGATCACCCACAATTGCCTTCTCTTGCAGGCCTGGTCTATCCCAATGGCCCTCCCCTGATGCCATCTTGTAGCAGCCATCTTTTGTCCACGTGGGGGCAGCCATCTTTGACCACATGGGGAAAGCCATCTTGTGTGTTGGAGTGATGGTCATTTTGCATATCACTTTTTTTATTAAATAGTATAGATGCCTCGTGCATGGGTGGGAACTGGATGGTTTGCCCTGAAGGGTTTCCCAGATCAGGGTGTGGGTTCCCTTGGGGTATGGGGTGGCCTAGGCAAGGGACTTATGGTGGTTTGCAGGCTGGCTATGCCCCACAGCAACCCAAGTGGATGCCTTGGTATCTGGGATTTACTTATCTTCTATAATTGAAACTTTGTAGCCTTGAGCTAAGGCCAGGACAGGCCAAGGTGTGTGGGAAGCTTGGCTTCCTCCATCGCCAGGGGAAACTCAAGCCTCCTGCTCTCTCCAGCTCTGTGGCTGCTGAAATTTTTATTGGGATTTATTTATCTTCTGTAATTGAAACTTTGTAGCCTTGAGCGGAGTCCAATGCCAGCCAAGGCAGATGGGAAGCTTGGCTTCCTCTATCGCCCAGGGCAACCCAAGCTTCCTGCTAGCTCTAGCTCTGTTGCCACTGATATCTTGGTTGGGTTAATTTGCATAATCACTTTCATTGGCTGGTGGCTTTAGCACAGTGATGGCTAATTTGCATATTACTATTTTATTGATGTAGATATTTCAGTGGTATCAGTTATAATGTCTCCTTTTCATTTAAAACTACAAGCCCGGTTCATGAAACTCATGGTAGCCATCTCGTGGTGGCCATCTTGTGATTATGTGAGGGCAGCCATCTTGTGGTGGCCATATTGTGATGACTTTCGGGCATCGCGTGAGGGTGTGAGGACCACATAGGCTTTTATTAGTATAGATGTTGTTGATTTGTGTCCTTTTTATTTTTGTTGGTTAGTGTACCTAAAGGATTGTCAACTTTATCTTTTACAAATTAAAAAATTTCTTTTAAATAATAACTTTATGGCTGCCCTAACCAGTTTGGCTCAGTGGATAGAATGTTGGCCTATAGACTGAAGGCTTCCAGGTTCAATTCTGGTCAAGGTCATGTACCATGGTTGTGAGCCCATCCCCAGTAAGAGGGAGCTGTTCAATGTTTCTAACTCTCTATCCCTCTCCCATCCTCTCTGTAAAAATCAATAAAACATATTAAAAAATAATAACAACTTTATGCCCAATGGCTTATTTCTGTCTATAAAGTGATTTACTATTTTCTCATCCCAACCTATTATGTTAAAATTTACAAAACTTTAAGAATGTTAAAGCATGCAACATGATAATTTGTTCTACATTATCAAAGGACTTCCCCCCATATAGTAAATTAACATCCATCAACTCATATGCTTACCATTTTTTTTTTTGGTGAGAGCAAATTTAGTTATAAAATCAGTTTTATCAATTATATTCACTATGTTATACATTAAATTCTCAGACCTTATTTCTCTTTTAACTGAATATTTATAACCTTTTACTATCTTATCCTTATTTTGCCCATCCCTAACACTTATAAACTGCTAGTGTACTCTGTTTCTATGCATTTGGCTTTTTTCTTGATTTTCTAGACTAGGGGCTTGGTGCACGAAATTTGTGCACTGGGGGTGGGTGATCCCTCAGCCCAACCTTCCCCTTCAATGGGGCCAATGCCTGGCTCTTCCCTGGATGCCTCAGCCCCACTCCTCCAGCTCAGGCCTTAGCCCCGGAGGCGACTGCCCAGCCCCAGGGGCATGCTGCAACGGCAGCCAAGGGGTGAGCTGCCCAGAGCCCGGTCACTGCACGACACTGCGGGCTCAGGCATCAGATGCAGAGTGCTGGACGAGGTGCACCCAACCTTGACCATGGAGATCGGCAGGACTTGGGAGGAGGGCGTGGGGTCTCTTGCCTTCTGGACCTTTGGGCCACGTGTCCACCTCTCCCCACTAAGGCTGCCCTTTGGAGGGCCCTGCTATGCATGTAGCACCTCCCCAGCTCTCTGGCTCCCATTCTCCCACCTTCCCTGTCGTGCCCAGAGATGCTCCTCCGCAGATCCGGGACCCCTTAGGTGCCTCTTCCCGTGCCTCTGCCAAAGTGCAGCGCCTGTACTTTTCCAGCTTTCTCTTTCCCTCTTGAAATTAAAAGTAATTGAGGTCGCTAGGGCTATTGCTCGAGCAATTTCCTTCCCCGCCCCCCCACAGCCATGCCCCCTCCCCTTCCCTCACCCCATCTTTCCCTCCCTCCTCCCCTTTGGGGTTCTCCTGGTAACTCAGCCCCACTGGAGCAGCTCATGCTTGTGAAAGGCTGAAACAGCTTGAGGTCTCTCCAGCGCCCTTTTGCCATGGCCAAGGTGCTGACAGCGATCCCTCCCGGACACTCCTGGGGCCTCTGCCTCAGCAGCCTCTGAGCCCCCAGGCTGCCGCTGTTGCCATCCACTCAGACCCCACCCACCCCACTGCCACAGCACACCATGCTACCTGCAGCCTCTTTGGCGAGGCCACCCGCTGCTCCCAGGACCCTCCTTGCTCGTGGTGCTGACAGCCACCCTTGTGGAGACTTAGCAGCTTGGGGCTTGGACGCTGTGAACGTACAATAATCGGTTTCCCTCTGTACCCAACCGGCTCCACTTGCCAGCCCAGCGCACCCATCGGAACAGCGCGCATAAGTTGTGTCCGCTGCTCGAAGTGTACCCCGCTCTCTCCATGTGCCTCACACCTACATACATTTCTAAAACATTCAGCATACTCATCCACCACACTTGTGCAGCCAATTGTGCCACTTGGCCCGCCTGTTCACCTCCTGCACCTCTGCCATGTCCTGCACCTCGCACTGTTCGGCCCCACCACCTGCTCCTGATTGGCTGGTAATGTAGAGAAAGTATGGTTAAATTTGCATATTACTCTTTTATTAGATAGGATTTCCCATGTAAATGATACCATGCAATACTTTTCTCTGTTTGGCTTATTTCACTTAGAATAATGCCATTCTTGTTGTTGCATGTGATAAGATTTTCTTCTTTTTGAAATCTGAATATTATCCTATCTAATAAAAGAGTAATATACAAATTGACCATACCTCTGCTACACCCACAAGCCATGCCCACCAGCCAATCAGAAGTGAGTATGCAAATTAACTCCAACTAAGCTGGCTGCAGCCACAGAGAGAGGCTTGGGTCTCCCTGGCAATGGAGGAAGCCGAGCTTTCCACACATCCTGGCTGGCCCAGGCCTCCACTTAATGCTGCATATTTTCAATGATAAAAGATAAATAAATTCCAAAAAATTGTCGGCAGCCATGGAGCTGGAGAGAGCAGAGGCTAGGGTTGCCCCCGGTGATGTAGGAAGCCAAGCTTTCTGCCTACCTTGGCCTTTGCTTAAAGCTACAAAGTTTCAATTGTAGAAGATAAATACCAGATACCAGGGTCTCTGCTTGGGTTGTTCAGGGGCATGGCTATCCTGCAAACCAGCACAGGCCCCTTGCCCAGGCTGCCTCAAGCACAAAGGGAACACCCACCCTGATCCAGGAACCCTTCAGGGCAAACCAACGGGCCCCGACCCATGCACCAGACCTCTATCCTATCTAATAAAAGAGTAATTTGCAATTGACCATTACTCCAATACACAATATGGCTGCCCCCATGTGGTCAAAGATCATTCCCTCATGTGGACACAAGTTCCACCACAAGATGGCTAGCAAGGGAGGGCAGTTGGGAGGGACCAGGCCTGAAGGGAGGACAGTTGGAGCAATGAAGCCTATAGGGGAGGGGAGTTAGAGGTGACCATGCTGGCAGAGGAGGGAAGTTGGGGGCGACTGGGCCTGCAGAGAAGGGCAGTTGTGGGGGACCCAGGCCTGCAGGGGAGAGTAGTTGGTGGGCCCTAGGCCTGCAGAGGAGTGCAGTTAGGGGTGACCAGTCCAGCAGAAGAGGGAAGTTGGGGGTGACTGGGCCTGGAGGAAAGGGCAGTTGGGTGGGTCTGAGGCCTGCAGGGGAGACCAGTCCTGAAGGGAGGGCAGTTGGGGGAAATCAAGCCTGCATGGTAGGGCAGTTAGGGGTGACCAGGACAGTAGAGGAGGGAAGTTGGGGGGGCAACCAGGCCTGCAGGGGAGAAAAATTGGGGGATCCAGGCCTGCAGGGGAGGGCTGTTAGAGGCAATTGGGCTGGCATGGGAGCAGTTAGGCATCAATCTATGTGGTATATTTTTATGTCCCAAGAAAGTGCTCCAAAATTATCAGATTTTGCTGTTAATGGTGCAGATTTTTGGTTTGTAAGCATCAATCACCTCTATAGGATCATCTTTTAACTACAACTAAAAGGTGTGGAGGGGTATATATTAACATGATAATAATAGTAAAGTACAAAGTTTGGAGCTGTTAAAGTACAAGGTTAAGAGCAGATGGGTATAAACCACACCCATCTGCTTTTTAACCATTGTTGCTTATAATTTTTAAAAATCCATAAAAGTTAATGAAAAGCCTGAAGATATTTAAGGGGACATCTACATTAATGATTAATTTATATCAGAATATAAAATAAAAACTTAGGTTCTAACTTGGAAATGATTAATAAGATAAAAGCTGGCTTATAGGTCTTTTTGAGGATTCTTATGGGGTGTGGTCAGTCTGTGAAACTCATAAGAAAAAACACTTGAGTAGTTACTATTAATAAATAAAATATGTCACTGATATGTTTTAACTTTAGAAATCTTTATTAAAAATTAAAAAATTGTAATTGTTGAAAGTATTTCATATGTTCCCTTTTTATCCCCATTGACTCCTTTTGTCCCACCTCCACACACCCCCTTCCAGGTCTTCACCACACTATTGTCTGTGTCTATGGGTTATGATAATATATGCATTCAAGTTCTTTAGTTGATCTCTTCCAACCACACCCACACTCCCACCTTCCCTCTGAGATTTGACCATCTGTTCTACACTTCTATATGTATAGATTTATTTTGTTCTGTTGGAGACCGGGTGTAAGCTGACACAGTCCTTGCTTCTGAAGGGACTAGCAAGGCTCAGTCCCCTACCCACACAGATTTCCCAGACTTGTTTAGATGGTGATTATCAGTATAATGAGAACAGCCCCTACCTACGTAGCTTTCCCAGGTTTGTTTAGATGGCTGTTATCAGTGGGATAAGAGCTGCCTTTCATGGCTTATTCAAGATGTATGTCTCTAATTAGTGAGATTTATTGTACCAAGAATTTGTCCTTCAACCCTGTCTTTCCATTAGTGATTTTAGAAGAACAAAGAATGTTTTCCTCTTGATTGATCTCCTGCTTAGTGTTTTATGTATAAAAAGCATTACATAGTTAATAAAGCTGCTGCAGTCTTGGAGAAGGGAGGACTTTCTACACTGCCCAGGCCTGCATAGACTGCAGCTGTACCTACTGAGGTAGGCAGGGTGTTTCTGTTATTTTGCTTTGGTCTGGCCTCTACTCCATCAGCCATGAACCCAGGCACTGAGACTGTGAACAGTTCGATGTTCCTACTTTTTAGTGGATGGTGGAGGCACTCCCAACTCCCGGAGATTGGCAATTAGACACTGGTGGCTTCTAAGTTATTCATGGGGAGAGTGTGGCCTTAAGTCCAGAACAGACTCAGGCATCCTCGGCTACAAGGCCTTCTGGGCTAGGCACCACCAGTGGTTTCAAGGCTGGCTACAACCCCGATCGTGGCAGGGGACCCCTCTAGGGCTCTGGCCAGCCTGAGCTAGGAACCACCCATGGTTTGAAGTCCAGCCACACTCCCGATAGTGGAGGGTGTCCTCTCTAGGACACTAGCCAGCCTGCATTAGGGGCTGCTGGTGGTTTGAAGGCTGACCACACCCCCAATCCAGGGATCCCCTCATGGTGACTGCCCCACTCCTTCAGCTGCCTAGCCTGCTGTTCTGTCATCTAGCTGGTCATTTTGGTCATTATGACCCCTGGCTCTTTATATATTAGGATGGGTGTTGGATTTTGTCAAATGATTTTTATGCATCTAATGATATGATCATGTGGTTTTTGTCTTTCAGTTTGTTTATGTGGTGTATCACATTTATTAATTTGCAAATATTTTACGAGCCTTGAATTCTTGGAATAAATCCCATTTGGCCATGGTGTATGATATATTTAATATATTGTTGGATCTGATTTGCTAATATTTTTGAGGGTTTTAGCATCAATGTTCATCAGGTATATTTGCCTGTAATTGTTTCTTTGTAGTGTCATTATATTTGAATTGGAATTAGGATAACAGGGGCCTCATAAAAAGATCCTGAAAGTAGTTCTTCCTTTTGGATTTTTTGAATAGTTTAAAAAGAATAGGTGTTAGTTCTTATTTGAATGTTTGGTAAAACTCCCCTATGAAGCTGACCAGACCAGGCCTTTTGTTTACTGGAAGTGTTTTATTACTGCTTGAATTTGATCCATTGTTATTGGCCTAGTCAGGTTTTCTGATTCCCCATGATTAATTTTTGAGAGATTGTATTTTTCTAGGAATTTGTCCATTTCATCCACATTGTCCACCTTGTTGGCATAGTATTTTCTTACAATCATTTGAATTTCTGCAGTCTTGGTTATTTCACCTCTTTTGTATCTGATTTTATTTGTTTTCTATATCTTTGATTCTTGATGAGTCAGGTGAAAGGAGCATCAATCTTGTTTATATTTTAAAAGATATTTCTGTATCTTTAAGTTGTAGCGTTAATTTACTAGCAATATTTCTTGTTTTTTGAGATAGGCTTGTATTGCTATGAACTTTCTTCTCAAGACTGATTTCACTGTGTCCCACAGGCTTTAGATTTTTGTGTGCTCATTTTCATTTTTTCTGGGAAAATTTTTATTTCTTACTTAATTTTATTGGTGACCCATTTATTAGTTAACAACATGCTATATAGTCTACATGTATTTGAATGTTTTGGGGTGTTTTTATTGTAGTTAATCTCTAGTTTCATGCCAATGCAATCTGATAAAATGCTTGATATTATTTCAATCCTCTTGAATTTGTAAAACTTTGCTTGTGCCCTAGTAAGTGGTCATCTTTGAGAATGTCTCATAGGCACTTGAGAAGAATGTATATTCTATATCATTGGGGTGAAATGTTTTACAAATGTTTATTAAATTTATTTGATCTAGTGTGTTATTTAGGATCACTCTTTCTTTGTTGATTCTTTCTCTAGATTATCTATCCAGTGATGTCAGTGGTATGTTAAAGTATCCTACTATAATTATATTGCTATTGATCTCTCCCTCTAAGTCCTCCAGAAGTTTTTTTTAAAAATGTATTTGGGTGCTCCTATATTGGGTGCATATATGTTTAACAAAGTTATATTCCCTTGTTGTATTGATCATTTTAGTATTATGAAATGGCCTTGATTGTCTGTTGTAATGGCCTTCATTTTGAAGTCTATGTTCTTATTTATGAGTATTGGTACTCTATCTTTTTTTTTTCCATTTCCATTTGCATGGAAATGTTTTCCCATCTGTTACCTTTCATTCTGTTAGTCTTTTGTTCTGAGATGGCCCTCTTGTAGACAGCATAAATATGGGTCATGTTTTCTTATCTATTCAGCTACCCAATATCTTTTTATTGGAACATTTAACCCATTTATATTTAAGGTTATTATTAACCAGAAGCCCTGTGCACAAATTTGTGCACGGATGGAGTCTGGTTGGCCCACCATGATTGGGGCCGGTTAGGCCAGGCTGGCCCCACCCCACAATAAGGGGGTGAATGGGGGCGGGGCCATCCAGGGGAGGGGCAACAAGTGGTTGGTCAGTTGGCCCCAACCCCTAGTCAAACTCCCAGTTGAACTCCCGGTCAAACTCCTGGTTGATGGGACAATTTGCATATTAGCCTCTTATTTTATAGGGTAGGTACTTGTTTGCTGCCATTTTTAGTCTTTATGCCTGTGTTCCTCCCTCTCTTTATATTTCTTCTTCTTACAACAATCCATTTAGCATTTTTGCATTGCTGGTTTGGCGGTAATAAACTCCTTTAGCTTTATTTTGTCTGTGAAGCTCCTAATTTCACCTTCAATTTTGAATACTAGCTTTGCTGAATGGAGTAGTATGGATTCAGTCCCTTGCTTTTCATTATTTTACACTAGAGGCCTGGTGCACAAGATCGTTCACCAGTGGGGTCCCTTGGCCTGGCCTGGGAGATTGGGCTGAACCAGTTCTCCAACATCCCCTGAGGGGTCCTGCATTGTGAGAGGGTGCAGGCCAAGCTGAGGGACTACAGGAGGGCTCCAGGGCATGTCTGCCTTGTCTTGCTCAGTACCAATCAGCCAGACTCCAGCAGCAAGCTAACCTACCAGTTGGAGCATCTGCCCCTGGTGGTCAGTGTATGTCATAGCAAGCAGTTGAGCAGCCTTAGCATATCATTAGCATATTATGCTTTTATTGGTTGAATAGCTGACCAGTTGACCAGACACTTAGCATACTAAGCTTTTATTATATAGGATATTTCATGCCACTGCCTTCTGGCTCGATGTGTTTCTGTTGAGATATCAGTTATTAGTCTAATGGGAGTTTCCTTGAAGGTAACTTTGAGTCTCTCTGGCATTCTTTAAGATTCTTTCTTTCTCTTCAATGTTTGCCATTTGAATTATGATGTGTCTTGGTGTTGGTCTTTGGGATTCTTCTAGATTGGGACTCTGTGCTTCTTGGACTTGTGTGACATTTTTCTTCCCAACATCAGGGACGTTTTCTGTCATAATTTCTTCAAATAGTTTTCTGTTTCTTGCTCAGTTTGCTCTCCTCTAGCACCTTTATTATGCAGATGTTGTTTTTTGCCATGTCCCAAAGCTCCCTTAGACTCTCCTCCTGCTTTTTAATTTTTTCCCATTGGTACTCTGCTTGAGTTTTTTATTTCTACCTTTTCTTCTAACTTGCTGATTCAGTACTCAACTTCTAAGCTATTATTGAGTCTTTCCAGGGTATTCTTTATTACAGGTATGTCATTCTTAATTTCCTCTAGATTCTTATCCATGTTGGTGTATTTCTTCTTCAGCTCTTTATAATTCTCATTGAGCTGCTTGTAATTCTCACTCAGATGTTTGAGAATTTTTGTAACAATTACTTTGAATTCTTTATCTGACAAATTACTTGCCTCCATATCATTTATTTACTTTGCAGGTGGTTCCTCCTTTTCTTCCATTTGGGGGATGTTCCTTTGTCTTTCCATTTTTGTTTTCTGGAAGGATGGGGAACCAGGTGAGGTGAGTGGGTTCACAATGGCAGGTCCATGTGTTTAGAGGTGACTTGTTCACCCTGGATCACAGTGGTGCATCTGATCTTCTGGTAGCACTGGGTTAGGAGTGTGCAGTCTCTGTGGCAGGTCTGTGCATCTTAGGGTCATTGCACTAATGGGCAGTGTCAGTCAGTGGGCTATTTTCCCATGGGCACTGGGGAGACATAGTTGGTCACAATGACAGGCCCATGCATCTGGGGGCATTGGGTCACAGTGGCAGAGCTTGGAGAACCACATCAAAGTGGGCCAGTAGTCCAAATGCACTATTTCAAGCATGCTGTTTTGGGGATGTAGCTTCCTGCGTCCAAGCAATGCCCTTTTAAGGATGATGGGGTGGGCCAGGTGCTCTGATGTTGAGTGAGGAGGGTCAGGCTGGGCACTGCTCTTCTGGTACAGTTGGTGGTCGGGTGCTGCTCTGCTGGTACAGGGGTAAAGCTGGTTGCCTCACTCACCTGTATGGTAGGGAAGGCATGTCACTATGCTCACAGTAGATTTCAGGCAGGCTGAGCACTCTGCTGTTGCTGATTCAGGGTGGTCTGTAGTTCTTCTGTGGAGGAGGCAGGGCTGGGTGCTCACTGTGCTCACAGAGGGGTTATGTTAGAATGTGCACTCTGATGCAGAGGAGGCAAGGCTTCTGGGTGTCTCTTCTCAAAGAGGGGTTGGGACAGACTGTGCACTCTCTGCTGATGAGGTAACAAGACCTGTATCTTCCTTACTGAGGAGGTGGGGTGGCTAGTAGCTGACTCTGCTCACTGAGATTGTTGGTGGAAGATGGGTGCTTTCCTGCCAAGGAGGTGTTGGATCAGATGTCCTGTTAGCCAAAATGGAAGGGTAACCTGTCTCTTTTCTGTGAAAGTGGCAGGGCCTACAGTCACTCTTCGCATAGAGGGGTTGGGGTAGACTGAGCACTCTGCTGCTGAAGAGGCAGGAAGGCCTGTCTCACCCCTTTGGATGAGGCAGGGCTGGACAGTGGCTGACTCTGCTCACTGAGGTGTTGGAGCAAGCTGAGTGCCCCACTGCTGAGAATGAGTCAAGTTGGATGCCCATTGGTTAAAATGTTAGGGCAGCCTGACTCTCCCCTGTGGAGGAGGTTGGGCAGGCCAGGTGCATCACCCACTCACCAATATGGTGGGACAGGCCCCTTGCGCTGCTGGTTGCATCAGTCAGCTGGTCCTCCAAGGTGCACAGTTCAGGGCAACTGAGCTGGTAAGACTAGTCTGTGCCTGGGGACTTCAGGTCTCAGCAGTGGGACTATGAGCATCCGTCAGTGGACTAGAGGTGCTGGAGCAGGTTTGTTCCCCACAGCCTCTTCCCATGGTGGACCCTGAGGCTCTCTCAAAATTGCATACCCTTCGTGGAAAGTGGAAAGGAGTGCCAGGCTGGGCAGCATGCCACATGGCAGTTCCTCTGCCTGGAGCGCCCAAGTAGCCCTCCTAAGATCCTGCTCCCATAAACAGATACCCTCCCACACTCACACCCACTCAAACTCTCCTTTCACACACTTACCCACTCACCCTCACTCCAGACCTGACCAATGCCATATTCTGAACTCAATGCTTCATTCCTTAGTTTTATTCCTAAAAGTCATTTGGCATATCTTTAGAGCTAGTGATATGTGAAGAACCAAAGGAGAAGAAATAAAATTAAATAAAATGTGACAATATTCTACCTTAGAGAAAATTGAAAAAAAAAATTACATAATTGTTTTCAACTGAAGATAGACATTTGTAAAACAGTGTTTATCTGTTAAAGAAGCCAATGCAAACGGTTATGTCAGGTGAATATTCTTTTTATAGAAAGTATAAATGTAAATAAGTTGAGAATAAAATATATTTTGTTAAATATATATACCCTGCATACAAGAATGAATAATATTGTGTGGCAACTCATGTGAACAGGATTTTACAAGAGAGACTTGAAGAACTATCTCAAGTTTGGGGATTTATGTGAGGTTTGCCATAGCATCATTTTTCTCAAGAGAGATACAGAATCATAAGACAGAGTTAAGGCTGAGAACGGAGAGTAAATAAATGTGATAATATAATGGAGAACTAAAACAAAAGTAGAAGTAAGGAACTTCTGTAGAGAGTTAAATGTTAAGTACTGTAATCATTTATTCATTCAACCCATATTCATTGTAGAAATATTATCATTTTGTGATAAAAGAATGGTCCTCAGAAATAAAATAGACATAAAATCTGAATTCTATTTTGGTGTTTACAAGTTAAGGAGCTTTTCTGAGTCTCTTTCCTCAACTGTAAATGTTGGAGAATAATAAGCATCTCACAGTATTGTTGTGAAGATGGACTGAGTTAATATGTTTGCATTTAGTAGTAACACTCAATATATTATAGTTGTAAATAACAAAATTATAACTACTTTGTTTTTTTATACTATTTGCTATTATTTATTAAACTCTTTCTGTATACAAAAAGCCAAGCTTTGGAATTGTTAAGAAACCAATGCAAGTATGAACTGAATGATGCCAGGGTTCTGATAAAATTCAATTTGCTAAGACATTCCTTTTAATGTGCCACCGGGAAATCTTTATGGGCTGAGAGAATCTGTGAAGAAGCCAAACTGGAATGAATAACAAAGAAGTCCCCCCAAGGTCGGAATAAGCTGCACATTTATAGTATGATCAAACTCATATGTATAAATTAAATAGAAAGTCTCTAATAGCATGGCATGATGGAATATTGAAAGAAAATTTTAGAGAGAAAGGGTTTCACGCAACATACCAGCAGGACGTGAGTTCACGCACCTGCGTTTGTCCTCTCTAAATCCGAATTTCTCAGCACTGAACGAGGAACGGGGAATCCCCTGGTGGGGGATAACCTGGGAGACCACAGGGGCGAGCTGTTTTTCTGATGCTGGGGATCAGAACAGGTCCTCACAATTAGAGAGGCAGCCCTGGGGTAGCCTATTTCCACAAATCAGTTGTAAATACCATAGACATAGCGGGATTTTAGATCAGGCTAGAGAGGACCAATAGACCCGGAGGTCAATTCAGAAACACTGCCACCTAGGGGCTGAATCACGAATTGTATCTTGTGTAACAAATTAAGGAATCAATTTTATTTCTACTACTATTTAAATTTTTTAAGTGCCATTTTATTCCATCTTTATTCTAAAGAGAGATTAGTGTTATATAGTCTTTTTTCATCTACCCTTTAGTATCTCTTTAATCTACTTCAACTTCCCCCTCATGCCAGCACTCTCTTGCTAAACTTTCCTTAGTTAGTGTCTTATTCCCCTTACACTTTTTCTGGTTTAGATTTTCCTTATTCTCTCTTTTTAGCCCCTGTTAAAATTTCACCCCACTTTTATATCCAATCTCCAACCACCTGCTCCAAGTCCATACACATCTAATGCTTCTCCGACTTCACTATCCTAAAATGTTTTTCTCTTGGTCCTGCTGATGTTGTTTATATTTTATGCATATTTGTGAGATTGGTTTGGTTATTTGTTTCTTTTAATTTGTTTTGTGGGGCGGGGGTTGGCATTGTTTTGTGTTTTGGTGATGTTTACATTGTTTTTTGATAGATTTAAGCTTCTGTGTTCCCTAACCTCCCTTGATTTTAGTTGTTGTATGTAGTTTGTATCAATCTACAGGTACTCGTTGCTGGCTTTTGCTGGGATCAGTGGTGGTCTTTTGGGAGTTTCCAATCCATATTTATAGTTTACTCCCTTTTCCTTTCTTTTTACTCCTTACCCTTTTCCCAATTTTATTTTGACATTACCTTTTTTTATTCTTTCTTTCTTTCTTTCTTTCTTTCTTTCTTTCTTTCTTTCTTTCTTTCTTTCTTCCTTTCTTTCTTTCTTTCTTCCTTTATTTTGTGTGTGTGAATGTGTTTTCTCTTACTCTCTTTTACTCCACCTATCACCTAATTTAACTTCCTCTGGCAATCACTTTTAATTTGGAGTTACCAATACTGTGAATACATTCTTCTTCAGTGCCTGGTGTGCTGCACCTGGTTGTGTTGTAGTCTGAGCCTTTAAATCAACACAGGAGAGTGAGAACTACATAACAAGACACACAGAGAAGAAAGACCATGGGGAGACAAAGAAATCGCCCACCAATGAATGAAAAACAAGCCTCATGAGAAAAAGAGATAACCGAAATGGAAGCAAGCAACCTGTCAGAGAGAGAGTTCAGAGAAATGATCATAGGGTGGATGGAGAGAACAGAAGCCAATACGAGTAAGAACCATGAGGAACTGAAGAGGAATCAAGAGGAAATGAAGAAGAGCCAGGAAGAAATGAAGAATTATGAAGAAATGAAGAAGAATTATGAAGAAATAAAGAAGACCCAAGAAGAAATGAAAAGTTACATTGCTGAGGTAAAGAACTCCATAAAAAGTATCAGGAGTAGACTAGATGAAGCAGAGGACTGTATCAGTGAGCTGGAAGACAAGGTAGGAAAAAACACCCAAGTAGAGCAGCTTCTAGAAAAAATAAATGAAAAAACAGGAGGAGAGCCTAAGGGAACTTTGGGACAACATGAAACAAAACAACATCCGCATAATAGGGCTTCCAGAGGGACAGGAAACTGAGCAAGGAATAGAAAACCTGTTGGAAGAAATAATGACAGAAAACTTCCCTGATATAGGAAAGAAAAAACCCACACAAATCCAAGAAGCTCACAGAGTTCCAAGCAAATTAAACCCCAAAAGACCTACACCAAGGCATGTTATAATTAAATTGGCAAACATCAAGGACAAAGTGAGAATCCTAAAAGCTGCCAGAGAGAGAAAGAAATTCACCTACAAAGGAACCCCCATCAGATTAGCAAGTGATTTCTCAACAGAAACTTATCAGTCCAGAAGGGATTGGAATGAAATATACAAAGTTATGCAAAGAAAGGGTCTGAATCTTAGACTACTGTACCCAGCAAGACTATCAATCAAAATTGAAGGTCAAGTCAGGAGCTTCACAGACAAAAAAGGTCTAAGGGAATACATTACCACCAAACCAGCAATGCAAGAAATGCTAAAGGATCTGCTGTGAAAACCAATAGGAAGCCATGAAAGAACATAGCGGCAAAGAACAAAAATGGCTACAAAAAACTACCTATCAATAATTATTTTAAATGTAAATGGTTTAAATGCTCCAATCAAAAGACATAGGGTAATAGACTGGATAAGAAAACACGACACATATATCTGCCGTCTACAAGAAACCCACCTCCAAAAAAAAGACGCACACAGACTGAGTGTGAAAGGATGGAAAAAGGTTCTTTAGGCGAATGGAAATGGAAAAAAGGTGGGGTAGCAATACTTATATCCGACAAATTAGATATCAAAGTGAAGGATGTAACAAGAGATAAAGAAGGCCACTACATAATACTAAAGGGAGCAATCCAATAAGAAGAAATAACTCTGGTAAACGTATATGCACCCAATATAGGAACACCCAAATACATACTAAAACTCCTCGAGGATATCAAGGGAGAGATAGACAGCAATACAATCATAGTAGCAGTCTTTAATACCCCACTATCACCATTGGACAAATCCTCTAAACAAAAAATCAGTAAAGAAACATCAATCCTCAATGAATCACTAGACCAGAAGTAATTAATTGACATCTTCAGATCATTTCACCCCAAAGCCAAAGAATATACATTCTTTTCAAGTGCCCATGGGTCATTCTCAAAGATAGACCATGTGTTGGGTCATAGGCAAAGTCTCTCCAAATACAAGAAGATAGAAATCATATCAAGCGTATTCTCAGATCACTATGGCATAAAGCTGGAAATCAACTACAATAGAAACAATCCAAAGAAATCAAACACATGGACACTGAACAGCATGCTATTAAACTATGACTGGGTTACTAGAGAGATCAAGGACGAGATAGAAAACATCATGGAAACAAATGACAACAACAGCACAACAATCCAAAATCTATGGGACACAGTGAAAGCAGTTCTGAGAGGGAAGTTCATAGCTCTACAATCCTACTGCAAAAAACAAGAAACAGTGGCAATAAATTATCTAACGCAACAACTCAAAGAGTTAGAAACAAAGCAACAAGAAAAGCCCAGTGTAAGCAGAAGGAAGGAAATAGTAAAGATTAGAGCAGAAATAAATGATATAGAGACCAAAGAAACAATACGGAAGATCAAAAAAACCAAAAGCTGGTTCTTTGAAAGATTAAACAAGATTGATGAACCTCTAGGCAGACTCACAAAGAAGCAAAGAGAGAGGACCGAAATAAATAAAATCAGAAATGAAAGAGGTGAAATAACAACAGACCCCACTGAAATACAAAGGATTGTTAAAAAATACTATGAACAACTCTACTCCAACAAACTGTACAACTTGAAGGAAATGGATATATTTCTAGAAAAATATAACCTCCCAAAACTCAATCGGGAAGAATCTAAACAACTCAATAGACCAATAACTGTGGAAGAAATTGAAGCAGTCATCATAAAGCTTCCAGCAAACAAAAGCCCAGGGCCAGACGGCTTCACAGGGGAGTTTTACCAAATATTCAAGGAAGAACTAAAACCTATACTCTTCAGACTACTCCAGAAAATTCATGAGCATGGAACACTTCCAAACCCCTTCTATGAAGCTAACATCACCCTAATTCCTAAAGCAGATAAAGATGACACAATGAAAGAGAATTACAGGCCAATATCCCTCATGAATATAGATGCCAAAATCCTCAATAAAATTCTATCAAATCGGATCCAGCAGTACATCAGAAAGATCATACACCATGACCAAGTAGGATTTATCCCAGGAATGCAAGGATGGTACAATATCCGCAAATCAATAAATGTGATACATCACATAAACAAATTGAGAGATAAAAATCACATAGTCATATCAATTTATGCAGAAAAAGCATTTGACAAAATCCAACACACTTTCTTGATAAAAACTCTCAACAAGGTAGGAATAGAAGGATCATACCTTAATATAATAAAAGCCATATATGAGAAACCCAGAGCAAACATCATACTCAATGGGCAAAAACTACAACCATTTCCCCTAAGAACAGGAACAAGACAGGGTTGCCCACTCTAACCACTCCTGTTCAATATAGTACTGGAAGTATTAGCCATTGCAATTAGACAAGAAGAAGAAATAAAAGGCATCCAAATTGGAAAAGATGAAGTAAAGCTATCCTTATTTGCAGATGACATGATATTGTACATAAAAATCTGAAAGACTCCATAAAAAAGCTAATAGACTTAATAAATGGGTTCAGCAATATAGCAGGCTACAAAATCAATGCCAAGAATTCTATGGCATTCCTATACACCAATAGTGAACTTACAGAAAGAGAGACTAAAAAAGAAATCCCATTTACCATTACATCAAAAAAATTAAGATACCTAGGAATAAACTTTACTAAGGAAGTAAAAGATCTATTCACAGTAAACTACAGGACACTAAAAAAAGAGATAGAGGAAGATGTAAACTGATGGAAGAACATACCATGTTCATGGATTGGGAGAATCAACATTATTAAAATGTGCATACTACCCAAAGCAATCTATAAATTTAATGCAATCCCCATTAAAATACCAATGGCATACATCACATACCTTGAAAGAACTCTCCAAAAATTCATCGGGAATAAAAAGAGGCCCCGGATAGCCACAGCAATCCTGAGAAAGAAGCACAAATTCGTTGGGATTTCCATACCAGATTTCAAGCTGTATTACAAAGCTACTGTTCTCAAAACAGCCTGGTACTGGCACAAGAACAGACATATAGATCAATGGAATAGAATAGAGAATCCAGATATCAACTCAAACCACTATGCTCAATGAATATTTGACAAAGGAGGTATGAACATAAAATGGGGTCAAGATAGTCTCTTCAATAAATGGTGTTGGGAAAATTGGATAGATACATGCAAAAAAATGAAACTAGACCACCAACTTACACCATACACAAAAATAAACTCAAAATGGATACAGGACTTAAACCTAAGACGGGAAACCATAAAAACTTTAGATGAATCTACAGGAAATAAAATCTCAGACATATGCCAAAAGAACTTCTTCAATGATACTGCTCCTAGGGCAATGGAAGCTAATGACAAAATAAACAAATGGGACTACATCAAAATCAAAAGCTTTTGCACAGCTAAAGAAACAATCAACAAAACAACAAGAAAACCCACTGTATAGGAGAACATATTTGCAAATATTATCAGTGATAAAGGTTTAATCTCAAGCATCTACAGGCAACTCACAGAACTCAATAAAAGGAAGACAAATGATCCAATAAAAAAATGGGCAACAGACCTAAATAGAACCTTTTCTAAAGAAGACAAAAGGAAGTCCCAGAGACATATGAAAACTTGTTCAAAGTCACTAATTATCCGAGAGATGCAAATCAAAACAACTAGGTAGTACCATCTCACACCTGTCAGAATGGCTTACATCAACACATGAAAAAATGACAAGTGCTGGAGAGGATGCAGAGAAAAAGGAACTCTCCTGCATTGTTGGTGGCATTGTAGACTAGTGCAGCCACTGTGGAGAACAGTATGGAGTTTCCTCAAAAAAACAAAAATGGAGCTCCCATTCGATCCAGTGATCCTACTTCTAGGAATATACCCCAAGAAACTAGAAATGCGAATTAGAAAGGATATATGTACCCCTATGTTCATAGCAGCACAATTTATCATAGCTAAGATTTGGAAACAGCCTAAGTGCCCATCAGCAGATGAGTGGATTAAAAAACTGTGGTACATCTCGACAATGGAATACTATGCTCTGTTAAAAAAGAAAGAGCTCCTACCATTTGTGACAACATGGATGGAATTAGAGAGCATTATGCTAAGTGAAATTAGCCAGGCAGAGAAAGGCAAATATCACATGATCTCACTCATTTGAGGAATATAATGAATGACATAGACTGATGAACAAGAATGGATCCAGAAACTGAGAAATGTCCATCAAAATATCAAACCTCAGGGTAAGTGGCAGGTGGTGGGAGTAAGGGGCAAGTCAATATATTTGAACTCTTGAACTAAGGTAAGTGATTTGTGTTTTTACATCCCTGACAAAGTTTATATAAAGTTATAAAAAAATTGGCAGCTAGTTTGACATTGAATTAACATGGCCTAGAGCATGTCATCTCTTATGGACACCTGTCCTTAGGCTAGGCCCTCCTTAACCTCCCATACACCACAATATCCTTACATGATATTATTCTACAACGTCATTATAATATTTGATATTTGACAACAGCATATTATACAATTATCCCAAATAAACTTACAACCTAATTCTTTGAATGTTGGGCAGCAATTTAAAAAAGGATAGGAAAGGAATTAATCCCTTTCAGAAGGGATTAAGGCACTGGGAAGGCATCCATGCATTCTATATTGGCCCCTCTGGCCCTTTTGCCAAGAGGGACCCTCTTCTTATTATCCAAATACACACAGCTGATGTGTGAACTTTCATTTCAAGCTGTGGCTGAAGCCTCTGAGAAGGTGGCATCATGGATCTGTCTCTTGACCAATAGCATGAGCTGGGCCCTCTCTGGAGCAGCACCCAAGATATGTGATCAGTACCGGGACCCCGCCAGCAGGCGAGGGTACCCCAAGACAGGTGCTGTACGTGGAGGCCACGGGGGCATAGACTACAAAGTAGACAGGACTGAACCTCACATCACCCTGTTTGGCCCCAGATGGTGGCTGGTTAACCAGAGACAGGTAAGATTCCTCAGGGAAGGAACAACCTAAGACAGGCACAGTCGCAGAGGGGCCAACAGGAGAGTACTAAAAGATCAACAGAGGTATGGCACAGACCCTCATCCACAAACCTTGCAGGGGATTGAATTCTCACCCCTCCTGAGGGAGGTCTTATACCCCCACGGCTGCTAAGCCTCTCACGCTAAAGTCACACCGGGATTCAGGTTTGGAGACAGAGACTCGGCCAGCAATAGCTGCCCTATATCTAAATTTAGTTTATTACCAGGAATGCTGAGGACCTACTCAAAATGCAAATATTCCTTTCCACAAGTATTTACTGGGTGAACTAAGATTTCTGCTTGAGTATTAAAATTGACAGTAAAATAGTAGTCAAGTTTTCAGATTAATTAAAATTGGACAAGTGAAATAAGTAAATACTCAAGAAAATCTAACTGTACTGGACAAAAAGCTTTTCCTAAAACATTAACTAGTATATCGTTTAGTAGGTCATCTCACTGTAAAATTGCCTAACATCCAAAGAACGTGAAGCAGTAATATTTGTGTGCAAAAATTGAAATTTAGAGTTACCAAGACTGCAAGATAAAATTTCCAAAAGCCCCTATTAACCAAAAAAAAGGGGGGGGGGACAGTAAGGTAATATCATGTAAGGAAAAATATCCTATAAGTAAAATACATGTAGAAAATTCTTACTCCAGAAAAGAAATTCCATTTGTAAAACCAATTGCAGGACACCCATGAAAAAACACACATGGTGTCAAAATAAGCCAAAGGAAAATCATTTAGGCAAAAATAAAAAGAATCCCAAGTCTATTTTGCAGAGAGGATCCCTTTGTTAACCTTTGGTCGAGAATGTGTCTGTGTGTTTGCAGAGAACAACTCCAAGACCACTGGGTTCCTCCAATAGTGAGGAACTGACGGGTCTGTTCCAGCCACGAGGATGGTCCAGAGATGGCGGACGCTGACAACACCTTGCCATGCTAGCAGTCGGCAGCTGGGCATTGCTCCAGGCGGCCCAGGACCATACCAGAGAGGATGGATCTTGCATTGCCATGATGTGCCCACCATCTGGATACCATTGCTGACATGTACACATGAAGAACTATTTGACATTGAAACTGGGACTCAGAACAGTTGGACATTGAAACTGACACTCAAACTTATTTTGCTCTTATACGTTTCTTTTCACTATGCAGAGGCAAGATATTTTTGAAGAAAAGAAACAGGGGGAAGTGATTGATATAGAGGCAGGGTGGCCTTGAACGGGCTGTCAAGCTACAGGGGGAAGGCTGGAGTGGAGTGGAGGCAGATACTGGGGGAGATCATTCAAAGGACTTGTATGCATACATATGAGCATAACCAGTGAATGAAAGACACTTGGGCGGGGAGGGGGCAGGTGGGGACTTGTGCTGGGGGTAAGGGAGGCTGGGGAGAGGATATTGGTGGGGGGGAGGAAAACATGTACTAATATTAAATATAAGTTATATTGTAAATAAAATTTAAAAAAATAGAAAATTTTATTGTTTAATGTGATAGGATGATCATCAAAATACTGTTTGTCAGGGGAAAATGTATATAAGGTATGTCACCAGCCCTTTGAACAACATTTTTGCCACATTTTCTTAGTAATCATTGATGGAAGCTACTGTGTAGTGCCCAAAATAAGAAGCTGTACTGTAGAAGGCCATCACTGTTACCTTTAGGTCGCAAACTAAAATAGCATAAACAATTGTACTGTAGTAAACCTTTGTGTTGCACCTTACTGATCAATGGCAATTTACCTATTTTAGGAAAACCTATGTTGGCTTCTGTATTTCTGCACCATTATGTGCCTTTTTCGATAATTAGTACTTAATATGAAAAAGTAGATGGGGAAGAAAAACACTTTGCAATTTCTGGTACAAACCTATCCTCTTATCCTATATAATAAAAGAGAAACATGAAAATTTGACCATACCTTCACTACTGATTGGCTATGCTACCAGCCAATCAGGAGTGGGGGCGGGACCAAGTGGCACAAGCACTGGGCCCAGGGGGTGGAAATGAAACAGTGGTGGCAGCGAGAGGCTTTAGGCCTTGGGCAGTTTGGGGGTGAGCCATCAGTTAGACATCCCCTGAGGGCTCCCAGTATGTGAGAGGAGGCAGGTTGGGTTGAGGGACCACCCACCCCAAGTGCACGAATTTCATGCACCAGGCCCCTAGTATATAATAAAGGCTAATATGTAAATTGTCCTCTCAGGATTTCGACTGGGAGACCAGGAGTTCGATCGCTTGCTAAGACATGTGCTGACCACCAGGGGGTGGCATGGAACATGGCAAGTGACCAGAGGTGGTGGCTGGGCACTGAAGGAGTGGGGAAAGAAGGAGGAGGGGAGGCTAGGAGTTAGGGAACCTGATCAGCCCTAATGCTGGCCAGGCCTAGGGATCCTACCTGTGCATGAATTTCGTGCACTAGGCCTCTAGTCTGTCTATAAAAGCTTCCTGTTTTAAAAATAAGTTTGAAAATATTTGTTTTAAAATGTCCCTGATTCCTAGTTTGAATAAACAAAATTACATTCAGCTAAAATTATTCTGCTTTATCCACAAATAAATTCCATTATCATAAACTGTCAAAGTAAAATGGGAGGCCTCTCAACTAAAGTAAGTATCAGTTGTTTTCATACTTTTTATGGTGTTTTATGTATAAAGCTGTATGAAGTGTTTGTTTGTGGGTGGAGGGTAAAAAATAACTACAATTTTGCAACAGTGTGTGGGTTGTATCAATCACTTTCCTTCCCATTTTACTGCAATTATCCCTTTAGAGAAAGACTGGTAGACAGCTACAATAGGAAAGTCCATTAAGTGACTTGTTTCCCTGACTGTATCACTTATGTTAGACAATAAGCACTTCAAATGTCATATATCATATTAATAAAACTATGATTATAACATAATTCTTGGCACTTATTACAAGATTATATTTCAAATTCTACCATGAGCAGAATGCCATAAAATGTTTACATCTGAGTTAAGAGGAAAATAAGTTACTACAGACTGGTAGTGATGAAATTCTCTCCTGACATCATCTTCTGTGAGTTTGTATTTCATTTCAATAGCTACACTTCTCCTATAACCACATTTTTGGGTAGGTGGAATATTTAGTTATTTGAAAGAGGTAGATCCCTCTTTTCTTACCTTAATTTTTAAGGACATTTGATGTTAATGCTAGAGTGAACTCATAAATTCTCTATCAAGTAATATTAACTTTATGGACTATCCATGGGCATATTTAGGATTCTATTCCAGTTTTTCCCCTTGTTGCCTTTGCACTTTTTCCAGACTTCTGGTATTCAGAGACTGTAAACTGAGAAAATATTATATAACTAGAAGCCCAGTGCACAAAATTTGTTCAGAGGGGTGTGTGTCTGCACCCTCTCCAATCTGGGACCCCTGGAGGGATGTCCAGAACTGGTGGGATTGGATCTAAATGGGCAGTCAGACATCCCTCTCACAATTCAAGGCTGCTGGCTCCCAAATGCTCACCTGCCTGCTTACCTGATTGCCCCTAACTGCATCTGCCTGCCAGCGTGATTACCTCCTAATCACTCCCTTGCCAGCTTGATTGACACCTAACTGCTCCTCTGCTGACCTGATTGCCCCTAAATATCCTCCCCTGCAGGCCTGGTTGCTCCTAACAGCCCTCCCCGGCCTGCCCTGTCACCCCCAATTGGCCTCCCTTGACAGCCTGCTCACCCCTAACTTCCCTACCCTGCTGGCCTGGTCACCCATAATGGCTCTCCCCTGTTGGCCTGGTCACCCCTAAATGTCCTCCCCTGCAGGCCTGGTTGCCTCCAAATGCTGCCTCTGCTGGCTCTGTCACCCCTAACTGCCCTCCCTTGTCAGCCTGGTTGCCACTTTCTGTCCTCACCTGCTGACCTGATTGCTCCTAACTGCCCTCCCCTGCCAACCTGATCACCCCTAACTACCTTCTTCTGCCGGCCTGGTCTTGCTTAACTTTCCTCCTTTACCAGCCTAGTTGCCTGTAACTGCTCTCACCTGTCAGCCTGATTACCCCTAACTGCTCTCCCCTGCTGTCCTGGTTGCCCCCAACTGCCTCCTCTGCAGGCCTGGTCTAACCCACTGCCCTCCCCTGAAGGCCTGGTTCCCCCCAACTGCCCTCCTTGCAGGCCTGGACCCTCCCTACTTCCCTCCCCTACAGGCCTGGTCCATCCCAATTGCCTTCCTCTGCTGACGCCCACAACTTCCCTCCCCTGCCGACCATCTTGTGGCAGCCATCGTGTGTGTACACAAGATGAAGGCAGCCATATTTGACCATATATGGGCATCCATCTTGTGTGTTGGAGTGATGGTCAGTTTGCATATTATCTCTTTATTATATAGGACTAGGGGCTGGGTGCATTAAATTCATGCATGGGTGTGTGTGTGTGTGTGTCTCAGCCCTTCCTGCACCCTCTCCAATCTGGGACCCCTCGAAGGATGTCCTACTGCCAGTTTACAGGATTGGGACTAAACCAGCAGTCAGACATCCCTCTTGCAATCTGGAACTTCTGGCTTTTAACCACTCACCTGCCTGCATGCCTGATTGCCCCTAACCATCCAACCTTCTTGTCCTCAACTACCCCCTGCCCCCAGCCTGCTCACCAACCTGATCAGGCTGCCCTCCGCCAACTTGATCATCCTCAACTGCCCCCTCTGCCAGTATGCTCAGTCCCACCCCACCCCCCTGCCAGCCCGCTCACGCCCAACTGGTCTCCTGCTGGCCTGCTCATCTCCACCTTCCCTCCCCACTGGCCTGGTTGCCCCTAACTGCCCCTCTGCTGGCCTGTTCACTCCAAACTGACACCACCCACTGTCCTGATCACCCCTGACTGACCACCACTGATGGCCTGTTTGCCCCCAACTGGCCCACCTGCTGGTCTGCTCATTCCCAACTTCCCCCTTCAACTGGCCTGATGACCCCCAACACCCCCACCAGCCTGATTATCCACAACTGCTGTCCCATCCTGGCCTGATCACCCACAACTCCCCTCCCCTCTTATCCTTTAAACGCTTCTATCTTGGCCCTTCCACCATGACTTTGTCCAGAAGATCTGCAAGGTCTCCCAGTGTAATTAGCATGTTACCCTTTTATTAGTATAGATAGAGGCCTGGTGCATGGGTGGGGGCCTGCTGGTTTGCCCTGAAGGGTGTCCTGGATCAGGATGGGGGTTCCCTTGGGGCATGGGGTGGTCTGGGCAAAAAGCCTGTGTTGATTTTCAGGCTGGCCATGCCCCAAGGGATGAGGTTTGCCAGCCTGGGTGAGGGGGTGAGGGCTATTTTTAAGCTGACTACAACCTCTTCAGGGTCGGGGTTTCTGCTAGGGTGCCTGACCAGCCTGGGTGAGAGGCTGAGGGCTCTTTTTAGCCTGGCCACATCTCCTTTAAAGTGGGGGTCCCCACTGGGGTGCCTGGTCAGCTTGGCTGACAGGCTGATGGCTATTTGAAGGCTGGCCATGGTCCCCAGTGGGGACCCTCACCACATGGGGGTGTGGCCAGCCTAGGTAAGGGGCTTAGGGCTGTTTTCAGGTTGGCCACAGGCCCTTCAGGTTGAGGGAGGAGTCCTGCTGGGTTGCCTGGCCAGCCTGGGTGAGGGGCTGATGGATGTTTGCAGTCTGGTCAAGCCTTCCAGTGGGGACCCTCACCCCATGGAGGTGTGGCCAACCTGGGTAAGGGGATGAGGGCCACTTTCAGGCTTGCCATGCCTCCGGTGACCCAGACCCTCATCCACTCCTTGAGCAGAGGCCAGGGCTCCCAGCCACTCCTTTCTTTTCCAGCCAGTCCTTCAGCAGCAGCTAGGGTGGGTGGAAAGCTTGGCTTCCTCTGTCACTGGGGGCAACCCAAGACTCCTGCTTACTTCAGCTCCCTGGCTGCTGCCATCTTTGTTGGGTAATTGCATACTTCCTCCTTATTGGCTGGTGGAGGTAGTGGAAAGATGATCAATTTGCATGTTTCTTTTTTATTAGTGTATATGTCTTCATTTAAATATTGTATACACTAGATTTGTGTCCCTTCCATATGGATGGCTTCCACAAATTCTGAGATGTAACTGCAAAAGTGTGAGAGCAATGAAAATAATAGTAATCACCACCATCATCATCATTATTATAACCATGACATTGGCTAAGATTTATTGAGTGTTTATTCTGTGCCAGGTTCTATATAAATTGTATATATTCACTATTTCATTTAGTTATCACAATAATACAATGTTGTAGTTATTATTATTTTTCATATCTTACAGATGAGAAAATTGGGTTTGGAGAATTTAAGTAATTTTCTTGACAGGCACAGTGGCAGAGGGGCCAACAGGAGAGAGGTAAAAGGTCAACAGAAGTGGGGCACAGAACCTCACTGACAAACCTTGCAGGGGCTTGAATTCTCACCCCTCCTGTGGGAGGTCTCATACCCCCACGGCTGCTTCGCCTCCCACGCACAACTCATACCGGGACCCAGGTGACAGACAGAGATTCGGCCAGCAATAGCTGCTCTATATCTAAATTCAGTCTATTACCAGGAATGCTCAGGACCTACTCAAAATTGCAAATATTCCTTTCCACTAGTATTTACAGGGTAAACTAAGATTTCTGCTTGAGTATTAAAATTGACAGTAAAATAGTAATCAAGTTTTCAGATTAATTTAAATTGGCCAACTGAAATAAGTGAATACTCAAGAAAATTTTAGTGTACTGGACAAAAAGCTTTTCCTAAAAGATTAACTAGGATATCTATTAGTAGGTCATCTCACTGTAAAATTGCCTAACATCCAAAGAACCTAAAGCAGTCATATTTGTGTGCAAAAATTAAAATTTAAAATTACCAAGACTGCAAGATAAAATTTCCAAAGGCCCCCATTAATCAAAAAAGGGGAGGGGGCGGTGGGGGTAATATCATGTAAGAAAAAAATATCAAGTAAATAAAATACATCTAGAAAATTCGTACTCCAGTAAAGTAAATTCCATTTGTAAAACCAACTGCAGAATACCATTGAAAAAACACAAATGGTGTCAAAATAAGTCAAAGGAAAATCATTTAGGCAAAAATTAAAAAGAATCCCAAGTCTATTTTGCATAGAAGATCCCTTTGTTAACTTTTGGTCGAGAATGTGTTTGTGTGTTTTCAGAGAACAACTCCAAGACCATGTGGGTTCCTGCGACTGTGAGGAACTGACAGATCTGTTCCAGTCATGAGGATGGTCCAGAGATGGGGGACACTGACGACACCTTGCCATGCTAGCAGTTGGCAGCTGTGCATGTCTGCAGGCAGTCCAGGACCAAACCAGAGAGGATGGATCTTGCATTGCCACGATGTGTCCACCATCTGGATACCATTGCTGACATGTACACATAAAGAATTATTTGACACTGAAACTGGGACTCAGAACAGTTGGACATTGAAATTGAGACTGAAACTTTTTTTGCTCTTATATGTTTGTTTTCAGTATGCAGAGGCAAGATATTTTTGAAGAAAAGAAACAGGGGAGAGTGATTGATATAGAGGCAGGGTGGCCTTGAATAGGCTGTCAAGCTACAGGGGGAAGGCTTGGGTGGATGGGAGGTGGATGCTGGGGGAGATCAACTGAAGGATTTGTATGCATGCATATGAGCATAACCAATGAATGAAAGACACTGGGGCGGGGAGGGGGTGGGTGGGGATATGTGCTGGGGGGTAGGGGAGGCTGGGGGGGAGGATAAGGGGAGGGGGAAAGGAAAACATGTACTACTATTAATTATAAGTTATACTGCAAAAAAATCAATAAAAATATATTTTTAAAAAGGTCATTCAACTTAAAAGTCACAAATCAAAGATTCGAACTTAGCCTGTATTATTCCAAAGTACTTGTACATAAATACTATATTGTCATCCAGGAGCTCTAATTCATTTTTTTTGTTTTGTTTTCAGAATGTGGATATGTTGTCTAGTCCTCTTTTTCTCTTTTATTTGTGGTCTGAAGCTGAAACCCTATGTTTCACTCCTAAATCTTGGACATATTTTTCAATGGCCGGGTAGCTTCTGCGAGTTAAAATCAGGGAAGGAAACATGAAAGACTCTTCTCAATTTTCTTACCTTATAAAAACCAAGCCTCTGTCCCATAAATTTACCATATGTGTGTACTTAAAGAATTCTTATCTTCAGCTTATGCCCCTACTTCTTGGTATAAAATGTCAAGAATGGGTAAATATGATTATGGATTTTATTTTGGAAATGCAAATAAATCATGTTTAATTCATGTAGGCAAACAATGATTCATGATTACCAACCTATGAATATGTCAGTCTGTGTAGTAGAAAGAGCATAGAGCTTTACAATTTAAGAAAGTTAGGTTAAACCTAGATTACTCAACAAATAAACCCTATACAAATGGAAAAGTTTCTAAATTGCTTTGATAATCTTTCCTTTCCTGTAATGACATCTCCTTTTTAAGAGCTTCAGTATAGATTAAATGAGATTATGGCTTCAAAGTGCCTGGAAATATTCTGACAAGTGATAGTCACTCTGATACCATTAATAATCTGGTTATTATTAATAGGAAGGAGAAAAAGGGATATTAGTTAATATAGACATGCCATTTATACACCTTGCCAGAAAGCTACAATTAACATTATCCAAGTCTATTCCCTGCAGATTGATTGGGGAAGGGACTAGATTTCTAATGCTGCTACCCTTTACTATGTTCCTCATGTTGTGGTGACCCCCAAACATAAAATTATTTTTGTTGCTACTTCATAACCATCATTATTTTACTGTTAATGAATCTTAATGTAAACATCTGTGAGGCGACCCTGCTAGTGGTTCTCAATCTGTGAGAGCCTAAGACCATTGGAAAACACAGATATCATCTAATCCTCTGAAATGAGGAACTATATTAAAAAGGGTCGAGGCATTAGAAAGTTTCAGAACCATTGGACTAGACAATAGATTCATGTCCGATAAGACCTGAGTGATGTGGGAAGACACCAGTCAATCACACCTGGAAGCAAGTCAGTGGCCAGAATAGCTGTGGCCACTGCAAGGCCAAGAAATCTGAGATACTTAACTCCTGAACAAAGGAACACTCTCTCCTGCTTGCCTGGTCTCCTGGTATTTCCTATTGCAGTGGATGCATTCCACTGCATTCACCCACGTGGTTCACAACCATATGGGACCCACACCATAGACTAATGTACTTTAATGAACCTAATGCTGCACCAGACTCAATTCTACCATGGAATAGAAACTCTGGAGACTGGATAAGTAGCAGACAGAACAGAAGAGTGGAGTCTTAAACCATCCCCCATGGAACATTAAAACACAGCTGAAGTGAATGACATTTCACTTAAAAAATTTTATTATTTTTTTCTTTATTTTTGGTATTATTTTTTCTTCATTCTATTTTTATTTTTTATTGTTATTTTATTTTATCTTATTTTTTCACCTTTTCTTCCTCACTTCTCCCTTTTTTATCATGTTTTCTCCTCTCCTTTCTCTGCTTTAGTTTTTCTCTTTCTTTCTTTTTACCCCTTGTTAAAAATTGATCTTCTTGCCCTAGTCAATTTGGTTCAGTGGATAGAGCATCAGCCTGTGGACTGAAATGTTCAAGGTACAATTCTTGTCAAAGGCACATGCCTGGGTTGCAGGCTCAATCCACAGTAGGGGGCGTGCAAGAGGCAGCTGATCAATAATTCTCTCTCTCTCTCTCTCCCTAGCCCTTCCTCTCTCAAATCTAACATTTTTAATTGATCTTCTTTATCTGCTTTATTGGCATGATATTATTATTGTACCTTCTGTTGGCTTACTCATATATGTAATTTCCTCTCCATTGCTCCAAGTCCATGCATCCTTCTCTTTTCTCTTTTTTCACTAGTGAGGTGATTTTATGCTTTTGTCTTCCCTCTCCTCTCTTGCTCTATTCTTCTGAAAATCGTTTAATTAGTTTCACTCACTAAACTCAAACCTATCTGTTCTCTCCTCTATTCTTCTTTTCAAGAAAAATAAATAAATAGATAAAACATGTTTTATCTATTATTTATTTATTTATTTATTCATTTATTTATTTATTTATTTATTTAATTCTTGTCCACTCATTCTCTTTATATCTCCTCTATATTGAACCATGATGCTTCCACTATAACATTACTTTCTGTATATAAGATCAGCCTCATAGATTCTGTCCACCCACATGTTTGCATTTTTTGTTTTTCTTTTTTGTTTGCTTTGTGGTGTTTTCTCCCCATCTATTTTTTCTTCTTTTTTCTTCTTTTTTTTGTTTCTCTTACATTTTTTATTTTCTCAATATCATTTTTGTTCTCTTTTCTCTAAACTAATACTCTTTTCTCTGCTGGTTCCATTTATTGGTGTTGTGAAGACATTCGTGTTTTGTTGCCTTTGTTTCAAGTATTATTGAGTTGTATTGGGTGCTATTTGGTCAAGGTGACAGAGAGTGATCAACTATACCAGGATAATGCAAATATCCAAAATAAAGAGAATCCCTAGAATACCCAGCCCAGAAGACCTGAGAGATTGCACCACTTGGTCCCAAAAACATTTAAGATATAAAATAAATTAAAAGAAATTTGGATGGCATAGCAATTTGATCCAATACATAAAACAATAGCAAAGGGGGAGCAAAAATGGAGAGACAAAGAAACAACCCCAATAAAAAAGAAAAGGAGTAATCAAAAGAAAAGTAAATAAATGAAATGGAGGCAAACAATTTGTCAGAGAAAAGATTCAGAGTCATGTGTATAAGGGTGCTGAAAAGGATGGAAGACAAGTTCAACAACATGTGTAAGAATCAAGAGAAAATGAAGAATGAAATAACTTCCATAAGGAACACAATGGACACTTTCAACAATAGACTGGAGCAGTGGTCAGCAAACTCATTAGTCAACAGAGCCAAATATCAACAGTACAATAATTGAAATTTATTTTGAGAGCCAATTTTTTAAACTTAAACTTCTTCTAATTCCACTTCTTCAAAATAGACTCGCCCAGGCCATGGTATTTTGTGGAAGAGCCACACTCAAGGGGCCAAAGAGCTGCATTTGGCTCATGAGCTGCAGTTTGCTGACCACTGGACTAGAGGAACTAAGGAAGGCGTAAGTGAGTTAGACATGAACAAAGAAAAACACCCAAGCAGACCAGCAAATGGAAAAGCAGGAGGAAAGCCCAAGAGAGCTTTGAAACAACACAAAATGAAACAACATTCATATAATTGGGGTGCCAGAAGGAAAGAAAGCTGAGAAAGGAATAAAAAACCTGTTTGAAGAAATAATTACAGAAAACTTCCCTGTTGGGAATAAAAAAGCCACACAATTCCAAGAAGTACACAGAGTCCCAAACAAGATGACCCCGAAAATACTCAAAGCAAGACACATCATAATTAAACTGGCAAATAGCAACAACAAAGTAAGAATCTTAAAATATGACAGAGAGAAAGAAAAGTACCTACAAGGGATCTCCCATTAGACTATCAACTGCTTTCTCTACAGAAACACAACAGTCCAGAAGAGAATGGAATGAAATACACAAAGTGATGCAAAACAAGGACTGAATCCAAGAATACTTATACCAGTAAGGCTACCCTGTCTAATAAAAGAGTAATATGCATATTGTCCATACTTCCCCAACATGCAAACGCCCCACCCATAAGCCATTCCCACCAACCAATCAGGAGTGAATATGCAAATAAACCCATCCAAGATGGTTGTGGCCACAGAGAGCAGAAGGGAGGCTTGGGTTTCCCTGGCAATGGAGGAAGTCAAGCTTTCTACCTGACCTTGCCAGCTCAGGCATCCACACCAGGCTACAAAGTGTCAATTATAGAATAACAACAGAAATGGCAGCAGCCACAGAACTGAACAGAGAAGGAAACTAGTGTGGCCCCTGGTGATGTAGAAAGCCAAACTTCTGCAGTCCTGGCTTGATTTGGTCTCCACTTCAGGCTACAATGTTTCAATTATAGAAGATTAAATAAATCCCAACAGAAATGTCTGCCACCATGGAGTAAGAAGAAGGCTTGGCTCTGATCCAGGCTACAAAGTTTCAATTGTAGAAGATAAATAAATCCTAGATACCAGGACCTCCACTTCGGTTGCTAGGGGTTGGGATCAATCTGAAAACTATCACAGACCCCTCGCCCAGGCTGCCCCCCCACACCCCAAGGGAACCCACACCCTGATCTGGGACACCCTTCAGGGCAATCCAGTTGGCCTCAACCTATGCACCAGGCCTCTATTCTATCTAATAAAAGAGTAATATACAGATTGACCATCACTCCAACACACAAGATGGCTGCCCCCATGTGGTTAAAAATCCTGCAGCAGGTAGGGCAGTTGGGAGAGACCAGGACTGCAAGGGAGGTCAGTTGGGGGCAATCAAGCCTGCAGGGAAGGGAAGTTAGGGGTGATCAGCCTGGCAGAGGAGGGAAGTTTGGGGTGACTGGGCTTTCAGGGAAGGGCAATTGGCGGGGACCCATGCCTGCAGGGGAGACAAGTTTGGGCGGGGACCAGGCCTGCATGACAGGGCAGTTAAGGGTGACCAGGACCACAGGAGAGGGCAGTTAGGGACAAACAGGCTGACAGAGGCGTGGTTATGTGGTGATCAGGCTGGCAGGCAGAAACAGTTAGGGGCAATCAGAAAGGCAGGCAGGTGAGCAGTTGGATTGTGAGAGGAATGTCTGACTGCCCATTTAATCAGGCCTAAATGGACAGTTGGACATCTCTTGAGGTGTCCCAGATTGGAAAGGGTGGAGGCTGGGTTGAGGACACTCCCCACCCCCATGCACAAATTTTGTGCACTGGGTCTCTAGTCATTTAAAATTGAAAGTGGAATCAGGAGTTTCACAGATAAAAAAGCTGAAGGTAGTTCATTACCATAAAGCCAGAAAGGCAAAAAATTGTAAAGGGACTACTGTAAAAAGGAGAAAGGGAAAGGGAAGAAGGAACACAGGCATAAAGAATAAAAATGGCTAAAAACAAGTACTTATCAATAATAAACTTAAATGTAAATGAGTTAAACATCCACTCAAAAAAGAGAGTGTAGCTGAATGTATAAGAAAGTATGATCCATATATTTGCTTTCTACAAGAGACCCACCTCAGAACTAAGGACTCACATGGACTGATACTGAAGGGATGTGGGGAAAAAATAAATAAAGTGGAAATGAAAGAAAATCTGGGGTAGCAATACTTATATCTGACAAAATAGACCTCAAAGTGATGGCCATAACAAGAGATAAGGAGGGGCACATTATAATACTTAAGGGAGCAATTCAACAAAAGGATATAACTCTGAAAAACATGTGTGTACCTAATATAGGAGCACCCAGATACGTTTTTTTAATTGGAAGATATTAAGGGAAAGGTTGATAGCAATACAATCATAGTAGTGGACTTTAATACTCCATTGACACTACTGGATAAATCCTCTAAACAAAAAAACCAGCAAAGAAACACCAAACCTAAATGACTCACACAATCAGATGGAACTAATTCATATATTCAGAACAGTTCACCCCAAAGCTATAAAATATACATTATTTTCAACTGCACATGGGACATTTTAAAAGATAGACAACATTTTGGGACACAGGCCAAGTATCTTCAAATTCAAGGATATAGAAATCATATCAAGCATCTTCTCAGATTAGAATGGTATAAAATTAAAATCAACCACAATAAAAACAATCAAACACTTGGAGACTAAATAGCATGCTATTAAACAATGATTGGGTTACCAAAGAGATCAAAAAATAAATAAAGAGCATCCTGGAAACTAATTACAATGAAAACACAATAATCCAAAATCTATGGGACACAGTGAAAGCAATCCTCAGAGTGAAGTTCATAGCTCCAAAAGCCAACCTCAAAAAATGTTAATAAATTATCTAACCTTACAACTTAAAGAATTAGAAAGAGAGCAATAAAAAAAGGCCAGAATATGCAGAAGGAAGGAAATAATAAAGATCAGAGTGGAAATAAATGACATAGAGACAAAAAACAATAACAATACAAAATATCAATAGAACCATGAGCTAGTTCTGTGAAAGGATAAACGAAGTTTGATGAACAGCTTGCCAAGGCTCATCAATAAACAAAGAGAGAGGACCTAAATAAACAAAATCAGAAATGAAAGAAGTGAAGTAACAACCAATCCCACAGACATACAAAGGATTATAAAAATACTATGAACAACTCTGTTCCAACAAACTGGAAAACTTAGAAAATATACACATATTCCTAGAAAAATACAATTTTCTAAAACTCAATCTATCAGAATAAAAACACCTGAATATGCCAATAACTACTGAAGAAATTGAAGCAGTAATAACAAAATTTTCAGCAACAAAAGCTCTGGTCTGGATGGCTTCACACGGGAGTTTACCAATCATTCAAAGAAGAACTAAAACCTACCCTCCTAAAATTATTGCAAAAAACTCAAGGCACACTTCCAAATTCATTTTATGAAGCTAAGATTATCGTAATTTCAAAACCAGATAAAGACACTACAAAGGGAGAGAATCAGAGGCCAATATTCCTGATGAACATAGGTGTTAAATTTCTCAACAAAATTCTATCAAATTGGATCCATCATTACATTAGAAATATCATACACCATCACCAAGTGGGATTCATTCCAGGAATTCAAGGCTGGTACAATATTTGCAAATCAATAAGCATGATAAATTATATAAACAAGCTGATAGACAAAAATCACATAATAATATCAATCTATGCAAAAAAAGCACTTGACAAAATCCAACACTCTCTCTTTATAAAAACTCTCAGCAAAGTGAGAATAGAGGGATCATACCTTTACATAATAAAATCCTTATAAGACAAATCTCCAGCCACAATCTTATTCAATGGGCAAAAACTAAATCCATTTCCCCTAAGACAATAAGAATACAGGGTGCCCATTTTCACTACTCCTGTTCAACATAGTATTGGAAGTGCTAGCCATGGCAATCAGACAAGAAGAAATAAAAGGCATCCAAATTGGAAAAGAAGTAAAGCTGTCATTATTTGCAGATGACATGATACTGTACATAGAAAACCCTAAAGATGCCACCAAAATACTACTAGGTTTAATGAATAAATTTGGCAATGTAGTAGGATACAAAATCAACACCCCCAAATCTATGTTTTGTTTTTTTGTACACCAATAATGAATTCTCACAAAGAGAAACAAAAGAAACAATCCTTTTTACCATTGTAACAAAAAATAAATTAAGATATCTAGGAATAAACCTAACTAAGGAGATAAAAGACCTGTACTCAGCAAACTATAGGACATTGAAAAAAGAGATAGAGTTACACATAATGAAATGGAAGAATATGTCAATGCTGATGAATTGGTAGAAAATCAACATAATTAAAATGTCAATACTAGCCAAACCAATCTATATATTCAATGCAATCCTTGTTAAAATACCAACAGCATATTTCACAAACTTAGAATGAACTCTTCAAAAATTCATATGGTATAATTAATACCTTGAATGGCCATAGATATCCTGAGAAAAAAGTACAAAGGTGGAGGGATTACAATACCAGATATCAAGTTATACTACAAAAGCCACTGTTCTCAGAACTTCCTGTACTGGCACAACAACAGGCATATAGACCAATAGAACAGAACAGAATACCAAGAAATCAACCCAAGCCATTATACTCAATCTGACACCCAGGATATGAAATTCATGCATGGGAGAGGGGATTCCCACAGCCCAGCTTGCACCCTCTCCATTCTGGGACCTCTTGGGGGATTGGGCCTAAACCAGCAGTCAGACAGCCATCTCACAATCCTAGACTGCTGGCTTCTAATTGCACACCAGCCTGCCTGACTGGTTGTCCCTAACTGCCCCTCCTGCTGGCCTAGTTAACCCTCACTGCCCTCCTGCTAGCCTAATCACCCCCAACTTCCTCCTCACTAGCGTGGTCACCTCCAATTGCACCCCTGCTGGACTGTTTCCCCCAACTACCCCCGCTCCTCCACCAGCCTGGTCGCCCCACACAGACTGCTTGTTCAGTCATTAGGTCATCCCTCATTAACACCCCTGCCAGCCTGGTCACCCCACACAGCCTACTGTTAAGTAGTTTGGTCATCCCTCACTAACACCCCTGTGGGCCTGGTCATAGGCAGCCATTTTGTGAGTGTGTGAGGGTTAATTTGTATATTACATATTTATAATATAAGATTAACATTTGATAAAGGAAGCAACAGCATACATTGGAGTCAAGACAGTATCTTCAATAAATGGTGTTGGGAACATTGCACAGATACTTATAAAAAAATGAAACTAGACCACTAACTTACACCATACACACAAAAATAAACAAAAATAATGGATAAAGGAATTAAACGTAAGACAGAAAACCATAAAAATATTAGAAGAATCCATAGGAAGCAAAATATTAGACATATGTAGAGAGCAACCAAGATGGCGGCATAGGTAAACACATATTGTTCTGCTCCGCGCAACAATTCAAAAACTACAACAAAACAACAAAACAAACATCACCCAGAATCACCGGACAGCTGGCTGAGTGAAAACTCCACAAATAAAAGTAAAAGTGGGACACTGAGATTCAGAAGAGCGGCAGAGTGCAGTCTTGAAGATACACGTGGAAACAGAGGTTAGGAGCCATGGCAGCGTGTGCGGGCTGTAGGGCTGGCAGCAACAACCTAGGCTGGATTTCTCCAACGGGGAGGGCAGAGACGTCCCACTGCACGGATTCCCCAGTGCCAGGCGAGGTCCGAGGTCTGGGGTATGCACCCTGGAAGCCGGGTGCGGCAGAGGTCTCCTAGTCTGAGGAGAAACCTGGTTGCTTGGAAAAGCACTTAGCCAAGTGTGTGACAGCACAGACGCACAACTTGCTCCCTGGTGACTTGCCCCCTGGTCCCGGAAACCACCGGACTGCTTTGTTTTACAACCCTGGGTGAGACTTTGGGTGTGCAGACTCATTTGGGGAGACGCAGAGTTGTCTGGCAAGGGGTAGAGACTAGTGGCTTTCTCTTGGAGGTGCCTGCAACAATTGCCACCCAACAGAAACCAGTGCATGTGAGCACCGCATAGGACGTAGCTGATGCTGATGCTGCCTGCTCAGCTCAGAGACTCTGCCCATCCAACCTGAACACAGTTTCCCTTCACAGCCAATTGGCCTGGAGGTCAAACCCTCTTAGGGCTAGCAACAACAAGCTGGGCTTAAATTAAAAAATACTGTACAACCCATAAAGGATTGCAGTAAGATCACCCACCTCAGGTAACTGGGGAGGCTGAACCACTGTCCCTTAGAGGTCATATACCACATAAAGCAGCCACCATGCAGAGACATGGAAAGAAATCAGATGTGAAAGAAATGGAGGAAAAATGACGACTAGACATAGAGTTCAAAATCACGGTTATAAGGCTTTTCAAGAGGCTCCTAGAAAAGTTGGAGACCTATAAGGAAATAAGCAAGACCTACAAGGAAATGAACGAGACCTGCAAGGAAATGAACAAGACCAACATGGAAATGAACGAGACACTCAAGGATATGAAGGAGATTCTCAAGGATATGAAAAAGGACCAACTAGAAATTAAGCATATATTGACTGAAATAAAAAATATTATACAAAGACCTAAAAGTACTCTAGAGCACCCCAAGAACCAAGTTAAAGATTTGAAATACAAAGAGGTAAAGACCACTCACCTGAAAAAGCAATAAACCAAAAGAATCCAAAAAATTGAAGATAGTGTAAGGGGCCTCCAGGACACCCTCAAGCATACCAACATCCGAATTATAGGGGTACCAGAAAAAGAGAGAGAGCAAGACAATGAAAACCTATTTGAAGAAATAGTGACCGAAAACTTCCCACACCTGGTGAAAGAAATTGACTTAGGAGTCCAAGAAGCGCACCAAACCCTAGTATATAGGAACCCTAAGAGGACCACACCAAGGCACATCATAATTAAAAGGCCAAGAGCAAAAGACAAAGAGAGGATATTAAAAGCAGCAAGAGAAAAACAGTTAGTTACCTGTAAGGGAGCACCCATAGGATTGTCAGTGGATTTCTCAACAGAAACAATGCAGGCCAGATGGGAGTGGCAAGAAATATTCAAAGTGATGAATAGCAAGAAGCTACAACCAAGATTACTCTATCCAGCAAAATTATCATTCAGAATTGAAGATCAGATAAAGTGCTTCACAGACAAGAAAAAGCTAAAGGAGTTCATCACCACCAAACCAATATTATGTGAAATGCTGAAAGATATTCTTTAAGAAGAGGAAGAAGAAAAAGGTAAAAATATAAATTATGAACAACAAATACACATCTCTCAACAAATGAATAAAAAAATTAAGTGAATTAATAATCTGATGAACAGAATAAACTGGTAAATATAACAGAATCATGGACATAGGGAATGGACTGACAATTCTTGGGGAGAAAAGGGGTGTGGGAAGTACAAAAATCTTGCAACAATGGGAGAGGACAGTGGGGAGGGGGAGGTGAGGGTGGAGGGTGGGATGGGTACAGGGTGGGAGCTATAGGGGGATAAAAAGGGGGGACAATGTAATTAATAACCTGAACAATAAAGATTAAAAAATATTAGACATATGTCATAACAATATCTTTAATGATCCATCTCCTAGCACCATGGTTGGCAAACTGCGGCTCGCGAGCCACATATGGCTCTCTGGCCCCTTGAGTGTGGCCCTTCCACAAAATACCATGGCCTGGGAAAGTCTATTTTGAAGAAGTGGTGTTAGAAGAAGTTTAAGTTAAAAACATTGGCTCTGAAAAGAAATTTCAATCATTGTACTGTTGATATTTGGTTCTGTCGACTAATGAGTTTGCCTACCACTGTCCTAGGACAATGGAAACTAAGAAAAAAATAAACAAATGGGAATACCTCAAAATAAAAAGCTTTTTCATGGGAAAATAAACCATCAACAAAACAAAAAGGGCCCACTGCATCAGGGAACACATTTGCCAATGTTATATCCAATAAGGGTTTAATTTCCAAATATATATACGGAACACAAACAACTTAACAAAAGGAAGATAAATGATCCAATAAAAAGTGGGCAAAGGAATTAAATAGACATTTTTTGAAAGATGACATACAGAAGGCCAAGAGACATGTGAAATCATGCTCAAAGTCACAAATCTTTCAAGAGATGCAAATTATAATGACAATGATATACCATCTCAAACCTATCATATGGCTATAGTCAACAAATGACAAGTGCTGGTGAAGATGTGGGGGAAAAGGAATCCCTGGTGGGAATGCACACTGGAGCACCCACTGTGGAAAACAGTATGGAGTTTTCTCAAAAAACTAAAAATGGAACTCCCATTTGACACAGTAATCCCTTCTAGGAATATATCCCAAGAAATAAAAAATACCAATCAAAGGATATATGCACCCATATGTTAATAACAGCACAATTTACAATAGCTAAGATAGATTTTTAAACAGCCCATCACCAGATGAGTGGATTAAAAATTTGTGGCACATCTACAAAATGGAAGAGTATGCTGCTGTACAGTTGAAGGAACTCTTACCATTTGCAACAGCATGGATGGACTTGGAGAGCATTATGCTAAGGGAAATAAGCCAATCAGAGAAATATAAATGTCACAGGATCTCACTAATTTGTGGACTATAATGAACAACATAAACTGATAAATAAAAATAGACCGAGGGACATAAGCAACGAATAGACTGTCAAACCTCAGGGAAAGCAAGGGATGATGTTTAACCAAAGCACTTGTATGCATGCATATAAGCATAATCAATGAATACTGACATAGGTCATGAAGGCCTGTTTTGGGGGTTGAGAGTGGGAGAAGGCTGGGAGAGATCAATGGGGAAAATTTTGGCATATGTAATACTTTCCATAATAAAACATAAAAAAGAATAAACGAATGAACTCAAGATATAGAACTGACCCAATGGAGAATAGAGAAAAGAATTCATGATATCAAAGAGAAATCTAGAAATGATGCCAATGGAAGAAGAGAGAGACTTGACAGTAAAATACTATATAAAAGAACTGAATGAGAACTCTCTGACTTTATCAGGAAGAACAATATAAGAATAAAAAGAGAGGGAGAAGAGAACATAGAGCTCATTTAAACAAGTAGCTGATGAGTACTTCCCAAAACTATGGAAAGAGCTGAATTATCATCTAAGAAGCAAATAGAACACCTAACTATTTTAGTACAACAAAGCCTTCGCCAAGACACATTATCTTAAAACTGTCAAATATCAAGGACAAAGTTTTCTCTGGCCAGTGGGTCTCAGTGTATAGAGTGATGGCCTGCACACACTGAAGGGTCTTGGGTTCACTTTCTGGTCAAGGCCAGGTACCTGGGTTGTGGCACGTGCAGGAGGAAACTAATGGATGTGTCTCACTCACATTGATGTCTCTCTGCCTTCCACTCTCTCTAAAAAATTGATGGAAAAATCCTCTGATGAAGATCAAAGAAAAAATTAATGCAAAGAAATAATTTTCAAGTCAGCCAGGGAATGAACGAGAGTATCACCATGAAAGAAATCCCATTAGATTATCATTGGATTTTTCAGCAAAATTTCTACAACCTATGAGAGAGTGGAATTAAATATTCAATCTATAGAAAGAGGAAAATAACCAGTCAAAAATAATATATACAAAAAAGGTATTCTTTAGATATGATAGAAAAAAATAAAGACTTTTTAAGACATACAGAAGGTGAGGGAATTCATCACAATAAGGCTTCAATTTCAGAAAACGCTAAACACTCATTCTTCCTGAAATAAAAACACAAAAGAATCCAAAGCTATGGGTAGAATGACTTACAGATAGACAGAGCAGGAAATGGAAACCCTTTTTCAGAACATGGTATTATACACTAAAATATAACATAAAGGTTAAAGGAGGTAAATATGTTTTAAATAGAAAGAAAAATAAGACAAAAGCTACTGCAATATAAAAATGAAATCACAGCATAAGTAGGAACAACTTGTGAAAATAAAAACGTGAGGGAGTAAAAGTCTGAGTTTTGCAAAGGTGAATGGAGACTAGATTTATCTGGAAGAAAAAGGACTAACATATATATGAAAATGTATTTGTTTCTCTACCAGACACACACAAAACTAAATTTCAGACACATAACTTAAGAAAAATAGAAACAGAGGGGGAAAGTATGGAATGCTACCAAACAAAAAATAACACAGAAATACACAATAAGAGCCAATGGGAGGAGAACCAAGATGGCGGCATAGGTAAAGACCTATACTTGCTGTCTTTCAAAACAACATCAAAATTACAACTAAAAGGCAGAACAACTACCACCCAGAACCACGGGAAAGTTGGCTGATGGAAGTTCCACAACTAGAGAAGTGCAGAAAGCATATTAAGACTGGTAAGAAGTGCAGAGGCGTGGAAAGTGCTGGCACTTGGATGTGCTGTTCTTTTAATCAGGAAGGAGATACAAGCTCCCACTTGCTCTGAACTCCAGTTCTGGGCAAGACTATGGGGGACCCAGACACATACGGGGAGAAACTGGACTGTCTGGCATCCAGACAGGAGCACGAGGGCAGCTTTCTCAGAGGTGCTCACAGTAATCATTGTTCCTGCACAGGAGTGCAGGATGCTAGGACCCAAAAACCTTTCCAGTGCAGGGCTGACTGGCAGCCATTGCTGTTTCCTCCACCCTGGTGGTTCCCAGAGACCCCTCCTTCTAATTTACAACTCCACCCAAGCTGTGCACATCAGCTTTGCATATGAATGCCTGTCCTTTCTCAAGCTAAAAACCTGTCAAACTAAAGCTGGGTTAGAGAGCCCCAGAGCTTCCAAAAGAAGGCCCAAGGCCCGGCAACAGTAACCTGCCTTGCTTCACAGCTTGGCCTCCTCTGGGGACTTCTAAACCCCATACAAAAAGGAGGAAACTACAGGTGTCTCTGAGGTTCTGCTGGGTGGCCCCAGACAGTGGCTGATCTTGCACCCCCTTGGAGATCCAAGAGCCAGTGTACCCAGTGAGGAGAGTGAGACCATACCAGATTACAACTCTTCACATCCTTAAAAGAAACACTCAAGGGGAAGATTCAGTGAGCACCAAAGCCCCACTGAAGCAAGTCCTGCCCCATAAGGATATCTCCTTCACAACAGATCTTCCAGCATAGACACAGCTGGCCATCACAGCCAATTGGCCTGGAGGCCATTTCCTCAGAGTGATATCAATAGCAATCAAGGGTTAACTACAACAAGACTGTGCATACAGCCTAAAAAGGGGTGCACCAAGAATGCCTACCTCAGGTGACTGGGGAGGCTGAGCCGCTGAGCCCTATAAGACACTTACCACATAAAGCCACTCCATCAACTCAAGGAGACTTAGCAGCTACCCAGGACATAGAAACAAACACAGAGAAGCAGCCAAAATGTGGAGACAAAGAAACAAGTCACAAATGAAAGAAATGGATAAAAGCAAAATGCTGGATATGGAGTTCAAAATCAGAGTTATAGGGTTACTCAATAATCTTCTAGGAGAGAAAAAATGACAGCAGAATAGAAGGACACATTCTGAATCTTGTCCCAGGGCAGATGGAGGGAGCAGCTGAGGTTTCACGTGGGGAGTATTTGTTGGCGAGTTGGGGCACAGCTGTGCTCTGGGAGAAGGAGGGGGACTGCTGGATGGGCCTCCCCTGACTGAGTGGCCCCTGGTGCAACTGAGTTCTCTAGTGGAGACACCAGGTCAGAGGCAGACTGTGCCATCTTGAAGGGGAAGGGCCTGAAAATATATAGCTGCAGTACCCCCTGGACTGCTGAGAGACCCAAAATAACGGTTCCCAGTTGGCACAGGTGCAGATTTGGAGGAGGTCTGTGCTCCTCCACAGAAAGGTCAGATTTCCCCTGGGGTTAGGTTGGGCACACAACCCAGGGAGCTGACAAAGCTGGCAGATCTGCGCCTGAAAAAGTCCGTGGCTATTGGAGCTGATAAATGTGGAAGAGGGCCCTCAGAAATGGTGGCAGAGGGGATTCTTAGAAAGCAACCCATTTGTACCTGACAGAGATGGACAGCCCAAAAATTTTGGGAGGGTCCTGGCTGCTAAACCCAAGGAGAAAAGGAGATTTGTGCAGACATACGTTTGGAACCTGAGTTTACACATTTGCATTTTTCCTCTCCTTATCTGAGCTTCTGAGTACTAAGCCAGGAACTTGGGATGGCCTGGTGGGGAATACCTTGAGACTGCAGGGGAGAGCTGTTTTTCAGGAGCCTGGGGACCAGAACAGGCAGTCACCATTAGAGAGGCAGCTCTGGGGCAGCCCATTCCCACAAATCAGAATTGAATACGACAAGGATAGTGGGATTTTAGTTCAGGTAAGAGAGGACCAATAGACTCGGAGGTCAACCCAGTAACACTGCCACCCAAGGGCTGAATCAAAAAATTGACTCTTGTGTAACACATATTAAGGAATCAATTTTATTTCTACTACGATTTCACCTTTTTTTAGTGCCATTTTATTTCCTCTTTATTTTATTTTGGGAATAGTATTCTACAGTATATTTTCATCTACCATTTAGTATATTTTTACTCTACCTCAACTTCACTTTTATGCCACCACTCTCTTGCTAACCTTTCCTATTTAGTGTCTTGTTTCTCTTACACTGTTCCTGCATTAGATTTTCATTATTCTTTCTTTTTACCCCCTGCTAAAATTTCACCCCACTGATAGATCTAATCTCCAACCACCTGCTGCAAGTCCATACACACCTCTTGCTTCTCTGACTTCACTATCTTAAATTGTTTTTCTCTCTCTCCTGTTGTTCTTTTTACTTAACTGTTGATTATATTGATATTTTATTCATGTTTGTGAGATTGGTTTGCTTATTCTTTACTTTTGGTTTGTTTCATGAGATTTTTTATGGCCTTATTTTTTGTTTTGTTGTCATTTGTATTGTATTTTTGATAGATTTATGCTTCTGTGTTCCCACACCTCCCTGGATATCAGTTATTGTATGTAGTTTGTATCAATCTCCAGGTACTTGTTGCTGACTTTTTTTGGGATTAGTGGCTGTCCCAAGGGAGTTTCCAAACCATATTTATAGTTTATTCCCCCCCTTTTGTTATTTCCTACCCTTTTCCAAATTTCATATTGGCATTCCTTCCCTTCCTTCCTTCCTTCCTTCCTTCCTTCCTTCCTTCCTTCCTTCCTTTCTTCTTTCTTTCTTTCTTTTTTTCTTTCTCTATTTCTTTCTTTTTTCTCTTTTTTTGGTGTGTGAGTGGGTGTGTGAGTGTCTCTGTGTGTTTGTGTATTTTCTCTTACTCTCTTCTTTCTCACCTATAACTTAATTTGCCTTTCTCTGGAGATCACATTTAATTTGGAGTTACCAATACTGTGAATACATTCCTGGTCAGTGACTGGTGTGTTGCACCTGGTTGTGTTTCATTTTGTGCCTTTAAATCAGTGCAGGAGAATGGGAACTACATAACCAGACACAAAGAAGAGAGACCATGGGGCGAAAAAGAAACAGCCCACAAATGAAAGAAAAACAAGCCTCACTAGAAAAGGAGGTAAACAAAATAGAAGCAAACAACCTGTCAAAGAAAGAATTCAGAGAAATGGTCATAAGGTGGCTGAAAAGAATGGAAGACAAATTTGAAAATATGAGTAAGAACCAAGAGGAATTGAAGAAGAACCAAATGGAAATTAAGAAGTCAAAAGAAGAAATGAAGAAGAGCCAAACAGAAATGAAAAGTGACATCACTAAGGTAAAAAACTCAATAGAAAGTATCAAGGGTAGACTAGAAGATGCAGAGGACCGCATCAGTGAGCTAGAAGACAAGGTAGGAAAAAAAACGCAAGTAGAGCAGCTTCTAGAAAAAAAGTTAAAAAGCAGGAGGAGAGCCTAAGGGAACTTTGGGACAACATGAAACAAAATAATATCCACATAATAGGGCTTCCAGAGGGACAGGAAACTGAGCAAGGAATACAAAACCAGTTGGAAGAAATAATGACAGAAAACTTCCCTGATATAGGAAAGAAAAAACCCACACAAATCCAAGAAGCTCACAGAGTCCCAAGCAAAATGATCCCCAAAAGACCTAAGCTAAGGCACATTATATTAAATTGGCAAACAGGAACAACAAAGTAAGAATCTTAAAAGCTGCCATAGAGAGAAAGAAAGTCACCTACAAAGAAACCCCCAACAGACAAATGAGTGATTTCTCAACAGAAACTCCTCAGGCCAGAGGGGAATGGAATGGAATACACACAGTCATGCAAAGTAAGCATCTACATTCTAGAATACTGCACCCAGCAAGGCTAACAATGAAAATTGAAGGTCAAATCAGGAGCTTCATAGACAAAAAAGGACTAATGGAATTCATTACAACCAAACCAGCAATGCAAGAAATGTTGCCGAGACTGGTTTGGCTCAGAGGATAGAGCATGGGACTGCGGACTGAAGGGTCCCGTGTTCTATTCCGGCAAGGGCATGTACCTTGGCTGTGGGCACATCCCCAGTAGGGGGAGTGCAAGAGGCAGCTGATCGATGTCTCTCTCTCATTGATGTTTCTGACTTTCTATCCCTCTCCCTTCCACTCTGTAAAAAATCAATGAAATACATTAAAAAAAAAAAGAAATGCTAAAGCGTGTGATGTAAAAAGAAATTGGGAGCAAAGAAGGACCACAGGGGTAAAGAACAAAAATGGCGACAAATAAGTACCTGTCAATAATAACTTTAAATGTAAATGGTTTAAATGCTCCATTCAAAAGGTATAGGGTAACGGACTGGATAAGAAAACATGACCCATATATCTGCTGTCTACAAGAAACCGACCTCCGAAAAAAAGATGCACACAGACTGAGGGTTAAAGGATGGAAAAAGGTTCCTCAGGTGAATGGAAATGGAAAAAAAATTGGGGTAGCAATACTTATACACGACAATTAGACCTCAAAATGAAGGACATAACAAGTGATACAGAAGGCCATTTCATAATACTAAAGGGATCAATCAAACAAGAAGAAATAACTGTAGTAAACATATACTCACCCAATACAGGAGCACCCAAATAAAGAAAAAAAACTCCTGCAGGATATAAAGGGAGAGATTGACAGCAATACAATCATACTAGCATACTTTAATACACCACTATCACCACTGGACAAATCCTCTAAACAAAAAATCAATAAAGAAACATCAATCCTAAATGACTCACTAGACCAGATGGAATTGACATCTTCAGATCATTTCACCCCAAAGCCACGGAATACACATTCATTTCAAGTGTCTAGGGTCATTCTCAAAGATAGACCATGTGTTCGGTCACAGGCAAAGTCTCTCCAAATTCAAGAAGATAGAAATCATAACGAGCATATTCTGTGATCACAGTGGCATAAAGCTGGATAACAGCTACAATAAAAACAATCCAAAGAAATCAAACATATGGAGACTAAACTGCATGCTATTAAACAATGACTGGGTTACCAGAGAGATTAAGGAAGAAATAGAAAACATTATGGCAACAAATGACAGTGATAGCACAACAATCCAAAATTTATGGGACACAGCGAAAGCAGTTTTGAGAGGGAAGTTCATAGCTCTACAATCCTACTGCAAAAAAACAAGAAACAACATAATAAATTATCTAACCCAACAACAGAAAAAGACAGAAAGAGAACAGCAAGAAAAGTCCAGTGTAATCAGAAGGAAGGAAATAGTAATGATCAGAGCAGAGATAAACGACATACAGACCAAAGAAACAATAAAAAATATCAACAAAACCAAGAGCTGCTTCTTTGAAAGGATAAACAAGATTGATGAACCTCTAGCAAGGTTAACCAAGAAGGAAAGAGAAAGGACCCTTATAATTAAAATCAGAAATGAAAGAGTTGAAATAACAACAGACCCCAATGAAATACAAAGGATTGTTAAAAAATACTATGAACAACTCTACTCCAACAAACTGGAAAACCTAGAGGAAATGCATATATTCACAGAAATATATAACCTCCCAAAACTCAATCAGGAAGAATCTAAACAGCTCAATAGAACAATAACTATGGAAGAAATTGAAGCAGTAACAAAAAAAGCTCCCAGCAAACAAAAGCCCAGGGCCAGACGGCTTCACAGAGGAGTTTTACCAAATATTCAAGGAAGAACTAAAACATATCCTTCTAAGGCTATTCTAGAAAATTCAATAGGATGGAACACTTCCAAACTCCTTCTTTGAAGCCAGCATCACCCTAATACCAAAACCAGATAAAGATGACACAATGAAAGAGAATTACAGGCCAATATCCCTCATGAACATACATGCCAAAACCCTCAATAAAATTCTAACAAATCAGATCCAGTAGTACATTAGAAAGATCATACACCATGACCAAGTAGGATTTATCCCAGGAATCAAGGCTGGAACAATATCCGCAAATAAATAAATGTGATACATCATATAAACAAATTGAGAAATAAAAATCACATAGTCATATCAATTGAGGCAGTAAAAGCATTTGAAAAAATCTAACTCCCTTTCTTGGTAAAAACACTCAACAAGGTGGGAATAGAACGATCATACCTCAAAATAATAAAAGCTATATATGATATACTCACAGCAAACATCATACTCAATGGGAAAAACTACAGCCATTTCCCCTAAGAACAGGAACAAGACAGGGATGCCCACTCTCACCACTCCTATTTGACATAGTCCTGGAAGTATTAGCCATTGCAATCAGACAACAAGAAGAAATAAAAGGCATTGAAATTGGAAAAGAAGAAGTAAAGCTATTCTTATTTGGAGATGACATGATATTGTACATAAAAAAAAAAAACCCCGAAAGACTCCACAAAAAAAAACTAGTAGACTTAATAAATGAGTTCAGGAATGTAGCATGATACAAAATAAACGCCAAGAAATCTATGGCATTTCTACACACCAATAGTGATCTTACAGAAAGAGAGACTAAAAAAGCAATCCCATTTACCATCATACAAAAAAATTAAGATACATGGGAATAAACTTAACTAAGAAGGTAAAAGAACTATTTATGAAGAACTACGGGACACTGAAATAATAGATAGAGGAAGACAAAAGCAGGTGAAAGAACATACCATGTTCATGGATTGGGAGAATCAACATCATAAAATATCCTTACTATCCAAAGCAATCTATAAATTTAATGCACTCCCCATTAAAATACTAACAGAATATTTCACAAACCTAGAAAGAACTCTCCAAAAATTCATCTGGAGTTTCCTCAAAAAACTAAAAAAAAGAACCCGAATAGCCACAGCAATCCCGAGAAAGAAGCACAGAGTAGGTGGGATTTCAATATAAGATTTCAACCTGTATTACAAAGCTGCTGTTCTCAAAACAGCCTGTGACTGGCACAAGAACAGACATATAGACCAATGGAACAGAATAGAGAACCCAGATATCAACGCAAACCACTATGCTCAATTAATATTTGAGAAAGGAGGCATGAGCATAAAATGGAGTCAAGACATTCTCTTCAATAAATGGTGTTGGGAAAATTGGACAGATACATGCAAAAAAATGAAACTAGACCACCAACTTACACCATACACAAAAATAAACTCAAAATGGATACAGGACTTAAACATAAGATGGGAAACCATAAAAATACTAGTGGAATCCACAGGAAGAGAAATCTCAGACATATGCCAAAAGAACTTGTTCACTGATACTGCTCCTAGGACTATTGAAGCTAAAGACAAAATAAACAAATGGGAATACATCAAAATCAAAAGCTTTTGCTCAGCAAAAGAAGCCATAAACAAAACAACAAGAAGACCCACTGTATGGGAGAACGTATTTGCAAATGTTATCACTGATAAAAGTTTAATTTCAAGCATCTACAGGCAACTTATACAGCTTAATAAAAGGAAGACAAATGATCCAATAAAAAAATAGGCAATGGACCTAAATAGAATCTTTTCAAAAGAAGACAAAAGGATGGTCCAGAGACATATGAAAACCTGCTCAAAGACACTAATTATCTGAGAGATGCAAATCAAAATGACAATGCAGTACCATATCACACTGGTCAGAATGGCTTTTATCAACAAATCAACAAACAACAAATTGTGGCGATGATGCGGAGAAAAAGGAACCCTCATGCACTGCTGTTTGGATGGCAGATTGGTGCAGCCACTGTGCAGAACATTTTGGAGTTTCCTCAAAAAATTAAAAATGGAGCTCCCATTTGATCCATTGATCCCACTTCTAGGAATATATCCCAAGAAACTAGAAACATGAATTAAAAAGGATATATGCACCCCTATGTTCATAGCAGCACAATTTACCATACCTAAGATTTGGAAGCAGCCTAAGTGCCCATCAGGAGATGAGTGGATTAAAAACTGTGGTACATCTACAGAATGGAATACTAAGCTGTGGTAAAAATGAAGGAGCTCCTACCATTTGCAACAACATGTATGGAGCTGGAGAGCGTTATGCTTAGTGAAATTACCCAGGCAGAGAAAGATAAATATCACATGATCTCACTCATTTGTGGAATATAATGAATGCCATAGACTGATGAACAAGAATGGATCCAGAGACTGAGAAAATTCTATCAGAGTTTCAAACCTCAGGGTTAGTGGGGGGTGGCAGAACAAGGGGAAAATCAATATATTTGACCTCCTGAACTAAGGTAAGTAATTTGTGTTTTTACATACCTGACAAAGTCTATATAAAGTTATAAAAAAAATGGCAGCTTGTTTGAAATCGAATTGACATGGCCTAGAGCTTTTCTTCTCCTATGGACACCAGTCCTTAGGCTAGGTCCACTTACTTCCTGTGACATCATGATACCCTTACATGATATTATTCTACAATGTCATTATAATTTTTGATATTTGACAACAGCATATTGTACAATTACCCCAAAGAAAGTTACGAAATAATTCTTTGAATGTTCTGTCAGCCATTTAAAAAAAGACAAGAAAGGAATTAATCCCTTTCACAAGGAATTAAGGCACTGGGAAGGCACTTGAGCATTCTATATTGGCCCCTCTTGCCCTTTTTTGCTAAAAGGAACCCTCTTCTCACAATCCAATTGCACAAAGCTGTTTCCTGAACTTTCCATTCAACCTGTGGTTGAAGCCTCTGGGTGACTGGCACCATGGATCTGTCTCTCGCCCAATGGTGTGAGTTGGGCCCTGCCTGGAGAAGAAAACTGAGTCCCCTGAGATATGTGATCAGTAATGGGACTCCGCCAGGCGGTGAGGGGAATCCCAAGGCAGGTGCTGGGCGTGGAGGCCACAGGGGCATAGACTACTAAGGAGACAGAAGTGAACCTCACATCACCCTACTTGACCCCAGAGGATGGCTGGTTAGCCAGAGACAGGTAAGATTCCTCAGGGAAGGAACAACCTAAAACAGGCACAGTCACAGTGGTGCCAACAGGACAGAACTGAAAGGTCAACAGAGGTGTGGCACAGCATCTTACCACCAGCATTGCAGGGGCCTGAACTCTCAACCCTTCTGAGGGAAGTCTTCTGCCTCCATGGATTCTTTGCCTCCCACACACAGCTCAGATCAGTACCCAGTTTACAGTTGGAGACTGGGCCAGCAACAGCTGCCCTATATCTAAATCCAGTCTAGTACCAGGAATGCTCAAAGCCTACTCAAGAATGCAAATAATCCTTTCCACTAATATTTACAGGGTAAACTAAGATTATTTCTTGACTATTAAATTTGACAGGAAAATAGTAATTAAGTTTTCAGATTAATTTATTTTGACCAAGTGAAATAAGTGAATACTCAAGAAAATGTAAGTGTACTGGACAAAATATTTTTCCTAAAATATTAACTAAAATTTCTATTAGTAGTTCATCTTATTGTAAAATTGCCTAACATGCAAAGACCCTAAAATAGTGATATTTGTGTGCCAAAATTAAAATTTATTATTATTTTTTCCATACTAAAATAATTTATATATATTGCAGTATAACTTATATTTAATAGTAGCACATATGTTTTCCTTTTCCCCCCAATATCTTCCCCCAGCCTCCCTTATCCCACAGCACATGTCCCCACCTGCCCCCCTCCCCACCCCAGTGTCTTTCATTCATTGGTTATGCTCATATGCATGCATACAAGTCCTTCGGTTGATCTCCCCCAGCATCAGCCTCCCATCTACCCCAGCCTTCCCCCTGTAGCTTGACAGCCTGTTCAAGGCCACCCTGCCTCTATATCAACCACTCTCCCCTGTTTCTTTTCTTCAAAAGTATCTTGCTTCTGCAAACTAGAAATAAATGTATAAGAACAAAAAATGTTTGAGTCTCAGTTTCAATATCCACTCTTCTGAGTCCCAGTTTCAATGTCAAATAGTTCCTTATGTGTACATGTCAGCAATGGTATCCAGATGGTGGACTCATCGTGGCAATGCAAGATCCATCCTCTTTGGTTTGGCCCTGGGTCACCTGCAGCCATGCACACATGCCGACTGCTAGCATGGCAAGGTGTCATCAGTGTCCCCCATCTCTGGACCATTCTCGTGACTGGAACAGACCCATCAAAAAATTAAAATTTAAAGTTACCAAAACTGCAATATAAAATTTCCAAAAGCCCCCAATAATCAAAGAAAGGGGGGATAGTGGGCTAATATCATGTGTGGAAAAATATCCTGTAAGTAAATTACATCTAGAAAATTCTTACTCCAGAAAAGTAATTTCCATTTGTAATTCCAATAGCAGGACACCCATGAAAAAACACATATGGTGTCAAAATAAGCCAAAGGAAATCATTTGGGCAAAAATAATAAGAATCTGAAGTCTGATTTACAGAAAAGTTTTTTTTTATTATTAACTTTTGGTCAACAATATGCTTTTATATTTTCAGAAAACAACTCCAAAACCCTATGGATTCCTGCAACAAAAAGGAACTGACAGGTCTGTTCCAACCACGAAGACGGTCCAGAGATGTAAGTCACTGATGACACCTTGCCATGCTAACAGTCAGCAGCTCTGCATTGCTGCAGGTATCCCAGACCCAAACCAGAGAGGGTGGAACTTTCATTGTCACCATATGTCCACCATCCAAATACCATTGCTGACATGTACACATAAGGAACTATTTGACATTGAAACTGTGACTCAGAACAATTGGACATTGAAACTGAGAGTCAACATTTTTTTGTTCTTACACATTTATTTCCAGTATGCAGATGCAAGATCTTTTTAAAGAAAAGAAAGAGAGAAAAAAGATTGATACAGAGGCAAAGAAGCATTGAACATACTGTCAACCTACAGGGGAAAGGCAGGGGAGAGTGGGGGGTAGGAGCTGTAAGAGGTCAACCAAAGGATTTGAATGTATGCATATAAGCATAAATAATGGATATAAGACCCTGGGGCTTGGAGGGGGCAGTTGAGGGCATGTGCTGGGGGTTAGGGGAGGCTGGGAGGAGGAGAATGGGGGTGAGAAAGAAAAACATATGTACTACTATTTGTAATACTTTACAGAATAAAAAAAAGAAAGAAAAGAATCTTCTAGAAACCTTTGAGAAATTTAGTGAGACCCTCAAAGATACAAACAAGAACCAATCAGAATTTAAGCATACACTGGCTGAAATAAAGAATAATATACAGAGATCCAAAGCAGACTAGGGGATCCCAAGGATCAAGTCAATGGTTTGAAATACAAAGAAGCAAAAAACAACCAACCCAAAAGGAAAAAAGAAATAAAAATCCAAAAATATGAAGATAGTGTAAGGAGCCTCTGGGACAACTTCAAGCGTACTATCATCCAAATTGTGGGGGTGCCAGAAGTGAGAGAGCAAGATATTGAAAACCCATTTGAAATAATGACAGAAAACTCTCCCCACCTGGTGAAATAAATAGACTTACAGGTCCAGGAAATACAGAGAACCCCAAACAAGAGGAATACAAAGAGGAGCACACCAAGACACATCATAATTAAAATGCCAAAGGCAATAGACAAAGAGAGAATCTTAAATGCAGCAAGAGAAAAACAGTTACCTACAAGGGAGTACCCATAAAACTGTCAGGTAATTTCTCTACAGAAACTATGCAGGCCAAGAGGGAGTGGCAAGAAATATACAAAGTGATGAATAGTAAGAACCTACAACCAAGATTACTCTAGCCAGGAAAGCTATTATTTAGTATTGAAGGTCAGATATAGAGCTTCACAAACAAGAAAAAGTTAGGAGTTTATCCTCAACTGCCCCCTCCAAGCCCCAGGGTCTTATATCCAAGGAGTGCATCACCATCAGACCAGTACTATATGAAATGCTGAAAGGTATTCTCTAAGAAGAGGAGGAAGAAGAAAAAGGTAAAGATAAAAAAAACTATGAACAACAAAATGACAACAAATACATATCTATCAACAAGTGAACCTAAAAATTAAATGAATAAAAAACCTGATGAACAGAACAGACTGGTGAATGTAATAGAATCAGGGGCATAGAAAGGGAGCAGACTGACAGTTCTCAGGGGGAAGGGGTTTGGGGGTGCCGGAAGAGATTGGACAAAGAGATTATACCTCTTGGACAAGTTTAGCGGGGGCTGGGGGAATGCCTGGATTGGGGTGGGAACTGGGTGGAGGGGAGCTATGGGGGGAAAAGAGGAATATCTGTAATAATCAGAATAATAAAGATTAACAAAAAAGAGTTAACGGAGGCACAGAGCTACCAGAAAATAAAAGATAAAATTAATATAGAAAGTCCTCATACACCCATAATTACCCTGAATGAGAATGGACTAAATTCACTGATAAAGAGGCACAGAGTATTGGATTGGATAATAAAACAAACCTAACAATATGATACCTTCAGTAGACATGTCTCAGCTATAAGCACAATTATAGATTCAAAGTTAAAGGGTGAAAAAGTATTCTCCAAGTAAATGGCATCCAGAGAAATGTGGGTGTAGCTATACTTATATCTGACAAAATAGATTTCAATATTTAAAAAGTAACAAAAAAAACAGCCCTGGCCGATTTGGCTCAGTGAATAGAGTATATGCCTGCAGACTAAAGGGTTGCAGGTTTTATTCTTGGTCAAGGGCACCTAAGTTGCAGATTCCCCAGCCGTAGTAGTGGCACATGCAGGAGTCAACCAATCTATGTGTCTCTCCCATTTCAATATTTCTCTCTATATTTTTCTCCCCTCTGCTTCATCCCTTCCACTTTCTCTAGAAATCAATGGAAAAATATATTTGGGTGAGGAGTTTTTTTAAAAAGGTAACAAAAAACATAAGTGAACATTTTATAATGACAAAGATTACAAGACGTCAAAAAGACATAACACTTCTCAGTATATATGCATCCAAGCATAATCTCTGACAATACTGCTTTGAAATTGGAAATCAAGTGCAAAACAAATGTATTAAAAACCACAAATATGTGGAGATCAAACAACATGCTATAAAGAATGACTGGGTCAAAGAAAAGATAAAGGGGGAGATCAAAAAATACATAGAAACAAATAAAAATGATAGCATGACATCAAATTTTTCAGATGAGGCAAAAGAAGTAATAAGAGGAAAGCTTGTATTATATTATTACAGGCCTAACTCAAGAATAAAAAAAAACTAAGTAAACAACCTAACATTGCATCTTAAAAGCTAGCAAAAAAATAAAATAAAAATTTTTAGCCTAAAATTTGGAGACAGAAGGGAATGTTAAAAATTAGAGTGTAATTTAATGCCATTGAGAACAAAAAGACATGAAAAATTAATGCAGCAAAGAAACTGTTCTTTATAAAGATTAATAAAATTGACAACCCCCTGGCTGTACTCTCTAAGGAAAAAGAGAAAAGACTCAGATAAACAAATACATAAATGAAATAAGTTACCACAGATATCACAGTTATACAAAGGATCACACACGAATACTATGAAAGATTATATGACTACAAATTCAATAACCTACAAGAATTGGATGAGTTACTGGAAATATATAACCCTCCTAGACTGAATCATGGAGAACTGGAAAATCTAAATAGATTGATCAACAGTGAGGAAATTGAATCGGCCATCAAAAACCTTCCATGAAATAAAAGTTCAGAACAGATGGTTTCACTAATTAATTCTACCAAATATTCAAATAAGTTTTTAATCCAATCTTTCTCAAACTTCTCCAAAAAAATGAAGAAGAGAAAGTAGTTCTTAACACATTTTATGAGGCAAATATTACCTTTTAAGAGTAACATACAGAGAAAGAAACCTTTATGCCAATATCTCTCTGATGAATAGATATTCAAAACTCTTAAACTTTGTACTAGAAAATCGTATATAACAACACATTAAAGAAATAATACATCATGATCAAGTGGATTTCATTCCAGATGCACAAGGATGGTTCCAACATATTCAAATAAATCAATGTAATATGAAACATTAACAAAAGAAAGAATAAAAACATGATCTCATCAATAGATGCAGAAAAAGCATTTAAGAAGATAGGGCATGCATTTATGATTAAAACACTCAACAAAATAATTACAGAATGAAAGCACCATAACATAATAAAGGCCATATATGAAAACCCTCATGTGATATCATATGGAGAAACTGATAGCTTTTCCTAAGATCAGAGACAAGACAAGATGTCCAGTTTCACCATGGTTATTAATCAGTCTAGTACAGAAGTTCTAATCAGAACATTCTGACAAGAGGAAGAAACAAAAGGCATTCAAATTATGAATGAAGAGATAAAATTGTCACTTTATATAGATGAGAAGACATATAACAATGCTAAAGAAGCCACAAGAAAAAAAAACAATGAAAAACAATAAACAAATAAAATAGAGATGTAGGATACAAAAATCAATATTAAAAAAGCACATTACACTCTAATATACTAACAATGAAATTTCAGAAATGAAACCAAAAACAATTCATGTTGCAATCACAACAAAAAGAATAAAAAATCTAGAAATAAACTTAACAAAGAATATGAAGGACCTGTTACTAAAAATCACCAAGACATTAGTAAAATAAATTGAAGAACACAAATAAAAATGGAATATATTCCATGTGTATAGATTGGAAGAATAAACATAATTTAAAATAGCCATATTATTTAAAGCAATATACAGATTTATTGCAATCCCCATCAAAATCTCAATGACATTTTAAAAGAAATAGAACAAAAAAAATCCTCAGATTTTATGGAACCATGAAAGACCCAAAATAATCAAAGCAATTCTGAGAAAAATGAGCAAAGTCAGTGGTATCACACTGCCTGACTTCAAATCATCCTATAGAGTGACAATAATTTAAACATCATGCTATGGCACATAGACTAATGACACATGATTGAGAGCCCAGAAATAAATGGGCATGGATAAGGGAAAATAATTTTTGACAAAGAGTTAAAAGCATACAATGAAGAAAAAAATGGTTCTTCAATAAATGGTGATAGGAAAATTGAAACACCATATGCAAAAGAATGAAACTGGACTACAGTTTGTCCCTATCTACAAAAATTATCTCTGAATGGATCATAGACATATATAGGATCTGAAACAATAAATTACATAGAAGGAAGCATAGGTATTAAACTTATGGAATTTGGTCATAGGATTTTAGGAATTTGTCTTCAAAGGCAAAAGAAGTAAAAGCAAAAATAAATGAATGGAACTATATTAAGTAAAAGAACAAAAACAAAACAAAATAAAGCAAAAAAACTGTTGCATAAATAAAAAAAGTAATAAATAAAAAATGCAACCAACTGAATGGGAGAAGATATTTATAAACAACAAATCTGATAAGGGCATAATATTTAAAATATATAAAGAACTAATGCAACTCAACAGCAATTATAATGTTGAAGTGATATCCAACATCTACAAGGGCTCAGCAATCTGGAGGAAGGCTGTGAGTAAATTAATAAAGAGACTAGAAATATAATATAAATTTGTAATCTGTGGGAGAGCCAGATGAAGCTTAGCTGTAGTAGCTAAATTCTCTCTATCTCTGGACCTAGGGCTCTTTTTATTCCCACATTTTTGCCCTGTAGCAAAGCAGATATAGATATCAAAAGTAAGATTTAGTATACAGTAGGCATTGTCAGTTTTGGGGGAACTGCCTCCGGCTGTTCAGCTGTTTGGCCAGCAGGAGGCAATAACATGTAGATTGGAATGCCCTCAGCTGTCTGGTAACAGGCAATAACATATGCAGATCTTCAGGTTTAGGAAAATGCTTTCGGCCATTCATGTATTCAGCCCTGCTGAATATAGAAGGCCATCAACCTTTTGAGGATTTCTTGCATTAATTATCACATGTTGGAATTAGCCTCTAGCACAATTAACAAAATTAAGCAATACAATTTAGAAAATAGTTGGAGGACCTGCACAGAGATTTCTCCCCAGAAGACATACAAATTGCTAAGAGATATATGAACAAATTATCAACTTCATTAGCTATTAGGGGAATGCAAATAAAACTACAATGAGATACCATCACACATTTTAAAGGGCTATTATAAAAAGGACAAGTAATAACAAGTGCTGGAGAAGTTGTGGAAAACAAATAAGACTCATTCCCTGCTGGTGGTAAACTGATACATTCTCTTAGAACTGTGGTCGGCAAACTGCAGCTCGTGAGCTACATGTGGCTCATGAGCTGCGGTTTGCCCACTCTGTGTACTAATGAGTTTGCCAACCACTGCCTTAGAAAACAGTATAGAGGGTCCTCAGAATATTGAGAATTGAGTTACCATATAACCCAGCAAACCCTCTTCTGGTATATTTCTGAAAAATTTAAATGTATTTATTTGCAAATATATATGCACCCCTATGTTCATTGGAGCATTATTCCCAGTGGCCAAGACATAGAAACAACCAAAGTATTATTCAATACACTACTGGCCCAGTGTACAAAATTTGTGCATGGAGGGGGGTTCTCTCAGCCCAGCCTGTACCCCCTCTAATTAGGGACACCTTGGGGGATGTTTGACTGCCAGTTTCGGCCTAATCCATCTCAGAATCTGGGACTGCTGGCTCCTAACTGATCACCTGCCTGCCTGCCTTATCACCCCTAACTGCCTATGCCTGCTTGCCTGCTTGCCACTAAATCCTCTGCCTGCCTGCCTGATCACCCCTAACTGCCTTTGCCTGCTGACTGATCTTGCCCCCAACTGCCCTCCCCTGCCAACTTGGTCGTTCCTAATTGCCTCTGCCTTGGCCCCCACCACCATGGCTTTGTCTGGAAGGAAGTTGGACGTCTGAAAGATGGCTGGTCGACCTGGTCTAAATAGCATATTACCCTTTTAGTAGCATAGATAGATTATATAAGATAGGATTGCCTAAATGAGGGGAGAAAGCCTTTTTCAGCAGGAGGAGATGCTCTTAGGAGACAAAAACGCATAATCCCTATATCTGGACTGATAGCCAGCCATATGCACTATACTGCCAAACCCATCATGAAAAAATTCAACTACTTTCTTACACCTTACACCAAACAGCTGTTGCTCTTAAAATCCCTCCTCAGCCCCCACCTTAGGTTCTGCCTTCACAATTTACCCAGATTTGGTTCTGATTGATAGGTTTCTATGTCAGTCACCATCAAAAGCTCAGCCTCCTAGGCAGCCATTGGCAACTCACACTTCACCCAGATTGGTTTGATTGGTTGTTTGGTTTGATTGGTTTGTTTCTATGCCAATCAGCATCAAAAGCTCTGCCTCTTAGGCAGCCATTGGCTCCTGGTACTTCACCCAGATTTGGTTCTGATTGGTTAGTTTCTATGCCAGTCAGTGTCTCTGGGCCAGATCAAAGAGGCAGGGCTGATCAGCAGCCCAGGAGGAGGCCCAGAGTAATACAAAGGCACAGCTGCTGGGAAAGCCAGGAGAGAGAGAGGCAATGGCTGATCAACAGCTGCCACGGAGGCTGGGCAACAGACCCTGTTTCTCTCTATGCAGCCTTCTCCCTGTGCCTGATCCATAGCCCCCTTGGCAGTCAGTGCTGGGTCTCCACAGCAACCCAGCTCTGACTTCCGGTGTTCGTTCAAGCTTTGGTCATTATAGACCCTGGCTCTTTATATATATATATATATATGTGTGTGTGTGTGTGTGTGTGTGTGTGTGTGTGTGTGTGTGTGTGTATGTTGAGAGATTATGATGTGATGTTTAGGGAATCAAGAAAGGCTTTCTGAGGCCAGCACTTTTAACACAAAACATTTTTTACATTTTGTGATTGGAGCTTCTGTACATGGAAATTTGAAGGCACCATTTTCCAATGCAAAGAATATTAAAGGCATTGAGGCCTTAACTGAGCACAGTTTTTTCTCCCGTTATATGCCCTCAATTAGTTTTGGCAGCAACTAGTTTCATCTTTGAAATATGATACAAGAGGGAAATTTTTACCATCAAAGCCCCTAGCTGATGCTGTTAACCACTTATGAGGGCAATTAATAATCTTATATACCAGTAATTACAGCCATAGACATGACATGCTTTGAAAAAATTTCCCTGGTCAAAATTTTAAAGCAAAATGGACTTCTTTATGACTAAACAAGAGGCCAGGTTCAAGAAATTCGTGTTCGGATACAATCCCTAGGCCTAGCCTGGGATCAGTGCCATCTTCCCTAACTGCTTGCAACCAGCCCTGCCCCCTGCCACCACTCAACCCCAGTTCCCCATTCACCATCTGGCAATCAGAGCCTGATAGCTGGGGAAAGGGACCAAGAGGTCTGCAGTTCCTGCCCACTTGCTGGTCCCACCCCCACCGCAGGTTGCCCTCTGTGTATGGGTTGACCAGCAGGGAAGGGGCCTTGGCTTGGCATCGCCCATCTCCCCTGCAACCCATCCCCAGTTTCCTGTTCACCATTGGGTGATCAGAGCCTGCTGGCCAGGGAAAAGGACCAAGAGGTGGTCAGTGCACTTCATAGTTACTTATAGAGCAGTCATTCTGGTTGTTCTACCTTTAGGATCAATTTGCATATTACCCTCTCATTGTATAGGATAGAGGCCCAGTGCACAGGTGGAGGCTAGCCAGCCTGCCCTGATGGGGGCCTTAGTGGGGGTGGGTAGTCCCCACTGGTGGGCGGGGCTGGCCAGGGCCAGGGGCTGTGGGATATTTTCAGGCCAGCCATGCTCTCAATTGAGGGGATGAGTCCCACTGGTGGTGTGGCTTGCCAGGAGGAGGGGCCGAGGGAAGTTTGCAGGTTGGCCACTTCCCGGATCAAGGTGGAGATCCATGCTGGGGTCAGGGCCTGCTGGGGCAAGGGGAAGCAGTCATGCTAGTTTCTGTTTTTTCTGATCTTTCTGCCATTTTGGTAACTGGGTTTTTATTATGTAGGATTGGAGCAAACTGTAAATTATAAAAATAATAGGTAGCATTTACATAGAACTTAGAGTCCTTTTAAACACATTGAATTTATTTAATTTTCATAAAATTTTTGACATAAGTTGATTTGTCACCACAATTTTTAAAATTTATCTTTATTGTTGAAAGTGTTACAGATGTCCCCTTTTTTTACCTCATTGCCTCTCTCGATACCACTTCTGTTCTCTCTGAGGGCCTTTACCGCACTGTTTGTGCCTATGTGTTGTGCATATATACAAATGAGGAATCAGAAGATTATATCTGATATAATTTTCTCAACAAACACATATAGAAATTAATATGAAATTCAAAACCTTTGTGTCTTGCTCCAAATCCTGAACTTTTACTATAAAATATTACTTCTCTTAATTTTCGTTAAATACATCTAAAGCCTTTGAATTTATATTCATTTATTTATTAATTTGCTTATTTACTACAGACATTTATTAAATTTGAAACCCAGCCTCTGACCGGTTTGGCTCAGTGGATAGAGCATCAGCCTGGGGACTCAAGGGTCCCAGGTTTGATTCCAATCAAGGGCATGTACTTTCGTTGTAGGCACATCCCCAGTGGTGGGTGTGCAGGAGGCAGCTGATCAATGTTTCTCTTTCATTGATATTTCTAACACTCTATCCCTCTCCCTTCCTCTGTAAAAAAAAATCAATAATATATATATTTTTTTAAAAAATTGAAACCCAGACAATAGTTTTGGAGTGAAAATAGAGGTTTGGGATTCATCATCATTTAAATGGTATTTCAAATCATTATATTGATGGACATTGCCCAAGAAGAACACAGTGATAACAGCTATAGTTAGGAGATGTAACATTGAAGATTAATTCCTCTTTGTTCATTTTGTTTTCTCCAACTTATGTAATTATGATACACTTATCAAAGCTAAGAAATCAATGATGGTTCAATTCTAGAAACAAAACTACAGACTTGATTTTTATTCCATTTTTTTACTATTGTATTTTTCTATTTTAAGGTACAATACAGAATATTTCCTACACTGTTTTTATTTTTCATATTTACTTAGATTCCTTTAATATATGATAGGTTCTGTGTTTCCTTTATTATAACATTTACAATTTTGAAAAGTACTTCATAGAATATTTCTCAGTTTCCATTTGCTTGTTATTTTGGAATAGCTAAACATGGTCTTTAGAAATATTTCCCAGAAAGAGACAATGTAAATTGAGGAAGATTATAATATGTAACACAATGACATAAATTTATAGGTACACTAGAGTCCCAGTGCATGAACGTTCATGCACTGGAGGGGGGTCCCTCAGCCTGGCCTGCCCCCTCTAACAGTCTGAAAACCATCAGGGGTGGGGGACGACCCAGTGACCAGGGGAAGGAGACAACCCCATCACACCTCTTCTGCTGTCACTGCTGGCAGCACAAGCCTCAGCTTGCCCTGGTTACTTGAGCCTGGGGAGGCCCTGGGCGGCTGGGCAGCCACCATCCAAGGCTTATCTCTGCCTTGGGCTGGCCCTGGGTGGCTAGGGGACTGAGGGAACTCTGGAGGCAGGCATGTGGAGTGGCCAGACCTGCCTAGGAGAGGGCCTGGCCATGCCATGCGCCTGCTGCCAGGTTGAGGCTGTGGGTGCCACCATATTTGAAGGTGTGGCAGTCAATTAGCATAGTCTCTCCTTATTGGCTATAGGCGTGGCCATATTTTGTGAGGGTGTGATGGTTTATTTGCATATTCCCTCCTTATTAGATAGGCTAAAGAAGAAGAGGAGAAGTTGAATATGTGAAATGGGAGTTATCTGACAGAGTAGCATCTAGAAATTAGGAAGAATATGCAGTTAGATATATAGATTAAATGATTAACTTTATATAGGAGGGAGGAAGGTTTATCTTCTAAGATTAGAATCAAAGGGTAACATTGGGCATATATGCATGAATCTTTAGCAACTGCAGATGAGAAGATTGAGAAAGCTTACATCTGAGGGATTTTTTTTTAGTGAAATAGTAGTTAAGGTCCTATTCTGAGAGGTAAAAAGACACATGCCAAGAGGTTACCTCAGAAAGATTTAGACTATTAATTGAGAAGATCTCAAGTAATATAGCAAAAAAACTCCTTCCCAGAGTAGTCTTCAGATGAGAATTCAGTTATGACCAAATCCTTAAGTAAACACTCCACCACACACACACACACACACACACACACACACACACACACACACACTGTTAATTCCAGTGAAAATTTAGAAACTGTCTCAAAATCTTCAAAGAATAGGATAGAAATAAATATGTAAAGTTGAAGTAAAGTAAAAATATTACTTAGAATGCTAGTTTTTTGGTTATATAAAAGTCCTGAATTGAGAGTAACCTTGAGTATCAGGAGTCTTAAATGACCTAAGCTCTGCTTTGTGTTATTGACACTGTTCAGAGTGCTGTGTATTTGCTTGGAGCCAACTGTTGCCTTAGCAACAGCAAAGAAGAAGAGCTTCTATATTGTGTTACCTATTATTCCTTACCCAATGAAGACATAGACTGATGTTAAGGTATAATCTGGAACATGTTAACTTTGCTATTACCATAGCGGTGTCAATGAATAGAATTTCAAATATAATGCTTACATGACATTTTTCTTAACCTGAAACCAGCAAGTTGAAAAATGGAGCTTAAAGAAGTTGAGGTATAAGATCTAGGTAACAAGTATAAAATTATTTAACCAGAAAAACTATTGGAAAATATTTGTAATGAAAAGTACCTAAAGTAGAAAATTAATAGTTACATTTGAAAATAAAATAAAAAGGGTATAAAACATTCAGAAACTATTTCTATAATTTCACCCCAAAAATATCCTTTTAATCCCTGAAACACTGATAATATCAGTGAAAAATAATTTTGATCTTGCTTTTGATATCATATAGCTTGCATACAGCATAGTTGAAATGCCTGGGATGGACACATATATAAAACACCATTTTAATTCAGCATACTCCTTGTTGACTAATAGAATTCCTCTTACAAAAAGCTACATTTTAGTTTATCCAGAAGCATTATTATGCATGGTATTTTGTTAATTGAAATAGTAATACAGATGAGTCAGACTCTGAAGTATTCCACTAATAAATCTTTTTAAAAAACAAACTAATATATATTTACTTATAAGATTATATGTACCACCATCATCCAGTAATTTGTGGTTTTGATTAGACTCTTGCTTGCACTTCTAGAGTAAATGATTATACTTAATTATTAGTTAAAAGTTTATAGCAAATTGCTACCCTAGGTGGCTTGGCTCAGTGGATAGAGCATTAATCTGCAGACTGAAGGGTTCAGGGTTTGATTCTAGGCAAGGACACATGCCTGGTTTGTAGACTGGATCCCAGTAAGGGACATGCAGGAAGCAGACGATCAATGATTCTATCTCATCATTGATGTTTCTATCTCTCTCTCCCTCTTCCTTCCTCTCTGAAATCAATACAAATATATATTTTTAAAAGTTTATACCATATTGCATTATTTATTTATTGCAGTAGTTCCTGAATATCCAAATGCTGCCATAGGTTATCATATACACTAATAAAAGAGAAACATGCAAATTAACCATTACTCCACTATTCCACCAGCCAATCAGGAGTGATTATGCAAATTAACCCCAAAAATATGGCAGTGGCCACAGAGTTGGAGTGAGCAGGTGGCTTAGGTTGCCCCTAGCGATGGAGGAAGCCAAGTTTCTCACCCACCCTGGTTGGCCCTGGCTTACGCTCAAAGCTAAAAAGTTTCAATTACAGAAGATAAATCCCAGATACCTGCTTCCAGCCGGCCCTGGCCTCTGCTCAAGGAGGTGCTTAAAAAAAAAGGAGGGGCTGGGAGTCTGGATCATCATAAATTGTGGCCAGCTTGAAAACATCCCTTAGTTTCTCACCTAGGCTGGCCAAGCACCCCAATGGGGACCCCCACCCTGAAAACAGCCCTCAGCTCCACATCCAGGCTGACCACTCTCCCATGGGGTGAGGGTCTTCACTGTAGGCCTTGGCCAGCCTGAAAACAGCCCTCAGCTCCACATCCAGGCTGACCACTCTCCCATGGGGTGAGGGTCTTCACTGTAGGCCTTGGCCAGCCTGAAAATAGCCCTCAGCTCCTCACCCAGGTTGGCCAGGCACCCGAGCAGAATCCCCCCACCCTGAAGAAGCTGTGGCCAGCCTGCAAGTAGCCATCAGCCCCTCACCTAGGCTGGCCATGGCCCCCAGCAGTGACCCTCTCCCCAAGGAGGTGTGGCTGGCCTGCAAACCACCACAGTCCCCTTGCTCAGGCCACCCCACAAACCAAGGGAACCCCCACGCTGATCCGGAACACCCTTCCAGGCAAACCAGTGGCCCACACCAATGCACCAGGCCTCTATCTGTACTAATAAAAGGGTGATATGCTAATTAGACTGGGAGACCTTCCAGGAGACCTTCCAGACATTCTTCTGGGCAAAGCCATGTTGGTGGGGCCGAGGCAGAGGTGGTTAAAGGCCAAGAAGGGAGGACAGTTGTGGGTGATCAGACTGGTGGGAGGTGGGCCCGTTGGGGTAACCAGACCAGCAGTGGAGGCAGTTTGGGGCAATCAAGCTGTCAGTGGGGGTCAGTTGGAGGTGGTCAGGACAGTGCGGGGGGCAGTTTGGAGTGTGCCGGCCAGCAAGGGGGCAGTTAAGGGAGAGCAGCCCAGTGGGGAGAGGAGGTGGGCAAGCACACCAGCAGGGGAGCAGTTTGGGGTGAGCAGGCCAGCCGGAGAAGCAGTTGGGGGTGAGCTCACTGGCATGGGGGGCCTTTGGGAATAATCAGGTTTGTGGGGGGCATTTGGGGGCAAGCAGGCCAGCTGCAAGGAGCTGTTAGGGATTAGCAAGCTGGCAGGCAGAGTGGTTGGGGCAATCAGGCAGGCAGGCAGGTGAGTGGTTAGGAGCCAGCAATCCCAGATTGAGAGAGGGATGTCTGACTGCTGGTTTAAGAATGATCCCTGTAAACCGGCAGTTTTACATCCCTCGAGGAGTCCCAGATTGGAGAGGGTACAAGTCAGGCTGAGGGGACCTCCCCCCACCCCCATGCATGAATTTCATGCACTGGACCTCTAGTGTATACATTACTACTATGCATTCAAGCACACATTCTAATAAATAAGATTTTTTAAAAAATCCTTGCTTAATGCCTTGTGAGAGTACCCAATTAACTAGAGTATCCAATAAGCAGTGTCCAAATTCTGAATCACATATAAAATAAATATGTATTTTTTTTACCACTAATAGATAACTATGTACTTATATAGGCAGCTCTTTTTGGCCTGAGATAAATTTTTGGAAAGTGATACAATTGAAAGCAGTCAGGGAGCAGCAGAACTGTCAGCTGAATTAATGGCATGTTTCTAAGGAAGCATCTGAGTAGCACACCACAACCTCCCCTATAAAATATTAGAATTTGTAATTGATGGGATATAGCAGGAATGTAACTATCAAGAATGTAATGTGTATAAGTTAATCTAGAATAGATAGAAACCGAGGTTTATTAGAATTATCAAACTCAATGAATTGTGAGATTTTAATATTGGACATGTTTTCTTCATTGATGTTGTCTAGGAATATGGAAGTAATTGACTGTATAAAAGGGTGTTAACCGGGTTCTTCAAATTTCGGTGCAACCATCAAGTAGCCAGAAATAAAGAAAATATAAGGAGAAAAATATTGTGTAGTATGAATAAGAAAATTGCCTCTACCCTTCTACTAGTGGGTTCTTTTGTCTGGTCTAATAATTAAATTAAAGAGAAAATAACTAAATTTAGTTATATACTTACATATGGGAACCCAATACATATGAGAGACTCAGAGACTTCACATACATAAAAGGTCCATAGACAGACAGGTACAATGAGTATATATGCTATTTTGATCTAAGGATAAGGTAAGTCACCTTGGGGCTTCAAAGGATAGAATAGTCATTTTGTAGAGCAATAAAATCATATGTTTAGTAATTAGAAGTTTGCTCTGCCATGTAGACAAGTCACAGTAAATTATTTTTGGTGATATCTCTTATTATGGACAAGGCCTGCAATTAAATTATTTGTGAGTCTGGAAGATATCAATTGCCCTTATTCCAAAATAATTCACATGCCAAAGTAGCACATCTTGGGGAAATTTTTCAATAGCAAGTAAATATATCTCAAAATAGGATGAGCTTTTTAAAGTAGTATAAAATCAGTAGATTCATAATTTATAAGTAGCCCTGAGACAATAAGAAAATATCACTACTTTTTTTGGCCCTGAAATACAGAAGAATTAGTAGACATCAAGATGATTGCAGAAGCCCTGACTAGTTTGGCTCAGTGGATAGAGCATTGGCTTATGGACTGAAGGTCCTGGGTTTGATTCTGGTCAAGGGCATGAACCTTTGTTGTAGGCTCAATCCCCAATAGTGGGCATGCAGGAGGCAGCTAATTGGTGTTTCTCATTGATGTTTCTAAATCTATCCCTCTCTGTCCCTCTCTGTAAAAATCAATAAAAATATATTTTTAAAAATAATATGATTGCAGAAGAAGCACTGTTCACAGGGGGAAATAATTCTAATTTTCAGTTAAAGCAAAAGGTTTACATACTCAGCATAAAGAATGAGATGTATAAAACCTCATAGTAGCTTAAAATTGTGTGTGTGTGTGTGTGTGTGTGTGTGTGTGTGTGTGTGTGTGTGTGTGTTACAATGGGATTTAAGATGATGGCAAGCACCTGTAATTAATAAGAGAACCTGAAGTAAAGAAGCTCAAAACTGGGAGGCGATATGAGTTTGAAAACATCTAGGAAATTTGAGAGGATCATTCATGAAACTACAAGAATGAGAGACTTAGATGAAATGAATCAATCTAAAAAAATCTCAAATTTGGCAAAAGCGGCTTAGTACTTTTGGTATTTTGGTACTTTTTAAAAATTATCAATATCTGAAATATCTAGATGAAATCCTCAGGAGACAGGCCCTTGAGTTGTAATCTATGGAGGCCCACATTCTGAACAAGTAATAGTCCAATAACCTGGGGCTTATCCAAGTACATAACACAATCAATATAAAGATAATAGTACAAAAGTTCTCTCTGTTCTCTATCCTCTTCCCTTTATATGCTTATTTCACAAACACACACACACATTTGCCCACATGTACACACACATTTGCATATTTGAAAAAATGGCCAAAGTCGGTTTGGCTCAGTGGATAGAGAGCAGGCCTGCGGACTGAAAGGTCCTGGGTTCGATTCTGGTTAAGGGCATGTACCTTGGCTGAGGGCACATCCCCAGTAGGGGGTGTGAAGGAGTCAGCTGATTGATGTTTCTCTCTCATCGATGTTTCTGACTTTCTTTCCCTCTCCCTTCCTCTCTATAAAAAATAAATAAAATATATATTTTTAAAAATGGCAAAATGGCTTTTTTTTGTAGAAGCCTACTCACAGCATTGGAAACAGAGTGAAAATTGTGGAACTAATAATTTCTCATGATATGGTCTCTGGCAAAATGCAATATTATGTAAAAACACATTTTCTAATCATTTTTGAAAATGGATATTTATTGTTGAAAGTATTACAGATGTCCCCTTTTGTCCTCCATTGACCCCCCTCCACCTTGTTCCTGCCCCCAAAGGCTTTCACCTCACTATTGTCTGTGTACAGGGAAGATATAGATATAGATATAGATATAGATATAGATATAGATATATATTCTTTGGTTAATGCCTTCCTGCCCTTGCCCCTTCCCTCTGATATTCATCATATTGTTCCATACTTTCATGTCTCTGGATCTATTGTTTTTGTTATTTTATTTTGTTCATCAGATTCCACATATTTAAGTGAAATCATGTGATACTTCTTTTTCTATGACTGGCTCATTTGAATTAGCATAATAATCTCCAGGATGCTTCATGCTGTCTTAAAGGGTAATAAACTTATTTTATTTTATAGCTCCATAGTATTCTATGTTCTAAATGTACCACGTTTTTTTTTATTCACTCATCTACTAATGGGCACATGAGCTGTTTCCAGATCTTAGCTATTGTAAATAGTGTGCTATGAAAATAGAGTACATATATTCTTTCTGATCAGTGTTTCAGGATTCCTAGGATATATTCCTAGAACTTGCATCAATGAGTAAAATAGCAGTTTTATTTCCATTTTTTTTGAGGAAACTCCATACTATTTTTCCGTAGTGCTTGCACCAGTCTGCCTTCCCACCAACAATGTACTAAGGTTGCCTTTCCTCTATGTCCTTGCCAGCACTTGTCATTTGTTGATTTGTTGATCATATCTATTCTGACAAGTGTGAAGTGATATCCAATTGTCCTTTTAATTTACGTCTCTCTGATGATTAGTGGTTGAGCATTTTTCTTACTGGTATGTCTCTTGGCCATCTGTATGTCCACCTTGTCTATTTAGGTTCTTTGCTCATTTTTTTATTTGAATTGTTTTTCTTGCTATTGTTAAGTTGTACGAGTTTATTATAAATTTTTGGATATTAACACTTTATCAGGTGAATATTGATGGAGATTTTCTTTGATAAAAATTTAAAAGGACAAAACAGGAACAAGAAAAACCTCAAATAAAAGCATGTAAACTTACTACTAAAGAAGCTAGAAAAAGAACAAACTAAATACAAAGTGAGTAAAAGAAAATACATATTAAAGAACAAAGAAAAATAACAAATTAGAGTCTAAAAAACAATATAAAAGATCAATAAAATCAAGACCTGAATCTTTAAAAAATAAAAAAGATTGATAAACCGTTAACCAGGCAAATCAAGAAACAAAGAGAGACTTGGGGAGGAACCAAGATGGAGGCATAGGTAAACACCTATTTTGCTTCCCCACACAACAATTCCAAAACCACAACTTAACAACAAAACAAACATCATCCAGAATCACCGGAAAGCTGACTGAGTGAAAATTGCACAAATAAAAGTAAAGATAGGACACTGTGACTCAGAGGAGCGGCAGAGTGCAGCCTTGAAGATACATGCAGAGAGAGGTTCGGAGCCGTGCACGTGTGAGCGGTAAATTGCGGGGGCAGCAAATCCGGCTGGATTTCTCCAACATGGAGGGCGCGGGCGTCCCACTGCACTGATTCCCCGCTTCCAGGCAAGGTCCGAGGTTCGGGGAAGGCATGCTAAATCCTGGGTGCAGCAGAGGTCTGCATGTTGGAGGAGAGTGCTCGTAGACTTGGAACAGCAGTTTGCACGTAAACTTGGGGACAGAAGTGCAGAACCATGCAGAGAGGACTTGCTCCCTCATTCGGGAGACCACAGGACTGCTTTGTTTTACAACCCTGGGCGAGACTTTGGGTGTGCAGACTCATTTGGGGAGAGGCAGAGTTGTCTGGCAATGGGTGGAGACCAGTGGCGGCTTTCTCTCAGAGGTGCATGTAGCTGTTACCACCCGGCAAAGAGACGTACGCGCCACATAGGACGGAGCTGATGCTGCCTGCTCAGCTCAGAGACTCCGCCCATCCTACCTAAACACAGCTTACCTTCACAGCCAATTGGCCTGGAGGTCAAACCCTCCTAGTGCTAACAACAATAAGCTGGGCTTAACTTCAAAGTATTGCAGTAAGAGTATCCACTTCAGGTAACTAGGGAGGCTGAGCCACTGTCCCTTAGAGGACATCTACCATGCAAAGCTAATCCACCAACTCAGGAAAGCAGCCACAATGCAGAAAAATGGAAAGAAATCGGGTGTGAAAGAAATGGAGGAAAAAAGACGACTAGTCATAGAGTTCAAAACCACGGATATAAGGTTTTTCAAGAGGCTCCTAGAAAAGGCCAATGAACTTAATGAAAACTATGAGGAAATAAATGAGACCCACGAGGATATGAAAAAGGACCAACTAGAAATTAACTATACACTGACTGAAATAAAAAATATTATACAAAGTCCTTAAAGCAGTCCAGAGGACTGCAAGAACCAAGTCAAAGATATGAAATACAAAGAAGAAAAATCCACTCAGCCAGAAAAGCAAAAAGCCAAAAGAATCCAAATAATTGAAGATAGTGTAAGGGACCTCTGGGACAACCTCAAGCATACCAACATCCGAATTATAGGGGTTCCAGAAAAAGAGAGAGAGCAAGATAATGAAAACCTATTTGAAGAAATAGTGACTGAAAACTTCCCCCACCTGGTGAAAGAAATTGACTTAAAAGCCCAAGAAGTGCACAGAACCCCAAAATATAGGAATCTAAAGAGGACCACACAAAGACACATCATAATAAAAATGCCAAGAGCAAAAGATAAAGAGAGAATATTAATAGCAGCAAGAGAAAAACAGGTAGTTATCTATAAGCGAGCACCCATACGACTGTGAGAGGATTTCTCAACAGAAACAATGCAGCCAGATGGGAGTGGCAAGAAATATTCTAAGTGATGAATAGCAAGAATCTACAACCAAGATTACTCTATCCAGCAAAGCTATCATTCAGAATTGAAGGTCAGATAAAGTGCTTCATAGATAAGAAAAAGCTAAAGGAGTTCATCACCACCAAACCAATATTATATGATATGCTGAAAGATATTCTTTAAGAAGAGGAAGAAGAAAAAGGTAAAAAAATATAAATTATGAACAACAAATACACATCTCTCAACAAATGAATCTAAAAATCAAGTGAGTTAATAATCTGATGAACAGGATAAACTGATGAATATAACAGAATCATGGACATAGAGAAGGAATGGACTGACAATTCTTGGGGATAAAAGGCTGTGGGAAGTGCAGCAAGAGACTGGACAAAAATCATGCAACTATGGGAGAGGACAGTGGGGGTGGGAGGTGAGGGCAGAGGGTGGGATGGGCACAGGGTGGAGGGGAGCTATAGGAGGAAAAAGGGGGGAACAATGTAATTAATAAACTGAACAATAAAGATAATAAAAAATGCACACTTGTGAGGTACCAAGGATACAGCTTATAAGAAAGGTATTTTGTGGAAAAGAGGTGCGCTTGTAAGAATTTTGGAGGGCGGGCATATTTCTCAAAGGCTCCAAGATTAGACTGATGTTGACAATCTGTGTGGCCCTGAAAAAATATAATAGGTCTTTTGTAATTGAACTAGAAATTGTACCAATCCACAGTTTTGGAATGGTATCATAACATCTATTTTAAATACACAAAAATATTAATGTGGTATTGCCGTGAAATCACCTTTTACTATAAAATAAAGTGTGGCTAACATCAAATAGTGGAGATCACTATCAATTTCTTTTCTCTTATGAAAGAATGATTTCTGGTTCCTAGCAAAAAATAAAATTCCATTATTTGCAAAAGTATCATGAAGACTGTGCAACTGTGGCACCACAGAACAAGTGCCATTTTAAAAAGTGTAGACAAATGATCATTGTTACTAAGCTCTACAACTAATGCAAACATATCTGTCATAATTTTTTTCCTGGGACCTTTTAAATGGAAGATTAGTCATTCTTTCTCAGTCATCCACACGCTGTTATGTCCCTTGTGGCTTCTAGCCATTGAAATTAATTGCAGGTGCCTCTATGGGGTTGCAGCGCTGGTAAAAGTGACCATGATGATCCCTAACACAGCCTGCAGGCTTAGGTCATTAGCTCTGGGTACTCTCGCCTTTTCTGGAGTACTACCAATTCTTGGTGGATTTCTGAAGCCACAGTTTGCCATTCTTGAGAGAAAATTGAAGACGCTCTGTAAAAGTGGAAAATAATGGACTAAATTTCTAATTTTTCAAAAGGGAAGTGTGGGGAAGATAAGGGAGATATGAGTTAAAGCCTAAAGCACTTTGTAAAGCTGTTTCCTACAGGAAAAGAAAAATGAATCTGCCAGTGGTATATTCACCCTTGAATTTATGAAGCATGACTCTTTCTGGTATTCAGATTTCCAGACATCAATGTCATCTTGATGTGCTATAAAACCTTGCCATTCAAAGAGAGGTCCAAGGTCCAACAACATTAGCAGCATCTGGGAGCTAACCAGATGCAAATCTGCCCTGAATCAGGACATGCAGTTTGACAAGAAGGCCAGGTGATTTGTATTGACATTATCATTTGGGAACTACTGATGGAATAAATACTGGTGATGCTTAAAAAAAAAGAGAGAGAGAGAGGACCCAAATAAATAAAATCATAAATGAAAGAGACGAAGTAACAATTGACACCACAGAAATACAAAGATTGTAAAAAATAATACTATGAATAACTATATGACAACAAATTAGACAACTTGAAATAAATAAATTTCTAGAAATATAAAATATAGTAAAACTATAATCAGGAAAAATAAACAGACAATCTGAATAGACAGATTACAAGTAATGAAATTGAAGGAATAATAATAAAAAAAAAAAACACCTCCAAAAAGACAAGTCCTAGACTGGATGACTTCACATGTGAATTTTATCAGACATTCAAAGAAGAAACACTTATCCTTCTCAAACTATTCCCAAAACTTCAAGAGGAGGGAGAACACCCAAGTTCATTTAATGAGGCCAGTATTATTCTAATCCTGAATCGGATAAAGACATGGCAGAGAAATAAATTTTAGGCCGATATCCACAATAAAAATAAATGCAAAAATCCTCAACAAGATACTAGCTAACTGAATTTAGAAATACATGTAAAAATTATATACCACTAGAGCACAGTGCACAAAATTCGTGCATGGAGGGGGGTCCCTCAGCCCAGCCTGCACCCTCTCCAATCTGGGTCCCCTTGACGGATGTACAACTGCCCATTTAGGCCCAATCCCAGTAGGATAGGGCCTAAACAGGCAGTCAGACATCCATCTCACAGTCCAGGACTGCTGGCTCCCAACTGCTTGCCTGCCTGCCTTCCCAATTGCCCCTAACTGCTTCTGCCTGCCAGCCTGATCACCCCTAACCACTCCCCTGCCAGCCTGATTGATGTCTAACTGCTCCCCTGCCAGCCTGTTTGCCCCCAACTTCCTTCCTTTGCCGGCCTGGTCACCCCTAACTGCCCTCCCCTGCTGGCCTGATAGACCACAGCTGCCCTCCCTTGCAGGCCTGAACCCTCCCAACTGCTCTCTCCTGCTGGACATCTTGTGGTGGCCATCTTGTGTACACATGGGGGCAGAATCTTTGACAACCGGGGGCAGCCATTTTGTATGCTGGAGTGATGGTCAATCTGTATATCACTCTTTTATTAGATAGGGTAGAGGCCTGGTGCATGGGCGGAGGCCAGCTGGTTTGCCATGAAGGATGTCCAGAATCAAGGTGGGGGTTCCCTTAGGGCATGGGGTGGCCTGGGAAAGGGGCCTGTGGTGGTTTTCAGGCCAGCCACACATTCCAGCGACCCAAGAGGAGGCCCTGGTATCTGGAATTTATTAATCTACTACAATTAAAACTTTGCAGCCTGGAGCAAAGCCAAGTCTTCTGCTCGCTCTGTGGTGGCAACCATTTCTATTGGGTTTATTTACCTTCTATAATTGAAACTTTGAAACCTGGAATAGAGGCCTAGGCAGGCCAGGGTTGCAGAAGCATGGCTTCCTCCATCACTAGGGGCAATATTAGCCTCTCCTCTCTCCAGCTCCATGGTTGCCACCATTTCTGTTGGGATTTATGTATCTTCTATAATTGAAACTTTGTAGCCTTAAGTGGAGGCCTGGGCCAGCCAGGACAGGTAGAAAGCTTGGCTTCCTTCATCTCTGGGTGCGACTCAAGCCTCCTGCTCTCTTCAGCTCCATGGATGCCACCATTTCTGTTGTGATTTATGTATCTTCTGTAATTGAAACTTTGTAGCATTGAGTGGAGGCCTGGGCAGCAAGGTCAGGTGAAAGCTTGGCTTCCTCCATTGCCTAAGAAACCCAAGCCACCCTCGTGCTCTCAGTGGGCACTGCCATCTTTGGGGGGGTTTATTTGCATATTTGTTCCCGATTGGTTGTGGGTGTGGCTTTTGGGCATGGCTTGTGAGCGTGGCTTGTGTGTGTAATGGAGGTGTAGTCAATTTGCACATTACTCTTTTATTAGATAGGACAGTCAATTTGGATTTATTACTGGGATACAAATTTGGTACAATATCCTCAAATCCGTTAACCTAATACACTATGTATAAAAGAAAGAAAAAAAAAACATAATATCATGACACATGCTAACAAAAATGTTGCTAAAATTTACCACCATTTTATGATAAAACCTCTCAGCAAAGTGCAAATACAAGAAACAAATATCAACATAATAAAGGTCATATGTGATAAACACACAGCTAACATACTTAACAGGGATTTCCACTTTCACTATTTTTATTGAGCACTAGTGGCCTGGTGCACAAAATTCATGCATGGGGCAAGGTTGGGTGTCCCTCAGCCCAGCCTGCATCCTCTCCAATCTGGGATCCCTCTGAGATCAGGCCTAAACTGGCAGTTGGACAACCTCCTCAAAATCTGGGACTGCTGGCTCCGAACCACACACCTGCCTGTCTGCTTGATCATGCCTAACCACTCTGCCTGCTGGCCTGCTTGCCCCTAACTGCATCCCCCTGCCAGCCTGTTCAACCCCAACTGGTCCCCTCTGCCAGCCTGCTTTCCCCAAAAGCTCCCCCCAGCCAGCCTGATCACCCCCCAACTGCCCTCGCCTCCTGACCTAATCACCCATAACGGCCTCTGCTTTGGCTCCTCCACCATGGATTTGTCTCAAAGGATGTCTGGAACTTCTCATGGTATAATTCAGTGGTCAGCAAACTGTCAACAGAGCCAAATATCAACAGTACAACAATTGACATTTCTTTGGAGAGCCAATTTTTTAAAAATTTAACTTCTTCTAATGCCACTTCTTTAAAATAAACTCACCCACTCTGAGTGGCTGGCACCATGGATCTGTCTCTCACCCAATGGTGTGAGCTGGTCCCTCCCTAGAGAAGAAACCTGAGTACCCTGAGATATGTGATCAGTAACAGGACCCCTCCAGCAGGTGAGGGGATCCCAAGGCAGGTGCTGGGCATGGAGGCCATGGGGGTATAGACTACCAAGGAGACAGAACTGAACCTCACATCACCCTGCTTGGCCCCGGAAGATTGCTGGTTAGCCAGAGACAGGTAAGATTCCTCAGGGAAGGAACAACCTAAGACAGGCACAGTCACAGAGGGGCCAACAGGACAGAACTAAAAGGTCAACAGAGGTGGGGCACAGACCCTCACCCACTAACCTTGCAGGGGCCTGAACTCTCACACCTTCTGAGGGAGGTCTCCTGCCCCCATGGCTGCTTCACCTCCCATGCACAGCTCAGATTGGGACCCAGGTCACAGACAGAGACTTGGCCAGCAACAGCTGCCCTATATCTCAATCAGTCTAGTACCAGGAATGCTCAGGGCCTACTCAAGAATGCAAACAATCCTTCCCACTAATATTTACAGGGTAAACTAAGATTATTGCTTGACTATTAAATTTGACAGTAGAATAGTAATCACGTTTTTAGATTAATTTAAATTGGCCAAGTGAAATAAATGAACACTCAAGAAAATTTAAGTGTACTGGATAAAAAGCTATTCCTAAAACAATAACTAAAATATCTACTAGTAGTGCATCTCACTGTAAAATTGCCTAACATCCAAAGAACCCAAAGCAGTCATATTTGCGAGCAAAAATTAGAATTTAAAGTTACCAAGACTGCAATATAAAATTTCCAAAAAGTCCCCATTAATCAAAAAGGGGGGTAGTGGAGTAATATCATTTAAGGACAAATATCCTGTAAGTAAATTACATTTATAAAATTTTTACTCCAGAAAAGTAACTTCCATTTGTAATGCGAACAGCAGGACACCTTTGAAAAACACACATGGTGTCAAAATGAGCCAATGGAAAATCATTTGGGCAAAAATAAAAATAATCCCAAGTCTAATTTACAGAAAAGATCTCTTTATTAACTTTTGGTCGAGAATATGTTTGTGTATTTTCAGAAAATGACTCCAAGACCTTTTGCATTCTTGCAACAATGAGGAACTGACAAGTCTGTTCCAACCAAGAAGACAGTCCAGAGATGGAAGACACTGAGGACACCTTGCCATGCTAGTAGGTATATATGTACTACTATTTGTGCATCGCTGCAGGCAGCCCAGGACCAAACCAGAGAGGGTGGAACCTCCATTGCCACCATTTGTCCACCATCCAGATATCATTGCTGACATGAACACATAAAGAACTATTTGACATTGAAACTGGGATTCAGAAAAGTTGGACATTGAAACTGAGACTCAAACATTTTTTATTATTATACATTTATTTCCAGTATGCAGATGCAAGATCTTTTTAAAGAAAAGAAACAGGGGGAAAAGGTTGATATAGAGGCAAAGAAGCATTGAACAGACTGCCAAACTACAGGGGAAAGGCAGGGGAGGGTGGGGGGCAGTGGTTTTAAGAGATCAACTGAAGGACTTGTATGCATGCATATAAGCATAACCAATGGATACAAGACACTGGGGCGGGGGGGGCAAGTGAGGACATGTGCTGGGGGGTAGGGGAGGCTGGGCGGAGGACAATGAGGGCAAAAGAAGAAAACATATGTGCTACTATTTGTAATACTTTAAAGAATAAAAATAAGAAAAAATTAAAGAAAGGAAAAGAAAAGAAATAAGTGAGCTAGAGAAGGCTCAATTTCACAAAACTAAAAAAAAAAAAAAGATAGATACAGCATCAAACAGACTGTCAAATTACAGCAGGAGGGTTAGGGAGAGGTGCGGGACACAAGAGATCAACTGAAGGACTTGTATGCATGCATATAAGCATAACCAGAGGATGCAAGACACTGGAAGGTGAGGGCATGTACGGGAGTGGGATGGGGTGCGCAATAGGAAGATATGTATACATGAAATACTTTAATAAAAATGGAAAATAAAATAGACTCGCCCAGGCCATGGCATTTTGTGGAAGAGCCACACTGAAGGGGCTAAAGAGCCGCATGTGTCTTGTGAGATGTAGTTTGCCAACCCCTGGTCTAATTAGCATATTACTCTTTTATTAATATAGATATGATATTAACTATAACATCTATACCAGTATTATTATATGAGAATACATACTTCATGCAATAGGAAGGCATCTAATACACTACATTGTATATGTTGTAAGTAGTAGGACATACTGTATTAATAGCAATAAGATATACCCTGTGACTTCCCTTCCTGATTTGGGAATGGTTCCCCAGTTCTTTGAACATTTCCTGGCCCCTAATTTGTGCTTTTTTGTCATTCAGTGTACATGATTTAAGGTCTTTAATTTATAACCACTAAAGATTCAAAAGACTATTTTTCCATGAAGTTTAATGCTAACATAAATGAATTCATGTTTTTTATTGTAAACATCTGAATTACTCACATTGTCATAGATTCTGAATTCATAAACATGGACCATGCACAAGCTGGTAGCAAGCCAGGAAGCCACTTTGCAAGCAAACAGATACTCTGCGTAAGGAGAAAAGGCATAGCACAACATTTAATGTCCAACCTGAGTCACCTCAGAATGTTATATATATACTGACTTCTTAATTCATATAATGTCAGGAAATCAACTGCTTGGTTAGTGATGGGGTTGACCTGGTTTCAGGAGGGTTATTTCTGAAATAATTAAGGAAAGGGGGTCTCAATCTTTCTTCCTTCTTGCTTGCTTGCTTCTCTCCAGCACCTCCATCTTTCTTCTTATCCTCAGCTTCTTGGGCATCTTCTCCTTCATGCTCACCTCCTTCTTCTTCCTTTGCATCCTTAAATTCTTCCTTGGCATACCTTCTTCCTCTTCCTCTCCTTCCTCTTCCTTAGCCCCTTCCTTCTCCTCCTCCTCTTCAGCTTCTCCTTCAGAAAGGGCTTCATCCTTAGCTTCCTTGGCTTTTGCACCTCAATGGTCTCCTCCACCTTGATCTTCTCCTTCTGGATGTGGCTGGTATATTAAGAAGGGAAGAAGCAAGTGGACATTAAGTCGGAGCTGGTCTGTAACCACCGTGGGCAGATCAAGCAAAGATCTGTGAACTTTTGGAGCAGCCGCTGGCTATGTGTCCCACACTGGTGAAACTGAGCTCGGTATCCTCACCTTCCAACAGTTTCCTGCAAGTTGCAATGTCAGTGTCCAAAGCCATCTTAACATTGAGGAGGTCCTGGTATTCTTTTAAATATAATGCCATTTGACTCTTCGTAGTTCTCAAATCATTTTCTAATTTGTTGATTGTGCTCTGCATAGCACTAACGTAGGCATTCTGCTTATCCTCCAACTCTCACAGCTGTTTTCCCAGAGCTTAGTTAATGCCCCGGCATGCTTTGATCTCCAGGGTCCTGGCCTTGAGCAGGTGGTGGCTTTCAGATACTTCCTCCTTGGCTGCGCACACCATATAGGTGTTCTTGGCAGCGCTCTCGGTCAGCATGGTGAAGCGGCTCTTTACTGTTCTGCATTCTGCATGTTCTTGGCAGCCAGCTTCTCTTACTGGGTGCGGATGTTCTTGAGCGTGGCAGAGAGGTCGGACTTTGAGAACACGTTCATCTCCATGGAGATCTGAGCATACTGGGTCTGCACCTGCGGCTCTGTTATCTCTTTTTCATGCACCTTCTTCAGAAAGGAGATTTAGTCCATCAGGCTGTCATGGTGCTTTTCAAGCTCAGCGCCAGTGAGAGCCACCTCATCTGCACCTTCATCAGCCAGCCCTCTGTGTCATCATTGTTCAGCACCTCTTCCTAGTAGCATGCCTGCAGGGTGTACCCAGCTCCCTTAGAGCCCCAGTGCCTCCTAAATGCCCACTGCCCTCTCCTTGCCAGGGACGGGGCTTGGTGGACCAGGGCACAGGCATCCCATTTTTATTAAAATGTTCAACCCAAGCCTGCTCCACCGTGTCAACAGGCAGCCCAGGGGCAGGCAGTGATCCAGAGACACTGGCTATCCCTCCCTGCTCAGGTCCCCGATACCGACCTGGAACCTGGGGACAATGTCAGGCTCAGCCCACCCTACCTGCCCAGTATCCAATGGCAGTCTGGACCCTGCGGGCAGCATCACATGCTGCCTGTCAGGCTTGCCCAGTTACCAATTGCAGACTGTACCCCTCAGGCAGCATCAGGTGCAGCCCGCCCACCCTGCCCAGTCCTTGATGGCAGCCTGGACACTGCAGACAGTGTGAAGCACAGCTGGCCAGAACTATCTGACCCCAATGGTAGCCTGGACCCCTGGGTGGCATCAGACACAGCCTGCCAGGCTTCCCCTGGTTCTGAACACACCGTGGACCCTGCAGACATCATCAGGGTCAGCTCTCCAGGCCTCGCCAGTTACCAATAGGATCCTGGACCCCACAGGTGGCATCAGGTGCTGCCTGCCTGAACCTGCCCGGTTTCTGATGGTGGTCTGGACCCCATGGGTGGTGTCAAGAGCTACCCACCCAGCTTGCCTAGATTCTGATAACAGCCAGACCCTGCAGGCGGTGTCAGGCTCTGCACCTCCTCACTCCTACCTGCCCGGCTACCTATCGCAGCCTGGATCCCAGCAGCACCATCAGGTGCTGCCTGCCTGGCCTACTCAGTCACCAATGGTGGCCTGGACCCCATGGACAGTGTCATATGCTGCCCTCCGGGCCTACTGCTTACCGATCACAGCCTGTACCCTGTAGGCAGTGTCAGGTGCAGCAGGCCAGACCTACCTGATCCTGATGGTGGCCCGGACCCCACAGGCAGTGTCAGGCTAAGCCCACACAGCCTTCCAGGGTACCTATCACAGCCTGGACACTGCCCACTTCCTCAGGTGCAGCCCACCAGGCTTGCTCAGATATTGATCACTACCTGGACCTCGCAGGCGGTGTCAGGCACAGCCTGCCATCTTTCATGGTTTAATTCACATATCACACCTGACTGGCTGTGGGTGTAGCGAAGGTATGGTCAATTAGCATTTTTCTCTTTTATTAGTGTAAATAATAATTAAAGTCCTAAGCACTGCAATAAGACAAAAAGAAATAAAAAAAATCCAAATTGGAAAGAAGTGAAACTCTTATTGTTTTCAGATTACATGACACTGTATATATGAAATTATACAGACTCAACCAACTATTAGAACTGAAAAATAAATGCAGTAAATAGCAGGATGCAAAATAAATACTTGGAAATCAGGTGCATTTTTAAAAATATATATATTTTTATTGAATTTTTACAGGGAGGAAGGGAGATGAATAGAAAATCAGAAACATTGATGAGAGAGAAACATTGATCAGCTGCTTCTTGCATACCTCCTACTGGGGATGTGCCCACAGCCAAGGTACCTGCCCTTGACCAGAATCAAACCTTGGATATTTCAGTCCGCAGGCCAATGCTTTATCCACTGAGCCAATCTGATTTCAGCAGGTGCATTTTTGTACACAAATAATAAACTATCTGAAATGGAAACTAAGTAAACAATCCCACTTAAATTTCAATAAATACATGGGAATAAATTTAACCAGGAAGATAAAATGCCTCTATCAGAAAATTATGACAGTGAAAAAAGAAATTATAGTACATTAAAAAACTGAAAGAATTTACTGTGCTTATGAATAGAAATAAATAACATTAATAAAATATCCATACTACTCAAATCAATCTACAGGGTTAATGCAATTCCTATCAAAATAACAATTGTGTATTTTACAGAGCTAGAACAAAAAAGTCCAAAAAGCTATATGGGTTCACAAAAGATCCCAAATAGCCAAAGCATTCTTGGGAAAGAAGAACAAAGTTGGAGGAATCAGGATACTTATATAGTAAGACTCTAGTAATAAAAAGAGTTTGGTACTGGAATAAAAACAGACATATAGATAAGTGAAACAGAAAAGGGAGCTCCAAAATAAATGCATGCCTACATGGTCAATTAATATTTGACAAAGAGGCAAAAACACAATTGAAAGGGAAGAGTGGGACTGCAAAGAACAATTTAGACAGCCACCATTTTGGACTGTGTGACTTGGCAGTCACCATGTTGGCCGCATGATATGTAAGCTTACCTGGGGGATGCCATCTTGAAATCACAAAGACCAACCCCTCCCTTTGAATTAGCCAATCATGAAAGACTGTGTGCTTGAGCTACAAACAAGAGCAAAGGACAGGACAGGTCACGTGCATTAGGGATTATTTGCGTCACTAGCCCCAGCTATCACCCAACCAATTGGAATCGGCCAACTCATTGGTTCGCGTCTGGCTCCACCTCCCTATAAAATCATCATGCTCAGGAAATTCTCTCTCTTTTGCTTCCTACAACCAGTGGTGGGGGCAGAGGGCCAAGCCCAGGCTTGTAATAAAGGTTCTATGCTATTGCATCGGTTTTGGCTCCCTGGTGGTCTTTGGGGATCATGAAATCTGGGCATAATATTTGGGGGCTTGCCTGAATCCCCAAGACCCACAAGGGACCCCGACCCTGAGAGCTTGATTGACCGTGGTAGGTGTTTGTCTATCTGTGTTTTCTGTTCTGTGCGAGCTCGCTTCTGAAGTCTGTAGTGCCTGAAATGGTGTAAGCAGACGTGCTGGCAGACCTCGGGTGGAAGAAATCAAGGGACGCTTTGATCCTCCATTTGAAGGGCTGTAAAAGCCCCTCGAGAGGGGAGTGGGTTCCCCTCAAACCACTGGGACAAAGAGGATCCTCCCGCGAGTTGGTGCACGGCCATCGTCCAGTTTTGCTTCCGCAGAGTCGGGAGGCTGTTTCTGGGTGTCTTTGTCTGTTTAGTCTCTGTGGCTTTCTGTGTATTTTTGTGGACTCACTGGACGGACATTATGACTACTCATTTAAGTATTATGATTGATTATTTCAAAGAGATTAAGGAAAGACCCAACGACCTCAGTGTGGAGGTCCAGAAGGGCTGGTAGACCTATTCTTGCTTTGCAAGAGGAGTTAAGCCCGCCCTGTTCAGAGAGAGCAGCAGCTTTTGCGGATCCTGTCAGACGCTGAGGGGATCAGGAGGATCCTTCCAGGAGGCTGGTTCCGGGCGCAGATGGGAATCTTGAACTTTTTTTTTCTAGCTAGGCCTGAATGGGATTTCAACACAGCAGAAGGTAAGGAGAGGCTCTGGGTCTACTGTGAGGCTCTAATGGGGGGTCTTTGGATGGCTGCTAGGAACTGGACTAATTTGGCTATAGGAAATCTAGAAAATTTAATTGTTCTGGATAGAGGCTCGGTCCCGCCACCACCTCCCTCGGGGCTCCTTGGTGCGGCCACCAGGGCTGGGGGAGCATGAGTTCCGGGACCCAGCTTGGGATCTAGACGGCGTGGGGGAAGGGTGCCATGTGGCGATCCAATATGGACGCCACTCCCCATAAGGCATCCGGGTCTCATCTTCGCCATGTTTTTTTTAAAGAATTTATCCAAAGTAAATGCCTTAAAATACTTAGAATTGGATTTAAAACTCAGAAATTGTTTAAATATAGATAAATAATATATTAATTATAAAGATCTAATAGCCCATGTTACTGACAACACCCTTTGTTAATGGAGGAAGAAGGGTAGTCCAGGCTTGCTACTGGATATCCCCAGGCAAAAAAAAAGTGGCCTTTTTAAAAGTCAAGCAGCAGCCTGGGCTTGTTAACCAAATGATAAAAACTTGTTTAATAATCTGAGTATTGCTTCCTCATGAGAAAAACCTAGAGGACAGAATTGAAGCTATTAATTAATAATGTCATGTATTTTTCTTAGAAATGTAAAGTATTACTAATCTAAGAATAGCTAAATCTTTGACTTCTCAGCTTTAGAAGTCCAAAATACAAATTAAATTGGGAGAAATTTTATAAATGTGGTAATTAAATGCCTAGAGTATAACTTATTTTCTTAAAATATGTTATGTTTTCTCTGATAATTGGACTTGTGTTGGTCTATATTTCTTAAATATGGCCAAATTTTGAACAGCAGAATCTTAAATAAGAACCAATAAATAGGATACCTAAACTGTACTGAATAAGTTTCTTTGTTTTTGTTTTTTAATTAAAGATACCCACTTAAGTTACTTTATAAATTAGCTTGTTAAATTATAGTCAAGGTTTACAGCTAAATGAAAATGCCAATACTGATTGTGGGAAATGCCTGAGAAAAAATAGTTCCATTACAGAGATGATTCGAGCTTGTCAGAATGTGGGATCAGGTACTTTTCCAGCAAGTTTAAGTGTGAAAAAAAAAAAAACAGGACATTTCCTAAAGCAAGTTTTGTGGACCTGTGTCACGGGGAACTTTAGGATTAATCCTAGGGAGGAGTAGAGACTGCCTTAAGTGGACTAACTGTTTTGCCTAGAGTCATTGATTCAGATTATAAAGGAGAAATTACAGCTAAGCTAGAATGTAATCTTGTTATGTAAATTAATCCAGGACAAAGGTGTGCTCAGATACTACTTTTACCTTATATTCAGCAAGGTGGGCTATAATGAGGAAAAGAGGAATGCAAGGATTTGGAAGCTCAGACATCTATTGGATACAAGAAATTAGCAAAACCCATGCTCTGATTGATTTAAAAATAGAGGGAAAACAATTTAGGGGACTGGTGGACACTGGAGCAGATGTTAGTGTTATCAGCAAAGAATTCTGGCCTCCAAGTTAGTCCACAGCAGACGCTATGGGCTCAGTTAGGGAGGTGGGAGTTCCTGATGACACACAATGGTAGTGCCACCTTGTTAAGGTGGCAAGATGAGGAAGAACTTATGGGATGGTTTCAGCCTTCCATCATCTCTGGAATTTCAGTCAACTTGATGGGGCCAGGGATGTCTTAGAGGGTTTACAGGGGTGTATTATTGCCAGCAAATGACAGCAGGTAATGACCCAGATGGGATATCAGACTGGTCAAGGCTCGGGAAACAATGATCAGGGAATTAAGGAATCCATCCAAACCAAAGGAAACCCAGGAAGAGGAGGATTAGGATAGCAACCTTTTCAGGAGAGGTTACTGCTCAGTCTCCTCACCCTCATGATGATGCTCTGCAATGGAAAGATGATAGAGCTGTATAGGTAGATCAGTGGCCAGTAACCAAGGCCACTAATAGATTCATGAATTCATACAAGAACAAATAGAAGCTGGTCACACAGAGCCCTCCAATAATCCTTGGAATACGCCTATATTTACAATCCTTAAAAAGGCGACAGAAAAATGGTGACTGTTACATGATCTTACAGCCATTAATGCTACTGCACACCATGGGAACTTTACAACTTGGACTCCCAGCACCTTCACAAATCCCATTAGATTGGTCCATTATTGCGGGAGATCTTAGAGATTGTTTTTTTTTCACCATACCCTTGGCACCTCAGGATCAACAGAGATGTGCATTTTAAGTGCCATGTATTAATATAAAACCAATGGGAAGATATCAGTGGAAGGTTTTACTTCAAGGAATGGCCAAAAGCCATACTTTGTGTCAGAAATATGTGGCTCGAGCCATTTAGCCTTTAAGGAACAAACACTCCCAATGTTCCCTTATTCATCACATGGATGACTCTCTCTCGGCAAACCCATGAAGAGTCTTTGGCCACATATTCCCAATTAGAAGAGGAGCTCCCTAAATGAGGCTTAAGAATTGCTCCAGAAAGGGTACAGAAAGAAATGCCTTTCCAATATCTGGGAACCATCATTGCAAACCAATGCATTAGGCCTCAGAAGGTGGAGATAAGATGGTCTTAAACCATTAAATGACTGTCAGAAAATATTAGGGAACATTAACCTGCTGAGACCTTATCTGGAGATCTGATGAAGAAATTAATTCACTTAGAGGTGACTCTGATCTTTCCTCTCCCTGAACATTAACAGGTGAAGCTAGGAATGATTTGCTAAGAAATGGGCAGGCAGTTTCCTCAGCCCAAGTGGCATGAGTATGGCCCGAATTACATTTATTGGGACAAATGAGCCCTATTGCAAACAGTCCGTGGGACATGGTAAAGAAGACTGGTACAGAAGGCTGAGTGAATTTGTGAGGAAACCAGAACCCCAAGAATGCCTGAGAATGTCTTTCTTGACAGGCTAGCCATAATCAGCTGTATGGTGATATTAGGTAATATTACCTGGGACAAAGTGGGAAAGTATTTTGAACTTATATTCATGACCATTCATGGGTAAGAACCCTTATGTGGGTTGATCACCTTATACCAAACACCTTGGTTCATCCAGGAGCACCAGGGGTGGAGCAAGAAAATATAATTACATAGGTGTCACCACCCAGCTTCCCTTTTGTATTGACACAAATTCAAACCACTACTCCTTTGTGTGCAAAATTAAAAAAAAAAGGCTTCTGTCTTGCATGGACACCAAAGGAGGGTAGGCAAAAGTTAAAACACGTCTACTATCACTACTTGCTCCTAGGAGAGGTGCAGAAACATGTAATTAGACCTTGTCTATACAAAAAGAAATTGACAGTCAGTTTTAAATTGAATTGCCATAGCTTAAAGCAAAGAATATCCTCACAACAGTATGTTGTACAATTATTTCTAACGTACTTATAAACTAAATCTTTGAATGATTGGCAGCAATTTAAAAGTGACATGAAAAGATTTAATCCCTTCCACCGTGTGGAGGGCCTCCTTGGATAGGTAACTGAGCATTCTATGTTGGCCCTTTTGCCAAGAAGGGATCCTCTTTTCACAATCCAATTGCCCACAGCTGTTGCCTGAGTTTTCTGTACATGCTGAGGTTGAAGCCTCATGATGGCTGGTACCATAAATCTGTCTGTGACCCAACGGTGTTAGGTGGGCTCTCCCTGGAGAGGAATCCTGGGTTCCCCAAGATATGTGATGAAGTGCCGGGGCCCCGCCAGCAGGTGAGTGGATCCCAAGGCAGGTACTGAGCGTGGAGGCCATGTGGGCATAGGCTACCAAGGAGACAGAACTGAACCTCACATCACCCTGCTTGGCCCCTGAGGATGGCTGGTTAGCCAGAGATGGGTAAGATTCCTTATGGGAGGGCGAACCGAAGACAGGCACAGTTGCAGATGGGCCATCAGGAGAGAACATGGGGGCCAACAGAGGTGGGGCATAGAACCTCACCCCCCCCAGCATTGCAGGGGCTTGAATACTCGCCCCTTCTGAAGGAGGTCTCCTGACCCATGGCTACTTCACTTCCCATGCCCAGCTAAGATGGGGACCCAGGTAACAGACAAAGAGTTGGACCAGCCCAGATCAGAACCAAGGCATCAAACAGAAACTTGGCTAACAATAGCTAGCACCAGGAATGCTCAGGGCCTACTCAAGAATGCAAAACAATCCTTGCCATTAATAATTACAGGGTAAACTAAGATTTTTGTTAGAGTATTAAATCTGACAGTAAAATAGCAGTCAAGTTTTCAGATTAATTTAATTTAGCTAAAGTAGGAAATGTACAGCAGGAGAAGGACACCTTTTCTGGATGGGTAGAGGCATGCCAACCAAGCATAAAATAGGTTTGGTGGTGGCCAAGAAACTGCTAGAAGACATCCTACCCAGGTATGGATTTCCTGCTATGATAGAGTCAGACAATGGACCAGCTTTTTTTCACAGGTAACACAGGCAATAGCCAAGGCTATAGGGGCAGATTGGAAATTGCATTGTGCTTATCGGCCCCAAAGTTTAGGACAGGTAGAGAGAATAAATAAAACTCTAAAAGAGACCCTTACCAAATTAACCATGGAGACTGGCAGGGGCTGGGTGGCTCTCCTTCCACATGCCCTTTACTGGGTAAGGAACTCTCCCTACACCCTGGGTTTTAGATCATGTTACTGAATTTGTCTCTTAAGAAGGCTGCAGAGGGCGCAAGAGGACATTTGGCTATGCCTCCATGATGAGGCTGGCCCAACCTCATGCCTTGTCAGTGTGAATCCGGAGACTGGGGTTTTTTCAAGAGTTACTGCTGGGAGACCCTCGAGCCACGTTGGAAGGGCCCCTACGTCGTGGTGCTGACTACACCCACTGATCTCAAGGTAGACAGCGTCACAACCTGGGTCCACTCACGCCCGCCCAGCTGATCCCTCTGCAGTCTGGAAGGACTTCATTACACAATGGAGCCACAACCCGCTCAAGCTCAAGTTACGGCGCATTTGACCCACCTAATGTCTGTAACTCTGTTGACTCTGTTGGCTGTCACCCACACTGCTGGGAGTCCACCCTTTTTCCTGGCAATAGTCATGGCCTGCCTCTGTATTCATACAGCAAGGAAGCCTATGTGCAGCCCTAGGGGAGGAATGTTGTTTTTACGTTGACCATTCAGGAGTAAAAAATGGAAGGTGATGTAGAAATGCATCCCGGCTCATGATTGAGCCATAAGTTCCAAGACAAGGAGGGAATGAAAGTGCAGAGCGGGACTGCAAAGAACAATTTAGACAGCTGTCATTTTGGACTGTGTGACTTGACAGCCACCATGTTGGCTGCATGATATGTAAACTTATCTAGGGGCTGCCATCTTGAAATGACAAAGACCAACCCCCACCCCCCTTTGAATTAGCCAATCACGAAAGACTGCGCTTGAGCTTCAATCAAGAACAAAGGACAGGACAGGTCACGTGCGTTAGGGATTATTTGTGTCACTAGCCCCAGCCATCACCCAACCAATTGGAATCGGCCAACTCATTGGTTCGTGTCTGGCCCCACCTCCCTATAAAATCATCATGCTCGGGAATTTCTCTTTTTTTTTTTTGCTTCCTGCCACCATGGCGGCTGGGGTAGAGGGCCAAGCCTGGGCTTATAATAAAGACTCTATGCTATTGCATTGGTTTTGGCTCCCTGGTGGTCTTTGGGGATCATGAAATCTGGGCATAACACAATGTATTATAGAAAACAGTCTATTCAATAAATGGTGTTGGGAAAATTGGACGGTTATATTAAAAAAATGAAACTTGACCTACTTCTTATACTATACACAGAATAAACTCAAATTGGATTAAAGACTTAAATGTATGACTAGAAAGCATAAAATTCTTAGAATAAAATATAGTTAGTACAATCTTGGACATTTTTTAGTAATATTTTTTTCTGATATATATCACCTTGGGCAAGGAAAACAAAAGAAAAAATTAACAAATGAGACTAGAGAAGGAGATAAAATGGCATCCAAATTGGCGGATGTATCATGTTCCTCATCCTGGGAAAAGTAACTAAACCAGAGAACATCCATCCTGAATTTACAAATTAAACACAGCTGAGGAGACAATTTACAATAATGAAGGGCCGAGGACACTTGGAGAATGGTAGGAAAGACGATCTGGGCTGCAGAGTGCCAGCCGGCATTCCCTGATGACAGGCATAACATCCAGCTGTGGAAAGGACTCCTGTTGACTGGGGAATCTGGAAGTGAGGCCACAGCCCAGAAAGGCTGAGGTGGCCCAAGCAGCAAGATGCCAGGGGGACAAAAAAAGCACAAAGTTTTGTGGTTGTTTTGGTTTTGTTTTGTCTTTGATTTTATTCGCTAAACCCAGAACATAGGAGTTTTAAATTGCAAACATTCACCTGAGGCTTCAGCTAAGGGAGAGGGACAGACTTGAGATGCCTGAAGAGAGGCTGGGTAGGGAAGCAGGGCAAGGAGAAGTGTGCAGAATTCCCAGCATTAGAACATTCATAACCCTTCAGCCATTTCTTTCCCAAAGAGCTAACTCCTCCCAGTAGCCTGAAGGCAGATAATAAAGCCTGACACACCCTGGGTGCATTTGAGCTATACAAATGAAACAAAGGCAGAGACCAAGTTTACAGGTATGAATAGTCCCAAAGAGCCCTCAGTGACTGGATTGGAAGAAGGGCTGGTTAGTTCCACTATTCTGGGAACAAGACTGATTAAAACTCCAGATTGCCAGCCAGCCCCATTGGTCTTCATATAAGAATCTCTATCCAACTAAGGGCAGAGTCATATTTTGGGTCACTCGCAGAAGAGTAGCTCTGGGTCAGGGAAAAAACATCCATCTAATTCCTGGAAAGCCCTATCAGTGATTAAGATTGACAGCTGGCAGTCAGGCAAAGTGGGAAGATTGGCTTTGCCTGCTTGCAGCCAAGCCTTGCAGAAACAGACACAAGCAGAGGAGCAGTGCAATGGCTTGGAGCTTCAACAATGAATTAAAAGCCAAAAGAGAGTACCTAATAGGAAGACCAGAATTGGTAGACAAAACAGAAGAGTGGGGTCTGAAACCAGCTCCCCTGGGGCATCAAAACTTGGCTGAAGCAAAAGACACTTCATTTTTTTAGTTTTTAGTTTTTTAGTTCTTTAAAAAATTTTAAATATTATTTTTATTTTTTATTGTTATTTTATTTTTATTCACCTCTTTCTTCCTTTCTTTTATTTTCATCCTGTTTTTTCTTCTCCTTTTCCCATTTCAGTTTTTCTCTTTCCTTTCTTTCTACCCCCTTTAAAAATTAATCTTCTTTATTACCTTTATTAATGTATTATTTATTATTGTCATCTCTGTTGGCTTATTCATAGATCTAATTTCCTCTTCCCTACTAACCTACTCTGTTTTCCCTTCCCTTTTCTTTTTCATAGCTACTCAATTTTTTCTTTTCCCTCTCCTCTCTTGTTCCTTTTTCTCCTAATTTTTAAATTGGTTGCACTTCCTAAATTCAGGCATATCTTCTCTCTCCTCTATACTACTTTTCAAAAAATTAAATAAATATTTTTTTCTCCTCATCTACTCATTCTCTTTCTCCCTCCTCTATACTAATCCATGGACCTTTTCTTATTCACCTATTCATTAACCTCAATTTCTGTATTTAAGCTCTGCCTCTACCGATTCTGCCCCCCGCCCCTTTTCTTGATTTTTTTTTTTTTTTGCGCTTTTTGGTTTACTAGTTTGTTTTGTGGTATTTCCTCCACATATTTTTTTATTTTTGTGCTTTGTAGCTGGCAACCCCTTGATATTCTGTAACTTCTCATAAGTCTTGAACTGGCCTAAAGCCCTCTGTCCCAGGCTTCTGGACTGCGAGTGTTATGCCCAGATTTCATGATCCCCAAAGACCACCAGGGAGCCAGAAACGGCTGCAATAGCATAGAACCTTTATTCAAACCCAGGTTTGCCCCTCAACCTTCATCTGGCACAGCAGCGAGGCGAGAGAGCGAGCCCAGCAAGAATAATAGGTTATAAAGGGTTGGTGATTTGGGCGGTCTTAGGGAAGTGACGTGGGTTACAGAGATAGCCTTATTAGGTCAGGGTTTTTCAGCGGGGGTCTCACAGTACAAGGATCAGGGAGTGACCGGTACTTTGGTTATGCCTTATTAGGACCTAAGCTATATCTTTGGGCTGTACTGGTCCGCTCAGGCAGTGGTTGGGGGAGTCAGGACATTCCTGGCACCCCTGTGGCCACTCCCAGCAGGGGGAAAGGGGAGATAGGCTGATATCCTCATGATGGAGGATAGTCCTTTGTCCTTTCAGGAGTAAATGAGTGTTCTATGCCAACTGGCAGAGAATCAGGATCCCAGCCTCCCTTAACCTTAGAATGTGCTTTGCTATCCCTATTTTCGCCTTCTGGATCATAGGGTACTGCCACACTCTAACTGGGGGGGGGGGTTGTACTGGTTAGTTGGATCATTATAGGTGGTCTGTGAGATGCTAATCCAGGTGGGTTCCCTTCCACTCAGACCTCTGGTATTTCCTCTCTGAGCCTCCCGAGGTAAAGATCCTGGGGAGGGGCCTCTGAAGGTCCTTCATGCAGCCTGTATTCTTCCTCTAGGGGACATGTGAGGAGGAGGATTGTTTTTTCCTGGTATGCGGGTTCGAAGAAGCACCTGAGGCTCTCCTTCAAAGGAAATTGTGGCCTGGAGTTTGCTGAGCAGATCCCTCCCTAGGAGGAGATAGGAGCATTCAGACATAGCAAGGAAGGAATGAGTAACTGTCTTTTTTCTGAGGTTAGCAATCTGGGCTTGTGTCCAGGGGTAAGACTTTACTCATCCTGTGGCTCCCTGATGGGAGTTCTGTCCTTAGAAACTGGCCTGGCAGGGTGTTGTAGTACAGAGAGGGTGGCTCCGTTGTTCATCAGAAAATATACTGGCTTGCCCCCCATATTTAGCGTTATCCCGGGGCTCCTGGGGACCCACAGAGCCCTGACAACTTCAGTCCACTTCTACTAACACCGGGACTGCCTTATTCCCTGGCCGCTCAGGAAACTCCCGTTTCTAGTGTCCTTCTTTCTTACAGTAGGTACACTGTAAGTAGGTACACTCCCCAGCTGAGTCTTTTGCTTCTATCCTCTCTTTCCCCATTCTTTTCTTCCAGTCCCTCTTTGCTATAGGTTAGCAGTCTGATTTTCTTAGTTATTAAAGACTTTCTGGGCGACCTCAACCAGTTCTGAAAGTGACTTTCCCTCAAAGCCTTCTAACTTCTGTAATTTTCTTTCTAATATCTAGGGCTGACTGGGACACAAACGCTACATTGATAACCCGCTGATTCTCTGGGGCATCAGGGTCTATTGGGGTGTACACCTGATATGCCTCACAGAGCCTCTTAAGGAAGGCAGTGGGGCTTTCCTTTGGTCCCTGGACTGTTTCTGTTACCCAGGAAAGGTTGGTGGGCTTCTGAGCTGCCACTTGGATGCCCCTCAGGAGGGTCTGGCAATAACTTTCTAGAGCCTCCATTCCTCTATCAGTGTTGGGATCCCTTGTGGCCTTCCAGATGGAAAAAAAAGCCTCCATCCTCCCTGAGTTTGTGTGGATTGGCCATCCAGCCCAAGGACTAACTTTCTCCCTTCCCCTTTTATTCTCTCTCTTTCTTCTGAGGTGAAAAGGGTCTGAAATAATTTCTGGCAGTCATCCCAGGTCTGCTGGTGAGTGCAAAAGACTGACTCTAGGAGTGAAATTAAACCTTGGGGATTCTGGGAAAAGGCTGATCATCAGGTCCTAAACCAGGGGGGACTCGCCTGGTGTAGAGGGAACATAGGAGCAGGGTCACCAAGACCCGTCTCTCTCTCTCCCCTCTGCTGGTTGGGTCCGGTGGGCCATAAGGGGTCCTGGTCCGGGTGTGAAAGGGTTGTTCTCAGACAGAGTCTGAGTGAGAGGCAAATTCTCCGGCCTCCTCGCGGCCGTGGACTTGGGTCCAGATTTTCTCTCACTCTGGATGGAGGCGCCTGCGGGAGTGCAGGGTAGAGGGGTGTCATGGGGGTCAAATTCCCAGGGGCTCCTCCTGTCTGTCCTGTTGATGTTGATAATGTTGGTGCCAAAGGCGGTGGGGTAACAGAACTAGGAGGCATTTGTGAGGGTATTGGGGCCTCCCGCGTGGCCAAGGAGCCCACCTCTGGTTGGGGCTCCAGAGGGGGAATATAAGGTGGAAACCGGCAGTTGCAGACCCAGTCCTCTGGATCATTTGGTAGACCTTAGGTTCTATCTTCTTGTTTCCTTTTGTGGGATGACCAATAAAAAAGTCTGTCTCTGTCCAATTTCTTTTCTTGGCCCTGGCAATTTTTCAACCATTTGGGTTTTTCAGTAAGGATGTCAATCCAACATAGGTCCTAGTGGATGGCCACCCAACCCCAAATGTGGGCCATTCTAATTCACACAATCTCTGTAAATCAAAACCATTAACCAACGTCCCGTAGTCTCCTCCGTACCATTTGAAGTCCTGAAAATTCTTAAGAAAACATTGTAAGGGTGTAGATATAGAGGTAGACAACTGGCCCTGACCCATTTAATAAAGACAAGTACAACAAAGACAAGACAAACCAGACACGTGCACCCTAAGGTCACACGTAACAGGGACCCCAGATGCCGTTGTGCCTGGGCGTCTGGACTCGGAGGTTCTGCTGTGTCCAGCCCTCCTGTAGTCCACCAGGCGAACATTCCACAAACAGAAACCAGGTGCTTACCTCCCTACTGGAGGTCCAGGTGGCTCTTATGTTCAAATCACAAATTTTGGAGGAGACACTCTGCCTCCCTGGAACCTGGGACGGAGACTGGAGTGTCCTCACCTGGGGTGTCCACTGGCAACATGGCAAGGGAGTATCTTGCTGGGGCCTCCAAATGTTGTGGGGTGACCCACAAGAGACAACCACAAGGGACAAAGATAAAAATTTATGAGCTTTCATTAAGCTGGCCAGCAACTACAGTTGTAGCACTTCACCGTGGTAAAAGCTGAACTGCAGTGCAGATCGCAGGTGTTACAGAAAATTTATACTCAGAAACCACAAGAGGGAGTCAGGACAATTACAATGACAACCTAAAGGTTACAAAAGTTATTTCAGCCATTTGTAAGAAACTCAGGGCACAGGTGCAATGCTTGGGCACGCTTGGCTGGAGTGTGACCCACCACATCCCTCTAAGTTCCAACCAACCTATTGTTCAGTGATCTACTCTACTTCCCTCTGTCCTAAGGCATTCTGCCTCCTGGCAACGAAGGAGCTGTGGTTTGTTTGCAGCCCAGAACAACAGTAGTGTCATGAAGGACTGAGGTGTGGCAGGGTTTGGGAGGAGGGCTGATGGGGAGGGGGATTGGAGGAACATCTGTAATGCTCTCAACAATAAAATAAACTAAATTTAATTTAATTTAAAATCTGTAACTGATTAGGAGGGACCAAGATAGCGGCATAGGTTAACACCTATTGTGCTGCCCCACGTAACAATTCCAAAACTACAACATAACAACAAAACAAACATCATCCAGAATCACCGGAAAACTGGCTGAGTGAAAATTCCACAAATAAATGTAAAGGTGGGACACTGAGACTCAGAAGAGCAGCAGAGCGCAGCCTTGAAGATACGCCCGGAGAGAGGTTCGGAGCTGTGTGCGCACGCACGCGCGAGCTGTAGGGTGGGCAGCAGCAATCCTGGCTGGATTTCTCCAATGGGGAGGGCAAAGACGTCCCACTGCACAGATTCCCCAGTGCTAGGCTAGGTCCGAGGTCCGGGGTCCTCACACTAAAAGCCAGGCGTAGCAGAGGTCTCCGAGTTTGAGGAGAGTGTGCTTAGCTTGGAAGATCAGTTTGCACATAAAGTGTGTGACAGCACAGAGAGGATGCGTGACTTGTTCCTCGTTCGGGAGACCATGAGACTGCTTTATTTTACAACCCTGGGCAAGACTTTGGGTGTGCAGACTTATTTGGGGAGAGGCAGAGTTGTCTGGCAATGGGTGGAGACCAGCATGGCTTTCTCTTGGAGGTGCACAGCCGTTACCACCAGGCACAGAGACCCGCAAGCAGCATAGGGTGTAGCTGACGCTGACACTGCCTGCTCAGCTCAGAGACTCCGCCCATCCAACCTGAACACAGTTTCCCTTCACAGCATATTGGCCTGGAGGTCAAATCCTCCTGGGGCTAACAACAACAAGCTGGGCTTAACTTCAAAAATACTGTACAACCCATAAAGGATTGCAGTAAGAGTATCCACCTCAGTTAACTGCGAGGCTGAGCCACAGTCCCTTAGAGGACATCTACCACACAAAGCTAATCGACCAAATGGAAACAAATCAAGTGTGAAAGAAATGGAGGAAAAAAGACGACTAGACATAGAGTTCAAAACCACAGTAATAAGGTTTTTCAAGAGGCTCCTAGAAAAGGCCGATGACCTTAATGAGAACTACAAGGAAATGAACAAGACCTACGAGGATATGAATGAGACCCTCAAGGATATGAAAAAGGACCAACTAGAAATTAAGCATACACTGACTGAAATAAAAAATATTACACAAAGTCCTAAAAGCAGTCCAGAGGGCCACAAGAACCAAGTCAAAGATTTGAAATACAAAGACTCAAAATCCACTCGTCTGGAAAAGCAAGAAACAAAAAGAATCCAGATAATTAAAGATAGTGTAAGCGGCCTCTGGGACAACCTCAAGCATGCCAACATCCAAATTATGGGGGTGCTAGAAAAAGAGAGAGAGCAAGACAATGAAAACCTACTTGAAGAAATAGTGACTGAAAACTTCCCCCACCTGGTGAAAGAAACTGACTTAAAAGCCCAAGAAGTACACAGAACCCCAAAATATAGGAATCTAAAGAGGACCACACCAAGACACATCATAATTAAAGTGCCAAGAGCAAAAGATAAAGAGAGAATATTAATAGCAGCAAGAGAAAAACAGGTAGTTACTTATAAGGGAGCACCCATACGACTGTGAGAGGATTTCTCAACAGAAACGATGCAGGCCAGATGGGAGTGGCAAGAAATATTTAAAGTGATGAATAGCAAGAATCTACAACCAAGATTACTCTACCCAGCAAAGCTATCATTCAGAATTGAAGGTCAGATAAAGTGCTTCACAGATAAGAAAAAGCTAAAGGAGTTCATCACCACCAAACCAATATTATGTGAAATGCTGAAAGATGTTAATTAATAAGAGGAGGAAGAAAAAGGTAAAAATATAAATTATGAACAACAAATGCACATCTATCAACAGATGAATCTAAAAATCAAGTGAATTAATAATCTGATGAACAGGATAAACTGGTGAATATAACAGAATCATGGATATAGAGAGGGAATGGACTGACAATTCTTGAGGAGTAAAGGGGTGTGGGAAGTACAGCAAGAGACTGGACAAAAATCTTGCAACAATGAGAGAGGACAATGTGGGGGGGAGTGAGGATGGAGGGTGGGATGGGTACCGGGTGGAGGGGAGCTATAGGGGGATAAAAAAGGGGAACAATGTAATTAATAAAGTGAACAATAAAGATAAAAAGCTGTAACTGAAAAATTAAAAATGATTAAATAGGTAAAAAATAAAATAAAATAAAGTTTTCTGAGTAGATGAGGAATCCTTTTGAGTATTCTTGGTGTAGATAAATCGCTCTTCTATAAAAAAAATACAGACTTGAATTTTAGGGAACTGGTAAATGGAATTTACAGTTTAATGTGCTCAATTATTTGGGAGCCCAAGCTGAGTAATACACTCATGAGTAAAAATAAAAGTGTTTGCCAAAATTAATGTTAATGAATTTTTGCCTATGTCTCTAATTTCCAAAGGGAAAATTTGAAAAGGATCATGGCATATGAGTGTAGCCTATCAAAACAACTATGAAGAGAACAGGAAAAAAAGAGACTATTTTGTGTGTATATGTGTATATGTTTCAAACTTTTTTATTACACATCTACAATTTCTATGCAGAATTCTCCCCTGCATTGCAGCATTTTATCTTCATTAATCCTATATAATAAATAGGGAATATGCAAATTGACCACCATGCCATAAGGTGGCTGCCCCACAGTGGGGGCGGGCCCTGCTGCTCCATGTGCCTACAGTGCAGTTCCCATGGCTCCAGGGTGCAGAGGGTGGGGGTGAGGGGAGCAGCTGAAAGACTGGTGGCCATGAAGAGGACAAGCCAAGCCACCTGAGGTTTCTGGTGAAGAGGCCGCTCCACTGACCATCCTGCACTATGGACCTGCTCTGGCATGTGGCACAGAGTCTGGGGCCTCTGGCCCACAGCCCTCTGCCGGGGTCTGAATTGCTTTTCCCTTGAGCAACATTTTTCTGCACATGTGTGTACAAGTTCAGTGTTTTGTTTTTACCCCAGAGATTGAAGAAATCACCAGCATTACCTTTCATGTTTTTGAATCATCCTTTGTGCTACTCTGATTTTTCGGTTGATAGTTTCCTGGGACAAGGGAAGTCTCCCTCTCCTCAGAGTTAGGAGCACAAGCCCATGTCCACCCATTGGCCTGGTCCTGACTGCAGGTGTGAGTTCCTGCAGGCTGGGGTTTGATCCCCACGCATTAGCAGTAGGAGACCAGTGCCTTTGTTATTCCCGTGTGTCTGGGTTTTAATTGAACAGATGCCCGGTGGTCCCACAAAGAAGTTGCCCTGCGGTTCCGGGGACCAGCTTAGCAAAATCTTGCAGGAGGAGAACTCTGTCTGGGTTTCCCCAAATTCCCTCAGCCCCTACTCATCCCTCTGTAGAAGCACAGAACAAGTGAGGCCATTTAAATAAAAATCAGAGGTCTCCAGCAATGGTGGGCCTCCCTCATCACAGTCATTTGGACTGGATGGCATTTGAGTATTTATCTAGGCACCATGACAGAAAAACACAAGTTCAAGTCATGATCTCTGCCCTTAAATAATTCACAATCTTATTAGAATGAGTGGATGATAAAAGCACAGTAATGACATCAGAATGTAAGGCAACAATACAGAGAGGTACAGAAGTAATTGCTAGAGTAATTTTCCAACAATTAGTACAAAGAGTATGTGCTGTGAATTAAAAACAAAATAAAAATATATGTGGAAGTAGCTGCTTCATGACTATGGTATCCCTTCTTATTTTAAAGGAAACTGAGATCCATGTGAACTGTGTACTATGCCATGATATTTGAGGAATTGAACAAGGGATGCCTTAAGTGTACTATGTTTTGATATTTGAAACATTCTTTATTGTTCAATGTGATTTATTTCTGTACTCCTCAGTTTTGTAATAGCTAAAAAAGATAAGCCCTTGACGGGCAAATGTAAATTGGATAAGCTTCACTATTACAAAAGCAACAAGAAAAAATTCAGATGCAAGAAAGAGAAGCACATTGCATCCATTCTAAGTTGCTGCTAAAGAAAAAGAATGGTATACTATGAAAATACTTAATATACATTGTAAAGATATTTGTTCAAAGAGGATTTCCTGGAGTTGGTGGTATATCAGTTAATTTTTTTAGTGTGAAGAAGTTAGCTAGATAAGAAAAAGGTATAGGGGTCTGGGATTGCAGAGGGTGCAGGTGGGGATGTGGGATCCTCCCTCATCGCCTGCCCCGTGAATGAATTTCGTGCACTGGGCCTCTAAAATACACACACACACACACACACACACACACACACACACACGTATACAGGGTGAGGCAAAAGTATGTTTACAGATGTGAGTGTGTGAAACAGTTTATTCTTATACTATGCATAGAGAAAAAATAATCTATGAAAAATGCATTTTTCAAGTACATTTTCACACTTTATAATATTCTTTATCACAAACTTTTCTTCATTTGGGTTCATAGAAAGTCACATGACTATCTTAATGTACATATGTTTTTTTAAATATCTTGTATTTGATCCAATTTGCAATGCTAAATATACTTTGGCATCTTTGGAAGTAAATATATAACTCATGTGTGTTTAAAACTTGTAGCTGGTAGTACCACTTTTAATACAGAGGTAGTTCATTTTATAAGTTATATTTCCTAACATTGTTTTATAAATGAGATTATTATTTGAGGGGATTTCCTAAAAATGTTTGATTCTCTATTGACTACTCAAAAAAGATGACTTTTATCTTTTTTTTCTGACCAGCAGAGGGCACTATTGGATCTTAAGTAAGGAGCTCCTGGGTTGAAAGATGAGGGGAATTTAGAGAGGTGGGTTTTGTTTGTTTGTTTTTGTTTTCTATTTTCATTTCCAGCACTCTGGCTACTTTTATGTGAAACTTACTGGTATTACACATATAAATATCTTAACAAGAGAACTTAGCAGGACCTGGGAACCCACTAACAAATAGGTTTGTGTGACAATTATAAGGAAGACTTTTGCCTAACTTTCTTTATAAATTTAGATAAGTATTTTATTTTTTCATTTCTTATTTTAATTTATTTATTGATTAAGATATTGCATATGTGTCCTTATTCCCCTTTTAAGCCCCACCTCCCATTCATACCCCCACCCCCCTGTTGTCTGTGTCTATTAATTAGGCTTATATGCATGCATATAAGTCTTAAGAGCTTAGTCATCCACACATCTGCTAGAGCGGAATCAGATTAGATCTCAGAGATGCCTTGAGGTTGGGCCTTGTTTTGGAGGTATTGAGAAAAGGGGTTGGGAAACCTTTCCTTGGCTGGACAAAATTACATGAAGCATCAGAATACTTTAGACTGAAAATAAATTTTAATTGCCTTAAGTATTATACAGGCTGAGTATTTACTAGTAACTATGGTGATTTTTAAAAACAATCTGTGGTTATTTGAAATTATTGATCTGGTTTCAGATAACCGCTTTTTAGATGCTGCAGGAAACTTATTGGGTAAGAAGGAGCTGGAACTTTTAAAAAAAATCCTTTTTTTTAAATTTATTGTGGTGACATTGGTTAATAAAATAATATAGTTTTCAGGTGTATAATTCTATAATACATCATCTCTGTATTGTATTGTGTGTCCATCACACAAAGTCAGTCTCCTTCCATCACCAGTTACATCCCTTTCTTTTAAAATGCAACCCTTCTGTGTTTCAGATATTTATTCCATTTATTGTTCAGCATCAGATTTCTAAATGGATGCCAAAATCAGAGTGTGATTTATTTGACTACCATTATTAACAAAGTGTGAAAACTTCCATCTCAGCCAATATGGAATTATTAGGATCAACACAGAGCTTAGGCACAGCAGGCAAATAGCCATATGGTAGAATTCATGGGGCTAAAAATGCCTCCCAAAGTGCTAACAATAAGAAAAAAATCTGAATTTCTCTCTATTGTTAGAATTACCTCTTTGGGAAACCTTATCCAAAATAGTTGTGTGAAAATGCAAATGTTTGACTCAGGAGAAATGCATTAACAACCTTTTTAACCGTAGGACTTGACAAACTCCAAAAGTAGTGATCTGTAATAGTTAAATTTTATGTGGGGAAGGTATAAGGGAATGAGTTTAATGCACAGAACAATTGGTGAACTCATAAGGTCTTGAAGGCTGAGTGGACTTATGGCTGTCTGATATAACAGGAACTCATTTGGTGTCTGGTAATAGATTTTGTCAGTGGTTGGGGAAGAAACTAAGATAATTTTTTAATCTCATAGTTGTCTTGGCCTTTCTTCCAACAATTATCTATACAGGATCACCTCTTTGCTAGTATATAATGCCATTTTCATCTGTCACATTCACTGTCTTTTTATTGTGATATAAGTTTGCAATTAGATTTAATTTTGCTATTTGTACCATATTTTAAATGTTGTTGCCTAAGTGGCATTTGTCTCAACTATCCTATCAATAGAACTTTCCATTGATGTTAATTTGTGATGAGAAGAGGGAGTGGGGGAGATGGGGGGGAGGTCAATAGGGGAAAAAGGAGACACATGTTCTACTATTTGTAATACTTTAAACAATAAAAAAGAATGATAACACCCATTAAAATGTTTCTATATATTCTTCTTATTATAACTTATTTAAATTTATTTATGTATCCTATAGTACTTTACAAGTATTTGATGGGATAGGTCCCTTGACAGATGTTTAGATGAAAGTAAAAATACTTAACTCCAACTTAGATGATTACTTTTAACATTTAAAAATTTAAATTATGCTGAGCCTTTTAGAATAAACAATTTGAGCATCTTAAGAGGGCAGGTCTAGATAAAAGAAGTTACACTGATTAGACAAAGAACATATACGAAAAGCCTGTGGATACAGACAACAGTGTAATGAAAGCCAGAAGAAGGGCGGGGGTGGGTGGGTGGAGGTGGACAAAGAGTAGGAAAATGGGAACATCTGTAATAGTGTCAACAATAAGAAAATGGAAAATCTACAAATATGAATTTAAAAAATTACTAAGGAAGCTTATTGACTCCCAAATCTTAAGACTTTTTTCAGTCTCTCTCTTACATATCTCTAAACTATAGATTTCATGGAAATTGGTTGATCAGCACAAATTACTATTATGACACTTTTCTCTGGAAATGATTTTAAGCTCAACTGATCAATTCAGATTTTAAGAGCACATTTTAATTTCTTGAAATGTGAATAAAAACCAAGTGAACTGTATTATCTAGACAGTAAGTGACCATTATAATCAGAAAATTAAGTGCCTTGCTATATTATAAATTGTGTTATTATCATTTGTTATAAATGACAATGCCTACCCTGCCTACTAAGATGTATCCATGAGGTCACATGAAAGAATGAGTATGAATGCACTGGCAAATAAAAAGCATGGTATCATTAAAAGGACTGTTGTTTCTGTTCAGGCCTGAAATAGTCTGTCCATGAGTCAAAGATGCAAATTGTAACCAAACTTAAGGGGGGATATGACATACAAAGAATTTACTTTTGGATCCACAATTGTGTGATAGACACCTTTGAGACTATAGTTAGTAAGAATACAGCTTTGGATATCATTCTTGCTGGATTTGGTTCTGCAATATAGAAAACTATTGCTAAAACAACAAAGTAATTTACGAGGATATTTATAACAAAAGAAGGATCACAGAAATGGGAAGGGAAGGAGCTTTATACACATAAATAAGATCCATGTCTTTCTTTGTGAGAATTAACAAAGAAACAGGTATATGTGCATTGTAAGATTCTGTTTCCAAATTAGTTTCAACATTAGTCTTCAGAAGTTTTCAGTCAATGAAAAATATTATACACATCCTGATGCAATAGAAGAGGGGCTATAATTAACCAATTCCAATACAAACTTCCTGTTGATAACCTGAGGTTGCATGAGTTTGTATGGACAATTTAAAAATAGTTCTGTTGCACAGCCATCAATCACATCCATCAGCGGGCCTCCTTGAGTGGTTTATAGCAGATTTTAATGTATATTTTGTTAACTGAAAGCTACAGTGTTTCTGTGGATTCCAAGATGAGCAACTAATTTGGTACTGAATGCCTGAAGAGGACAAGTCCTCTAAAAAGTCCTATAGAAAGTCAATTAAAATTATAAAAAGTATATTATTATTTGCTTCTAAACCCTCCAAATTTTAAAATTAAATCTTCCATATTTTAATACAAAGTAAGATGACCCAGAATGGTGTGGTGTAAAATTATATTTTTGTTTCTCTATACTTACATTAAAAATAATGTTGTCTCCTCCGCTGAGAGCTGTTTTTTAATGCATTTCTGTGAATAGTTCCTTGACAGAAACCATATTTCTTGCCTGTCAGGTGGCTCATGTAGAGAGATTTATGTCCATTATGCAAAATTACAAAATCCTTTGTAGTATAACAGAGACATAATCAACAGAAAGTCTGAGAACTCACCAGCCATAGCACAAGAATCAAATCTGGACTTGGGCCATCTTCGTTAAATTTCAAGAATCTTGCTTTCATTGAAATGCCTTTTTTGGCCCTGATTCACAAATCTACAAGGACAAATTATATTTTCAAAATGATGTCATTACGGAATAATACCTAGTATAAAGGAAACATTCTCAGACTATTAACACCAGAATATTGATTATATTAATTCAGACCTTGTGAATAATGCATAAAGAATCACTCACTCATGTTAAAATCAGAAGTTGGCAGTAACTTGAATAAAAAAACAACAATCTCTAGTTTCTACATAGTAAATGGTACTCTTACTATGGGGATTTGGAAAATTCAGCAGTCATTTAAGGGGAGATTTATCCAATGCCAATAATATTCACCCATACCAAAGTGTTTGTGTTTCAGATTGCTGTAAATTACTACCCCCTTAGTAGACTTAGTGTACCAAATAATTAATATGTAAAGACACAATTTATAATACTCATCCTAACATATTGCAATGTGTTAATTTCAAAGTTATAATTAATGAAATTTTTTGATTCTTACACGCATGGTAACTTTAGATATATTTTAACACACTAACTTATTTTCCAGTGTTTTAATCATTTACCAGAAACCAAAATCTTTCTTAGCCCTTTATTTTTTATTTATTTTTCATTCTCTACTAGTACATAAGATCACATAATTACATGCCAAATACTCAGTTTGCTTAAGACCATAATGAAAAATACTTGATAAAGTTATGATTTAATTATCTTCCTAAAATTATTGTGGTTTACAATTGATATTGTAATTTTTTTCAAATATTAAAGTATGCATCCCCTATATGTGTTTTACTGGTTTAGCTGATATTCAAGATGGTTCAAGTAATATTCAGTGATTTGTGAGTGAAGGTAATATCTACTTATCCTAGTAACTTCAAAGTTTAGGAAAAAGAGGCAGGTGATGTCATAGTAATAAAATAATATAGATAACAAAACTTGCTATCAAAATGGTAATAGTGTGTTTGTAAGTTCAATACGTGAAGATGACTAAACATCAGCAAAACTGTCAGACTGTAGTTATGTTCCATTCCACTTGTGCTTGTCTCTTTTCTATCTCTTATCTCTCTCTCTCTTCTTAGCCACTCACATTGTCAGGGATCTCCAGAGGACTCTAACTGCCCATGCTGCCCCCTGTAGGTAGCTAAACCTAAGTATCTGATTCAAATTTATTTAGGTTCTAAAATTGTCTACTCTCCACATCAAAAGTCCCCAGTTTTACCAAAAGTAAGTCCTTAGTTGACATATTTTGTAGCAGCAATGAGTACAGAATTCCCAAATGATATATATGATTTGAAGATTGGGGAGGGAGAAAGGCTAGTTTTCTCTACCAACTCAATTACTCTATATTGCAGTGATTTTCAACTGGTGTGCCACAATAATTTTTTTAAACATGCAATATCTGACTACTTAATCAGGGGCACTGACCTCTTTTCCCTTATATTGTAAAATAAAAAATGACAATAGCAAACACAATAAACATTCAGTATGAATGAATCAAAATTATACCTATTTTGTCATATCAGCAAAATTTATACTTTTTTGGTGTGCTGCAGAATTTTATAATTAGTTTATATGAACCATGAGATAAAAAAGCTTGAAAATGAATGTGTTAGAGGCATAAACCTGTGTTTTTTCCCCATTTTTTGTTTATTTAGCATAATGAAAAAAATGTGAAAGACATTGTAGACTTTTTGATATGTACCTCAGTGAAGAGAGAGTTAGTATCTTAGTGCTTCAACTCACAGATTCTGGTGTCAAATTGATGAGAGTTTTATTTCCACTCTGCCAAAAATTAGTTGTCTGACATTAAACAAGTTAACCTCATCTCATTTTCTACATGCATAATGGATAGTAGTAGTATTTATGTCCGTTATCATCATCATCATCCAAAACATCATCAGGAACATATTTTTTATGAGAAAATATATATACTACATATTTTGGGTGGGGTCAAGTATATGTTAATTGATAGAAAGTAGTCTCTTGCTAGTGAGCAAGTAAAAGCATATTAAGCTATTGGATTATAATGTTGTATACCTGAAATTTATGTAATTATTAACTAATGTTACCTCAAGAAAATATGCTAGTCTTAGAAGTTCAGACACACTAACATCAATCCAATTAAAAAATCACTAACAGTAGCCTGTGATTCAATTTGAGCACGTGTGACTTAAATAATAATTTCAGAAATTAACATAGTCCTAGAATGAAATTAAGTATTATTTTAATATTTATGGATTATATCCCCAAAAGGTTATCACTAGATTCTTCAAGAGGGAAAGCATAGAGTGAAAGAGCAGAAAAATGGGCACCATTAAATACTGTTTGTCAGGAATAAATTGGTATAGCATTTATAGAAAGCAATCTGACAATATAAATCAAGAGTTTTAATAATAAGCTTTGGACTATTAATTCCTCTTATAGGACTCTATTTAAAAACATTATCAGAAATATAGTCATAACACATTATTTTTAGAATAGAAAATATCATAAACAACTGAAATATTAAGCAATAGGAAAATAAATAATTAAAACATATCAATATAACAAAACACTATCTATCTATATATAATAAAAGAGTAATATGCAAATAGACCATGCCTTCAATCAAGCCATGCTCACAGCCACGCTGGTCTGCCAATCAGGAGCAAATTATACAAATAAACCCCAAACAAGATGGCTGCAGTCACTGAGAGCAGGATGGAGGCTTGGGTTTCCCCGACAGTGGAGGAAGCCAAGCTTTCCACCTGCCCTTGCCAGCCTAGGCCTCCACTCAATGCTACAAAGTTTCAATTATAGAAGATACAAAATCCCAATAGAAATGGCAGTAGCCAAGGAGCTGGAGAGAGCAGAGGCTAGGGTTGCCTGGGCGATGGAGGAAGCCAAGATTCTTCAGCCCTCACACCTAGGCCTCCACTCTAGGCTACAAAGTATCAATTTTAGAATTTAAATAAACCGATATGGCTGTCACCACGGAGCGAGCAGAAGACTTGGCTCCACTCCAGGCTACAAAGTTTCAATTGTAGAACATAAATAAACCCCAGATACCAGGGCCTCTGCTTGGGTTGCTGGGGGGCATGGCTGACCTGCAAACCACCACAGGCCCCTCATCCAGGCTTCCCCACTCCTCAAGGAAACCCCCACCCTGATCCGGGACAGCCTTCAGGACAAACCAGCTGGCCCCTACCCATGTACCAGGCCTCTATCCTCATCCTACCTAATAAAAGAGTAATATGCAAATTGATCCTTCCTCTGATACACCCACAAGCCACGCCCACAAACCATGCCCACCGGCCAATCAGGAGCAAATAAACCCCAACCAAAATGGTTACAGTCACTGAGAGCAGGAGGGAGGCTTGGGTTTCCCTGACAATGGAGGAAGCCAAGCTTTCCACCTGTGCTTGCTGGCCTAAACCTCCACTCAATGCTATAAAGTTTCAATTATAGAAGATACATAATCCCAATAGAAATGGCAGCAGCCACAGAACTGGAGAGAGCAGAGGCTAGGGTTGCCCAGGAGATGGAGGAAGCCAAGCTTCTGCAGCCATAGCACCTAGGCTTCCACTCTAGGCTACAATGTTTCAATTATAGAAAGTAAATATCCCAACAGAAATGGCTGCCACCACAGAGTGAGCAGAAGACTTGGCTCCACTCCAGGCTAAAAAGTTTCAATTGTAGAACATAAATTAATTCCAGATTCCAGGGCCTCAGTGTGGCTGGCCTGCAAACCACAACAGGCCCCTTGCCCAAACCACCCCACTCCCCAAGGGAACCCCCACACTGAACTGGGACACTCTTCAGGGCAAACCATCTGGCCCCCACCCATGCACCAGACCTCCTATCTAATAAAAGAGTAATAAGCAGATTGATCACCACTTCAACACATAAGAGGACTACCCCCATGTGGTCAAAGATCCTGATCCCATGTGGACACAAGATGGCCACCACAAGATGGACAGCAGGGGAGGGCAGTTGGGAGGTTTCAGGCTTGCAAGGGAGGGCAGTTGTGGGTGATCAGACCAGCAGGGGAGGGCAGTTGGGAGGGACCAGGCCTGCAAGAGAAGGCAGCTGGGGGTGATCAAGCCTGCAAGGGAGGGCAGTTAGAGGTGACTAGGCCAGCAGAGGTGGGGAGTTGGGGGCAAACAGATTGGCAGGGAGCAGTTAGACATCAATTAGGCTGGCAGGGTGTGATCAGGCTGGCAGGCAGAAACGGTTAAGGACAATCAGGGAGTCAGGCAGGTGAGCAGTTTGGAGCCAGCAGTCCTGGATTGTGAGAAGTATGTCCACCTTCCCGTTTAGGCCCGATCCTATCAGGATCGGGCCTAAACGGGAAGTCGGACATCTCTTGAGGGGTCCCAGATTGGAGAGGGTACAGGCTGGGCTGAGGGACAGCCCCTAACCCCTGTGCATGAATTTTGTGCATGGTGCCTCTAGTCTATTTATATATATATATATAAGAGTCAGGATCGTCAGGAACAGACTACAGAATAGGAAACTTTGGGGGAGCAACCAGGTTGATGGGGGGTGGCAGTGAGGGACGACCAAACAACTGGGCCCTGGGCCCTGGGCCCTGGATGGGGCTGGTGATCCAAGGGAGCTCTGGGCCCTGGCTGGGATGTGGCAGAACTGCAATGGGGGCATGGCCGGCCTTCAAACCCAGGGCCTAGAGCTCCCTGCAGAAAGTGGTTCTGTTTGTTTAATCCATTGGTTTTAAATCACATTACACTCCCACAAACAGGGTAAGAGAAAACTGTTCCAAGCACCTTCAGCAAATTGCAAATTCTTGCTGAACTTGAGTGAGCCCTTCCTGGCATAGCTGTCTTTTTTGTTTTCAGGGCAATTTTGAAGGAGGGAAAGGAATCCTAGGCCCATATGGCTCTCCTGCAGGGACAGAGTTGGAAAACAAAGTTTCCCAAAGAGGTGGAAGCATAATGGGGACCCTCCCAGCTGAGGGAGGTGCCCCTAGATGACTCCTGTGCTCCAGGGCTGGGGCAGGGAAAATGGAGTGGGACATCAAGTGGTAAAGGTCTAGCAGTCGCACAACCTGCAGGCCACCTGAAGAGGGGTGTCAGATTCATAAAGGAAAGGCTTAGCATCTCTGTCATTGGTTTGGTTTTCAGAATTCCCTACTCCCCATCTGTTGGCTTCCTCACTCTGAGGGGCACTATTGTCCTCACATGGGTGCAACTGGAATATTTTATCTCGAGAGGATTGTCCCAATGTACCTATCTTTTTATCTGATGATGAAAAAATCCCAAAGAACAAGAGTGGAGACAGACTACTGTCCTTTAAGCTTAAAAACAAAACAAAACAAAACAAAAAACCTGTAAGTGTCATGCGAAGAGTTGAGACTTGGTTTTGTCTATGCAGCTCAGAGAGATTGGATGAGGAAATGGCCAGCTTTGGCCCTGACTTTACCCACTTATGTTACTCTTGAAGGTGTCTTGCTCACACTGTGAATAAACTGCCACCTTTTGGAATAGGGGCTCATAGGAAAGTCTGCATTCCCAACTTTTCTTGAAACAGATCTATGTTCTGTAGCTGTGGCCACCATCCTGAGATCAGGTCCTGTTGCTGGGAATTATGGAGCACTGGAGTGGAGGACCCTGCCCCCACCCCCGTGCCCTTTTACATTCAGGGATTGAGCTGAACTCTTTGGGGAAGCCTGGCAAGGATGACAGGTGTCACAGATGGAAGGATGGTGAATGGAGAGGCAGACACCCTGCTTGGTCCCTCCTTGGGTGGGATCAGGCAGATGAAGGCCAGCCAGTCTGCCCCACAATTGGGTGAGATAGAGTCCTCTGTGTTCACCTCTCACCCTATAGGCCCAGCCACTCCCCTCAGCTCCAGGCAGCCCTCTGCATTCCATGACAGTGCACTCTGCTCTCACATTCTGCTCGCCCTAAATGAGAAGGAAGAGAGTAGTTGGCCCACAGACAACTATACAGAAAGATAGGGCTCTCAGCTGGTGAGTGCAGTGGTGATAGCAGGAGCCTCTCCTGCCTCCATGGCAGTGTTAAGCAGCAGCAAGCTGAATTGTGATGTGAGGAATAGTGAGCAGGTGGGCAGTAAGGATCGAGGGGTCCCAGACTGGGAGCAGGATTTCCAACTGTCCACTTAGGACTGTGGAAAACGAGCCTAAGCCAGCAGGCAGACATCCCCTGAAGGGACCTGGACTATGAGAGGATGCAGGCTAAGCTGAAGATCCTCCCCCCTCCAACCTCTCAGTGCATGAATTTCGTGCACCGGGCCTCTAGTTAAATTATAACATGATGGTGTTAGATATTTACAGATGTAAAAATGCTCATAATTTTACTCTAAAATGTTTATAAAACAGTCTATACAATATGATCTTACTTTTATAAAAATAGAAAAAAAACGTATATACATTTTTAAATTAAACACATTCACATATACCCTACTGGAAAGAAATCCTACAATGTTAACAACTTATATCTATGTATATGTGCTGGGATTACTAAGAATTTCAGGGCTGTTTTATCTATGTACCTTTCTCCATATTTGAAATTCTCTATTCTTAATATATATTTTTGCAATACTAGTAATCCAAAAAGGAATAACTTCAAAACAAATATATGAGATACAAAATTCACTTTATGCAGTACCAAGCTGTGCTCACCAGAAGCTTCTACTCTTATTTCTTTCTGTATTCAACTGATACCAATTACAGTTGACCCTTGAACAACATGGGTTTGAACTGTGAAAGTCCATTTATATGATTTTTTCCAATAAATGCATACAATATTGTTACTATATTTGTCTTATGATTTTCTTAATATTTTTATTTTTCTAGTTTACTTTATTGTAATAATATGGTATATAATACAAACAAAATACAAAATAGGTGTTAATCAACTGTTTATGATATCAATAAGGATTGCACTCAATAATACGCTATTAGTAGATATATTTTAGGGCAGTTAAAAGTTATACATAAAATTTCAAGTGCAGGTCCTAACCTCTATGTTATTCAGGTCAACTGTATTTATCTTAATTGTGGCTTTTGAATTTAATCTTCTGGGAAAGGAGCCACATGCAGCCTACATGCAGGAGTAGTTGTTAACTTCAGTATAACAATAAAGTTAGGTATTAGGGCACAAAGTCAGAGAATCTTTACTTTTAAGCCCCATCTTCAGCAACTATTAGTAATGCAGTCTAGAGAAAATTAATTTTCTTTTCTAAGCTTCAATTTTCCCCACCTTTAGAATATGGCTGTTATATTCAATAAGGTTGTTGTGAAATTAAAAGGCATTATGTGGTAAAGCATTTAGCCCAGTGCCTAGGAAATAAGTGCTCAATCAATGAGCACTTATTATTAACTATATTTACTTGCTGGACTTGACTTATTGTTTTCCTGTACCCCCATTGTAAACTAGCACAGTGTCTTTGTACATAGTAAACATGGATCAATATTATGTTTTAATCAACTATAAACAGGCATTGCCAATGTTGAAATAACTAGCCTGAAAAACAAAATATGTGGGTCATCATCATCTTCATATTTTCAGTTTGGGATGTGACTAGACAAATTACTTCTCATCTGTGGACTTCTGTTTTACATTTTTCACTTTGTGGTAAAGGTAGCAGGTAACATCAACTGAGTTTTCCTTAGTCCACTCCTTGCCAGTTTTGACATTTTATGACTCCTTGGCTTCTAACTCTCCCATCTGCTTTGACCGCTGAATTACTCTAGTCTTCTCAGGTTGAATTCCTTCTGGCTATCTGTTGTTGACTCCTGACCTGCTATCATACCAAAAATATGTGTGTTCCCTATTGCTTGTTTATCTGCTTGGCTGCTGTCCTTGGAAATGTATTGATCATCCTACATGTACCCCGTTGCCTTTTTTATTGACCTTCAATATGCCCCTATCTGTTGTGAATAGATGAACAAAACATTGTAAAAGAAGCAATTTGTTCAGGGCACAGTCACTGTTATGTATTTAACAGAAAATTTCTTATGCTCAATGTATAAGTATTCAAGGAAGCTAAAATAATAAGCAAAAATTTCTGCTTTTACCTTAGTTTTTTTAAATATATATTTTTATTGATTTTAGAGATGAAGGGAGAGGAAGAGAGAGCCAGAAACATCAACGATGAGAAAGAATCATTGGTCAGCTGCCTCCTGCATGTCTCCAACTGGGGATTGAGCCCACAACTCAGGCATGTGCTCTTGGAATTTAACCCCAGAACCCTTCAGTCCACAATCAGATACTCTATCCACTGAGCCAATTCGGCCAGGGCTACCTTAGTTGTTATTAGGCTAGTTTTCCTTGCTTCCCAAAATTGTCCCATTATGCTAATGGATTTCAACTACTAATGTTGCCAGAAAAGTCTTTAGCATTATGGAAATAAAGCAAAACAACAAATGGAAGCAGTCCCTTTTTCCTGAGCTTTGATCAACAGATACAAGCACTTTTATGGGTTCCTTTCACTCTACTTCTAATGTGTCTAGTAAAGAACTCAAATCCCTTTTAATTCTCAAGTATTTCTTTTTTGTTGTTAATTCTCAGAGGATATTTTTTGACAGAGTGGAAGAGACAGGGAGAGACATAGAGAAATTCTGATGTGAGAGCAACACATCAATTTGTTGCCTCTCACACACACCCCGACTGAGGCCAGGAATCCAACCTACGACTGAGGTATATGCCTTTGACTGGAATTGAACCCAGAACCCTTCGATGCACAGGCTGATGCTCTAACTAATGAGCAAAAACAGTTAGGGACTGAGTATTTCTTTTTAAAAATATGTTTTTTATTGATTGTTTTTGTTTGTTTGTTTGTTTGTTTGTTTTTTAGAGAAAGAGGAAGGAAGAGAAAGAAGGAAGAGAAAGCTAGAAACATCCAGGTGATGTGAGAACAGAATATCAATTGACTGTCCCTGTACGCCCCCTATTGGGGATCGAGCCTGTAAATGGGCATGTGCCCTGACTGGGAATCAAACCAGCGACCTCTTGTTTCATGGGTCAGTGCTCAACCACTGAGCAACACCGACAGGGCCTGAGCATGTCTTTATAATTAATTCCATAAGGAGGTTATTTACAATTGCCACTTTGTCTCTAGATTGATTTATTTTTTTGTGAACTATTTTGAGAAAATCAACTTTCAAGTACAGGCCTCTATGTCTATCCTAGTCCAATATCTTCTGTTGAGTTTTAGTTTAACCTCAAAGATTTATTTTGACAAGAGTTTTGGTTTTGTTTCAGACTGGTGTTAATTATCTGAAGTAGAAAGAAATTGAATTTGTGAGGTAGGTATATGTTCTACAGCTTTACTTATTAAAATCAATATTACCTTATGTAGAAAAAATGAGTTATGTCAGTTTTATAATGTCCTTTAGAACAGACAATCAATTACATTTGGTTCATGTTCAGCACAATTGTTTCTCATAAATTGACAATGATGACTGGAAACAAATTTTCCATATGGAAATATAATTGGGATTTTAGTGAAAATCAACTAGAAGATAGTTGATGCTCTTTAGCAGATAGAATTTGAGTTTGTCTGTGAAGCCAAAAAGAAAATAAATCAGGTTCCATGAAATCCTTTCTAACATCTAATCTGCCAGTTATAAATCAGCTTTTCTTTAATAAAATCATACCAGATATCATGAGAGTTTTTTGATAAAACACATCCTTAATACATATATTAAATTAAACCTAATTATAGGCCTTTACTTGAACTTGTATGTATATAGTGGCAGAACCATTACAAAGCTATACTATAAGTTATTCAGAGGTTAGCCAACTGTTTTCTCATGTTTTTTTAAAGAGTGTTACATTTTCTATTCAGAGATAAACTAAAAGCCAATTTCTAGATTTTTTCTCATGTTTTATTAGTAAACAAACCCCTTTATAAGGCTCCTTCACCTAGTCCTCATATTCAGATCCATCTTCATCTTGACTAATCTGGAAGTAACAAAGTTTGTGTCTTCTTGTCAGATGCAACCACATAAAGCCAGTCACAAAGACTATTATTCTTAAGGTATTTCTTAGTAAGGTATTTCAAATATCTTTTAAAGATTGGTTTCTAAGAAACGACTGTGATTTTATTCTTGGAGTGTTCAATGTGAACAACATTCCCAAGATTTCCAGTTTTCCCATAAACTTCAACTTTCTCGATAGAAACTGTTCAAAATTTGAAGATTTAAAAATTACATCTTCTACTGGATAAGTAAGGTCCAAACTAACCTTCCAGGTTGTCCTCTTAGGCTTCTTGATTTTCAGTGCCATCTTGCAGGTGGTCCGTGTGATCAGAGGTATCTCATGGTTTTCTTGCAATGTTTTTTGCAATAGACTCCAAAGAAAAACTTGGCTTACTAGACTTGGCTTCCTTTTTTAAAAAATTATTGTTTAAAGTATTACCTATATTAGCACATATATCTCCTTTTCCCCCCATTGATCTTCCCCCAGTCTCCCCTACCTCTTATGGCATGCTCTCATCCCACCCCCACAGTTTCTTGTGTCCATTTGTGTGCTTATATGCATGCATACAAGTCCTTTGGTTGATATATTTCTCTCCTTCCCCAGCAACCGCTGGCCTTCCCACTGTAATCTGACACTCTGTTGGGTGCTTTACTACCTCTGTATCTATCTTTTTATTCATCAGGTTATAATTTTCTTTATTTTCCATAAATGAGTGAGGTCATGTGGTATTAATCTTTCATTACCTGGCTTATTTCACTTAACAAAATGCTCTCCAGGACCATCCATGGTGTTGCAAATGGTAAGAGTTCCTTATTTTTATAGCAGCATAGTATTCCATTGTGTAGATGAACCATATTTTTCTAATCCAATCATCTGCTGATGGGTATTTAGGCTGTTTCCAAATCTTAGGTATGGTGAATTGTGATGCTATGAACATAGGGGTGCATGTATACTTTCTGATGGGTGTTTCTAGTTTCTTGGGATATATTCCTAGAAGTGGTATTACTGGGTCAAATGGGAGTTCCATTTTTAGTTTTTTGAGGAAACTCCGTACTGTTCTCCACAGAGACTGCACCAGTCTGAATTCCTACCAGCAGTGCAAGAGAGTACCTTTTTCTCCACATCCTCACCAGCACTTACCTTTTGTTGATGATTGCCATTCTGACAGGTGTGAGATGGTACCATATTGTCGTTTTGATTTGCATCTCTTGGATAATTAATGACTTTGAGCATGTTTTCATGTGTCTATTGGCCTTCCTTCTGTCTTCTTTCAAAAATATTCTAATTAGGTTCATTGCCCATTTTTATTGGATCATTTATCTTCCTTTTATTGTTGTTTAAGTTCTCTTGTAGATATTGGAGATTAAACTTTTATCAGTGATAACATTTGAAAATAAGTTCTCCCATACAGTGGGCTTTCTTGTTGTTTCGATGATAGTTTCTTTTGCTATGCAAAAGCTTTTTATTTTGATTTTGTCCCATTTGTTTATTTTCTCTTTAGCTTCCACTGCCTTAATTGCAATATCGGTCAAGAAATTGTTTCGGCATATATCTGAGATTTCTCTGCCTGTGGATTCCTCTAGTATTTTTATGGTTTCCCATTTAACGTTTAAATCCTGTATCCATTTTGAGTTTATTTTTGTGTGTGGTGTAAGTTGGTGGTCTAGTTTCATTGTTTTGCATGTATCTGTCAAATTTTCCCAACACCATTTATTGAAGGGACTGTCTTGATTCCATTGTATGTTCATGCCTCCCTTGTTGAATATTAATTGGGCATAGTGGTTTGGGTCAATAATCTGGGTTCTCTAGTCTATTCCATTTAGCTATATGTCTGTTCTTGTGCCAGTACCAGGCAGTTTTGAGAACAGTGGCTTTGTAATACAGCTTGATATCTGGCATTGAGATCCCACCTACTTTGTTCTTTCTCAGGATTGCTGCAGCTATTCAGGGTCTTTTTTCATTCCAGATGAATTTTTGCAAAGTTCATTCTAGGTGTCTGAAATAAGCCATTGGTATTTTAATGGGTAGTGCATTGAATATATAGATTGCTCTGGGTAGTATGGACATTTTAATGATATTTAATCTACCAATGCATGAACATGGCATGTTCTTTCATATGTTTATGTGTTCCTCTATCTCTTTTTCTAGTGTCCTGTACTTTTCCGTGTATAGGTCTTTGACCTCCTTAGTTAAGTTTATTCTTAGGTGTCTTATTATTTTTTTTGTGTGTGTATGCAATGGTAAATGGAATTGCTTTTTTAGTCTCTCTTTCTATAAATTCACTATTAGTGTATAGAAATGCCATAGGTTTATTGGTGTTAATTTTGTATCCTGCTGCATTTATGAATTTGTTTATTAATTTTAATAGTTTTTTATGGAGTATTGTTTTTTTATGTACAATATTATGTCATCTGCAAATAACATCTTCACTTATTCTTTTCCAATTTGAATTTCTTCTTCTTGTCTAATTGCAATGGCTAATACTTCCAGTACTATGTCAAACAGGAGTGGTTACAGTGGACATCCCTGCCTTGCTCCTGTTCTTAGGGGAAATTGATTTAGATTTTGCCCTAGGAGTATGATGTTGGCTGTGGATTTATAATATATGGCTTTCATTATGTTGAGGTATGATACTTATATTCCCACCTTGTTGAGAATTTTTATCAAGAAAGGGTGTTGGATTTTGTCAAATGCTTTTTCTGCATCAATTGATATGACTATGTGATTTTTATCTCTCAATTTGTTTATGTGATGTATCACATTTATTGATTTGCGGATATTGAACCATCCTTGCATTCCTGGGATGAAACCTACTTGGTCATGGTGTATGGATTTTCTGATCTACTGCTGGATCTATTTGCTAAAATTTTGTTGAGGATTTTGGCATCTATGTTCATGAGGGATATTGGCCTGTAATTCTCTTTCATTGTGTTGTCTTTGTCTGGTTTTGCTATTAGGGTGATGCTGGCTTCATAGAAGGAGCTTGGAAGTATGCCTTCCTCTTGAAATTTTTAGAATAGTCTGAGGAAGATATGTTTTATTTCTTCCATGAATGTTTGGTAAAACTCCCCTGTGAGGATGTCTGGCCCTGGGCTTTTGTTTGCTGGAAGATTTTTGAATACTGCTTCAATTTTTTCCAAAGTTATTGGTCCATTGAGCTGTTTAGATTCTTCCTGATTGAGTTTTGGAAGGTTATGTTTTTCTAGGAATATGTCCATTTCCTACAGGTTGTCCAGTGATTTGGAATAGAGTTTTTAATAGTATTTTTAAATGATCCTTTGTATTTCAGTGGGGTCTGATGTTACTTCACCTCTTTCATTTCTGATTTTGTTTATTTGGGTCCTCTTTCTTTGCTTCTTCGTGAGCCTGGCTAGAGGTTCATCAATCTTGTTTATCCTTTCAAAGTACTTGCTCTTGTTTTATATATATATAGTCTCAATGTCATTTATCTCCAAGCTGATCTTTATTATTTCCTTCCTTCTGCTTACAATGGGATTTTATTGTTGCTCTCTTTTTAACTCTTTGGGTTGTAGGGTTAGGTAATTTATTACCATTGTTTATTGTTTTCTGCAGTAGGCTTGTAGAGCTATGAACTTCCCTTTCATTACTGCTTTTGCTGTGCCCCATAGATTTTTGGATTGTTGTATTATTGTCATTTGTTGCCATGATGTTTTTTATTTATTCTTTGATCTCTCTGGTAACTCAGTCATTGTTTTTTTTTATTTCATGTTTTATTTTTATTATTTTTCTTACACTTTTATTTTTTTATTATTTTTACATATGTGTCCTTATTTCTCTCTTACCCCCTACCCTCCAGTCATGCTCCACCCCTATATTGTCTGTGTCCATTGATTATACTCATATGCATGCACACAAGTCCCTCTGTTGATCCCTCCCCCTTACTCCCACTAATCTCCACATTCCCTAAGGTTTGATGTTCTGATAAACATTTCTCAGTTGGTGGATTTGTTCTTGTTCATCGGTCTATGTAGTTCATTATTTCCACAAATGAGTAAGATCATGTGATATTTATCTTGCTCTGGCTTATTTCATGTAGCATAATGCTCTCCATCTCCATCCATGTTGTTGCAAATGGTAGAAGCTCTTTTTTTTACCAAAGCATAGTATTCTGTTGTATAGATGTACCACAGTTTTTTAATCCACTCATCTGTTGATGGGCACTTAGGCTGTTTCCAAATCTTAGCTATGGTGAATTGTGCTGCTATGAACATAGAGGTGCATATATCCTTTGTAATTCACCTTTTTAGTTTCTTGGGATATATTCCTGCAAGTGGGTACACTGGGTCACATGGGAGTTCCATTTTTAGTTTGTTAAGGAAGCTCCATACTGTTCTCTACAGTGTCTGCACCAATCTGCACTCCCACCAGCAGTGCAAAAGAGTTTCTTTTACTCCCCATCCTCACCAACACTTTTCCTTTGTTGATTTGTTTATGTTAGCCATTCTGACAGGTGTGAGATGATACCTCATTGTTGTTTTGATTTGCATTTATCAGATAATTAGTGACTTTGAGCATATTTTCATATGTCTCTTGGCCTTCCTTCTGTCTTCTTTTGAAAAGTGTCTATTTAGATCTGTTGCCCATTTTTTGACCGGGTTGTTTATCTTCTTTTTGTTACGTTGTATGAGTTCCCTGTAAATGTTGGAAATTAAGCCCTTATGGTTGATGTCATTGGCAAATATGTTCTCCCATGAAGTGGGATTTCTTGGTATTTTATTAATGTTTTCTTTTTCTCTGCAAAAGTTTATATTTTGATGTAGTCCCATTTGTTTATTTTCTCTTTAGTTTCCATTGCCCTAGGAGCAGTATCAGTGAAGAAGTTCCTTCGACATATGTCCGAGATTTTTCTGCCTGTGTATTCCTTTAGTATTTCTGTGGTTTCCACTTTATGTTTAAGTGCTTGATCCACTTTGAGTTTATTTTTGTGAATTGTTTAAGTTGATTATGTAGTTTCATTTTATTGCACGTGTCTGTCCAATTTTCCCAACACCATTTGTTAAAAAGACTGTCTTGACTCTATTGTATGTTCATGCCTCCTTTGTCAAAGTGGTTTGAGAATAGAGGTTTGGGTTGATTTCTGTGTTCTCTATTCTATTGCATTGATCTATAAATCTGTTATTGTGCCAGTATCAGGCTATTTGAATAAAAGTGACTTTGTAATACATCTTAATATCTGGTATTGAGATTCCACCTAATTTGTTCTTCTTTCTCAAGATTGCTGCTGCTATTTGGGGTCTATTTTTATTCCATATGAATTTTTGGAATGTTCGGTCTAAGTCTGTGAAATATGCCATTGGTATTTTAATGGGGAGTGCATTGAATTTATTGATTGCTTTGAGTAGTATGGACATTTTAATGATGTTGATTCTAAGAATCCATAAACATGGTATGTTCTTCCATCTGTTTATGTCTTCCTCTATCTATTTTTTCAGTGTTGTGTAGTTTTACATATATAGGTCTTTTACCTCCTCAGTTAACTTTATTCCTAGGTATCTTAATTTTTTTTGGTGTGATGGTAAATGGGATTGATTTCTAAATCACTCTTTCTCTAAGTTCATTAGTGGTGAATAGAAATGCCATAGATTTCTTGGCATTAATTTAATATCTTGCTACATTGCCGAATTCATTTTTTTAAGTCTGATAATTCTTTGATGGAATCTTTAGGATTTTCTACATACAGTATCATGTCATCTGCGAATAAGGACAGTTTTAATTCTTCTTTTCTAATTTGTATGGCTTTTTTTCTTGTCTGATCACAATGGCTAGTACTTCCAGTACTATGTTGAGCAGGAGTGGTGAGAGTGGACATCTCTGTCTTGTTCCTGTTCTTAGGGAAATGGTTTTAATTTTTGTCCATTGAGTATGATATTGGCTGGAGGTTTGTAATATATGTCTTTTATTATGTTGAGGTAAGATCCTTTTATTCCCACCTTGTGGAGAATTTTTATCAAGAAATGGTGTTGGATTTTGCCAAATGATTTTCTGTATCAATTTTTACGACTATGTGGTTTTTATCTCTCAACTTGTTTATGTGATATATCACATTTATTGATTTCCAAATATTATACCATTCTTACATCCCTGGGATAAATCCTACTTGGTAATGGTGTATGATCTTTCTCATGTACTGCTGGATACGATTTGCTAGAATTTTGTTGAGGATTTTGGCTTCTATGTTCATGAGGGATATTGGCCAGTAATTCTCTTTCATTGTGTTATCTTTATCTGGTTTCAGTATTAGGGTGATGCTGGCTTCATAGAAGGAGCTTGGAAGTGTTCCTTCCTCTTGAATTTTTTTTGAAAAGTCTGAGGAGAATAGGTTTTAGTTCTTCATTGAATGTTTGCTAAAACTCTCCTGTGAAGCCGTCTGGCCCCAGGATTTTCTTTTCTGGGAGCTTTTTGATGACTGCTTCATTCTTCTGTAGTTACTGGTCTATTGAGATGTTTAGATTATTCCTGATTGAGTTTTGGAAGGTTGTATTTTTCTAGGAATATGTCCATTTTCTCCAGGTTGTCCAGTTTGTTGGAATAGTGTTGTTCATAGTATTTTTAAACAATCTTTTGTATTTTGATGGGGTCTGTTGTTATTTCACCTCTTTCATTTCTGATTTTGTTATTTGGTTCCTCTCTCTTTGCCTATTGGTGAGCCTGGATAGAGGTTCATCAATCTTGTTTATTCTTTCAAAGAACCAGCTCTTGGTTTTGTTGATTTTTGTATTTTTTTCTTTTTTTTTTTTTTAATATATTTTATTGATTTTTTACAGAGCAGAAGGGAGAGGGATAGAAAGTCAGAAACATCGATGAGAGAGAAACATCGACCAGCTGCCTCTTGCACGCCCCCTACCGGGGATGTGCCCGCAGCCAAGGTACATGCCCTTGACCGGAATCGAACCCGGGACCTTTCAGTCCGCAGTCCGACGCTCTATCCACTGAGCCAAACCGGTTTCGGCTGTATTTTTTTCTATATATCATTCATTTCTGCTCTCATCTTTATTATTCCCTTCCTTCTGCTCACTGTTGGCTTTTCTTGTTGCTCTCTTTCTAATTCTTTGAGTTGTTGTTTAGATGATTTATTGCCATTTTTTGTTGTTGTTGTTGTTGTTTGAGGTAGGCATGTAGAGCTATAAAATTCCCTCTCAGGACTGCTTTCATTGTGTCCCATAGGATTTTCAATGTTGTGTTTTTATTATCATTAGTCTCCAGGATGTTTTTAATTTCTTTTTGGATCTCATTGACAACCTAATCATTGTTTAGTAGCATGCTATTCAGCTTCTAAGTCTTTGAATTTTTTGGAAAGTTTTATTGTAGTTTATTTCTAGTATTATATATTTGTGTTCTGAGAAAATGCTTGATATGATTTCAATCTTTATGAATTTGGGGAGACTTTGTAACACGATATGTGGTCTGTTTTTGAAAATGTCTCATGTGCACTTGAGATGAACGTATATTCCGTGGCTTTGGGTGAAGGGCTCTGAAGATTTCAGTTAGGTCCAACTGAGCTAGTGTGTCATTTAGGATTGATGTTTCTTTGCTGATTTTTTGCCTAGAGGATTTATCCAGTGATGTCAGTGGTGTATTTATGCCCCCTACTATGATTGTTTTGTTGTTGATCTCTCCCTTCATATCTTCCAGGATATTTCACCTCTCTTTATGTATTTGGGTGCACCTGCATTGGGTACGTATATTTTTATCAGATTTATATCTTCTTGTTGAATTTCTCCATTTAGTATTATGTAGTATCCTTCATTATCTATTGTTATGGCCTTTACTTTGAGGTCTATTTTATCATATATAAGAATTGCAACCCCAGCTTTTTTTTCTCATTTCAATTTGCCTGAAAAATCTTTTTTCCATATCTTCACTCCCAGTCTTTGTGAATCCTATGCTCTCAGGTGGGTCTCTTGTAAACAGCAAATACATGGGTCATGTTTTCTTATCCATTCAGCTACTCTGTCTTTTTATTGGTGCATTTAACCGATTTATGTTTAATGTTATTATTGACACGTACATGTTTGTTGTCATATTTCATCAAACAGGTTTTCCATTCCATGCTTCTCTTCCTCTCCTTCTGGTATCCCAATTAAGTGAATGTTGTTTCATTTTGTGTTGTCCCAAAGCTGCCTTAGGGTCTCCTCTTTTTTTTTAAGCTTTCTTTCCAGTTGCTGCTGTGTTTGTAGGCTTTTTCCTACATTGTCTTCCAATTCACTGATAGGGTATCAGCCTCTTCTATGTCTACTGTTTAGGTCTTCCATTGTGTTCTATATTGCAGCTATGTCATTCTTCATATCCTCTTGGTTTCTTTTCATGTTGGAGACATTCTCATTCAGTTCCTTATAGTTCTCATTGAGTTGTGTGTATTTGTCATCCAGCCATTTAAGCATCCTTATAACCATTACTCTGAGTTCTATCTCTGACATGCTGCCAGCCTCGAACTCATCTAACTCCCTTTCTGGTGGTTCCTCTTTTTCTTTCCTTTGGGGGTTGCTTTTTTGTCTTCCCATGTTTTCCTGTAGTGTTTTAATTGTAGATCCAATTGCTTTGCTACCCAGGTTCTTTTGGGGATGGTGCTACTGGCGTAATCTCTCAGTTATCCTGGCCTTGTTAATCTAGTGTAGCTTCCTACTTGAGCTATTTGGGTTCTCTTGATGTGGGCCTGTGAGCTTGAGAGGCACAGCTGCGGTGTCTAGAATTCCCCCACTGTGGGAGGAGTGACCCAATTTTTGCTGTCTTGCACCCTTAATTGAAATCACACATGCCCAGCAGGGACTCCCAGTAGCACCAAGGAACTGTCTGTTGGGGTTATGGGGCTCAGGGTGTCTGTTCTATGGAAAGGCGTGACTGTGGTGGCCAGAGTTCTGCAGTCATAGGGTGGGCAGACCCAGCTTTTGCTGTTACACATGTGGTGGATAGGCGCTTATTCCCAGTGGCGATTCACAAGAGCACCTGAGATAAGTTTGTCAGTGAGGACTCTGGATTGCTCACTTTAGTATTATGAAGTGGCCTTCCTTATCTCTTGATATGTCCTTTATTTTGAGTTATAACTTGTCAGATATAAATATTGCTACCCCAGCTTTTTTTTCCACTTCCATTCACCTTAAAAAACCCTTTTTCCATCCCTTCACCCTCAGTATGTGTGCATCTTTTTTTCTGAGTTGGGTTTCTTGTAGACAGCAGATGTATGGGTCGTGTTTTCATATCCAATTCATTACTCTATGTCTTTAGATTGGAGTATTTAATTAATTTACATTTAAAGTTATGATTGATAGGTTGCCATGTTTATTATTTACCTCTGAGTTCCTTCTTATCTTCCTATTTCTTTTGTTTACTGTATACCCTTTAACATTTCTTGCATTGCTGGTTTGGTGGTAATAAATTCCCTTAGTCTTTTTGTCTGTGAAACTACTGATTTCACCTTCAATTTTGATTGATAGCCTTGCTGGTTACAGTATTCTTGGATTCAGACCCTTCCTTTGCATGACTTTGTATTTTTCATCTCATTCCCTTCTGGCCTGATCAGTTTCGTATGAGAAATCAGTCACTATTCTGATGGCGGTTCCTTTGTAGGTAACTTTCTGTCTCTTTCTGGCTGCTTTTAAGATTTTTACTTTGTCATTGGTGTTTGCCAATTTAATTATAATGTGACTTGGCATTGGTCTTTTCGGGTTCATTTTGCTGAGGACTTTGTGAGCTTCTTGGCTTTGTGTGGGTTTTTTCTTCCTTGTATCAGGGAAGTTTTCTTTCATTATTTCTTCTCACAGGTTTTCTATTCCTTGCTCAGTTTCCTCTCCTTCTGGAATTCCTATTTGCAGATTCTGTTTTGTTTCTTGTTGTCCCAAAGTTACCTTAGGCTCTCCTCCTGCTTTTTGATTTTTTTTTTTCTAGAAGCTGCTCTACTTGGGTATTTTTTCTTACCTTGTCTTCTAGCTCTCTGATGCGGTCCTCTGCTTTTTTGAGTCTACTCTTGATAATTTCTATTGAGTTCTTTACAGCAGCAATGTCATTTTTCATTTCTTCTTGGTTCTTCTTCATTTCCTCTTGGTTCTTACTCATATTGTCGAATTTGTTTTCCATTATTTTCAGCCATCTTATGACCATTTCTCTGAATTCTTTCTCTGAAAGGCTGCTTGCCTCCATTTTGTTTACTTCCTTTTCTTGTGATGCCTGCTTTTCTTTCATATATGGGCTATTTCTTTGTTTTCCATGGTTTATCTTCTCCAGGTGACTGGTTATGTCATTCTCTCTCTCCTGCCTTGATTTAAATGCACAAAATACAACACAACCAGGTACAACACACAAGGAACTGAACAAAAAATATATATTCCTGATATTAATCACCTCAAATAAAGGTGACCACCAGAGAAAGGCAAATTAGAGGATAGGAGAGAAATAAGATAAGAAAAAAAGAAAGGAGTGCAAAAATGTGACTGGGAAAAGGGAACAAAAGGAATAAAGAAAAGAAAGAGAATAATAAATAATTGGGAACAAACTATATATGTGGGGAGAAAACTCCAACAGAACAGCCACTAATCCCAACAATTGCCAGCAACAAGTACCTGAAAATGAATACAAACTACAAACAACAGCTAATATCAAGTAAGGCGAGGGAAAACAGAAGCAAAAAACAAAAACAAAAAACAAACGAACAAACAAAAAAGAATAAGCAAAACAATCTCACAAAAAAGCATAAAGGATCAATATAATCAACATTCATGTAAACAACAACTAAAGGACGGAATGAAAAAAAATGTTTGGATAGTGAAGACAGAGAAGAGAGAGGTGTATATGGACTTGGAGCAGGGGATTGAAAATTATATATGTAAGTACGGTGAAATTTTAATAGGGGGTAAAAAGAAAAAAATAGGGAAAATCTAAAGCAGGAAAAAAGCAAGAGAAACAGGACAACAAAAAGAGAAAAGTTAGGAAGAGAGTGATGGCATAAAAGTAAAGTTAAAATAGAGTAAAATGATGCTAAAGGAAAGATGAAAACAGAATGTAGAACACTAATGCCAAAGTAAAATAAAAAGAAAATAAAATGACACTTAAAAAAAAGTAAAATAGTGGTAGCAATAGTACTAATTGAAAATAAATGTAATAATTAAAAAGGTAAAATCAAGTGAGGAAAAAAGAAAAAAAATAGTTTCTTAAGTAAAAGATGAAAAACAATTTTAAAAAAGAATAAAAATCTGCAGTAGTGAAGGTCATTCACTTCCTCTACTGTTCTGTTTGGCACCGCTGTTTCCTAGTCAGGACAGTATTGCAGTTCCCTGCATTCCACTGCTCCTCAGTGTTGTAAGCCAGTTCTGATTTTTAAGCGGGTGGTATGTCTTAATTTCTTGTATTCCTTTATTGTTTTTACACAGGGGTCAAATTGTGGTTCAACCCATGGGTAGCAATGTTTCTGGATTGACCTCCGGATCTATAGGTCCTCTCTAGCCAGTCTTTAGATCCATCTTTCCCTGTGGCACTCAATAACTGTCTGTGGGAGTAGGTTGCCCCAGAGCTGGTTCTCTGATGGTTATTTCCTGCTCTGTTCCCCAGGTTCTGGAAAAAAAATTTCCCCTGCAGTCTCTTTGGGTTTCCCCAACTGGGTGATCCTATGTATTGGGCTTAGTAATCAGAAGCAAGAATTTAAAGTGGAAATAGAAAAAGAGCCAGTATAACCTTGTGAACTCGGGGGCTGTGCACAAATCTGTGTAGTCTTTTTTCCCCCTTGGGTCTAAGCAGCTGGCACACTTTTAAATTTTTTTAGGCTGTCTTTTTTTAATTGTTTTTTTTATTGTTTAAAGTATTACAAATAGTAATACATATGTTTCCTTTTTTTCCCCATTGACCTCCCTCCCCCCCCCCGGCCTCCCCTACCCCCAGCACATACCCTCACCTGCCCTTCCCCCCAGTGTCTTGTATCCATTGGTTATGCTTATACAGAAACTAGAAACATAAATTAGAAAGGATATATGCATCCCTATGTTCATAGCAGCAAAATTTACCATAGCTAATATTTGGAAACAGCCTAATGCCCATCAGCAGATGAGTGTATAAAAAACTGTGGTATATCTACAAAATGGAATGCTACACTGCAGTAAAAAAGAAGGAGCTCCTACCATTTGCAAGAGATCAACCATAGGCTGTCTTTTTAAGTCATATCAAAATGGGTTGTTTTTTAGAGATCCCTTCTGTTATCAGCTCTGAGGACCCCCTTCCACATTCACAGATCACGCCAGCTCCAATAGCCATGGATTTTTCTAGGCACAGACTTCCCCTGGTCCTCCAGCTCTTGCTGTGTACAGTTTCTCTCTCCTGCTGAGACCAGAGACCTCACCTTATTCCAGGCAAAATCTGACCTTTCGGTGGTGGAGTGTAGACTTCCTCTGAATCCGTGTGTTTGCGTCAATTGGGGACCAATGTTCTGGGGTTCACAGCTGTTCGGTGGGTGCCATGGTTGTAGATTTTCAGGCTTCCAATAATATCCTCTTTCCCCGTCAAGATAGCGCAGTCTCCACGTCTGAGCCAATGGCTCAGGGAGGGAACACAGCAGCAGAGGGGGCTGCCTGGTCAGGGAATCCCCGTCTAGCCTACCTCCACCCTCTACTGGAGTATAGCTGTCCATCAACTCACCACAAGCACTCCTCTTGTGACCCTCAGCTGTTCTTTCTATCTGCTCCGGGACATGTCTGTGAATTTCACTGTAATTTTTTTCTCTACACTTCTTTTCTAGACTTAACTTTTTATTTCTCTACCCCTATTGTAATCTAGTACAGTGTCTAGGTATTTCTATCTATATCTATATCTATATCTATATCTATATCTATATCTATATCTATATCTATATCTATATCTATATCTATATCTATATCTATATCTATATCAATCTATATCTATATCTATATCTATATCTATATCTATATCTATATCTATATCTATATCTATATCTATATCTATATCTATATCTATATCTATATCTATATCTATATCTATATCTATATATGTCAAAATATAAGGAAATATTGAAAAGTCAATATTTCCTTAATAATTTATATAATTACACGCCTCATATGTATAAAGCATAGTGTATTTTAAAGAATAGAGTATTACCACAAGCACCAACAACTGTTACTTTTATTGGAGGTTTTATGCTCTATAGTTAGAGAAAAGGTTTTTCTAGAAGTTTTTGAATGATCAGAATTTCAGTCATGAACAATAAGCACAAAAAATTAGCCTTGAATGATTTTAGACCAGAATGTTGTAGTCAAAAGTCCACCACAGTGAATCTCAAACAGTTTATTTTTAGAAATTACTACTGTTATTTCTAAAAAGTTTAGATTACTAAGCTTCAATGATAGACATTCTGGCTATGACTAAATCTTGAGTAAAATTTAGTTATTTATTTTAATAGGCGCCTCCAGGTGGTTCTGATGTTTTTTATCTTTGTACCACATTTTGAGAAAAACTACTTCACGTTCTGAGAAGTTTAAATACCATGAAATCCAAATAAAGAGCTTAATTTTTACGTTAAGAATTGTCTCATGTTAAAGTCACTTTGATAACTGTCACTAAGCCTTACCAACTGTTATCAAACCTCCCAGCAAATCAGAATCATTTGCAGTGCTTGTTTGCCATTGTAAGTTTGTGGGAATACATTTCTGAGTAAAATTCCATTTTATTAATATAAAACCAGTTTTTCTATTCTCTATTCAAAAATAGTTGGGTGTTTTGGGTTATTTTAAAGTTTTAATGAAAAATTTTAAACAAGACTTTTTGTGGACATATATTTTACTTTATATCATGTACCTAAAAGTACAAATACTAAGTTATAAAGTAAGGGTATGTTTCTTAAGACACTTTAAACTCTTTACAAAAGTGCACAGACCAAAAAAAGTGCACAGACAACAATACAGTAATTATTGAAAGGATAGGGGGTGGGGGACTGTAGAAGAGGGTAAAGGGAGAATGAATGGTGACAAGACACTTTGAGTGGTAAACACAAAATATAATATACAAATGATGTATTGTAGAATTGTACACTTGAAACCTATAACTTTATTAACCAATGTCACCCTAATAAATTCAATAATTATTTTAAAAAAGTGATTGTGTAATTTCAAACTCCCACCAGCAAAGTATCAGAGATTTCTAAGTTTCAAATCTTCACCAAAATTAATTTAAGTCAGAATTCTTAGCTTATATAACTACAGCAAATATATCATAGTAGTTCCATTTTTAGTATTTCTAGGAATTTTACCCAGTGATCAAGAGGTTCAAGAGTTGATTCATGCTTCTGTGTCTCTGGGTATATTTTTTGATCATCAGTTTATTTGGTCCATTAGATTCTACATATGATCATGTGATACTTATCTTTCTCTGACTGGCTTATTTCACTCAGCATAATACACTCTAGGTCCATCCATGCTGTTGCAAATAGAAGAGTTCTTCATTTTTTATTGCCTTATAGTATTCCATAGTGTACCAGAGGTTTTTATCCACTCACCTGCTCATGGGTACTTAGGCTGTTTCTAAGTCTTAGCTATTGTAGATGGTGCTGCTATGAACATAGGGGTGCATATATTATTTCTGATGAGTGTTTCAGTTTTCTTAGGATATATTCCTAGAAGTAGCATGACTGGGTCAAATGGGAGTTCCATTTTTAATTTTTAGAGGAAACTCCATACCGTTTTCAACAGTGGCTGCACCAGTCTGCATTCCCACCAGCAGTGTACTAGGGTTCCCTTTTCTCCACAACTTCACCAACACTTTTCCTTGGTTGATTTGTTGTTGATAGCCATTCTGACAGGTGTGAGGTGATATTTCATTGTCCTTTCATTTTGAATATCTCAGATAATTAGTGTCTTTGAGCATTTTTTATGTCTCTTGGATTTCTGTATGTCCACTTTGGATAAGTGTTTATTTAGATCTTTTTCCCATTTTTAATTGGATTGTTTGTTCTTTTTTTGTTGTTGTTAAGTTGTATGAGTTCCTCATATATTTTAGAGATTAATCTATTATCAGATGTATCATTGGCAAATATGTTCTCCCATGTAGTAGGGTATCTTGTTATTTTGATGATGGGATTTTTGTTGTGCAGAAGATTTTTATTTTCATGTAGTCACATTTGTTTATTTTCTCCTTAATTTCCTTTGTCCTGGGAGATGTATCAGTAAATATACTGCTACAAGTGATGTCTGAGATATTGGTGCCTGTGATTTATTCTAGAACTTTCAGGTTTCACATCTTACATTTAAGTCTTTTATCCATTTTAAGTTTATTCTTTTGTACAGTTTAAGTTGGTGGTCTACTTTTATTTATTTATTTATTTATTTATTTATTGACATTTAAAATTATTTCATATTAGTTTATTGTGTACATCATAGTAGTTAGCCAACCATATAATTTACAGTGGTATTTAAAGTACCCACCTGGCACCACACATAGTTATTACAATATTACTTTTCACATTCTCTCTTTTTTATTTTAGAATTATTTTTTTAATTTTATTTACAATATAACTTATATTTAATAGTAGTACATATGTTTTCCTCCCCCCAATATCCTCCCCCCAGCCTCCCTTCCCCCCCCAGCACATGTCCCCACCTGCCCCCCTCCCCGCCCCAGTGTCTTTCATACATTGGTTACGCTCATATGCATGCATACAAGTCCTTCGGTTGATCTCCCCCAGCATCTGCCTCCCCTCCACTCCAGCCTTCCCCCTGTAGCTTGACAGCCTGTTCAAGGCCACCCTGCCTCTATATCAATCACTTCCCCCTGTTTCTTTTCTTCAAAAATATCTTGCCTCTGCATACTGAAAACAAACGTATGAGAGCAAAAAAGTTTGAGTGTCAGCTTCAATGTCCAACTGTTCTGAGTCCCAGTTTCAATGCCAAATAGTTCTTCATATGTACATGTCAGCAATGGTATCCAGATAGTGGACACATCGTGGCAATGCAAGATCCATCCTCTCTGGTATGGTCCTGGGCTGCTTGCAGACATGCACAGCTGCCGACTGCTAGCATGGCAAGGTGTCGTCAGCGTCCGCCATCTCTGGACCATCCTCGTGGCTGGAACAGACCCGTCAGTTCCTCACTGTCGCAGGAACCCACATGGTCTTGGAGTTGTTCTCTGCAAACACACAAACACATTCTCTACCAAAGGTTAACAAAGGGATCCTCTCTGCAAAATAGACTTGGGATTCTTTTTATTTTTGCCTAAATGATTTTCCTTTGGCTTATTTTCACACCATGTGTGTTTTTCCATGGGTGTCCTGCAGTTGGTTTTACAAATGGAATTTTCTTTTCTGGAGTAAGAATTTTCTACATGTATTTTACTTACAGGATACTTTTCCTTACATGATATTACCCTACTCCCCCTCCCTTTTTTTGGTTAATAGGGGCTTTTGGAAATTTTGTCTTGCAGTCTTGGTAATTTTACATTTTAGTTTTTGCACACAAATATTACTGCTTTAGGTTCTTTGGATATTAGGCAATTTTGCAGTGAGATGAACTACTAATAGATATTTTAGTTAATGTTTTAGGAAAATCTTTTTGCATATATCTGTCCAATTTTCCCAACACCGTGTATTGAGGAAACTGTGCCTACTCTAATGTATTTTTTTGCCTCCTTTGTCAAATATTAATGTGAATAGTGACTTGGGTTGATTTCTGGGTTCTTTGTTCTGTTTCATTAATGTATATGCCTGTTTTTGCTCCAGAACCCGGCTATTTTGAGTGCAGAAGCTTTGTAATATAACTGGATTTCTGGTATTGTGATTCACTTAACTTTATTCTTCTTTCTCAAGATTGCTGCAATTATTTGGGGTCTTATTTGGTCCCATCTACATTTTTGGAGTGTTTGTTCCAGGTCTGTAAAATATGCCATTAGTATTTCTATAAGGATTGCATTAAATCTATAGAGTGCTCTGGGCAGTGTATATATTTTATTCGTGTTGATTCTACCAATCCATGAACATGGTATATGGTTCCACTTTTTTATATCTCTCTATCTTTTTCCAACATCTTGTTTCTTTTAGAGTATAGGTCTTTTACCTGTTTGGTTAAGTTTATTGCTAAGTATTTTAATTTTTTTTTGCAATGGTAAATTGGACTTTTCTTTTTTAGTTTCTCATTCTGAGAGTTCACTATCAGTGTATATAAATGCTATGGATTTTGTGGTGTTAAATGTGTTTCCTGCTACATATCTGAATTCATTTATTAAATCCAGTAATTTTTTTATGGAGTCTTTAAGGTTTATCAGATGTATCATTGTAGCAGTATATCATGTCATCTGCAAATAATGAGAGTTTTAATTCCTCATTTCCAATTTGGATGCCTTTTATTTCTTCCTATTATCTGATCACTATGGTCAGGACTTCTAGAACTATGTTAAAGAAGAATGGTAAAAGAGGGCATGCCTTTTTTGTTCCTGTTCTTAGGGGAAATGGTTTTAGTTTTTGCTCATTGAGTATGATGTTGGCTGTAGGTTTGTCATTTAGGGCCATTGTTATGTTGAGGTATGAGCCCTCTATTCACACTTTGCTGAGAGATTTTGTATAAAAAAGGAGTCGTGAATTTTGTTGAATGCTTTTTCTGTATCAATTGATATGATCATGTGATTTTTGTATACTTGATTTGTTATAAGCTATTTACATACATTTATATACAGCAGTCAGCAAAGCATGCAAAATTACTAGCCATTATTACCTAAAATATAAATCATAAGTAAGGATACAAAATAATAACAATAATAATAAGACAAATAATATAAATAAATAATATGATAATCATATGAAATAAAATCCTAATATCCTAAGTGTCTGGTAGTGCGTGAAGTGGCAGGTGGCTGGGGAGGAGCTGCTGCTGGTTATCCTGGCCCTGCTCATCCTGGTCAGCTGAGTGTCTGTTCCCATCTTCCACCACTGCCCCTTGCCTCTCTTGGTCTGCTACACCCAGCTATGGAGAAGTGGGTCCCTAAGGTGGAGCTCCTGAGCCTCGCTACAGGTACAGACGAGGCTCAGAGAAGTAGGTTGAGTGCCAGAGGAGTTGGACTGAGGAGTCAAAGTATCTGTGCAGCTTGAGTTGGACTGAGGAGTCACAGTATCTGCGCAGCAAGGCCACCCACTTTGTGCTCTGTACTCGTAGTCCTGGGGTGGCTCCAGTCTGATAAAAGAAGGTGGGCACTAGTTATAGAGTTCATGGTCTGATTTTTCCCTCCCTCTGTCCCTTGGGCTTGTCTGCCTAGGAGGATGTGGCCAGAGAGGTTGAAAGGGTTTGGGGGCACCGTACATCCAGAATGGTGTCTGAGGAGTGGCAGAAGGAATTTGGACCGATGGCCCCGACTCCCAATGCAAACTGCAGCTCAGCCCCACATACTTGCGATCTTTCATAGACTCAGTTACCTATTTCTCCTATCATCTGTCCAAATTGACTGCCCCTGGTGTTCATTGCACATCATAGCAACTGGTCGTTTAGGCTTTTATATATATAACAGAGGCCTGGTGTACAAAATTTGTGCATGGGGGACAGAGGGTGTCCATCAGCCCAGCCTGCACCCTCTCCATTCTGGGACCCCTTAAGGGATGAGGGATGTCTGACTCCCCATTCAGGCCTAAATTGGCAGTCGGACATCCTTCTCACAATCCAAGGTGCTGGCTCCAAACTGCTCGCCTGCCTGCCTCCCTGATTGCCCCGAACCACTTCTGCCTGCCAGCCTGATCACCTGCTAACCACTACCCTGCCAGCCTAATTGATGTCTAACTGCTCCCTGCCAGCCTGTTTGCCCCCAACTTCCCTCCTCTATCTGCCTGGTCACCCTTAACTGCCTTTTCCTGAAGGCTTGATCTCCCCAACTGCCCTCCCTTGCAGGCCTGGTCCATCCCAACTGCCCTTCTCTGCTGGCCTGATCGCCCACAACTGCCCTCCCTTGCAGGGCCTGGAACCTTTCAATGGCCCTCCCTTCCTGGACATCGTGTGGTGGTCATCTTGTGTTCACATGGGGGCAGGATCTTTGACCACATGGGGGCAGCCCTCTTGTGTGTTGGAGTGATAGTCAGCCTGTGTATTACTCTTTTATTAGATAGGATAGAGGCCTGGTGCATGGGTGGGGGTATGCTGGTTTTCCCTGCAGGGTGTCCTAGATCAGGGTGGGGGTTCCCTTGGGGTGTGGGATGGCCTGGGCGAGGGGCCTATGGTGGTTTGCAGGCCGCCCACGCCCGCTAACAACCCAAGTGGAAGCCCTGGGATTAATTTATGTTCTACAATTAAAACTTTGTAGCCTGGAGCAAAGCCAAGCATTCTGCTTGCTCCATGGCAACAGGTTTATTTACCTTCTATAATTGAAACTTTGTAGCCTAGAGTGGAGGCCTAGGCTGGCCAGGCTGCAGAAGCGTGGCTTCCTCCATCACCAGGGGCAATCCTAGCCTCTGCTCTCTCCAGCTCCATGGCTGCCACCATTTCTGTTGGGATATATCTTCTATAATTGAAACTTTGTAGCATTGAATGGAGGTCTAGGCCAGCAAGGGCAGGCAGAAAGCTTGGCTTCTTCCATTGCTGGGGAAACCCAAGCCTCCCTCCTGCTCTCAGTGGCCGCAGCCATCTTGCTTGGGTGTTTTTTTGCTCCTGATTGGCTGGTGGGAGTAGCTTGTGGGCATGGCTTGTGGGTATATCAGAGTTACAATCAATGTCCATATTACTCTTTTATTAAATAGGACTAGTGGCCTGGTGCATGAAATTCATGCACAGAAGAGGGTTCCCTCAGCCCAGTCCACACCCTTTCTAATCAGGGACCCCTTGAAGGATATCCGACTGCTGGTTTAGGCTCTATCATACAGGACATCCCTCTCACAATCTGGGACCACTAGCTTCTAACCACTCACTTGCCTTCTAGCCTGATTGCCCTAATTGCTCTCCCCTGCCAGCCTGATCGCCCACAGCTCTTCCCTGCCAGCATTATTGCCCTGACTGCTCTCCCCTGCTGGCCTGTTCCCCCAGCTTGATAACTCCTAATCATTTCTGTCGTGGCCCCGCCACAGTAGTTTTGTCTAAAAAACTATCTGGAAGGTCATCTGGAAGTTGTTCAGTCTAATTAGCATATTAACTTTTTATTAGTATAGGTTGATTTCAGAGAGGGAGAGAGATAGAAAAATAAATGATGAGAGAAAATCAGTGATTGGCTGCCTCCTGCATGCCCCACACTGGGGATCACACCCACAACCCAGGAATGTTTCCTGACTAGGAATTGAACTTTGGACTCTTCAGTCCTCAGGCAGAGGCTCTATCCACTGAGAAACACTGACCAGGGCTACACTTTACCTTTTCACTGGGTTTTGTTCTGTCTGCTGGAGCTGAAACACTGAAGCTATCTCACTGGGGCAGAGTGGGGTGCACTGGGCAGCTCAGGGCAGAGTGGAGTGTACTGGGTTGGAGCAGGTGGAGCCCCCCGAAAGCTGGATAGAGGCTTCGTTCAACAGTTGCACTGTTTTATGGCTGTGCTGTGTCATAGTTGAGCGGCCACACTGTTGAGCTGTGCCACAGTCAGTGGGAGTTTATACAACTGAGCTGTCTGCAAGGATAGCTTCCTCCTCACCACACCTCCAAGCTGGGCTTCCTCTTTATGTTGAAGTGACTCCTACCATCCTTGGTTGGCAGCCCAATCAGCCACCTTGGAAAGGTAAGTGGTGAATCCTGATTCTACGTAAACGTTCCATTTTCTTAAGTTGGCAACTAATGCGAACTTCAGATGTTTGGGCCAAACCAGAGAGGTGGTCAGGCCTGGTGTCCAGGCCACTGGGCAGCACTGGGATCCTCTGCAATGGCATGGTGATGGGGCCAACCCAGACTCTTCACCTCTTGATCATGGCCTCCACCTGGGGTGCAGGCCACAGCCCCCACCACCACCCAAGCTGCCATTCAGGGGCACCCATGCTGGACTAAACCATCGCCTAGTGTGAAGCCAGAGGCACGCTGCTGTTGGACAGATTATTGCTGAGCAAGTTGGGGAGCTCCTGGTGCGAGCAACCCTTCCTGTGGAACAATCCATTGCCTTGGAGCTGCCATTCCAAACCACGCGGAGAGCTGGTGCTGTGCTGGATCCCTGTGCTCTGAGCCTGAGGCTGGGTGCTGAGGCAGGACCCAAAGCCTTCAAGGGCAGTTTGCAGGAGCTCAGTGCTGGTCCTGTTTGGGCTTGTCACAAAGATGTGTGTTGTCACTACGCACTGGGTGGGGCATTATTGAGCACATCTCAGCCCAGCTGTAAGGGGACTTTAGGCCTCTGAGCAGGTGAAGGGGACAGGGGTGTGCTTGGGTAATTCTGTAGTCACCCTACTTGTTTGTTTTTTTTTCAGCCCACAAGAAGCCATAACTTCATTAATTATAGAAACAGTACAAATTTCAAACCAAGCTGCAGTAACTCTTTCAAAACACACACAAAAAGGGTCCTCCTATTTAGATGGTTACATTGTTAATTTCATAATAGCATTTATGATATCATTACTGTTGTTCTTCGGGCATCAGACTGCCTTTGCTCTTGACACATTTGCTTATGACATGACCAATTCTATGTCCTTAACTTCCACACCTGTTTAATCAACCTCTTCCTATTCATTCTCCTCTCATATAGTTGGAGTCTGTGTTCTCTTGAATGTTTGAGACAGCTTCACCTTGAACTTTGAATTTCTCAGCAGCTGCTAGCTGTGCTTGCTGAGATAAATCCTCAATCTTGGCTTCCCAAAAAACTATGTAGGTATCTGAAGCAGAGCTCTGGTTGTGTGATGACAAAGAGGATATTCTTAGATTTCCATATAGTGACCCTAGTAACCCCTGTAACCTCTCAAAGACCCAGTTTGGATATAGCCTTCCATGCCTTATTTTCACTCCAGCTCTGTTATGCTTTACTGACTGGTTCTTCATCAAGTTCAGCTGCTGCCGCCAGCTGGACTTGTGTGGTTGCCTGTGTGAAATCTTGTTCTTTGAACTCTGGTACTGATTCATCACTCTCAGATTCTGTTCCAGACCCTGTCTCAGCCTGGGGCTGTGGCAACTCTTGCTCTGTAGCAGGGGCAGTTTCTGTGGCTTCACCAGACATTTCTTCTTTCACACTCCTCTTCACTCCACAGAGAGTGGACTTCCCATGTCCCAGGAGTTCATCTTATTCCACGTTTCCAATCCCATATGGTCAGCTATTGGCACTGCATTCACACTCTGAGAAAGGAGCCTGGTTTGACTCCAACTATGGGAAACTGCAGATGGTATTTTGAATCACCTCCCTTCCACCATTCATGCCACCTGGGCTGGACCTCCAGGACTCCTGTTTGCCAACTTTCAGGAATCAAGAGGGTGTTTTAAGCCACAAACATTCGTCACAATAAGAACGACTTGTGCATGTGAGGAGGGGGCGTGCGTATTTTCAAGGTCATGACCCCTTAACCTCCTATGGGTTATCCTGAAGCTGTTCCCAACAGCAGACACACTTCGCTCCAGCCCCCAACACTGCAAGACTCCCATCATGCCAGCCCCAGACTAACAGTCTGGCCTGTGGCTTTTCTGCCCTGATTTTGCCAGGACTCCAATTGTAGACCCCATTTTGTCCAAAGACACCAAAGCCACAATCCCCAAGGTCAAGTAGGAACCCGGTGGCCACATAAAGCCTCTAACTCTCTTTAGATCTCAGTTCTCTGGAGTGGTTTAGGCTGAAAGAAGGTGGATGTTGCGGGATAGAGTAACAGTGAAGATGCAACTTATTGTGCAGGGAATGTGGAACCAAGATCCCCACATGGTTTTAGACACAAACATGCCTTGGAGTGCAGACAGGCCTTGAAGGTCTTGTTTCCTTGTGTCTGCTCACATTCAAATGCCTGACTTTATGTAAGTGGACACAGTGCGCCTGGTGTTTGATAGTCCGTCTGGTTGCTTGGTCATTGTTTTTTTTTTGTTTTTGTTTTTGTTTTTGTTTTTGTTTTTACTACATTTCTCCTATGTGTGGTGATCACACTTTATCTGGAGCAGGGCAGGCTTGAGTGACTTTGTGGCTCATCTAGGGAGGGGAAGCAGCCACAGTGTCCAAAGCTGAGTTCCTGGAGGCTGGCAGTGCCATTGGGATCATGCCAGCAGTGTTGATCTGTTGGTGCCTGGCCTGTACTCTTGAGATTGACCCTGCAGGACTACTAAGGGAGCCAGTCCCCAATTCTGCCCTGCCTCTGCCGCGGATTGATTGGAGTTTGAGGTCCAGGAGGAGAGACCAAGAGATTTGCCTTCCAGCTGTTTGCCAGTTACCACTCTCCAGTCACCATTGCCACTGATGAATCACCTCCTGCTCCCTCAGCTCCCTATTCTGGCCTTTGGTCAAGCCTTCAGTTGTTTTAGACATTACACCCCAGCTGTCACCTTCCACCAAAGCCCCCAGTCCCCTTTCTGCTGGCACTCTACTCCTGCCACTGCTCTCATGTGCTGATAGCGCTGGCCCCGCTCATATCCACTGAAGGTGTGGAATGATTGGAGCTGTCACCAGCAGCAGGTTCGAATGGGGCTGGCACTCTCAGTGGGTGTGAGTGGCAGTTGCTGCCCTGATCACCCCTCAAGAGAAGGGGGAGGTAGAGAAGCCCTCAGGGATGATCAGAGATGGCAGCTGCTGCTCACACCCACTGATGGTGCCAAGTGATCGATCAGGACTGGTGCCAGGCTCTGGCAGCGGTACGAGTTGCAGCCCTAGTACCAGCAGTAGGTTCGAGTGGGGCCATTGCCAGCAGCAGGTGTGAGAGGCAGCTGCTGGTCCCGATCTCCCCTCAGGAGCAGGGGAAGGTGGAGAAACCCCCAAGGGTGATAGGGGCTGGCAGCTGCCACTCACACCCGCTGACCACACCAAGTAATCAGGGCCAGCATCAGGTGCTAGCAGTGGGTGTGAGTGGGACCAGTGACAGCAGCAGGTGCAAGTGGTGGGAAGAACTGTGGCATGCGGTAACCAAGAATTTTCAGTAACCACCAGAGGCTTGCCTTGATGACAGTCACCAGTGCCCTCCCTAGGTCTGGAACCCTTGCTCACCGGCTCCAACACCCATACCGTAGCCAATGCCCAACATGTCCCGAGCACTCTCCCTTGTGGTCAGTGCATGTCATAGCAACCAGTTGTTCAGTTGTTCCAGTTGTTCTGCCGTTCAGTCTATTTGCATATTAGCCTTTTATTAAACAAGATATATACTCATGGTGTATATTATATACTCAAATATTATTCATTTTATTTAAAAAAAAGAAGTTTGTACCCTAACCTACAACACCTCGGTTTCTTTTTCAATCCTCCAACACTGGCAACCAGCATTTACTGCCTATTTCTATGATATTGGCATATTTGTTCTTCATGTAAGTTATACTACACAGTATTTGTATATTTTTCAGCTTATTTCACTTAACATTCATGTTATTGCAAATGGCAAAAATTCTTCCTATTATGGCTCAGTAATATTTCATTGCACATATATCTATCTATATATCCATATATCTATGTATCTATATATCTATATGTCTATATATCTATATCTATATCTATATCTATACCTATATCTATATCTATATCTATATCTATATCTATATCTATATCTATATCTATATCTATATCTATATCTATATCTACTGGAAGCACTGTGCTTGCAATTTGTGCACAGGGGTGTGTGTCCCTCGGCCCAGCCTGCACTCTCTCCAATCAGGGACCCCTCAAGGGATGTCTGACTGCCCATTTAAGCCCAATCCTCTGCTGGCCTGGTCACCCCTAACTGCCTTCCCCTGGAGGCTTGATTGCCGCAAACTTCCCTCCCTTGCAGGTCTGGTCCCTCCCAACTGCCCTCCCCTGCTGGCCATCTTGTGGTGGCCATCTTGTGTCCACATGGAACAGCCATCTTTGTGTTGGAGTGATGGTCCATTTGCAAATTGCTCTTTTATTAGGTAGGATAGAGGCATGGTACATGGGTAGGCCTGGCTGGTTTGCCCTGAAGGGTGTCCCATATCAGGGTGGGGGTCCCCTTAAGGCATGAGGTGGCCTGGGTGAGTTGCCTGTGGTAGTTTTCAGGCAGGCCACGCCTCACAGTGACCCAAGTGGCGGGCCTGGTATCTGGGATTTATTTATCTTCTATAATTAAACTTTGTAGCCTTTATTGGAGGCCAGGGCTGGCCAGGGCAGGCTGAAAGCTTGGCTTCCTCCATCGCTGGGGAAAATCCAAGCCTCAAGCTTGCTTCAGCTTTGTTTCTGCCACCATATTTGTTGGGTTAATTTATATACTCGCTCCTGATTGGCTGGTGGGCATGGCTTGGGAGGAAATGGAGGTACAATTTACATGTTTCTCTTTTATTAGATAGAAAAAAAATATATATATATATATATTGAGTGGCCAGATTATTATGATCTCTGAATGCATAATAATCTGGCCACTCAGTGTATATCCTATATAATAAAAGGCTAATTACAAATTACCCCCTCTACCAGGAGTTTGACCAGCATGCAGGATGGCAAACCATCCATGGCCCCTCCTCTTAGCCAGGCTGGTGGGACCCCACCCATGCATGAGTCCATGTACTGGATCTCTAATATATATATATATATATATACTGAGTTGCCAGATTATTATGCATTTAGAGATCATAATTATCTGGCCACTCAATGTATATATATCACATTTTCTTTATCCATTTATCTGTCAATTCACATGTAGGCTGTTTCTATATCTTGGCTACTGTAGGTAATGCCATGATGAACATGGGTGAATAGATATCGCTTTAAGATACTCACTGTTTTTGTAAATAATGTTTATTCAGAACTTTTGGCTATTTTTTAATTGTGTTTTTTATTTTACAATTCACTTAGATAAGTTTCCTATGTATTTTGGATATTCACCACTATCACATATATGATTTTCAAATGTATTTTTCACATTCTTAGGACTGTTTTTTTAATCATTTTATTGATAGTTTCTTTTGTTGTGCAGAAGATTTTTAAAGTTTTGTAGCTTCACTTGTTTATCTTAGCATTTATTGCCTATGTTTTTGGTGTGATATCCAAAAAAGCATTGTGAAGATTTGAAAAAGGAGATTTCTCTTTTTTGTTTTCTTCTAGGCAGTAACATCAACAAAATTGTAACATTGGTCATTCCAAACTCTTTTCCACCTCCCAAGAAAACAAACTAACAACTATCCACAGGCAAGACACATTGGTAAAAATCCCTAAAACCAGGGATTATGTTGAAGGACTACCCTGGAATGCAAGAGACAAAGAAAACATAAATGGAAGAGTAAGATGAGTGGCCACACTCTGCTCCAGAAGAGCACCACACAAAGACAGCCCCAAGTCCCCTGGTACTACAATTTCTACAATGGGAATAAAAAGCCCAAGGTCAACATCCAGCTCCTCTAGTGTTTCTAAATGCTTTTCAGGAAGACCACACATAAATCACATAAAAAAGACAATTGGAGAAGTTTGTGGGGATTAACTACTGGGTATATGATAGAGACAGAAAAAGCGGATAGGACATATACCAGGTAGCAACCAGTTCCAAATCTTGCCGCACCTCACTTTTGCTTTCAGTGGTATAGGAACAGACATCCAAGCCAGCAGTTCTGTCCTTCTGCATGCTGAGCTAGTGGATTTTTCTGGCTAGGTTGGCAACTATGCTTGATTTCTGTCCCCAGCCAGTGAATTGTACCTGACTTGGATCTGGCTCTATGGCCTTGCCTATGCACAGAAGGAAATTATCAGCTTGACCCAAATGCTTAGTTTAACCTCCAGTCTCACCTAGATAGGAAGCCTGGGCAGAGAACCTAGGCGGCTGCATAACCTACCCTATAACCCTGTGTGTATGCAGGTAAGGACCCCAACTAGCAATCCCACTCAGTTATGGAGTATAGCCTTTGGTTCCATCCAATGAGGGAGACTGGGCAGTGAACCAGCAAATGCAAAGACCAATCTATAATCCAATCTAAAGTTAGGTACACCTGGAGGCATCTATTTCAACAGAGCTCAGCCAGCAACATTGCTCCACAACAGAACAGTCTGTGACCCTGTCCAACTCTGGAGCACAACTCAACTTGTGGCCCAAAATAATAAGATAGCATAATTTGAGACCCCACCCAGTAGGAAAAAATGCAAAACCAAGCCCCATAAACCTACAACCCTACCAGAGAACACTCCATGTGACCTCAGCAGAGCAGAGGTATAGGCCAAGCCAGGTTAGTGGCCCCACTTTATTGTGGAACATAGAAATTAACCCACCCAGTAAGTAAGTACACCAAATTACCAAGCTTAAAGAGAGAGCCCAGCCAACAGTCCCAACTATACTATCCAGAGAGCAGCATTCCTTTGACTTAAAAACATTGGAAGGGTTTTTGCCCAGCTGCAGATTCCTAAAACAAGTTCCTCCTTCTATGACTGCTACAAGCCTCCCCATCTAGAATATTAAGCTTAGGTAGTTGGCAAGGGCTTTTCCTTGCCAAAGTAATACATTAACTCTGGTACAAGAGACTTCTTATTCAAATCCACATATATCAATGCAAGGATAAAGGATCAAGAAGAATTAAGTAAATATTACACTACCAAAAGAAACCAATAATTCCAATAACTGACCCTAAATAAATAGATACCTATGAACTGTGAAAAAGAATTAAAAATAACCTAAATAAAGTTTAGTGAAGTAAAGGTACAAGAACACACACAGATAACTAAATGAAATTAGAAAAGTAATCCATGAATAGAATGAATAGTTCAACAAAGAAATATAAATTATTAAAAAATATATAGTTAAATACAATGAATTAACTGATAAATTAAATTAAAAAACTTCAATATTGGACACAATCAAGCAGAATATAGAATAAGTACACTATGATAAAGGTCATTTGAAATTATGCATTCAGAGGAGCAAGAGATAAAAAGAATAAAAAACAGTGAAAACCTATGGAATCTATTGGACACAATCAAAAGAAATATATATCCTATATAATAAGAGAAGAATATGCAAATTAAGCCTGGACTCTATAATGTCACGACCACTGGGAAGGAGGTGAGGGGCAGGGGGGAGCGGGGACTGCGGCCAGGATATGAGCTTGTGGTGCCTCCTCTGGAGTTGGGGAGTTAATGACCGCTGGGCTCCGGTCTTCCTCCAACAGACCTTTTCAGCAGGCATGGGGTTCCTGAAACCCAGGCCAGGCCTCTGACCACAGCTTCATGGAGACTGACTCTACCAGGTATCCCAGAGGCCATTTGGCTGGGCCGCAGGGTGCCCATTCAAGATGTGACACAGAGAGGAGGTGCGGGAGGAAATCCAGAGAATGGGATGTGGGGGTTCAAGACTCACTTCCTTTGGGCTTGTGCTTCTTGGCCTCAGTTCTTTACTTTTGGGCCTGTAGTGCAAGCAAGGCAAGAGAAAGGGATGGATGAAGGCCGAATGTGGAAGAAAGGAGGTGACCCAGGTGAGGATGGAAACCTAGCAGTGGCACAAGGCAAGGCCTGACAGCAGAGCCCCCTGAGGGAAGGGTCCAGGGTGAGCGCCATGGTTTTGGTGAAGCAGCGAGCCAGGAGGCAGACAGCCCAAGTGGGGCAGAGCGCTGCCACACAGTCCCTTTATGAAGACACCCAACACAGGCACTGCCTTCACCAGCAGGCTCTGGGCAACATCTGCAAATGTGACTGCAACTTATAACTTTCTGGGCAAAACTGACACTATACCCCTCTGGGTACCAGACTTGCTAGGAGTGTGCTGTCACCAATGCCACAGATCAAAGGCAAAAATCTGGCAAGGCGGGGTGCACCATAGGGGGCTTGGGCTAGGGCAAGGGATCAGCAGGTAGGGATCTGCCTTGCCTGCAGAGAGTGAGGTTCTGAAGTGGCCCCAAGACTCAGGTAAGCCCAATGGAGAATAAGGGACATGGAAGGACACCCAGGCAGAGGGGTGAGGACCCACAGTCCAGGGCAGGGGTTGAGGGGCAGCGCCACCTTAGTGGACGAGTGCTGCACTGCAGGGTACCCCACTGACTGATGTAATTCAGAGAAGCTCCTGGCGCTAATCAGGCCTCACCCAGGTGGCTTTCACACTTCAAAAGTGGCAATTACTGCTCCAGATTCCCCCAAAAGCAAGCCCACACTTGCCCTGCCCCATGGTTGTGCAAGCCTGCATGGTGAGTGTGAAGCCAAACACCTGCTCTGAGAAGAGGGGGGGGAGGCAGTAAAGAATGGGAGTGGGGGGTGGGGGGAGAGGAAAGAATATGGAGTATCCATGATGAAGAGATGCTTGAGAAAGAGGCTTGGAGGCCTGATGGGAAGGTTTGTTCTGTTTGCCCTGTGGCTGCCCCTTAGGAAGGGCAGAGAGCACAGCTGTAAGGGCCCCCTGCATGCTGAGTCAAGTTCAGCAGCCAACTAGAATTCACCTCGGTTTCTTGGTCTGTAAAATGGATTAAGCATGGCCCAGTGCCTTCACTGAGCTTTGAATGCCAATTGAGATACTATATAAAGAAAATGAGGGAAGAAATGAGAAAGAAAAGGAAGGGCAAGCATCACAAAAGAAAGATTGGAAGGAACCTGCAAACCTATTGTCACTTAAATAGGGAATATAATCAATAGTGGTGTAATGACAGTATGATGCCAGGTAGGTACTAGAAATATTGGGGAACACTTTGTAAAGTATATGATTGTCTAACCACTATTCTGTAACTAATATAAAACATGAAACTAATCATACCTAATAATAGACAAGCATGTAAATTGACTGTACCTCCACTATACCCATAGCCAATCAGAGTGAGTATGCAAATTAACCCAACATAGATGTCAGTTAATTTGCATACATAGGTGCTCCATGCCTGGGTCCAAGGCATGGGCTGTGAACAGCCTGAGAGGGGCCTGAGCCAGGGTGCTCCTGGGCAGTGCCAAGCCTGTGATCAGAGCCAGCTATTGGAGGGAGTGATCAGAGCCAGCTATAGGCCAGAGGCTTTCAGACTGGGCAGGGGCAGAGCTGTGATTGGTGGGAGCTGGGTGTCTGCATGCCTCAGCCAGATGCTTTTGGCCTGGGAAAGCCTTGGGCAGGGGCAGAACCATGATCGGCATGAGCCTGGGATCTGCTCACCCGGCTAAGAAATGTCATATCCTGCCCTAGCCAGTTTAGTTTAGTGGATAATGCCTCTTCTGCCTACTGCAGGATCTGGGTTCAGTTCTGATCAAGGGCATGTACCTAGGTTGCAGGTTCCTGCCTGGCCAGGGCCCAGGTCAGTGCTCATGTAGGTGACAATCAATCAAAAGATTCCTCTCACTTTGACGTTTCTCTCTGTCTTTCCATTTCTTTTCCACATTCTCTAATGGTCATTGCAAAATTATCCTTACGTGAGGATAAGAAAGAAAGAAAGAAAGAAAGAAAGAAAGAAAGATTGAAGGAAGAAAGGAAGGAAGGAAAGAAGGAAGGAAGGAAGGAAGGAAGGAAGGAAGGAAGGAAGGAAAGAAGGAAGGAAGGAAAAAAGAAAGAGATGGAAGGAAGAAAGGAAGTAAAAGAAGGAAGGAAGGAAGGAAGGAAGGAAGGAAGGAAGGAAGGAAGGAAGAAAGAAAGAAAGTAAGAAAGGAAGAAAGAAAGAAAGAAAGAAAGAAAGAAAGGTTATATCCACCCTAATTGGGTTGGCTCCATGGATAGAGCTTTGGTCTGTGGACTCAAGGGTCCCAGGTTCAATTCTGGTCAAGGGCACATCCCCAGTAGGGAGTGTGCAAGAGGCAGCTGAATCGATGTTGCTCTCTCATCAATGTTTCTAACTCTCTATCCCTCGCCTTTCCTGTCTGTAAAAAAATCAATAAAATATATTGAAAAAAAGAAATGTCATATTCTATGAAAGACACATCTTGAAAATACCTAAAGAAAATTGTCATTTTTTTCATGATGGACTGGAGTCTGGGTTGATGAAAACACCTTGGTGGCTGAGGTGACTGGCGGTGGCTGCAGCAGCAGGGTGATGGGGTTGGTGCCTTCCCCTGATTAGCCCAGAAGCCAGACTGAGGCTTAGGCCCGTTCCCTGTGGGGAGCGGAACTAAGCTATCAGGAGGATATCCCCCGAGGGCTCCCAGTATGTGAGAGGGGGCAGGTTGTGCTCAGGGACCCTATTACCCCAGCTCACAAATTTCGTGCACCAGACCCCTAGTTCTATCTAATTAAAAGTAATATGCAAATTGACTGTACCTCTGCTAAAAACACAAGCTACACCCGCAAGCTAAGCCCACTAACCAATCAGGAGTGAATATGCAAATAAACTCGTCCAAGATGGCTGCAGTCACTGAGATCAGGTGGGAGGCTTGGGTTTCCCTGGCAATATAGTAAGCCAAGTTTTCTGCCTGCCCTTGCCGTCCTAGGCCTCCACTTAATGCTACAAAGTTTCAATTATAGAAGATAAAGAAATCCCAAAAGAAATGGTGGCAGCCATGGAGCTGGAGACAGCATGAGGCTACGGTTGCCCCTGGCGATGGAGGAAACCAAGCTTCTATAGTCCTGGCCGGCTTAGGCCACCACTCCAGACTAAAAATTTCAATTATAGAAGCTAAATAGATCCCAAAAGAAATGGCTGCCACCACACAGAGAGCAGAATGCTTGGCTCTGCTCCAGTCTACAGATTTTTAATTGTAGACAATACATAAATCCCAGATACCAGGGCCTCCACTTGGGTCATGGGGGTGTGGCCAGCTGCAAACCACCATAGGCCCCTTGCCCAGGCTGCCCCATGCTGCAAGGGAAGCCACACCTGATCTGGGACACCTTTCAGTGCAAACCAGCTGGCCCTCATCTATGCACCAGGCCTCCATCCTATCTCATAAAATAGTAACATGCATATTGACCATAACTCCAACACACAAGAAGGCTGTCCCCATGTGGTCAAAGATCCTCCCCCCCCATGTGGACACAAGATGATCACCACAAGATGGCCATCAGGGCAGGACAGTTGGGAGGTTCCAGGCCTGCAAGGGAGGGCAGTTAAGGGTGACCAGGCTAGCAGAGGAGGGAAGTTGGGGGCAAACATACTGGCAGGGGAATATTTAGACATCAATTAGGCTAACAAGGAAGTGGTTAGGGCGTTATCAGGCTGGCAGGCAGAAGCAGTTAGTGGCAATCAGGAAGGCAGGCAGGTGAGCAGTTGAGAGCCAGCAGTCCTGGAATAGCCAGCAGTCCTGGATTGTGAGAGTGATGTCCGACTACCCATTTAGGAGCAATACTTTTGGGTCAGGCCTAAATGAGCAGTCAGACATCCCTCAGAGTCCCAGATTGAAGAGGTTGCAGGCTGGACTGAGGAACACCCCCACTCGTGCACAAATTTTGTGCACCAGGCCTCTACTACAAAATAATATCAAATGTAAAGAAAAGAAAATAAGAGTGAAATTTTTATAAATTTCATTTTAAATAAAGGCTATAATGGAAGGAAGTGGGAGAATAAAAATGGTGTTTTTCATTTTATCACATTATTGTCTTTTCAGTACATGAAAAAGACGTGTCTTTATATGGTGCTTTTAAACTTTTCTAAGTTATTATCTCATTTGATATTGAGGGCAACTTAAAGACAAGATACTTATTCCCTCCACCACTATTCAGAGAAAGGAAATCTTGATGTCTGGCCCAATGATTGAATCTTCAAGCCCTTATTGTAAAGCATGGTTAGTGAAATTTTCTGTGAAGGGTCATATCTCTACTAATAAAAGCCTTGGGGTGATTAGTCTGTCAGGGGAGGTCAGTTGCAGGCAATCAGGCTGGCAGGGGAGTTGTTAGGGGGTGATCAGGCTGGTATGGAGAAGTGTTTAGGGGTAATCAGGCAGGCACGCAGTCAGGTGAATGGTTAGCAGCCAGCAGGCCCAGATTGTGAGAGGGATGTCCAACTGCCAGTTTAGACCTGACCCCCAAAGGTCCCAGATTGGAGAAGGTTCAGACCAGGCTGAGGGACAGACCCCCACCCTATGCTCCAAATTTTGCACCACGACAACTAGTAATATATATATATCTCCTATATAATAAAGAGGTAATATGCAAATTGATCATCACTGCAACATACACGATGGCCACAACCATATGGACACAAGATGGCTACCCCCATATGAACACAAGATGGCTGCCACAAGATGGCCTGCAGGGGAGGGCAGTTATGGGCCACCAGGCCTGCAGGGGAGGGCAGCTATGGGTGACCAGGCCTCCAAGGGAGCACAGTTGTGGGCAATTTGGCCAGCAGGGGAGGGCAGTTGGGAGGGACCAGGCCTGCAAAGGAGGGCAGTTAGGGGTGACCAGGCCTTTAGGAGAGGGCATTTAGGGGCAATAGAGCTGGAAGGGGAGCAGTTAGGCATTGATCAAGCTGGCAGAAGAGTGGTTAGGGGCTGATCAGGCTGGCAGGCAGAAGTGGTTGGGGCCAATCAGGCAGGCAGGCAGGCAAGCAGTTGGGAGACAGCAGTCCTGTATTGTGAGAGGGGTCTCAGATTGGAGAAAATGCAGTCTGGGCTAAGGGATGCTGCCCCCCCCCCAAAAAGAATTTGTGCATCGGGCCTCTAGTATATATATAATTATTATCAGAAACATATATACATAATTAGAACAGAATAAAAATGATATTTAAATCGATAAAGCCTGAAAACTTTCCAATTGTGGAGAAAGAAATGGACATCTAGATATATGATACCCTAAACACACCAAATATATTAAAGCCAGAAAAGGCTACACTGAAACTCATTATAATGAAAGTGTCAAAATCAAAGTCAAAGAGAGGTTTTAGAAAACAAGAGAAAAGAAACAAGTTACATGCAAATAAATCTTCATAATAATGTAAGCAGATTTATGAACAGAAGCTTTGAAGGCTAGTTGAAGGTGGGATAACATATTCAAAGAAAAATATTGTCAATTAAGAATTGACGTAACAAACCATTTCTTCTGAAATAAGTAAGAGATAACTATTTTCTTAACAAATAAAACATGAGGGACTTCATCATGCCTATACCTGCATTATAAGAAACACTAGGGAACATTCTTCGAGCTGAAATAAAAGAAAGCTAATTAATATTGTATAACATATGAATTTGAAAAAATCCCTAGCAATAGTAAATATATAGTCAAAGTCAGAATCACTAATATTAAAATGGTATTGCATAATTCACTTACATATATAATTTAAAAGTTTCAAAGTTATTAAAAATAACTACAATATTTTGATATTGAATATACAATATGAAAGTATATAATTTTAATATCAATAATCTAAAATGTGAGATGAGGAGAATTAAAAGTCCAGCTTTTCTTTATTTTATCAAATTAAGTTGTTATAGGTATAAGATACTTTATATAAGCCTCATAGTAACTTGTAGTTGATGCGTAAAAGATCATAACAAAGTCAAAGCATACCTCCAAAAAAATCAAGTCATCAAATCACAAAGACAGCAGAAAATGAAGCAATAAACAAATGATCTCCAAAATAATCAGAAAAATAATAAATTAATAATAATATTTAAAATATAGTAAAGTACATCCTTAGTTAACAATAATTACTATAAACAAATTTATTACATTCAAATGAAGGCATATAAAAATCAAGATTCAATGCATGCAGCATAAAAAAAAAGATTAACTTTAGCTTTAAGAATAAATATAGGGCAAAAGTAAAAGTATGGAAAAATATATATCAAGCAACCAATAGTAACCATACAAAGCAAAGATAATTACATTACTTTTAGACAAAAAAGTCAAGATAAATGTGGCCAAAAGAAAATAAAAAGTCATTATATGATTATTAAAAGGTCAACATATCAAGAGGATATAAATTTTATAAATAATTATGTACCAAATATCAGAGAACCTGCATATGCAAAATATGTATTAACAAAAGTAATCCTATCGACCTATTGTTCTGCCCCGCGCAACGATTTAAGAACTACAACATAACAGCAGAACAGACAAGCACCCAGAATCGCCAGAAAGCTGGCTGAATGTAAACTCCACTAATAGGAGCAAAGATGGGACACAGACTCAGGACCGGCGGGAGCACAATCTTTCAGACGGAAAGAGGTTAGGAGCCGCCCTGGCTGGGGCTGGAGCAGGGACCGGCCGGATTTCGCCCACGACGAAGGGCGGAGGCATCTCACTGCCCAGATTTCCCGAGCCGGGCGAGGTCCGAGATCCAGGGTAGGAGAGGTCCCCCTGCACAGATTCCCCGGAACTGGGCGCGGTCCGAGGTCCGGGGGACGCACCCTGGAAGCGGGGCGTGGTGCAAAAACCCGCGACTTGCTCCCTGGAAACTTGGTTCTGGAAACCATCTGTTTTACAGCCCTGGGCTGGACTTTTGGTGTGCAGGCACATTTGGGGAAAGGCAGAGTTGTCTGGCAAGGGGAAGAGACTAGCGGCTTTCTCTTGGAGGAGTCTGCAGCCATCCCCATCCAACAGAGACCAGCGCGCGAGCACCGCATAGGTCCCAGCATAGGACCCAGCTGCCGCCGCCACCACTGCCGCTGCGCGCAGCCCAGAGACTCCGCCCATCCAATCAATCTGAACACAGTCTCCCTTCACAGCCAATTGGCCTGGAGGTCAAACCCTCCTAGGGCTAACAACAAAAACCTGGGTTTAAATTCAAAAACACTGAATACAACCCATAAAAGATTGCAGTAAGAGTACCCACCTCAGGTAACCGGGGAGACTGAGCCACTGTCCCTTTGAGGATATCCACCACATAAAGCAACCACCATGCAGAGATATGGAAAGAAATCAGGTGTGAAAGAAATGGAGGAGAAAAGACGACAAGACATAGAGTTCAAAACCACGGTTATAAGGCTTTTCAAGAGGCTCCTACAAAAGGCCGATCAAATTAATGAGAATTACCAGGAAATAAACAAGACCAACCAGCAAATGAATGAGAATTACAAGGAGATGAATGATACTTACAAGCAAATGAATGAGACCCTCAGGGAAATGAACAAGACCTCTGAGGATTCGAACCAGACCCTCACAGATAAAAAAAAGGACCAACTAGAAATCAAGCATACACAGACTGAAATAGAAAATATTACACAAAGTCCTAAAAGCAGTCCAGAGGGCCACAAGAACCAAGTCAAAGATTTGAAATACAAAGAACCAAAATCCACTCAGCTGGAAAAGCAAGAAACAAAAAGAATTCAGATAATTGAAGATAGCGTAAGGGGCCTCTGGGACAACCTCAAGCAAGCCAACATCCGAATTATTGGGGTGCCAGAAAAAGAGAGAGAGCAAGTTAATGAAAACCTACTTGAAGAAATAGTGACTGAAAACTTTCCCCACCTGGTGAAAGAAACTGACTTAAAAGCCCAAGAAGTACACAGAACCCCAAAATATAGGAATCTAAAGAGGACCATACCAAGACATATCATAATTAAAATGCCAAGAGCAAAAGATAAAGAGAGAATATTAAAAGCAGCAAGAGAAAAACAGTTGGTTACCTACAGGGGAGCACCCATACGATTGTCAGCGGATTTCTCAACAGAAACGATGCAGGCCAGACGCGAGTGGCAAGAAATATTCAAAATAATGAAGAGCAAGAATCTACAACCAAGATTACTCTATCCAGCAAAGCTATCATTCAGAATTGAGGATCAGATAAAGTGCTTCGCAGATAAGAAAAAGCTAAAGGAGTTCATCACCACCAAACCAGTATTATATGAAATGCTGAAAGATATTCTTTAAGAAGAGGAAGAAGAAAAAGGTAAAAATATAAATTATGAACAACAAATACACATCTATCAACAAATGAACATAAAAATCAAGTGAACTGATAGGCTGATGAACAAGATAAACTGGTGACTATAACAGAAACATGGACATAGAGAGGGAATGGACTGACAATTCTTGGGGAGAAAAGGGTTGTGGGAAGTGCAGCAAGAGATTGAACAAAAATCTTGCAACAATGGGAGAGGACATTGGGGAGGGGGAGGTGAGGGCAGAGGGTGGGATAGGTACAGGGGGGAGGGAAGATATAGGGGGATAAAAAAGGGGAAACAATGTAATTAATAAACTGAACAATAAAAAAAATTTAAAAAAAAGTAATCCTATCTAGTAAAAGAGTAATATGCCAAGTGACCATGCATCTGCTATACCCACAAGCCACGCCCACCAGCCAATCAGGAATGAGTATGCAAATTAACCCAACCAAGATGGCTGTGGCCTCGGAGAGAACAGGAGGCTTGAGTTTCCCCGGTAATGGAGGGAGCCAAGTTTTCCGTCTGCCCTGGCGTGCCTTGGCCTCCTCTTAAGCTACAAAGTTTAAATTATAGAAGATAAATAAATCCTAACAAAATTGGCTATAGACATGGAGTGAGCAGGAGGTTTGGCTCTGCTCAAGGCTACAAAGTTTCAATTATAGAAGATAAACAAATCTCAGGCACCCGAGCCTCTGCTTGAGTCACTAAAGGGGGAGGGCTAGCCAGCCAGCAAACCACCACAGGCCCCTCATCCAGGCTTCCCTATGCCCCAAGGGAACTCCCACCCTGATCCAGGACACCCTTCAAGGCAAACCAGCTGGGCCCCCATCCATGGGCCAGGCCTCTATCCTATATAATCCTATCTAAAAAATGAAAATATGCAAATTTACCATCACTCCAACACACAAGATGGCTGCCATGTGGACACAAGATGGCCACCACAAGATGGCCAGCAAGGGTAGGCAGTCAGGAGGGACCAGATCTGCAAGAGAAGGCAGTTGAGAGTGATCAGGCCAGCAGGGGAGGGAAGTTGGGAGGTTTTCAAGGGAAGGCAGTTGTGGGTGATCAGGCCTGCAAGGTAGGGCAGCTAAGGGAGGTCAAGCCTGGAGGAGAGGGCAGTTAGGGGTGACCAGGCCAGCAGAGGAGGGAAGTTGGAGGCAACCAGGCCTACAAGGAAGGGCAGTTGGGGATGACCCAGACCTGCATGAGGGAGCAGTTTTTTTTTGGGGGGGGGGTAAACCAGACCTACCGGATAGGGCAGTTAAGGGTGACCATGCCTGCAGGGGAGAGCAGTTAGGGGTGACCAGGTCTGTAGGGGAGGGCAGTTAGGGGAAAACAGGCTGGCAGGGGAGCAGTTAGGCATCAATTATACTGGCAGGGTAGTGGTTAGGGAATGATCAGGCTGGCAGGCAGAAGTGGTTAGGAACAATCAGGAATGGGAGCCAGCAGTACTGGATTGTGAGACAGATGTCCGACTGCCCATATAGGCCTGATCCTACCTGGATTGAGTCTAAATGGGAAGTCAGACATCCCTCAAGGGGTCCCAGTTTGGAGAGGGTACAGGCTGTGCTGAGGGGCACCCCCCTCCTCTGTGCACAACTTTCATGCACTGGGCCTCTAGTAATAAAACAAACAGCAATTGGGGATTTTAATGTTTTTTTTTCTCAATAATGGAAAGAGTATCCTGAAAGATAATTAATAAGGAGAGAGAAAACTTGAACAACACTGTAATAAATGTAACTAAAATAAATATATAAATATTCCATCCAAGAATATCACAGTACACATTCTTCTGAAGGTCACATGGTATAGTAATAGGCTAGACTATATATTAGGCCACAAAAAGTCTCATCAAATTCAGAAAGGTAGAAATTATAGCAAACATCTTTTCTGACCACAATGATATAAATCTAGAAATAAATAAAGAGGTAATATTTTTAAAATTATGAACACATAGAAATTAAATAGTAAATATGTGATTAAAATGAATCAAAGAAGAAATCAAATGAGAAATACAAAATACGTTTACCCAAAAAATCGAAAACAAACTTCTAAAATTATAAAAGGTAGTAAAATCAATGCTAAGAGAAAATACATACAGTGATAAATGTCTACATTAAGAAAAAAAGAGGCACTCAGCATGAAAGAAATAGAAAAAATTAAACAAAACCCAAGATGAGCAGAAACAAGCTAATAATAAAATTTACATCACAAGTAAAGAACATGGGGAATAGGAAAACAACATAAAATATTAACAACATTAATAATTGAGTGTTTGAGAAGATAAACAAAATTGACAAGAATTTATCTAAGCACAAATAGGGAAGACCCAAATAAACAAAATCATAACTGAAGCAGCAAATAACATGTGCCATAGAAATACAAAGTATCACAAGAGAATAGTATGAATACCTATACTCCCCAAAATTGTACAAACTAATAAAAGTGGATAGATTCTTAGAAATATAAAACCAATCCAGATGAAATAATAAAGAAATAGAAAATATAAACAGACTTACTAGTATAAGTATGGATTCTGAGTCAATAATGAAAAAAATCTTTCTACATTACATTATTAGAATGAAGCATAAAAAATTATATCAATCGATGCAGAAAATCATTTGAGAAAATTTAATATCCATTCATTATAAAATTCTCAACCACGTAGATATAGAGGAAACATACTTTAACATTATAAAGGTACTATATCACAAACACACAGATAAGGTAATACTCAACAGTGAAAAATAAAACACTTTTTGTTCAAATATCAAAAACAAGACAAGGATGCCCACTCTTCCTACTGTTTATTCAACATAGTGCATACTTAAAGTCCTAACCAGAGAAATTAGAAAAGTAAAATAAATAAATAAACAGCCAGGGAGCTGCCCCTGCGGAGCCTGTGAACGAGCCCCATCATTTCTTCCCTTCTGGGAGGGTGAACTGTCCTGAGAAGGCAGGGAACACTTGGCCTGTGGCAGGGGGGCAAAGATGCCAAACTTCTGTGCTGTCTCTAACTGAACACAGAAGAGTATACTGTTGTACCTGGCTTCTTTAGGTTCCAATAGGATCTGCCAGATGGCTAAAGTGAGTAGAAAATTATAGGAAAGTAGACTTAGAAGATGAAACACCTTATCAACTAAATAAACATTATAGATTCTGTTCCAAACACTTTGAGACCTCTATGATCTGTAGAACTAGTGGTATAGAACAGTTCTTCAGGATAATGCAATGCCAACAATATTTTATCTTACTAGTCATTGGAATAATCCACATAATAAACACATAAAAATGAATAAAATACTTGAGTGAAGATGAAACCAGAAAACTGAAATGAAAAAGAATTTTGATGAACAGGAATAAAAACATAAAAAATAGCAATGCTTTTAATCCCAGTGCACAAGGGGGTGAAAAACAAAATGAAGACCTTTACCTTTAACAGTTGAAGAGAAGGCAACAAAAGAATACTTAAAGTTTGTATTTGATATTTTGATTGTTATGGGAAAACAAAGCTTACCTCTGGATGTACATGAAGCTGATGAAATTTCAGAAAACCTCTTTACTCCTGAAAACGTTCAAGCACTGCTGGAGTGCCAGATAAATTTTGGTGAAGAGGTTCTGAGAAAGTACTTTGAAGCAACAGAAGGCAACACTTTGTTCTGTTAAAAAAAATGTAGCAGAAACCGATGCTAGAGATCTGTGAAAGCTGCATTTCAGAAAGAAAGCCTCGGGGAAGTGAGAGACTACCACTTCTTTTCCATTATCAGTGACGATGTACAGCACATTGCATGGAAAGAGCACCCACCCGTGTTGGTGAAGTTTGTTGATGAATCTCATAACCCGAGAGATAAAATTGTGGACTTCCTGTCTCATGAAGTTGATGCTGAAATTTTGGCTATGAAATGTCACACTACAACAACTAAGATGTGAGGATTAAACATGTCATAGCCAGGCTTACATTTTGTCCAGAGAATTTTCTTACAAAATGAAAGTTGCTGCTTCTAGACTTTTAGAGAAATATCGCCAAGTGATATACACACTCTACTCTTCCTGTGCCTTAAATATGTGGTTGGCAAAATTAATACATGTTATTGGAGTGTCTGTTGTATTAGGAACAATTGTGGAAGTTGGTTCTTTTCCCCTCATTAATCACAACTGCTTTTAGAGCTTGACAAAGTAATGTATGTCTTCTTTCAGAACAATGAAGAAAGGGGCAAAGAACTAAAGGGAATTTACCAATCTCAGCAGACAGACAGGTATGATGCTTTTGAAATTTTAGTGGAACTCCTTTAAGCAATTATTTTATATTTATATGATACAGTGACACAAATATTAGGTAGAATAACTATATAGCTGGCTGAGCTTGTGTACTTTGTAGTGCAGTAATGGATTTTGATTTTATCATTACAGTTGAAGTTCTTGAAAATGTTCTATCTTTTAGAAGACTCTGGGAAAAATCCCCACAGGAAAATTTCTGATGTCTTCTTTGCAGCCAATAGCTTGACTGCAGTGATTCATTCACTATGTGAAGTGATGGAAAATACTGAAGTTTATCATGAATCTTTTATTTGAAGAAGCCACCAGTGATGACCAAACTTGAAGCTGCCTGGGAATTTCCACAGAGCTCAGTAAAGGGAACCTGGCATCTCAGCTGGCCTCTGACAGATACTATAAAGAAGCTCTAAGTGTTCCAATAGTGGAACACAATATTCAGGAACTGAATGATATGTTTCAGAATATATTCTCAGATAAGCTCCTAAATGCTTATCTCTGGTACCCTCGATAATGTGACAGCTCAAATTTAATATATCACAGGAACATCATGCTAACATGTAAATATATAACTTAATCCTGAAATGCATTCAGTTGAACTTTATTATTGGAGAATCAAGTGGAAATGCCAAGGAAAAGACATAGTGCTTCCATCCACCATTTATAAAGCCCTCCACTTATTAGATATTAATATTTTTCTAATGTTCATGCATTACTGAAGGTTATATGTATTCTTCTTGGATAAAGGTTGAGAATGAATTCTTTGAAAATGAGCAAAATCATGTGAGGAACACTTTGAAATACCAAATTTCAACTTAGTTTTGCTTAACATAAATTTTGATATAAAATATGATTTGAATTTATTGGTATAGACATATATTAAACTCTATACAAAGAAGTAAGAGCTTCCTAAAGATAATTCTTTTTCTTTGATACTAGAGGCCCAGTGCATAAAATTCGTGCACTGTGGGGGGGCAGCAGTCCCTCAGCCTGGCCTGTGCCCTCTCGCAATTTGGGAGCCCTGAGGGGATGTCCGACTGATGACTTAGTGGGTCTAAGCCATCATTTGGACATCTTTAGCATTGCCATGGAGGCAGGAGAGGCTCCCACCACTGCCGTTGTGCTTGCCAGCCATAAGCCTGGCTTCTGGATGAGCAGTGCTCCCCCTGTGGGAGCACATTGACTACCAGGGGGCAGCTCCTGCATTTAGTGTCTGCCCCTTGGTGGACAGTGTGCATCATAGTGACTGGTCATTCTACCATTCGATCATTTGCATATTAGCCTTTTATTATGTAGGTTATGCTGTAGATGAGGCTCCCTAGGACCATAAGAAATGTAAACAATTCACTGTTAACTCATCCTCAATTGCCCCTACTGAAAATCAAATTACCCCCCTTGTGGGGCATATGCTGCACCTTGGGAACCACTGGGCTTAGCACTTTTCCTCTCTGAGCTTCATTTCTCAATACGTAGGCATATACCATGGGAATTGTAATCTCTTCTCCACCTAACTCACTGGGTTGTCAGAGGAGGTTCTGAGGTAATAAACCTAGAAATGTTTCATCAAGTAAGTGATGTCTAAATGGGAAAGGATTGTTACTTTTACGCCCACAGGTACCCTTGCAGGTAGCAAGAGCTGATTAAGAGAGGAGGGCATGATTTTTTTTCCTGGGACTATAGCTATGGAAGCCTTGCAGAGGGTTCCGCAGTGCTCAGGGGCGGGCTCTGGCCAGCAGCCCTGTAGAGGTGGTCATCCCTGGAGGCGCTGGCAGGGGGAGGGGCATTAGGGGGCCGTTAGGAGGGTGATAAGGGGGCAGTGACACTGAAGGGGGCGTAACTGTCAAACCTTCCTTCTTGGCACCATTCTTTTAATTGCATGTGGCTGTTTCTAGCTGTACCTGCTCAGGGTGGGGCTCTAATATGCTGGAGCCAAGTGGGGGCTGGGCCAGGGCAGAGCCAGGCTTGCTAGGAGGATGGGTTTAGCTGCGCCCCTAGCGAGGTTCAGGAGCTTCAGCAGCAGAGAAGGCACTGCTGCTGCCGGAGGAAGGGTCTGACCCTGGGAAGCTGCTCAGGCCTGCCTCCACCAGGGTCTGGAGTTGTAGGGAGGAGAGGCATGCCTGGTCCTAGTGGAGGGGGGCCTGGCAGTGGTAGGCTGCAGGCTTGGGTGCTTTGGGAGCACTTATGGGTGGTCACTGGCATGCTATTGTTGTGGGCACCTCTGGCAGAGGTGGTAGGAGAAGAGATGGGAGTCGGACATTCAAGCTGCAGCTACCTCAGAGGCTGGGTCTTATCCCCATCTGGTCATCCTCTCCATCCTCCTAGGGGTGTGGGAGCTTGGGTAGGGTGTCCATGCAGTGGGATTGCAAGAGTTCCCTATAGCTGCTTGCTTTTCCTTCTTTGCAGTCTGGGCTTCTGTCAGGCATTCTCCTCAGGCCCCTAGGAACTTGACTCCAGCTGCCCACCCCATGCAGTGCACACATCTTCTTGCTGGTCTGTCAATATGCAAATTATTTGGTACTGGAACATGATTACAACAATTAACATATCACCTCTTTATATGTATAGATTTGAAGAAAATTGTAAAAAAATTGAAAACACTTTGAAGAAAAGCTGTAATGTGTATGCAGGCCACTTAATCGCTGAATATCTTGACACTTAGTCCACCCATTGAGTACATTATCCATTGATAATCTGGCTGTTTAATTTACACTATTTGAACTCTTCTTTGGAGATCTAACTGTCCTTTCAGAAGATAGTATTTAAAGTTCCATGCTATACTACTGCATAGTCTCCGATAATGACAGCTTGGATTTGTTTTAGTTAAGTCATTTTAGACATAACATCTATTAACACTATAGATCCTGGTGCTGGGTATTATGTTATCAGTTTTTTAAAATACATTTGTGGAGGTGTGGAAGGAAGGAATCCTATCTTATGAAAGGGTAATATGCAAATTAACCATAACTCTGCTACACCCACAAGCCACGCCCACCAGGCAATCAGGAGCAAGTATACAAATTAACCCAACCAAGATGGTTGTGGCCATGGAACGAGCAGGAGGCTTGGGTTTCCCTGGTAATTGAGGAAGACAAGCTTTCAGCACACCCTGGCCAGCCCATGCCTCCACTCAAAGCTATAAAGTTTCAATTATAGAAGATAAATAAATACCAACAAAAATGTCTGCAGCCACAGAGCTGGGGAGAGCAGGCTTGAGTTGTCCCTGGTGATAAAGGAAGCCAAGTTTCCTCATCCCTGGCCTGCCTTGGCCAGCACTTAAGGCTACAAAGTTTCAATTATAGAAGATAAATAAATCCCAGATACCAGGACCTCTGCTTGGGTCATTGGGGGGCTTGGCCAGCCTGCAAACCACCACAGGCCCTTTACCCAGGATGCCCCATGTTCCAAGGGAATTCCCACCCTGATCTGGAACACTCTTCAGAGCAAACCAGCAGGCCCCTACCTGTCCACCAGGCCTCTATCCTATCCTATCTAATAAAAGAGAAACATGCTACATTACCAGCCAATAGGAGTGAGTATGCAAATTAACCCAAGCAAGGTGGCAGGCGGCCCCCCTCCACCCCAAGTCCGGCCATGGCGGAGCTGGGGTGGCAGGGGGAGGATCGCATCCCCAAATGCAGCAGGGGAGGCTGGACCCGGACCCCTGCTGCCCCAAGCCTGGCGGACCAGGACCCTCGCCATCCCCGGCCATGGTAAACCTGGAGCTGGGGAGTTGTGGGGGTTTATTGGAGACCCCAAACCTGCAGACCTGGCACCCAGCAGCCCCAAGGCTTGAGGCAGAGGTGCTTGGGTTGCTTGAGGGGCGTAGGTTGGGGCAGCAGAGACACAAACCCACAAGAAACTTGTGGAAAGGGAGATAGACTATCATCACTTTATCTCCCTTTACACAAGATGAGAAAACTACCCCTGTATTATTTAGTGCTGTGGCCAACACCTCCTTACAAACACAGGGTAATGTTATGACCACTCCCAGGAAGGTCTGGTCAGAATACCATCTGCAGGGAATAATGCTACTGTGGCAAATCATCTAAGAGAGGAAACAAGCTTTTGTTGGGTTTATTCTGTTGCCACCTCAACATATGCTGTATTGTTATATTGATGATTTTGAGCTGTAGATATTTAAAAAACAGAAAATGTACTCAGAGAATTTCATTGAAGTCTCATGATCTCCCTAAAATCAGACCCCCCTAAAGAAGCTTAAATGTCATAGGTCCCCTCTATGGGAGAAGTGTTATCAGGCAGTGAAGACTGACTCCTGTCACAGGACATGAGAGTAGAAGTTGACATCACATCCAAACTTTGTTACAAACTATTTCCCCCCACCCCATTAATCTTTCCTAAATATCATTTACTCTCCTCTAAGAGACCTATATCTCCCATCCCCTTTCCCTAGGAAAAAGGTATTTAAATCTGCATTCTAAGCCACCTTGGGGAGTTATTCATTTTTCCCTGGGATCTCCCACATATACACAAGGTACACATGTTAATGAAATTTTGTTTTTCTTTTGGTGATCTGTCTTTCATTACAAGGGCCTCCACTAAGAACTCAGAAAGGTAGAGGGAAACTATTTTTCCTCCTCCATAATTCTATCTCGGTAAATCAAGTCCCCGGTTGAACAATGAGGTTGGCTCAAGTACCAAGAAGTCCTGGTTGAAGGTATGGAAGATTCCAGGGAAAAATCAATTATATTGGCATCAAAGTAGGATGGAGGGCACATACATGGTTGCTGGTGGGAATTTAAAGTGGTTCAACATTTTTGGAGGATGATTTGGCAAATTCGATAGAAATGTTCAAGGTACATCCAAGAGTTTCTTCTAGGAATCACATCTGCTGATATAAAGCACAAGCGCATAAGCTCTGGTCAGACCCAGGATGCTACTGCGGGCTCCTGTTCCACAATAGGAAAACCTGGGAGCAACCTGCATTTTGAGGGCAAGTTGGCATCTATACTAATAAAGGGTAATATGCTAATTAGACTGAACATCTTCTGGATGACCTTCCAGATGTCCTTCCGGACATCCTTCCCAACAAAGCTATGTTGGTGGGGCCAAGGAAGAGGAGGTTAGAGGCAATAAGGCTGTCAGGGGAAAGAAGTTAGGGGGATCAGGCTGGCATGCAGGTGAATGGCTAGGAGCCAGAGGACCCAGATTGGAGAGAGTGCAGGCCAAGCTGAGGCAACCCCTTTTCCGTGCACCAGGCCTCTAGTCTAATAAAAGAGTAATATGCAAATTGACCATCACCCCAACACACAAGATGACTGCCCTCATGTGGACACAAGATGGCTCCCACAAGATGACCTGCAAGGGAGGGCACTTGTGGATGATTAGACCAGCAGGGGAGGGCAGTTGGGAGGGACCAGGCCATTAGAGGAGGGAAGTTGGGAGTGACTGGGCCTGCAGGGACGGACAGTTCGGGAGGACCCAGGTCTGCAGTGGAGAGCAGTTGAGGGGGACAAGGTCTGCATGGGAGGGCAGTTAGGGGTGACCAAACCTGCAGGGGAGGGCAATTAGGGGCAAACAGGCTGTCAGGGGAGCAGTAGGAATCAATCAGGCTGGCAGAGGAGTGGTTAGGGGGTGATCAGGCTGGCAGACAGAAGTGGTTAGGGGCAATCAGGAAAGCAGGCAGGTGAGCAGTTGGGAGCCAGCAGTTCTGAGAGGGATGTCCGACTGCCCATTTAGGTCCAGTCCTACAGGGATTGGGCCTAAACATGCAGTCGGACACCCCTCTAGGGGTCGCGTGTTGGAGAAGGTGCAGGCTGTGCTGAGGGACACACACCCCCATGCACAAATTTTGTGCACCTGGACACTAGTGTATTTTATAAAATATTACTATGAAGTTCACCACTAAACTCTGCATAGCAGGAATTTTCTTTAATACTACATTGATTTTTTACAGAGAGGAAGTGAGAGCGATAGAAAGTCAGAAACATCGATGAGAGAGAAATGTCGATTAGCTGCCTCCTGCACATCCCCTACGGGGGATGTGCCCGCAACCAAGGTACATGCCCTTGACCAGAATCAAACCTGAGACCTTTTGGTCCGCAAGCCAATGCTCTATCCACTGAGCCAAATTGGTTTTGGCTGAATAGCAGGAGTTATAATTATGCTGTTAAAAATCTGTTAAAAACAGTTAAGGGAATTACCAGACAGTGAAAGAAACATGTGAACTTGTCAAATTGGCATTTCATTGCAGATTTTATTTTTGCTCAGTAATATAAAAGCAGCAAGTCATAGTAAAACTGTGAGTGGAAGAACCTGTCATAATTTTTCCAAATCTGCTTGCTGCTGTTTACATTCCTTTTTTTGCAGCCTATATCTTGCAGTTATATATTGAATATTTCAGTTTCATGGTCAATACAGGATCAAAGGTCATGAATATGGACAACTGGTTTAGGTTTTATTCCACTTTCCCCCCCCCCATGACTATATCTAGTACATCATCTTGATTTATAAGCAAAAGCTGGAGAACCTACAAAAATGTGCTTTGCAGTTTATCTAGGAATAATGCAGAAAATATTGCTGATATTTCAGTAAATAAGATAAATTATGCGTGCTTTATTTCATCATAAATAAAAGGTGAATTTTGTGTAAAAAAATAAAAGTACCCAAAAAGACCAACACTAAGACATGTCATAATTAAATTGGCAAATGCCAATGACAAAGTAAGTATCTTAAAGGCTGCCAGAGAGAGACAGAAAGTTACTTACAAGGGATCTCTCATTAGACTATCAACTTATTTCTCAATGGAAAGTCAACAGGCCAGAATGAATGAAATGAAGTATACAAGGTGATACAAAGGAAGGGATTGAATCCAAAAATACGCTATCCAGCATGGCTATCATTCAAAATTGAAGGTGAAATCAGGAGCTTCACATACAAAAAAAAAGAAAGCTAAAGGAGTTTATTACCACCAAGCCAGCAATGAAAGAAATGCTAAAGGAACTGTCATAAAAAGAAAATATGAAAAGGGAAGAAGGAACAGGCATAAAAAGTAAAAATGGCAACAAACAAGTACCTATTTAAACATAAATGGAATAAATGTTCCAATCTATAAGATACCCACCTCAGAACAAAGGACTTACACAGACTGAAAGTGAAGGAATGAGAAAAAATTTTTTTCAGGCAAGTGGAAATGAAAAAACAAAAAAGCTGGGGTGGTAATAATGATATCTGAAAAAAAAATAGAACTCAAAGTGAAGGCCATAACAAGAGGTAAGGAAAGCAACTTTATAATACTAAAGGGATTGATACAAGAAGCTATAACTCTGGTAAATATATATGCACCCAATACAAGAGCATCAAAATACATTACAAAAGACTTCTGGAAGATATAAAAGGAGAGATCTGCAGCAATAAAATGATCATAGAGGACTTTAATACCTGAATGAAATCACTGGATAAATCTTCTAGACAAAAAAAAATCAGCAAGGAAACAGCAATCCTAAATGACACTCTAGAACAGATGGAACTAATTGACATCTCCAGAACATTCTACCTCAAAGCTACATAATATACATTCTTATGAAGTACACATGGGACATTTTCAGAGATAGAGCACATGTTAAGAAACAAGCTAAGTCTATAAAAATTAAGGAATATTGAAAGCATATCAAGTATCTTTGCAGACTTGTCCTAGCTGGTTTGGCTCAGTGGATAGAGCATTGGCCTGCCAGACTGAACGATCCCAGGTTCAATTCTGCTCAAGGGCACATGCCCAGGTTGTAGGCTCAGTCCCTAGTGGGGGATGTACAAAAGGTAGCCAATCAATGATTGCCTGTCATCATAGATGTTTCTTTTCCTCTCTCCCTTTCCCTTCTCTCTGAAATCAATAAAATATATTAAAAATTAAAAAGTATCTTCATATACCAAAATGGCATGCAATAAGAAATCAGCTACAATAAAAAAGCTAAAAAACAATAAAATACACGAAGACTAAATAGACTGATGTGAAACAGTGAATGGGTTATCAAAGAGATCAAAGAATAAATAAAAATCATCCTGACACAAATGAATATGAACACACAAAAATTCAAAACCTATGGCACACAGTGAAAACAGTCCTGAGAGGAAAGTTCATAGCACTATAGGCCTACATCAAGAAGCAAGAGAAACTGGTAATAAGTTAACTAACACTACAACTTAAATAATTAGAAAGAGAACAACAGGAAAAGCCCAGAACAAGTAGATGGAAGGAAATAATAAAAATCAGAGTGGAAATAAATGACATAGAGATTACAAAAAAAGATAATACACAAGATCAATAAAACCAAGAACTGATTCTTTGGAAGGATAAACAAGATTGATGGACCTCTAGCCAAGCTCACCAGAAAACAAAAAGAGAGGACCCAAATAAAATCAAAATAAAGAGGTGAAGTAACAACTGACTCACAGAAATACAAAGGACTGTAATAAAATACAATGCACAACTTTATTCCAACAAATGGGACAACCTGGATAAAATGGACATACTCATAGAAAAATACAACCTTTCAAAACTCAATCAGGAAGAATCAGAAAACCTGAAAAGGCTGAATACTATTGATGAAATTGAAGCAGTGATAAAACAAAACAAAAACAAACAAACAAAAACAAAACAAAAAACTTCCTAGCAAACAAAATCCCTGATCCAGATGGATTCACTTGTGAGCTTTACCAAATATTCAAAGAAGAATTAATACCTCTATTCCTAAAACTATTCCAAAGAATTCAAGGTAAGGGACACTTCCAGACTTCTTAACATGAGGCCAGCATCACCCTAATTCCAAAACCAGATGATGACATGATGAAGAAAGAGAACAGGCCAATATCCCTGGTGCCCATAGGCACTAAAATCCTCAATAAAATTTTAGCAAACTGGATCCAGTAATAGATTAAAAAGTTAAAACATTAAGACCAAGTGGGATTTATTCCAGGGATTCAAGGCAGGTACAATATGCACAAATCTATAAATGTGATACAGTACAGAAACAGACTGCAAGACAAAAATCACATGATCATATCAATTGATGCTGAAAAAACATTAGGCAAAATCCAACACCTTTTTTTTTATAAAAACTCTCAGCAAAGTGGGAATAGAGGTAGCATGCCTCAACATAATTAAGGCCACAAATGGCAAACCTACAGCCAACCTTATACTCAATGGGCAAAATCTAAAACCATTTCCCCTAAGAACTGGAACAAGACACAAATGCCCTCTTTCACCACTCTTGGTCAACATACTTCTGGAAGTCCTGGTCATAATAATCAAACAAAAAGAAGAAATAAAAGGCATCCAAATTGGAAAGAAGAAAATAAAACCCTCATTATTTGCAGATAACATGATACTATACATAGAAAACCTTAAAGACTCCATCAAAAAACTACTAGATTTAATAAATGAATTCATAAATGTAGCAAGATACACATTTAACACCACAAAATCCATAGCATTTATATACACCAATAGTGAACTCTCAGAAAGAGAAACTAAAAAACAATCCAATTGACCATTGCCAAAAAAAAAATTAAGATACTTAAGAATAAACTTAACCAAGGTGGTAAAAGACCTATACTCTAAAAACAACAGGATGTTGAAAAAAGAGATAGATGAAGATATAAAAAAGTGGAAGCATATACCATGTTCATATATTGGTAGAATCAATACCACTAAAATATCCATATTGCCCAAAGCAATCTATAGATTCAATGCAACCCCTATCAAAATACCAATGGCATATTTCATAGACTTGGAACAAAGACTACAAAAATTTATATGGAAGTAAATAAGACCCCAAATAGTTGCAACAATCTTGAGAAAGAAGAATAAAGTTAGATGAATCACAATACTAGAAATAAATTTATATTACAAAACTACTTCACTCAAAATAGCCTCTTACTGGCACAAAAGCAGGCATATAGATCAATGGAACAGAGCAGAGACCCCAGAAATGGACTCAAGCCACTATGATCAATTAATATTTGACAAAGGAGGCAAGAACATACTGGTACATTGGAGTAGAGACAGTCTCTTCAATAAATGATGCTGAGAAAATTGGACAGGTATATGCAAAAAAAATGAAACTACATCACCAACTTACACCAAAACCAAGAATAAACTCAGAATGGATAAAACACTTAAATATAAGACATGAAACCATTAAAGGCCTAGAAGAAACCATAGGAACCAAAATCTCAGGCATCTCTTGTAGCAATATGGTTATTGATACAGGGGCTTAATCACAAGGAACAACAACAGCCTGTAATTATTGGAATGCAGAGGCTAGGTCAGAGGTTGGCAAACTCATTAGTCAACAGAGCGGCAAACTGCAGTCTGCAAGCCACATGTGGCTTGTGAGCCGCAGATTGCTGACTACTGTCTTAGGGCAAAGGAAACTAATGAGGAAATCAAATGAAAATAAAAAGCTTCTGCATTGCAAAAGAAACCATCATCAAAATAACAAGATTCCCACTGAGACCGCTTTGGCTCAGTGGATAGAGTGTCGGACTGAAGGGTCCTGGGTTTGATTCCGGGCAAAGGCATGTACCTTGGCTGCGGGCACATCCCCAGTAGGGGGAGTGCAAGAGGCAGTTGATCGATGTCTCTCTCTCATCGATGTTTCTGACTTTCTATCCCTCTTCCTTCTGCTCTGTAAAAAATCAATAAAAATATATTTAAAAAATAATAACAAGATTTCCCACTACATGGGAGAACATATTTGTCAATGATACATCTGATTAGGGGTTAATCACCACTATATATGAAACTCATACAATTTAATAGATGGAAGACAAACAATCCAATTAAAAGTTGGCAAAGGACCTAAATAGATACTTCCCCCCAAAAAGCCAAGAGACATAGAAAACATGCTCAAAGTCACTTATCATCAGAGAGATGCAAATCAAAATGACAACGAGATATCACTTCACACCTGTCAGAATGGATAACATCAGCAAATCAACCAAGGACAAGTGTTGGTGAAGTCATGCCTAGAAAAACCATGGTACTTTAACACAATGGAATATTACTCTGCAATAAAATAGAAAGAATGTTTACTATTTGAAACAGCATGGATGGATCTGGAGAGTATTATGCTGAGTGAAATAAACCAGTCAGAGAAAGATACCTAAGTATCACATGACCTCACTCATATGTGCAATCTAATGAACCAAATAAATTTCTGATCAAAAATAGACCCAGAGACATAGAAGCATGAATGGACTTTTGAACCTCAGAGGGAAGGCAGGGAGGGTGTGTTGGAAGAGGTCAACCAATGTACTTGTATGTGTATATGCTTAACCCATGGGGTGGTGAGGGCCTGGGGAAGGTGGGAGGATGCAAACTAGCTGGATGAGGTCAATGGGCAGGGGGGGGGAAAGAAGAATGACTTATGTAATTCTTTCAACAATAAAGATTAAAAAATAAAAAGAGTCCCAGTGACTATGAATGAAAGCAAAAAGGAAAAGAGAGAGAGAATAGAAGGAAGGAAGGAAGGAAGGAAGGAAGGGAGGAAGGGAGGAAGGAAGGAAGGAAGGAAGAAAGGAAGGAAGGAAGGAAGGAAGGAAGGAAAGGCACCCACATTGAAAATAAATAGGTAAAACTGTCAATGTTTGGAAATAAAATATGTAAAAAATTCCACATATTTCAACAAAAACCTGTAAGATCTATTAAAGTAATTCAATAAAGTTGAAAGATAAAATTAACATACATAAATGTGTTGTATTTTATATGCTCATAATGAACTCATAGTAAAATTGAGAAAATAATATCATTTACATTTGCATCAAAAATAACATACCTAGGAATAAATTTAAACCAGTATTTGGAAGACAGGTATACTGAAAAAAATTAAAAATAAATATCAAATGATATCACTCATTTGTGGAATATAATGAATGGCATAGACTGATGAACAAGAACAGATCCAGAGACTGAGAAACATCAATCAGAATGTCAAATCTCAGGGTAAGTGGGGGTCGGCAGGAGTAAGGAGGAAAGATTAACAGAGGGACTTGTGTACAAGAATATGAGCCTAATCAATGGGCACAGACAACAGGAGACTGGTGCATGAGTGAGGGGTAGGGAGTAATGGGGGAATAAGGATACATATGTAAAAAAAATTTAAAAAATTATAGGAAAAAATGATATAAAATAAAACATTAAATCTAATCCATACTAGTAGTCACCATAACCTTAAGAGAAAGGATTATAATTGAAAGTCAATATATTTGACCTCTTGAACGAAGGTGTTTTTATCTCCCTTACAAAGTTTATATAAAGTTACAAAAATAAATTGACAGCCAGTTTGAAATTGAATTGACATGGCCTAGAGCAAAGAATACCCTTACATAATATTGTTCTACAATGTCATAATTTTTGATATTTTACAATAGCATATTGTACAATTATCCCAAAGAAACTTACAAACTAATTCTTTGAATGTTTGGAAGCAATTTTAAAAAGGATAGGAAAGGAATTAATCCCTTTCAGAAGGAATTAAGGAACTGGCAAGGCACTTGACCATTCTATATTGGCCCCTCTTGCCCTTTTTGCCAAGAGGGGCCCTCTTTTCACAATCCAAGTGTTCACAGCTGTTGCCTGAGCTTTCTGTTCAAGCTGAAGTTGAAACCTCATGGTTGCTGGTACCATGGATCTGTCTCTCCTCCAAAGGTGTAAGCTGGGCACTCCCTGGAGAAAAAACCTGAGTCCCCTGAGATATGTGATCAGTAACAGGACCCCACGGCTGGTGCTGGGCTTGAGACCATGGGGCATAGACTATCAAGGAGACAGAACTGAACCTCACATCACCCTGCTTGGCCCTGGAGGATGGCTGGTTAGCCAAAGATGGGCAAGATTCCCCAGGGAAGGAACAACCTAAAACAGGCACAGTCACAGAGGGGCCATCAGGAGAGAACTTGTGGGACAACAGAGGTGGGGCACAGATCCTCACCCCCTAACCTTGCAGGGACCTGAACTCTCACTCCTTCTTATGGAGGTCTCCTGCCCCCATGGCTGCTTCACCTCTCACACCCACCTCAGATCAGGACCCAGATTACAGACAGACTTAGCCGGCAGCATCTCCCCTATATCTAAATTTAGCCTAGCACCAAGAATGCTCAGGGCCTACTCAAGAATGCAAATAATCTTTTCCACTAATATTTACATGGTAAACTAAGATTATTGTTTGAGTATTAAGTTTGACAGTAAAATAGTAATCAAGTTTTCAGATTAATTTAAATTGTTTAATTGAAATAAGTGAATATTCAAGAAAATTTAATTGTACCAGACAAAAAGCTGTTCTTAAAAAATTAACTAAAATTCCTATTGGTAGTTCATCTCATAGTTAAATTGCTTAACATGCCATGAACCTAAAGCAGTCATATTTTTGTGCAAAAATTAAAATTTCAAGTTATCAAGACTTTACTATAAAATTTCCAAAAGCTTCCATTAATCAAAAAAGGGGGGATGGTAGGGTAATATCACATGAGGAAAAATATCCTGTAAGTAAATTACATGGAGAAAATTTTTACTTCAGAAAATTAATTTCCATTTGTAATGCTGACAGCAAGACACCTATGAAAAACACACATGATGTCAAAATAAGCCAAAGTAAAATAATTTGGTTAAAAAAAAATCCCAAGTCAAATTTATAGAAAAGATTCCTTTATTAACTTTTGGTCAAGAATATGTTTGTGTATTTTCAGCAAACAATTCTAAGACCATATGGATTCTTGCAACAGAGAGGAATTGACAGGTCTGCTCCAACCATGAGGACAAGAGGAGAAACAGTCCAGAGATGGAAGACGCTGATGACACCTTGCCATGCTAGGAGTCAGCAACTGTGCATCACTGCAGTTGCCCAGGACCAAACCAGAGAGGGTGGGGCCTGCATTGCCACCATTTGTCCACCACCCAGATATCCTTGCTAACATAAACACATAAGAAACTATTTGACATTGAAACTGAGACTCCGAACTATTGGACATTGAAATTGAGACTCAAACATTTTTAGTTCTTATATGTTTATTTCTAGTATGCAGATGTAAGATTAAAAAAAAGAAACAGGGGAAAAATAGATACAGAGGCAAAGAAGCATTGAATAGACTGTCAAACTACAGTGGGAAGGCAGGGGAGTTTGGGGAGCAGGGGTCTGTAAGTGATCAACCGAAGGACTTGTATGCATGCATATAAGCGTAACCAATGGATGCAAGACACTGGGGGGGGGGCGGCAGGTCAGGAGATGTCCTGGGGGGTAGGGGAGGCAAGGGGGAGTTCAATGGGGGGAAAAGGGGACATATGTACTACTATTTGTAATACTTTAAACAAATAAAATAAAATATTTATAATAAAAACAGGCTATAGTAAAATATTTATTTTTAAAAATTTTATAATAAAAAAGGAACATGACAACTGCCTCTCAGGGGAAAAATGTGGATTTCCCTTTAGGAGACTAAAAGTGCTGTAGAACACTTATTCTCTACTATTAAACTTGCATACAATTCATTTGCTTCAGGTCCTCACACCGAGGCAGCAGCTGAAAAGTGCCTAGACACTTTGCAAAAAGATTCATTGACTAAACTTACAGGATTTGGCACAGGGATAAGTGTCTGTTGGAACTCTCTCTAGGACAGAATCACTAGTGACCATTTTACACTCTCCTTCCTTGCTAGCCTGACACTGGTGAACTCGAGTTTTTATGCACACAATCTACTTGCTTTGTGCTGCTTGCCCAGGCTCAGTACTCCTCTTCAACAAATCCCCATTCAACTAAATGCTCTTCCAATGCAGCCCACACCCTTCCCAAAATGGCATTCCTCCATCTTGGAACTTACCCTGCCTAAACCTTGTGATGGTCACACCATAGACACGTGCTCCTTTAACTTTGTCCCAACCAAACCAGACACAACTGTCAGGCTAACTAAAGTCTAAAGCTCATTTACTGTGGCCCCATAGGTATATTCAGACATGGTGAATTTTTGCTGTCCACAAAGGGGATGTCTCTTGAATGCTTGAGTCTGGTGTCCAGGGATATTGTGTTTTGGGGACCCTCAAGACTGAAACAATCAGAGAGAAAATGCTTGGCAGGCATTCACTCCAATAGTACTACAAAGACAACAAATTGAAACACACCTTGTTCCAGTGACTACTTCTTTAAGACCGAAAATGATAACTGTTAACTAATACATATAAATGAATCCAGAAAGTCCAGCAAATAAGAAAATAAAAAAAAATTGTTCCTTTTTAAAAATACGTTTTTATTGATTTCAGAGAAGAAGGGAAAGTTGAGAGAGAGAGAGAGAGAGAGAGAGAGAGAGAGAGAGAGAGAGAGGAACATCAATGATGAGAGAGAATCATTGATCAACTGCCTCAGGCATGTCCCACACTGGGAATCAAGCCCACAACCTGGGCATATCCTCTGACCTGAACTGAACCATGATCTCCTGGTTCATAGGTTGACACTAAACCACACAGGGCAGGCAAGAAATATGTTTTAATACAATAAATAAAAAAATACAAATCCCCAGGAAAAATAACATGGATATAAGTAATTTGCCTAATAAAGAGTATAAAGTGATTAGTTATAACAATTTTCACTAATCTCATAAAAACATTTAGATGAACACACATAGGAAAAAAGGGTAGAAAAATATAAATAAATGCTAAAGAAATGTCATAAACCTGATAAATACAATAAGTCAATAAAAAATTACACTAGTGCTCAGCTGCAGTGGCTCAGTGGTTGAGCATCGACCTAGGAACCAGAAGGTCACAGTTCAATTCTCAGTCAAGGCACATACCTTGGTTGTGGGCGCTAACCCCAGTGTGGGGCGTACAGAAAGCAGCTGATCAATTATTCTCTCTCATCATTAATGTTTCTATCGGTCTCTCCCCCTTCCTGTCTAAAATCAATAAAAATGTATTTTTAAAAATGGGTAGTAGACTCACACAAGCAGAATAGTAAAAAGAGAAAACAATTTTTAAAAGTAAGCAGGCATGGATACGTGGGCTGACAGATCTCAGAGGGGAGTGGGGTGGGAGACTGAAAGAGATTAGCAAAAGAGCATATATGAATATATTTATAGCCCATGGATACAGATAGTAGTGTGGGGAAGGCTGTGTGTGGGGGGACGGAGGAAGTGCAGACAGGGTAGAGGGAGGCAAAGGAAGGGAAATGGGAGAAATCTTTAATAGTGTCAACAATAAAAAATATAAAAGGAACATATGAGATAGCATCAAGCAGAAAATTACTCCCATTATTATGGTCCCAGAAGGAGAAGAATTAGATAAAGGGATAAAAATTATCTGAAGAAATAATTACTAAAAACTTTCCTTCATTAGAAAGGAAATAGACATTCAGAGCCATGAAGGCCCAAAAGGTCTGTTTAAGATGATATCAAAGTGATCCACCACAAGACACATTATGAATTAAAATACCATAAGTTAAAAAAGAAGAATATTAAAAGCAGCAAGATTAAAACAAATTGTTCTATACAAGGGAAATGCCAAAAGACTATAAACAGATTGTCAGCAAAAATTTTAGGCCTAATTGAAGTGACATAATATATTCAAAATGCTGAGGGAGAATAAAATACATTCCCAGCAAGAATACTCTCCCTGGCAATGCTATTTAGAGTTGAAAGAGATTTTTTTTTCAGACAAGCAACAACTAAAAGAGTTCATCACCACTGAACCATCCCCACAAGAAATGTTAATGAGAATTCTTTTTGTTGTTATTGTTCATCATAAATGGTTGTCCAGAGCTTGGACTTTGAATTTCTTTTTAAAAAATAGATCTTTATTGTTCCTCTTTTTTTCCTCCTATAGCTCCCCTCCACCCGATCCCCTACCCTACCCCACACCCTTGCCCCCCACCACCATCTTCAGCCATAGGAGTAAGATTTTTGTCCAATCCTTTCCACACCCCTCACACCCTCGTTCCCCTGAGAATTGTCAGTCCACTCCCTTTCTATATCCCTGATTCTATTACATTCATCAGTCCATTCTGTTCATCAAATTTCTCATTCACTTGATTTTTAGATTCACTTGTTGGCAGGTATGTATTTGTTGTTCATATTTTTTATCTTTACCTTTTTCTTCTTCTTCCTCTTCTTAAAGAATATCCTTCAGCATTTCATATAATCCTGGTTTGGTGGTGATTAACTCCTTTAGCTTTTATTGTTTGTGAAGCTCTTTATCTGACCTTCAATTCTGAATAGCCTTGCTGGGTAAAGTAATCTTGGTTTTAGGTTATTGCTGTTCATCACTTTAAATATTTCTTGCCACTCCTGTCTGGCCTGCATAGTTTCTGTTGAGAAATCAGCTAACAGTCTTATGGATACTCCCTTGTAGGTAACCAACTGTTTTTCTCTTGCTTCTTTCAAGATTCTCTCTTTGTATTTTGCCCTTGGCATTTTAATTTGATGTGTCTTGGTGTGGTCCTCTTTGGGTACCTCTTGTTTGGGGTTCTCTGAGTTTCCTGGACTTGTAAGTCTATTTCTTTCACCAGGTAGGGAAAGTTTTCTGTGATTATTTCTTCTAATAGGTTTTTCAATATTTTTCTCTCTCTTTTTCTGGAACCCCAATAATTTGTATGTTGGTACATTTAAAGTTGTCCCAGAGGCTCATTACACTATCTTCATATTTTTTAATTCTTTTTGTTTTTTCTGGTTGGGTATTTCTTGTCTCTTCATATTTCAAATCTTTGGTTTGATTCTTGGAGTCCTTTGACCTACTGTTGAATTTCTGTATATTCTTTATTTCAGACAGTGTATGCTTAATTTCTGACTGGTCCTTTTCCATTTTCTTGGCATTCTCATTAAGGTCCTTGAAGTATCACCAAGTTTATTAGCAGTTTTTAGAAGATTCTTGAGTAACCTTATAAATATGGTCTTGAACTCTATGTCCTCCATTTCTTTCCTTTGTGACATATTTCTTTGTCTCTGCATTTTCCTGTTTTCCTGTTCTGGTGGAGTGGAAGAACTGGTGTACTGGAGACATTCCTATGGGGCCAGACTTGCTTCAGTAGGGCTTTGGCGTTCACCGAATCTGCCTCTTTAATGTGTCACTTATGGATGTAAGTAGTTGAATTCTGGTGTCATCTGACACTGATCTCTAGATAGACTAGCTTCTGGATCTCCAATGGGGTGCAGGTCAGCTACTGTCTGAGGTGACCCAGCAGGAGCTACAACAAGGTCTGCAGATTTCTCCTGGTCTGACCAGAGCTGCAGTTTAGGTTAAGCTGTGATAGTGCAGGCCATTTATATGCTAATGCTAATGCACCCAGCTCAGGTAGGTTTGCAGATTGTTTGGGGATGGGTCTCAGGGAGTCACTAGACTAGGGCATGGCAAACAGCAATGACTGTCACTCAGCCATTTCTGTGTCTTCGCGTTTCCAAGTCCCTGTGTCCTGTGGCCCCATGCAGTGAACAATGATTGCTGTGGGCACCTCTGAAAGGAAGGCACCCTCACTTTCCCACCCAATGGCAGACAGTCCAGCTTCTCCCCATAGGAGTCTGGGTTGCCAGCATCTCCCCAGAAACTGGAGTTCAGAGTAATCAGGAGCTGTTTCCCTTCAGGTTGAAAAAAGCAGCACCCCATCACCCACCACCAGCCCAGTTAGCGCATTTCTGTACCTCAGCTTTTCAGAGCTTGTGCACGTTTCAATGCTCTTTTGTTTTCTTCTAGTTGCAGAACTTCCACTATGCCAGCTTTCCCATGGTTCTGGGTCATAGATGTTTTGCCTTTTAGTTGCAATTTTGAAATTGTTGTGCGAGGCAGCAGTTTAGGTGTTTACCTATGCTGTTATCTTGGCTTCTCCTCTCATGTGAATTCTTTAAGTTGAAAAGAAAGTATACTAATTAATATAAAAATATATAAGAAAGTAAAATTCTCACTGGAAAAGGTAAATGTATAGTGAAGTTATCAAACTAATGAATTAAACCCAATAAAAAGGTTAAAATTAAAAGTCATAAAATCTATAACTGTAACAATTTGTAAAGGTATATATAAAATGAACAGTCATAAAATGTCTTAAAATTCAAATAAGATGGAATACTTCCAAATCCATTCTATAAGCCCAGCATCACCCTTTTACTAAAATAAGACAAGGATATCACAAATATCCCTGATAAACAAATTCAACAATTTTCAACTAAACATTAGCTTAAAAATTGAACAATACATTTGAAAGGATCATGGACCTCGATGAGGTGGGATTTATTCCAGAGATGCAAGGATATTTCAACATCTGTAAATTAATAAGTGGGATACACCACATTAACAGAATAAAATATTTAAAATCACATAATCATCTCAATACATGCAGAAAAAGAATTTGATAAAATTCAATATACATTCATGATAAAATCTCTCAACAAAGTTAGTATAGCAATAACACACCTCAACATAATAAAGGCCATATATAAGAAGTCTGAAGCTAACATTATATTCAACGGTGAAAAGTTGAAAGCTTTTCCTGTAAGATCAGGAACAAGGCAAGGGCATCCACTCTTCCCACAATGAAAACATTCCAATGAAATTTTCCTCAAGAGTTAATAAAAATAATTGTAAAATTTGTATGCATTCACAAAATATCACAAGTAGCCAAAGTAGTAATAGGTAGAACAAAGTTACTATATCATTCTCCTTGATTTCAAATTATATTGCAAAGATATAGTCATCAAAACAGTATGGTATTGGCATGAAAACAAACACACAGAATAATGGAACAGAATAGAGATTAAAAAAAGTAAACCCAGACATATATGGAAAATTAGTTATAAGACAGAAACCAATGACAAACAATGGGGAAAAGACCATTAAACAAATAATATTGGGAAACTGGACAGGCACATGCAAAAAAACCCCCAAAACACAAGACTGCTATCTTATACCATAAAAAATTAACTCAAAATAGATATAAGTCTTAAATATAAAACCTAAAACTATAACAGTCCTAGATGAAAATATGCAATAATTTCTTTGACATTGATCTTAGCAATATTTCTTTTGATATGTCTTCCTGGACAAGGGAAACAAAAGTAAAAAACATAAAAGAGTTGAACAACATAAAATGAAAAAGATTTGTACAATAAAGGAAATGATCAACAACAACAAAATGGCAAATTCCTGGATGCAAAAAGATATATGCAATAATATATCTGATAAAATGTAAAATTCAAAATAAAGAAATCATACAATGCAACATAAAAATTATTAAAACATAACCCATGGACACAGACAATAGTAAACACCTTGAGCGGAGGGTGGGAGTGGGCTAGATGGGATCAATGGGGGAGAGGGAAGGGAATATATGTAATACTTTCAACAATAAGGATTAACAAATATTTCAAAAACCATTTATCTAAAGAGAAGATATAGATTTCCAATAGACATATGAAAATATGTTCAACATCAATAATCATCAAATAAATGCAAATCAAAATATAATGAAATATCACTTTGCAGCTGTTTGAATTACTAATATCAAAAAGTCAATTTATAGAAAGTGTTTTCAAGAATGTGGAAAAAAAAACCCTGTGCACTGTTGGTGGAATTATAAATTGGGTAGCCACTGTGGAAAACAGTACAGAGATTTATTTTAAAAAAAGAGAGAACTACCATATGACATAGCATTTTCACTTAAGGGTATTAATTTAAATAAATCTAAAACACTAATTCAAAAAGACATATTCACCTCTATGTTTATTGCAGCACTATTTTCAATAACCAATATATAAAAGCAACCTAAGTTTCAATTGATAGAAAACTGGATGAAGAAGAATGGCATGTATATATTCTTATTTTTATTTTTATTTTTTAATCTTTATTGTTCAGTTTATTAATTACATTGTTTCCCCTTTTTATCCCCCTATATCTCCCCTCCACCCTGTACCTATTCCACCTTCCACCCTCACCTCCCCCTCCCCCTCTTCTCTCCCATTGTTGCAAGATTTTTGTCCAGTCTCTTGCTGTACTTCCAAAAACCCTTTTCTCATCAAGAATTGTCAGTCCATTCCCTCTCTATGTCCATGTTTCTGTTATATTCACCAGTTTATCCTGTTCATCAGCCTATCAATTCACTTGATTTTCATGTTCATTTGTTGATAGATGTGTATTTGTTGTTCATAATTTATATTTTTACCTTTTTCTTCTTCCTCTTCTTAAAGAATATCTTTCAGCATTTCATATAATATTGGTTTGGTGGCGATGAACTCCTTTAGCTTTTTCTTATCTGTGAAGCACTTTATCTGATCTTCAATTCTGAATGATAGCTTTGCTGGATAGAGTAATCTTGGTTGTAGATTCTTGCTATTCATCACTTTAAATATTTCTTGCCACTCCCATCTGGCCTGCATCGTTTCTGTTGAGAAATCCGCTGACAATCATATGGGTGGTCCCCTGTAGATAACCAACTGTTTTTCTCTTGCTGCTTTTAATATTCTCTCTTTATCTTTTGCTCTTGGCATTTTAATTATGATATGTCTTGGTGTGGTCCTCTTTAGATTCCTATATTTTGGGGTTCTGTGTACTTCATGGGCTTTTAAGTCAGTTTCTCTCACCAGGTTTGGGAAGTTTTCAATCACTATTTCTTCAAGTAGGTTTTCATTAGCTTGCTCTCTCTCTTTTTCTGGCACCCCAATAATTCGGATGTTGGCATGCTTGAGGTTGTCCCAGAGGCCCCTTACACTATCTTCAATTATCTGAATTCTTTTTGTTTCTTGCTTTTTCAGCCGAGTGGATTTTGCTTCTTTGTATTTCAAATCTTTGACTTGGTTCTTGTGGCCCTCTGGACTGCTTTTAGGACTTTGTGTAATATTTTTTTATTTCAGTCTGTGTATGCTTGATTTCTAGTTGGTCCTTTTTCATATCCGTGAGGGTCTCATTCATATCCTCAGAAGTCTTGTTCATTTCCTTGAGGGTCTCATTCATTTCCTTGTAAGTCTCATTCATTTCCTGGTTGGTCTTGTTTACTTCCTCCTTGATCTGGTTTATTTCCTCGTAGTTGTCATTAAGTTCATCGGCCTTTTCTAGGAGCCTCTTGAAAAGCCTTATAACCATGGTTTTGAACTCTATGTCTAGTAGTCTTTTCTCCTTCATTTCTTTCACACCTAATTTCTTTCCATATCTCTGCATGGTGGCTGCTTTATGTGGTAGATGTCCTCTAAGTGTCAGTGGTGCAGCCTCTCCAGTTATATGAGATGGGTACTCTTACTGCAATCCTTTATGGGTTTTACAGTATTTTTGAATTTAAACCCAGCTTGTTGTTGTTAGCCCTAGGAGGGTTTGACCTCCAGGCCAATTGGCTGTGAAGGGAGACTGTGTTCAGGTTGGATGGGCGGAGTCTCTGAGCTTCACAGGCAGCCTCAGTGTCAGCTGTGTCCTATGTGGCGCTCGTGCACGTGTGGGTCTCTGTTGAATGGGGATGGCTGCAGGCACCTCCAAGAGAAAGCCACTAATCTCTTCCCTTTGCCAGACAACTCTGCCTCTCCCCAAATGAGTCTGCACACCCAAAGTCTCGCCCAGGGTTGTAAAATAGGTGGTTTCCTGAACCAGGAGACAAGTTTCCAGGGAGCAAGTCACGTGTTTGTGCGACACTTGCGCGCAAACTTCTTTTCCAAGCTACCCAGTTTCTCAGCAGACTAGGAGACCTCTGCTGCACCCGGCTTCCAGGGTGCATCCCCCGGACCTTGGATCTCGCCTGGCACTGGGGAATCCGTGTAGTGGGACGTCTCCGCCCTCCCCATTGGCGAAATCCCGCCAGGGTTGCTGCTCCAGCCCTACAGCCCGCACATGCGCGACCTGGACGGCTCCTAACCTGTTTCCGTCTTCAAGGCTGTTCTCCCGCCGCTCTTCTGAGTCTCAGTGTCCCACCTTTACTTTTATTTGTGGAGTTTTCACTCAGCCAGCTTTCTGGTGATTCTGAGTGATGTTTGTTTTGTTGTTATGTTGTAGTTTTTGAATCGTTGCATGGGGCAGAACAATAGGTGTTTACCTGTGCCGCCATCTTTCTATCTCCTCGGTACATATATATTCTTGAATACCAGTGATCCAGTGCGTGAAATTCTTGCAAATTGAAGGGGAATTAATTACAGGAAATATTTTAGTATTGCTATTTGCCCTTTCTATTTAATAGAAGTGTCAGAGAAGAAATAAAATTAGTAAAATGTATATGAAAATCTCCCTCCTATAAGAGTCTGGGGCATGCCATGAGAAGCAGAGTCAAGTCCCTGCCCACCCACATACACCTTGAAATCTCGTGAGACCTACCCCCATTTGGCTAGATACAGACCCAGCTGGCCCTAACCCCGCCAGGTGGGGGGCATGACCTCAGGTCACTTGGCCTGGCGCCGGGATGGGGAATGCGGCCTGAGGTATCCCAGCCTTGGCTGGGACAGGGGGCACATCTTGAGGTCCCTGTCAAGCCCTGCCAGACAGGGGGAATGGTCTCAGGTCCCCTGGCTCGATGCCAGGGCTGGGTTGCATGGCCTGAGGCCCCCTGTCAAGCCCCACCAGGTAGGGGGTGCAGCCTCTGGTCCCATGGCCTAGTGCCAGGGCAGGGGTGCAGCCTGAGGTTACCCTGCCCAGGCCAGGATTGGGGGGGTGCCTTGAGGACTCCCATCAATCCCTGTGGTGAGGGGTCGTGTCCTGAGGTCCCCTGTCAAGCCTTGCATGGCAGGGGAATGGCCTCAGGTACCCCAGCCCAGCACTGGAGCGGTGCGGCAGGGGCTGAGGTCCCCTATCAAGTCCCACTAGGTGGGGGGCATGGCCTGAGGTTCCCCGGTCTGGCCCTGGGACAGGAGTGCAGCCCGAGGTCCCCTGTCAAGCCTGTTGGGTGTGGGGGTGTCATGGCATGAGGTCCCCTCTCAAGCTCTGCCAGGCAGGGAGCATGGCCTGAGGTCCCTTGTCAAGCCCTGCCAGATGGGGGGCACAGCTTCATGTGTCCTGCCCCAGCTCAGAGCCATACAGCGGCAGGTCACTGCTGATTGCTCATTAAGGCTCCTTATGGGAATTTGGCCTCTGATGTGGGCACATCCATCTTGTGTTATGGAGTCCCTGCCTTTGCTGTGGGCACAGTCATCTTGTTATGGTATAGCAGTCAATTTGCATATTCCCTCTTTATTAGATAGGGTTAGTTATAAAAAGAATGAATTCCAATGGTCTTAGGTGACCCTGCTAGCGGTTCACAACCTGTGGGTCACGACCCACAGATTGAGAACAACTGCTGTAGAGCCTAAGACCATCAGAAAACACAGATATTTACATTACAATTCATAACAGTAGCAAAATTACAGTTATGAAGTAGCAATGAAAATAATTTTATGGTTGAGGTTCACCACAACATGAGGAACTGTATTAAAGGGTTGTGGCATTAAAAAGATTGAGCACCACTGTATTAGACGGAGAAGACATGAGCAGTCTTAGGCATACATAGGAAAGTCTTTATTACAGACCAAATAGCCATTGCTAACTAGGAGCCATCAGACAAAACAGTTTTTCAAATTACTCCTATAAAGTAGATGCATAAAGCAGGCCTTGTTAATACAGTAGCAAACAAAGGAGCCATACTAAACAGCTATGCTCTGGCTGTTCAATAACATATGTTTATACCAACTTAGATAAAAGAGGCTTCTTGCTAAATAGTTATATTAATACTTAGGCTACAGAAAGACACCTCTGCACATTGTACACAGAACAATCACTGTGTCCTTGCTTTTGCACCTGCATATGGCAAATTGGCTTTGAGCATCTGACATATTCTGACCATACTCCAATTGGCTTTGAATATCCAGAATATTTTTATTTGGGCTCCCACATACAGAAAACAAACTAATAGTTGTCAGATGGGCATGATAAGTGACAAAAGTGAAAGGGATTAATAAGTACAAACTTTCCCTAGCCAGTATTGCTCAGTGGATAGGTCATCAGCTTGAGGACTGAAGGGTTCTGGGTCTGATTCCAGTCAAGAGCACATGCTGTGGTTGCAGGCTCAGTCCCCAGTGAGGAGCATGCAGGAGGCAGCCAATCAATGATTCCCTCTCATCATTAATGTTTCTATCTCTCTCTTACTCTCTGAAATCAATAAAAATATATTAGAAAAGAAGTACAAACTTTGTAAATTATAGAAATGTCTATTCACTATGTTGTACACCTGAAAATAATATTGCATGTCAACTCTAATAAGCCAGAGAAATACAAATGCCATATTATTTCACTTATATGTAGAATCTGAAGAACAAAATATATGAACAAACAGAATACAAACAAACTCATAGATACAAAGACCACACTGATGGTTACCAGATGGGAGAGGGTTGAGAGGCTGGGGAAAAAGAGTGAAAGGATTAAGTACAAGTTAGTAGTTACAAAACAGGCCTGATATAAAGTGCAGTATAGGGAATATAGTCAATAGTATTATAATAAGAATGTATGGTGCCAGACCTAACATGCTGATCACTTTACAAGGTAAATAAATGTCTAATAACTATGTTGTATACTGAAAATTAATATATTTCATGTATTCTATAATTTAAAATTACATTGTAAACAAAAAACTAAGTTCTAAATTTATACAGTATGATGACTATCATAAAATATTATCTTATCTAATAAAAAAGTAAGTAATGTGCAAATTGACTGTATCTCCACTACACCCACAAGCCACACCCAAAAACCACACCTACTAGCCAATCAGAAGCGAAATTGCAAATAAACCCAAACCAAGATGGCTGCAGTCACTGAGAGCAGGAGAGAAGCTTGGGTTTCCCTGGAAATGGAGGAAGCCAAACTTTCCGCCTGCCCTTGCTGGCCTAAGTCTCCACTCAATGCTACAAAGTTTCAATTATAGAAGATACATAAATCCCAACAGAAATGGTGGCAACCACAGAGCTGGAGAGAGCAGATGCTAGGGTTTCCCCCAGTGATGGAGGAAGCTAAGTTTCTGCAGCCCTGGCCGGCCTAGGCCTCCATTCCAGGCTACAAAGTTTCAATTATAGAAACTAAGTAAATTCCAACAGAAATAGCTGCCACCACTGAGCGAGCAGAAGGCTTGACTCTGCTCCAGGCTTCAAAGTTTCAATTGTAGAAGATAAATAAATTCCAGATACAAGGGCCTCTTCTTGGGTTGCTGGGGTATGTGACCAGCCTGCAAACCACCACAGGCCCCTCGCTCAAGCTGCCCCATGCCCCAAGGGAACCCCTATCCTGATCTGGGACACCCTTCAGGTCAAACTAACTGGCCCCCACCCATGCACCAGGCCTCTATCCTATGTAATAAAAGAATAATACTCAGATTGACCATCACTCCAACACACAAGACAGCTTCCCCCATGTGGTCAAAGATCATTCCCCCATGTGGATACAAGATGGGCACGACAAGATGGCCAGCAGGGTAGGGCAGTTGGGAGGGACCAGGCCTGCAAGGGAGGGCAGTCGGGGGAGATCAAGCCTGCAAGGGTGGGCAGTTAGGTGTGACCAGACCTGCAGGGGAGGGTTATTGGGGGGATCTGGCCTACAGGGAAGGGAAGTTAGGAGCAATCAAGCCTCAGGGGAGGGCAGTCAGGGGTAACCAGGCCAGCAGAGGAAGGAAGTTGGGGCAAACAGGCTGGCAAGGGAGCAGTTAGACATCAATCAGGCTGGCAGGGGACTGGTTAGGGGAGTGATCAGGCTAGCAGGCAGAAGCAGTAAGGGGAAATCAGGCAGGCAGGCAGGTGAGAAGCTGGGAACCAGCAGTCCTGGATTATGAGAGGGATGTCCGACTGCTGGTTTAGGCTGGATCCTACCGGGATGTGGCTTAAACAGGAGTTGGACATTCCTTGAGGGGTCCCAGATTGGAGAGGGTGCAGGCTGGACTGAGGGACACACACCCCTGTGCACGATTTTTGTGCACTGGGCCTCTAGCCCTATCTCATAAAGAGGGAATATGCTAATTGACCCTCAAAGATGATGGTGCCCACAGCCAATAAAGAGGGAATATGCTAATTGACTGTTGCGCCCTCAAAGATTGCACCACTCACAGTCACAAGATGATGGCACCCAACCCCTCAGCCCCACCAGGGAGGCAGGCACACAAATCTGGGCAGGCCTTGCTGCATGCCTGCCTCTGGAGTCCTCCAGTCCCCTCAGCTCCCTACCTGCCCAGGGCCAGCTCAAAGCATAGGCAAGCCTCAGATGGCAGCTTTCCAGCCGCCCAGGGTCACCCGAGGCTCAGGTAGCCAAAGCTGGCCAAGACTTGCACTATCAGCAGTGGCAGCAGCAGAGGTTTAATGGGGCATCACCTTCTCCTGATTGCCTGGTTGTCTTCTGCCCCTGAGGGCTCCTGGATTGTGAGAGGGGGCAGGCCAGCCTGAGGGAACCCCATCCAATGCATGAATTTTTTGTGCACTGGTCCTCTAGTAATGTATAAATGAAAGTTTCTGAAAATAGATTTTAAAATTTTTCACCATAAAATAAACATAATTATGTGAAGTGATGGATGTGTTCACTCATTTTGAAATATGTATGTATATGTAATCACTATGTTGTACACCTTATACTTACACAGTATTATATGTTAACTAGAGGCAGGGTGCACAAAAAATTCATGCACCGTGGGGGGTTCCTCAGCCCAGCCTGCATCCTCTCATAGTCCAGGACCTCTCAGGGGATGTCCACTTGCTGGCTTAGGCCCATTCCCTCTGGGACCTCTCGCTCCTTACCATCTAACTGCTCATTGCTCCTTATCACTCAGCTCCCTGCTCCTTAGCACTACCATGGAGGCAGGAGAGGCTCCTGCCACGGCCACTGTGCTCATCAGCCATGAGCTCTATATTTCTGTATAGTTGTCTGTGGGCCAACTATCTTCCTTCTCACTTAGGGCGAGCAGTATATGAGGGCAGAGTGCATTTTTGTGGAACACAGAGGGCTGCCTGGACCTGAGGAGAATGGCTGGGCCCATAAGGTGAGAAGTGGACCCAGAGGACACTATCTCACACAATTGTGGGGCAGGTGACTGGCCTTCATCTGCCTCACCCCACCCAGGGAGGGACCAAGCAGGGTGTCTGCCTCTCCATTCTCCACCCGTCTATCTATGACACCTGTCACCTTTGCCAGGCCTCCCCCAAAGTGAGTTCAGCTCAATCCCTGAATGTGAAAGGGCACGGGGGTGGGGGGTCCTCCAGTGCCCCCTGATTCCCAGTGACAGAACCTGGTCAACAGGACCTGGTCTCAGGATAGTGACCACAACTGCAGAATATAGATCTGTTTCAAGAAAAGTTGGGAATGCAGACTTTCGTATGACCCCCTATTCCAAAAAGTGGCAGTTTATTCACACTGTGGCAAAGATACCTTCAAGAGTAACATAAAGTGGGTAAAGTCGGGGCCAAACTGGGCCATTTCCTCATCCAATCTCTCTGGTGCATAGAAGAACCAAGTCTCAGCCCTTTGCAGGATACTTCCAGGGTTTTTTTGGGGTTTTTTGTTTGTTTTGTTTTTGTTTGTCTTTTTTAGCACAAAGGACATTAGTCTGTCTCCATTCTTGTGCTTTGGGATTTTTTTTTCATTATCGGATAAAAAGATATGTACATTGGGGCAATTATCTTATGATACAATATTCCAGTTGCACCCATATGAGGATGACAGTGCCCCTCAGAGGGAGGGAGCCAACAGATGGGGAGTAGGGAATTCTGAAAACCAAACCAATGACAGAGATGCTAAGCCTTTCCTTCATGTGTTTGACAGCCCTCTTCAGACGACCTGCAGGCTGTGTGTCTGCTGGACCTTTACCACTTGATGTCCAGGCAGGCTGCCCTGGGCCCTACTAAGCTGTGTGCAGGGCCGCTTGTGCCCAGGGGTAGTCGCCCCCTCCTGCCACCAGCCACTCCTGGTACAGCTTCTGCACACGGACTCTGTCTGCATGCCCGTCTTCACCTGGGCCTGGCCCCTGCCACTTAGACATCCCTGGAACAGGCCAGGACCTCCAAGAAGTAGCAGGGGAACTTGCTCCTCTACAGGTTCAGGACCACTTCTGATGTTCCGACAGCCATAAGCAGCCTCAAAGTGTAGAAGAAACTCTTTGTCCCTTTCAAGGGTGACTTCCTGTAAGTTTTTGTTCCTCAAGGTGCAGTAGATGAGCACCCCCATATTCTCATTGAATAGCTCCTTGGCCATGTGCCTGAAGATGTGCGCCAGGTACCCGTCGGAACTGGCACCCTCATGGAGCCTCACCTCCTCCTCCTTCACATCTCCAAACAGTGTCCACTGCAGTGTTATTCTAGGTGAGGTCACTTTACTCCATTATCTGGACAATTTCACTTGAGGTTCACATGCAGTCAGCACCCTGGGAACTATGTAAAGCTGTGGGAACATCTCAAAGGGTCTCCAGTTTCCTTACATAACACAGAGCCAGAATGCCTTGGAAAATCTTGTCTTGGGGCAGGGTTCTGCAGTCTGGCGAAATAATCCTTCACCAGAGAGCCTGTAATCTGCTAGGGAGACTTGGCCATGCAAACGTGGGGGTGACGGGGTGACCCAGCACACGCTCTGCATATTGGACCCAGCTGGGGCAGGCGGAGGTCAGCATGGGTAGCTGGGGTTCTTCCTCAAAGACAGTGCATCCCAAGACTTTTGAGAAAGCTGCAGAGTCTTAAGGATGCATCAGTGACACTGAGGTTGAATTTAGTAGCAAAATAAGGCAGAGAAAGGACACAGACAATGTCAGCACCTTGTGCTGTGTGGTATCACATTTATTATTAAGATTCAAAACATGGTAAAAGTCCTTGGTGTTCTGTTGAGAAACTTGGACTCCTTCCTTTGTGGTCACACAACTGTCACACTCCAGGCAGTCACCCAGGAATATCTTGGCATTGGTCAACTCATGGAATTCTCCTTTTTCTCCATTCTCCTGAGCCGGACTCTGCACGTTGACTGCAGCATTCTCTTGGTCATTGTTTTTTTTTTTTTTTAAATTACATTCCTTCTGTGTGCAGTGATCAAAATTCATCTGGAGCAGGGTGGGTTGGGCACAGCTGGAGTGACCTGGAGAAAGCACATGAACAGCAGTCAGTCACTGTTGGTTGCCCCTGGCACTGCTGGTGGTATCCTTTCTTCCTTGTGGAGCGTCCAGGGAGGGGAAGTGGCCAAAGTGCCTGATGCCAAGTTCCAGGAGGCCAGCCACACTGTAGGGATCATACCAGAGGTTCTAGTCCATTGATGCCTGTCATGTCCTATGGAGATTGAACCTATAGGACTACTAAGGAAGCTAGTCCTCAGTTCCACTCCACATCCATCACCATTTTATTGGAGTCTGAGAGCTGGGAGGAGGGACCAAGATGCCTGCCTTCCAGCTGCTCACCAGCCACCGAGCCACTCACTCCAGTTCCCTGTTAATCATCCCTGATCAATGGGAGCCTGTGGGCTAGGGGAGAGACCAAGTGGTCTGCCTTTTGCCTGCTCACCAGTCACTGCTGCCATGGATTCAAGCCTGAGAGACCCCAGTTCCCCTGTTAGCCATCCTCTGATCAATGAAGCCTGAGGGCGGGGGGGGGGGTAAGGACCAATTATCCATTAGGTCATATGGACTGTGGATTTTTATACATTAGGATTATATCTCAATAAAACTCCACAAAACATAGATGGGTTATTAATAAACCAACACAGCAGTTGCATTTGTCGACTAGACTAAATAATATGAGGTGTGAAGTAGAAGAGGGTATGGGGGCATTAATGGTGGTAGAATGAGATTTGACATTGAGGGCTGAGTACATGGTGCAGTATAAGGATGATGTGTTATTCTAGGCAAGGTCACTGAGTTGTACACTTGAAACCTGTATGGTTTTATTAACCAATGTCACCCCAATCAAGTGTGGCTCAGTTGTCAATTGGTTGGAACATTGTTCCATACACCAAAAATTCAAGTGTTCAATATATAGTCAGGGCACATACGTAGGTTGTAGGTTTGGTGACATATTTTGGCAATATGAGAGGTGACTGGTCCACTTCTCTCTCTCTCTCTCTCTCTCTCTCTCTCTCTCTCTCTCTCTCTCTCTGAAAAAATAAGAATACACCTCAATAATCTAATTTACACTAAGATGTTAACAGCTTAATGTATTTTTCCTTCCAGCCACATTTTCATTTTTGATCTCTAACATCTTCATTGAATATACACTCTCCACATTCAACATTCTTGACCCCAGGGAAATTTCTCCCCAACTTGTCCTATTAGGTAGTCTGTTAATTCATCAAGCAATCATGTTTTTAAGTTTTGAGAGTTTATCCTTTAATCTTCTCCCTCACTACTGATTTTAGAACATTACTTCGTCATTTTCTTAGCAATGCCTTAGCTTCATGGAGATTCATGAATTCAACTCCTATTTTTAAAAATTTTATTGATTTTAGAGAGGAAGGGAGAGGGACAGAAATATAGAAACATCAATGATGAGAGAGAATCATGCATTGGCTGACTCATGCATGCCCCAAACTGGGGATCAAGCCTGAAACTCTGGCATATGCCCTGACCTGAATCAAACCATGACCTCTTGGTTCATAAGTTGATACTCAACCACTGAGGCACACTGGCCAAGCAATTTCATATTACTATTATTCATCTCTACTTGTTGTTATTTTCCACTGATCTCTGGTCTCTTCCCCTTATTAACTGAAGACTTTAATCATTCACTCACTGACGTACTTTTAGCCTTAAGTTCGGCAATCATTCTAGACTAGAGGCCCAGTGCACAAAATTTGTGCATGGGAGGGTGTGTGTCCCTCAGCCCAGCCTGCACCCTATTCAATCTGGGACCCCTCAAGAAATGTCTGACTGCCTGATGGGATTAGGCCTAATGGGCAGTAGCTCATTGCTCTCACAATCCAGGACTTCTGGCTCCTAATCGCTCACCTGACTGCCTGCGTGATTACCCCTAACCTCGTCTGCCTGCCAGCCTGATCACCCCTTAACCAATCCCCTTCCAGCCTGATCAACAAATAACTGCTCCCCTGCTGGCCTGATTGCCCCTAACTGCCTTCCACTACCAGGCTGGTCACCTCTAACTGCCCTCCCCTGATGGCCTGGTCTCCCCCAACTGCCCTCTCCTGTAGGCCTGGTCACCCCTAACTGCCCTGCCTTGCCAACCTGGTTGTCCCTAACTGCCCTCTCTTGCTGTCCTGGTCGTACCCAACTGCCCTCCTCTGCAGGCTTGGTGGTTCCCAACTCCCCTACCCTGCAGGTCTGGTCACCTCCAACTGCCCTTCCCTGTAGGCCTGGTTGCCCCTAACTGCCCTCCCCTGCCAGCCTGTTCACCCTTAACTACCTTCCTCTGATGGCCTGGTCACCTCTAACTCCCCTCCCCTGCTGGCCTGGTCACTCCTAACTGCCCTCCCTTTCAGGCCTGGTCCCTCCTAATTACCCTCCCCAGCTGTCCATCTTGTGTCAGCCACCTTTTATCCACATGTGGGTGGCCATCTTTGACCACATGTGGGTGGCCATCTTGTGTGTTGGAGTGATGGGCAACTTGCATATTACCTATTTATTATGTTGGACAATTTTAACAACCATGACAATAAATTTGACCAATCAATTTCATAATTTTTCTCATTTTCATTCATCTCCACTATGACTCAAATATCTTTATATTTTCACATCCATAAACCACACCTTGCTATCATCTGAAGTTTAATTACAAATTTGCTTCAATATCCCCTTTGACATCATAACTTCCTATCTTTGAAACTCTTGCATTATTTCCATATAATGGAAATTACTGAAATTACTGTTATTTTTTTATCCTCTGATCCTCTTTTTTTTCCCAACAGACTTGTCCTATCTTTACTTTATTCTGCATCCAGTGTAATGGTTTCCTACTAGTGCTGTAATAAATTGACACAAACTTTGTAGTTTAAAAAACACAAATTTATTACCTTACATTTGTGGAAATGAGACATCCTAAGTTCAAGTTGTTAGCATTGCTAGCAGGGATGTTCTATTCAGTTACTCTGACAAAATATCTATTTGTATTATTTGCTTTTAGGACATCCTACTTCCTTTGGCTTGTGGCAGCTTCTTCCATCTTCAAAGTCTTCAAAACTAGCTATATAACTTTTTAAAATCTCAATCTCTCTCTCAATTCTGCTTTCTTAATCAGTCCTCTCGTCTAACCCAATAACATTCAGTCTATAACACACAAACTTTTATATAGATTCTTTCTTAAATGTCAGTTAATTACTGTACTGCTTTATGTTTTTTTGTGCCTGTGAACCATGCATGTTATTCAATTTATATTTCTCTAAATCCACTTTTAAACAACACATAACATTCTAATTTTATTTCAAGCAACAACAATGATAAAATCATCAGTTTTTTATACTCATTATAGTTTTTCTTAGCAAATGAAATAGATAACTTAATTCAACTAAAGAATTAAGTTATATACAAGTTTAACTCGTGTCACTTACCACCAATGATATACAACCACACTGTTTGGATATGATTTTTATATACATTCTGTTTATTAATATCTCAACTACGTTGTCCCATTATCTTTCCAGCTTTGTATCAATCTAATGACTTTTGTTTTTCTGGTAAAAGTATTCTGGTTACTAAGGATAATAGTATACATTAAAAAAAAACCTACACAGATAAATTCCATAATAAAATTAGTTTTTAACTTCAAATTGATTCTTAGTAATACTGGACATTATTATATTCAAATTTACTGCCATGCCTGCTACTTTATTGAGAAATATAAGCCAGCACACAAAAATTCCCTCAATTCTCTCTCTCTCTCTCTCTCTCTCTCTCTCTCTCTCTCTCTCTCTCTCTCCTCTCTTCTTTTCTCTCATATTTTTTGCCAACACTCAGTGGATGATACTTTTCCCATTGATTTTTAGAGAAAGGAAGGGGGGAGAGAGAGTAACATCAATCATCCATAAGCAATGTGAGAGAGACATATAGATTGGTTGTCTCCCACATACACCTGGAGCACCTAGGATCAAACCTGCAACCTAGGTTCATACCCTTAATGGGGAATCAAACTCACAACCTTTCTGTGTGCAGGCCAACACTCTAGCCACTAAGCCACAAGTGTGTGTGGTTTGATTCACCAACAGGGCTCCCTCAACCTTCCCTTTACACTCTGGGTTCTCTTTATCTATGTCCAGTTTTTTTTCTTTTTTATTATCATAATGGAAGCAGTGTTGCTCTGCTTTATTAAGCTATTTTTCCACCCGTGAAATGGATATTTCTCTACAGATTCCTTATATATCAGCACCCCCTAAGGTTTCATCATTGACCTTTCTTTTCTTCCCTTTCATCCCCTCACCACCCCTCCCCTTTTACCACATGTTCCCTTCTTTTGTCTCCTCATATTAACTTTTTAAACTTGACATGTCATCATATGCTTTGATTAAATATTGTTAATCTGTATTCCTACCCCTACTTGTTAAGTCAGAATTTCTTGGATAGAAATTTGATATCCATACTTCACAAAATCTGTTTAGGTAAATTTAATTTAGAATCTTTAATCTCTTCTTTAATCTCACTATTAACTCATTCACTATTATGGCTTTTATTTCCACCAAGATCTGCATTTCCTGAACTCTAGGTATTTATACCAAATAATTACTAGATATCTCCATTTGGAACTAAAATGCACAAGTTCAAAACTAAATTCCTCACCTTTTCTTAGTCCTCTAAAAATAAAATAAAACCCTATACCCTTTCAAAGCAAAGCATTATTTTGTATCTTCGTTGAAATTGTTTTAATTGAATCATGACTACTTACCATCTTGTCTTCTTAATGCTTTGCCTGCTGTTACTCTTGCCCAGTTGGGTGTGGCTCAGTGGTTAAGCATTGGCCTATGAACCAGGTCACAGTTCAATTCCCAGGCAGAAATAGAATGTTTGAGGTCAGCTATAATTGTAAGAAATATTAATCTTGGCCTGTTAATCATGATAGTTTTATTCTGATTAAAGAAAGCACATTCTAAGCTGGCTGGGAATTGCATGCAGGATAGAAGCTCTCCTGGAAATGTGACCTATCCTCTTCATCCAGGAGTTGCCTTTTATGGGAAGATTAACAACCTTGTTGCAGAAACCAGAAGTGCAAGCTCTTAAAAAAAAAAACCCAGCCCTTTGCATACCTAAAGGCCTTTTCAAACTCCAGGCCTGCATTACCCGTAAACTGCCCATTTTGCATATCCATTCTTATCCCTTTTACCTACTTCCCCATGTAATATTTGTCCTTCTACATAATATATGATGTAATATTTGTCCTTCTACATAATATATGATGGGGGCAGAACAGATATTTGTGGATGACCTGCTACTCTCCCATATTGTGGCATTATTGCAACAAATGCTAATATATGATTCCACCCTATCTATGTTGAATTGGCTCAAGTAGTGAGAGGCAGCCTGGACTCATTTATTGTCCAGTTACAAGGGCCCATGCCTGGGTTGCTGGCTCAATCCCCAGTAGAAGGCATACAGGAGGCAGCCAATCAATGATTCTCTTTCATAATTGATGTTTCTATCTCTCTCTTCTTCTCTGAAATTAATAAAATATATTTAAAATATATAGACACTCTTTAATTCACTCCTCACAACTCTGCTGGTATACTCTTTCTCAAATGAAAAGCTGCCCATGCCACTTACCTGATTATAACCCATTGCCCACAGAATAACATGTTGTACCTGACCCTCAATAATCTAATCCTATCTCTTTTAGCTTTGTCTCTTGTCATTCAAATCTCTTCTTTTATACTCTATTAGTTTTGAAATTCTCAATGATTCATTCTTGCTTCTAGGCTTTTGTACTTGTTATTTCAGTTCTTGAACTATGTCACCCCAGTGCAATCATGTTGTAATCTTAATCATGCCTCAGGACTTAATAGAAACTCCTTCAAATAAATGAGGCAAGCTTCCTCTACCTTAGGGAAATAGTTCTTAGATAAGTCATTCTCAAAGTGTGTTATCTATAACAGCATCATCAGCATGATGCCTGAGAACTTCTTAGAAATACAAATTCTTAGGCATGAACTCAGACCTACTAAATTAGAAACTCTATTCAAACAAGTCATCAGGGAATTCTGATTAACTTAAAATATCTATATTATTTTCACAATTTATTGTAATATACTATATAATAAAGAGGGAATATGCAAATTGACCATCACTCTGCCACAAGGATAGTGGTGCCTACAGTGGAGGCGGAGTTTCCATAACACAAGATGGCTGCACCCACAGCTGAGGGTGAGTTCCCATAATGAGCCTTAATGAGCAATCAGCAGGGACCTGAGACTGTGCCCCCTTCCACCTGCCCCCATTGGGCTTGCCAGGGGACCTCAGGTTGTGCCCCCCACCTGGCAGGGCTTGATGGGGGGGCCTTCAGGCCATTTCTCCTGCCCTGGTGCCAGGCTGGGTGACCTCAGGCCATGCCTCTCGCCCTGACACCAAGCCAGGGGACCTCAGGTCCAGCCCTGGCACCAGGCTGGGGTACCTCAGACTGCATCCCCTTCCCAGGCACTGGGCCAGGGGACCTCAGGCAATGCCTCTTGCCCAGCAGGGCTTGACATGGGACCTCAAGGTGCACTCCCCTCCCTGGTGCTAGGCCAGGAGACCTAAGCCTGCTCCCCTCAACCCAGGCTAGAGGACTTCAGGTCATGCCCCCTGCCTAGCAGGGCTTGACGTGGAACCTGAAACTGTGCCCCCCTCCCAATGGGACTTGACAAGGAACCTAAGGCTATGCCCCCCTCCTACCACTGGGCTGGGGTTCCTGAGGCTGTGCCCCCTGCCTGGTGGTGCTTGACAGGAGATCTCAGGCCATGCCCCCCAATGGTGGGGCTTGACAGAGGATCTCAGGCTGCATCCCTTGCCCATTGGGGCTTTACAGGTGACCTCAAGGTGCATTCCCTGCCCTGGCCCGGTCTTGGGGACCTCAGGTCATGTCCCCCATCCTGGTGTCAGGCCAGGGGACCTGAGGCTGCACCCCCTGTCGGCGGGACTTGACAAGAGTGAGACCAGCTGTGTCTGGATCTAGCCCAATGAGGGGAGCAGCTGGGTCTGGGTCTGGTGTGATTTTGAGGTCCACGTGGGTGGGCAAGGACTTGACTCTGGGTCCCATGGTGCACCCCAGACTCTTACAGGAGGAAGATTTTCATATACATTTTACTAACTTCATTTCATCTCTGACACTTCTATTATAGAGAAAGTGCAAATAGCAATATTAAAATATTTCCTCTAATCCTTTTTAATATACACAAATTTTATGCACTAGGCCACTAGTGTAATATATTAAAAACATTTTTACACATCTTTGTTATAACTATATAGAATTACTTGATAGAGGAACTATGTCTTCCTTATCACTATCACCCCAATACTAACTATAGATATGAGAAAGTTGTTAATATTCAAGAAATAGTTGTATATTATTAAATAAATGAATATCTGAAAATTATAGGCCTCTTAATTTAGTAACATGCTACTCAATAGCTAAACTTCTGGAAACAAAAATCATTTTAAAGCACACTTTATAGTTTCCTAATAGCTTGTTCCTGAGCATACCAGATAACTTTAACATCAAAGAATCTCAAATATGCCTGGATTTTCTCTCAGTGTGTTTGAATAGATTCAACTCCACACTTACAAACTGGCACTCAATTTAAATAAAGGAGACTTCTATCTTCCATTTGAAAATCGGGGGGAAAATCCAAGTAAAAGCAACCATGTTCACATTCAGACTTAGCTAGCTCTTTTTTGATACCTTCTGTATACTATAGTCTTTACCAGTTGTTTTCACAAATGCTAATCCTCAAACTTATACCCAAATCTATAGGATAACAATACTAATTTTTTATAATATTTACATGTTCTTAATATTTTGTAATTTAGAGCATGTTTCATACCCGTTGTCATTTAACTCTCACAGTTCTCCTTTGAGGTAGACTGGTACGACATCTGATGAATGAGAAAATTGAGACTGAGGTACTGAAAGACATACTCAATCAACACACTAGACTAGCAAGAAAGTTAGGATAGACCAAGATTTTTGAATATGTCACTTATTTTTTCCAACAGATTATTATGCCTTTCAAGTAGCAGCTGGCTTTCTATATTAATTTATCTTCTGTTATGTCTGATGAAATAATCAAATCAGTACCCCCAGCCCTGGAAACTGAGCTTTAGACCACTTCACAACTAATATTCCCTTTTGCTTAGACCAAATTCCACTTGCTAAAACTGCCGAGGCCAGTTTGGCTTAGTGGATAGAGCGTCAGCCTATGAACAGAAGGGTCCCAGGTTCGATTCCGGTCAAGGCCATGTACCTTGGTTGCGGGCACATCCCCAGTGGGGAGTGTGCAGGAGGCAGCTGATCAATGTTTCTGACTTTCTATTCCTCTTCCTTCCTCTCTATAAAAAATAAATAAAATATTAAAAAAAAATAAAAAGTAAAATAAAACCATTATCCCTCCCCTCAGGACCTTCTCAGGATCCAGACCAGCCCACAGTATTCTCTGTTCAGAAAAAGCCAGCCTAAAGTCTTTAAAACCTCTGATTCCGCATCCCTTGGTGCTGATACCTTTTGGTCTCAGCCTTTCTACTAGCAGATATAATAAAAATTTCATAGTTCTTTACCCCTTTCAGTCTCATGTGTTCCTCCTTCGGTGACCCTATATCTTCATAAACAGAAATGTCTAAAAATATAAGGTTTCTAAACAAACATAAATTTTATCTGTCATATGCTATGCTGAAGCTTTCTATTTTCACTTGTTTTCAAGATGAAGGAAAAATAAATTCAACAACCCTAGGATAACCATATGATTGACCAGAAATGCCAAATGTACTAACAGAATTAGTCTAGGAAGTTGGAAATATTTATTTTTAATCAACTGTTCAGATTAAGCTTCCATATATTTATTATAAGCAACTACCAATATTTTTTCTTTATAAAAGGAAACAATAATTAATTATCATTGGTTTCATCACATTCCTGTATTACACAATAGAATGTTTTCAGTTGGGTTGTTACTTTAAAATTTTTAAAGGGAACTTTTAAGTAGAAAAGTTATCAAATTAGTGAAGATGCTGTCTCCAAATAAGGACAAATTAAAGCACATTGAGATTTGATAATTTACTTAGACAATTCCAGATAAATAGTAATTCTGATGTGACCATACTAACAAATTAATAAATCATTAAATAAAGTGTATTCAAGTTTTGTTTCTCTTTCAAGAATGGTTTAAATATTCAAATTGGTAGGTTCTAACTCTTACAAAACAATTTACTCATTATTTTCCCAGAGAGATTTCCTTCAGGCCAGTCTCAAAAGAAAGCCTAGTCTATTTATCAAAAGAAGAGTGTGCTATTTGCCACAATTTTCAGATTCAGAAGTAGGCTGAGAATTCTCAAAATCATTGAAGTTTTACTTTTAATAACAGACACACACTACTTTTTTAACTTCTTGTATAAAATTATTTTTGAATTTTTAAAAAAGGTGTATTTTTAAATGAGCACAATACTTGAACAGTTATCTAAGAAGATATGTAAACAGAAAATGAGAATATGATAATATATTCTTTATCATTAGTTACTATAGAAATTCAATTAAAAATGATCAGATACAGCTATTACAATGGCAAAAACAAAAACATGACAACATAATTACAATATTAAGTTCTCATTAGGATGCAAATCAAATGGAATTTTCATGCATTATAGTCTTAAAGTAAAATGGTGCAATCATTATGTGAAACTGTTTGATGGTTTGTTTTAAAATTAAACATACATTTATTATGTGACCCAACAATCTCTTTCCTCTTACATTTACCCAATAGATATAGAAATTAATGTTTAGTCAAAAGCCTGTACAGGAATGTGTATAATAGTTGCAAACTAAGACCAACCAAGATGCCCTTTGATAAGTGAATAATTAAATACACTGTAGCAGATATATGTCATGGAATACTACTCTGTAACAAAAAGTAATGAACTATTAATACACATGAAAAATTATACAGATCCTAAAGGCATTATGATGACTTAAAAAATGACTGAAAAAACCCTCAAAATTTAATATACACTGTGATTTCACTCACTTATTTGACATTCTTGAAAAGATAAAACTATAGCTACAAGGACTGAACCAGTGGTAACCAGTATTAATGTTGGAGTGGATCACATTATGAAAGGTTAGCATGAAGAAGTAATTTGGATGTGATGGAATTGTTCTGTATCCTGACAGGGTGGTGATTTCATAAAACTATGCATGTGTACACTGCTTATACCTGTACAATAAAATTTTAATAAAGTTGTTAAAATTTTAGTTCTTCTGAAACTGATCATTAGCATCAATGAAATGCTTGTCATGTTCTTAACATGTTTCAACTTAATAGCCATTATAAACTTTATTTTAACCTTTATGTAAGCAAAAACTGAGGCCAGAGAATCCCAAAAGGGAATAAAAAGAATTAGAGGCCTAGCACTACTTGATTTCAAGTTAATAAAAAGGTATAACTGACAAATACGTTCTCCCATACAGTGGGTTACCTTTTCATTTTGTTGAGGTTGTTTTTGTTTTTTTTCACTGTGCAGAAGCATTTTATTTTGATGTGTTCAATTTGTTTATTTTTTCCATTTTTTCTCTTGCCCTAGGAGATGTATTAGCAAGCATATTTCCATGAGAAATGTCTGAGATTTCACTACCTATGTTTTATCCTTGTAATTTTTATGATTTTATGACTTACATTTATTTTTATTTTTATTTTTTTAAATACTTTATTATTTATTTATTTTTTTGCAGTATAACTTAGATTTAATAGTAGTACATACGTTTCCCTCCCCCCTTGTCCTTCCCCCAGCCTCCCCTAACCCCAGCACATGTCCTCACCTGTCCCCCCCCCGCCCCAGTGTCTTGCATCATTGGTTATGCATACAAGTCCTTCTGTTGATCTCCCTTAGCATCTGCCCCCCACCCTCCCCAGCCTTCCCCCTGTAGCTTGACAGTCTGTTCAAATGCCTCCCTGCCTCTATATCAATCCCTCTCCCCTGTTTATTTTCTTCAAAAATATCTTGCACCTGCATACTGAAAATAAATGTATAAGAACAAAAAATGTTGGAGTCTCAGTTTCAATGTCCAACTGTTCTGAGTCCTGATGACTTACATTTAAATCTTTTATCCATTTTGAGTTTATTTTTATGTATAGTGTAAGTTGTTGGTCTAGTTTCAGTTTGTTGTATGTACCTGTTCAATTTTCCCAGCAACATTTATTGAGGAGACTGTTTATACTTTATTGTATGGTCTTTACTCCTTTGTCAAATATTAATTGGCCATAAAAGCATGGATTGATTTCTGAACTCTCTTCTGTTCCATTTATCTGTATACCTATTATTATGCTGGTACTAGGCTGTTTTAATTACAATGGCCTTGTGGTATAATTTTGTACCTGGTATTGTGATCCTTCCAACTTTGTCCTTCTTTCTCAAGATTGCCGAGATATTTAGGGTCTTTTTTTGGTTCAATAAAATTTTTGAAATATTTGTTCTAGATTTCTGAAATGTGACACTGGTATTTTAATTAGAATTGCACAGAATTTATAGGTTGCTTTTGGTTTTATGGACATTTTAAACGACATTAATTCTTCCAATCCATGAACACATTACATGCTTCCGCTTGTTTGTCTTCTATCTTCAGTGTCCTACAGTTGTCCAAGTAGAGGTATGTTACCTCCTTGATTAAGTTTATTCCTATGTTCTTTATTTTATATTTTTGTTTTTGCACGGGTAAATAGGATTGTTTTCCTTTTTATTTTTTCTGCGAGTTCATTATTGATGTATAAAAATGCCACAAATTTCTGGATATTAATTTTGAATCCTGCAACTTTGCCTAATTTATTGATTAAATCTAGTAGTTTTTGTAGTCTTTAGGTGCAATATCATGTTATCTGCAAATAATGACAGTTTACTTCCTCCTTTCCAGTTTGGATGTCTTTCTTCTTCATGTATGATCATTATGGCTAAGAATTTCAACACTATGTTGAATAAGAATGGTGAAAGCAGACATCCTTTTCTTGTTTGTGGTCTTTAAGGGAAATGTTTTTAACTTTTTCCCATTGAGTATGATGTTAGCTGTAGGTTTTTCATAAATGGCCTTTATTATGTTGAGATATATTCCCTCTATTCCTCTCATTTTAATGAGAATTTTTACCATAAATGTGTGCTGGATTTTATTGAATGTTTTTCATGCAACTATCAATTATTGGGAATCACCTTATACCTTCCAGGATGGCCACCATCAATAAATCAATAACCAAGTTGTGATGAGGATGTGGAGAAAAAGGAAACCTAGTACTTTGCTAGTGGGAATGCAGACTGGTGCAGCCACTGTATAAACAATATAGAGTTTCCTCCAAAAATTAAAGATAGAACTGACCCAATGATTCTACTTCTAGTAATACATCTTAAAAATTCCCCAAACACCAATTAGAAAGAATATATGGAACCCCTATGTTGATAGTAGTACAAATTACAATAGCTAAGAACTGGAAACAGCCCAAGTGCCCATCAGCAGGTGAGTGAATAAAAAAACTGTGGTACATTTACACCATGGAATATTATGCGCCTATAAAAAGAAGGATCTCTTGCATTTTGAGACAGCATGGAGGGACCTGGAGATTATTATGCTAAACAAAATAAACCAACCAAAGTAAGACAAATACCATATGACCTCACTAATATGTAGAATATGATGACCATTTGATGTACAAAATAGTACCAGAGACATGGATAAATGCAAGAGACTGGCAGCTATTGGAGGGAAGGGGTATGGGGGGATTGTAAGAGATTAGCCAAAGAACACATATGCATATATGTATAGCCCATGGACACAATAAACAATGTAGTTAAGGCCTAGGAGGGTAGGGATGAAGAGGGTAAAGAAGGGGGGAAATGTGGGATATTTAAAAATGTCAACAAAAATGTGACAAATAGTATGAAGGTATATTAATCAAGACAATGAGACAGTTGCATAATATTATAAAAAGATTGATGCAAGAGAAAAGAGCACGTTACAATATCCCTACACCTGGGAGGCCTAAGTTATCAAGAAATGTGTCAAAGACATTCAATAGACAGAAATGTCTTTTCAAAAAAGACCCTAGAACAGTGATGGGCAAACTTTTGAGCTTGGTGTTTTAAATTTTGCCAAAAAAAAACGAGCATAACTCAGGTGGTGTGTCACTTCGAGAAAAAGACATAATTTCGGGATATTTATAGTTTAAATAACAAAAATGTATAATTATAATATATAACTATTTAATAAACCAAAAACTAATTATTTAACTTACCTGCTTAGTGATTTCTTTGTTCATCTGTCAGTCGGTTTCTTTTGTTGGTCTTGATATTATTTAACTTGTGTGGGGTGCGGTGAACTAAGATAAGTGAAGGGGAGGGGGAACTCTTTAACTAACCTGCCTATTAGTGACTTTTTTGTTGCTGAATTTCATTGGCTAAACCTTCAATTGAAGGTTGGCATTTTGTACAATTCAAGCACAAGCAAGCTCTAATAAGTTCATCTGTCAATCTGTTTCTTTTGTTGGTTTTGATATTATTTAACCCTGAGAATAAGTGTTTAAAAAGTACATAGAGGGGAAAATTGTGAGTAAAGCCATTGCTATATTTTTTCAGAGTGCTAAAAGTGTCTGGTAATCGGTTCCAGGCACTCAAAATTTCCTGTTCCTGGTGGCACTCTTCTTGATTCTCCAAGTGGCACCTTTCCAGATCCTCAAGATTTGACCTCAAGTCAATAAACACCTGAGCCCAGATGCTGTCTTGAAATTCTGCAAGTTGCATCTCCAAATCATCAATTTGCATCCATTGGAAACCATTTAATTCCAAACTACTGTAGACGACTACATCAGGATACTTAATTATTTTTATGGTCTGTTCTAGGCTTCTAAATTGATTAAATCTATCACTGAACTGGTCAAGTAACGAGTCTAAAACATGCTGTTACTTTATATGCAAGGGTTTCATTTCATTTTGTACAGCTGCACTGGCCTTCTCAAAATACTTTGTTACTCCAGGAAAATACTTATAAGTTTTAGTTTCTAAATCTCACTTGAAAATTTTAAGTTTACTTTCAAAAGCTTTTATGCATCCAAACATAATGTCAATACTTTTGCCAAAACCCTGTAACTTTAACTTCAGTTCATGAATATGAACAGAGAGATCTGTAAAAACTGTCAGGGTGTTGACCCACTTATCATCATTCAGCTGAGAAAAGTTTCCCAGATCCTTATCCTCAAGAAATGCCTTAATTTCTTCAAAGCACTCCACAAAGTGCTGAAGAACTTTGCCTCGGCTCAGCCATCATACATTATTATACATCAGTGGTCCACTGTAGGTGGAATCAACCTCTAGTTAAAGTGCAGAAAATTCTCGCTTGTGAAGGGGGTGAGCAGCTATTAAATTAACTATTTTTGTAACAACTGGCATTAAGTCGTTTAAGTTGGTGAATCCTGCCTTGGCACCTAGAACTTCCTGATGGATAATACAATGAAAAGGCACAATGGGATGTCCAATAGCTTCCGTAAACAATTTGACAAATCCGGCTTTTTTCTCCATCATGTTTGGTGCCCCATCTGTTGTCACTGACAGATGTCACTTAGGTCACGGAATGTTTGTATAACAACCTTACATATTTCACTTCCTGATGTACTTGTTGGCACTGATACTAACTTTATCAACTCTTCTCATTGTGCGACCATCAGAATATTGACCAATAATGGCCAACAGAGCATGTTGTGTGACATCAGTAGTTTCATCAAGAGAGATCAAAAGATATTTACAATTACTATGTCTCTCTTTAATTGATGTTGTACATTTGTGTTCAGTCTCATTATTCAGTCTTTTATGATATTTCTACTGAGTGGTAACTCAGATATTCTCTTAATACTCACATCTTTATTCTGCATTTTGTGAAATAGAACTGGTCCACATCTTAGGAGAGTTTCTTTAATAAATTCTCCCTCATTGAGTGCTTTTCCATGCTGAGCTATGGAGTGAGCAATGATCAAACTTGCACATGTTAAATTTGTAGAGCCTTTCATAAATTGAAGGATGGAATTATATTGGCTCTTATAAAGGTGTAGCTGCCTGGAAATGTATTCCTTCCTTTTATCCTCACTTTTTTTCAAGAGCTGGGAATGATTAGTTTCAAAATGTCTATTTATATTCCACATTATGCTTACAACCATATCAGTACATGGAACGCAAAATGATCTGCCATTTTTTACTATAATGCCATGCATCTCAGTCCATGTCTCTTGAAAGGGTCAGCTACTGCTACTACCGCTACCTTTACTTAACCTTGTTTTTTTATTTTTTGAATTCTCCATCAGGGGGTCAGTGACAGAAGATAGAATTATAGATAGCCTGTTAGCCCTGCAGGCAATTAGGGGTTAACTAGCCTAACTGACCACAAGATGGCACATGTAACTGTCTTTTAGGAAAGGGCAGGGTTAATAAGCAGAAATAGGGGTTAATAAGGATGCACAACAGTAATAGTGGTGGAATGGAGTCTGCACTATGCTGCAAAATGGTCTTCCTTATATAAATTAAGATAGCTGCCACTATTTCTAATGGTGAGAAAGGGCATCCATAGCACAAGTCCTGGCCTCTCCCAGCACTCCCTCACTTATCTCAGTAATGATGGTCAATTAGAAATCCACCATACCCCAGAAGAGTAGATTGGTTGATGGTTGCTTTGGTTATGTGGTTACTGGTAATGGCGATCACAGGGCCCCCAGAGATGCATCCCCTGTGTCATTCCACTGCTCCCTGCTCCGCTGGCCAGAGGTGAGGTCAAAGATCCCCTATAGGCCTAACCAGAAGTCCCAGAACTAGACGCTCAGTGCCAGAGTTCTGTTGTTTTGGCCTGCAGACCCCCGGCACAGAGTGTCTACACTACACTACAGCAATTGTTTCATCCTCGGCTACTGCACCTGGCCATGCAGTAGCCGAGGTTGAAATGTCCTTCTAGGCATGCGGCCCCATACTTCTCTGTATGCGACCACATGCAGCTGAGTTTCATGGAAAATGACTATGCATGTCAGTGCTGACACGAGTGTCATAGGTTCACCATCACATGCCTAGGAGGCTTGAATCCATACCTTCCAATTGAAAGTGTGCCCCAGCAGAAAAGGTTCATACCAGATTGTGATTGCTAGAGAGGCTGTGCTGCGCTGTCTGGTTTCAAAATTTAAAAAAAGAAAAAAAGAGGGGCCTTTAGCCTGCACCCAGTTTTGACTTTGAGGGACCCTCTGCTTTCCTGAAAGGCAATGTGCAGAGCCCCAGATAGCAACTAAACTGTGTGGTGAGGGGGAGGGGGAGAAAAATTTGCCACCTTGGCTGCTAGGTTAGAACCCTTTTCCCTACCCATGGAGTCACACAGACTGTACCATGCTTGACAGGGATTTTTGCACAGCACTGAGAGGACTTGGATTCTTGGCTCCAGCTTTACTGAGAGCAGCAGTGTGGAGAGATTGGGGTCCTGCACAAGGCTGACTTTGTAACCCCTTCTGCTTGGACCTGTGGTGAAAGGATTCTAGGTCCTCACTAAGCCTGGGTTTGTTTTTTGTTTGTTTGTTTGTGTTTTTGAATGGCATCCCAAGGTATTCAGAGAGAAGGCTTATGTTTCTGAGACAAAGGAGCAAGAGTTGGGCTTTGTGAATGCATTGTCCTGAGGTCTATATGAGCACCCTGGGAGTTCAGCCAGCCAGTCCCAAGAAGAAGGGGTGGAGCATGTATCCCCCTCTTGCAGGCTGGGAATACCACCCACAACAGGAAAGGGTTTGGATAAGCTCAATGAAGCCCCAGACACCCTCTCTGGGAGCAGTTTGGATGGTCTATAGAACAGTTCAGAGCAGGGCATTCCAAGAGTAAGACCCTCAGATGCTATCCTCTGGGATTGGGAAGAAGTGCTTACCGCTATGGGCTGGGAATGCAACATTCTCAACCAGAGACTCTTGATCAATCCCATTGAGCCCAGGGCATCTAAAACTGTTAGGGGCAGAAATAGAATATTGGGGACTAATTACAATTGTAAGAAATATTAATCATGTTCTGTTAACCATGATAGTTCTATTATGATTATAGAAAGCACATTCTAACCTGGCTAAGAGTTGTATGCCCTAAGACATGGGAGCTGTCATTGGAATGCAATCCATCTTCCTTCCCCTAGAACTGCCTATCATTATGGAAAGATATACAACTTCATGGCTGAAATAATCTAGTCCCAGAGGCACCCACCCTTCGCAATCCAGCCCCCATTGCCTGTAATCTGGTCCTAGGGCACTTGGAGGCTGTCACCCTCTGCAACCCTCACCCCCAGCCCACATTACCTGTAACCTATAATTATTATACCATGCCTACTTTCCCATGCCTATAATTTTTACTTTCCCACATAATAGTTGTCCTTCTATCCAATGTAACCAGCTGGCTCATGGGGAGAGGCAGAGCAGATTTTCCTGGATGACCTGCTGCTCTCCCATAATGCCACTATTATTGGAATAAACACTCACATATGATTCAACCCTGTCTCTCTGCTTAATTGGCTCAAGTAGTGACAGACATCCCAGACCCCTTGATTATCTGGTTACATAATCTGACAACTCTGGTGGGATACAAGTGGGGAGTTCTCTTGAGTGAGTACTGGGGGTTCCCAGGGCTGAGAACTGGACTTTTTATTTGCAGCACTTCCAAGGATGTTTCTATTTTGAGTACCAGCCACAGCCTCAGCAATTCCTGTTCATCTCACTGAAAACCCAAGTTGAATTGAGCGTTCTGTAACTTTGTGATGGGGGAAGTCAATTGTCTGTTGCCCCCTGTCTGGGGTGAGCCTGATCAGTTCCTGGTTGAAATCTGCCTCTCAAAGTCCTCGCCTTTTCTCCTCACCTGAGCCTGATCTTCTTAGTGTTGAGACACTGCATGGCACAGAGCATTGGGGTCTTGGTTGCAAGAGGCCTCTTCAGGTCTTTGTCTTGTATCCACACAGAGACTGATCAGTTTAGGATAGAGACAAGGCCCTTCTTGGTGCAGGGGTTGGTCTGGTGTCATGCCAGGTTGTGTACGGTAAGCCGCAGACATTCATCTGTTGTGTGCACTTGTAAATATGGTATACTAGTATTAGGGTGTGGAGATTAGCATAGTGTGAAGCTCTTGTCTGTGAGTTGTATGCACCTGTAAATATTGTACATAGTAAGAGTGTCTCCGTTGACTGTTGTTTTGTGTCACTTTGTTGTTTGGTTTAATTTGTTTGACAATGGAGTATATCCCTCTATGCTGAAGGGCCCCAGCTGCTTGTGGCAGGTTGAACCCTTTTCAGGCATTGCAGAAGCTTTCCAGAAGCTTCTTAGAGTTCGTAATCCTGGGGACCCTTCCTTCTCTCCCTCTCAAATCTTCAGCCACTCAAAATGCTTAGCCAGTGAGAATTTTGTCTGTCTGTAATGTAACTTTGGTGAAGGATATTCTTTGCTTGCTTTTTTATCTTCTGGGGACTTAGTTTGCTCTTGGCCATTTTATGAACACAGGGAATCCTCTGTCTCTTCTGTTTGAGCTTTATGCTACTCAGACCTGAAGGTCATTTGCTAGTTCAAGGTTAGTATAAAATAAGATTCCAAGCCTAATGTCCCAGTCCCTCCTTTTGGGAGTACACATTTATTCACTTTAGGGGTTGTTTCTGCTTTGAAATAGAACAAGGTATCTTCTTATACATAATATTTCAAGTTGTTACAGTCTACTCAGAAAGAACATTATGGGAAATAAACCTTATAAACAACCTAAATTTTTCTTCTAGAAGGGCCTGAGCTGCAGAAGTGCTCTAGGGCAGGGGAGGGGCCATGCTCACTTTGTAAAGAAAAAAAAGGAAAGTCCTCTGTAACTTAAAACTTTGGAGTTCTGCTGGTTTAAATAGTAAAAATTATTAATTATCTAGATATTTTGAAATAACATACTGAAATATTCATTAATCTGAGTTTCCATGCTTTTTACCTTTGTCACTGAAAATACACTTGAATCTATTAATGAAATTTATTAGAATCTGTCTCAAAAAATTATGAATGTATTTGCCAATCTAAAGAATGCTGACTGCTTGCTTTTTAGTGATCACTTAAAAATTAAGGTTTCTAAGAGTTAAAAATTCTAACCAATTGAAAAGAAATTTTATAGTTTTGGTAATAGAAGACATGAGGTATGGAGATGCATTTTGAAGCAAAATTAAATTGAGTTCTAAAGCTAATTATTTCTGAATGGGTAAAAAGGTTTGTGCAAGTTACAGAAGGGTTGTGAAGAGAAATATTAAAAGGAAATTATAGGTAATCTGAATAATAAATTTAATTAAATAAATCTGAAGTAAACTAATGCAGAATTTGTTTAGTCCTTTTCTAGTCTGTTAAAAGGGAAAACATTTTTTCCTACTTCCCCCCCCCCAAGAAGCAAAAGTTCTATAAATGATTGAAATGTTTATATATATTAATCAGGTATTTGATTACTTAAAAAAGCCACCTTCTTAATCACAGGAACTGAAGTTTTGCTAGCCTATATTTGTGTTTCTTACCCTTTTGTTACTTTGGATGAATAATAATAATAATAATAATAATAATAATAATAATATTCTGATAAAATATGTTTGACAACCTTCCCAGGATTTAAATTTTAAGAATTTTTTCTTGACCTAGAATTGGCTTGAGATCATTCCAATAGGCCCTGGAATGCCTCAAGGATTTATTTTCTCTCCTTATGAAGGAAAATATTCTCCTTAAGGTACATGCGAAGCTTCAGCAAATAAAAATTAATAAGTATATTCTATTTATATATGCATATTATTAAAATATATTCTAATATGCTTTCATTTATGACTCTACTCATTATTCTGGAATATTGTGATTTGCAGATGGAATATTGTGATTTGCAGAAAGTACAAATTCCATGCCTTTTGCGTTATAATCAAATTAATAATCATATAATTTTAAATTTATTATTCTCATTTAAGGGTAGTCACTGTTTTATTACAGTGCACTTGGAAAAATGTTACATCTTCTGAAAGACCCATGGAAAGTGTTCTGACATTTTCAGATTATCTGCTTTAAGTTGGTTATTTCTGAACTCTATGTTATTAATTATTAGAACTCCATAGAGTATCTGGATTTATAGAAGTACTGGTAGGAAAATGAGGAGAAACAAAAAAAATTGATTATGGGACTCAATGAACTGAAAATACATAGTTTTTGTAACTTTTGTTGAGAGTATTGCTGATTTCTAATCTTTTTGTTTTTCAGGTATAACGAAATTTATTTTCTTAAGGCAATTTGAAAAATTATGTATTTTTCTGCCTACTTTATCCCTCCAGAATTTGGCACTTCTTTTTTTTTAATATATTTTTTTATTGAGAAACCAAACATGGCATCTTCCATGAGGAGCTTGTTTTCAGATCACAGCAGATACGTTGAATCTTTTCAGAGGTTTCTCAACAATTCCACGGAACACCAGTGCATGCAGGAATTCCTGGACAAGAAGCTGCCAGGCACAATAGCAAGGATTGGAGACAAAAAATCAGAAATTAAGATTCTAAGCATTGGTGGAGGTGCAGGTGAAATTGATCTTCAAATCATCACCAAAGTGCAGGATCAGTTCCCAGGAGTTCATATTAACAATGAAGTTGTTGAACCAAGTGCTGAACAAATTGCCAAGTACAAAGAGTTTGTAGCCAAGTCATCAAACCTTGAGAACATAAAGTTTGCTTGGCATAAGGAGACATCATCTGAATATCAAAATAGAGTGATAGAGAATAGAGAACTTCAGAAGTGGGACTTCATTCATATGATTCAGATGCTGTATTATGTAAAAGACATCCCAGCTACCCTGAAGTTCTTCCATAGTCTCTTAGCTACCAATGCTAAGATTCTTATTGTTCTTGTGTCAGGAACCAGTGCCTGGGACAAGCTATGGAGAAAGTATGGATCCCGCTTACCCCGAGATGACCTCTGCCAGTACATTACATCCACTGATGTCACTCAGATGCTAGACAAGTTGGAGATTAAGTATGAGTGTTACGACCTTCTGTCCACCATGGATATATCTGACTGTTTTATTGATGGCAATGAAAATGGAGATCTGCTTTGGGATTTTTTGACAGAAACCTGCAACTTTAGTACCATAGCCCCACCTGACCTCAAAGCAGAAATTATGAAAGATCTGCAAGAGCCTGAATTCAGTGTAAAGAAAGATGGAAAGGTTCTTTTTAATAATAGTCTGAGTTTCATAGTGGTTGAGGCATAAATATCAATCATGAGAAGAATGTATTCAAAATTATATTTTAAAAAATGTGGATCATTTATGTCCGTATTAAAGATTAAAAATACATCTCATAATATATATATATATATATATATATATATATATATATATATAGAAATTTTTATTTTTGATTTTTCACAAAGCGGAAGGGAGAGGGATAGAAAGTCAGAAACATCGATGAGAGAGAGACATCAATCAGCTGCCTCTTGCACGCCCCCTACTGGGGATGTGCCCGCAGCCAAGGTATATGCCCTTGCCGGAATCGAACCCGGGACACTTCAGTCCGAAGTCCGATGCTCTATCCACTGAGCCAAACCGGTCTTGGCAGCTCTGGCACTTCTTAATAAGTGATTCATGGCAAATGTTTCTTTGCATGAATTCAATAAGACTAGTTGTCAGTTGTGTTTTTTGTTTGTTTTGTTGTTGTTGTTGTTGTTGTTGTTGTTGTTGTTGCTAATCCTTACCTGAGGATATTTTCCCATTGATTTTTTAGGGAGAGTGGGAGAGAGCAGGAAAGAGAGAGAGAAACATTGATGTGAGAGAAACACATAGATTGGTTGCCCCCTGCATGATCCCCAACCAGGACCTGTGCCAGGGAGGAACCTAAAAACAAGGTATGTGCCCTTAACCAGAATCAATCTTGGAGACCCTTTGGTCTGCAGGCTAGATGCTCTATCCACTGAGCCAAACTGCTAGGGCTCCAGTTATGGTTTTATTAGTCAACAATTTGATTGGAATGCCATGTCTGAAAGAGACATGCCGGGCTCTAGATGTCACCAGAAACGCTTAAAGAGTGGAACTCCCATTAGACCCAATGATCCCACTTCTAGGAATATATCATAAGAAATCCAAAACACCAATTAGAAAGAATATGTGCACCCTGTATGTTGATAGCAGTGTAATTAACAATAGCTAATATTTGAAGTCAGCCCAAATACCCATCAGCGGATGAATGGATAAAAAATCTGTGGCACATTTACACAATGGAATACTACCTGGCAATAAAAAGGGAACTCTTTCCATTTGCTGTTGCATGGATGGACCTGGGAGTATTATGTTTTGTGAAATAAGCCAGTCAGAGAAATATAATTACCATGCTCTGGAATCTAATGAACCAAGTAAACTGATGAACAAAATAGATCCGAAGACATAGAAGCATGGAACTGACTGTCAAACATCAGAGTGAAGGGACGGGGAAGAGTGGGTGGGTTGGAATGGACCAACCAAAGAACTTGTAGGTATATATACAGAACTCATGGACACAGACAATAGGGTGGTGAAGGCCTGGGTTGGGGGTGTGCATTGGGTTAAAAGAGGTCAATGGGGAAAAGGGGGACATATGTAATACTTTCAACAATAAAGATTTAATTTAAAAGTAAAAGAAAAAAGAAAGGAAATCAAATATATTTAAGGAGAGAAGATGGGGAATGGGATATCCAAAGTGAAGGTTTGCACAGAGCTGAGCCAAGGGGACATTGGACTCATGATAGCAGCATTCAGGAGCCGGAGTTTCATAATTATATGGAGTTACTGGTGAACCACTTGTTAGTGGGGTTGGGTGCTGAGCTCTTGGACTTGGAATGTGTATGGAATGCAAATGTGCAATCAGGTGTCTTTAGGACAGTTTCAATTCCTTATATGATCTGACTCCTGGTGTCCAGAAAGTTTTTCCTGGTCTTTTGTTCTCCTGTGATGGAAAGCTTACAAATAGCTGTTAAGGATTGTATTGCCTTATAGTCCTAAAATAGTCATTGCCTTTAAGGTTCACATCAGTTTTACAGTGGTCAAAATATATACTATCCTTTTCAACATTAATTTTTTATATTATATGATCCAGTAGAACACATTGAAGATGAAATGACATAAATGAGTAATATCTCAGTAAACTTGAATGAAAGAAAACCTAGTTATAGAACAAAGACTGTGATACTCTTTTTAAAATATATATTTTATTGATTTTTTACAGAGAGGAAAGGAGAGGGAAAGTTAGAAACATCGTTGAGAGAGAAACATCAATCAGCTGTCTCCTGCACACCACCTGCTGGGGTGTGCCCGCAACTAAGGTATATGTCATTGACCAAAATCGAACCCGAGACCCTTGAGTCTGCAGTGTCGTTCTATCCACTCAGCCAAACCAGTTAGGTCAAGACTGTGATACTCTTGATAAGCTAAAGGACTAGACAAATCACATCCCTTGCTTGTTTACTTTTGAAAGGCTGCTAATACCTATATAATTCAGTAGTATTCCTCACTAACACTGAATTGTCATTGTACATGAATTAACTAACTCTATCCTTTAGAAAACTTCCCTCACTACTGTGGAAAGCTCAGTGCTATGTATGTGGCTCTAGGATACTTAAAAGGAAAGTTCCTCTCAAATTAAAAATATACAAAAGAATATTTAATGTTAATATGTATTATACTTCTTTTTTCTCTAGTGGAAAAGAATTAAGTACAGGTGATTCCATCCAATGGAAAAATATTGAGGCAATGAGTTTTTAAATTATGCTAGCAATGATTGTTAAAAGTGCAATGATTTTGATAGCTATACTTTTGACACACCTTTACTATTAAGGCTAAATTTACAGATCATAAAACCTGAGATTTGGAAACTAAAATTACTTTTTTAAAGGCACTACCACTTATTTTGCCCACCAATAATTACTTTTTGGCAATAACTTCCTCCCTCCACTTCATGAAATTTTCTGTTTTTACTATAATATTCAGAGACCCCCTCAAAGAACATCTTCCTGTCAGACTGGTTGCTTTTTGAACTGTGTACCCAGATGGACAAATAAGAATAAACATGTCTGAAGAGATTCTTTTGGAATCCATCATTTCCATCCTGCTCTTGGTTACCCAGCTAGGAAGATATATTCTATATTGGTTAGCTTTGAGCTTTACAGTGTAAATCTATAAATAGAGTCAGGATTTTGATCTTAGGAAAGCAGAAATATATATATATATATATATATATATATATATATATATATATATATAATTGATTTTAAAACAGAGAGTAAGGGAGAGGGATAGAGAGTTAGAAACATCTATGAGAGAGAAACTTCAATCAGCTGCCTCCTGCACACCTCCCACTGGGGGTGTGCCTGCAACTAAGGTACATGCCCTTGACCGGAATTGAACCTGGGACCTTTTAGTCTGCAGGCTGACACTCTATCCACTGAACCAAACTGGTTAAGGCCAGAACTATATTTTATTGTAAAAAAAATGCAGTACGTTTAACTAATGTATTTAAATACTAGAGCATAGCTCTGGAAGTATGAGATTTCCTGCCAGTGTATGTTAGTGACACTAGATGATTTATATTTGAGATTTCACCCAATAACTATTTACATTTATATAATATTAATCATATACTTAGTTTTATGTTGTTATTCAGAGAATGATGTTGATAAAGTAAGATAGAGTATGATGATATGGAATAGTGAGAATTAAGACTATTCACGATAGGTAGGAAAGAGAGTTTCACAGGTTCAATATGTTCCAGTGAACAGAAATTACATAATAAATGCTGTTTTAGGAATATTTCTCTGAGGACAACCATGTGTTTACTGGAAATGAGGACACTATGTCCTTGCAACATCCTTTGCTAATTGTGAGTTTCATCCTTGAAGTAACTCTGCTGAAGGCTAAGCAAAATTTAGAGAAACATTGAAAGCTGGTGGGTACACGAAAAATAATAATTTCAGCCACTTGACAGAATCTGCCATCCATTCCTCCAGTCCCATTCATGCAACATATAATCCCTCCACAAAGATATTCTAACATCTCTGTAAAATAATTAATATTATAAGAAAATTTTAATGAAATAATAGGGTTTAAATTAGATATTTGACACCACACATAGCAAAACCTCTCTCTTCTATTACCAGCCCACATTTCATATGCATAGAAATACAACAATCAGCAATATTTTTCATTAAGTTGATCCTCAAAGCTAATAATTTGATTAGACACCATGCAATACTAAAATTTTCCCAAAGCTTTGTTAATTCAAGTCTATTTGTACTTTCAGAAAATGCTATACCAGATATGCCTTTAATAAATAAATTGATTTTTTTGGAAAATCTCTGCACTTAGAGTTGTACATTAATAATGAACTTCTGTTTTACATACTTTGGTCAGAGTCCTTGAATCCATTGGACAATCCAATATATTTCACCCATTTTTTCCATTAACAATAAAACAGCCTGTTCGAATATACTTTACATTCTCTTTATCCCTTTCCACCTATTCTTCCTGTCAAATCACAAAAAATGAAGGTATTTACGGCTTCAAGTGGGTAGAACAGTAATGAATTTGGAAGATAATCAGTGTATCCAGATTTTTGGAATTAATAATATGGTGTCATTTAACTGTTTAACAGATAATCTAATACTATTCCACAAATAATCTTAGTGTGTTTTATTTGAAAACTAGAGGCCCGGTGCACAAAATCCATGCATGAGGGGGTGTCCCTTAGCCCAGCTTGCACCCTCTCCAATCTGGGATCCCTCTCACAACCCAGGACTGCTGGCTCCCAACTGCTGGCCTGCCTGCCTTCCTGATTTCCCCTAAATGCTCTTTCTGCCAGACTAATCACCCCCTAATCACTCCCCTGCCAGCACTGATTGATGTCTAAATGTTCCCCTGCCAGCTTGTTTGCCCCCAACTTCCTTCCTCTACTGGCCTGGTCGCTCCCTTGCAGGCTTGATCACCATCAACTGCCCTCCCTTTCAGGCCTGGTCCCTCCCAACTGCCCTCCCGTGTAGTCATGGGTCTCCCCTAACTGCCCTTCCATGCAAGCCTGGTCACTCCCAACTTCCCTCCTCTGCCAGCCTAGTCACCCCAAACTGCCCTCCCCTGCTGGACTGATGCCTTCCCTTGCAGGCCTGGTCCCTCTCACCTGCCCTCCCCTGATGTCCATCTTGTGGTGGCCATCTTGTGTCCACCATGGGGGCAGGATCTTTGACCACATGGGGGCAGCCATCTTGTGTGTTGGAGTGATGGTCAATTTGCATATTACTCTTTTATTCAATAGGATCCTAACTTATCTAATAAAATAATAACATGCAAATTAGCTATCACTTTGCAATAAAGATGGTGTGTCCACAGCCAATAAGGAGAGAATATGGAATTGATGGGACAAATATGGTGGCACTAGCTGGAACCAACGAGCTGGCAGAGAGCAATCAGAAGGCTTGGCATGTGACCCAGGATGCCAAGTCTGACCAGAGAGCACAGTGGGTGAGCTGCTTCCTCATTGCCGACATGGAAACTGACAGCAGAGAAGAGGAAGTCCCACCCCCAAAGAATCAGCCAGAATCAGACCTTGGTCAGACAGCTCTCAACAGCCTGACAGTCAGGACTCTCATTCACCTGCATCTCAGATGTGACTGCAGGGAGATGGGACTATGTCTAGAGAACAGCTGCTGTTACAATGTAGCTCTGCAGCTGAAAGATGCCTACGTTATCAATAGAAAATGTCTGAAGAACAATGTGCATCTGATCTTGAAAGAAGGCGGTGCCTGTGACAGAATATATCTGAAGAGCAGCTATTGGAAACACATCTCTCTGAAGCCGAAAGAAGGCGGCATCATCGACAGAAAATGACTAGAGACCAATGTGCCTTTGAAGTTGAAAGAAGGTGATGTTGATGACAGAATATCTCTAGACAACAGTCATCAACAAGTATTACCACTGCTGGTAGAAACTACGTGCTCAGCAAAAAGGGAGTACATGAGGATGCAATTCTTGAACATAGTTATGGTGGAATGACTGTTCGATGTGAATTTTGCCTATCACTAAATTTCTCTGATAAAAAAATGATCCGATGGAAGATTTACTCAATGTTGTAGCAAAAGTAAAGTCTGTCCAAATGACATACATTTTCCAGAATATCCAGCATATTTAAACAGATTAATGACAAAGCAAGATTCTGACATTAAAAATTTCATGGAAAATATTCGTTCCATAAATAGTTATTTTGCTTTTGCTTCCATGGGTGCAAATAATGCATCACCATCAGGATATTGGCCATACTGTTTTAGAATACACAGACAAGTTTATCTCGGTACTGGAATTTTACATCCTTCAGATGGTGTTTCTCAGAAGTTTGCTCAACTCTATATTTTGGATACAGCCAAAGTGACATGTAAAAGATTAGCAATGCCAGAAAACCAGGCTGCTCAGAAAGACTCATGATCAACATCAACAACTTCACGCATAAAATAAATGAATTAACAAAATCGTACAAGATGCTACATGCGGTAAAAAAAGGAATCATAGTCTGAAGCAGCAGCAAAAGGTATTGCTCACAAGGAAGTAACAATGGTGATTAATATGATTGTAAGAGTGACCCAGGTAGATATAATTCTCCTCATGTAATGGAGGTTGCTGTCATATTCAGAAACGAAGATGGAGAACCTCCTTTTGAAAGGGACTTGCTCATTCATTGTAAAACAGATCCCAATAATATGAACGCCACTAAAATGAAAAAAATCAGTACCCTGTTTCCTACATTAGTGACAATGACATATCATCCTATTCTTTTTACACATGGTGAAAAAGTCTGGGAACATATATTGCATTAAGATACAGCAGTGTAATCAACAATAATACTAGATGAAATGTAAGGACACATGTCACACAAATGCAGTATCATGGATTTCATCTCTCTGCGTGGGACACATTCAATCCTATTTTAAATGCAGGAAAATTAACTCAATAGTTTATTATGGATTCATATTAAAAATGGAGGCCAATCAGATAAATTTCATTAAAGCAAATCAATCTAAGTTGAGAGTTGAAAAATATAGTAGTTTGATGGATTATCTCAAATCTAGATCTGAAAATGACAATGTGCTGATTGGTAAAATGATAATATTCCATCATCTTTTGGGGATAATCCCAGAAATATGCAGCAATGATATATCAGTATGCTATGGCAATTCTAAATAAGAATGGCAAGGCCTGATTTATTCATAACCATGACATGCAACCCCAAATGGCAGCTATTACAAACAATTTATAATGCTGGTAAAAAGTTGAAAACAGAGCTGACTTGGTAGCCAGAGTTTTTAATATTAACCTGAATACTCTTTTAAATAATATATGCAAATTCCATTTATTTGGCAAAGTAATAGCTAATATTCATGACATTGAATTTCAAAAACGTGGACTGCCTCATGCTCACATATTATTAATATTAGAAAGTGAATCCAAATTATGAATAGACGATGACATTGATCATATAGTTAAGGCAGAAATTCCAGATAAAGACCAGTATCCTCAACTTTTTCAAACTGTAAAATTAAATATGGTACATGAGCTATGTGGAATATAAAATCCAAATAGTCCATGTATGGAAAATGTTCAAAGGGATATCCAGAAGAATTTCAAAATATGACCATTGGAAATATTGATGGATATCCCAAGTACAAACAAAGATCTGATAGTACCATTTCTATTGGAAATAAAATTATCTATAACACTTGGATTGTCCCTTGTAACCCGTATTTGTGCCTTAAATATAACTGTCATATAAACATTGAAGTATGTGTATCAATTAAAAGTGTCAAATATTTATTTAAATGCATCTATAAAGGGCACGATTGTGCAAATATTCAAATTTCTGAAAAAAATATCAATCATGATGAACCAGACTTCATTGACTCCAGGTATGTGAGCCCTCCTGAGGCTGTTTGGAGATTTTTTTGCTATGCAAATGCATGACTAATCTCATACAATCATAAGATTAATTATTCATTTGCAAAATGAACACATTTAAAAAATATATATTTTATTGATTTTTCACAGAGAGGAAGAGAGAGGGATAGAAAGTCAGAAACATCGATGAGAAACATCAATCAGCTGCCTCTTGCACACCCCCTACTGGGGATGTGCCCACAGCCACGGTACATGCCCTTGACCGGAATCGAACCTGGGACCTTTCAGTCCGCAGACCGACGCTCTATCCACTGAGCCAAACCGGCTTCGGCATGAACAAAATTTTTATTTTCATACTGATGATTTTACTGAAGTCTTAGATAGGGCTAAAAGGTATAACTCAACTTTGATGGCTTGGTTTTATTTAATAGAGAAGAGTCTGATGCATGTAATTATTATTATTAGGAGATTCCATGGCATTATGTGTTTAATAATTCTTTGTGGACAAAACACTGAAGGGGTGGGAATAAAATATTAGACTGTTCACTGTGAGCTTTAGAAAACCAGAACGATATTACCTTAGACTTACGCTTCTGCATATAAAAGGTGTGATAAGTTTTGATGATCTGTGAGCTGTAGGAGGTGTAACTTAGGATACATTTCGTGAAACTGCTAAACACCAAGGATTGGTATTTGATGACACTATCTTGAAAGACACGATTGATGATGTAATCATCCTTAATATGCCCAAACAACTTTGGCAACTTTTTTTCATACATATGTGTGTTTGGATGTCCTGCTGCAGACAAATTATGGGATGAGAATAAATCTCATTTTATTGAAGATTTCTGTTGGAAATTACACCAGAGAAGGTGCCTGTGTAAATTGTGAAATACATGCCCTTAATGAAATTCAGGAGGTATTCATATTGCATAGAATGAAATGTTCACATTTCAAACTTTCGGGCAATCCTTTATTAATGAATGCAAATACGTGTGATGAATTGTACGAGCGACAACAAGCAGAAGTTTTGATAAATTCTCTAAATGATGAACAGTTGGCAGCCATTTAGACTGTAATTTCAACCATCAGAGATCAAACTATACACCTCAAATGCTTTTTCTTGAATGGTCCAGGTGGTAATGGAATAACATCCTATCTAATAAAAGAGTAATATGCAAATTGACTATACCTCTGATCAATCCACAGCCACCCCACCAGCCAATCAAGAGCAAATTATGCAAATAAACCCAAACCAAGATGGCTGCCACCACTGAGAGCAAGAGAGAGGCTTGGGTTTCCCTGGCAACAGAGGAAGCCAAGCTTTCCTCCTGCTGTTGCTGGCCTAGGCCTCTACTCAATGCTACAAAGTTTCAATTATAAAAGATACATAATCTGAAAAGAAATGGTGGCAGCCACGGAGCTGGAGAGAGCAGAAGCTAGGGTTGCCTGGGCGATGGAGGAAGCATAGCTTCTGCAGCCTTAGCGCCCAGACCTCCACTCCAGGCTACAAAGTTTCAAACAGAAATGGCTGTCGCCACGGAGCAAGCAGAAGGCTTGGCTCAGCTCTAGGCTACTAAGTTTCAATTGTAGAACATAAATTAATTCCAGATCCCAGGGCCTCCACTTGGGTCGCTGGGGGGCATGGACGGCCTGTAAACCACCACAGGCCCCTCTCCCAGGCCACCCCACACCCCAAGGGAACCCCCACCCTGATCCAGGACACCCTTCAGGGCAAACCAGCCGGTCCCCACCCATGTACCAGGGCTCTATCCTATCTAATAAAAGAGTAATATGCAGATTGACCTATCACTCCAATACACAAGAGGGCTGCCCCCATGTGGTCAAAGATCCTGCCCCCAAGTGGACACATGATGGCCACCACAAGATGGCCAGCAGGAGAGGACAGTTGGGAGGTTCCAGGCCTGCAAAGAGGGCAGTTGTGGGCCATCAGGCCAGCAGGGGAGGGCAGTTGGGAAGAACCAGGCCTGCAAGGGAGGGCAGTTGAGGACGATCAAGCCTGCAGGGGAGTGCAGTTAGGGGTGACCAGGCCGGTAGAGGAGGGAAGTTGGGGGCAAACAGGCTGTCAGGAGAGCAATTAGGCTGGCAGGGTAGTGGTTAGGGGGTGATCAGGCTGGCAAGCAGAAGTGGTTAGGGGCAATCAGGGAGGCAGGCAAGCGAGCAGTTTAGCGCCAACAGTCCTGGATTGTGAAAATGATGTTTGATTGCCCATTTAGGTAGGATTGGGCCTAAACAGGCAGTCAGACATTTCTCAAGACGTCCCAGATTGGAGAGGATGCAGGCTGGGCTGAAGGACATTCCCTGCCCCCCATGCACGAATTTCGTGCACCAGGCCTCTAGTATCTGTATAAAGTTTTAATACATTATATTAGAGGTTGTAGTGGTACTGTTTTACCCACAGCATCTACAGGAATTGCAGCAAATTTACTTATTGGTGGAAGAACCTTTCATTCACAATATAAATGATAAATTCCATTAAATGAATCTTCAATTTCTATAATTGTTATGAAGAGCAAAGTTGCTAAAACCATTAAAAAGGTCCAACTTCTTATTGATGAATGGACCATGGTATCCAGTCATGCTATAAAGACCATAGACAGATTACTAGCAGAAATTATGAATTTGAATTTTGCATTTGTTTGGAAAGTTCTCCTTCTCGGAGGGGATTTTCGACTATGTCTTAGTATTGTTCTGCATACTATGCAATTGGCCATAGTACAAATGAGTTTAAAGTACTGTGATGTTTGGGGATTTTTCAGAAAGTTGTCTCTTAAAACAAATATGAGATCAGAGGAGTCTGCTTATAGTGAATGGTTAGTAAAACCTAGAGATGGCAAACTTGATAACAGTTTTTATTTAAGAATGTATATTATTGAAATCTCCCATTAAGTGACTTGTAATGGATCTATTATTGAAGCCACCTTTGGAAATAGTATATCTGTAGATAATATTGAAAATATATCTAACGTGAGATTCTTTGTCCAAAAAATGAGCACGTTCAAAAATTAAATGAAGAAATGTTGGTTACACTCAATGGAGATTTTCACACCTATTTGAAGGTTGATTCTATTGACTCAACAGATGATGCTGAAAAGAAAATTTTTTCCATCAAATTTGTTAATATTATCACTCCTTTGGGAATGCCATGTCACAAATTAAAATTGAAAAAGGGTGCAATTATTATGCTATTAAGAAATCTTAATAGTAAATGGAGTATTTGTAATGGTACTAGATTTATTATCAAAAGATTATGACCTAACATAGTTGAAATTGAAGTATTAACAGGATCTGCAGAGGGAGAGGTAGTTCTGATTACAAGAATTGATCTGTCCCCATCTGACACTGGCCTCCCATTTAAATTAATTGAATGACAGTTTCCTGTGATGCCAGAATTTGCAATAACTATTAATAAATCACAAGAACAAACTCTATACAGAGTAGGAATGTTCCTACCTGAACCCGTTTTCACACATGGTCAGTTATATGTTGCTTTCTCTCTAGTTCGAAGAGCATGTGCATTAAAGTTAAAGTTGTAAATCCTTCATCTCAAGGGAAATTAGTCAAGCACTCTGAAAGTGTTTTTACTCTTAGTGTGGTATATGGGGAGATATTAGAATAAGTTTAATCACTTTCTCAGTCATTGTTTGCATCAATGTTGTTTTTATATCATCTTTTTGTTGTTTTTATAACATGTTTATTGTTATATCATTTTGTTATTATTTATTTATTAATAAAATTATATATTATTTTCATATACACTTTACTCATTTCCTTTCATCTCTCACAACTCTATTATAAAGGACAAATAGCAATATTAAAATATATCCTCTAATTAATTCCCTTACAATGTGCATGAATTTTGTGCACCAGGCCAATAGTCTTTACATAAATAAATACATTGTATTCTACCTTTTTAAATTTTACCTGGGTGAAGTAAACCAATCTCCTGTGATTACTGTCTTTATCTCTGTGTGATAAATATCAAGGATGATTTCTTTACATTAGGCTTACCTGGCAACTTTAGTGGAACATATTCTTTCTTTATTTGGAAAACAATCTTCTATACCTTTCCACTAAAGCTTTTGTATTCTTTTGATATACATATATAGATGAGAGATTGTATATATAATTTAATAATGTTAATACCAGTATTAAATTTTATGCACACACACACACACACACACACACATATATATATATATATATATATATATATATTTATATTTATATTTATATATTTATATTTATATATATATACACACATATATATATATAATATAATATGTATAGGAAATATTTTCTGTAAATACTGAATATAGTTTCAGTAAATGAAATTAGAATGAAATATAAATTTTCAAATTTTAGTGGAGATAGTCAAATAAATTTTTTGTATTTTATAAAACAAATTAAAGTTCATTTCTATAGAAATCAATATAAAATAGCAACACTTTAAGAATAAATAGTAAATTCCCAATTCATGAGATAAAGTGTATTTGGAGCAGAAAAAAGAAATCTGATTGAAAATGAGGTTAAATCATTAAGAAATCAAAATATTATGACTTTAGTTTTAGTTTCATAAATGTTCTTAGAATAAGTGTTTATTTGACTAAAATGTTTGCTAAAATAGGATATAGAGTTAATCTGGACATGCAAAATTTATTTTTAAAACTTTATTATGTAACTAGAGGTGGGGTCCCTTGACCTGGCCTGTGCCCTCTTGCAATCCAGGATCCTTCAGAGGATTTTGGATAGCAGGTTTCTGCCTGATTCCTGCAGGTTTGATCCAGACAGGAGGGAGACTGAACTTGTGCCCTGCACGTCTGTCTCCTGGTGATCACTGCACATCATAGTGACCAGTCAACCAGTCATTCAGTTGTTTCGTCACTTAGGCTTTTACTATAGATAGATGATAGATAGATAGATAGATAGATAGATAGATAGATAGATAGATAGATAGATAGATAGACTGTATATTTGAAACGTATATAGTTTTGTGGACCACTGCCACCCAATCAACAAAATAATAATTTTTAAATTATTTTTTTATTATTTTTGGCAGTATTACATATATTTAATAATAGTACATATGTTTTCTTTTTCCCCCCATTATCCTCCTCCAAACCTTCCCTACCCCTCAGCAGATGTCCCCACCTGCCCCCTCCCCGTCCCAGTGTCTTCCATTCATTGGTTATGCTCATATGCATGCATACAAGTCCTTTGGTTGATCTCCCCCAGCATCCACCTCCAATCCACCCCAGCCTTCCCCCTGTAGCTTGACAACCTGTTCAATGCTTCCCTGCCTCTATATCAATCATTCTCCCTTGTTTCTTTTTTTCAAAAATATCTTGCTCTTCATACTAGAAATAAATGTATAAGCACAAAAAATGTTTGAGTCTCAGTTTCAATGTCCAACTGTTATGAGTCCCAGTTTTAATGTCAAATAGTTCTTTATGTGCACATGTCAGCAATGGTATCCAGATGGTGGACACATCGTGGCAATGCAAGTTACATCCTCTCTGGTTTGGTCCTGGGCTACATGCAGCCACGCACAGCTGCCGACTGCTAGCATGGCAACGTGTCATCAGAGTTCCCCATCTCTGGACCATCCTCGTGACTGGAAGAGACCCGTCAGTTCCTCACTCTCTCAGGAACCCACATGGTCTTGGAGTTGTTCTCTGAAAACACACAAACACATTCTCAACCAAAAGTTAACAAAGGGATCCTCTCTGCAAATTAGACTTGGGATTCTTTTTATTTTTGCCTAAGTGATTTTCCTTTGGCTTATTTTGACAACATGTGTGTTTTTTCATGGGTTTACTGCTGTTGGCATTACAAATGGAAGTTACTTTTCTGCAGTAAGAATTTTCTAGATGTATTTTACTTACAGGATATTCTTCCTTACATGATATTACCCCAATACCCCCCCCTTTTTTTGATTAATGGCGGCTTTTGGAAATTTTATATTGCCCTCTTGGTAATTGTAAATATTAATTTTTGCACACAAATATGACTGCTTTAGGTTCTTTGGATGTTAAGCAATTTTATAGTGAGTTGAACTACTAATATATATATTTTAGTGATTGTTTTAGGAACAGCTTTTTGGCCAGTACACTTACATTTTCTTGAGTGTTAGCTTATTTCACTTGGCCAATTAAAATTAATGTGAAAACTTGATAACTATTTTGCTGTCAATTTTAATACTCGAGCAAAAATCTTAGTTTACACTATAAATATTAGTGGAAAGTATTATTTGCATTCCTTTTTTAATCTTTATTGTTTAGTTTATTAATTATATTGTTCCCCCTTTTTAAATTCCCCTATAGCTCCCCTCCACCCTGTACCTATCCCAACCTCCGCTCTCACCTCCTCCTTCGCACTGTCCTCTCCCATTGTTGCAAGATTTTTGTCCAATTGCTTGCTCTACTTCCCACAACCCTTTTCTCCCGAAGAATTGTCAGTCCATTCCCTCCCTATGTCCATGATTCTGTTATATTCACCAGTTTATCCTGTTCATCAGATTATTAATTCACTTGATTTTTAGATTCATCTGTTGATAGATGTGCATTTGTTGTTCATAATTTATATTTTTACCTTTTTCTTCATCCTCTTCTTAAAGAATATCTTTCAGCATTTCATATAATATTGGTTTGGTGGTGATGAACTCCTTTAGCTTTTTCTTATCTGCGAAGCACTTTATCTGATCTTCAATTCTGAATGATAGCTTTGCTGGATAGAGTAATCTTGGTTGTAGATTTTTGCTATTCATCACTTTGAATATTTCTTGCCACTGCCTTCTGGCCTGCATCATTTCTGTTGAGAAATCCACTGACAATTGTATGGGTACTCCCGTATAGGTAACTAACTGCATTTCTCTTGCTGCTTTTAATATTCTCTCTTTATCTTTTGCTCTTGGCATTTTAATTATGATGTGTCTTGGTGTGGTCCTCTTTAGATTCCTATATTTTGGGGTTCTGTGCACTTCTTGAGTTTTTAAGTCAGTTTCTTTCACCAGATGGGGAGAAGTTTTCAGTCACTATTTCTTCAAGTACGTTTTCATTATCTTGCTCTCTCTCTTTTTCAGGCACCCCCATAATTCAGATGTTGGTAGTCTTGAGGTTGTCCCAGAGGCCCCTTATACTATCATCAATTATCTGGATCCTTTTTGTTTCTTGCTTTTCCAGCAGAGTGGATTTTGCTTCTTTGTATTTCAAATCTTTGACTTGGTTCTTGTGGCCCTCTGGACTGCTTTTAGGACTTTGTATAATATTTTTTTTTATTTCAGTCAGTGTATGCTTCAATTCTAGTTGGTCCTTTTTTTTACCCGTGAGGGTCTGGTTCGTATCCTCAGAGGTCTTGTTCATTTCCTTGAGGGTCTCATTCATTCCTTGTAAGTCTCATTCATTTCCTCATAAGTCTTGTTCATTTCCTCGTAGTTCTCATTAAGTTCATTGGCCTTTTCTAGGAGCCTCTTGAAAAGCCTTATAACCGTGGTTCTGAACTTTATGTCTAGTCGTCTTTTTTCCTCCATTTCTTTCACACCTGATTTCTTTCCATGTCTCTGCATGGTGGCTTTTAGCTGGTAGATGTCCTCTAAGGGACAGTGGCTCAGCATCCCCAGTTACCTGAGGTGGGTACTCTTTCTGCAATTCTTTAAGGGTTGGACAGTATTTTTTTTTAATTTAAGCCCTACTTGTTGTTGTTAGCCCTAGGAGGGTTTGACCTGTGCAGGGAAACTGTGTTCATGTTGGATTTGCGGAGTCTCTGAGCTGAGCAGGCCGCGTCAGCGTCAGCTATGTCCTAAGTGTCGCACGGGTCTCTGTTGGGTGGTAATGGTTGCCGACACCTCCAAGAGAATGTTGATAGTCTCTTCCCCTTGCCAGACAACTCTGCCTCTCCCCAAATGAGTCTTCACACCCAAAGTTTCACCCAGGGTTGTAAAACAAAGCAGACCGTTTGTCTCCCAAACCAGGGAGCAAGTTTCCCGGGAGCAAGTCACGCGTCTGTGCTGTCTCACACTTTACACTCACAAACTGCTGTTCCATGCAACCCGGATTCTCCTCAGACTAGGAGACCTCTGCCATGCCTGGCTTTTAGGGTATGTACCCTGGACCTCGGACCTTGCCTGGCACTGGGGAATCTGTGCAGTGGGACCGTCTCCGCCCTCCACGTTAGAGAAATCCAGCAGGGATTGCTGCTGCCAGCCCTACAGCCAGCCCGCGCCCGAATCTCCTTCGAACCTCTGGCTTTGTGCGTATCTTCAAGTCTGTGTTCCGCCACTCTTCTGAGTCTCAGTGTCCCACCTTTACTTTTATTTGTGGAATTTTCACTCGGCCAGATTTCCAGTGATTCTGGATGATGTTTGTCTTATTGTTATGTTGTAGTTTTGAAATTTTGTGCGGGGCAGCACAATAGGTGTTTACCTATGTCCCCATCTTGGTTCCTCTATTTGCATTCTTGAATAGGTCCTGAGAATTCCTGTACTAGACTGAATTTAGATATAGAGCAGCTATTGCTGGCCGAGTCTCTATCTGCAAACTGGGTCCCAATCTGAGCCATGAATGGGAGGCGAAGCAGCTGTGGGGGCAGAAAACCTCCCTCAGAAGGGGTGAGAGTTCAGGCCCCTGCAAGGTTTGTGGGTGAGGGTCTATGACCCACCTCTGTTGACCTTTTAGTTCTCTCCTCTGCTACTGTGCCTCTTTTAGGTTGTTCCTTTGCTGAGGAATCTTACCCATCTCTGGCTAATCACCCATCCTCTGGAGCCAGACAGGGTGATATGAGGTTCAGTTCTGTCACCTTTGTAGTCTATGCCCCTGTGCCCTCCACGTCCAGCACCTGTCTTGGGGTCCCCTCGCCTGCTGGCAGGGTTCTAGTACTGATCACATATCTCGGGGGACCCAGGTTCCTTCTCCAGAGAGGGCCCAGCTCACACCATTGGGTAAAGAGACAGATCTATGGTGCCAGGGACCTAGAGGCTTCAGCCACAACTTGAACTGAAAGATCAGGCAACAGCTGAGTGTATTTTGATAGTAAGAAGAGGGTCCCTCTTGGCAAAAAGGGCAAGAAGGGCCAATATAGAATGCTCGGGTATCTTCCCAGTGCCTTAATTCCTTCTGAAAGGGATTAATTCCTTTCCTATCCTATTTTAAATTGCTGCCTAATATTCAAAGAATTAGTTTGTAAGTTTATTTGGGATAATTATATAATATACTGATGTGAAATATCAAAAATTATAATGACATTGTAGAATAATATCCTGTAAGGGTATTATGGTATCACGGCAGGTTAAGGAGGGTCTAGCCTAAGGACTGGTGTCCATAGGAGATGACAAGCTCCAGGCCATGTCTATTCAATCTCAAACTAGCTGCCAATTTTGTTACAACTTTATATAAACTTTGTAAAGGATGTAAAAACACAAATTACTTACCTTAGTTCAAGTGTTCAAATATATTGACTTTCCCCCTTACTCCCACCACCTGCCACTTACCCTGAGGTTTGACATTCTGATGGACTTTTCTCAGTCTCTGGATACATTCTTGTTCATCAGTCTATGTCATTCATTATATTCCACAAATGAATGAGATCATGTGATATTTATCTTTCTCTGCCTGGCTAATTTCACTTACCATGACGCTCTCAAGCTCCATCCATGTTGTTGCAAATTGTAGGAGCCTCTTCTTTTTTATTGCAGCATATTATTCCATTGTGTAGATGTACTATTGTTTTTTAATCCACTCATCTGCTGATGGGCACTTAGGCTGTTTCCAAATCTTAGCTATTGTAAATTTGGTTGCTATTAACATAGGGGTCCATATATCCCTTCTAATTCGCATTTCTAGTTCCTTTGGGTATATCCTTAGAAGTGGGATCACTGGGGTCGAAGTTTAGCTCCATTTTTAGTTTTTTGCGGAAACTCCATACTGTTCTCCACAGTGGCTGCACCAGTCTACAATCCCACCAGCAGTGCATGAGAGTTTCTTTTTCTCTGCATCCTCACCAGCACTTGTAGTTTGTTGATTTGTTGATGTAAGCTATTCTGACAGGTGTGAGATGGTACCGCATTGTCGTTTTGATTTACATCTCTCGGATAGTTAGTGACTTTGAGCAAGTTTTCATATGTCTCTGGGCCTACCTTTTGTCTTCTTTCGAAAATATTCTATTTAGGCCTGGTGCCCATGTTTTATTGGATCATTTGTCCTCCTTTTATTGAGTTACGTGAGTTGCCTGTAGATGCTTGAGATTAAACCTTTATCACTGATAACAGTTTTAAATATGTTCTCCCATACAGTGAGTTTTCTTGTTGTTTTGTTGATGGTTTCTTTAGCTGTGCAAAAGCTTTTTATTTTGATGTAGTCTCATTTGTTTATTTTCTCTTTAGCTTCCATTGCCCTAGGAGTAGTATCATCAAAGAAGTTTTTGCGGCATATGTCTGAGATTTTTTCTTCCTGTGGATTCCTCTAATATTTTTTATGGTTTCCCATCTTATGTTAAATCTTGTATCCATTTTGAGTTTATTTTTGTGTATGGTGTAAGGCGGTGGTCTAGTTTCATTTTTTGCACGTATCTGTCCAATTTTCCCAGCACCATTTATTGAAGAGACTGTCTTGACTATATATTATGTTCATGCCTCCTTTGTCAAATATTAATTGAGCATAGTGGATTGGGTTGATATCTGGATTTTCTTTTCTATTCCATTGATCTATATGTCTTTTCTTGTGCCAGTACCAGGCTGTTTTGAGAACAGTAGTTTTGTAATACAGCTTGAAATCTGGTATCGAAATCCCACCGACTTTGTGCTTCTTCTCAGGATTGCTGTCGCTATTCGGGACCTTTTTTATTCCAGATGAATTTTTGGAGAGTTCTTTCTAGGCCTGTGAAATATGCCATCGGTATTTTAATGGGGAGTGAATTAACTTTATAGATTACTTTGGATAGTATGGAAATTTTAATTATGTTGATTCTCCCAATCCATGAACTTGGTTTGTTCTTCCATCTGTTTACACCTTCCTCTATTTTTGTTTAGTGTCCTGTAGTTTTCCCCGAATAGGTCTTTTACCTCCTTAGTTAAGTTTATTCCTAGGTATCTTAATTTTTTTGGTGTGATGGTAAATGGGATTGCTTTTTTAGTCTCTCTTTCTGTAAGTTCACTATTAGTGTATAGAAATGCCATAGATTTCTTGGCATTCATTTTGTAGCCTGCTACGTTGCTGAACTCATTTATTAAGTCTATTAGCTTTTTTATGGAGTCTTTCGGGTTTTTTATGTACAATATCATGTCATCTGCAAATAAGGATAGCTTTACTTCTTCTTTTCCAATTTGTATGTCTTTTATTTCTTCTTCTTGTCTAATTGCAATGGCTAATACTTCCAGTACTATGTTGAACAGGAGTGGTGAGAGTGGGCAACCCTGTCTTGTTCCTGTTTAAGTGAGGTGAAATTTTAACAGGTGGTAAAAAGAAAGAATTAAGGTAAATCTAAAGCGGGAAAAGTGTAAGGGAAACAAGGCACTAAATAGGGAAAGGTTACCAAGAGAGTGGTGGTATAAAGGTGAAGTTGAGGTAGAGTAAAAGATACTAAATGGTAGATGAAAATAGACTGTAGAACACTAATCCCAAAATAGAATAAAGAGAAAATAAAATCAGTTTCTTGTGTTACACAAGAGTCAATTTGTGATTCGGTCCCTGGGTGGCAGTGTTTCTAGATTGACCTCTATGTCTTTTGGTCCTCTCTAGCCTGAACTAAAATCTCACTGTTCCTGTGGTATTCAATACTGATTTGTGGGGATGTGCTGCTCCCGAGCTGCCTCTCTAATGGTGACTTCTGGTTTAGCAGCCAGGACCCTCCCAAAATCTTCCGGGTTTCCATCCTCTGTCAGGTCCAAATGGGTTACCCTCTAGGGATTCCCTCTACCACCAGCTTTGACGGCCCTCTCCCATGTTTACCAGCTCCAACAGCTTTTATTTCAGGGGCAGATCTTCCGGCTTTGAGTTCCAAGGTGCGGATCTCTGGGTTCTGCCAGCTCCCTCAGTCTCGCGCCCGAAGTAACCCCAAGGGAAATCTGACCTTTCTCTGCTGGAGCGCAGAGCTCCTCAGACTCTGTGTATCCATGCCAACTGGGCGCTGGTGTTCTGGGGGTCTCATGCATCCAGTGTGTACTGCAGCTGTATATTTTCAGATCCTTCCCCTTCAAGATGGTGTGGTCCACTTCTGCGCCAGTGGCTCAGTGAGAGAACCCTGCAGTACTGGTGCAGCTCAGGCAGGGGAGGCCAGTCTCCCCTATCTTCTCCCGGAGTACAGCTGTCCCCCTACTTCTCCCGGAGTACAGCTGTCCCCCTACTCACCAACAAACACTCCCTGCATGACCCTCAGCTGCTCCCTCCTTCTGCCCTGGGAGCAGATTCAGATCACATCCCTCTGTTCCACCGCCATTTTTTCACTGAGATTCTTTTTTTTTGTTTGTTTTGTTTTACGTTTTATTTTGTTTGGTTTTGCCCTTCTTTCTCTCTTTCTGATTGTTGTTTCTTTGTTGATTAGATTGAGTTTTTGTTTGTTTGTGTGATTGCTTCTCTTTCTTTTGCTTTTATTTTTCCTCTCCTCACTTATTATTAGCTGTTGTTTGTAGTTTGCATTCATGTCTGACTGTTAGTTGTTTGTATTTTTTTATTAGTTGTTGTTCTATTGAGTTTTATTCCCATATAAATAGTTGTTCCCCCTTCTTTTTTGTTCTCTTTCTTTTCTCTTTTACTTTTTTTCATTTCCTCAATATCATTTTTGCACTCTCTTTTTTTTAAACCCCTAATTCTCTTTTCTCAGTGGTCACCTTATTTGGGTTTTTTAGTATTGTGAATATGTTTGTGTTCAATGCCTTGTGTGCTGTGCCTGGTTGCGTTATATTTTATGCCTTTAAGTCAATGCAGGAGAGAGAGAACTACATAACCAGATACCTGGAGACAAGCAATCATGGGGAGACAAAGAAACAGTCCACATATGGAAGAAAAGGAGGCATCACCAGGAAATAATGCAAACAAAATGGATGAAAGAAATATGTCAGAGAAAAAATTCAGGGAAATGGCCATAAAGTCGTTGAAAAGGTAGGAGGACTAATTCAACAATATGTGTAAGAATCAAGAGGAAATGAAGAAGAACCAAGAAGAAATAAAAAATGACATTGCTCCAATAAAGAACTCCATATAAAACATAAACAGTAGGCCAGAAGAAGTGGAGGACTGCATGTGTGATCTAGAAGACAGGGTGGGAAAAAATAACCAAGCAGAGCAGCATCTAGAAACAAAAACCTTAAAAAGCAGGAGGGAACTTGGGGACAACATGAAACAAAACAACATATGCATAATAGGGGTGGCAGAAGGAGAGGAAACTTAGCAAGGAAGAGAAAACTTGTTTGAAGAAATAATGCCAGAAAACTTCTCTGATATAGGAAAGAAAAGACTCACACAAGTCCAAGAAGCACACAGAATCTCAAACAAAATGAACCCCAAAAGTCCGATGTGAAGGCACATAATAATTAAATTGGCAAATACCAACAACAAAGTAAGAAACTTAAAAGTGGCCAGGGAAAGACAGAAACTTACCTGCAAAGGATTTCACATCAGACTAGTGACTGATTTTTCAATAGAAACACATCAGGCCAGAAGGGAAGGGAATGAAATATACAAAGTTATGTAAAGGAAGTGTATGAATCCAAGAATACTGTAGGTAACAAGGCTATCAATCAAAGTAGAGGGTGAAATCAGGAGCTTCACAGACTATAAAGGACTAAGGGAGTTTATTACCACTAAATCAGAAATGCAAGAAATGCTAAAGGGTCTGATGTAAAAGGAAGAAATAGGAAGCAAAGAAGGAGCACAGGGGTAAAGAATAAAAATGGCGACAAACAAGTACCTATCAATAATAACTTCAGCTGTAAATGGATTAAATGCCCCAATAAAAATACATAGGGCAGCTAAGTGGATAAGAAAACATGACCCTTGTTTTAACCGGTTTGGCTCAATGGATGGAGCATCGGCCTACGGACTGTGGGGGTCCCAGTTTTGATTTCGGTCAAGGGCATGTACCTTGGTGGCAGGCACATCCTCATTGGGGGGTGAGCAGGAGGCAGCTGATTGATGTTTCTTTCTTATCAATGTTTCTAACTCTCTATCCCTTTCCCTTACTCTCTGTAAAAATCAATAAAATATATTTTAAAAAGAAAAGAAAACATGACCCATATATCTGCTGTCTACAGGAAACCCACCTCACAAAAAAGGACTCACACAGACTGATGATGAATGAATGGAAAAGTTTTTTCAGGTTAATGGAAATGAGAAAAAAAGCTGGGGTAGCAATACTTATGTCTGACAAATTAGACCTCAAAGTGAAGACCATACAAAGAGACAAGGAAGTCTACTTAATAATACTAAAGGGAACAACCCAACAAGAGGGTATAACTCTGGTAAGCATATACACACACAATACAGGAGCACCCAAATACATAAAAACACTTTATGTATTTCAAGGATATCAAGGGAGAGATTGAGAGCAATACAGTGATAGTAGGGGACTTTAATACCCCACTATCACCACTGGAAAAATTCCTCTAAATAAAAAAATCAGCAAAGAAACATAAATCCTAAATGACACACTAGATCAGATGGATGTAATTAACATATTTAGAACATTTCACCCCAAATCCACATAATATACATTCTTTTCAAGTGCACATAAGTCATTTTCAAAGATAGACCATATATTGGGACACAGGCAAAGTCTCCTCAAATTCAAGATTATAGAAATCATATCAAGCACCTTCTCAGATCACAATGGTGTAAAACTAGAAATAAACTACAATAAAACAATAAAAAACAAACACCTGGAGGCTAAATATCATGCTTTTAAACAATGACTGGGTTACTAAAGAGATCAAAGAAGAAATAAAGCATCATGGCAACAAATGACAATGAAAACACAACAATATAAAATCTATGAGACACAGTGAAAGCAGTCCTGAGAGGGAAGTGCATAGCTCTCCAGGTCTATTTCAAAGAACAAGAAAGAATTGTAATAAATTATCTAAACATATAATTTAAAGTGTTAGAAAGAGAGCAACCAGAAAACTTCAGCATAAGCACTAAGAAGTAAATAATAAATATCAGAGTGGAGATAAATGACATAGAGTTAAAAAACCCAAAGAAAATGATCAACAAAAGCAATAGTTGGTTCTTTGAAAGGGTAAAGAAGATTGATGAACCTCCAGCCAGGTCCACCAAGAAGGAAAGAGTACCCAAATAAACAAAATCAGTAATGAGAGAGGTGAAGTAACAACTGGTCCCACCACTGAAATTCAAGTGATTATGAAAAAAATTCTATGAACAACTCTATTCCAACAAAATGAAAAACTTAGATGAATGAACACATTCTTAGAAAAATACATGTTCCCCAAAATCAACCAAGAATATTAAAAAAAAAACATTGAATCTGCATATAGATACTGAAGAAATTGAAACAGCGATCACAAATTTTCCAGCAAAGAAAAGACCTGGTCCAGACCACTTTGCAGGGGAGTTTTACCAATCATTCAAAGAAGAACTAAAATCTATTCTCTTCAGACTATTCAAAAAAAAAAAATCAATGGGAAGGCACACTTCCAAGCTCTTACTACGAAGCCAGCTTTACTCTAATCCCAAAACCAGATAAAGACACCACAAAGAAGAGAACTGTAGGCCAATATACTTGATGAACATAGACTCTAAAATCCTCAACAAAATTCTAGCAAATCTGATTGAGAAATACATTACAAAGATCATATACCATAATCAAGTGGGATTTATTCCAGGCATCCAAGAATGGTACAATATGTGCAAATCAATAAATGTGATGCATCACTTAAACAAACTGAGAGATAAAAATCACATAATCATATCAATCAAAGCAGAAAAAGCATCTGACAAAATCCAACATCATTTCTTGATAAAAACTTTCAGCAAAGTGAGAATAGAGGGATCATACCTCAACCTAATAAAAACCATAGATGACAAACCTACAAAGGGAAGGCTGAGGAGGGTTAGGGAGGGAGGTAATAGATCAATCAAAGGACTTGTATGCATGCATATATGCATAATCAATGGAGGCAAGACACTAGGGTGTGGGGGGTGAGGGCATGTGCTGGTGGGTAGGGGAGGCCAGGGAAAGGTCAATGGGGGAAAAAAGGAGACATATGTACTACTCTTTGTAATACTTTAAACAAAAAAAAAGTTAAAAATGGAACTCCCATTTTACGCAGTAATCCCTATTCTAGGACTATATCCCAAGAAGCCAGAAACACCAATCAGAAAGGATATTGCACCGCTATGTTCCATAGTAGCACAATTTACAATAACTAAGATTTGGAAACAACCTAAGTGCCCATCAGCATGAGTGGATTAAAAAACTGTGGTACATCTACACAATGGAATACTACTCTCTTATAAAAAATAAATAACTTTTACCATTTGTAGCAGCATGGATGGAACTGGAGAGCATTATGCTAAGGTAAAGTCAGTCGGAGAAAGATAAATATAACTTGATCTTACTCATATGTGGGATATAATGATCAACATACTTTGATGAACAAGAATAGATCCAGAGATAAATGTCAAGTGTGGGGGTTTAGAGAGCAACCAACGGACTTGTAGCATAGCCAATGGACACAGACACTAGTCAGTGGGGGCTTGCTTTGGGGTAGGAGTGTCTGGGAGGTTGGGAGGGGGTCAATTGGGGAAAAAGAAGACATATGTAAAATTTTAGACAAAAATAAATAATATAATAAAATAAAATAAATGAAAGTTTATTTTTTATATAGAAGTAAAATATTTATTATTAATGTCATTTGATGTACAAGCATTTTTCTTGTATGACATTATATACATTTATTCATTATTGAAGAATACATATTAAGGTTTCATCTGACTTTTCTGGTAGTGATACTATAAAGATAATCTTGATATGTTTGGGAATTGGGCAAGTTTTAGTTTCTCTTTTATAAAATGTAACTTTTCCAACCTTACCTACTCTTGTCTCAACAGAGGTCAATCTTTTCTATTTCATAAGCACAGGCTCATTATGAAAACTCTTTTACTGAACTTCTAAATTTATGTATAAACTGTTTATGATTCAATAAAACCATATTTACAGACAAGATAAACAAGGCTTTTTGCTCCTCTGATTCTACTCTGAGGTTAATTTAATTTATATGAAATCCAATTTATCTTTTTTATTTTTTTATTTTTTGTTTCATGCTTTAGGTTATTTAAGAATCCATCGTAAATCCAAAATCATCAAGATTTTCCCTATGTTTTTTTAAGTTTTATAATTTTAGCTTTTGCATTTAAATCTTTGACTTTTTGTGTTAATTTTTATATATGCTGTGAAGTAGAAATTTCAACTTCATTCTATTGCATGTGAATAGTCAAATGAATGAGCACCCTTTTTAAAGAAAAATATTCATGTACTATTGTCAAAATAATTAGTATAAATGTATGAGTTTATTTATGTACACTTAACTACTCTGTATATGTCTATCCATTATAACAGTAAGCCATTATAATACTATTGTGCTTACCATTTCTTTGTAGTGTGGTTTATAGGAGGGAAGTGTGATTCCTACACTTTTGTCCCTTTTTCAAGACTGTTTTGATTATTGAGGCTACCTTGCATTCAATATAAACTTTAAGATTGCTCTTTTCAATTCTGCAAAAATATTGTTAGCACTTTGACGGGAATTGTATTGGGTCTGTATATCACTTTGCATTGCACTGCTAATTTAAATATTTTATGTGTTTTGATAGGATAATAAACATAGGATATATTCCAGTTCTTTGGGTCTTCTTTAATTTCTTTCAGCAATGTTTTGCAGTTTTTAGTGTTACATGTCTTACAAATCTTTGGTTCAGTTTATTCTGACAGCATTTACTTTTTGATACTATTTCAAATGGAAATTTTTCTTAAATTTATTTTTGGACTGTTCATTGTTGGTATATAGAAATATAATTTTTTTGTGTTGATTTTGTGTCCTGAAATTTTGCTAAATTTGTTCAGTGCCATGAGGTTGTTGTTGAGTCTTTAAGTTTCTCTCTATATAATTTAATTTGCAAATAGAGATAATTTTATGTCTTCCTTTCCAATTTAGACACTTTTTTTCTTTCTTTTTGCCTAATTACTCGGTGAGGAAGTTTAGTAAAATAGTTGAATAAAAGTGGCTAAATTGAGCAACCCATGCTTCTTCCTGTTCTTACATGAAAAGATTTCAGACTTTCTCATTGTGCGTAATTTTATCTATCTGTTTTCCATGAATGCTTTTTATTCCTAATTTTGTTATCAAAATGTTCAGTTTTCTCAAATGTTTTTATTGCATCAATCGATATAAAATGCATTTTTATTATCTTTATTCTACGAAAGAGATGTATTAAGTGACTTTCAACCCTGAGACACCTTTGCATTCCTGGAATAATCCAGGACCACTGGCTCCTAATTGCTCTACTGACTGCCTGCCTGATCACCCCCAACTGCCTGCCCCTGCTGGCTTGATTGCCCCCAACTGCCCTCCCCTGCCAGCAAAATAGCCCCTAACTGCCCCCCCCCCCAGTAGGCCTGGTCACCCCCAACTGCCCTCCCCTGCTGGCTTGATTGGTCCCAACTGCTCTCCTCTGCCAGCCTGATCGCCCCTAACCTCCTTTGCCTCAGCCCCCACTACCATGGCTTTGTCCAGAATGAAGGCAGGACAACCAGAAGATGTCCTGTCGACTAGTCTAATTAACCTGTTACCCTTTTATTAGTATAGATCATAGCTCATAATGAGAATACCAACAGCTGCATTATTTTCAGAAGTAAGGTTAATAAATACATAGCAATTATGTTCTTGCCTTAAGAATGTCAATGTTAATTTCAGACACTTAAATACCAAGTAAAAGATTTTACACGCACATGCCTCCATAGAGAAATATTTCTAGAGCCCCTAATACAAAGCAATTCTGCTCTAATTTTATCTAATAAAAGAGTAATATGCAATTAACCATCACTCTGCTACACCCACAAGCCATGCCCACCAACCAATCAGAAGCAAGTATGCAAATTAATCCAACAAAGATGGCTGTGGCCACAGAGAGAGCAGGAGGCTTTGGTTTCCCCAGCAATGGAGGAAGCCAAGCCTTCAGCACACCCTGGCAGGCTCAGACCTCCACTCAAGGCTACAAAGTTTCAATTATGGAAGATAAATAAATCCCAACAAAAATGCCTGCAGTGGTGAAGTAAGCAGAAGGCTTGGCTCTTCTTAAGGTTACAAACTTTCAATTATAGAAAATAAATAAATTCCAGATACCAGGGCCTCTGCTTGGTTCACTAGGGGCATGGTTGGCCTGCAAACCACCACATGCCCCTTGCCCAGGCCATCCCATGCTCCAAGGGAGCCCTAACCCTGATCCAGGACACCCTTCGGGGGCAAACCAGCTGGCCTCCATCCATGCACCAGGCCTCTAGACTGTCTAATAAAAGAATAATATTCAAATTGACCATCACTCCAACACACAAGATGGCTGCCCTCATGTGGTCAAAGATGGCTGCCCTTATGTGGACACCAGATGGCTGCCACAAGATGGCCAGCAGAGGAGGGCAGTTGGGTAGGACCAGGCCTGCAAGGGAGGGCAGTTGTGGGCCATCAGGCTAGCAGAGTAGGACAGTTGGGAAGGACCAAGCCCGCAAGGAAGGGCAGTTGGGGGCAATAAAGCCTGCAGGAGAGGGCAGTTAAGGGTTACCAGGCCATCAGTGGAGGGAAGTTGGGAGGGACTCAGGCCAGCAGCAGAGAGCAGTTGGAAGGGACCAGGCCTGCAAGGGAAGGCAATTTTGGGTGATCAAGCCTGCAGGGGAGGGCAGTTAGGGGTGACCATGCCTATAGGGAAGGGCAGTTAGGGGTAAACAGGCTGGCAGGGGAGCAGTTAGACATCAATCAGGCTGGCAGGGAAGTTGTTAGGGGGTGATCAGGCTGGCAAGCAGAAGTGGTTAGGGGCAATGAGGAAGCAGCACTCCTGGATTGTGGGAGGGATGTCTGACTGCCTGTTCCTTTTGGGTCGGGCCCAAATGGGTAGTTGGACATCCCTTGAGGGGTCCCAGTTTAGAGAGGGTGCAGGCTGGGCTGAGGGACACACCATTCTGTGCATAAATTTTGTTCACCAGGCCTTTAGTCTAGTAACAAAGGTTGTCTTGATATTATCTGTAGGTAGTTTCTGAATGGTTGTTTTACCTTCAAAAGAACAAATATATAGTGAGTTACTATAAAATTTGTTATTATATAATTTCATTGATAGGTCTAAATGTTGTCAGCTTAAAACGCCAGTGAATATTTATACAAATTATACCTGAGGGATAATTGATTTTACATTTTAGCAGCAATTCTGCAAAACTTTATTTAAGACTTGCTACATGCTCAAAACTATGCTAGGTGTTAAGGAGGATATAAAAGAAAAACATAAACAATATTGTTCCTATGAAAATTACAGTTTACTTGGGAAGACAAGACATATACAAATGAAACATCTAGGCCAATAAGGGTTGAATTTCAATCACTTATTTTCTGTGGTAAGATATATATGTGTAGTAGGAGCTTATAAATGTTATATACCTATTTCTGAAAGATTTTATTGAGAGATTGAGAAATCAAATGGACCTTAAATATGAATATATTTTTGTTGACTTCATAGAGGAAAAAAAGGGAGAGAGAAATAGAAACATCAATGATGAAAGATAATCATTGATCAACTGCCTCCTGCACAGCCACATTGTTGATAAAGCCTGCAATCCAGATATATGCCCTGACTGGGAATCAAACTGTGACCTTGTGATTCACAGGTCAATGCTCAATCACTGAGCCTGACTGGGCAAAAATATTAACATATATTAAATAGTGTGGGTTGGAAGAAGATATTTAGTCTAAAACACACGGTAAATAAAGGCATGAAACATTAACTTGAATGGAATGCATAAGAAACTGTGTCTGACCAGATATAATTTATATGTTAGACTAGGTAAGATGCTTTAAGGGTGAGTGTTAGATAGTTAAAAGAAATAATATAATAAGAAGAAAGTAGGCCTTAAAATGAATGAAATATTTGAATTTTATATTAGATATAATAGAGTTGCTAAAGTTGAGTAGAAAAAATAACCCAAAGAGAGTCATACTTTACATACAAAAGGACTGAATACTTCTATCCCTTCAAAATTCACATGTTGGACTTAATCCACAATGTGATGGTGTTTGGGGGTGAGACCTTTGGGAAGAGGTTAAGTTATGAAGCAAAACCCTGAGAAATAAGGTTAGTGTCCTTATAAAAGAAGCAAAGAAAGATCCCTTATTCTTTCTGCCTTGAGAGGAGATAATGAAAAGGAAGCCATCTTTGAACCAGAAAATGGTCTATCAACAGATACTGAATCTGCCAGCACTTGATTCTTGCACTTCCCAACCTTCAAAATTGTGAGAAATAAATTTTTGTTGTTTCCAAGCTATCCAGTCGATGGTATTTTTTATATATAAGCTGTATGATCTGAGTAAGAGTTTTGATTTTAGGAAAATTATTCAAACAACTAAGATTAGAAATTAGAGAAGCATGTTTAAACCAGATTCAGTACTATGATATTTGATGTTCTAATAACTCTTTGAATATAAATGATCTACCTTAAGCTTTGACAAAGCTGGTAACTGAATTTGACATTACATAATTCAAATATCTTGGGAAGATTGTAAGTAAAAATATTAGATGTCATCTAAGTTTTTTTCTAGATAATTATTTCTGTCTTATACTAGACATATTGGGGAATAGATTTTTATTCCATGTTCTTTAAAATAAGTAGAATGAGTCACACATATTCATTTTTAATAACATCTGAAAGGCCACATTTTCTTTCCCTGTAAAATAATGCCAGTTATGGAAATACAACTATATTTTAATGATGTAGATTATCCATAGAAATATTTTACTTATTGAAACCAGCTGAAACGTGAAATCCAAGATGTGGCAGAAAAATTACTCCTTAAAACATCATTGAAAACAGGAAGTCTAAATTCATTGAATATTTATTATATGCATGAACAGTTCCTGGAACAATAGAAAACTATGCAGGCAAACATTGCTATGTAAAGCAGATGTTGGCCTTCTTACCACCCACTGTAAATGAAAAGCAAGTTTAGTTGCTTATATATGATAACTGCTTGTAGAATTAACCTGTCCAGAGGGAAAAAAGAAGTAAAGAAATAATAATCATGCACTGGTGTTATTTTTTATTGTAATCTATAAACTAAATATGAAAGAAATAATCATTTGAAGTAATATTTTGTGGATGGTAAGTTCAATTATAGCTTCAGAATTATCTAAACATAATCAAATAAATAAAAATGTTAAGCAAGGGAAATTATGGATTGTTAAAATTTCCAGAACTACATTCTAAGGGTAAAGCCAGAAACCATGCCATTATTAGAAGCTAGATTACTTGATTCCCAGAAAGTTGGCTCAGAATTAACTTCATTCTCCTCTTCCGTTTTCTTTCTAAATTGCCAGCAATGAATTTGGTCCATGAGGGGAAGAGGATTAAATCATATTCTGTGTCACTCTATGGCTGAGTTCCAAATCGTTTAGGCACATGGCAATAGGTCCTGTGACAAGAAATCTCATTTTTGAGAAATTGAGTGCCACTCCCTTGCAGGAGAATTTAGCACAGTATATGTGGAAATAATCAGTGGCAGGCAAAGCAACCACAGACACCAAGGGGAAACAGCAGTAAGAATTAGGTCAAATTGGAAGTCTTTGCTAAAAACTTGGTATAAAAAAGTGGCGCTGTTGAAAATTATTCCTCTAAAACCGTGGTCGGCAAACTGCGGCTCATGAACTACATGCGGCTCTTTGGCCCCTTGAATGTGGCTCTTCCACAAAATACCAATGCCTGGACAAGTCTATTTTGAAGAAGTGGTGTTAGAAGAAATTTAAGTTTAAAAAAATTGTCTCTCAAAAGAAATTTCATTTTTTGTACTGTTGATATTTGGCTCTGTTGATTAATGGGTTTGCCAACCAGTGCTCTAAACCAATAAGCATGGAGTTAGGGAAGTAGGTGGATGAGTTCCAGTTTCTGGTGCAGAAATCATGATAGAGTACCTGGAAATAATTACAAGTCTATTTTTTTTTTTGTTCCAGGGGAGTGAACTGAGGAAATTGTTTTAGCCTCTTTTCACATTGTTTTACGTATCTTGTAAACATATGTTATTGCAGGCTCAGAGGTTGTAAAAGAGTAATTGATTAATTTACTTGTTCAACATTTTTAGTGGTTTTGCATGTCACTCAGCAATTAACAAAATATGAAGAGCCTACTCTGAACATTGCAGTGCACCAAAGGATGAGGGAAATTTCAAGTGTTATACTATACTGTTTTTTGCATTCAAGAACTGACCAAGTAATTAAAGATACAAGGCTAATATGTTTGCATGGAAAGGCTGCTGATTCTAAGTGGCTCAAAAAATATATATATTTGGTACAGAATTTCCATGTAAAAATAAAGTGGTCAGAAAAGTTTTTAAAAAAGAGATTAAGTTGGATGAAGATTATAAATGATAGGTAGTTTATATGTGAGAAGAAAAGATAAGTCAGATCAAGCACAAAATGGAAAGAGGCACAGAAGAAACTGATTATGATGTTTAGACTGCAAAAAGGAATAATTCATTAATTAAGCAAATATGGAGTTCTAACTTTTGGAAATTAAACTGAACAAAAGGATAGGTTTAAAAATGTTGTCATGTAGCCCTAATTGGTTTGGCTCAATGGATAGAGCATCAGCCTGCGAACTGAAAGGTCCCAAGTTCAATTCTGGTCAGGGGCATGTACTTTAGTTGTGGGCACATCCCCAGTAGGAGGTGGACAGGAAGCAGCTGATCAATATTTCTCTCCATTGATGTTTCTAACTCTTTATCCCTCTCTCTTCCTCTATGTAAAAAAAATAATATATATTTAAAAAATAAAATATTGTCATGTAATTAAAATCTTATTATATAAATAGTATTATAGGCTTAGAGGATAAAATATGGCAAGGAGAAGACTGATCGATCTGGAGACAGATGGATATATTGAGCAGAGTACAATTGTCCAAGAATATGATGATATAGAGAATGATATAGGCCAGTGGAGTCGGAGGAAAGTTAGAAAAGGGACAAATAGAAGAAATATTATATAAGGAGGCACCTTATTTCATCAGAGAATACTGAATTTAGAGTCAATCAACCTGTATTTTAATCCAAATTTATTGCAATTTATACAAACTTCATAACATATCTTAATTTCTGAGTCATTCTTTCTTCATTTGAAAAATAAATGAGGTTAATAGAATAATCTCTATAACTCTAAAATTCCATGATTCTAGGAAAATGTGGTACTAGGATTGAGGAATATGGGGGGAAATATGATGTAACTATAAACCAATTATGAAATGCTGATGCTGAGAAATTTGTAAATTCATTATACTATTAGGCAAATACGGGATTCAGAGGTAGTAATCAACTTTATAGTAATTTGGTGAGTTAATCTTTAGATGGCCCACACAAAATGCCATAAGACAGCCAGGTTATTATATCCTGCAAGTAGTAGTAATTGCAGGTTTCGAGTTTGAATAAGATGCCAGGAATAAAAATCCATAGATAAATTCTTTGGTTTTCATGGTAGAGAGGACCATAAAAAGAACCATGCAATAGTAATAATAAATGAAGAAAATGCTCTTGTTCTATGAACTTTTTTTTTGTACTAAAATGGAATGATGTCAGCACTCTTATGAACTATGAAGCTTCAGATTTTTTTTTTCAAGGTAACATTAACTAAATAGGAACAAACTGCATAAAAGGGTATGTAGGAGCTTTAGAAATCAGTCAAGGGCCCTAACCAATTTGGCTCAGTGGATAGAGCGTTGACCTGCACACTGAAAGGTCCTGGATTTGATTCCAGTCAAGGGCATGTACCATGGTTGCGGGCACATCCCCAGTAGGGGATGTGCAGGGGGCAACTGATCAGTGTTTCTCTCTCATTCATGTTTCTCACTATCCCTCTCCCTTCCACTCTATAAAAAATCAATAAAATATTTTTTAAAAAAGAAACCAGTCAAGAAACTGCAGCAAACAAAGCAAATCCTAAATCAATAAATGGCCATGCTTAAAATAGTAGAAAATTTGGTAGCAGTTTTTCTCTCTTTGGCCCACCCTTTCCTTGGTGTGGTGAAGCAGGAGGAAGCTGCTGAATTCTTGATTTATTCTTGGGGGTGGAAGGAAACAATTGGAACACTTTTTGCAGCATTTTGGACTATTTGGGAGCTTCCGTGGACAAGATTGAATCTCAAATGACATAGAACTCAGATAAAAATAGCTCAAGATAACTAAAATCTCAGGCGGGGAAAAGTCAATGAAAACTGTAGTGGGTACTGCAGCATGTGAAAGCTACAGGGGGAATACATATAAGCAGAAGCTCGGGGATAATGTATTACAAGCCAAGGAAGGAAAAATAATACTTAAAATCAAAAGAAAAATACAGAAAAGAGATACTTAGTGAAATCACGACATTTAAAAAAACAGCTCTGTATATGGGGGTATTGGAGAAAACATATGCACACACAGGATTATGAAGTGCATGTTTAGTAAAAACCTACAAAAGTTTGCATGTCAGGCTGATTAGTGAAGCCAGTTAGCAAAGACTGGAAGAGGTGGTTCTTTTTTCAAATTTATAGCTTTCAACAAAGGACCACAAGGTAAACAATGACACAGTAAAAATGGACCATTCAAAGAAAAAAAAATCAAGGTTCAGAACATGACCCTAAATAAACACAGGCTTCTATGTTACTAGAAAAATACTTTAAAATAATGGTTTCAACATGAAAAGCTAAATGAAAATATAGTTACAGGATGAATAAAATCAGGGAAGTGACATATGAACATAATGAGAATATTAACAAAGTCAGGGCAGTTATTTAAAAAATAAAATATGGAACTAAAAATACAATAGCAAACAATTTGTTGGAGGGATTTTAAAAGCAGACTAAAAGAAGTCCAAAAATAATTAGTAAACTTAAAGACAGATTATTTGAAATTATTGAGTCTCAAGAATAAAAAAAGAAAAATTAAAAGAACAAATGAATGCAGGAAAATGAACAGAGTTTAAGAAACTTATGGGATACCATAAAGAGAAATGACATATGTATGTGTGTGTGTGTTTGTGTGTGTGTGTGTGTGTGGAGAGAGAGAGAGAGAGAGAGAGAGAGAGAGAGAGAGAGAGAGAGAGAATCCAAGAAGAAGAAATAAAAAGAGCTTATTTAAAAAAATAGCTCAAAACTTCCTAATTTTAGAAATGACATAGAACGACAAATAAAACAAAGATGGAGGACTCCAAAGAGACCCACATTCAGTCAAGTTATAATCAAAACTGTATAAAGCCAAAGACAGAGAATGTTGAGAGAAGGGGGAAAAATCAACTAATTACATACAAAGAATACTCAATACAATTAGCAGCATATGTCTCAGGAGAAACTTTGTATGACAGAAGGCTGTGGGATAATATATTTAAAGTGAATAAAGAAAAAATGTCAACTGAGGATTATATATGTTGCAAAATATCCTTTAAAACTAATAATGAATTTAAGACTTCACAGATAAAAATAAATTGAAGGAGTTTATTACAATTGTACTTATCTACTATAGAAAAAAATTGTTAAAGAATGAAAGAACTCTAGACAGTAAATAGAAACCAGCAAAAAAAATACAGTTATCTGAAAATTTTCTTCACATAGAAAAAGGAGAGTAACATCAACATCATGACAGTCCTCTTTTTTGTCCCCCATTTCAAAAAAAATTAGTTAGACATTAATCCAAGAATAAGAGTCTTTGTGAGAACTATGAGATCCAACATCATATGGAGAGGAAACAAACATCAGGCTTGCCCACCTGTGCATCTGGAAGTTGACAGACATATGGACTGTGGAACTAGTGGAGGAGCAAGCCTACCCCAATTGCTCTCATTGCATCAGTGAAAAAATTGGGGAGTGCTGACCTGGGGAGATACTAAGGGATGAGAGGAAAATTCCAGAAGTCTTGCTTCTTAAGAGGAGATTCCATATACCATTAGAGCAAAAAATATTTGTGCACAGCAAAGATGGTAAGATCTTTAGTAGCAACTATACCACCTAAGGAACCATTGCAGAAGGCTGAATTATGTGGTAGTGGCAACCTCATTGCAGGGGAAAAGTACTATGATGAGTGAATGCCCAGCTATCTGTGTTGCCAGACACAGCTACAAAAAATTACTTTCTCTGCAGCAGGAGATTGATAAAGATACAGATAAGAAAAGCAAAAGTTAATAAAGGGAAATAGTTATTGCTGACTATGATTAGCAGAAGATCTACTCACAAGTCTCTGGAAGTACAAACCTGGGGACATCTTTATTGGGTCTACAGGCACTCCTAATGCCCAAAGTGCTAAAGCCACACACACTCCCCCCCACACACACATACACACACACTCACTGGTTGGATCCTTGTATTTTTTCTAGGTCACTGTGGTAAGATCAAACTCCAGTGAACAATGAAGGCACTCAGGAAGCAGGCTATAACTGCAGGAAAAGAAAAAAAAAATTGACCTAGTGTGTCATCTTTTGAAAAATAAAAGAGATTTTTAGTAGCCAGCCTGGTATTGTAGGAACCAGAAGAAAAAATAAAAGCTTAAGAATTCTGCCACAAGAGGAGGAACCAAGATGGTGGCATAGGTAAACATCTATTTTGCTGCCCCACACAACAAGTCCAAAACTACAATTTAACAACAAAACAAACATCATCCAGAATCACTGGAACGCTGGCTGAGTGAAAATTCCACAAATAAAAGTAAAGATATGGCACTGTGACTCAGAGGAGCAGCAGCGGAGCGCAGCCTTGAAGATATGTGGGGAGAGAGGTTCAGAGTCGTGCGCGCGCGTGAGCGGTAAAGAGAGGGGGTAGCAAATCCGGCTGGATTTCTCCAATGAGGAGGGTGGAGACGTCCCACTGCCCTGATTTCCCCAGTCCCAGGTGAGGTTCGAGGCCCAGGGTTGGTGTGCTGAAAGCCAGGTGCGGCGAAGGTCTGCGAGTTTGAGGAGAGCGCGCTAAACTTGGAACAGCAGTTTGCGTAAATTTGGGACAGAAGTGCACGACCACGCAGAGATGACTCGTGACTTGCTCCCTCATTCGGGAGACCACCGGACTGCTTTGCTTCGCAACCTGTGCGAGACTTTGGGTGTGTGGACTCATTTGGGGAGAGGCGGAGTTGTCTGGCAATGGGTGAGGACCAGTGGCTGCTTTCTCTTGGAGATGTGCAGCCGTTACCACCCGGCACAGAGCCTTAGGTGCTGCATAGGGCAGAGCTGATGCTGCGTGCTCAGCCCGGAGACTCTGCCCATCCACCCTGAATACAGCTTTCCTTCGCAGCCAATTGACCTGGAGGTCCAACCCTCCTAGTGCTAACAACAGTTAGCTGGGCTTAAATTCAACAATACTGTACAACCCATAAAGGACTGCAGTACGAGTATCCACCTCAGGTAACTGGGGAGGCTGAGCCACTGTCCCTTAGAGGACATCTACCACACTAAGTTAATTGACCAACTCAGGAAAGCAGCCACTATGGAGAGAAATGGAAAGAAATCAGGTGGGAAAGAAATGGAGGAAAAAAGACTACTAGACATAGAGTTAAAAAACACAGTAATAAGGTTTTTCAAGAGGCTCCTAGAAAAGGCCGATGACCTTAATGAGAACTATGAGGAAATGAGCAAGACCTATGAGGAAATGAACAAGACCTATGAGGAAATGAGCAAGACCTATGAGGATATGAAAAAGGACCAACTAGAAATTAAGCATACACTGACTGAAATAAAAAATATTACACAAAGTCCTAAAAGCAGCCCAGAGAACTGCAAGTTCCAAGACAAAGATTTGAAATACAAAGAAGCAAAATCCACTTAGCCAGAAAAGCAAGAATCAAAAAGAATCCAGATAATTGAAGAGAGTGTAAGGGGTCTCTGGGACAACCTCAAGCATGTCAACATTCGAATTATGGGGGTGCCAGAAAAAGAAAGAGAGGTAATGAAAGGTAATGAAAACCTACTTGAAGAAATAGTGACCAAAAACTTCCCCCACCTGGCAAAAGAAATTGACTTAAAAGCCCAAGGAATGCACAGAACCCCAAAATATAGGAATCTAAGGAGGACCACACCAAGACACATCACAATTAAAATGCCAAGAGAAAAAGATAAAGGGAAAATATTAAAAGCAGCAAAAGAAAAACAGTTAGTTACCTAAAAGGGAGCACCCATATGATTGTCAGTGAATTTCTCAACAGAAATAATGCAGGCCAGACGGGAGTAGCAAGAAATATTCAAAGTGATGAATAACAAGAATCTACAGCCAGGATTACTCTATCCAGCAAAGCTATCATTCAGAATTGAAGGTCAGATAAAGTGCTTCGCAGATAAGAAAAAGCTAAAGGAGTTAATGACCACCAAACCAATATTATATAAAATGCTGAAAGATATTCTTTAAGAAGAGGAAGAAGAAAAAGTTAAAAATATAAATTATGAACAACAAATACACATCTCTCAACAAATGAATCTAAAAATCAAGTGAGTTAATAATCTGATGAACAGGATAAACTGGTGAATATAACAGAAACATGGACATAGAGAGGGAATGGACTGACAAATTTTGGGGAGAAAAGGGGTGTGGGAAGTGCAGCAGAAGACTGGATAAATATCATGCAACTATGGGAGAGGACAGTAGGAGGGACGTAAGGGCGGAGGGTGGGATGGGTACCGGGTGGAGGGGAGCTATAGGGGGATAAAAAGGAGAAACAATGTAATTAATAAACTGAACAATAAAGATAAAAAAGAATTCTGCCACAAGAAGAAGCTAGAAGAGTGGAAAAGTTGTATCTGTATAAAGGCAGAGAAAATCTCATATAATGACAGCACCACTGAAAAAATACTCTGAAGGCAACTAGCAAAGATTAAAGGACATATCTGTTATTCCAAATGAGAAAGCAGAAACAAAAAACTACAATGACTATGAAAAAATTAAGAAAATTCTCTCTCTAAATGCAGTTTCAAAGTGAGATATTTATCAAAGATATAGACATTATAATAAATAATCTAATAAAATTTCTGGAATTGAGGAATTCAGTGGATGACCTAATACGTGCAACAGAAAGCATATACAGTAGAGTAGACTGAATGGAAGACAAGAAGGCCAAGAACACTCAATAGGGAAAGGATTATCCTTCAACAAGAGGTATAGAAAAAACTTGATAACCATATGCAAAAATAAGATTGAACCCTTATTTTACCTGTCTCAAAAAAAAATAACTCAAAATGTATTTATTTTCTTTATTTTTTATTAAATTTATTGGGGTAACATTGGTCAACATGAACATATAGGCTTAAGGTGTGGGTTTTTATTTTACAAGATTTCTATATTGCACTGTGTGCTCATACCCAAAATCAAATCTTATCCTGTAGCCATATATTAATACTCCCTTCTCCCCCACCCACTTCCACTGATAACTGCCACACTGCTATTTGTATTCATGAGTTTCAGTTTTATATCCAACATTAGAGGCCCAGTGCACAAAATTCATGCACAGAAAGAGTGTCCCTCAGCCTGGCCTGCACCCTCTTCAATATGAGACCCCTTGGGGGATGTCCAACTGCCGGTTTATGCCCACAGGGATCAGGCCTGAACCAGCAGTCGGTCATCACTCTCACAATCCGGGACCACTGGCTCCTAACTGCTTGTATGCCTGCCTGCCTGATCATCCCTAAATGCCTCTTCCTGCTGGCCTGATCGTCCCCAACTGCCCTCCCCTGCCAGCCTGATCTCGCCCTTAACTGCTTGCTTCCCTGCTGGCTTGATTACCACTAACTGCTTGCTCCCCTGCTGGCCTGATTGCCCCTACCAGCCTTTGCTTCAGCCCCTGCCACTGTGGCTTTGTCCAGAAGGAAGTCAGACATCTAGAAGATGTCTGGTCAACCCAGACTAATTAGAATGAAATCATATGGTTCTTAGCTTTTTCTGACTGACTTATTTAACTTAGCATAAAGTTCTCAGGGTTCATCCATGTTGTTTCAAATGGTGCTATTTCATCCTTTCTTATGGATGATTAGTATTCCATTGTGTACATGTACCACATCTCCTTTAATTAAGTGCTCTGTTATAGGATATTTTGTTGTTTTTCCATGACTTGGCCACCGTGAATAATGCTGCAATGACCATAGGGGTTCATATATATTTACAAATACATGATTTCAAAGTTTTTAGGTATATACTGAGGGGAAGGGATTGCTGGGTTATATGGTATCTCTGTTCTCAATTTTTTTGATAATTCACCAGTTTGCTTTCCATAGTGGTTATACCAGTATACATTCCCACCAACAGTGAATGAGGGTCCCCTTTTTTCCACAATGTCTCCAACACTTGCTATTGCTTGTCTTGTTGATAATGGCTACTCTAACTGGTGTAAGGTGGTATCTCATTATAGATTTGATTTGCATTTCCTTATTTGCCAGTGAGATTGAACATATTTTCGTACATCTATTTGCTATTCATATGTCTTCTTGGGAGAGGCATTGTTTTCAGGTCCTCTGCCTATTTTTTTTATGGTGCTGTTCACTGGTTTGGTGATGAGTTTTATGAGTTCTTTATATTTTTTGGAAATTAAACCTATGTCGAACCTACTGTTTGAATATGTCACCTCCCATCTGGTTGGCTGCCTTTTGATTTATTGTCAGTTTCCTTTGCTGTGCAGAAGCTTTTTGGTTTGATATAGTTCCATTTCTTTATTTATTTATTTTGTCTTTATTTCCCTTGCTTTTGGGGTCAAGTTCATAAAATGTTCTCTGTAACCAAGGTCCATAACTTTGGTAATTATATTTTCTTTTATGTAGATTATTGTTTCAGGTATTATATTTAGGTTTTTGATCCAGTTTAAATTAGTTTTTGTACATGAGAAAAACTATAATTCAGTTTTATTATTTTGCATATGGATTTTCAGTTTTCTCAGCACCAGTTATTGAAATGACTGTATTTACTCCATTGTGTGTTCCTGCCTCCTTTATTGAAAATTATCTGTCTATTTAGGTTTTTTAATTCTTCATAATTTATACTAGTAAGGTTAAATTATTCTAGGAATTTATCCATGTGATTTTGTAACTGGGTTATCTATTCTGTTTTATTGGTGTGTGTGTCTACCTATACCATGCTGTTTCTCTGCCAATACCATGCTGTTTGATTATCCTAGCTCTGTAGTATAATTTGAAGTCAGGTAGTGTGATACCTCCAACTTCTTTCTTTTTTTTTACTCAGAATTGCTTTGGCTATTCAGGGTCTTTTGTGGTTCTATACAAATCTGATGGTTTCTCATTCTATTTCTTTATAAAATGACATTGAAAGTTTGATGGGGATTGCATTAAATCCTATAGTGCTTTGGGTAACAGAGCCATTTTAACTATGCTGTTTCTTCTAATACATGAATACTGGATATTTTTCTATTTTGTGGTGACTTATTTAATCCCTTTTAAGAATGCTTCGTAATTTTCAGTATATAGGTCTTCCATATACTTTGTTAAGTTTATTCCTAGGTATTTCATTGTTTTGGTTGTGATTGTAAAATATTTTTTTCTTTTTCTGAAGTTTTGGTTTTAGTATACAGGAAGGAAACAGATTTTTGAACATTTATTTTGTATCCTGAAACTTTACTGTATGTGTTCATTGCCTCTATTAGTTTTTTGGTGGAGTCTCTAGGGATTTCTATATAAAGAATCATGTCTTCAGCAAAGTTATATTTTTACTTCTTCATCCCTTATTTAGATGTCCTTTATTTCTCTTGACTTATTGCTCTGGCTAGGACTTCAAGTACTACCTATATTATAAAAAGACCAGGGGCTGTCATGATCTAAATGACCAGATGGATGACTGGTCACCAGGAAATGCATGGAGCACCTCTTGGTTTCTCCCCCACATCCCATAAGCAAGGCTGGTGGTAGTGGGCAGGTGGGTCTTGGGGGGGGTTAGTGGGGCGAGGCAGGAATGGTGAGGTTGTTAGCCTCTGGCCTAGGGACAGACCAGAGGCCTAACGACCTCACTGTTACCATGGCAGCAGCAAATCAGGACCACAGAGAGGCCCAGAGAAAGAGAGAGAGGCGGGGCCTGATCTGCAACCACTGTGGCTGCTGGGAAGGCCCAGAGATAAAGAGAGGCTGGGCCTGATCTGCAGCTGCCACAGAGGCTGTGGATCAGGGCCAGAGATAGGACTGGACATGCTGACTGGCATAGAAACCAACCAATGAGAACCTAATCTGGGTGAACTGCGAGGAGCCCCTGGCATTAGAAACTAATCAGTCGGAACCTAATCTGCATGAACTGTGAAGGCATAACCTAAGGTGGGGGCTGAGAAGGGGTTTTAAGGGCAACAGCTGCTTGGTGTAAGGTGTAAGAAAGCAGTTCAATTTTTTAAAGACTGCTTTGGCAGTGTAGTGCATATGGCTGGTTATCAGTCCAGATATAGGGTTTATATATTTTTGTCTGCCAATAGCATCTCCTTCTGCTGAAAAGGGCTTCCCCCATTTAAGCAATCCTATCCTATATAATATATCTATACTAATAAAAGGGTAATATGCTAATTAGACCATGTCAACTGGCCATCTTCTGGATGTCTAACTTCTTTTCAGACAAAGTGATGGTGGTGAGGGCCAAGGCAAGGGCAATTAGGGATGATAAGGCTTTCAGGGGAGGGCAGTTGGGGGCTATATCAGGCTGGCAGGGGAGGGTCATTGGGGGCAACCAAGACAGCAGTGGAAGGCTGTTGGGGGTGACCAGGCCAGCAGAGGAAGAAAGTTAGGGGTTACCAGGCAAGCAAGGGATGGCCATTGGGGGTGGCCAGGTCAACAGGGGAGAGCAGTTTCAGGCCAGCAGGGAAGCAGTTAGGGGTGATCAGGCAGGCAGGCAGAGGCAGTTAAGGATCATCAAACAGGCAGGCAGAGCAGTTAGGGGCGATTAGGCAGGCAGGCAGGTAAGCGATTAGGAGCCAGTGGTCCCAGATTGAGAGAGGGATGTCCAACCTTAAGGGCTCCCATATTAGAGAGGGTGCAGGCTGTGCTCAGGGAACTCCCCCCCCCAATGCACAAATTTCATGTACAGGGCCTCTGGTCCATATACATAAAAGCCAAGCAATTGGAATGGTGGAACAACCAGAATAACCAGAATATCTGGTCACTATGAGATGCACTGCAGTGGCCAACTGGTCAGATCAGAGCCCCGATGGATCCCCCCTCCCAAGTTGTCATGCCCCCTCCCCCATATGGCTCCACTCCTGCCCATGATTGTCCCCCCCAAAACCCTGATAAGGGGCAGGGCCAGACAGCCAACTTTCCATATCCTCTTCTCCCCAACACCTGGCCTGATTGGTTCCTATCAGGGTGGGCTGGCCGGACCCCACCCATGCACAGATTCATGCACCAGGCCTCTAGTGTTAAGTATGAGTGGTGAGAATGGACATCCTTAACTTGTTCCTCATCTTAGAGGAAAAGCTTTTAGTTTTTGACCATTGAGTATATTAGCTGAGGGTTTATTATGACAAAATACTTTCCTTCTCTTCCTATTTTTGAGTATTTTAAACATAAATGTATGTTGTATCTTATCAAATGCTTTTTCTACATCTATACAAAATATTGTATGATCTTCAGTCTTTCTTTTGTTAATGTGGTGTATTTTATTGATTGATTTGCATATTTTAAAATGTCCTTGTGCTGCTGGAAAGAACCCCACTTGATTGTGACATATTATCTTCTTGATGTACTCTTATATTCAATTTGTTAATATTTTGTTCAGGATTTTTGCATTTGTATTAGTCAACATACTGATCTGTAATTTTATTTCTTTGTGTTTTCTTTGCCAGCTTTTGGTATGAGGGTTATATTGGTCTCAAAGAATGCGTTAGGAAGTATTGCTTCATCTTCAAATTTTGGAAGAGTTTGTGAAGAATAGGTTTTAAATATTTGGTAGAATTTACTAGTGAAACTATCTGGTCCTGGACTTTTGTTTTCTGGGAGATGTTTTCGGGGTGTTTTAATTCCTCGTCACTGATTGGTTGATTTAGATTTTCCAATTCTTCATGATTTAGACTAGGAAGGTTAGATAATTCTGGGAACTCATCCATTTCTTCTCATTTATTAAATTTGTTGGCATATAGTCTTTCATAATATTCTAGTATGATTCTTTGTATATCTGTGATTTCTTTGGTGACTTCTCCTCTCTCATTTCTGATTTTGTTCATCTGGGTCATTTTCTTTCCTTAGTGAGTCTAGCTAGGGGTTCATAAATTTTATTAATTTTTCAAAGAACCAGCTCTGTTTTATTAATTTTTGATAGTTCTTTTGTTCTTCATTTTACGCTAATTTTTGTTAGTTCTGTTTGCTAACTGCAGGTTGCTTTTGTTCTTTCTCTAGTTCTTTAAGATATGATATTAGGTTGTTTATGTTTTTTATTGTCATTTTCATTTGTCTCTCTATATCTTCTTATTTCATCTTTTAGTCCTTCTTTTATCCAGTCATTTTTAGTAGTATGTTGTTTAATTTCCATGTATTTGTGTTTTTGTTTTTGTTTTTACTTCCTTTTTGCAGTTAATTTCTAACCTCAAGGCATCATACTCAGAGAATATGCTTGGTATAATTTTAATCTTCTTGAATTTTTTGATGCTAGTTTTCTGACCCAACATATTGTCTAGCCTTGAGAATGTTTCATGTGCACTGGAGTAGAATGTGTAATCTGATGTTATGGGATGAAAGGATCTGTAAATGTCAGTTATGAACATTGGGTCTAATGTTTCATTTAAGGCCAATATTTCTTTATTGATTTTCTGTTTGGTTGATCTATCTAGAGTTATCAAAGGAGTCTTAAAGTCCACAACTATGACCATTTGGTGTATTTTTAATCTGTTTCTTCCTTTAATTCTTTGAGTAGCTGTCTTATATATTTTGGTGTTCCTTGGTTTGGTGCATATATATTAAGAAGTGTTATGTTTCCTTGATGTAGTTTCCCCTTTAGCATTATAAAGTGTCCATCTTTGCATCTTGCTATCTTGAAATATATTTGTCAATATATGTATAGTTATACCTGCGTTTTTATGGAAGTTACTTGCTTGGAGAATTATTTTCACCCTTTTATTTTGAAACTTCCTTTGTTTTTGCAGCTTAGATGTGTCTCTTGTAGGCAGCATATGGTGGGCATTTGTTTTTGTTGTTGTTGTTGTTGTTTTTATCCATTCTACTACTCTGTTCCTTTATTGTTGAATTCAGTCAATTTAAATTTACAATAATTATTGACGTATGAGGATCTCCTAATGCCATTTTACCTTTGCTTTTCTAGTAGCTCTGTGTCTCCATTGGTTCTTTGTATTTTTGTTTCTGTCTGTTGTTTTGGTTTGGTGGTATGTCAGATTTCTTTCCCCTGGTTTGTGGATTTTGTGTGCGGTACCATTAGATTTATGAAAAATAAAGTTGCATATATCCTGCAGATTTTTTAAAATTCATCTCACCTATATCTTCTTTGCAGTTCAGACTTTTACCTTCTTGCTCTTATGTTTTTGTTGTGATTAATCACCACGTCTGGAGAAACCAAGATGGTGGCATAGGTAAACACCTAAACTGCTGCCTCACACAACAATTTTAAAACTACATCTAAAAGACAAAATGGACATCATCCAGAACCACAGGAAAGCCAGGGAGTGGAAATTATACAACTGGAAGGAAAGAAAAAAGCACACAGAGACTCAGAGGAGCTGCAAAAGTCTGAAATACAGAGACATGCACATAGAGAGGATTGGCGGCTGAGTGCTTGGCTGGCTTTCTTTAGCAGGAGGGAAACGGAAGCTCCCAAATGCACTGAACTCCAGGTCTGACTGCACTGAACCCCAGTTACAGGCGAGACCCTGGGGACCCAGAATTATACAGGGGGAATCTGGATGGTCAGGAAAAGAGAAAAGCACATGGAAACTCAGGGGAACTGCAAAAGGCAGAGATCTGGTGGCACACATGTGAGTGTGTGTAGGGAGGACTGACTCCTGAGTGTGCTGCTGGATTTCTCTAGTGGGAGGGAGACAGAAGGTCCTGACTGTGCTGAACTCCAGTTCTCAGTGAGAATCTGGGAATCCAGATTCATTGGGGGAGAAACTGGACTGTCTGGCAGCGTGCGAAACTCAAGGGCAGCTTTCTCTCAGTGGTGTCTGCAGCAATTACCGAGGGACATTGAGACTCAGGGGCCTCATAAGGCAGGTATGACAGAAAGCCAAGGCTGTCTGCTCAGTCCTGAGAATCTGCCCCATCTAAGCTGAGCAGAGACTTTTAAAATTTTGCAAGTCTTGTCTCATAAGGCTGACTCCAGCACAGAAGTTCTCCTGGCATAGAGACAGCTAATCCTCACAGCCAATTGGCCTGAAGGTCAATTCCTCCCAGTGATACCAACAATCAAGACTTAACTACAACAAGGCTGTACACAAAGTGAACAAAGGGGTGAACCAAGAGTGTCCACCTCAGGTAAATTGGGATGCTGAGCCCCTGGGCCATATAGGACACCTACCACACAAAGCTACTCTCTCAACTCAGGGAAGCAGCCAAAATGCAGAGACAAAGAAACATATCACAATGAGAGAAATGGAGGACAGCAAATGATTAGATATAGAGTTAAAAACCATGGTTATAAGGTTTTTCAAGAGGATCCTAGAAAAGGCAGATACATTTAGTGAGACCCTTGAGGATATGAAAAAGGACCAACTAGAACTTAAACATACACTGACTGAAATAAAAAATATTATACAGAGACCCAGCAGCAGACTAGAGGAATGCAAGAATCAAGTCAAATATTTAAAATACTAAGAACCAAAAAACACAACCGAAAAAGAAAAAAGAAAAAAGAATCCAAAAAGTTTAAGATAGTGTAAGGAGTTTCTGGAACAACTTCAAGCATACCAACATCAGAATTATGGGAGTTCCAGAAGAAGAGAGAGAGCAAGATATTGAAAACCTATTTGAAGAAATAATGACTGAAAACTCCCCCCTCCCCCCCCCTGTGAAAGAAATAGACTTACAAGTCTAGGAAGTGCACAGAACCCAAAAACAAAAGGAATCCAAAGAGGACCACACCAAGACACATCATAGTTAAAATGCCAAGAGCAAAAGACAATTTTCAGTGATGAATAGCAAGAATCTACAACCAAGATTACTCTTCCCAGCGAAGCTATCATTCAGAATTGAAGGTCAGATAAAGAGCTTCACAGATAAGAAGAAGCTGCAGGAGTTCATCAACACCAAACCAGTATTATATGAAATGATGAAAGGTATTCTTTAAGAAGAGGAAGAAGAATAAAAATGTAAAGATAAAAATTATGAACAACAAATACATATCTATCAACAAGTAAATCTAAAAGTCAAGTGAATTCAAAATCTGATGCACAGAACAAACTGGTGAATATAATAGAATCAGGGGCATAGAAAGGGAGGGGACTGACAATTCTTAGGTGGAAATGGGTGTAGGGGGTCCTGAGCCTGCTCTTCTGTTCAAGATGGTGTGGTTTCTGTGCAAGAGCCATGTTGCCCAGGGAGTGCCCACAGCAGTAGCAGGTGCTCCCCACCCAGGAGAGCCTGGTCTGACAGCCACTGATACTCCTGCAAGATCTGTCTGTCACTCACACACACCCACCACACACATCTGCACACTCCCCTTTTATTCGCTTACTTAGTTACAGCTTTAATACCTAGTGCCTTGGAGAGGGCCTCTTTGGATTGAGGTAATTCGGTATTCTGTTGTCTTTCTGGATTCTTGCACATAGCTATTTCCAGAGGTTTGAGAAGTTCTCATCCACTATGTGTTTGGTTATACTCTTCAGTCTATGCTCCTTCTCCTTCTCCTTCTCCTTCAGAATGCCTATAATTCTAATATTGATTTTTCTGATGGAGTCAGATATTTCTTACAAAGAGAGCTCTTTCACTTTTCTTATTCTCAGTTTTCTCTCTTCCCTCTGCATCATTTCTGGATTCTAATATTTGATATCACTATTCTTTTTCATCCATCTGTTTAAATGCTTTCTATGCTAAGTAGTTCACTCCTTTTAAAATACATATTTCATTTCAGAGTGGAAGAGAGAGGGAGAGAGAAAAAACATCAATGATGAGAAGTAATCATTGATCAATTGCCTATTGCATGCTATACAGTGGAGATTAAGCCCTCAACCCGGGCATGTGCCCTGACTGGGAATTGAACCATTACTTCTTGGACTTCAGGTCAATATTCAACTCCTGGGAAATGCCAGCTGGGCTTCAGTTCACTCTTAACCTCTTTAATTGCATGCTTCATTTCCAGGTTTTCTGATTGTTTATTTTTTAAAATTTCAATCTCTTTGAAAAAATACTCATTTTGTTCACTGATTTGTTTTCTGGGTGAATTGAGTATTTTCAGCACTGCAATCTTAAAATCTGTCATTTCTGTGTGTTCCAGTTTGTTTTCTGAAAATTTTTTATTTTCTTTCTTGTCATCTTCATTATTTCAGTTATTCCTGGTATTTGTTGTCGTCCTTTGCCTAAACATTTATCTCTGAACAGGTCTTTCTAATATTTTACAGTACATGCTGCTGAATTGCATAATTTTTTTCTTTGTGATAACCTAGTCTTCAACTTTCGTACCTTCTGTAAGACACAGCAGCCACACTGCTTAGGTGTGGGGTTTGCTTTTCCCTCACCATAATGGCAACCCCTGACCTCTGTGGGGTTCCACCTCAAGCACCCTTCCTGGGGATAAGTCACAGAGGAAAACAGTGGTTCTACTTTAAAAAGTCTTGATTTACAGATAATATGCTCCTGGACCCAACTCTAAGGGCCAAGGGCATCAGAAGGCCAGTTTTGGTAGTCCAAGCTGTGGAAGGGCTCTATGGTTCTGTGGGGTTTTTTTCCTGTCTGTAACATCATTGCTGGACTGACAATGGAGGGCCACATGGCAGAACCCCATGTTCTGGCAGGTGTCTATTGACTCAAATACTTTTCACTCCCTTGCTTCTTGCCCCCCTGAGCTCCACCCATCTCCCCCCACAACTCCACCACACACCCTCTGTTCCTCTTAGCTGAAGGAAGCATCTGCTGCCACTGGCTATCTCTGCTTTCCTGGCCAGCCAAGTTGTGAGCTCCTGGCTGCAGGGCTATGTCTGCAGGTCATCTGTGCTTTCTTCTCTTCTCATATCCCTATGTATTCCAGGTGGCCCACGTTTAGATGTTTGAATGTGTGGTTCTCTGAGGCAAGAGTCTGTGTTTAGTAGGGATTTTTTGTTAAAGCATAGTTGGATAACATTGAAATGTCACGGGAGAGGACAAGCGAATTTCTCATGCCACCATTCCTCTGACATCTCAAAATATATTAAATATTTAATTTCACACTTGATATTGTAAATATTGTTGAAGGAAGCATATGAAAGAAAATTCTTGACATTTGTCTTGACAATTACTTTTTAAATATGACACCAAATAGAAATGCAAAAATCAATAAGTACAAATACATAAAATAAATAAGAGCACAAAAACACATTAAAAATGAAAGAACAAACACAGGATTATTAGAGTAGGCAGATAGATATATATGGTCTGGGAGAGGCAGCTGGGGTTTGGAGGAAGTATGTGTGAATGTGACAAATTGAAAATAGACAATGGAGGTGGCAGGCCCCTATATGAACAGATATGATTCACAGTCCTCCAATTGTGGTATAACTCCTAGATGAAGGAGCCTTGTATCTTAAAGATACGTTTTTTGAGACACAAGGGAGAAGATGACTTGCCTCTTGCCTAGGGGTCTTCTATCCAAGGGATATAAATCCTCTAAACTCTAAAATATCAAGGCACTTAGTTCAGTCTCAGCCAGCTGATTTGCCCACTCAAGTACTCTCTCAGGTACCTCTTTCCTACAAATAAATTCTTGCCTGCATTTGCTGTTATTGTCTCTTGTTTGAATTTATTCCTACAAACAAGACAAGAACTGGGGACAAAGAATACTGTCTCCATCCAGAAGTTATCCCATCCAGAGACCCCCTTGGCTAGCCCTGACAGAATGGTAGAAATATTTGCAAAATATATATTGAATAAGGGGTTAATATAAAAAATGTGGGAGAAAAACACAGTGGACAGCAGGACAGGAGTGAGGGAGAGTGAGTGAATAAGCAAATAAGAGGGGATTGTGCAGATGTGCATGGTGTGTGTGTGTGTGTGTGTGTGTGTGTGTGTGTGTGTGTGTGTGTGACAGACAGATCTTGCAGGAGTCTCAGTGGCTATCAGACTAGGCTCTTCTGGATGGGGAGCACCTGCTACTGCTGTAGGCACTCCCTGGGCAGCATGGCTCTGGCACAGAAACCACACCATCTTGAATAGAAGAGCAGGCTCAGCTAGGAGGCAGATATCACCACTACCCAGTCTGGCCTTGAACATCACTGCAGACCATGCAGTAATTCTCAGAGTATAATCTACCATGGCCAGAGTTCTGGTACCTCAGAGGCAGAATACAGGACCTTCACCTACCTGCTTTAGGGCTCCTGAAACCCCCACAGTGAGTTGCAGAGTTGCATGCTCCCTTGCCATGAGTTGTGGGACTCCAGAGTGAGTCTCATGACCCAGGCCACAAGCTCCTGGATCCTGCAGTGTGCCCCAGAGTAGAACACCACTCTAGCAGTGGACGCCAGCGCCACGAAGTTAGTCACAAGCCAATAACATTATAGGCAACACATGCCATGGGGATCCAGGACCCTAAGCACATCCACAACAGCTTGTACTATGAGGTCGGAGGTGAGTAACATAGTCAGGGGGCTTTCCTAGAACACCAAGCTCAGAAGATCTCAGAGATTGTACCACTGGGTCCCACAAAACACTTACAACATATAACCAACCCTTTAAAATCTGAGTGGCAGAGCAGTTTGATCTAAGACATATAAACAAATACAATGGGGCAGAAAAAATGGGGAGAAAAAGAAAAAAATCCTCAAATGAAAGAAAGGGAGGAATCAGCAGAAACAGAACAAAATGAAATAGAGGCAAGTAATTTGTCAGAGAAAGAATTGACAGTAAATGTTATCAGGATGCTCAAATGTCTGACTGAAAAATTGCAAGCAAATCAAAGAGAGTAATACAGAGATGAATGTGAAATACACCAACACGAGCAAGAATCAAGAGGAAATGAAGAATGGCATAGCTTCAGTAAAGAACACAATGGAATATAACTGGTTTGGCTCAGTGGATAGAACATCAGCCTGCAGACCAAAGGGTCCCAGGTTCAATTCCGGTCAAGGGCATGTATCTTGGTTGTGGGCACATCCACATTAGGGGGTGTGCAGGAGGCAGCTGTTTAATTTTTATCATAGATATTTATAACTCTCCATCTTTCTCCCTTCTTCTCTGTAAAAATCCATAAAATATATATTAAAAAAGAACATAATGGAAGGTTTCAACAGTAGACTAGATGAAGCTAAGGGATGAATCAGTGAGTTCAAATACTAGGTATAAAAAACACAAGCAGAGCAGTAACTGGGAAAACACACACACACACACACACACACACACACACACACACACACACACATTAAAAAACAGGAGGAGAATCTAAGGGAGTTTTGAGACAACTAGAAACAAAACAACATCTACATATTAATGGTACCAGAAGGAGAGGAAGCTGAGCAAGGAATAGAAAAAGTGAAGAAATAATGACAGAAAACAAAACAAAACAAAACAAAACCCTGATTTGGGAATAAAAAAGTCACACAAGTGCAAGAAGCCCAGATTATTCCAATCAAAATGTACCCCAAAGACCCACACCCAGACACATCATAACTAAATTGGCAAACATAAAAAACAAAGAATCTTAAATTCTGCAAGAGAGAGACAGAAAGTTATATTAAAGGTATCTCCCATTAGACTATCAATTGATTTCTCAACAGAAACACATCAGGCCAGGAAAGGATGGAATGAAGCATACAAGTGATGAAAAGCAAGGGACTAAATCCAAGAATACTCTATACAGCAAGGCTATCATTCAAAATTGAAGGTGAAATCAGGAGCTTCTCCAAAAAAAAAGGCTAAGGTAGTTTATTACCACAAAGCCAGCAATGCAATAAATGCCAAAGGGACTGTGGTAAAAAGAGGAAATAGAAAGGGAAGAAAGAACACAAGCATAAAAAATAAAAATGACCACAAACAATTACCTATTTTATTTATATAATAAAAGCCTAATATCCTAAGTCCCTGATCATCTCTTCAACCAATCAAAGTGTAATATGCTAATGATATGCTAAGGCCACTCAATCACTTGCTATGATGTTCACTGACCACCAGGGAGCGGTTGACCAGTCACTATGATGTGCACTGACTACCAGGGGGCAAACACTCCTACTGGTATGTTATCTTGCTGCTGGGGTATGGATGATTGGAACTGAGAAAGACAGGCTGAACATGCCCTGGAGCCCCTCTGAGGTCCCTCTCTGGCTGTCAACCTCCTTTGTCCATTTTCTGCCCAGGGATTGTGCACTGGTGGGGTCCCTCAGCCTGGCCTGAACCATCTCACAATCCTGGACCCCTTAGGGGATGTTGGAGAGTGCATTTCAGCATGATCCTGCTCAACACAGGAGCTGCCACCTGGTGGTCAGTGCGCTCCCACAGTGGGAGCACTGCTCAGCCGGAAGCTGTGCTCACGGGGAGCAGGAATAAGCTGTCAGTCAGACATCCCCCGAGGGTTCCCAGACTGTTAAAGGGTGCAAGACAGGCTGAGGGTTCCTCCCCCTCTCTGAGTACACAAATATCATGCAAAGGGACTCTAGTCAACAATAACTTTAAACATAAATGAGATAAATGCTTCAATCAAAAGACATATAGTATTCTAATGGATAAGAAATCATGACCCATATATACACTGCATACAAGAGACCCACCTCAGAATAAAGGACTCGTACAGACTGAACATGAAGGGATGGGAAAATCAATTTTAAGCAAATGGAAACAAAAGAAAAGCGGAGATTCCAATACTTATATCTGTCAAAATAAACCTCAAAGTGAAGGCTATAACATGAGATAATAAAGATTACTTCATAATACTAAAGGAATCTATATAACAAGAGGATGTAACTCTGATAAACATATACTCCCAATAAAGGAACATCCAAATATACATTAAAAACTTCTGGAAGATATCAAGGGGGAGATTTACAGCATTTCATTCATAGTAGAGGACTTTAATACCCCATTGACATCATTGGATAAATCTTCTAGACAAAAAATCAATATGGAAATGGCAATCCTAAATGACTCAGCAGATCAGTTGGAAATAATTGACGTCTTCAGAACATTTCACCCCACATCTACAGAATATACATTCTTTTCAAGTGCACATGTTAGGATATAGGCTAAATATTTACAAAATAAATAAAATAATTCATATAAAGCATCTTCTGAGATCACAATTGCATGAAATTAGAAATCAACTACAATGAAAACAATAAAAAAATCAAATACATAGAGGCTAAATAGCTTCTATTAAACAATGAATGGGTTACCAAAGAAATCAAAGAGCAAATAAAAGACATTCTGGAAACAAATGGCAATGAAAAACAACAATGAAAAGTCTATGGAACACAGTGAAAGCAATCCTTAGGGGGAATTTCATAGCACTACAAGATTACCTTAAAAAACAAGAAAAGTGTATTCCTACATACCTTGATTTTTTGATGCAATTGTAAATGGGATTTTTCTTTTAGTTTCTCTTCCTGTAAGTTCATTATTGGTGTATAAAAAACCCACAGATTTCTGGATGTTAATTTTTCATCTGCTACATTGCCCAATTCATTTCCTATGTTTAGTGGTGTGTGTGTGTGTGTGTGTGTGTGTGTGAGTGTGTGTGTGTGTGTGTGTGTGTGTGTGTGTGTGTGTGTGTGTGTGTTTTGGATGGAGTAAAAAAAAAAACAAACAAAAAACAAAATAATCCCATTTACCATTGCACCACAAAAATAAGATATCTAGGAATAAACTTGAAGTAAAATATCTGTTCTCAGAAAACTATAGGACACTGGAAAAAGAGAAAGAGGAAGACATAAACAGATGAAAGAACATACTATGTTCATGGATTGGTAGAATCAACATCATTAAAATGTCCATACTATCCAAAGCAATCTATAGATTCAATGCACTCCCCATTAAAATACTAGAAGCATATTTCACAGACCTAGAATTAACTCTCCAAAAATTAGTCTGAAATAAAAAAGACCCCAAATAGCTGCAACAATCCAGAGAAATAAGAACAAAGTAGGAGAGATCTCAATACCAGATATTAAGCTGTATTACAAAGCCACATGCCAAGATCTGCACCGTTGGGTTCAGGATCTGAAGTAGGGGCCAGTGCACAAATGAAAACACTAGACAAGAAATATGAATTATTAAGGGGTGGGGGCCAAGTGGTGTGCCTGACCATTGGCTGGTCCCCTTTTTATTTACTTGAATACACATTTTCCCTTTAGCAATGCATGCAGGCATATCAAAGGCAAAGTTTGGTAAACAGTAAAAAGATTATCAGGTTAGGGAATTTGCCTTGAGCCACAACTATCTCAACAGATGAGGTGCTTAGCAACACCCTAGCTAATGCCCAAGGTCCATTGGCCTTCTGCATTTCTTGGTGCACTCTCATGATAGTATCAGCAGTGGATGACTTTCTGCATATCCTCCTTTTTGTTTTCTTACTATATCTTAAAATGTGTATGCCCTTTATAGGGCTTGAATCCTTTTACAACTCTTTATTCCTCATCTGCAGACTAGAAATAAACATAAAAGAACAAGAATTCCACAGACAAAAGTGATTATGCTAAAAGGCAGATGTAAGTAGATCCAGTGAAAGGAATTAAATTCTTGCATGTCCTTTTTAAATTGCTGCATCTAAAGAACTAGTTTGTAAGTTTGCCTGGGATAATTGCACAATATGCTGTTGTAATTTTAAAATATCAAGGGTTGTGTTACCTTTACCCCAAGCAGCACGAAGGTGATTTTTTATTGATTCCCAAGGGTGTAAGGTACTATTATAGGAAACGGGTAACACAAATCTGGTAAAAATTATAGTGACACTGTGAGGACATTATTTGTATCCATAGAACTGTAGATTTTAATGCTGATAATTCTATCTCAAATTGACTGTCAATTATTTTTTGTATGGACAAGGTTGTAGTTACATTTTCATTCACTTGTTGTACAAACTGAAAAGTTTGAACAGTTTGTACTGTGGATGAAGCACTAATTACTACAGAAGTAGGTAACAATACTAGAGCAAAGAGTTCTGTAATTAAAAGTACAAGAAATCTTTCCTGTTGTTTTAAGATTTTTACCAGGTCATGTAACAGTTAGTAGATTTGATGAGATTCCCAAGGCTCAGTTAGGTTAATAGAAACCCAAGCAAAAGCAGGTTGTTTTAAAATCATGAGGGATTCTTTTTGGAATGTAGAATGAATACAGTGGAATAGTGTGTAGCCTGTGCATGACACCTCATAAAAAATGGCTTTTTGCATTAAGGCACATCTGTATGAGGCCTGAAAGGAGTACAAAAAGATCAAATACAAACGGTGGCAAATACTGTCTTGTTGGGCATTCCCCATAAGGTACCAATGGAGTTAGTTAAGCTATAGTTAAAACTATATCATTTTATAGGTGCAAGTGCAGCAGCTAATTTCCATTGCGTGTTTTGTAGGGACCAATTATCATGTAATTGAGATCCAACAAATACTCCTCCATACCATGAGATGGAGTGAATAGCTTCAACATATAGATAGGATGTGGTCTCCTTTCACTTTAGAATGCAATTATTACTATATTCAGACCTGTAGGTGCTCCAATCCACAAAGGAAAAACTATTATTAAGTTTGATGCTGGTGGGGTAGTAACTATAGCAGTCTTGCCAATTAATTTCTTCCTCTGAGGGGTGCCATTCAAAAAACTTTTTACATAATGAATTAGCGCAGGGATGACTTAGTAAAGTTACATTTTTCTGTGCCTTTCCCAGGAGCAATTATTGATAGTAGATGTATTTGGGCTATTGCTTCCCTCTCCTTTGGTGTCTATGCTAACCAGAAACCTCTCTTTAATTCTATACACAAAGGAGCAGCTGTTGGATTCTGTGTCACACAAAAGGGAAGCTAGGTGGCAACACCCATGTAATTATATTTCACCTACTTGTAGTTTCCTAGATGATCAAGGTGCTTGGCATTATTGGTGACTATACTAGATGGGGAATCAGCCCAAGTAAGGAGTCTCATCCATGGAGGGTCAGGGACATAAGTCCAATATACTTCCCCATTTGCCCCTGGAAGTATTACCGCACAACTGATGGTTGATAGCATGTCAAGGAAAACATTTTCAGGAGTTCTCAGAGTTTTTGTCTCCTCACAAATTGGCTCATATTTATGGACTGACTTCTTCACCATCGCCCAGGTCATCTCCATACTGTTTGACATCTGTCTCATACTCCTCCCATTCCGTATCTTCAGCATGTTTCCTGGGGCTACTGCTTTTTGGGGCTGGAGTAGTTGTCTGTCTGCAGCCTCAGGTACAGGGTGAGGCTCCAGCTGCGTGGTCCTCCTTAGCCTGGGCAATTCCTCTCTCAGATGCATTTTAAAGTTTAATGTTCCTTGCAGGAATCCACATGGGCTTGGAGGAGTTTTCTGGAAATACACAAGCATATCCTCAATCAAATGTTAACAAAGGGTCAGGAACTTTCCATAAACCAGACTCAGGATCTTTCCATTTAACGAAACCATTTTCCTTTGGTTCATTCCTACACCAAGGTACTTCCATGGGTGTCTTGCCATCAGCTTTATAAATGAAAAAATTTAAAGTAATTAAGGCTTCATGTAGTCCACCTATAAGAGATTTCTTTAGCATCACTATTCCCCCGTTTTGTTTTCCAAGTTGGGATTTTAGCAGCTGATGTTGGCATTCTATAATTGCCTGTCCTTGGGAATTGTATGGTATTCCTATAATGTTTTGAATTTTCCATTTTGAACAAAATTGCTGGAAATGACAGCTTGTGTATGCAGGTCCATTATAATTTTTAATAATTTTTATAATTTCCATGATGGCAAAAGCAGCTAGGCAATGATTAATGACCTGTTTTGCCATTTCTCCTGTAGATGCCATGGCCCATAGGACCATTTTAAAGGTATCTACAGAGACATACAATGCCTGAAGACATCCAAAAAGAGTATAGTGTGTTACATCCATTTACCAGATATGGTCCCTTATCAATCTCAAGGGTTAATTTCTGTATTAGGCTCTGAGGTAGATGTAACATGCAAGTGAGACATTCCTTGATAATCTGTTTGTCCTGCTGTCCAGTGATTGAGAATTGTTTAGACAACATTTTGGCATCCTTATGTAAAATCAGATGAGATTCTGTGGCCTGTTTTAATAAAGCAGCCAATCGGTCAGCCTGTGCATTTCCTTTTGTTAAAGGACCAGGCAGGGTGGTATGAGCCCTGATATAAGTAATATAAAAGGGATATTGTCTTTTCTGTACAATTTACTGTACCTATTTAAATAATATAGACTTTGTCATTGAGCCATTTTAATTGAGCAGTCTCAATTCTATTTAACAAGCCAGCAGCATAGGCAGAATCAGAAATAATATTAAGAGGCTCCTGGAAATCCTATGGGGCAGCTTGACAGCTTCTAATTAAATCCTTTGTATAGAAGTGTGACTAGTCTGGATGAGTAGGTCTGAATTTATTGTATGACAAGCAGCTTTGCTATTAGAGGAGCCATCAGTGAAAACCAAACAAACAAACAAACAAACAAAAATACAGTTAAGGTTCCAGGAATAGGCTCCTGTGTAGTATGTTTTTGTATAAATAATAGGGGTGTAATATAAAAATTGTAGTAACTTGTTTTTTAGTAGGTGACAATCAAGTTTCGCAAAATATTCATTTATTTCAATTTGCCAAGTTAAATTGGTCTGAAATAAGGTTTATTTTCCATTTGTACTTGGGTGTGGACAGTAAATGACATTAATTGGAGTTTCTGCTATCAGTCTTTTTTAATATATTGACATAAGCTTCGTTTAGGGAAGCAAATCATAAATTATTTACTCTTAAGTGTCCTTGATTTAAGGAAGATAGGGTTCATTAGATGGCCCCAAACCATTTGGCATTTATATTTTTAGATGGTTACAAACTGCTGTTATGTGCTGTATTTGCCATCTCACTGCTCCAGTGAGGCAAGCCAGGAAATTAGAAAATGATTCTGTAGGTCTTTGCATACATTTAATAAAAGCTTCCTTAGGATTCCCTAAATATATTGAATAAATTTGTCATTTATTCCAGAGATTTTTAGATAAGGTCTTAATTAATTAATGTTCTCTAATAATTCCTAAAAGTCATTTAAGGTCTTAAGGCAATCCTTTCATATTTCTACCTTTTGAGGCCTAATACATTGATTTTTAATTACAATTCTTAGATATTTGAAGAACATTTCTTTCTGTACCCTTTTCAGAGCAATCTTTAAGCTCCATTCAGGGATTTTCTTTTCTAATTGGGTAAACATTGCTAAAGTTTGTTTTTCCTGTGGACTTGCCACAAATTACTACATCAAAAACTTTTACTTTCTTTTAAGCAGAACAACCAACTTGGTTGCCTTTCAGAAAAACAGGTAGGAGAGAAACATGGGAACCAATATTCTAATGCATACATATCAAGTAAATGTAACTTTCTTTTTACTTATGGTTTCTCAGTGGTGAGATTTGATGCTTGAATAATAACTTTTAGTTTACTTTGTAAATAATAGTGGAAGAGATTTTTAAATTTCTCCTTATTAATAAAGCTTAAATTTACTTTTCAACAGTATTAATTTTGGCTAGTTCTCATTTGCATATGTATGTAGATTTTATTTTGGACTTTAGTAGAACCAATTGCTCATAAAATATTGGCTTCATTTATATGAGATCTTGATTATATAATGAAAAGCTTACTTATCAGGTAATTAAAGTATGCACCTTTTTTGAAAAAGTAAAGTAAGCAAACTTATACATTTAACCCATGAAGTACAGATGCCGCTCCACCCAATAGCCAATCTGTAGAGCAGGCGGGTTGGTGGTCTATTATGTATGCTCTTGTTTTAAAATTCTGCTGCTGAATATTCTGGCGTAGCTTAAGAAATATCCAGCAACCTTGTCCTGCTAGGCTTGGACACTAAAACCACATGCATTCTTGATCAGAGTAAAATGGACCTTTTACAATTCTTGTAAATAATTTTATTTACTTATTTAAAAATATATATTTAATTGATTTCAAAGAGGAAGGGAGAGAGATAGAAACATCAATGATGAGAGAGAATCATTGATTGGCTGCTTCCTTCATGACCCCTACTGGGAGGAAATTGAGCCTGCAACCTGGGTATGTGCCCCTGGCCAGAATTTAACCTGGGACCCTTTAGTCTGCAGGCAGATGCTCTATCCACTGAGCCAAACCAGCTAGGGCTAAATAGTTAATTTTAGAACTTCTTTCCTTCTTTCAACATTTCTCTTTTACTTCTTATCACATAGGCAACCTTCACAAATTTCACACTTTTAGATTAGCTTCAAACCTTCTTTCTATGTCCTTCAAAAATGCATAGCCATGCCTTAGACCTTCCATTAAGTATTTCCATTCTAATATTCTTTCTTTCTGTCATCAAGTTGTATATACTTTCAGCAAGTTGATGTCCATACCTTCTATTATTAAAAGCATACAATATTTAAATCTTAAATTTCCAATTATACTTAAAACTAAACAGCCAGAATTTCTTAGATTGAAATTTATGAACATTCTCAACTTCAATAAATATATTTTTAGATTTTCTATAATAAAAGGTGAAATTAAAACTTGTTGGAATATTTGGATGTTTATTACTTAATCTAGCAATATTTCAAAGCTTTTCAATTGTCAAAAACTTTGGAAGATTATGTATAGGAATATATAATTACCACAGAAAAAGATTTATCATATACCTTTCATTTTAGTTATATATATTTTTGCTTAACAACTTTGAGATGTTAGAGTCAATTATTATTACCTAAGGCATTTTCCTTGGTAAATTATGTAACAGAGATAATTTACTGACTTTCAGTGGCTTTAATGTTGAAGTATTATTTTATTTTATTTTTCTTTATAAAAACAGACGAATCCTCAGGACCTGGCTTAGACACTTGATATGCAATCTTGGGATGTGGTCTATTATTATTCAATAACTTCCATTTATCATGGAAACATTAATTTTGTTGCCCAAACTTAGTCTGTGTATTTCCTTGTGTCATTTTCAACAACTTCCAAAGAAAAACTGTTTGGGGCCTATTCTAAAGATTTCATGAAGAGATGGGATTTAGGCCAAGAGGCCACCCAAAATCAGGTTGGGTGCCTCCCAATTGAACTAGTCTTTTACTTTTTAAGGGTATAGAAGTCCCATAGAAGTTTACAAACTGTGAGAAATGGCTTATCTATTCAAACTTCAAATGACTGAGAAACAAAAACATGGTGAAAATTAGATTTTTCATAACACTCCCAAAAGAGGGCATCCAGTTTACAGGATCATCAAGAGACCTAGTAATTAATGATCTGAGGCTTTTTTAGTTACCTCCATTTGTCTAGGGAATTTTCCTAGGACCTGTGTTATTGGCCATGTGTACCACTCTTGTTCTTTCTTCCCCACCCCCACATTTTGTTTGCACTGAGTAAATTTAATTTTAGACTTTAGTAGAACCAGTAATCTACTGATTAAAAATTTTCCCATACACTTATGGTCATGACTCCAAAGCTGTCAAGGGCTTTGTATGCAGTGAACTTCACACCTTTCCAGTGAATTTCCACTTTTCCCTTTTCACTTCATTTTTTGTCTAAGTGAATTTTCTCCTCCAGTCCCCATTTGGGCCCCAGAATTCCATGATCAGCACAGACGGTTTCAAGATCTGAAGGAGGGGACGATGCACAAATGAAAACACTAGACAAGAAATATGAATTATTAAGAGGTAGGGGCCAGGTGGTGTCTCTTTTGTAAAGAGCACACTGACCTCTAGCCAGTCTGCTTTTTATTCACTTGAATACACACTTTCCCTTTAGTAATTCATACAGGCATATCAAAGGTTAACTTTGGTAAACATTGAAAGGATTATCAGGTTAAGGAATTTGCCTTGAGCCACAACTATCTCAACAGATCAGGTGGTTAGTGTCAGCCCTCCTAAGTCCCAAGATCCACCAGCATTCTACATTCCTTGGTACACTCTTATGATAATACTAGGGGCCCAGTGCACAAAAATCGTGCACTAGGGGTGGGTGGTCCCTCAACCCAACCTGCCCCTCTCATATACTGGGAGCCCTCAGGAGATGTCCAACTGGTGGCTCACCCCCAGCCTGCCCAAGGCCTAAAACCTCTAGCAAGGCTTTAGGCCTTGGGCTCCCAGCCATCACCCTGCTGAGCTCAGCCCCAGCTGCTTGCCACCACCCGGCCCCGGGGTTGGGCACTCACTGCCACTTCCCCTCACAGTGCCCAGGGGCTGGGTGCTCACCACCACTGCCATTTCATCTCCACCCACAGGGCCCAGCGCTCACGTCACTTGGTCCTGCCCCCACTCCTGATTGGCTGGTAGCATAGCGAATCAGGTTGGCTGGTAGCATAGCCAATCAGAAGCAAAGGTATAGTCAAATTTGCATGTTTCTCTTTTATTATATAGGATTGACAGTGGGTGGCTTTCTGCAGCCACTGTTCTCTAAAATCCCTGGTACTGGCACAAGAACAGACATATAGGCTAATGGAATAGAATAGAGAACCCAGAAATTGATCCAAAACACTCTGCTCAATTAATATTTGACAAAGGAGGCTAGAACATACAATGGAGTCAAGAAAGTCTCTTCAATAAATGGTGTTGGAAAAATTGGACAGATACTTGCAAATAAATGAAACTAGACCACCAGCTTACACCATACACAAAAATAAACTCAAACTGGATAAAGGACTTAAACATAAGATGAGAAACCATAAAAATTTTAGAGGAATTCACAGGCAAAAAAATATCATAAATATGCCAAAGCAATATCTTCACTGACACAGCTCTTAGGGCAATAGATATTGAAGATAAAATAAACAAATAGACTACATAAAAATAAAAATTTCTGCACAGAAAAATAAACCAGCAACAAAACAATAATAAAGCCTAGTACATTGGAGAACATATTTGCCAATCTTATCTCTGATAAGGGTTTAATCTTCAACATTTACAGGGAACTCATACAACTTAACAAAAGGAAGACAAACAACCCAATCAAAAAATGGGCAATGGACCTAAATAGATACTTTTTGAAAGAGGACATAAGGAAGGCCAAGAGATATATGAAAACATGCTCAAAGTCACTAATCATCAAAGAGATCCAAATCACACCTAACAGAATGGCTATCATCAACAGATCAACAAATGACTAGTGCTGGTGGAGATGCAGAGAAAAAGGAACCCTCATGTACACTGGTGCAGCCACTGTAGAGAAGAATAAGGACTTTCATCAAAAAACTAAAAATGAAACTCCCATTTGACCCAGTGATCCCACTTTTAGGAATGTATCCCAATAAACTAGAAACACCAATAAGAAAGGACATATGTTCATAGCAGCATAATTTACAATTGCTAAGATTTGAAAACAGTCTAAGTGCCCATCAGCAGATGAGTAGATTTAAAAAATGTGTTATAACTACACAATGGAATACTACACTGCTGGAAAAAGAAGGATCTCCTACTATTTGCAATAGCATGGATGGAGCTAGAGAGCATTATGTTAAGCAAAATAAGTCAGTCAGAGAAATATAAATATCACATGATCTCACTCATTTGTGGATTGTAATGAACAACATAAGAACAAAAACAGATCTGGCGATAGAGAAGCATTGAACAGATACTCAAACATCAGAGGGAAGGTAGGGGAGGTTGGCAATTGGGGGAGAGATCAACCAAATGACTTGTATGTATGCATGTAAGGATAACCAAGGTACAAGACACCAGGGTGTGAGGGCATAAGCAGGGGGGACAATGGGAAGACAAGGGAACATATGTAATACCTTGATCCATAGAGAAAGGGATATAAAATAAAACAGGAAAGCTTTTTAATAGGTTATCTGAACCAAAACATAAAGAATTTGAAAGAGAACAACAACAACAAAAGCCCAGAGTAAATAGAAGGAGACAAATAATAAATATCTGATTGGAAATAAATGACATAGAAACAACAATAAAAAAAACACAAATAAACAAATGACAAAAAATAATACAAAAATCAATAAAAGAGCTGGTACTTAGAATGGATAAACAAGGTGGATGAAGTTTTTGACAGATTCACCAAGAAATAAAGAGAAAGAACCCAAATAAACAAAATCAGAAATGAAAATGTTGATGTAACAACCGACCTTACAGTGATACAAATGATCATAAAAATACTATGAACAATTCCATACCAATAAACTGGAAAAATTTATCCAATGGACATATTCTTAGAAAAAACATAATCTTCCAAAACTCAATCACCAAAAATTAGAAAACCTCAATAGACCCATAACTACTGATGAAATTGAAGTAGTAATAAAACAAACAAACAAACAAAAACACCCAGCAACAAAAAATCATGGTTTGAACATCTTTCCAGGGATGTTTTACCAAATATTCAATGAAGAGTTAACATCTATCTTCCTCACACTATTCCAAAAATGTTCAAGAAGAAGGAAAACTTCCAAGCTATTTCTTTGAGACCAGCATTACCCTAAACCCCAAACCAGATGAAGACACTATTAAGAAAGGGAATTACAGGCCAGTATCCTTGATAACATAGATGCTTAAATCCTCAACAACTTTCTAGCAAATTGGATGAGCAATATATTGAAACGATCATACACTTTGTCCAATTGGGATTTATTTCAGATATTAAAGGGTGGAACAACATCCCTATACAAATAAATGTGGTACATCACATAAACAAAGTGAAAAATAAAAACCACATGATCATATCAATTGATGCAGAAAAATTATTCAAGAATATCCAACACCCTTTTCTGATACAAATGTTAAGAAAAATAGGAAGAGAGGGATTATACCTCAACATAATGAAAGCCTTATATGAAAAATGACAGTCAACATCATACCCAATGAGCAAAAATGTAAACCATTTCCCAGAAGAACAGAAACAAAAATGGGGTGCCTACTTTCACCACTCCTTTTTGACACAGTACTTGAAGAGCTAGCCATAGTGATCAGACAAGAATAAGAAATAGAAGGCATCTACATTGGAAAGCTGGAAGTAAAACTGTCATTATTCACAGATTATATGATATTGTACATAGAAAACCCTAAAGACTCCATCAAAAAACTACTAGATTTAATAAATGAATTAGACAATGTTGCAGGATATAAAATTAATACTGAGAAATCTGTGGCATTTTTATATAGCAATAAGGGACTCTCAGAAAGGGAAACTAAACAACAAATCCCATTTACCATTGCAACAACAAAAACATTAAGATACTTAGGAATACTATTAAACTTAACCAAGGAGGTAAAATATCTATACTCTGAAAACTATAGGATATTGAAAAAAGTGATAGAAGAAAATCTTCATAAATTGGAAAAAAATATGGTGTTCATGAATTGGTAGAATAAACATCATTAAAATGCCCTTATTACTCAAAGCAATATATAGCTTCACTGCAATCCCTATTAAAATATCAATGACATTTTAATTATGATGTGTCTTGGTGTGGTCCTCTTTGGATTCCTTTTGTTTGGGCTTCTCCATGCGTCTTTAAAACGCCAACAGCAAAAGACAAAGAGAGAATATTAAAAGCAGCAAGAGAAAAACAGTTAGTTACCTACAAGAGAGCACCCATATGACTGTCAGCTGATTTCTCAACAGAAACTATGCAGGTCAGATGGGAGTATCAAGAAACATTCAAAGTGATGGATAACAAGGAACTACAACCAAGATTACTCTACCCAGCAAAGCTATCATTCAAATTGAAGAGCAGATAAATAATTTCACAGATAAGAAAAAACTAAAGGAGTTCATCAACACCAAACCAGTATTGTATCAAATGGTGAAAGGTATTCTTTAAAAAAAAGGAAGAAGAAGAAAAAGATAAAGATAAAAAATTATGGACAACAAATAAATATCTATCAACAGGTGAATCTAAAAATCAAGTGAATAAAAAAATCTGATTAACAGAATAAACTGGTGAATATAATAGAATCAGGGACATAGAAAGGGAGTGGACTGAAAATTCTTGGCGGGGGAGGGGTGTGGGGGGTGTGGGAAGAGACTGGACAAAATTCGTACACTTATAGATGAGGACAGTGTGTGGGGGGCGTAAGGGCAGAGGGTGGGGTGGGCGGGTGGAGGGGAGTTATGGGGGGAAAAGGAGGAACAATTGTAATAATCTGAACAATAAAGAGTTATTAAATTTTAAAAATGAAATAAATTTTTAAAATGGTTGTATTTTTTAAATCAATGGCATATTTCACAAACCTAGAGCAAGTATTCTAAAAATTTATATGGAAATAAAAAAACACGAATAGCCACAGCAATCTTAAGGAAAAAGAACACACTTGGACAGATGACAATATCAGATATCAAGCTATAGTATAAAGCTAATGTACTGAAACAGCCTTGGACTTGCACAAGCTCAAACATATAGATGGATGAAACAGAACAGATAAACCATATATTGACCCAAGCCATTATGCTTAATTAATATTTGATAAAGGAGGCAGGAACATACAGTGGAGTAAAGGCAGTCTCTTCAATAAATGGTGTTGGGAAAACTGGACTGGTACATGTAAGAAATGAAACTAGACCACCAACTTACACCAAACAGAAGAATAAACTCAGAATGGATAAAATAATTAAATGTAAGTCATGACACCATAAAAATCCTGTGGAAAACTTAATTAGCAGACATTTCATATCACATAAATTTCACTGCTACGATGCCTATGTCAAGAGGAACTAAAGATAAAATAAATGGACTAGATCAAAATAAAAACTTCTGCACTCCAAAAGAAACCAGCCTCACAATGAAAAGAGAACCCATTGAACCATATAACATACTTGCCAAGGATACATTTGATAAAATATTTATTTCCAGATTATGTAAAGTTCTCATACTACTCAAGAAAAGAAAGACAAACATTTCAATAAAAAAACATGGGCATAGGACCTAAATAGACCCTTCTCCACAGAGGACATACAAATGGCCATGAGACTTATGAAAGAAAAAAGCTCAGGCAAAACAGGTTTGGCTCAGTGGATAGAGCGTTGGCCTGCAGACTGAAGGGTCCTGGGTTTGATTCCAGTCAAGGGCATGTACCTTGGTCATGGGCAAATACCCAGTGGGGGGTGTGCAGGACGCAGCTGATGGATGTTTCCCTCTCATCAATGTTTCTAGCTCTATCCCTCTCCTTTTCTCTCTGTGAAAAATCAATAAAATATATATATTTTTAAAAGTTCAATGTCACTAAACATCAGGGATGCAAATTAAACTGACAATGAGATTCCACCTCAGACCCACCAGATGGGCTACCATTAAAAAATCAACAAACTTACGCTGGAAAAAAAGGACCCCAAGTAAATTGTTGGTGGGTTTGCAGACTGGTATAACCACTATGGAAAACAGTGTGAAGTTTCCTCAAAGAACTATAAATGGAACTGCTGTTTGACCCAGTGATTCGACTTGTGGGACCATATCCTAAAAAGGCTGAAACACCAATCAGAAAGAATGTATTCACCCGCTTATTCATAGCAGCATTATTTACAGGTATTTGGATCAATGGAACACAACAGATCTATTCCATTAAGATCTATTCCAATAGCTAAGATCTTGAAACAGCCCAAGTGCCTGTGAGTACATGAATGAATAAAAATCTGATGTACATTTACACGATGGAATACTATGAAGAAGTAAAAAAGAAGGATCTCTTACCCTTTAAGATAGCGTGAAGGGATCTGGAGAGTATTACACTAGGTGACATAAGCTACTAAGTGAAAGACAGGAATCACATGATCTCATAAGTAAAATCTAAGCAATAAATAATTCGACAAACAAAATTGAACCAGAGGGATTCTGGAAGATGGCTACTGGCAGGAAGATAGGAAGGGAGAGGGTGTAAGAGAGTGAAGAACCCACAGAGGAGAATGCGGACATGTGTGATGTGTGTGTGTGTATGACAGTTAGACTCTGCAGGTCCTCCAAGGTGATGCCAAACTGGGGCAATCTTAGAAGGTGGAGCCCCGCACACAAGGCAACACTTCTGGGCAGCCGATCAGGGCACTGAGACCATGCAAATCTTGAGAAACAAAGCTGCTTGAGACTAGGATCCTGGTCTCAGACACTAATAAGGATCCTGCAGCCACTGGGGACAGAGAACTGCTACCACAGCTTCAGAACAACACAAGAATCCAGACTTCCTGGCAACAGATTTCTGTGAGTCAAAGTGCCTATCCCCTTCCTTGCAGGCTTGAGGATAGTGCCATAGTAACTGATAGACTTGCCCCTCACTCTAGCTGCAGCACCCCTATGGGAATTTGAGCTTGAGAGCATGCGGGACCCAGCGCCCCTAATGGGAATTTGTGTTTGAGAGAGCATGCATGACCGCAGCGCTGCTACCGGAATTTGAGAGACTGGAATTTGCTCCTTGCAACGTGATCAGGCAATCAAACCCGAAGCCCACGCAAAGTGGCAGTGCCACCTGACTTTGATTCTGGACAAGCTCACACAGAAGTCAGTTTTCTGCAGCGCAGGCATGCAAGAGAGTTACTGTGCAACCCAGTCCCCCAGGGAGACCAGGATCCAAATTCTCCCTGTAAGAGGAAGAACTGAGTACCACAGACTTGACTCTGTTTCATATCTTGTGTGCCTGGGATCCCTAACTTATAGCGCATTCACAGTAAGAGTCAGTGACTCATCTTGGCGCATATGTAAACAGGGGACCCTGATTCTCAGCGAGAAGCTGCAGGAGGCAACAAAAACTCTGATACTTGATTCAGGGAAACTGACTCCTGGCATGTGCTGGGGAACTCATTTTCAGCACACAGTGTGGTGCAGGCAGGGCCCATGATTCTAGGTGTGCACACAAGACCACACTGAACACTGGGAACACTGCCCCTGGGCAAGCCTGGCTCCCACAAACCCACGGCAGCCACACATCCTAGTGTTGGAGCACTTCAGTGAAACTTGGGTGGTGAAGTTCCCACAGCACAAGGCCCAGGTCCATGCTACTTGAAGTTTCAACCTTCTGGTGCTAGTAAGAATGGGGAGATGACACAATTCCCAGAAGAAAGAAAACGAGGAGTCACCAAGAAAGTAAATTAGTGAAATTGAAGCATGAAACATGACCGAAAAAGAGTTCAGAGTAATGGTCGTGGAAGTTATACATCAGATGGATGAGAAAATCAACAACCTATGCAAGAATCAGGAAAAAATGAAAAATGATATAGTTATAATAAAAAAAATAAAAAAACATGAAAGTTTGAATAATAGACTAGAAGAAGCAGAGGACCAAATTAGTAAGTTAGAAGATCAGGTACAGAAACAAGCTCAATCTGAACAGAAATTGGAGAAAAAAAAAAGCAGAAAGAAAGCCTAAGAGAGCTTTGGGACAACACGAACTGAAGTAACATCTATATAACAGGCAGCCAGAAGGACAAGAAGGGCAGCAAGGATTAGAAAATCTATTTGAAGAAATAATGACCAAAAACTTCCCTGATATGGGGAAGAAAAAAATTACACAAGTACAGAGAGTCCCAGGCTGGATCAACCCCAAAAGACCCACACCAAGACATGTAATAATTTCAATGGCAAATATCAACTACAAAGAGAGAATCTTAAAGACAGCAAGAGAGAGACAGAGAGTTACCTACAAGGGAACACCCATCAGATTATCAAATGATTTCTCAACAAAAACACATTAAGCTAAAAGGGAATGGAAGGAGGTATACATAGTATTGCAAAGCAAAGGACTGAATCCAAAAATATTCATCCAGCAAGACTATCAATCAAAATTGAAGGGGAAATTGGGAGCTTTGAAGACAAAAAAAAAAGACTAAGGGAGTTTATCAACACCAAATCAGCAATGCAAGAAATGCTGAAGGGAATGCTATAAAAAGAGGAAATAAACAGGTAAGAAGGAACACAAACACAAAAATAAATATGACTACAAACCAAATACCTTTCAGCAATAACTTTAAACATAAATGGTCTAAAAACTTCAATCAAAAGACATCGAGTGGCTAAATGAATTAAAAAAAAATCCATATGCATGCTGTGTAAAAGAGTCCCACCTCAGAACAAGAGACTCACACGGATTTAAAGTGAAGGGATGGTAAAATGTCTTTCAGACAAAATGAAATGAAAAAAGGGGGTCAGCAATACTTATATCTGACAAAATAGACCTCAAGGTAAATGCCATAACAGGAGATAAGAAAGGCCATTTCATAATACTAAAGGGATTGATACAACAAGAGGATATAACCTTGATAAACATATATGCATCCAACGCAGGAGCACCCAAATACATAACAAAACTCCTGGAAGATATCAAGGGAGAGATCAACAACAATACAATCATAGTAGGAGACTTTAATACACCACTGAAATTACTGGATAAATCCCCAAGACAAAAAAATCAGCAAAGACACAGCAATCCTACATGACTCACTAGATCAGATGGACTTAACCGACATCTTCAGAACATTTCACTCCAAAGCCATGGAATATATGTTCTTCTCAAGTGTACATGGGGCATTTTCAGAAATAGACCACATATTGGGTCACAGGAAAAGTCTCCCCAAATTCAAGAAGATTGTAATCATATGAAGCATCTTCTCAGACCACAATGCCATAAAATTAGAAATAAACTACAATAAAAACAATTCAAAAATCTCAAACACTTGGAAGCTGAATAGCATGCTATTAAATAATGACTGAGTTACCAAAGAGATCAAAGAAGAAATTGAAATCATCCTGAAAACTAATGACAACAAAAACACAAAAATCCCAAATCCATAGGACACAAGCAGTCCTGAGAGGGAAGTTTCCAGCTCTGCAAGCCTACCTTACAAAAACAAGAAAAAATGGTAGTAAATCACCTAACTCTACAACTCAAAGAATTATAAAGAGAAGAATAAGAAAAGCCCAGAGTGAGCAGAAGGAAGGAAGTAATAAAGATCAGAGCAGCAATAAGTGACATAGAGACCAAAAAAAAAAAAAAATCAATGAAACCAAGAGCAGGTTCGTTGAATGGATAAACAAAACTGATGAACCTCTAGCCAGGCTCACCAAGAAGTAAAGAGAGGACTCAAATAAACAAAATAAGAAATGAGAGAGGCGAAATAACAACAGACCCACAGAAATACAAAGGGTTGTTAAAAAAAATACTGTGAATTTCTCTACTCCAACAAATTAGATGACCCAGAGGAAATGGACATATTCCTAGAAAAAATATAACCTTCCAAAACTCAATTGGGAAGATTCTAAAAATCTCAGTAGGCTCATAAGTAAGGAAAAAATTGAAGCAGTCATCAAAAAGCTCCCAGCAAACAAAAGCCGGGGGCCAGATGGCTTCACATGGGAGTTATACCAAATATTCAAGGAAGAACTAAAACCTATCCTCCTCAGACTATTCCAAAAATTTCAAGAGGAAGGAACACTTCCAAGCTCATTCTATGAAACCAGCATCACCCTAATACCAAAACCAGACAAAGATAATACAATGAAAGAGAATTATAGGCCAATATCCGTCATGAACATAGATGGCAAAATGCTCAACAAAATTCTAGCAAATTGGGCCTTGCAATACATCAGAAAGATCATACACCATGACCAAGTAGGATTTATCCCAGGGATGCAAAGATGGTACAATATCTGCAAATCAATGAATGTGATACATTACATAAACAAATTAAGAGATAAAAATCACATAATCATATCAATTGACCCTGAAAAGGCATTTGACAAAGTCCAACATACCTTCTTGATCAAAACACTCAGCAATGTGGGAAAAGAAAGATCATACCTCAACATAATAAAAGTCATATATTAAAAACCCACAGCCAACATCATACTCAATAGGCAAAAACTAAAACTATTTCTCCAAAGAACAGGAACAAGACAGGGATGCACACTCTGACCACTCCTGTTCAGCACGGTACTGGAAGTACTAGCCATTGCTATCATACAAGAAGAAGAAATAAAAGGCATCCAAGTTGGAAAAGAAGAATTAAAACTGTCCTTATTTGCAGATGACATATATTGTACATAGAAAACCCTAAAAACTCCTATTAGATGTAATAAATGAACTTGGCAAATTAGCAGGATACCAAATTAATGCAAATAAATATTTGGCATTTCTTTACACCAATAGTAAAATTATAGAAAGAGGGGCTAAAAAATCAATCCCTTTTACCATCCTACCAAAATTTAAGATACCTACGAATAACCTTTGCTAAGGAGATAAAAGACCTACATGTGAAAAACTACAGGACCCTGAAAAAAGAGTTAGAGGAAGACATAAATTGATGGAATAACATACTGTGTTCGTGGATTGATAGAATCAACATCATCAAAATGTCTATACTAGCCAAAGCAATCTACAGATTCAATGCAATCCCCATTAAAATACCAATGGCATATTTCACAGACCTACAACGACCTTTCCAAAAGACCTCAAATAGCTGCAGCCATCCCGAGAAAGAAGAACAAAGTACGTGGGATCTCAATACCAGATTTCAAGCTGTATTACAAAGCTACTGTACCCAAAACAGCCTGGTACTGGTAGAACATCAGACATATAGATCAATGGAATAGAATAAAGAACCCAGAAATTGACCCAAACCACTATGCTCAATTTATATTTGAAAAAGGAGCCATGGAGGAACCAAGATGGTGGCATAGGTACACACCTATCTTGCTGCCCCACACAACAATTTCAAAACTACAACTTAACGACAGAAAGAACATCATCCAGAATCATGGGAAAGCTGGCTGAATGGGAAATTCCACAAATAAAAGTAAAGGGGCGGGGCGCTGCAGCCCGCTGGGGCTGGGGTCGCTGGCTCGGACTCCCCTCCCTGCCCGCCGTGGCCATGGAGGACGAGAGGAAGGACGGTGCCTACGGAACTCTGCAGAAGTATGACCCCACCTTCAAAGGACCCATTTACAATCGGGGCTGCACAGACATCATTTGCTGTGTGTTCCTCCTCCTGGCCATTGTGGGCTACGTGGCTGTAGGGATCATAGCTTGGACCCATGGAGACCCTCGAAAAGTGATCTACCCCACTGATAGCCGAGGCGAGTTCTACGGGCAAAAGGGCACAAAAAATGTGAACAAACGCTACCTGTTTTATTTCAACATTGTGAAGTGTGCCAGCCCCCTCGTCCTGCTGGAATTCCAGTGTCCCACCCCCTAGATCTGTGTGGAGAAGTGCCCCGACCGCTACCTCACCTACCTGAATGCTCGCAGTTCCCTGGACTTTGAGTACTACAAGTAGTTCTGCGTGCCTGGCTTCCAGAACAACAAGGGTGTGGCTGAGGTGCTTCGGGATGGCCACTGCCCCGCTGTCCTCACTCCTAGCACGCTGTTAGCCCAGCGATGCTTCCCAGCCATCCACACCCATAAGGGGGTCCTCATGGTGGGCAATGCGACGACCCATGAGGATGGGCACAGCGTTGGGAAAAACATCACTGAGCTGGTTGAGGGCGCCAAGAAGGCCAACGGGGTCCTGGAGGCTTGGCAGCTGGCCATGCGGATATTTGAAGATTACACTGTCTCCTGGTACTAGATTGTCATAGGCCTGGTCATCGCCATGGTGATGAGCCTCCTGTTCATCGTCGTGCTGCTCCGCTTTCTGGCTGGCATTATGGTCTGGGTGATGATCATCATGGTGATTCTAGTACTGGGCTACGGCATATTTCACTGCTACGTGGAGTACGCCCGACTGCGAGGTGAAGCCGGATCCTACATCTCCCTCATGGATCTTGGCTTTCAGACAGATCTCCGAGAGTACCTGCACTTGAGGCAGACCTGGATGGCTTTCATGATAATTCTGAGCATACTGGAGGTCATTATCATCTTGCTGCTCATATTTCTACGGAAGAGAATCTCATCGCCATTGCACAAATCAAAGAAGCCAACAGGGCTGTGGGATATGTGATGTGCTCCCTGCTGTACCTGTTGGTCACCTTCTTCCTGCTGTGCCTTTGCATCACCTACTGGGCCAGCACTGCCATCTTCCTGTCCACTTCCAGCGAAGCTATTTATAAAATCTTCAGTGACATCACCACCTGCCCAGTTATTAGGAAAACCTGCAACCCTGTGACCTTCCCCTCCTCCAACGAGTCCCGCCTATGCCCTGGAGCCCACTGCCAGTTCGCCTTCTATGGTGGTGAGTCAGCTTACCACCAGGCCCTGCTGGGCCTAGAGATCTTTAGTGCCTTCATGTTCTTCTGGCTGGCCAACTTCATGCTGGCTCTGGGCCAGGTCACGCTAGCTGGGGCTTTTGCCTCCTACTACTGGGCCCTGAACAAGCCAGATGACCTGCCTGCCTTCCCGCTCTTCTCCTCCTTCAGCTGGGCACTCAGGTACCACACGGGCTCCCTGGCCTTTGGCGCCCTCATTCTGGCCATGGTGCAGATCATCCGAGTGATGCTGGAGTACTTGGATCAGCGCCTGAAAGCTGGCGACAACAAGTTTTCCAAGTTCCTCATGACCTGTCTCAAATGCTGCTTCTGGTGCCTGGAGAAGTTCATCAGATTCCTCAAGGAATGCCTACACCATGATCGCCGTCTATGGTACCGACTTCTGCACCTGAGCCAAGAACGCCTTCTTCCTGCTGATGAGGAACATCATCAGAGTGGCTGTCCTGGACAAAGTCACCGACTTCCTCTTCCTGTTGGGCAAGCTTCTGATTGTGGGCGGTGTGGGGATCCTGGCTTTCTTCTTCTTCACCCACCATATTAGGATCATAAAGACACAGCACCGCCCCTCAATTATTACTGGGTCCCTATACTGACTGTGATCATCGGCTCCTACATGATTGCCCATGGCTTCTTCAGCGTCTATGGCATGTGTGTGGACACATTGTTCCTCTGCTTCTTGGAGGACCTCGAGAGGAATGATGGCTCGGCCGAGAGGCCTTACTTCATGTCTTTCAATCTCAAGAAGCTTTTGAACAAGACCAACAAGAAGCTGGCAGAATCTTAAAGGCCCCACCCTCCCCCCGCAACTCCCTGCAAGGTCTCACGCTGGGTGCTCTGCAGCTGGGTCAGAACCCCCAGCCCCTTGGGCTGACCGGAAGTCCTGTCACTGCCACCCTGCCATCATCCAATGACCACAGGTTTCTGGGGACCCAGAAGATTTGTGGCAACTCCTCCATATGCCAAGGGGCAGTCAGGCTTTTCATGATGCTCCCCCTCACCCCCCAAGATTGCACAACGAATCGCTCTAGCCCTCACTGGCTGGGATGGGAAGGAGTCCCATCAGGGCTCTTGATGTGTCTGGCCTGCGATGGGGCCCAGCCTCTGTGGGCTGCGTCCAGCTTCCTGTTCCCTCTTCTGGTGGGATGGTGTCTGTGTCCGCGGGAGCCATGGCCAGCTCCTGAAGGCCCTCATTCACACGTGTCTGCTCAAGCCAGGACTGAGCCCCTTCTCCAGAGCTGCAATCGGCACACAGGCTGCCACATGTGTTTCTTTACTACTTTTTAACCTGATTGTGCATTAAAGGGTCTGTTAGTTTTTTCTGTCTCAACAGCTGAAATGGGGCCCTGAGGCATGCCTTCTGTTATCTGGTATGGCTGCAGTGGGCTGTGGGACCCGTGCCCAGGGGGTGTCTCCTGGCATGGCGGCAGCAGGGCACCCTAGTTGTTGATGGGAAATGAGGAAGTGATATTATTCTGAGAGGCGGCTTTGAGCGGGAGAGAGGAGACCCCTAATAGCCGCCTGAGGGAGACTTGCTGGCTGGCTGCCTGGCGAAGCTGGGCCGAGTTTCTTCCCTCCCTCTGCCAGTGATTGACACAGCTCTCTTTGTAAGAGAGGAAAGAAACTGAATCCATCCAAGGGACAATTTCAGGTGCAGGGGTGCAGGGCAAATGCTGCATACGCACCAGATCTCCCAGCCCAGTCTCCTCATCTTGAGGAGCCTTTTGCCAAGTTGGTTGAACTCAGGACCTGGTCTCCTGAATTTCTCTCTGCCATATCCTAAGGCCCCTGACTTCATGTCTCTGTTCATCAGCACAGTCCCAGAGTCCCGGGGAGGGAGGGATTCCCGCCGGGGACCTCCATGTGCTGCGCCTGTTGCCAGTCCTCCCTCCTCCCTCCCTGTTCTGTCCACACATCCCTGTGTGTAAACTGCATTGCAACCACTAATAAAGCGCCTATTGTAAAAGAAAAAAAATAATAAAAATAAAAAAATAAAAATAAATAAAAAATAAAAGTAAAGATAGGACATTGTGACTCAGAGGAGTAGCAGAGGGCAGAGTTGAGGATACGTGTAGAGTCAGAGGTTTGGAGCCTTGCCTGCGCAAGGGGATAGCGTGGGCATCTGGATAACCAGCTGGTTTTCTAGAATGGGGAGGGAGAAAAAGGCATCCCACTGCACTGATTCCCCAGTTCCGGGTGAGGTCCGGGGGAACCCATACTCACATGGGGTGAACTGGACAGTAAGGCGGAAGCACGCTGAAACTCGGGTGCTGCAGAGGTCTGCAAGCTTGTGGAGAGGGTGCGTAAACTTGGGAACTGCAGAAGCACGTAAGCATGCAGAGAGGACTCGTGACTTGCTCTCTCATTTGGGAGGAAAAAAAGAAAGAAAGAAGGGAAACCACTGGACTCCATTGTTTTACAACCCTGGGTGAGACTTTGGGTGTAAAGACTCATTTGGGGAGAGGCTGAATTGTCCAGCAGCAGGTAGAGCTTGGCAGCAGTTTTCTCTCAGAGGTGCGTTCACCCATTACCAGCAGGCACAGAGACCAAGGTGCCTCATAGGGTGGAGCTGATGGGAAATAAAGGCTGCCTGCTCAGCCCAGAGACTCCATCCATCCAACCTGAACACAGCTGATCCTCACAGCCAATTGGCCTGGAGGTCAAACCCTGCTAGTGCAAACAACATTAATCTAGGGTTAACTTCAACAAGACTGTGCAACCCATAAAGGGCTGCACCAAGAGTATCCACCTAAGGTAACTGAGGAGGCTGAGCCACTGTCCCTTAGAGGACATCTACCACACAAAGGTAATTGACCAACTCAGGGAAGCAGACAAAATGAAGAGACATGGAAAGAAATCACATGTGAAAGAAATGGAGGAAAAACAACTGGACATAGAGTTCAAAACCATGGTTATAAGATTTTTCAAGAGGATCCTAGAAAAGTCCGATGAACTTAATGAGACCTTCGAGGATATGAACAAGACCTTCAAGGATATGAATGAAACCATTGGGGATATGAACAAGACCCTCAAAGATATGAAAAAGGACCAACTGGAAATTAAACATACACTGACTAAAAAAAAAATAATATACTAAGACCTAAAAGCAGTCTAGAGGACTGCAAGAATCAAGTCAAAGATTTGGGAAAAAAAGAAGCAAAATACACTCAGCTGGAAAAGCAAGAAGCAAAAAGAATCCAAAAAATTGAAGATAGTGTAAGGAGCCTCTGGGACAACCTCAAGAATACCAATATTTAAATTATGGGGGTGCAGAAAAAGAAAGAGAGCAAGATTATGAAAACCTATTTGAAGAAATAGTGAAAAAAAATTTCTGCCACCTGGTAAAAGAAATTGACTTAAAAGTCCAAGAAGTGCACAGAACCCCAAACTATAGGAATCCAAAGAGAACCACACAAAGACACATCATAATTAAAATGCCAAGGGCAAAAGAAAGAGAGAGAATATTAAAAGCAGCAAGAGAAAAAAAAGTTAGTTACCCATAAGGGAGCACTCATACGATTGTCAGCGGATTGCTCAACAGAAGCTATGCAGGCCAGATGGGAGTGGCAAGAAATATTCAAAGTGATGAATAGCAAGAATCTACAACCAAGATTACTCTACCCAGCAAAGCTATCATTAAGAATTGAAGGTCATATAACGTGCTTTGCAGATAAGAAAAAGCTAAAGGAGTTAATCACCCCCATACCAATATTATATGAAATGCTGAAAGGTGTTCTTTATGAAGAGGAAGAAGAAAAAGAAATAAAAATTATGAACAACAAGTACACATCTCTCAACAAATGAATCTAAAAATCAAGTGAATTAAGAATCTGATGAACAGGATAAACTGGTGAATATAAAAGAATCTTGGGCATTGAGAGGGAATGGACTTATAATTCTTGGGGAGAAATAGAGTGTGGGAGGTACAGCAAGAACCTGGACAAAAGTCATACATCTATGGTAGAGGACAGTGCGGGGGGGGGGGAAATAAGGGCAGAGGGTGGGATGGGTACCGGGTAGAGAGGAGCTATAGTGGGAAAAGGGGGGAACAATTTAATTAATAAACTGAACAATAAATATTAAAATATAAAATATAAAAAATAAATAAAAATTAAAAAAAAATTAAAAAATGAAAAAGGAGGCATGAATTTAAAGTGGAATCAAGACAGTCTCTTAAATAAATGGTGTTGGGACATTTGGACAGATACATGCAAAACAATGAAACTAGACGACAAACTTACACCATACATAAAAATAAACTCCAGATGGATACAGGACTTCAACACAGGACAGGAAACCATAAAAATACTAGAGGAATCCAAAGACCACAAAATCTCAGACATATGGGGAGGGAACTTTTTCACTGATTCTCCTCCTAGGACAATGGAAACTAAAGAGAAAATAAACAAATGGGACTATATCAAAATAAAAGCTTTTACACAGCAAAAGAAACCATCAACAAAACAACAAGAAACCCTACTGTATGGGAGAACTTATTTGCCAATGTCATCACCCATAAGGGTTTAATCTCCAACAAATACAGGGAACTCATACAACTTAACAAAATTAAGATAAACAGCCCAATCAAAAAAATGGGTGACTGACCTAAATAGACACTTTTTGAAGGACAGAAGGAAGGCTAAGAGACATGAAAACATGCTCAAAGTCACTAATTATATGAGAGATGCAAATTAAAACAACAATGTGGTTTCATCTCACACCTGTCAGAATGGCTATCATCAACAAATCAACAAACGACAAGTGTTGGCAAGGGTGGGGAGAAAAAGGAACTCTTGTGCACTGCTGGTGTAAATGCAGACTGGTGCAGCCACTGTGGAGAACTGTATGAAGTTTCTTCAAAACACTAAAAATGGAACTCCCGTTTGACCCAGTGATCCCACTTTTAGGAATATATACCAAGAAACTAGACACAGGAATCAGAAAGGATATATGCACCCCTATGTTCATAGAAGCACAATTCACTATAGCTAAAATTTGGATGCAGCCTAAGTGCCCAACAGCAGATGAATGGATTAGAAAACTATGGTACATCTACACAATGGAATACTACACTACAGTAAAAAAAGAGTTCTTACCATTTGCAACAGCATGAATGGACCTGGAGAGCATTATGCTGTGTGAAATAAGCCAGTCAGAGAAAGACAAATACCACATGATCTCAGTCATTTGTGGTATATAATGAAGAACATAATCTGGTGAACAGTTACAGATCCAGAAGCAGAGAAGCTTCGATCAGACAGCCAGACCTCAGGGGGAAGTTAGGGGAGCGTGTGGGAAAGAAGGAGAGATCAACCAAAGGACCTGTATGCATGAATATAAGCCTAACCAATGAACATGAACACCAGGGGATTGAGGGCATTTGTAGGGGGGTTGGAGGGTTATTGGAGAGATGAGGATACATATGTAATATTTTAATCAATTAAGAAATTTTTTAAAAATGGAAAAAAACGCATGGGCTGGAGCTGGAGCAGCAATGCCCGTCCCACTGCCCGGATCCCCCAGCGCTGGGCGAGGTCCGGCCGAGGTCCGGGGGACGCACCCTGGAAGCGAGGGGCGGCAGAGGCTCCTGAACTGCGAGTTTCCGCGAAAGGGTCGCGCAAACCTGAGACTTGCCCCCTGGAAACTTGTCTCCTGGGTCTGGAAACCATTTATTTTTACAATCCTGGGCTAGACTTTTGGTGTGCAGGCACATTTGGGAAAAGGCGGAGTGGTCTGGCAAGGGGAAGAGACTAGCCGCTTTCTCTTGGAGGTGTCTGCAGCCATCCCCATCCAACAGAGACCCGTGTGCACGCGAGCGACACATAGGACGCAGCTGACGCTGACGCTACCTGTGCAGCTCAGAGACTCCGCCCATCCAACCTGAACACAGTCTCCCTTCACAGCCAATTGGCCTGGAGGTCAAACCCTCCTAGGGCTAACAACAAAAAGCTGGGTTTAAATTCAAAAATACTGAATACAACCCATAAAGGATTGCAGTAATAGTACCCACCTCAGGTAACTGGGGAGGCTGAGCCACTGTCCCTTTGAAGATATCCACCACATAAAGCAGCCACCATGAAGAGACATGGAAAGAAATCAGGTGTGAAAGAAATGGAGGAGAAAAGATGACAAGACATAGAGTTCAAAACCACGGTTATAAGGCTTTTCAAGAGGCTCCTACAAAAGGCCAATCAACTTAATGAGAATTACCAGGAAATAAACAAGACCAACCAGCAAATGAATGAGAATTACAAGGAAATGAATGAGAACCTCAAGCAAATGAATCAGACCCTCAAGGAAATGAACAAGGCCTCTGAGGATACGAACCAGACCCTCACGGATAAAAAAAAGGACCAACTAGAAATCAAGCTTACACAGACTGAAATAAAAAATAATACACAAAGTCCTAAAAGCAGTCCAGAGGGTCACAAGAACCAAGTCAAAAATTTGAAATACAAAGAAGCTGGAAAAGCAAGAAACAAAAAGAATTCAGATAATTGAAGATAGCGTAAGGGGCCTCTGGGACAACCTCAAGCATGCCAACATCCGAATTATTGGGGTGCCAGAAAAGGAGAGAGAGCAAGTTAATGAAAACCTACTTGAAGAAATAGTGACTGAAAACTTCCCCCACCTGGTGAAAGAAACTGACTTAAAAGCCCAAGAAGTACACAGAACCCCAAAATATAAGAATCTAAAGAGGACCACACCAAGACATATCATAATTAAAATGCCAAGAGCAAAAGATAAAGAGAGAATATTAAAAGCAGCAAGAGAAAAACAGTTGGTTACCTACAGGGGAGCACCCATACGATTGTCAGCGGATTTCTCAACAGAAACGATGCAGGCCAGATGCGAGTGGCAAGAAATATTCAAAATAATGAAGAGCAAGAATCTACAACGAAGATTACTCTATCCAGCAAAGCTATCATTCAGAATTGAGGATCAGATAAAGTGCTTCGCAGATAAGAAAAAGCTAAAGGAGTTCATCACCACCAAACCAGTATTATATGAAATGCTGAAAGATATTCTTTAAGAAGAGGAAGAAGAAAAAGGTAAAAATATAAATTATGAACAACAAATACACATCTATCAACAAATGAACATAAAACTCAAGTGAATTGATAGGCTGATGAACAAGATAAACTGGTGACTATAACAGAAACATGGTCATAGAGAGGGAATGGACTGACAATTCTTGGGGAGAAAAGGGTTGTGGGAAGTACAGCAAGAGATTGGACAAAAATCTTGCAACAAGGGGAGAGGACATTGGGGAGGGGGAGGTGAGGATGGAGGGTGGGATAGGTACAGGGTGGAGGGGAGATATAGGGGGATAAAAAAGGGGAAACAATGTAATTAATAAACTGAACAATAAAGAAAAAATAAAAAATAAAAAAATAAAAAAAAATAAAAATGGAAAAAAAAATTGAACCAGAGACTTGGTATCATGCCACAAATTGAGGATTCTCATAGTGAAGGGAGTGAGGATAGAAGAGATCAACCAAATAACTAATATGCATATATTCATAACCCATGGTCACATATAGTAATGTGGGGTAAGCCTAGAAAGAGTACAAGAGTGGGGAAGAGGAGGTCAATGGGAGAAAAAGGAGGGGCATCTGTAATACATTAAAATATAAAGTAAATTAAAAAATAATTTTGAAGGAAACTGCTGAAATAGGGAATCATTGTTTTATTAAATAGAACTATTTGGGAATAATAACTATCTTCTATTGATAACTTTGCATAGGTAGCTTAACAAAGTATATTGTGGTGTTACCCCATTGCCCTTACCAAATTTTTTTTTCTTGAGCAGATCACAGGTTACATTTTGTTTATACATAGCATTGCTTTCAAATTGCTTAAGGTCTAGCTAAATGAATGGCACTCGTACAGTTAAATTATAAATGTTCAACATCTAACAATGAAATATTCAGTTTTTAACCAATATTGCAAAAGATTTTGATACAGGTAATTAGAACCCACATTTGAAGAAAATCTACACTTGAAACATGAAATGTATTTAGCATTCACTAGTTTTACTCCCATCTTTCTTTTCTTTTTTTAAATTTCATTATTGATTAAGGTATTACATATGTGTCCTCATCACCCATTACCCCTTCCATCCACCTCCGCCCCCATCACCAACTATGCTTTCACCCCCCCTGGTGTCCATGTCCATATGTGTGCATAAAAGTCCTTTGGTTGAGCTCTTCCTCTTACTCCCACCCTCCCCTGCTATCCCTCTGAGGTTTGACAGTCAATGTTTTTGTCTCTGGATCTGTTTTTGTTCATCAGTTTATGTTGTTCATTGTATACCATAAATGAGTGAGGTCATGTGATACTTATCTTTCTTTGACTGGCTTATTTCACTTAGCATATTGTTCTCCAGATCCTTTTTAATATCCAAGACCACCTTCTCGATGGTCTTGCTCATATCCTCGAGGCTCTCACTAAGCTTATTGGCCTTTTCTAGAGCTTCTTTAAATACCTTATAACTGTGGTTTTGAATGCAATATACAGTCGTTTGTTTTCCTTCATTTCTTTTGTTTGTTATATGTTTCTTTCTCTCCCCATTTTCACTGTTTCCCTGAGTTGGTTGGGTAGCTTTGTGTGCTAGGTGTCTTGGCCTCCCCTGTTACCTGAGATGTACACTCTTAGTGCACCCCTTTGTGGACTGTGTTTACAACCTTGTTGCAGATAAGTTTTGTTTGTTGTTGGCATCACTGGGAGGAATTAATCTTCAGGCCAACTGACTGTGAGGATCAGCTGTCTACTCTAGGAGACAGCCTTATGAGCCAGGACTTGCAAACTTGCCAAATTCTCGGTGCTCAGTTTGGATGGGGCAGAGTTTCTGGGTGAGGCAGAGTTTCAGGGTGGAGCTGACAGCCTTGGCTTCCAGGCAGCCCCAGCCCATGAGGTCGCAGGTCCTAGTGTCCACAGGCAATCGCTGAAGGCACCTCTGTGAGAAAGGTGCCCTCACATTTTGCCTGCCACCAGACCATCCAGTCTCCAATGAATCTGGAATCTCAGATTTTCACCTGGCACCTGGGTTGAGTGCAATTGTAACTCATTTTCCCTTCCGCCAGATGCCAGCCACACAGTCAACAAAACGCCCTCACCATGAACACTTGTGTGTGTCCCCGGAGCTCCACCTCTGGTTGGAGCTCCTTTCTTCTGCCAGACACTGCCAGCAACCTGTTTGTCCTCTGTGTGCGCACTCACATGCATGCCTCCTGAGCTCTGTCTCCAGCTCTTCCCCTGGGATTCTGCCTGCAATCCACGTTCTCCCCGTAAGGGCCTGGTTCCCCTGGGTTTTGAGTGCAAACCGAACTGGGTTCAGTGCAGCCTGCAGTTTTTGTCTTCTTTCTGCCAGAGAACCCCTGCCAGGTTCAGACACCCCATCCTCTTGTGCACACAAGTCTCCAACCTTATTTGGGCTTTGCAGAAGCTCTGATTATCCCTGTGCACTTCTATGTCCCTCCAATTTCAGATCTTCCAGTCAGCCAGCCTTCTCGTGGTTCTAGACAGTGTCTGTTCTGTCCTTCTGCTGTATTCTCGAAATTGTTGTGCAGTGCAAAAGCCTAGGTGTTTACCTATGCCGCCATCTTGGTTTCTCCCCATCTTCCTTTTCTTGCATGATAATATAGGAAACGCAATTAAACTTTAAAAATGCAGTCAAAGTTTTTTCTAACGTCTATTAATAAGGTTTCACTCTCTGTGGGATTTCAGGGTTTCTATAAAAAGAACTATGCAGGTCTCTATGATCATGACCTATCTACTGAATTATCCAACATCTCTTTGTTTCCATTAATCCCAATCTTTTCCTCCTTCTCCTCCTCCTCCTTCTCCTCCTCCTCCTTCTCCTCCTCCTCCTCCTCCTTCTCCTCCTCCTCCTTCTCCTCCTCCTCCTCCTCCTCCTCCTCCTCCTCCTCCTCCTCCTCCTCCTCCTCCTCCTCCTCCTCCTCCTTCTTCTTCTTCTTCTTCTTCTTCTTCTTCTTCTTCTTCTTCTTCTTCTTCTTCTTCTTCTTCTTCTTCTTCCTCTTCTTCTTCCTCTTCTTCTTTCTTTTTTTTTTGCAAAGGATGCATCTACCTTATTTTTAGTTCCTATCATTACAAGCATTGGATTATTCAGGATCATAGTTAAAACTCGTTGGTATGAGCTATCATTTTTACATATAGAGGCTATGTCAAAAAATGCAAATTTTGGAATTTTGGCTCTCTGATAATAACCCCAGTCATAAAGCCAATGTCCCAGGCTATAAAATAATCCTTCATACCGGGCTTTGGCACAATCATCCTAAAAAAAAGGAGCAGAATAACCAAAGTGATTTGAGCACACGATGATTTTAGATTATTCATACTGTTAATAAGTCACAACAATAAAGTGCATGGTGTGCACTATCCATGGAATAAGAGGAAGCAGCCAAGATTAAATTTGATGCATTTCAATAAAGATCAGCAAAATATTATAAAACAATCAACCCCTAACTGAACAACTAACTTATTTGCCAGATCCTCAGATTGCATTTAGTTACTTATTTATTTTCTTTATATGTGTCTACTTAAAATAATCTTTGGATGGCATTGGTTCACTGAGACTATAAACAAGTAATTAGATCAGATTTCAAATTCCTCTTAGAATTCATTGATTAAAAAACATGAAAAATCCAGTTGTGAAAAAGAGAGCTCTTACACTGTACCCTTTGTGACTAACTGCATCAATGGCCCTGGAGACTATTAAACTAAGTGAAATATGCCAGTCAGAGGAAGGCAAATATCACATGCTCTTTTAACCTGACAAACAAGGGGTCCGGGATGTCTGTCACTACTTGAGTCAATTAAGCAGAGACAGGGTTGAATATATGAGCGTTTATTCCAATAATGCTGGCACTATGGGAGAGCAGCAGGTCATCCACACAAATATGCTCTGCCTCTCCCCATAAACCAGCTGGTTATATTGAGTAGAAGGGCAAAGGTTATGTAGGAAAGTAGGAGTTACAGGCATGGGAGAGTAGGCACAGTATAATCATTACAGATTAGCAGTCATGAAGGATGCAGGGTGGTTGTAGAGGGAGGGTGCCTATGGGCAACCCAGGACCAGATTACAGGCAATAGGGCCTGGGAGTTGTAAAAAGCCAGTGCCTTAGGGACTAGATTGTTTCAGACAAGAGATGGTAATCTTTTCACAATGATAGACAGTTCTCAGGAAAGGGGGATGGACTGCATTCTGATGTTAGCTCCCATGTCTCCGGGTATACAACTCTCAGACGTTAGAATGTGCTTTCTCTAATAATTACAGAACTATTATAGTTAAAAGAAGATATTAATGTTTCTTATCATTGTAGTTGGTCCCTAATATTCTATTTCTGCCCCTAACAATCTCACTTATATGTAAAATCTAGTGAACAAAATAAATAATATGGGTCAGAGGTGTGGATTCATGGAACAGAATAACAGATTCCAGTGGGGTTGGGGTTTGCGAGAAGACAGAAAGTGATTAATCAAAGAACATATATGCATACCCCATGGGCTCAAACAATAGTATGTTGAAGATCTGTGGTGGGATGGAGGTTGGGTGGTGGGAGCTGGCAGGGGGGCGGGAGACAGAAAATGGGCAACATCTGTAATATTGTCTACAATTAAAAAAAGAGAAAATAAAAATAAAAACACACAAAAATAAACTAAGGCATAGGCACAACCATTTTTGTTTTATGTTTTGTATTAGAAACTTATAAATAAACTAGAGGCCCAGTAAAAAAAATTGGTGCATGGGGGGGGGGAGGGTGAAGGGGTAGTGTCTCTCAGCCCAGCCTGCACACTCTCCAATCTGGAACACTTTGAGGGATGCCCGATTGCCCATTTAGGCCCAATCCCAGCAGGATCAGGCCTAAACAGGCAGTCAGACATCATTCTCACAATCCAGGAATGCTTGCTTCCAACTGCTTGCCTACCTGCCTTCCTGATTGCCCCTAACTGCTTCTGCCTGCCAGCCTGATCACCCCTAACCACTCCCCTGCCAGCCTTATTGATGCCTAATTGGTCCCCTGCCATTCTGTTTGCCCCTAACTGCCTTCCCCTTCAGGCCTGAGTCCCCCCTAACTGCCCTTTCCTGCAGGCCCAGTCAACCCCAACATACCTCCTCAGCCATCCTAGTCATCCTTAACTTCCCTCCCCTGCTGGCCTGATCACCCACAACTGCCCTTCCTTGCAGGCCTGGTCCCTTCCAACTGCCCTCTCTTGCTGACCATCTTGTTGTGGCCATCTTGTGTCCACATGGGGCATGATCTTTGACCACATGAGGGCAGCCATCTTGTGTGTTATTAGATAGGGTAGAGGCCTGGTGCATGTCTAGGGACCAGCTAGTTTGCCATGAAAGGTATCCCAGATCAGGGTGGAGGGTTCCCTTAGGGCATGGGGCTGCCTGGGTTAGGGGTCTGTAGTGGTTTGCAGGCTGGCCATGTCCCCTGGTGACCCAAGTGGAGGCCCTGATATCTGGGATTTATTTTTCTTCTATAATTGAAACTTGGTAGCCTGGATCAGAGTCAAGCCTTCTGCTCACTCAGTGGCTGCAGCCATTTCTGGTGGAATTTATTTACCTGCTATAATTGAAACTTTGTAGCCTTAAGCAGAGATGTGGGCCAACCAGGGCAGGTGGAAAGCTTGGCTTCCTCAATCTATGGGTGCAACTCAAACCTCCTGCTCTCTCCAACTCTGTGGCTGCCGTCATTATCTTCTATAATTGAAACTTTGCAGCATTGAGTAGAGACCTGAGCCTGCAAGGGCAGATGGAAAGCTTGGCTTCCTCCATCTCCAGGGAAACCCCAGATGCCCTTCTGCTCTCTGTGGCCAGCAGCCATCCTGGCTGGGTTTATTTGCATATTTGCTCCTGATTGGCTGGTGGGTGTGGCTGGTGGGCGTGTTTGCTGGGCATGGTTTGTGGGGGTAGCGGAAGTATGGTCAATTTGCATATTAATTTTTTACTAGATAAGATGAGCGATTGCAAACTGAATTAGAATAAAGAATTTGTTTTGCATAATTAATCCCAAATATTCCTCCTAATCAGCACAAATGTGAAATGTTCCTGTTGAGCATTTAAAATGCTGACAAACATTCAAAGAATTAGTTTGTAAGTTTCTTTGGGATAATTATACAATATGCTATTGTCAAATATCAAAAATTATAATGACATTGTAGAATAACATCATGTAAGGGTATTATGGTGTTACAGCCTGGTTATTATAGTAACTCCTGGGCTCAAAGGTGGTTCTAGATCCAAGCTGGTTGTAGCAGTAGACTTCTCGGTAGGAAGTATATGAAGTTCTCCCCACTCCTTCCTTATTGTTTTCCCATTCCCTTTAGGCTTTCTTCCTTGCCTTCTGAATGAAGGGCTCCCTTCTCTTTATTTTGTAAATATAGACCTTTTGCTGTTCCCAGCTTGCTCATTCTATGAAAATGTAACTGTTGCAGCTTTCCAGCTCCCCCATTCTATGGAAATATACCTTCTTCTGCTCTGCACCCCTGTACAACCTCCATAGTCCCTTTAATTTCCAAAATTTATAATATTTCCTAAACCTGTCCTATTATACCCTCACTTGTTTTACCACTCTAGACCTACACAACTCAGTGTCTGTCCAACTCTCTGACAAGAGCTCCTCAAGAAAAAAATTCTCACTGAAAGTCCTGTCTGGTTGCAGCCAGAATACTTTTCTCCAGGTATAAAAAGCTCAAAAAAGGAGGGTCACCAAGAGTCAGATCAATGAGACTAGTGGGTCTCCATTAGGGGGACAGGCTCAGGTAGTGTACACAGGTGTCCTTGCTCCAGAGCCACACGATTTAATGACTGACTAAATCTCTGATGACTCCTAGGTTCTCCTGAATCACTCAATTATTCCCCAAGGCATTGTGCACTGCCTTGGGAGAGTGTGCACTCAGGCTATAGCAAACACTTCTGCTGGTCACAAGCTTGGTAGGGTTGAGCCATTGGGAGTTGGAGAACTATTTTAGCATCCCCCCAGGCTGTTGCTCTATGGATGGGAGTGTTTGACACAGGTAAGATGGCGTCTGTAGGCAATGTGGGATAGGGACTCAACACCAGGTTCTTGGCAGCTGACCCTTCATTTCTTTCCTCATGGTCATGTACTCAGTTCTTCTTTCATGACTCTAGTTTTCTCTGAGTTGCCTTCTCTACACCAGAGCCCTGGGTGAGAGCCTGAAAATTATATTTTGTGTTCTAGCCCTTAAAATGAAACTTGGGTTTCTAGCAGACTTCCTTTCTCTTTGTTGGTACACAGAATCCCAGCTTATTTTCACAGTCAGATGTGATGTGGGTTCCTTTTTTACACTCCTCTGCTCTTGGCTGGGGATCCCAGTATGATGTTGAAACCCCATGTTCCTCAGGAGGAACCATTACAATTGAGATATCCCTCTGACTTATCAGTTTCATGTGTATGTGGGGAGGGGGAGGGTAGGTCTTGGAAGAGACCTTTATGTGTCTCTGTCCATCTTACCAGTTTCTATGTGTTTTTTTTTGTAATCCTTAGTTATAAAAACTTTTGTTCATCTAGTCTTCATTTGGTTATTCAGGTTAATTGATCTATAATTTAGTTGTAAATTTTGTTTGGTGCTAGGAAGAGGTAAGTATAGCTTCCGTGTACTTCATAGCCATCTTAGCTCCTCTAGTTGCTTTGATTTTAGAATAGACTGTATTTAACCAAACAACAGCTCAAAGTCAATTCTCTTATAGTTGTATCCCACCTCCAAGCCTTGGAAAACCTGCTGGTCAAATATATATACCAGCTGGCTTATTCCAAAGTATTCATAAGTCCAGTGTACCTCATATGTCAGTACAGATCCAAAATTATTCTACCTATAATCCTTGCTATAGAATAAATTCTTAAATGATTAATGATAATTCATTTAGAGTAAATTGCTCAAATTTTACATTAGCATACTGATGAGCTACATATTCAGATAAACTTTCTTACAGACCTGCAGTAAGAATAAGCTGGCAAATATTTGTGTATATATTTCTATAGTTGATAAGCAGGACAACTAGTAGTAATGAGATAGTTATGGAGGAATGTAAAGTATATCGATAGTAAGGATATTTTGTATATGTAAAATTTTTAAAGCTTTAAGGAATCTATTAGTGTTTGCTATCCTAGTAAATGGGATATCCTAGTAAGTGTGCTTATTAGCATTAGTAGAGGCCTGATGCATGACATTCATGCAAGGGGTTCAGCTCTTGCAGCCCTGGCCAGCCCTCACTGCCCCAGCTTTGTGTGGAAGGTCATCCAGACGTTTGTCCAGAGGTCATCCGGATGGTTGTTCTGCTGTTTAGTCTAATTAGCATATTAGCTCTTTATTATATGGAATTACTTGGATGTGATAAATTTTGGTGACCTACTATTTTATTGAGAAACCTTAATTAATATTTTAGAAAACACTCAAACTAATTTCTTTTTTATCTTTGTTGTTCAGTTTATTAATTACATTGTTTCCCCTTTTTATCCCCCTATAGCTCCCCTCCACCCTGTACCTACCCCACCCTCCACCCTCCCCTCCCCCTCCCCACTGTCCTGTCCCATTGTTGCAAGATTTTTGTCCAGTCTCTTACTGTACTTCCTACAACCCTTTTCTCCCCAAGAATTGTCAGTCCATTCCCTCTCTATGTCCATGATTCTGTAATATTCACCAGTTTATCCTGTTCATCAGCCTATCAATTCACTTGATTTTTATGTTCATTTGTTGACAGATGTATATTTGTTGTTCATAATTTATATTTTTACCTTTTTCTTCTTCCTCTCCTTAAAGAATATCTTTCAGCATTTCATATAATATTGATTTGGTGGTGATGAACTCCTTTAGCTTTTTCTTATCTGTGAAGCACTTTATCTGATCTTCAATTCTGAATGATAGCTTTGCTGGATAGAGTAATCTTCGTTGTAGATTCTTGCTATTCATTATTTTGAATATTTCTTGCCACCGCCGTCTGGCCTGTATCGTTTCTGTTGAGAAATCCGCTGACAATCGTATGGGTGCTCCCCTGTAGATAACCAACTGTTTTTCTCTTGCTGCTTTTAATATTCTCTCTTTATCTTTTGCTCTTGGCATTTTAATTATGATATGTCTTGGTGTGGTCCTCTTTAGATTCCTATATTTTGGGGTTCTGTGTACTTCTTGGGCTTTTAAGTCAGTTTCTCTCACCAGGTGGGGGAAGTTTTCTGTAACTATTTCTTCAAGTAGGTTTTCATTAACTTGCTCTATCTCTTTTTCTGGCACCCCAATAATTTGGATGTTGGCATGTTTGAGGTTGTCCCAGAGGCCCCTTACACTATCTTCAATTATCTGGATTCTTTTTGTTACTTGCTTTTCTAGCAGAGTGGATTTTGCTTCTTTGTATTTCAAATCTTTGACTTGGTTCTTGTGGCCCTCTGGACTGCTTTTAGGACTTTGTGTAATATTTTTTATTTCAGTAAGTGTATGCTTGATTACTAGTTGGCCCTTTTTTATATCCGTGAGGGTCTCGTTCATATCCTCAGAGGTCTTGTTCATTTCCTTGAGGGTCTCATTCATTTCCTTGTAAGTCTCATTCATTTTCTGGTTGGTCTTGTTTATTTCCTCCTTGATCTGGTTTATTTCCTCGTAGTTCTCATTAAGTTCATCAGGCTTTTCTAGGAGCCTCTTGAAGAGCCTTATAACTGTGCTTTTGAACTCTATGTCTAGTCGTCTGTTTTCCTCCATTTCTTTCACACCTGATTTCTTTCCATATCTCTGCATGGTGGCTGCTTTATGTGGTAGATGTCCTCTAAGGGTCAGTGGCACAGCCTCCCCAGGTACCTTAGGTGGGTACTCTTACTGCAATCCTTTATGGGTTGTACAGTATTTTTTAATTTAAGCCCAGCTTCTTGTTGTTAGCCCTAGGAGGGTTTGACCTCCAGGTCAACTGGCTGTGAAGGGAGACTGTGTTCAGGTTGTATGGGCAGAGTCTCTGAGCTGAGCAGGCAGCCTCAGTGTCATCTGTATCCTATGCAGCACTCGCACGTGAGGGTCTCTGTTGGATGGGTATCGCTGCAGGCACCTCCAAGAGAAAGCTGCTATTCTCTTCCTCTTGCCAGACAACTTTGCCTCTCCCCAAATGTGTCTGCACACCCAACGTCCCTCCCAGGGTTGTAAAACAAAGCAGTCTGGTGGTTTCTGGGACTAGGAGACAAGTTTCCAGGGAGCAAGTCGTGCGTCTGTGCTGTCGCACAGTTTACGTGCACGCAAACTTCTTTTTCAAGCGCCTGGTTTCTCTGCAGACTAGGAGACCTCTGCCATGCCCAGCTTCCAGGGTGTGTCCCCGGACCTCGGACCTCGCCTGGCACTTGGAAATCTGTGCAGTGGGATGTCTCCGCCCTCTCTGTTGGAGAAATCCAGCTGGGGTTGCTGCTCCAGCCCTACAGCCCACGCGTCTGACCAGGAGGGCTCCTAACCTGTTTCCGCGCGATCTTCAAGACTGCGCTCCAGCCGCTCTTCTGAGTCTCAGTGTCCCACCTTTACTTTTATTTGTGGAGTTTTCACTCAGCCAGCTTTCTGGTGATTCTGGGTGATGTTTGTTTTGTTGTTATGTTGTAGTTTTTGAATTGTTGCGCAGGGCAGAACAATAGGTGTTTACCTATGCCGCCATCTTGGTTCTCCTAAAGAATTCTTCAATATAGGTTGACTGATTTCTTCATTCACTTTATAACAAAACACAATTAAATCAGTATCATATGCATAATTTGCTTCCAAATATACATTACCCTTAATGGATAAAATGTAGCTTTTTTGCATTTTGTAGTACATGGAATTTCATGGCATTTAATTTTAGTTTTTCCTATACTATTATTTTGGGGAGAACATTTAGTTTTCCAAAAACCTAATGGAATTGTTTTTACAACATGAAAATAACTTACTTGTTTTCCTATTTGTTCTTTGGCCTTTATTTCTCTTCCCCCGCCCAATAATTTGGTGTAACAGGCTTTTATTCATTGGAAGCATTTATATTACCGTATATATTATGTAAATACAATTTTTGATATTGGTGCTTTCTATGTCTTTCTTATTCTTGCATTTCAATTAGATGTATTTAGAAGCTTTATGTGGATTCTTTTTTAACTTTTTGTAATTTGATTTAATTTATAAATATCTTCCCAAAGTGATGGTTAGTTGTTTTAGTTATTATGTGAAGATTTCAATGTGATTCTGTACTTTGCTTATTTTTTAAGTGTGTGCCACAAAACTCAATAAAGAATTTATTTAAGTCATTATCTGAATGCCTTACATTTAAAAATCTCTGATCTCAGTTATCTAGGTTTTCCAAAAACTCATGCCCAAATAAATGGTACTATATGTTCTGATTAATTACACCAATTCTCCTTTTCACTATGAATAAACAGACAGTTTTAATATGAAAAATGTAAGCATGTCCATGTACTTTGGTCTCCATTTAATTAACACACTTACAATCATATACATAGGTAATTAAGGCATATATATATATATATATATATATATATATATATATATATATATATAAATTGTCACATCTATGCTTTTCTCATGCGCACATTTTTTACCTCACACCAGTACAATAATTTCTGTTACTAATTAGATTGAGGATGCCTCAATCATTACATATCATTTACTATTAATTTAAACAGTATGGTTTATAACTACTTTAATGCTGACTTTCAAAAACACATAGGTAAAAAATAACTAAAAAATTCGAAGTCTTTCTGAAATTTATACATTTTTGTATCAACCTATTTACTAGTGACATAGATAAGTGTTTCCTCTGAACAGATTTAATTTTTAATTTTCCTGAATCAGTGTTGACTAGAGAAAAGGTAATTGCTGACAGGAGTATTCAAACTGTCAGAATATCCTTCAATCTAAAAGCTGTTAGAATCTGTGTGAAAGTAATTGCTGAAACTCTATTCAACTGTAATAATAACCTGCCACTGATGACAGCAATTACTGTGAAAGTGTGATAGAAATCAAAGGTATTTTTCTCTGACAAGTAAATTTCTCACTAAGGTTTACATTGGTTGAAAAGTGTTGACAATGATGATGTACTATATCACTCTTAATCACAACTGGCACAACAATGGACTTTGAATTATTCACTGTAGACAGAAACTAAATGTTTTATTTGATACTTCCTAGGCTCCCCATGTATAGGAATATATCTGTATTTTAGATTAATAGAGATTAAGTGTTATGTCTTTGCCTGTTTTACACATTTTCTAAGTAAAGGTGTTAAGGGCACTTTACTTCAAATAAAAGAAACTAACTGTAGTTAAGACAAATTGGCAATGCATACTTCTACAATTTTTCAAATGGTTTGGAAATCCATAATTAGTTCAAATTATGGGTACTTTCAATTCCAACATTTAGCAGTCATCTTCACTATCAGTATTCTTGGTGATGCTTCATAATATATATTGAAGTGACAACCTATAGGTTCCTGTAGAGGGAATTCTCTATTATCAATCTATAATAATAAAAGCATAATGTGCTAATTATACTAGACAGCCTTCTGGATGAAACCGGGGCTGCAAGAGAAGCCTGGGTCCCAGGTGCCAGAGGGAAGCCAGTGCCAGCAACTAGGGAAGGAAAGTCTCCTCTTGCACGAAAATCTTACATCAGGCCTCTAGTATATAATAATAACAAAACCTGGTGGAGCTATGAGATGGCCTACTTTATTGAGTGAATGTTAAAATATGACAATGTAAATGTTTTATTTTGTAAGAAAAATAAAATGCTTACAAAATAAAAAAGTTTTAATATAATTAAGCTTTCACAGAAGAGATATATTACAGGTATAAAATCTAAGGGATTTTAATAAAAATATTTAACTTTTTAGCTTGTTGAAATAAATAGGATTTTTTCAATAGATTCTAAGAGACTTGTAGTACAATTTGAGCTTTCATTTCTATATTGGTGAAGATATATCTTAAAAATTTGTAGAATAGAAACAACACAAAATTTTATTTGCAAACAATCATGGGGCTATCTGTCTCAATACCCAGGCCTCAAAATAATATTCTGGATAAGAATGTCTACTCCCTGAGATTGAGACTAGGTTCCGTTTTCCAGGGAAAACTATTAAAAACAAGCTAACTTAGCTGTTCTATGTTCCTATTTTTCTTTGTTCTAGAATTGACTCTGGCCTATTCTCATTGCATTATGTCCAGTACATATTAATAAATTAATCAGCAACACTCAATTAAAGTGATTGAGCACCTCTGGTATATGAAACTATAGAATAGACTATAGAGTCTACAAAGAATATATAATCTGCATCTTTCATATTCAGAGTCTGTAAATTTATTTTAAATATATATTTTTATTGATTTCAGCTATTTCCCATCTTAATAAAAATATATTAAAAACAAATGTACAGTCTCTTTGAATGTGAAGGATGCAAATTCTATATTCTTTGTAGACCCTATAGTCTACTCTATAGTTTCATATACTAGAAGTGCCCATCAGCAGATGAGTGGATAAAAATGTGTTATATCTCCCCAATGGAACATTCACAGTAATAAAAAGAAAGAACTCTTACCATTTTCAAAAGCATGGATGGACCCTGGATAGTATTATGGTAAGAGAAATAAGCCTTCCAGAGAAAGGTAAGTATCACATGATCTCACTCATTTGTAGAATCTAATGAACAAAATAAACTGATGAACAAAAATAGATCTAGAGACACAAAAGCATGGAACAGACTGCTGAACCTCAGAGGGAAGGAAGAAGAGGTTGGGTGGGAAGAGATCAACCAATGAAATTATATGCATATATGCATAACCCATGGATACAGACAATGGGATGGTGAGGGTCTGGTTAGGAGTGGGTGAGAGAAGGCTGGAAGAGGTCAATGGGGGTAAAATATAGAATCTCAACAGCAATGGTGGCAGCCATGTACCTGGAAAGAGACATGAGGCTAGGGTTGCCCTGGGCGATGGAGGAAGCCAAGTCTCTGCAGTGCAGGCCTGCCTAGGCCTCCACTCCAGACTACAAAGTTTCAATTATAGAAGATACATAAATCCCAACAGAAATGGTTGCTGTCATGGAGTGAGAAGAAGGCTTGGCTCCGCTCCAGGCTACAAAGTTTTAATTGTAGAACGTAAATAAATTCCAGATACCAGGGCCTCCACTTGGGTCAGTGGGGGGAGTGGCTGGCCTGCAAGCCACCACAGGCCTCTTGCTCAGGCTGCTCCATGCCCCAAAGGAATCCATAACCTGATTCAGGACACCCTTCAGCGCAAACCAGCTAGCCCCTACCCATGCATCAGGCCTCTATCCTATCTAATAAAAGAGTAATATGCAGATTGACCATCACTTCAACCCACAAGATGGCTGCCCCAATGTGGTGAAAGATCCTGATCCCATGTGGACACAAGATGGCTACCTCAAGATGGCCAGCAGAGGAGGGAAGTTGGGAGGGACCAGGCCTGTAAGGGATGGCAGTTGAGGTCAATAAAGCCTGTAGGAGAGGGCAGTTAGGGGTGACCAGGCTAGCTGAAGTTGGGGGTGACCGGGCCTGCAGGAAAGGGTAGTTGCAGGGGACCCAGTCCTGCAGGGAGAGCAGTTGAGGGGACCAGACCTGTAAGAGAGGGCAGTTAAGAGCAAACAGGCTGGCAGGAGAGTGGTTAGGGGGTGATCAGGCTGGCAGGAGAAATGGTTAGGGACAATTAGGAAGGCAGCAGTGGGATTTTGAGAGGGATGTCTAACTGCTCCCTGGGATTGAGCCTATATGGTCAGTTGGACACCCCTTGTGGGGTCCCAAATTGGAGAGGGTGCAGACTGGGCTGAGGGACAACCTTCCCACCCCCTACGCACAAATTTTGTGCACTGGGCCTCTAGGCCTATCTAATAAAAGAGTAATATGCAAATTGACCTTACCTCTGATCAGGCCACACCTACAGCCATGCCCATCAGCCAATCAGGAGTATATTATGCAAATAAACCCCAACCAAGATGGCTGCAGCCACTGAGAGCAGGAGGGAGGCTTGGGTTTCCCCAGCGATGAAGGAAGCCAAGCTTTCCACCTGCCCTTGCCGAGTTAGGCCTGTTAAAAAGTTTCAATTATAGAAGATATATTCCAACAGAAATGGCAGCAGCCACGGAGCTGGAAAGAGCAGAGGCTAGGGTTGCTCGAGCTATGGAGGAAGTCAAGATTCTGCAGCTCTGGCAGGCCTAGGGCTCCACTCTAGGCTACAATGTTTCAATTATAGAAGGTAAATGTTACAACACAAATGGCTGTTGCCACAGAGTGAGCAGAAGGCTTGGATCTGCTCCAGGCTACAAAGTTTCAATTGTAGAACATAAATTAATTCCATATCCCAGGGCCTCCACTGGGGTTGTTGGGGGTGTGGCCAGCCTGCAAACCATCACAGGTCTCTCACCCAGGCCACCTCATGCCCCAAGAGAACCCCCACCCTGAACCGAGAAAACCTTCAGGGCAAACCAGCTGGCCCATACCCATGCACCAGGCGTCTATCCTATCTAATAAAAGAGTAATACACAAATTGACCATCACTCCAACACACAAGAGGGATGCCCCCATGTGGTCAAAGATGCTGCCCCCATGTGGACACAAGATGGCCACCACAAGATGACCAGCAGGGAAGGGCCATTGGGAGGTTCCAGGCCTGCAAGGAAGGGCAGTTGGAGGCAATCAAGCCTGCAGGGGAGAGCAGTTAGGGGTGACCAGGCTGTCAGAGAAGGGAAGTTGGGAGCAAACAGGCTGGCAGTGAAGTTAGAAATCAATTAGGCTGGCAGGGTAGTGGTTAAGGGATGATCAGGCTGGCAGGAAGAAGTGGTTAGGAGCAATCAGGGATGCAGGCAGGTGTGCAGTTTGGAACCTGAATTCCTGGAATGTGAGAAGGATGTCCGACTGCTCGTTTAGGCCCGATCCTGCTAGGATGGGGCCTAAACAGGCAGTTGGACATCCCTCGAGGGGTCCCAGATTGAAGAGGGTGCAGGCTGGTGTCAGAAACCAATCCTGTCTCACTAATAGAAAGATGTGCATAGGAGCCAGGGAGGCTGGTAAACAACTTGAATTGCTCTGAAAGGTCAGAGGTAAAAACATTGTTAACTGAAACACCTCTGTTTGTTCTTGTGTATTTCTGTTGTTGGAATTTCCTACCTGGGGGCTATGGGCAGATCCTATAGCCTTAATAAAAGGGATAGCCAGGCCAGAGCACGTGGCACTCCTTCCACTAGAGATGGGCTATCGCCTGGCCCCCATTTCCCAAATTTATGTATTTCTAAGTCTCTCTTCATTTGTGTGCGGCCTTCTCCAGATGCTGAACCCTGACATGGGAACTCTGGACACGCAGGATGTGAAAAGGATTCCCACATCTGACGCCCGACCTGGGAATGTCTGGAGGAATTAATCCCTTTCAGAAGGAATTAAGGCACTGGGAAGGCACTTGAGCATTCTATATTGGCCCCTCTTGCCCTTTTTGCCAAGAGGGACCTTCTTCTTACAATCCAAGTGCACACAGCTGTTGACTGAATTTAGATAGACTGAATATCTAAATTCAGTCTATTACCAGGAATGCTCAGGACCTACTAAAAATGCAAATATTCCTTTCCACTAACTGAACTGAGATTTCAGTTCAAACTGTGTTCGAAACCTCTGGGAGGCTGGCACCATGGATCTATCTCTTGCCCAATAGTGTGATCTGGGTTCTCTCTGGAGAAGAAACCTGGGTCCCCCTAGATATGTGATCAGTACCGGGGACCCACCAGCAGTCAAGGGGATCCCAAGGTAGGTGTTGGGTGTGGAGGCCATGGGGGAATAGACTACCAAGGAGACAGAACTGAACCTCACATCACCCTTCTTGGCCCCGGAGGATGGCTGGTTAGCCAGAGACAGTTAAGATTCCTCAGGGAAGGAACAACCTAAGACAGGTACAGTTGCAGAGGGGCCAACAGGAGAGAACTAAAAATTCAACAGAGGTAAAGCATAGACCCTCACCCTCTAACCTTGCAGGGACCTGAACTCTCACCCCTTCTGAGGGAGGTCTCCTGCCTCCATGGCTCCTTTGGATCCCATGCCCAGCTTAGATCGGGACCCAGGTGGCAGACAGAGACTCGGCCAGCAACAGCTGCCCTATATCTAAATCTAGTCTAGTACCAGGAATGCTCAGGGTCTACTCAAGAATGAATATAATCCTTTCCACTAATATTTACAGGGTAAACTAAGATTTTTGCTTGAGTATTAAAATTGACAGTAAAATAGTAATCAAGTTTTCAGTTTAAGTTAAATTGGCCAATTGAAATAAGTGAATACTCAAGAAAAATTAAGTGTACTGGACAAAAAGCTGTTCCTAAAACATTAACTAAAGTATCTTTTAGTAGTTCATCTCATTGTAAAATTGCCTACCATCCAAAGAACTTAAAGCAGTCATATTTGTGTGCAAAATTAAAATTTAAAATTACCAAGACTGCAAGATAAAATTTCCAAAAGCCCCCATTAATCAAAAAAAGGAGGGCATAGTGGGGTAATATCTTGTAAGGAAAAATATCCTGTAAGTTAATTACATCTATAAAATTCTTACTCCAGAAAAGTAACTTCCATTTGTAAAACCAACAGCAGGACACCCATGAAAAACACACATGGTGTCAAAATAATCCAAAGGAAAATCATTTGGGCAAAAATAAGAACCCCAAGTTTAATTTATAGAAAAGTTTCCTTTATTAACTTTTAGTTGAAACTATGTTTGTATATTTTCAGAAAACAACTCCAGGACCATATGGATTCCTGCAACAATGCGGAACTGACAGGTCTGTTCTAACTGCGAAGACAGTCCAGAGATGAAAGACACTGATGTCACCTTGCCATTCTAGCAGTCAGCAACTGTGTGCCACTGCAGGCAGTCCAGGACCAATCCAGAGAGGGTGGAACCTGCATTGCCACCATATCTCCACCATCCAGATACCATTGCTGACATGTACATATAAGGAACTATTTGACATTGAAACTGAGACTCAGACATTTTTTGTTCTTATACATTTATTTCCAGTATGCAGATGCAAGATCGTTTTAAAAAAAAGAAACAGGGGGAAAAGATTGATATAGAGGTAAAGAAGCATTGAACAGACTGTCAAACTACAGGGGGAAGGCTGGGAAGGGTGGGGGCCGGGGGCTGTAAGAGATCAACCAAAGGACTTGTATGCATGCATATAAGCATAACCAATGGATACAAGACACTGGGGTCGGGGGGTTAGGTGAGGACATGTGCTGGGGGCTAGGGGAGACTTGGGGGAGGACAATGGGGGGCAAAGGAAAACATGTGTACTACTATTTGTAATACTTTAATGAATAAATATTATTAAAAATCCTGGAAATGAATGACAATGAAAAAACAATAATCCAAAATCTATGCCACACAATGAAAGCAGTCCTGAGATGGAAGTTTATAGCTCTACAAGCCTACCTCAAAATAACAAGAAAAAATGGTGTTAAATCATTTCACTCTGTAACTTAAAGTATTAGAAAGATAGCAACAAGACCAGAGTTAGCATAAGAAATGATATAATAAAGATCAAAGCAGTAATAAGTGACAGTTAAACAAACAAAAAACAATACAAAAGAACAATGAAACGAAGAGCTGGTTATTTGAATGAATAAACAAAAGTGATGAACCTCTAGCCTGAGGGTTAACTCTCTCTGGCTTGGAACTCTCTCTATTTAGAGAATTGTGTGAACAAGAACACAAACAGATCATTATACAGTCAAGCTATTTTCACATTCAAATTCCAGTTTAATTATAGCAATGGTTACAGGCAGGAAGTCTTTCCTTTACATTAAATCAGTGAGAAAATACTAACTACAAAGATAGCATCTAATGTCCCTATATAATTTACAATTAAAAATAAGATTCCCCATAGTGAGTTTTACAAAAATGAGCAGGAGACCTGATCTGGTAGGTCATTTGCATTAAAAGGTAGTATTTATTATTTTATTGTTATAAATATAATTCATGCTAGACACAAGCTATTCAAAATATTAAAAAAAAAACTTTACCAACAAAACAAAATTACTCTAATCTCATTATGTAAACATAACCCCCTTTAATGTTGTGGTTCATGTCCTTCCAAAAAATTATTTTTAATGAACACTTAATGCACATTTTTGAAAACCTCCCCTTTCTATGAGAGATCACAATTCCCTGAAACTTTTTGTTTGGGAGTCCAAGGTTCTATCATTAAGCTCTTGACATGCCTGTCCATTTTGCCCAAATGTATCTTAAAACAAGCCTTTGTTTCACTAATGATTATTTAAAAAATATCACTTCACATAAAGTGGCTGAGCTATCAAAGCTTCTGTTTACAAGCCTTTTCAGATTTGACTAAAAACTATACTATTATAACATTATGGTCTTTTTAATCAACAAGACCAATTGCAAAACACTCTTCTGATAATTTTTGAAAGCCATTATTGATATAGATATAAACAACTTATTAGCCACATCAGGCCTAGAAAAGGGACATAATCCTTTCAGCCACCAAATCTTAATGGGCTTTTGTAAAGACTATTTTCAATAAAAGCTTCTAAATACTTTTTACAGAGAAACTAGCAAGTTCCATAAAAGAGTGAAAGAACAGGGAGACAATTACTTGTAGAATTTAGTCAAGTTCCAGTAGTTAATTTTGATGAGAAATTAAATAAGAATGAAAAGTTGGTTCAATGCAAGAGATGGGAGGGGGACCTACTATAGGTATTATGTGAGTTTTAGAAAGACCTCAATATCCAGCAATGTAAAAGGATAAATTTGTTGTTGTTCAAGATCAAGACAAATTAAGAAATTCTGGTGGATCTAAGAGAAATATTTCAGATTAGTGGAAAAACAATTTTTTCCTCCTTCTGGGTGCCCTCTGTGTTCCCACCTGTTACTGGTGGATGTGGAATTCTTGCAAAGCCACAAGGAAAGGAATTTCCTGAGACTTGCATGAGAAGATGAGTAATCTTTATTTCCATGGAATTAAACCCCTGAGTTTTTTCCCCGAAACTGGTTTGGCTCAGTGGATAGAGCGCCGGACTGCAAACTGAAAGGTCCCAGGTTCGATTCCGGTCAGGGGCATGTACCTTGGCTGTGGGCACATCTCCAATTGGGGGTGTGCAGGGGGCAGCTGATCGATGTTTCTCTCTTCCTTCCTCTCTGTAAAAAAATCAATAAAATATATTTAAAAAAATAAATACATAAACCCCTGAGTTTTCAATGTCCTATTTCCCTCTGTCTCGCTATGGAAAAAGTCCAATGTTGTCTTTAGCAGGGCTAGGATTAAAGCCAAAGCCCAGAGTTTCCGCTCCATATGAAAGTCCAGTCCAGACCAGAATGTGACTAGGTTAGTTTGTGTTCCCTGCTGAAGACCATTGTCTGTGAGATCCAGATAGACATGGGTCATGTGGCTGCTTAAGGCCACATAGAAGGCTAGCACATGGGCGAATGTGGGTCATGTAGCCAGTGAGAAACATGACCCCAAGAGTACAAGAGATATAACTCTTTGTCTTGGGATTATAACTAGGAGCTTAACCAATTTACCCTTCAGGACTTCAGAAACTTGCAAGTGGCTCCACCTCCTAGCCAACTGTCTTTTCCTCAGGTTAGACTTTTGGGCAAACACCTTTCCTTGACTTCATAGCACATGCATCCATTTCTTCCTTTGTTTGATTCCTCACTTCTGATTTACAGGGAATGGAACTCTGGTTCCTGTTAAGGTTGCCAAAAGAGGAACGCACAAAGCCAAAAGTGGCAAAGAGTTATAAATGTATTACATCATCTGGAAAACAGAGGGGCTGAGCCCCCAAATGGCATCAGTACCTGGGGCCTGGGGAGTCAGAAGTTTTAAAGGACTCTAGGTGGGCTTTTTCAGTTGGGAATTCTCTGGATGTGTCCGGATCCTGGACAAGTCTGGAAGGGAAAGTTACTGGTGTTATCAATCAAATGGAATGTGGTCTAAGTGAAAGGGAATGTCTGTTAGGAAATGATCTAAAGGTCAATTAGGTCAATATACCAGGGGAGAGGATATCGATTTGATTATATGATCAGACCTAACAGTTTCCTATTGTTGGAAAGCTGCAGGTTCCTGGCAAAGCTGCCCAGAAAAAACATGCTTATAAATTCTGGCCTTCCCTTTGCTTTCCCCCTATTATCAGTATTAATTAGCTAGTTACAATGGTAACAATATTCAAAACCCAAAAGTAATCTTGATAAACATTTATGTAGTGCAGTATTTTACAAATTTTAAACACTTTCATGAACATTATTTTATTTAATCCTTAATAAACATTATTAGTGCTATTGTAAAAACATAGAGGTGTACAGTAATTTAATAGCTTACTCATACTGTTAGCATTTGAACTTATATCAATCTAGCTATAAGACTTAACTGAACTACATTGCTATCTTGCTCTCAGATTAATATAAATCAGTCATGTTCAATATTTTACTACTAATAATCATTTTTTATTATTTGATTTTTCCCATACATGTCTTATCCTGAAATATTTTGCTTATCAAAATTTTGTATTCATTTATGACTTAAAATATATCTCCAAGTTTATTAAATTCTAGTAAAAAGTCAAAACAATAATTTAGCTTGTGTACTTTATCAACCTTATATATAATCCATTCATTGAGGTATTTGAGGAATTGAAAATACTTAATAAAAAAATTTGTCAAACCTCTTTTACAATTACCTCAAGGACTCTCTTTCCAAAGTGAATGGTTACTGTGTTATTCTAAGGCCATCTCTAGATATAAAGTGTTATGACATTGATTAAACATATATATTTAATAACCTCTTCAAGGTCATACAGCTAGTGAAAGTAGAAATTACATTTATTTCTCTTTGTAAGCATTTTTGTTATGGTAGGCTTTGCTTTATGATGATCTCAGGAGACCCAGTAATCAGACTGACTAGATCTCTGTCCTGAGTTTCCAGTCACTACCGATTTATTAGAGGACTTCTTCAAAAGAGGCATAACTTCAAATGCAATACTTTGTAGAATGCAACATTTAAACTAAAATTTAATTATTTAATTAATAATGAAATTGCCAGAGACTTTGTGCTATAGGCACTATAAGATAGTTGAGTGGCAGAACAAAAATGGCAGAGTAAAAGGAAAGAGAAGATTTGACATTTTTAGTCTGTTAATTGATATTGTTTTTTATGTCTGGCATTATGAATGGAAAAACTATATCCTTTAGAATGTCAACTTATATTTAAATAGATAAATCCCAGATATAGCAACTGTTCTGAAGTGATGAGCAAGCAATAGAATATACTACAACTGTAAATCTAATTTATATGCCCAGGTAAATCCATGAAATAGATATCAATTGTTGCAGAGTTCTCTAAATTGTAAGTCAGATTTACCACACAAGTGTCTAAATAGTTTTTCCTCTCTAAAATTTTATAATGATAAACATCTTAACCCAGACATATTAGTAATAATCAATAGTTGACATTCTTTTCATTCTGCCATTACACTGGCAATATTATTTATGTATATACTAGAGGCCCAGTGCACGAAATATGTGCACATGGGGTGTCCCTCAGCCCGACCTGCACCCTTTCCAATCTGGGATCAGGCCTAAACCAGCAGTCAGACATCACTCTCACAATCTTGGACTGCTGGCTCTTAACCACTAACATGCCTGCCTGCCTGATCTCCCTGTAACCACTCCCATGCTGGAATGATTGATGCCTAACTGCTCCCCTGCCAGCCCAATCACCTACAACTGCCCACCCTTACTGGCCTGATAGCCCCAACTGCCCTCCCCTGCAGGCCGGGTCACACCCAACTGCTCTTCCCTGCATGCCTGCCCTCTACAACTGTCCTCCCCTGTAGGCCATCTTGTGGTGACCATTTCTGGTGGCCATCTCGTGTCAGCCAACTTGTGAATATTTGAGGGTGGCCATCTTCTGGTGGCCATATTGTGATGACATCGTACAAGGGTTTTGCATGAGAACATTGCACAAGGGCATGACACCACGTAGGCTTTTAATATATAGGATAAGTATGTGAAAGTGCATACCAAAACATGTATAAAAATTTATAGGTATTTTAGGGTTATTTCTTACTTATTATCCTCACTGATACTTGTATCAGATTGCATCTCGAAATTAATCCATATTCTGATAAGAAAAAAATGTAGATTCTACTAGGAACCTAGTTAACAGGCAAGCAAAATTTTGTAGTGATTTTGTACCAGGCACACTAGCAATTGCCAAACAAGAACATGGTGGTATAGCTAAAAACATAACTGTCATAATAGAAGGAAAAATAAAAAAGTACAAATGCTATGCCAAGCAGAACTATTTTTTCAAAATACATATTTTATTGATTTTTACAGAGAGGAAGGGAGAGGGATAGAAACATCGATGAGAAAGAAACATTGACAACCTGCCTCTTGCACATCCCCTACTGAGTGTTTGCAACCAAGGTACATGACCTTGACCAAAATCAAACCTGGGACCCTTCAGTCTGCAGGCTGATGTTCTATCTACTGAACCAAACTGGGTAGGACCCAAGCAGAACTATTAACGATTCCAGATGACCCTGGCCTGCCTGGATTTAAGTCACTAAATAGCTTTTACTAGTGGAAATTTGCTTATGTATACTTTAACAAATTTAGAATAGGATATCCTATTTGACAAATCAGAGTTTCCTAACTTTTTCAAACATTTGAATACCATGTTCAAGAATTTTGCAATAGCGGAGAGGGGAAAAAATGGTGGCGGAATAGATAGACATGACCCTGAGAAGATAGAAAGAATAGCTGAGGTCACACAGGGAGTGTCTGTTGGTGAGTTAAGGGACAGCTATACTCGAGGAGAAGGTGGGGGACTGCTGGACAGGACTCTCCTGACCGGGCAGACCCCACTGCCACTGGGTTCCCTCCCTGAGCCACGAGCTCCTACGTGGAGACCACGCCATCATGAAGGGGAAAGTGGTTGTTATTGGAAGCCTGAAAATCGACAACTATGGCACCCACCGAACAGCTGTGAACCCCAGAATACCAGTCCCCAGTTGGCACAAACATGCAGATTCAGAGGAGCTCTACACTGCACCACCGAAAGGTCAGATTTCACCTGGAATAAGGTGAGGTCTTTGGTCCTGGCAGGACAGAGAAATGCATGGACTGCTGCAGCTGGAAGACTGGGGAAAGTCTGCACCTAGAGAAATCCATGGCTGTTGGGGCTGGCATAATCTGTGAATGTGGAAGAGGGTCCTCAGAGCTGCTAACAGAGAGGATTTCTAAAAAGCAATCCATTTTGATCTGACACAGAAGGACAGCCTAAAAATTTTAAAAGTGTGCCAGCTGCTTGAACACAAGGGGGAAGGAAGGATTGCACAGATTTGTGCATGGCCCCGGAGTTTGAACACTTTCACTTTTTCCTCTTTCAATCTTTGCTAAGCCCAGTGCATAGGATCGTCCAGTTGGGGACACCCTAGGAGACTGCAGGAGAAGTTTGTTTTTCTGAAGCCTGGGGATCAGAGCAGGGAGTGACCTTTGGAGAACCAGATCTGGGGGAGCCCACTCCCATAAACTGGTATTAAGTGCCACAGGGAAAGCAGGATCTAAACATTGGCTAGATAGGACCTATAGACCCAGAGGTCAATCTAGAAACACTGCCATCCAGGGGTTGAATCACAAATTGACTCTTGTGTAATCACAAATAAAGGAAGACAAGAAATTAAGACACATTGCCTGCTTAAAAATCAGGACTGGCTTATAACACTGAGGAGCAGTGGAACACAGAGAATTGCAATACTGCCCTGACTGGGAAACAAGCATGCCAAACAGAACAATAAAGGAAGTGAATGACTTTCATTACTGCACGTTTTATTTTTTCACCTTTTACTTAAGAAACTATTTTTTCTTTTTTCCTCACTTGATTTTACCTTTTTAATTATTACATTTTTATTTTCAATCAGTATTATTATTACTACTATTTTACCTTGTTTTTTAAAAGTGTCATTTTATTTTCTCTGTATTTTATTCTGAGATTAATGTTCTACATTCTATTTTTTTATTGATTAAGGTATTACATATGTGTCCTCATCACCCATTACCCATTCCAATCCCCCATCCCTCATCACTGCTTATGCCCTCACCCCTCTGGTGTCCGTGTTCATTGGTTAGGTTTATATGCATGCATACAAGTCCTTTGGTTGTTTGATCTCTTCCCCATACTCCCACCCTCCCCTACCATCCCTCTGAGGTTTGACAGTCAATATTTCCCTGTCTCTGGATCTGTTTTTGTTCATCAATTTATGGTATTCATTGTATTCCATAAATGAGTAAGATCATGTGATACTTAAGTTTCTTTGACTGGCGTATTTCACTTAGCATAATGCTCTCCAGTTCCATCCATGCTCTAGTTTGAAGCAGCCGCCTTTTCCTCCTTTTTCTTCTTCATCCTCTTCTTAAAGAATATCTGTCAGCATTTTATATAATACTGGTTTGGTGTCGATGAATGCCTTTAGCTTCTTCTTATTTGTGAAGCTCTTTATCTGACCTTCAATTCTGAATTATAGCTTCGCTGGGTAGAGTTATCTTGGTTGTAGGTTCTTGCTGTTCATCACTTTGAAATTTTCTTGCCACTCCCGTCTGGCCTGCATAGTTTCTGTTGAGAAATCAGCTGACAAGCATATGGGTGCTCCCTTGTAGGTAATTAAGTGTTTTTCTCTTGCTGCTTTTAATATTCTCTCTTTGTCTTTGGCTCTTGGCATTTTAATTATGATGTGTCTTGGTGTGGTCCTCTTTGGATTCCTTTTGTTTTGGGTTCTGTGCACTTCCTGGACTTTTAAGTCTATTTCTTTCACCAGGTGGGGGGAAATTTTAAGTAATTATTTCTTCAAATATGTTTTCATTATCATGCTCTCTCTCTTCTTCTGGCACCCCCATAATTCTGATGTTGCTACGCTTAAAGTTGTCCCAGAGGCTTCTTACACTGTCCTCAACATTTGAATTCTTTTTTCTTTTTTCTTTTCTGATTGAGTGTTTTGGCCTCTTGGTATTTCAAATATTTGACTTGATTCTTGTGATCCTCAAGTCTGCTGTTGGGTTTCTGTAAGATATTTTTTATTTCAGTCAGTGTATGTTTAATTTCTAGTTGGTCCTTTTTCATATCCTCTAGAATCTCACTCATATCCTTGAGGGTCTCGCCAAACGTATCAGCCTTTTCTAGGAGCCTCTTGAAAAACCTTATAACCATGGTTTTGAAGTCTATATCCAGTCATTTGTTTTCCTCCATTTCTTTTGTTTTTGATCTGTTTCTTTCTCTCCACATTTTCACTGCTTCCCTGACTTGGTAGGGTAGCTTTGTGTGCTAAGTATCTCAGCCTCCCCTGTTCCTTGAGGTGGACAGTCTTGGTGCACCCCTTTGTGGTTTGTGTGAACAGCTTTGTTGCAGATATGTCTTGATTGTTGTTGGTATCACTGGGACAAATTAGACCTCCAGGCCAACTGGATGTGAGGATTATCTGTGTCTATGCTGGGAGACAACTTTATGGGACAAGACTTGCAAATTTGCCACAGCCTTGTGCTCAGCTTGGTTCAAGCAGAGTTTCTGGATGGGGTGGAGTGTCCAGGTGGACCTGAGAGCCTTGGCTTCCAGTCAGCCCCACATCAGGAGGTCATTGGGTCTTAGCATCCACAGGAAATTGTTGCAGGCACCTCTGCAAGAAAGGTGCCCTGGAGCCCCACCCACCGCCACACCATCCAGTCTCTCCCCTAAGGAATTCAGAATCCCAGACTTTCGCCCACCCTGGGGCTCTGTGCTGTCAGAACTCCTGTCTCCCTTCCACCAGACCACACCAGCGACACAGCCAACAGTTTGCCCTTACTAAGCACACTCGTGAGCAAGCCTCCGTAGCTCCACCCTTGGCTACTCTCCTGAGGTTCTGCCTCACAGTGTTGCCTGGTCTCTCTGTGTACACCCATGTACACCCCTCGGAGCTCTGTGCTTGGCTGTTTCCCCGGGATTTGGCCTTACAATCCAGAGTCCCCCTGCAAGGGCCTGGGTCCCCCAGGTTTCAAGTGCAATTCGAACTGGGATTAGCACAGCCTAGAGTTCCTGTCTCCTTTTTGCTTCAGCATCCTTGTTACAATACCTTAGGCTTAACAGCAGCTCTAATTATCCGTGTGCGTTTCTGTTTCCTTCTAGTTTTAGGATTTCCAGTCAGTCAGCTCTCATGTGGTTGTGGATGATGTCTATTTTGTCTTCTAGTTGTATTCTTGAAATTGTTGTGAGGGGCAGCAGCCTTGGCATTTACCTATGCTGCCGTCCTGGTTTCTCTCTCTACATTCTATTTTCATTTTGACTTTAACATCATTCTACTCTATCTCAACTCTAACTTTATGCTATCACTCTCTTTCTAACTTTATTCCTTTTGTTGTACTGTTTCTCTTACCCTATTCCTGCTTTAGATTTTCCCTACTCCTTCTTTTTACCCCCAGTTAAAAATTCATCCAACCTATATATCTAATTTCCAATTCCCTGTTCTGAGTCCATACAAACCTCTCTTTTCTCTGTCTTCATTAGCCAAAAATTATTTTCACTCTGTCCTTTTGTTGTTGTTTGCTTGAATGTTATTATATTAATTTTTATGTTTTTTCTGAGTTTGTTTTCCTTATTCTTTTTTTTACTCCTGTTTTCCCTAGCCTCACTCAATATTAGTTGTTGTTTGTAGTTTGCATTCATCTCACTTATTGCTGCCATTTTCTGGAATTAGTGGCTGTTCTATTGGAGTTTTTCTCCCCATATATATAGTTTGTCTCCCTTGTCTTTCTTTATCTTTATTTTCTCTCTTACTTTTTTTCTTTTTCCCAATTTCATTTTGGCACTCCTTTCTTTTTTCTTCTTCTTCTTCTTTCCTATCCCTAATTTGCCTTCTCTGGTGGTCATCTTTATTTGAGGTTATTAATGTCGTGAATACATTTCTGTTCAGTGCCTTGCGTGTTGTACTTGGTTGGGTTGTATTTTGTGCCTTTAATAAATACAAGAGAGAGAGAAATAGATAATCAAACACTTGAAGAAGAGAGGCTATGAGAAGACAAAGAAACAGCCTGCATATAAAAGAAAAACAGGCATCACCAGAAAGGGAAGTAAATGAAGTGGAGGCAAGCAACCTGTCAGAGAAAGAATTCAGAGAAATGGTCATAAGGTGGCTGAAAATAATGGAAGACAAATTCAACAATATGAGTAAGAACCAAGAGAAAATGAAGAAAAAAACAAAAGAAATGAAAAATGACATATACGCACCCAATATAGGAGCATCCAAATACATTAAAAAAAAAAACCAACTCCTGGAGGATATCAAGGGAGAGACTGACAATAATATAATCATAGTAGGAGACTATAATACCACACTATAACCATTGGACAAGTCCTCTAAGCAAAAAATCAGCAAAGAAACATTAATCCTAAATGACTTACTAGACCCAATGGAATTAATTGACATCTTCAGAACATTTCACCCCAAAACCACAAAATATACATTCTTCTCACGTGCACATGGGTCATTTTCAAAGATAGACCATAGGTTAGGTCATAGGCAAAGTCCCTTCAAATTCAAGAAGAGCCGAAACCAGTGTGGCTCTGTGGATAGAGCGTCGGCCTGCAGACTGAAAGGTCCCATGTTCGATTCTGGTCAAGCGCATGTACCTTGGTTGTGGGCACATCCCCAGTGGGGAGTATGTAGGAGGTAGCTGGTTGATGTTTCTGACTTTCTATCTCTCCCCCTTACTCTCTGTAAAACATCAATAAAATATTTTTAAAATTCCAGAAGATAGAAATGATATCAAGCATCCTTTCACAACCCAGTGGCGTAAAACAATAAAAACAATCCAAAGTATTCAAATACATGGAGACTAAACAGCATGATATTAAATAATGACTGGGTTATCAGAGAGATCAAGGAAGAAATAAAAAACATTATGGCAACAAATGACAATGAAAACACAACAATCCAAAATCTATAGGACACAGCAAAAGCAGTCTTGAGAGGGAATATCATAGCTATACAAGCCTACTGCAAAAAATGAAAACAATGGTAATAAATTACCTAACCCTACAACTCAAAGAGTTAGAAATAGAGCTACAAGAAAAGCTCAGTGTAATCAGAAGGAAGGAAATAATAAATATTAGAGCAGAGATAAATTACATTTAGACCAAAAAACAATACAAAAGATAAACAAAACCACGAGTTGGTTCTTTGAAAGGAGAAACAAGATTGATAAACCTCTAGCCAGGCTCACCCAGAAGTAAGGGAGATAACCCAAATAAATAAAATCAGAAATTAAAAAGGTGAAATAACAACAGACCCCACTGAAATACAAATGACTGTTAAAAAATACTATGAAACACACTATTCCAACAAACTGGACAATCTGGACGAAATGCACATATTCCTAGAAAAATATAACCTTCTGAAGCTCAATCAGGAAGAATTTAAAAATGTCAATAGGCCAATAACTATGGAAGAAATTGAAACGGTCATCAAAAAGCTTTCAGCAAACAAACGTCCAACACCAGACAGCTTCACAGGGGAGTTTTCTCAAACATTCAAGGAAGAACTAAAACCTATCCTCCTCAGACTATTCCTAAAAATTCAAGAGGGAGGAACACTTCCAAGTTTTTTCTATGAAGTAAGTATAACCCTAATAGCAAAACCAGAGAAAGACAATACAATGAAATAGAATTACAGGCCAATATCACTCATGAACATAGATGCCAAAATCCTCAACAAAATTCTTAAAACCAGATCCAGAACTACATCAGAAATATCATACACCATGATCAAGTAGTATTTATCCCAGGAAATCAAGGATGGTACAATATCCACAAATCAATAATCCTGATACATCACATAAATTAATTGAGAGACAAAAACACATAGTCATATAAAATGATGCAACAAAAGTATTTGACAAAAACCAACACACTTTCTTAATAAAACTCTCAGCAAGGTGGGAATAGAAGGATCGTATCTCATCATAATAAAAGCCATATACATCATTAACCCACAGCCAACATGATACTCAATGGATAAAAACTAAAACCATTTCCCCTAAGAACAGGAAGAAGACAGGGAAGCTCACTCTGATATTTCCTGTTTGACATAGTACTGGAAGTATTAGCCATTGCAATTAGACAAGAAGAAGAAATAAAGGGCATCCAAACCGGAAAAGAATAAATAAAGCTGCCCTTATTTGCAGATGACATATTGTACATAACCCCAAGAGACTCCATCAAAAAAACTGATAGACTTAATAAATGAATTTGATAATATAGCAGAATACAAAATTAAAGCCAAAAAATATGTGGCATTTCAATACACCATTAGTGAACGTACAGAAAGAGTGCCTCAAAAAACAATACCATTTACCATTGCATCAAAAAAATAGATATCTAGAAATAAACGTAACTAAAGAGATAAAAGACCTATATGAGAAAACTATAGGACACTTAAAAGAGGGATAATGGAAGATGTAAACAGTTGGAAGAACATGCCATCTTCATGAATTGGTAGAATTAACATCATTAAAATGTCCATACTACCCAAAGCAATCTATAGATTCCATGCACTCCCATTAAAATACCAATGGCATATTTCATAGACCTAGAATGATCCCTCCAAAAAATTCATCTGGAATAAAAGGAGATGAATAGCCACAGCAATCCTGAGAAAGAAGTACAAAATAGGTGGGATCTCAATACTAAATTTCAAGCTGTATTACAAAGCCATTGTTCTCAAAACAGCCTAGTACTGTCACAAGAACAGATATATAGACCAATGGAATAGAATAAAAAATCCAGATATCAACCCAAATTACTATGCTCAATTAATATTTGACAAAGGAGATATGAACATACAGAGTCTTCAATAAATGGTGTTGGGAAAATTGGACAAATACATGCAGAATAATGAAACTAGATCACCAACTTACACCATACACAAAAATAAACTGAAAATAGATCAATGACTTAAACAAATGACAGGAAATCATGAAAATGCTAGATGAATCTACAGGAAGAAAAATCTTTGACATATGCCAAACAAATTTCTTCACCAATACCATTCCTTGGGCAATGGAAATTAATGAGAAAATGAACAAATGGGACTCCATCAAAATAAAAAGCCTTTTCACAGCAAAATAAATCATCAATAAAATAACAAGAATTCCCACTGTATGGGAGAACATATTTGCCAATGTTGTCACTAATAAAGTTTTAATCTTCAACATCTACAAGGAACTTATACAGCTTAATAAAAGGAAGATAAATGATCCAATAAAAAATGGGTAATGGACCTAAATAGATTCTTTTTGAAAGAAGACAGAATGAAGGTCAAAAGACATATGAAAACTTGCTCAAAGTCACTAAATACCTGAGAGATGCAAATCAAAATAAGAATGCACTACCATCTCACACCTGTCAGAATGGCAATCATCAACAAATGAAAAAAGGACAAGTGCTGGTGAGGATATGGATAAAAGGAACCCGTGTGCACTGCTGGTGGGAATGCAGACTGGTACAGCCACTGTGGAGAACAGTATGGAGTTTCCTCAAAAAATTTAAAAATGGAACTCCCATTTTCCCTAGTGATCCCACATCTAGGAATATATTCCAAGAAACTAGAAACACGAACTGGAAAGGATTTATGCACCTTTATGTTCATAGCAGCACAATTCACCATAGCTAAGATTTGGAAACAACCCAAATGCCCATCAGCAGATGATTGGATTAAAAATCTGTGACATAGCTGCACAATGAAATACTATGCTGCAGTAAAAAAGGATTCTTACCATTTGCAACAGCAGGGATGGAAACGGAAAGCATTATGCTAAGTGAAATAAACCAGTCAGAGAAAAGCAAATATCACATGATCTCACTCATTTTTGGAATATAATGAACAATATAAACTGATTAGGGGTTTACCGCCTGCGGATGGGTCCCAAAGTGCAGAACTGCTTGTTCCTCTGAAGGGCGTGCAGAGTACAAGGCACAGAGAAGACTGGGCTTGTGACCTGCATGGCCAACATAATGTTAGCAAACATAATGCAAGCAGAAAATTGATACCTGAATGTACAAAGGTTGTTACAGAAGAACAAGTGAGGGATGAGGAAAACAATTACTCAGGAAGCAAGCAACCAATATGGCGGCATAGGTAAACACCGATTGTTCTGCCCCACACAACAATTCAAAAACTACAACAAAACAACAAAACAAACATCACCCAGAATCACCAGACAGCTGGCTGAGTGAAAACTCCACAAATAAAAGTAAAGGTGGGACACTGAGACTCAGAAGAGCGGCAGAGTGCAACCTTGAAGATACATGTGGAAACAGAGGTTAGGAGATGTGGTCGCGTGCGTGGGCTGTAGAGCTGGCAGCAACAAAACCGGCTGGATTTCTCCAGCGGGGAGGGCAGAGACGTCCCACTGCATGGATTCCCCAGTGCCAGGCAAGGTCCGAGGTCCAGGGTACGCACCCTGGAAGCTGGGCACAGCAGAGGTCTCCTAGTCTGAGGAGAAACTGGGTTGCTTGGAAAAGCACTTAAAGCGCATAAAGTGTATGACAGCACAGACGTGTGACTTGCTCCCTGGCGACTTGCCCCCTGGTCCCGGAAACTACCGAACTGCTTTGTTTTACAACCCTGGGCGAGACTCTGGGTGTGCAGACTCATTTGGGGAGAGGCAGAGTTGTCTGGCAAAGGGTAGAGACTAGTGGCTTTCTCTTGGAGGTGCCTGCAACAATTGGCACCCAACAGAGACACGTGCACAAGCGCCGAATAGGACATAGATGATGCTGAGGCTGCTTGCTCAGCTCAGAGACTCCGCCCATCCAAGCTGAACACAATCTCCCTTCACAGCCAATTGGCCTGGAGGTCAAACCCTCTTAAGGCTAACAAAAACAAGCTGTACTTAAATTCAAAAATGCTGTACAACCCATAAAGGATTGCAGTAAGAGTATCCACCTCAGGTAACTGGGAGGCTGAGCCACAGTCCCTTAGAGGACATCTACCACATAAAGCAGCCACCATGCAGAGACATGGAAAGAAATCAGGTGTGAAAGAAATGGAGGAAAAAAGACAACTAGACACAGAGTTCAAAACCACAGTTATAAGGCTTTTCAAGAGGCTCTCAGAAAAGTTCGAGACCTATAAGAAAATAAACAAGACCTACAAGGAAATGAACGAGACCTGCAAGGAAATGAACAAGACCAACATGGAAATGAATGAGTCCTACAAGGAAATGAATGAGACACTCAAGGATATGAAGGAGACTCTCAAGGATATAAAAAAGGACCAACCAGAAATTAAGCATACACTGACTGAAACAAAAAATATTATACAAAGACCTAAAAGTGCTCTGGAGCACCCCAAGAACCAAGTTAAAGATTTGAAATACAAAGAGGTAAAATCCACTCAGCTGAAAAAGCAAGAAACCAAAAGAAGCCAAAAATTGGAGATAGTGTAAGGGGCCTGTGAGACAACCTCAAGCATGCCAACATCCGAATTATAGGGGTGCCAAAAAAAGAGAGAGAGCAAGACAATGAAAACTTATTTGAAGAAGTAGTGACCGAAAAGTTCCCACACTTGGTGAAAGAAATTGACTTAGGAGTCCAAGAAGCACACCGAACCCCAATATATAGGAACCCTAAGAGGACCACACCAAGGCACATCATAATTAAAATGCCAAGAGCAAAAGACAAAGAAATAATATTAAAGGAAGCAAGACAAAAACAGTTAGTTACCTATAAGGGAGCACCCATACGATTGTCAGCGGATTTCTCAACAGAAACGATGCAGGCCAGATGGGAGTGGCAAGAAATATTCAAAGTGATGAATAGCAAGAATCTACAACCAAGATTACTCTATCCAGCAAAGCTATCATTCAGAATTGAAGGTCAGATAAAGTGCTTCACAGATAAGAAAAAGCTAAAGGAGTTCGTCACCACCAAACCAATATTATACGAAATGCTGAAAGATATTCTTTAAGGAGAGGAAGAAGAAAAAGGTAAAAATATAAATTATGAACAACAAATACACATCTATCAACAAATGAATACAAAAATCAAGTGAATTAATAATCTGATGAACAGTATAAACTGGTAAATATAATAGAATCATGGACATAGGTAATGGACTGACAATTCTTGGGGAGAAAAGTGTGTGGGAAGTACAGCAAGAGACTGGACAAAAATCTTGCAACAATGCGAGAGGACAGTGGGGAGGGGGAAGTGAGGGTGGAGGGTGGGATGTTTACAGGGTGGATGGGAGCTATAGTGGGATAAAAAGGGGGGAACAATGTAATTGATAAACTGTACAATAAAGAGAAAAAAAGAAAAAAAAGAAAAAATATAAACTGATTAACAGGGGCAGATCAAGCAGCAGAGAAGCATCAATCAGACTGCCAGACATCAGAGGGAAGGTAGGAAAGGGTTGGGAGAAGGAGGAGAGATGAATCAAAGGACTTGTATTCATGAATATAAGCCTAACCAATGGACATGAACATCAGGGAGGTGAGGGCATGAGTAGGGGGAGGGTTTGGGGAGCTAATAGAGGGATAAGGACACATATGTAATACCTTAATCAATAAAGAAATTAAAAGAGAAGAATCAAGTGGAAAAGAGGAGCAATATAGTTGAATTAAACAGTACCTCAGAAGGAAGAAAAAGGAAAGCTCATGCACTGCTGGTAGGAATGCAGGAGAACAGTATGAAATTTCCTCAAAAACCTAAAAACGGAAATCCCACTTGACCCAATAATCCCACTTCTAGGAATATATTCCAAGGAACTAAAACACCAATTGGGAAGGATATATACACCCCTATGTTCATAAAGCCTTAATTCACCATAGGTAAGATTTGGAAAAACCCAAATGCCCATCCACGGATGAGTGGATTAGAAAAGTATGGTGCATATACACAATGAAATACTACACTGCTATAATAAAGAAGGAATTATTACAATTTGCAGCAGCCTGTCTGGACCTGGAGAGCATTATGTTACGTGAAATAAGCCAGGCACTGAAAGTAAAATACCATATGATATCACTCTTTTATGGAAAATAAAGAACATTACAACCTGATAAACAAAAAGATAAATACTCAGGCAGTAAATCACCGAATGGACTGTCAAATTACAGTGGGAAAGCATGGGAATGTTTGGGAGGGAGTAGAAAGTGATCAAATGAAGGACCTGTATGCATGTATATAAGCACAACAAATGGACACAATACACTGGAGGGGAGTTGGAATGAGGTAATGCAACAGGGTGTACCGGAGGTTCGGGGAAGGTCAATTCAGAAAAAAAGGAGATATATGTACTACTATATGTAATACTTCAAATAATAAATATTTAAAATAATAAAAAAGAAAACTATAGGACATTGAGAAAAGTAATAGAGGAAGATACCAACAAATGGAAGCATAGACATTTGAATGATCTAATTGTTACATTCATGGATTGTAAGAATTAACATCATTCAAATGTCTATGCGACCCAAAGCAGTCCATAGATTTAAGAAATCCTTATTAAAATACCAATGTAATATGTCATATTGCTATAAGACATACTGCAAAAACTTATATGAAACTATAAAAGACACCAAATAGTTGTAGCAGTCCTAAGAAAGAAGAATGAAGTAGGAGGGATCACCACACCAGATATAAAACTACTATAAAGCCATTATAACAAAAAACAGCCTGGTACTGTCACAAAAATAGGCATGTAGGTCAATGGTTCAGAACAGAGACCCCAGAAGTTGACCCACACCCTTATGGTCAATTAATATTTGACAAAGGAGGCAAGAACATAGAATGAAGTAAAGACAGTCCCCAACAAATGGTGCTGGGAAAACTGGACTATCATTCAAAAAGATGAAACTAGACCAACAACTTACATTATACAAAAGAGTAAACTCAAGGCAGATAAATGCTTAGATGTAAAGCATGAAACCATAAAAATCTTAGAGGAGAACATAAGCAGTTAAATTTCAGACATCTCACGTAGTAGTATGTTTATGGATACATCTCCTAGGGCAAAGGAAACTAAGAAGAAAATAAATAAATGTGACTACATCAAAATAAAACAGCATTTGCATATCAAAACAAAAACCATCATCAAATGAGAAGTGAACCACTGTATGGGAGAACATATTTTCCAATGATATATCTGATGAGGGGTTCATATACAAAATATATAAAGTACTCATAGAACTCCACAAAAGGAGGAAAATCCATTTTAAAAATAAGCAGAAGACCTGAATAGACATTTCTTTAAAGAGGACATACAAATGGCCAGGCAACACATGACAAAATGCTCAAAGTCACTGATCATATAAATGCAAATTAAAACCACAATGAGATATGACCTCACACATGAAAAAATGGCTATAATTTTAAAAAAATCAACAAACAACAACTGCTGGGGAACATGCAGAAAAAAGGGAACAATAGTTCACTGAATGTGGCAATACAGAATGGTGCAGCCACTATGGAAAACAGTATAAAGTTTCCTCAAAAATTGAAAATAGAACTTCTGTTTGACCCAGTAATCTCACTTCTGGAAATATATCCTAAAAATCCCAAAGCACCAATCAGAATGAATATATGCACTTCTATGTTCATAGCAGTGTTATTTACAATAGCTAAGATTTTGAAACCGCTCAAGTGCCCATCAGTAGCTGCATTATAAAAATGCTATGTGACATTTACACAATGGAATACTATGCAGCTATAAAAAACAGGGATCTCTTACCCTTTGGGACAGCATGGATAAACCAGGAAAAGTTTATCCTAAGTGAAATAAGCCAATCTGAGAATAACAAATATCTCCCGATCTCAATTATTCATGGAATCTAATGACCAAAACAAATTGCTCCCCAAAATAAGTCTTGAAGTATGGAAGCATGGAATAAATTGACATATCTCAATGTGGGCTTGGAGGGATGAGAAGAGATAAACCAACAAACTTATATACTTATATCCATAGCTCATGGACATGGGCATAGGGTAGTGAAGACTTGGGGGTAGATGGGTAGAGGCTGAGATAAGGGGGGTAAAGGAGGAAGATATGGGAGATATCTTTAAGACTATCAACAATAAAAATATAGTAAAATATGAATCTCCATTCTCACCACTGTGAATTAACATAGTATTAGAATTTCTATTGACTGTGATCCTATCTAATAAAGGAGTAATATGCAAATTAACCATCACTCCACTACACTAACAAGCCACATCCACCAGCCAATAATGAGTGAGTAGGAAAATCAACCCAACCAAGATGGCTGTGACCACAGAGTAATCAGGATTTCCCTGGTAATGGAGGAAGCCAAGCTTTCTGCACACTCTGGCTAGCCTAGGCCTCCACTCAAGGCTACAAAGTTTCAATTATAAGAAGATAAATACATTCCAACAAAAATGGCAGCAGCCATGGAGCTGGAGAGAGTGGGAGGTTTTAGTTGCCCCCAGCGATGGAAGAAGCCAAGCTTTCCACACACCCTGGCCAGCCAAGACCTCCACTCAAGGCTACAAAGTTTCAATTATAGAACATAAATACATCCCAGATACCAGGGCTTCTGCTTGGGTCACTGGAGGGCATGGCCTGCATGCAAACCACCACAGGCCCCTCACGCAGGCTGCCCCATGCCCCAAGGGATCTCCCACTCTGATCCAGGACAACCTTCAGGGAAAACCAGCTGTCCCCCACCTGTGCACCAAGCCTCTATCCTATATAGTAAAAAGTAATATGCAAATTGATCATCACTCCAATACACAAGATGGCTGCCCCCATGTGGTCAAAGATTGCTGCTCCTATGTGGACACAAGATGGCTGCCACAAGATGGTCAGCAGGGGAAGGCAGTTGAGAGGGACCAAGTCTGCAAGAAAAGGCAGTTGGGAGTGAACAAGCTTGTAGGGAAAGAAGTTAGGGGTGATCAGGATGGCAGAGAAGGGAAGTTGGGGGTGATCAGTCCTGTAGGGAAGGGCAGTTGAGGGGAACCCAGGCCTCCAGGGGAGAGCTGTTGTTGGGGAAAAGGCCTACAGGAGAAGGCAGTTAGAGATAACTAGACCTGCATGACAGAGCAGTTAGGGGCAAACAGGCTTGCAGGGGAGCAGTTAGGCATCAATCAGGCTGGCATGGGAGTGGTTAGGGGCAATCAGGAAGGCAGGCAGGCGAGAAGCTGGGAGCCAGCAGTCCTGGATTGTGAGAGTGATATCCGGCAATTGGACATCCCTAAAGGGATTCCAGATTAGAGAGGGTGTAGGCTCGGCTGAGGGACAGACCCCCCCATGCACGAATTTTATGCACTGGGCCTCTAGTTAAGTATAAACAGATAAGTAAATAACTTAGAGTATGGAGAGGAAGAAATAAAAATATCAATTTTTGCAAATTATGTGATTGTTAAAAATCCTCATAATTTACAAATAATTTATAAAAAGTGCATTCAGGGAAGTTGCAAAATATTTAATTAACACACAAAATCTATTGTATTTCTATATACCAAACAATAACATGTGAAAAACAAATTTAAGAGATAATACTGCCACTCTGAAAATACAAATTACCTAGATATAAAGGTAGGAAATGATGTTCAGAATCCATATGCTAAAATATTGCAAAACTATGGTGGGGGAAATCTGAGAATGAAATAAACAGATAGAATATTATGTTCATAAATTAGAACTTTCAGTTTTAATAATATATAAATTTTATTTGAAATTGACATACAATTTTAATAAAATTCTTATCAAAACCTGTAAAGTTGTTGTAGACATAGACAAGATCTTTCTAAAATGTTTAAGGATAGGCCTAGAATATCAATAATATGTTCAACACAATGCCTATCAAAACATCAATGGAGTATTTCATAGAACTACAAAAAATATTACAAAAATTAATATGGATCCACAAAAGACTACAAATAGCCACAGTAATACTGAGGAAGAAGAACAAAGTTGGAGGGATCACGCTTCCTGATATCAAACCACTATAAGACCATAGTAATAAAAACAAATGTTACTGGTGTAGAAACAGATGTATAGATCAATGGAACAGAGTTGAGAGCCCAGAAATGAACTTATAATTTTATTGTCAATTAAAAATTGACAAAGGAGGCAAGAATATACAATGGGAGTAAAGATAGTTTATTCAATAAATGGTGGCAAAAAATTAGACAATTGCCTGAAAAAAATAAAATTAGACCACCTTTTTACAACATACAAAATAATAAACTCAGAATGAATTAAAATCTTAAATGTAAATCTCAAAATTATAAAAATCTTAGAGTAAAACAAGTCATAAAATCTCAGATGTTTCTCATAGCAATATCAGCAATATTTTTTTCTGATATATCTCCTTGGTCAAGGGAAACAAACGAAAAAAAGATAAAATGGAATTACATCAAACTAAAATGATTTTGTATAGCAGAAGAATCTATCAACAAAATGAAAAGACAATCCACTGAATGGGAGAACATATTCACCAATGATCTATCTAATAGAGGGTTAATATCCAAAATTTATAAAGAATTTATATAGCTCAACACCGAAAAAACAAACAAACAAAAAAACGCAATCCAATTTAAAAAAGGGTAAAGGAAGTGAATAGACACTTCTCCAAAGAGGACATACAGTTGGCCAATAGACATGAAACGATGCTCAACATTATTAATAATCAGAAGAATGCAAATTAAGACTTCAAGAAGATAGTACTTCACACCTTTCAGAATGGTTATCACCAAAAATTCAACAAACAAGTGCTGGCAAGGATGTGCAAAAAAGAGAGCCCTCATGCACTATTGATGGGAATGAAGACTGGTGCAGCTATTGTGGAAAACAGCATGTAGTTTTCTCAGAAATTTAAAATAGAACTGCCTTTTGACACAGCAATGCCACTTATGGGAATATATCCAGCAACACCAAAACAGATTCAAAAGAACATACACATCTCTATATTCATTGTAGCATTGTTTGCAACAGACAAGATCTGGAAAAAGCCCAAGTGCCTATCAGTAGATGAGTGGTCACAAAAGTTGTGGTACATTTGCACATTTACTATTCAGCCATAAAGAAAGAAAAAAATACTTTTTGCAACAGTAAGAATGGACCTGAAGAGTATTATGCTAAGTGAAATGGTGGTCAGTGCACTTCCACAGGGGGAGCCCTGCTCAGCCAGAAGCTAGGCTCACAGCTGGCAAGCACAGCAGCAGTGGCAGGAGCCTCTCCCGCCTCCACAGTAGCACTAAGGATATCTGACTGGGAGAGTGCACTGGCGGGGCTGAGGGACCCCGCTCTGAGTGCAAGAATTTTGTGTTCCAGCCTCTAGTCTATATATATCTATATCTATATATATCTATATATATCTATATATATCTATATATATATATATCTATATATATCTATATATATCTATCTATCTATATATATATATATATATATATATATATATATATATATATATATATATGGCTAAGCGACTATCACATCCAAAACAACTGAATGGACAACCGAACAGGCTGTGTGAGGCGACCAGGCTGGCAGGGGGGTTAATGAGGAGGGAGAAAACAACTGAAAAGCAGGCTGCATGGGGCAACCAGGTCGGCAGGGGGTTAGTGAGGGGTGCCCAAACAGCCAAACATCAGGCTGTGTGGGGCGACCAGGCCCGCGGGGGGAGCATTTGGGGGTGACTGGGCCAGCGGGGGAGGGTGGCAGTGAGCGGCAATGAAATGACTGAGCAGCAGGCTGCATGGGGCTACCAGGCCCGCAGAGGGGAGAGTTGGGGGGGGGGGGACCAGACCATCAGGGGCAGGCAGTGAGAGGCCTGTGGATTGGTCCTAAATCATTTTTTTCTAAATTCTTTATTAATTGTACTCAAAAGAAAAATATCATCACTAACTGAGAATTTAGGGGAGAGGTGGAGATAAGTATTATCCTTTATTGTCAATAGAACTCTGAAGTAGATATATGTTTTGTTGATTTAGTCAATATCTTAACATTTTTAATGGCAGAATTTTGTGCATTCAAAGAATATAAATGAGGATAGTAAATACAGAGGGCAGGAAGGTGGGAAATCATATAAAAGTTATATTTTGAGCCTTCTAGATTGTACTTAGAAATTTAAGTCATGAGTTAGAAACTACGAAAACATGACATACTACCCATACTATTTCAGTTGACCGTTATTGACACAGAAGCTGGTAAGGATGACATGTTTCCAGTTTTTCAGTTTTAGAGCTGGATTGATAATATGTGGGAGCAACTTACAAGGACAATAAGCAGAAAGCTATAAATTCAACAGAAACCCATCCAAGATCCAATATTTTAGTCTTAAAATTAGATGGCTCAGTAAGACATAGATTCCTGATTAGGCAAATTAAAATAAATTTTATTTTTAAGGCTGAATAAAATTGTATTGTACATGTGCTCTCTGTTTTGCTTATCCATTCATAGTTATCTGAACATTTGAGTTGTTTTCACTTTTGAGTTTATGAAATAATCTCTAAATTCAGGTTTAAAAAAGCTAGTAAGTGATCGAGAAATCCGAATATTCATAGAAAAGAATATTTGTGATTTAACTGTGCGAAACAGCTTGCTTTAGTAAGGCGCTTTTTTTTTCAGGCTAGTGGAGTCAATAGAGAAGCAAACCCCTAACCGTAAGGTTTCATTTCTCTCATTTAGCTTAAGATGACTGTAGGCACCTAGAGAATCCTAAATGCACACCCATTGTCTTGAGGTTTGCTATACACAGTGGCATTTTACAAAGGTCTCACTAGTCTGAAGAGAGCTTTCTATAAATTCACTCTGTGTGGCATTACATTTGCTTGAAAGACTTTTGTTCTAAACTAAAGCCTTTTTAATAAGTAGGATGTTCAGACAGTTCAAAAATCAAAACAATATGAAAAAAGTATATGCTATTAAGTATGGCCTCCATTCTGATCACCTCGCATCTCCAATGGTAAGGACTTTCTTAGTTTCTTTGTTATCCTCCTTTTCTTTCTTTCTTTCTTTCTTTCTTTCTTTCTTTCTTTCTCTCTCTCTCTCTCTCTCTCTCTCTCTCTCTCTCTCTCTCTCTCTCTCTCCTTTCTCTCTCTCTTCTTCCTTCCTTCCTTCCTTCCTTCCTTTCATATATATATATATATATATGTATATATATATATATATATATATATATATATATATATAGCCTATATTGCTAAAAGTATTGCAGATATACCCCCCACCTTTCTCCTTGTAACCCACCACCACCCAGCTCCTGCCTGTCCTATGAAATTGACCATTTTAATCATTTTTAGGTGTACAATCCAGTGGCATTATATACATTCACATTGTTGTGCAACCATCGTTATCATCCATCATTAGAACATTTTCATTTCCCAAATTGAAATTCATATCCATTAAACAATAATTCCCTATTCTCTCTTTTCAGCCCCAGGAAACCAACTTTTTACTTTCTGCCTCTATGAATTTGACTAGTTAAAATACCTTTTATTAGTTTAATCATACAATATTTGATCTTGTTTGACTGACCTGTTTCACTTAGCATAATGTCTTCATGATCCATATACTGTAATATGTGTTGAAATTCTATTTTTAAGGCTGAATAAAATTTTATTGTACATGTGCTCTCTGTTTTGCTTATCCATTCATAGTTATCTGGACATTTGAGTTGTTTCCACTTTTTTGGCTCTTGTGAGTAATACTGCTATAGAGCATTGGTGATTATAAACTCTTCAGTTCTCTGCTTTCAATTCTTTTTAGTATAAAAGCAAATATTGCATGGCTGGACTATGTGGTAAATCATTGCTCATTTTATTTTTTGAGAAATTGCTATACTACTTTCCACAGCAGCTGCATTATTTTACATTTCTATTAAAAGAGCACAAGTGTTAAAAATTTCTCGACATATTTGCCAACATATTACTTTTTTAGCAATAATAACCATCCTAATATATGTGAAGTGGTATTTTTATTGTCATTTTGATTTATACTTACCTATTGAATAATGGCATTAAACATCCTTTCATGTACTTATTGATCATCTTTGAAGAAAAGTCTTCTTAAATCTTTTGTGCATTTTCAATTTTTGTTGTTCTTGTTGAATTGTAACACGTTCAAAATATATTATGTAAATGAATCCCTTATCAGATAAATAATTTGAAAATATTTTCTTCCAATTTTGGGTTGTCTTATTACTCTATTGACATTATCATTTGACATAAAGTCAAATTTATTTTTAAGTTTTGATATTCACTTTATCCATTTTTTTTCTTTTGTGCTCCACATTATTTTACTTACCCCTCAAAACACTTTATATATTTGGGTTCATTATTGGTACGCAACATATGCTTGAATTGAGTTCACTTAAATCTCTTTAATACCTTCCTATTGAATTGCTTTTTTTAATTATTACTTATAACAAAATTGTCAAATTCAACATAAAAACATCAGAAGCATCTTTAATATCATAATGTTATTACATTAAAACATTTATACTCACTTTAACTTGGTTTTCTAGTGAATTATTTATTTTTCATTAATTAATATAGAAATGAAACTTATGGGCACTGTATGGTGGTTGACAGAAGAAAAAGGGTTATGGGAGTAGAAAAGGGAGTCAAACATATTGTGATGGAAGATTATTTGACTTTGGGTGGTGGCAAACAGATCATGTATCATAGAAATGTGCACTTGAAACCTACATGATTTTATTAAGCAATGTCAATCCAATAACTTTAATAAATAATAAAATTTTAGTGTCGTTTTAATAACACATGAATAAAAACAACCTACATATATGTAAGTGGGAACAGGCTAAATAAAGATACATCTACATCAGTGCTATGAAATAAAAGTGGAATAAAAATCACATATATAATTTTAGATTATCTAGGAATCATCTTAAAACAAAGACAAAGAAAAAATGAACTAAAATTTAATAATATAATTTACTGACCAAATATATTCAAAATATTGCTTCAATAGATAATCATCATAAAATACTGACATATTTTACTTATTTTTCATAATTATTTGAAATCTGGTATATTTTATTTTAAATAATTCTTTATCATTTAAAATATTAAAGATGTCCCTATTTTTCCCCATTGACCCTCCTCCACCCAGCTCACACCCCTTCCCCAGGCTTTCACTGCATTATTATCTGTGTCCATGTGTAAGGCACATCCTATCTAATAAAAGACTAATATGCAAATTGACCATCACTCCAACACACAAGATGGCTGCCCCATGTGGTATAAGATGGCTGCTCCCATGTGGACACAAGATGGCCACCTCAAGATGGCTGGCAGGGAAGGGCAGTTGGGGGCGAGGGGAGACCTGTAAGAGAGAACAGTTGGTGGGGATTAGGCCTTTAGGGGAGATCAGTTGTGAGGGTGGACCAGGCCTGTAGTGGAGGCCAGTTGGGGGGAAACAGGCCTGCAGTGGAGGACATTTTGGGGGGATCCAGGCTTGCAAGGGAGGGCAGTTTTGGATGACCATGCTGGCAGAGGAGGGCAGTTGGGAGAGACCAGGTCTACAGAGAAGGGCAGTTGTGGGTGATCAGGCCAGCAGGGAGGGCAGTTAGGGTTGATCGGGCCAGCAGGAAGGGCATTTGTGGGGGGACCAGGCCTGCAGGGGAGGCCAGTTGGGAGGGCCAGGCCGGCTGGGGAGCAGTTAGGCATTGATCAGGCTGACAGGGGAGTGGTTATGGGGTGATCAGGCTGGCAGGCAGAAGTGGTTAGGAGCAATCAGGCAGAGACAGGTGAGCGGTTGGGAGCCAGCAGTCCTGGATTGTGTGAGGGATATCCAACTACCCATTTAAAGGGGTGGTCAGACATTCCTCAAGGGATCCCAGATTGAAGAGGGTGCAGGCTGGGCTGAGGGCCCAACCTCCCCCATGTACAAATTTTCTGCACTGGGCCTCTAGTATGAATATAAGTTTATTGGTGAATTTCTTCCCTTCCCCCCATACTCTCTGAAATACATCAGTCAGACCAATGCTTCAATGTATCTATAACTATTTTATTCATCCATTTATTTGGTTCATTTGATTCCACATATAAGTGAGATTATGTGATGCTTATCTTTCTCTGACTGGCTTATTTCATTTAGCGTAATACTCTCCAGGTCCCTCCACACTGTCTCAAAGAGTAGATGATCTTTCATTTATATAGCTGCATAGCGTTCCATTGTGTAAATTTACCATATGGTTTTTACTCACTCATCCACTAATGGGCACTTGGGCTGTTTCTAGATCTTAGTTATTGTAAATAATGCTGCTATGAACATAGAAGCACATATACTATTTCTGATCGCTGTTCCAGGCTTTCTAAAATATTTTCGTAGAAGTGGGATCACTGGATGAAAATTCCCTTCTATTTTTAACTTTTTGAGGAAACTCCACATTATTTCCATAGTGGTTGCACCAGTCTGCATTCCCACCAGCAGTGTGTGAGGTTTCCTTTATCTCCACATCTTTGCCAGCACTTATTTGTTGATTTGCTGATGGTAGCCACTCTGGCAGGTGCAAGGGGTAAATCATCGTCATTTTAATTTGAATCGTTCTGATGATTAGTGACTTTGAGCATGCGTTCATATGTCTCGACCATTTGTATATCCTTTTTGGAGAAGGCTCTATGTAGGTCCTTCGCCTATTTTTATTGGATTGTTTACCTACTTTTTGTTTAATTGTATGAGTAACTTATGTATTTTGGAAATTAACCTCTCATCAGATGTATCCTTGGCAAATATGTTTGCTCACACAGTGGATTTTCTTTTCATTTTGATGCTGGCTTCTTCTTCTGTGCAGAAGATTTTCAGTTTGATGTAGTGTTATTTGTTTATTATTTCCATAGTTTCTCTTGCCTGAGGAAATATATGTGTGAAAATTCTCCTATGTGAGATGGATAATATTTTGCTGCTTACATTTTCTTTTGAAAATTTTGTGGTTTCATGACTGAAATTTAAGTATTTATACATTTTGAGTTTATTCTTGTATATAGTGTGACTTAGTAGTCCACTTTCACATTTTTTTTGCATGTACCTATCCAATTTTTCCAATACCTTTTATTGAAGATGCTATCTTTACTCCATTGTATGTTCACGCCTATTTTGTCAAATGTTAATTGACCATAATGGCCTGACAGCCTGGCCTGGGTTGATTTCTGGGTTCTCTGTTCTATTCCACTGATAGCCTATGTAATAAAAATGCTAATATGCAAATTATCCCCATGGGCAGTAGTTCAACAGGCCAGGAGTTACACATGAGCTGATCACCAGAGGGTGGCACGGAACATGGTGGGTGGCAACTATGCAGTGCTGGCAGTGGACGTCAGTGGAGGCACTGCAGGCTCTGAGAGAAGGACCACAGTAGGATGGTGGATCAGGTGAGTGGGTGGCACCAGGCCAAGGCAGGTGTAAAGGGAGGTCCTGGCCAGCTGTGGCAGCAGGCAGCCAGAAGAAGTTAGGCCCTGGCCAGCAGCCAGCAGCCAGCAGACTCTAGAGGACCCTACCCATGCACAAATTTCATGTGCTGGATTCCTAGTTCTTGTGCCAGTACCAAGCTGTTTTGATAATAGTGGCTTTGTAGCATAACTTGATAGCTGGTGTCATGATCCCTCCAACTTTGTTTTTCTTTCTCAAAATTTCTGTGGCTATTCAAACTCTTTTTTGGAGTGTTTATTTTTGATCTGTGAAATATGCTGTTGTTATTTTAATAGCCATTGCAATGAATCTGTAGGTTGTTTTGAGAAATATGTAAATTGTAAAGATATGGATTTTACCAACCCATGAACATGATATATTTTTCCACATGTTTATATCTTCATCTATCTCTTCAATGCCCTGTGCTTTTCCAGGTACAGGTCTTTTATTTCCTCAGATAACTTTATTGCTAAGTTATTTTTTGTTGTTGCTGTGGTAAATGGGATAAGTTTAATAATTTCTCCTTCTAAAGTTCATTTTCCTTCTCCCTCTTTGTATAAAAATACCTTTGATTTCTTGTAGTTGGTTTTGTATCATGATACAATGCCGAATTCACCTTTGTAAATCTAGTAGTTATTTGTTAGAATCTTTAGGGTTTATATGTACAATATGGCATCTGTGAATAATGACAGTTTTACTTCATCATTTTCATTCTCATGCCCTTTATTTTCTCTTCTTGCCTGATAAGTGGCTATCATGTCCAATATTATGTTGAATAAGAGTGGTAAAAGCATGCATTCCTTTCTCCTTCCTGTTCTTAGGGAAAGTTATTTTAACTTTTGTCCATTGAGCATAACATTGCCTGTAGGTTTGTCATTTTTGGCCTTTATTATTTTGAGGTATGATCCCTCTATTCCAACTTTGCTGTGAGTCTTCATCAAAAAAGTTGTTGGGTTTTGTCAAATGCTTTTTCTGCATCAATGGATATGATCATGTGATTTTGTCTTCCTAATTTTTATGTGATATATCACATTTATTGATTTGTGGATACTGTGCCTTGCATCCCTGGAATAAATCCCACTTTGTCATGGTGTATGATCTTTTGAATAATTGCTAGATCTGATTTGTTAACATTTTGTTCAAGATTTTACATTTTGTTCTTTGTAGTGTCTTTATCTGTTTTTGGAATTAGGGTAATGCTGACCTTATAAAAATGGCTTGGAAGTGTTCCTTCCTCTTAAACATTTTTTTAAAAGTTTGAGGAGTAGAGGAGGTAGTTCTTTTTTGAATGGTAAAACTCTGCTGTAAAGCTGTCCAGACCTGGGCTTTCATTTGCTGAGATTTTTTTTTATTATTACTGCTTCTATTTTATCAGTTGTTATTGGTCTATTCAGGTTTTATGATTCCTCCTGATTCAGTTTTGGGAGATAACTTTTTTCTAGGAATTTTTTCATTTCATCCACATTGTCCAGCTTGTTAGTATATAGTTTTTCATAGTGTTTTCTTACAATCCTTTCTAATTCTGTGATGTCAGCAGTTAATTCTCTACTTTCATTTCATTTGGGTCCTCTTGTTTCTTAATGAGTCTGGCTCATTGTTTATCAATTTTGTTGATTTTTTCAAAGAACCAGCTCTTGGTTTAATTGACTTTTTTTGTAGTATTTTTTTTTAGTTTCTATGCTCTTTATTTCTGCTTCAATCTTTATTATTTTCTTCCTTCTACTTATTCTGGATTTTTCTTTTTGTTCTCATTCTAGTTCTTTTAGTTGTAGGGATAAATAGTTTACTATTGATTTTTCTTGTGTTTTTGTTTGTTTTGTTTTGTTTTTATGGAAGTATTTCTATAGTGCTATGAACTTCCCTCTCAGAACTGATTTTGCTATGTCTCAGAGATTTGGGATTGTTGTGTGTTCATTTTCATTTCTTTCCAGGAATTTTTTGTGTTGTTGGTAACTCACTCATTGTTTAATAACAGGCTATTTATCCTCCATGTATTTGAATGTTTTGCAGTGTTTTTTACTGTACTCAATTTCTAATTTCATTCCACTGTGATATGAGAAGATGTTTGATATGATTTAAATCTTCTTGAACTTGTATAGACTTATTTTGTGTCCTAACATGTGGCCTATCTTTGTTAATGATCCATGTGTACTTGAGAAGAATGTATATTCTGCAGCATTGGGATTAAATGTTCTATAAAGGTCAATTAAATCCATCTGATCCAGTGTGTCATTTAGATTTGCTGTTTTCTTGTTCAGTTCTTATCTGGAAAATCTGTGCCATGAAGTTAGTGGGGTGTTAAAGTCTCTTACTCTTATTGCATTTTTGTCAATCTATCTCTTAAAGTCTTCTGGAAATATCCTCTGTAATAAAAGCCCAGTGACTGAAATGGTGAAACGACTAGAATGACCAGAGACCAGAACACCATGGCCCCTCATCCAGGCTGGCCCCTCCCTCCACTGAGCGATTAGGGGCTCCTCTAGGAAATGCTATATAGTGCAAGTTTGATGGGGGAAAGCTAAAAATAGGGGATATTTTAAGGGTATGGGGGATTAGGGTGGTTAGCCCAGAGTAATTTTGGAGTGTGCTGAGGGAGGAAGAGGAACATCCAATTAGAAAACGGCTCAGCACAGTACCTTTCTCATTGCAAAAAATGGATGGCTCCAGCTGTGGACTGAATGGGCGGTTGTTTCATGAGTCTGCTTGTGACTGAAGTGTTCATGGCAGCAGAAGTACTCCCAAAACTTCATTGATTCCAAATAGTAAATAGCTATCAACATCAAAGAACAGAAAAAAACCTCTTCAACCAGAGGTCCTGGATACTCAACACAATTGAAGGAAACATCACTTAAGAAAGAAAAACCAGAACTATATAACCATAAGATTGTGGGATTGTGGAGGCTGTCTGGGCTCCTATTATTTGAACATAAGCCTCTAATTGTGCATGTACTTAGTCAGCCCTATAATCCTCAGTTGTATAGTATTTGGACTTGACTTCTGGTGGGAAATTATTTCTATTGAAATTTGATGTTCCCTTATGGTGAGGAAGATCAGAATTAAAAGATTCATTTGTTATCTTGGTTTGAAGCAGAGGAAAATGGGATAGTGACAAATAAGAAACTTTGGAGATAGTGAAGGGACAGTGTGACCAGACTGTTGAGAGCTCAGAATTAGAGTTTAATTAGGATAAAAATCCTGCTAATAGCACCTGATGCCTGAAATCTGAGCACTCTACTTTTACGTTTTCCAGTTCAAGTTTTCGGAGACTGCCTATTAAAACATTCCTGGTTGGAAAGTGTTTGTATAGAAGTTCATAAGTATTAAGTATTTGCTGTGTTTACCATGCTTAGCTCTCTGTAAGAAATATGAATAATCTTGAAGCCTCATATTCTCAAGAAGCTTGAATTTTAAAATAAAAAAGTAAGAAGAGAAAAAAAAATGGCGGCGGAACGGAGGGATTCGATCTGAATCTGCTCACAGGGTAGAGGGAGGGAGCAGCTGAGAGTCGCGCAGGGAGCATTTGTCGGCGACTAGGGGGACAGCTGTGCTCCAGGAGAAGATAGAGGACTGCTGCGCTGGCCTCCCCAGCCTGAGCGGCCCCAGTACTGCTGGGTTCTCTCCCTGAGCCAACTGCGCGAGGAGGCGCGCGGAGGCGGACCACGACATTTTGAACGAGAGGAGCCGGAAAACATACAACTGCCGGTTCGCGGTACCGGCGGGACCTCTGGGGCTCCCGGAGCACCGGCGACCAGGTGGCGCGCAGAGCCCAGGGAGCTCTAAACTCCAGCAAGGAAAGGTCAGATTTCCCTGGGGGTACTTTGGGCGCGAAACTGAGGGGGCTGGCAGCCTGGGAGATCTGCACCTTGGAACTCAAAACCTGGAGATCTGCACCTGAAATAGAATCTGTGGCTGTTGAAGCTGGTGAACTTGGGAGAGGGCCCTTGGAGCTGGTGGCAGAGTTGATCCCTGGAGCACAATCGGTTTGGACCTGACAGAGGGGGGAAGCCCGGAAGATTTTGGGAGGGTTCTGGCTGCTAAAACAGCAGTCACCATTAGAGAGGCAGTATTGTTTAGTTCAGGATAAAGAGGACCAATAGACCCAGAAGTCAATCTAGAAACACTGCCACCCAGGGGCCAAATCACAAATTGACTCTTATGTGACAGGGAATTGATTATATCTTCTCTTCGACCTTGGGAATACAGTCTATTTTCATCTACACTTTAGTATCTTTTACTCTACCTCAACTTCACCTTTATACCACCACTCTCTGGCTAACCTTTCCCTATTTAGTGCCTTGTTTCCCTTACACTTTTCCCGCTTTAGATTTACTTAATTCTTTCCCCTTACCTCCTGTTAAAATTTCACCTCACTGATATATCTAATCTCTAACCACCTAATCCAAGGGCATATATACCTCTAGCTTCTCTGACTTCACTATCTTAAAGTGTTTTTAGCCCTGTCCTGTTGTTGTTGTTTACTTGACTGTTGATTATATTGATTTTTTAAGCAGGTTTATGAGATTGATTTGCTTATTCTGTTATTTTGGTTTGTCTTGTAGGGGGGGTTATTTTTATTTTTGGTGTTGTTTCTTGTTTTGTTGTCCTCATCTGCATTGTTTTTGAGATAGATTTTTGCTTCTGTGTTCCCTCACCTCTCTTGATATTAGTAGTTGTATGTAATTTGTATCAATCTCCAAGTACTTGTTGCAGGTTTTGGTTCGGTTTAGGGGCTATCCTATAGGAGTTTTCACCCCACATTTATAATTTACTCCTTTTATTTCTTTTTTTCTTCTCCCCCTTTTCCCATTATCATTTTGGCATTCCTGTCTTTCTTTTTTGTGAGTGTATGTGTTTGGGGGGGTCTCTTTCTTTTTTGTGTGAGTGTGGGTGTGTGAGTGTCTGTGTGGGTCTGGGGGAGGTTCTCTTTCTTTTTTCCCACCTATCACCAAATTTGCCTTTCTCTGGCGGTCACCTTTATTTGGAATTACAATTACTTTGACTACATTCTGGTTCAGTGCCTGGTGCGTTGCACCTGGTTGTGTTGTATTTTGTGCCTTTAAATCAACACAGGAGAGTGAGAACTACATAACCACATACACAGAGAAGAGAGACCATGGGAAGACAAAGAAATAGCCCACATATGAAAGAAAAGCAAGGCTCGCCAGAAAAGGAGGTAAACGAAATGGAAGTTAACAACCTGTCAGAGAAAGAATTCAGAGAAATGGTCATAAGGTGGCTGAAAAGAATGGAAGACAAATTTGATAATATGAGTAAGACCCAAGAGGAAATGAGGAAGACCCAGGAAGAAATGATGAAGAGCCATGAAGAAATGAAAAGTGACATTGCTGAAGTAAAGAACTCAATAGAAAGTATTAAGAGTAGACTAGAAGAAGCAGAGGATCGCATCAGTGAGCTAGAAGACCAGGTAGGAAAAAATAACCAAGTAGAGCAGATACTAGAAAAAAAAATTAAAAAGCAGGAGGAGAGCCTAAGAGAACTTTGGGACAACATGAAACAAAACAACATCCGTATAATTGGGCTTCCAGAAGGACAGGAAACTGAGCAAGGAATAGAAAACCTGTTGGAAGAAATAATGACAGAAAACTTTCCTGGTATAGGAAAGGAAAAACCCACACAAATCCAAGAAGCTCACAGAGTGCCAAGCAAAATAAACCCCAAAAGACCTACGCCAAGGCACATTATAATTAAATTGGCAAACACCAATGACAAAGTAAGAATCTTAAAAGCTGCCAGAGAGAGACAAAAAGTCACCTACAAAGGAACACCCATCAGACTAACAAGTGATCTCTCAACAGAAACCTATCAGGCCAGAAGGCAGTGGAATGAAATCTACAAAGTCATGCAAAGGAAGGGTCTGAATCCTAGAATACTGTACCCAGCAAGGCTCTCAATCAAAATTGAAGGTCAAATCAGGAGCTTCACAGATAAAAAAGGACTAAGGGAATTCGTCACCACCAAACCAGCAATGCAAGAAATGCTAAAGGATCTGCTGTAAAAAGAAATAGGAAGCGAAGAAGGATCACAGGGGCAAAGAACAAAAATGGCAACATATAAGCACCTATCAATAATAACTTTAAATGTAAACGGGTTAAATGCTCCAATCAAAAGACATAGGGTAATAGACTGGATAAGAAAACACAACCCATGTATCTGCTGTCTACAAGAAACCCACCTCCGAAAAAAAGACGCACACAGACTGAGGATGAAAGGTTGGAAAAAAGTTATTCAGGAGAATGGAAATGAAAAAAAAGCTGGGGTAGCCATACTTATATCTGACAAATTAGATCTCAAAGTGAAGGACATAACAAGAGATAAAGAAGGCCACTTCATAATACTAAAGGGAGCAATTCAACAAGAAGAAATAACTCTTGTAAACATATACGCACCCAATACAGGAGCACCCAAATATATACAAAAACTCCTAGAGGACATCAAGGGAGAGATAGACAGCAATACAATCATAGTAGGAGACTTTAATACCCCATTATCACCATTGGACAGATCCTCTAAACAAAAAATCAGTAAAGAAACATCAATTCTCAATGACTCACTGGACCAGATGGAATTAATTGACATCTTCAGATCATTTCACCCCAAAGCCACAGAATATACATTCTTTTCAAGTGCCCATGGGTCATTCTCAAAGACAGACCATGTATTAGGTCATAGGCAAAGTCTCTCCAAATTCAAGAAGATAGAAATCATATCAAGTATATTCTCAGATCACAGTGGCATAAAGCTGGAAATCAACTACAATAGAAACAATCCAAAGAAATCGAACACATGGAGACTAAACAGCATGCTATTAAACTATGACTGGGTTACTAGAGAGATTAAGGAAGAGATAGAAAACATCATGGAAACAAATGACAATGATAGCACAACAATCCAAAATCTATGGGACACAGTGAAAGCAGTTCTGAGAGGGAAGTTCATAGCTCTACAATCCTACTGCAAAAAACTAGGAACAGCGGCAATAAATTATCTAACCCAACGACTCAAAGAGTTAGAAAGAAAGCAACAAGAAAAGCCCAGTGTAAGCAGAAGGAAGGAAATAGTAAAGATCAGAGCAGAAATAAATGACATAGAGACCAAAGAAACAATACAGAAAATCAACGAAACCAAGAGCTGGTTCTTTGAAAGGATAAACAAGATTGATGAACCTCTAGCCAGACTCACCAAGAAGCAAAGAGAGAGGACCCTAATAAATAAAATCAGAAATGAAAGAGGTGAAATAACAACAGACCCCATTGAAATACAAAGGATTGTTAAAAAATACTATGAACAACTCTACTCCAACAAACTGGACAACCTGGAGGAAATGGATATGTTTCTAGAAAAATATAACCTCCCAAAACTCAATCAAGAAGAATCTAAACAACTCAATAGACCAATAACTGTGGAAGAAATTGAAGCAGTCATCATAAAGCTTCCAGCAAACAAAAGCCCAGGGCCAGACGGCTTCACAGGGGAGTTTTACCGAACATTCAAGGAAGAACTAAAACCTATACTCCTCAGACTATTCCAGAAAATTCAAGAGGATGGAAAACTTCCAAACTCCTTCTATGAAGCTAGCATCACCCTAATACCAAAACCAGATAAAGACGACACAATGAAAGAGAATTACAGGCCAATATCCCTCATGAATATAGATGCCAAAATCCTCAATAAAATTCTAGCAAATCGGATCCAGCAGTACATCAGAAAGATCATACACCACGACCAAGTAGGATTTATCCCAGGAATGCAAGGATGGTACAATATCCGCAAATCAATAAATGTGATACATCACATAAACAAATTGAGAGATAAAAATCACATAGTCATATCAATTGATGCAGAAAAAGCATTTGACAAAATCCAACATCCTTTCTTAATAAAAACTCTCAATAAGGTAGGAATAGAAGGATCATACCTCAACATAATAAAAGCCATATACGATAAACCCACAGCATACATCATACTCAATGGGCAAAAACTACAACCATTTCCCCTAAGAACAGGAACAAGACAGGGTTGCCCACTTTCACCACTCCTGTTCAACATAGTACTGGAAGTATTAGCCATTGCAATTAGACAAGAAGAAGAAATAAAAGGCATCCAAATTGGAAAAGAAGAAGTTAAGCTATCCTTATTTGCAGATGACATGATATTGTACATAAAAAACCCGAAAGACTCCATAAAAAAGTTAGTAGACTTAATAAATGAGTTCAGCAATGTAGCAGGCTACAAAATTAATGCCAAGAAATCTATGGCATTTCTATACACTAATAGTGAACTTACAGAAAGAGAGACTAAAAAAGCAATCCCATTTACCATCACACCAAAAAAATTAAGATACCTAGGAATAAACTTAACTAAGGAGGTAAAAGATCTATTTGTGGAAAACTACAGGACACTGAAAAAAGAGATAGAGGAAGATGTAAACAGGTGGAAGAACATTCCATGTTCATGGATTGGGAGAATCAACATAATTAAAATGTCCATACTACCCAAAGCAATCTATAAATTTAATGCACTCCCCATTAAAATACCAATGGCATATTTCACAGACCTAGAAAGAACTCTCCAAAAATTCATCTGGAACAAAAAAAGGCCCCGAATAGCCACAGCAATCCTGAGAAAGAAGCACAAAGTCGGTGGGATTTCCATACCAGATTTCAAGCTGTATTACAAGGCTACTGTTCTTAAAACAGCCTGGTACTGGCACAAGAACAGACATATAGATCAATGGAATAGAATAGAGAATCCGGATATCAACCCAATCCACTATGCTCAATTAATATTTGACAAAGGAGGCAGGAACATAAAATGGAGTCAAGACAGTCTCTTCAATAAATGGTGTTGGGAAAATTGGACAGATACATGCAAAAAAATGAAACTAGAGCACCAACTTACACCATACACAAAAATAAACTCAAAATGGATACAGGACTTAAACGTAAGACAGGAAACCATAAAAATATTAGAGGAATCTACAGGAAGAACAATCTCAGACATATGCCAAAAGAACCTCTTTGATGATACTGCTCCGAGGGCAATGGAAGCTAAAGAGAAAATAAACAAATGGGACTATATCAAAATCAGAAGCTTTTGCACAGCTAAAGAAACCATCAACAAAACAACAAGAAAACCCACTGTATGGGAGAACATATTTGCAAATGTTATTAGTGATAAAGGTTTAATCTCAAGCATCTACAGGCAACTCACCCAACTCAATAAAAGGAGGACAAATGATCCAATAAAAAAATGGGCAACAGACCTAAATAGAATCTTCACGAAAGAAGACAAAAGGAAGGCCCAGAGACACATGAAAACTTGCTCAAAGTCACTAATTATCCGAGAGATGCAAATCAAAACGACTATGCGGTACCATCTCACACCTATCAGAATGGCTTACATCAACAAATCAACAAACGACAAGTGCTGGCGAGGATGCGGAGAAAAAGGAACTCTGGTGCACTGCTGGTGGGATTGTAGACTAGTACAGCCACTGTGGAGAACAGTATGGAGATTCCTCAAAAAACTAAAAATGGAGCTCCCATTCGACCCAGTGATCCCACTTCTAGGAATATACCCCAAGAAATTAGAAAGGCGAATTAGAAAGGATATATGTACCCCTATGTTCATAGCAGCACAATTTACCATAGCTAAGATTTGGAAACAGCCGAAGTGCCCATCAGCCGATGAGTGGATCAAAAAACTATGGTACATTTACACAATGGAATACTATGCCGCGGAAAAAAAGAAGGAGCTCCTACCATTTGTAACAACATGGATGGATTTGGAGAGCATTATGCTAAGTGAAATTAGCCAGGCAGAGAAAGACAAATATCACATGATCTCACTCATTTGAGGAATACAATCAATGACATAGACTGATGAACAAGAATAGATCCAGAGACTGAGAAAAGTCCATCAGAATGTCAAACCTCAGGGTAAGTGGCAGGTGGTGAGAGTAAGTGGAAAAGTCAATATACTTGAACTCTTGAACTGAGGTAAGTGATTTGTGTTTTTACATCCCTGACAAAGTTTATATAAAATTATTAAAAAAATGGCAGCTAGTCTGACATTGAATTGACATGGCCTAGAGCTTGTCATATCCTATGGAGACCAGTCCTTAGGCTAGGCCCTGCTTAACCTCCCATGACACCATAATACCCTTACATGATATTATTCTACAATGTCATTATAATATTTGATATTTGACAACAGCATATTATACAATTATCCCAAATAAACTTACAAACTAATTATTTGAATGTTGGGCAGCAACTTAAAAAAGAATAGGAAAGAAATTAATCCCTTTCAGAAGGAATTAAGGCACTGGGAAGGCATCCGAGCATTCTATATTGGCCCTTCTTGCCCTTTCTGCCAAGAGGGACCTTCTTGTTACTATCCAAATACACACAGCTGATGCCAGAGTTTTCAGTTCGAGCTGTGGCTGAAGCCTTTGGGCAGCTGGCACCATGGATCTGTATCTCGACCAATGGTGTGAGCTGGGCCCTCTCTGGAGAAGAAACCTGGGTCCCCCGAGATATGTGATCAGTACCGGGACCCCGCCAGCAGGCGAGGGGACCCCAAGGCAGGTACTGGACGTGGAGGCCACAGGGGGGCATAGACTACAAAGGAGACAGAACTGAACCTCACATCACCCTGTTTGGCCCCGGAGGATGGCTGGTTAGCCAGAGACGGGTAAGATTCCTCAGGGAAGGAACAACCTAAGACAGGCACAGTCGCAGAGGGGCCAACAGGAGAGAACTAAAAGGTCAACAGAGGTGGGGCACAGACCCTCATCCACAAACCTTGCAGGGGTTTGAATTCTCAACCCTCCTAAGGGAGGTCTCCTACCCCCACGGCTGCTTCGCCTCCCACACACAACTCATACGGGGACCCAGGCGGCAGACAGAGACTCGGCCAGCAATAGCTGCTCTATATCTAAATTCAGTCTATTACCAGGAATGCTCGGGACCTACTCAAAATTGCAAATATTCCTTTCCACTAGTATTCACAGGGTAAACTAAGATTTCTGCTTGAGTATTAAAATTGACAGGAAAATAGTAATCAAGTTTTCAGATTAATTTTAATTGGCCAAGTGAAATACGAGAATACTCAAGAAAATTATAGTGTACTGGACAAACAGCTTTTCCTAAAACATTAACTGAAAAATCTATTAGTAGTTCATCTCACTGTAAAATTGCCTAACATCCAAAGAACCTAAAGCAGTCACTTTGTGTGCAAAAATTAAAATTCAAAATTATCAAGACTGCAATAGAAAATTTCCAAAAGTCCCCATTAATCAAAAAAGGGGAGGGGACAGCGGGGTAATATCATGTAAGGGACAAAAAAAAAATATCAAGTAAGTAAAATACATCTAGAAAATTCTTACTCCAGTAAAGTAAATTCCATTTGTAAAAACAATAGCAGGACACCCATGAAAAAACACACATGGTGTCAAAATAAGCCAAAGGAAAATCATTTAGGCAAAAATTAAAAAGAATCCCAAGTCTATTTTGCATAGAGGATTCCTTTGTTAACTTTTGGTCGAGAATGTGTTTGTGTGTTTTCAGAGAACAACTCCAAGACCATGCGGGTTCCTGCGACGGTGAGGAACTGATGGATCTGTTCCAGTCATGAGGACGGTCCAGAGATGGGGGACACTGACGACACCTTGCCATACTAGCAGTCAGCAGCTGTGCATGCCTGCAGGCAGCCCAGGACCAAACCAGAGAGGATGCATCATGCATTGACACGATATGTCCACCATCTGGATACCATTGCTGACTTATACACATAATGAATTATTGGACACTGAAACTGGGACTCAGAAAAGTTGGACATTGAAACCGAGACTGAAACACTTTTTGTTCTTATACATTTATTTCTAGTATGCAGAGGCAAGATATTTTTGAAGAAAAGAAACAGGGGAGAGTGATTGATATAGAGGCAGGATGGCCTTGAACAGGCTGTCAAGCTACAGGGGGAGGCTTGGGTGAATGGGAGGCAGATGCGGGGGGAGATCAACGGAAGGACTTGTATGCATGCATATGAACATAACCAATGAATGAAAGACACTGGGGCCGGGAGGGGGGAAGCTGGGGATATGTGCTGGGGGGGTGGGGGAGGCTGGGGGGAGGATAAGGGGGAGGGAGAAAGGAAAACATGTACTACTATTATACTGCAAAAAATCAATAAAAAAAAAAGAAAGAAAGAAAGAAAAAAAAATAAAATAAAAAACTTGGCTCTCAAAAAAAAAAAAAGTAAGAAGAAATAAAAATATTGGAGAACTAAGATGGCGGCAAAGGTAAAACACCTATCTTGCCGTCATAATCAGCAATTTTAATACTACAACTTAACGAAAGAACAAACACCTTACAGAATCACCAGAAAGCTCGCCGAGTGAAAATTCCACAAATAAAAGTGAAGATAAGACACTGTGACTCGGAGGAGCGGTGGCGAACAGCATTGAAAGATTCGCAAGGAGAGAGGTTTGGAGTGTGCGCCGTGGAGAGGGCGGGCAGCTGAAAACCGGCTAGTTTTCTTGAACGAGGTCACAAAGGCCTCCCACTGGACTGATTCTCCAGCTCTGGGCGAAGTCCAGAGAACCCACTATCACATGGGGTGAAAACTGGACAGTGGGAGGGCACGCCGAACCTCAAGTGCTGCCGGGTCTCCTGGCTTGTGGAGAAGGCAGCTTGCGCGCGAACAGCTTGGCTGCGTGACGGCGCAGAGAGTGCACCGCGACTTGTCTCTCATTCGGAAAACCGTCAGACTGCTTTGTTTTACGACCCTGGGTGAGACATTGTGCATGCAGACTCATTTTGGGAAAGTCTGAATTCCCCGGCAGCCGGCAGCCGCTCAGCAAAGGCTCTCTCTCAGAGGTGCTGGCGGACATTGCCCCCAGCACAGAGTCCCTGGGGCCGCATAGGGCGGAGCTAACACTGTCTGCTTGGCCTGGAGACTCCGCCCACTGAACCTGTGCACAGCTGAGCTTCACAGACAATTGGCCTGGAGGTCAACCCTCCAAGTGCTAACAAGGATTAACTGAGCTTAACTTCAGCAAGACTGTGCAGCCCATATCCACCTCAGGTAACCGGGGAGGCTGAGCCACTATCCCTAGTAGGAAGTCTACCACACAAAGCTAATTGACCAACTCAGGGAAGCAGCCACCATGCAGCAACATGGAAAGAAATCACATGTGAAAGAAATGGAGGAAAAAAAACGACTGGACATGGAATTCAAAACCACGGTTATAGGGTTTTTTAAGAGGCTCCAACAAAAGATCGAGGCCTATAAGGAAATAAGCAAGACCATATGTCTTACATTTTGCTGCCTATGGAGTCTTGTACAATTTTAATGGTTTTCCATCTTATGTTTAAGTCCTTTATTCATTTTGAGTTTATTTTTATGTATGCTTTAATTTAGTGCTCTAGTTTTAATTTTTTGCATGTATCTGTGTAGTTTTGCCAACACAATTTATTGAAGAGACTGTCTTGACTCCAATGTATGCTCTTGCCTCCTTTATCAAATATTAATTGAGCATAAAGGCTTGGGTCCATTTCTAGATTATATGTTCCATTCCATTGGTCTATATTTCTATTATTGTGCCAGTACCAGGCAGTTTGGAAAACAGTGGCTTTGTAATACAGCTTGATATTTGGTATTGTGTCCCCTCCAACTTTGTTCTCCTTTCTCAATAGTGCTATAGCTATTTAGTTTTTTTTAAAATATAATTTATTCCAAGTGAATGTTTGTTGAGTTTGTTCCAGGTCTGTGAAATATGTTGTTGTAAATTTTGTGGGGATTGCATTGAATTTATAGATTGCTTTGGGTAGTATGGATATTTTAATGATGTTAATTCTACCAATCCATGAACACAGTATATTCTTTCATTTGTTTATGTCTTGCTCTATCTCTTTTTCAATGTCCTGTAGTTTTTTGAATATGGGCCTTTTACCCACTTTGTTAAATTTATTCCTAGGTATTTTTATTATTCATTGCAATTGTAAAGGGGATTGCTCTTTTAGTTTCTCTTTCTGTGAGTTCATTACTGGTGTATAAAAAACCCATAGATATATGGTTGTTAATTTTGTATCCTGTTACATTGCTGAATTCATTTAATAAATCTAGAAGATTTTTGTTGGAGGCTTTAGGGTTTTCTTTGTACTATATCATGTCATCTGTGAATAAGGACAGTTTTACTTCTTTTCTAATTTGGATACCTTTTATTTCTTCTATTTTTTCTGATCACTATGGCTAGCACTTGTAGTATTATGTCAAACAGGAGAGGTGAGGACTTGGAAGATGGCGAGGGGCAGAAAGGCAGGGAGGGAGAGAATATGAGAGAGTGAGGAACCCATAGAGGAGAGTGTAGCATGTGTGGTGTGTGTGTGAGTATGAACTAGGGACAGTTAGACTTTACAGGTCCTCCAAGGGGCTGCCAAACAGGGCATTCCTGGATGGCGGAGCCCCCGAAACAAAGCGGACACTCCCAGGAGGCCAGCTGGTGCGACAGTGGAGACCATGCCATCTTGAGAAGCTGAACTGCCTGGACTGGGACCCTGCCCTCAATCAGTCACATCTCAGATGCAAGCCAAGGACCTGCAGCCACTAGTGACAGAGAATTACAGCCACAGCTTCAGACCAACAGACAACAGGAGTCCAGACTTCCCGGCAGCAGGTTTCTGTGAGTCAAGGAGCCTATCACCCTCCCAGCAGAATCGCAGATAGCTCCATAGTAACCAGTAGATCCGCCCCTCGCTTCAGCCACATCTTCCCTAACCCCTATGGGGAACCACAAGCTTGGAGTTTAAAAACTCACTTTCCCAGATACCCCAGGGGAACTTGTACTTGGGAGAATGCTCCACGTGTGTGCACAGACCTGTGGCTAAAGCGTCCAGACAGTAATTGGAGTTCAGAACTTGAAAACTCGTGTTCCCAGCTATCCTAGGGGGTTTTGGGCTTGGGAACACTCTATTTGCTCAAGCGCATGCCTGTGGCTGAAACTCCAAGACAGGGAATAGGGCCTTGGAGCCTGAGAGCTCTATCAGGGGGCCTCACTACTGCTAAGAAAATTTGAGAGACTGGAGGTGGCCTCCTGCAATGCAATTGCAATTGGGTGACCAAACCTGCAGGGCGTCAGTGCCACCTGACCTGGTTACAGGGAAAACACTCATGCAAGTCAGTCTTCCACAGTGCAGGCACACCACAGAGCTATTGTGCAACCCAGACCCCCATGGTGATCAAGACCCAAATTCTCCCAGCAAGAGGCAGCACTGAGCACCACTGATTTGACTCTGTGTCTTACCTTATGCACCTGGAATCCCTGACTCACAGCATATCCACACTAAGAGCCAGTGACTCCAATTCTTGGTGCATGCACACATGGGGACCCTGACCCTCAACGAGAAAGCTCATGACGCAACAGACTCTGATATTACATTCTTGGTGCAGATACAGGGAAACTTAGACTCCTGGTACCATTTTCAACACATGCCAAGAGCGTGGTGCAGGCAGGGTCCCTGATTCTAGGTGTGCTCACGAGACCACACAGAACACTGCGAACACTGAACCTGAGAAAGCCTGGTTCCCACCAACCCACAGCACCCACACGTCCCAGTGTCGGAGCATTTCAGTGATACTCAGGTGGTGCAAAGTCCCCAGGGCACACAGCCCAGGTCCATGCAGCTCAAAGTTTGAACCTTCTGGTGATAGAATGGGGAGATGATACAATACCCAGAGGAAAGAAAATGAGGAGTCACAAAGAAAGGAAATTAGTGAAACTGAAGCTTGTACCATGACTGAAAAAGAATTCAGAGTAATGGTCGTGGAATTTATACATCGGATGGATGAGAAAATCAATGACCTATGTAAGAATCAGGAAGAAATGAAAAATGATATAGCTACAATCAAAAACACCATGGAAAGTATCAACAGTAGACTAGAAGAAGCAAAGGACCGAATTAGTGAGTTAGAGTATCAGGTACAGAAAGAAGCTCAAACTGAACAGCAATTGGAGAAAAAATTAAAAAACAGGAGGAAAGCCTAAGGGAGCTTTTGGACAACATGAAATGAAGTAACATATGTATAATAGGGCTGCCAGAAGGACAAGAAGAACAGCAAGGATTAGAAAATCTATTTGAAGAAATAATGACCAAAAACTTCCCTGATATGGGGAAGAAAAAAGTTACACAAGTACAGAGAGTCCCAAGCAGGATCAACCCAAAAAGACCCACTCCAAGACACGTCATAGTTTCTTTTCTTTTTTTTAAATTTTATTTACAATATAACTTATAGTAGTACATATGTTTTCTTCCTCCCCAATATCCTCCCCCCAGCCTCCCTTACCCCCCAGCACATGTCCCCACCTGCCCCCCTCCCCGCCCCAGTGTCTTTCATTCATTGGTTATGCCCATATGTATGCATACAGGTCCTTCGGTTGATCTCCCCCAGCATCTGCCACCCATCCACTCCAGCCTTCCCCCTGTAGCTTGACAGCCTGTTAGAGGTCACCCTGCCTCTACATCAATCACTTCCCCCTGTTTCTTTTCTTCAAAAATATCTTGCCTCTGCATACTGAAAACAAACGTATAAGAGCAAAAAAAGTTTGAGTGTCAGTTTCAATGTCCAACTGTTCTGAGTCCCAGTTTCAATGTCAAATAGTTCTTCATGTGTACATGTCAGCAATGGTATCCAGATGGTGGACACTTCGTGGCAATGCAAGATCCATCCTCTCTGGTTTGGTCCTGGGCCACCTGCAGCCACGCACAGCTGCCGACTGCTAGCATGGCAAGGTGTCGTCAGCGTCCCCCATCTCTGGACCATTCTCGTGGCTGGAACAGACCCGTCAGTTCCTCACTGTCGCAGGAACCCACATTGTCTTGGAGTTGTTCTCTGCAAACTCACAAACACATTCTCAACCAAAGGTTAACAAAGGGATCCTCTCTGCAAAATAGACTTGGGATTCTTTTTACTTTTGCCTAAATGATTTTCGTTTGGCTTATTTTGACACCATGAGTGTTTTTTCATGGGTGTCCTTGCAGTTGGTTTTACAAATGGAATTTTCTTTTCTGGAGTAAGAATTTTCTACATGTATTTTACTTATAAGATATTTTTCCTTACATGATATTACCCCACTGTCCCCCCCCCTTTTTTGGTTAATAGGGGCTTTTGGAAATTTTATCTTGCAGTCTTGGTAATTTTAAATTTTAATTTTTGCACACAAATATTACTGCTTTAGGTTCTTTGGATGTTAGGCAATTTTGCAGTGAGATGAACTACTAACAGATATTTTAGTTAATGTTTAAGGAAAAGCTTTTTGTCCAGAACATTTAGATTTTCTTGAGTATTCACTTATTTCACTTGGCCAATTTAAATTAATCTGAAAACTTGATTACCATTTCACTGTCAATTTTAATACTTAAGCAGAAATCTTAGTTTACCCTGTAAATACTTGTGGAAAGGAATATTTGCATTTTTGAGTAGGTCCTCAGCATTTCTGGTAATAAATTAAATTTAGGTATAGGGCAGCTATTGCTGGCCGAGTCTCTGTCTGCCACCTGGGTCGCAGTGTGAGTTGTGCGTGGGAAGCATAGCAGCCGTGGGGGTAGGAGACCTTCCTCAGGAGGGGTAAGAATTCAAGCCCCTGCAAGGTTTGTGCATGAGGGTCTGTGCCCCACCTCTGTTGATCTTTTAGTTCTCTCCTGTTGGCCCTCTGCGACTGTGCCTGTCTTAGGTTGTTCCTTCCCTGAGGAATCTTACCCGTCTCTGGCTAACCAGCCATCCTCCGGGGCCAAACAGGGTGATGTGAGGTTCAGTTCTGTCTCCTTTGTAGTCTATGCCCCCGTGGCCTCCACGTCCAGTACCTGCCTTGGGGTCCCCTCGCCTGCTGGCGGGGTCCCGGTACTGATCACATATCTTGGGTGACCCAGGTTTCCTCTCCAGAGAGGGCCCAGCTCATGCCATTGGTCGAGAGAAAGATCCATGGTGCCAGCTGCCCAGAGGCTTCAGCCACAGCTTGAACTGAAAGTTCACGCATCAGCTGTGTGTATTTGGATAATAAGAAGAGGGTCCCTCTTGGCAAAAGGGCCAGAGGGGCCAATATAGAATGCTAGAATGCCTTCCCACTGCCTTAATCCCTTCTGAAAGGGATTAATTCCTTTCCTATCCTTTTTTTAAGTTGCTGCCCAACATTCAAAGAATTAGTTTGTAAGTTTATTTGGGATAATTGAATAATATGCTGTGGTCAAATATCAAATATTATAATGACATTGTAGAATAATATCATGTAAGGGTATTGTGGTGTCACGGGAGGTTAAGGAGGGACTAGCCTAAGGACTGGTGTCCATAACAGATGACATGGTCTAGGCCATGTTAATTCAATCTCAAAGTAGCAGCCATTTTTTTATAAATTTATATAAAATTTGTCAGGGATGTAAAACACAAATCCTTACCTTAGTTCAAGCATTCAAATATATTGGCTTTCCTACTTACTCCCACCACCTGCCACTTACCCTGAGGTTTAGCATTTTGATGGACTTTTCTCAGTCTCTGGATCCATTCTTGTTCATCAGTCTATGTCATTCATTATATTCCTGAAATGAGTGAGATCATGTGGTATTTGTCTTTCTCTGCCAGGCTAATTTCACTTAGCATAATGCTCTCTAATTCCATCCATGTTGTTACAAAGGGTAGGAGCTCTTTCTTTTTTACCACAGCGTAGTATTCCATTGTGTAGATGTACCACATTTTTTTAATCCATTCATCTGCTGATGGACACTTAGGCTGTTTCCAAATCTTAGCTATGATAAATTGTGCTGCTATGAACATAGGGGTACATATATCCTTTCTAATTCGCCTTTCTAGTTTCTTGGGGTATATTCCTAGAAGTGGGATCACTGGGTCGAATGGGAGCTCCATTTTTAGTTTTTTGAGGAATCTCCATACTGTTCTCCACAGTGGCTGCACTAGTCTACAATCCCACCAACAGTGCAGGAGAGTTCCTTTTTCTCCTCATCCTCGCCAGCACTTGTCATTTGTTGATTTGTTGATGTGAGCCATTGTGACAGTTGTGCGTTGGTACCGCATAGTCATTTTGATTTGCATCTCTGAAATAATTAGTGACTTTGAGCAAGTTTTCATATGTCTCCGGACCTTCCTTTTGTCTTCTTTAGAAAAGGTTCTATTTAGGTCTGTTCCCCCTTTTTTTTTATTGGATCATTTGTATTCCTTTTACTGAGTTGTATGAGTTGCCTGTAGATGCTTGAGATTAAACCTTTATCACTGATAACATTTGCAAATATGTTCTCCCATACAGTGGGTTTTCTTGTTGTTTTGTTGATGGTTTCTTTAGCTGTGCAAAAGCTTTTGATTTTGATGTAGTCTCATTTGTTTATTCTGTCTTTAGCTTCCATTGCCCTAGGAGCAGTATCATCAAAGAAGTTCTTTTGGCATATGTCTGAGATGTTATTTCCTGTAGATTCCTCTAATGTTTTTATGGTTTCCCATCTAACGTTTAAGTCCTGTATCCATTTTAAGTTTATTTTTGCGTATGGTGTAAGTTGGTGGTCTAGTTTCATTTTTTTGCATGTATCTATAATATTTTCCCAACACCAATTATTGAAGAGACTATCTTGATCCCATTTTATGTTCATACCTCCTTTGTCAAATATTAATTGAGCATAGTGGTTTGGGTTGTTATCTGGATTCTCTATTCTATTCCATTGATCTATATGTCTGTTCTTGTGCCAGTACCAGGCTGTTTTGAGAACAGTAGCTTTGTAAAACAGCTTGAAATATGGTATTGAAATCCCACCGACATTGTGCTTCTTTCTCAGGATGGCTGTGGCTATCCAGGGCTTTTTTTTTTATTCCAGAAGAATTTTTGGAGAGTTCTTTCTAGGTCTGTGAAGTATGCCATTGGTATTTTAATGGGGAGTGAATTAAATTTATAGATTGTTTTGGGAAGTATGGACATTTTAATTATGTTGATTCTCCAAATCCATGAACATGGTATGTTCTTCCATCTTTTTACATCTTCCTCTATCTCTTTTTTTAGTGTCCTGTAGTTTTCCGTGAATAGGTCTTTTACCCCCTTAGTTAAGTTTATTCCTAGGTATCTTAATTTTTTTTAGTGGGATGGTAAATGGGATTGCTTTTTTAGTCTCTCTTTCTGTAAGTTCACTATTGGTGTATAGAAATGCCATTGATTTCTTGGCTTTAATTTTGTAGCCTGTTACATTGCTGAACTCATTTATTAAGTCTATTAGCTTTTTTATGGAGTCTTTCGGGTTTTTTATGTACAATATCATGTCATCTGCAGTTAAGGATACATTTGCTTCTTCTTTTCCAATTTGGATGCCTTTTATTTCTTCTTCTTGTCTAATTGCAATGGCTAATACTTCCAGTACTATGTTGAACAGGAGTGGTGAGAGTTGGCAAACCTGTCTTGTTCCTGTTCTTAGTGGAAATGGTTGTAGATATTGACTATGAGGTTTGCTGTGGGTTTATCATATATGGCTTTTATTATGTTGAGGTATGATCCTTCCATTCCAACCTTGTTGAGAGTTTTTATCGAGAAAGACTTTTAGATTTTGTCAAATGCTTTTTCTGCATCAATTGATATGACTATGTGATTTTTATCTCTCAATTTGTTTATGTGATGTATCAAATTTATTGATTTGCGGATATTGTACCATCCTTGCATTCCTGGGATAAATCCTACTTGGTCATGGTGTATGATCTTTCTGATGTACTGCTGCATCCGATTTGCTAGAATTTTATTGAGGATTTTGGCATCTATATTCATGAGGGATATTGGCCTGTAATTCTCTTTCTTTGTGTCATCTTTATCTGCTTTAGGTATTAGGGTGATGTTAGCTTCATAGAAGGAGTTTGGAAGTGTTCCATCCTCTTGAATTTTCTGGAATAGTCTGAGGAGGATAGGTTTTAGTTCTTCCTTGAATGTTTGGTAAAACTCCCCTCTGAAGCCGTCTGGTCCTGGGCTTTTTTGTGCTGGAAGCTTTTTGATTACTGCTTCAATTTCTTCCACAGTTATTGGTCTATTGAGTTGTTTAGATTCTTCCTGATTGAGTTTTGGGAGGTTATATTTTTCTAGAAATATATCCATTTCCTCCAGGTTGTCCAGTTTGTTGGAGTAGAGTTGTTCATAATATTTTTTAACAATCCTTTGTATTTCAATGGGGTCTGTTGTTATTTCACCTCTTTCATTTCTGATGTTATTTATTGGGGTCCTCTCTCTTTGCTTCTTGGTGAGTCTGGCTAGAGATTCATCAATCTTGTTTCATCTTTCAAAGAACCACCTTTGGTTTTGTTGATCTTCTGTATTGTTTCTTTGGTCTCTATGTCATTTATTTCTGCTCTGATCTTTACTATTTCCTTCCTTCTGCTTACACTGGGCTTTTCTTGTTGCTTTCTTTCTAACTCTTTGAGTTGTTGGGTTAGATAATTTATTGCCACTGTTTCTAGTTTTTTGCAGTAGGATTGTAGATCTATGAACTTCCCTCTCAGAAGTGCTTTCACTGTGTCCCATAAATTTTGGATTGTTTTGCTGTCGTTGTCATTTGTTTCCATGATGTTTTGTATCTCGTCCTTGATCTCTCTAGTAACCCAGTCATAGTTTAATAGCATGCTATTTAGTATCCATGTGTTTGTTTTCTTTGAATTGTTTCTATTGTAGTTGATTTTTAGCTTTATGCCATTGTGATCTGAGAATATGCTTGATATGATTTCCATCTTCTTGTATTTGTAGAGAGTTTGTCTATGACCCAAAACATGGTCTATCTTTGAGAATGACCCATGGGCACTTGAAAAGAATGTATATTCTGTGGCTTTGGGGTGAAATGATCTGAAAATGTCAATTAATTCCTTCTGGTCTAGTGATTCATTGAGGATTGATATTTCTTTATTGATTTTTTGTTTAGAGGGTTTGTCCAAGGGTGATAGTGGGGTATTAAAGTCTCCTACTATGATTGCATTGCTGTCTATCTCTCCCTTGATATCCTCTAGGAGTTTTACTACATATTTGGGTGCTCCTGTATTGGGTGCATATATGTTTACCATAATTATTTCTTCTTGTTGGATTGCTCCCTTTAGTATTATGTAGTGGCCTTCTTTATCTCTTGTTACATCCTTCATTTTGACATCTAATTTGTCGGATATAAGTATGGCTACCCCAGCTTTTTTTCCATTTCCATTCGCCTGAAGAACCTTTCTCCATCCTTTCACCTTCAGTCTGTGTGCGTCTTTTTTTTGGAGGTGGGTTTCTTGTAGACAGCAGATATATGGGTCGTGTTTTCTTATCCAGTCTATTACCCTATGTCTTTTGATTGGAGCATTTAAACCATTTACATTTAAAGTTATTATTGATAGATAGTTATTAGTAGCCATTTTTTGTTCTTTGCCCCTATGTTCTTTCATGGCTTCCTATTGCTTTTCACAGCAGGCCCTTTAGCATTTCTTGCATTGCTGGTTTGCTGGTAATGTATTCCCTTAGACCTTTTTTGTCTGTGAAGCTCCTGATTTGACCTTCAATTTTGATTGATAGCCTTGCTGGGTACAGTATTCTAGGATTCAGACCCTTTCTTTGCAAAACTTTGTATATTTCATTCCAATCCCTTCTGGCCTGATAAGTTTCTGTTGAGAAATCACTTGCTAATCTGATGGGGGTTCCTTGTAGGTGACTTTCTCTCTCTCTCTGGCAGCTTTTAGGATTCTCACTTTGTCGTTGATGTTTGCCAATTTAATTATAACATGCCTTGGTGTAGGTCTTTTGGAGTTTAATTTGCTTGGAACTCTGTGAGCTTCTTGGATTTGTGTGGGTTTTTTCTTTCCTATATCAGGGAAGTTTTCTGTCATTATTTCTTCCAACAGGTTTTCTATTCCTTGCTCAGTTTCCTGACCCTCTGGAAGCCCTATTATGCGGATGTTGTTTTGTTTCATGTTGTCCCAAAGTTTCCTTAGGCTCTCCTCCTGCTTTTTATTTTTTTTTCTAGAAGCTGCTCTACCTGGGTGTTTTTTCCTACCTTGTCTTCCAGCTCACTGATGCGGTCCTCTGCTCCATCTAGTCTACTCCTGATACTTTCTATGGAGTTCTTTACTTCAGCAATGTCACTTTTCATTTCTTCTTGGGTCTTCTTTATTTCCTCTTGATTCCTCTTCGATTCCTCATGGTTCTTACTCATATTGGTTTCTGTTCTTTTCATCCACCCTATGACCATTTCTCTGAACTCTCTCTCTGACAGGTTGCTTGCTTCCATTTCGGTTACCTCTTTTTCTGGTGAGGCTTATTTTTCTTTCATTGGTGGGCTATTTCTTTGTCTCCCCATGGTCTGTATTCTCTGTGTGTCTTGTTATGTAGTTCTCACTCTCCTGTGTTGATTTAAAGGCTCAGACTACAACACAACTAGGTGCAGCACACCAGGCACTGAAGAAGAATGTATTCACAATATTGGTAACTCCAAATTAAAAGTGATTGCCAGAGGAAGGTAAATTAGGTGATAGGTGGGATAAAAGAGAGTAAGAGAAAACACACTCACACACGAAAGAAAGAAAGAAAGAAAGAAAGAAAGAAAGAAAGAAAGAAAGAAAGGGGGATGCCAAAACAAAATTGGGAAAAGGAGAAGGAGTAAAAAGAAAGGAAAAGGAAGTAAACTATAAATATGGGTTGGAAACCCAGAGGACCGCCACTAATCCCAGCAAAAGCCAGCAACGAGTACCTGGAGATTGATACAAACTACATACAACAACTAAAATCAAGGGAGGTTAGGGAACACAGAAGCTTAAATCTATCAAAAAACAATGTAAACATCACCAAAACACAAAACAATGCCAACCCCCGCCCCACAAAACAAATTAAAAGAAAAGAATAACCTAACCAATCTCACAAATATGCATAAAATATAAACAACACCAGCAGGACCTAGACAAAAACATTTTAGGATAGTCAAGTCGGAGAAGCATTAGATGTGTATGGACTTGGAGTAGGTGGTTGGAGATTGGATATAAAAGTGGGGTGAAATTTTAACAGGGGTTAAAAAGAGAGAATAAGAAAAATCTAAACCAGAAATAGTGTAAAGGCAATAAGACACTAACTAAAGAAAGGTTAGCAAGAGAGTGCTGGCATAAGGGGGAAGTTGAAGTAGATTAAAGAGATACTAAAGGGTAGATCAAAAAAGACTGTATAACACTAATCTCTGAGTAGAATAAAGATGGAATAAAATGGCACTTATAAAAATTTAAATAGTAGTAGAAATAAAATTGATTCCTTAATTTGTGTTATACAAGAGACAATTTGTGATTCATCCCCTAGGTGGCAGTGTTTCTGAATTGACCTCTGGGTCTATTGGTCCTCCCTAGCCTGATCTAAAATGCAGCTATGTCTATGGTATTTACTACTGATTTGTGGAAATAGCCTACCCCAGAGCTGCCTCTCTAATTGTGAGGACCTGTTCTGATCCCCAGCGTCAGAAAAATAGCTCGCCCCTGTGGTCTCCCAGGTTATCCCCCACCAGGGGATCCCCCGTTCCTCGTTCAGTGCTGAGAAATTTGGATTTAGAGAGGACAAACACAGGCTCGCGAAATCACGTCCTGCTCGTATGTTTGCGTGAAACCCTTTCTCCCCTTGGGTTTGGCAGCCTGCTCCCTCCCAAAACTGCCAGGCTGGCCTTCTCCTTCAGGTCCAAATGGGTTGCCCTCTATGTATCACCCCCCTGTCACCAGCTCCGAGGACCCTCTTCCATGTCCGAGGGCTCCAACAGCCTCGGACTTTTCCTCTTTTTTCCCCCAGGCGAGAAACTCCCTGTGTTACCAGCTCCCTTTACCCCCGGAGAATCCTGACCTTCCCGTGGCAGAGCACAAGTTTCCTCGGAGTCTGCTTCTTCACCAACTAGGAACCGATGTTGGGGGGGAGGGGGAGGTGGGCGTCTCAGACAGTGGGTACTGCAACTGTAAAATCTTCAGGCTCTTCCCCTTTAAGATGGCGCAGCCGCCTCTGAGCCAGGCTCTGTGAGAGAAGCCAGCCGGCACAGAGCAGCTCCCTTGAGGGAGGCTAATCTAAGCAGTCGCCCTCCTTCCCCAAAGCCCTGCTGACCCCCCACTCGCCAACAAACACTCCCCCCGTGACCCTAAGCTGCTCACCCCGTCTTCCCCGGTACACAAATGATTATGCATCCTTCTGTCCTGCCGCCATCTTTTTCCCAAGCCAACACGTCATAGTTTCAATGGCAAATATCAACGATAAAAAGAGAATCTTAAAGGCAGCAAGATAGAGACAGAGAGTTATCTACAAAGGAACCTCCATCACATTATCAAATGATTTCTCAACAGAAACACATTAAGCTAGAAGAGATTGGAAAGAGGTATATAAAATGTTGCAAAGCAAAGGACTGAATCCAAGAATACTCTATCCAGGAAGACTATCAATCAAAATTGAAGGGGAAATCAGGAGCTTCCCAGGCAAAAAAGAGGCTAAGGGAGTTTATCACCACCAAACCAGCAATGCAAGTAATGCTAAAGGGAATACTGTAAAAAGAAAAAATAAACAGGTAAGAAGAAACGCAGACACAAAAATAGATCTGACTACAAACAAATACCTTTAAGTAATAACTTTAAAGGTAAACAGACTAAATGTCCCAATCAAAAGACACCGAGTAGCTGAATGTAAAAAAAAAAAACACAACCCACATATATGCTGTCTTCAAGAGACCCACCTCAGAACAAAAGATCGACACAGATTGAGAGTGAAGGGATGGAAAAATATCTTTCAGGCAAATGAAAATGAAAAGAAAGCTGGGGTAGCAATACTTATATCTGACAAAATAGACCTCAAAGTAAATGCCATAAGAAGAGATAAGGAAGGCCACTTTATAATACTAAAGGAATAAATACAAGAAGAGGATATAACCCTGACAAACATATATGCACCCAACACAGGAGCAGCAATATACACAACAAAACTCTTAGAAGATATCAAGGGAGAGAGCGACAACAATACAATTATCGAAGGGGATTTTAATACACCACTGACATCACTGGATAAATCCTCTAGACAAAAAAAATCAGCAAAGACCCAGCACTCCTATATGATTCTGTAGAACAGATGGACTTAAATGACATCTTCAGAACATTCCACCCAAAAGCCGTGAAATATATGTTCTTCTCAAGTGCACATGGGAAATTTTCAAAAATAGACCACATATTCAGTCACAAACAAAGTCTCCCAAAATTGAAGAAGACTGAAATCATACCAAGCATCTTCTCAGACCACAATGCCATAAAATTAGAAATAAATTACAATATAAACAATCCAAAAATCTCAAACACTTGGATACTGAATAGCGTGCTATTAAACAGTGATTGGGTTATCAATGAGATCAAATAAGAAATTAAAAGCATCCTGGAAAGTAATGACGACAATAACAGAACAATCCAAAATTTATGGGACACAATGAAAGCAGTATTAAGAGGGAAATTTATAGCTTTACAAGCCTACCTCAAAAATCAGGGAAAAAATGGTACCAAATAAACTAATTCTACAACTCAAAGAAGTAGAAAGAGAGCAACAAGAAAAGCCCAGAGTGAGCAGAAGGAAGGAGATAATAAAGATCAGAGGAGAAATAAATGACATAGAGACCCCCTCCCAAAAAAAGAGCAATGAAACAAAGAGCTGGTTCTTTGAAAGGATAAACAAGATTGATGAACCTCTAGCCAGGCTCACCAAGAAGCAAAGAGAGAGGACCCTAATAAATAAAATCAGAAATGAGGGAGGCAAAATAACAACAGACCACACAGAAATACAAAGGATTGTTAAAAAATACTATGAGCAAATCTACTCAAACAAATTAGATAACCTAGAAGAAATGGACATATTCCTAGAAAAGTACAAAATTCCAAAACTCCATAGGGAAGATTCTAAAAATCTCAATAGGCCAATAACTGTGGAGGAAATTGAAGCAGTCACCAAAAAGCTCCCAGCAAACAAATGCCCAGGGCCAGGTGGCTTCACAGGGGAGTTTTACCAAACATTCAAGGAAGAACTAAAACCTATCCCCCTCAGACTACTCCAGAAAATTCAAGAGGAAGGAACACGCCCTAGCTCATTCTATGAAGCCAGCATCACCCTAATACCAAAACCAGATAAATACAACACAATGAAAGAGAATTATAGGCCAATATCCCTCATGAACATAGATGTCAAAATCCTCAACAAAATTCTAGCAAATCAGATCCAGCAGTACATCAGAAAGATTAAATACCATGACCAGGTAGGATTTATCCCAGGGATGCAAGGATGGTTCAATATCTGCAAATCAATAAATGAGATACATCACATAAACAAATGGAGAGATAAAAATCACATAGTCATATCAATTGATGCAGAAAAAACATTTGCCAAATTCCAACACCTGTTCTTGATCAAAACCCTCAACAAGGTGGGACTAGAAGGATCATACTTCAACATAATAAAAGCAATATATAAAAAACCCTCATCCAACATCATACTCAATGGAAAAATACTGAAACCATTTCCCCTAAGGACAGGAACAAGACAGGGATGCCCACTCTCACCACTCCTGTTCAACATACTACTGGAAGTACTATCCATTGCGATCAGACAAAAAGGAGAAATAAAAGGCATTCAAATAGGAAAAGAAGAAGTAAAACTGTCCTTATTTGCAGATGACATGATATTGTATATATAAAACCCTAAACACTCCAGCAAAAAATTATTAGACCTAATAAATGAATTTGGCAATGTAGCAGGATACAAAATTAATACCAAAAAATCTATGGCATTCCTCTACACCAATAGTGAACTTATAGAAAGAGAAACTAAAAAAGCAAATCCATTTACTATCACACACAAAAAAATTAAGATATCTAGGAATAAACTTAACTAAGGAAGTAAAAGACCGGTATGCGAAAAACTAGAGGACACTGAAAAAAGAGAAAGAGGAAGACATAAATAGATGGAAGAACATAGCATGTTCATGGATTGGTAGAATCAACATCATCAAAATGTCCATACTACCCAAAGCAATCTACAGATTCAATGAAATCCCCATTAAAATATCAATGGTATATTTCACTTACCTACAACGAATTTTCCAAAAGTACATCTGGAACAATAAAAGACCCCAAATAGCTACAGGAATCCTGAGAAAGAAGAACAAAGTAAGTGGGATCTCAATACCGTATTTCAAGCTGTATTACAAACCACTGTTCTTAAAAGAGCCTGGCACTGGCACAAGAACAGACATATAGATCAATGGAATAGAATAGAAAACCAAGAATTCGACCCAAACCACTATGCCCAATAAATATTTGACAAAGGATGCATGAACATAAAATGGAGTCACGATAATCTCTTCAACAAATGGTGTTGGGAAAATTGGAAAGACACATGCAAAGAAATGAAACTATTCCATAAACTTACACCATACACAAAAATAAACTCAAAATGGATCAAAGACTTAAACATAAGAAGGGGAACCATAAAAATGCTAGAAAAATTCACAGGCAGAAAAATCTCAGACATATGTCACAGGAACTTCTTCAATTATCCGGCTCCTAGAGTAATAGAAACCAAAGAGAAAATAAAAAAAATGGGACTGCATCAAAATAAAAAGCTTTTGCATAGCAAAAGAAACCGTCAACAAAACAACAAGAAATCCCACTACATGGGAGAACATATTTGCCAATGTCACCACAGACAAGGGTTTAATCTCCAGCATTTACAGGGAACTCATACAACTTAACAAAAGATAAACAATCCAATCAAAAAATGGGCAACAGACCTAAATAGACACTTTATGAAGAAGGAAAGAAGGAAGGCTAAGAGACATACAAAAAATGCTCAATGTCATAATTATCTGAGAGATGCAAACCAAAACAACAATGAGGTACCATCTCACTCCTGTAAGAATAGCAATCATCAACAAATCAGAGAATGGCAAGTATTGGCGAGGATGAGGAGAAAAAGGAACTCTTTTGCACTGCTGGTGGGAATTCAGACTGGTGCAGCCACTGTGGAGAACAGTATGGAGTTTCCTCAAAAAACTTAAAATGGAACTCCCATTTGACCCAGTGATCCCACTTTTAGGAATATATCCAAAGAAACTAGAAGCACAAATCAGAAAGGATTTATGCACCCCTATGTTCATTGCAGCACAATTTACCATAGCTAAGATTTGGAAACAGCCTAAGTGCCCATCAGTAGATGATTGGATTAAAAACCGTGGTATATCTACACAATGGAATACTATGCTGCAGTAAAAAAGGAGTTCTTACCATTTGCAACTCCTTTTGGATGGAACTGGAAAGCATTATGCTAAGTAAGATAAGCCAGTAAGAGAAATACAAATACCACATGATCTCATTCATTTATGGAATATAATGAACAACATAAACTGATGAATAGGGACAGCTCCAGAGGCCGAGAAGCATTGACCAGAATGCTGGTCCTTAGGGGGAAGGTATGGTAGGGAGAGGGAAAGGAGGAGAGATCTACTAAATGACTTGGATGCATGAATATAAGCTTAACCAATGGACATGAACACCAGGGGGGTGAGGACATGGGACAGTTGGGGGGGTTAATAGAGCGATAAGGACACATATTTAATACCTTAATCAATAAAGAATTTGTGGGGAAAAAAACAGGAGAGGTGAGAGAGGGCATCCCTGTCTTGTTCCTGTTCATAGCGAAAATTGTTTTAGTTTTTGCCATTGAGTATGATGTTAGTTGTAGGTTTGTCATACAAGGCTTTTAGTATGTTGGGGTATGATCCCTCTATTCCCACTTTACTGAGAGTTTTTTATCAAGAAAATATTGGAATTTCTGAAATGTTTTTTCTGCATCAATTGATATTATTATGTGGATTTTATCTCTCAATTTTTTATGTGTTGATTTACAAATATAGTACCATCCTTACATCCTTGGAATAAATCCCTTGGTCATGATGTATGATCTTTCTAATATAATGCTGGACTTTATTTGCTAATTTTTTTACATTTTATTTACAATATAACTTATATTTAATAGTAGTACATATGTTTTCTTTCCCCCAATATCCTCCACCGAGCCTCTCCTACCCCCCAGCACATGTCCCCACCTGCCTCCCTCCCCACCCCAGAGTCTTTCATTCATTGGTTATGCTCATATGTATGCATACAAGTCCTTCGGTTGATCTCCCCCAGCATCTGCCTCCCCTCCACTCCAGCCTTCCCCCTGTAGCTTGACAGCTTGTTCGAGGCCACCCTGCCTCTATATCAATCACTCTCCCCTGTTTCTTTTCTTCAAAAATATCTTGCCTCTGCATACTGAAAACAAACGTATAAGAGCAAAAAAAGTTTGAGTGTCAGTTTCAATATCCAACTGTTCTGAGCCCCAGTTTCAATATCAAATAGTTCTTCATGTGTACATGTCAGCAATGATATCCAGATGGTGGACACATCGTGGCAATGCAAGATCCATTATCTCTGGTATGTTCCTGGGCCGCCTGCAGCCACACACAGCTGCCGACTGCTATTTGCTAAATTTTTTTTTGAGGATTTTAGCATCTATATTCATCAGGGACATTGGTCTGTAATTCTCTTTCTTTTTAGTGTCTGTATCTATTTTACAATGAGGGTAATGCTGACTTTATAAAAGAGCTTGAGGGTAGCTTTTCTCTTGAATTCTTTGGAATAGTCTGAGAAAGATAGGTTTTAATTTTTCTTTGAATGTTTTGTAAAACTTCCCTTTGAAGTCATCCAGTCCAAGGCTATTTTTTGCTTGATGTTTCTTGATTATTGCTTTAATTTCATAAGTAGTTATCAGCCTACACAGGTTTTTTTTTATTATTCCTGATTGAATTTTTCGAAGGTTGTATTTTTCTAGGAATATATACATTTTGTGTATGTTGTCCTGTTTGTTGAAGTAGAGTTGTTTGTAATTTTTTAAAATAATCCTTTATATGTCTGGTGGGGTTGGTTCAAACTTCACCTCCTTCATTTCTGATGTTGTTTATGTGTGTCTTCTCTCTCTTTCTTTCTTAATGAGCCTTTATAAAGGTTCATCAATCTTGTTTATCCTTACAAAGGACCAGCTCTTCATTTCATTGATATTTGTATTTTTTTTCTATATGTCATTTATTTCTGCTCTGATCTTCATTATCTTCTTCCTTCTGTTTACTCTGGGCTTTTCTTATTGTTTTCTTTCTAATTCCTTAAGATGTAGGGTTAGATAATATGTTATCTATTTTTCTTTTTTTTCCTAGTAGACCTGTACTGCTATGAACTTCCCTCCCAAGACTGCTTTCACTATGTCTCTTAGATTTTGGATTGTTGTGTTTTCATTGTCATTTGTTGCCAGGATGCTTTTGATTTCTTCTTTGATCTGCGTGGTAACCCAATTATAATTTAATAGCATGCCATTTAGCCTCCAATTGCTTTATACTTTCACTAGGTGCCTGGTGCACAAAATTCATGCACTGGGGGTCGGTGGTCCCTCAACTCAACCTGCGCCCTTTCACATACTGGGAGCCTTCAGGGTATGTCCAAATGATGGCTCACCCCCAGCCTGCCCAAAGCCTAAACTACTGCTGCTGCCGCCACTTTCCCTCACAGAGTCCTGGGGCTGGGCACTCGCTGCCACCATCATTTCATCTCCACCCCCAGGGCCCGGCACTCGTGCCACTTGGGCCCATCCCCACTCCTGATTGGCAGGTAACATAGCCAATCAGGAGAGAAGGTATGGTCAAATTTGCATGTTTCTCTTTTATTATATAGGATTGTTTTAATTATAGTTAATTTTTAATTTTATGCCATTGTGATCTGATAAGATGCTTGATATGATTTTTGTCTTCTTAAATTTGAAAAGAATTTGCCTGTGTCCCATTATGTAGTCCTCTTTGAAAATGTCCTGTGTGCACTTGAAAAAATGTATATTCTAGAGTTTTGGGGTGAAATGTTCTGAAGATGTCAATTAAGTCCATCTGATCTTGTGAGCCATTTAAGATTGATGTTTCTTTGTTGATTTTTTTTTTGTTTATCAGCTTTATCCAGTGGTGTCAATGGAACTTTAAATTTCCCTACTATGATTGTAGTGCTGTTGATCTCTCCCTTGACATCTACCTTTTTTATGTACTAATATTTGTGTGCTCCTGTTTTGGGTGAATATATGTTTACCAGAACTATAACCTCTTATTGTATTACTACCTTTACTATTTTGAAGTGGTCCCCCTTATCTCTTATGATGGTCTTCACTTTGTGGTCAATTTTGTCAGATATAAGTATTGCTATGACAGCTTTTTTAAAAATTCTATTTGCCTGGAAAAAAAGTGTCATCCCTTATCTATCAGTCTGTGTGATTCATTTGTGCTGAGGTTGGTTTTTGTATACAGAAAATGTATGGGTTATGTTTTCTTATCCATTCTGCCACTCTATGTTTTTTGCTTGGAGCATTGAATGTTATTATTGGTAGGTACTTGTTTGTAGATTTTTGTATTCTTTATGCCTATGTTCCTTCCTTCCTTTCTATTTCTTCTTTTTATAGTAGTCCCTTTAGCATTTCTTGCATTTCTAGCTTGGTAGTAATAAACTCCCTTAACCAATTTGTTGTTTTTTTTTTCTGTGAAGTTTGTGATTTCATCTTCAATTTTAAATGATAACCTTGTTGTACAGAGTATTCTTGGATTCAGTCTCTTGCTTTGTAACATTTTGTATACTTAATTCCATTTCCTCTGGCCTGATTTCTTTCTGTTGAGAAACCATTTGATAATCGAATGAGTTATCCCTCGTAGTTAATTTTCTGTCTCTCTTTGGCAGCCTTTAAGATTCTTACCTTATTGTTGGTTTTTGCCAATTTAATTATGATGTGTCTGGGTGCCAGTATTTTAGGTTAATCTTGTTTGGGACTCTTTGTGTTTCTTGGACTCGTGTGGCTTTTTTTCTTCCCAACATTAGAGAAATTTTCTGTATTTCTTTAAAGTTTTTCTATCCTTCACTCTGATTTTTCTTCTTCTGGCACTCCTATTATGTGGAGTTGTTTTGTTTTGTGTTGTCCCAAATCTCTCTTAGACTCTCCTCTTGCTTTTTAAGTTTTCTTTCCAGTTGCTCTTGTACTTGGGTGTTTTTTCTACCTTGCCTTCTAACTCTCTGATGCAGTCCTCAGCTTCTTCTTTGTTACTGTTGAAACTCTCCATTGTGTCCTTTACTGCAGCTATGTCATTCTTCATTTACTATTGATTCTTACACATGTTGAATTTGTCTTCCATCATTTTCAGCATCTGTAGAATTATTGCTCTGAATTTTTCTCTGTTATATTCCTTCTCTCCGTTTTGTTTATTTCCTTTACTGGTGATTCCTCATTTTCTTTTGCATGGGGGTTAAGTTTTTCTCTCTCCATTTTTGCTGTTCCCTTTTTATTTTTTTAATGTATTAGATCAACCTGCTATGCCACCCAGATTTTTTGAGTGTGTCTTATATAGTAGATGTTTTGTGGGACCCAGTGGTGCAATCTCTGTTTTTCTGTGCTGGGTAATCTAGAGATGCCCCATAGTTGGAATATTTGTGTTCTCCTGATACAGTTGTATCTGGAGGGTTATTGTTCCATTCATGGATAAAGTTTCCTCTTAGGGTATCTGGTTATGTGGCTTGCTCTCTACCACATTTACTGAACAGCACAAAATACAATTCAAGAAGACACGACACAAAGAGAACAAAAAATGAATGTACTCACAGTACTAATTAACCCAAAAAATGTGACCAACAGAGAAAAGAAAATTAGGAGAGAGAAAAGAGTCAAAATAATCTTGAGCAAAGAAAAAGCATAGAGAGGATAGAAAAAGGAGAAATAGGAAGGAAATATATATATGGGGAAGAACCACCACAGAGCAGATAAACCAAAAAATTCAAAGAAGAGTCATCCAGAAAAAAAGGGGAAGGGGACAGGATCTACCTAATAAAAGAGTAGCATGCTAATTGACCATACCTTCTTGACACCCACCACCCAATCAGGAGTGAGTATGCAAATTACCCCCAAAAATGGTTGGTTAATTTGCATAAATGGCCCCTCCAGGTCTCTGAGCAGCATAGGAAGGTGTAAGGTGGCTCTGGCCTAGAGTAAAGGCGGTGCTGGAAGCCAGAGAAAGGAAGGCCCATTTTGGCATGAATCTTCATGCATTTGGCTTCTAGTATAAAATAAAAAATAAGAATAAATAAAATAATAATAAAAATAGAATGAAGAAACATTAATAAAAGAAAAATAATAGCTTAACTAAAATAATTACAATCACAAACTCAGGCCTAGTTACTTTGTATTCTCCTTTTCCAATTGTAAATGCATACATAGATAGATAAAGAAGGGGCAAAGATATATATCTTAATAATATATATTTTCCTCTTTTCTGCATTTAGTTTTTCTTTACTTTTTCTTCTTATACACTCATTCACTTCCTACCTCCTCTTTACTAAATTGTGGCTATTTCCCCATTCATTCAATTCCTTGACCTTACCTTCTGGAAGTAAGCTCTGCTTCCTCAGATTCATTTGTATGCTTGCTGTTTGAGGGTTTGTAGTTTATGTAACTTTGGGACAACAGCAATTGAAACAATATCCACATAATAGGGGAGTCAGAAGGAGAGGAAACTGATCTAAGAATAGAAAAACTATTTGAAGAAATAATGACAGAAAACATCTGTGATACAGGGAAGAAAAAAGTCATACAAGTTCAAGAACCTCACAGAGTCCCAAATAAGATGAACCCCAAAAGACTGACACCAAGACACATTATAATTGAATTGGCAAATACCAATGACAAAGTAAGCATCTTAAAAGCTGCCAGGGAGAGACAGAAAGTTACCTACAGAGGATGCCCCATCAGACTAGCAACTGATTCTCAACAGAAACACATCAGGGCAGAAGGGAATGGAAAAAAAAACCATTTTTCAGGTGAATGGAAAGGAAAGAAAAGCTGGGGTAATAATACTTACATTTGACAAATTAAACCTCAAAGTGGAGAGTCCGGGGACTCCGGTGGGCTCAGGTCACAGAACCAGTCAAAGGCTGGTGCATCTCGCTGGGGCCTCCAAATGTTGTGGAGTGGAGGCGAGTGAAAGACCACTGGAGCCCAGGTCAAATTAAAATTTAGGGAGCCTTTATTAGCCAGCCTGGAGACTGCTCTGCCATCCTCCACTTGGAGACCAGAGAGCAGCCCCGACCCTTTGTGCAGGACCACTTTTAAGCACATTAACCACATCCTATTTTTGCACAACAAGCAACCCAAGACAAAACAGTTCTTCCCAAGCTACATCAGAGTCATACCATTGATGACCATGTTATTTACAGGGTCATCCTGTTCTTCAGAAAGGTGACAGTGTTCTATTTTGCAAGGCCTACGTGCTGGGAAGGGGCCATGAGACCACATCTCAAGGCCTGACCTGGTGTCAGCACTGACAACTCTATCTGGGGCATAGTCCATGGCCTCTCTGGAGTGTTCAAAAATTCTCACTCTACAACAGTCTTCTATACTTTTATTTCTTAATCCCCAGCTCCTCTACTCAGAAACAGGACCCAATATCTCTCTCTCTCTCTCTCTCTCTCTCTCTCTCTCTCTCTCTCTCTCTCTCTCTCTCTCTCTCTCTCTCTCCACGCTGGACATGAAAAAGAGAGAAAAACACCCACAAACCACAATGAAAAAATAATCAAATACCTGGAGGCTAAATAACATGATACTAAACAATGATTAGTAGGGATCAAAGAAGAAATAAAGCATCATGGCAACAAATGATAATGGAAACACAACAATCCAAAAATCTATGGGACACAGTGAAAGCAGTCTTCAGTGGGAAGTTCAAAGCTCTATAGGCCCTTCTTAAAAAACAAGAAACAATGGTAATGAATTATATAACCCTAAAACTCAAAGAGTTAGAAAGAGAGTAATAAGAAAAGCCCAGCATAAGCAGAAGGAAGGAAATAATAAAGATTAGAGCGGATATAAATGACAGAGACCAAATAAATAAATAAATAAATAAATAAATAAATAAATAAAACAATTCAAAAGACCAACAAAACCAACGGCTGGTTCTTTGAATGAATAAACAATATTGATCAACCACTAGCCAGGCTCACCAAGAAGAAAAGAGAGAGGACCCAAATAAACAAAATATGAAATGAAAGAGCAGAAATAACAACAGACCCGACAGGAATACAAACAATTATGAAAAAAATACTATGAACAGCTCTATTCTAACAAAATGGGAAACCTAAATGAAATGGACATATTCTTAGAAAAATACAAGCTCCCAAAACTCAATAAAAAGTATAAAGAAAAACTGAATAGGTCGATAACTACTGAAGAAATTGAATCAGCAATCAAAAATCTTCCAGCAAACAAAAGCCTTGTCTGGTCAGATTTACAGGAGAGTTCTGCTAAGCATTTTAATAAGAACTAATACTTATTCTCCTGTGACTATTGCAAAAAATTCAGGAAGAAAACACACTTCCAAGATCTTGTTATGAAACAAGCCTTACCCTAATCCCCAAACCAGATAAAGACACAGCCACAACAACAAAAGAGAACTACAGGCCAATATTCTTGATAAACATAGATGCTAAAATTCTCAACAAAATTCTAGCAAATCAGATTCAGCATTGCATTAGGGATCATATACTATGATCAATTGGGATTTATTCTGGGGAGATAAGGATGGTACAATATCCGCAAGTCAATTAATGTGATTCATCACATAAACAAAATGAGAGACAAATATCACACAATCATATTAACTGAAGCAGAAAAAAGCATTTGACAAAATCCAAATCCCCTTTCTTGATAAAAACTCTCAGCAAAGTGGAAATAGAAGGATCATACTTCAACATAATAAAAGCCTTATATGACAAACCGACAACCAACATCATGCTCAATGTCAAAAAACTAAACTCATTTTCTCTAAGAACAGGAACAAGACACGTTTTCCCACTTTCACTTCTCCTGTTAAATATAGAATTGGAAGTGCTAGTCATACTGATCAGACAAGAAGAAGAAATAAAAGGCATCCAAATTGAAAAAGACAAAGTAAAACTGTCCTTATTTGCAGATGACATACTATGCATAGAAAACCATAAAGACTCAATCAAAAAATCTACTAGATTTATTAAATGAATTCAGCAATGTATCAGGATAAAAAATTAACACCCATAAATCTATGGCCTTTTTATACATCAACAATGAACTCACAGAAAAGAAAACAAAAAAAAATCCCATTTACTATTGCAACAAAAAAATTAAGATTCCTAGAAATAAACTTCACTAAGACCTGTATTAGGTCTTCTATGTCCTTAGTGATAAAAGAGATAGAGGAAGACATAAACAAATGGAAGAACATACCATGTTCATGGATTGGTAGAATCAACATCAATAAAATTTCTATACTACCAAAAGCAGATTCAATGAAATCCCCATTAAAGTACCCATACCTTATTTCAAAGATCTAGAACAAACTCTCCAGAAATTCATCTAGAATAAAAAAGACCCCGAATAGCCACAACAGTCTTGAGAATGAAGCACAAAGTTGTAAGGATCACATTTCCAAATATCAAGATATATTTTCAAGCCATGGTTTTCAAAAATGCCTGGTAGAGGCACAAGAACAGACATATAGACCAATAGAACAGAACAGAGAACCCAGAAATTGACCGAAGCCATTATGCTCAATTAATATTTGACAAAGGAGGCAAGAGCATATGATGGAGTCAAAACAGTCTCTTTGATAAATGGTGGTGGAAAATTTGGACAGATACATGCAAAAAATGAAACTGTACCACCAACTTATACCATACACAAAAATGGCTCAAAATGGCTACAGGACTTTAATGTAAGATGGGAAACCATAAAAATCCTACAAGATTCCATAGGCAGTACAATGAGAGACATATGTTGTAGCAATATCTTTACAGACACAGATTCTAGGGCAATTGAGACTAAGGAGAAAATAAACAAATGGGATTACATCAAACTAAAAAGCTTCTGCACAGAAAAAGAAACCATTAAGAAAACAATAAGAAAGCCCACTGTATGGGAGAACATATTTGCCAGTAGTATTTCAAATAAGGGTTTAACCTCTGAAATTTATAGAGAACTCATACAATTTAACCAAAGTAAGATAAATCATCCTATCAAAAAAATGGTCTAAGGATCTAAATAGACACTTTTTGAAAGAGGACATACATAAGGTCCAAAGATATATGAAAACATGCTCAAAGTCACTAGTCATCTGAGAGGTGCAAATCAAAACAACAATGAGATACCATCTCACACCTTTCAGAATGGCTATCATCAACAAATCAACAAAGTACAAGTTCTGGTGAGAATGTGGAGAAAAAGGAAACCTCGTGCACTGCTGGTGGTAATGAAGACTGCTGCAGCCACTGTGAACAGTATGGAATTTCCTGAAAAAGTTAAAAATGGAACTCCCATTTGATTCAGTAATCCCACTTCTAGGACTATATCCCAAGAAAACAGAAACACCAATCAGAAATGATATATTCACCCCTATGTTCATAAGCAGCAAAATTTATAATAGCTAAGATTTGGAAACAGCCTAAGTGCCCATCAGCTGATGAGTGGATTAAAAAACTGTTGTACATCTACACAATGGAATACTATGCTGCTATTCAAAAGAAGGAACTTTTATCATTTCCAACAATATGGATAAAACTGGAGAGCATTATGCTAAGTGAAATAAGCCAGTTGGATAAAGATAAATATCACATTATCTCACTCATATGTGGGATATAATGATCAACATAATTTGATGAACAAGAATATATTTATCTAGAAACAAATGGTAGGTGTAAGGTTCAAGGTGCGGGAGATGAAAGCTGGAGACATTTTAAAATGGGGGTTTTATTATGCAGGATGTAGAGAAACCAGGATTAAAGAAGGGGGAGGAGAAGAAGGGAAGGACCCAGCCTGACTAGCTCCCAGACCGGGAGAGCAGTCTGGGAGAGTAGTGCCATGTGGTGCACTGAAGACACCTTTTAAGGGCAGGAACAGGAAGGGGTTGGGCCCAGGCAGAAGGGGAAGGGGTGGGTCACAGGGCACTTGGCATGCGCTGATTGGTGGTTCAATGTTTCTGTGGCAGATTCGAGTTACATCATAACTCCGTCCACCAGTTGAGGGGAGGGAGTATCTATCCGGTATGCAGGTGCATTGGCTGGGTTCTGGACTTCCCTGCCTGCATCTACCTAACAGTAGGGTGTGTGTGTGGGGGGGAGGGTTTAGAGAGCAACCAAAAGACTTTTATGCATGCATATTAGCATAACGAATGGACACAGACACTGGGGCAGCGTGAGTTGCCCAGGCAGGGAAGGAATGGAGGACTGGTTAATGGTGGGAAAAGGAGACATATGTGAAACTTTAGACAATAAACAAACAAACAAACAAACAGACTTTGATACAACAAAAAAAAATAAAGAATGAGGGGAACAGGGGAAGGAAATTTGTTAAAAATAAAGAAGGAAGAAAAATTATTGAAAAGTACAAGAGAAAGGAAGGAGAACCAAAATAAGAAAAGGAAAAAAAGAAGATGAAAAAGCAGGCGGAAATGAAAAAAAATGGGTAGGAAAAGTGAAGAGAAAAATTAGGTATATGAACAAATAATAGAGACTAAAATAACAACAAATTAATAAAGCATATTGATAAAATAAATTATAAAAGGACAAAAGAAAGGGAATAGAAAAATTAAAAACATAAAGAATAGAAAAAAAGTGAAGTGTTTGTTTCAGTAAGTGTCCTCCTTTGGCTTTCAGCAACCTGCTTGAAGCTCCAAGTGATCCACAGTTTGTGTCAATCTCAGGAGTTGGCTGCCAGCAGGAGGGGCCTATCTGTTCGCTAAAGCAGGTTTATTAGCAGCATGGGGCCCAGGGATGGGTCAGCAAACTTTTCCAGGTTCCCTGGTTCCAGCTCTGCCCACATTTGCCTGCTAGCCAGCAATTAATCTTAATCATTCAAAAACCAGTTTCTAGAGGGATTTAGATGGAAGGAGGAATCTAGACCTCTGGGTCTGCAGTGAAGGGGAAGTGCGTTCAAATTTCAGGGAATGTATTTCCTTGTCCCAGTGCTCCTCCTATGTGAGTGTCCCAAAATATTACTCTTCCCATGGCTAGGCAGAGATCTTTATGTATTATCTGGAAACCTGGATTTTCTAGAAACTCCCTTGCTGGAAAAGCACCAGTCAGATTACAAAGATAGTGTGCATGCAATCCCTCCTTCAACACAGTCATTGAAGTTCCCTGAGAGTGTTAAATCCATAGGCTTGGCTTCTGTTGTCTCCTCTGAAAAGGTCAAAATGCAGGGCATGTTAGGCAGTGCTCCTAATAGTATGGAGGGCTGTATCCCCTAAGGTTGTTTTTTTCTTCTTCTTCTTTATTTCCCCTGAGCTATGGTTTCCAGGAGTGGCTTACTCCTTTCATGGAAAATGGCTGTTTTGGTATAGGGGTATAATAGCAAATGCAGACCTTCTAGCTACTGCTTTTCCATTTCTCCCCACAATGCTTCCCACTACAGCCTCTACTTAGGCACCTCCAGTCACACTGCCCTCCCTGCACCAAAGTCACCAGTGAGTAGGTACAAATGAAAACTCTTGTGCTCTGTGTTAAAAAAACAATACCAAAAGCAGCAATTGAGGCTCTCTCTCTGAATGGCTCTAGTCTGTGTGCTCCAGACTCAGCAGTGGCCAACTGTCCTGCTGCCTTTCACAGCTGAATGAATGTTATGTGGGCTTCTCATTTCCACTTTGGTGCTCACAATTATGGAGCCCATCCTGGGTTCCAGGCTTCTATTGTATGCAGGAAAAGACCCTCCTGTAGCTCAGAGCTCCCTCCTCCCCCTAAGCCTGCTGTCCCTGGATGCTGGGTTAGCCCCTCTCATAACCTTACCCTTCATACTGGTCTCCAGGTGTTTTCTGTCCTTCTTTGATATGTCTCCTCCACAGCTGGACCTCAGTTTATAATTCTGAGTGTATATTACCCACTTCCGTTTTATTTGTAGTCTAGCTCTTGTGCAAGAAAGAAAGGTCTACATATTCTGTTGCTGTCATCTCCTTCATCAATCCAGAGATTATTATTATGTACTAAAAAAAGAGAGGTGTCAAGCATGGAGGGGAGCTTTTACCCAAGGAAAGAGGATTGCTGTCTTTGAAAGGGAGAATATGCAGTAATTATAGGATGGCACCATTGAGCAAGTGAAGCTGGTAAACTGCTTCATATTTTAAGAGATGGTTTTGGTATAGGGCTTCCGAGATAAGACCTATTGTGTAGACAATAAAGTACTTAGTGAAGGTTATACCTAGTAGTGCAGAGAAAATTATAGTGAAATCAGAACTAGAGAGACTAAAGGATCCCCATTATCTAATCTTGTGTGGGGCAACTCCAACAGGAGAATAAATTTGCTCTTTAGATTAAAATACTCTTTTGACACAGACAAAAATATGTTGGTTACCAGAGAAAAGGGAGTGGGGATAGTAAAGGGTAAAGGCAGTCAAATACATATATTGGTGGAAATGATTTTACTTTGGGTGGTAGGCACTCAATACTATACACAGATCATATATCATAGAAATGCACACATGAAAGCTGTATAATCTTATTAACCAATGTCACCACAGGAAATTTAAAATAAAATTAAAAAAACAGCTGTTTTGGAGCCAATAGAGTTTTCCTCATAGAAAATGTGTTAAATAAGAAAGCAACATTTCATCATCTGGAACTTGGCTAAATATTTCCTAGTGATGTCTCTTATCCTACATAATAAAAGCCTAATATACTAAGTGTCCAGTCATCCAGTCATCTGGTTGGCCCTTCAACCAATCAAAGCATAATATGTTAATTATATGCTAAGGCTGCTCAACCACTGACTATGATGTGCACTGACCACCAGGGGGCAGATGCTCTGCTCAGTAGTTTAGCTTGCTGCTGGGGTCAGGTCAATCAGAACTGAGCCAGATGGCCCAAATATGTCTGACTGTGTCCAGCACAGCCAGTGGTGAACCTGAGGGGGGAGGAGGGGCGAAGAAGAATTAAAGAAAACAGAAAAGAGAATATAGTTGTGGCCAGGTGGATCACTGTGCCTGGATGAGGAAACAGTGACACACCCTGTAAGTTGAGTATTTTATAGTCATTTCACACAAAGCAAAACATGGGAGTGGTCAAGCTGTTTACAATGTTTTTTTGAGTTTCAAATATACTTTTCTGTCTTTGCACTTATCTAAACTCTATCAAACTTTGTTTTGGCATCATTTGCTGTACCTCATGCAGCCCACATACCTCAGCCCCCTGGCAACACAGGGTCAGACCTTAAGGTCAAGCTTACAACCATAGCCTTTGGCTATACTTGTGCTGGGAGGGTTTTGCCCTCCAAACTGGGACTTGTATATGATGTTGTCACAAGAAGACCATGTCCTCTTATCAGTCCAAGGCTTGAACCTGTCCAATTGCTGTAGCCGCTCTACATACATGCCCTGGAGCCCTCCAGCAGTTGCTCCCTGGCTGGCCAACCTCCCGCATACCTCTCTGGCCCCGATTGTGCACCAGTGGGGATCCTCAGCCTGGCCTGCACCCTCTCACAATCCAGGAAAACTTGGGGGATGTCAGAGAGCTGGTTTTGGCCCAATCCCACAGGTCAGGCTGAGGAACTAGGCCTCGAGTAGAGTATAAAAGGATAGCATGAAGATATTATAATTTGGTCTGAACTTTAAACAGATGAGAAAATTTAGACAAAACATGAGAAAGGGAATAATTAATTGAAGAATGATAATGCTGTCATGGGGGATATTTAAGAAACAGCCCCCACACTCCCTTTCTCTGACCATCACCACACTGTTAGCAGTGTCCATAGATTATGCATATATGTTCTTTGGCTATATCTTCACCTTTTTTAATCCAGTTCCTTCCTCAACTTCCTTTTGATAATTACCAGTCTATTCCATGTACCCATGCCTCCTGTTCTATTTGTTCACCAGTTTATTTTGTTTATTGCATTCCACATATAAGTGTGGTCATATAGTATACTAGAGTACTGGCCTGCAGGATTGGGCTGAAACTGGCTCTTCAGCATCCCCTGAGGGATCCCAGATTGTGAGAGGTGCACAGGCCAGCCCAAGGGACTGTGCAAGTGTATGATTGAGTCCAGGAAGGGACATGGGAGGTTAGCCAGGTGGGGAGGGACTGCAGGAATGCTCCAGGATATGTCCATTCTGACTTGTTCAGTCAAGATTGGCTGGACCCCAGCAGCAAGCTAACGTACTGATTGGAGCATCTTGTCACTGGTGGTCAGTGCTCAGCAGAGTGACTGGTTGACCTGTCAACTGTCTGCCCCCTGGTGGTCAATGCACATCATAACGAGCAGTTGAATGGCCTTAGCATATAATTAGAATATTATACTTTGATTGGATGAATGGATGACTGGACAACCAGACATCTAATTGCATTTTTATATTTACCTTTAAGAAAATTTAAAAATAGACACAGGGTAAAGAGACACTATATAATCTGGACTTGGAGCTTCAGCACAGTGGGGAACCTTGAATTTTTGTACATCAATAGCCAAGCACACTAGGGTCATAATAAAAAACCACAAGGTTATTTCAAGTATGTTCTTTCCTACTTTGAAAGTTGGTTTCTCAAATTTGCATATTATCAAAAAGGTATTATTTTTCCAATTGAATCCATACTATATGTCTATATTTATAGACTGTTAGATAAATTCAATGTGTGTGTGTGTGTGTGTGTGTGTGTGTGTGCACATAATCTGTAAAAGCTGGAAATTTCTATTCACTGAGATACATTTTTAGCCACACAGAACATAGATGACTGACAGAGCAAAACACATGGAAATGAAAAAGTATCAAATCCATATTTAGATCTAAGAAAAAAATGTTTGCCTGAAGAAAAATATTAATTAGCTTGTCTACATTCAAGATAAAAGTCTAGAAGACATATCCATCAAAAGCAAAATGGAAATAAACAACAAAATGGAAATTATTTGTAAATTAACAGTAAATTTGGCAAACATTAAAGGGGTAAACAAGTTATTTGGCATGCAAAGCACTTAGAAATCAAAGCCTCTGTCAGGAGGCATCTGGCATAGATTCACTTATTTGATAGAAATTAACATTTTGCAAAAATGTTTGTTGCATGCTAAAAACTTCTTACCCATCTTTCATTAGCTGATTCAAAATGTTCAATATAAGCACTCAGATGATACTAAAATGCACAAAGTCCAATATAATATTATCAATAATATATAGTTATTGTATATGATAGTCATTAAAATACCTGCCAATATGCAAATTATTTAAGCAAATATATCAGACTTATTGTTTTGAGATGAAATATAAGAATCACATAAATCAAGTAAAGCTCCTCATAGTACTACAAAAACTAAAATTGTTTTTTAAAGTAATTTATTTATTTTTAAAATAAATATTCAGATTCTTGCAGATGTTTCTCTTCTTTCCCCCCAAAGCTCCCTTCCACCAGCTCTCCCCAACCCCATGCCCTTACCCCCACTGTCCTCATCCATAAGTATAAGATTTTGTCCAATCTCTCCCACACCCCTCACACTCCTTTCCCCCTGAGAATTGTCAGTTCACCACCTTACTATGCCCATGATTCTATTACAATTTATTCTGTTCATCAGATTTTTTATTGATTTGATTTTTAGATTCACTTGTTGATAGATATGTTTGTTGTCAATTTGTTATTCATAATTTTTACCTTTACCTTTTTCTTCTTCCTCTATTTAAAGAATACCCTTTAGCAGCCTATCTAATAAAAGAGTAACATGCAAATTGATCATACATCCGCTACACTACTAGCCAATCAGGAGCAGGGGGCATGGCCAGCAGGCATGGGACATGGCCAGCAGACATGGGGTGTGGCCAGTAGGTATGGCCAGCAGACAGGGGGTGTGGCTAGTAGACAGGGGCATGACCAACAGGCAGGGGTGTGGCCAGCAGGCAGGGGTGTGACCACAGTGCTGAGTATGCAAGCACCATGCTATAAGCTGCCCACATGGTACTTAAGGGCTGGCGAGATCGCTCTCTCATTACACTTATTGTTGACTGAGTCGTGAACATTCGCAGTGACCTTGGAATGGTTAGGGGAATTTGATGCCATGATATTCCCTCATGAGGCTTGCATGTAGGTTGCTCTGTTACACTGTGACTGAGGTGTGGGGTTTACCTGTCACATGGGACATGCAAATGAGCGCCAGGGGCACCTTGAGTAATGGGAGCTAAGTGGGAGGTGGGGCTGTGAGCCAAGCAGCAGTCTGCTCCATGGGGTGCTGTGGCCCGCCAGAACTGCCTACACCTCTTTCCCCTTGTGGCTGTCGCCACCTCCTTCCTTGTCACTGCAGAATCAGCAGCAGTCTTTCCGGATCCCAGCATGCTGAATTCAGGTAGGGAACAGGGCACAGGGCCCCCCAGACCCCGTGCCCCATGAGTTTGGTTCAGGACCCACCAGCCTCGTGGCTTCCCTGCAGGGTGGGTGGGCAGGGCAGGCGGGGTGGGTGGGCTAGGCCTCTGGAGGAACAGCAGAGGTGGTAGGAAGGAGGATAGCTGAAGATAGGTGGTGGGGAAGGAAGGGGTCTAGGGCCATGCTGCTGGGGTTCATGGACAGGTGATCCTGGACCACAGGAGAGAGGTCCCATGGCCGCCACCAAGAAAGGCCCTCGCCAGAGGATGCTTACTGTGGGAGCTGCGGGGAACCTGGCCTTGGGGTCTCCTGACCAGCCTGGGCCCTGCCCCCTGAGGCTGGAGTGGGCACTGCACAGAGTGCTGGGACAGCCTGCACACAGCGTCCATCTGCTTCCCGGCATTGGGCTCTACAAATCCCATGAAAACTGAATTTGCTACAAATAAAAGTGCCCTATAAAATGACTCTGAACACTAAAGTAAAATGTTCTCATTTTATAAGCCTATATTTTACAGTATGCACATTTCACATAATAACACCCCAGAATTTATATAGGGCAGGGCCAAATGCCATTGCCATAAGGAGTCAGTGTGCAGCTTAATTTTTGTGGGCTACACATGGCCTCGAATACTCAACTTCTGCAGTCTTAACATGCAAAGCCCAAAGGAACGGGATGGCTATGTCCCAACAAAACTTTATGACCACTAAAATTTGAATCCTATCTAATAAAAGAGTAATTCGCAGATTGACCATCACTACAACACACAAAAGGGCTGCCCCCATGTGGTCAAAGATTCTGTCTCCATGAGGAAATAAGATGACCATCACAAGATGGCCAGCAGGAGAGGGCCGTTGGGAGGTTCCAGGCCTGCATGGGAGGGAAGTTGTGGATGATCAGGCCTGCAGAGGATGGCAGTTGGGATGGAGCAGGTCTGCAAGGAAGGGCAGTTGGGAGTTATCAAGCCTGCAGAGGAAGGCAGTTAGGGATGACCAGGCTAGCAGAGGAGGGAAGTTGGGGGCAAGAAGGCTGGCAGGAGTGCAGTTAGACATCAATTAGGCTGGCAGGGTAGTGGTTAGGGGATGATCAAGCTGGCAGGCAGAAGTTGTTAGGGGCAATCAGGGAGGCAGGCAGGTGAGCAGTTTGGAGTCAGCAGTCCTGGATTGTGAGAAGGATGTCCAACTGCCCCTTTAGGCCCGACCCTATCAGGATCGGGCCTAAACAGGCAATCGGAAATCCCTCAAGGGGTCCCAGATTGGAGAGGGTGCAGGCTGGGCTGAGGGACATCCCCGCACCCCCTTTCCCATGCACAAATTTCATGTACTGGGCCACTAGTCCTATCTAATAAAAGAGTAACATGCAAATGTGACCATACCTTGGCTCCTAATTGGCTATGCTACCAGCCAATTGGAACACGGGGCAGAGCAGGGGGGCAGAGAAGGGGGCAGAGCAGAGCATAGGGTGCGGCAGAGCAGAGGGTTGGGCAGGGCAGGGGTATGGCCAGCACACAGGGGGTGAGGCTGGCAGGGGTGTGATGACAGTGTAGTGAAAGCTTTATATGCATCAAACAATATGATCATATGATTTTGTCTTCTACTTTGTGTATGTAGTGTATCATCTTAATTGATTTGCAGATATTATACCAACTTATCATCCTAGGAATAAATCTCATTACATCATGTTGTGTGACTATTAAAAACTATATTTCTGAATTAAGTTTACTAAAATTTTGTTGAGGATTTTTGCATCTATGTTAATCAGAAATTGACCTATACTTTTTTGTATTATCTTTACCCAGGTTTGAAATTAGGATAATGCTGACCTTCTAAAATGAAATTTAGAAAGTTCTCTCCTTTTTAGGAACAGTTTGAGAAAGAAAGATGTTAGTTCCTTGAATGCTTGGTAAAATTCACCATGAAAACATTGGTCCAGGAGTTTTGTATGTTGGGGATATATAATTGTTATTGTTGTTGTTGTTGTTGTTGTTATTATTATTATTATTATTGTTATTATTAGCCCAGTGCACAAAATTCGTGCACTAGAGTGTCCCCTTAGCCCAGTATGCCCCCTCTCACATACTGGGAGCCATCAGAGGATGTCCTACATATGACTTAGGACTGCTCCCCATGGGGAGCGGACCTAAGCCACAATCTGGCCTCCCATTGTGGGAGGCAACTGGACTGATCAGGGAAAGGCACCAACCCCATCACCCCACTGCTGAAGACACTCCCATCACCACAGCCACCAAGGTGTTCTCATCAACCCTGACTCTGGTCCCTTCACCATGAAAAAATGACAACTTTCTTTAGGTATTTTCAAGATGTTTCTTTCATAGAATATGACATTTCTTTATTTTTTAATTGACTTCAGGTTCATTTACCCCCAATATCCTCCCCCCAGGCTCCCTTACCACCCAGCAATGTCCCCACCTGCCCCCTATCTACCCCATTGTCTTTCATTCATTGGTTATGCTCATATGCATGTATACAAGTCCTTCGGTTGATCTCCCCAAGCATCCATATCCCATCCTCCACAGTCTTCCCCTGTAGCTTGACAGCCTGTTCAAGGCCACCCTGCCTCTATATGAATTACTCTCCGCTGTTTCTTTTCTTCAAAAATATCTTGCCTTTGCATACCAGAAATAAATGTAGAAGAACAAAAAATGTTTCAGTCTCAGTTTAAATGTCCAACTGTTCTGAGTCCCAGTTTCAGTGTCAAATAGTTCTTTAAGTGTACATGTCAGCAATGGTATCCAGACAGTGGACACTTCGTGGCAATGCAAAATCCATCCTCTCTGGTTTGGTCCTGGGCTGTCTGCAGCCATGCACAGCTGCCGACTGCTAGCATGGCAAGGTGTTCTCAGTGTCCCCCATCTCTGGACAATCCTCGTGGCTGGAACAGACCCGTCAGTTCCTCACTGTCGCAGGAACCCACATGGGCTTGGGGTTGTTCTCTGAAAACTCACAAAGACATTCTCAACCAAAAGTTAACAAAGGGATCTTCTCTGCAAAATAGACTTGGGATTCTTTTTATTATTGCCTAAATGATTTTCCTTTGGCTTATTTTGACACCATGTGTGTTTTTTCACGTGTGTCCTGCTGTTGGCTTTACAAATGGAAGTTACTTTTCTGGAGTAAGAATTTTCTACATGTATTTTACTTACAGGATACTTTTCCTTACATGATATTACCCCACTGTTCCCCCCCTTTTTTATTAATGGAGACTTTTGGAAATTTTATCTTGCAGTCTTGGTAATTTTAAATTTTAATTTTTGCACACCAATATGACTGCTTTAGGTTCTTTTGATGTTAGGCAATTTTATAGTGAGATGAACTACAAGATATTTTAGTTAATATTTTAGGAACAGCTTTTAGTCCAGTACACTAAAATTTTCTTGAGTATTCACTTATTTTACTTGGCCAATTTTAATTAATCTGAAAACTTGATTTCTATTTTACTGCCAATTTTAATACTCAAGCAGAAATCTTAGTTTACCTTGTAAATATTAGTGGGAAGGAATATTTGCATTTTTGCCTAGGTCCTGAGTGTTCCTGGTAATAGATTGAATTTAGATATAGAGCAGCTATTGCTGGCCGAGTCTCTGTCTGCCACCTGCGTCCCAGTCTGAGTTGTGCGTGGGAGGCGAAGCAGCTTTGGGGGCAGGAGACCTCCCTCAGGAGGGGTGAGAATTCAAGCTCCTGCAAGGTTTGTAGGTGAGGGTCTGTGCCCCACCTCTGTTGACCTTTTAGTTCTCTCCTTTTGGCCCCTCTGCGACTGTGCCTGTCTTAGGTGGTTCCTTACCTGAGGAATCTTACCCGTCTCTGGCGAACCAGCCATCCTCCAGGGCAAAACAGGGTGATGTGAGGTTCAGTTCTGTCTCCTTTGTAGTCTATGCCCCCATGGCCTCTACGTCCAGCACCTGTTTTGGGGTATCCTCACCTGGTGGCGGGGTCCCCGTAATGATCACATGTCTCAGGAGACCCAGGTTTCTTCTCCAGAGAGGACCCAGCTCACACTATTGGTCGAGAGACAGATCCATGGTGCCAGCTGCCCAGAGGAAGCTCAGGCAACAGCTGTGTGTATTTGGATAGTAAGAAGAGGGTCCCTCTTGGCAAAAAGGGCAAGAGGGGCCAATATAGCATGCTCGGGTGCCTTCCCAGTGCCTTAATTCCTTCTGAAAGGGATTAATTCCTTTCCTATCCTTTTTTAAATTGCTGCCCAATATTCAAAGAATTAGTTTGTAAGTTTATTTGGGATAATTGTATAATATGCTGTTGTCAAATATCAAAAATTATAATGACATTGTAGAATAGTAAGGTATTATGGTGTCACAGGAGGTTAAGGAGGGCCTAGCCTAAGGACTGGTGTCCATAGGAGATGACCAGCTCTAGGCCATGTCAATTCAATCTCAAATTAGCTGCCAATTTTTTAAAATAACTTTATATAAACTTTGTCAAGGATGTAAAAAACACAAATTACTTACCTTAGTTCACGAGTTCAAATATATTGACTTTCCCCCTTACTCCCACCCCCTGCCACTTACCCTGAGGGTTGACATTCTGATGGACCTTTCTCAGTCTCTAGATCCATTCTTGTTCATCAGTCTATGTCATTCATTATATTCCTCAAATGAGTGAGATTATGTAATATTTATCTTTCTCTGCCTAGCTAATTTCACTAAGCACAATGCTGTCCAAATCCATCCATGTTATTACAAATGGTAGGAGCTTCTTCTTTTTTACCACAGCGTAGTATTCCATTGTGTAAATGTACCGTAGTTTTTAATCCACTCATCTGCTGATGGGCACTTCGGCTGTTTCCAAATCTTAGCTATGGTAAATTGTGCTGCTATGAACATAGGGGTGCATATATCCTTTCTAATTCGCGTTTCTAGTTTCTTGGTGTATATTCCTAGAAGTGGGATCACTGGGTCAAATGGGAGCTCCATTTTTAGTTTTTTGAGGAAACTCCATACTGTTTTCCACAGTGGCTGCACTAGTCTACAATCCCACTAGCAGTGCAGGAGAGTTCCTTTTTCTCCGCATCCTCGCCAGCACTTGTCGTTTGTTGATTTGTTGATGTAAGCCATTCTGATAGGTGTGAGATGGTACCGCATAGTCGTTTTGATTTGCATCTCTCAGATAGTTAGTGACTTTGAGCAAGTTTTCATATGCCTCTGGGCCTTCCTTTTGTCTTCTTTCGAAAAGATTCTATTTAGGTCTGATTCCAATTTTTTTATTGGATCATTTGTCTTCCTTTTATGAATTGTGTGAGTTGCCTGTAGATGCTTGAGATTAAAACTTTATCACTGATAACGATTGCAAATATGTTCTCCCATACAGTGGGTTTTCTTGTTGTTTTGTTGATGGTTTCTGTAGTTGTGAAAAGCTTTTTATTTTTGATGTAGTTCCATTTGTTTATTTGTCTTTAGCTTTCAGTACCCTAGGAGCAGTAGCATCGAAGTTCTTTCGACGGCATATGTCTGAGATTTTTCTTCCTAGGATTCCTCTAATATTTTTATGGTTTCCCGTTTTATGTTTAAGTCCTGTATCCATTTTGAGTTTATTTTTGTGTATGGTGTAAGTTGGTGGTCTAGTTTCACTTTTTTGCATGTATCTGTCCAATTTTCCCAACACCATTTATTGAAGAGACTGTCTTGACTCCATTTTATGTTCATGCCTCCTTTGTCAAATATTAATTGAGCATAGCGGTTTGGGTTGATATCCGGGTTCTCTATTCTATTCCATTGATCTATATGTCTGTTCTTGTGCCAATACCAGGCTGTTTTGAGAACAGTAGCTTTTTAATACAGCTTGAAATCTGGTATTGAAATCCAACCGACTTTGTGCTTCTTTCTCAGGATTGCTATGGCTATTCGGGGTCTTTTTTTTACTCCAGATGAATTTTTGGAGAGTTCTTGCGAGGTCTGTGAAATATGCCATTGGTATTTTAATGGGGAATGCATTAAATATATAGATTTCTTTGGGTAGTATGGACATTTTAATGATGTTCATTCTCCCAATCCATGAACACCGTATGTTCTCCCACCTGTTTAAATCTTCCTCTATCTCTTTTTTTAGTGTTTTTGTAGTTTTCCACGAATAGGTCTTTTACCTCCTTAGTTAAGTTTATTCTTGGTATCTTAATTTTTTGGTGTGATGGTAAAAGGGATTGCTTTTTTAGTCTTTCTCTCTGTAAGTTCACTATTAGTGTATAGAAATGCCATAAATTTCTTGGCGTTAATGTTGTAGCCTGCTACGTTGCTAAACTCATTTATTAAGTCTATTAGTTTTTTATGGAGTCTTCCAGTTTTTTTTATGTATAATATCATGTCATCTGAAAATAAGGATAGATTTACTTCTTCTTTTTCAATTTGAATGTCTTTTATTTCTTCTTCTAGTCTAATTGCAATGGCTAATAGTTCCAGTACTATTTCGAACAGGAGTGGTGAGAGTGGGCATCCCTGCCTTTTTCCTGTTCTTAGGGAAAATGGTTGCAATTTTTGCCTATTGAGTATGATGTTTGCTCTGGGTTTATCATATATGGCTTTTGTTATGTTGAGGTATGATCATTCTATTCCTACCTTGTTGAGAGTTTTTATCAAGAAAGGGTGTTGGATTTTGTCAAATACTTTTTCTACATCAATTGATATGACTATGTGATTTTTATCTCTCAATTTGTTCATGTGATGTATCACATTTATTGATTTGCGGATATTGTACCATCCTTGCATTCCTGGGATAAATCCTATTTGTTCATGGTGTATGATCTTTCTGATGTACTGCTGGATCCGATTTGCTAGAATTTTGTTGAGGATTTTGGCATCTATATTCATGAGGGATATTGGCCTGTAATTCTCTTTCATTGCATTGTCTTTGTCTGGTTTTGGTATTACAGTGATGTTAGCTCCATAGAAGGAGTTTGGAAGTGTTCCATCCTCTTGAATTTTCTGCAAAAGTCTGAGGAGGATAGGTTTTAGTTCTTCCTTGAATGTTTGGTAAAACTCCCCTGTGTAGCCGTCTGGCCCTGGGCTTTTGTTTGCTGGAAGCTTTATGATGACTGCATCAATTTCTTCCATATTTATTGGTCTTCTGAGCTGTTTAGATTCTTCCTGATTGAGTTTTGAGAGGTTATATTTTTCTAGGAATATATCCATTTCCTCCAGGTTATCCAGTGTGTTGGAGTAGAGTTGTTCATAGTATTTTTTTTTAACAATCCTTTGTATTTCGATGGGGTCTGTTGTTATTTCACCTCTGTCATTTCTGATTTTATTTATTAGGGTCTTCTCTCTTTGCTTCTTGGTGAGCCTGTCTAGAGGTTCATCAATCTTGTTTATCCTTTCAAAGAACCAGCTCTTAGTTTTGTTGAGCTTCTGTATTATTTCTTTGGTCTCTATGTTGTTTATCTTTGCTCTGATCTTTACTATTTCCTTCCTTCTGCTTACACTGGGCTTTTATTGTTGCTCTCTTTATAACTCTTTTAGTTGTTGACTTAGATAATTCATTGCCGCTGTTTCTTGTATTTTTGCAGTAGGATTATATGAACTTCCCTCTCAATATTGCTTTTGTTGTGTCCCATAGATTTTGGATGGTTGTGCTATCATTGTCATTTGTTTCCATGATGTTTTCTATTTCTTTCTTGATCTCTCTAGTAACCCAGTTATTGTTTAATAGCATGCTGTGTAGTCTCTATGTGTTTGAGTTCTTTGGATTGTTTTTATTGTATTTGATTTCCAGCATTATGCCACTGTGATCTGAGAATATGCTTGATACGATTTCTATGTTCTTGAATTTGGAGAGACTTTGTCTATGACCCTACATATGGTCTGTCTTTGAGAATGACCCATGGGCACTTGAAAAGAATGTATATTCTGTGGCTTTGGGTTGAAATAATCTGAAGATATCAATTAATTCCATCTGGTCTAGTGAGTCATTGAGGATTGATGTTTCTTTATTGATTTTTTGTTTACAGGATTTGTCCGATGGTAATAGTGGGGTATTAAAGTCTCCTACTATGATTGTATTGCTGTCTATCTCTCTCTTGATATCATCTAGGAGCTTTTTTATGTATTTGGGTGCTCCTGTATTGGGTGCGTAAATGTTTACCAGAGTTATTTCTTCTTGTTGGATTGCTCCCTTGAGTATTATGTAGTGGACTTCTTCATCTCTTGTTACATTCTTCACTTTGAGATCTAATTTTTTGGATATAAGTATTGCTACCCCAGCTTTTTTTTCCTTTTCCATTCGCCTGAAGAATCTTTTTCCATCCTTTCACCCTCAGTCTGTGTGTGTCTTTTTTTGGAGGTGGGTTTCTTGTAGACAGCAGATATATGGGTCGTGTTTTCTTATCCAGTCTATTACCCTATGTCTTTTGATTGGAGCATTTAAACCATTTATATTTAAAATTATTATTGATAGGTAGTTTTTTAGCCATTTTTGTTCTTTTCCCCTGTGTTTTTTCTTCATTTCCTATTGCTTTTTTGCAGCAGACCCTTCAGCATTTCTTGCATTGCTGGTTTGATCGTAATGTGTTCCCTTAGACCTTTTTTGTCTTTGAAGCTCCTGATTTGACCTTCAATTTTGATTGATAGCCTTGCTGTGTACAGTATTCTAGGATTCAGACCCTTTCTTTGCATGAGTTTGTATATTTCATTCCAGTCTCTTCTGGCCTGATAAGTTTCTGTTGAGAAATCACTTGCTAATCTGATGGGAGTTCCTTTGTAGGTGACTTTCCATCTTTCTCTTGCAGCTTTTAAGATTCTCACTTTGTCATTGATGTTTGCCAATTTAATTATAATGTGCCTTGGCAGAGGTCTTTTGGGGATTAATTTGCTTGGAACTCTGTGAGCTTCTTAGATTTGTGTGGGTTTTTTCTTTCCTATATCAGGGAAGTTTCCTGTCATTATTTCTTCCAACAGGTTTTCTATTTCTTGCTCAATTTCCTGTCCCTCTGGAAGCCCTATTATGAGGATGTTGTTTTCTTTCTTGTTGTTTCAAATTTCCCTTAGGCTCTCCTCCTGCTTTTTAATTTTTTTTCTAGAAGCTGCTCTACCTGGGTATTTTTTCCTACCCTGTCTTCCAGCTCACTTATGTGGTCCTCTGCTTCTTCTAGTCTACTCCTTATACTTTCTATGGAGTTCTTTACCTCAGCAATGTCACTTTTCATTTCTTCTTGGCTCTTCTTCATTTTTTCTTGGGTTTTCTTCATTTTCTCTTAGGTCTTCTCCATTTCTTCATAGCTCTTCTTCATTTTTTCATGGTTCCTCTGCATTTTTTCATGGCTCTTCTTCATTTCCTCTTGGTTCCTCTTCAATTCCTCTTGGTTCTTACTCATATTAACTTCTATTCTCTTCATCCACCCTATGACCATTTCTCTGAACTCTCTCTCTGACAGGTTGCTTGCTTCCATTTCGGTTACCTCTTTTTTTCGTGAGGCTTGTTTTTCTTTCATTGGTGGGCTATTTCTTTTTCTGCCCATGGTCTCTCTTCTCTGTGTGTCTTGTTACGTAGTTCTCACTCTCCTGTGTTGATTTAAAGGCTCAAACTACAGCACACCAGGCACTGAAGAAGAATGTATTCACAGTATTGGTAACTCCAAAATAAAGGTGATTTCCAGTCGAAGGTAAATTAGGTGATAGCTGGGAAAAAAGAGAGTAAGAGTAAACACACACACACAAAAGAAAGAAAGAAAGAAAGAAAGAAAGAAAGAAAGAAAGAAAGAAAGAAAGAAAGAAAGAAAGAAAATGCCAAAATAAAATTGGGTAAAGGGGAAGGAGTAAAAAGAAACGAAAAGGGAATAAATTATAAATATAGGTTGGAAACTCCCAAAGGACCGACACTAATCCCAGCAGAAGCCAGCAACAAGTACTTGGAGATTGATACAAACTACATACAACATCTAATATCAAGGGAGGTTAGGGAACACAGAAGCTTAAATCTATCAAAAAAACAATGTAAACATTACCAAAACAAAAAACGATGCCACCCCCCCACACAAAACAAATTAAAAGAAAAGAATAACCAAACCAATCTCATAAACATGCATAAAATATTGATATAGTCAACAGTCAGGTAAACAACATCAGCAGGACTGATAGAAAAACAATTTAGGATAGTGAAGTTGGAGAAGCGATAGATGTGTATGGACTTGGAGCAGGTGGTTGGAGTTTTGATATAAAACTGGGGTGAAATTTTAACAGGGGGTAAAAAGAGAGAATAAGGAAAATCTAAATCAGAAAAAAGTGTAAGGGGAACAAGACACTAACTATGGAAAGGTTAGCAAGAGAGTGCTGGCATAAGGGTGAAGTTGAGGTAGAGTAAAAAGATACTTCAGGGTAGATGAAAAAAGACTATATAACACTAATCTCTAAGTAGAATAAAGATGAAATAAAATGGCACTTAAAAATTTAAATAGTAGTAGAAATAAAATTGATTCCTTAATTTGTGTTACACAAGAGTCAATTTGTGATTCAGCCCCTAGGTGGCAGTGTTTCTGAATTGACCTCCAGGTCTATTGGTCCTCTTTAGCCTGAACTAAAAACCAGCCATGTCTATGGTATTCACTACTGATTTGTGGAATAGGCTCCCTCACAGCTGCCTCTCTAATGGTGAGCACCTGTTCTGATTCCCAGCCTCAGCAAAACAGCTCTCCCCTGCGGTCTCCCAGGTTATCCTCCACCAGGGGATCCCCGGTTCCTGGTTCAGCACTGAGAAATTCATATTTGGAGAGGACAAATGCAAGCACGGGAACTCATGTCCTGCTCATATGTTTGCGTGAAACCCCTTCCCCCCTTGGGTTTGGCAGCCTGCTCCCTCCCAAAATCGTTAGGCTGCCTTTCTCCGTCAGGTCCAAATGGGTTGCTTTCTATGTATCCTCCCTGCCACCCAGTCCGAGTGCCCTCTTCCACATTTGTCGGCTCCAACAGCCACGGACTTTTCCTCTTTCCCCCCCCCCCCCCCCAGGCGCGAATCTCCCTGTGTTACCAGCTCCCCTAACCCCAGGGGAAATCTGACGTTTCCGTGGCGGAGCACAGGGTTCCTCTGAATCAGCTTCTGAGCCAACTAGGAACCAACGTTGGGGAGGGGGGAATCCTCAGCTGCCCAGTGGGTACCACGACTGTAAAATTTTCAGGCTCTCCCCCTTCAAGATGGTACAGTCCGCCTCTGAGCCAGTGGCTCGTGAGAGCACCCAGCTGCACCAGAGTTGTTCCTTAAGGGAGGCTAATCTTGCAGTCCCCCTCCTTCTCTCAAAGCCCAGCTGTCCCCCAACTTGCCAACAAACACTCCCTGCTCAACCCTCAGCTGTTCCCTCCATTTGCCCTGGGACACAAATGATTACAAATTCTTCTGTTCCACCTCCATCTTTTCTCGACATTTCTTTATTTTTTTAATCCTCACCTGAGGATATGTTTCCATTAATGTTTAGAGAGTGTGGAAGATAAAGGGAAAGACAGAGAGAAACATCAAAGTGAGAAGAACACTTTGATTGGTTGCCTCCTGCATGAACCTTGACCTGGGCCCTAGCCAGGGAGGAGCCTGCAACATAGGTACTGCCCTTTATCAGAATCTAACCCAGACCCTGTGGTTGGCAAACCTAGGCATTATCTACTGAGCCAAACCGCCTAGGGCAGGATATGACATTTCTTAGGCCTCCAGCAGTGGACCTTCATTTTCTTTTCTCCAGGAGTGTGGTGGAAAATCTTTAGATTCCTTTTTTGGATTCTTATACCCAAGTTACTAAGAATATTACCAGTGGCATACAGGGAGCGTAGCCAGTGAGTGGTCAGAAAAGGTGTTTCCTCTGTAGTTCACACCTATCTCCTCTGATCTCTGGCTCCACCCCTGCCAACGCCTATAGCCTCTGGCCCTGGGCAATGGATCCCCAGTTTGCTGCAATAGCCATGCTCCAGCCCCGGCCATGGCCTCAAGCCTCTGGCAAAGGCTTAGACCTGTGCGGGGACCCCAGAGCATTGCAATCCCTGTGCTCCACCCCCAGCCAATGACTCCAGCCTCTGACCAAGGCTCTGAGGCTCCAATGCTCAGGCTCTGGGCAGGGGATCCCCAGCTCGCTCTGATCACCAGGCTCTGCTCTTGCCAAGGCCAGCAAGGGCAGGCAGAAAGCTTGGCTTCTTCCATTGCCTGGGAAACCTAAGCCTCTCTCCTGCTCTCAGTGGCCACAGCCATTTTGGTTTGGTTTATTTGCATACCACTCCTGATTGGGTTGTTGGCATAGCTTGTGGGTGTGACTTGCGGATGTAGCAGAGGTATGGTCTACTTGCATATTATTCTTTTTATAGATAGGGTTATTATTACTGTTCTTGGTTTAATTGATCTTTTCTATTTTTAGAGACTATTTTGCTTATTTCTACTATGATCTTTATCATTTTCTTTCTTCTCATTTTGGTTATTATTTGTTTTTTATATTAAATTTAGGTATAAGGATAGATTGTTTATTTGACGTTTTCTTGTTTCTTGAGATAGGCATCTATTGCTATAATTTTCCTTCTTAGGCCTGCTTTTGCCCTTATAAATTTTTAGTTTCTTCATTTTCATTTTTATTTACTTCAAAGTATATTTTGATGTATTTCCTTGATCTCTTTTTTAATCCATTCATTATTTAGTAACATGTTATTTAGCTTCCATATATTTCCATGTTTTTCAGGGTTTTTTTTCTTTTTTTGTAATTGATTTCTAGTTTCAAACCATTGTGGTCTGTGGTGACAGAAGGTACTTGATATGCTTTTAATCTTTTAAAATTCATTTAGACTTGTTTTTTTCCTTACAGTGGGTCTATTCTGAAAAATGCTCCCTGTGAATTTGAAAATAATGTATATTTTAGCCCTAGCTGTTTTGGCTCAATGGGTAGAGCATCAGCCTGAGGACTGAAAGGTCCCAGGTTCGATTCTGACCAAGGGCGCATGCCTGGGTTGTGCGCTTGATCCCTTGCAGGGGGCATGCAAGAGGCAGCCAATCAATGATTCTCTCTCATCATTGATGTTTCTGTCTCTCCCTCTCCCTTCCTCTCTAAAATCAGTAAAATACATTATTTAAAAAATTAAATAATGTATCTTCTGCTGTATTGTGGTGATATGCTCTGAAATTATCAATTAAATTCATCTAGACTAGAGTTTCATTTAAAGTTTCTGTTCTTTGCTGATTTTCTGTCTGGAAGAGTGCCGGAGTACTTACTCCTTGATCCTGCTCAACTAAGCCAAATGTGGGGTGCATAGGTCCTCTGCCAGAAACTATATCTTCATGGATGCTAGGGATTGGATGGAAAAGACATGAGAAGTCATCTTTGGACATATAAGAGAGACCATATTGTTGACCATGTAGCCATTGCTACCAAGAAGACATCAAACAAATCAACTCTTCAAAGTAGCCACAAACATAGAAGTTCTTCTTCATACAGTAACAAACACAGGAGCCATACCAAGAAGCCACTGTTAATAAAGCATCCTAAGTAGCCTAACCCTACATAAAAGCAGCATAGCCTTAGCTACTCAGTAACACATCTTTATACCAACTTAGACAAAAAAGGCTTCTTGTCAAATAGTGACATCACTATTTGGTTTATAGAAAGGTATGCCTGTGCAGTGTATAGAGTACAATTGCTGTGTCCTTTCTTTTGCCCTTATATATGACAAATTGCCCTTGAGCATCTGCCATATTCTGGACAGGACCCAACACTTAAATTGGCCTTGAATATCTGGCATACTTTGATTAGGGCTCCCACTCACCCCTTATGCTGGATGGTTTCTATGGGTTACCCTGGCCCACATGCCAGCACTTTCAACACAGTCCACAACAGCAATACAAATGATCACATGTTATTACCAGTACTCTTGGTTCAATAGTAAAACTAACAAATACCTAATGCCATATTCCTGACAGTATATCCCACTAGTCTCAAAGGGGATTATGGGAAAGGGTTTATATGGCTTTTACTTTATTGTCCATCTCTTGTAGGACACTGGTTAAATAACCAGGGCTGGATCAAGGGGTGCAAATGTATCTGCTTCCTTAAGTGGATAAGAGGGCCACCTGAGGCCCTCCTCCTGTAATGGACCATGGCCAGGTCCACACTCTCTGTTTCCCCTCTGCCAAGAGGAGACGCCTTGGGTCTCAACAATTCTTCAAAGTAGCCTCAAAAAGAAGCTGTACAAAGTAGCCCTTGCTACTACAGTAGCAAACATAGGAGTCATAGAAGCCAGTACAGTAGCCCAGCCCTACATAAAAGCAGCCTTCCACCAGCTGTCTACAACACATCTTTATACCAACTTAAACAAAAGAGACTTCTTGCCAAATAGAGACATCAATACTTGGGCTACAGAAAGGCACGTCTGCACATTGTGTACAGAAAGATTGCTGTGTCCTTGCTTTTGAGCCTGCATATAAAAAAATTGGCCTTGAGCATCCAGCATACTCTGGACGGGGTCTCCACACTCAAATTGGACTTGAACATCTAGTGTACTTTGATTAGGGTTCCCACAAAGATATAACCATTGATATCAGATGTGTGTTAAAGTCTCCTTATATAATGGTAGTACTGTTGATCTCTTCCTTTAAGTTTAGTAATATTTGCTTTGTATATTGAGACTAGAGGCCCAGTGCATGAAATTGGTGCATGGGGATGCATCCCTCAGCCCATCCTGCACCCTCTCCAATCTGGGACTCCTTGAGGGATGTCTGAATGCCCATTTAGGCCCAATTCCACTGGCAGTTGAACATTCCTCTCACAGTCCAGGAATGCTGGCTCCCAACCGCTTGCTTGCCTGCCTGATTGCCCATAACTGCTTCTGCCTGCCAGCCTGACCATCCTCTAATGACTCCCTGCCAGCATGATTGATGCCTAACTGCTCCCCTGCTGGCCTGATTGCCCGTAACAGCCCTCCCCTGCCAGCCTGGTTACCCATAACTGTCCTCTCCTACTGGCCTGGCTGGCCTGGTCACCCCTAACTGCCCTCCATTGCCAGCCTGGTCACCCACAACTTCACTTCCCTGCTGTCCTGGTCTCCCTAAGTGTCCTAGCCTGCAGGATTGATTGCCCCAAACTGCCCTCCCCTGCTGGCCTGGTAATCCTTCATTGCCCTTCCTTGCCAGCCTAGTTGCCCCAACTGCCTTCCCATGCAGGTATGGGTGCCCCTAACTGCCCTCCCCCAAAGGCCTTACCCCCCTACTGCCCTCCCCTACAGGCCTGGTCACTCCCAACTGCCCTCCTCTGCCAGCTTGGTCTCCTCCAAATGCCCTCTCCTGCCTGCCTGGTACCCCCAACTGCCCTCCCCTGCAGGCTTGGTATTTTCTAAGAGATCCCTTATAATAGTTTCTTTTAAAAAAAATTTTTTTTCTGCTCTGATTGGGTGGTTTTTGCTACCTTTTGTCTAAATTTGACCTTCTACTTCATCCAACCTACATTGATTCCTTCTAGTGAATTCTTCAGTTTAGATATTGCATCCTTTATTCTGACTATTTTTATGAGGTTTCTAAGTCTTTTTTAATACATACTTTCTCCTTTTCAACTTCTCACTGAGTTTATTTATTCTTCCTCCAAACTCCTTGAACAACTTTATTACAATTGTTTTAAAGTATGCATCAGGTAGATTGCTTACTTCCATTTCACTTATATTTTCTAGAGATTTATCCTGTTCTTTCATTAGGGGTATGTTTCTTTTTCTCTTTATTTTGGTTGATTGACTGTATTTGTTTCTGCATATTATGCAGATATGCTTTGTCTCACAAACCTGGTATGGTGGCCTATGTAAGTGTCTTATGGGGCTTAGTGACACAGTCTTCCTTATCACCTGAGTTCAGTGTTTCAGGAATGTTCCTATGGGTTACTTTCTGTTGTAATTGAGTATTGATTTCTGTGGGGCCATCCATGAGTGTGTTTGACACTCATGTAGTCTTTTAAATTTTTTTTATTCTTTAAATATTACAAATAGTAGTACATATGTTTCCTTTTCCCCCCATTAAACTCCCCCCTCAGTCTCCCCTACCCCCCAGAACATGCCCTCACCTGCCCTCCCCCGCCCCCGTGTCTTGTATCCATTGGTCATGCTTATAAGCATGCACACTCATGTAGTCTTAATGTGAAAATTGATATTGACCACAGTGTAGGAGCTGTTGTGCAGCAATTGACCCCATGAATAGAATTTACCCAACAGGGTCGGGTGCCTTCCAAGATCTTCCTTTGCTTGTGTTGCTTGTGGATATAATTGCTTTATGTTCTGAAGTGGTCTAAATTCTGTCACTTTGGGTGTTGGTCCTGTGGCCTCTTAGGAGTGACTCTGGTAAAGGTCAATGTTAGACACTGTGTTTGACTGACCCTGGGTATGTGTTAGTAGCTTTGATGCAATCCAAACCCCCAGAATCTTCCCAGACCTCTTCAAAAGCTTTCCAGAAAGATGACACCACAGATCCATGCTGGCCACAGCTAACATATTCCTGTGCATGGAACAATCTTGATGAAGTGGAGCCGCAAGTATTTGACACAGTTGAGCTAGTGTATCTCCCTAGGCTGATGTCTCTGGACTGGAGTGCTTAACCCAGGAAAGATGGCATATTTGGGCACAGGGATTTTGGTGGCTTTTGCCCTGTATGACTCCAGTCTGCTGTTAGCCATTATCCTTCTGATTGAGCCCAGTGTGAGTGGCTGCAAATAAAACTTTGTTCACTTACCATTTAAGAGGACGTCTGGGTTTCTGACTGTCACTTCTCTCACTCTGGTGGACAAAATCTCAGCCAGATGTTATGTTGGATCCTCTTCTGGGAACAGGTGCTCCAGGATTGGGTGAATGGGACATTATTGAGACCCCTCACTCCTCAGGGCGAACATTTCCAGCTAAGATATCCCTCTGGTTTTGCATGTGGATCTAGGGCTAATCCTTTCAAAATCTTCACCCTTCCAATCAGTATTGATGTGGCTTCTTCTCTAAATAAATCATTGGTTATAAGATTTCTGTCCAGCTAGTCTTCAATTGATTATTCAGGTTGATGGTTCTACAATTTAGTTGCAATTATAACTTGATCCTGGGATGAGGTCAGTGTAAATTCTATATACTTCACCATTTTATCTTTCCCTCTATAAAATTTTTTCTATTGGTGGCACAGTCTTGGTTGTTCGCATTTCTGAGAATTTGTCCATTCTATCTAGGCCCACTCTGTCAGTCAGACATCCTGCAAGGGCTCCCAGACTGCAATAGGACACAAGCCAGACTGAGGGACCCTCTCCCCCTTAGTGCATGAATTTCATTCACTGGGCCTCTAGCTTAATATAATCAGCTATTAAAGTGTGTATACATTCTTTGGGACACCCTGTGTTTATACACTGAATGGCCTGATTATTATGATCTTTGAATGCAATGAACAAAATTCATGCATAGAGGGGTGACCCTCAGCCCAGCCTGCACCCTCTCCAAACTGGGACCCCTTGAGGGATGTCTGACTGTCCATTTAAGCCCAATGCTACTGGGATTGGGCCTAAATGGTCAGTTGGATATCCCTCTCATAATCCAGGACTGCTGGCTCACCTGCCTGCCTTCCTGATTGCCCTTAAATGCTTGCGCCTGCCAGTGTGATCACCCCCTAACCACTCCCTTGCCAGCCTAATTGATTCTTAACTACTTCCATGCCAGTCTGATTGCCCCTAACTGCCCTCCCCTGCAGACCTGGTCCTCCCCAACTGCCCTCCCCTGCAGGCCTGGGTCTCCTCCAACTTCCCTTTCCTGCAGGCCTGGTCACCCCCAACTTCCTTCCTCTGCCAGCCTGGTCACCCCTAACTGTCCTCCCCTGAAGGCTTGATTGCCCAAACCTTCCCTCCCTTGCAGAACTGATCCCTTCCAACTGCCCTCCCCTGCTGGCCATCTTGTATCCACATGGGGTCAGGATCTTTGAACATATGGGGGCAGCCATCTTGTGTGTTGGAGGGACAGCCAATTTGCATATTACTCTTTGATTAGATAGGATTAGATAGGATAGAGGCCTGGTACATGGATAGTGGCTGGCTGGTTTGCCCCGAAGGGTATTCCAGATCAGGCTGGGGGTTCCCATAAGGCATGTGGTGGACTGGGCAAGGAGCCTATAGTGGTTTCCAGACTGGCCATGCCCCCTGGCAACCCAAGTGGAGGCCCTGGTATCTGGGATTTATTTCTCTTCTACAATTAAAACTTTGTAGCCTTGAGCAGAGGCCTGGGACAACCAGAAGCTTGGCTTCCTCCATTGCTAGGGTAATCCAAGCCTCCTGCTCACTCCATGGCTGTAGCCATCTTGGTTGGGTTAATTTGCATACCTGGTCTTGATAGGCTGGTGGGTATGGCTTGTGGGCATACGGAGGTACAGTCAATTTGCATGTTTCTCTTTTATTAGTGTATTATGTGTGTGTGTGTATTAGAGCCCCGGTGCATGAATTTGTACATGGGTGGATCTGGCCAGCTTGGTCAGGGGGAGGGGACATGGGCAGTTGGCCAGCCTGCCTGCTGGTCAAACTCCTGGTTGAGGGGACAATTTGCATATTAACCTTTTATTATATAGGATATACACTGAGTGGCCAGATTATTATGCATTCAAAGATCATAATAATCTGGCCACTCAGTGAATATTGCAATATGATTACCAACATAATGTTAGCTGAAACTCCTATTATGGCACTACTGTATGTAGAAGAGAGTATATTTTTTCTCCATAAAATGTCCTTGATTTCATGGTAAAATATTAGTTAAACATAAATCCATGTGTTCGTTTCAGGGCTCTGCATTCTGTTCCTCTAATGTTTGGGTCTTTTTTAATGCAGTTACCATAATAATTTTAGCTATGAGGAAGAGTGTGAAATCAGAAAGTGTTACATCTCAGGCTTTGTTCTATTTTTTCAACATTGCTTTGGTTATTTGAGGCCTTCAGAGTTTCCATATAAATTTTAGAATTATTGTTCTATTTCTGTGAAAAATAACCTTCACATTTTAATAAAGATTACATTGAATATATATATAACTTTGGGTAGTATGGGTATTTTAGCAAAATTATTGTTTTTCTAATCCATGTAATTAAGATTTTTTTGCTTTTGTCTTATTCAATTTCTTTCATCAGTCTGGCCGTTTTACTGTTTAGATGCTTTACTCCTTTGGTAATAATTCTCCATATTTCATTGTTTTTGATACTACTGTGAAGGGAGTTATTTTGGTATTTTTTCAGATAGTTCATTCTTTTTATTAAATTTACTGGGGTGCCATTGATTCATCAGATTTTATAGATTTTCAATGTAGACTTTTATGGTGCACTAGAGGTCCGATGCACAAAATTCATGCAAGAGTACGCCTTCCTTCCCCCAACTGCTGGCATCATCTTCCCTCTGGCACATGGGACCCAGGCATCTCTCTAGCACCCAGGAACTGGGATTCCCTCTGGCTGCTGGCAGACACCCAGACCTGGTCTTTCCTCACAGTCCCAGCTTCATCTGAAAGGATGTCCGGAAAGGCAACTGGTCTAATTAGCATATTATACTTTTACTAGAGGCTCGGTGGATGAAATTCGTGCATGGGGGATGGTGGATGTCCCTTAGCCCAGCCTGCACCCTCTCCAATCTGGGACCCCTCAAGGGATGTCTGACTACCAGGATCGGGCCTAAATGGGCAGTCAGACATCCTTCTCACAATCCAGGACTGCTGGTTCCAAACTGCTCACCTGTCTGCTTCCCTGACTGCCCCTAAGAGCTTCTGCCTGACAGCCTGATCACCCCCTAACCACTACCCTGCTAGCCTAATTGATGTGTAACTGCTCCCCTGCCAGCCTCCAACTGCCCTCCCTTGCAGGCCTGGTCCCTCCCAACTGCCCTCTCCTGCTGGCCTAATTGCTCACAACTGCCCTCCCTTGCAGGGCCTGGAACCTCCCAATGGCCCTACCCTGCTGGCCATCTTGTGGTGGCCATCTTGTGTCCACATGGGGACAGGATCTTTAATTACTCTTTTATTAGATAGGTTAGAGGCCTGGTATATGGGTGGGGGTCAGCTGGTTTGCCCTGAAGAGTGTCCCAGTTCAGGGTGGGGTTTCCTTGGGGCGAGGGGCAGCCTGGGTGAGGGGCCTGTGGAAGTTTGCAGGCCAGCCATGCCCCCCAGTGACTCAAGTGGAGGCTCTGGGATCTGGGATTAATTTATGTCTACAATTGAAACTTTGTAGCCTGGAGCAGAGGCCTAGGCCGGCAAAGGCAGGTGGGGAGCTTGGCTTCCTCCATTGCCAGGGAAACCCAAGCCTCTGTTCTCTCCAGCTCAGTAGCTGCCACCATTTCTGTATCTTTTATAATTGAAACTTTGTAGTATTGAGTGGAGGCCTAGGCCGGCAATGGCAGGTGGAAAGCTTGGCTTCTTCTGTTGCCAGGGAAACCCAAGCCTTCCTCCTGCTCTCAGTGGTGGCAGCCATCTTGGTTGGGGTTTATTTGCATAATCTGCTCCTGATTGGCTTTTGGGCATGGTTTGAAGGTACAGTCAAATTTGCATATTACTATTTTATTTGATAGGATTATTATAGACTAGAGGCCTGGTGAATAAAATTCATGCACAGGGGTGTGGAGTGTCCCTCAGCCCAGCCTACACCTTCTCCAATCTGGGACCTTTGCCTGCCAGTCTGATCACCCCCTAACCACTCCCCTGCCATCCTGATTGATGCCTATAAGCTTCCGTTCCAGCCTGATTGCCCCTAACTGCCCTCTCCTGCAAGCTTGGTCACCCCCAACTGTCCTCCGTTGTAGGCCTCGTCCCTCCCAACTACCCTTGCCTGCTGGCTATTTTGTGGTGGCCATCTTGTCTCCACAAGGGGGCAGGATCTTTTACCACATGGGGGCAGCATCTTTGACCACATTGAGGCAGCCATCTTGTGTGTTGGTGTGATGGTCAATCTGCATATTACTCTTTTAGTAGATAGGATAGAGGCCTGGTGCACAGTGGGGGCTGTCTAGTTTGCCCTGAAGGGTGTCCTGGATCAGGTTGGGGGTTCCCTTTGGGCCTGGAGCAGCCTGGGTGAAAGTCCTGTGGTGGTTTGTAGGCTGGCCATGCCCCCCAGTGATCCAAGTGGAGCCCTGGTATCTGGGATTTATTTATTTTCTACAACTGAAACTTTGTATCCTGGAGTAGAGCCAAGCCTCCTGCTTGCTTCGTGGTTGCAACCATTTCTCTTAGGTTTTATTTGCCTTCTATAATTGAAACTTTGTAGCCTTAACTGGAGGCCTGGGCTGGCCAGGGCAGGTGGAAAGCTTGGCTTCCTCCATCTCTGGGTGCAATCAAGCCTCTTCCTCTCTCCAGCTCTGTGGCTGCTGTCATTTTTATTTACCTTCTATCATTGAAACTTTGTAGTATTGAGTGGAGGCCTGAGCCAGCAAGGTAAGGTGGAAAGCTTGGCTTTCTCTATTGCCAGGGAAACCCAAGCCTTCCTCCTGCTCTCTATGGCCACAGGCATCTAGGTTGGGTTTATTTGCATATTTGCTCATGTTTGGCTGGTGGGTGTGGCTTGTGGGTGTAATGTAAATACAGTTAATTTGCATATTTACCATTTATTAGATAGGATTATCTATATATTGCATTGTGTGACAACCATCCAAAGTCAAATAATCTTTCATAACTATATATTTGGCTACCTTTACCCTTTGCTACCTCCTAGAACTTCTTATCTCTTAATTTATAGAAATACAAATGATTTTCATTTTCATTTTGTATTCTGCAACTTAATTGAATTCATTGGTTAGTTATAAGAGTGTTTTGGTTGAGTCTAGGATTTTCTACATATAAGATCCTAACATTTGCAAATAAAAACAATGTCACTTCCTCATTTTCAATTTGGTTGCATTTTATTTTTATATTTTGTCTTCCATAATTGTGGTAACTAGGACTATAGGATTGTGTTACACAGAAAATTATGAGAGGAGTCACCCATGTCTTATTCCTGCTCTTAGAAAAACAGCTTTAAAATTTTAAACTTTGAGTTCTAAGTTAGCTTTTGGGTTTGTATCCTGCTAACATTGTCAAATTCATTTATTAAGTCTATTAGCTTTTTAATGGATTATTATTTTTTTATGAACAATATCATGTCATTGCAAATAAGAACAGCTTTACTTCTGCTTTTCCAAATTGGATGTCTTTCATTTCCACTTCTTGTCTAATTGCAATGGCTCATATTTCCAGTACTATGTTGAACAGGAGTGGTGAGAGTGGGCATTCCTGTCTTTTTCCTGGTCTTAAGGGAAATGGTTTTAATTTTGGCCCATTGAGTATGATGTTGGCTGTGGGTTTATGATATATATGGCTTTTATTATCATGAGGTATGGTTCTTCTATTCCCACCTTGCTGAGGTGCAAGCCAGGGCAAAGGAGCCCCACCTATGCATGATTGGCACCAGTGAGGGATGCAGGAGGTTGGCCATCTAGGGAGGGACCTCAGGAGAACTCCAGGGTGTGTTTGGTCATCTTGCTCAGTTCCAATCAGCCTGACCTCATCAGCAAGCTCACCTACTGATTGGAACACCTTTCCCCTGATGGTCAGTGCATGTCACAGTAAGCGGTTGAGTGGCCTTAGAATATTATTAACATATTATGCTTTGATTAGTTGAATGGATGACTGGATAACTAGATGACCAGACACTTAGCATATTGGACTTTTATTATATAGGACTAGAGACCCAGTGCACAAATTTGTGCACCAGTGGGGTCCCTCTGCCTTGCCTGCAGGATCAGGCTGAAACCGGCTCTCCAACATCCCCCAAGGGGTCCTGGATTGTAAGAGAGCACAGGCCAGACCGAGGGACCCCACCCACCTGTGCACGATCAGGGCCAGGGAGGGATGTGGGAGGTTGGCCATCTGGGGAGTGACTGCAGGAGGGCCCCAGGGCATGTCTGGCCTGTCTCACTCTGTCCCAATTGGCCAGACTCCAATAGCAAGCTAACCTACTGGTCAGAGCATCTGCCTCCTGGTGGTCAGTGCACATCATAGTGAATGGTTGAGCGGCCTTTGCATGTCATTAGCAGACTACACTTTGATTGATTGAACGAACGATCGAACGACCAGATACTTAGCATATTAGGCTTTTATTATATAGGACAATAATTTATCTTGCTGCTGAATTGCCAGAAAATATTTTTGTATTTTGCTTTAATCTCTCTTGTGCAATATACTACATTTGTCATTGTATTAGCTATTTTCCTAATTATCTTACTTCATGCTGCTATTAGAATGTAATCTTATTAAAGGAAGCATAAGGATTCTTACATAGCCCTGACAGGTTTACCTCAGTGGATAGGTGTTGGCCTGTAGACTGAAGGGTCCTGGGTTCGATTCCAGTGAAGGGCATGTACCTTGGTTGCAGGCATGTTTCCAGTAAGAGCTGTGCAGGAGGCAGCTGATCAATGTTTCTCTCTCATTGATGTTTCTAACTTTATATCCCTCTCCCTTCCTCTATGTAAAAAATCAATAAAATATATTATAAAAATAATTCATATATATATATATATATATATATATATATATATATATATATGGCTTTGTTTCAGAGCAAAAACAGGTTTTTTATATTTCAGAAAATAATAATGTTTTAGTTTCTAGGAAATAAAAATAATTGGACAGTTTGTATTATTGATGCTATTTAATGCATTTGAAATATATCTGCTTTTCTGTATTGATATTTAATTGATGTGTATTGCAAAACAAATTTCATGGGAACATGCTCCTGGATCATACACTCACCAAATTACTAATTTTACTTACTCTGCCTCTAATTTTGCTTTACCCCCATACTATAAAACAATGACATTATCTTCTTTCTGTTTCTTAGTTGATTTACTATAAAACATTTATCCAATAAGGAAGATAATTGGAATAGCCAAATGATTTCAGATAGAAAATTTCCCTTTTCTTAAAAAATAATATTAATGTTTTTATTGCATTGGAAAGGAAGTAAGGAATATAAAAGTTTAATTTCAGCTATCAAATTATGTGGTACTCCAATTCCTACTCATAGCATCAAGTGTTATGTCGATGTATCAAGCGTTTAGCATCATAAATAAACAGGGCTCTTTTGATCTTCCAAAAAAATAAAATATTTTAACTGTGTTTTTCCCTATTGAGTGTGTGATTCATACTATTTTTGTAGTCAGTCTTTTATGTCAATGGAAGTGCAAAAATATCTCACTTTATAATTTTAACTTTGAAATCACATTCTGCATATTGGACAGTAGAATCAAACTGACCCCTCTCACTTTGCATCTGCCTGATCTTCAGGGCCTATTTACATTTCATTGCAATGTGACAGCAGGAAAAGTTTACCCATATGTAAAAGGACCAAGCCACATTGTCAAGCAGAAGGTTTGAGTTAAATTTGAAACAAAACTGAAAGAAAAAAAAATAAAAAGGAAGAAGAGGAAATTAAAAAATCTTCTAAATGAAGCAAAATCTTACAAGTTAATTCTTTAAAGAAATAAAGTAAACTAGTGTAAATATGAATCTATCTAAAATACAGTTTTATTTTAAATTCAAATCCCTTAGAAACCCAGAGCACTGTATTTATAAAAGAAAAACAGTTGATAGACTTGCTCTTCACTGGCGGGCAAGTCATATAGTCCTTACCTTCTCTGAAAAACCTTCAGGCTGGCAGTAGTGACAGATGAACAGTTTATCATTAATTTCCCCTCTTTCATGCGTTCAATCCAAATGGTGCATATTCTCCACAGGGAGGCATCAAGCTCTTTGCCTCTATTTCTCTTGCTAACTCACACTGACTTATAAATCAAATGCAGATAAGAATATAGGGCAAATATCACTATTTTTGTTTTCTCCTGGCCTATGCCCTCTTGCACAATACTGAGCTCTGACTGAAATTTGTTCTGTGATTCATAGATTAAGGAGTTATAAATGATGACAAAACAACAAAGAAAATCTGAGAGACAAAATTTGTATATTGTGGATTATAATTATAAGATTTGTGATTCCAACATTTGAAAGGATGGTTTTCCTGAAATACGTGCCTAAGATGTTATTTTCATAGTGAAAAAAAAAAACACATCTGGAATATAAAGACCTCACATTCTTTTAGCATGGCTAGGAATACAGCAATCTTTAAAATGCTTCTTTAGTCTTATTTTGCCCCTTTACTATAAGAAGCTAGTTTCTTCACAAAACTTGAATTATACAAAAGCAGACCATTTCTTATGATTTATTTACTTTCCTTGAATTGTTATATTTTATAACATCATCATGAATGAAGTGTTTTGTAGAATATATTTTAAGTGTGGGATTTGATATACTTAGGTTTCAATAGATGACAATAATGCTTTATATTTTTCAAAATGTGCCTGATACCTTGTCCATGGTGATTGCTTAATAAATATTCCATTTTTCAGAAGCTGTGATATTTGCAATACACTTGATTTTTAGTACTGATGGTAATTTTATACTAATATTTAATATAGTTTAACTTTAAGGTGTCTGTTTTATTTTTCTTTGAAGAAAAAATATTTTATTTGAAAGAAAGATATTCACAGCTTTATTAGTATATATAAAATAGTAAGTTTTGGCTGGGGAAAGTGTATAATTCAATATTATAACAAATCAATCTTGTACTAAAAGTAAACTTAAAACCACTAGGTAATACAATATGATTTAAAACTCATGAAAGCTAATATGATTATGACTATTGACAAATTACAACATTATTTTTTTGCAAAGCATAAAATATCAATGCTGTTAAATGAGTGCGAATGTTAATGTTCAAGGCTGCCTGCTGGCCTTTTGCTGGTGACATATCTAGGATTTCAGAAATACTTCATTTACTATCTTCCTTTTCTAAGGCTGCAGGCTTCATATATAAATTACAACTGATGACAAAAGTGGAAGCTAACAGTGACAAAATTAAGCCCAAAGGCAAAATAATTATATATACAGCCTTCAGCAGTAAGGGAGAGAGCCATCAATCAGCTCCCAATTATTCACTAGTTAATCAGCTCTGCCCTTCCTTTATTGAAGGGTTACAGTATAATTAAGTTGGCAGCATCCTTTTAATTCATCAAACACACAACACATGGCAGTGTTTGCTGCAATTGGGGGACAGCACCTTTGTGAGTTTGACCCCAAGGACTGCTGGTATAGATGAGGAAAACTTCAGAGGTAAGGGAGAAAATTTATGTGACAGCACTGCACTGAGATGGTGGTATTTTCATATACATGCCTGTGCTTAAAACACCTAAAAGGATAGGATATTTCTGAACCCATTCAAATCCATAACACAAACCTTAAATATGTAAATTAATGGACGATATTTTTGTGTATTTATGGATGTGTAAATAGCACATAAAATATGTTTGAAAAAAAGATATGGCTGATTTCTGACATGCGTATAAACACTGACACCTTCAGAATAAAAGCTTTAGGAGAATACTAGTAGCCACTTATCCCAATAAAACTGCCATCACATAATCCATTTTGGAGTTAGATTCTGTAAACATTCTCTAAGAGCCAGTTTATGTGGCACATCAGAAAATGATACAAATGCATTATATTCACAGTTCTTAGTGTTTTATTTTGTTTTGATTTTTGTTCTTGAAAATGCTTTTACTTTGTATAATTGCCCAATTTGTTTCAAAGTAAATTTTCTGTTTCCAAAAGTGCCTTCTAAAACTCCTCCCTATTGACAATGTTCTAAAAAAGTCTAACAACCCCTGATGGTTAGAGTAGTTGCATTACTGCTACTCACAAGATATCTTTCCCTTTATTGACTATAAATAGAATGACATATGGATATTTAAGATGTGATGTGTTGTTTTGCAATTACTAGAGTTATAGGTTATTTTTTCATTTGGCTCAAAAGCAGTAACTGAATATCACTTACTAGTGGTCCAGCGCACAAAATTTGTGCATGGGGGAGGCATCCCTCATCCTGGCCTGCATCTTCTCCAATCTGGGGACCCTGTGGGATCGAGCCTAAACCAGGAGTTGGACAACCCCTTGCAATCCAGGACTGCTGGTTCCTAACTGCTCACCTGCCTGCCTGCTGGCCTGCTGGCCTGCTGGCCTGCTTGTCCCCAACTGCACGCCCCTGCCAGCCTGATCACCCCCAACTGCCTTCTCCTCCTGGCTTGATCACCCCTAACTGCCTCTGCCTTGGCCCCGTCACCATGGCTATGTCTGGAAGAACATCTGGAAGGTCTCATGGTCTAATTAGCTTATTGCCGTTTTATTAATATAGATAGGATATGACATACTGCAATAACTATAACATACTTACCAGTATTACTCTATGTCATAGAGTCTATGAGAATACATACTTCATGTGATAGGAAGACATCTAATACATTACATTGTATATGTTGTAAATAGTAGGAAATTCTGTATTCATAGTAATAATATACACCCTGTGACTTCCCTTCCTGATTTGGGAATGGTTCCTCAGTTCTTTGAACATTTCCTGGCCTCTAATTTTTTTTTTTTTTGTCATTCAGTGTAACTTTATTTACTGTTTATCGCACATGATTTGAGGTCTTTAATTGCTAACCACCAAAGATTCAAAGGACTATTTTTCCATGAAGTTTAACAGTAACATTAGTGAATTCGTGTATTCATGTGTTTTTATTGTAAACATCTGAATTATTCACGTTGTCATAGATCCTGAACTCATAAGCATGGACCATGCACAGGCTGGCAGCAAGCCAAGAAACCACTCTGCAAGCAAACAGATACTCTGGATAAGGAGAAAAGTTATAGCACAGCATTTAATGTCCAACCTGAGTCACCTCAGAACGTTATATATATTGAGTTCTTAATTCATATAGTATCGGGAACTCAACTGCTTGGCTGATGACGGGATTGACTTGGTTTCAGGAGGATTATTTCTGAAATAATTAAGGAAAGGGGGGCTCAATCTTTCTTCTTGGTTGCTTGCTCCTCCCAGTAGCTTGATCTTTCTTCTCATCCTCAGCTTCTTGGGCATCTTCTCCTTCACCTTCACCTCCTTCTTCCTGCTTTGCATCTTCAAATTCTTCCTTGTCACCTTATTCCTCTTCCACTCCTTCCTCTTCCTCAGACTCTTCCTTCTCCTTATCCTCCTCTTCAGCTTCTCCTTCAGAAGGGGGTTAATCCTTAGCTTTTTCGACTTTTGCAGCCTCAATGGTCTCTTCCACCTCCATCTGCTCCTCTTGGACGTGGCTGGTGTATTAAGAAGGGAAGGAGTGAGTTGACATCAAATAGGAGCTGGTTTGTAAACCACCGTAGGCAGATCGACCAAAGATCTGGGAACTCTGAGAGTAGCTGCTGGCTATGCTTCCCACGCTGGTGAAACTGAGCTGGGTCTCCTTACCTTCCAAGAGTTTCCTGTAAGCTGCAATGTCAATGTCCAAAGACATCTTCACATTGAGGAGGTCCTGGTATTCTTTTAAATATCATGCCATTTCACTCTTTGTAGTTCTCAACTCAGTTTCTAATTTGTTGATTATGTCCTGTATAGCACTAACATAGGAATTCTACTTATCCTCCAGCTCTTGCACCTGCTTTCCCAGTGCTTCCTTCAAGCCCAGGCTTGCTTCCATCTCCAGGGTCTTGGCCTTGAGCAGGTGGTGGCTCTCAGACACCTTGTCCTTGGCAAAACTGCATAGGTGTTCTTGGCAGCACTCTCGGTCAGCATAGTGAAGTGGTTCTTGTACCATTTTTCAACATTCTGCATGTACTTGGGAGCCAGCTTCTCGTACTGAGCATGAATGTCCTTGAGCATAGAGGAGAGATCAGTCTTGGAGAACATGTACATCTCCATAGAGATCTGAGCATACTGGATCTGCTCCTGCAGCTTGGTGATCTCTTCTTTGTGCACCTTCTTCAGAAAGGCAATTTCATCCATCAAGCTGTTGATGCACTTTTCCAGCTCAGTGCTGTCAAGACCTGCCTCATTTGCACCTTTGCTGCCTCCATCAGCCAGCCCTCTGCATCCTCAAGGTTCAGCACATCTTCCTGGTAGCACGCCTGCAGGTTGTTCCCAGCCCCTTTGGAGCCCTGATGCCTCTAACTGCCCACTTCCCTTGTCTTGCCAGGGATGGGGCTCAGTTGGGGGGAGGTGGGCAGGCATCCAATTTTCATTAAAATGTTCAACCCGGGCCTGCTCCACTGGTGTCCAGAGGTGGCAGAGAGTGATACCAGAGACCCTGGCCACCCCCGCTGGCCGGGATCCCTAATTGGCACCTGAACCCCTCGGAGGCCTTCAGGCACTGCTTGTGCCACCTGCCTGGGTCCCCAACTGGCAGCTTCATGCACTGCCCGCTGGGCCTGCTCAATCTGGATCACTGCCTGGAAACCTTGGGGGGGCATCAGGCACTGCCCACTCAGCCTGCCAGGTCCAATCATTGCCAGGACTCCAAGGGTGATGTCAGGTGTTGCCTGTACCACCTGCTGGGGACTCCAATCATGGTCTGGACCCTACAGGCAAGGTCAAGTGCTGCCTACCCCAACTGCATATGCAAATTTACCTACCATCTTTGTTAGCTTATTTGCATATCACCCCTGATTGGCTGTGGGTGTAATGGAGGTACGCCAATTAGCATCTTTCTCTTTTATTACTGTAAATAAAGATAAATTCACAAATATTTTATTTCATACCATTTTCTAAAATCTTTAAATAGTTGCATCTTGTTTACAAAGTAGAACTCAAAAGTATTGTCTACCAAGAGTGATACAATTAGAAAAGATTAAGACTATATCATATATCCTATCTAATGAAACAGTAATATGCAAATTGTCTGTACCTCTGATTAGACCATGCCCACATCCATGCCCATCAGCCAATCAGGAGCAAATTATGCAAATAAACCCCAACCAAGTTGGCTGCAGCCACTGAGACCAGGAGGGAGGCTTGGGTTTTCCCTGAAACAGAGGAAGCCAAGCTTTCCTGCTGCTGTTGTCAGCCTAGGCCTCCACTCAATGCTACAAAGTTTCAATTATAGAAGATGTATTCCAAGAGAAATGATGGCAGCCACGAAGCTGGAGAGAGCAGAGACTAGGGTTGCCTGGGCGATGGAGGAAGCCAAGCTTCTGTAGCCCTAGCCCTGGGTCTCCAAAGTTTCAATTATAGAATTTAAACAGAAATGGCTATAACCACGGAGCATGCAGAAGGTTTGGCTCCATTTCCAGGCTACAAAGTTTCAATTGTAGAACATAAATTAATCCCAGATCCCAGAGCCTCTGCTTGGGTCACAGGGGGGCATGGCCAGTCTGCAAACCACCACAAGCCCCCTGCCCAGGCCACCCTGTACCCTAAGGGAACCCTCACCCATGCACCAGGCCTCTATCCTATCTAATAAAAGAGTAATACTCAGATTGACCATCACTCCAACACACAAGAGGGCTGCCCCCATGTGGTCAAAAATCCTGCCCCATGTGGACACAAGATGGCCACCACAAGATGGCCAGCAGGGGAGGGCCATTGGGAGATTCCAGGCCTGCAAGGAAGGGCAGTTGGGGAGTACCAGGCCTGCAGGGGAAGGCAGTTAGGGGTGACCAATCTGGCAGAGGAAGGAAATTGGGGGCAAACAGTCTGGCAGGGGAACAGTTAGACATCAATTAGGCTGGCAAGGTAGTGGTTAGTGGGTGATCAGGCTGGCAGGCAGAAGCTGTTAGGGGCCATTTTGGAGGCAGGCAGGTGAGCAGTTTGGAGCCAGCAGTCTTGGACTGTGAGAAGGTTGTTTGATTGCCCGTTTAGGCCCGATCCTATTGGGATCGGGCCTAATCGGGCAGTCGGACATCCCTTGAGGGGTCCCAGATTGGAGAGGGTGCAGGCTGGGCTGAGGGACATCCCCTGCCCCCTTTGCATGAATTTCGCGCACTGGGCCTCTAGTATTTTATAAGGTAGTTAATCTTACTGAGGACACATAATATACATGCTTTCACATACAATGTGAAAATACTAGAACCAATGCTACATTCATTAAACTAAGTAGTTTGAATCATGCATGAAACAACATGCAAGAAATATAAAAATTTGAGGGTTTCAGAATCAATGATAAATTGTTTTAGACATAGTTTTTAATATCCTCGATTTGTTTTATTTAATTATTTATTTAGTTCTTATCATAGATTTTTAAATTGAATTTATTGAGGTAACATTTGTTGATAAAATGATACAGATTTCAAGTATTCAATTCTATAGTGCACTATCTGTATATTACATTGTGTGTTCACTACCCAAAGTCAAGTTTCTTTGCATCATCATTTATTGCCTCTTTATACTTTCTTATCTCCTCCTATCCCACTTTCCCTCTGGTAATCACCATACTGCTGTCTGTCTATGAAGTTGTTTCTTTTTTGTTTGTTTTGCTTAATCTCATCATCATTTTCTCCTAGCACCCAAACAACTCTCCCCTCTGGTAGCTGTGAGTTTGTTTTCTGTATCTATGTAGCTTGTTTCTATTCTGTTTGTTAGTTTCTTTTCTTCATTACATTCCACATGTAAGTAAAACAATGTGATATTTGTCTTTTAAAATATATATTTATTTTTATTTTATTTATTTAATAAAATTGATTTAATTGAATGTTGCTTTTTGACTAATAAGATTTCTATTTTTCTACTTGTTATCTACAAATTTAGTGGATTCATCTCCTAATATTCCATAGATATACAAATTAAAGCTATAGCACCTGCTTTTTATTTCAAAAGATAAATAGATTCAACTTAGTTCCTATTCAGATTACTAGTATTATCTATCCTGGCTTCTTCCCATACATTAAGTTGCCTTTTAGAATTCATTTCTCTTTTTAGTAGAGATAAATATTTATGAAATAAGTGTCAAAAATACCTTTGTCTTTTGTAAATAAAAAAATAAACTAGTGTGCTCTTACTATTTAATGAGCAATTATCCCCCTGATATTTTTCTTAGTCCTAATAAGTTCCAGGAAGTACCTTCCCTAATGTCTTTTGCAATTTTCTGGTTTTCACTTTTGTATTATATTGGCCTTCACTGAACTTCAGGATAGGTTAGTCTATCAGCCATATGTAGTCATTTTTTTCTATTCATTTTAATTTCCAGTCCATTCCTAAAAAGAGTCCAGTTACCAAATTATTTTCAATTCATTGTTATATTTTATAAAATGTCACTCAAACACATGTGAGAAAGACCTTGCTTCTATTTATTAATATCTTGGTCACCATATGTGATTGGCTTTATAAGTAAGAACCTATCTAAAATTTGTAGAAAGAGATCAGATGAGCCCCACCACAAGAAGACACCTGGCACAGGCTCAGCAAGAAGATCTGTGCAGCTGAAAAGGGGTTTCTAAGATGCCTGCAGAGTAGGTGGAGGCTCCATCCGCTGGCTTCCAGCACTGAACCAGACTTACGGCTAAATTTCAGATCGATCAACTTGGAAGACAAGTTGCAGAATAGTTTTCCTGAAGTATTGAGAGCACAGAGCATGGAGGAAGGGCAGGAGGGAATGCAGAGAGGGTTGGGGTTGCACAGCTAGGAAGCCAGGGGAATATTGTGGCAGGGGAGCCTCCACCCCCTGGGATTGTGGATTCTTAGCCCTGTACAGAGATCCCCAATACAGAGCAACAGAGAAGGGAAGGAAACCCCTCCTAGCAATGGGCATTGAGAATCAGTGGTGATTCAGCCCACCTGGAAGAGTTGGACTGCACCATCCCAGGCAAAGAGAAATTTCTTTATTAAAACACTAGTATGGAGTGTTTTGCTCCAATTTTTGTCTGTGGGAGAGGTCACCAGGAAAGCAAGAGGATGATAGAGGGGTTTAATGGGTATACCCTGGCAGTGACTCTGAGGATCCCTCTATTCTCTGGAAGAGCTTTGGGAAGAGAGCCAGAAGGGAACTGAACAGTGTGGCTTGGAAAAGATCGAATTTCCCACCTCCAGCACATGGGCAGCAACCCTCCCCACATCTACAGAACTGCTGAGTCTTCTCCATCCTGCTGTGACCTGAGACAAGAGAAAGCAGCACTGACCTAGAGATCTGTGCCTGTACTGCTCTATCTGACTTGGCACAGAGAATTCGGACGTTTGGCCCAGATGGATGCCCCATAAAGTGGAGGCTGGTGAAAAGATTGGATTGCCAAGTAGGGCTGAATTTTAAATTTTTATGTATTTATGTATTTCTTTTTATATATTTTTTCCTTCCTACTTGGTGTGGCTGCAAGGGGGGAACCAAGAAGCCAGTCAGAGTTAAGGCATTGAGACTATCTCTCAGATGAACTTTTGTTCATGCTACAGATGAGCTAGTGCTGGGTCCTTCAGCTGCATTGTGGGGAATCAGATTCCCAGCTCCCCAGCTAGGTCAACCAGCATGGCCCTCAGAAGGATAGGAGGAGCTTGTCCATTTCCTATAGGATTTTGCCACCATACCCAACTTGAGTCTATTTAATCCACTCTGGCAAGGTCCCTGATACCTCTGCAGAATACAGTGCCATGAGAGAAGGGAAAGCAATGAAAGCAGGGAATTTTGTGGTATGAGAAAAGCAGAAGACCCAGTCTCTGGACTCAGGAGACCCGACCCAACAGACTGCTTGGTGCTGAGACATGGGGAACTTCAGTAAGCTTGCCAAGAGCCAGGTAGGGGCAGAAAACCGAATTTGGCTTGCATCAGAGAATCCTTGGAAAGCCCATGATCACTACACCATGTGGCCAGATTTGGACAACATTTGAGCAAAATTCAATGAGCTCCAAAAATAATAGACTGAAAGTGGAATTGCAGCAGGCACAAAAAATATGTAGTTGAGCTCCCCCCTCTTTTTTAATCTTTATTTTTATATATTTTTAAAATATATTTTATTGATTTTTTACAGAGAGGAAGGGGAAGGAATAGAAAGTTAGAAACATCTATGAAAGAGAAACATCAAATCAGCTACCTCCTCCATACTCCCTACTGGGGATGTGCCAGCAACCAAGGTACATGCCCTTGACATGAATCAAACCTGGGACCCTTCATTCCACAAGCCAACACTCTATCTACTGAGCCAAACGAGTTGGGGCTGTATTTCTATTTCTATTTATTTTTCTTATATATTTTCTTTCATATCTCTTCTTTCCCTCTTTTATTTTACTTAATTTTCCCCTTTCTCTTTTCTTTTTCATTTATTTTTGTTTTTATTTTCCTATTCTATATTTTAATTTATTCATTATTATTACTTCTAAGAATATTATTTCATTTGTTATTTTTTCCGTTCTATTTATTCTTTTTTTATCTCTTCTGTTCGTACATATTCTCTTTTCTCATTCGTTTTTTAATTAAATTTATTGGGATGGCATTGGTCAACATGAACATATAAGTTTCAGGTGTGCCTTCCTACATTGCAAGATCTGTATATTGCACCATGTGCCCACTATCCAAAGTCAAATCCTCTCTTGTCACTATTTATTAGAACCCTCTTCTCCCCCAGCCTCTTTCCTCTGGCAACCACCACACTGCATTTTGTAACTAGTTTCAGTTTATATCCCACATAAGATTGAAATGATATGGTTCTTAGCTTTTTAGGACTGAGTTATTTCACTTAGCACAATATTCAAATGGTGTTATTTCATCCTTTCTTATGGCTGAGTAGTATTCCATTGTATATATGTACCACATTTTCCTGTTCCAGTCCTTCATTGTAGGACACATTGGTTGTCTCTGTGTTTTGGCCACCACGAATAATGCTGCAGTGGTCAGAGGGGTACATATATCTTTGCAAATACATGATTTCAAGGTTTTCAGCTATATACCCAGGAGAGGGATTGCTAGATCACATGGGAGCTCTCTTCTTAATTTTTTGAGAATTCACCAAACTACTTTGCATAGTGGTTGTACCAGTTTACATTCCCAACATCAGTGAATGAAGGTTCCCTTTTTTCCCACAACCTCTCCAACAATTGTTATTGCTTGGCTTGTTACTCCAACAAGTATAAGGTGATATTTTATTGTAACTTTGATTTGCATTTCCCATATTTCCAATGAGGTTGAACATCTTTTCAGATATCTATTGATTTTTCATATTTCTTCTTGGGAGAGATGTATTTTCAGGCCCTATTACCACTTTTTGATTGGGTTGTTTATTTGTTTGGTGTTGAGTTTTATGAATTCTTTATATATTTTAGAAATCAAACCTTTGTCAGAGCTACTGCTTGCAAATATACTCTCCCATTTGGTTGGCTGCCTCTTTGTTTTGTTTTCAGTGTCTTTTGCTGTGCATAAGCATTTTAGTTTGATAGAGCCCCATTTGTTTCTTTTTCTCTTTACTTCCCTTACTTTTAGGGTCAAAGTCACAAAATGTTTTCTACAACCAAGGTCCATAGGTTTGATACCTCTGTTTTCTCCTACATAACTTATTGTTTTGGGTCTTACATTTAGATCTTTGACCCATTTTGAATTACATTTTTTACAAGGGGACAAACTGTAGTCGAGTTTCATTCTTTTGCATGTGGCTTTCCAGTTTTCCCAGCACCATTTATTGAAGAGGCTTTCTTTTCTCCATTGTGTGTTGTTGGCCCCTTTATCAAAAATTATTTGACCATATATATGTGGTTTTATAGCTGGGCTCTCTAGTCTGTTCCACTGATATGTGGGTCTGTTTCTATGTCAATACCTTGCTCTTTTGATTATCATAACTCTGTAGTATAATTTGAAGTCAGGTAGCATAATATCTCCAGCTTTGTTCTTTATTTCTCCTCTGGATTATTTGGCTCTTTGGGGTCATTTGTGGTCTATAGAAATCTGATGATTTTTTATTCTATTTCTTTAAAAATGACATTAGGATTTTGATGGAAATTGCATTAAATCTGTATACTAATATGGCTTTGAGTAATAAGCTCATTTTAACTATGTTGATTTTTCCAATCCATGAACACAGGATATTTTTCCATTTTTTGTGTCTTTTTCAATTTCTTTACTGTATTGCAATTTTTAGTATATAGGTCTTTCACATTCTTTGTCAAGTTTATTCTAGGTATTTCATTCTATTGGTTGCAATTGCAAAATAAATTTATTGTTTCTTCATTTATTATTTTGAAGTTTTGTTTCTAGAATACAGGAAGACAGTGTATTTTTGCACATTTATTTTGTATACTACAAGTTGACTGTATTTGTTTATTGCTTCTAATAGATTTTGGTATAGTCTTTAGGATTTTCTACATACAGAATCATGCCATCTACCAAAAGTGATAGTTTTACTTATTCCTTCCCTATTTGAATGGCTTTTATTTCTTTATCTTGCCTTATTGCTCTAGCTAGGACTTCCACCTCTATGTTGAATAAGAGAGGTGAGAGGTGAAGATGATCCTTATCTTTTTTTTCTGATCTTAGAGGAAAAACTTTCAGTTTTCACCGTTGAGTACAATATTTATTGATAAATTGTCATATATGACCTTTATTATGTTGAAGTACTTTTCTTCTATTATTTTATTGAGTATTTTAATCATTAAATGGATATTTGTTGGAGTAAGTTTCTCCTTGATCTTGCTTAACTACGACAACTGTGGGGTGTATAGGTCCTTCTCTGCCAGGAGCTATACCCCCATAGTCACCGGGTAGTGAATTAAGAAGGCATGAAAGTCATAGTTATATAAGAGCGTCTTTATTGCAGACTAAGTAGCCATTGCTAACATGGAGCCATCAGACAAATTAGTTCTTCAAAATAGCCTTACAATGTACACTACACACAGTGGTTTCAGCCATAGCCATTGCCACACACAGCAGCCCAGCCCTACATAAAGCAGCCTCTTATATAGGAACCATAGGAGCCAAATAGTGACATCAATATTTGGGTTATAGAAAAGTACACCTGTACAGTGTATATAGTAAGATTGCTGTGTCCTTGCTGTGTCAGGCTATGATAGCTAGATTCTTTTGCACCTGTGTATGGCAACTTGGCCTTGAACATTCAGTGTACTCTGGACAGGGCCCCTACACAAAAATTGGCCTTGAACATCAGGGGTACTCTGATTGGGGTTTCCATATCCCACCCCTTATGCTAGATTGTATTCTAAGAGTACCTTGGCCTATTTGCCAGCTCCTTGAACAGAGAGTCTACAACAGCAATGCAAACTACAACATGTTATGACTAGTACTCTAGCCCCAATAGTAATACTCACAAATATATAGCTCCATGCTCCTGACAATATATTCTACCAATGTCAGAGGGGGCCATGTAGAAAGGCTTGTATGGCTTTTACTTCACTGTCAATCTCTTGTAGGGCATTGGTTATATTGCTAGGGCTGGATTAAGGGGTGTGATTGTAACAGAACATAGGCCTGCAAGACAGAACATATGGCTGCCAACTGTCTCTCAACAAGAGAATATTGAGTCCCAGTTGTACTTGCTTCCTTAAGAGGATAAGTGGGGCCACCCATGGCCCTTCTCCTATAACAGACAATGGTCAGGTCCACACTCCCTTTTCCCTTCTGCCAAGAGGGAAGGCCTTGGGTTGTGACAGTTTATCTGTTGCTTTCACGTGCACATGCAGTGTCTGAAGAAACCTCCATATATACTTGTCTAGCCTAATCATTTAGGCTAGGTGGGTCCACCCTTAGGTGGAGCTCCAATTTCCTGCCCCCCCCATGGGGTGATGACCTATTAGTTACTGTTGCTCAAGCCATCATGGCAACTACATAGTTAAACCTGTAAAAACAGCCCAGCTGGGTGTTCTAGTGGCCAAGAGGCTACTTTGCCCAGCATCTGAATTGAACTACATAGTTCATCAGTATCTGAATGGACAGTCACAGCTGTCCATGGTTCCCTCTTACTAGACTCATCCATACACTACATGATCTCTGGGAGAGGTGGTCTACCCTCTTGAAATGAACTAGGGAGTAGTTCCTCCATAGGAGCTTTATCCCTTGACAAGGTCTCATATGTCACAGAACCCTACAGGGTTTGTAATTCCTGTGACAGAGGGTTGGTACTCACCACTGCCCTCTGTTCCAAATAGGCCCCCTTACTTTACTAAAGTTGGGGTTTGTGCCACTCCTGACATGGACGTGGCCACATAGGCCTGCCAGACAGAACATATGGCTGCCAACTGTCTCTCAACAAGAGAATATTGAGTCCCAGTTTTTTTTTAATTGGGACTAAAACCAGATGGATACCCTTTTCCACCTACTTAGGTGACTTTCCTCTTGGCAGCGAGGTACCCTTCTGTATTTCTGGGGGTCAACCCTATGTTGCCCCTCTCAAGGACAACTGACACGTAGCCATCACAACCATGCCAAGTGGGGACTTGGACACTTGCCAATACCCCAAAGGCCAATATAAGTCTGTAGACCAATATAGGTCTGTCATAGGCTATGACAGCTAGATTCAAATTATATAAGAGAAACAGAGATTAGCATAACATTATTAATACAATAGAACATTGGTACTTTTGCTGCCCCAGGCAGCCAAATCCCGTGCCATCAAACCATGACAAATGGTAGGTCTACGGAAACATCTTTGAGGGAAGGTGAATAAAGTCCACTGTTGATCCTCCCATTTAAAAGCAAACTGTCATTGACTCTCTGGAGCCCAGTCCATGGAAAGAGGGCACTAGCCAAATCCATCATGTAGGGCATTGCTACAACACCAGTGTAAGGGAATCTATGTGATCCACTGTAATCTGCACTGAAAATTGTAAAAGGAGAGTCACTTTATTAAGTTCTCTGCAATCCACAGTCAGTCATCAGGTGCCATAAGGCTTTGTCACTGGCTATCTGGACAATTGTAGGGGCTGTGTGTGGTGGGTGATCCTTATCTTCTCTAGCTGTAATACTATCTGTAGCAATCTACCTATGATGCACTCTGGTATGAGAGACATTTGTCTGTCACACACAGACAGCTCAACCCTGCCAGTTTATGTGAGTAACTTCACCCGCACATTTATCTGGGCTACTACAGAACAAACTGCTGTCTGCACCGGCAGTTTTAACATATGGCTTTCAGTCTCCTCTAACTAGGTGTCTTGGCCTGTTTCTCTGTCTAGGAGATTAGTTCTGTAAGTGCTCTGGTCCAGGGGGAGTGCCTTCCCTCTGCACCCTCCAGGACCTCTGCTCTATCAGTAACTGCCTCTGGGGGGCCAGAAGCACCTCTCTGGATAGCTGATCTATTTTCTCCCTTTTAACCCCTGCCTGACTTCTAAGCCAGCAAGCCAAACATTACTTCAGGAAGACTCAAATCTTCATGTGCATTGCAAAATGGCAGCTGCTGGGACTCCATGACCTCTGCCATCTTTTGCCTACTCTTTTCTTCTGCAGCAGCTAGGGATGCACACCATTGCCTGGGTAGTAGCTGCTGCTGTGAAACTTGGCTCCCTCTTTGCCTTCACCTGGCTCTCTGAAGTTCATTGTCTCCCAGGCTTCACTACTTCCCACCTCTCCTCTGGGATCCCGTCCATAAAGGGCACCGATGTCTTCTCCACAGCCACAAGCATTACCTCCTCCTGTTCCCAATTCCCTGACGAGGTCCAAGGCATCAGAACCACTGATAATGGATACCACAGCCAGGTCAGTGGAAACATGACCTGTAGCAGGGCGGAAAAGGCAGTTACACCTGGATTCTGTTCGTGACGCCAATTGTCTGAGTATTAACTCCTTTACCCTGCTCACTATGCCAATTGTTGAAGTAAGTTTCTCCTAGATCCTATTTGATTACACCAGCTGTGGGATGCACAAGTCCTTCTCTGCCAGGGGATGTATCCTCATGGATGCTGGGTAGTGGATGAAAAATACATAAGAAGTCATAGGCATATAAAAGGGTCTTTATTGCAGATCAAGTAGCCATTTCTAACAAGGAGCCATCAGACAAAACAGATCTTCAAAGTAGCCTACAAAGTAGCTTACACACAGCAGCCTGAGCTGCAACCATTGCTGCAGCCATAGCCATACAAAGCAGCCCAGCCCTACATAAAGCAGCCTCTAACTATAGGAGCCATAGGAGCCATCAGCAACACACTCACCCTTATACCAGCTCAGACAAAACAGGCTTCTTGCTAAATAGCGAGGTCAAAATCTGGGTAATAGAAAAGAACACCTGAGCAGTGCATACTGTAAGATTGCTGTGTCCTTGTTTTGTAACCTGCATATGGCAACTTGGAATTGTACATCCTGCATACTCTGGACAAGGCCCCTACACTCAAATTGGCCTTGAACATGAGGAATACCCTGATTAGGGTTCCCACAATGTTGTATCTTATCAAATGCTTTTTTTTCTGCATCTATTGACAAGAATATAACTCCTCTATCTACAAAGAAGTTCCTATAGAGGGGGAAGAAAATGGCGGAATAGGTGGACGTGTCCCAAGCCTTGTCCCAGAGCAGACAAAAAGAATGGCTGAGGGTCACACGGGGAGTGTTTGTTGGCGAGTTGGGGGACAGATATACTCCAGGAGAAGGTGGGAGACTGCTGGACGGGCCTCTCTTGACCAAACAGCCCCCAGTGCTGCTATGTTCTCTCTTGGAGCCACAAGCTTGGATGCAGACCATGCCATCTTGAAGGGGAAAAGCCTGGAAATCTATTGCTGCAGCACCCACCGAACAGCTGAGAACCCCAGAACACCAGTCCCCATTTAGCGCAAACATGTGGATTCGGAGGAGCTCTGCACTCCACCATGGAAAGGTCAGATTTCGCTTGGGATAAGATTTGGTCTCTGCTCCACACAGGGGAGAGAAATGCAAACACAGAGGGAACTGGAGGAACAGGGGAAGTCTGCGCCTGAAAAAAACCTGTGGCTGTTGGGGCTGGCATAATCCATGAATGTGGAAGGCGGTACTTAGAGCTGATAACAGAAGGGATCCTTAGAAAGCAGCCCATTTAGATCTGACAAAAAAGGACAGCCCCAAAAGTTTGAGAGTGTGCCAGCTGCTTAAACACAAAGGAAAAGGGGAATTGTACAGACATATCCGCAGAACCAGAGTTCGCATGCTTGAGTTTTTTCCTCTCCAAAGTGTTGCTTCTGATTACTAAGCCCAAGAATAGGATCACCTAGTGGGGGACACCCTGGAAGTCTACAGAGGAGAGTTGTTTTTCTGTAACCTGGGATCAGAGCAGGAATTCACCATTAGAGAGCCAGCACTGGGGCAGCACAATCCCACAAATCAGTATTGAATACCACAGGGGTAGCAGGATCTTAGTTCAGGCTAGAGAGGACGAATATACCCAGAGGTCAATCCAGAAACACCGCCACACAGGGACTGAATCACAAATTGACTCTTGTGTAATACAAATTAAGGAAACAGTTTTATTACTACTACTAGGGGCCCAGTGCACAAAATTCGTGCATTGGGGGTGGGAGGTCCCTCAGCCCAACCTGCCCCCTCTCACATGGAGCCCTCAGGGGATGTCCAAATGATGGCTCACCCCCATCCTGTCCAAGGCCGAAAGCCTCTGGCGGAGGCTTTTGTACTTGAGCAGGGGACCTCGGCTAGGGTACCCCAGCCAGTAGTCACCCTGCAATGCAGCTGATAGCTGGTTGACTACACCCCAGCCCCGGCCCAAGCTCACCCCAAGGCCAGGGTAAAAGGCCTCTTGGAAGAGGCATTCCCCGCCCCCCAGCCTTGGGAACCCAGCAGATCGCCCTGCCATGGCTCTGATCTGCTGGCAGGCCCTGCTCCCGCCTTTCCCCAGTCCAAGCTCACCCCAAGGTTGGGGGGGGGGAAAGCCCGTTGCCTCCCTCGGCCAAGCTGGCCCATGCTGCCCCTTCTCTCCCTCCGCATGGCCCCAGTGAGGGGCACAGACGTTGTGCTGGTGGCCCTGGCCAGGCCAGTTCTTTCAGTGACTGCAGCCATCTTCGTTGGGGTTTATTTGCTCCTGATTGGCTTGTGGGCATGACTTGTGGGTGTAGCAAAGGTATGGTCAATTTGCATATTACTCTTTTATTAGATAGGATTATTTCACCTTTTTTAAAAGTGTCATTTTATGAGCATAACCAATGAATGCAAGACACTGAGGTGGCGGGGGGGCAGGTGGGGACATGTTCTAGGGGATAGGGGAGGCTGGGGGGAAGACAATGGGGGAAAAAGGAAAACATATGTACTACTATTAAATCTAAGTTATACTGCAAAAAATATTTTTAAAAATAAAATGTCATTTTATTTTCTCTTTATTCTACTTTGGGATTAGTGCTCTACAGTCTATTTTCATCTTTCCTTTAGCATCTTTTTACTCTATCTTAACTCCACTTTTAAGCCAACAATCTCTTGCTAGCGTTTCCCCATTTAGTGTCCTGTTTCTCTTACCCTTTCCCTGCTTTATATTTTCCTTAATCTTTCTTTTTAATCCCTGTTAAAATTTCACCCTATCTATATATTTAATCTCCAACCCCCTGTTCCAAGTCCATACACACCTCTCTGTCTTCACTATCCTAAATTGTTTTTCTCTCTGTCCTTTTGTTGTTGTTTGCTTGACTGTTGATTATATCGATTTTTATGCTTGTTTGTGAGATTATTTTGCTTATTCTTTTCTTTTAGTTTATATTGTGTTTTTTGTTTGCTTTGTTTTTGTTTGTTTGGGTTTTTTTGCTTCAGTTTTCCCTCACCTCTCCTGATATTAGTTGTTGTTTGTAGTTTGTATTAATCTCCAGGTACTTGTTGCTGGCATTTGTTGGGCTTAGTGACTGTCCTATTGGAGTTTTCTCCACATATATATAGTTTGTTCCTCTTTGCTTTATTATTCTATTTCTTTTCTCTCTTACTTTTTTTTCTTTTTTCTCCTTCTTCCAATTTCATTTTGACATGCCTTTCTTTCTTTTTTGTGTGTGTTTTTTTCTCTTCTTCCTCACCTACCCCCTAATTTGCCTTCCTCTGGTGATCACCTTTATTTGAGGTTATCAACATTGTGAATACATTCCAGTTAAGTGCCTAGTGCATTGCACCTGCTTGCTTTGTATTTTGTGACTTTAATTCAATGCAAGAGAGAGAGAACTACATAACCAGACAACTGGTGAAGAGAGACCATGGGGAGACAAAGAAACAGCCTGCATATGAAAGAAAAGAAAGCTTCACCAGAAAAGAAAGTAAACGAAGTGGAGGTAAGCAACCTGTCAAAGAAAGAATTCAGAGTAATGGTCGTAAGGTGGCTGAAAGGAAAGGAAGATAAATTTGACAATATGAGTAAGAACCAAAAAGAAATGAAGAATAGCCAAGAAGAAATGAAAAGGGACATCACTGGGGTAAAGAATTCAATAGAAAGCATCAAGAGTAGACTACAAGATGCAGAGGACCGCATCAGTGAACTAGTAGACAAGGTAGGAAAAAATACCCACGTAGAGCAGCTTCTAGAAAAAAAATTTAAAAAACAGAATAGCTTAAATGAACTTTGGGACAAAATGAAACAAAACAACATCCACACAATAGGGCTTCCAGAAGGACAGGAAACTGAGCTAGGAATAGAAAACCTATTTGAAGAAATGAGAGAAAACTTCCCTGATATAGGAATAAAAACTCACACAAATCCAATAAGCTCAGAGTCCCAAGCAAAATTAACACCAAAAGATCGAAGCCAAGGCACATTATAATTAAATTGCACACACTAACGACAAAGTAAGAATTTTAAAGGCTTCCAGAAAGAGACAGAAAGTCACCTACAAAGGAACCCCCATCACTCTAGCAACTGATTTCTCAACAGAAACTCATCAGGCCAGAAGGGAATGTAATGAAATATACAAAGTGATGCAAAGGAAGGGGTAGAATCCAAGAATACTGTACCCAGCAATACTAACAGTAAAAATTGAAAGAGAAATCAGGAGCTTCAAAGACAAAAAGGTACTAAGAGAATTTATTATCACCAAACCAGCAATGCAACAAATGCTAAAGGATCTGCTATAAAAAGAAATGGGAAGTAAAGAAGGAACACAGGGGTAAAGATTAAACATTGCAAAAAATAAGTACCTATCAATAATAACTTTAAATGTAAATTGATTAAATGCCCCAATCAAAAGACATAGGGTAACAGACAGGTTAAGAAAACAGGACCCATATATCGGCTGTATACAAGAAACCCACCTCTCAAAGAAATACCACACAGACTGGGGGTGAATGGATGGAAAAAGGTTTTACAGGTGAATGGAAATGGAATAAAAGATGGGGTAGTAATACTTATATTGGACAAATTAGATCTCAAAGTGAAGGATATAACAAGAGATAAGGAAGGCGTCTTCATAATACTAAAGGGAGCAATCCAACAAGAAGAAGTAACTCTGGTAAACATATACACATCCAATACAGGAGCACCCAAATACATAAAAAAACTCCTGTAGAATATCAAGGGAGAGCTTGACAGCAATACAATCATAGCAGGAGACTTTCCTACCACATCCTCACCATTGGACAAATTCTCTAAGCAAAAAATCAGCAACGACATATCAATCCTAAATGGCTCACTAGACCAGATGGAATTAATTGACATCTTCAGATCATGTAACCCCAAAGCCACAGAACATACATTCTGGTGCAACATACAGTGGAGCTGATGCTCTCTGCTTGGCTCAGAGATTCCGCCCATCCAACCTGAACACAGCTGACCCTTACAGCCAATTGGCCTGGAGGTAAAACCCTCCTAGTGTTAACAACAATAATCTGGGCTTAACTTCAACAATACTGTACAACCCATAAAGGGCTGAAGTAAGAGTATCCACCTCAGTTAACTGGGGAGGCTGAGCCACTGTCCCTTAGAGGATATCTACCACACAAAGCTAATCGACCAACTCAGGAAAGCAGCCACAATGCAGAGAAATGGAAAGAAATCAGATGTGAAAGAAATGGAGGAAAAAAGACGACTGGACATAGAGTTAAAAACCACAGTAATAAGGTTTTTTAAGAGGCTCCTAGAAAAGGCTGATGAACTTAATAAGACCTTCAAGGAAATGAACAAGACCTACAAGGAAATAAATGAGACCTGTGTGGTAATGAACAAGACCTATGAGGAAATGTATGAAACCCACAAGGACATAAAAAAGGACCAACTAGAAATTAAGCATACACTGACTGAAATTAAAAAAATATTACACAAATACCTAAAAGAAGTCTAGATAAACCACAAGAACCAAGTCAAAGATTTGAAATACAAAGAGGCAAAATCTTCTCAGCTGGAAAAGCAAGAAGCCAAAAGAATCCAAAAATTGAAGATAGTGTAAAGGGCCTCTGGGACATCCTCAAGCACACCAACATCTGAATTATAGGGGTGCCAGAAAAAGAGAGAGAGCAAGAGAATGAAAACCTATTCAAAATGATGAATAGCAAGAATCTACAACTAAGATTACTCTATCCAGGAAAGCTATCTTTCAGAATTGAAGGTCAGATAAAGTGCTTCGCAGATAAGAAAGAGCTAAAGAAGTTCATCACTGCCAAACCAATATTATATGAAATGCTGAAAGATATTCTTTAAGAAGAGGAAGAAGACAACGGTAAAAATATAAATTATGAACAACAAATACACATCTATCAAGAAATGACTCTAAAAATCAAGTAAATTATTAATCTGATGAATGGGATAAACTGATTAATATAATAGAAACATGGGCATAGAGAAGGAATGGATTGACAATTCTTGGGGAGAAAAGGAGTGTGGGAAGTGCAGCAAGAGACTGGACAAAAATCATGCACCTTTGGGAAAGAACAGTGCAGGAAGGTGAGAGTGGAGGGTGAGATGGCTACCAGGCAGAGGGGAGCTATAGGGGGAAAAGGGTGGGAACAATGTAATTAATAAACTGAACAATAAAGATTAAAAAAATAAAATAAAATACGTACCATGGGGTAAAAAAAATTAGAATACTTTCCCAACTCAAAAAAAAAAAAAAAGCTTCCAGCAAACAAAAGCCCAGGGCCAGAGGGCTTCACAGGGGAGTGTCTCCAAACATTCAAGGAAGAACTGAAACCAATCTTCCTCAGACTATTCCCAAAAATTCAAGATGAGGGAACACTTCCAAGCTCCTTCTATGAAGCCAGTATCATCCTAAAACCGAAACCAGAAAAAGGTAACACAATGAAAGAGAATTATAGGCCAATATCCGTCACGAACATAGATGCCAACATTCTCAACAAAATTTTAGCAAATTGGATCCAGCAGTACATCCGAAACATCATACACCATGGCCAAGTAGGATTTACCTCAGTAATGCAATAATGGTACAATACCTGCAAAACAATGAATGTGATACATCATATAAACAAATTGAGAGATAAAAATAACAGTCATATCTATTGATGCAGAAAAAGCATTTGACAAAATCCAACAACCTTTTCTTGATAAAAATTCTCAACAAGGTAGGAATAGAAGGCTCATACCTCAACATAATAAAAGCTATATTTGATTAACCCACAGCTAATATCATATCAAATGGGAAAAAACTAAAAACATTTCCCCTAAGAACAGGAGCAAGACAGGAATCCCCACTCTCATCACTCTTGTTTGACATAGTACTGGAAGTATTAGCCATTGCAATTAGACAAGAAGAAGAAATAAAAGGTATCCAAATTGGAAAAGAAGAAGTAAAGCTTTCTTTATTTGTAGATGACATTACATTCTACATAACAAACTTTAAAGCCTCAAAAAATAACTAATACATTTAATAAATGAGTTCAGCAATGTAGCATGATACAAAATTAATGCCAAAAAATATATGGCATTTCTATACACCAATAGTGAATTTAACGAGAGACTAAAAAAGCAATCCCATTTACCATTGCACCAAAAAAATTAAGATACCTAGGAATAAACTTAATGAAGGAGGTAAAAGACCTATTTTCAGAAAACTATAGGACACTGAAAAAAGAGATAGAGGAAGACGTAAACAGGTGGACGAACATACCATGTTCATAGATTGAGAGAATCAACATCATCAAAATGTCCATACCATCCAAACAATCTATAAACTTAATGCACTCCCCATTAAAATACCAATGGCATATTTCACAGACCTAGAAATAACTATCCAAAAATTCATCTGGAATAAAATAAGACCCCAAATAGCCACAGCAATCCTGAGAAAGAGCATGAAGTAGGTGGGATCTCAATATCAGATTTCAACAAGCTGTATTACAAAGCCACTGTTTTCAAAGCAGTCTGCTACTGGCACAAAAACAGACATATAGACCAATGGAATACAATAGAGAATCCAAATATTGACCCAAAACACTATGCTCAAATAACATTTGTCAAAGGAGGTATGAACATACAATGGAGTTAAGACAGTCTCTTCAATAAATGATATTCGGTAAATTGGACAGATACATGCAAAAAAAATGAACCTAGGCCACCAACTTACAACATGCAAAAAAATAAACTCAAAATGGATACAGGGCTTAAACATACGATGGGAAACCATAAAAATACTAGAGGAATCCACATCCAGAGAAATCTCATACATATGCCGAGAGAATTTCTGCACTAACACTGCTCCTAGGGCAATGGAAGCTAAGGAGAAAATAATCAAATGGGACTACATTAAAAAAAAGCTTTTCACAGCAAAAGAAGCCATCAACAAAACAATAAGAAAACCCATTGTATGGCAGAACATATGTTCAAATGTTATCACTGATAAAGGTTTAATCTCAAGCATTTATAGGCAACTTATACAACTTAATAAAAAAAAAAAGGTAAAACATCCAATAAAAAAAAATGGACAACAAACCTGAATAGAATCTTTTCGAAAGAAGAAAAAAGGAAGGCCAAGAGAAATATGAAAATATGCTCAAAGTCACTAATTATCTGAGAGATGCAAATCAAAACAATGATGTGATAGTATCTCACACCTGCCAGAATGGCTTTCACCAACAAATCCACAAAGAACAAGTGCTGGCCAGTATGTGAACAAAAGGAACCCTCATGCACTGCTGGTGAGAATGCAGATTGGTGCAGCCACTGTGGAGAACAGTATGGAGTTTCCTCAAAAAACTAAAAATGGAGCTCCCATTTGACCCAAGATGCCACTTCTAGGGATATATCCCCAAAAAAGTAGAAACACGAATCAGAAAGGATATATGCACAACTATGTTCATATCAGCACAATTCACCATAGCTAAGATTTGGAAACAGCCTAAATGCCCATTAGCAGATGAGTGGATTAAAAAACTGTGGTACATCTACACAATGGAATACTACACTGCAGTAAAGAAGAAGGAGCTCCTACCATTTGCAACAACATGGATGGAACTGGAGAGCATTATGCTAAGTAAAATTAGCCAGGCAGAGAAAGATAAATATCATATGATCTCACTCAGTTGTGGAATATAATGAACGGCATAGACTGATGAACAAGAACAGATCCAGAGACGGAGAAACATCCATCAGAATGTCAAACTTCAGAGTAAATGGGGTTCGGCGGGAGTAATGGGGAAAGATCAACAGAGAGGTTTTAGTGCAAGCATGTGACCCTAATCAATGGACTCAGGCAACAGGGGGTTGGGGCCTGAGTGGAGGTTAAGGGGAAAGGGGGAAATAAAGACACATATGTAAAAAATAAAAATTAAAGAAATTATAAGTAAAATAATATAAAAGAAAATATTAAATATAATCCATACTAGTGGTCACCATAACCTTAAGAGAAAGGATTGTAAGGGAAAGTCAATATATTTGACTTCTTGAACTAAGGTAAGTAAATTTTTTTTTACCTCCCTGAGAAAGTTTATATAAATTTATCAAACAAAAAAGAAAAAAATTGACAGCCAGTTTGAAATTGAATCAACATGGCCTAGAGCAAAAAATATTCTTACATGATGTTATTCTACAATGTCATTATAATTTTTGATATTTTACAACAGCATATTGTACAATTATCCCAAAGAAACTTACAAACTATTTATTTGAATGTTTGGCAGCAATTTAAAAAAGGGAGATTTAATTCCTTACAGCAGAAATTAAGGCCCTGTAAGACACTTAAGCACTCTATTTTTGGCTCCTCTTTCCCTTTTTGCCAAGAGGGACCCTCTTCTCACAATCCAATTGCACAAACTGTTGCCTGAGCTTTCAGTTCAAGTTGAGGTTGAAGCCTCGTGGTGGCTGGCACCATGAATCTGTCTTTCGCCCAATAGTGTGAACTGGGCCCTCCCTGGAGAAGAAACCTGAGTTCCCGGAGGTATGTGATCAGTACCAGGACCTCGCCATCAGGCAAGGGGACCCTAAGGCAGGTAATGGGTGTGAGGTCTTGGGGGCATAGACTACAAGGAGACAGATCTGAACCTCACATCACCCTGCTTGGCATAGGAGAATGGCTCGTTAGCCAGAGATGGGTAAGATTCCTCAGGGAAGGAACAACCTAAAACAGGCACAGTCTCAGAGGGGCCATCAGGAGAGAACTTGAAGTTTAACACAGGTGGGGCATAGACCCTCACACTCCTAACCTTGCAGGGGCCTGAATTCTTACCCCTTCTGAAGAGGTCTCTTGCCCCCATGGCTGCTTCGCCTCCCATTCTCATGTCAGATCAGGACCTAGGTAACAGACAGAGACTTAGCCGGCAACAGCTGCCCTATATCTAAATCCAAACTAGCACCAGGAATTCTCAGAGCCTACTCAAGAATGCAAATAATCCTTTACGCTAATATTTACTGAGTAAGATTATTGTTTGAGTATTAAATTTGACAGGAAAATAATAATCAAGTTTTCAGATTAATTTAAATTGGCTAGTTGATATAAGTGAATACTCAAGAAAATTTAATTTTACTGGACAAAAAGCTATTCCTAAAACATTAACTAAAATTTCTATTGGCAGTTCATCTCATCATAAAATTGGATAACATCCAATGAACCTAAAGCAGTCATATTTTTGTGCAAAAGTTAAAAGTTAAAGTTACCAAGAATGCATTATAAAATTTTCAAAAGCCTCCATTACTTAAAAAAAAGGGGGGGTAGTAGGACAATATCAAATAAGGAAAAACATCTTGGATGTAAATTACTTCAAGAAAATTTTTACTTCAGAAAATTAATTTCCATTTGTAATGCTAACAGCAAGACACCTATGAAAAACACACATGGTATCAAAATAAGCCAAAGGAAAATCATTTGGATAAAAATGAAAAAAGTCCCAAGTCAAATTTATAGAAAAGACTCCTTTATTAACTTTTGGTCAAGCATATATTTGTAAATTTTCAGAAAACAACTCCAAGACCATATGGATTCCTGCAACAAAGAGGAATTGGCAGGTCTGCTCTAACCAGGAAGACAAGAGGAGAAATAGTACACAGATGGAAGCCACTGATGACAACTTGTCATGCTAGCAGTCAGCAGCTGAGTGTCACTACTGGTATCCCAGGACCAAACCAGAGAGGATGGGACCTGCATTGCCACCATTTGTCCACCTTCCAGATATCATTGCAGACATGTACACATAAGGAACTATTTGACATTGAAAGTGTGACTCAGAACTGTTGGACATTGAAATTGAGACTCAAATATTTTTTATTCTTATATGTTTATTTCTAGTATGTAGATGCAAGATTTTTATAGAAATGGGGAATGGGAATAGATACAGAGGCAAAGAAGCATTGAGCAGACTGTCAAACTACAGTGGGAAGGCAGGGGAGGTTGGGGAGTGGGGGCTGTAATGCATGCATATAAGCATAACCAATGGATACAAGACACTGGGGATGTGGCATGTGAGGGCATGTGCTTGGGGGGTAGGGGAAGCCGGGTGGGAGGTCAATGGGGGGAAAAAGGAAATATGTACTACTATTTGTAATACGTTTAAACAATTATATATATATATATATATATATATATATATATATATATATATATATTTCAAAAAAATAATTTCCTATAAGTCTGTGGATTTTATATTTTCTTTTGATAATGTGGTATACTGGAAGTATTAGCCATTGCAATTAGTCAAGAAGAAGAAATAAAAAGCATCCAAATTGGACAAGAAGAAGTAAAACTGTCCTTTTGGGCAGATGACATAGAAAATCCTAAAGACTTTATTAAAAATTATTAGACTTAATAAATGAATTTGGCAATGTAGCAGGATACAAAATTAATGCCAAGAAATCCATGGAATTTCTATACACAGATAGTGAACTTACAGAAAGAGAGACTTAAAAAGCAATCCCATTTACCATTGCACCAAAAAAAAAAAAAATGAAGATACCTAGGAATAAACTTAACCAAGCAGGAAAAAGATCTATATGTGGAAAACTACAGCACACTGAAAAAGAGATAGAGGAAGATGAAAAAAGATAGAAGAACATGCCCTGTTCATGGATTGGTAAAATGAATAGCATTAAAATGTCCATACTACCCACAACAATCTATAGATTCAATGCACTCCCCATTAAAAATATCAAAGGCATATTTCTTTTTTTTATCTTTATTGTTCAGTTTATTAATTACATTGTTTCCCCTTTTTATCCCCCTATAGCTTCCCTCCACCCTGTACCTATCCCACCCTCCACCCTCGCCTCCCCCTCCCCACTGTCCTCTCCCATTGTTGCTAGATTTTTGTCCAGTCTCTTGCTGCACTTCCCACAACCCTTTTCTCCCCAAGAATTGTCAGTCCATTCCCTCTCTATGTCCATGTCTCTGTTATATTCACCAGTCTATCCTGTTCAACAGCCTATCAATTCACTTGATTTTTATGTTCATTTGTTGATAGATGTGTATTTGTTGTTCATAGTTTTCATCTTTACCTTTTTTTTCTTCCTCTCCTTAAAGAATATCTTTCAGCATTTCATATAATGTTGGTTTGGTGGTGATGAACTCCTTTAGCTTTTTCTTATCTGCGAAGCACTACATCTGACCTTCAATTCTGAATGATAGCTTTGCTGGATAGAGTAATCTTGGTTGTAGATTCTTGCTGTTCATCACTTTGAATATTTCTTGCCACTCCCGTCTGGCCTGCATCGTTTCTGTTGAGAAATCCACTGACAGTCGTATGGGTGCTCCCTTATAGGTAACCAACTGTTTCTCTCTTGCTGCTTTTAATATTCTCTCTTTGTCTTTTGCTCTTGGCATTTTAATTATGATGTGCCTTGGTGTGGTCCTCTTAGGGTTCCTATATATTGGGGTTCGGTGCACTTCTTGGACTCCTAAGTCAATTTCTTTCACGAGGTGTGGGAAGTTTTCAGTCACTATTTCTTCAAGTAGGTTTTCATTTGGCATGCCCATTGTCTTGGCCTCTCGCTTTTTCTGGCACCCCTATAATTCGGATGTTGGTAATCTTGAGGTTGTCCCAGAGGCCCCTTACACTATGTTCAATTTTTTGGATTCTTTTGGTTTCTTGCTTTTTCAGCTGAGTGGATTTTACCTCTTTGTATTTCAAATCTTTAACTTGGTTCTTGGGGTGCTCCAGGGCACTTTCAGGTCTTTGTATAATATTTTTTGTTTCAGTCAGTGTATGCTTAACTTCTGGTTGGTCCTTTTTCATATCCTTGAGAGTCTGCTTTATATCCTTGAGGGTTTCTTTCATTTCCTTGTAGGACTCATTCATTTCCACGTTGGTCTTGATAATTTCTTTGCAGCTCTCGTTTATATCCTGGAGGGTGTTGTTCATTTTCTTGTAGGACTCATTCATTTCCTTTGTGGTCTTGCTTATTTCCTTATAGGCCTCAATCTTTTGTTGGAGCCTCTTAAAAAACCCTATAACCGTGGTTCTGAATTCCATGTCCAGTCGTTTTTTTTTTCCTCCATTTCTTTCACATCTGATTTCTTTCCATGTTGCTGCATGGTGGCTGCTTCCCTGAGTTGGTCAATTAGCTTTGTGTGGTAGACTTCCAACTAGGGATAGTGGCTCAGCCTCCTTGGTTACCTGAAGTGGATATGGGCTGCACAGTCTTGCTGAAGTTAAGCTCAGTTAATCGTTGTTAGCACTTGGAGGGCTGACCTCCAGGCCAATTGTCTGTGAAGCTCAGCTGTGCTCAGGTTGGGTGGGCGGAGTTTCCGGGCCAAGCAGACAGCGTTAGCTCCGCCCTATGTGGCCCCGGGGACTCTGTGCCAGGGGCAATGGCCGCCAGCACCTCTGAGAGAGAGCCGCTTCGGAGCTCCACCAGCTGCCGGTTGTGGGGGAATTCAGACTTTCCCAAAATGAGTCTGCATGTGCAATGTCTCACCCAGGGTCATAAAACAAAGCAGTCTCACGGTTTTCTTAATGAGAGGCAAGTCGCGGTGTGCTCTCTGCGCCGTCACGCAGCCGAGCTGTTTGCGAAGGCTGCCTTCTCCACAAGCCGGGAGACCCGGCAGCACCCGAGCTTTGGCATGCCCTCCCACTGTCCAGTTTTCACCCCGTGTGATAGTGGGTTCTCTGGACTTCGCCCAGAGCTGGAGAATCAGTCCAGTGGGACGCCTTTGTCTCCCTGTTCGAGAAAACTGGCCGGTTTCCAGCCGCCCGCCCTCTCCGCGGCGTGCACTCCAAACCTCTCTCTGTGCGAATCTTTCAATGCTGTTCGCCGCCGCTCCTCCGAGTCCCAGTGTCTTATCTTCACTTTTATTTGTGGAATTTTCACTCGGTGAGCTTTCTGGTGATTCTGGAAGGTGTTTGTTCTTTCGTTAAGTTGTAGTATTAAAATTGCTGATTATGACGGCAAGATAGGTGTTTTGCCTTTGCCGCCATCTTAGTTCTCCAGTTGCCCCTCAAAGGCATATTTCACAGACCTAAAGGAAACTTTCAAAAAATTTATCAAGTAAAAAAAGACCCAGGATAGCTGCAGCAATCCTAGGAAAGAGGAAAAAAGTTGGTGGTATCTCAATACCAGATATCAAGCTGTATTATAGAGCCACTGTTCTTAAAACAGTCTGGTATTGGCACAAGAACAGACATATAGATCAATAGAATAGAATAGAGAACCCAGAAATTGACCCAAACCACTATGATCAATTAATATTTAACAAAGGAGGCATGGATATACAATGAAGTAAAGACAGTCTCTTCAATAAATGGATTCGGGAAAATTGAGCAGATATATGCAAAAAAGAAAAGAAAATAAAAGAAAAGAAACTAGACCACCAACTTACATCATACACAAAAATAAAATCAAAATGGATAAAGGACTTAAACATAAGATGGGAAACCATAAAGATATTAGAGGAACCCACAGGCAGTAAAATCTCAGAGATATGCACAAGAACTACATCAAAATAAAAGTCGCTTTCACAGCAAAAGAAACCATCAACAAAACAGGAAGAAAGCCCACTGCATAGGACAACATATTTGCCAATGTTATAACAGATAAGGGTTTAATTTCAAACAGTTACAGGGAACTCATACATCTTAACAAAAGGAACATAAACAACCCAATCAAAAAATGAGCAATGGACCTCAATGGATACTTTTCAAGAGAAGACTGAAGGAAGGTCAATAGCCATATGAAAACATGCTCAAAGTCACTAATTATCTGAGAGATGCAAATCAAAATGACAATAAGATTCCATCTCACACTGTCAGAATGGCTATCATCAACAAATCACCAAAGATATGTGCTGGAGAGGATGAGGAGAAAAAGGACCCCTTGTGCACTGCTGGTAGGAATGCAGACTGGTGCAGCCACTGTGGAGAATAGAATTGGGTTTCCTAAAAAAACAAATAAAAAAACCCTCATTTAACCCAGTGATTCCACTTCTAGGAATATATCCTAAGAAACTAGTAACACCAATCAGAAAGGATATATGCATCCCTATGTTCATAGTGGCACTATTCACCATAGCTAGGATTTTGAAACAGCCTCAGTGCCCATCAGCAGATGAGTGGATTAAAAAGTTATGGTACATCTACCACTTTCCTGTGGTTAAAAAAAGAAGGAATTCTTACCATTTGCAACAACATGGATGGAACTGGAGAACATTATGCTTAGCAAAATAATTCAATCAGAGAAAGATAAATATCACATGATCTCATTCATTTATGGAATATAATGAACAACATAAAATGATGAACAAAAACAGATTCAGAGACAGAGAAGCATAAATCAAATGCTCAAATCTCAGAGGAAAGACTGAGGAGGTAGGTGGTAAGGGAAAGAGATCAACAAAAGGACTTGTATGCATGCATATAAACCTAACCAATGGACACAGACAACAAGGGGTTAAAGGCAGGCGTGTATGTGGGGGGGGGCAATGAAGGAATAAGGATACATATGTAATACCTTAATAAATAAAGGAATTGAGGCCATATTTCAAAAACACTTTTAAAAGGATCATTTACCATAGGCAAATGGTGCTGATTCTTGGTAATCAGGAAGGTTATAACATAAACAAATCAATGAGTATGTTAGACTACATTAATAAAAATCACATGATCAGTTGAGTAGACATAAAAACAGTATTTGTCAGAATTCATCACACTTCCATGATAAACAAAACTATTAATAAATTGAATATAAAATGGAATAGGGAGAAAAAACAGAGACCAAAGAGGCATGCCTGTCCTGCACCTCCTCAAGGACCAGACTGGAAATACAACTCATTTGAAGAACATTCCCCTAAATTACCAACTGAGGTTCATCTGAGGAGGAGATGTATCAGGAAAGGACAAGAAACACAGGAGGAGATTCTAAGGAATATTTGAACAACATGAAATGTAACAACATGCACATTGTAAGGATATTAAAAGGAGCAAAATCTGAGAAAAAATACAGAACCTGATTGAAGAAATAATGCCAGAAAATTTCCCTAACCTGGTAAAGGAACAAGTCACTCAAGTGCAGGAAACACAGAGAATCCCTACCAAGATGAACCCCAAAAAGACCCACATATAGACACATACCACTTAAAATGGCAAACTTTAAATAAAAAGAAAGAATCTTAAAGGTTGCAAGAGAGAGATAGAAAATTATCTACAAGAGACCTCCCTATAGACTGTGACCTCATTGATCAACAGAAACACATCAGGTCAAAAAGGAATGGCATGAAGTATACAAAGTAATTAAAACTAAGGATCTAAATCCAAGACTACTCCATCAATCAAGGCTATCATTAAAATCAAAGATGAAATAAAGAGCTTCACAGACAAAAAAAAAAGCTAAAAGAGTTTGTTATTACCAACTGAGCACTCCAAGAAATGCTAAGGGTTCAGATGTAGGCAGAATAAAGAGAAAGAGAAGAATACAGGCATAAAGAATAAGAATTGCAATAAATAAGTACCTATCAATAATAACCTTAGGCTTAAATGTCCCAACCAAAAGTACACATGACCCATATATATGCTGTCTACAAGACACCACCTCAGAACAAAGAACTCAAAGAGAATGAAAGAAAAGGGGTGGAAAAATACTCAAGAAATAAAAAAAGAAGTAATAAACTATCTAACACTACAACTAAGTGAATTAGAAATAGAAGAGCAAGAAAATCCCAGAGTAAGTAGAAGAAGAAAGTAATAAAGATCAGAGCAGAAATAAATGACATAGAGGCTATGCCCCTAAAAAACAAAACAAAACAAAAAAAAAACAACACCTCAGTGCAATAGATGAATAAATCCAAAAGCTGGTTCTTTTAAAAGATAAGCAAATAAATGAAATTCTAGCCAAACTCGTCAAGAAACAGATGCATCACATACATATGATAAATAAATAAAATCAGAAATGAAAGAGGTGAAGTAACAACTAACAACACAAAAATACAAAGGATCATAAACAAATTATATGAATAACTATATTCTAAAAAACTGTACAACTTGAACGAAATGTACATATTCCTAGAAAAATACAACCTTCTAGAATTCAATCAGGAAAAATCAGAAAACCTGAATAAGCCCAATAATTACTGATAATATTGAAAGAGTAAAAACAAAACAAAAATAACACAACCTCCCAGCAAACAAAAACCCAGGCCAGATGGCTTCACAAGCGAGTTTACCAAACATTCAAAGTAGAACTAACACCTATCCTCAAAGTATTCCAAAAATATTAAAGAGGAACCAACACTTTCAAGTTCTTTTTATGAGGCCAGCATTTCCATAATTCCAAAACCAGATAAAGACACTGCAAAGAAAGAGAACTAAAGGCCAATATCCCTGATGTATATAGATGCTAAAATCTTCAACGAAAATATTAGCAAATGAGATCCAACAATAGATGTAAAGATCATACACCATGACCAAGTTGTATTTATTCTGGGGATGCAAATCTGGCACAATATCTGCAAATCAATAAATGTGATCCATCACGTAAACAAATTGCAAGACAAAATTCATATGGTCATATCAATTCTTGCAAAAAAGAATTCAACAAAATCTAACACCCTTTTTGATGTCTCTCAAACAAAATTGGTATAGAGAAATCATATCTCAACATAATAAAGGTCCAGTATGACAAATATACAGTAAATTTCATATTTAATGGGAAAAAACTAAAACAATTTCCCCTAAGAATAAGAACAACAAGAGATGTCTCTTGTTCAACATAGTACTGGAATTCCTAGCTATAGAGATCAGGCAAGAAAAAACAAAAGGCACCCTAATTGTAAAGAAGGAAATAAAACTGTCATTATTCACAGATGACATGATATTGCACATGGGAAACCATAAAGCCTTTATCGAAAACTACTACATTTAATAAATAAATTCAGCAATGTAGCAGGACACAAAAATAACAAGCAGACATTGATGGCATTTTTATACAGCAATAATGAACTCTCATAAACAAAAATGAAAAAAATCCTATCTACCATTGCAACAAAATTTTAATATACATAGAAATAAACTTAACCAAGGAGGTAAAATACATGTACTTGGAAATCTACAGGACATTGGAAAAAGAAATATAGAAAGATATAAACAAGTGGAAGTATATACCATGTTCATGGATTGCTAGAATCAAGATCATTAAAATGTTCATACTACCCAAATAAATCTAGATTCAATAGAATACTTATTAAAATACCAATGAGATATTTCACAAATCTAGAAAAAACACTACAAAAACTTACATGGAACCAAAAAGACCCCAATTAGCTGCAGCAATGCTGACAAAGTAGAATAAAGTAGGAGGAACCACAATACCAGGTATGTAGTTATACTACAAAGCTACTGTACTCAAAACAGCACAAAGAAACATATGGCACATCTGTAATATTTTCAACAATAAAAATAAGTTTAAAATATATAGAGAGTAAATTAACTTACTACCATACTATGAAGACCATATTTGAAAAACCTACAAAAATCATTGTGATCAATGATAAAAGGAACAAACTCATAATATTTAGAACATGGCATGAATGTCCATTTTCAACACTTCTATTAAACATATTATTTTAAGTCCTGATGACAAAAATTAAGCAAGGCACACAAATAAAAATCACTCAAATTGGAAAGAAAAAAGTAAAAATTATATATATAGATATAGATATAGATATAGATATAGATATAGATATAGATATAGATATAGATATATATTCATTCTGTGGATGAAATGACCTTATATATAAAATCCTCTAGACTCTATAAAAACTATCAAAACTAGTGAATGCATTATATAATATTGCTGAATTCAATATCAAATTAGCAGGTCAGTGGATCACTGAAACCACCTGATCTTGTGGAACTATAACTTTATGTTTATTGAACAACAACCTTACATACACCCCTCCCACAAATCTATTGTCTATTTCTATCCTATATGTTTGGCTACTTTAGTTGTCTCAAACAAGATAAATCATGTATTATTTGTCTTCTTATCTTAATGTTACCCATGTTTTTGCAAGTGATAGGATTTTCTTCTCTTTTTTAGGCTACCATATATATATATATATATATATATATATATATATATATATATATATATATATTCAACATTTTATTTATTCATTTATCCCTCAACAGCTCTGCTACTCTCATTTGAATCCCACATTACATGAAGTTTCCATATCTTGTTTAACATAAATAATGCTACAATATACATGGGGTGCAGATATTTATTCAATATTTTTAATTCATTTCATTTGTTTCATTGATAATCAGTGATACTGAGTAACTTTTAATTTAACTGTGGATCTTTGGTATGTCTTCTTGTGAGAAATGTGTTCAGATTTTTTACCCGTTATTTTTAATTATTTGTTTTGTGTGTGTGTGTGTGTGTGTGTGTGTGTGTGTGTGTGTGTGTGTTTGATTGAGCAGTGGTAGTTGCTTATATTTAAAAAATTATTTAAAATGTACACATGTACAGTTTAAAACTATGTTTTTTATTCCATAGTTTGCCTTTCTCTTTATCAATTATTTCCTTTCCTGTGCAGAAACCTTTTATTCTGATCTAGTACTACTAGTTATTTTTGTTTTTGTTACCTGTGCTTTTGGCGTCTTATATAAGAAATTTTCCATGACCAAAATCAAGAAGCATTTTCCTATATTTTCTTAGAAGATTTTTAGTATTTCCAATATTATATTTTAATCTTTGCTGACTTAATTTTTATGTATGATATAAGATAAATATTCAAGTTTATTATTTTGGTGTGGATACCTAGTTTACACAACACCATTTATTAAAGAGATTATCCTTTAAGAATTTTGCATTCTTGGCAAACATTTTTTAGGTTCAGTTATCAATGGGTTTATTCCTGGGCTCTATATTCTGTTTCATTTCATGGGTCTCTTTTTAGGCCAGTACCATACTGTTTTGATTACTGTAGCTTTGTAATATATTTTTGAAGTTACAAAGTAGAATATATCCAGATTTTTGCTTCTTGCTCTAGTATTGATATTTCTAGTTCTGAAAAAAATGTTTCTGGTATTTCAATAAAAATGTAATGACTCCACAGATCAATTTGGGTAGTATTGACATTTTATTTTTTCTGATCTGTGAACAAAAGATGTTGTTCAATTTATTTGTTTCTGCTTTTAACATATTACGCACCCAGCCTGTTTTGTTTTCCGGATGGCAAGTATGATGTCAGTCGCCAGTTAATGTGTTAATTATTTTTTAAATTTCTTTATTGATTAAGGTATTACATATGTGTCCTCATCCCCCATTACCCCTTCCAACCTATCTCCCTCACCACTTATGCCCTCACACCCCTGGTGTCCGTGTCCGTTGATTAAGCTTATATGCATTCATACAAATCCTTTGGTTGATCTCTTCTCCTTACCCCCACCCTCCCTTACCTTCTCTCTGAGGTTTGAGATTCTATGCTTCTCTGTCTCTGGATCTGTTTTTGTTCATCAGTTTATGTTGTTCATTATCCTATCTAATAAAAGAGTAATATGCAGATTTACCATCACTCCAACACACAAGAGGGCTGCTCCTATGTGGACAAAGATCCTGCGCACATGTGAACACAAGATGGCCATCACAAGATGGCCAGCAGGGGAGGACAGTGGGAGTTTCCAGGCCTTCAAGGGAGGGCAGTTGTGGGCCATCAGGCCAGCAGGGGAGGGCAGCTGGGAAGGACCAGGCCTGCAAGGGAGGGTAGTTGGGGGCGATCAAACCTGCAGGGGAGGGAAGTTAGGGGTGACCAGGCAGGCAGAGGAGGGAGGTTGGGGGCAAACAGGCTGGCAGGGGAACTGTTAGAAATCAATTAGGCTGGCAGGGTAGTGATTAGGGGCTGATCAGGCTGGCAAGCAGAAGTGGTTAGGGGTGATCAGGGAGGCAGGCAGGGGAGCAATTTGGAGCTAGCAGTCCTGGATTGTGAGAAGGATGTCTGACTGCCCATTTAGGCCCGATCCTAAACAGGCAGGCCTAGACAGGCAGTCAGAAATCCCTTGAGGGGTCTCAGATTGGAGAGGGTGCAGGCTGGTCTGAGGAACACCCCTCCCCACCCCAACCCCATGCATGAATTTCTTGCACTGGGCCTCAAATATTCTATAAATGAGTGAGATCATGTGATACTTATCTTTCTTTGAATGGATTATTTCACTTAGCATAATGCTCTCCAGTTCCATTCATGCTGTAGTTTGAAGCAGCAAAATTTTCCTCCTTTTTCTTCTACTTCCTCTTCTTAAAGAATTCCTTTCAGCATTTCATATAATACTGGTTTGGTGTTGATGAACTCATTTAGCTTCTTCTTATATGTGAAGCTCTTTATCTGACCTTCAGTTATGAATGATAACTTCACTGGGTAGAGTAATCTTGGTTGTAGGTTCTTGCTATTCACCACTTTAAAAATTTATTTCCACTCCCATCTGGCCTGCATAGTTTCTGTTGAAAAATCAGCTGACAATCGTATGAGTGCTCCCTTGTAGGTAATTGTTTTTCCCTTGCTGCTTTTAATATTCTCTCTCTGTCTTTTGCTCTTGGCATTTTAATTATGGTGTGTCTTGGTGTGGTCCTCTTTGGATTCCTTTTGTTTGGGGTTCTGTGCACTTCCTGGACTTGTAAGTCTATTTCTTTCACCAGGTGGGGGAAAGTTTTCAGTCATTATTTATTCTAATATATTTTCAGTCTCTTGCTCTCTCTCTTCTTCTGGCACCCCCATAATTATGATGTTGGTACCCTTGTAGTTTTCCTAGAGGCTTCTTACACTATCCTCAAATTTTTGGTTTCTTTCTGCTTTTCCAGTTGAGTGATTTTTGCCTCTTCGTATTTTAAATCTTTGACTTGATTCTTGCATTCCTCTAGTCTGCTGTTGCGTCTTTGTATAATATTTTTTATTTCAGTCAGTGTATGTTTAATTTCTAGTTGGTCCTTTTTCTTATCCTCAAGGGTCTCACTGAATTTATTGGCCTTTTCTAGGAACCTCTTGCAAAACCTTATAACTGTGGTTTTGAACTCTATATCCAGTCATTTATTTTCCTCCATTTCTTTTGTGTGTGCTTTGTTTCTTTCTCTTCACATTTTCACTGCTTCCCTGAGTTGGTAGGGGGCTCAGTGTCCCAGCCTCCCCTGTTACTTGAGGTGGACACTTTTGTGGACTGTGTACACAGCTTTGTTGCAGTTAAGTCTTGATTGTTGTTGGTATCACTGCGAGGAATTGACCTCCAGGCCAATTGGCTGTGAGGATCAGCTGTGTCTACTTTGGGAGACAGCCTTATGCAACAAAACTTTCAAATCTGCCAAAGCCTCTGTGCTCAGCTTGTATGGGGTGGCGTTTCAGGGTGGGGCAGAGTTTCAGGGTGGAGCCAACAACCTTGGCTTTCAGTCAGCCCTGCCCCATGAGGTCACTGGGTCTTAGTGTCTGTAGGGAATTGCGCCCTGAGAGAAAGACGCTCTTGAGTTTAACCCACTGTCAAACAGTCCAGTCTCTCCCCCAATGAATCCGGACTCCCAGATTTTTGCCTGGCACTGGGGTTCTGGGCAGTCAGAACTGGGTTTCAGCACCATCCAGAGTTCCTGTCTCCTCCCACCAGATAAAACCAGCTGCACAGTCAATAGTCTGCCCCCTCTGTGTACACTTACGCATGCACCTCTGGAGCTCTGCCTTTGGCTGTTCCCCTGAGATTTTGCCGAACACATTTCTATGGCATTGGTGACGACACACTCCTAGCGAGCCTGGTACCCAGAGCGACACAGGGTCAGTTCTTTGCCCAGGATATTAGAAGTTGCAGTAGCATTTGCAGATGTCTTCCAGAGCCTGCTGGAGATAGCAGCGCCCCTGTGGGGTGTCCTCATAGAGCCTGGGTCTCAGCAACTCCATGTCTGCAATGTTCCCAAGGCCCTGCAGGCATGGCTAGGTAGGCCTGCCTCCCCTCCTGGGGCCTGTGATGGAGCTGTACTCTGCAGGCAGCATCTGGTGCTGCCCACCCAGCCTCCTCTGTCCCCCAATGGACCCCAACCCTCAGGGGTGGGCCATGATGCTACCCGCCCTGCCTGCATATGCAAATTTACTCACCATTTTTGTTGGATCAATTTGCATTTCACTCCTTATTAGCCGGTGGGTGTAGCAGAGGTGTGGTCAATTAGCATTTTTCTCTTTTACTAATATAGATTCTTAATTACAATAAAGAGTTCTTTGTTGCAAGCGATATTCATTGCCATGACATCTAGGTAAGTGAAATAAATCACAGCAACATTATAAGTGATGGGAGATAGAAATTGGAAATACTTTTGCATGAACGTACTTGCAATATATAGTGAAGTGGTGGAGTGTCATTTGTTGGTAGGAATTAAATTACTTTAAATATGCATATCATAAACTTAGAACGATCACTACTTTAAAGTATAAATTATACACTAAGAGAAGAGATAAAATGGAATCATATAAAATGATGTGTTAAAATCAGAGTAGACAAATTCACCATTAAAATCTGAGAGTTTAACATTCCAATGTTAGTAATTAACATATTAAGCACACAGAAAATCAGCAAGGATATAGATATTCTGAACAGAAATATCCATCAAGCTGATCAATTAACAGTTATATAAATTTCCATTTAAGGAAAGCAGAATATATTTTCTTCAAAAGCACAATGAAATATTCATGACTAGACCATATTATCTGCTATAAAAATGCCTTAACAAATTTTAAAGAATATAAGTCAAATACTATGTTCTTAGACAAGAATGTAATTAAAATATAAATCAATAAAATGAAAGATAAACCTAAATTCTTTAAGTTTTTGACTTCACATAACATACTACGAAATAATCCATAGGTCAAAGAAAAAATCTCAAGAGAAATTAAAAAAAAATATTTGAACTAAATAAAAACAGAATATAATCTCCCAAAATTTGTGGAATGCAGAGTAAAGAGTGCCTAGGATATAATTTATAAAATTAAAACAACACATTTGAAAATAGGAGAGAATTAAAATTAATATGTGGATAGGTATAAAAAGTGAAAAGTTTAAGAAGTATAAATTTTTAGTTACAAAATGGTCATGGGGATATAAAGTACATCATTGGGAATAGACTCTATAATATTCTAATAACTGTGTAGTGTAAGGTGGGTACCTGAAATATCAGGAGGAACACTTTATAAAGTATATGATTGTTTAATCAATATGTTGTACACCTGAAAACAATTAAAAAATAGTATTTAATGTAAACTGTATTTGACAAAATTATCAAATAAATTAAGTTTGCAGTTTAGGAAATTATAAACAAAAATCACATTTAAGCAAAAGGAAGTAAAACAATAAATATTAAAAGAGAAATAAATGAAATTGAAACTATAATAAATAAAGAAAAACAATGAAACTAAAATATTAGTATTTTTGAAAATATAAGTAAAATTAATAAACCTATAGTCAAACTAAATCTACAAAAGAAGATGACTATATTGTAAATTTTATAATTAAAAAAGGGTACAAATGCTGAGCTGCTGAACACTAAAGTATAAAAGACACTGTACATTCCAAATTTGATAACTTTGAAGATATGGATCAAGTGCCTGGATGACTCTAATTAACAAAACTCACACAAAGACAAATAAAAAGACTAAATATTCTTATACTTACTAAATAAATTTAATTAATACTTTAAAATTTTCAAATGGTTTATTACTGATAACTTCTATTGATCATTATACAAACATTACCAACATTTTTGAACTGTCAAAAAAATAAAAGAATAGAGAATACATGAAAATCAGATAACTGCATTAGAGAAAAAAATTTTACGTAACAATATTTCAAATTAACATTTGCCTCAATAAAATGTTAGCAAATAAAAACCAATAATGTATAAAAAAGAATTATAAAACAAGAAAAAGTAGAATTTATTTCAAATATGCAAGGCTGTTTTAACATTCAAAATTCAATTAATATAATTTACTATATCTAAAAGCTAAAGAATAAAAATTATATATTATCAATTCAGAAAAAGAATTTGAGAAAAATCTGACAACTATTTTTTTATAAAAACACTACTCTTCTAAAAATTATCAACTATTAGTATTTAAACTCCAATCCTTCTTTCCCTGTCTCAAATTTAAGCAAACACTTTTCAATTTTTTGTTTCTAAAAATTTTACTAGACCACCTTCGTATATCATACACAAGAATAAACCTAAAATGGATTAAATACTTAAATGTTATACTTGGACCTTAAAAATCCTTGAAGGAAATATAGGCTGTAAAATCTTGAACATTTCTCATAGCAATATTTTTTTCTTATATATCTGCTAGGGCAAGAGCAACAAAAGAAAAATTAAATAAATGGTACTACATCAAATTAAAATGATTTACCTAGCAAAGGAAAACATCAATAAAATGGAAGGACAACCTACTGAATAGAACATATTTGCCAATGAACTATTGGATGATTGGTTAATATGTTAAATTTATAAAGAACTCATAGAACTCAAGAGCAATTAAAAAATACATTTTAATTGAAAAGTGAACTGAGGACCTTAAAAGACACTTTTCCAAAGAGGACATACAGATGGCCAACAGACATATGAAACCATGCTCCACATCAATAATCATCAGAGAAATGCAAATTAAAGTCAAAATGAAATATCACCTCTCTGAAGAGTTGTCATCAATAAATCAACAATCAAGTATTGGCATGAATGTGGAGAAAAGGAAACACTCTTGCACTGTTTGTTGGAATTCAGATTGATGCAGCAACTATATAAAATAGTGTGGTGTTTTCTAAAATAACTAAATATGGAATTGCCTTATTATCTAGCAATTTCACTTTCAGAAATATATCCGAAATATCCTGAAATACTAATACAAAAGAATACATGCACCCTTAAGTTTATTACAACATCATTCACAATAGCCATAATTTGGAAACAATCCCAGTGCCTATCAGTAGATGAGTGGATAGAAAAACATTGGGCTCTGGCCAGTGTTGCTCAGTTAGTTGCATGTCATCCAATGCACTGAGAAGGCACCTATTCCATTTTTGGTCAAGGCATGTGCCTGAGTTGTGGGCTAGATTGCCCTGTAGACAGCAGGTGAGAGGCAGCCAATTGATGTTTCTTTCTTTTTCTCCCTCTCTTTACTTGTCTCTCAAAACTCAATAAAAACATTTTTTTCTAAATAGCATTGTTACAGTTACAATATAGAATACTAGAGACCTGGGCACAAATGGTTTCCATATACTTTGATGTATATCTAGAAATGATGTGGAATGGTGTTGATATGTAAACTGTGGTTGAATACATACATACATGCATACATATATACATTCATGCACACAGATTTTTCTACCAAAAAAATGAGTCTAACAAAAATAAGTGGTAATGTATACAATGGAATATCACTTGGCCATAAAAGGAATGGAATCTTACCATTTACACATGAATGGGCCTAATGGCTCTTATTCTAAGTGAATGAAGTCTTACAGATAAAACTTAATATCATATGATTTTACACACATATGAAATTAAAACAATAAAATAAATGAGCAAACAAAAATAGACACAGAAAAAAAGTGATGGTTGACAGACATGAGGGGAGTGCTAGATTGGTGAAAAAGTGAGGAGATTAAGAAGTACAAATTAGAAGTTACAAAATAGTCACAGAGATATAAAGTTCAGTATATGAAATATAGTCTATACTATTCTAATAATTATGTGTGGTGCCAGATGGATAGTAGACTTATTTAGGGATCACTCAATAAATTATATAAATACCTAACCACTATGCTGTACATCTGAACTAATCTTATATAACAAAGAGGTAATATGCAAATTGGCCATCACTCCAACACACAAGATGGCTGCCTCATGAGGTCAAAGATGTCCTCCCCCATGTGGACAAAAGATGGCCAGCAGGGGAGGGAAATTAAGGGTGACCAGCCTTGCAGGGGAGGTCAGTTGGGGAAAACCAGGCCAGCAGGAGATGGCAGTTAAGGGTGACCAGGCCTGCAGGGGAGGGCAGTTGGGGGAACCAGGCTGGCAGGGGAGGACAGTTGTAGGTGACCAGGCCAGCATGGGAGAGCAGTTAGAGGCCACCAGGCTAGCAGGGGAGGGCAGTTAGGGGTTCCCAGGATGGCAGAGGAGGGAAGTTGGGGGAAACCAGTTGGGGGTGAACAGTCTGGCGGGGGGGCAGTTTTGGGGGGACCTGGCCAGAATAGGATAACAGTTAGGAGCAACTAGGCCACTGGGATTGGGCCTAAACAGGCAATCAGACATCCCTTGAGGGTCCCAGATTGGACAGGGTGCAGGCTGGGCTGACTGAGGCTCCCCCCTCCCAGTGCACGAATTTCATGCACTAGGCCTTTAGTATAAAAAAATATTGAATGTTTCCGTGGTTGAAAATTAAAAAAATTAAGTATTAAATAAAAAATGCTGTGAACCTTAAATATAACTAAGAGATGTTGATGACTAAAGATGAAGGCTTAATAAAAGTATTTGTATATATTAAAAATAAAATTATCCAAGTTTATACATAGGGAATTATGACTTCAACATATTTTATTGGGAACAATGCTACAGTTCCACCCAGGAAAGTGCCATAGCAAAAATCTAGAATTTTTGAAATAGGTATCAAGGATTAAATTTCAGCTATACTTGAGGCCCTGGATAAATCACTTCATTTCGTGATGTGCACAAAGGAGATAAGAACATTTACCTCATCCTATTTTTCAGAGATCAATGTTAGTGAATACAGAAAACATGGCATATAATAGAAAGTTCAAAAATTCTTTTACTAAAGTTTTCTTTGTCAGATCATTAGTAGGTCAGGTTATATTTAGTAGAAATAGTGCAATGTGGTATTAAATGGCACATATAATTTCTGAGTCATTTTATATGTTTTGTCTAATGCTTGCTAACATAATTTATGTTCTGATGTCTCTACATTATTATATTATAAAAGGCACCTTATCACATAGCAAGTGAAAATATTGCCACTTATGTTTTGACATCACAGACTCACTAATTTGAAAAATTTCAAGAACTCCAAAAAGTCTCCCTAATTAATATAATGGCTGCTTGGACACAAATTTGTAGCTGAATCAGTAATCTAGCAGGAATTAATGTAAATTTTCAGACAGTAGTTTCTTTGGATAAATCTTTCACAAGCATCTTGTTCTTTTTTTTCTAATATCATGTATATTTTATGCACAAAATTATCTTAAATTTGCTTGGTCTAAGAAAGAACATGTGACTAATTTGAGTTTGTTCCCTCAATTACCATTACCATGGAGTGTGTGTAGGAGGGTGGGCAGGTGCTGCCATTTCAAATGTGGAAGTAATGTAGAAATGAAGAACTGTACTTGATAGTAAACCACATGGAGCCTGTGCCTCAAGCATAAAGACTGCTGTCAGCTCTTTAAAACATCAAATTAATACAATTTTTAGACATTCACAGTGCAGATGTATGAGGCAGAATTTGTCCTAGTGTTTGGAGTAAACCTACTAATCCAGCTTAATATCCAAAGGACTATTGCTAGATCTAGAAGGTCAGAAATTTGCACCACTGTTTCATTATTCTGGGCCCCAGATGGCCTTAAATGGGCATAAGACATAATGAGATCTGAGAAGGCATTGTTGTATTCTTAGCTCAAAATTCACAGCCAATGTCACTTTTTTTGCTTTTTAGACTAGAAAGGATGCCTTCCTTGAAATGCTAATATTCACTTTTGATTGACTCTGCAGGTTGCTTTTAAAGTTCACAGTATTTATTTTAGATATAAATAGAATAATAGCCAAAAGTCTGCAACAAATATACCCATTCATATCGCAATTTATCCCAGCCACTGCAGTAAAAATAATGTCTACTTTTTTTCTCAATTTAAATTTACAATTTTTAAGAAAAGTACTTTAGTAATGGGAAAAATATGAGCTATATCATAATGGCCAGTGCATGTTATCAATGCATCTTTAAACTGACAGTTTTATACATGGCTCTTTTGAATCTAGAATGTTGTAAGAAAGCACATTTGAGAAAAGTTTGAAATGTGTGCTTGTTTAATACTCCTTCCACCATCTCTCGCTGAGAATACAGGTGGCCGAGGCCAAGAGTTCCTGCCAATTTCTAAAGTTACACTTTTATCCACTAAACAAGCATCCTGATCCGGGTTACCAAACAGGGCACTCAACAGGAGCCCCTGAGCATGCATATTAAATGTCACTTATGCCTCTGCCTGGGCCATCCACATTAAGGAAAGCTTGATCTCAGCTTGTTTCACTCTTTTCCTGCACTCCCTGGATTTGGGTAATGAACTTTCCCCAGAGATATTTCTCAGAAAGAATCTTCATGTATAAAAGTCAATGCATATGCTGCTATTTTAAAAAACCACATGTTCAGCACATTTTTCTTTTGTGAAATGGAATATGGTTTAAGTTATTTTTAATAAAAAAAGAGTTTGGCTGGAGCGACTTATGTCAAAGTGCAAAAGGTTTTATACACATGAAGGTTCTTTTTTCCTTCTTCCTCCTATAACTAAAAAGGAGAAAAAAATAAAACTCTTTGCCATAACAGGAGTTGATTTTTTACATATGGATGAATTTATAAGACAGCTTATTATGAAAATACCATCTTTTTAATTTATTTTGGATTCAACCGATTTGCTGTAAGAATCACATCAAGAATAGCAGCTCTTGCCTTTACTCTGAAACTTAATATGTATTCACAGTAAACTCAATGTCTGAATTTAATGAATCATATTAAAGACTAATTCTTAGAATAAATGCTATTGTATCAGCATGTTACCTAAGGAGTTTTACTTTGATAAATACTTTCTCTAAATTTATATTCATGTTCAGTAAAAAGTGCATCTAAATATAGGAAAAACCATGACCTACACAATAAATAATTCAGTTAAAATTTAATTGCTTATTTATAAATTATATTATTAAATAATAATTAAGCACTATAAAAATTCTTTTATCTGACATTGTTTTGTAATGTCTGTGTTCCTCAATGTCAGTTAAATGGTAAAGCTTTTGGGGGTTGATATCTTAAGAAAATAAGATAATTTTAAATATTTGGATTTAAGAAACCTAAAATTTCCTTTTCACCATTATACTTGTTGAATGTGTATTCTATAATTACAAGTTTTAAGTACTCATATTTTAAACCACATAAAAACAGTTTGTCTACAGGTATGTGTTAAATAAAACCAATGAGATTTCACTGAGTATTCATCTTATTCAAGGAATAATTGTGGAATCTGTGAGGGCTACAAAAGAATGAGTCACCATTCTCATTTTTATGGAATTTACTTTGCAATCTAGTTAAGAAGACAAGACAAACATCCATAAGTTAAAAAACAGAAAGTGATAGTTTATGAGATATCCTTGTACAGGTATCCAAGTGTTATGAATTCTAATAGTAGTATTGTTCTTTACTAGTTACTAATTTTTCAAATGTTTATTTTATTGAGCCAAGAACTGACCTTGGGAAAAGTTAATCCATGCTCTGCATCTGACATGAGCTACTAGTAAAAAGTCAATAAGAGAGGAAACCAAAATTGTGGCATATGTAAACACCTGAACTGCTGCCTCACACAATAATTTCAAAACTGCAACTAAAAGACAAAACGTCTATCACCCAGAACCACGGGAAAGCTGGCAGAGTGGAATTTCTGCAACTAGAAGGAAAGAGAAAAGACCATTGAGATGTGCACAGGTGTTGAAAAGCTGAGGTACCGAGGTTCACAAACCTGACTGGTGGCAGGCTACTGGGTGCGATGCTTTTTTCAACCCAAAAGGAAACAAACTCCTGATTACTCTGAAATCCAGTGTCTGGGGAGTCGCTGGTGACCCAGACGCTATTGGGGAGAAGCTGGATTGTCTGCCATCGGGTCAGAAAGTGAGAGTGGCTCCCTTGCAGAGGTCGGAGCAGCAATCATTGCTCACTGTGCTGGGGCGCGGGGCATGAGGACTTGGAAACATGGAGTCCTAGAAACGGCTGACTGGCAGCCATTGCTGTTTGCCACACCCTAGCCTAGTGACTCCCTGAGAGCCCTTCCCGCACAATCTGAAAACCCACTGGAGCTGTGCGCAGTGGCATTTGCATATAAATGGCCTACCCTATCACAGCTTAATATAACAAACTGCAGCTCTGGTCAGACAGCTCCAAAAACTCCAAACCCCAAACAAAGAGGAGAAAACTCTAGTTCTCGCTGTAGCTTCTGCTGGGTCACCTCAGACAGTAGCTGATTATATGAAATGCTGAAGGGTTTCTTTAAGAAGAGGAAGAAGAAGAAAAGTGTAAAAATAAAAACTATGAACAACAAAATGACAACAAATACATACCTATCAACAAATGAATCTAAAAATCAAGTCAATAAAAAATCTGATGAACAGAATGGACTGATGAATATAATAGAATCAGGGACATAGAAAGGGAGTGGAATGACAATTCTCAGGGTGAAGAGGGTGTGAGGGTTGCGGGAAGAGATTGGACAAAAATCTTACACCTATGGATGAAGACAGTGGCGGGTGGTAAGGGAATGGAGTGGGGGAATTAGGGGAATTAGGTTGAGGGGAACTATGGGGGGGGGGGAAGAGGAACACCTGTAATAATCTGAACAATAAAGATTTTAAAAAATAGTCAATAAGATGATGTGCTTAGTTACATAAATACATATAGATATAACAAATGAGTGACAAATCATTTACAATTTATTATCCACAACTGATTTATAAGTAAATGTTTAATGGGCTCGCTTCAGTAGCACATATAAGTGAAAGTTGTACTTCACGGACTTTTTGGAAGAGATCATTGTCATTTACATATTATTATATTGATATTTTATCTTTTATTGCTACTTAGCTCAAGATGTTATAACAAACATACCATAAACTTGGTAGTTTAAAAAACAAACATTTTTTTCTCCTTGTTCTGGATGCTGGGTTGTCCAAGATCAAAGCACCAGCAAATCTGAAAGAGAAAGAGAGAAAGAATGAATGAGGCAGAGAGAGAGGGAAACAGGAGAGAGAGAGAGAGAGAGAGAGAGAGAGAGAGAGAGAGAGAGAGAGAGAGAGAGAGAGAGCCTGTGACATGTCTGCATGTCTGTTCTTATAAGGGTACTAATCATTAGGGCTTCACCCTCCTGACCTAATTAGTCTCCAAAGGCCCCATTATGCAAATATTATCACAATGAGATTAGAGTTTCAAAATATAAGTTTGAGGCAGACACAGCCATGCAATCCTTAAGAAATGCTTAATTAGCCAGTTGAAATGAAGGAGCCAAATTCAATATTTATGTTAAACTCATGTGTATTAAGTTGTGGTAAACTAAAAAAAATTAAGTGAGAGCTGAATAGCTTTGATTATTATTAATTTTGGGGGGAAGAAGAATCAGAAGAAAACTTCTTTGGGTGTTACAACATAAAACACTAGGTAGCTTCAATAAATGTAAATATGCAAATAATTACAAATTATTCTTTTTAAAAATTTATTGATTTTAGAGAGAGAGGAAGGGAAAGGGTGAGAGAGAGAAACATCAATGTTAGAGAGAGAAACATTGATTGGTTTCCTCCTCCCCAGTGTGTTCTGACTGGGAATCAAACTCTCAACCTACTCATGTGCTTGGGATTGAAAGTGTCTTTGTATAGGAAGAGGGCTCAGTCATTCCTGGAATATATGGTAGGGTTAGTCAGCTTAGGCTGGTATAATAAATTACTATATATTTGGAAACAACAAAAATTATTTGTCACACTTTTGGAGATTGGGGTTCCAAAAATAATGTTCTGTCAGTTTCAGTTTTTGGTAAGAGCCCACTTCCTGTCTTGTAGATGACCTTAGTCTTCTCCTTTTGTCCCCAAATCACAGAGAAAGAAAAGGCTAGTTTTCTTGCTCTTCTTATGGACATGAATCCCATCAGGTGGACTTCACCTTTATGTCCTAATTGCCTATCAAAAGTTCCAGGTTCAAAGCACAGTAAGATTTCAATATATGAATTTAGTGGGGACACATATTTAGGCCACATCCTATAATATATGCCACCCAGATGATTCTCAGAATTGACTGAAACAGTCTAGGTGTTAAGTTGGGTGTCCCTTCCTCCTGATTATATCAACAATATACTTTGGTAACTTAAGATTACTTCTGGCAGGCCCAGGTGTCCTCTGTGTGAAAGAGTTTACAGAAACTATTGATATTTATATAGCAGTAATTAAAAACTACCTTATTTTTGTTTGGAGTGGGTCCCAAACAGATAAGTACAACAGATAAATCATGTCAACCTAGATTTAAAAAAAGAGGACAGGTAGTCAAAGGGAATAAAATTAAGATTCTATTTTTATCATTTAAGATCACACTGGGATCCCAAGGCATGGTATAACAGCATATCTTGGATTCTTGAAAGAGACATGGTGTGTTGTAGAAAAAAATACTTATAAAGAATGGTACAGAGAGTCAACAGACTTCCATAAATAAAGCACATCTATATTTTGGAAATAGGCAATTGACCCTTCATATGACTACTCAAGATACACAAAGTACGTGCATCAAATATGATATTTGTTTTTATAAACCATCAACCTTTGCTGTCATATGATCATGTTTGGGGTCCAGGGAGTTTGATTACTAAAACATCAACAGGCCACTAATTGGTAAGTTCTTATATATTTAAACTGACTACTCTTTTGAATTTTAGAGGGGAAATAGAATGGATAAAGATATTATCTACCTATTTAAGATTATTAGAAAATCCATGGACTTTCTCCAGAAAAATGTAGATAGACACATATGCATAAAATTTAGGATACCATTGAGGAAGTTCATGAACCCAGTAAAGCTCCTTAGAGAACTCATATTTTTTTAAAATATATTTTATTGATTTTTTACAGAGAGGAAGGGAGAGGGATACAAAGTCAGAAACATCGATCAGAGAGAGACATTGATCAGCTGCCTCTTGCACGCCCCCCACTGGAGATGTGCCCGCAGCCAAGGTACATGCCCTTGCCGGAATCGAACCCAGGACCCTTCAGTCCGCAGTTCGACGCTCTATCCCCTGAGCCAAACCGGTCTCGGCGAGAACTCATATTTTTATAAAATATATTTTTATTGATTTTAAAGAGTAAGGCAGAGAGAAACATCAATGATGAGAATCATTGATCAGTTACCTCCTACACACATTCCCACTGGGGACCAAGCCTGAAACCCAGGCATGTGCCCCAACCAAAAATGGAGCCACATCCTCCTTGTTCATAGATTAACATTAAACCACCAATCCACACTGACTGGACCTGAACTCAGATTTTAATAATAACTTATCCTTTCTAATAAAAGAGTAATACCCAAAAGAGTAATACCCAAATTAACCATCACTCCGCTAAACCCACATGCCACACCTATTATCCACGCCTAATAGCTAATCAGGAGTGAGTATGCAAATTAACCACCACCAAGATGGCTGCAACTATGGAGAAAGCAGGAGGGATACTTGGGTTTATCCAGTGATGGAGGAAGCCAAATTTTCCACACAAGCTGGCTGGCAAAGGCTTCTGCTTAAGGCTACAAAGTTTCAACTAAAATGGTGACAGTGACAGAGCTGGAGAAAGCAGGAGGGTAGGATTGCCCATGGGGATGGAGGAAGCCAAGCTTTCTGAACACCCTGGCAGGCCCAGGTGTCTGTTTAAGGCTCCAAAGTTTCAATGACAGAAGATAAATAAACCCCAACAGAAATGGCTGCCACCAGGGAGGGAGCAGAAGGCTTGGCTCCACTCCAGGCTACAAAGTTTCAATTATAGAAGATAAAATCCCAGATACCAGGGCCTCTGCTTGGGTTGCTGGGGGGCATGGCTAGCCTGAAAACAACCACAGGCCCCTCGCCCAGGCTTCCCCATGCATCAAGGGAACCCTCACCCTGATCCCAGACACCCTTCAGGGCAAACCAGCTGGCCTCCACCCATGCACCACGCTTCTATCCTATCTAATAAAAGAGTACTATGCAGATTGACCGTCACTCCAAAATACAAAATGGCTGCCCCTATATGGTCAAAGATCCTGCCCCCATGTGGATACAAGATGGCCACCATGAGATGGTCAGCAGGGGAGGGCAGTTGGGAGGGACCAGGCCTGCAAGGGAGGGCAGTTGGGGGTGATCAAGCCTGCAGGGGAGGACAGTTAGGGGTGACCAGGCCAGCAGAGGAGGAAGTTGGAAGCAAACATGCTGGCAGGGGAACAGTTAGACATCAATCAGGCTGGGAGGGAAGTGGTTAAGGGGTGATCAGGCTAACAGGCAGAAGAGGTTAGGGGCAATCAGGAAGGCAGGCAAGCAAGGGAGCCAACATTCCTGGATTGTGAAAGGGATGTCCCAGTGGGATTGGGCCTAAATGGGAAATCAGACATCCCTTGAGGTGTTCCAGATTGGAGTGGGTGCAGGCATGGCTGAGAGACACCCCCCCCCCAAACAGAAATTTCATGCACAGGGCCTCTAGTTCTTTTAATAATTTCTTCTATAGGAATTGAAATCAGAACATTGATGAATCTGTAAGAATAAGTAAGCATGATTTTTTGAGAACATTTATCATAGTGGACAAAATAAATCCTTCCCCAAAGTAGCCAAAATACCCCCTTTGTATAGATTAAGGTTTGCCTAATGACATTGTATAGTTTTCAGGCTTTTATTACTATTCTTAAGTTCACCACCTGAAATTATGAAATTGAAAATTTAGCACAAAGCTATCTTTTACTCATGTGACACTTTATTATCCAAACTTTATGAAATGTTAATCTTTATAAATAATCTGCCTGCTTTTTTTTCAGAATCATTTATTTAAGTCTCCTTATGATTAGTCTGGAATTGGATAAATATCCTCTTATCAAGGCCCATAACATAGAAAGCATTAAAAAAGAATTTCTAGTGATGTATTATCTAGTTAGTTCCAAAGATAAAAAAGATGTTTTCTATCTGATTTATACATCACATTGCAACTTGTGATACACCAGTCTGCAAGCAGAGATAGTCTAAAATAAGAATGCCAGTATCTGCTAAATGAGTTGGAAAGACTGAAAGTTGTGCTTGTGGGAAGGAAGAAACAATGGAGCCAAAGTTTTAAAATAACTATTAATGAAATTAACTAAACATATTTAAAAATGTGCAAGGAAGGGATTGGGATTCTATTGACTTCATCTTGGCATCTATGTACTCTTCTGAACTTTTTTTTGGTAAACCATATTAACACATATACTTAACCATAGTTGATCAATATAACTGCTTAAGCCCTGGCCAGTGTTGCTCAGTTGGTTGAGCATATTCCCATGCACCCAGAAGTGTATGGTTCAGTTTCCTGCCAGAGCATTTTCCCAGGTTGCCTGCTCAATCATCAGTAGGCAACTGATTGATGATTCTTGCTCAGCTATGTTTTTCTCTCCCTCTCCCCTCTCTCTCTAAAATCAATTTTAAAAAATACAGAAGGAAGGCCAAAGTCACTAATCATATATGAGAGATGCAAATCAAAACGACAATGAGTACTATCTCACACCTGTTGGAATGGCTATCATCAACACAACAAAGGATAAGTGCTGGTGAGGATGTGGAGAAAAAAGAACCTTCATGCACTGCTGGTGGGAATGCAGAATGGTGCAGCCACTGTGGAGAACAGTATGGAGTTTCTTCAAAAAACCAAAAATGAAACTCCCATTTGATCCAGTGATCCCACCCCTAGAAATATATCCCAAGAAGCTAGAAACATCAATCAGAAAGGATATATGCACCTATATGTTCATAGCAGCACAATTCACCATAGCTAAGATTTGGAAACAGCCTGAGTTCACATTAGCAGATGAGTGGATTAAAAAACTGTGATACATCTACACAATGAAATACTATGCTGTGGTAAAAAAGGAGTTCTTATGATTTGCCACAGAATGGAGGGAACTGGAGAGTATTATGCTAAGAGAAATAAGCCAGTCAGAGAAATATAAATATCACATGATATCACTCATTTGTGGAATATAATGAAATAAACTGATGAACAAAACAGATCCAGAGAAAGAGATGCATTGATCAGTCAAACCTTAGAGGAAGGTAGGGGAGGGTGAGGGTAAGGGAGAGATCAACCAAAGTACTTGTATGCATGCATATAAGCCTAACCAATGAACACAGACAACAGGGGGGTTGAGGGCATGCATGAGGGCCTAAAAGGGGTAATACGGGGATAAGGACACATATGTAACACCATAATCAACAAAGAAATTTAAAAAATAAAAACAAAACATATATTTAAAATGTATATATAATGGCTTAAATATTTTCTTCTCAACTATATCCATATAATATAATCAAGAATGGTATTTTTTTTCCATCAGGTTGATTTTAACAAACATGGCCCTTAAAAGTTTCAATTATACAAGATAAATAAATGCCAATGAAAATGGCAGCAGCCATGGAGCTGGAGAGAGCAGAAGGATTGGGCTGCCCATGGAGATGGAGGAAGCCAAGCTCCCACAGTCCTGGCCTGTCTTGGCCTCTGTTACAAAGTTTTAATAATAGAAGATAAATAAATCCTACCAAAAAAATGGCTGTGACCATAGAACCACCAGGAGGCTTGGCTCCACTCAAGGCTACAAAGTTTCAATTATAGATGATAAATAAATCTCACATACCAGAGCCTCTGCTTGGGTCATCGGGGGGCTTAGCTGGCCTGCAAGTCACCACAGGACCCTCACCCAGGCCACCCCACATCCACAGGGAACCCCCACTCTGATCTGGGACACAATTCAGGGTAAAGCAGCTGGCCCCCATCCATGCAACAGGCCTCTTTCCTATCTAATAAAAGAGTAATATGCAGATTGATCATCAGTCCAATACACAAGATGGCTGCCCCCATGTGGTCAAAGATCCTGCCCCCATGTGGACACAAGATGGCCACCAAAAGATGGTCAGCAGGAGAGGGCAGTTGGGAGGGACCAGGTCTGCAGGGGAGGGAAGTTGTGGGCCATCAGACTAGCAGGGTAGGACAGTTGGGAAGGACCAAGCCTGCAAGGAAGGGCAGTTGGGGGCAATAAAGCCTGCAGGAGAGGACAGTTAGGGGTTACCAGGCCATTAGTGGAGGGAAGTTGGGGGCGACTGGGCCTGCAGGGAAGGGCAGTTGTGGGAGACCTAGGCCTACAGGGGAGCACAGTTAGGGGTGATCAGGCCTGCAGGAGAGGGCAGTTAGGGGCAAACAGGCTGGCAGTGGAGCAGTTAGGCACCAATCAGGCTAGCAAGAGAGTGGTTAGGGGCTGATGATGCTGGCAGGCAGAAGTGGTTATGGTCGACCTGGCAGGTGAGCAGTTGGGAGCCAGCAGTTCTGGATTGTAAGAGGGATGTCTGACTGCCCATTTGGTCCAGTGGGATGGGGCCTAAACGGGCAGTCGGATATCCATTGAGGGGTCCCAGATTGGAGTGGGTGCAGGCTGGGCTGAGGGATACACCCTCTCATCCATGAATTTCGTGTATCGGGCCTCTAGTCTATAATAATAACTGCACAATATGTAAATTAGACTGGATGTTCTTCCAAACAACCTTCTGGATGAAGGTGGGGCTACAAGACCCCAGGCAAGCCTTCATGGCTATGAGGGCCGAGGCCTGAATTTCATGCAACTGGCCTCTGCTATAGTATATCTTGAGATCTGGTACTGTGATCCCTCCAACTTCATTCTTCTTTCTTAAGACTGCTATGGCTGTTTGGGATATATTTTCATTCCATGTAAATTTTTGGATTATTTTTTCTAAATCTATGAACTATGCCATTGGTATTTTAATAGGGATTGCATTGAATCTAAAGATTGCTTTGGGTAGTATGGACATTTTAATGATGTTAATCTTCTAATCTCTGAACACAGTATATGCTACCACTTGTTTTTATCTTCCTCTATTTATTTTTTCTTTTTTAAAAAACATATATTTTATTGATTTTTTACAGAGAGGAAGGGAGAGGGATAGAAAGTCAGAAACATCGATGAGAGAGAGACATTGATCAGCTGCCTCTTGCACACCCCCTACTGGGGATGTGCCCATAGCCAAGGTACACGCCCCTGACCTGAGTCGAACCTGGGACCTTTCAGTCTGCAGGCGGACACTCTATCCACTGAGCCAAACCGGTTTCAGCTCCTCTATTTATTTTTTTCAATGTCCTACAGTTTTCTGAGTATAGGTCTTTTAGCTCCTTGGTTAAGTTTGATTGTAGGGATCTTAATATTTTTATTGCAATGGTAAATGGATATTTTATTTAATTTTTCTTTTTATATTTCTTTTTAAAATTTTAATATTCTTCATTGTTTAAAGGATTACATATACTATTACATATGTCTCCTTTTTTTCCCCATTGACCTCTTCCTGAGCACCTCCACCCCCTCTCAGCACATGCCCTCACGCCCTAGTGTCTGTGTCCAATGGTTATGCTTATAAGTATGCATATAAGTCCTTTGGTTGATCTTTTATTCTCCCTTCCCCTGGCTTCCTCTGAAGTTTGATGGTCTGTTCTGTTTCTCTGTCTCTGGATCTATTTTTGTTCATCAGTTTATGTTATTCATTGTATTCCACAAATGAGTGATATCATGTGATATTTATCTTTTTCTGACTGGCTTATTTCACTTAGCATAATGCTATCTATGTCCATTCCTGCTGTTATAAAAGGTAAGAGTTATTTCTTTTTTTACAGCAACATAGTATTCCATTTTGTAGATGTACCATGGCTTTTTAGTCCATTCATCTGCTGATAGGCACGTAGGCTGTTTCCAAATCTTAGGTATTTTAAATTGTGCTGCGATGAGCATAGGGGTGCATATATCCTTTCTGATTGGTGTTTCTGGTTTCTTGGGATATATTCCTAGAAGTGGGATTACTGGGTCAAACGGGAGTTCCATTTTTAATTTTTTCAGAAACTCTATACTGTTTTCCACTGGCTGCACCAGTCTACAATCCCACCAGCAGTGCACAAGGGTTTCTTTTCCTCCGCATCCTTCCCAGCACTTGTCTTTTGTTGATTTGTTGATGATCACCATTCTGACAGGTTTGAGATGGAATCTCATCATCATTTTGATTTGCAACTTTCAGATGATTAGCGACTTTGAGCATATTTTCATGTTTGGTGACCTTCTGTATGTCTTCTTTCAAAAAGTGTCTATTTAAGTCCTTTGCCCATTTTTTTTATTGTATTGTTCATCTTCCTTTTCTTAAGATGTATGAGTTCCCTATAAAATTTGGAGATTAGACCCTTATCAGATATAACATTGGCAAATATGTTCTACCATGCAGTAGGCTTTCTTATTGTTTTGTTGATGGTTTCTTTTTGAGGTGCAGAAGCTTTTTATTTTGATATAGTCCTATGTATTTTCTCCACAGTTTCCATTGCTCTAAAAGCTGTATTGGTAAAGATATTGCTAATTTATATGTCTGATATTTTGTTGCCCTTGGATTCTTTTAAGATTTTTATGGTTTTATTTCTTACATTTATGTCTTTTATTCATTTTGAGTTTATTCTTGTATATTGTGTAAGTTAGTGGTCTAATTTCATCGTTTAGCATAAGTTGTTCCAGTTTTCCCAGCACTGTTTATTGAAAGACTATCTTCACTCCATTGTATACTTTTGCCTCCTTTGTCAAATATTGAGCATAATGGCTTTGGTTAATTTCTGAGTTCTTTGTTCTGTTACATTGGTCTATACGTCTGTTTTTATGCCAGTAACAAGCAGTTTTGAGAACAGTGGCTTTATAATATAACTTGATAACTGGTATTGTGATTCCTCCAACTTTGTTGTTCTTTTTCAAGATTGCTGTTGCTATTCAGGATCTTTTTTTATTCAGTATGAATTTTCAGAGTTTGTTCCATGTCTAGGTAATATGCCATTGGTATTTTAATGGGGGTTGCATTGAATCTATAGTTTTCTTTGGGTAGTATGGACATTTAAATGATGTTGATTCTACCAATCCATGAACACGGTATATTCTTCTATTTCTTTATGTCATCTTCTATCTTTTATATCAATGTCCAGTGTTGTAAGTACAGGTCTTTTACCTCTTTAGTTATGTTTATTCCTAGGTATTTTAAATTTTTTGGTCTAATGTTAAAAGGAATTTTTTTTTATTTTCTTTCTGTGAATTCATTATAGGTGCATAAAAAAGCCAAAGATTTATGTATGTAAATTGTGCATCCTGATGCATTGTTGAATTCATTTATTAAATCTAGTAGTTTTTGGATGGAGTATTTAGGATTTTGTGTGTATAGTATCATGTCACCTGTGAACACAGACAGTTTTACTACTTCTTTTCCAATTTGGATGCCTTTTATTTATTTTTCTTTTCTGATCACTATGACTAGCACTTCCAGTACTATGTCAAAAAGGAGTGGTGAGAGTGGGCATCTCTGTCTTATTCCAGATCTTAGGGAAAATGCTTTTATTTTTTCCCATTGAGTATGATGTTGGCTGTAGGTTTGTTATATAAGGTTTTATTGTGTTGAGGTATGATCCCTCTATTCCCACTTTGCTAAGAGGTTTTATCAAGAAAGGGTGTTGGATTTTGTCAAAGGATTTTTCTGCATCAATTGATAAGATTATGTGATTTTTATCTCTCAATTGTTTTACTTGATGTATCACATTTATTGATTAGCAGATTTTGTACAGCCTTGCATCACTGGAATAAAGCCCATTTTGTCATGGTGTATGATCTTTATAATGTAATGCTGGATCTGATTTGTTAGAAATTTGTTGCAAATTTTAGTATCTGTGTTTATCAGAGATATTGGCCTATAATTCTCTTTCTCTGTAGTATCTTTATATGTTTTTGGGATTAGGGTAGTGCTAGCTTCTTAGGAAGAGCTTAGAAGTGTGCCTTCCTCTTGAATTGTTTTGGAATAGTCAGTCTAAGAAGGATAGCTTTTTGTTCTTCTTGAGTGTTTAGTAAAACTCCCCTGTGAAGTCATCTGGTCCAGGGAACTTGTGTGGTGGAAGGTGTGTGTGTGTGTGTGTGTTTGTGTGTGTGTGTGTGTGTGTGTGTGTGTGTGTGTGTTTTAATTATCACTGCTTCAATTTATTCCATAGTTATTAGCTATTCAGATTTTTTAACTCTTCTTGATTGAGATTTGGTAGGTTGTATTTTTCTATGAATCTGTCCATTTCTTATAGGTTTACCAGGTTGTTGGAATAGAGCTGTTCATGATAGTATTTCCAATCCATTGTATTTCTATGGAGTATGTTGTTATTTCACCTCTTTCATTTCTGATTTTGGTTATTTTGGTCCTCTCTCTTTGCATCTTGCTGAGCCTGGCTGGATGTTCATCAATATTGTTTATCCTTTCAAAGAACCAGCTCTTGGTTTTATTTATCTTTTGAGTTATTTTTAGTCTCCATGTCATTTATTTCTGCTCTGGTCTTTATTATTTCCTTCATTCTGCTCACTCTGGGCTTTTCTTGTTGCTCTCTTCCAATTCTTTAAGTTGTAGAGTTAAATAATTTGTTACCATTTTTTTTTTTCGAAGTTGGCTGCTATAAAGTTTCCTCTCTGGACTGCTTTCACTGTGTCCCTTAGGGTTTGGGTTGTTGTGTTTTCATTGTCACTTTTTTACAAGGTGCTTTTTATTTCTTCTTTTATCTCATTGATAACCCAATCGTTGTTTAGTAACATGGTATTTAGCCTCCAAGTGTTTGAATTTTTGTGGTTGCTTTTATTGTAGTTTATTTCTAATATTATGCCATTGTGATCTGAGAAGAAACTTGATTTCAATATTCTTGAATTTGAAAAGACTTTGCCTGTGGCCCAAAGTGTGCTCTATCTTTGAAAATGTCCCATGTGCACTTGAGAAGAACTTATCTTCTCTAGCTTTGGGATGAAATGTTCTTTAAGTTGTCTATTAAGTTCATCTGATCTAGTGAGTTGTTTAGGATTGTGGTTTCTTTGCTGACTTTTTGTCTAGAGCAGTTATACAGTGATGTCAGTGGGATATTAAATTCCCCTACTATGATTGTACTAGAAGCCTGGTGCATGAAATGTGTGCACAGAAAAGGGGTTTCCCTCAGCTCAGCCTGCATCCTCTTCAATCTGGAACCCCTGTCATAATCCAGGACTGCTGGCTCCCCACTCCTCACCTGCCTGCCTTCCTGGTTTCCCTTAATCGTATCTGCCTGGCAGCCTTATCACCCCCTAACCACACCCATGCCAGCCTGATTTATGCCTAACTGCTCCCCTGCCAGCCTGATTGCCCATAACTGCCCTCCCCTGCAGGCCTCATCCCCCACCCCAATTGCTCTCCCCTGCAGGCCTGGTCACCTCTAACTGCCCTCCCCTGAATCTCTGGTCCCCCCAACTGCCCTCCTCTGCTGCTTTGGTCATGCCTAACTGCCCTCCCCTGTAGGCCTGGTCACCCATAACTGCCCTCCCCTGCAGGCCTGGTCCACACCAACTGCTCTTCTCGGCAGGCCTGGGTCTCCCCCAACTTCCTTTAACTGCAGGCCTGGTTGTGCCCAACTTCCCTCCTCTGCCAGCCTGGTCACCCTTAACTGCCCTTCCCTGCAGGCTTGATCACCCAAAACTGACCTCCTTTGTATTCCTGGTTCCTCCCAACTGCCCTACCCTGGTGGCCTGATCACCCACAACTGCCCTCTTTGCAGACATTGTCCCTCCAAATGCCCTCTCCTGCTGGCCATCTTGTGGAGGCCATCTTGTGTCCACATGGGGGCAGCCATCTTATGTGTTGGAGTGATGGTCAATTTTCATATTACTCTTTTATTGGATAGGATAAAGGACTGATGCATGGATGGGGGCCAGCTGATTTGCCCTAAATGATGTTGTGGATCAGGGTGGAGGTTCCCTTGGGGCATGGGGCAGCCTGGGTGAGGGGCCTGTGGTGATTTGCAAGCCAGCTAAGCCCCCTGATGACCCAAGCGGAGACCCTGGTATCTGGGATTTATTTATCTTCTATATTTGAAACTTTGTAGCCTTAAGCTGAGCCAGGGCCAGCCAGAATGGGTGGAAAGCTTGGCTTCCTCCATTTCCAGGGAAACCCAAGCATCCTGCTCACTCCATGGCCACAGCCCTCTTGGTTGCATACTTGCTCCTTTTTGGCTAGTGGACATGGCTTGTGGATGTAGTGGACCCACATTCAATTTGCATATTACTCTTTTATTAGATAAGATTGTTGTCAATCTCACCCTTGTTATCTTCCAGAATATTTTTATGTGTTTGGGTACTCTGGTATTTTGTGCATATGTTTACTAAAATTATATCCTCTTGTTATATTGATCCCTTTAGTATTTTGAAGTGGCCTTCCTTATCTCTTTTTAGGCCCTTCACTTTGATATCTTATCTTATTCCTGAACAAATATATCATTTACATATTTTTTCCAATTTGTAAGATTTTTCTTTCTTTATTGCCTAATTTTTCTAAACTAGGCAATTGTTAGATTTTTGTTTCTGTTTTCCCTCAGTTCGCTTGATATTAGTTGTTTTTTTGTACTTTGCATTAATCTCCAGGTACTTATTGCTGTCATTTGTTGAGTTTAGTGGCTGTGGTATAGAAGATTCCTCCCCATATTTATAGTTTGTTCCTCTTTTATTTATTGTTCTCTTTCTTTTCTCTCTTACTTTCTTTTTAATTTTTCCCCTTTTCACAATTTCATTTTGGTATTCCCTTTTTCATTCTTTCTTTTTGTGTGAGTGTGAGTGTGTGTGTGTGTGTGTGTGTGTGTGTGTGTGTGTGTGCTTTCTTTTTCTCTCTCTTCTTTTTAACCTATACTCTAATTTGCCTTTCTCTGGCAATCACCTTTATTTGGATCTACCAATAAAATGAATGCATTCCTGTTCAGTGCCTGGTGCATTGCACCTCCTTGTGTTGTATTTTGTGCCTTTAAATCAACACAGGAGAGAGATAACTAAATAACTAGTCACACAGAGAAGAGAGACCATAGGGAGACAAAGAAACAGCCTGCATATGAAATAAAACAAGCCTCACCAGAAAAGGAAGTAAACAAAATGCAGGTAAGGAATCTGTCAAAGAAAGAATTCAGAGAAATGGTCATAAGGTGGCTGAAAAGAATGGAAGACAAATTTGACAATATGGGTAAGAACCAAGAGGAAATAAAGAAAAACCAAGAGGAAATGAAGAAGAGCCAGAAAGAAAGGAGAAGTGACATAGCTGTGGGGAAAAAAAACCTCAATAGAAAGCATCAAGAGTAAACTAGAAGCTGCAGAGGACTGCATCAGTGTGCTTGAAGACAGGGTAGAAAAAATTAACCAAGTAGAAGAGATTCTAGAAAAAAAATTAAAAAGCAGGAGGAGAGCCTAAGGGAACTTTGGGACAACATGAAACAAAACAACATCCACATAATAGGGCTTCCAGAGGGACAGGAAACTGAGCAAGGAACAGAAAACCTGTTTGTAGAAACAATGACAGAAAACATCCCTAATATAGGAAAGAAAAAACCGACACAAATCCAAGAAGCTCACAGAGTCTCAAGCAAAATGAACCCCAAAAGACCTACACCAACGCACATTATAATTAAATAGGCAAACACCAACAACAAAGTAAGAATATTAAAAGCCACTAGAGAGAGACAGAAAGTCACCCACAAAGGAACCTCCATCAGACTAGCAATTAATTTCTCAACAGAAACTCATCAGGCCAGAAGGGAATGGAATGAAATATACAAAGTCATGCAAACGAAGGCTCTGAGTCCTAGAATACAGTACCAGCAAGGTTATCAATCAAAACTGAAGGTCAAATCAACATCTTCACAGACAAAAAGGGCTAAGGGAATTCATTACCACCAAACTAGCAATGCAAGAAATGCTAAAGCGTCTGCTGTAAAAAGAAATAGGAAGTGAAAAGGAACACAGGCGTAAAGAACAAAAATGGTGACAAATAAGTACCTATCAATAATAACTTTAAATGTGAATGGATTAAATGTTCCAATCAAAAGACATAGGGTAACGGACTGCATAAGAAAACACTAGCAGGAGGAACCTAGATGGTGGCATAGGTAAACACCTATTTGTTGCCCCACACAACAATTCCAAAACTACAACTTAACAACAGAAAAAACATCGTCCAGAATCACCGAAAAGCTGGCTGAGTGAAAATTCCACAAATAAAAGTAAAGATAGGACACTGTGCTTCAGAGGAGTGGCACAGCACAGCCTTGAAGATATGCGCAGAGTCAGAGGTTAGGAGCCGTGCGCACACGCGAGCGGAAAGGGCAGGCAGCTGCAAACCTGGCCGGTTTTCTCCAATGGGGAGGGCAAAGCCTCTCACTGCACTGATTCCCCAGTTCCAGGCAAGGTCTGAGGTCCAGGGGAGGCATGCTGAAACCCGGGCACAGCAGAGGTCTGCGAGCCTGTGGACAGGGCGAGCTTGTGGAGAGTGCGTGTAAACTTGGGGACAGCAGTTTGCATGTAAACTTGGGAACAGAAGTGCACGACCGCGCAGAGAGAACTCGTGACTTGCTCCCTTGTTCGGGGACCACCAGACTGCCTTGTTTTACAACCCTGGGCAAGACTTTGGGCGTGCAGACTCATTTGGGGAGAGGCAGAGTTGTCTGGCAGTGGGAGGAGACCAGCGGCGGCTTTCTCTCAGTGGTGTGTGCAGGCGTTACCACCCGGCACAGAGACCCATGTGCCGCATAGGGCAGAACGGATGCTGCCTGCTCAGCCCTAAGATGCCGCCCATCCAACCTGAACACTGCTTAGCTTCACAGTCAAATGGCCTGGAGGTCAAACCCTCCAAGTCTAACAAAAATAATCTGGATTTAACTTCAACAATACTATACAACCCATAAAGGATTGCAGTAAGAGAATCCACCTCAGGTAACTGGGGAGGCTGAGCCACTGTCCCTTAGAGGACATCTACCACACAAAGCTAATGGACCAACTTGGGAAAGAAGCCACAATGCAGAGAAATGGAAAGAAATCACGTGTGAAATAAATGGAGGAAAAAAGACGACTGGACATAGAGTTCAAAACCACAGTAATAAGGTTTTTCAAGAGGCTCCTAGAAAAACTCGATGAACTTAATGAGAACTACGAGGAAATGAACAAGACCTACAAGGAAATGAAAGAGACCTATGAGGATATGAAAAAGGACTGACTAGAAATTAAGCATACACTGACTGAAATAAAAAATATTACACAAAGAACTAAAAGCAGTCCAGAGGACCGCAAGAACCAAGTCAAAGATTTGAAATACAAAGAAGCAAAATCCACTCAGCTGGAAAAGCAAGAAGCCAAAAGAATCCAAATAATTGAAGGTAGTGTAAGGGGCCTCTGGGACAACCTCAAGCATAGCAACAACCGAATTATAGGGGTTTCAGAAAAAGACAGAGAGCAAGATAATTAAAACCTACTTAAAGAAATAGTGACCAAAAACTTCCCCCACCTGGTGAAAGAAATTGACTTAAAAGAACAAGAAGTGCACAGAACCCCAAAATATAGGAATCTAAAGAGGACTACACCAAGACACATCATAATTAAAATGCCAAGAGCAAAAGATAAAGATAGAATATTAAAAGCAGCAAGAGAAAAACAGTTAGTTAGTTATAAGGGGGCACCCATACGATTGTCAGCGGATTTCTCAACAGAAATGATACAGGCTAGACGGCAGTGGCAAGAAATATTCAAAGTGATGAACAGCAAGAATCTACAACCAAGATTACTCTATCCAGCAAAGCTATCATTCAGAATTAAAGGTCAGATAAAGTGCCTCACAGATAAGAAAAAGCTAAAGGAGTTCATCACTGCCAAACCAATATTATATGAAATGCTGAAAGATATTCTTTAGGAAGAGTATGAAGAAAAAGGTAAAAAATATAGAATATGAACAACAAATACACATCTATCAAGAAATGAATCTAAAAATCCAGTGAATTAATAATCTGATGAACAGGATAAACTGGTGAATATAACAGAATCATGCGCATAGAGAGGGAATGGGCTGACAAATCTTGGGGAGAAAAGGGGTGTGGGAAGAGCAGCAAGAGAGTGTACAAAAATCATGCAACTATGGGAGAAGACAGCGGGAGTGAGTTGAGGGTGGAGGGTGGGATGGGTACCGGGTGGAGGGGAACTATAGGGGGGAAAAGGGTGGGAACAATGTAATTAATAAACTGAACAATAAAGATTGAAAAAACCCTAAAAGTTAAATAAATAAACAAACAAAAAACAAACAAATAAATAAATACATAAATAAAAAGAAAACACTCTGTATTTACCTGCTGTCTACAAGAAACCCACCTCCAAAAAAAGGACGCACACAGATTGAGTGTAAAAGCATGGAAAAAAATTTCTTCCGACAGATGGAAATGGAAAAAAAGCTGGGGTAGCAATACTTATATCTGATAAATTAGATCTCAAATTGAAGGATATAACAAGAGAAAAGGAAGGTTTCTTTATAATACTAAAGGGAGCAATCTAACAAGAAGAAATAACTCTGTTAAACCTATACACACCCAATAGAGGAGCACCCAAATACATGAAAAAATCTCCTCGAGGATATCAAGGGAGAGATTGACAGCAATACAATCATACTAGGAAATTTTCCTACCCCACTTTCACCATCAGACAAATCCTCTAAACAAAAAAGCAGCAAAGAAACAACAATCCTAAATGAGTCACTAGAACAGATGGAATTAATTGATATATTGAAGTCATTTAACCCCAAAGCCACAGAATATGCATTCTTTTCAAGTGCACATGGGTAATTTTCAAAGATCGACCATATGTTGGATTATAGGCAAATTATCTCCAAATTCAAGAAGCATATTCTCAGATCACAGAGGCATAAATCTGGAAATCAACTACAATAAAAACAATCCAAAGAAATTAAACACATGAAGACTAAACAGCATGCTATTAAACAATGACTGGGTTACCAGAAAGATCAAGGAAGAAATAGAAAACCTCATGACAACAAATTACAACAATAACAAAACAATCCAAAATCTATGGGTCACAGCAAAAGCAATATTGAGAGGGAAGTTAATAGCTCTTCAATCCTACTGCAAAATACAAGAAACAATGGTAATAAATTATCTAACCTAACAACTCAAAGGGTTAGAAAGAGAGTAACAAGAAAATCCCAGTGTAAGCTAAGGGAATGAATAGTAAAGATCAGAGCAGAGGTAAGCAACATAGCAACCAAAGAAACAATGAAAAAGATCAACAAAACCAAGAGATGGTTCTTTGAAAGGATAAACAAGATGGATGAAGCTCTAGCCAGGCTCACCAAGAAGCAAAGAGAGAGGACCCTAATAAATAAAATCAGGAATGAAACAGGTGAAATAACAATAGACCCCACTGAAATTCAAAGGATTGTTAAAAAAAAAAACACACTATGAACAACTCTACTCCAACAAACTGGACAACCTGGTGGAAATAGATATATTCCTAGAAAAATATAACCTTCCAAAACTCAATCAGGAAGAATCTAAACAGTGCAATAACTATGGAAGTAATTGAAGCAGTCATCAAAAAGCTTCCAGCAAACAAAAACTCAGGGCCGGACAGGTTAACAAGGGAGTTTTACCAGACTCAAGGAAGAAGTAAAACCTATCCTCCTAAGACTATTCCAGAAAATTTAAGAAGATGGAACACTTCCAATCCCCTTCTATGAAGCCAGCATCACCTAATACAAACACACACACACACACACACACACACACACACACACACACACAAAACAAAACAGATAAAGACAACACAATGAAAGAGAATTACAGGCCAATATCCCTCATGAACATAGATGCCAAAATCCTCAATAAAATTCTAGCAAATCGGACAGTACATCGGAAATATTCAATATAAACAAGTAGGATTTATCCCAGGGATGCAAGGATAGTACAATATCCGCAAATCAATAAATGATATACATCACACAAACAAACTGAGAAAAATCACAGAGTCATATCAATTGATGCAGAAAAAGCATTTGACAAAATTCAACAGCCTATATTGATAAAAAATCTCAAAAAGGTGGGAATAGAAGGATCATAACGCCACATAATAAAACCTATATGTGATAAACTAACAGCAAACATCACTCTCAATTTGAAAAAACTACAACCATTTCTGCTAAGAACAAGTACAAGACAGGGATGTCCACTCTCACCACTCCTGTTTGACATAGTACTGAAAGTATTAACCATTGCAATTAGACAAGAATAATAAATAAAGGCACCCAAATTGGAAAAGAAGAAGTGAAGGTATCTTTATTTGCAGATGACATTATTTTGTACATGAAAAATATGAAAGACTCCATAAAAAAACTAATAGACTTAATAAATGAGTATAGCTGTGTAGCAGGATAGAAAATTAAAGCCAATAAATTTATGGCATTTCTAAACACCAATAGTGAACTTATAGAAAGAGAGACTAAAAAAGCAATCAAATTTACCATTGCACCAAAAAAAATTAAGATACCTAGGAATAAATGAATGAAGGAGGTAAAAGACCTATTCGCAGGAAACTAAAGGACACTAAAAAAAGAATAGAAGAAGACATAAACAGGAGGAAGAACATACCATGTTCATGGATTGGGAGAATCAACACCATTAAAATGTCCATACTACCCAAAGCAATCTATAAATTTAATGTACCCCCATTAAAATACCAAAGGCATATTTCAGAGACCTAGAAAAACTCTCCAAAAATACATCTGGAATAAAAAAAGATCCCAAATAGCCACAGCAATCCTGAAAAAGAAGCAAAAATTAGGTGGGATATCAGTACCAGATTTCAAGTTGTATTACAAAGCCACTGTTCTCAAAATAGCCTGGTACTGGCACAAAAACAGACATATAGACCAATGAAATAGAATAGATAATTCAAATATTTACCCAAACCACTATGCTCAGTTAATATTTGACAAAGGAGGCATGAACATAAAATGGAGTCAAGACAGTCTCTTCAATAAATGGTGTTGGGAAAGTTGGACAGATACATGCAAAAAAAAAGGAAACTAGCCACCAACTTACACCATACACAAAAAGAAACTCAAAATGGATATAGGACTTAAACATAAGATGGGAAACCATAAAAATACTAGAGGAATCCGCGGGCAGAGAAATCTCAGACATATGCCGAAAGAACTTCTTCAGTGATACCGCTCTTAGTGCAATGGAAGCTAAAGAGAAAATAAACAAATAGGAATACATAAAAATAAAAATCTTTTTCATAGCAAAAGAAACCATCAACAAAACAACAAGAAAACCCACTATATGGGAGAATATATTTGCAATTGTTATCACTAAAAGTTTTAATCTCAAGCATCTACAGGCAAATTATACAACTTAAAAAAAGGAAGACAAATGATCTAATAAAAATGAGCAATGGACCTTAATAGAATCTTTTTTAAAGAAGACAAAAGGAAGTCCCAGAGACATATGAAAACCTGCTCAAAGTCACTAATTATCCGAGAGATGCAAATCAAACCTACAATGTGGTACCATCTCACACCTGTCAGAATGGCTTTCATTAACAAATCAACCAAGTGCTGTGCAGAATGTGGACAAAAAAGAACCCTTGTGCACTGCTTGTGGGAATGCAGACTATTGCAGCCACTGTGGAGAACAGTATGGAGTTTCCTCAAAAAAGTGAAAATGGAACTCCCATTTGAACCCGTAGTCCCACTTCTAGGAATAGATCTGGGAAACTAGAAACATGAATTATAAAGGATATATGCATCCCTCTGGTCATAGAAGCACAATTTACAATAGCTAAGATTTGTAAACAACCTAATTGCTCATCAGCAGATGAGTGGATTAAAAAGCTGTGGTACATCTACACAATGGAACACTAAATTGTGGTAAAAAAAAAAAAAGTAGGAGCTCCTACCATTTGCAACAACATGGATGGAGCTGGAGAGCATTATGCTAAGTGAAATTAGCCTGGCAGAGTAAGATAAATATAACATGATCTCACTCATTTGTGGAATATAATGAACAGCATAGATTGATGAACAAGAAGGGATCCAGAGACTGAGATACGTCCATCAGAATGTAAAACCTCAGGGTAAGTGGGGGGTGGCAGGAGTAAGAGGGAGAGATCAAGAGAGAGATTTGTGTGCAAGCATATGAGCCTAATCAATGAACACAGACAACAGGGGGGTGGGGCATGTGTGGGGGTAGAGGGTGATGGAGGATTATGGACACATATGTGAAAAATAAAAATTAAAGAAAATATTATAAGAAAAAAACTTATCTAATACAAGAGTAATATACAAATTGACCGTACTTTTGATCAAGCCACACCCACAGCCACGCCCATAAGCCAATCAGGAGCAAATTATGCAAATGAACCCCAAACAAGATGGCTACAGCCAATGAGAGAAGGAGGGAGGTTTGTGTTTCCCCGGCAATGGAGGATGCCAACCTTTCCAACTGCTGTTGGAGCCTAGGCCTCCACTCAATGCTAGAAAGTTTCAATTAAAGATGTTACATATATCCCAACAGAAATGGCTGTAGCCACGGAGCTAGAGAGAGCAGAGTCTAGGGTTGTACAGGCAATGGAGGAAGCCAAACATCTGCAGCCCTAGAACCTAGGCCTCCACTCTAGGCTACAAAGTTTCAAACAGAAATGGCTATCGCCAGGAGCAAGCAGAAGGCTTGGCTCCACTCTAGGCTACAAAGTTTCAATTGTAGAACATAAATTAATCTCAGATCCCAGGCCCTCCTCTTTGGTCACTGGGGAGCGTGGCTGGTCTGCAAACCACCATAGGCCCGTAACCCAGGCCACTCCACACTCCAAGGGAACCCCACCCTGATCCAGGACACACGTCAGGGCAAACCAGCAGGTCCCCACCCATGCACCAGGCCTCTATCCTATGTAATAAAAGAGTAATACGCAGATTAACCATCATTCTAACACACAAGAGGGCTGCCCCCATATGGGCAAAGATCCTTGCCCTCATGTGGACACGAGATGGCCACCACAAGGTGGCCAGCAGGGGAGGACAGTGGGAGGTTCCAGGCCTACAAGGGAGGGCAGTTGTGGGCCATCAGGCCAGCAGGGGAGGGCAGTTGCGACGGATCAGGCCTGCAAGGGAGGGCAGTTGGGGGCGATAAAGCCTGCAGGGGAGGGCAGTTATGGGTGAACAAGCTAACAGAGGAGGGAAGTTGGGGGCAAACAGACTGGCAGGGGAGCAGTTAGACATCAATTAGCCTGGCAGGGTAATGGTTAGGGGGTGATCAGGCTGGCAGGAAGAAGCAGTTAGGTGTAATTAGGGAGGTAGGCAGGTGAGTAGTTTGGAGCCAGCAATCCTGGATTGTGAGAAGGATTTCCAACTGTTCGTTTAGGCCTCATCCCACCGAGATTGGGCCTAAAGGGCCATCTGACATCTCTTGAGGTGTCCCAGATTTGAGAGGGTACTGGCTGGGCTGATGGACACCCTCCACCCCTCCATGCATGAATTTGGTGCACCGGGCCTCTAGTATAAATAAAAGAAAATTCTAAATCTAATCCACAATAGTGGTCACTACAACCTTAAGAGAAAGGATTGTAGCTGAAAGTTAACATATTTTTCCACTTGAATTAAGGTAAGTGATTTGTGTTTTTACCTCCTGACAAAGGTTATATAAAGTTATTAAAAAATTGGCAGCCAGTTGGATATTGAATTGACATGGCCTAGAGCAAAGAATATCCTTACATGATATTATTCTACAATGTCATTATAATTTTGATATTTTACAACAGCATATTGTAAACTTATCCCAAAGAAACTTACAAACTAATTATATGAATGTTTTCCAGCAATTTAAAAATGGACATGAAAGGAATTAACACCTTTCACAAGGAATTAAGACACTGGGAAAGCACTTGAGCATTCTATATTGACCCCTTTTCACTTTTTGCCAAGAGGGACCCTCTTCTCACAATCCATTGCCCACAGCTGTTGTCTGCGCTTTCAGTTCAAACTGAGGTTGAAGGCTCTGGGTGGCTGGCATCATGGATTTGTCTCTCGCCCAATGGTGTGAACTGGGCCCGCCCTGGAGAAGAAACCTGAGTCCCCTGAGATATGTGATCAGGACCGGGACCCTGCCAGCAGGTGAGGGGATCCCAAGGCAGGTACTGGGCGTGGAGGCCATGGGGGCATAGACTACCAAGGAGACAGAACTGAACTTCATGTCACCCTGCTTGGCCCTGGAGAATGGCTCCTTAGCCAGAGATGGGTAAGATTCCTCAGGGAAGGAACAACCTAAAACAGGCACAGTCTCAGAGGGGCCATGAGGAGAGAACTTAAAGGTCAACAGAGGTGGGGCACAGACCCTCACTCCCCTAACTTTGCAGGGGCCTGAACTCTCACCCCTTCTGAGGGAGGTCTTCTGCCCCCATGGCTGCTATGCCTCCCATGCCCAGCTCAGATCGGGACCCAGATTACAGACAGAGACTTGGCCAGCAACAGCACCCTTTTATCTAAATCCAATCCAGCACCAGGAATACTCAGGGCCTACTCAAGAATGCAAACAATCCTTTCTACAAATATTTACAGGGTAAACTAAGATTATTGTTTGAGATTAAAATTAACAGTAAAATAGTAATCAAGTTTTCTGATTAATTTGACTAACTGAAATTAGTGAATTTTCAAGAAAATTTAATTGTACTGGACAAAAAGCTGTTCCCAAAATATTAACTAACATTTCCATTAGTGGTTCATCTCATTGTAAAATTGCTTAACATTTTTTGAACCTAAAGCAGTCATATTTTTGTGCAAAAATTAAAATTTAATGTTACCAAGACTGCACTATAAAATTTCCAAAGCCTCAATTAATAATAAAAAAAGAGAGAGAAGGGATAGTGGAGTAATAACATGTAAGGAAAAATATCCTGTAAGTAAATTGCATCTAGAAAATTTGTAATGCTAACAGCAGGACACCCATGAAAAACACACACGGAGTCAAAATAAGCCAAAGGAAAATAATTTGGGCAAAAATAAAAGGAATCCCAAGTCAAATTTTCAGAAAAGATTCCTTTATTAACTTTTGGTCAAGAATATGTTTGTATATTTTCAGAAAACAACCACATGACCACATGGATTTCTGCAACAAAGAGGAACTGACAGGTTTGTTTCAATCATGAAGACAGTCCAAAGATGGAAGATGCTGATGATGCCTTGCCATGCTAGCAGTCAGCAGCTGTGCACTGCCATAGGTTTCCCAGGACCGAACCAGAGAGGGTGCGACCTGCATTGCCACCATTTGTCCACCATCCAGACATCATTGCTGTCATGTATACATAAGGGAATATTTGACATTGAAAGTGGGACTCAGAACTGTTGGACATTGAAATTGAGACTCAAATATTTTTTGTTTTTATATGTTTATTTCTAGTATGCAGATGCAAGATTTTTTAAAGAAATGAAAAAGGGGAAAATAGATTCAGAGGCAAAGAAGCATTGAACAGACTATCAAACTACAGTGGGAAGGCAGGGGAGGTTGGGGGGAAGGCTTTAAGAGATCAACCGAAGCACTTGTATGCATGCATATAAGCATAACCAATGGATACAAGACACTGAGAGGGAGTGCAGGTGAGGGCATGTGCTAGGGGTAGGGGAGGCCGGGGGGAAGTCAATGGGGGAAAAATGGAAACATAAGTTCTAGTATGTGTAATACTTTAAATAATTTTAAAAAAGAATTAAAAAACTTTGCTTCCTGTATATGGGTGGTATGATGAATATATATACAGGGTGGCGCAAAAGTGAGTTTGCAGCAGCTCATCTACCTAATAAAAGAATAACATGCTAATTGACCATACCTTTGTGATCCCCACCAGGCAATCATGAGTGAGTATGCAAATAAACTCTACAAATATGGTGGGTTAATTTGCATATGCAGGCACTGAACAGCCAGGGAGTGGGGAGTGGAATGTTTACATCATTGCCCTGGTGATGACGCAGGCATACCACACGACCCCAGCCACTCCAGGCCTCTGGGTAGTGTGAGAAGGCAGAAAGGCAGCTCCAGGCCAGAATGGAAAGTCTGCTGTGGCCAGAGCAAAGGCAGTTCCAGCAGCCAAGGGAAGGAAGGCCCATTTTGGCACAAGTCTTTGTGCATCAGGCCTCTAATAAGGAAAATAATACAATTGAAATCACATGTGCTAAGCAGGGATTCACAGTGGAACCCAGGAACCATCTGTTGGGGTGATGGGGCTCAGGGGGTCTGCTCTCTGGAAAAGTGTGACTGTGATGCCCAGAGTTCTACAGTCACGAGGTGGGCAGACCCAGCTTTTTTTTAACCATAAATTTATTTTATTTATTTATTTTTACATTTTTTCCCTTTATTGTTCAGTTTATTAATTACATTGTTTCCCCTTTTCTATCCCCCTATATCTCCCCTCCACCCTGTACCTATCCCACCCTCCACCCTCACCTCCCCCTCCCCAATGTCCTCTCCCATTGTTGCAATATTTTTGTCCAATCTCTTGCTGTACTTCCCACAACCCTTTTCTCCCCAAGACTTGTCAGTCCATTCCCTCTCTATGTCCATGTTTCTGTTATATTCACCAGTTTATCTTGTTCATCAGCCTATCAATTCATTGATTTTTATGTTCATTTGTTGATAGATGTGTATTTGTTGTTCAAAATTTATATTTTTACCTTTTTCTTCTTCCTCTTCTTAAAGAATATCTTTCAGCATTTCATGTAATACTGGTTTGGTGGTGATGAACTCCTTTAGCTTTTTCTTATCTGCAAAGCACTTTATCTAATCCTCAATTCTGAATGATAGCTTTGCTGGATAGAGTAATCTTGGTTGTAGATTCTTGCTATTCATTATTTTGAATATTTCTTGCCACTCGCGTCTGGCCTGCATCGTTTCTTTTGAGAAATCCGCTGACAATCGTATGGGTGCTCCCCTGTAGGTAACCAACTGTTTTTCTCTTGCTTCTTTTAATATTCTCTCTTTATCTTTTGCTCTTGGCATTTTAATTATGATATGTCTTGGTGTGGTCCTCTTTAGATTCCTATATTTTGGGGTTCTGTGTACTTCTTGGGCTTTTAAGTCAGTTTCTTTCACCAGGTGGGGGAAGTTTTCAGTCACTATTTCTTCAAGTAGGTTTTCATTAACTTGCTCTCTCTCTTTTTCTGGCACCCCAATAATTCGTATGTTGGCATGCTTGAGGTTGTCCCAGAGGCCCCTTACGCTATCTTCAATTATCTGAATTCTTTTTGTTTCTTGCTTTTCCAGCTGAGTGGATTTTGGTTCTTTGTATTTCAAATCTTTGACTTGGTTCTTGTGGCCCTCTGGACTGCTTTTAGGACTTTGTGTAATTTTTTTTTATTTTAGTCTGTGTATGCTTGATTTCTAGTTGGTCCTTTTTTTTTTATCCGCAAGGGTCTGGTTCGTGTCCTCAGAGGTCTTTTTCATTTCCTTGAGGGTCTCATTCATTTCCTTGTAATTCTCATTTATTTCCTGGTTGGTCTTGTTTATTTCCTGGTAATTCTCATTAAGTTGATCAGCCTTTTGTAGGAGCCTCTCGAAAAGCCTTATAACCATGGTTTTGAACTCTATGTCTTGTCGTCTTTTCTCCTCCATTTATTTCACCCCTGATTTCTTTCCGTATCTCTGCATGGTGGCTGCTTTATGTGGTAGATATCCTCAAAGGGACAGTGGCTCAGCCTCTCCAGTTACCTGAGGTGGGTACTCTTACTGCAATCCTTTATGGGTTGTATTCAGTATTTTTTAATTTAAACCCAGCTTTTTGTTGTTAGCCCTAGGAGGGTTTGACCTCCAGGCCAATTGGCTGTGAAGGGAGACTGTGTTCAGGTTGGATGGGCGGAGTGTCTGAGCTGCGCAGGCAGCGGCAGCGTCAGCTGCATCCTATGCAGCTCTCGCGCGCGCAGGTCTCTGTTGGATGGGGATGGCTGCAGACACCTCCAAGAGAAAGCCGCTAGTCTCTTCCCCTTGCCAGACAACTCTGCCTTTCCCCCAAATGTGTCTGCACACCAAAAGTCTAGCCCAGGGCTCTAAAAGAGATGGTTCCCAGAACCAGGAGACAAGTTTCCAGGGGGCAAGTCGCGGGTTTGAGTGACCCTTGCAGGGAATCTTCTTTTCGCCGCCTTAAAGCCTCTGCCATGCCCCGCTTCCAGGGTGCGTCCCCCGGACCTCGGACCTCGCCTGGCACTGGGGAATCTATGCAGTGGGATGTCCCCACGTCCCCCGGATCTCAGAGCTCGCCTGGTGCTGGGGAGTTCTTGTCTCCACCCTCCCCGTTGGAGAAATCCGGCCGGGTTGCTGCTCCAGCCCCAGCCCTTGTGCACGATCAGGATGGCTCCTAACCTGTTTCTGTCTGAAAGGCTGCGCTCCCACCGCTCCTGAGTCTCAGCGTCCCGCCTTTACTCTTAGTAGTGGAGTTTTCATTCAGCCAGCTTTCTGGCGATTCTGGGTGCTGTCTTTTCTGCTGTTATGTTGTAGTTCTTAAATCGTTGTGTGGGGCAGAACAATAGGTATTCACTTATGCCGCCATCTTCCAGACCCAGCTTTTGCTGTTGCACCTGTGGTGGATAAGTGCTTACTCCCAGTGGCGACTCACAGAGCACCTGCGGCAAGTTTGCCAGCGAGGCACACCGAAGGACTCTGAAGGGCCCTGGCATTATTGCCATGTAATTGAGGCTCCTGTGGACCAGTATCCAGGATGAGTGAATTCAAAACTTCCACGACTGGGGGTGGGGGGGACAAGCAGTCTGACGCTGCTTGTTCAAGATAGCACTCAGGGAGAGCTCTCAGTGGCTCCCACTAGTGCCCTGTGGGTAGATGGGATCAGGGTGCTTGCCTGTTGGCACTTCACATCTGTGGAGGTGTGCTTGTTGAGTGCAAAGTTCTAATGCACTCTGAGGGGTCCTGGCACCATGGTTGAGGTGTTGGCTGTTATCCAGAAAGAGGGGATTCACAATTTCTACTGTGGACCATGCACCATTGTCTGTGCAGAATCTCACCCTTGGGGACTCTCAGCTCCCAAGCACTGCCTAAGGAGTGGAGTGCCGTGGTATCCTGTGGGGCTGCATACACTCAAATCCCGAGTGGAGTGCCCTGATTGTCTGTGGGGCTGATATGTGCGAATCCAGAGTGGAGTGCCCTTGCTGCCCCTGGGGCTGATAAGTGCAAATCTGGAAAGCCCCTGAAAAGGTACAAAATACAAAACCATGGAAATATCTGGGACGTATCTTAACTGAAAGAACCATCAAACCCCAAAATATTATCTTTGATAATAGGGAACTAAAAATCCTAAATAATTTTCAGAAATTGCTAGGAAATATAAATTGGATACAACTGACACTAGGCATTCCCACAATGAATTTACAAAACATGTTTAACATACTAAAAGAGGATCTAACTTTAAATTCCCTGAGACAACTGTCTGCCAAAGGGATAAAGTAATTCCATTTGGTAGAGAATGTTCTCAATACACAATATATAAATAGAATGTCTCACCAGCATTCTCTTCAATAATTTTTATTTCCCACTAGACATTCACCTACAGGGTTTATAGGACAACTGATACCTCAATTGAGGTTCATTGAATGGTTGTTTTACTCTCATTCTCCCTCCAAAACGTTATCACCTTATCTAGCTTTAATTTGTTCTTTAATCCTATATGGGAGACAGCAATATGCTAAACTCACAGGACATGATCCTGAAGTCATTCACCTTCCACTAATCAAGACTCAATATGAGGAGTCATTTTCCACTTCCATAGATTTACAAATTGCCCTATCTGATTTCATAGGGTAGATAGAGCATTCTCTCCCTGCTGATAAAACATTATATTTTTGTCATACATAAGTTAATATATTGCACTGAAATTGTACATATTCATATCCCATGGACACTTCCAATGTTCACTGATGGCTGAGAAAAAGAAAGAAAAAAAACAGCCATTCACTGGACACCTAATGATGCCATTCAATGAGGGGGTTTCACATCAACTCAGCGAGTTGTAATCAGAGCACTAGTTTTAACACATTCCCATGCAACCCCTTAACATTGTTAGTGAATATGCCTACTCTGTTTATATTTTACAAAATTTAAAAACTTCACTCATTAAGCCTACATTAGATCCATCCCTCTTAACACAGTTCCTTTGCCTCCAGGCCTTACTAGATGGTAGATCACATTCTCTCTGTATGTCTCATCAAATATCACAATTCCCTTCCTGGACCATTAACACAGGCCAATGACAAAATAGACCACTTAGTAATGACAGCTACTTTAATGAAAGCCCATCAGTCTCATTAATTATTCCATCAAAATTGGAGACAATTACATAAGGAATTTCAACTGCTCCAAAAAAAATTAAAAATTATTTTACAATGTTCTAAACTGTCAAATGACAGGCACCTCACCACCCTCCATGGGAATTAATCCTAGAGGCCTATGGACCAATGTCCTTTGATAAACAGATGTTACTCACATTACCTCTTTTGGAAAACTCCAATCTGTACATATAATTATAGATACTTTTTTTGGTATAATCAGTGTCTATACTCTTTCCGGTGAATCCATGCATTATGTAATTAAACATCTATTACTCACATTTGCCTTTTTAGGAATTCCAACAAAAATAAAAACTGACAATGGGCCTGCTTATAGCAGCCATGCCTTTTCCACCTTTTGCAAGACTAAGTCCATCCAACATTCCACAGAAATCCCTCACAATCCACAGAGACAGGCCATTGTTGAGCACTCGCATTTGACATTAAAGGACATACTAGTAAAACAAAAAAAAGGGGGAATATGGGACTCAAGGACCCAGCTATGATGCTATCTAAAGCACTCTTTACCCTTAATTTTTTGAACTTGAACTATCACTTTCTATCCCCCATAAAAAGTCACTTTACTTCTATAGCACCAGCCCAGAAACCACACCTATGGTAAGATGTAGACACTAATAACTAGGAAAGACCCAATTAATTATTAACATAGAGGAGATGATATGCATGTTTCTACCCTCACAAGAACGCTGTGGATTTCAGTTCATCAGATTAAACCTTATCATGGCATGGCATGGAACAATCCTCTTCCAGAAATAAAGAATCTGTGCCTGGGGACTCCACAGATCTGAAAAACGCACCTCAACCTGACCCAGATGGTCCCCAGTATAACTTGGAGAATGATGAAAAAGCTGACTGCAAAGACTGAACAACTATTGGAGCATGCTCATCCTCCACACACCCCAGATAACATTTCTCTTGTTATGACTTCCTTGATTTACCTCAACCTCTGTGCGCATGGTTTGGCATTTTTGCCTGGCTTTGGGAACCAGCATGTGCCATCTTATATTAGACCCACATTATGGAACCACCTTTCTTTAGACCCCCAAATTGTGGAGAAACACCTTTTCCTGTGCCTAACAACCTAACATCCCCCTTAGGAAGAAGAGACTTGCCACCAATATGCAATCTTGAGAATGGGACACATTGGACACCTGTCCCTCCCAATACCTCTTTCATTCCAGTCTACTACCCTTATGCATCACCTCCTCCATTTCCTCTCAACCTATGTAATAAAAGAGTAATATGCAAATTTACCATACCTCTGATCAAGCCATGCCCGCTGGTTACGCCCACCAGCCAATCAGGAGCTGGGGCAGAGCCAGCCCAGGCTAAGGTCAGGGCCAGGGAGGGGCAGAGCCGAGGTGGCCTCTGGGGCCAGGTGGTCGCAGGCAGTCGGGGCTAAGGCAGGGTCGGGGTTGGGGTGGACCGAAGAGGTGAACTCGTGGCCCCCAGGGCTGGGTAGTTGCTGGTAGCTTGGGCTAAGGCTGGGGCTGAGCCGAGCAGGGCGATGGCTGGGTGCCCAAGGGTTAAAGCCTTGGGCAGAGGCTTTAGACCTTGGGCAGGCTGGGGGTGAGTGGTCAGTATGACATCCCCTGAGGGCTCACAGTATGTGTGAGGGGCAGGTTGGGCTGAGGGATCCCCTACCACCAGTGCACGGATTTCATGCACTGGGCTCCTAGTACTGTATAAAAGCTCATAATCAAATTTGGTTACATATAATTCCTAAACATAATCAAATTAAGGCAGGCAGTCTGGCCTGTGACAATCGCTACTATGTCTCCTATCCCTCTATGTAAGTAAAATAAGCTGTGAAAACCTTCTACTGAAATATTCCATTGAAAAGTTTGTCAAGAAAATCATGCCTATTTGATGGTATTAGAGGAACAACAGGTTATAGATTGGAGCCCACATGGTCATTTACAAGCCAACCACACTGATATTTTGGTACACTATGCATCTAATATTAACTAAATCAGTTATAGAAGCATGCCTATAGTTTGGACTAAGTAAGGGAAGGATAAATTCCCCATGACCTCAAATTCTAGGCTTTCCAGTTCAGAAAACTTATGGAAATTAGGCCATATTTTAATTTTTTTTTAAATTGTGGCATGATGACTACAAGAACTCCTCCAGCCACTATAGTATGAGTTTTACTGATCATCATACAGAAAATAGTCTAATTTGCACCACTTACCTGTATGTCTTTGTTATGGGCCCCAAACTACTAATAAACCATAGTTCATCTTTTCTAACACAAATTGAGGAAAAAAAAACCTTATTTTGCATCCTGTATTACCACCCAAAATTTTACCTCATTAAACATCAACACTACACTGAGTAGCCAGATTATTATGATCTCTGAATACATAATAGTCTGGCCACTCAGTGTTTATTCTATATAATAAAAGGCTAATATGCAAATTGTCCCCTCCACCAGGAGTTCGGCCAGCAGGCAGGCCAGGCAACTCCCCATGTCCCCTCCATCTGGCCAAGCTAGCCCGACCTCACCCATGCATGAATTCATGCACCAGGCCTCCAGGCCTCTAATCCTATGTAATAAAAGAGTAATATGCAAATTGACCTTACCTCCGCTACGCTACCAGCCAATCAGGAGCAGGGGACATGGCCAGCAGGCATGGCCAGCAGACAGAGGGGAGTGGCCAGCAGACAGGAGGCCGGCAGGAGTGTGGCCACAGTGCCGTGGAAGCAAGCATGCTATAAGCTCTGCCCTCACGGTACTTAAGGGATGGTGAGATCCTTCCTTACAGTTACTATGACTGAGTCATGTCCTTTCACAGTGACCTCGAGATGGTTAGGGGAATTTGATGCCATGGGATCCTTTCGCAAGGCTCGCATGTTGGTTGCTCTGATAGGCTGTGACTGAGCTGTGGGGTTGCCTGTCACGTGGGACATGCAAATGAGTGCCCAGGGAACCTTGGGAAATGAGCGCCAGGTGTGAAGCAGGGCTGTGAGTCATCAGGGTCTCGAGCTCTGAATCCAAATGGCAGTTTGGGTCCACGCCCCCAGCCCAGCGCCAATGACAGAGAGCCGGCTGCTGGCCTTTGGAGCATGCAGATAGCTTGGTGGTCACCGCTATGTGAGGCCCAGGGGTCCCTGCATGCCCCCCAACCCAGCGCCGATGATGAGGCTGGCTGCTGGCATCTAGGTGCTTTGGGAGACAGGGATGTTCCCACCCTGCCCCCAACTACTTGCTCATGATCTGGCCCCAAGCGGCGGTTCAGGCCCATGCCCCGCAGCACAGCACCCACAATGGGGGTGGGGGGTGGCTGCCAGTCTCTGGGGTGAGTGGAGACCCCGGTGGCCACCACCAGGTGGAAGAAGTTCACAGTCCTCTTGGTTCATGCAGTAACTGAACCAGAAGCAGACATCTAGTGCAGGTAGCACCAAGCATGCTGGGAAATGTAGTTCTGGTGGCAGACGCAAGGGGCGTGGCCAGCAGGATTTGGAGGCAAGGCCAGTGAGGCCTGCAGGGGCATGGCCACAGTGCAGCTTGTGCTCCCCAGGCTGGGGCCCCAGGGAGAAGCAGGGCAGGGCATGCTGTGGGCCAGTTGGTGGCAGCGGCATGCCGGTTGGCAGCGGTGATGGCAGCAGTGCAGCGTGCCTGAGCTCCCCAGGTGGGGACCCCACGGAGGGGCGGTATGGCTGCAGGAGGCCTGTCTGGGGCTGCGGGGCATGCTGTCTGCGGGGTTACTGTTGGAGAAGTGCCCACCTGCTGGGTTGACACAGGAGCCCCTAGTTCTGGATGCATTTCTCTGCTCCTTCAGTCTCCATGACCTCATGCCATTGTCAGTGGCAGCGTGTGTGAGTCCAGTAAGGTCACCCTTTCCCCAAACACCACGCACACTTGGCGGCTGCCTGCTTCATCGTGCCAGGATCGGAGCCAGGACCCTTCCAACCACAGCACCCACTAGCCAGGCACTTCAGCATCTGGAGATACTGAGGAAGGCATGCCCTCAGTGGGGCTGCAACATCTCCAGTTTCTCAGCTCACACCCTCTCCCCAGGAGGCTGGGGAGAACATATATGGCAAACTTCTTTAAGCCACGGCAGTCAGAGTAGTAGGACTTGGCCAGGCAGGCACATAGAGGGGAGAGGGCCCTTTCCGGCCCTGGGGTTAGACAGCATGCCCTGTGGTCCTGGGTGTCTGTGGCTGTCTGTGGCTGCAGCTGGCCTGAGTGAAGCTGGTCCATGTCCTGGGTGCCTATAGCTGGCCAGAGGGAGGGAATCCTGGGTCCCAGGTGTGGATGCAAGGCAGAGGCAGTTAGGAGCAATCAGGCCAGCAGAGGAGCACTTAGGGGGATCAGGCAGGTAGGCAGAGGTGGTTAGGGGTGATCAGGCAGGCAGATTGGGTTAGGGGCAATCACGCAGGTAAGCAGAGGGGTTAGGGACAATCAGTCAGGCAGGCCATGAGCAGTTAGGAGCCAGTGTTCCTAGATTGCAAAAGTAATGTTCAACTGCCAACAGTCAGACATCCCTGAAGGGGTCCCTGATTGGAGAGGGTGCAGGCTGGGCTGAGGGAACCCCACTCCATGCACGAATATCGTGCACCAGGCCACTAATGTGTATACACACACACACACACGCACACGCACACACACACGCACACACACACACATACATAAACATACATATAGTTAGTGGTTCAGAGATCATAATAATCTGGCCACTCAGTGTATTATGATACTTGGGAGACAAGCAGAAATCCTAATACTTATTAATCTCACCAAGAAATAATAAAATTCATAAACTATCAAAATCTTAGAAAAAAATCATTGAGCCAATTACAGTCCAAAAGATTTTGGTGAATACTCTTTACAGCCATTATCTCAGCTATTGTTATTCTTACTGCTGCCAGCATTTCAATTGTGGCCATTTCTGAGTCTGCAGACTGCCACACTTATAGAAAATATGGCCAAAGATATAACTAAGAAATTCACTATACAACAACACATAAAGAAAAAAAAAATTGGTCCTGGCTCCGATCCTGGCACGAGGAAGCAGGCAGCCGCCAACTAGACTACAGACAATAAAGAAAGCCATTAAATATTTAGAGGAAAGACAGGGCACTATAAGATACAGACAAATGCTCAAATGCAATTAAAAATATAAATGCATATATGTCACCCCAATAAAATGAAACACTAGTCACCATCAGTGAATTAATGTTAAAAATATATGGAAAGTCTTTAATAATAACCTTACTGAAAAAATAAATATGTTACAAAGACAAATTAAAAAGTCCTTGCTTAAAATTAACATCCAGATGTATGGCTTTTGTATACACCAATAATGAACTCAAATACAGAGAAACTAAAAAAAAATCCATTTACCATTGTGCCAAATAAATTCAGATACAAAGGAATAAACTTAACTAATTATGTAAAAGACCCTGACTCAGAAAACTATAGGATTAAAGGGATAAAGGAAGACATAAACAAATGGAATGACATACCATGATCATGGATTGATAGAATCAAAATCATTAAAATGTCTTTTACTAGCAAAAGCAATTTATACATTAAATGCAGTCCCCATTAAAATACCAATGGCATATTTCACAAACCTAGAACGAACCCTCCAAAAATTCATATGGAATTTTAAAAAAAGACCCTGGATAGCCACAGCAATCCTAATAAAGAACAACAAAGTTGAAGAGATCTAAATACCAGATATCAAGCTATATTACCAAGCCACTGTTCTCAAAATTGCCTGGTACTGGTACAAGAACAGACATATAGACCAATGAAACAGAACAGAGAAACCAGAAATGAACCCAAGCCATTATGCTCAATTAATATTTAACAAAGGAGGCAAGACCATACAATGGAGTCAAGAGAGTCTATTCAATAAATGGTATTGGGAAAATTGGTCAGATACATGCAAAAAAAATTTGAAAGTAGATCACCAACTTATACCATACACAAAAATAAACTCAAAATGAATAAAGGACTTAAATGTAAGATATGTTCAGAAAACTTTAAAAATTTTAGAAGACCCCTTAGGTAGCAAAATATCAGACATGTGTCATGGCAATATCTTTACCGATACAGCTCCTAGGGCAATAGAAACTAAGAAGAAAATAAACAAATGGGCTTACATTTAAAAAAAAAAAAGCTTCTGCACAGCAAAAGAAAGCATCAACAAAACAACAAGAAAGCCCATGTCCATGGGAGAATATATTTACCAATGTTATCTCTAATAAGGTTTTAACCTCCAAAATTTACAGAGAACTTGTACTTCTTAACAAAAGGAAAGTAAGCAATCCAATTTAAAAAAATGGGCAAAGGACCTAAATAGAGACTTTTTGAAAGAGGACATACAGAAGTCCAAGAGACATTAAAACATGCTCAAAGTCACTAATCATCTGAGAGATGTAAATCAAAACAACAATGAGGTATCATCTCACATCTGTCAGAACGACTATCATCAACAAATCAACAAAAGAAAAGTGCTGGCGAGGATGCAGAGAAAAAGGAACCCTTGTGCACTGATGGTGGGAATGCAGCCTGGTGCAGCCACTGTGGAAAACAGTATGGAGTTTCCTCAAAAAGTTAAAAATAGAACTCCCATCTGACCTAGTAATCCCACTTGTAGGAATATATCCCAAGAAATCATAAACACCAATCAGAAAGGAAATATATACCCCTATGTTCATAGGAGCACAATTTACAATAGCTAAGATTTAGAAACAGCCTAAGTGTCCATCAGCAGATGAATGGATTAAAAAGCAAGCAAACAAACAAAATAAACAATGGTACACCTACAAAATGGAATACTAGGCTACTCTAAAAAGAAGGAACTTTTACCATTTGCAACAGCATGAATGGACCTGGAGAGCATTATGCTAAGCGAAATAAGCCAGTTGGAGAAAGATAAATATTACATGATCACACTCATATGTGGAATATAAAGAAAAACAAACTGATTAATAATAATAGATCCAGAAACAAAGAAACACTAAACAGATCATCTGAACTCAGAGGGAAGGCAGGGTTAGTAGGATAAGATAGCAACCAAAGAACTTGTATGCATATATATTAGCATAACCAATAGATACGGACACTGCGGAGGTGGGGGCTTTTCCTAAAGGGTGGGAGTGGCCAGAGAGGGATCATTCAGAGAAAAGGGAGACATATATAATATTTTAAACAATCAAACATACAAAAAGAAAAAAAATCCCTTACTGTAAATGAACATGAACAACAGACTACTATTTGGAATGTAATAAAGAAACATTAGGAATGAATAAAGCCTAACACATGATTTCCTAGTATCAATTGATACCTGATCAAACTAACCATTGTTGCTATTGTAATTCTCTTTGTTTTTCTTAGAGCGTGCAAAATTGAAACTCAAACAATGAACACACTTCTGGGACCCCAATATTCCAAAACAAAAAGTTTGCTGCCTCCCTCTGTCTTTGGCAGCCAACAAAACAAAATAAGAGGAGATGTGGAGAAGCATGGAATTTGATTGGAAAGTTTGTAAGGAGGAAACTCCAAAAGGTCAGAACCTCCAGGGGGAATTGGCTGAAGGTAACTTCCTCTCCCTTGATTTTCCAAACAAGTCTGAGTCCCTGGGTATTTACTGGAATCTTTATGCTTGGTCTTTAGATGTCCTTGCTTAAAGGACACTACAGATGTATGTATCTTCTCAAGGATGCTTACACTACTGATAGTATCAAAGTTAATTTTAGTTCAAGCGTTTGTTACAATAAAAGCCTAAGAGGCAGGTAAACGGGGCTATTAAGTTACTATAGCCAGGCAGTCCCTTAGCCCTCTCTTTCATAGAACCACATGTCAAAGTAATCATTCATCTATCCCTCAAGGTCTGCTGGTTAGCCCTGGCACTATTGCAATTGGAATTGTTTTTCCAAGGGACTAGCAAATAGGATAATATCTTTTCAGGAAAGCTTTCATATTGTTACATCATAAGAATTTTAATCAGAAAGATCTACTAGTAAATTGATGGTTAAAATGGAGGGAAATGATTTCACTCCTCTATCAGAGTGTAAAATTAAATAATAAAAATGTGAGAAAATGAATGTTTTAAACATTGTAAATCCTCTACCTGGAGGCCCTGAAGCTGATGTGGTCCTGGAACAATAGAGAAATTAATGTTACCCCACAACATTGTGCAGGCTGTGGAAGCAGCAGTGACCAGTGTCCCATCTCTCAGTAAAAGAAAAACTGGTCCTTTTAAATTCAATATATGAGACCTGATATTTTCCCTAAACTCTATTACAGCCTCCTTAGAAACTGTCATGGACACTAGATAATTAACTCTCTTTTGAGCACAATAAAGAAATACAGCAATCACCAAGACTCCAAATGTATAAATTAATTTCAATTGTTGTCTTTTAAAGTTATTAACGTAAAATATGTTTATTTTTGCCTGGGTATTCTAAAAGGATTCATCTTATACCATTATCCCTCTTTAAAATGTTAGTGTATTTGCTAATAAAAAAATACACAACTGTTTCTGAATGTTATGAAATATATTCATAAATTTGTCAGTCTAAAGAATGATTATTGCTTTCTTTTATTTCTCATTAAAGTTTCTAATAATTGAGAATTGTAATTAAGGTAGAAAAAAGTATATGGTTTGAGTAATATAGAATTGACAGTAGGTTGATATGAAGTTGGTTATTTCTGAATGAGGTTATAAGAAAAAAGCTGAAAGGGACTAGGAAAATCCGAGAAGTACTTTGTAAGTTGCAGAGGGTTCATGTACATTGCAGAGGGTCTGTGCAAGTTGAAGGAGGATTGTTTAGAGAGAAGACACATAGGAAAAGAATTGAGAAAGTGGTAAATTTGAGAAAGGATTTAACAAAAGGAATTTACATATTACAGGAAGGAAGGACATTGAAGGTGGAATACTCAAGAAGAAAAATGAAAACTTAAAAAAGAAATAAAGAAAAAGAAAGGCACATAGATACCTAGTAAAGCAGAGTGGTGATTTTAATGACAAATGAAAAGGCCAGGAAGCTCCCTTAGAGTTTTAAAAATCAGTTGTAATTTCTCCACAGAAACTCCAGTTAAAATTGGCAGTGGGGAACATATTAATTGATTTCTTAGTCTGATATACTTTCATGTGTAATTCTGAATTTTATCTTAAACCTAGAGACCCAGCTTGCATGATTAAGCTTGCTTCCTGTTGCCTCAGCTGGCCGCCCCACCCATCACCACTAGTAACTCACAACCACCCTCTGCCCCTTGTAGTCCTCCACCTCTAGTAGCTCTCCACCACCAATAGCTCATGCCCCTCCCCGCCCAACAGGAGAGCTGCTGCTCATTTGTTCATGATGCCATAATGGCGTCATTACCACAGGCCCTTTATGATATAGATCAGAGATGGGCAACTTTTAGAGCTTGGGTGTCAAAATTCGCCAAAAAACAGAGCTTAACTCGGATGGTGTATCACTTCGAGAAAACAAAACACACCATAATTTTGTGATATTTATAGTTTAAATAACAAAAATGTATAATTGTAATATATAACTATATTTAAAAAACCCAAAAACTAATTATTTAACTTACCTACTTAGTGACTTCTTTGTTCATCTGTCAGTCGGTTTCTTTTGTTGGTCTTGATATTATTGAACTTGTGTGGGGTGCTTTACTATCTTCATCTGTCAATCGGTTTCTTTTATTGCTTTTGATATTATTTAATGCTGAGAATAAGGTCTCACAAAAGTATGTAGAGGGAAAAATCGTGAGTAAAGCCATTGCTATATTTTTCAGGGTGCTAAAAGTGTCTGGTAATTGGTTCCAGGCACTCCAAATTTTCTGTTCATAGTGGCAATCCTCTTGATTCTCCAAGCAGGACCTTTTCAGATTCTCAAGTTTTGACCTCAAGTCAACAAACACCTGAGCCCAGATTCTGTCTTGAAATTCTGCAAGTTGCATCTCCAAATCATCAATTTGCATCCATTGGAAACCATTTAATTTCAAACTACTGTAGACTACTACATCAGGATACCTAATTATTTTATGGTCTGTTCTAGGCTTCTAAATTGATTAAATCTATCACTGAACTGGTCAAGTAACGAGTCTAAAACATACTGGTACTTTAAATGCAAGGCTTCCATTTTATTTTGTCCAGCTGCACTGACCTCAAAATACTTTGTTACTCAAGGAAAATACTTATAAGTTTTAGTTTCTACATCTCACTTGAAAATTTTAAGTTTACTTTCAAAAGCTTTTATGTATCCAAACATAATGTCAATACTATTGCCAAAACCTTGTAACTTTAAGTTCAGTTCATTAATATGAACAGAGAGATCTGTAAAAAATATCAGGGTGTTGACCCACTTATCATCATTGAGCTGAGAAAATTTTCCTAGATCCTTATCCTCAAGAAATACCTTAATTTCTTCAAAACATTCCACAAAGTGCTCAAGTACTTTGCCTCGGCTCAGCCATCTTACATTATTGCACATCAACAGTCCACTGTAGGTGGAATCAACCTCCAATAAAAGTGCAGAAAAGTCACACTTGTGAAGGGGGTGAGCAGTTATTAAATTAACTATTTTTGTAACAACTGACATTGAGTCGTTTAAGTTGGTGAATCCTGCCGTGGAACATAAACTTCCTGATGGATAATACAGTGAAAAGGCACAATCAGATTTCCAATAGCTTCTGTAAACAATTTGACAAATCCGACTTTTTCCCCCACCATGTTTGGTGCCCCATCTGTTGTCACTGACACAACTTTAGAGATATCAATGCTTAAGTCACGGAATGTTTGTATAACAACCTTACATATTTCACTTCCTGATGTACTTGTTGGCACTGATACTATTTTTATCAACTCTTCTCTCATTGTGAGACCATCAGAATATTGACTAATAATGGCCAACTGAGCATGTGATGTGACATCAGTAGTTTCATCAAGAGAGATTGAAAAATATTTACAATTACTTATGTCTCTCTTTAATTGATGTTGTACATTTGTGTTCAGTCTCATTATTCGGTCTTTTATGATATTTCTACTGAGTGGTAACTCAGATATTCTCTTAATAATTGCATCTTTATTCTTCATATCATGAAATAGAACTGGTGCACAACTTAGGAGAGTTTCTTTAATAAATTCTCCCTTACTGCGTGCTTTTCCATGCTGAGCTATGGAGTGAGCAATGCTCAAACTTGCAGATGTTAAATTTTTAGAGCCTTTTATAAATTTAAGGATGGAATTAGGTTGGCTCTTATAAATGTGTAGCTGCCTGGAAATGTATTCCTTCCTTTCATCCTCACTTTTTTTCAAGAGCTGGGAATGATTAGGTTCAATATGTCTATTTATATTCCATGTTCTGCTTACTACCATTTCAGTACATAGAATGCAAAATGATCTACCATTTTTTCCCATAATGACAGACATCTCGGTCCATGTCTCTTGAAAGGGTTGGCTACTGCTACTACTACTTCCTTTACTTAACCTTGTTTTTTTTTATTTTTTGAGTTCTCTATGGGGAGGCAGTGATAGAAGATAGAGTTATAGATAGCCTGTTAGCCCTGCAGGTAATTAGGGGTTAACTAGCCTAATTGACCACAAGATGCCACATGTGTCATTTAGGAAAGGGCAGGGTTAGTAAACAGAAATAGGGGTTAATAAGGATTCACAATAGTAATAGTGGTGAAGTGGAGTCTGCACTATGCTGAAAAATTACGTTCCTTATATTAATTAAGATGGCTGCCGCTATTTCTAATGGTGGGAAATGGCACCCATAGCACAGGCCCTCGCTTCTTCTGGCCTCCCCCTCACTTATCTCAGTTATGATGGTCAATTAGAAATCCACGCCACCCCAGAACAGTCGATTGGATGATGGTTGCTGTGGTTATGTGGTTGCTGGTAATGGCGATTACAGGGCCCCCAGAGATGCTTTCCCCGCGGCATTCCACTGCTCCCTATTCCGCCGGCCAGAAGTGAGGTCAAAGATCCCCTAATGGCCTAACCAGAAGTCCCAGAACTAGACACTTTGTGCCAGAGTTCTGTTGTTTTGGCCTACAAACCTCCGGCACAGAGTGTCTACACTACACTACAGCAAAGGTTTCATCCTCGGCTACTGCCCCTGGGAATGGCATGGGAGTGGTCAATGGGGGGAAAGAAGACTTGTGTGATATTTTAAACAATATATAATTGGAATTAAAAAAAGAGTGATACAAATTCTCACTTTGACTCCATGGAGTTCTATAATGCTTCTCCCTATGCATAGTTTCATTAGACTTTATGAAGACCCTAGGATGGGGAAATATACTAATTTAGTGATGTTATTCATTAATGAATGCTATAGTTAGATTGTGTTTTCCTCTCTAAAGGATTTCCTCTATTATAAATAACTTGAAAGAAAGATAGTGTGACAAAATACTGACAATGCCTGAAATAAAATGATCATATGTATTTTCCCACTAAGCTTGAGTAGAGCTGACTTCACTGACAATCTATAAGGAAAAAATATCTATATCATGGCTCCATTCCTGTCTTCCCAACCAATTACATTTTAAAATATATCAATGAGTGATTATTGTCCTTAGTTTTAGGGGTATATTCTCTTCTGTTTAAATATAGCTAAAACAGAACTATGAAAAGAGCAAAGGTTCACATACTTTAGAAATAAGTTGAGTTTTTCAATCTCAATTTAGACTTTTTACTCTGCTGTTGATAAGACTCAGCTTCATACATAAGTCCATTTAATGATTACATAGCTGGTCTGATTACAGATATAACAGGAAAGCACTGTTTATCTCTAAACTAGAGGCGCCGTACCTAATATTGCGTGAGACCCAGACTCACTGCACCTATGGGACCCAGATGACTCCTGCCACCCTGGTTGGGAGGTGGGACCAAGACCAACTCCTGTCTCGCTGGGCAGGACACAGGACCCAGATCAAGTCCCTGCCCACCTGTGCGCACCTCACTGCACATGCAGCCTTCTGGTGACCAGTCTTTGATCATTCCTCATTAAGGCATCACAGCTATAGGCCTTTTATTAGTATAGATGCTTGAACTTTTATCACTGGCAACCTTCTTTCTCTGTTCCTTTTGTTACACAGCGAACTTCCTTTTTTAACTTTTCCTCAACACTAAACTCAGAACATGATACATAGTAGGAGTACATTGTTGTTTGACTAATATCAATGGGATGCAAGAAAAAGTTACAAATCAGTAACTATAGCCCTAATCAAACAAAATGCCAATTACTGATTACAGGTGTCTTTGGCAGATGACAAACATCATTGAGATTCAGTCCTGGTTGAAGACATTGCATAACACAAAAAGATGAATTAAGCTGTTTTACCTATCTTTAAAGATTCCACATGCTCATAGAGAAGAAAGCTACTGCAATAAAGATTTAATCAATTAAACATTAAATTGCTTTATCAGAAACCATAAACACATACCCTCAGGGTTAAAACAGGTAGGAAATTTAATGTATAATTAAATGATAGAGAGTTGTAAGGATTGTGATAAAACATATGTGACCATGCCTACTTAAAGGCTTCACATTTACAATTATTTTAACATGCTCTACCTGCCAGTATATTACTTTTCATCTGCCTAGACTATCAGAACTCTTTACCTCCATGGAATAAAAGAAACTATAAGTGCTAGGGACAAAGTTGCATGTGCAGAAAAAGGAAAACTATATTGATAGCTGCATTAAGGTGAATTGAATTGTGTTTGTAAATAAATGAAGCTGTTAAAATATATAATTGAATATGCATATCATGGGAAAATGTAAAGTCATTAATAGTTATATTTTCAGGGATTTCAAGGTGGCTGTTGAGTAGGTGGAAGCTATACCAACTGGCTTCCAGTCACAAACTGGATTTACAACAAAATTACTGAGCAAACAACCTGAATAATCAACTGAAGGATAGCTGAACTGAAATATAACCAAGGGTTTATAGAAGAAGCCACATAGAGACTAGTAAGAAGGGTAGAAAAACAAAAATAAATAGCCCCTGTATGTAGGTGCAGCTTTTGGTAAGAACCCAAAGGGTTATTATGGCTACAAAAATCCCACCTTCTAGGAGAATGGGGTCTCAACCTCATAAAGTGATCCCCAACCCAGATCAACACGGACAGGAAGAGGAGCCTGTTTAACATCTGATGTTTGTGGCAATTCAGTCCTCCTGAGAGACCTAGACCTAGACTCAAACCATACCCTCTCAAGGATGAGCACTCCTCTTTTAAGCACCAACTTGGGGAGTACATGGCTCAAACTCTGACTGCTGGCAAGGCACACTGCCATACTTAGGTCCTGTGGATGGCTCTTTTAGCTAAACCCAACAATGACTTTATGCCCCCCATTCTGCCCTTTTTTAGAGGATTCTGGTGGAGTCGCAACAACTAGGCTGTATGGCTTGGGGAAGTTGGACACTTTGACCCATCTTGAGCCTACAGGTGGCATCCCTCCCCTATATGTTGAATCACTTGGGCAACTCCATCAACTGAGTTTAGAAGCAAGTGGGGAGGTCAGAGTGACACTGGGATTTGGGGCCTGTCTTTCAGAGTTCAGTGGTACAGGGAGACCAGAGAGCCATGCTGAATTAAAATTTTTGACCCCTTAATGCTGGGTTTGGAGGCACAGGGGGACCTGAGATCCATGAGAGCTGGGATTTTCAGACTGTGTCTCTACGAAAGTTTTTGGAAACAGAAGGACAAGTGCTGGGCTGTGTAACTACATTGCAGGGAGGCAAATACAATCTCACCTGAGATTTAAGCCCACAGAATCCAAGATAGGGGAAGAAGTGCTTGCTCCCCTCCTATTGGCTTGTAGGTACCACCCTTAACAACAGACTGTTTGGATCCGCCCTTCCATATCTTGGGTATCCCTGCTGGACTCAGTTCTCTGGAGAGAAGGGAGAGAGGTTCAGGACATTTAAAGTGTGAGTTACTTTGATGTTATTGTCTGGGATCAGGACAAAGTGCATAGCCTCCTTCTAAGGGCCAGGCTGGCATCATCCTCAATAGGAGACTCTTTCGTTCCATTCTCCTGATCCATGTGGTTGAGCTTGCTCCTGCAGAGGGGAAGGACTCTGGCAGAGATTTATTGGATTGGCTTCCCCTTCACTGAGTGCCTGATGATGTGATCCCCAAGTGGTGGACACATTAGACCTGTCCTCATGACACTAGTTGCCCCACCCTACCAATATTACAACATGTGGTAATGTCCTGTGGATCACAGCTAGCCTGGGTACATCCTACAGTCTTTCTTCAAAAAGCTCTGAAGGAAGGCCCAGCAACCTCAGGAGAAGGTAAGTGTAGGTGACAAGTGTAGGTGAACCTCAGGGAACCTTGGTCTTTTAAAGATGTGCCCTCAGCTCTAACTTGGAGGAAGATGACTCATTTATGTAGAATGTGTCCTCCCATGCACACTCACATCCAGTAGACATAGACACAGACAGATAACGTAAGGTTGGATACACACAATATCTTAAAGCAACCTGTACCTGAAACCCATCCAAGTGGACTGAGAATCAACACAAACAGTGCTGTGCTTTAGACCACACCAGAGCCCACCCCAATTCCCCATACAAACAGTACACCCAAAGGGGGAACCTGTCAGACACAAACCCAACTGAAAACACTTAGCCTTGTATGGCAACCACTCACAATATTTTATATATGGTGATCCAGGTTTATACTTATAGTAACACAGCCTGAAGGGTTAACTTCACTTACAAAAGGGCTAACTATAACAGGACGTGCACATAATCTACTAGAAAGATTCTTGGAGCACAGAGCTCAGGGAATCTGGAATATTGTGCCACTGAGCCCAATAATACACCTTCATCATAAAGCCATTATAACAAGTTGAGAGTCATATTAGGTCTACATAATGCACAGAGACAAAATGAGGAGACAATTAAGATACCCTAAATGTAAGAATAAGTGAAATACTCAGAAAATGAATTAAATGAAATTGATTAAATAAAAGCAACCAACATACCAAATACAGAGTTTAAAACAATGTTCATAAGGATTTCCAAACACCTTAGAGGAAGAATTGATTATGTCAGTGAGAACTTAAATTAAAAAAGGAGTAACCATTACATTACAAAGGGCATAAAAAAGAACAAATCAGAAATGAAGAATAAAATATCTGAAATAAAGTGAATACTCAAGAAAATTTAAGTGTACTGGACAAAAAGCTTTTCCTAAAACATTAACTAAAATATCTATTAGTAGTTCATCTCACTGTAAAATTGCCTAACATCCAAAGAACCTAAAGCAGTCATATTTGTGCGCAAAAATTAAAATTTAAAATTACTAAGACTGCAAGATAAAATTTCCAAAAGCCCCCATTAATAAAAAAGGGAGGCCAGTAGGGTAATATGTAAGGAAAAATATCCTGTAAGTAAAATACATCTAGAAAAATCTTACTCCAGAAAAGTAAACTCCATTTGTAAAACCAAATGCAGGACACCCATGAAAAAACACACATGGTGTCAAAATAGGCCAAAGGAAAATCATTTAGGCAAAAATAAAAAGAATCCAAAGTCTATTTTGCAGAGAAGATCTCTGTGTTAACTTTTGGTCGAGAATGTTTTTGTGTATTTTCAGAGAACAACTCCAAGACCATGTGGTTCCTGCGACTGACGGATCTGTTCCAGTCACGAGGACGGTCCAGAGATGGGGGACACTGAGAACACCTTGCCATGCTAGCAGTCGGCAGCTGTGCATGGCTGCAGGCAGCCCAGGACCAAACCAGAGAGGATGGATCTTGCATTGCTACTATGTTTCCACCATCTGGATACCATTGCTGACATGTACACATAAAGAACTATTTGACACTGAAACTGGGACTCAGAACAGTTGGACATTGAAACTGAGACTGAAACATTTTTTGTTCTTATACATTTATTTCTAGTATGCAGAGGCAAGATATTTTTGAAGAAAAGAAACAGGGGAGAGTGATTGATATAGAGGCAGGGAGGCATTGAACAGGCTGTCATGCTACAGGGGGAAGGCATGGGTGGATGGGAGGTGAATGCTGGGGGAGATCAAACAAAGGACTTGTATGCATGCATATGAGCATAATCAATGAATGAAAGACAATGGGGCGGGGAGGCGGGGTAGGAGGGGACATGTGCTGGGGGGTAGGGGAGGCTGGGAGGAGGATAATGGGGAGGGGGCAAGGAAAACATGTACTACTATTAAATATAAGTTATACTGCAAAAATTCAATAAAAAATTAAATATTAAAAAAATATCTGAAATAAAGACTATGCTAGAAAGAATCAACAGAAGGCAAGATGAAGGAGAGGATTAAATCAATGTATTATAGAACAACATAATAGTAAGCGGAGCATCAAAAGGAAAATAGAATGAAAAGACACGGAGAAAGTGTAAAAAAAAAAAACCTCTATGAAAACATTAAGCATAATAATATCTGTATCATAGGAGTACCAGGAGGAGAAGAGTGTAAGCAAGGGATACACAATCTGTTTGAATAAATAATATCACAAAACATACTTAACCAGGTGAAGGAAAAGTAAAACATGTTAAGGAAACATAGAGTCCCAATAAAGATGAACCCAAAGTGACTCACACCAAGACACATCATAATTAAAATGACAATGGTTAAAGACAAAGAAAGAATGACAAACTGGATCAGATGGATTTAAATGATATTTACAGAACATTTCAATCCTAAGCTAAAGAATACACATACTTCTCAAGTGCACATGAAACATTCTCAAAGACAGAGCATATGTTAGGAAACACAATATGTCTTAATAAATTCAAGAAGATTCAAGTCATATCTAGGATCTTCTTAAAACACAATGGCATGAAACAAGAAATCAACAACAATAACAAGAAAAACAACAACAACAACTTTCATACACATGGCGGCTAAATCATGTTATTAAATAATGAATGAGTTAACAATCACATCAATAAAGAAATTTAAAAAAATAGCCGAGACCGGTTTGGCTCAGTGGATAGAGCGTCAGACGGTGGACTGAAGGGTCTCGGGTTCGATTCCGGTCATGAGCATGTACCTTGGCTGCGGGCACATCCCCAGTAGGGGGCGTGCAAGAGGCAGCTGATCGATGTCTCTCTCTCATCGATGTTTCTGACTTTCTATCCCTCTCCCTTCCGCTCTGTAAAAAATCAATAAAATATATTTAAATAAATAAATAAATAAATGGAAAATAATTAAAATGAACACACAATCCCAAATCCATGTAACACAGTGAAAGCTCAAATCTCAAATAAACAATCTAACTCTATAACCTAAAGAACTAGAAATCAAAGTGCAAAGTAAGCAGAAGGGAAGAAATAATAAAGATCAGAGCAGAAATAAATGGCATATAACCTTAAAAATCTTACAAAATATCAATTAAATCTAGAGATATTTATTTGAAAAAAAATAAACAAGATGAATGAACCTTTAACCAGACTCATCAAGAAAAAAAGAGATAACCCAAATAAACAGAATTAGAAATAAAAAGAGAACTAACAAGTGACCTCACAGAGATATAAAATATTGTAAGAAAATATTATCAAAAACCATATTCCAACAAATTGGAAAACCTGGGTGAACTGGACAAATTTCTAGAAACACGCAACCTTCCAAAATTGAATCAGGAAATGTACATAGACCATTTAAAACAAAGAAAATTGAAGCAAGAAATCTCCAGAAAAATACATAAATGAAATGAAAGCAAGATAACTACTATATACAGAGTTCTAAACAAAGTTTGTACCGTAAAACTCCTTAAGGATCTTAATGAGGGACTTAGTGGACTTTCAGATTCTTAATGAGAATTTCAAAGACATGAAAAAGGACCACTCAGAAATTAAGCATACATGCAGTGAAATAAAGAACAACTTACAGGGATTCAATAGTAGGGTAGAGGATTCTGAGAATAAAATCAACCATTTGGACTATAAGAAAGCAAAAAACATGCAATTAGAAAAGAAAAAAGAAAAAAATAGTATGATAGTGTAAGGAGCCTCTGGGATAACTTCAAGCATACCAACATTCACATTATGGGGGTGCCAGAAGGAGAGGAAAGAAAGCAAAATATTAAAAATCTATTATAAGATAATATTGGAAAATATATTAATCACCAACATTTACAGGGAACTCATACAACTTAACAAAAGGAAGATAAACAACCCAAAAACTGGGCAATGGACCTAAATAGACACTTTTTTGAAGAGTACATAATAAAGACCAAGAGACATATGAAAACATGCTCAAAGTAACTAATCATCCAAGAGCTGAAAATCAAAATGACAATGTGGTACCATCTTACACCTGTCAGAATGGCTATCATCAACAAATCAACACACAACAAGGGCTGGCAAGGATGTGCAGAAAAGGAAAACCTCATGCACTGCTGGTGGGAATGTAGATTGGTACAGCAACAGTGGAAAACAGTATGGAATTTCCTCAAAACCTAAAAATGGAACTCGCATTTGACCCAGTAATCCCACTTCTAGTAATATATCCCAAGAAACCAGAAATACCAATCAGAAAGAATATATGCACCCCTATGTCCATAGCAGCACAATTTATCATAGCTAAGATTTGGAAACAGCCTAAGTGTCCATTAGCAGATGAGTGGATTAAAAACCAGTGAGACATTTACACCAGTGGTTGATAAACTGCAGCTCATTAGCCACATGCGGCTCATGAGCTGCGGTTTGCCACTATGTTGACTATTGAGTTTGCTGACCACTGAGCTAGACTCTTGATTCTAATAATTACAGGCTGTTGTTGTTCCTTGTGATTAAGCCCCTATCCTAGTGGTCAGCAAACTTATTAGTCAACAGAGTGGCAAACCGCGGCTCATGAGCCGTAGTTTGCCGACCACTGATCTACACAATGGAATACTACACTGTAGTAAAAGAGAAAGAATTCTTCCCATTTGCAACATCATGGGTGGAACTGCAGACTATTATGCTAAGTGAAATAAGCCAGTCATAGAAAGATAAATATCACATGATCTCACTCATTTATGGAATATAATGAACAACATAAACTGATCAACAAAAACAGATCCAGAGACAGAAAAGCATCAATCAGACTGTCAAACCTCAGAAGGAAGGTAGTGGAGGGTGAAGGTAAGGGGGAGAGGTCAACTGAAGGACTTATATGCATGTATATAAGCCTAATCAATGGACACAGACTCCAGGGGGTGAGGGCATGAGTGGGGGGCCGTTGGGGCTATAAGTACACATATGTAATACCTTAATCAATAAAGAAAAAATAAAAAAAATAAAAAATCTATTATAAAAAAAATGACAGAAAACTTTCCCTACCTGATGAAATATACTTACATGGCCAGGAAGTACAGAGAATCACAAAAAAGGAGGATCCCAAAGAGGCCCACACCAAGACACATCATAATTAAAATGCCAAGGGTTAAAGACAAAGAGACAGTCTTAAAAGAAGCAAGAGAAAAGCCACTAGCTACCTATGAGGGAATGCCCATACAACGGTTGGCTAATATCTCAACAAAAGCTTTGCAGTCCAGAAGCGAGTGGCAAAAAATATTCAAAGTGATGAATAGCAATGATCTATAATGGAGATTAATCTACCCAGCAAAACTATCATTTAGAATTGAAGGTCAGGTAAAGAGCTTCACAGACAAGAAAAAGCAAAAGGAGTTCATCACCAAAGACCAGTATTACTTGAAATATTGAAAAGTACTCTTGGAGGAGGTGGAGGAGGAAAAGAGGGAGGGGAAGGAGAAAGAGGAGGAGGAGGAGGAGGAGGAGGAGGAGGAGGAGGAGGAGGAGAAGAAGAAGAAAGAAAGAAAGAAAGAAAGAAAGAAAGAAAGAAAGAAAGAAATGGCAATAAATTTATATCTAGCAACAGTTGAATCTAAAAATTAAAATAAATGAACAAGGAATCTAATGAACAAAATAAACGGGTGAATAAAATAGAACCAGAGGCATGCAAACATGGAACAGACTGAGGAATCTCAGAGGGAAGGGGGGCAGTGGAGTGGGAAGAGATTAACCAAAGATCTTATATGCATATATGTATTACCTATGGGCACAAAAGGTTTGTGAAGGCCTGGAGAAGGGCAAGAATTAGGTGGAGGGAAGCAAAGGGGGAGGAGGGGGAACATCTGTAGTACTCTCAACAATAAAGATTAAAAAAACACAAGTCTCAGCAAATGAAAGTCTTGGACTGAGTGGCTTCACAGACAAATTTTACCAAGCATTCAAAGGAGAACTAATACCTATCCTTCTGAAACTAGACCGAAAATATCAAGAGGAGGGAAAACTTCCAATCTCTTTTCACTATAACAGCATTATCCTAATTCAAAAATTGGATAAAAATACTACAATAAATGAAAATTTTAAGACAATATCCTTCATAAGTATAGATGATAACATCCTCAATAAAATAGTAGCAAACCATATCCAGAAATACATTAAAAAGATCATACATTATCATCAAGTAAGATTATTTTCAGGAATACAAGGTTTTTACAGTATTCACAAATTAATAAATGTGATACATCATATAACCAAAATAAAAAATAAAAATCACATGGTTATGTCAATAAATGCAGAAAAGCATTTGATAAAACCCAGAATCCATTTATGATAAAAATGCTCAGCAAACTCAAAATACTGGGTTCATACCTCAGCATAATAAAGGCCAAGTAGAAAAAGCTTTTTGTCCAGTACACGTAGATTTTCTTGAGTATTCACTTATTTCACTTGGCCAACTTAAATTAATCTGAAAACTTGATTACTATTTTACTGTCAATTTTAATACTCAAGCAGAAATCTTAGTTTACCCTGTAAATATTAGTGGAAAGGAATATTTGCATTTTTGAGTAGGTCCTGAGCATTCCTGGTAATAGACTTAATTTAGATATAGAGCAGCTATTGCTGGCTGAGTCTCTCCCTGCCACCTAGGTCCTGGTCTAAGTTGTGCGTGGGAGGCGAAGCAGCCATGGGGGTAGGAGACCTCCCTCAGGAAGGGTGAGAATTCAAACCCCTGCAAGGTTTGTGGGTGAGGGTCTGTGCCCCACCTCTGTTGACCTTTTAGTTCTTACTTCTTGGCCCCTCTGCGACTGTGCCTGTCTTAGGTCATTCCTTCCCTGGGGAATCTTACCCGTCTCTGGCTAACCAGCCATCCTCCAGGGCCGAACAGGGTGATGTGAGGTTCAGTTCCATCTCATTTGTAGTCTATGTCCCCATGGCCTCCACGTCCAACACTTGCCTTGGGGTCCCCTCACTTGCTGACAGAGTCCCGGGACTGATCACATATCTCGGGGGACCCAGGTTTCTTTTCCAGAGAGGGCCCAGCTCACACCATTGGTCGAGAGACAGATCCATGGTGCCAGCTGCCCAGAGGCTTCAGCCACAGCTTGAACTGAAAGTTCAGGCAATAGCTGTGTGTATTTGGGTAGTAAAAAGAGTGTCTCTCTTGGCAGAAAGGGCAAGAGGGGCCAATATAGAATGCTCGGATGCCTTGCCAGTGCCTTAATTCCTTCTGAAAGGGATTAATTCCTTTCTTATTCTTTTTTAAATTGCTGCTCAACATTCAAAGAATTAGTTTATAAGTTTATTTGGCATAATTGTATAATATGCTGTTGTCAAATATCAAAAATTATAATGAGATTGTAGAATAATCATGTAAGGGTATTATGGTGTCACGGGAGGTTAAGGAGGGCCAAGAGTTTTTCCTAAAACATTAACTAAATTATCTATTAGTAGTTCATCTCATTGTAAAATTGCCTAATATCCAAAGAACCTAAAGCAGTCATATTTGTGTGCAAAAATTAAAATTTAAAATTATCAAGACTGCAAGATAAAATTTCCAAAAGCCCCCATTAATCAAAAGGAGGGGGGGGGAAGTGGGGTAATATCATGTAAGGAAAACTATCCTATAAGTAAAGTACGTCTAGAAAATTCTTACTCCAGAAAAGCAAATTCCATTTGTAAAGTCAACTGCAGGACACCCATGAAAAAACCCCCATGGTTTCAAAATAAGCCAAAGGAAAATCATTTAGGCAAAAATAAAAAGAATCCCAAGTCTATTTTGCAGAGAAGATCTCTTTGTTAACTTTTGGTCGAGAATGTGTTTGTGTGTTTTCAGATAACAACTCCAAGACCAAGTGGTTTCCTGGGACAGTGAGGAACTGACAGGTCTGTTCCAGTCACGAGGATGGTCCAGAGATGAGGGACACTGATTACACTTTGCCATGCTAGCAGTCGGCAGTTGTGTATGGCTGCAGGCAGCCCAGGACCAAACCAGAGAGGATGTAACTTGCATTGCCACGATGTGTCCACCATCTGGATACCATTGCTGACATGTACACATAAAGAACTATTTGACACTGAAACTGAGACTCAGAACAGTTGGACATTGAAACTGAGACTGAAACATTTTTTGTTCTTATACATTTATTTCTAGTATGCAGAGGCAAGATATTTTTGAAGAAAAGAAACAGGGGAGAGTGATTGATATAGAGGCAGGGAGGCATTGAACAGGCTGTCATGCTACAGGGGGAAGGCTTGGGTGGATGGGAGGTGGATGCTGGGGGAGATCAACCAAAGGACTTGTATGCATGCATATGAGCATAATCAATGAATGAAAGACACTGGGGCGAGGAGGGTGGGTGGGTGGGGACATGTGCTGGGGGGTAAGGGAGGCTGGGGGGAGGATGATGAGGGGAAAGGAAAACATATGTACTACTATTAAATATAAGTTATACTGCAAAATTTTTTAATTTAAAAAAGAATACTTTTAGAAGTAAAAAAAAATAAATAAAGGCCAAATAGAAATAAAAACTATAGCCAACATCATAGTCTAGGAGAAAAAACTGAAAATGTTTCTCTTTAGATCAGGAGAAAGGTAATGCTCTCAACTTTCACTACACTTTTTAAAATTCATATTTTTATTGATTTCAGAGAAAAATGGAAAGGGAAAGAGAAATAGAAACATCAATGATGAGACAGAATCATTGATTGGCTGCTTATTGCATGAAGCCCACTGGGAAGAGAGCCCACAGCCCTGGCAGATGCCCTGACTGGGAATTGAACCATAACTTCCTGGTTCATAGGTTAATTCTTAAACTGTGAGTAACACTGGCTGGGCAGCTTTTATTACTGTTATTCATCATATTTTAAGATATCCTAACTACACCAATCAGACAAGAAGAACAAATAAAAGTCATTCAATTTGGAAAGGAGAAAGTAAAATTGTCATTACTTTCAGATTACATAATATTGTTCATAGAAAACCCTAATGACTCTACCAGAAAAATAATAGATACAATAAATAAATTTAGCAAAGTAATAGGATGCATAATTAATATTCAGAAGTTGGTGGCATATTTATAAAATATTAATAAACTATCAGAAAGGGAAACTGAGAAAACAATCCCATTAATTATTATTACAACAAAAATAAGGTACATAAGAATAAATTTAGCCAAAGAGGTAAAAGATCTATACTTAGAAAGCCCCAATACATTGAAGAAAGTAATTGGGGATTATACAAGTGGAAGCATGTACCATCTTAATAGACTACAAGAATTAACTCATTAAAATGCCCATACTACCCAAAGCAATGTATAGATTTAAATCAAGTTGTAGTAAAATATCAATGGCATATTTCAAAAATTTAGGATAAATATTCCAAAAAACTTATATAGAACCAAAAAAGATCACGAATAGCTGAAGCAATCTTTAGAATGAAGAAAAAAGTATCACAATACCTAATAATCACATAGTACTACAAAGCCATTGTCATCAAAACAGCTTGGTACTGGCATAAGTACAGGTATATAGATCAATGGAAAAGAATAGAGAGCCCAGAAATCAATCCACACCTATATGTTCCATTAACATTTAACCAAGGAAGTAATACCATACAGTGGAGTAAAGATAGTGTCTTCAATAAATTATGCTGGTAAAATTGCACAGATACATAGAAAAAATTACACCATACAAAAGAATAAACTCAAAAAGGATTTAAACTTAAAAGGTCATGAATCCATAAAAATCTTAAAAGAAAAGATCGGCAGTAAAGTCTCAGCTTTCCCATACCAATATTTTTCTGATATTTCTCCTAGGGCAAGTTAAACAAGGAAAAAAATAAACACATGGGACTACATAAAACTAACAAGCTTCTGAACAGCTAAATAAATCCTCACCAAAATGAAAATTAAATCCACAGTATAAGAGAACATATTTGCCAATGATACCTCTGATAAGAGGTTAATCTCAAGAATATATAAAGAACTTATACAACTAAACACTAGGAAGACAAACAGTCCAAATAAAAAAAATGAGCAGATATAAGGTGATGGCCAATGGGACAGTAGGCTGCAAGATAATGTGTAAGTGAGAGAAGAAAAGGAGAGTGCGTAGATGAGCGGGCAGTGTCTATATTTGTGACTGAGGGACAATTATATTCCACAGGACTATTGGGAACTAGCAGAACAGGCTACCCTGGCTGGGAAGCATATACTACTGCTGAAATTTCTCCCAGAGTGTCCAGCTCTGCTGCAGAGACCACTCTACCTTGAAGGGGAGAGCAGCTATGATCAGAAGCCTACTCTTACCTTCAACCGGGGAGACTTTGGATACCTCTTGAGAACCTACAACCACAATGCAAGGGACCACCTACCTCATCTGCTACCCCAAGACTCCAGCCTCCATGACCATGGGCACCTGAAAAGTTTGTCTAGGGGGAGACAATGTAGTGCTGCATACACGGATTGGTTCTGCTCCTTTTCACAGAAAAGATAGAAGGAACAGCAGAATCGAATAAAACCCACCTGAAATTGTTGAATTAAATACAGCTGGTGAGCCAGTCCATGGATGGCAGGTCAGAGATCACCTAGAGCAGTGGTCCCCAATCTTTCTAATGCCACGACCCTTTAATACAGTTCCTCATGTTGTGGTGACTCCCAACCATAAAATTACTTTCGTTGCTACTTCATAACTGTAATTTTGCTACTGTTATGAATTGTAATGTAAATATCTGTGTTTTCTGATGGTCTATGATGGTTGAGAACCTGCTATGGATTTTCAACTTGTGGGATTGCCTAAGACCATCAAAAAACACAGTAGCAAAATTACAGTATTAAGACCTGTATTAAAGGGTCGTGGCAATAGGAAGCCTGAGAATCACTGACCTAGAGAGAGCTCTGCTTCCTCAGATTCAGCTGGGTGTTTGTTGTTTGCAATTTTTTTTGATAAGTTGTTGTTTGCTGTTCCATTCATCTCATTTGTTGTTTGCATTTTTTTTTTAGATTAGCTGTTGCTTTTTTGGACTTTTCACCCCATATACATATATTTTCTCCCTTCTTTTTTCTTCTCTTTCTTTTCTCTCACATTTTCTCCTATTCTCAATATCATTTCTGTACTCTTTTCTCTCCCCAAATTCTCTTTTCTCTGTTGGTTATCTTTGTTTAGGGTTATTGATATCATGAATTCATTTGTGTTTGGAGCCCTGTGCATTGTGTCTTGTCATGTTGTATTTTGTGCCTATATGTCAACGCAGGAGAGAGAGAGTTATATAACAAGACACTCTTTGGGGAGACAAAATAACAGCCCCCATACAAAAGGAAAGGAGGAATCACTGGAAAAGGAAGTAAATGAAATGGAGGCAGACAATATGTTAGGGAAAGAATTCAGAGCAATGGTCATGAAGACACTGAAAAAGATGGAAGACAAATTAAACAATATGTATAAGAACCAAGAGGAAATGAAGAGGAACCAAGAAAGAATGGCATCACTGCAATAAAGAAAACAATAGAAAGCATCAACAGTAGATTAGAAGAAGCAGAGGACTGCATCAGTGAGCTTGAAGACAAGATAGGAAAAAATACTCAAGTAGAGCAACAACTGGAAAAAAAATTAAAAACAAGAGGAGAGCCTAAAGGGAACTTTGGGGCAACACCAAATGAAACAACATCCACATATAGAGGACCAGAAGGAAAGGAGATTGAACAAAGAATAGAAAACCTGTTTGAATAATGATAGAAAACTTCTCTGATATTGGGTAAAGAAAAAACTCACACAAGTCCAAGAAGCTCAGAGAATCCCAAACAAGATTAACACCAAAAGACTGACATCAACACACATTATCATTAAATTGGCAGACACAAACAACAAAGTAAGAATCTTAAAGGCTGCCAGAAAGGGACAGAAAGTTACCTACAAGGGATCTCCCATCAGACTGTCGACTTACTTCACAACAAAAATACATCAGTTTGGAAGGGAATGGAATGAAATATACAAAGTCTTGCAAAACAAGAGTCTGAATCCAAGAATATTGCACTCAGCAAGGCTATCAATCAAAGTTGAGGGTGAAATCAGAAGCTTCAAAGACAAAAAAGGACTAATGAAGTTTATTGTCACCAAACCAGCAATGCAAGAAATCCTAAAGGGACTGTTGTAAAAAGAAGAGAACAGAGAACCCAGAAATAGACCCAAAAATCATGCTCTATTAATATTGATAAAGAAAGTAAGATAATACAATAGAGTTAAGACAGTCTCTTCAATAATTGGTGCTGGGAAAATTTGGTCAGATACATGCAAAAAAAATGAAACTAGATTACAAATTGTACCATACCAAAAACAAGCTCAAAATGCCAAAAGGACTTAACTATAAGACAGGAAACCATAAAAATCCTACAAGACTCCATAGGCAGCAAAATATTAGACATATGTTGTAACAATATCTTTACTGACACAGCTCCTATGGCAATGGAGAACAAGCAGAAAATAAACAAATTGGACTACATAAGAAAAGCTTCTGCACAGAAAAAGAAACCATCAACAAAACACAAGAAAACCCACTACATGGAAGAACATTTTTGCCAATGATAATTTAGATAATTTAATTTCCAAAATTTACAGAGTACTCATACTTTAACAAAAGTAAGATAAACAATCCAATAAAAATGGGCAAAGGACCTAAATAAACACTTTTCAAAAGACGACATACAGAAGGCTGAGAGATGTTTAATGGCAGAAAATATCTAAGTCACTAATTATCTGAGAGATGCAAATCAAAATGACAATGAGATACCATCTCACTCATGTCAGAATGGCTATCATCAACAAATCAACAAACAACAAGTGCTGACAAGGATGTGGAGTAAAAGGAATCCTTGTGCACTGCTGGTGGGAATGCAGAGTGGTGTTGTCACTCTGGAAGACAGTATAGTTTCCTCAAAAAGTTAAAAATAGAACACCCATTTGACCCAGTAATCCCAGTTCTAAGAATATAGCCCAAGAAAACAGAAACACAAATCAGAAAGGATATATGCACCCCTATGTTCATAGCAACACAATTCACCATAGCTAAGATTTGGAAAAAGCCTAAGTGCCCATCAGCAGGTGAGTGGATTAAAAAACTTTGGTACATCTACACAATGTAATACTACACCACTATAAAAAAGTAGGAACTTTTACCATTTGCACAGCATGGATAGAACTGGAAAGCATATGCTAAGTGAAACAAGACAGTTGGAGAAAGTTGAGTATCACATGATCTCACTCATTTATGGAATATAATGCCTGATTGACTGTATCCACCTCTACCTCCCTGCCTGATTGCCTCATAACTGCTCCACTGCCAGCCTTATCACCCCCAAATGCCCTCCCCTGTCAGCCTGTTTACCCTTAACTGCCTCTGCTTTGACCCTTGCCACTATGTCTGTGTCTGGAATGAAGTCAGATATCCAGAAGATGTCCGATCGACCAGGTGTAGTTAGGGTATTACCTTTTTATTCGTATAGCTATTTTCTGCCATTAAACATCAGAGAAATGCAAATTAAAACCACAAAGAGATATGACCTCACACCTGCCACAATGGCTATCATCAATATATCAACAAACAACAAATGCTGGCAAGGATGTGGCCTGCTAGTGGGAATGCAGACTGGTGCACAGTCACTGTGGAAAACAGTACGAAGTTGCCTCAAAAATTAAAAAAAAAAGGAACTTCCTTTTGACCCAATAACCCCACTTCTGGGAATATATCCTATAATCCGAAACACTAATTTTAAAGAATATATGCACTCCTATGTTCATTCCAACATTATTTACAACTAGAGTCTCAGTATACAAAATGTGTGCGGAAGTGGACAGTGTCCCTCTGCCTGGCATGCACCATTTCGCAATCTGGGAACCCTTGGGTAGGGTCCCCTAGGCCTGGCCAGGGGACCAGAGCCTAGCAGGGCTTTCCTGACCCCACCCCCGCTGCTGTCACTGCTACACATGTGTGTGGCAGTGCCCACCCTCCCCTGCCAATGGTCACCTCCCTCTGCAAGCGACAGGCGTGGGTGTGATGGCTTGACTAGTTTGGACCTCCTTCTGTGGGGTGATCCATCACAGGGCTATGTCCTCTGCAGTGCCACTGGTCTGGGAGCTTGGGCCTTCCTCTTTGGGGTGATTGATAGCCCATCAAAGAGAGGCCCCTTCCACCTGCCATAGTGCCATGGGCTGGATAGCTTGGGCCTCCCTCTTTTGTGCGATTAATCGCAGGGCTCCATTATTGATTGCCCAGCAGAGGGAGATCCCGCGCTCCCATCTGGAGCTCCATGATACATCTCCATGCAGATGGTGGCCTGGGCCTCCCTCTTTGGGGCAATTGATGGCGAAGCCCCTCCATTAATTGCCCTAAAGAGGGTGGCCTGGGCCCACCAACCAATTGCATCACACCAGTCTTGGCTGGCCTGGTCCCAGGTCATGTCATAGTGTGGTCGTCTGGAAGGTCATCGGGATGGTTGCTCTGCTGTTTGGCCATTCAGTCGATTTGCATATTACGCTTTTATTATTATAGATAACCAAGATCTGGGAATATCCCAAGTACCCACTAATGAGTAGATAAAAAAGTCATGGTACTTTTACCCGTTGGGATGCTACACAGCTGTAAAAATGAAGGAAATCTTAACTTTTGCGACAGCATGGATGGACCTGGAGATTATTATGCTATGTGAAATAAGCCAGTCAGAGAAAAAAATATCATGTGATCTTATTCTTATATGGAATATAATGAACAAAATAAAATGACAAACAAAATAGGAATAGAGGCATGAATATATGAAACACACTGACAGATGTCAGAGGGGAGTGAGTGGGGGGCTGAATGAAATAAGGTGAAGGGATTAGCTAAAGAATATACATGCATAACCCTTACACACAGACATCAGTGTGGTAATGGCCAGAGGAAAAGGGTGGTGGGGTGCTGGATGGAGGTTGGCAAAGACAGAGGATGGAGACATGCACAATAGTGTCTACACTAAAAATAAAGTTAAAATATAAAATCGACAACTTATATTTTCAAAGAATATTTAATGGCATTGAGAAATTCTCATAAGGGAAATAATGAAAAGGTTCGGGTAAACCCCTCTATATTATACTCCTAATTCATGGACAAATTTTAGAAAATAAGATACTAAAGAAATATATAAAAATATTTACATTAGTTTATTCTGACTAGGAGGTTATCTAACCTTATTTATATTCTCCTTCATATTTTTCACAATTCTGCAATAAACTATATTATTGTGTAATTGGGAAATTGTAATTATATTTTAATAGGCATGCTAAATCTGAAGAATAAGGTGATTGTAAATAGTATATAATGGAGAAAGGGTGAACCTCCCACTTCTGAAATAATATCACCTAGTCAAATACATAGAGACAAGGCTATGCCTGTCTCAATTTTGAGAATGTTCTAAGCCCCTTATGCTAAAACTAGAGGCCCAGTGCACAAAATTCATGCACAGGGAAGGGGGGAGAGGGTGTCCCTCAGTCTGGCCTGTACCCTCTCTAATCTGAAACTCCTTGGGCCTAAACTGGCACTCAGAAATCCTTCTTGCAACCCAAGACCACTAGCTCTTAATCACTCACCTGCCTGCCTGCCTAATGCCCCCAACTCCCCTTCCCTGCTGGATTGGTCGCCCCCATCTGTCCTCTCCTGCTGGCCTAATCTCACCCCCAACTGCCCACCCCTGTTGGCCTGATATCGCTCCCAACTGCCCTCCCCTGCTGGCCTGATCTTGCTGTCAACTGCCTTCTCTTTTTGGCCTGGTCAAACCCAGCTGTGCTCCTCTGTTGGCCTGATAGCCCCTAACCCCCTGCCAGCTTTATCTTGTCCCTAACTGCTCTCTCCTGCCAGCCTGATCTCACCCCTAACTGCCTCTCTGCTCCCACCACCATGGCTTTGTCCAGAAGAAAGTCAGACGTCCAGAAGATGGCCAGTGACATGGTCTAATTAGCATATTATCCTTTTAGTAGTATATATAGATTATATAGGATAGGATTGCTTAAATGGGGGGGGCTTTTTAAGCAGGAGGATATCCTTTTGGCAGACAAAAATACATAATCCCTATATCTGGATTGATAGCCAGCCATATGCACTATACTCCCAAACTGGTTATTAAAAAATTGAACTGCTTTCTTATGTCCTTACACAAAATAATTGTTGCCCTTAAAACTCCTCCTCAGACCCCACCTTAGGTTCTGTGTTCACAATTGACCCAGATTAGGATCTGATTGGTTGGTTTCTATGCTGGTCAGCGTCAAATGCTCTGTCTCCTAGGCAGCCATTGGCTCCTTGCAGTTCACCCAGATTTGGTTCTGATTGGTCAGTTTCTGTGCCAGTCAGTGTTAAAAGCTCTGCCTCCTAGGTAGCCATTGGCTATTCTGGGAAATTGAAAATGGCCCTGCTGACAGCTGTCTGTCTCTCTGGGCCTATCTCCAGGCCTGACCTGCAGGCTCTACGACAGCTGCTGATCAGGCCCTGCCCTCTAGCTGTGTCCACCTTGTCCTACCCACCAGCTCACCACCCCTCCTGCTTGCCTGCCACAAATCTTGCTGTGATAGGACCCTGTGGCCCACAGGGGAGGGATCGAGAGGTGATCCATGCACTTCCTGGTGACCATTCATTTGGTTGTTTTGGTAGTTATGGCCATTGGCCTTTTATTGTATAATAGAGGCCCGATGCACAAAATTTGTGCATGGGGGCAGGGGGTGTCCCTTAGCCCAGCCTGCACCCTCTTCAAACTGGGACCCCTCGAGTGATGTCCGACTGGACAATCGGATATCCTTCTCACAATCCAGGACTGCTGGCTCCAAACTGCTCATCTGCCTGCCTCCCGATTGCTCCTAACTGCTTCTGCCTGCCAGCCTGATCACCCGCTAACCACTACCCTGCCAGCCTAATTGATGTGTAACTACTCCTCTGCCAGCCTATTTGCCCCCAACTTCCCTCCTCTGCCAGCCAGGTCACCCCTAACTGCCCTCCCCTGCAGGCTTGATGGCCCCCAACTGCCCTCCCTTGTAGGCCTGGTTTCTTCCAACTGCCCTTCCCTGCTGGCCTGATCACCCACAACTGCCCTCACTTGCAGGGCCTGGAACCTCCAACTGCCCTCCCTTGCTAGCCATCTTGTGGTGGCCATCTTGTGTCCACATGGGGACAGGATCTTTGACCACATGGAGGCAGGCCTCTTGTGTGTTGGAGTGATGGTCAATCTGCAAATTACTCTTTTATTAGATAGGATAGAGGCTGGTGCATGGGTGGGGGCCAGCTGGTTTGCTCTGAAGAGTGTCCCAGATCAGGGTGGGGTTTCCCTTGGGGTGAGGGATGGCCTGGGTGAAGGGCCTGTGGAGGTTGGCAGGATAGCCTGGAGTGGACCCAGGTGGAGGCCCTGGTATCTGGGATCAATCTATGTCTACAATTGAAACTTTGTAGCCTGGAGCGGAGCCAAGCTTTCTGTTTTCTCCAGGGCCACAGACATTTCTGTTTGAAACTTTGTAGCCTAACCTGGTGGCTTAGGCCAGCAACAGCAGGATGAAAGCTTGGATTCCTCCATTGCCTGGGAAACACAAGCCTCTGTTCTCTCCAGTTCAGTGGCTGCCGCCATTTCTGTATCTTTTATAATTGAAACTTTGTAACATAGAGTGGAGGCCTAAGCAGGTGGAAAGCTTGGCTTCCTCTGTTGCTGGAGAAACCCAAGCCTTCCTCCTGCTCTCAGTGGTGGCAGCCATCTTGGTTGGGGTTTATTTGCATAATTTTCTCCTGATTGGCTGGTGGGCGTGACTGTGGGTGTGGCTTGTGGGTATGGCAAATGTATGGTCAAATTTGCATATTACTCTTTTATTAGATAGGATAATATAGATATATGGTGACTGGAATATCCTAAACCTAGTGTATTATCTAATGCTGTAATGATTTATTGAAGATTTAGCAATGTCTCCCTTCTCTTATTATTAGCACAACTTCCTTCAACTAATAAGTGTATTTCTCAGGATATTTGTGTATATGTGTGTGTGTGTGTGTGTGTGTGTGCGCGTTGTAGACCATCCTATCTAATAAAAGAGTAATATGCAAATTGACCATAACTCTGATCAAGCCATGCCCACAGCCATGCCCACCAGCCAATCAGGAGCAAACTATACAAATAAACCCCAACCGAGATGTCTGCTGCCACTGAGAGCAAGAGGGAGGCTTGGGTTTCCCCGGCAACAAAGGAAGCTAAGCTTTCCTCCTGACCTTGCCAGCCTAAGCCTCCACTCAATGCTACAAAGTATTAATTATAGAAGATACATAATCCCAACAGAAATGGTGACAGCCACGGAGCTGGAGAGAGAAGATGCTAGGGTTGTCAGGAGGAAGCCAAATTTCTGCAGCCCTAGCCTAGGCCTCCACTCTATGCTATAAAGTTTCAAACAGAAATGGCTGTCACCACGGAGCTAGCAGAAGGTTTATCTACACTCCAGGCTACAAAGTTTCAATTATAGAACATAAATTAATCCCATATCCCAGGGCTTCCACTTGCATCGCTGGGGGGCATGGCTGGCCTGCAAACAACCACAGGCCCTTCACCCAGGCTGCCTCACACCCCATGGAAACCCCCACTCTGATCCAGGACACCCTTCAGGGCAAACCAGTCAGTCCCTACCCATGCACCAGGTCTCTATACTATCTAATAAAAAAGTAATATACAGATTGACTATCACTCCAACACACAAGAAGGCTGCCCCCATATGGTCAAAGATCCTGCCCCCATGTGGACACAAGATGGCCACCACACAATGGCCAGCAGGGGAGGACAGTGGGAGATTTCAGGCCTGCAGGGGAGGGCAGTTGTGGGCCATCAGGGCAGCATGAGATGGCAGTTGGGAGGGACCAGGCCTGCAAGGGAGGACAGTTGGGGGCAATCAAGCCTGCAGTGGAGGGCAGTTACGGGTGACCAGGCCTGCAGAGGAGGGAAGTTGGGGGTAAACAGGCTGGCAGGGGAACAGTTATACATCAATTAGGCTGACAGGGTAGTGGTTAGGGGGAGGTCAGGCTGGCACGTAGAAGCTGTTAAGGGAATCAGCGAGGCAGGCAGGTGAGCAGTTTGGAGCCAGCAGTCCTAGATTGTGAGAAGGATGTCTGACTGCCCCTTTAGGCCAATACTAAGGATCGGGCCTAAACGGGCGGTCAGACATTGGTTGAGGGGTCCCAGGCTATAGAGGGTGCGGGCTGGGCTGAGCAACACCCACGCCCCACCCCCCCGTGCACAAATTTTGTGCACCAGGCCTCTTGTCCTACATGGATAGACTATCTTTAGTTGAACACTTATTTTGTGTTACATAGTGTGCTATGTGTTTTCCAGACATAATTTCACTTAATTTATATAAGTCAGTAAATGAGGCACTGTATTCAATATTTTACAATTGAGGAAACTGAGATTCAAGAATGTTAAATTATTTGCCTAAGGAAGTTTGCACAGTTGAGGAGCTACAAAGCTGAATATCAGGTTCATCATGGTCTGGTCACAATTATTGCTCTTTCCAATGTATCAGTTTGGCCTAATATTTGCCACCCAACCTCTGAAACTTGTTTTTTTTTAATATGAAGAGATGACAAGGTAAAAATAAAACCCATAGGATTCTCAGTTCTCACAATTCATGTATTTGCAATTATGATCACCCTCATAGAGTGGTTATGAGGATTTTGTGCAAGTGCCCTAACATATTTTAAGTATGATAAAAATCAAGATGTAATTTTAGTAAATTAAATTCATTTTTCATCAAATCTCATTACAGTTGCAAAGCTGCTTTATCATGCCCACTGACAAGTCTTCAACAGATAGTAGCTCCTAAAATTTCTGTTCAGATCTTAGGTTCCTAACATTTTCATACTAAATTTCTGAGGCTCTGTGTCTCTATGCAGATAAGCAAATGCCAGCAGAAATGCTCTGCTTCTCTACATGTGTGTGTTGAGGTATGGAGGACCTTATAAAATTAAACATTCTCTTTTGTAATATGAATAGTTACTATTTAATTGAATTTTCATAAATGTCTTGGTTTTTTAGTTTGCTGTTTTTCTAATTAGAGCTTGCTCAAAGTAGTAGAATGAAGTATACATATGGCCAAATCAACCTGAAGTATATAAAATGTTACTTCACTCTGTCAAGATTCTTCACGATGTTTTTTAAGTATTATCATTGGCATAGTACTACAAGGAATCTACATTTGCTTTGTGCTTTTATATGGATTTCAAAGCAGGTCATCAGTAAGTTCATTGAAAAAGAATATCCTTTACATACCTATTCTCTACTCTCCCACAAGCTCAGATTCCCAACAATAGTAGCCAAGCTGTATAACAGCAAAAGCCATTCACTATTGATTTTTTTGCACTAATTGGGCACAGAATTCTTTCTTGTCTATGTAAATGGCTTGCATATGAAATGCCCAATTCAGCAGGTTTAAATTAAGGACCATATATAAAAAATCTGAAAGGGTCTCCCGCATCATACTACTATACTACATTTCTTCTTCTTTAAAATTTGCATATATATATATATCGCCACTCATTTGAAATTAACATATATTACATATTTTGGGAGGAGGGGAAGGCAAGGGGTGTTTTTAAGAATAATCAAGAAGAATCACTTTGATCTGTTCATGTATTTAAATCATGTAACAATGTTTATTGTGACAGAAATATCAAAAAACAAAGAAATATCCTGTTAGGAAGTTTTAGCGTGGAAATTTGAAAGTAAGTAACCTCTTAAAAATTAGTTTAAAGGTATGATGGCTCTAGCACATGTTCTATGTTAAGTTGATATGGACTTGATTTGTGATATTTCAAGTGTGTTTAAATAATGTATTGTTATGATGCTGTCTTCTGTTTCTCTTTTAAATCAGCATATTACAATTTTACATAGCTACAATATTTTCATTTTCTTTATTTTAGCCTGTTGTTAGAAACAATATAAATAGTTTGTATTAAATAAACTTAGAAGTAAATAATAATGTTTATAGAAATAAATACTGTGCTCACTTCAGGTGCACATATACTAGAAATAAATGTTGATTGAAAAATGTTTAGAATTTGGGTAATATTTTTATAACCTATAGATCCATACTAATTATATTTTAAGGTAGGTAATACTATCTATATCTATATCTATCTATATCTATATCTATATCTATATCTATATCTATATCTATATCTATATCTATATCTATATCTATCTATATCTATATCTATATCTATATCTATATCTATATCTGCTGCTCTTACATGGATTGTTATCCATGCTGGTTTCTGAAAATAATTTTTCATACAAGGAATAGTGAACTTTACTAACATTTGGCTTGAAGGCCAAGAATGGAAGTCCCTCTTATTTTGGGCATTGTATAAACTGTTTGACGTAGTTTGAACTTTCAAAATTTAAGTATTATCAAATGAGAAGACTTTGCACAATCTATATTAATGATCCAATATATGAAAATTATAAGGTCTATTGTCAGTGATACCAATTGTGGTAAACATGGCCAATCTGGCTTCCAAGGGAAACTTGTCAGAGGGGAGTCATTTATATATTGGCAAGATATTATTAGTTTTTCCACAATAAACCAGAGGGAATTTTATAGCTTTATTTTGTCTTAAGTCACCACTACCTGCCAAAAATAGTAAACAAAAGTATAAATAAATAAAAATAATGGTATTTAACTACTTGGATAATTGCAGTTATTTGCTTTGATTCATTTGCCTCTAATTTTATGTACAATTTTTGGTCTAATAAATTGGGTGAAAAACACCATAGAAAGTAAGAGTTGTGTTTGGATTATGCTGTTCTGTTTGGATTAAATATATTGTGACCAGTTTAGTTTTAAACTCCTCATAGAGCTAAACAGTTTAGCTTTCCATTGGAAATTAGTGCAGTTCATTTCAGAATTTCAGAAACCACAGTCAAATGTCTTCCTAGCCGTGTTGTGATAAACTTGTCACTTTAATTCTGTTTCTGTCACATTCTTTAACTGTAGCATTTGTATTAAAAATTCTATTATAAATTAAAAAGTAACTAAATGAAAAATATTAAGCCCAAAATAAGCAAACCTTTATACCATTTCAATTAGTGTTAATATTAATTTCTTTGAAAATTAATTTATTTGTTTAAGAAAGGAATGAATCCCAGTTGGATTACAAAATACAGCCCACCACTACTTTAGGAGATGAAGTACAGATTCTCTGTAGTAAAGGGAGCTTGAAATTCATGTGGTTAATCAACTTTGTGACCTCAAAGCTACTTCACTGCTCACAGGCATATTCATTTAATGATTAAAATGTGCTGTGATGTTTAAGATCCCATCATGCTGATTTTCTCAGCAGCAAGTGTACAGCATGCAGTGGGACTGAGGATAAATGTATCACTACAGTTGAGTTTCAGGTGTAAAGGAGGAGATTTATGGCACCCTCTTGATTATGACTTTAAGGCCTAGAATCTTTATCATAATCCACATGAAGAACCTAACAGCACTGTAGTTGTTTGCAAGAGCATATAAGAAAACTTTGTTTCTGAGAGCATTGACTGTACAGAAAATTGGACTTCCTAATGCACATGTCATGCTTGTGTTTGGAGATTAAGAAAAAATGCTCATTTCTCTGCTGAGTTTTATCTGAATTATTCCTACTTTTACAATGATTTTCATATTTTTTAGAAATAAAAAGAAAGGTATCCCCATTATTTCAATTAATTTGGTATGCCCCTCCTTCTCCCTTTCTTTTTTTTAAAGTTTATTTGGGACATAATATTGAATTAATGTTTTTCAGGTGGATAGTTTAGTGATTTGAGGTTTTTATACCTTAAAATATGATGTCATACACAAAACAAGCATGAATACTCATAATCCAGTAGACAATGCTTTTCAAGATAAGATGTATGATCATCAGTTATCTGTGTGGATTTAAAATTCCGTGGTCAAAAGTATATCCTACAGATAAATAAAATACGAAGTCCAACATTCCTGTTTTCTGAAGAGCATATTTTAATGATTGAATACTAAACAAAACACCTACAAAAAAGTCTTCTGACCTCAACAAAGATGTTCCTAATATTACACTACCTTATCTCTTAAATAAACTGATGAGTATATTCAGTCAATGGTTACCATATCTGCTTTATTTATTTATTTATTTATTTTAAAATTTCTTTATTGATTAAGGTAATACATATAAGTCCTCATCCCTCCATTAACCCCCAACCCTCCCCCCGACTCATGCCCTCACCTCCATGGTATTCCTATCCATTCATTAGGCTTATATTCATGCATACAAGCCCTTTCGTTGATCTCTCCTCCTTCCCCCACCCCCCCTACCTTCCCTCTGATGTACACCAGCCTGGTTGATGCTTCTCAGCCTCTGTATCTGTCCCTGTTCATCAGTTTATGTTGCTCATTATATTCCACAGATGAGAGAGATCATGTGGTATTTGTCTTTCTCTGACTGGCTTATTTCACTTAGCATAATGCTTTCCAGTTCCATTCATGCTGTTGTAGTATTCCATTGAGTAGATGTACCACAGTTTTTTAATCCACCCATCTGCTGATGGCCACTTAGGCTTTTTCCAAATCTTAGCTAGGGTGAATTTTGCTACTATGAACATAGGGGTGCACATTTCTTTTCTGATTCGTGATTCTAGTTTCTTGGGATATATTCCTAGAAGGGAGATGACTGGGTCAAATGGGAATTCCATTTTTAGTTTATTGAGGAACTGTTCTCATACTGTTCTCCACAGTGGCTGCACCAGTCTGCATTCTCACCAGCAGTACACAAGGGTTCCTTTTTCTCCGCATCCTTGCCAGCAACTATCATTTATTGATTTGTTGATGATTGCCACTCTGACAGGTGTGAGATGGTACCAAATTGTTTTTGTTTAATCTTTATTGTTCAGTTTATTAATTAGATTGTTCCCTTTTTTCCCCAATAGCTCCCCTCCACCTGGTACCCATCCCATCCTCTGCCCACACCCCCCACCACTGTCCTCTCCCATAGTTGCATGATTTTTGTCCAGTCTCTTGCTGCACTTCCCACACCCCTTTCCTCCCCAAGAATTGTCAGTCCATTCCCTCTCTATGTCCGTGATTCTGTTACATTCACCAGTTTATCCTGTTCATCAGCTTATTAATTCACTTGCTTTTTAGATTCATTTGTTGATAGATGTGTATTTGTTGTTCCTAATTTACACTTTTATCTTTTTCTTCTTCCTCTTTTTAAAGAATATCTTTCAGCATTTCATATAATATTGGTTTGGTGGTGATAAACTCCTTTAGCTTCTTCTTATCAGTGAAGCACTTTATCTGACCTTCAATTCTGAATGATAGCTTTGCTGGATAGAGTAATCTTGGTTGTAGATTCTTGCTGTTCATCACTTTGAATATTTCTTGCCACTGCCGTCTGGCCTGCATCGTTTCTATTGAGAAATCCGCTGACAATCATATGGATGCTCCCTTATAGGTAACTGACTGTTTTTCTCTTGCTGCTTTTAATATTCTCTCTTTGTCTTTTGTTCTTGGCATTTTAATTATGATGTGTCTTGGTGTGGTCCTCTTAGGGTTCCTATATATTGGGGTTCGGTGAGCTTCTTGGACTCCTAAGTCAATTTCTCTCACCAGGTGTGGGAAGTTTATGGTCACTATTTCTTCAAATAGATTTTCATTGTCTTGCTCTCTCTCTTTTTCTGGCACCCCTATAATTAGGATGTTGGTATACTTGAGGTTGTCCCAGAGGCCCCTTACACTATCTTCAATTTTTTAGATTCTTTTGGTTTCTTGCTTTTTCAGCTGAGTGGATTTTACCTCTTTGTATTTCAAATCTTTAACTTGGTTCTTGAGGTGTTCAAGAGTACTTTTAGGTCTTTGTATAATATTTTTTATTTCAGTCAGTGTATGCATAATTTCTGGTTGTTCCTTTTTCATATCCTTGAGAGTCTCCTTCATATCCTTGTAGGTCTCATTCATTTCCTTGTAGGACTCATTCATTTCCATGGTAGTCTTGATCATTTCCTTGCAGGTCTCATTCATATCCTTGAGGGTCTCGTTCATTTCTGTGTAGGTCTTGCTTATTTCCTTATTGGTCTCGACCTTTTCTAGGAGCCTCTTGAGAAGCCCTATAACCATGGTGTTGAATTCCATGTCCAGTCGTTTTTCCCCTCCATTTCTTTCACATCTGATTTCTTTCCATGTCTCTGCATGGTGGCTGCTTCCCTGAGTTGGTCAATTAGCTTTGTGTGGTAGACGTCCTACTAGAGACAGTGGCTCAGCCTCCCCAGTTACCTGAGGTGGATTTGGATTGCACAGTCTTGCTGAAGTTAAGCTCAGGTTAATCATTGTTAGCACTTGGAGGGGTTGACCTCCAGGCCAATTGTGATGTTCAGCTGTGCTCAGGTTGGATGGGTTGAGTCTCCATGCTAAGCAGACAGCGTTAGTTCTGCCCTATGCGGCCCCAGGCACTCTGTGCCAGGGGAAATGGCCGCCAGCACCTCTGAGAGAGAGCCGCTGCCAAGCTCCACTGGCTGCCAGAGAATTCAGACTCTCCCCAAATGAGTCTGCACACCCAGTGTCTCACCCAGGGTTGCAAAACAATGCAGTCTGACGGTTTCCCAAATAAAAGAGCAAGTCACAAGTGCTCTCTGCATGGCCACACAGCTGTGCTGTTCCCAAACTCAGGTGCACTCCACACAAGCTTGCCTTCTCCACAAACCCGCAGACCCATGCAGCACCCGAGCTTCAGCGTGCCCTCCCACTGTCCAGTTTTTACCCCGTATGATAGTGGGTTCCCTGGACTTCGCCCAGAGCTGGAGAATCAGTCCAGTGGGACGTCTTTGTCTCCCCCATTCAAGAAAACTGGCCGGTTTTCAGCCGCCCGCCCTATCCGCTGACACGCGCTCCTCCAAACCTTCAACACTGTCCTCAGCCACTCCTCCGAGTCTCAGTGTCTTATCTTCACTTTTATTTGTGGAATTTTTACTCAGCCAGCTTTCAGGTGATTCTGGATGGTGTTTGTTCTTTCGTTAAGTTGTAGTTTTAAAATTGCTGTGTATGACAGCAAGATAGGTATTTTACCTATGCCACCATCTTGGTTCTCCCACATTGTTGTTTTGATTTGGATCTCTCAAATAGTTACTTTGAGCATATTTTTATATGTCTCTTAGCCTTCCTTCTGTCATCCTTTGAAAAGTGTCTATTTAGGTCCGTTGCACATTTTTTTTTGATTGGGTTATGTATCTTTCTTTTGTTAAGTTGTATGAGTTCCCTGTAAATGTTGGAGATTAAACCCTTATTGGTGATGACAATGGCAAATACGTTTTCCCCTGCAGTGGGCTTTCTTGTTGTTTTGTTTATGGTTTATTTTACTGTGTAAAAGTTTTTTTTTTTTTTATTTTGATGTAGTCCCATTTGCTTATTTTCTCTTTAGTTTCCATTGCCCTAAGAGCACTATCAGTGAAGAAGTTATTTTGGAATATGTCTGAGATTTCTCTGCCTGTGGATTTCTCTAGTATTTTTATGGTTTCCCCTCTTATGTTTACGTCCTGTATCCATTTTCAGTTTATTTTTGTGTATGGTGTAAGTTGGTGGTCTAGTTTCATTTTTTTTTTTTTTGCACGGATCTGTCCAATTTTCCCAACAGCATTTGTTGAAGAGATTATCTTGACTCCATTTTATGTTCATGCCTCCTTTGTCAAATATTAATTGGACACAGTGCTTTGGGTGGATTTCTGGGTTCTCTATTCTATTCCATTGATCTATATGTCTATTCTTGTGCCATTCCCAGGCTGTTTTAAGAACAGTGGCTTTGTAATACAGCTTGATATCTGGTATGATATCCCACCTACTCTGTTTTTCTTTCTCAGGATTGCTGAAGCTATTTGGGGTCTTTTTTTTTTATTCCAGATGAATTGTTAGAAAGTTCGTTGTAGGTCTGTGAAATATGCTGTTGGTATTTTAATGGGGATTGCATTGAATCTGTAGTTTGCTTTGGGTAGTGTGGACATTTTGATGATATTGATTCTACCAATCCATGAACATGGTATGTTCTTTGATCTATTTATGTATTCCTCTATCTCTTTTTTCAGTGTCCTCTAGTTTTTCGCATATAGGTCTTTTACCTCCTTAGACTAAACTTAACTAAGGAGATCTTAAATTTTTTTGCAATGGTAAATGGGATTGCTTCTTTAGTCTTTCTTTCTGTAAGTTAGCTATTGGTGTAAAGAAATGCCATAGATTTTTTGGTATTAATTTTGTGTTCTGCTACATTGCCAAATTAATTTGTTAAAGCTAATATTTTTATGGAGTCTTTAGGGTTTTCTATGTACCATATAATGTCATCTGCAAATAAGGACAGTTTTACTTCTTCTTTTCCAATTTGGATTCCTTTTATTTCTTCTTCTTGTCTGGTAGCAATGTTTAGTACTTACAGTACCATGTTGAACAGGAGTGGTGAGTGGTCATCCCTGTCTTGTTCCTGTTCTTAGGGGAAATGGTTTCAGTTTTTGTCCATTGAGTATGATGTTGGCTGAGGGTTTTTTATATATGTCTTTTATTATGTTGAGGTATGATCCTTCTATACCCACCTTGTTGGGTGTTTTGAGCAGGAAGTGGTGTTGGATTTTATCAAATGCTTTTTCTGCATCAATTAATATGATTATGCTATTTTTATCTCTTAATTTTTTATATGAAGTAACACGTTTATTGATTTGCGTATATTTTACCATCCTTGCATCCTTGGAATAAATCCTACCTGGTCATGGTGTATGATCTTTCTGATGTACTGCTGGATCCGATTTGCTAGAATTTTGTTGAGGATTTTGGCATCTATGTTCATGAGGGATATTGGCCTATAATTCTCTTTCATTGTGTTATTTTTATCTGGTTTTGGTATTAGGGTGATGCTGGCTTCATAGAATGAGCTTGGAAGTGTTCCTTCCTCTTGAATTTCTGGAATACTCTGAGGAGGATAGGTTTTAGTTCTCCCTTGAGTCCCTTGAGTGTTTGGTAAAACTCCTCTGTGAGTCTGTCTGGTCCAGGGCTTTTGTTTGCTGGGAGCTTTTTGATGACTTCTTCAATTTCTTCCATAGTTATCAGCCTACTGAGATTTTTAGAATCTTCCCAATTGTGCTTTGGAAGGTTTATTTTTCTAGGAATTTGTCCATTTCCTCTAGGTTGTAGAGTTTGTTTGAGTAGAGTTGTTCATAGTATTTTTTAGCAATCTTTTGTATTTCTGTGAGGTCTGTTGTTATTTCACCTTTCTCATTTCTGATTTTGTTTATTGAGTCCTCTCCCTTTGCTTCTTGGTGGGCCTGGCTAGATGCTCATCAAGCTTGTTAATCCTTTCAAAGAAACAGCTCTTGGTTTCGTTGATCTTTTGTACTGTTTTTTTTTCCTTTGTCATTCATTTCTGCTCTGATCTTTATTGTCGCCTTCCTTCTGCTCACTATGGGCTTTTCTTGTTGCTCTCTTTCAAATTCTTTGATTTGTATATTTAGATGATTTACTACCATTTTTCCTGATTTTTGAGGTAGGCTTGCAGAGCTATAAACTTCCCTCTCAGGACTGCTTTCATTGTGCACCATAGATTTTGGATTCTTGTGTTTTTGTTGTCATTCATTTCCAGGATGCTTTTAATTTCTTTCTTGATCTCATTTATAACATAATAATTGTTTAATAGCATGCTATTCAGCTTCCAAGTGTTTGGGATCTTTGGATTATTTTTATTGTAGTTGTATTTTATGGCATTGTAGTCTGAGAAGATGCTTGTTATGAGTTCAATCTTCTTGAATTTGGGCAGACTTTGCTTGTGACCCAATATGTGGTCTATTTTTGAGAATGTCCCATTTGCACTTGAGAAGAATGTATATTCTGTGGCTTTGGGGTAAAATGTTCTAAAGATGTCAGTTAAGTCCATCTGATTTAGTGAGTCATTTAGGATTGCTGTGTCTTTCCTAATTTTTTCTGTCTTGAGGATTTATCCAGTGATGTCAGTGGTGCATTAAAGTCCCTACTAAGATTGTATTGTTGTTGAGTTCTCCCTTGATATTTTCCAAGAGTATTGTTATGTATTTCAGTGCTCCTTCATTGGGTGCATATATATTTATCAGGGTTATATCCTCTTGTATGGATCCCCTTTAGTATTATAAAGTGGCCTTCTATATCTCTTGTTATGGCAGTTACTTTGAGGTCTATTTTGTCAGATATAAGTATTGCTACCCCAGCTTTTTTTTTTTTTCATTTCCATGTGCTTGAAAGATATTTTTCCATCCCTTCACTTTCAATCTGTGTGAGTCTCTTGTTCTGAGGTGGGTCTCTTGTAGACAGCATATATATGGGTTGTGTTCTTTTATCCACTCAGCCACTCCATGTCTTTTTATTGGAGCATTTAGTCTGTTTACGTTTAAAGTTATTACTGAAAGTTAGTTATTTGTTTGTAGTCATATCTATTTTTGTGTCTGTGTTCTTTCTTATCTGTTTATTTCTTCTTTTTACAATATTCCCTTTAGCATTTCTTGCATTGCTGGTTTGGTGGTGATAAACTGCCTTAGCCTTTTTTTTTTTTTTTTTTTTTTTTTTTGGTCTGTGAAGCTCCTGATTTTCGGTTCAATTTTGATTGATAGTCTTTCTGGATAGAATATTATTGAATTCAGTCCTTTGCTTTGCAACATTTTGTATACCCCCTTCCACTCCCTTCTAGCTTGATGTGTTTCTGTTGAGAAATCATTTGATAATCTGATGGGGGATCAATTGTAGGTAACTCTCCGTTTCTCTCTTGTCACCTTTAAGATTCTTCCTTTGTTGCTGTTATTTTCCATTGAAATTATGACATGTCTTGGTGTGGGTCTTTTGGTGTTGATTCTGCTTAGGACTCTCTGGATGTGTGTAACTTTTTTCTTCCCCATATCTGAGAAGTTTTCTGTCATTATTTCTTCAAATAGGTTTTCTAATCCTTGCTGCTGTTCTTGTCCTCTGGCAGCCCTATTATACATATGTAACTTCGTTTCATGTTGTCCAAAAGCTCCCTTTGGCTTTCCTCCTGTTTTTTGTTGTTGTTTTTTTAATTTTTTTTCTCCAATTGCTGTTCAGATTGAACTTGTTTTTATACCTGATCTTCTAACTGACTAATTTGGTCCTCTGATTCTTCTAGTCTACATTTGGATCTTTCCATGGTGCTTTCGATTGTAGCTATATCACCTTTCATTTCTTCCTTATTCTTGCATAGGTTGTTGATTTTCTCATCCATCCGATGAATAAATTCCACAACCATTACTCTGAATTCTTTTTCAGTCATGTTGCATGCTTCAATTTCACTAATTTCCTTTCTTGAGGACACCTCATTTTCTTTCCCCTGGGGATTGTGTTGTCTCCCCATTCTGACTATCACCAGAAGGTTCAAACTTCGAGTTGTGTGGACCTGGGCCATGTGCTGTGGGAACTTCGCACCACCTGAGTGTCACTGAAGTGCTCTGACACTAGGCCGTGTGGCAGCCATGGTTTGGTAGGAACCAGGCTTGCCTAGGGTCAGTGTTCCCAGCATTCTGTATGGTCTCGTGTGCACACCTAGAATCAGGGACCCTGTCTGCACCGCGCTATTAGCATGTGCTGAAAATGGTGCCAGGAGTCAGAGTTTCCCTGTGTCTACACCAAGAATCCAGTATCAGAGTTTCTGTTGCCTCATGCAGTTTCTTGCTGAGCATCAGGGTCCACGTGTGCACATACACCAAGAATTGGAGTCACTGGCTCTTAGTGTGCATGCATTGTGAGTCAGGGATCCCAGGAGCACTTGGTAAGAAACAGTCAAGTCAGTGGTGCTCAGTTCTGCCTCTTTCTGGGAGAATTTCGGTTCCGGTCACCATGGGAGACTGGGTTGCACAATAGCTCTGTGGTGTGCCTGCACTGTGGAAAACTGACTTCTGTGTGCGCTTGCCCTGTAACTAAGTCAGGTGGCACTGTCACCCTGAGTGTGCTTCTGATTTGGTTGCCTGATTGTGTTGCGGGGGCGGGTGGAGGGGGGGCAAATTCCAGTCTCTCAAATTCCCATAGCAGTCCTACATCCATGTTTTCAGGCTCAAATTCCCCTTGGGGTTGCTGTGGCCCCTGAGTGAGTTCTCAAGCTCAGATTCCTTGTGGGGGAGCTGTGGCCCCGTGCCCAATTCCCCTTAGGGGCTTTGTGGCTGGAGTGAGGGGCGGGTCTATTGGTTACTATGGAGCTATCTGGGATCCTGTGGGAAGGGTGATGATAGGCTCTTTGACTCACAGAAATCAGCTGCCGGGAAGTCTGAATTTTGTTGTCTATTTTTCTGAAGCTGTGGTTGCAATTCTCTGTCCCCAGTGGCTACAGGGTCCTGGTTTGTGTCTGAGATGTGACTGGGTGGGGCAGGGTCATAGTCTGACAAACCTCTGTTTCTCAAGATGGTGTGGTCTCCGTGCCTGCACCAGCTGCCCAGGAGTGTACCCTTTGTGCGCGGGGCTCCACTGTCTAAGATTGCCCCATTTGGCAGCCCCTAGGAGGACCTGCAGAATCTAACTGTCCCTAGCTAATACACACACATACCACACATGTCTACACTCTCCTCTATGGATTCCTCACTTTCTCACACTCCCTCCCTACCTTCCTGCCATTCGCCATCTTTTCTAAACCCATATTTGCTTTAAATGAGTCACCAATCTCAAGAGAAAATAAACATTCTAAAAATATAATCATCATAAGTTAATATTTTAACAATACAGAATCCCTCCCTTTGATCATGCAATTCCATCTATTTATTATATCCTCTCTTATTCCCTATGCAAATTCTAACCATTACTCAAGATAATTTCAAATTTCACTTATCCCTTGAATATTTGTGGATCCTGTCACTTTAAAATTTTGTATTTTAAAGTGACAGGATCCACAAATTCTCTATTTTAAAATTATGTAATTTATATAATGAGTTTTGTGCTTCCTTATCCTATCTCTATTGTTCTCTTATGCAAAGTTTTATTTATGTTGTCTGCTGTTCCCGTTAGAATGTAAACTCGATTTTTGTTTTGTTTTTGTTTTTTTGTAAAGGGGGCTGTTATTTGCTTATGAAATTTTGTAGTGAAATTTCAACATTTAGGGAATGCTTAACAAATTTCAGGAATTGTGTTAAGAGCCTTCCAGGCATTATCTCATCTTCATATTAAAATGATTGGCTCAGGGTATAAACCTTTTAGATACCTCTATCACTATTGAGTGATGTTTAAGAATTAGCATTTAAAGTCAGTCAGACATTCCTAAGAACAAATGCTGACTCTGCTACTTATATGACCAGGTAATTTACATTTACTTACAGGTATAACAAATTGTATGATACACATAAAAAGATTGACAGATTGACAAAAACATCCTATAGGCTTAATAATTGGCAATTGTTTATGTAAAAAACTATTTTTGACACAATGCAAGAATTCAGGGCCATCACTGAGCCTTATTTGTTAATTTTACGATCCAGTGGTTGCTAAGATTGTAATAAACCTGATAAGATTTGTTTTAATGGCTACTTGGTAGGGGTCAGGGAACATGATCTTGAATATCAGCTTTTATATACTTGTCTTTCTAATAAAATATATATTTGAATGTTTAAAAATGTTTGCTTTTCCCTCAAGTAGGACAATATTTTCATTAGAAATGTTTTTGATAGTTTCAATTTTGAGCTGTAATTGAAAAATGTACATTAGATTTGCAGATACTTCTGTAGTATTATTTCAAAACACTGCACTCCCATATATCACTGAGCATAGGGAACCATAGAAGAAAAGTGCAAGATTTTGAAAGTAGCATATGGATAAACTGATTACTTAGCAAAATCAGAATAAGGTGCAAAAAATGAGGAGGCTTTTAGATTTTCAGTTTCTAGAAATTATTTAGTTTAATTCCTAATTCTCCCCCCAAAATACGATCATCAAAGGCATGTGGCGTATGAGACTGATCTATATTTCAGATGTGTGTCTGGGTGTGAGACAAAAAGATAGAAAAAGAAAAACCTTCAATACAGTGTGCCATGTAATGACTTGGCTTTCATCTATGGAGACAAGTGTTACCTGAGTATTTCTGGTCATTCAGTAGATCAAAGAGAAGAAAAACAACACAGAGTCTAAAATGTCAAATGCCTGCTTTTTTCTTTCACATGTATATTTCAAAACAACAACAACAAAAAAGGCTTTCAAAATATGAGAATTTGGTAAGTTTCATGTGTGCTGCAGCTACCCGGTTTCAGGCTTATGTTTAGATTGGATCCAAATGCTTCACTGACAGATGTGGGGCACATCCAAATATTTGCTTCTGGATAAAGTTATTTACATTGAAGTTTGACCCACAAGGGCAACAGAGATGCTAAGTACCCTGGGTAATACTAACAGACAGCTCTACTTTGCTCCAGATCATTTAGATTAAAAAAACTCTCTGTGAACTTCAAAGCTTCTTTCCCTCAGCATGCATGCTAGTTTCCATGAAAATAAAAATCTGAAACCTATAGCCTTTATATCAAAATATTAGGAAATAGGATCTTAGCATTTGGTCTCTGTCTCAAAGGCCTTTAACAAAATTGGCCACATACCATTATCTATTATAGTTATAGGCCAGCAAGGCCACCAATGTGAAGGAAGCAAATCATTATTGTATTGTAAGGTCAAGTTAAAAAAGAATGTTGGAGTTATATTGCAAGGAGGAAGGATTTAATTTGGTCAGCCATATGTGTGCTCATCAAGTATGAATATACTTATGTAACATACATTATACTGTGTGTGTTTGTTCCGAACCCCTTACACTGTGGTCCAGGAAGTGTCCAGATTGTGAGAATATTTTCCTAGTTCTTCTTGGTTTGATTTAATTATAAATTTTGATTTAACCATAACTTTAAATTTACAACATTTTTTAAAAATATATTTTATTGATTTTTTTACAGAGTGGAAGGGAGAAGGATAGAAAGTCAGAAACATTGATGAGAGAGAAACATCACACGCCCCCTACTGGGGATGTGCCTGCAGCCAAGGTACATGCCCTTGATCAGAATCGAACCCGGGACCTTTCAGTCCGCTGTCCAACACTCTACCCACTGAGCCAAACCGATCTCGGCTAAATTTACAATATTTTAACAAAGGTTTCAAGGAAGGCTGGATGTTGAGGGGAGATCAATTAAAAAAAAATAATGTGAGATTTTAGAGGAAAGTTTCATCTAAGCATAAGGCATTTAAAAGAAATAACATTAAAGCCAATATAGGATGTTATTCATGTCCCATGCCATGTTAAGAGGGGAACTATTTCTTTAAAATAGTATTCAATGCAACAATTTCCTCATGTATTAAAAGAATTAACCTCTTGTAGTTAAACTGTAACAGACAAATTTTCTTTCCATCCACCCCCTGCCTCTTTTATAGTGATATTTCCTTCCTTATTATTCAAGTGGAAAAAAAGAACAGCCTTGAAATTGGAAGGACAGACTTTCCAATAGACACACTATCTGCAAATAAGCCTTTATACAATTGTACTGGATAGAATCTAACTTTTATATCATATATATGATTCAAATTATTTGACAAAATAGTAAGTGCATTCTAACAATTGTCAATAACTATAATGAGTACCCCTCACTGAAGATGAATCTAGAATTTGATAGCAGTAAGTATATTAATATTTTAAACTATAGTGTTCTTTTTGATTATCTGTGGCAGTGATAACCTTTGAATTACAGTTGTGCTGTTGATCTAGATTGCTTCTCATTTTACCAAAAAAATTGTTATTTATAGGCTCCAAGAACTTTATACTATTGTGGAGTTTAATCTGAGACAAAAAAAAAAACAAACACATAGCGGTTTATTAAATGGTGTAAATAGGCTTTTTATTTTGGGATTTGGAATGAGCAGATGTTCATTATATTATAAACAGTAAAAAAGGAAGAGAAAAACATTTCTTCATATAGCCTGAGGCAGAGGAAAATTCAATTCCAAGTCCAGTGCCCTTTCCCCTGTACTCCAATCCTCTGACATTTATACCACAAGATGACTAAAGAAGGAAAACATTCCTTTTTGCTTGGGAGAATAAAATATCGCACAAATTTCTTAATTAGAGAGACCAAGTCAAAAGGAGCTCACCTAAAGCAGCACTAAAGAAACTTTTGAAATAATAAATTATGGTTTTTTTAGAGTTGCCAATCTTTTTAAAAATAAAACCATACAAATGCCATTGTCCATTTGAAGCATCTCTGAGAAACCTGCCAAAGTCATTCTTTTTATGAAACTTAATACTGTTATTCCATTTCCTGTGGGAGATAGTGGTAGGGGAAAATTACATATTTAAATATTTTTGCACTGGCAACAACAAGGGTAAATACAACTTTCTGTCCCTTTTTTCTTGGGTAATCTAATTTATTTTAGTGACTTTAAAAGTAGTAGATATTTATATATAAAAGTATAAAATATATTAATTATATTTACAGTTTCAAACTCAGAGACCCTTCATTCTACTACAAATCAACTGAATAGTAAATCCATAAATATGGACAATTGATCCCACTTAGAATAATAGAGAAATTTCTGAGCATTTTTCTAGCAAGGGTACTGCCTTGTTGTAGAAGAAACTGCCTGGTTGTAGAAGAAAACCAAGGTTAAAAGTTTAGACACCAAAATGCTAACATTGAGTAATTTTATATACCTCTTTGTACTTGGTACTTAATTGAATTTTCTACATTTTCCAAAATATGCTAGTATTAGTAGGAGGAGCAAAAGTTATTTTTTAAAATTGTGGGTCTGATATATTCATTTTTCCCTGTACATGCATCATTTGAAATTTTTCAAATTTACCATTCTGATTTACAACTTTGAGAATAGTGAGACAGTAAGTAGAAGTGAAAATCTATAGTTATTCTTCCATATATTCATTAGAAAATATTTCTTATACATCTCTGATGTATATATCACTATGTTAGGTGCTGTATAAAATATAAAGTTGAAGAAAGTGCAGTCTCTGACCTTTAGGAATCAAAAATGCTAAATGCTTTCACAAGTATCTTATAATAGTCATATATATGTAGGGGTTATGGTGCAAGTTCAGTATTATAAGGGTAGGCTATGAATATCAGGTAATAAATTTGGATTTTATGTTGTAAATGAAAAGGAGATATTGAAAGTTTTCAATGAAGAATATGATCAAAATGATACCTTAGAAAGATATAATTTCTGGTCATATGTATTGTGTAGCATTACAATAACGGGAGTGTAGAGGAAAGAGGGCACTCAGGAGGCTACAGCAATGCAAGGCAACAGAATTATAATACTATTTTCAGTGTTCAAAACCTGAAGAAAAAAACAACAACCTGTATCAGTGCTTGGTAGTGCTGTATAATGAAACTGGGGCAGGGCACGAGGGCATCACTGGCTGGACACAGAAAGTACTGAAAAAATTATCTCTGAAGTTGTTAACTTTGAAAATGTAGGAAAATATCCTATAATAACAAATAAAATTCAATTCTCCAGTAGATACATAGGGTGATGAGTTTTACCTTTAGCAGGAAAGTTGACAATTTAGAAAGGGGAAAACAAATCCCAAGAATTTTGTTATTTGGCAATCTAGCTTGATAAACAGATCTAAGCCAAGGGATTAGGAGCCTCTAGTCATTTTCTTTACCTATCACTAGCCACTCTTCTGTACCTTTCTTTCTCTGTCAGAAGACTGAGTGAAACCACACTTCTCTCACAGGGATATTAACTGAGAGATAGGGCAAGTGAATAGTTTGCCTCAGAAGTAAATTGACATAGAAATCCTAGTTTCATTATATTCTGCTCAATAATAACCCATTCACAAGGAAACAAGGGCAATGGTTGAAATATCTGAGAAAAGTAACTAGTGAAAAATAAACAAGACTCTTTTGTGTAAAATAAACTGGTCTTCTGAAGAGGGTAGAGAGAAGAGTAAAATCAAAAGAACTTAGTGCCCTCTTGATGATCTCAAGGTCTGAAGTAGTAAATGCAATGTCTGTAAGCAACTTTTTTACTTTTCATTTCCTAGGCTGATTAGACCTATTGAATATTACAAGAAGCAAAAATCATGCTCATGGGTACCTGGACTAGGAGTTGTCAATGAAAGGAGAAAATCCAAATATGTGACCCTAGAAAATTGACTTCAGTTTAAAATACCCTTAACATGCAATGAACCTAAGCAGTCATATTTTTGTGCAAAAAATTAAAATTTAAAGTTATCAGGTCTGCATTATAAAACTTCCAAAAGTCTCCATTAATCAAAAAAAAGAAGATAGTAGGGTAATATCGTGTAAGGAAAAATACCTGTAAGTAAATTACATCTAGAAAATTTTCACTTTAGAAAATTAATTTTTATTTGTAATACTAACAGAAAGACACCCATGAAAAACAGACAGACAGGGTGTCAAAATAAGCCAAAGGAAAACCGTCTGGGCAAAAATAAAAAAGGATTCCAAGTCAAATTTATAGGAAAAAGATTCCTTTATTAACTTTTGGTCAAGAATATGTTTGTATATTTTCAGAAAACAATTCCAAGACCATGTGGATTCCTGCAACAGAGAGAAGTTAACAGGTCTGCTCCAACTATGAAGACAAGAGGATAAAGAGTCCAGAGATGGAAGATGCTGATTACGCCTTCCCATGCTAGCAGTCAGCAGCTGTGTGTTGCTGCATGTTGCCAAGGACCAAACTAGAGAGGGTCAGACCTGCATTGCCAACATTTGTCTGCAATCCATATATAATTGCTGACATGTACACATAGGGAACAGTTTGACATCGAAACTGGGACTCAGAACTGTTGGACATTGAAATTAGGACTCAAACATTTCTTGTTCTCATATGTTTATTTCTAGTCTGCAGAGGCAAGATTTTTCTTATAGAAAAGAAATGGGAGAAATAAAAATAGATACAGAGGCAAAGAAGCATCGAACAGACTATCAAACTACAGTGGGAAGGTAGGGGAAATTGGGGAGGGGGCTGCAAGAGATCAACCAAAGGACTTGTATGCATGCATAAAAGCATAACCAATGGATACAAGACACTGGTTGGGGGGGGGGGGAGGAGTCAGGTGAGAGCATGTGCTGGGAGGTAGGGCAAGCCGGGCGGCGGAGGGGAGGACAATGGCAGCAAAAAGGAAACATATGTACTACTATTTGTAATACTTTAAACAATTTTTAAAAAGTGTAAAATTAAAAAAAATAATAAAACATCTTGATTTTTTTCTCCCTAATACAACTGAACCTATTTTGTTCCCTATTGATAGTCCCATTTAAATTTTTCATTTTGTCTTCTGGGGTATTACTTAAAATTTACATTATATTTTAAATAAGAAAAATTGAGTAGGAATTTTTTGTGTGTGAAAAGACCTGAAAAGAGGTTCTAGGATTAGATATTTTTACACAAATCTAAATGTATACTCAGTTATTAATCTTTATGAAACAAAAACAGTCTGACAAAATTGTATACCCAAACAAGAGTTTAAATATGCTCACAGATTTCATCCAATAGATGCCCCTTTAATATGTTTATTTATTTTTAAATTTTTATTCATTGATTTTAGAGAGGAAGGGAGAAGTAAAGAGATATAGAAACATCAACGATGTGATAGAATCATTGATTGGCTACCTCCTGAATCACCCTAGTGGGGATCAAACCTGCAACCTGGGCATGTGCCCTGACCAGGAATTGAATTGTAACTTCCTGGTTCATAGGCTAATGCTCAATCACTGAGCTACACTGGCTGGGTTTATTTTTAAAATAGATTCCCTGATAAAATTCACATTTTATCATTTAATCATCAGGTCACTCAACATCATTACAGTTTACCAAAATAAAGATAAACTGAAAAAATGTGATTTCTGAATTAATGCTGTTAAATCAAAGTGATTGAAAACTCCAGATGAGAACTGGGCTCTCGGCAGCTTGTTTCTTTTTCACCATGCATACATAGGAGAAAACGGGAGGATGGCAACTTACATATCTTGATTGATTTAACAGATAACAACCCAATTTAAAACTCAAAAAAATAAATCAACAATATACATTGAGAGAAACTGAAGCTTATTCACTTTAAAAACCAAAGAGATTGAGAATAATATATTAATTGAAATGGGAGAGTACCTGAAGATTCAAGATAAAGAGACAAAGCGGATACCATATTTAATTGAAAGAATTAAAATAAATGTTGAACAAGATAATTGTACAAAGGATTAAAAAGAGGAAAACCCAGTTATTGAAGTTTTGAAAGTGTTAATGGATATAAAGAATAGTGATAGAAATTACTGAACAACAAGAATTCCTCTTTAGATATAGTAACAGGTGTTTGTTCGCTTTAGGAGGCATGGCTTTTAAATAAGTCAGCTCATGATTGTCCTTGAACTAACATATACAACAAATGCAACACAACTAAACTAAATATGAAGACTGAAATAAGTTTTAGGAGAACATTTTACTTGGGCCTTTGGGTTAGATTTTAAGAAAGAAAAGTCATTTACACTATTGTTGCCAATGCTAATACTCCTTTTATAACCTAAACAAAAACAACTCCAGAGTCAAAGGAAAAGCACAATTATATCTGAGATGAAGGTGATCATGATCAAAACTTTCTCTCTGTCTCTCTACTCCTCCCCTTCCCCAAAATACATGACTCTATTTCTCTGAAAAAAATGATACACATGAATTTTAAAATAAACACCTTTTTTTATTATTCCATAGGGACCAAGTCACAAGAAGCTCTGATGCAGGCTGACTGTTTGGAAAGCCAAGGTAGGGCTCAGAAAGTTAGGTCCACCCTTTTCAGGTATATTGTGCTTCCCATATCTTAAAATAACTCCTAGCTATTTTATTTAGCAATAATCTATAAATCATTTCTTTTTCTCTGTCCTCTTCCTTAGCAAACCTGAAAATACTGAACCAGTTAAAATGACAGAAGCTTCTGATATTTTAGAAAGCTTTTAAATAGAAATGTGTTTTTAAGTACTAGTGGTAACTAAATAAGTAAAATTTGATGCTAAATAATATGTTTATTTTATCCGGTGGTACAATTCCTATGTGTGGAAAATGATGGTTCTACATTCCTACACCCTTAAGTAGTGGTCAGAGTAGATTTATTTTAAGGATCCTTTCCGTAGGCTAACAGAACATGATCCAATTCCTCCCAGATAATTTTCCAGGATTCACTGGCATTCCAAATTCTTGAGTGTGGTCAGCAAAGGTTTTGTGACCATTGTGTTGGGTTGTCGTGCATGTGTGTGTGTGTTTGTATGTGTGTGTATGCACCTGCATGCTTGTGCATACAGGCATCCAGTAGCATGAGTTGAGGAAAATACACCAGTTTCAGCTGAGAGCTATAGGCTAATCTTTAGGCAACGCCAAGAATCAAGGAGGAAACAAAGGGCACTCACTCACTTCCACCATGCAGCCCAGGAGACTGCTGATTTATCAATAGTGTTCCAAACAAGGACCAAAATCATAGGAAAGTTACTTTTTTTAACCTTATTTCTCTGAGTGTAGTAGGGGATAATGGAAACAGGTAAGAGATACAATGGTTCCTTAGAATAGTGCTAGATAATTAAGTAAAAATATTTTGAGTCTCCCAGGCTCCCATTTAAATATCTTTATTTATTACAAAGTTTTCCTTCCTTTTCCCTAATGCATGTCTCTCTTTTATTTTCAGTTGTTTGTCAATTAATTACTATGAAAGGACTCTCTGATAATCACTAGGTAGGATCCCTTCCAGAAGAAAATAGGAAAGTGGAGACAATCAAGGCCTAAAATGATTAAGTGATGGGTTATTTTTTATTTGAAGCCTCCCAAAAATCACATCTCATAGGCAGAAATGGCTACTGACTGATCGATCCCTAAGTGAGACTGATCCTATTTAAAATCATCTCAATCAGTGCATATTGCTACAGCTTTTAGGTACAAAATGAGTTTAACACATTCTTGCTGGTTTGGGGTGACTTAACCACAGACTTAAAAAATAGACATGAGCCTGCTTAACCTAGCTGTACTTTAGAAATTAGCATTCATATGACCACAGACTTTTATACATGAGCCTAGAGGCATAATTTCCACTTAAGGACATCATGCAATATTACCCAAATTAATACACATAGCTATCTTAAAGGTCAAGGGTCTTAGCTTCTTGTCCTGCATGTTTTGACATGGTGCCCATATAGTGCACTCAGTAACTTACTTTGCATTCATATTTCTGATCAGTGGCTCCACAAAGTCAAATTGTTTCTATTAATATTTATTATCTTTTATTTTTGCCTTCTTTAGCAATCTTGGTTAGATTTTTTTTCTAATTTCTTCTGTTTTTGATACCTAAATAGTTTGAGTGTGAAAGCAGCAATAGGTAAAGAAAGCACTTGTTGGAAAATTTTTCCCATATGCTCAGCACCACCATTTCAACTATTCTCAGAAATTTTGAAAGATCTAAGGTAATAGAGGTTGAGATCAAGTAATTTAGATTCTTAACTCTCCATATTTATAGCTATCATACCTGTCTATCTATCAATCTATCTATCTATATCTATATCATCTATCTATTTATCATCTACCATCAATTATCTAGCTGGCTTACTAGCTATCCTTTTCCCATCATATATATGTATGTATGTGTATATATATATATTAAAATTTTAAAAGGAAGTATCAAAGCCACTTTGTATGATATTTTTAAAGCCTATGAAATAAGTTTTTTTCTGGACTTTAAAAGGGAATCAATTAGGTCACATATTATCATTTCAGAAAGTGCCTGCTTATGTCATCCATTGCCTCCCTCTGTTTGCTTTTCAAATATCCAAAAGAAATAGAAATAAAAAGCAAAAGAAGATAGGCTTGAAGTCTCAAATTCTCAGAAAATTACTACATATAATTTTTGTTCGATACACACTGCTTCATCAGATCAAACCTCGATAAAAGATCAGTATTTATATTGGAAGTGAATGCTAACGGAATTAGAACAACAATGACAAATGAGATAAAATCCAATAAATAAATGATTTAGCTGTCTTCAAAACGGATTATAAATTTAAGGAATATTATTTCATCCAAATAGAGGAGGGTTGGCTTGGATTTCCAACTGTCCATATTTAGTTATTCTCTCGTTGGGTACACAAGGACAGTCAATCCAAACTACCCACTTTATGTGGCTCTTTCTCTGTCTCCTGCTTTTTGTTCCCTATTCATTCAGAATACAAAGCCCAGTTTATAGGAGTGGCTTGGAGGTGCCTGGAGGCATCTTATTTCAATGACTTTTGAGTTCTCCATTTAACTCTTGAAATGATTAATATTATGTGTAGCCAGAAGCCAGCCTGACTTAGGGCCTGGGTTTAAAGAGCAGATGGATTATGGCCACTGCTCCTCAATTGGTTCATTATTTAGGCCATTAATTTTCTTCGTACTGAAAACATCTGGCGTCTGATGCTTGGGGATAAACTGACATTAGCCGCGAGCAAGTTTAATGACAGGTTCATCATCTATGATTGCAAGTTAAAACTGCAGACAAAAGTTCAGAAAGTGTGCAAGTATTTCAAAAGAAAGGATGCTGTATAATTTGCTTGGTTTATAAACATTCTCAGACAAATAATTAATTTTGTTTTATTATTTTTCAGTAAATTCCATTAAAATCAGTTTATGGCGATGCGACATCTCCAATTATGTTTAATTGAGAGAATAAATATTAAAGAACTTTGCACACTATGAAGTGTTATAGAAACATGAAGTTGGTTTATATCTTTTATTCCTGACAAATTCTTTTTGGACAACATGGTAAGAAGATAGAGAAATATAACGTTATTATTTTAGATCAGCAATTTGCACACCAGTATGCTACAAGAATTTATAAAACACGTAATACCTAACAATTTTGTCAGGAGCACTGACATCTTTTTTTTTAGAGTGTCAACATAATGAAAAAGTAAAATAAAATAAAATAACGACAACAGCCAACACAATGTCCAGTGTGAATAAATGAAAATTATACCTATTTTTGACAGATTGTAAAAAAATATATTTTGGTATGCTGCAGATTTTTAGTAATTAGTTTATGTGTGTCATCAAAATAAAAAGTTTGGCAATCCAATTGTTTTTGATTATAGGATTGCTAATGATAGATTAAATTATTTCATTTTTATATCCTATAATAATCCACATTTACTGGCCAGATACTTTCCATCTCCTGATACTACTAAACCACATTTTGTTCATGAAGGATTATTTATTATTACTCACTTGTCAAACCAGCTAAAAGTTTTCTACTATAACTCTATTGCCCCTTTATCTCTTTTCTTCCTTTGAGACTGAAACTTCTCCCTTTTTAGTGTTTAATCAGCATGTGCTTATCAAAATACTATCTAGGGCAGTTGACATGGCTCAGTGGTTGAGCATTGACCTATAACCCAAGAGGTCATGGTTAGATTCCTGGTCAGGGCACATGCCATCTTACGGGTTCAATCTCCAGTGTGGGGTACACAGGGGGTAGCTGATCAATGATTCTCTCTCATGATTGGTATTTTTACGGTATTTTCCCTCCTTCTCATGTCCTCTCTGAAATCAATAAAAATATATTTTTTAAAAATGCTACATTGGAGAAAGGTTCTGCTATTAGTCATTGACAGTTTAGTATAAATGTCTTCTCTCTTTTAATAATGAATTTGCAATCCCCTAGCTGGTTTGGCTCAGTGGATAGAGCATTAGCCTGCAGACCCAAAGACCCAGGTTTGATTCTGGTCAAAGGTACATGCCAGGGTTGTGGGCTTGGTCCAACATGCAGGAGTCAGCCAATTAATGATTCCCTCTCATCATTGATGTTCCTATCTCCCTTCCTCTCCCTTCCTCTCTGAAATCAATAAAAATATTTAAAAAATATTGACTTTGCAGTTAAAGACTAATATTTCAATGTAAAATGAAAGGACTCTAGCAAAATAACTTAGATTGATAGTAAAGGGATAAAATACATGTGCACCCACATATAAGTATATTTTTCTGTCATTGGCTTTTTCTTGCCATCTCTGAAAATACACTTGCATAGATGGCTGGTTATTCAGCCTCTGTTCCTAGCTGTCTTTATTGGCTGAAGGCAGATATTTGGTGCCAATTTATATGAAGTCAATTGTCCAGATTAGTTGCCAAAAATAAACAGTTGTGTGGGTGTACCAGTAAGACATTCACAACAGACATCTGGCTTGGACCACCCCTGTGGGTTATAGCTCCAACATGTTTCCTTCCACTACTCCTCTGTTCCGTGCAATGCCTTCTGGAAAATTGCCCAAAGGTGAATTTACTAAGAGGGATAAATGAGTTTACAGTGACCAGACTCAGCTTTTTAAACAAACACCACCATCCCCACCATCTAATGCAGCAGAATGAGTGAAGCAATGACAAGAGCTATTGACTAGGCTAGTAAAGTCCAAATAGAAAGGTCTGGTTAGCCGAGACCGGTTTGGCTCAGTGGATAGAGCGTCGGACTTCGGATTGAAGGGTCCCGGATTCGATTCCGGCAAGGGCATGTACCTTGGCTGAGGGCACATCCCCAGTAGGGGGCGTGCAAGAGGCGGATATTTCTGACTTTCCCTCTCCCTTCCACTCTGTAAAAAAATCAATAAAATATATTTAAAAAAAAAAAAGAAAGGTCTGGTTATTTTAAAATCTCTGTATCCCAAGTCAAACTTACTTTTCTCCCAAATTTCTTTGGAAAGAGTCAGGCAGCTGGATCTCTGCTTTCCTCCTCTTACCACAGTTTCTTTCTTTTTTATACCCTATATATTTGATTCTTTTTCATAGCAAATATTTATTATTTTGATCGTTTAATTTTTTATGGTATGAAAGATTTTATTTTTATTTTTTTCTTGTTATTTTTCTTCTTTATTGATTAAGGTATTATATATGTGTCCTTATCCCTCCATGCAACCCTCCATCCCCTCTGCTTGTGTCCTCACTCCCCTGGTGTCTGTGTCCATTGGTTAAGCTTATATGCATGCATACAAGTCTTTGGCTGATCTCTTTCCCTTACCCCCACTTTCCCCTACCTTCCCTCTGAAGGTTGATGGTCTGATGAATGCTTCTCAGTCTCTGGATCTATTTTTGCTCATCAGTTTATGTTATTCATTATATTCCACAAATGAGTGAGATCATGTGATATTTATCTTTCTCTGACTGGCTTATTTCACTTAGTATACATTTTTAAATTATTTTCAGAGTAAAATGTTCTAGCATGTTAAAGCCCTTAGAATGCATGGTGCAAGTGAAGGCTGACAAGTGCACCTTTTAGTGCTAAAGTCCAAAGACAGACACTTTAGGGATCTTTAGAGACTGGGACAGCCAAAGTCTTTTCTGAGACAGTTTAGTTAATTGGTTTTTTTGACAGTGTGACTAATTTCTCCCCAGTTCTTCTGCCTACTGCTTACCACTGGGCACCCCATTTGCACCCCTTAATATCACTTATGGCATTTCCAGAGTTGGTGAATTGCCTTAGAGCTGTTGAGAAGAATAATTCCAAGATTTTGAAATTTTATTGATTATTCAGCTTCAAGAAAGGATTATTTAACCAAAATAAGGCTACTCATTTTTCTATTCTGCCAAATAATTAGATATTTAATGTTCTCTATTTATACTTGATATAAGAAATGTTTATTTAATACCAACAAAAGTAACATAGACCAAATATCAAATAAAAATATTACTCACATCATTGTTCCTATTTTTATTTTATTTTACTTTGACACAGGTCTTCTGGCATCCAGTTGAAGACTGCCATTTAGGAACCAGTGGTGTAGACATTTTCTGTATTCTCAGCAGGCAGATAAACATAAGCCGTGGATCTTTCTGCTCATGATATTTAAATCCACAGTTTGCTTGAAATGCTTTATTGGCTGCTGAATTAAAAAGGACTTAAAACCTTTCATTTCAATAAATAGGAATGGCCTTACTCATGGATCTTCATAGATGTGTGTTGTGATTTGAGAAGTACCATGAAAAATGTATGCACCCCTATGTTCATAGCAGTGCAATTTACAATATCCAAGATCTGGAAACAGCTCAAGTGCCCTTCAATAGATGAGTGGATCAAAAAGCTGTGGTACATCTATACCATGGAACACTATGCACCAGCAAAAAAGGAACTCTTATTCTTTGAGACAGCATGGAGGGACCTGGAGAGTATTATGCTAAGCAAAATAAGCCATTCAGAGAAATACAAGTATCACATGATCTTATTCATATGTGGAATCTAATGAACAAAATAAACTGATGAACAAAATAGATCGAGAGACATAAAAGCATAGAATAGATTGTTGAATCTCAGAGGGAAGGTGGGTGGGAAGAAATCAACCAAAGAATTTGTATGCATATATCCATAACAATAGGGTGGTGAAGGCCTGGAGTGGGGGTTGAGGGCAGGTTAGAAGGAGTCACTGGGGGGAAGGGGTCATATGTAATACTTTCAACAGTAAAGATTCAAAACCTTCTCCTGGATTACAGTGTGCCCTTATTTAAATCTTCCATTGATGATTCACTTCTTTTTTCCCCCTCATTTATAATTTTAATTGAAGCATTTCTAATTCTTCTTTTATTAACTTTCATAAAAGCACCAAATTTTAATCATGTAAGTCAATTCATTTTTTGGAAATACCATCAAGAACTCCCCTCCAGAATAAAACAATGTTCATTCCTCCAAACAACCAAATTCAAAGTCTGCCAAAACAAAAACAAAAACAAAGACAGCTCACACAGAAAAAAATGTTAAAAAAATTACATTCTAGGGTTCAGTGCATTTAGCAGCCTTTGCTATGCTAGCTAACCAGCCTTCAGCTGATTTTCAAAAAACAACACCCTAGGTCATCAAAATATATTTTCCATTTGCCTTTTTAAAATAAAAAATAATTTAAAAAGAAAACCTGAAGGAATTCACAATATTGTCTGACTCGTTTTGATGGCATATATAGCATGTGAAGGTTAGGAAAGCTGTTTGTAGCACACGTGATGAGGGGATATTGATCAGGGTTTAGCTTTCTTCCAAACAGTGTATAATACCCACAATTCCAAGTATGAAGGACACAATCTTAAGAATTCCAAGGGACAATACAGATGTTGGAGCTGTTCTTCATAGAGTGACAGGGCTTCTGTCAAATTGACACAGTTCCCCTGTGTAAAATATTTCCCATCCTGTTTCAGTACTTTCATGGGGAGATCAAAAATCATTCTGAGAAACTCCCATGTGGAATCTTCTTCCAGAGATGTAGAGATTGGAACAGCTGTCAAATCATTAATCACATAATCAAACTCTCTCCTTTTTTGGGGGTACCTCTTCAGTACCAGAATACAGTCCTCTACTAGAACCTGATAGTCTCCTTTAAGATTGTCTAAGACATCACCACATGTTTTTCGCATGTATTTCTTACATCCATAAATCATTATTTGGTCAATCTCTACCATGGTTACCATTTTTGGTTTCAGTTTAACTATTTCACATAAAATGCCCCCATCTCCACCTCCCACAATCAGCATGTCTTTGCCAGTGTGATCTTCTTTGCCAGTGCCCATGATGGCAAATCACTCTCTGCCAGATTAACATCTCCACTAAGGATGGGAATATTTTCAAACTGCTTCGAGTGCAGAATTTTAATGTTCTGATAAGGTGTGTCTTCATCATGCACCACTTCCTCTATGTCATACTCAACTAGGCGGCCATCATCAGTGGACCAGTACCTATCAATGGTCCCTCCTTGAACTATGGATGGTAATGGCGTCACCGGCCCAATCATGTCCTGTCTCAATTCTTCCCTTCTTTCTTCTACTTTATTCAAAAGACCGTCAACTTCTTTGGCTTGCGCATCATCCTCGTAACTCTGAAAGTCCAGCAACACCAATCCATGTGGATAAATTCTCAGACTGGCAAAGCTGCCGTTGTGTTTTGTTTGTTTGTTTTAATATAGGTCGCTAAATAGCCATGGTCCTGCCAGGTGTGCAACGACTCTGTCATTCCCTGCTCCTGGAAAATGGACTGGAAGCTTTTTAGGATGGTCTCGCTGTAGGCCTGAAGAGGAGGAAAGCTGCTTTGAAATTATTCAATCCTCCTTGGCTAGAACAGATGTTTCCTTTGTTACTGAGCATGAAGTCGAGCGTGCTGTGCCATGCTGCTGCCATAGTGAGATGAGGCCCTGGGCCATGCCTGGGACTGTGGCCTTGGGAAACTGGTGGGGAGTGGGGGGCGCTCCAAGCAACAGCAAAGAAAGCAGAGGATTCACTTCTTGATGCTTTTAAAAAACAAATATTCTCTAACATTTCAAATACCTCTGGAAAGTTAATCTCATACTATAAAATGTTATCAGTAGTTTCTACTTTTCAAACAAGTGTTTTCTTCTTAAGACTCAGTTCTTTCAAAGGCATTGAAATAAAAGTTTTAAAGTCTGAGGACAAAGTTGAACTGAAATGTTGGAAGACAGAGACAGAGAGCTCTGACCTGTATATACTAAAGTCTGAGTGTTCTTAAGCTCCTAGAAGGCAAAGTATAGGAAATTTCAGAAATTATTAATCTAAATTTTAATTTTACATGGGGTATTAAGGTTGTAGAGCAAATCTTAAATTCCTCATATTTAGAGTAAAATAAGTCCTCACTTAATGTTGTCCATGAATTCTTGGAAACTGTGAATTTAAGCAAAACAACACAAAAGGAAACCAATTTTGCTATAGGCTACTTGATTTAAGCAAGAGTTAAGTTCCTACAGAATATTCCTGATCAAATGACATCACCAAACTTCTATATAAAGTTTGGGGTCACAGGTTGTTCAAGCTTATCCAGGGAGTTCAGGGTACAAGGTAGGAACCAGTCTTCGACAAGACATCATTTCATTGCAGGATGCTTTCAAGCATACATCCACACTCATTTATACTGGGACAGCATAGACAAGATAATTAACATAAACATGCATATCTTTGGGTTATGACAGGAAAAGAATACCAGGAGTAAATCCATACAGATATTAGGAGAGCATGTAAACTCCACACAGACAGTGTCCACACTAGAAATTGATTCTTAAAATCTCAATAAGGATATAATAAAAACAATGTTGAATGAAATGACATTATTCTAGGGCCTTTTACATTCTACTTTTTATTCACTCTATCCCCCATTACTCTTACATATTTACAGAATATGTAATGTTAATGAATAGTATTCTTTATAATAATGGTTCTGTATCTATAATATAACAGCATATGCACAGCTAATTGTAGGCCTTCCTAATAAATCTAGGTGGGGATCAACCTGCTATTGCAAATGACATTTTCAATCTAACTAAATACTTCTGTGTCCCATGTTAGTTCTCACTTGATAGATATTCACACGAAGCACTTTGTTACCCTGAAAAGAAGGGATATTTATTCTTTTTTGAATTTATCTACTTTATTTGCTAGTGTCTCTTATCAGAAATTTAAGAACCTGGTCTTACCATGACCTCTTGTTTTCCCTGAGATGGGTGAGTGTATAAATCATACTATGACTCTTGGTCATATTCATTAAGCCTTACTGTTCCCTGAAATTATCTTAATAACTTATTGATTCTGATTAGTACCCAGTATATTGTTGACATTCAATATCTTTCTGCCACATGTCAAGAAAATGAAAATTACACTAATAATGGTATGATGTAATTCCCTAGGCAGTTGGGAAGAGAAAATATAATCACCAGCTACTATATGGTACAGCAGTCACATTCCCTTAGTATGAAATGAAACACTGTCATTGATTTCTTCTACGGATTTTAACAATTTTGAAAAAAAGAAAGGGGAGTGCCTCTTTTGACTTAAGTTAACTCTCTTGAGAATGTGAAAAATTAAAATGATGAAGCAAAACTTTCAAGAATTGTCTATTCTCCAATTTTTTCCATAAGCTTCATCAGTCCTTTACTTTTCATCAGTAATTATTGATGAACTGTTACTGCCCAATTCCCAAACTCAAATATGGCCTGATTTTCTAAAAGTTATTTTATTTTGGGCCCAAATAAAATGTATTATAATACTAAACTTATTAGTCAAGTTATATACGACAGATAATATACAGGACATTCTGTATTTTTATTTGCTATAACTGGCAATCATAGAATCGGAAAATATGTGGCAGTGTAGCAATGTATTTAAGAATATATGCTTTAGTGTGTGACCAATTCTAGTCCATACCATGGTTTTGGCATATAATGGTTACATAGCCTTAGTAAAATCGCTTAATGTCTCTAAGCCTCAGTGATTTCAACTGTAAATTGATGTGATAATATATAGTTTATTGGGTTTTCTTAGAATAAATTATATCATTCATATAAATTGGTTAGTACAATGCTCAATAACTTTTTTTTCTTTTTATTCAGTGTGCCTGCCTACATTAACATTTATAAGGACATTTCAAAGAACCAAGGCATATAATCCCGAAGAACACAAAAGACAAAACATGAGAAACTTTAAGAATTTAGTGAATGCTGCTCTCTGGCAAGCTCTGCTAACTGCTTGAGTTTCTGAGAACAAAGTCCTACTTATAGCAATGTTAGCACACTATTGGAGAGGACTTCTTCAAGCATTTGATGTAGATAAGTAATTGAATCTTACCAAAACACAATTTGGAATCACATTCCGGTAGCAAATTTGCCATATTTATGTGAGCTTTTCTTCTAAACTATAATGGGTCTCTCTAGAATTTATTCTTACCTGTTTCTTTTCTGTTAGAATAATTGGTCTCTGTATTTCTCAACCCTCTTATTCATTCATTCATACTTACTTTATAACTCCAATACCACTGTATTAGTTTGCTAGTTATCCCTTCACAAAATACCAAATACTAAGTGGCTTAAATGAAATGGATTTTCTCATAGTTCTGGAGGTTAGAAGTCCAGGATCAAGATGTCAGCAGGTTTGGTTTCTTCTGAAGCTTTGCTCCTTGACTTTCAGGTAGCCACCTTCTTGCTGAGTTTTAACAATATCTTTCTTCTCTATGTGTGTGTCCAGATTGTCTTCCTTTGTGTCTAAATTTATTCTGCTTATAAACACAGCAGTGAGAGGAGATTAGGGTCCATCTCAGCCTCACTTTAACTTCTTCTAGGAATGATAATTTTTTAACATTTTTATTGAATGTATTGCGATGACATTGATTAATAAAATAATATATGTTACTGGTGTACAATTCTATGACATGGCATCTTTATATTGTATTGTGTGTTCACACATAAAATCAAGCCTCCTTTTGTCACCATTTATTCTCCCTTTCCCTTCTTATACCTCTCCCACCTCCCTTTCTCTCCGGTAATCACCACATTGTTGTTAGTGTCTATGAGTTTTCTTTGCTTAATTCCTTCATATTTTTCACCTAAACCCATAACCCCACTCCTCTATAACAGTTGTCCATCTGTTATCTATATCTATAAGTTTTATGACCCAGCAATTCCACTTCTGGGAATGCAGTATATTCAAAGAAACTTGAAATACTGATTCAAAATAATATATGCACTCCTATGTTCATTACAGCATTATTTGCATTAGCTAAAATCTGGAAATAGCCCAAGTTCCCATCAGTACAAGGGTGGGTAAAAAGTTGTGGGACATTTAAATAGTAGAATATTATTTGGCTGTAAAAAGGAAGGAAATCTTACCCTTTGCAACATTATAGATGAGCTCAGAGGGTATTATTCTAAGGAAATAAGTGAGTCAGAGAAACAGAAATACCATATGATTTCACTTATATGTGGAATCTGATGGACAAACTAAACTGATAAGCAAAATAGTCTCACTTTAATTTGATTACCTCTTTAAATACCCTATGTGGAAATACAGTAACATTCATTTTTTTAAATTTTTTATTAAATCTTTATTGTTTAGATTATTACAGTTGTTCCTCTTTTTCCCCCATAGCTTCCTTCCACCCGGTTCCCACCCCACACCATGCCCTTACCAGCCCCTCTCACCGTCCTCATCCATAGGCATATGACTTTTGTCCAGTCTCTTCCCATTCCCTCCCATACCACTTTACCCCTGAGGACTGTCAGTCCACACCCTTTCTATGCCCCTGATTCTATTATATTTACCATATTATTCTGTTCATCAGATTTTTTATTCACTTGACTTTTAGATTCACTTCTTGATAGATACGTATTTGTTTTTCATAATTTTATCTTTACCTTTTCCTTCTTCTTCCTCTTCTTACAGAATACCTTTCAGTATTTCATATAATACTGGTTTGGTGTTGATGAAATCTTTTAGCTTTTTCTTATCTGTGAAGCTCTTTATCTGACCTTCAATTCTGAAGATAGCTTTGCTGGGTAGAGTAATCTTGGTTGTAGGGTCTTGCTATTCATCACTTTGAATATTTCTTGCCACTCCTTCTGGCTTGCATAGTCTCTGTTAAGAAATCAGTTGAAAATCACATGGGTGCTCCCTTGTAGGTAACTAACTGATTTTCTCTTGCTGCTTTTAAAATTCTCTCTTTGTCTTTTGCTCTTGGTATTTTAATTATGATGTGTCTTGGTGTGGTCCTCTTTGGATTACTTTAGTTTGGGGTTTTCTGTGCTTCCTAGACTTGCAAGTCTATTTCTTTCAGAGGGTGGGGGGAATTTTCTGTTATTTTTCTTCAAATAGGTTTTCAGTATCTTGTTCTCTTCTTCTGGCATCCTCATAATATGGATGTTGGTATGCTTGATGTTTCCAGAGACTCCTTACACTATCTTCACATTTTTGGATTCTGTTTTCTTTTTGCTTTTCTGTTTGGGTGTTTTCTTGCTTCTTTGTATTTCAAATCTTTAACTTGATTCTTATGATCCTCTTGTCTGCTGTTGTATCTCCATATATTATTCTTTATTTCAGTCCGTGTATGCTTAATTTCTAATTGGTCCTTTTCATATCCTCGAGGGTCTCACTAAATTTATCAGCATTTCTAGAAAATTTTTTAAAAACTTTATAATCATGTTTTTGAACTATATATCTAATAGTTTGCTTTCCTCTGTTTCTTTCATTTGTGACCTGTTTTTTATCTCCTCATTTTGACTGCTTCCCTGTGTTGATAGAGTGGGTTTGTGTGCTAGTTGTCCTATTGGGCCCAGTGGCTCAGCTTTCCCAGTTACCTGAGGTGGGAACTCTTGATGCACCCCTTTGTGGGCTGTGTGCAGAGTCTTGTTGTAGTTAAGCCTTAATTGTTGTTGGTATCACTGGGAGGAATTGACATCCAGGCCCCTTGGCTGTGAGGATCAGCTGTGTCTACACTGGGAGAACTTCTGTGCTGGATACACCCTTATGAGGCAAGACTTGCTTCAGTGGGGCTTTGGTGCTCACTGAGTATTCCCCTTGTGTGTATCCCTTATGGATATGAGGAGTTGTAATCTGGATGGTCCTACTCTGACCCTTGGGTACACTTGGTCTTGGATCTTACAGGAGGGGCTAATTTAGCCTCTGCCTGAGGCCACCCAGAAGAAGCTATGGAGAGATCTGCAGACTTATCTTCTTTGTTTGGGTTTTGAAGGTGCCCATATGAGGCCCAGCTGTGAAGGAATGCAAGCTGCTGTGGGGCCTTGGGCCTTCTTTTGGATGTTCTGGGTCTCTCTGGCTCAACTGCGATTTGTTAAGTAATTTTAGATTTCAAAGGACCAGGCCGTTCATATGCAAAAGCCTCTGCCCTCAGCTGGGGTGGGGCAGAGTTTCAGGGTGGAGCAAACAGCATTGACTTCCTATCATCCCTACCCTAAGAGGCCCCCAAGTCTCAGTGTCCCTTGATAATCACTGCAAGCACCTCTGAGAGAAAGCCACCTTTGAGTTCTACCTGATGCCAGACAGTCTAGTTTCTACCCATGTGAGTCTGGGTCCCAGAGTCTCACCCAGAATGGGAGTTCAAAGCAGTCAGGAGCTTGTCTCCCTGTGGATTGAAAAAGCCAGCTATATACTCAGTTGCCAGCCATCTCCACACACGTGCCTCTATACCTCTGCATTTTACTTCTGCAGCTCCTCTGATTCTCAGTGTGCTTTTCTCTTCCCTTCTAGTTGTATAATTTCCACTTTTTCAGCTTTCCTGTGGTTCTGGATGATGTCTGTTTTGTCTTTTAGTAGTAGTTTTGAAGTGGTTGTGCAAGGAAAGAAGTTCAGGTGTTTACCTATGCTGCCATCTTGGTTTGTCTCCAATACAGTGACATTCTGAGGTATTGGTGCTTAGGGATCCCATGTTTGAATAATGAGACAACCATAATTCAGCCCATAACAATCACTAAAAGTGAAATTCATTGGTTTATGATTCCCATTATTTTACATTGCTCAGAAGATAAGAACATAGTTTAGATGCAAGAGGCTTTTTTCATGTCTTGGCAAAAAACAAAACAAAAAACCCACCGTATTATCCACTAAGTACAATGCTGATTATTACTGCCTGGAAGTAGCCATTATATTAAAAACAATCCTATATAATAAAAGCCTAATATGCAAATCAACTGAATAGCACAATGACTGGCAGAAAGACTAGTTGCTATGACGTCCACTTACCATCAGGGGGCAGGCGCTTAATGCAGGAACTCCCCCTAGCTTGCAGGCCCCACACTAGCCAAGAGGGATACCAGGGGGACTCCTGATTGCCTCACAGGTTGACCTGCTGGTCTCCTCCCTCAGAGTGAAGCAACTGGCAGCTGTAGCAGGGGGCAGGGCCAGCAAGTACAGGCCAGCCAAAATGGGTGTCAGCGGGGGCCCCCCATCACCCTGATGGTTGCTACACAGATCGGTTCTGATCACCAGTCAGGCCTAGGGACCCTACTCATGCATTAATTTTGTGCACTGGAACTCTAGTGTTATAATAAATAACCCATGTTTAATAAATTTCCCCTAGGATGCCATTGATTAAATCATATTCTTTTACTATTTTACTCTGTTTTGTTTTATTTTAAGTATAATCCACTTTTTAGAACAATTAGTTTCACAGAAAAACTGAATGGAAAGTACAGAGTTTCCACATATACCTCTCCATTTTAATCTCCTCATAGCCCCCTCACTATCAACATCCTCCAACAGAATGATACATTAGTTACAATTAATCAACCTACATGGAAACATAATTATCACCCCAACTCTAAAGTTTATACATGGCTTGTTCTTGGCATTGAGCATCCTATAGGTTTTATCAGATACATAATGGCACATATCTGCCATTCTATATAATAAAGAGCTAATATGCAAATGGTCCTCGTGCCCACATGCCTTAAGGGCTCAGACACTCGACACTGAGGAGAGAGGAATGGGGACCACCAGGCTGTGGCCCAGTAAAGGGGCAAGCCACCCACCCCAAGGTCCTGGCACCAACAACTGTGGCTGCACCTGTGACCCTGGAGAAGGACAAGCCACCCTCCCTGTAGTCCAGGAACAATGGCTGCACCTGCACCTGCAACCCTGGAGAGGAACAATCTGCATGCTCCACAATACCCAGAAGCTGTGCCTGTGGCCTGGGAAAGGGACAAGCCAACTACCCCATGGCCCCAGGTGCCAGCGCCTATGCCTGCAGCCTGGGAAAAGGACAAACCACCTGCCCCATGGTCCAGGCACCAGCAGCTGGGACTGTGGCCTGGGAGAGAGACAAGCCATCTGCCCATGGTCCCCTGAGGCTCGGGCCGGCCCAGGTGGAGTCAGTCCAGTTGTTTACTGCCAGCCAGAGGAGAGAATCCTGGGTCCCAGGTGCAGGGCGAGGCAGAAGCAGTTAGAGGCAATCAGAGCAGTAGGAGTGCAGTGAAGAGTGATCAGGGAGGCAGAGGCGGTTTTGGGTGATCAGGCATGCAGAGGTTGTTAACGGCGATCAGGCAAGCAGGCAGAGGGTTTAGGGATGATCAGGCAGGCAAGCAGTTAGGAGCCAATGGTACCAGATTGTGAATGACAGTCGGACACCCCCTGAGGGGTCCCAGATTGGAGAGGTTGATGGCTGGGCTGAGCCCCCCTGCCCCGTTCTCATGCACCACGTCTCTAATTGTAGTATAATACAGAATAGTTTCACTTCCCTAAAAATCCTCTGTGCTCCATCTATTCATCTCACCCACCCTCTGACCACTAACAACCACTTATTTTTTACTATCTCCATAATTTTGACTTTTCCACAGTGTTATATACTTGAAATTATATAGTATGTACCCTTTTTAAAAAACATATTTTTATTGATTTCAGAGAGGAAGGGAGGATGAAAGAGATTGAAACATCAATGATGAGAGAGAATCATTGATCAGCTACTTCCTGCATGCCCCACATTGGGGAACTGCCCTGACCAGGAATCTAACTGTGACCTCTTGGTTCGTAGATCAAGCTCAACCACTGATCCCTGTCAACCTACATGAACACATAATTATTACCCCAACTCTAAAGTTTATATAGTGTTCATTCTAGACATTGAACATTCTATAGGTTTTAACAAGTGCATAATGGCACATGTATGTCATTGTAGTGTAATACAGAATAGTTTCATATGCCCCATACTGGTGATCGGGCCCCCAACTTGGGCATGTGCCCTTGAATGGCATCAAAACTTGGACCCTTCAATCTGCAGAATGGTGCTCTATCCACCGAGCTAAACTAGCTAATCCTTTTAAGATTGGATTTTTCCACTTAGTGGCATTCATTTAAGGTTTCCATGTCTTTTCTTGGATGAACCAACATTTATTTATACATTTACCTACTGAAAGACATCTTGGTTGTTTCCAAGTTTTGTCAATTATAAATTTGCTGTAAACATCCATGTGCAGGTTTTTTTGTGGACCCAAATTTTCAACTCATTTGGATAAAAAACAAGGATTATAATTGCTGGCTTGTATGGTAAAAGCATGTTTAGTTTTGTAAGAAACTGACAAATAGTAATATTATTTACCAGTAGTTTATTTAGTAATTTTGTAAATAAATATCCTATCTAATAAAGAGGGAATATTCCAATTGACCATCATGCCCTCACAAAGATGGCAGCCCATACAGAAAACGAGGAGGGAATATGCTAATTGATTGCCTTGAATAGCAGCTGACCAGAAGCCCAGGGTTGTCCCAGGCTCAAGTAAGCAGGGCCAGGCGAGGCTTGAGATGCTGGGAGTGGCAGCATCAGAGGTGTGATGTGGGTGTCACCTTGCCCTGATCACCGGGTTGCTTCCTTCCCCTGAGGGGCTCCTGGACTGTGAGAGGGGGCAGGCCAAACTGAGGGATCCTCCTCCAGTGCATGAGATTTTATGCACTGGACCTCTAGTTAGAATATAAAGACAAACTATGATATCGTAATCACCATGCTCAGAACGCACAGCTGAGGGTTCTACAAGTCTGAAGAAAATACAAAGAGAATAAGCTGGGTCTAGGTGGATCTTCTGTGAGTGACTGAGACCACAGAACAGATCCATACTGCAAGCTGATGCTTTATTTTATAGTCAGAGGTAATTTACAATGTTCTCATAAGTTTCACTTGTTTTGGTAGCACTTGCTGCACCTCCCACAGCCCATTAGTTATCCAGGAAATATTTAGGGATCAGTCATAAAATCAAGCTTAATTATGTTAAGAGGACTCTGCCCTCTAAGCTGGGACTTGTTTGCGGCTTTGCCAGCAGATCAGTCTGAGGCTTAACACTATAGTCGCTCCCTACATGCATCCATAATACTTATGGGTTTAGAGTTTAACAACATTGTCTAAAATTTGGACAGAACAATATTTCATATCTGTTTTTTAGTATAAATAACCACAGATAGAATGTTAATTAAAGAGATTATTATAATGTGTGAATAATTAGCCAATACAATTATATGTGCTAAAACAGTTTTAAAGTTAAAATTAAAATGCATTGAACTAATTTAGGCAATTTAAATTATTCACCTAAACATAGTTATGTTAGTTTTAAAAGTTTCAAATTCTTTCCCTTTGGTCCTCACATTTTGATATCTAAATAAACTGATAGAGAATTTAACTCATTTTCCCCTTTCAAGATTAAACTGGTCCCTTGGCAAGTCAGCCTATATTCTTTCAATGTTCACTGATGATTTCACTATTATGAGAATCTTGATTCCCAAGAACTACAGCTTTTAGCAGATGTTCTCATTATAAATTCATGCAACAAAAGGAGAAGGAATGTATATGATTTTCCCATGACATATAGCACCTAAAACAACTCAAATGTATTTTTGGTTCATGTCTTTTTTTTGGGGGGGGGGGTGAATTATCTTCTTCAAAATACAAAGAAGCAAAAATATGTTACTTTGTTTTCACCTAAGATCTTAATTCATTACTTTTCTTGGTTGCCATGTCAAATATATAGAAATTTTTGGTATGTAATTGAAGCGCTATGAAAATTATTAGCTTTAAACTCAGTAAATACCAGTCACAGAGGGGCCATCAGGAGTGAACTTGAGGGTCCACAGATGAGGGGCACAGAACCTCTCCCCCCAACCTTGCAGGGGCCTGATCCCTCACCCCTTCTTAGGGATGTCTATTACCCCCATGGCTGCTTCGCTTCCCACGACCAGCACAGACCAGGACCCAGGTAACAGACAGAGATGTGGCCGACAACAGTTGCCCTATATCCAAAGCCACCCTAGCACCAGGAATGTTCAGGGCCTACTCAAGAATGCAAGCAATCCTTTCCATTAATATTTGCAGGGTAAACTAAGATGGTTGTTAGGGTATTCAATTTGACAGTAAAATAGTAATCAAGTTTTCAGATTAATTTAAATTCACTAATTGAAAAAAGTGAATATTCAAGAAAATTTAATTGTACTGGACAAAAAGCTGTTCCTAAAGTATTAACTAAAATTTCTATTGGTAATTCATCTAATGGTAAAATGGCTTAACATGCAATGAACCTAAAGCAGTCATATTTCTGTGCAAAATATTAAAACTTAAAGTTATCAAGACTGCATTATAAAATTTCCAAAAGCCTCCATTAATAAAAATTTTTAAAAAGGAGGATGGTAGGGTAATATCATGTAAGGAAAGAATCTTGTAAGTAAAGTATACCCCAAAACTTTTCACTTCAGAAAATTATTTTTTATTTATAATACTAAAAGCATGGTGCCAAAATAAGCCAAAGGAAAATCATCTGGGCAAAAATAAAAAGGATCCCAAGGCAGTTTTATAGAAAAGATTCCTTTATTAACTTGTGGTCGAGAATATGTTTGTATATTTTCAGAAAACAACTCCAAGTCCATGTGGATTCCTGCAACAGAGAGGAGTTCACAGGTCTGCTCCAACCACAAAGACAATAGGAGAGACAGTCCAGAGATGGAAGACGCTGATGATGCCTTGCCATGCTTCCAGTCAGCAGCTGTGAGTCGCTGCAGGTTACCCAGGACCAAACATTAGAGGGTCGAACCTGCATTGCCAACATTTGTCTGCCATCCAGATACCATTGCTGACATGCACACATAAGGAACAGTTTGACATTGAAGCTGGGTCTCAGAACTGTTGGTCATTGAAATTAGATTCAAACATTTCTTGCACTGCTATATTTATTTCCAGTCTGCAGAGTAAAGATTTTTTTAAAGAAAGAAAATGGGGGAAATAAAAATAGATACAGAGTCAAGGAAGCATGGAACAGATTGTGAGACTACAGTGGGAAGGCAGGGAAGATTGGGGGAGGGTGCTGCAAGAGATCAACCGAAAGGACTTGTTGCATGCATAAAAGCATAACCATGGGACACAAGAGACTGGAGAGGGGGCCAGGAGAAGGCATGTGCTCGGGAGTTGGGAAGGCTGGGGGGAGGTCAAGGGGGAAAAATGGAAACATATGTACTACTGTTTGTAATACTTTAAATTATATATATATGTTAGAGTATTAAATTTGACAGTAAAATAGTAATCAAGTTTTCAGATTAATTTAAATTTGCTAATTGAAATAAGCGAATATATATATAATAAAAGCTTAATATGCTAAGTGTCTGGTCATCCAGTCCACAATTCAACAATTCAACCAATCAAGGCATAATATGCTAATGACATGTTAAGGCCGCTCAACCACTCTCTATGACATGCACTGACTACCAAGGGACAGGCGTTCCAATGGGTAGGTTAACTTGTTGTTGGGGCCCAGCTGATCAGGACTAAGCAAGATGGGCCAGACACTCCCTGGAGCCCTCCAGTGGTCGCTCCCTGGATGGCCAACCTTCTGCATCCTTCCCCAGCCCAATCGTGCACCAATGGGATCCCTCAGCTTGGCCTGTGCCCTCTCACTATCCAGGCTGAGGGGCCCCAACCCCCTCCCAGTTTCTAAGTGCATGATTTTCATGCACCAGGCCTCTAGTATATATATAATAAACTCAGTAAATGCAAGTTTTATAGTGCCGATATCATGTGGGATGATCAATTTCTTTAAAGCTTCATTCCTTTTGTTAATATATCATTATTAGAGTCACTACTTGGCAGATTGATTTCTCTAAAAGAAACTGTCTAAATCAAATTGTAATTGTACTACAGGAAAATGATGGAGCCTTTACCATTTTCATGGTAGCAGTAAATTTGTCCACAATGCTGGCCTAATCAGATGTTAAGCAATTATCATTAGTAGATTCATTTTTGAAAAGAATATGCAATTAAATGTTTATAAGTAGTTTAAAATTAATCATATAAATGCTTTCTTTTAGTGCACATAGGTAAGGGGCATAACTTTTGTTATTAAACTTAATACATTAGTATTTACGTCTTAAATTTGAGCATGAATGTACTTCCACACACATACACACACACTCACATACACATGCTCATAATGTCACTAATGTATGCTTTAAAGAACCAGTACATCTACACATCTACAGTGAAGAAGACAGAGTAACAAGTACTTGGGACTCAGTAGTTTATGGGTTTTGAATATTTGAATCTAAAAACAAAACCAGATGTGTAAAATATGATGTTAGAACTTACAAATGAAGAGAGCATTTTGCCATGTGTAGTGTTTTTGCCCAATTCCTGTTAATGTTGGGGAATGATTCAATAGAAAAATAAAATATATTGTAAGGCTGAAGTAGATTTTTATTTCAACATGTTCATAGAGAACAGATTCAGAAATAAAAATGACGACTTTTTTCTCAAAGTGACCAAAATTAAATGTGTTTTCAAAGGGTTAGAACTGAATGCATAACCCATTTTATTATGAAATATGCTATTAAATGTTTATAATTAATGAAAAATAAATCAGATATATGCTAGAGATCTTTTGTAGTGGTAACGATGTGACACTTTATTTGTATGAATTTTGTTTATATAATAAAAGCCTAAGATGCTAAGTGTCCAGTCTTCTGGATGGCCATTCAACTAATCAAAACATAATCCTATCTAATAAAAGAGCAATATGCAAATTGGAAATACCTCTGCTATACCCACCAGCCATACCCATGAGCCAATCAGGAGTGAATATGCAAATAAACCCAATCAAGATGGTTGCCGGCCACAGAGAGGAGGAGGGAGGCTTGGGTTTCCCTTGCAATGGAGGAAGCAAAGCTTTCCACCTACCCTTGCTGGATCAGGCCTACACTCAATGCTACAAAGTTTCAATTATAGAAGATAATAATGGCAGCCACAGAACTGGAAGAGCAGGAGGCTTGAGTTTCACCCAGACATGGAGGAAGCCAAGCTTTCCATCTGCCCTGGCCAGGCCAGGCCTTTGCTTAAGGCTACAAAGTTTCAATTATAGAAGGTAAATAAATCCAACATAAATGCTGCCACTATGGAGCAAGCAGAAGGCTTGGCTCTGCTCAAGGCTACAAAGTTTCAATTGTAGAAGAAAAATAAATCCCAGATACCAGGGCCTTTGCTTCGATCACCAGGGGGCATGGCCAGCCTGAAAACCACCACAACCCCCTCAATGAGGCTGCCCCACACCTCAAAGGAAGCCCTACACTGATCCGGGACACCCTTCAGGGCAAATCAGCTGGCCCCCACCCATGCACAAGGCCTCTATCCTATCTAATAAAAGAGTAATATGAAGATTGACCATCACTCCAACACATAGGATGGCTTCCAACATGTGGTCAAAGATTCTGCCTCTGAGGAGGAACCAAGATGGCAGCATAGGTAAACACCTATCTTTCTGCCCCACACAGAAATTTCAAAACTACAACTTAACAACAAAAGAAATATCATCCAGAATCACCAGAAAGCTGGCTGAGTGAAAATTCCACAAATAAAAGTAAAGATAGGACACTGTAACTCAGAGGAGCGGCAGAGGGCGGTGTTGAAGATACGCATGGAGACAGAGGTTTGGAGCCCTACACACATGCAAGCGAGCAGAGAGGATGGATGGTTGCAAAGACAAAGGTGTCCCACTGCACTGATTCCCCAATTCCGAGGTCTGGGGAACCCACATGCATACGGGGTGAAACTGGACAGTAGGAAAGCAGGCTGAAACTCAGGTGCTCCAAAGATTTGCAAGCTTGTGGAGGGGGTGAGCTTGTGGAGAGTGTGCATAAATTAGGTAACACAGAAGGTGGGTGAGAGCTCAGAGAGGACTCATGACTTGCTCTCTTATTCGGGAAACCATCAGAGTACATTGTTTTACAACCCTGGGTGATACTTTGGGTATGCAGACTCATTTGGGGAGAGGCTAAATTGTCTAGCAGTGGGTGGAGCTCAACGGCCGCTTTCTCTCACAGGTGCTTGCAGTCATTACCACCCAGCACAGAGACCTAGGTGCCGCGTAGGGCAAAGTTGACGCTGCCTGCTCAGCCGGGAGACACCACCCATCCACCTGAGCACAGCTGACCCTCACAGCCAATTGGCCTGGAGGTCAAACCCTCCTGGTGCTAACAACAATAATCTAGGCTTAACTTCAACAAGACTGTGCAACCCATAAAGGGCTGCAGCAAGAGTATCCACCTCAGGTCACTGAGGAGGCTGAGCCACTGCCCCTTAGAGGACATCTACCACACAAAGCTAATGGACCAACTCAGGAAAGCAGCCACCATGCAGAAACATGGAAAGAAATTAGATGTGAAAGAAATGGAGGAAAAACAAAACAAAACGACTGGACATAGAGTTCAAAACCATGGCTATAAGGTTTTTTAAGAGGCTTCTAGAAAAGTCCGATGAACTTAATGAGACCTACAAGGAAATGAACAAGACCTACGAGGAAATGAATGAGACCTACAAGGATATGAACGAGACCCTCGAGGATATGAACAAGACCCTCGAGGTTATGAAAAATGACCAACTAGAAATTAAGCATACACTGACTGAAATAAAAAAAATATTATACAAAAACCTAAAAGCAATCTAGACCAAAAGAAACAAGTCAAAGATTTGAAATATAAAGAGGCAAAATCACTCAGCTGAAAAAGCAAAAAGCCAAAAGAATCCAAAAAATTGAAGATAGTGTAAGAGGCCTCTGGGTCAACTTCAAGTATACCAACATCCGAATTATAGGAATGCCAGAAAAAGAGAGAGAGCAAGAGAATGAAAACGTATTTGAAGAAAAAGAGACCGAAAACTTCCCCCACCTGGTGAAAGAAATTGACTTAAATATCCAAGAATCACACCGAACGCCAAACTATAGGAATCCAAAGAGGACCACAACAAGACACATCATAATTAAAATGCCAAGAGCAAAAGACAAAGAGAGAATATTAAAAGCAGCAAGAGGAAAACAGTTAGTTACCTATAAGGGCTCACCCATACGACTGTCAGCGGATTTCTCAACAGAAACGATGTAAGCCAGATGAGGGTGGCAAGAAATATTCAAAGTGATAAATAGCAAGAATCTACAACCAAGATTACTCTACCCAGCAAAGCTATCATTCAGAATTGAAGGTCAGGTAAAGTGCTTCGCAGATAAGAAAAATCTAAAGGAGTTCATCACTGCCAAAACAATATATGAAATGCTGAAAGATTCTTTAAGAAGAGGAAGAAGAAAAAGTAAAAATATAAATTATGAACAACAAATACATATCTATCAACGAACGAATCTGAAAATCAAGTGAATTAAAAATCTGATGAACAAGATAAACTGGTGAATATAACAGAATCATGGGCATATAGAGGGAATGGACTGACAATTCTTGGGGAGAAAAGGGGTGTGGGAGGTGCAGTAAGAGACTGGACAAAAATCATGCACCTATGGGAGAGGACAGTGTGGGGAAGGTGATGGCAGAGGGTGGGATGGGCACCGGGTGCAGGGGAGCTATAGGGGAGAAAAAGGGAACAATGCAATTAATAAACTGAACAATAAAGATTAAATTAAAGAAATAAGAAATAATTTTAATGGCCAAAAAAAAATAATAATAATAAAGCACTGGAATCAGGTCAGAGAAAAAAAAAAGATCCTGCCCCCATGTGGACACAAGATGGTCACCACTAGATGGCTAGCAGAGTAGGGTAGTTGGGAGGGACCGGCCCTGCAAGGGAGGGCAGTTGAGGGCAATGAAGCCTGCAGGGGAGGGTAGTTAGGGGTGACCAGGCTGGCAGAGGAGGGGAGTTGGGGGTTACCAGGCCAGCAGGGAAGGGCATTTGGGGGGAACCCAGGCCTGCAGGAGGGGCAGTTAGGAGCAAACACACTGGGAGGGGAGCAATTAGGTATCAATGAGGGTTGCAGAGCAATGGTTAGGGGGTGGACAGGCTGGCAGGCAGAAGTGGTTAGGGGCAATCAGGAAGTCAGGCAAGCGAGCAGTTGGAAGCCAGCAGTCCTGGATTATGAAAGGGATATCTGACTTCCTGTTTAGGCCTGATCCTACCGGACATCCCTAAGGAGTCCCAGATTGGAGAGAGTGCAGGCTGGGCTAATAGACCCCCCCCCCCCATGTACAAATTATGTGCACCTCGCCTCTAGTATACTAACAAAATGCTAAGGCCACTTAACTGCTTGCTATGACGTGCACTGAATACCAGGGGGCAGACATTCTGTCTGGTAGGTTACCTTGCTGCTAGGACCCAGCCAATCAGGACTGAACAAGATGGGCCGGACACACTCTGGAGCCCTCCTATGGTCCCTCCCTGGCTGGCCAACCTCAGCATACTTAACCAGCACTGATGGTGCACCTGTGGGGTCCCTCAGCCTGCCTGCACCCTCTCGCAATCTGCAACTCCTTGGGGATGTCAGACAGCCAATTTTGGCCTGATCCCACAGGTGAGGCTGAGGAACCTGACTGGTACATGATTTCATGCACTGGGCCTCTAGTTATTTATATTGGTCTAAGACTCTAATAGTCAGTCTAAGGCAGCAATGATGTAGACAGTGGTCAGCAAACTCATTAGTCAACAGAGCAGCAAACCGAGGCTCACCAGCTGCATGTGGCTTGCGAGCTACAGTTTGCTGACCACTGGTGTAGAAGAAAACAATTGGATTAAGAGGCAGTTGTGAGTTTTCACTCCAACTCTGAGGTTTATGTAATAAGTTGCTTTGATTTCTGAATTTCCTATAATTTATACATTGGGGATAGCAATATCTATCCCACAAGGCTATTGTGAGTATATCAAGTAAGATGCAAATACATATAAGTTTAGACACATGAAAGGTCTCTATTTTTCTAACAATCAGTCCTGTTAAATAAGAATAAATTAAGTGAAACAATAATTTTAATTATTCTGACTAAATAATAAAGTTACTATCCATATGACAAGATTTTTGAGCCTCATCTGTACTTAATCCTCAATCAGGTAAGAATTTTACCAGAGCAATTTATTTCAGACTTAAAAAGTCTATCCTATACTGAGATCCTGGCTAATCTTTATGAAAAATGCTTTCCTTCTTCCTTACACATTTATAAACCTGCAAATTATTTTAATGTTGTATGCTCATGCATGTTGACACACATATACCTCTTTCTCACTCTCTCCTTCTCTCTCTCTCTCTCTCATTGTAATATTAAGTGCTGAAAACATCTTAAAGGATTTAGATTAACCTCAGAAATTATAAGAAATATTTAATGCAGTAGAAAGGAAAAGTTGAAATTGGGCACCACTCATTATCTTAAAAATGAACACATGCCTCTGCCTTCCAGCTGTGGGAAATCTCACAACAGATGGGAGGCGAGGTGGAACTTTCAATTTTAGAATGAGAGAAATAATTTCTCTCTTAGTAGGCTACTGCAAACTCTTGGAAGTCCAGAGACCAATTTTTAAATTGTCATTTCATTATGGACAACCTGTACTTGCACTGTATGACTTTTTGCTTTAATAATAATTATACTCATTTCCCCCAGACATAATTACTGGGTAAGATTCTGTAGAAAATAGAAAGCTTTAACAAAGTTTCCATTAAATTAAGGGGTAACAAAAAACTAAACCAAAGACAAGTAAAATCTGTGGAATGTGTTTTATATTTCACACTTTTCTCCTTTGCTCCTGTTCCTCTACAATGCTTAGATATAAACCAATTAATCAGCAGGGAGCTTTTACCTTAATTATAAAGTGAAACAACTTAGTTAATGAAGTCTGAAAGCCTTGTTAGTTTCCACTCCAGACTGGTAGTTTTGAATGGGCTCCAAATTAAAATGCTTAGAAAAGGCTGCTGTTGTCTGATTGTAATGTGAAGATTTGAAACAGCCGTAATGATATGAGTCATCCTGGTGTTATTTATTTATTTATTTATTTATTTATTTATTTATTTATTTGCTTACTTACTTACTTACTTACTTATTTATTTTTGAACCTCATCCTTTGCCCTTGGTGTAGAGATAAAATGCAAACACTCCCTGGGTCCCAACCAGCATTCACTTTTGAATAGTTCATTCACAGGGAACCATTTGTTTGAAGAGGCTTTTGGTCTGATTATTGGCCCTAGCCATTAGGGCTCAGGCAGAGATGTGATGAGCCTTGCAGGAGAAATTAAAGAAGATGTAAACAGTAAATGCAGACATTTTGCAACATAGCTAAAATAAATTGCACTACAGGCAATTATGCAAGTTTTACTGGATACATTAAAAAGACATTAAATGCACAGCTGTTTTAAGTGTCTTTTAAGCTGATAAATTAACTGTCTAATAAATTGTAAGATTTGTCAGCTAATAATGCTATTTTATCTGCTTTAACATATGCCTTCCTAGTTCATGAAGCATTATTGTAAGAGCCAAAAGGAGATAATGTGCATTTTACAGTGTTATGTCTTAAGGGGAATGGATCATTGGCCATGAAGAAGTGTTAATAAATCTCCTAGGCTTTGTTAATTGCACTCAATGAAGTGTCACTGTTAAAACACAAAAGATGTGATAGAGAAAACTGAACATAATGTCTTTCAGTTTTACAATTAACACCTCACTAGGCAAGTCGACTGAAAATACCATAATTTGTTGAATTAACTTACATTTTCCTAGTCAAGTCATAATTGTGGATGGCTTTAAAGCTATATTTTAATGCTCATCGCAAAGAGTATTCTTGCTGGAGAGAAGAAACATTTTTTCCCTCTGAGTGACATGAGATTCAAAAGAAATAAAGCAGCACTGAAATAAACAACAGTCTTTTACAATCATTCACCATAAAGCATGTGTTTTGTCCTTGATTTGAGAAAAAAGCTTTTTTGTTTTGCTTGTCCCAAGATGGCAAGTAAAGGAGGGTAGTGTACATTATGAAATTAAAAGACATTACTTCATAGACTATTAAGCATAAGTCCTTGGCCATTAAAAACATAATAATAATACATTAAAATTTAGTTTATGTGAAGTTAAAAAGTATTTTTCCCTTTTGAATTGAGGCAAGAGAAACAAGTATACTTAACCTGAAAACTTGATATGACATTTTTTTCCTATAAGTATTGAGAAACTTATAATGAGAGTCATGTTGTTTACCTGTTAGAGCAAGAAAGCTTTTTTCCCTTTACTGTTAAGAATTTACCCTCTATCAGTTTTGATTACCTTGTCAGTGTGCAATTCTGGCCCTGTAAAGTACAAGTTACATCTTTAAAAATGCTGTGGCTTTAACAATGACTTTCAAAAAGTGATGTGTGGGTGAAGCAAAGAGGGAACAATGGAACTACATACTTCCTTTAACATAGATGGGACTTGATCTTTTGGGTCAGGTATTACATATTTCATATGTCTGTTTAAGTATAAAATTTACCAAAATATTAACTATCAAAAAAATTGGGGGCAATTTTAGAAATCCTGCATTAGAGTCTCTGTTCAGTTCATGGCCAAATCAGTGACTCACTGAGTTCCAATTAATAAAATCCATTGACTAAATAAGAACATCCACCTAACATGATCAATGTCAGGATTAAGAAAGAAACTTTATGTGAAACCACTTTGGAAAGCAAAATTAGCATTAGTTATTCTTTTAAAATAGTTTCTATTGAATTTATTGGGAGTGAAATTGGTTAATAAAATAATACAGGTTTTAGGTGTGCAGTTCTATAATACATCATCTGTAAATTGCATTGTGTGTTCACCACCCAAAGTCAAGTCTCCTCCCATCACAATTTACCAGTATCCCCCATATACCTCCCTTTCTCTCTGGTTAATCACCCTACTGTTGTCTGCCTATGAGAATTTTTTTTACTTTATCCCTTCACCTTTTTCACATAGCCCCTCATCCCTTTCCCTCTGACAGTTGTTAGTCTGCTCTCTGTAACTAAAGTCTGTTTCTATTTCATTTGTTAGTTTATTGTGTTCATTAGATTCCACATATAAGTGAAATCGTTATGGGTTACAATGTCAGTTATATAATTCTGTTATTTAGAGCACGTTTACACCTACTACCTGAATTTATCTTTACAACAATCTTTGGAAAGGTAGAACAAGTATTTCTAAAAACAAATATTTTCCATTGAGTATAATGTGTTGTGCTAGAGGTTGTTTTCTATAACCAACTATGATAGAGTTTATATTCTAAAGGTTTTTGTCTAGTGGTATAATCATGCTGGTATTTTAGTAGAGGCAATGGTAACTCAGGGAAGTGAAATCTTCCTAACCTACCTAGTAAGGTTAAGCGGGGAAAACCCAAGCCTTCAAATAGATTTCAGCTCTATAAATCCCTTGAGGCTGTGAAATAAATCCCCCAATTGTCAGTCTAATGCTCTTTCACATGCCCACACTGCTTCACTTAGACCACACAGAAAATGAAAATGAAATAGGTCAAATGTTAGAAACCATTGTGCGAGTTCTAAAATCTATGTTGATATTTGGAGTAGGTTGGATATAAGGACAAGAATAAAAGAGCTTCAAACCTTTTGTGCTAAATTCAGTAAACTATTTGAGTAGGGCTGTCTCAGATAGCTTCATTTCTGGCCAGACCACCCCAAATAAGTAGGAAGTCCTAATTATCCTCACCATCAATCCTTTTTATTTGTGATGGAGCAGAATGGGGTGATTTCATCTTAAGTGCAGATTATACACTGTGCTATTCGAACCAGTCTTTAAATGAGCTTAAAAGAAGGTTTCAAAGAATATAAATCATCAATAGTGGAAACTACATTGTTTCGGCTTTTTCCCCCCTTAAACTCTTAAACATTTTGATCACTTTTCTCTTTGAACTACTGTTTCTACTTGAAGCTAGACGCTGTAAGAAAATAAATAACATCAGCTCTTTCATTGGTATCTTGATATGCATGTGAAGAAAATTTTAAAAATCTAAGTTATCCAGTTGGCATAAGATTTCTAAGTGCGTGACTACTATGCCCACAGTTGAGATAGAAGTATCTAAATTTCTTAATACAGTCAAGTAAAAAAATATGTACTGTATTCATCTCAAGATAAAAAGTCTCCGTATTTTAAACAAAATGAATTATAAATAAATCAAGAAACTTAAAAAGATAAAATGAAAAAGATGAGAGGAAGGAAGGGAAATGAAGGAATAGGGAAATATATTATCATATATTAAAATATAAGAAGTTACATATTTAGAGTTCTTCTCGATGACCATATTCTCATAAAACATGTTAAGTATTTTGTATCTTAGTGAGGTCAGTGTTGTATCTTCCATTGTATACCAGTTCAAGTTCCCATAGTATATTTGTAATTTGTTGAGGGCTTACTTTGTTGTAGAGATATTAGCTCATTTAATTTTTCCAATAACATCATGAGGCAGTTTATATAAATATCTTTCATTTATTATACATTGAAAAATGAAAGCACAGAATGAGATTAAATAATCTAGATTACAAAGCTAGTGACTTACAGATGTAGGCTGTCTAGTTCTAGAACTTAAGATACCAGCCCCTACAGCATACTCACTATGTAGTATTCTTTCTTCCAGGAATATATTAAAATACATGCCCTTTTTTCAGTTTTTCTGAGTAGAAGACATTACACATAGCATAGCCAAAAAGCATGTAATAAAACCCAAAGGTTGTTTATTTTTTTAAATATATTTTATTGATTTTTTTACAGGAAGGGAGAGGGATAGAAAGTCAGAAACATCGATGAGAGAGAAACATCGATCAGCTCCCTCTTGCACGCCCCCTACTGGGGATGTGCCTGCAGCCACGGTACATGCCCTTGACCGGAATCGAACCCGAGACCCTTCAGTCCACAGTCCGACGCTCTATCCGCTGAGCCAAACTGATCACGGCCCAAAGGATGTTTATTAACAGTAAGTTCAATGGGAGAAAGAAGAAGGACATATATTGGCTTCTAAGATGCTAAAGCAATCTATACTCATCAAATATTAATATTCTAATTAGACCTGGAGGCCTTCTGGACATCCTTCCGGACAAAGCCATGGTGGTGGGGCTGAGGCAGAGGTGGTTAGGGGTTATCAGGCTGGCAGGAGGGGTCAGTTAGGGGCAACCATGCTGGCAGGGGGGCAGTTAGGGGCAAGCAGGCTGGCAGGGAAGCCATGAGGCAGGCCAGGGAAGGCAGTTGGGAGCCATGAGGCCAGCAGGGGAGGGCAGTTGGGGGCCATGAGGCTGGCAGGGAGGGCAGTTGGGGGCCATGAGGCTGGCAGGGAGGGCAGTTGAAGGCCATGAGGCTGGCCAAGGAGGGCAATTGAGGGCCAAGGGGCCAGGAGGGGAGGACAGTTGGGGGCCATGAAGCTGGCAGGGGGGAAGTTGGGGATGAGCAAGTTAGCAAGCAGAGTGGTTAGAGGTGATCAGGAAGGCAGGCAGTTGAGTGGTTAGGAGACAGTGATCCCAGATTGCTAGAGGGATGTCTGACTGCCTGTTTAGGCCCAATCCCACAGGGACCTAAACTGGCAGTTGGACATCCCCCAAGGTGTCCCAGATTAGAGAGTGTGCAGGCTGGGCTGAGGGACAGCCCCCCACCCCTGTGCATGAACTTTGTGCACTGGGCCACTAGTCTTTAATAAAAGAAAATTTTCTAAAAGAAAGAAGTTCATGGATTTTTAGTTTATATTACTGCACTTACACCTGGAAAATTATGTTTAGTTATGGGCACTACACAGGATATTGACAAATAAGAGTCCATTTATAATAAAATGTCTAGAATGTATAAAGATTGGAAAGCATGTCAAAATAGGAAAAATTGATAGAACTTGGAACTAAAAATGTTAATAAATCCAATGGCCTTTAATTTCTGTATTTAGATAGCTGAAGAACTGTTTTATGAAAGCAATAAAACCTATATTACTACATATAAAAAGAAAAAATATCAATGTTCATGAGGAAAACAAACATATAATTTATTGCCTGGGAAATCAGTGAGTTCCCTGTCAATAAAAGTGATCAAGCAATGATATTGTACATTCACATATTTAAAATGCTCTAGAGGGGACTCAAGCTTTGGAGGAAGGCACTGAAGTATCTTGCTTTAGTCCAATTTGGGGTGATAAAACAAATATAACCTAGACCAGATGGCTTAAACAATAGAAATGTATTTATCAAAGTTGTTGATAAATATAAATATAAGTTGTTGAGGCTATAAATATAAGATTAAGATTAAGTTTTCAGCATATTCAGTGTCTAGTGAAGGTTCACTTTCTGGTTCATAGATACTGTGTTTTTGTTGTGCCTTCAAATGGTAAAGGGGCATGGAGTTCTCTGGGTCTCTTTTAAAATTTTATTTATTTATTTATTTTAATTTAATTATTGTTAAGTTATTACAAATAGTAGTACATATGTCTCCTTTTCTTCGGCCTCTCCTACCCAGGCCCATAGCCTTATCAACCCCTTCCCCCCGCCAGTGTCTGTCCCTTGGTTATCCTTATATGCATGCATACAAGTCCTTCAGTTAATCTCTTACCACCCCCTCAACTAAACCTCCCCTGCCTTCCACTATAGTTTGACAGTCTGTTGCATGCTTCTTTGTGTCTGTATCTATTTTTGTTCATCAGTCTCTGGGACTTAAGTTGACATATCTTCTTTGTACAACTGCAAATTATGTATATGAACACATGCATATATCTATGGAAAAATTACTAGAATTAGAATTATCAAGGTTCATGTTATGCGTATTTTGTTACTTTGGTAGATATTGCCAAGTTGTCCTCCAAAGAAGATAAGTCAACTTAAGTCCTACCAACAATTTGTCTGAATGCCTGTTTTCCCACAATCTTTATGACACAGTATATCATCAAACATTTTAAATAATATTAAAATTAAAGGCAACATGGTAACTCATAGTTTTAATTTGTATATACTTTCTATTATTGATATTGTGCTTCATTTCATATGTTTAAAAAACAGTTGAATATCAATGAATTGTCTTTATATGTGCTCTGCTTCTTTTTGAATAGGGTTTTGGCTTCTTGTTGATTTTTAGAATTTTTGGTTTAATAACAAAATAACGCTTTGTACTGGTATATTTTATATTCTATTTTCACCTTGTCATTTGCATTTTCATGTTTCATTATTCAATACATGCAATGTAAAATGTTACAAAGTCACATTTACCTAATTTTTAACTGTTTTTAGTTTTTGTGCATTGGTTACAAATGCACTAGTCAGTCATTATTATTTAAATATATTCTCTATATTTTGTTTTAGATCTTTTATAATAACTACACTTAGAAAGCCAGATTTGTGAATTAAATATGACAAAATCATACTCTGATCTCATAGATATAATAAGAATTGTCAAATTTTTAGCAAATAAAAAGACCAATTATTTGAATATGTGCATTTAAATTTTTCATTTTAATTCAGTTACTTATTAGGATAGATTTAGCCAAAATTTGTGAAACATGGAACCACATGACTAAGTAAACTAGACAAAGTAAACTTTGGTTAAAATAATAAATGTAGGAAAAGGGAAGAAAACAAAAGACTGTTTGCCCTGGCCTGTGTTGGTTGAGCCTCTCATCCTGTGCACCAAGAGGTCACTGGTTCTATTCCTGGTCAGGGCACATGCCGAGGTTGTGGGTTCAATCCCCAGTTGGGATGGGTATGGAAGGCAATCGATCAGTGTTTCTTTGTCACATTGATGTTTCTTTCTATTCTTTCCTCTCTCTCTCTCTCTTTCCCTTCGTCTCTCTCTATAATAAATAAAAGTATTTTTAAAGACTACTTTCACCAGATAGCTAAAGAAAAATTTTGTGTACAACTAATTGTAAATTAGTTGGCTAGAATGGTTAGAAGTATTGCTGAAAGATGCTTACAGTTGCATTAACTTAGTATTTCTCTTTTATAGCGTGGTATGTTGTATCAGGTTTTGGAGAGACAATAAGCATTAGATAGTGGTATTTCTACTAATTTACTTCCTCACTGAGAAGTTCATCTTGCTGACAGAACTGTTTTCTAGAGATAAAAGATGGAGGCTCTCACACTAAATTAAGGATACATGAAGCATGCATGTATTTCCTCCCACTAAACTCTGAAGGGCTTGCCTGTTGGCAGAAATGACTTAAACAGATATCCATCTGTAATACATTAAATAAATTAGAGGCTGAAATTGCTTAACTGGTGCTCAATATATTTGACGAAACAGTAAGTTTTGAGAACAGTGGCTGCAGCTTTATTTCCTTAGGAAATTTCAATAATTAATTCAATAGATGAATGCAAACCAATTTTAATGCAACGCAACTAATGGGTGAGACACTCAATTTCAGGAATGTGAAAAGTGCTGTATTATTTTGTTATATTCAGTGGTCTCTCTAAAATACTTTTTCTCCCTAAATATTGTTAAACTAAACATGTTGTTTTCTTTGTTCTTCACATCCATTTTAAGATTAAGATAAAAAGCTAAGATTTACCTGTGTAATTTTGACTTATCATTCACAATAAAGAAGAAGGCCAGCAGATGGGAAGAATTTACACAATAGTTCTGTAAATGGCTAAAGTGTGCTAAAACTGAAAGAAAAGTGGTTTATGAATTTGCAACTCATGCCTCCTCGTTGTTAATAGCCTGTATGATTCCAAACAAGGTGTTGGTAGAATGTGGTTAGATCATGTATAAAGAGCAAAGAACGGGAATATCAGAGGAAAATATATGCAAACAGGAGGATCATTTTATTAGGAACTGACCCAGATAAAGATGATAAATAGGTAAGTATTTTTGCTGCCTGTCCCAGCCTCCTTTATGCTGTCAATTGGCCCCTCTTGTTGTTTTCATATGTTAGGAGCTATGAAGATAATATCTTCTAGAGAAAAAGCTGCTAAATTAACACCACCTTAAATTACCATATTATACATGTACATAAGTTCAGTCAGAGCCAAAACAGCAATGCTGACCCATACCCCAGTTTAGGGAATAAGGCCATGAGCTTTAGAATAAAATGCTGTCCCAACATTCTACCTTTGTGAACTCAGAGAAATATCTAATTCTTTCTGATATTTAATATATATCCTCATTTGTTGATTGGGGTAGTTAATTCACAGAGATGTTTAGATAATTAAATTAGAAAATGTAAAATTTGACTAAATTGTTCAGCATAAATATACACTCAATAAATGTTAACTATTGTTATGTAATTATTTTTCCCCCAATGCTTCAATCTGTACTTGTCTGACCAATGCCTACAACCTTGTGATATCTCAATGAATGCTAGTTAAATCTGAAAGGCATGTGATTATCTATTTCACATTCACATATTAATGATATAGTAATTTAGCTTATTTGTTTATAGTGAAACAAATTATTTTCTTTATTCCTTTGAAATAAATTTTTCTTTAGATGGTAATACCTTAATTCAAACTCATGACTCATATATCTAGAAACATAGCTGGGCAGAAAAAAAATGTTTAACATTGGGAGAATTTTCCTTTATTTGTCAGGTCCCAACAGGAGCTTATGCTGAAAAAGTGGAATCATTGTGGTTAGGAACATGGCCATTAGATTTAGAATGATGTGGAATCAAGTCTTGGTTCCATCACCTTCTAGCTATGTCATCTTGAATAAGTCACTTAACATTTCTGAGCCGCACATCAGAACTGAATACATGATATTTTTATTGTTGTTATTAGTTGAGACACAATATTGTCTTAAACATAGAATATAAACACAGGGCACAGAAGTTCTTTAGTATAAGCAACCTCCCTGAAATGGGCTCAAAATGGAACAAACAGCTATTCAGTCTTAATAAGTATAATAGAGTACATCTCAAAGCACAGATATCCTGGGCTATGTGTCTACAATAATGTATACTATACATAAAGATATACCTCCTGAAGTCCTTCACAAGTAGCTTTATAAATTTCACTTTCAAATCATGGTAAATGCATTTCCTGATAATTACTATAGAGTAGAATTTGATTTAGAAATATAAGGGAATTTTTTAAAGCAACGATGTTTCTTTCAGATACTCCTAGTAACCTGAGATTCCTGTACAAATGTACTAGGACAAAATATCCAACAAAAGCATGTACCAAAAGAACTTTATCATTCCAGTCTTTCTGCCTTGGCATGGGTCAAAAACTAATCATATTTTAAAATACATGCATTTTAATTTAAGTGGTCTAAAAGCCAAAGGCCTTTCTGAAAGTCAGTAACACTATGTAATAAGTCTTAATGCTATAGAATCTAGTAGTTATCTGTGCTTTACAAAACACTGAATTTCCCTTTCGCTAACCTCTGCATTTTAACTCCTTTAATGATAATGCCTGTTTTGCTTCTCAAAGAAAAAAATTAGAAGTGTAAATTCAAAATTAATTTTGTTTTCCACTTGAGACCATTAGTTGATCTTTATTTAAGGATCTTCTGTCCTCCCCACTCCAGTTAATTCTTGTAGTGAATTTTTATTTTGACCAAATTAAATGTAATTATTTTAATAGCATTTAGTTGACATCCCATCATGTATCTAAGGATAGTTTAAAAATAATATCTGTTAAATTAAGATGGTCTATCTTAGGGTAGATCCAGAAATTATCATGTACAACTTTTTAATTTTTAAATGAAAATGTCATTACTATCAATTGAGCCACATCTACCAGTATAAAATTCAATATGTTCAATATGTGCTCTGTACACAGCCACACACACACACAAAAATGCTTCTGGGTTTTCAGTTACAATTTTGTCTCAATACCTTTTTTTTTTAAGCCAAACTTGTATCATTAACATAGGCTCATCTTCAATAGTCTTTACATTTAAACCACAAATTAAAATGGTTTATTTTTCAGTGGCTTATAAAATAAAAACCTACACGTTTTATATTAAATATTATTTATTCAACATGATTTTTCCTGCTATAATTTAGTTGTACTGAATAAAGTGTACTTTTTAAATTGTGGATTATTTATTGTCTTATTTTTCAATCTATTAAATTAAAAATCACATTTTCAGTTTCCCATCCTGGTTAATGATTATTTATTCTACTTATTTTATCCAGTTTTCAGGTTTAACTGAGAGATTTCAAAATAGCATCTAATAAAACAATTTTTTCTTAAATACTGTGCATTATTATGCTTGCTAAATATTAGACACATTATTTTAACAGCATCATGAGAACGTTCTGTATTTGTATTTGTCATCATTGAACACTGATTAATGGTGTGTACTGAAATTTTTCTCTCAGTTTCCATAATTGTATTTATGCAAGTGACATTTTGTGTTCTTTTAATCATGACTATGCTACAGTGACAAAATACATTGTTTTTGAAGGCAGTATACAAAATTGATTTTCCACATTTTATTTATCCATTCAAAATAATTTTTGGTGCAAATGAAATACTAAATGTTCTGCTATGCTCATCTAATTGCTGAAAAATACAGCATTAATAAAAATTGGATTATGCTTTGTTAGAAACATTTTCATGTTGTGCTAAGGACTTGGTAGCTGTTTTCCATGAATACAAACATTCCAATAAACATAAAATTCAGAATTCATCTTTCAATTTTCTGGATTTTATGAATATAAGTTGCTTCATCATTTAATGGTGTAGGCAGAGTTGCATTTGTTGCTTCTGAGTTGTGAATCTGAAAGGAGTACTTTTACATTTTTTTCTTTGTTTTTATCATTAATTAAATCTCCATGCAGTTAAAAATTATTCGGTTATTTCATCCGACCTATTTAAATTGTGGATTTATAAGAATAACTATCATGAGAGAGAAAAAGTGGCAGCGGAACAGAGGGATGCGATCTGAATCTGGTCCCAGGGCAGGAGGAGGGAGCAGCTGAGGGTCGTGCAGTGAGTGTTTGTTGGCGAGCAGGGGGACAGCTGTGCTCCAGGAGAAGATAGGGGACTACTGGACTGGCCTCCCCTGCCTGAGTGGCCCCAGTACCGCTGGGTTCTCTCGCTGAGCCACCAGTGCAGAGGCAGACCACACAATCTTGAAGGGGAAGGATCTGAAAATATACAGCTGCAGTACCCACTGGACAGCTGAGACCCCAAGAACACCGGCGCCTAGTTGTTGCAGACATACAGAGTCTGAGGAGCTCTGCACTCCAGCACAAAAAGGTCAGATTTCCCCTGGGGTTACTTTGGGTGTGAGACTGAGGGAGCTGGGGGAACCGAGAGATCTGCGCGTTGAAACTCAAAGCCAGATCTGCGCCTGAAATAAGATCTGTGGCTGTTGGAGCTAGAAAATGTGGGAGAGGGCCCTCGGAGCTGGTGGCAGGGGGAATCCCTGGAGGGCAACCCATTTGGACCTGACAGAGGAGGGAAACTCGGAAGATTTTGGGAGGGTCCTGGCTGCTAAACCAGCAGTCACCATTAGAGTGGGAGCTCTGGAGCAGCCCACCCCCACAAATCAGTATTGAATACCACAGGAACAGTGAGATTTTAGTTCAGGCTAGAGAGGACCAATAGACCCAGAGGTCAAACTAGAAACACTGCCACCCAGGGGCCGAATCACAAATTGACTCTTGTGTAACACAAGGAATTGATTTTATTTTCTCTTTATTCTACTTTGGGATTAGTGTTCTACAGTCTATTTTCATCTACCGTTTAGTATCTTTTACTCTACCTCAACTTCACCTTTATATCACCACTCTCTTGCTGACCTTTCCCTATTTAGTGCCTTGTTTCCCTTACACTTTTCCAGCTTTAGATTTACCTTAATTCTTTCTTTTTACCCCCGGTTAAAATGTCACAACACTTATATACATAATCTACAACCACCTATGCCAAGTCCATATATACCTCTTGCTTCTCTGACTTCACTATCCTAAATTGATTTTATCTCTGTCCTGTTGGTGTTGTTTACTTGACTGTTGATTATATCGATTTTTTATGCAGGTTTGTGGGATTGATTTGCTATATTCTTTTATTTTGGTTTGTTTTGTAGGGTTTTTTTTTTTGGTGATGTTTCTTGTTTTGTTGTCCTCATTTGCATTATTTTTTATATAGATTTTTGCTTCTGTGTTCCCTAACCTCCCTTGATATTAGAAGTTGTATGTAGTTTGTATCAATCTCCAGGTACTTGTTGCTGGTTTTTCTTAGAGTTAGTGGCTGTCCTATAAGAGTTTTCACCCCACATTTATAGTTTATTCCCCTTTTCTTTTCTTTCTTTTTCTTTTACTTCTTCCCCTTTTCCCATTATCATTTTGGAATTCCTTTCTTTCTTTTTTTGAGTGTGTGTGTGTGTGGGGGGGTCTCTTTCTTTTTGTGTGTGTGTGGGTGTGTGAGTGTCTGTGTGTGTGTATTGGGGAGTTCCCTTTCTTTTTTCTCACCTATTCCCGAATTTGCCTTTCTCTGGCGATCACCTTTATTTGGAGTTAGCAATATTGTGACTACATTCCTGTTCAGTGCCTAGTGCGTTGCACCTGGTTGTATTGTATATTGTGCCTTTAAATCAACGCACGAGAGTGAGAACTACATAACCAGATACACAAAGAAGAAAGACCATGGGGAGACAAAGAAATAGCCCACATATGAAAGAAAAACAAGACTCACCAGAAAAGGAGGTAAATGAAATGGAAGTTAACAACCTGTCAGAGAAAGAATTCAGAGAAATAGTCATAAGGTGGCTGAAAAGAATGGAAGACAACTTTGACAATATGAGTAAGAACCAAGAGGAATTGAAGAAGAACCAAGAGGAAATGAGGAAGACCAAGAAAGAAATGAAAAAGAGCCAAGAAGAAATGAAGAAGAGCCAAGAAGAAATGAAGAAGAGCCAAGAAAAAATGAAAAGTGAGTGACATTGCTGAAGTAAAGAACTCAATTAAAAGTATTAAGAGTAGAAGAGAAGAAGCAGAGGACCGCATCAGTGAGCTAGAAGACAAGGTAGGAAAAATTATCCAAGTAGAGCAGCTTCTAGAAAAAATAAATAAAAAGAAGGAGGAGAGCCTAAGGGAACTGTGGGAAAACATGAAACAAAACAACATCCATATAATTGGGCTTCCAGAAGGACAGGAAACTGAGCAAGGAATAGAAAACCTGTTGGAAGAAATAATGACAGAAAACTTCCCTGATATAGGAAAGAAAAAAACCCACACAAATCCAAGAAGCTCACAGAGTCCTAAGCAAATTAAACCCCAAAAGACCTAACCAAGGCACATTATAATTAAATTGGCAAACATCAACGAAAAAGTGATAATCTTAAAAGCTTCCAGAGAGAGACAGAAAGTTACCTACAAAGGAACCCCCATCAGATTAGCCAGTGATTTCTCAACAGAAACTTATCAGGCCAGAAGGGATTGGAATGAAATATACAAAGTCATCCAAAGGAAGGGTCTGAATCCTAGAATGTTGTACCTAGCAAGGCTATCAATCAAAATTGAAGGTCAAATCAGGAGCTTCACAGACAAAAAAGGTCTAAGGGAATACATTACCACCAAACCAGCAATGCAAGAAATGCTAAAGGATCTGCTGTCAAAAGCAATAGAAAGTGAAGAAAGAACACAGGGGCAAAGAACAAAAATAGCTACAGATAACTACCTATCAATAATAACTTTAAATGTAAATGGTTTAAATGCTCCAACCAAAAGACATAGGGTAATAGACTGGATAGGAAAACACGACCCATAGATATGCTGTCTACAAGAAACCCACCTCCGAAATAAAGACACACGCATACTGAGGGTGCAAGGATGAAAAAAGATTCTTCAGGTGAATGGAAATGAAAAAAAGCTGGGGTACTTATATTTGACAAATTAGATCTCAAACTGAAGGACATATCAAGAGATGAAGAAGGCCCCTTCATAATACTAAAGGGAGCAATCCAACAAGAATAAATAACTCTGATAAACATATACACACCCAATACAGGAGCATCCAAATACATTTAAATAAAAACTCCTGGAGGGTATCAAGAGAGAGATAGACAGCAATACAATCATAGTAGGAGACTTTAATACCCCACTATCACCATTGGAAAATCCTCTAAAGAAATAATTAGTAAAGAAAAATCAATCCTCAATGACTCACTAGACCAGATGGAATTACTTGAAATCTTCAGATCACTTCACGCCAAAGCCACAGAATATACATTCTTTTCAAGTGCCCATGGGTCATTCTCAAAGATAGACCATGTGTTGGGTCATAGGCAAAGTCTCTCCAAATTCAAGAACATAGAAATCATATATCAAGCATATTCTCAGATCACAGTGGCATAAAGCTGGAAATCAACTACAATAAAAACAATCCAAAGTAATCAAACACATGGAGACTAAACATCATGCTATTAAACAATGAATGGGTTATTAGAGAGATAAAGGAAGGCATAGAAAACAACATGGAAATAAATGACAACGATAGCACAAAAATCCAAAATCTATGGGACACAGTGAAAGCAGTTCTGAGAGGGAAGTTCATAGCTCTAAAATCCTACTGCAAAAAAAAGAAGAAACAGTGGCAATAAATTATCTAACCCAACAACTCAAATAGTTAGAAAGAAAGCAACAAGAAAAGCCCAGTGTAAGCAGAAGGAAGGAAATAGCAAAGATCAGAGCAGAAATAAATGACATAGAGACCAAAGAAACAATACAGAAGATCAACAAAAGCAAAAGCTCGTTCTTTGAAAGGATAAACAAGATTGATGAATTTCTAGCCAAGCTCACCAATAAGCAAAGAGAGAGGACCTTAATAAATAAAATCAGAAATGAAAGAGTTGAAATAACAACAGACCCCATCGAAATACAAAAGATTATTAATAAATATGAACAACTCTACTCCAACAAACTGGACAACCTGGAGGTAATATATGTATTCCTAGAAAAATATAACCTCCCAAAACTCAATCAGGAAGAATCTAAACAGCTTAATACACCAGTAATTATGGAAGAAATTGAAGCAGTCATCAAAAAGCTTCCAACAAACCAAAGCCCAGGACCAGGCGGCTTCACAGGGAAGTTTTACCAAACATTCAAGTAAGAACTTTAACCTATCCTCCTCAGACTATTCCAGAAAATACATGAGGATGGAACACTTCCAAACTCCTTCTATAAAGCTAGCATCACCCTAATACCAAAAACAGATAAAGATGACACAATGAAAGAGAATTACAGGCCAATATCCCTCATGAATATAGATACAAAAATCCTCAATAAAATTCTAGAAATCGGATCCAGCAGTACATCAGAAAGATCATACACCATGACCAAGTGGGATTTATCCTTGGAATGCAAGGATGGTACAATATCCACAAATCAATAAATGTGATACATCACATAAACAAATTGAGAGGTAAAAATCACATAGTCACATCAATTCATGCAGAAAAAGCATTTGACAAAATCCAACACCCTTTCTTGATAAACACTCTCAACAAGGTAGGAATAGAAGGATCATACCTCAACATAATAAAAGCAATATATGATAAACCCACAGCAAACATCATACTCAATGGGCAAAAACTACAACCATTTCCCCTAAGAACAGGAACAACACAGAGTTGCCCACACTCACAACTCCTGTTTGACATATTTTTGGAAGTATTAGCCATTGCAATTAGATAATAAGAAGAAATAAAAGGCATCCAAATTGGAAAAGAAGAAGTAAAGGTATCCTTATTTGCAGATGACATGATATTGTACATAAAAATCCCGAAAGACTCCATACAAAACTAATCAACTTAATAAATGAGTTCAGCAAAATATCAGGCTACAAAATTAACACCAAGAAATCTATGGCATTTCTATACACTAATAGTGAACTTACAGAAAGAGAGACTAAAAAAGCAATTCATTTTACCATCACACCAAAAAAATTAAGATACCTAGGAATAAACTTAACTAAGGAGGTAAAATACCTATTTATGAAAAACTACAGGACACTAAAAAAAGAGACAGAGGAATATGTAAACAGGTGGCAGAACATACCATGTTCATGGATTGGGAGAATCAACATCATTAAAATGTCCATACTACCAAAAGCAATCTATAAATTTAATGCACTCACCATTAAAATACCAATGGCATATTTCACAGACCTAGAAAAAACTCTCCAAAAATTCATCTGGAATAAAAAAAAAGGCCCCAAATAAAGTCGCCGAATAGCCACAGCAATCCTGGGAAAGAAGCACAAAGTCGGTGGGATTTCAACTGTATTAAAAAGCTACTGTTCTCAAAACAGCCTGGTACTGGCACAAGAACAGACATATAGGCAAATGAATAGAATAGAGAATCCAGATATCAACCCAACCACTATGCTCAATTAATATTTGACAAAGGAGCCATGAACATAGAATGGAGTCAAGACAGTCTGCTCAATAAATGGTGCTGGGAAAATTGAACAGATAGATGCAAACAAATGAAACTAGACCACCAACTTACACCATACTCAAAAATAAAGTCAAAATGGATACAGGACTTAAACATAAGACAGGAAACCATAAAAATATTAGAGGAATCCACAGGAAGTAAAATCTCAGACATATGCCCAAAGTACTTCTTAGATGATACTTCTCCTAGGGAAATGGAAACTAAAGAGAAAATAACCAAATGGGACTACATCAAAATAAAATGCTTTTGCACAGCTAAAGAAACTATCAACAAAACAACAAGAAAACACACTGTATGGGAGAACATATTTGCAAATGTTATCAGTGATAAAGGTTTAATCTCAAGCATCTACAGGCAACGCACATGACTCAATAAAAGGAGGACAAATGATCCAATAAAAAATGGGCAACAGACCTAAATAGAATCTTTTCGAAAGAAGACAAAAGGAAGGCCCAGAGACATATGAAAACTTGGTCCAAGTCACTAATTATCCAAGATTTGCAAATCAAAATGACAATGCGGTACCATCTCACACCTGTCAGAATGGCTTACACAAACAAATCAACAAAAAACAAGTGCTGGGGAGGATGCGGATAAAAAAGAACTCTCATGCAAATGCTGGTGGGATTGTAGACTGGTGGAGCCACTGTGGAGAACAGTATGAAGTTTTCTCAAAAAACTAAAAATGGAGCTCCCATTCGACCCACAGATCCCAATTCTACGAATATACACCAAAAACTATAAACTCGAATTAGAAAGGACATATGCACCACATGTTTATAGCATTACAATTTACCATAGCTAAGATTTGGAAACAGCCTAAGTGCCCATCAGCAGATGAGTGGATTAAAAAACTATGATACAACTACACAATGGAATACTATGCTGCGGTAAAAAAGAAGGAGCTCCTACCATTTGCAACAACATGGATGGATTTGGAGAGCATTATGCTAAGTGAAATTAGCAAGGCAGAGAAAGATAAATATCACATAATCTCACTAATTTGTGGAATATAATGAATGACATAGAATAATGAACAAGAATGGATCCAGAGACTGAGAAAATTCCATCAGAATGTCAAACCTCAGTGTAAGTGGCAGGTGGTGGGAGTAAGGGGAAAAGTCAATATATTTGAACTCTTGAACTAAGGTAAGTAATTTGTGTTTTTACATCCCTGACAAAATTTATATAAAGTTATAAAAAAATTGACAGCTTGTTTGAGATTGAATTGACATGGCCAAAAGCTTGCCAACTCCTATGTACACTAATCCTTAGGCTAGGCCCTTCTTAACCTCCCGTGACACCATAACACCCTTACAGGATATTATTCTACAATGCCATTATAACATTTCATATTTGACAACAGCATATTATACAATTATCCCAAATAATCTTACAAACTAATTCTTTGAATGTTGGATGGTAATTTAAAAAAGGATAGGAAAGGAATTATTCCATTTCAGAAGGAATTAAGGCACTGGGAAGGCACCTGAGCATTCTATATTGGCCCTTCTTGCACTTTGTGCCAAGAGGGACCCTCTTCTTATTATCCAAATACACACAGCTGTTGCCTGAGCTTTAAGTTCAAGCTGTGGCTGAAGCCTCTGAGTCATTGTCACCATAGATCTGTCTCTCACCCAATGGTGTGAGTGGGCCCTCCCTGGAGAAGAAACCTGGGTCCCCCGAGATATGTGATCAGTACCAGGACCCCGCCAGCAGGCGAGGGGACCCCAAGGCAGGTGCTGGCCGTGGAGGCTACGGGGGCATAGACTACAAAGGAGAAAGAACTAAACCTCACATCACACTGTTTGGCCCCGGAGGATGGCTGGTTAGCCAGAGGCGGGTAAGATTCTTCAGAGAAGGAACAACCTAAGACAGGCACAGTCACAGAGGGGCCAACAGGGAAGAACTAAAAGGTCAACAGAGGTGGGGCACAGACCCTCACACACAAACCTTGTAGGGGACTGAACTCTCACGCCTTCTGAGGGAGGTCTCCTGCCCTCAAGGCTGCTTCGCCTCCCACACATGGCTCAGATCGGGACCCAGGTTGCAGACAGAGACTTGGCCAGCAATAGCTGCTCTATATCTAAGTGCAGTCTAGTACCGCGAATGCGCAGGACCTACTCAATAATTCAAATAATCCTTTCCACTAATATTTACAGGGTAAACTAATATTTTTGCTTGAGTATTAAAATTGAGAGTAAAATAGTAATCAAGTTTTCAGATTAATTTTTATTTGCCATTGAAACTGGGACTCAGAACAGTTGGACATTGAAACTGAGACTCAAACATTTTTTGTTCTTATACACTTATTTCTAGTATGCAGAGGCAAGATATTTTTGAAGAAAAGAAACAGGGGAGAGTGATTTATATAGAGAAGGGAGGCATTGAACTGGCTGTCAAGCTACAGGGGGAAGGTTGGGATGGATGGGAGGCAGATGCTAGGGGAGATCAACTAAAGGACTTGTATGCATGCATGTGAGCATAACCAATGAATGAAAGACACTGGGGCTGAGAGAGGTGCAGGTGGGGACGTGCTGGGGGATAGGTTATGCTGGGAGTGGATAATGGGGGGAAAAGGAAAACATATGTACTACTATTGAATATAAGTTATACTGCAAAAAATAATAAAAATTAATTTATAAAAGTATACTTTGCTCAAATTTCTTGTTTTGATCAGCAATTATCTGTACATTAAATAAGGAATGTCTGATATCCTCCTGTTTTGTTAACGAATTTTGTGGGAATCATTCACTATAAATTTGCTCACTGTCATTGTTTTTATTTTTCAAAAAGAATTACAAACAAAAAGTCTATTTTTGTCTTTACTTCTTTTTTATGTTACACTTTTATAGCATCTGTTTTTATTTTATGAATATTTCCTCATGTTAGTAATTTAAAAGATAAAAAATATAGGTGTACTCAAAGGGCATAAAATTGCACATATTCTTATCAAAAGTGTAAATTTTAGCAAATAAAAACTAAAATTAAATATTTATACTTTAATTTGTTTCTAAAATATTAAAAATAATTTATTGAATTGACAAAAGAATATAAATAATTTAATGAATATCAAGTGTATAAGGTAAAAGTTACTCAAGTAAGTTTGAAATATTTGTATTTAAATGCTGAAACTAAATCTTATCAATTTTATAAAGTAAAGTTCTTTGTATTTCCAGCATTGTAATATTTATCTAGCTGCCAAAAATTCAATATTATGTTTGAATTTTTCATGTGAAGCCTAGAACTACAAACCTAAATATATTAGTGATATGAATTATTCAACAAATTGCACTGAATTCTTTATGGCAAAATATTCTTCAGCTGATATATGTGCATACTATAGAAATTCATGAATACTTCTAGAAACGTGCATTGTGACATGAAGCAAAACATAAATGTTTAGCACCACAAATAAGTTATACTTTGCTATGCAAGTATCTATGACAATTATCACATGTGAGAGAAAGTATGTGATAATTTAAGTTACATTTTCACTTATTTAAGTGTCTCCGCTACATAATTCTTCCTCACAATCCAAAAAGTGCCCATCTCTAACATTGGTACAATCCACAAACCTTCATGGCATTTGAACATAGACATGGTTTGATCAAGGACATAAAGAATGTAGAGGAGAGTTTCCCTGGGACCTGAATAGTTCCAGCTGTAAGATTAAATGTTTGAAATACTCGTAAATGCTGTCACCTCTGAGGACTGAAACGTGAGATATAGCAAGGTCCATATATTATTTAATAAATTTATTGTCATGTTTTGAATATGGAAGATGCTCCAAAGCATGCATCCTAATGTCTAGGCAAACATGAGCAAAGTGGAGAATATTTATTTACAGGATAAAAATGACAAAATCACGTTATGAAACAGATATAGGAATGACAGACATGTTGCAAATGATTTCAGGGTATCTGGTTTAGGTCCATGGAAAAATATGATATAATTAGTAAATATGAGAATATAGAATGTATAACAAGTTTTGGATAAAAATGGTTATTTCAATATTGGATCAATACACTGTTGGAAGTATAGTATGATGGTAATTAGCTCCAGACTTTGGGAACGAAAGTATATTAGAAATTATAATAGACTAGTGGTCCAGGACACAAAATTTGTGCGCAGGAAGGGTGTCCCTCAGCCCGGCCTGCACCCTCTCCAATCCGGGATCCCTCAGAGGATGTCCGATTGCCAGTTTAGACCCAAACCCTCTCGTAATCCAGGACTGCTGGCTCCTAACTGCTCACCTGCCTGCCTGCCTGATCGCCCTTAACCAATCTACCTGCTGGCCTGCTTGCCCCCAACTGCCCCCCTGCTGGCCTTCTCACCCTCAACTGCTCCCCTGCCAGCCTGCTCACCCCCAACTGTAACCCCTGCCAGTCTGCTTGCCCCAACTTCCCTCCCCTCCTGGCCTGATCACTCCTAACCACCTCTGCCTCAACCCTGCCACCAATGCTTTGTCCAGAAGGACATTCGGAAGGTCTTCCAGAAGGTCTTCCAGCCTAATTAGTATATTACCATTTTATTAGTATAGAAGATAGAGGCCTGGTACACAGGTGGGGGCCAGCTGGTCTGCCCTGAAGAGGGTCCCAGATCAGGGTGGGGGTCCTCTTGGGTAGTGTGACTGGCCTGGACGAGGGGCTGGGGTAGTTTTCAGGCTGGCCACATCCCCATCATGGTGGGGGGAGTCCCTGCTGGGAGGCATAGTCTGCCTGGGCAAGGGGCTGAGGGCCATTTTCAAGCTGGCCCACACCCTTTGGGGTATAGGTCCCTGCTGGTGGAATGGCCAGCCTAGGTGAGGGGCTGATGGGTGTTTGCAGGCTAGTCACACCCCCATTGGAGTGAGGGTCCCTGCTGAGGGGCATGGTTGGCCTGGGTGAGGGGCTGAGGGCTGTTTAGGGGCAGTTTTCAGGCTGGTCAAGCCTGTGGCTTTGTCTGGAAGGGCTTCTAGAAGGTCTCCAAAAGGTCTGCTGGGCTAATTAGCATATTACTCTTTTATTAGTATAGATAATATAAATACTAGAGGCCCAGTGCATGAAAATTCATGCATTGGAGGGAGCATCCCTCAGCCTGGCCGGCCCCCTCTCACAGTCTGGGAGACCTTCAGGGGCAGGAAGAAACCTAGCAATCAGGGGAAGGCATTGACCCCATCATACCTCTGCTGCTGCCACTACCAGCAGCTTAAGCCTCAGTTGGCCCTGGTTACCTCAGGCAGTCCTGGGCAAGCAGCCACCATCTGAGGCTTGTCTGTGCTTCAGGCTAGTCCTGGGTGGCTGGGGGGCTGAGGGTACTGGGGGACTCTGGAGGCAGGTGCGCAGAGCAGCTGGACCTACATGGGGGGCAGGCCTGACCATGCTGTGTGCCTACCATCCCAGCAAGGCTGAGGGGACAGGGTGTCGCCATCTTGTGTCTGTGGGTGTCACCATCTTTGAGGATGTGATGGTCAATTAGCATATTCCCTCTTTATTAGATAGGATATTAGCTGACAAATTTGGGCAGCATTTTCTCCAGATTTTATTACTTAAGTATTGGATTAAGGTATTATAGGAACAATTAACTTAATAATATATGAATGTTATAATATAAAATGGAATTTGTGTGTCACAGTGACAATAACAGAAAACATTGATCCAAACCTACCCCCTCCCAATGTTTAGCTCTAAGTAAGCAATTCAATTAGATTATCCTCTCTGAACCTCATATTCTTCATTAGAAAAATGAAGTTAATATCCACTTATAGTAGTTTAGATTACTTTGATGTAAAGTAACAGAAAACCTTGACAGTATGATATTACCTGACATAATAAGTAATCCAGAGATAAAGTGTTTTTAGGATTTTAGTTTATTCAGTGGCTTGGTGTCACCATGAAATACCAAGTTTCTTGCTAAAGTTTTACTCTGGCATTCTAAGTATTTAAGCTTAGGTCTTTTCATGGGGCAAGGTAGCTGAAATATTTTTAAGAATAATATACAGACATAAACATATCCAGAACATGAAAAAGATGTCCTGTTTCTCGAATGTATCTGTTTTATTTTACTTAATCATCATCAAATGTTTTTCCCGGATGCTCCCAGACTTCCTCTTGGGTCTCATTAGTCATAAGTACAGCCTATGTCTATAACTAAACCAATTCCTGGCCAGGAAAATTATGTTATTAATCTTGAATAGACAATGTCATTAATCGCCTGCATTATAAAGAGCACTGTTTTCCTGAAATATAAAAACTTAAGAAGGAAAATGATACTTAAAAAAATTAAGGTTCTAGTAGAGAACCCTACAGTAGTGCCTTAGAACTTTTTCTGAATATTAAATAAGGCAACATATCTTAAAGTATTTGGCATATAACAACAGCCAAATTACTATAACAAGACTCATGAGAGCAGAGTTAAAGTTTATTTTAAAAAAATCAAATAAAATTTTTTAACATCACCATTCAAAAGGATTATAGGAATAATACCGCAGCTGGAAAAAGGTAGTTTTATAAAATGTGGAGAGTACACCACAATTGATCTCATTATGTTTCACCCATGGTTTCCAGTTATTGACTTCTCTGTGCAGTATGAGGAAAATAATATCCAATAAGCAAAATAGAAAATCAGCAAAACCTGAAATATAGCTGTTGCATTTGATTGTGTTATCAGAAAACCCGTATTTTATAGGCCATTGCATTAAGACTATTTTATCACGATGTATCCACATGTTTCCTCATCACTTACTGATGTATTAGAAAAATTATGCATAAAGTCAATGTGTGAAATTTATCAGAAAAAAAGCATTTATCTGCTTTTTGCAGTGGAAAATGAGAGCTATGGAGCTAAATGTCAATGATGACTGTGCTGTGGTAGCCCATACAGGTTATGATGAGCAAAGTTGGTTTCCCATAGCTAGGGCAGGATGGAAACCTTTTCAGAAGCTCTGTCCTGGATATATAATTCATTTTGTTTTCTCTAGCTACTTGGATTATAAAGGCAGGATAGAAGTAAAGGAAAATAGCAGATAGCCCACAGATTTTCTGAATTTTCTGTTGACTGATTTGAATAAGAACAGAAGTGAAAGCAGGATTCTTGCAACTTCAACTGAAAAATTATCCCATCTTGTTTCCACATTAATAAAATTGAATGCAGTGAACTGTCTACATGAAACTTGCAGAGGTTTAGGGGTTTGGATTAGAAGCTGAAGGTATATATGTATGTGTGTGTATATATAATATTATGTTATATAAAATAAATTATACACCATGGCTGACACTCAACGAATATTGTCTCTCATGTGTGCCAGCCGAAAAATTCTGATGTGACTCCAGAAATAAAGGATGCCAAAACATGTTCTCAGCAGGAAGTTTCAAATACTATAACTCAATTTTCTTTATACTTAAGAGAGGGTTAAAACAACAAACAGCTTTACCATCACTGTTAGAAAAAAAAAAAAAAAAACAAAGTCTTCTAACAACACTATCCATATACCTGCACTGAAACAACAATCATCTATCTCCAAGTTCAGAAGGCTGAGAGGGATGACTTCTGCAAAGTATCCTGGGAAAATTCTATAAATTTATTTTTTTGGAAGGCAGCTCACTTTTGCATTTTTCACATTCTGGAAAACTGATAAATTTATAGTGCTTCTGGGTAAGTCCACTTTGTTATAATGCTCATTATTGTACATAACTTCAACTCACTGTGGTTGTGGAATTAATTTTTAAGTGTGATCTGATTAAAGGTTAGTAAGTTCAAGATGTATGTCCCATGGATGTTCTAAGAATTAAATGAGACAATACATTAGAATATTTCGAATAAACCTACTACAAAGTAAATGTTCAAAACATGTTATTTTTTTTTACCTTTCAAGGGTCACTTAAATTGGGAAATGTTTATTTTACTTCTCACTAAAGGTTATTTAACCACTATGAGTGAACAAAAAATTAGAGGCTTATAGTATAAGGTTGAAGAGGATTTAGAAAATAAAAGCAAAGGCAATTTTTGAAGATCAAAATTATATAAACGTTTATATGTTTCCTATTTACCTTCTAGTATCATTAGATGAATTCTTAGAATAAATTATTCTTTTTCAGAGATAGCCCAGACTTAGTCTTCCTCAAGAGGCAAAGTCTGCCCTTTTTGCTAGCCCAGAATATGTCAAGGGTCTTTGTAACCAGATAGGTTTAAAACTAGATCCACCTAGAACATCCTGAAACCCTAGGTTCCTTTGCCAGAGGAGAAGCTAAGCAGTGGGCAAAAAGGAAAAAGATTCATGAATCTGCTTTTTCAATCTGAGGAAATGAAAATTTTAGTCAGTTTCCCCTCCATTTAATACTTTATTTGAAATTACAGGAGACAAAGGACTACTGTCAGATCAATTATTTTAGCTTGGCAGACTTTTGGTGACATATGCTTCTCTACTCTGCAATGTAGAGGGAGAAAGTTCACCACCTCTGACATTTTAGGTAGTACGAAATTGTCCTCACTAACCATCCATAACCCAGGGAGCTATACCTCTAGACCACTGAGATGACAAGTAACTTCCAATATATCTGTTTAATTCACTGTTTTGCCTGTATTTTTCTGTTTGTAGACTTGTATGGATTATGCCACATTTAAAATTAATATTTTTGCACTGCTTGCGTCATACACACAGATGACTTAGAAAGAATAATTAAATATATTCTCATTGGGAGGAATTCTTTCTTTCTCTTTCCCATCTCCTTCTGGGAAACATATGTGGGCAAACCTTTTAAATAGGGCTAGCTAGTTCACAAACACAAGTTGTACCATATAATATGTGCTCAGATGTAAGGCGTTTGTTAATTTGTAAAACATGCTACATGATAATTGATTGACTTATGATAAGTTGGGAGTAGGAAATAATAAAATTGGTTGAGCAGAGTAAATTGAGATTGTAGGAATTATGATGATAAGATCACTCAATGGTCAAGCCAGAGGAACATAAATCTTAAACTAGGGGTCCATGGAAGGTAATCCACTGCTGCTCTTCCGTAATGTTTATTTCCAAAAAAGCAATCCTGCAATTATTTTTTAAAACATGTTTTTTAAATATAGTTTATTGATTTTTTACAGAGAAGAATGTAGAGGGATAGAGAGTCAGAAATATCAATGGGAGAGAAACATTGATCAGCTGCCTCCTGCACACCTCCTACTGGGGACGTGCCATCATGCCCTTGACCAGAATCGAATCTGGGTCCTTTCAAGCCGATACTCTATCCACAGAGCCAAACTGGCCAGGGTAATCCTGCAACTATTAATTACAGCTTTAAAGACTTTAGTATTTACTTTTCTTCAAACACGGAATAATATTCACTCCTTACTCTTATCTGAACAATTCCTTACCATCTAGAACCACTGCAAGTCTCAGTTCAAGTCCCATCTCTTGCAGGAACTCTTCCTTGATTACATCAACCCACATAGCACTCTCTTCTTTAAAACACATTCACGCATCATATAAGCCTCATATTTGACTTTTAATATAACATCAGGCCTTGTGGTGCTGGCTTATAGCTCTTCATTAATTGTTCAGTAGCTATTAATGCATATATATCTGATGTCTTCATATATGGTGAAGTACCTTAAGGAAAGAATGCATATTAGATGTGCCTTTGTGTCCCACAGCAGTTAGTTCAGGAACTTGCTTGTAGTATTCACTTAATAAATCTATGTTAAATGGATATAGAATAAATTTCATGTTGTCAGATGAAAATATATAATTTAATTGTTAAGGTTTTTACAAACTAACATATTAGCTTCTAAGAAGGATCTTATTTTGTGTTAAATTTTCAATTTTCTTTCAGTAATAATATGGGTACAGAGTCCATTTTTTAATTGCCCAAGACTATTTATGATCTACTTATCCATGTAGTTTCTGGAATGTTATGAAGAAGTGTTGACACTGGAAAGCTTAGAATACATGTTCCTGGACTGAAACTCAAATTAAATCTAAGTGGCATTATATGTGACAATGTACCATGTGGTGGTTATGAGCGGTAAAGAAAAAAATCTCGTCACAAATCTTTTGTCTTCTCTTTATTTTCTAATGAAAATTTTAGGAAAATGCTGTTTGGGTTTATATAACCCAAAAACTTGCTCCTCATTAGCACTTACTGTTTGTGTTCATTTTTAAGTAAAACAATACCCTTTCTCACCTACATATTATTTTTAAATGTAGAATTTTGGGGTTAGAATGGAAATGATCTATCCAAACTTTACTGAAAGTACTTAATATAAGATAACAAGCCATCTGCTGTTGCTTACTTCAAAAGAGTTCCACAGACTTTATGCTACATCTTTGTAGGTTAGGCTATCATATGATGAGGTGTTTTACTTTTTTAATTTTTTTAAATTTTTTAATCTTTATTGTTCAGTTTATTAATTACATTGTTCCCCTTTTTTTATCCCCCTATAGCTCTCCTCCACCATGTACGCATCCCACCCTCCGCCCTCACCTCCCCCTCCCCACTGTCCTCTCCCATTGTTGCAAGATATTTCTCCAGTCTCTTGCTGCATTTCCCACACCCCTTTTGTCTCCAAGGATTGTCTGTCCATTCCCTCTCTACGTCCATGATTCTGTTATATTCACCAATTTATCCTGTTCATCAGATTATTAATTCACTTGATTTTTAGATTCATTTGTTGATAGATGTGTATTTGTTGTTCATAATTTATACTTTTATCTTTTTCGTCTTCCTCTTCTTAAAGAATATCTTTCAGCATTTCATATAATATTGGTTTGGTGGTGATGAACTCCTTTAGCTTTTTCTTATCTGTGAAGCACTTTATCTGATCTTCAATTCTGAATGATAGCTTTGCTGGATAGTGTAATCTTGGTTGTAGATTCTTGCTGTTAATCACTTTGAATATTTCTTGCCACTCCTGTCTGGCTTGCATTATTTCTGTTGAGAAATCCGCTGACAATCGTATGGGTGCTCCCTTATAGGTAACTGTTTTCTGTTGCTGCTTTTAATATACTCTCTTTTATCTTTTGTTCTTGGCATTTTAATTATGATGTGTCTTGGTGTGGTCCTCTTTAGATTCCTATATTTTGGGGTTCTGTGTACTTCTTGGGCTTTTAATTCAATTTCTTTTGCCAGGTGGGGGAAGTTTTCAGTCACTATTTCTTCAAGTAGGTTTTCATTACCTTTATCTCTCTCTTCTTCTGGCACCCCCATAATTCGGAAGTTGGCATGCTTGAGGTTGTCCCAGAGGCCCCTTACACTATCTTCAATTATCTGGATTCTTTTTGTTTCTTGCTTTTCCAGCCGAGTGGATTTTGCTTCTTTGTATTTCAAATATTTTACTTGCTGCCCTCTGGACTGCTTTTAGGACTTTGTGTAATATTTTTTATTTCAGTCAGTCTATGCTTGATTTCTAGTTGGTCCTTTTTCTTATCCTTGAGGGTCTCTTTCATATCCTCCTAGGTCTTGTTCATTTCCTTGTAGGTCTCATTCATTTCCTTGTATGTCTCATTCATTTCCTCGTAAGTCTTGTTCATTTCCTCTTTGGTCTTGTTCATTTCCTCACAGGTCTTCTTCATTTCCACGTAGTTCTCATTAAGTTCATCGGCCTTTTCTAGGAGCCTCTTGAAAAGCCTTATTACCATGGTTGTGAACTCTATGTATGGTCGTCTTTTTTCCTCCATTTCTTTCACACCTGATTTCTTTCCATGTCTCTGCATGGTGGCTGCTTTATGTAGTAGATGTCCTCTAAGGGACAGTGGCTCAGCCTCTCCAGTTACCTGAGGTGGATACTCTTACTGCAATCCTTTATGGGTTGTACAGTATTTTTAAATTTAAGCCCAGCTTGTTGTTGTTAGCCCTAGGAGGGTTTGACCTCCAGGCCAATTGGCTGTGCAGGGAAACTGTTCAGGTTGGATGGGCAGAGTCTCTGAGCTGAGCAGGCAGCGTCAGCATCAGCTATATCCTATGCAGCACGCAGGTCTTTGTTTTGGGTGGTAATGGCTACAGGCATCTCCAAGAGAAAGCCGCCGCTGGTCTCTACCCTTTGCCAGACAACTCTGCCTCTCCCCAAATGAGTCTGCACACCCAAAGTCTCTCCCAATGTTGTAAAACAAAGCAGTCTGGTGGTCTCCCGAACCAGGGGGCAAGTCGCCAGGGAGCAAGTCATGCGTCTGTGCTGCCATGCACTTTACGCGCACAAACTGCTGTTCCAAGCTACGCGGACTCTCCTCAGACTAGGAGATCTCTGCCACACCCAGCTTTTAGGTGCATACCCCGGACCTTGGACCTCGCCTGGCACTGGGGAATCTGTGCAGTGGGACGTCTCCACCCTCCCCGTTGGATAAATCAGCCAGGATTGCTCCTGCCAGCCCTACAAACCCCATGCGCCCCATGGCTCCGAAACTCTGGCTCCGCGCCTATCTTCAAGGTTGCGTTCTGCTGCTCTTCTGAGTCACAGTGTCCCACCTTTACTTTTATTTGTGGGATTTTCACTCAGCCAGCTTTTTGGTGATTCTGGATGATGTTTGACTTGTTGTTATGTTGTAGTTTTGGAATTGTTGTGCAGGGCAGCACCGTGGATTTTTACCAATGCCGCCATCTTGATTCCTCCTTGATGAGGTGTTTTGATATTTTAATATGTTCCTTTGGAGCAGCTCTGATGTGGATATAAGAGAGCAAATTCTGTTCTATAGAGAAAAGTGATGGAATGAGTTGAGTTCTCACAACATAAAAATTGACAATTCTTCATAAAGTCAAAATGAAAATTATTATGACACATTTCCTTAACTATCTTTGAAAGTAGTTAATTTAGAGAAAATTGCCAGGACATAGTGAAAGGGAATACTTGATGTAGTTTTTTTTTCCCCTCTTTATATTATTTCTGTATTTCACAAAGAGGAATGCACACCAGGTTTGTTTTTATTTTTTCACACCAGGTTTTTATACTATCATCTTTATGTTAAGATCTCAGGGTGCAGGAGAGGAGAACATTATAAGTCAAGACTCTTTACTCTTAACTGCATACAGACTATTAATGTATTATAAAATGTTACTTTCTAGCTTACTGTTTATTGCTAATCATAGATCATGCTATTATCTAACAGAACACATCCATGGAGAATAAATATAATCATCTATTTTGCCACTTTTTAAGTTTGTTTACTAATTAGGAGAAAACATCTTAAGTGTAACTAAGTGTTTATTTATGGAAATACTAATACTAAATCAATACTAGTGTTTTCAAATAAATAAAACACTTCATAAGACCAATCAATAATTATGTCCAGTATATGGAAAATATCTGAAAAGACTTAATGAAAATTGCATAGATTGAAAAGTATAGATTACTCTATATTCACCATGCTTATAGTATAATCATCATGTTGCTCAGGGAGGATCAATAAAGCATATGGCTATAATTCCCTAAATTTTAAAATTCTAATATTTAAAATTTGAAAATACTAAGAAATGAAAATAATAAATGTGTAATAAAAATATCTAATATCTATCTATATATATATTTAAATTCTCATATCTTTGGAGTTAACAGTCATTATCACTTTTTGGGATAAATATAAAAATACAATATAAATAAATTATCATTTCATTATAATTATTAATGATATCACAAAAATTGTATTATTTTTAAATTAAAGTAAATGTAGTAACTCAATTCTTAGAATCTAGATGGTGACAGACTGAGAACAATATAGTCATCAGTAATACAGAAATAAATATTTTAATATAAAAATTAATAATACACAAAGACATGGTTAGTTTGGGGTAAATTTCATAGAAAGTGTCCCCAAAATAACCACTTCTTGGAAAATGGGATTCAAAATAATAAGCATGGAGAGAAATTGCTGGTGCCACACCATATTGAAAATTTAGGGAATGTCACAGACAAAATTTCTTGCATGCTATTGACCTGAAATGAAGCTTAGGTTAGTTAAATTTAACGTTAGTAATGGTGTAGTATTTTAAAGTTCCAAGCACTTCTACAAAACTATAGAAGTGGAAAATGAAAGTAACCAATGCTAGCCAGTTTCCAAAGAATTAATTTAATTGATATTGTACACCAATAGTCATGTAATTATTGTCAAATCTGAATACTAAGTATAAATCAATTAAATATAATTGCAAAGAAGCACAACATAAAATTTCTACACATATAAGTAGAAAATCAACAGATATAAGGAAGTCATACTTGAAAGCAAAAGTTAGCCTAAAACTTAATAACTTTTGGAGCTGAAAATATCTATCATAAATAATAACTTGAACTTTTTTGTTTGTCAAATTTCAAAGAATTTTCTAAAGCCTTTATATCATTTGATCCTCAAAACAACCTTGTTAGATAGGCAGCATTGGCATCATTATATTTATTGAACATAATGTAGATACACAAAATAAGTTATTTTTAATTAAAAACTTATAATAAAAGCATAATATAAATGTAAAAATTGGTAAACATATGATCACATGTTAAAATATATTTCATTAGATCACATTAGAAAGAGCAGTATAAAATGATGACAATTATGGTAGCATGATGTAGATAGAATAAGATAAATCTAGGTTTGGATTATGCTTCTGCTACTTATTTGTTGTGTAACCATCGAGAAGCTACTTAACTGCCTGAACTCAGCTACCTTATTTATAAATGGAGATAATAATCACTATACCTAGCCTAATGCCTGAGACCCAGTAAAGGCTCAGTAAAAAGGATAGTCATTATTATTAGTAGGGGCCTGGTGCACAAAATTCATGCACTGGGGTTGGGTGATCCCTCAGCCCAACCTGTCCCCTCATACACAGTGGAAGCCCTCAGGGGATGTACTACTCACCCTCTCACCCCTAGCTGAAACTTTAGGCCTTGAGTACCCAGCCATCACCCTGCAGTGGGGATGATGGCTAGCTCTGCCCAGGCTACCTCGGCCCCACACACCCTGCCCTGGCCTGAGCTTCAGCCACTGGCAACCACCCAGCGACTGCCTGGCCCTGTCCCCCCTCCCCCCCGGGCTCGCCAACGCCTCGGCCCCGCTCCCTCAACCCAGGCCTTAGCCCCAGCAGCGACCACCCAGCCCCAGGGGCACCCCACACTCTGCAGCCGTGGCAGCCTCCCATGCGCTGCACTCAGCTTCATCCCCCTCTCCAGTGTGCCAAGCTCGGCCCTGCCCCCTGCTCCTGTGCTCCGCATATGGCCTCCTGCGTGTGCCACACTCCGCCCCAACCCCTACTCCTGTGCACTGCATGCGGCCTTCTGCACACTGCACTCGGTCCCGCCCCTCATGCCACTCGGTGCCACCCCCCACTCCTGATTGGCTGGTAGTGTAGCAAAGGTATGGTCAAATTTGCATATTACTCTTTTATTAGATAGGATTAGTTACCTGAAAAATTCTTTCACCATTAAAACCCACCTCCTCTATGAACCTTTTTAAAAAATATATGTATTTTTAAAATATATTTTATTGACTTTTTACAGAGAGGAAGGGAGAGGGATAGAAAGTTAGAAACATCGATCAGCTGCCTCCTGCACACTCCCCCCCTAGGGATGTGCCTGCAACTAAGGTACATGCCCTTGACCGGAATTGAACCCAGGACCTTTCAGTCCACAGGCCGATGTTCTATCCACTGAGCCAATTTGATTTTGGATCTCTGAGAACCTTTTTCTGACTCATCATCCACCTCAAATTGAGTGCTTTTTCTTATTTCTCCCATAACACCCTGTCCAGACTTTGTTTTAGATTATTTTGTTTTCTTCACTAAGACTGATTTCTTGAGATCAGGGATTTTGTTTTATTTTATTTTTTATTTTCTTTTAAATATATGTTATTGATTTTTTACAGAGTGGAAGGGAGAGGGACAGAAAGTCAGAAACATCAATGAGAGAGAAACATCGATCAGCTGCCTCCTTCATGCCCCCTACTGGGGATGTGCCCACAGCCAAGGTACATGCCCTCGACCAGAATCGAACCCAGGACCCTTCAGTTCACAGTCCGACACTCTATCCACTGACCCAAACCGGTCTCGGCAGGGATTTTGTTTTAATACATTTATATCTATAGCATACAATACAGTGCCAGGCACATGGTAAATGCTCAATATATATTTGTTAAAGAATATATATTGAATATTTTCAACAACTTCAAGGACTTGCTTAAGTGCCTTCGGTACTTTGACACTTTACTCTGGCTTATATGGTGTTAAATCACAAAAATTTAGGAATTTGTAAACAAAAACAGAAAACATTGATATTGTTTTGTGCTATCCACTTACAGAAAGTTGCAGGGAATTTTGAATACCTAGCATTTGGCCTTACACATAATTTATGCTCAAGAAATGCTTATAGCAATGACAAAAGAAACAATCTCTGAACAAAGACCCCAAAATGGTCTTTACATAATGAACATTAAACTATATCACTGTGGTACAAGGTTTTAAATATACTAGAGGCCTGGTACATGGATTTGTGCACAGGTAGCATCCCTCAGCCTGGCCTGCAGCTCTCCGACTACCCCTGAGGGGTCCTGGATTGCAAGAGGGTACAGGCCAAGCTGAGGAGCCCCACTGATGCACTACTGGGGCCAGGGAGGGACCGCAGGAAGGCTCTAGGGCATGTCCAGCACATCTCTCCCAGTATCAATTGACTGGAGCCCAGCAGCAAGGTAACCTACTCGTTGGAACATCTGCCTCCTGTGTTTCATAGCAACCGGTTGAATGATTGAAAGGTGGAATGGTCAAATGGTGAAACGGTTGCTTAGGTTTTTATAGATTGATAGATATAGAAAGGTAGATGATAGATAGATAGATAGATAGATAGATAGATAGATAGATGATAGATAGATGATAGATAGATAGATAGATAGATAGATAGATAGATAGATAGATGATAGATAGATGATAGATAGATGATAGATAGATGATAGATAGATAGAGATGATAGATAGATAGATAGATAGATAGATAGATAGATAGATAGAAAGTTAATGTATAAAATATCTGTTCAGAACTCATTCAATGTTTGCAAGCAGACAGACAGAGAGGGAAGGAGGGAGAAAGACAAGTGGGGGAAGAGGGAGAGGGTAAGGGAGACAGACAGAGGTATGAGGAGAGGGTAACAAGGAAAGGTGTGTTTCATGAAAGGGAAAACATGAGTTCCTCTCTGTATGGTCTGCAGTAACTGTTGTTTGTCCCTTCTCTACCTTCTTAAAGGAATTTTAACATAAAGCAAAATAATTTTATAAGTATGAAGAATTATCATGATTATTATTATGAATGACATTTGACTAAAGCAGGGCATTTTAAATTGAAAATGAACACACACACACACACACACACACACACACAAACACACGCACCCTTAATTCTTGTTCATTAGATGCAATGAAAGAGAAAATGCAGTTCTAGAATGTTCACAAACATTTGTTTGTGGAAGAAAATTTTTGAACACTAGTGGAATCCTTTTAAACAAATATCTGAGAAAAAAGACATCAATCCTAATGAATGCTTTATCTACCGTTTTTTTTATAACTATGATTATTTTTTTAATTTTTTTATTGTTCAGTTTATTAATTACATTGTTTCCCCTTTTTTATCCCCCTATATCTTCCCTCCCCCCTGTACCTATCCCACCCTCTGCCCTCACCTCCCCCTCCCCAATGTCCTCTCCCATTGTTGCAAGATTTTTGTCCAATCTCTTGCTGCACTTCCCACAACCCTTTTCTCCCCAAGAATTGTCAGTTCATTCCCTCTCTATGTCCATGTTTCTGTTATAGTCACCAGTTTATCTTGTTCATCAGCCTATCAGTTCACTTGATTTTTATGATCATTTGTTGATAGATGTGTATTTGTTGTTCATAATTTATATTTTTACCTTTTTCTTCTTCCTCTTCTTAAAGAATATCTTTCAGCATTTCATATAATATTGGTTTGGTGGTGATGAACTCCTTTAGCTTTTTCTTATCTGCGAAGCACTTTATCTGATCCTCGATTCTGAATGATAGCTTTGCTGGATAGAGTAATCTTGGTTGTAGATTCTTGCTCTTCATTATTTTGAATATTTCTTGCCACTCGCGTCTGGCCTGAATCGTTTCTGTTGAGAAATCCGCTGACAATCGGATGGGTTCTCCCCTGTAGGTAACCAACTGTTTTTCTCTTGCTGCTTTTAATATTCTCTCTTTATCTTTTGCTCTTGGCATTTTAATTATGATATGTCTTGGTGTGGTCCTCTTTAGATTCCTATATTTTGGGGTTCTGTGTACTTCTTGGGCTTTTAAGTCAGTTTCTTTCACCAGGTGGGGAAAGTTTTCAGTCACTATTTCTTCAAGTAGGTTTTCATTAACTTGCTCTCTCTCTTTTTCTGGCACCCCAATAATTCGGATGTTGGCTTGCTTGAGGTTGTCCCAGAGGCCCCTTACGCTATCTTCAATTATCTGAATTCTTTTTGTTTCTTGCTTTTCCAGCTGAGTGGATTTTGGTTCTTTGTATTTTAAATCTTTGACTTGGTTCTTGTGGCCCTCTGGACTGCTTTTAGGACTTTGTGTAATATTTTCTTTTTCAGTCTGTGTATGCTTGATTTCTAGTTGGTCCTTTTTTTAATCTGTGAGGGTCTGGTTCGTATCCTCAGAGGTCTTGTTCATTTCCCTGAGGGTCTCATTCATTTGCTTGTAAGTATCATTCATCTCCTTGTAATTCTCATTCATTTGCTGGTTGGTCTTGTTTATTTCCTGGTAATTCTCATTAATTTGATCGGCCTTTTGTAGGAGCCTCTTGAAAAGCCTTATAACCGTGGTTTTGAACTCTATGTCTTGTCGTCTTTTCTCCTCCATTTCTTTCACACCTGATTTCTTTCCATATCTCTGCATGGTGGTTGCTTTATGTGGTGGATATCCTCAAAGGGACAGTGGCTCAGTCTCCCCGGTTACCTGAGGTGGGTACTCTTACTGCAATCCTTTATGGGTTGTATTCAGTGTTTTTGAATTTGAACCCAGGTTTTTGTTGTTAGCCCTAGGAGGGTTTGACCTCCAGGCCAATTGGCTGTGAAGGGAGACTGTGTTCAGATTGATTGGATGGGCGGAGTCTCTGGGCTGTGCGCAGCGGCAGCTGGGTCCTATGCTGGGTCCTATCTGGTGCTCGCGCGCTGGTCTCTGTTGGATGGGGATGGCTGCAGACTCCTCCAAGAGAAAGCCGCTAGTCTCTTCCCCTTGCCAGACAACTCTGCCTTTCCCCAAATGTGCCTGCACACCAAAAGTCCAGCCCAGGGCTGTAAAATAGATGGTTTCCGGAACCAAGTTTCCAGGGGGCAAGTCGCGGGTTTGCGCACCGCGCCCAGCTTCCAGGGTGCGTCCCCGGACCTCGGACCACGCCCAGTTCCGGGTAATCTGTGCAGGGGGACCTCTCCTACCCTGGATCTCGGACCTCGCCCTGCTCGGGAAATCTGGGCAGTGAGACGCCTCCGCCCTTCCTCGTGGGCGAAATCCGGCCCGTCCCTGCTCCAGCCCCAGCCCGAGCGCGCGCGACCAGGGCGGCTCCTAACCTCTTTCCGTCTGAAAGATTGTGCTCCCGCCAGTCCTGATTCTGTGTCCCACCTTTGCTCCTATTAGTGGAGTTTACATTCAGCCAGCTTTCTGGCAATTCTGGGTGCTTGTCTGTTCTGCTGTTATGTTGTAGTTCTTAAATCGTTGCGCGGGGCAGAACAATAGGTGTTTGCTTATGCCGCCATCTTGGTGTTCTTATTACTATGATTATTTTAAAGCACATGTACCTTCCTTTATTTTCTATATCTTCATAGAAAGCAGTCAGTATTATATAAAGAGAGCCTTGATAAAGCATCTAGGGTCAGCTGGTTGTTCAACCCCACCTTAGCTTAACATTCTTTTCTCCATACTATAATATACATACCAGGCTGTACAAACAATAGAAAGCTAAAACATTACGCAAAATAGAAACTGCATACTAGTAAATATGCAAAAGTTGAGGGGGTCCTTTAAAATATTATCCAATAGTCAATAAACATCAAGTTATGTACATTTTGGTTATGGGGCATTCATCCTTTTATATTTTCATGAAGTACAGATCTGCAATTAGCTACTTCTGCGAATAATTCTGTAGGTGTGCGAAAAAGTAAAATTCTTAAAATGAGCCCAGATCCTTAGAGTGACTCCTTCTTTCCCTATAACTCCAAACAGTTATTTAAACTCATTAAAAAAACATTTTTGCATAGCATCTTTAACTCTTTTGTAGGCTTATCTTGGTTGCTTCTCTGTGAGATACTACAGTGTGCTACGCATTGTAGGTAGCCTAGTTTTGGAAGAAAATTCGTTGAGACTTCTAATTCAAAAAGCACTTTCACATTCCCAGAGTGGTCTAATGGGATTTGCATTGATATGTAAATAGTGATATTACTTTCTCCTAGGGGACCCTGGAAATCTGCCAAAGTACATAGGGGTAAAATATCCTTCAGTAGAGAAGCTGAGTTGCCTAAAAACAGCCAAGTTTGTGTTTGGTCATCATAATACAATACCTACATTAATAGTTTTTACTTCCAATAAAATAAAATATATTTATTTATATATTTACTCAGCTTAGTCATCTCCCCCAATAGTTAGAATTCTCAGTTCTTACTTTTTTGGTGCCATGTTACTAAACTTATAGCCTGACCTTTAGATGCTATTTATGCCTCCTTCGACATATTCCATAAAAATATCAGCTTTTAAAATAACATTTATCTTAGGTGGAAATTAGAACAAAGTTTCAGCTACTTATATTAATGAATAGAACAAATATCAGAATGGACAATAGCTAATCTATAGGAAGAAAAGATAATTTCCACTCTAGATGTCATATACATCATGTTTGGAAGGAAAAGGGAGGCTGAAATTTTAAGTGGGACTTTTGTACTTTAATCATATTTACCTTCTTTCTCTTGACTTCCTTATAATTATTCCTGTTCATTTAAATTAAAATTCATAAAGTAAGAGTAAACAATTCTAATGATTTTTATTACTGTCTTACATCAATGATATCTCCTCTGAATTGACAATTTTTTGTTTCGTTTTCAACACTAGAGTATTTAATTAGCGATTCTTATATATTGTAAACTATAGTATTCATGATAATCTTTTACATGAAAGTTGACATTATATTTAAAAGCCCTGATATTTTTATAATTAAGGAAACGTTATCCACTTTAACGGTCTAAAAGTAGTTAATTATATATTAATTTACAAAGAAGTTTCTTTTAAAAGTCACAAAATCTCTCACAATATTAATACCAAGGTACTTAAAATATCATACATTTGGGCCGAGACCAGTTTGGCTCAGTGGATAGAGCATCGGACTGCGGACTGAAGGGTCCTAGGTTCGATTCTGGTCAAGGGCATGTACCTTGGCTGTGGGCACATCCCCAGTAGGAGGCGTGCAAGAGGCAGCTGATCGATGTTTCTCTCTCATCGATGTTTCTGACTTTCTATCCCTCTCCCTTCCACTCTGTAAAAAATCAACAAAATATATTTTTAAAAAATATCATACATTTGGGATGGAAATACATTTATTTTATTATTCACACTAGAGGCATTGTGCATAAAATTTGTGCATGGGAGGGGTTTTCCCTCAGCTGGGCCTACACCCTCTCACAATCTGGGACCCCTTGGGGATGTCTGACTGTTGGATTAGGACTGATCCTGGTTTAGGCCCCTCTTGCAATCTAGGACTATAGGCTTCTTACCACTAACCTGCCTGCCTGCTTGATAACCCCTAACCCCTTTGCCTGCCTGCCTGATTGGCCCTATCCACCTCTGTCTCGACCCCCAATGCTGTGGCTTCATCTGGAAGTACATCTGGAATAACGTCTGGAAGGTCATTCAGCTGTCTGGTCTAATTAGCATATTACATGTTTATTATTATAGATTATTACAGATGTCCCACATTTTTCCACTTATATCCCCCCCTTCCACCCAGACCTTACTTTTTCCTCCATCTGGATGTAAACTCATTGTTTTCTGTATCCACGGGATATGGATATATATTTTTTGGCTATACTCTTTACCTTCTTTCATCTTGCCTTCCCCTCGCCCCCCACATACACACACAGATACATGCCTCCACTCTGACATCTGTCAGTCTGTACCATGTACCCATGACTCTGATTATATTTTGTTTGTCAGGGATTTTTTTGTTATTCATTAGATTCCACAAATAGATAAGACCATATGGTATTTGTCTTTCTATGACTGGCTTACTTTGCTTAGCATTATAATCTCCAGGTCCGTCCATGCTGTCACAAATGGTAAGAGTGTCCTCCTTTTTAAAACTGCATACTATTCCATTGTGTAAATGCACCACAGCATTTTTGTTTGTTTGTTTAAACTATTACATATTGTACCACCTCATTTTTATCCACTGATCTACCAGTGGACACTTGGGCTGTTTCCAGATTTTACCTATTGTAAATAATGCTGCTATGAACACAGGAGTGTATATAGACTTTGTGATTGCTGTTTTGCGATTCTTAGGATATATTCCCAGAAATGAGATCACTGGGTCAAAAGGCTGTTCCATTTATATATTTTTAAGGAAACTCCATACAATTTTCCACACTGGCTGCACCAGTCTGAATTTCCACCAGCAGTGTACTAGCGTTCTCTTTTCTCCACATCCTTGCCAGTACTTGTTGTCAGTTGATTTACTGATGATAGCCATTCTGGCAGGTGTGAAGTGATAGCTCATTGTGGTTTTAATTCACATCTCTCTGATGTTTACTTATGTTGAGCATTTATTTTTTCATAAGTCTACTAGCTTTCTGTATGCCCTCTTTGAAGCAGTGCCTGATAAGGGGTTAATCTCCAAAATATATTTTAAAAATATTATACAACTCAATCTGAGGAGGACAAACAACCCAATTAAAAAATAGCCAAAGGACCTGACTACATACTTCTCCAAAGAGGACATACAGATGACCAATAGTCATATGAAAAAATGTTCAATATAATTAATCATCAGAGAGATGGAAATAAATTTAATGTTTTCTTTTATGGAATAACTAGATGCCCAATGCATGAAAACTTGTGCAGAATGGGCTTTCCTTACCCTGGCTGCGGGCACAGTGTTTGTTCTGCCTGGAACTGCCTTTCCACCTTCCCATGCCGCCTAGAGGCCTGGAGTAGTTGGGGCTATGCAAAATGCCTAAGTCATCACCATGGCAATATTGCAAGTGTCAGCCCCCGGCCACTGGGTGCCTGTGTATGAAAATTAACTTGCCATCTTTTGGGTTAATTTTCATACTCACTCCTGATTGGCTGGTGAGCATCATGAATATATGGTCAATTTGCATTTTTCTCTTTTATTAGTGTAGATAATAATTGGCAGGTCTTGCAGTGGGCTGGAAGATGCGTCCACTTGCTCCTAGCTCCAAACTGCATTTACAGCTAGATTACAGATCATCTTGAAAAATCAACTGAAGGATAACTGATCTGAAATATAACCAATGAGTACTGAAGAATCCACTTAGTGACTGGTAAGAAAGACAGAAAGGGAGAGCCTCCTCACACAGGTACAGGGACATCTAAGAAGCTTTTGGAACTCCCTCCATTTAGGAGACTGGAGTTTCAGCCACATGAAGATATCTCCCACCCAGAGCAACAAAAACTGAAGAGGAGCCTGTATAGCATCTGACAGCGGGAACCAATGGGGATACTATCTACCTGGGAGATTTGGAAAGTAGCATCACAGGGAAGGAGCACTCTTACTATAATAGCACCAACCTGAGGAGTCCACTGTGGACCCTGAGTGCTGGAGTGGCCACACTGTGTACTCAAGTTTTGAAGAGGGGTCTTCTGGCTACACCCAGCAGTGGCTTTAATGGACCTTCTATTTTCTGGAAAGGTTTTGTGGTGAGATCCAGACAGTGACTAAATTGTGGGTCTTGGAAAAGAGAAACAATCTTTCCTACTTCAAATGCACAGTCAGGGGTACTCCGCCCATCTGTTGAATTACTCAGTCTGCCTGTCATTATGTGTTCCTGGGCACAGGGGAATGGCACAGAGCTTGGAATTTTGGACTCCTATGCTGGTTTTGATGGCACAGAGGAACCAAACTTTCAGACCATTCTGCTGGGTTAGGAGCCTGAGTAGAGCAGGGATTTTTTGCTCCACGCTGCTTAGACCAGACATGAAGAAAAAATTAAGTGCAGTGCAGGGTTGACTTTCAGCTCATGCTGCTTGGTTTTCTGGCATAGTGGTGCCAAGGAGCAGCTATGAACCTTTTTTATTGTCTCCTGGAAAGGCTTCTTTCTATCCAAGAGCCAAACAGGCAAGTGCTGGGCTCAGTGGGTACATTGCAGGCAGACAAATCCAAGACCCCAGGGAGTTCAACCTTTGATACCCAGGGAAGAAGAAGTGCCTGCTCCAATCCAACAGGCTGTGGGCACCACCCCAACAAGAGACTGTTTCTATCAACCCTGCCAAGTCTCAGATACCACTACTAGGTGCAGTTTTGTGAGGGGAAGGAAAAGCGCCTCAGAGCAGGAATATTCAAGTGTGACACCATTGGAGGGTATTATCTGGGACCAAGATGAAGTGCGTAGTCTCTTGATGAAGGCTGGGCTGGCATTATTCCCAAATGGGAGACTCTTTTGCTCTATCCCCTAAGGCTGTGGTGGCTGATTTTGCTCCTGCAGAGGGAATGGCTGGATGTATCCAACCTGAGCCAGCAGCAAACTCCTCCAGGAAGAACTAGAGTTGGAAATTCTGGCAGAGACTGAAGGATTTTGCTTTGAAGTAGGGAGACCAGTTTCCTCTCATTTAGTGCCTGACTGTATGATCTCCAAATAAGGGACATTCTAGCCATATATTGGCTAGCAGAGGTAAATCCTACAGTCTGTCTTTAAAAGGCTCTGGAGGCAGACCAGGTAACCTCAAAGGGGAAGCAGAGTAACTGATAGCTGAAGGAAGACCTTAAGGGTCCTTGGTCATTTAGCAGATCTGCCCCATCTCTAAGCTAGAGGAAGCTAGCCCTTTTATACAGCCTAGCCCCTCCTATGCATGAACAGATCCTATAGCCACATACACAGTAAATAGCATGGTAGGTCCATATAGGTAGCCCAAGGCTAGTTACACACAACTTCTGACAGACACTTATACCTGAACCACACCCAAGTGGATACAGAACCAACATAACCAGTGGTGGGCTTCAGACCACACCAAAGCTCAACCCAACAGAAAACATTAAGTGGCATCACAGGGAAGGAGTACTCTTACTATATCCCAACCAATGGGGGATACCGGCACACACCTTAGCTTTCTGGTAACAACACTGCTTGGGGGCAGGAAGACTCTACAAAGTGTGTCATACACAGTCATCAAAGTTTACCCTTATAGTCACCCACACTGAAAAGTTATCTCCACTCATGAAAGGGTCAATAGCAATCATGCCTCAACTACAACAGAGGGTGAACATAAACTATAAGAAAAGTTCCTGGAGCACAGAGATCAGGTGATCTGGAAGATTATGCCACTGAGCCCAACAAGAGACCCCCAGTCTATACCTGCACAGCAGCTTACAAGCCGGAACTTCACAGTCAGCCAGATTGAGGGTCAATCCTTCCCACAAACTGCTTAATAGAAACCAAAGACCAAATACAACAGAAGGGCCCACATAACCCATACAAGGGACATTCCTAGATCACACAGCTCAAGAGATCAAAGAGATAGCACCACTGGGACCCACAGAACACCTACTACATAAGGCCATTAGATGAAGACTGAGAGTCATTGCAGCTCTGTCCAATACACAGAAACATCAAAACATTGAACAGATTGTCAAACTTCAGAAGGAAGGCAGAGGAGAGTGAAGGGTAGGGAGAGGTCAAGCAATGAACTCATATGTGTATAAGCATAACCCATAGCCATAGATAGTGGGAGGCAAAGGCCTTAGGGAGAAAGTGTGAGAGGCAATGGGGGAAAAAGAGGATATATGTAATACTTTCACCAATAAAGATTCAACAAAGAAAAGAAAGAAAGAAAAGAAACAAACACAAAGAGACAGCCAAAATAGGGAGACAAAGTAATAGGCCAAATTAAGAGCAGGAGGAATTTCTAGAAAAAGAGCTAATTAAATGGAAGAAAGCATATTATCAGATGTATAATTCATAATAATAGTTATATTGATGCTCAAGAAATGTGGTGAGAACTAAAACAGGATGAAAAGTGACATAGAAACCATAAAAAATAACAAGTCAGAATTGAAGAATACCATATCTGATAACAACAACAACAACAAAAATACACTGAGAGAAATACACAGTAGGTTGGAGGAAGCAAGGATCAACACAGAGATTTGGAAGACAAAGTAGAAAAAAAACACCCAATTAGAGCAGCAAGAAAAAAAGAATGATGATTGTTTAGTGAAACTTTGGGAAAACATGAAATATAAAAATATCCTCATCAAAGGGGAACAAGAAAAATAAACTGAGCAAGGGAAACATAATCTATTTGTAAAGTAAAGGAATATTTTCTAACCTGGTGAATAAATAAGTCAAACAACTTTAGGAAGCACAGAGAGTTCTAATCAGGATGAATCCAAACTAACTCATAATATTGCACATCATTGTTAAAATGACAAAGCTTAAATACAAAGAATATTAAAAGCAGCAAAAGAGAGACATTAGTTGCCTACAAGGACGTTCCCATAAAGTTGACAGCTTATTTCTCAAAGGGACACTTCAGGCCAAAGGGATTGGTATGAAGTATTTAAAATAATTAAAAGCAAGGATCTTTAACCAAGATGACTCTATCAGGCAATGCCATAATTTACAATTCAAGGCTAAATGAAGAGCTACCCAGACACGAAAGGGTGAACACAGCTCATTAACACCAAATCAGCGTTACAATAAATGTTAAAAGAACTGATGTAATAAAAACAATACTGTAGAAGCAGGAGGAACCAAGATGGTGGCATAGGTAAACACTTTTCTTGCTGCCCCACACAGCAATTTCAAACCTACAACTTAACGACGGGACAAACATCATCCAGAATCACCAGAGAGCTGGCTGAGTGAAAATTCCACAAATAAAAGTAAAGATAGGACACTGTGACTCAGAGGAGCGGCGGAGGCAGCATTGAAGATACTCGCAGAGTCAGAGGTTTGGAGGCATGCACGCGTATGCACAAGCAGATAATTGGGCAAGCAGCTGCAAACCCAGCTGGTTTTCTCGAACGGGGAGGGGGACAAAAGTCTACCACTGCACTGATTCCTCCGTTCTGGGCAAAGTCCAGGTAACCCACACTCATATGGGGTGAAACTGGACAGTAAGGAAGCATGCTGAAACTCGGGCACTGCAAAGGTCTGCGAGCTTGTGGAAGGGGCGAGCTTTTGGAAAGGGCACGTAAACTTCAGAACAGCAGAGGTGTATGAGCGGGCAGAGAGGACTTGTGACTTGTTCTCTTGTTTGGGAAACCACAGGACTGCAATGTTTTACAACCATGGGTGAGACTTTGGGTGTGCAGACTCATTTGGGGAGAGGCTGAATTGTCCAGCAGTAGGTAGAGCTTTCTCTCAGAGGTGCTTGCAGCTATTATCACCCAGCACAGAGACCCAGGTGTCACATAGGGCAGAGCTGATGGAAATTAAGGCTGCCTGCTCAGCCCGGAGACTCTGCCCATCCAACCTGAGCACAGCGGACCCTCACAGCCAATTGGCCTGGAGGTCAAACCCTCCTAGTGCTAACAACAATAATCAAGGCTTATCTTCAACAAGACTGTGAAACCCATGAAGGGCTGCAGCAAGAGTATCCACCTCAGGTAACTGGGGAGGTTGAGCCACTGTCCCTTAGAGGACATCTACCACACAAAGCTAATTGACCAACTCAGGAAAGCAGCCACAATGCAGAGACATGGAAAGAAATGAGATGTGAAAGAAATGGAGGAAGAAAAATGACTGGACATAGAGTTCAAAACCACTGTTATAAGATTTTTCAAGAGGCTCCTAGAAAAGTCCGATGAACTTAATGAGATCTACAAGGAAATGGACAAGACCTACGAGGAAGTGAATGAGACCTAGGAGGAAATGAATGACACCCTCGAGGATATGAATGAGACTCTCAAGGATATGAATTAAGCATACACTGACTGAAACAAAAGATATTATACAAAGACCTAAAAGCAATCTAGAGGACCACAAGAACCAAGTCAAAGATTTGAAATACAAAGAGGCAAAATCCACTCAGCCAGAAAAGCAAGAAGTGAAAAGAATCCAAATAATTGAAAATAGTGTAAGGGGCCTCTGGGACATTCTCAAGCATACCAACATCCGAATTATAGAGGTGCTAGAAAAAGAGAGAGAGCAAGATAATGAAAACCTATTTGAAGAAATAGTGACTGAAAACTTCCCCCACCTGGTGAAAGAAATTGACTCCGGAGTCCAAGAAGTGCACAGAACCCTGAACTATAGGAATCCAAAGAGGACCACACCAAGACACATCATAATTAAAATGCCAAGAGGAAAAGACAAAGAGAGAATATTAAAAGCAGCAAGACAAATACAGTTAGTTACCTATAAGGGAGCACCCATATGATTGTCAGCAGATTTCTCAAGAGAAACTATGCAGGCCAGACAGGAGTGGCAAGAAATATTCAAAGTGATGAATAGCAAGAATCTACAACCAAGATTACTCTACCCATCAAAGCTATCATTCAGAATTGAAGGTCAGGTAAAGTGCTTTGCAGATAAGAAAAAAGCTAAAGGAGTTAATCACCACCAAACCAATATTATATGAAATGCTGAAAGATGTTCTTTAAGTAGAGGAAGAAGAAAAAGGTAAAAATAAAAATTATGAACAACAAATACACATATATCAACAAATTAATATAAAAATCAAGTGAATTAAAAATCTGATGGACAGTATAAAGTGGTGTATATAACAGAATCATGGGCATAGAGAGGGAATGGACTGACAATTCTTGGGGAGAAAAGGGGTGTGGGAGGTGCAGCAAGAGACTGGACAAAAATCATGCACCTATGGGAGAAGACAGTGGGAAAGGTGAGGGCGGAGGGTGGGATGGGTACCGGTTGGAGGGGAGCCAAAAGGGGAAAAAAAGGGGGACAATATAATTAATAAACTGAACAATAAAGATTAAAATATTAAAAAAGAATACTGTAAATTTATAAAGAGAAGAGCATTGGTATAAAGAAAAATTGTTTATAAATAAGCACCTATTAATGATAATCTTAAATGTAAATACATTAAATACTCCAATTAAAAGTTCATAGCAGCTCAATTTACAAAGGCTAAAATCTTAAAACAGCCCAAGTGCCTTTTAGTAGATGAGTTTGTGAAAAAAAGCTGTAGTACATTTACACCAGGGGTTACTAGGCGGCAGCAAAAACAAATGATAACTTACCCTTTAAGACAGAATGGAGAGACCTGGAGATTATTACACTAATCAAGATAGGCCAGGCAGATAAAGACAAATATCATATGATCTCACTCATATGTGAAATCTAATGAACAAAATAAACTGTTGAACAAAATAGATCCAGAGACATAGAAGCATGAAACAGACTGCCGAATCTCAGAGAGAAGGCTGGAAAGAGTGTGCTGGAGGAAAGAGATCAATAGAAGAACTTGTATGCATATATGCATACCCTGGACACATAAAATAGGAGGCCTTGGGTTGCGCAGGGGGTGGGCTAGAAGAATCAATGGTGGAAAAGTGGGGACAATTGTAATACTTTCAATAATAAAAATTTATATAAAAATACGTAGAGTGGCAGAATGGATATGAAAACATGACCCATATACATGCAGTCTACTAGAGACACACCTTAAGCCTGGCCAGTGTAGCTCAGTAGTTGAGCATTGACCCATGAAGCAGGAGATTCCTGGTTCAACTCCCAGTTAAAGTACTTGTCCAGATTGCTGCCTCGGTTCCCAGTTGGGGGTGTGCAGGAGGCAGCCGGTCAATGATTCTCTCTCATCATTGAGGTTTCTATTTCTCTTTCACTCTCTCTCTAAAATCAATAAAAACATATTTATAAAAGAAAAAGAGAGAGAAAGAGAGACCTTAGAATAAAAGATTCACACAGGCTGAATGCAAATAGAAATGAAAAAGCAAAGCTAGTGTAGAAATACTTATAGCTGAGAAAATAGACTTAAAAAGGCCATAATAGGAGACAAAGAAGTTCATTGCAAAATATACTAAAAGGATAGATCCAATATGGGGATATAACCCTTATGAATATATATGCGCCCAATAAAGGAACACCTAAATATCTAGATCTAAACATATTCACAACTCTTGGTGGACTGTAAGGGAGAGACCTACAGCAATCCTATCTAATAAAAGAGTAATATGCAAATTTGACCATACCTTGGCTACACCCACAAGCCATGCCCACCAGCCAATGAGGAGCGTGGGGGCACGTCTGAGGTGGCCGGGGCCTGGGGGTGTGTGACTGAGGGGGCCAGGTCCGCAGGGGGGCATGGATGAGGCAGCCCAGACTGCCGGGGTTATGGTCAAGGCGGCCCTGGCCTGCGAGGGCGTGTCTGATGCGGCCTGGGCCTGGGGGGTGTGTCCGATGCAGCCCAGGCCTGGGAGGAATGTCAGAGGTGGCCTGGGCCTGGGGGGACGTGGCCTAGGTTGCCCGGGCTTGGGTGGATAGAGCCGAGGCCCATGCTAGCCAGGGGCTAGCTGGCTGGGGCTAAGGCCCTGGCCAGAGGGGTGGGGCTGGGGCTGGGATGGAGCCAGCCATTGTCCCCATTGCAGGGCGATGGCTGGGTGCCCAAGGCCTAAAGCCTCGGCCAGAGGGCTCCCAGTATGTGTGAGGGGTCAGGTTGGGCTGAGGTATCACCCACCCCCAGTGCACGAATTTTGTGCACTGGGCCCCTAATACAGTCATAATAGGGGATTTTAAACCCACACTGACATCACTAGATAAATCTTCCAGACAAAAGCTCAATAAGGAAACAGTGACCCTGAATAATACACTAACTCAGATGAATTGAATTGACATTTAGAAAACGTTTCATCCCAAAGCAGAAGAATATACATTGTTCTCCAGTGCACATGGAACATTCTCAAAGATAGACCACATCTTAGGACACAAAACAAGTTTCTATAAATTCAAGAAGATTGAAATCATATCAAGCATCTTCTCAGGTCCCAATAGCATGAAACTAGAAATTAACAACTATAAAAGCTCAAACACATTAAACACATGGAGGCTAAAATGCATGTTATTAAACAAAGAAATATTTACCAGTAAGATTGAGGAAGAAATAAAAAAAATACTTAGAAAGAAATTAAAATAAATATACATCAAACTGAAATGTTTGTGACACAGTAAAAGCAGTCTAGAGAGGGAAGTTCTTTTTTATTATTATTATTTTTTATTGATTTTTTGCAGTATAATAGTAGTACATGTTTTCCTTTCCCCCTCCCCCTTATCCTCCCCCCAGCCTCCCCCACCCCCCAGCACATATCCCCAGCCTCCCCCCTCCCCGTCCCAGTGTCTTTCATTCATTGGTTATGTTCATATGCATGCATACAAGTCCTTCCGTTGATCTCCCCCCGCATCTGCATCCCATCCACCCAAGCCTCCCCCTGTAGCTTGACAGCCTGTTCAAGGCCATCCTGCCTCTATCTCAATCACTCTCCCCTGTTTCTTTTCTTCAAAAATATCTTGCCTCTGCATACTAGAAATAAATGTATAAGAACAAAAAGTGTTTCAGTCTCGGTTTCAATGTCCAACTTTTCCGAGTCCGTTTCAGTGTCAAATAATTCATTATGTGTATAAGTCAGCAATGGTATCCAGATGGTGGACATATCGTGTCAATGCATGATCCATCCTCTCTGGTTTGGTCCTGGGCTACCTGCAGACATGCACAGCTGCTGACTGCTAGCATCGCAAGGTGTCGTCAGTGTCCCCCATCTCTGGACTGTCCTCGAGACTGGAACAGATCCATCAGTTCCTCACCGTCGCAGGAACCCACATGGTCTTGGAGTTGTTCTCTGAAAACACATAAACACATTCTCGACCAAAAGTTAACGGAGGGATCCTCTATGCAAAATAGACTTGGGATTCTTTTTAATTTTTGCCTAAATGATTTTCCTTTGGCTTATTTTGACACCATGTGTGTTTTTTCATGGGTGTCCTGCAATTGTTTTTACAAATGGAATTTACTTTACTGGAGTAAGAATTTTCTAGATGTATTTTACTTACTCGATATTTTTTTTCCCTTACATGATATTACCCTGCTGTCCCCTCCTCTTTTTTGATTAATGGGGACTTTTGGAAATTGTATATTGCAGTCTTGATAATTTTAAATTTTAATTTTTGCACACAAAGTGACTGCTTTAGGTTCTTTGGATGTTAGGCAATTTTACAGTGAGATGAACTACTAATAGATTTTTCAGTTAATGTTTTAGGAAAAGCTTTTTGTCCAGTACACTATAATTTTCTTGAGTATTCTCGTATTTCACTTGGCCAATTTAAATTAATCTGAAAACTTGATTACTATTTTCCTGTCAATTTTAATACTCAAGCAGAAATCTTAGTTTACCCTGTGAATACTAGTGGAAAGGAATATTTGCAAATTTGAGTAGGTCCTGAGCATTCCTGGTAATAGACTGAATTTAGATATAGAGCAGCTATTGCTGGCCGAGTCTCTGTCTGCCGCCTGGGTCCCGGTATGAGTTGCGTGTGGGAGGCGAAGCAGCCGTGGGGGTAGGAGACCTCCCTTAGGAGGGTTGAGAATTCAAACCCCTGCAAGGTTTGTGGGTGAGGGTCTCTGCCCCACCTTTGTTGACCTTTTAGTTCTCTCCTGTTGGCCCCTCTGCAACTGTGCCTGTCTTAGGTTGTTCCTTCCCTGAGGAATCTTACCCGTCTCTGGCTAACCAGCCATCCTCCGGGGCCAAACAGGGTGATGTGAGGTTCAGTTCTGTCTCCTTTGTAGGCTATGCCCCCCTGTGGCCTCCACGTCCAGTATCCAGTACCTACCTTGGGGTCCCCTGGCCTGCTGGCGGGATCCCGGTACTGATCACATATCTCGGGGGACCCAGGTTTCTTCTCCAGAGAGGGCCCAGCTCACACCATTGGTCAAGATATAGATCCATGGTGCCAGCTGCCCTAAGGCTGCAGCCACAGCTGGAATTGAAAACTCTGGCATCAGCTGTGTGTATTTGGATAGTAACAAGAAGGTCCCTCTTGGCAGAAAGGGCAAGAAGGGCCAATATAGAATGCTCGGATGCCTTCCCAGTGCCTTAATTCCTTCTGAAAGGGATTAATTTCTTTCCTATCCTTTTTTAAGTTGCTGCCCAACATTCAAAGAATTAGTTTGTAAGTATATTTGGGATAATTGTATAATATGCTGTTGTCAAATATCAAATATTATAATGACATTGTAGAATAATATCATGTAAGGGTATTATGGTGTCATGGGAGGTTAAGCAGGGCCTAGCCTAAGGACTGGTCTCCATAGGATATGACAAGCTCTAGGCCATGTCAATTCAATGTCAGACTAGCTGCCATTTTTTTATAACTTTATATAAAATTTGTCAGGGATGTAAAAACACAAATCACTTACCTCAGTTCAAGAGTTCAAGTATATTGACTTTTCCACTTACTCCCACCACCTGCCACTGACCCTGAGGTTTGACATTCTGATGGACTTTTCTCAGTCTCTGGATCCATTCTTGTTCATCAGTCTATGTCATTGATTGTATTCCTCAAATGAGTGAGATCATGTGATATTTGTCTTTCTCTGCCTGGCTAATTTCACTTAGCATAATGCTCTCCAAATCCATCCATGTTGTTACAAATGGTAGGAGCTCCTTTTTTTCCGTGGCGTTGTATTCCATTGTCTAAATGTACCATAGTTTTTTAATCCACTCATTGGCTGATGGGCACTTCGGCTGTTTCCAAAATTTACCTATGGTAAATTGTGCTGCTATGAACATAGGGGTACATATATCCTTTCTAATTCGCCTTTCTAATTTCTTGGGGTATATTCCTAGAAGTGGGATCACTGGGTCGAATGGGAGCTCCATTTTTAGTTTTTTGAGGAATCTCCATACTGTTCTCCACAGTGGCTGTACTAGTCTACAATCCCACCAGCAGTGCACGAGAGTTCCCTTTTCTCCACATCCTCGCCAGCACTTGTCATTTGTTGATTTGTTGATGTAAGCCATTCTGATAGGTGTGAGATGGTACCGCATAGTCGTTTTGATTTGCATCTCTCGGATAATTAGTGACTTTGAGCAAGTTTTCATGTGTCTCTGGGCCTTCCTTTTGTCTTCTTTCATGAAGATTCTATTTAGGTCTGTTGCCCATTTTTTTATTGGATCATTTGTCCTCCTTTTATTGAGTTGGGTGAGTTGCCTGTAGATGCTTGAGATTAAACCTTTATCACTAATAACATTTGCAAATATGTTCTCCCATACAGTGGGTTTTCTTGTTGTTTTGTTGATGGTTTCTTTAGCTGTGCAAAAGCTTTTGATTTTGATGTAGTCCCATTTGTTTATTTTATCTTTAGCTTCCATTGCCCTCGGAGCAGTATCATCAAAGAAGTTCTTTTGGCATATGTCTGAGATTTTTCTTCCTGTAGATTCCTCTAATATTTTTATGGTTTCCTGTCTTACGTTTAAGTCCTGTATCCATTTTGAGTTTATTTTTGTGTAAGGTGCAAGTTGGTGCTCTAGTTTCATTTTTTTGCATGTATCTGTCCAATTTTCCCAACACCATTTATTGAAGAGACTGTCTTGACTCCATTTTATGTTCCTGCCTCCTTTGTCAAATATTAATTGAGCATAGTGGATTTGGTTGATATCCGGATTCTCTATTCTATTCCATTGATCTATATGTCTGTTCTTGTGCCAGTACCAGGCTGTTTTAAGAACAGTAGCCTTGTAATACAGCTTGAAATCTGGTATGGAAATCCCACCGACTTTGTGCTTCTTTCTCAGGATTGCTGTGACTATTCGGGGCCTTTTTTTGTTCCAGATGAATTTTTGGAGAGTTCTTTCTAGGTCTGTGAAATATGCCATTGGTATTTTAATGGGGAGTGCATTAAATTTATAGATTGCTTTGGGTAGTATGGACATTTTAATTATGTTGATTCTCCCAATCCATGAACATGGAATGTTCTTCCACCTGTTTACATCTTCCTCTATCTCTTTTTTCAGTGTCCTGTAGTTTTCCACGAATAGATCTTTTACCTCCTTAGTTAAGTTTATTCCTAGGTATCTTAATTTTTTTGGTGTGATGGTAAATGGGATTGCTTTTTTAGTCTCTCTTTCTGTAAGTTCACTATTAGTGTATAGAAATGCCATAGATTTCTTGGCATTAATTTTGTAGCCTGCTACATTGCTGAACTCATTTATTAAGTCTACTAACTTTTTTATGGAGTCTTTCGGGTTTTTTATGTACAATATCATGTCATCTGCAAATAGGGATAGCTTAACTTCTTCTTTTCCAATTTGGATGCCTTTTATTTCTTCTTCTTGTCTAATTGCAATGGCTAATACTTCCAGTACTATGTTAAACAGGAGTGGTGAAAGTGGGCAACCCTGTCTTGTTCCTGTTCTTAGGGGAAATGGTTGTAGTTTTTGCCCATTGAGTATGATGTATGCTAGAGAGGGAAGTTCTTAACATTACAGGCTATGTAGCAGCATACAAAATTAACACCAAGAAATCTATGGAATTTTACTACATCAATAGTGAACTTACAGAAAAAGAGATTTAAAAAAACAATCCCATTTACCATTGCACAAAAAAATTAAGATACCTAACAATAAACTTAACTGAGAAGGTAAAAGACCTGTACTCTGAAAACTACAAGACACTGAAAAAAAGAGATAGAAGAATACATAAACAGATTGGTAGAACCACCATCATTAAAATATCCATACCACTCAAAGCAATCTATACATTCAATGCACACCCCATTAAAATACCAAAGGCATATTTCACAGACCTGGAAAGAACACTCCAAAAATTCATCTGGAATAAAAATAAATGGTGTTGAGGAAATTGAACAGATACATGCAAAAAAAAAAAAAGAAACTAGATGACCAACTTACAGCACACAAAAATAATCTCAAAATGGATAAAGGACTTAAACATAAAATGGGAAACCATACAAATCTTAGAGCAATACACAAGCAACAAATTATCAGACATATGCCACAGCATTATATTCACCAATACACCTCCTAGAGCAATGGAAACTAAAGAGAAAATAAACAAATGGGATTACATCAAAATAAAAAAATATCTGCACAGCAAAAGAAACCATCAACAAAACAACAAGAAAGCCCATTGTATGGGAGAACATATTTGCCTATGTTATTTCCAATAAGGGTTTAATCTCCAACATTTACAGAGAACACATACAACTTAACAAAAGGAAGATAAACTACCCCAATCAAAAAATGGGCAAAGGACCTAAATAGATACTTTTCAAAAGAGGACATACAGAAGGCCAAGAGACATATGAAAACATGCTGAAAGTCACTAATCATCTGAGAGATGCAAATCAAAAGAACAATGGTACAGCTATACAAGGAAGACTACACTGCTGTGAAAAGTGAGGAACTCCTACCATTTGCATGGATGGACTTGGAAAACATTTTGCTAAGCTAAATAAGTTAGAGAAAGATAAATAAAATCTTAAACTAATACAAAATAATATTGAATATAAAGAAATGAAAATATGTGTGAAATTTTTATAAATTTCACAGTTTAAATAAAGGCTGTAATGGAAGGAAGGGGGAGAATAAAAATAGTGTTTTTCATTTTCCACATTATTGTCTTTTCAGTACATAAAAAAAACAGTTGTCTTTATATGGTGCTTTTATACTTTTCTAAGTCATTATCTCATTTGATGTTCAGGGAAACTTAAAGAAATGATAATTATTCCCTTCATTATTCAAAGAAAGGAAATCTTGCTGTCTGGCCCCAATGATTCAGTCGTCAAGCCTTATTGTAAAGCAGGGTTAGTGAACTTTTCTGTGAAGGGTCATATCTACACTAATAAAAGCCTTGGGGGTGATCTGGCCAGAAGCAGAAAGCAGTTGGGGGCAGTCAGGACAGCAGAGGAGCATTTTTGGGGCTATCAGGCTAGCAGGCAGAAGCAGTTAGGAACAATCAGGCATGCAGGCAGGCGAGAGGTTAGGATCCAGCTGTACCAGATTGTGGAAGGGATGTCTGACTGCCAGGTTAGGCCAAATCCCACAGGGGTCCCAGATTGGAGAGGGTGCAGGCTAGGCTGAAGGATACAACCTCCCAGTGCATGATTTTTGTGCACTAGGCCACTAGTATTTTTATATTTGTTTATAACTACTGCAGCTACTACTGTAACTACTACTACTACATATACTCAAATGATCACACAGTAAGCAATTCCTTGTAACATATCTTTTACTTTAACAAAAAGGAGACAAAAAAACAACAAATTACTTACTTTAGTTCAAGAGGCCAAATATATTGATTTTCAATTACAATACTTACAATTTTTGAAGGAAATTTCTCTTTGTTTCCTTCCAAAATAATTTTCAGGCTACAGAGAGTTTCATTTAAAAATTTTTGTCAGATGAAACAATTTTTCTTAAGGTTATGATGACCACTAGTATGGATTAGATTTAATACATTATTTTTCCAGATATTTTTAAAATTTTATGTTTTACATATGTGTCCTTATTCCCCCATACCCCCACCCCCATTTATGTCCCACCCCCTGTTGCCTGTGTCCATTGGTTAAACAAAGTCCCTTTGCATGCACAAAAGTCCCTTGGTTGATCTCTACCCCTTACCCCGACCCTCCCCTACCTTCCCTGAGGTATGATGTTCTGGTCGGTGTTTCTCTGTCACTGGATCTCTTATTGTTCATCAGTCTATGCCGTTCATTATATTCCACAAATAAGTGAGATCATGTGATAGTTATCTTTCTCTGCCTGTATTATTTCACTTAGCATAATGCTCTCCATCTCCATCCATGTTGCTGCAAATGGTAGGAAATCCTTCTATTTTATACTGCAGCATAGTATTCCATTGTGTAGATATAACACAGTTTTTTAATCCAATCATCTGCTGATGGGAATTTAGGCTCTTTCCATATATTAACTATGGTGAATTATGCTGCTATGAACATAGGGGTGCATATATCCTTTTTGATTCGTGTTTCTAGTTTCTTGGGATATATTCCTAGAAGTTGGATCACTGGATCAAATGGGAGTTCTATTTTTAGGTTCTTGAGGAAACTCCATACTATTCTCCACAGTGGTTGAACCAATCTGCATTCCCACCAGCAGTGCAAAGGAGTTCCTTCTTTTCTGCATCCTCGCCAACACTTGTTGTTTATTGATTTGTTGATGATAGCCATTCTTACAGGTGTGACATGGTACCGCATTGTTGTTTTGCTTTGCATCTCTCTGATGATTAGAGACTTTGAGCAGGTTTTCATATGTTTCTTGGCCTTCCTTCTGTCTTCTTTCATAAAGTGTCTATTTATATTAGTTGCCCTTTTTTGATTGGATTGTTTATCTTTTTTTTTTTTTTTGCTAAGTTTTATGAGTTCTCTGTATATCTTGGAGATTAAACACTTATTGTTGATATCATTGGCAAATATGTTTTCCCATGCAGTGGGATTTCTTGTTTTTTTGTTTGCTTGTTTGTTTGTTTGTTTGTTTTTTATTGATGGTTTCCTTTTGCTGTGCAAAAGCATTTTATTTTGATGTAGTCCCAATTGTTTATTTTCTCTTTAGTTTCCATTGCCCTAGGAGCAGTATCAGTGAAGAAGTTTTTTTGGCATATGTCTGAGATTTTGCTTTCTGTGGATTCCTATAGTATTTTTATGGTTTCCCATCTTATGTTTAAGTCCTTTCTCCATTTTGAGTTTAATTTTGTGGATGGTATAATTTGATGGTATAGTTTCATTTTTTTTGCATGTATGTGTCCAATTTTCCCAACACCATTAGTTGAAAAGACTGTTTTGATTTCATTGAATGTTCGTGCCTCTTTTGTCAAATATTAATTGAGCATAGTGATTTGGGTCAATTTCTGGATTCGCTATTCTATTCCACTGATTTATATGTCTGTTCTTGTGCTAGTACCAGGCTGTTTTAAAAACAGTGGCTTTGTAATACATCTTGATATCTGGTATTGAGATCCCATCTACTTTGTTCTCTTTCTCAGGATCGCTGCAGCTATTTGGGGTCTTTTTTTATTCCAGTTGAATTTTTGGAAAGTTTGTTCTAGGTCTGTGAAATATGTCGTTGGCATTTTAATGGGAAGTGCATTGAATTTACAGATTGCTTTGGGTAGTATGGACATTTTGATAATGTTGATTCTACCAATCCATGAACATGGTATGGTCTTTCTTCTGTTTATGTCTTTCTCTGTTCCTTTTTTCAGTGTTGTGTACTTTTCCACGTATAGGTCTTTTACCTCCTTAGTTAAGTTTATTTCTAGGTATTTTAATTTTCTGGTGTGATGGTAAATGGGATTGCTTTTTTAGTCTCTCTTTCTGTAAATTCATTATTGGTGTATAGAAATGCCATACATTTCTTGGCATTAATTTTGTATCCTGCTATATTGCCAAATTAATTTATTAAGTCTAGTAATTTTTTGATGGAGTCTTCAGGGTTTTTTATGTATAGTACCATGTCATCTGAGAATAAGGACAGTTTTACTTCTTCTTTTACAATTTGGATGCCTTTTATTTCTTCTTCTTGGCTGATCAAAATTGCTAGTACTTCCAGCACTATACTGAGCAGGAGTGGTGAGTGTGGGCAGCCCTGTCTTTTTCCTGTTCTTAAGTGAAATGGTTTTAGTTTTTGCTCATTGAGTATGATATTGATTGAAGGTTTGTCATATATGGCTTTTATTATGTTGAGGGTATGGTCCTTCTATTCCCACGTTGATGAGACTTTTTATCAAGAAAGGGTGTTGGATTTTGTAAAATGCTTTTTCTGCATCAATCGATATGACTATGTAAGTTTTATCTCTCAATTTGTTTATGTGATGTATCACTTTTATTGACTTGTGAGTATTGTACCATCCTTGCATCCCCAGGATAAATCCTACTTGGTCATGGTGTATGATCTTTCTGATATACTGCTGGATTTGATTTGCTAGAATTTTGTTGAGGATTTTGGCATCTATATTCATGAGGGATATTGCCCTGTAATTCTCTTCCATTGTGTTATCTTTATTTGGTTTTGGTATTAAGGTGATGCTGGCTTCATAGAAGGATCTTGGAAGTGTTCTTTCCTCTTGAATTTTCTAGAATGGTAAGAAAATAATAAATAAATAAATACATACATACATACATAAATAAACAAACAAACTTTTGATATATGTTACAAAATAGATGGCCCTGGCAAATATCAGGCTTTATTAAATAAACCAGGCACAGAAAGTTACATATTGTGCTAATCTACTTATGCTATGTCTAAAATGGTGAATTAATAGTCAGAAATACAAAAGTAAATAGATGTTTGCAGGGTGTGAGAGGAAGGGGAAAGTGAAATGCTTTATTTTATTGGTATGAAATTTTATTGTAGATGATGAAAAGCTTTGAACTATGAAAGCTTTGAATTATACAAAATTGTGCAATGCATTTAATTTCATTAAATTATATACTTACAAATGAATAAAATTATAAACATTATGCTATATATATTTTAACACAATTAAAATAATTATAAGTAAGAGGGAAAAACAGTGATACAAAATACATGGAACAATCAAAGAAAAGAAGAAAACTGACATATTCAGTACCTATTAACTAGTCAAAATGAGAAATATTGACATAAATAATTTCAATTATAATGACAATGAAAAGTAGGTGTTGTTGTCATTTCACAGCTTAGGAAGCCAAGATTCAGTGATATTTGTAACCTATGATCACCTGCAATCACCAAACATTCCATGATATATAACTAAGATTAGTGTTCAAGTTAACTGACCCAAAATTTAATGGTATCAAATAGCTCTACTACTGGGAGTATTATATTATTTTGTATTCTGTGATTTTATTTATATTCTGAGGAAAATAGAACCTGAAGGCTTTATGTTTCAAGCATCCAACACTAAGACAAAAGTACGTGTCATGTCCAAATTCAGGCAATCTAAGTGGAGAAAAATAATCACTCAAATCATGCAAGAGATCCAAGCTTCTATTACAGTTGTACTAGCAATTACTGCTGACATTCAAATATCATTGCTTTCATATCATAACTATGTAAATTTCCCTAAGCATCCTATCTAATAAAGAGGGAATATACAAATTGACTTTCACACATCACAAAGATGGTGACATCCACAGTGGAGGCAGGGTTTCTGTAACCTAAGATGGCTGCACCCACAACAGAGGCTGAGTTCCTATAAAGAGCCTTAATGAGCAATCAGCAGGGACCTGAGACTTCGAGGCGCTGGGCTGGGGTAGGGGACCTGAGTCTGCACTCCCCACCTGATGGGGCTTGACTGAGGACCTCAGGCTATGCCTCCGTCCCTGGTGCCAAGTTGTGGGACCTCAGGCTCTGCCCACTGCCAGGTAGGGATTGGTGGGGGACCTCAGGCAGCACCCCTTACCTTGGCACCGGGCCAGGGGAACTTAGGCTGTACCCCTTGCCCTGGCACCAAGCCAGGGGACATCAGATCATACCCCCCGCCAAGCAGGGGTTGAAAGGGGACTTCAGGCCATGCCTCTGCCCAGCAAGGCTTTACAGGGGACCTCAAAGTGCATCCCCTATCCTGGTGCTGGGCTAGGGGACCTCAGGCCACTCCCCACAACCCTGGCCAGGAGACCTGAGGCTGTGCCCCCCACCAAGCAGGACTTGACAAGGCCCCTTAGGCTGATCTCTGAACCCAGTGAAGCTTGATGGGGTACCTCAAGGCACATTCCCCCAACCCCAGTGCCAGGATGGGGACCTCAGGCTACAACCCCTGTCCCGGTGCTGGCCAGGGGTACATGAGGGTGCACTGGGGGACTTGAGGTTGTGCCCTCTGCCCTGCATGCCCCAGGGGACCTCAAGCCATTCCTCCAGCTGGCAGGGCTTGATGGGGTCCTGAGTCTCTGCCCCCAACCCAGTGGGGTTTGATGGGGGACCATAAGGCACGCCCACTACCCTCAAACTAGTGGGGTTTGACAGGGGACCACAAGGCATGCCCCCTGCCCCAGTGCCAGGCTGGGGGCCCTCAGGCCACACACCTTCCCTGGCTCCAGGCCAAAGGACCTCAGGCCACGCCCCCTGCCCAATGGGCTTGACGGGGGCCCCCCTGAGTCTGGTGCCAGCCAAGGGACCTGAGCTGTGCTCGCCATCCATCAGGGCTTGACCAGGGTGAAGCCAGCCAGGTCTGCATCTTGCCCAATGGGGGTGGGGCCAGCTGGGTCTGGGCCTCAATTCCGATGCACCGTGGGTGAGCGGAGACTTGGCCCTGGGTCCCATGGCACACCCCAGACTCTGACAGGAGGAAGATTTTCATATACATTTTACTAATTTTCTTTCATCTCTGACACTTCTATTATAGAGAATGGGCAAATAGCATTATTTTATTGCCTCTAATTAATCCCCTTTTAATGTGCACAAATTATGTGCACTGGGCCACTAGTTGTAGTATAAATGCAGAAGAAATTCAGACACATATCCATACACACACAGATTTAGAGGAAAACAATCATAGTTTTACTTTTTATCTGACAACATCTGCCCTCAGCAAAAATAAAGACTATATACTTCCAGTAATTTCATAGAATTTTAAGCTGACCAAGTACACTGTGCTTTTACCTGGTACTTGCTTTGCAACTAAGCTTTAGTACAAGCATATTTCCTCAATAAAGTGCTTTTCTGGACTAGCTCATTGGGAAGTGATCCTCCTATCAGTAGAATTTACATAGCATTATTCTTATGTTAATTGACGTCTCCTGTTTTGCAGTTGAGTTCATTCTGAACAAAGCTGCTGATCTCCTTAACCTGGCTATAAGTTCCTAGAGGAAAATCTAAGTGTCTTTCTCATGATTAAATGCTTCCTATGCTTTTTCATGAACTTAAATAAAAGAGGCAGCATAACAATCTCCTAGTAGGCAGAAGTATAGAACTGAATGTTTAGAAACAAGCAAATGTGCGTTTGAATTTTGGCTTCAAAGTTTATTATTACTGCAACAGTTAGCAGTTTGCTTAGCCTCATTTGGGCTTAGTTTCCCCAATAATAATATCAATGTAATAGAGTTATAAATATTAAAAATGATAATGCATGTAGAGTAGTACTGAATTACTGATAACATTTAAACATTAAAGGAAAGGTAAAATTTCTGGCTAAAACTGGAAGAATAAAGGTTGTTTTTTTGTTTGTTTTTTGTTTTTTGTTTTTACAATGCTTTCTTCTTTTGAAATACATTATACATTGATTAAAATAAAAACATTCTGAAAAAATGTTCACTTCCACTTAAACAAGGAAACTGGTAAAAGCTCAAGCCATAAATTATGAAATACCTAACAAATAATGACATCAATGTTGAAAACAGCAGCATGCTGAGCACAGACATAGTTAATTATTCATTTACTTAAAATTATGTATTGAGTTCCTATTTTACATCAAGCATTATGATACTGGTTAAGAATATAATGAGAAAAAAAAACAACTGACCTTAATGTTGCCATTAAGAAAAATGTCTTCTTGGACCTGAAAGAGGGAACACAAGTGTTTCCAAACTTAGAAATCATCCTCAAAGGGATGTATATAGATATTCTCTATTTGAGTGATTGAATTTGGAAGTATTCATAAGTTACATAATGCTTGTACACAAACTGCATCCATAAAGAAAAAATGAAGAATGAGAAAATAAGAAGCATAAGAAGAACATTCACTGTAAAAGAACCTGCCCAAGTCAGTGAAGGAATCTTGACAATGCTTCAGTTTCAAAGGAATTATACAGACTCATGTCTTCCTCAGAATTAGTCTCCAAAGGGGACTTAAAAATATAAAATAATAAAATCAAACTGGAAGAGCTCAAAAAATAAAAGAGAAAAACAAGATTAAAGCCACATTATCTATAATAAAAAACACAAGAATTAAATATATGGGTTCAAAATAACTTTAGAAATTGAAAAGAAATGAACATACAAATTATCATAGTGCTAATAAATAAAAGAGAGATCCAGTATATGCATAACTGAGAAAAATGATTTTGTTTACTGGTACAGGCTGTGAGCCTAAGGCTGAAGTATTATCATTCAAATGATGGAATAAGGTTGTAGCATTAATACTTCTCAGAGCCAAGGGTAAAACACTTAGATCTTCAGTTTCAAAGTTTATGTTTTCTCTATACCACACAGCCTTCTGTATTTGGAAGGGGCTCCCAAGCCTTAATGGCTCAGTGGTTCAGGTGGTTCTGATCTGCCTGGAGAAAGGTAATGGCAGAAAAGTGAAAGTAATAGATGACAGCTTTTGCTACCAGTCTGTAGCTTTTCCCCCCTGGGTGCAAGTAGACCCAAATGAACTGATAGTGCTCTCTACTCTTAAGTCTCTTAAGGATCTAGCAATGAGATCCCCATAGGTACTGGCAAGAACATTTGAAGTGGTTGGATTTTAAGAATTTTGGTGGATTTTACTGAATTTTTAATTTTTGCAACTTTATAATGTATAAAATTCTTAAGACTAAGCTATATATATCTATGTTTTTAGACATTGTTTATTAACTCAAGCAAATATTATACAAACTGTGTCTTTATGGCCTATTACTGAAACCTACTCCAAGAACCTTCCTTTTTAAATTTTTAAATTCAATTGGAGTTTATATTCAATATTATTTTATATTAGTTTCAGGTGTATAGTCTACTGGATATATGCGGAATCTAAATAACAATAAAAAATGAACAAAGAAAACAGAAACAGACTCATAAATATAGAGTCCATGGTGGCCAGAGGGGAGGAGGGTAGAGAAACTAAGTGAAAAAGGTGAAGGGATTGAGAAGTACAGATTGGTAGTTACAAAATAGTCATGAAGATGTACAGTATAGGGAATATCCTATATAATAAAAGAGAAACATGCAAATTTGACCATACCTTCGCTCCTGATTGGCTATGCTACCAGCCAATCAGGAGTGGGGGCAGGGCCAAGTGGCATGAGTGCCGGGCCCCAGGCGTGGAGATGAAATGGCAGTGGTGGCGAGCACCCAGCCCCCGGGTGCTGTGCAGGGAAGCAGCGGTGGTGGTGGTGGCAGGGAGTGCCCAGCCCCCTGGACCGGGTGGTTGCAGGCAGCCGGGGCTGAGCCGAGCAGGACGATGGCTGGGTGCCCAAGGCCTGAAGCCTCACTAGAGGCTTCAGGCCTTGGGCAGGCTGGGGGTGAGCCATCAGTTGGACATCCCCTGAGGGCTCCCAGTATGTGAGAGAGGGCAGGTTGGGTTGAGGGACCACCCACCCCCAGTGCATGGATTTGGTAAACCAGGCCACTAGTAATCAATAATACTGTAATAACTATGTATGGTGCCAATTGGGTACTGGAAATATCAGGGGAACACTGATTGTCGGAGCCCTTCTGTACCAAAGAAATGGTGAGCACTCCTGGCAAGGCTGCTATTTGAAAATTTGAATTCTTAGTTTCCAATAACCATAGCACTGCCCTTTTGTGACCCCATCTCCTGCCTGCTTCTTTTTTAATTTTATTTTTCCCTTTATTGATTAAGGTATTACAAATGTGTCCTTATCCCCCTTTTGTACCCAAACCCCCTGCTTCTATTAATGTTTCCATTTACCCTTCCATTCACAAGGGAAATTAGCAATAGATAAAGGGTGGTGCATTAGATAATTTGCACTTAAATGCCTTTCTCCTCCAAATGTAATCAGGAGAACTGAAAGAGGGGAAAGGCAAGGAAAGAGTGGGCAGCTGTGAGTGTAATTTACTTTTGAAACAAATATGCTAACATATGTCTATTCATTGGGGTTTTAGAAGACCTAATCTTTCCAAATGAGGGGATTCTTTCTTTTACCCAACAGATAAAAGAATTAAGAATTACTGATCTTAAACTCTTGGAGATTCTGAAGTCACTACCTGCCCTGATAAGATAAGCTAAGTTCTGAAGAAATATTTAGGGTTGAAAACACAATCAAACAACCATTGGCATCAAGACAAGAATTACTTTTTTTATTCCACACAACTCATTGTCCTCAATATCTAACATTATAAGTTGTTTTATAGTTTATTAAATGCCTCACAAAATACTTTCATATGTATTATTTAATCCTAACTAAATATTATTTATTGAGTATTTTATCTAATAAAAGAGCAATATGTAAATTGACCCTATGTCTGCTATACCAAGAAGACATGCCCACCAGACAATCAGGAGTGAATATGCAAATAAACCCAACCAATATAGCTGTAGCCACAAAGAGCAGGAAGGAGGCTTCAGTTTCCCGAGCAATAGAGGAAGCCAAGCTTTCTGCCTGCCCTTGCCAGCCTAGGTCTCCACTCAAAGCTACAAAGATTTAGTGATAGAAGATAAATAAAAATGATGGCAGCCACTGAGCTGGAGAGAGCAGGAGGCTTGAGTTGCACATAAAGATGGAGGAAGCCAAGCTTTCCACCTACCCTGGCTGGGCCAGGCCTCTGCTTAAGGCTACAAAGTTTCAATTATAGAAGATAAATAATACTCAACAGAAATGGCTGCTGCTATGGAGCAAACAGAAGACTTGGCTCTCTCTAGGCTATAAAGTTTCCATTGTAAAATATAAATAAATCCCAGATACCAGGGCCTCCACTTGGGTCACCGGAGGGTGTGGCCAGCCTTCAAACCACCACAGGCCCCTTGCCCAGGCCACTCCATGCCCCAAGGAAACCCCCACCCTGATCTGGAACACCCTTCAGGACAAACCAGCCAGCCCCCACCTGTGCAGCAGGCCTCTATCCTATCTATTAAAAGAGTAATATGCAACTTGACTATCACTCTAATACACAAGATGGCTGCCCCAATGTGGTCAAAGATCCTGCCCCCATGTGGACACAAGATGGCCACCACAAGATGGCCAGCGGTGGGATGGCAGTTGGGAGAGACCAGGCCTGCAAGGGAGGGCAGCTGGAGGCTATCAATCTTTCAGGCGAGGGCAGTTAGGGGGACCAGGCCTGCAGGGCAGGGTAGTTAGGGGTGATCAGGCTTGCAGGGGAGGGCAGTTAGGGGCAAACAGGCTGGCAGGAAGCAATTAGACATCAATCAGGCTAGCAGGGCAGTGGTTAGGGGGTGATTAGGCTGGCAGGCAGAAGCAGTTAGGGGCAATCAGGAAGGAAGGCATGTGAGCAGTTGGGAGCCAGCAGTCCTGGATTGTGAGAGTGATGTTTGAATGCCCATTTAGGCCCTATCCTACCAGAATCAGGCCTAAACAGGCAGTTGGATATCCCTAAAGGTGTCCCAGATTGGAGAGGATGCAGGCTGGGCTGAGGGACACTTCCCTGTCCCTGCCCCCAGTGCACAAATTCCATGCACTGGGCCTCTAGTAGATTAATATTATTACATAAATAGTGACCAATGTTATTTTGAACAGATGCTCCAAATATTTATTCCTGTAATAGAACTGTGTTTTTTTTAGGAAAATACCTTGAGAGGCATGATTTGTGATAAAAAAAATAAAGAGCTAAAAAGAAAGAGAAAAATGAGAAATTATTTTTTCTTAAAAATCTTCAGTATGTGGTAGGTAGTTAGATAGACGAAAGCAGAGCAAGGACGATGGGTTAGGTACAGAAGGTTACCTGGGAAGAAAGTCCTGGGTGCCTAAAAAATTCAAAACTGGGAAAACAAGGACCATATCGCCAGGGTAACATTTCCTCCCCTCTCATATCACTGTTCTTGCAGTTTGGACTCCCTACACTTTCATAATGCCACTCATGTGGTTCAGACCCTCCCCTGATCTTTCTTCTAGCATGGTGATAGTCACATAGATTATAAACCCTTAGAGGGAGAACATACAAGGAGGTAAGAGAATAGCTGTTAAGCATTAAGCCCTCAGGACTGTGAGATTCTGACCTATATCAGGTATATGTAGACCTCTGTTGTGTTTGGGCTCCAGGCCCAGGAAAGCACCAAAAATAGACAAGCAACACCATAGCTAACATCAAGACCAGCCATATTGACTAATGACCCCTTTCCCTGGAGCCAATCAGTAAATAGATATCACAGCTCTGAAAGGACACACCTGGGAAAACGGATGAATATTCTTTTTGGATTCTTCCCTGAGACCTCCAAATAAACACCCCCAATAGAGAGCGCCCAGTATGCCTCTCCCTCTGGAACATGCCTGCACTTTTCCTGCCCCCCTTCTTTCCCCCACCCCTGACCCACCCAGCCTTCTCTCTTGGAAGCTCCAAGGGCCCCTTCTTTTGCCTCTGTAACTTGCTACCTTAGCCCATTTCTTCTGTGATTCATTTCTAAATAAACTTTATCTTGTAGTTTGAGTTTAGGCTCTGAATTCATTCTTAGCTGAACACAAGTGCTGAGGTTGCTGAACCAAAGTCTAGTCTGATTCTACAGGTCTAACATCTGGTGCCTTTTTCAGCACTGTGAATAAGTATTTTGGAGGGCAGAGCACAAGAGAGTGAAGGAATCAGTGAAGGCAGAGAATAATAAGGTGTTCAGCTGAGCTGGAGAGAAAGAAAAATTGCTGTGACTATAATAACCAAAGAATTGGTAAACATGGAAATATCTTCAATTTAATATATTTTCTTCCCTTGCACAGATTGTGTAAACTTACTTTAAGAAGCAAAGGAATTAAGGTACAATCTAGCAGGGGCACAAAGTGCACACAAAAGGGACAATAGAAAAGTGAGATGATCTGGAAATTGAACACATTCAGTAGAAGCAGGAATTACTAAGAGAAACATAAGAAATAGGAGTATAACTTGATCTATGTAAAATAAATAACAGGACCGTTGTACGAAACTTTGTCAATGTCATACAAGATTAAGGAAAACATTGACCACAACTGTTGCAATTATATTTGGAAAATTTAAAAGTAAGGACTTTAATAATTGTGTCTAAATTACATAAGTAGTGAGTTGGAACTCACACTTAAACTTAGGTCTGATTCAATACCTTATTCTTGTAGCATGCTACCAGAATCTTCTACATAATAGGGTAATTAGGCATACCACTGTAAATGTTCGGTGGGTCAAAAATAAAAATGAAGTTTAAAAATCATCTGAAAAAATCATTAACAAAATATTATCAAACTAATTTAAAGAATCCATTAAAAGGTTCATGTAACATGAAGAACACAGATTTATTCCAGTTATACTAGAGTGGTTCAACATTGGCAAATCAATGAATGTGACATCCCATATTAATAAAATAAAGGATTAAAATAATATAATCATCTCAATAGATTTAGAAAAAGCATTTGGTTAAATTCACCATACATTTATGTCAAAACTCTCAACAAAGTGTGCATAGAGGAAACACCATTCAAACATAGTAAAGGCCATATATAGCAGGACCATGACTAACATCATACTCAAAGATAAATAGCTGAAGAATTTTTCACTAAGTTCAGAAACAACAACAATGCCAACTATTGTTAGCTTAATTAAATATAATATTGGAAGTGTAGTCAGTGCAATTAGACAAGACAGAGAAATCAAAGTCATTCAAATTAAAAATTGAGACATAAAATTGTATTAAAGATGACATGAACATTATATATATATATATATATATATATATATATATATATATATATATATATATATATTAGAGGCCTGATGCATGAAGTTCATGCAAGGAGCTTGGCCCCTACCCTGGTGACGGCAGCTGCCTTGACCCCCACCACTGCTGCCGCAGCCGCTTCTGCCTTGGTCCCCGCTGCTGCAGCTTAGTCTGGAAGGAAGTTCAGTCTAATTAGCATATTGTGCTTTTATTATTATAGATATACTACAGGCCCAGTGAACAAAATTTGTGCATGGGTGTGTGTGTGTCCCTCAGCCCAGCCTGCACCCTCTCCAACCTGGGACCCCCTCAAGGGTTGTCTGACTGCCCGTTTAGGCCCAATCCCGGTAGGATAGGGCGTTAGCAGACAGTCAGACAACCCTCTCAAAATCCAGAAGTTCTGGCTCCCAACTGCTTGCCTTCCTGATTGCCCCTAACCGCTTCTGCCTGCCAGCCTGATCACCCCCTAACCACTCCTCTGCCACACTGATTGATGCCTAACTGCTCCCCTACCAACCTGTTTGCCCCTACTTGCCCTTTCCTGCAAGCCTGGTCCCCTTCAGCTGCCCTCCCCTGCAGGCCTGGTCACCCCTAACTGCTCTTCCCTGCAGGACTGGTCAACCCTAACTGCCCTCCCCTGAAGTCCTGGTACCCCTAACTGCCCTCCCCTGCAAGCCTGGGTCTCCCCCAACTTCCCTCCTTTGCCATCCTGGTCACCCCTAACTGTCCTCCCATGCATGCTTGATTGCCCCCAATTGCCCTCCCAACTGCCCGGCATGGTCCCTCCCAACTGCCCGGCCCTGCTTGCCATCTTGTGGTGACCATCTTGTGTCTATATGCGGGCAGCCATCCTTGAGCATATGGAGGCAGTCATGTTGTGTGTTGGAGTCATGGTCAATTTGCATATTACTCTTTTATTAGATAGAATAGAGGTCTGTTTTATGAGTGGGGGCAGGTTGGTTTCCCTGAAGGGTTTCCCAGATCAGGATGGGGGTTCCCTTGGGAAAGAGAGAAGACTTGGCGAGAGGCCTGTGGTGGTTTGGAAGCTGGCCACACCCCAAAACGACCCAAGTAGAGGCCCTGTTATCTAGGATTTATTTAACTTTCATAATTGAAACTGTAGCCTTGAGGAGAGGCCAGGGCTGGCCAGGGTGGGCAGGAAGCTTGGCTTCCTCCATTGCTGTGGGAAACCCAAGCCTCCTGCTTGCTCCAGGTCTGTGGCTGCCATCATATTTGTTAGGTTAACTTGTATACTTGCTCCTGATTGGCTGGTGGGTGTGGCTTGTGTGCATAGCAGAGGTATAGTCTATTTGCATGTTTCTCTTTTATTAGCTACTAAAGGCCTGGTACACGAAATTCGTGCATGGGGGTGGGGGACGGGAGATGTCGCTTAGCCCAGCCTGAACCTTCTCCAATCAGGGACCCCTCCAGGAATGTCCGACTGCCTGGAAATCAGACATCCTTCTCACAATCCAGGACTGCTGGCTCCAAACTGCTCACCTGCCTTCCTCCCTGTTTGCTCCTAACAGCTTCTGCCTGCCAGCCTGATCACCCACTAACCAATACCTTGCCATCCTAATTGATGTCTAACTGCTCCTCTTCAAGCCTGTTTGCCCTCAACTTCCCTCCCCTGCTGGCCTGATTGCCCACACCTGCCCTCCCTTGCAGGGCCTGGAACCTCCCAACAACCCTCCCCTGCTCGCCATCTTGTGGTGGCCGTCTTGTATCTACATGGGGGCAGGATCATTGACCACATGGGGGGGCAGCCCTGTTATGTGTTAGAGTGATGGTCAATCTGCATATTACTCTTTTATTAGATAGGATAGAGGCCTGCTGCATGGATGGGGGCTAGCTGGTTTGCCCTGAAGAGTGCTCCAGATCAGGTTGGGGATTCCCTTGGGGTGAGGGGCGGCCTGGTCAAGGGGCCTGTGGAGGTTTGCAGGCTGGCCACGCACCCCAGCAATCCAAGCAGAGGCCCTGGGATCTGAGATTAATCTATGTGTAATTGAAACTTTGTAGCCCTGGAGCAGAGCCAAGCCTTCTGCTTGCTGGTGGCAGCATTCATTTCAGTTTAAAACTTTGTAGCCTAGAGTGGAGGCCTAGGCCAGAGACGGCAGGCGAAAGCTTGGCTTCCTCCATTGCCAGAGAAACCCAAGCCTCTGTTCTCTCCAGCTCAGTGGCTGCCGCCATTTCTGTATCTTTTATAATTGAAACTTTGTAGCATTGAGTGGAGGCCTAGGCCAGCAATGGCAGGTGAAAAGCTAGGCTTCCTCTGTTGCCAGGGAAACCCTAGCTTTCCTCCTGTTCTCAGTGGCGGCAGCCATCTTGGTTGGGTTTATTTGCATAATTTGCTCCTGATTGGCTGAAGGGCATGGCTGTGGGTGTGGCTTGTGCGTGTAGTGAAGGTATGGTCAAATTTGCATATTATTCTTCTATTAGGATGATGATATATACACACAGTGTGGGGCAAAATATATTTGTTGTGAGTACACAAAATACAGGGTTTATTTTTATGTGATTATTAATTATTCTATAACTTTTCATATGAAAACTGTAAACCTCCTTTTGCCACATCCTTTATATTACTATTATGTCTTATATATACAATGAATATTGCTAATGATAAAGATATTAATTCAAAAAAATTATATAACATTTTCTAATATTTCTGCACTCAATATAGGAGCACTGGGTGAAAAAGGTGAAGGGAAGATAAAATGTAGATTGGTGGTTACAAAATAGTCATGGGAATGTAAAGTACAACATAGGAAATATCTCTATATATAAAAGTCTAAGCAACCTAATGACTGAACAACTGAATGACCAAATGACTGGTTGACCAGTCACTATGAAGCACAGTAACCACCAAGGGCAAACGCTCAATGCTGGACTTGCTTCCTGGTGGTGAATGAGCTCCCACAGCCAACCTCCCATAACAGCCAACCTCCTGCAGTCTTTTCTCCAGCCGGATGGCCCCCATAGCCTCCATTGGAACCTCCTACAGCCACTCCAACTGGCCAGCCAACCTCCAATGTTCCCTCCCCATGGCCAGCTGGCCCCTATGGCCCCCTATTGGGCCAGCCAGTCAACTTCCCACAGCTCCTCTCCTTGATTACCCAAATCCCTGTGGCCCCTCCCCCTGGCCAAGGTCCCAAGACCCTAATAGACCCAGATCACTGACCAGGCTGAGGGATTCCCCCATGCATGAATTTGTGCAGCAGGCCTCTAGTAGTAATACTGTAGTAAGTGTTAATGGTTCTAGTTGGGTACTGAAAATATAAGGGGGAACACTTAGGAAAATATATTATTATCAGACCACTATATGCTGTATACCTGAAAAAAATAGAAACAAACTAATATTGGATGTAAAATGTGCTTTTCAATATATAGTTTTATTGTTTTCAGAGAGGAAGGAAGAGGGAGAGAGAGATAGAAACATCAATGATGAAAGAGAATCATTAATCAGCTGCTTTCTACATGCCCGAAACTGAGGATTGAGCATTCAACCTGGGCATATGCCCTGACCTGGAATCGAACTGTGACCTGGTTCATACCACTGAACCATGCTGGCTAAATAAATTATGAAAATAAATTGAAGAAGTCACAAGTAAATAGGAAAACATTTCATGCTCATGAATTTGAATAATGGATATTCTTGTTTTTTCTTTTTTTAAAATTATTTTTATTGATTTTATGCAGTATAATAGTAGTACATGTTATCCTTTCCCCCTCCCCCTTATCCTCCCCCCAGCCTCCCCCACCCCCCAGCACATATCCCCAGCTTCCCCCCTCCCCGCCCCAGTGTCTTTCATTCATTGGTTATGTTCATATGCATGCATACAAGTCCTTCAGTTGATCTCCCCCCGCATCTGCCTCCCATCCACCCAAGCCTTCCCCTGTAGCTTGACAGCCGGTTCAAGGCCACCCTGCCTCTATATCAATCACTCTCCCCTGTTTCTTTTCTTCAAAAATATCTTGCCTTTGCATACTAGAAATAAATGTATAAGAACAAAAATTGTTTCAGTCTCAGTTTCAATGTCCAACTTTTCCGAGTCCGTTTCAGTGTCAAATAATTCATTATGTGTATAAGTCAGCAATGGTATCCAGATGGTGGACATATCGTGTCAATGCATGATCCATCCTCTCTGGTTTGGTCCTGGGCTACCTGCAGACATGCACAGCTGCTGACTGCTAGCATGGCAAGGTGTTGTCAGTGTCCCCCATCTCTGGACCGTCCTCGTGACTGGAACAGATCCATCAGTTCCTCACAGTCGCAGGAACCCACATGATCTTGGAGTTGTTCTCTGAAAACACACAAACACATTCTCGACCAAAAGTTAACGGAGGGATCCTCTATGCAAAATAGACTTGGGATTCTTTTTAATTTTTGCCTAAATGATTTTCCTTTGGCTTATTTTGACACCATGTGTGTTTTTTCATGGGTTTCCTGCAATTGTTTTTACAAATGGAATTTACTTTACTGGAGTAAGAATTTTCTAGATGTATTTTACTTACTCGATATTTTTTTTCCCTTACATGATATTACCCCGCTGTCCCCTCCCCTTTTTTGATTAATGGGGACTTTTGGAAATTGTATATTGCAGTCTTGATAATTTTAAATTTTAATTTTTTCACACAAAGTGACTGCTTTAGGTTCTTTGGATGTTAGGCAATTTTACAGTGAGATGAACTACTAATAGATTTTTTAGTTAATGTTTTAGGAAAAGCTTTTTGTCCAGTACACTATAATTTTCTTGAGTATTCACTTATTTCACTTGGCTAATTTAAATTAATCTGAAAACTTGATTACTATTTTCCTGTCAATTTTAATACTCAAGCAGAAATCTTAGTTTACCCTGTGAATACTAGTGGAAAGGAATATTTGCAATTTTGAGTAGGTCCTGAGCATTCCTGGTAATAGACTGAATTTAGATATAGAGCAGCTATTGCTGGCCAAGTCTCCGTCTGCCACCTGGGTCCCCGTATGAGTTGTGTGTGGGAGGCGAAGCAGCCGTGGGGGTAGGAGACCTCCCTTAGGAGGGTTGAGAATTCAAACCCCTGCAAGGTTTGTGGATGAGGGTCTGTGCCCCACCTCTGACCTTTTAGTTCTCTCCTGTTGGCCCCTCTGCGACTGTGCCTGTCTTAGGTTGTTCCTTCCCTGAGGAATCTTACCCATCTCTGGCTAACCAGCCATCCTCCGGGGCCAAACAGGGTGATGTGAGGTTCAGTTCTGTCTCCTTTGTAGTCTATGCCCCCCTGTGGCCTCCACGTCCAGTACCTGCCTTGGGGTCCCCTCACCTGCTGGCGGGGTCCCGGTACTGATCACATATCTTCAGGGACCCAGGTTTCTTCTCCAGAGAGGGCCCAGCTCACACCATTGGTCGAGATACAGATCCATGGCGCCAGCTGCCCAAAGGCTTCAGCCACGGCTGGAACTGAAAACTCTGGCATCAGCTGTGTGTATTTGGATAGTAACAAGAAGGTCCGTCTTGGCAGAAAGGGCAAGAAGGGCCAATATAGAATGCTCAGATGCCTTCCCAGTGCCTTAATTCCTTCTGAAAGGGATTAATTTCTTTCCTATCCTTTTTTAAGTTGCTGCCCAACATTCAAAGAATTAGTTTGTAAATTTATTTGGGACAATTGTATAATATGCTGTTGTCAAATATCAAATATTATAATGACATTGTAGAATAATATCATGTAAGGGTATTATGGTGTCATGGGAGGTTAAGCAGGGCCTAGCCAAAGGGCTGGTCTCCATAGGATATGACAAGCTCTAGGCCATGTCAATTCAATGTCAGACTAGCTGCCATTTTTTTATAATTTTATATAAACTTTGTCAGGGATGTAAAAACACAAATCACTTACCTCAGTTCAAGAGTTCAAGTATATTGACTTTTCCACTTACTCCCACCACCTGCCACTTACCCTGAGGTTTGACATTCTGATGGACTTTTCTCAGTCTCTGGATCCATTCTTGTTCATCAGTCTATGTCATTGATTGTATTCCTCAAATGAGTGAGATCATGTGATATTTTTCTTTCTCTGCCTGGATAATTTCGCTTAGCATAATGCTCTCCAAATCCATCCATGTTGTTACAAATGGTAGGAGCTCCTTCTTTTTTTCCGTGGCGTAGTATTCCATTGTGTAAATGTACCATAGTTTTTTAATCCACTCATCTGCTGATGGGCACTTAGGCTATTTCCAAATCTTAGCTATGGTAAATTGTGCTGCTATGAACATAGGGGTACATATATCCTTTCTAATTCGCCTTTCTAATTTCTTGGGGTATATTCCTAGAAGTGGGATCACTGGGTCGAATGGGAGCTCCATTTTCAGTTTTTTGAAGAATCTCCATACTGTTCTCCACAGTGGCTGTACTAGTCTACAATCCCACCAGCAGTTCACGAGAGTTCCTTTTTCTCTGCATCCTCGCCAGCACTTGTCATTTGTTGATTTGTTGATGTAAGCCATTCTGATAGGTGTGAGATGGTACCGCATAGTCGTTTTGATTTGCATCTCTCGGATAATTAGTGACTTTGAGCAAGTTTTCATATTTCTCTGGGCCTTCCTTTTGTCTTCTTTCGTGAAGATTCTACTTAGGTCTGTTGCCCATTTTTTTATTGGATCATTTGTCCTCCTTTTATTGGGTTGGGTGAGTTGCCTATAGATGCTTGAGATTAAACCTTTATCACTAATAACATTTGCAAATATGTTCTCCCATACAGTGGGTTTTCTTGTTGTTTTGTTGATGGTTTCTTTAGCTGTGCAAAAGCTTTTGATTTTGATGTAGTCCCATTTGTTTATTTTATCTTTAGCTTCCATTGCCCTCGGAGCAGTATCATCAAAGAAGTTCTTTTGGCATATGTCTGAGATTTTTCTTCCTGTAGATTCCTCTAATATTTTTATGGTTTGTTGTCTTACGTGTAAGTCCTGTATCCATTTTGAGTTTATTTTTGTGTATGGTGTAAGTTGGTGCTCTAGTTTCATTTTTTGCATGTATATGTCCAACTTTCCCAACACCATTTATTGAAGAGACTGTCTTGACTCCATTTTATATTCCTGCCTCCTTTGTCAAATATTAATTGAGCATAGTGGGTTGGGTTGATATCCGGATTCTCTATTCTATTCCATTGATCTATATGTCTGTTCTTGTGTCAGTAGCAGGCTGTTTTAAGAACAGTAGCCTTGTAATACAGCTTGAAATCTGGTATGGAAATCCCACCGACTTTGTGCTTCTTTCTCAGGATTGCTGTGGCTATTCGGGGCCTTTTTTTGTTCCAGATGAATTTTTGGAGAGTTCTTTCTTGGTCTGTGAAATATGCCATTGGTATTTTAATGGGGAGTGCTTTAAATTTATAGATTGCTTTGAGTAGTATGGACATTTTAATTATGTTGATTCTCCCAATCCATGAACATGGAATGTTCTTCCGCCTGTTTACATCTTCCTCTATCTCTTTTTTCAGTGTCCTGTAATTTTCCACGAATAGATCTTTTACCTCCTTAGTTAAGTTTATTCCTAGGTATCTTAATTTTTTTGGTGTGATGGTAAATGGGATTGCTTTTTTAGTCTCTCTTTCTGTAAGTTCACTATGAGTGTATAGAAATGCCATAGATTTCTTGGCATTAATTTTGTAACCTGCTACATTCCTGAACTCATTTATTAAGTCTACTAACTTTTTTATGGAGTCTTTCGGGTTTTTTATGTACAATACCATGTCATCTGCAAATAAGGATAGCTTAACTTCTTCTTTTCCAATTTGGATGCCTTTTATTTCTTCTTCTTGTCTAATTGCAATGGCTAATAATTCCAGTACTATGTTGGAAAGGAGTGGTGAAAGTGGGCAACCCTGTCTTGTTCCTGTTCTTAGGAGAAATGGTTGTAGTTTTTGCCCATTGTGTATGATGTATGCTGTGGGTTTATCATATATGGCTTTTATTATGTTGAGGTATGATCCTTCTATTCCTACTTTATTGAGAGTTTTTATTAAGAAAGGATGTTGGATTTTGTCAAATGCTTTTTCTGCATCAATTGATACGACTATGTGATTTTTATCTCTCAATTTGTTTATGTGATGTATCACATTTATTGATTTGTGGATACTGTACCATCCTTGCATTCCTGGGATAAATCCTACTTGGTCGTGGTGTATGATCTTTCTTATGTACTGCTGGATTCGATTTGATAGAATTTTATTGAGGATTTTGGCATCTATATTCATGAGGGATATTGGACTGTAATTCTCTTTCATTGTGTCGTCTTTATCTGGTATTGGTATTAGGGTGATGCTAGATTCACAGAAGGAGTTTGGAAGTCTTCCATCCTCTTGAATTTTCTGGAATAGTCTAAGGAGTGTAGGTTTTAGTTCTTCCTTGAATGTTCGGTACAACTCCCCTGTGAAGCCGTCTGGCCCTGGGCTTTTGTTTGCTGGAAGCTTTATGATGACTGCTTCAATTTCTTCCACAGTTATTGGTCTATTGAGTTGTTTAGATTCTTCTTGATTGAGTTTTGGGAGGTTATATTTTTCTAGAAACATATCCATTTCCTCCAGGTTGTCCAGTTTGTTGGAGTAGAGTTGTTCATAGTATTTTTTTTAACAATCCTTTGTATTTCAATGGTGTCTATTGTTATTTCCCCTCTTTCATTTCTGATTTTATTTATTAGGGTCCTCTCTCTTTGCTTCGTGGTGAGTCTGGCTAGAGGTTCATCAATCTTGTTTATCCTTTCAAAGAACCAGCTCTTGGTTTCGTTGATCTTCTGTATTGTTTCTTTGGTCTCTATGTCATTTATTTCTGCTCTGATCTTTACTATTTCCTTCCTTCTGCTTACACTGAGCTTTTCTTGTTGCTTTCTTTCTAACTCTTTGAGTTGTTGGGTTAGATAATTTATTGCCGCTGTTCCTAGTTTTTTGCAGTAGGATTGTAGAGCTATGAACTTCCCTCTCAGAACTGCTTTCACTGTGTCCCATAGATTTTGGATTGTTGTGCTATCATTGTCATTTGTTTCCATGATGTTTTCTACCTCTTCCTTGATCTCTCTAGTAACCCAGTCATAGTTTAATAGCATGCTGTTTAGTCTCCATGTGTTCGATTTCTTTGGATTGTTTCTATTGTAGTTGATTTCCAGCTTTATGCCACTGTGATCTGAGAATATACTTGATATGATTTCTATCTTCTTGAATTTGGAGAGACTTTGCCTATGACCCAACACATGGTCTGTCTTTGAGAATGACCCATGGGCACTTGAAAAGAATGTATGTTCTGTGGCTTTGGCGTGAAATGATCTGAAGATGTCAATTAATTGCATCTGGTCCAGTGAGTCATTGAGAATTGATGTTTCTTTACTGATTTTTTGTTTAGAGGATCTGTCCAATGGTGATAATGGAGTATTTAAGTCTCCTACTATGATTGTATTGCTGTCTATGTCTCCCTTGATGTCCTCTAGGAGTTTTTGTATATACCTGGGTGCTCCTGTATTGGGTGCGTATATGTTTACAAGAGTTATTTCTTCTTGTTGAATTGCACCCTTTAGTATTATGAAATGGCCTTCTTTCTCTCTTGTTATGTCCTTCACTTTGAGATCTAATTTGTCAGATATAAATATGGCTACCCCAGCTTTTTTTTCATTTCCATTTGCCTGAATAACTTTTTCCCAACCTTTCATCCTCAGTCTGTGTGCGTCTTTTTTTTGGAGGTGGGTTTATTGTAGACAGCAGATACATGGGTTGTGTTTTCTTATCCAGCCTATTACCCTATGTCTTTTGATTGGAGCATTTATACCATTTGCATTTAAAGTTATTATTAATAGGTGCTTATATGTTGCCATTTTTGTTCTTTGCCCCTGTGTTTCTTCTTCGCTTCCTATTTCTTTTTACAGCAGATCCTTTAGCATTTCTTGCATTGCTGGTTTGGTGGTGACGAATTCCCTTAGTCCTTTTTTATCTGTGAAGCTCCTGATTTGACCTTCAATTTTGATTGAGAGCCTTGCTGGGTACAGTAGTCTAGGATTCAGACCCTTCCTTTGCATGACTTTGTAGATTTCATTCCACTGCCTTCTGGCCTGATAGGTTTCTGTTGAGAGATCACTTGTTAGTCTGTTGGGGGTTCCTTTGTAGGTGACTTTCTGTCTCTCTCTGGCAGCTTTTAAGATTCTTACCTTGTCATTGGTGTCTGCCAATTTAATTATAATGTGCCTTGGCGTAGGTCTTTTGGGGTTTATTTTGCTTGGCACTCTGTGAGCTTCTTGGATTTGTGTGGGTTTTTCCTTTCCTATGCCAGGAAAGTTTTCTGTCATTATTTCTTCCAACAGGTTTTCTATTCCTTGCTCAGTTTCCTGTCCTTCTGGAAGCCCAATTATACGGATGTTGTTTTGGTTCATGTTGTCCCAAAGTTCTCTTAGTTTCTCCTCCTGCTTTTTAATTTTTTTTTCTAGTATCTGCTCTACTTGGTTATTTTTTCCTACCTGGTCTTCTAGCTCACTGATGCGATCCTCTGCTTCTTCTAGTCTACTCTTAATACTTTCTATTGAGTTCTTTACTTCAGCAATGTCACTTTTCATTTCTTCTTGGCTCCTCTTCATTTCTTCGTGGCTCCTCTTCATTTCTTCATGGCTCTTCATCATTTCTTCCTGGGTCTTCCTCATTTCCTCTTGGTTCTTACTCATATTATCAAATTTGTCTTCCATTCTTTTCAGCCACCTTATGACCATTTCTCTGAATTCTTTCTCTGACAGGTTGTTAACTTCCATTTCGTTTACCTCCTTTTCTGGCAAGCCTTGCTTTTCTTTCATATGTGGGCTATTTCTTTGTCTTCCCATGGTCTCTCTTCTCGGTGTATCTGGTTATGTAGTTCTCACTCTCCTGCGTTGATTTAAAGGCACAAAATACAACACAACCAGGTGCCACGCACCAGGCACTGACCCGGAATGTAGTCAAAGTAATTGTAATTCCAAATAAAGGTGACCGCCAGAGAAAGGCAAATTCGGTGATGGGTGGGAAAAAAAGAAAGAGAACCTCCCCCAGACCCACACAGACACTCACACACCCACACTCACACAAAAAAGAAAGAGACACCCCCCCCCCACACATACACTCACAAAAAAGAAAGACAGGAATGCCAAAATGATAATGGGAAAAGGGGGAGAAGAGAAAAAAAGAAATAAAAGGAGTAAATTATAAATGTGGGGTGAAAACTCCTATAGGACAGCCCCTAATCCTAACCAAAACCTGCAACAAGTACTTGGAGATTGATACAAATTACATACAACTACTAATATCAAGAGAGGTGAGGGAACACAGAAGCAAAAATCTATCTCAAAAACAATGCAGATGAGGACAACAAAACAAGATACAACACCAAAAATAAAAATAACCCCCCTGCAAGACAAACCAAAATACAGAATAAGCTAATCAATCTCATAAACCTGCTTAAAAAATCAATATAATCACCAGTCAAGTAAACAACAACAACAGGACAGGGATAAAAACACTTTAAGATAGTGAAGTCAGAGAAGCTAGAGGTATCTATGCACTTGGATTAGGTGGTTAGAGATTAGATATATCAGTGGGGTGAAATTTTAACAGGGGGTAAGGGGAAAGAATTCGGTAAATCTAAAGCGGGAAAAGTGTAAGGGAAACAAGGCACTAAATAGGGAAAGGTTAGCCAGAGTGTGGTGGTATAAAGGTGAAGTTGAGGTAGAGTAAAAGATACTAAAGTGTAGATGAAAATAGACTGTATTCCCAAGGTCGAAGAGAAAATATAATCAATTCCCTGTCACATAAGAGTCAATTTGTGATTTGGCCCCTGGGTGGCAGTGTTTCTAGATTGACTTCTGGGTCTATTGGTCCTCTCTATCCTGAACTAAACAATACTGCCTCTCTAATGGTGACTGCTGTTTTAGCAGCCAGAACCCTCCCAAAATCTTCCGGGCTTCCCCCCTCTGTCAGGTCCAAACCGATTGCGCTCCAGGGATCAACTCTGCCACCAGCTCCAAGGGCCCTCTCCCCCGTTTACCAGCTTCAACAGCCACAGATTCTATTTCAGGTGCAGATCTCCAGGTTTTGAGTTCCAAGGTGCAGATCTCCCAGACTGCCAGCCCCCTCAGTTTCGTGCCCAAAGTACCCCCAGGGAAATCTGACCTTTCTGTGCTGGGGTTTAGAGCTCCCTGGGGTCTGCGTGGCGCTGATGCTCCGGGAGCCTCAGCGGTCCAGCCGGTACCAAGTACGGCAGCTGTATATTTTCCGGCTCCTCTCCTTCAAGATGTCGTGGTCCGCCTCCGCGCGCCTCCTCGCGCAGTTGGCTCAGGGAGAGAACCCAGCAGTACTCAAATAATGGATATTCTTAAAGTGTCCATATTACATGAAGCTCTCTACAGATTCAATAAAATGCCTATTTCAATTTCAATGACATTTTCACAAACAAAAAAGTCTAATTTTTTATTTATTTATCTATATTGTTGAAAGTATTACAATACTTTAACTCCCTCAACACCACACCAGCCCAACCCCAAGTTTATCACATTATTCTCTGTGCCCATGAGTTATGCATATATACAAATATAAGTTCTTTGATTATTCTCTTCCCTCACACCCTCTGAGTTTCATCAATCTGTCCCATGCTTCCATGTGTCTGGGTCTATTTTTATCTATCTATCTATCTATCTATCTATCTATCTATCTATCTATCATCTATCTATCATCTTTATTGTTGAAAGTATTTTGTTCATTAGTTTATTTTGTTCATTATATACCACATATAAGTGAGATCATGTGATACTTATCTTTCACTGATGGGCTTATTTAATTTAGCATAATAATATTCTGTTCCCTCTAGGCTTTTTCAAAAGATAAGAGATCTTTCTTTTATATAGTTACATATTATTTGATTGTGTAAATGTACCACAGCTTTCTTATCAACTGATTCATTTACTAATGGGCCCTTGGGCAGTTTCCAGGTATTAGTTATCTATAATAATCATCCTACCTAATAAAAGAGTAATATGCAAATTGACAATACCTCTGATTAGGCCACACCCACCGCAATGCCCATCAGCCAATCAGGAGCAAATTATGCAAATAAACCCAAACCAAGATGGCTACAGCCACTGAGAGAAGGAGGGAGGCTTGGGTTTCCCCAGCAACAGAGGAAGCCAAGCTTTCCTCCTGTTGTTGCCAGCCTAGGCCTCCACTAAATGGTACAAAGTTTCAATTATAGAAGATATATTCCAACAGAAATGGCAGCAGCCACAGAGCTGGAGAGAGCAGAGGCTAGGGTTGCCCAGGCAATTGAGGAAGCCAAGGTTCTGTAGCCCTAGTGCCTAGGCCTCCACTCTAGGCTACAAAGTTTCAATTATAGAATTTAAACAGAAATGGCTATTGCCATGGAGTGAGCAGAAAGCTTGGCTCCACTCCAGGTTACAAGGTTTCAGTTGTAGAACGTAAATTAATCCCAGATCCCAGAGCTTCTCCTTGGGTCGCTGGGGAGTGTGGTCAACCTGCAAACCACCACAGGTCCCTCGCCTAGGCCACCTCATGCCCGAAGGGAACCCCCACCCTAATCTGGAACACTCTTCAGGGCAAACCAGCTGCCCCCACCCATGCACCAGGCCTCTATCCTATCTAATAAAAGAGTAATATACAGATTGAGCATCACTCCAACACACAAGAGGGCTGCTCCCATGTGGTCAACGATCCTGCCCCCATGTGGACACAAGATGGCCAGCAGGAGAGGGCCGTTGTGAGGTTCCAGGCCTGCAAGGGAAGGCAGTTGTGGGCAATCAGGCCAGCAGGGAGGGCAGTTGGGAGGGAGCAGGCCTGCAAGAAAGGGCAGTTGGGGACTATCAAGCCTCAGGGGAAGGCAGTTAGGGGTGACCAGACTGGCAGAGGAGGGAAGTTGGGGGCAAACAGGCTGGCAGGGGAGCAGTTAGACATCAATTAGGCTGGCAGGGTAGTGGTTAGAGGGTGATCAGGCTGGCAGGCAGAAGCAGTTGGGTGCAATCAGGGAGGCAGGCATGTGAGCAGTTTGGAGTCAGCAGTCCTGGATTGTAAGAAGGATATCCAACTGCCTATTTAGTGGGATCAGGCCTAAATGGGCAATTGGACATCCTTTGAGTGGTCCTAGATTAGAGAAGGTGCAGCCTGGGCTGAGGGACATCCTCTTCCCCCCGTGCACAAATTTTGTGACCAGACCTCTAGTATTTAAAAAAGAGTATTATACAAATTAATGATAACTCCGCTATACTGATAGCCACACCCACTATCCATGCCCACTTGCCAATCAGGAGCAAGTATGGAAATTAAGCCCAATCAAGATGACTGTGGCCATGGAGAGAGCAAGAGGAAGGCTTTGGTTTCCCTGGTGATGGACAAAGCCAAGCTTTCCGCACACCCTGGCTGGCCCAGGCCTCCACTTAAGGCTACAAAGTTTCAATTATAGAAGATAAATAAATCCCAACAGAAATGGCTGCCACTTCAAAGGGTGCAGGAGGCTTGGCTCTGCTCAAGGCTACAAAGTTTCAATTCTAGAAGATAAATAAATCCCAGATACCAGGGTCTCCACTTGGGTCACCGGGGCGGGGGTGGGGGGAGGCATGGCTGGCCTGCAAACCACAACAGGCCTCTATCCCAGCCACCTAAAGCCCCAAGGGAACCACCACCCTGATCCCGATGCCTTTCAGGGCAAACCAGCTGGCCCCCACCCATGCACTAGGCTTCTATCCTATCTAATATAAGAGTAATATGCAGATTGACCATCACTCCAAGACTCAAGATGGCTTCCCCCATGTGGTCAAATATCCTGCCCCTATGAGGACACAAGATGTCAACCACAAGATGGCCAGCAAGGTAGGGCAGTTAGGAGAGACCAGGCCTCCAAGGGAGGGTAGTCGGGGGCGATCAAGCATGCAGGGACAGGCAGTTAGTGGTGACCAGGCTAGCAGAGGAGGAAAGTTGGAGGCAAACAGGCTGGCAGGGGAGCAGTTAAACATCAATCAGGCTGGAAGGGGAGTTGTTAGGGGGTGATTAGGCTGGCAGGCAGAAGCAGTTAGGGGCAATCTGGAAGGCAGACAGTTCAACAGTTGGTAGCCAGCAGTTCTGGATTGTGACAGGGATGTCCCACCAGGATCACGTCTAAATGGGCAGTCAGACATCTCTCAAGCGGTCCCAGATTGGAGAGGGTGCAGGCTGGGCTGAGGGACCCTCCTCCTCCCCCCATGCACAAATTTTGTTCACCAGGCCTCTAGTAAAGCATAGTATGCTAATTAGACCAGACATCCTTTTGGAAGTCCTTCCTTCTGGACAAATCCACAGCAGGCGGGAGCCACAACAGAGGCGACAGAGGCTCTTGGCCATGGCAGCAGCAGGCACGGACGAGGGTCAAGGCCCTTGCACAGATTTCATGAATCAGGCCTCTAGTTGTATGTAGAAGCTTTAATTTGTATGTAGTCACATGTTTGTTGTTTCCATTGTTTCCCTTGCACTAGGAGATGTACCTGCAAAAATATAGCTACAATAGATGACTGAGATTTGGCAGTCTATGGTTTCTTCTAAGATGTTATAGTTTCAAGACTTAAATTTAAGTATTTTATCTATTTTGACTTTATTATTGAATATGGTATAAGTTGTAGATCTAGTTCCATTTTTAACTTCAGATACCTGTCCAACTTTCCCAACACCATTTATTGAAGAGGCTGGCTTTATTTCAAAGTATGGTCTTGCCTTCTTTGTCAAATATTAATTGACCAAAATGGCATGGGTGGATTTCTGACTTCTCTGTTCTGTTTCATTGATCTATATGCTTGTTCTTGTATCAGTACCAGGCTTTTTTTTAAATTACAGTGGTTTTATAGTACCATTTTCTACCTGGTAATGTGACCCCTTCTAACTTTCCTCTTCTTTTTCAAGATTGCTTTGGCTATTCTGGGTCTTTTCTGGTTGCATATAAATTTTTTTTGTAGTGTTTGTTTTAGAGCTCTGAAATATGCCATTGGTATTTTAATAGGGATTTCATTGAATCTCTAGATTGCTTTGGGTAGTATGGACATTTTAATTATGTTTATTCTACTAATCCATGAATATGGTATATTCTTCTCTTTGTTTGTATCTTCCTCTATTTATTTTTTTCAATGCCTGTAGTTTCCAAGTATATGTCTTTCACCTCCTTGGTTACATTTATTCCTAGGTATCTTTCTGGTATTTGTTGAAATGGTAAATGTGATTGTTTTTGTTTATTTGTTTGTTTCTCTTTCTGAGAGTTCATTCTTGGTGTATAAAAATGTCAGTGATTTCTGGATGTCAATTGTGTATCTTGCTATTTAGCCAAATTATTTTATTAAATCTAGCAGGTTTTGAGTGGATATTTTAGTGTTTCATATGTACAATATCATTTCATCTGCAAATAATGACAGTTTGATTCCCCCTTTCCAATTTTGATGCCTTTTATTTCTTCTTCTTGTCTAATAACTGTGATTAAGATTTCTAGTACTATGTTGAATAAGAGTAGTGAAGGTGGACATCACAGTCTTATTTCTGTTCTTAAGGTAAATGCTTTAAATTTTTTCCACTGAATATTATATGGGCTGTGGGTTGTCACATGTGGCATTTATTTATTTTTTCTTTTTTTCCCCTTTATTGTTCAGTTTATTAATTACATTGTTTCCCCTTTTTTATCCCTCTATATCTCCCCTCCACCCTGTACCTATCCCACCCTCCACCCTCCCCTCCCCCTCTCCAATGTCCTCTCCCATTGTTGCAAGATTTTTGTCCAATCTCTTGCTGTACTTCCCACAACCCTTTTCTCCCCAAGAATTGTCAGTCCATTCCCTTTCTATGTCCATGTTTCTGTTATATTCACCAGTTTATCTTGTTCATTAGCCTATCAATTCACTTGATTTTTATGTTCATTTGTTGATAGATGTGTATTTGTTGTTCATAATTTATATTTTTACCTTTTTCTTCTTCCTCTTCTTAAAGAATATCTTTCAGCATTTCATATAATAGTGGTTTGGTGGTGATGAACTCCTTTAGCTTTTTCTTATTTGCGAAGCACTTTATCTGACCTTCAATTCTGAATGATAGCTTTGCTGGATAGAGTAATCTTCGTTGTAGATTCTTGCTCTTCATTATTTTGAATATTTCTTGCCACTCGCGTCTGGCCTGCATTGTTTCTGTTGAGAAATCCGCTGACAATCGTATGGGTGCTCCCCTGTAGGTGACCAACTGTTTTTCTCTTGCTGCTTTTAATATTCTCTCTTTATCTTTTGCTCTTGGCATTTTAATTATGATATGTCTTGGTGTGGTCCTCTTTTGATTCCTGTATTTTGGGGTTCTGTGTACTTCTTGGCCTTTTAAGTCAGTTTCTCCCACCAGGTGAGGAAAGTTTTCAGCCACTATTTCTTCAAGTAGGTTTTCATTAACTTGCTCTCTCTCTTTTTCTGGGACCCCAATAATTCGGATGTTGCCATGCTTGAGGTTGTCCCAGAGGCCCCTTACGCTATCTTCAATTATCTGAATTCTTTTTGTTTCTTGCTTTTCCAGCTGAGTGGATTTTGCTTCTTTGTATTTCAAATCTTTGACTTGGTTCTTGTGGCCCTCTGGACTGCTTTTTGGACTTTGTGTAATATTTTTTATTTCAGTCTGTGTATGCTTGATTTCTAGTTGGTCCTTTTTTTTACCCGTGAGGGTCTGGTTCGTATCCTCAGAGGTCTTGTTCATTTCCTTGAGGGTCTTGTTCATTTCCTTGAGGTTCTCATTTATTTCCTTGTAATTCTCATTCATTTCCTGGTTGGTCTTATTTATTTCCTGGTAATTCTCATCAAGTTGATCGGCCTTTTGTAGGAGCCTCTTGAAAAGCCTTATAACCATGGTTTTGAATTCTATGTCTTGTCATCTTTTCTCCTCCATTTCTTTCACACCTGATTTCTTTCCATATCTCTGCATGGTGGCTGCTTTATGTGGTAGATATCCTCAAAGGTACAAGGGCTCAGCCTCCCCAGTTACCCGAGGTGGGTACTCTTACTGCAATCCTTTATGGGTTGTATTCAGTATTTTTTAATTTAAACCCAGCTTGTTGTTGTTAGCCCTAGGAGGGTTTGACCTCCAGGCCAATTGGCTGTGAAGGGAGACTGTGTTCAGGTTGGATGGGCGGAGTCTCTGAGTTGCGCAGGCAGAGTCAGCTGCGCCCTATGCGGCGCTCTCATGCGCGGGTCTCTGTTTGATGGGGATGGCTGCAGACTCCTCCAAGAGAAAGCCGGTAGTCTCTTCCCCTTGCCAGACAACTCTTCCTTTCCCCAAATGTGCCTGCACACCAAAAGTCTAGCCCAGGGTTGTAAAATAGATGGTTTCCGGAACCAGGAGACAAGTTTCCAGGGGGCAAGTCGCGGGTTTGCGTGACCCTTGTGCCGAAACCTCTTTTCACCGCCTCCGGGTTTCCAGCAGGCTAGGAGCCTCTGCCGCGCCCCGCTTCCAGGTTCCCCGGACCTCGGACCTCGCCTGGCACTGGGGAATCTGTGCTGTGGGATGTCTCCACGTACCCTGGATCTCAGACCTCGCCTGGCGCTGGGGAGTCCGTGCAGTGGGACGTCTCTGCCCTTCCCTGGAGTAGCCCAGGTTTGCTACTCCAACCCCAGACCGCGCGTGCGACCAGGACAGCTCCTAACCTGTTTCTGTCTGAAAGGCTGCGCTCCTGCCGCTCCTGAGTCTCAGTGTCCCATCTCTACTCCTATTAGTGGAGTTTTCATTCAGCCAGCTTTCTGGCGATTCTGGGTGCTGTCTGTTCTGCTGTTATGTTGTAGTTCTTAAATCGTTGTGCGGGGCAGAACAATAGGTGTTTACCTATGCCGCCATCTTGGTGTCCTCCACATGTGGCATTTATTGTGTTAAAGTATGAGCACTCTATTCTCACTTTGCTAAGAGTTTTATAAAAAACGTGTGCTGAATTTTGTCAAATGTTTTATCTGCATCTATTGATACAATCAGATAATATCATGTAATTTTTATCTTTCCTTTATTTTACATGATGTATCACATTTATTAAGTTGCAAATACTGTATCAGTCTTGCATCTCTGGGATAAATTACACTTTGTCATGGTGAATAATTTTTTCAATATATTTTTGGATCTCATTTACTAATGTTTAGTTGAGGGTTTTGGCATATACATTCAGCAGTGATATTGGCCTCTAATTTTCTTTCTTTCCGGTGTTTTTATCTTGTTTTGGAATTAGGATAATTCTGTGCTGATAAAAATAGGTTGAAAGTCTTTCATATTGATTCTTTTTGTAATAGTTTTATGATTATAGGTATTAGTTCTTTGAATGTTTGGTAAATTCCCCCATGAAACCATCTGATCCAATACTTTTGTTTGTTGGGAAGTATTAGATTAGTACTTCAATTTTATTAGCTCTTATTCGTCTCTTCAAAGTTTCTGATTCTTCCTGAGTCAGTTTTAGAAGATTATATGTTTCTCTAAATTTGTCCATTTTGTTGGCATAGAGTCATTTGCAATATTTTCTTACAATCCTTTGTATTTCAGTTTTTATTTCAATTCTTTCATTTTTTATTTTATTTATTTGGGTCCTCTATCTTTGTTTCCTGATGAGTCTGGCTGGTCATTCATCCAAAGAACCAGCTCTTGGTTTCATTGATCTTTGTATTCTTTTTTTAATCTCGTTGTAATTTATTTCTGCTCTAATCTTTATTATTTCCTTCCTTCTACTTTGGCTTTTCTTGTTTCACTCTCTCTTACTAATTATTTTCATTATAGGATTAGGTAGGTTATTAGCATTTTTCTCGTTTCTTGAGGTGGGCCTGTAGTGTTATGAACTTTCCTCTCAGGCTGCTTTTTTTTAAAAATGTAATTTTTTATTAATTTAAGAGAGAAGAAAAGAGAAGAGAGAGAAAGAAACATCAGTGTTTAGAGAGAATCATTAATTGTCTGCCTCTTGCATGCCCCATACTGGGGACTGAGCTGGTGACCCAGACAGGTGCCCTGACCAGAAATTAAACTATGACTTCCTGGATCATGAGTTGATGCTCAACCACTGAGTCACATCAGCCTGGCTTAGGACTGCTTTTGCTGTTTCCTATGTATTTTAGGTTGTTGCTAACTTTCATTTGTTTCCATAAAGTTTTTGATATTTTCCTTGATATCCTTGTTAACCCATTGTTTAATAACATGCTATTTAGCCTCAATGTGTTTGAGTGTTTTTTAGGGTTTTTATTTTAGTCAATCTTCAGATTCATGCCATTGTGAGTCAAGAAGATGCTTGATATGATTTCAATCTTCTTGAACTTGTAGAAACTTATTTTGTGTCCTAAAACATGTTCTTTGAGAATGACCCATATGCACTGGAGAAGAATGTATATTATGCAGCTTTGGTTTTGAAATGTTTTGTAAATGTCAATTAATCCATCTTGTCTAGTGTATAATTTAGGGTCACTGTATCATTGTTGATTTTTTTTTGTTTGGAATTTCTATCTGGTGAAGTCAGTGGGGTGTTGAAGTGCCCTACTATGAATGAACTGCTATTGATATCTCCCTTAAAGTCCTCCAAGAGTAATACATATTTAGGTGGTCCTATATTGGTTGCATAATGTTTACCCTGGATTATATCCTCTGATTGGATCAATCTCTTTAGTATTATATTATGTAGTGAACTTCTTTGTGTCTTCTTATGGTCTTTGCTTTGAAGTTAATTTTGGCAGATATAAATATCAATACCTCTGCTTTTTTCATTTCCATTTGCATGGATACAATTTTTCCTATCCTTTCACTTTCAGTTTTTGTGTATAATTTGTTCTGAGGTGAGTATCTTATATGAAGCCTGTATGTGTGTGTATATATATATATATATATATATATATATATATATATATTCAGCTATCCTATCTCTTTTTTAAAAAAAAATCTTTATTGTTGAGAATACTGCAGATAACCCCCTTTTCTCTCCCAATTATCTCCCTCCACCCAGTACATGTCCCACCTCAGGCCTTCACTACCCTATTGTATGTGTCCATAAGTAATGCATTTACAATCTTTGTGTTTAATCTCTTCCTGCTCCCTCTTCCCTCTGAGATTCATCAGTCTGTTGCATGTTTTAATATCTCTGATTCTTTTTTTTATTCATCAGCTTGTTTTGTTCATTAGTTTTCTTGTTTATTTTAGATTCAATTGTTGATAGATGTGCATTTATTTCCATTTTATTGTTCATATTTTTAACTTACCCTTCTTTTTCTTCTTGTTCTCCTCCTCCTCCTCCTCCTCCTCCTCCTCCTCCTCCTCCTCCTCCTCCTCCTCCTCCTTCTTCTTCTTCTTTCTTCCTCTTCTTAATAATGCTTTTCAACACTTCGTGTAATACTAGTTTGGTAATGATGAACTCTTTTAGCTTTTTCTTGTCTGAAGTTCTTTATCTGATCTTCAATTCTAAAAGATAGATTTGCTTGGTTAAAGGTCCTCGCTATTCATCACTGAATATTTCTAGCCACTCCCTTCTGTCTTGCAAAGTTTCTGTTGAGAAATCAGCTGACAATCCTATGGGTGCTCCCTTTTCTCTTTTCTCCTGCTTCTTTTATGGTTCTGTCTTTGTTTTAATCATTTGCATTTTAATTCTGATGTGTCATGGTGTGGGAGTCTTTGAGGTCCTCTTATTTGGTACTCCCTGTGGTTCCTGGACTTGTGATTCTATTTCTTTCACCAGGTTGGCAAAATTTTCTGTCATTATTTCTTCAAATAGATTTGCAACATCTTACTCTTTCTTCTCCTTCTATGACAACCATAATGTGAATGTTGGTACACTTGGAGTTGTTCCAGAATCTCCTTACACTATTCTCATATTTATATAATATTTGTTTATTTTTTAAAATCTATTTTATTGATTTCAAAGAGAAAGGGAGAGGGAGAGAGAGTTATAAACATCAATTATAAGAAAGAATTGTTGATCGGTTGCCTCCTGCACATCCTCAACTGAGGACTGAGCCTATATCTTGACCAAAATCAAACCTTGGAACCTTCAGACTGCAGGCCGACCTTCTATCCACTGAACCAATCCAGCTAGAGCCTATTGTCATATTTATAGATGCTTATTTATATATTTGTTCATTTTTAAATTTAATAAATCTTTATTGTTCAGATTAATACAATTGTTCTTCTTTTTTCCCCCCATAGCTCCCCTCCACCCGGTTCCCATCCTACTCTCTGTCCTTACCTCCCTCCCCCACTGTCTTCATCCATAGGTGTATGATTTTTGTTCAGTTTCTTCTTGCACCACCCACACCCTTTCCTCCCAAGAATGTCAGTCCACTCCCTTTCTATATCCCTGATTCTATTATGTTCACCAGTTTATTCTGTTCATCAGATTTTTTATTTATTTGATTTTTAGAATCACCTGTTAATAGACATGTATTTGTTGTTCATAATTTTTATCTTTACCTTTTTCTTCTTATTCCTCTTCTTAATACTGGTTTGGTGTTGATAAACTCCTTTAGGTTGTTCTTATCTGTGAAGCTCTTCATATGACCTTCGATTATGAATGACAGCTTTGCTGGGTAATCTTGGTTGTAGCTTCTTATTATCATCACTTTGAATATTTCATTTCTTGCCACTCCCTTCTGGCCTGCATAATTTCTGTTGAGAAATCAGCTGATAATCATATGGGTGCTCCCTTGTAGGTAATTAACTGATTTTCTCTTGCTGCTTTTAATATTCTCTCTGTCTTTTGCTCTTGGAATTCTAATTATGATGTGTCTTGGAGTGTTCCTCTTTGGATTCCTTTTGTTTGGGGTTTTGTGTGCTTCCTGGACTTGTTAGACTTTCTTTCACCAGGTAGGGGAAGTTTTCTTGCATTATTTCTTCAAATAGGTTTTCATTATCTTGCTCTCCCTCTTTTTCTGGCACCCTCATAATTCGGATGTTGGTATGTTTGAGGTTGTCCCAGAGGCTCCTTACACTATCTTCAAATTTTGGGGTTCTTTTTGCTTTTTGCTTTTCCAGTTGAGTGTTTTTTTCTTCTTTGTATTTCAAGTTTTTGATTTGATTCTTGTGTTTCTCTAGTCTGCTGTTAAGTCTCTGTATAATACTTTTTTATTTCAGTCATTGTATGTTTAATTTCTAGTCGGTCCTTTTTCATATCCTTGAAGGTCTAGCTAAATTTGTTGGCCTTTTCTAGGAAATTCTTTAAAAAACCTCATAACTGTGGTTTTGAAATCTATATTCAGTTGTTTTTTTCCCCCATTTCTTTTATTTTTTATCTGTTTCTTTGTCTCCCCATTTTTGCTGCTTCCCTGAGTTGGTAGAGTAGTTTTGTGTGCTAGGTGTCCTATAGGGCCAAGTCACTCAGTCTTCCAAGTTACCTGAAGTGGATATTCTTGGTGCACCCCTTTGTGGACTGTGTGTACAGCTTTGTTGTAGTTAAGTATTGATTGTTGTTAGTGTCACTGAGAGGAATTGACCTCCAGGACAATTGGCTGTGAGGATCAGCTGTATTTACCACCAGGAGAACTTCTGTGCTGGAGACAGCCTTATGCAAGAAGACTTGCCAGAGTGTAAAAGCCTCTGTGCTCTGCTTGGATGGGATGGAATCTCAGGGCTGAGTGGACAGCCTTGGCTTCCTGTAAGTCCTGCCCTATGAGGCTCCTGGGAACCCAAACTCATACAGGGGGAATCTGGACTGTCAGGAAAAGAGAAAAACACATAGAAATTCAGGGGAGCCATGGAAGGCAGAGGTCTCAGTGTCCACCATTATTCACTGCAAACACCTCTGAGAGAAAGCCATCCTCGAGTTTTTCCCATTGCCAGAAATTCAAGTTTTTCACCCAATGAATCTGGGAATCCATAACTGGAGTTCAGCACAGTTGGGAGCTTCCATCTCAATCCCACTAGAGAAAGCCAGTGGCACGCTCAGCAGTCAGTCCTCTCTGCATGCACTCGTGTGCATGCCTCCAGACCTCTCCCTTTAGTAGCCCCCCTGAGTTTCTGTGTGCTTTTCTCTTTTCCTGACAGTCCATATTCCCCCCATATGAGACTGGGCCCCCAAAGTCTCACCTAGAACTGGGGTTCAGTGCAGTAAGAACTTGGATTCAGTGCAGTTGGGAGCTTCCTTCTCCCTCCTGCTAGAGAAAGCCAGCTAGGCACTCAGTGGCCCGTCATCTCCGTGTGTCTCCATACCTCAGCCTTTTGCAGCTCCTTTGAGTCTCTGTGAGCTCCCCCGCTTTTAGTTGTAGTATTTCCACTCAGCCAGGTTTCCTGTGGTTCTGGGTGATATCCGTTTTGTCTTTTAGTTGTACTTTTAAAATTGTTGTGCAAGGCAGCAGTTTAGGTGTTGACCTATGCCACCATCTTGGTTTTGACTTCCTGGGTCTATTCTTGTTCATAAAATTATGTTAATCATTATATCCCACATATTAGTGAGATAATGTGATATTTATCTTTCTCTAACTGGCTTATTTCACTTAGCATAATGCTCTCCAGTTCCATTCATGTTGATGAGCACTAATCTTATTGTCCACAACCTTATCATCTAGACATGAACAATTTTAATATTTTGATGCATTTCTTTCAATAATGTGCTGACATATAAACTAAAATACACACAAAAATAATAAATATGCCATAGTGAGTATTATAATGAATGTATAATTACATATCTTTATTCACTTAGCAATATATTATGAATATTTTCCTCATGGTATTTAAAATACTTTATAAAATCCTAATTTAGTGGCTATAATTCATGGTTTAAATATGTCATAATTTGTTGAAGTAAATGTATTGTTTTTCTTTTTACTCTCTCATGCTATTTTAAGTTTCATTGAAGTATAATTGATAAATAAAAATTAGTTATCTTTTAGGTGTACAATTTGATCTTTTGAGATACATGCACATTGACACGATCAACACAATTAAGCTAATGAAGATATCACCTCAGATAGATAACTTTAGTTTGCATTTTCTTGAATATTTTCATTTTTTGGCCTGTGATGACTTTTTTACATAATTTTTATGAAGTTACTAATTGCACATGCATGCAGTATTGATTTTCATAATTGAAGTTATTACTGAAAATTCTAAAGATTTTTATGTATATTGTCAAATTATATTCAGTGAGAATTGTACCACTTTGCACATTCACATCATTTTGTAACTTGTAAAAATGTACTTAAGCAAGATTCCCCTTGACACTCAGAAAGATATTTTAATACACTATTCATAAACCCTCCTTACTTCTAAGGATGACTAGAGGGATCCATGAATGGTGTTCAGATAATTTGTGAATATTCTACAATAACATGGAAATTTGACATGTTTGTATGTACGTTTTTCTAGTAAATAGACCCATAGTGATGACCAACTATATAAAGAACTGTGAAACAGAAACAATTGGTCAAAGAAAGCCAAATGAATCACTTGCTTAAACAAGTTAAGTCTTATAGAACTTTTAACAACTTTCATTAACATTGGTAGAAATCTTGAACAAAGGGATCTTTGATTAACTGAGTTTATAAAAAGAGATGAATCTCTCATAGGCTCATATTTCCTCTTCATAGGAGAAATAATCTGCCATCTCTCTGAGGTTAGCCTTATACTAGTATGTGTAATGATCTATCTCACAATCCACTTGTCCTTATTTCTCCTATTAGCTAAGAATATTTTTGCTGACCATTTTGGAGAGATTAGACTTAACTTTTAGTGATCCTCCTACTGGTAGTGGGACAATAAAAGAAATGTGGTGGCCTTTCTTGCCCAAGTTTGAGAATCTCCTAGGTTTTTCTGTACTTTACACTATTACTCTACTGAACGTGCTATATTAATGAAGGAGATTGATTTTACAAATTCATCACAGCTATTAGAACTATCATGACTTGATAAGAACATTTTCTTAAAAGAATATTATCCTCCTTTTGCATTTTCTCTTAGGTACCACACTTTTGAAATCTCTGAGGATGTGATTCCAGTGATTTTGTGTTTCTTATGGCCTAAAATTTTATATGAAATGGCATTTAAACTTATTCTTTGTTCCATACCACACATAACTACTAAGCTCTTTAAAGTTTAATTGCACACATACAAATAAATGTTCCTATATCTATTTTTAATATTTTCATTTAAAGATTTTATTTGTCATTGAACACTGCTCCTTTATATTAAAGAAGCATATTATTCTTCCAAGTATTTAGTTTTTAGTCATTATATGACAAAATACTAAGGGATATACTCTCAGATAAAATAGTAAATATTATAAAGCACTTACTGCTGATGAATCAGTCTAATTTTCCATAAGGAAAGTTAACTATCTCAGCTATAGATTGCTGCATAAATATTTAACCTAAATTTTAGTGCCTTAAAACAACATACATTTGATTACTAATTATTCTGGATTTGGGGAAGAGTTCAGGAAGATTTTGTCTCTGCTCACATGGTATTGGCTATACAGCTCAACTTTGGATGGTCTTACTCATACATTTGGTACCTTTACTGGGTTGGGTAGAATGTCTGGTAAATACCTTGGACTCTCACTCTTCCACTGTAGTCTCTAATACTCAAGGGTCTATTTTTCCTGAATTACCTTCTCTCTTTCGCAAGGTACTACTACTTCTCTCTAGGTGAGGGGGGGGGGAGAATCAAGAGCTAGCAGGCCTCCTAATGTTTGGGTTCATAACTGGTAAAGCAATTACATACACTATGTTCTGTTGGTTACAGAAAGTCAAAGGTAACCTAAAGTCAAAAAAGGCAGATAAGACTCTAGAACCTGATGGGAGTAACACTATGAGAATATACAAATGTAAGATATTTATTTATTTATTTATTTATTTATTTATTTATTTATTTACAGAAATTGCATTACCATAACTTCTAAGTGCAGTCAATCAATGGTGATATTCAGAGTGGAGGACCTGGCTCTGTTTTATCTGTTAAAAGGGGAAAAGTCAATGCTCTAAACTTGTTTCTCTCCAGTTTCAAGAGAAACAGCAATGTATTTCAATACAGAAATATGCTATCTGAGTGTTTTAAAAGAACATGGGCAAAATATTTACAGCTAATATTACTCAGAACACAAATGTTTTCAATAGGTCTCAATTAGTTTTCTGTGGAAGAAATTTATTCCCAAATACATTTTAAAACAGCTGGATGTTTCACTCTGATCTTTGGTATTTACATTATAGATTAATATATAAAAGACTCTAATAAGTTCTACAAAAAATGCGTGTTTTAAAGTATTTAATCCAACATTTCTCAAAAGTGGTTGACATATATGACTTTTTCCCCCTTGACACACCTAACATTTACAGAATACCACTCTTTGCAGAAGAACCTGATATAGACATAGTTTCACTTACACCAAGATAGCTAGTAAGTAATATTTCTGTAACCTGCTTATATGTTGGCTGGATCTAAGTTTCAGTCTATATGGAGGTACAGACTGTAGATGAGACAGGGTTTTTAGAATTGTTTATGCTTTCTTTGATGGTATTGGTTTATGTCCCTGGATTCTAAGTGTCTAAAATGTTGCCAGCACTCTGTGACAACTAATTTTAACAGTGCACAAAATACCCTCAGATAAATATGTATTGGAGAAGTACAGATCAGTAGCTTTTCTGCTGTGTAGAACTGTGTGTAGGGAAGAGGGGACTTAAATAGATTTATTTTTATGTTTGCCCCTGGTAACTATATTTCTATATTCATAACCATACTAATGGCCCAATGCACAAAATTCATGCATGCAGGGGGTGAGGGTGGGGGTTGTCTCTCAGTCCTGCCTGCACACTCTCCAATCTGAGATCCCTGTGGGATCAGGCCTAAACTGGCACTTGGACAACACCCTCACAATGCGCTCCTAACTGCTCACCTGCCTGACTGTTTGATCACCGGTAACCACTCTGCTTGCTAACCACTCTGCAACTGGTCTCCCCTGCCAGCCTGCTCGGCCCCAATTGCCCCCCACCATCATCCTGATCACCCTCAACTGCCCACCCCTCCTGGCCTGATCACCCCCAACTGTCTTCCCCTCCTGGCCTGATCATACCTAATGGCCTCTGCCTTGGCCCCTGGTAATCTGGGACTCCGGAACACACAGGCCCTTCACCATCTGGGACTCCCAGCGCCCGCAGTGAAACATGGTGGTAGCCAGTCTTCCCCCCGGCCTTCCACGACCCCGCCCTTCACTCACACACCAGTGATCTGGGATGCCCACGCTCGTGTCCTTCACGATCTCAAACCCCAGGTGCCCACGGCAAAGCACAGCAGTGGCCGGCCTTCCCGCCATGCCTCCCCACAGCCTGGGGAACTGGCACCTCAGGCTTGCTGGGACCACCAGCACAGTGTCCTCTTCCCAGGCCCATGGTGCTCCTTCCCCAGGCTGTGCAGAGGATGCGGGAGAGGCAGGATCATGCACTGTGCGCCCCCCCCCCTGCCCGCTCCTGATTGGCTGGTAGCATAGCCAACAAGGAGCCAAGGTACGGTCACATTTACATGTTACTATTTTATGAGATAGGATACCTCCTGAGCACTGAGAAGGACATGAAAGAAATTATAGAATTGTACACCTGAAACCTAGCTAAACTCCAAATGCATAGTTTGCTGGAAGGCTAAAGTGGAAAGTTGAGGCACTATTTACCAATCAGGTGTCTACGTGACAAACTAAAAGTTGTTTGGGACATCACAAGCAAAAATAAGGACAGAAATATTTAGGAATTAAACTTGGAAGAAGAGGTAAGTAGAAAAAGAAGCGAGGTGGTAGGAACTACAGACTAGGTCATATCATCGGAAGAGTATGTGTTTAGAGTACCACTGCCACTGTTTTTAAACACTGCATTATGTGTTCTCCACCACTTAGATGAATTATACATTGCCCATACTTTTGATATCACTATATTTTCATAGCCTGGACCTGTGTTGTTAGATGTCAGAGTAATTTTCCATTATTTTTTTCACTAGGTGTGATTTTTTAAAAATGAAATGCCGCACAATATCAATTGCATTTCAAACATACTTCCTGCATCCTTTAAAGTAGTAGCAATTCAAATATAATTTAGTACTCAGGATCAATTACTTTAGACAGTGCCAAAATACTTATTTTTGCCTGCTTACCTGACCCAGTGATATGGGAAGCCTGAAATATTCACGTGGCATTTTCCTTTTTCTTTTTTATTTATTTTATTTTTTATTTTTTATATTTGTAGTATAATTTAGATTTAATAGTAGTACATCTGTTTTCCTTCCCCCCCAATTATCCTCCCCACAGAATCCCCTACCCCCAGCACATGTCCCCACCTGCCCCCCTCACTGCAGTGTCTTTCATTCATAAGTTATACTCATATGCATGCATACAAGTCCTTTGATTGATCTCCCCTAACACCCGCACCCCACCATCCCCAGCCTTCCTCCTGTAGCTTGACAGCCTGTTCAATGCCTCCCTGCCTCTATATCAATCACGCTCCTCTGTTTCTTTTCTTCAAAAATAACTTGCCTCTGCATACTAAAAATAAATGTATAAGAACAAAAATGTTTGAGTCTCAGTTTCAATGTCCAACTGTTTTGAGTCCCAGTTTCAATGTCTAATAGTTCTGTATGTGTACATGTCAGCAATGGTATCCAGATGGGGGACACATTGTGGCAATGCAAGTTCCATCCTCTCTGGTTTGGTCCTGGGTGGCCTTCAGCCATGCACAGATGCCGACTGATAGCATGGAAAGGTGTCATCAGTGTCCCCCATCTCTGGACCACTCTCGTGACTGGAACAGACCCGTCAGTTCCTCACTGTCACAGGAACCCACATGGTCTTGGAGTTGTTCTCCGAAAATACACAAACACATTCTTGACCAAAAGTTAACAAGGGGATCCACTCTGCAAATTAGACTTGGGATTCTTTTTATTTTTGCCTAAATGATTTTCCTTTGGCTTATTTTGACACCATGTGTGTATTTTCATGGGTGTCCTGCTCTTGGCTTTACAAATGAAAGTTACTTTTCTGGAGTAGGAATTTTCTAGATGTACTTCACTTACAGGATATTTTTCCTTACATGATATTACTCCACTGTCCCCACATTTTTGGTTAATGGGGGCTTTCAGAAATTTTAGATTGCAGTCTTGGTAATTTTAAATTTTAATTTTTTTTTCATTACATTTTTTTAATTTTATTTACAATATAACTTATATTTAATAGTAGTACATATGTTTTCCTCCCCCCAATATCCTCCCCCCAGCCTCCCTTAGCCCCCCACACATGTCCCCACCTGCCTCCCTCCCCACCCCAGAGTCTTTCATTCATTGGTTATGCTCATATGTATGCTTACAGGTCTTTCGGTTGATCTCCCCCAGCATCTGCCTCCCCTCCACTCCAGCCTTCCCCTGTAGCTTGACAGTCTGTTCGAGGCCACCCTGCCTCTATATTAATCACTCTCCCCTGTTTCTTTTCTTCAAAAATACCTTGCCTCTGCATACTGAAAACAAACGTATAAGAGCAAAAAAAGTTTGAGTGTCAGTTTCGATGTCCAACTGTTCTGAGTCCCAGTTTCAATGTCAAATAGTTCTTCATGTGTACATGTCAGCAATGGTATCCAGATGGTGGACACATCGTGGCAATGCAAGATCCATCCTCTCTGGTATGTTCCTGGGCCGCCTACAGCCCCACACAGCTGCCGACTGCTAGCATGGCAAGGTGTTGTCAGCATCCGCCATCTCTGGACCGTCCTCGTTGATGGAACAGGCCCGTCAGTTCCTCATTGTCGCAGGAACCCGCATGGTCTTGGAGTTGTTCTCTGCAAACACACAAACACATTCTCGACCAAAGGTTAACAAAGGGATCCTCTCTGCAAAATAGACTTGGGATTCTTTTTAATTTTTTTGCCTAAATGATATTCCTTTTGGCTTATTTTGACACCATGTGTGTTTTTTGGGGGGGTGTCCTGCAGCTGGTTTTACAAATGGAATTTTCTTTTCTGGGGTAAGAATTTTCTACATGTATTTTACTTATAGGATATTTTTCCTTACATGATATTACCTCATTGTCCCCATCCCCCCTTGTTTTGGTTAATAGGGGCTTTTGGAAATTTTATCTTGCAGTCTTGGTAATTTTAAATTTTAATTTTTGCACACAAATATTACTACTTTAGGTTCTTTGGATGTTAGGCAATTTTGCAGTGAGATGAACTACTAATAGATAATTTAGTTAATGTTTTAGGAAAAGCTTTTTGTCCAGTACAGTTAGATTTTCTTGAGTATTCACTTATTTCACTTGGCCAATTTAAATTAATCTGAAAACTTGATTACTATTTTACTGTCAATTTTAATACTCAAGCAGAAATCATAGTTTACCCAGTAAATACTTGTGGAAAGGAATATTTGCATTTTTGAGTAGGCCTCAGAATTCCTTGTAATAAATTAAATTTAGAAATAGGGCAGCTATTGCTGGCCGAGTCTCTGTCTGCCACCTGGGTCCCAGTGTGAGTTGTGCGTGGGAGGTGTAGCAGCCGTGGGGGTAGGAGACCTTCCTCAGGAGGGGTGAGAATTCAAGCCCCTGTAAGGTTTGTGGATGAGGGTCTGTGCCCCACCTCTGTTGATCTTTTGGTTCTCTCCTGTTGGCCCCTCTGTGACTGTGCCTGTCTTAGGTTGTTCCTTCCCTGAGGAATCTTACCCGTCTCTGGCTAACCAGCCATCCTCCGGGGCCAAACAGGGTGATGTGAGGTTCGGTCCTGTCTCCTTTGTAGTCTATGCCCCCCTGTGGCCTCCACGTCCAGTACCTGCCTTGGGGTCCCCTCGCCTGCTGGCGGGGTCCTGGTACTGATCACATATCTCGGGTGACCCAGGTTTCTTCTCCAGAGAGGGCCCAGCTCACGCCACTGGCCGAGAGACTGATCCATGGTGCCAACTGCCCAGAGACTTCGACCACAGCTTGAACTGAAAGTTCACACATCAGCTGTGTGTATTTGGATAATGAGAAGAGGTTCCCTCTTGGCAAAAGGGCCAGGGGGGCCAATATAGAATGCTCGGATTCCTTCCCAGTGCCTTCATCCCTTCTGAAAGGGATTAATTCCTTTCCTATCCTTTTTTTTTTAAGTTGCTGCCCAACATTCAAAGAATTAGTTTGTAAGTTTATTTGGGATAATTGTATAATATGCTGTTGTCAAATATCAAATATTATAATGACATTGTAGAATAATATCATGTAAGGGTATTGTGGTGTCACGGGAGGTTAAGGAGGGCCAGCCTAAGAACTGGTGTCCATAAGAGATGACATGCTCTAGGCCATGTTAATTCAATCTCAAACTAGCTGCCAATTTTTTTTTTATAACTTTAAATAAACTTTGTCAGGGATATAAAAACACAAATCACTTACCTTAATTCAAGCATTCAAATATATTGACTTTCCCCCTTACTCCCACCACCTGCCACTTACCCTGAGGTTTGACATTTTGATGGACTTTTCTCAGTCTCTGGATCCATTCTTGTTCATCAGTCTGTGTCATTCATTATATTCCTCAAATGAGTGAGATCATGTGATATTTGTCTTTCTCTGCCTGGCTAATTTCACTTAGCATAATGCTCTCTAATTCCGTCCATGTTGTTACAAATGGTAGGAGCTCTTTCTTTTTTACCGCAGCGTAGTATTCCATTGTGTAGATGTACCACAGTTTTTTAATCCACTCATCTGCTGATGGGCACTTAGGCTGTTTCCAAGTCTTAGCTATGATAAATTGTGCTGCTATGAACATAGGGGTACATATATCCTTTCTAATTCGCCTTTCTAGTTTCTTGGGGTATATTCCTAGAAGTGGGATCACTGGGCTGAATGGGAGCTCCATTTTTAGTTTTTTGAGGAAACACCATACTGTTCTCCACAGTGGCTGTACCAGTCTACAATCCCACCAACAGTGCAGGAGAGTTCCTTTTTCTCCGCATCCTCGCCAGCACTTGTCATTTGTAGATTTGTTGATGTAAGCCATTCTGACAGGTGTGAGATGGTACCGCATAGTCGTTTTGATTTGCATCTCTCGGATAATTAGTGACTTTGAGCAAGTTTTCATATGTCTCTGGGCCTTCCTTTTGTCTTCTTTAGAAAAGGTTCTATTTAGGTCTGTTGCCCATTTTTTTATTGGATCATTTGTCTTCCTTTTATTGAGTTGTGTGAGTTGACTGTAGATGCTTGAGATTAAACCTTTATCACTGATAACATTTGCAAATATGTTCTCCCATACAGTGGGTTTTCTTGTTGTTTTGTTGATGGTTTCTTTAGCTGTGCAAAAGCTTTTTATTTTGATGTAGTCCCATTTGTTTATTCTGTCTTTAGCTTCCATTGCCCTAGGAGCAGTATCATCAAAGAAGTTCTTTTGGCATATGTCTGAGATTTTATTTCCTGTAGCTTCCTCTAATGTTTTTATGGTTTCCTGTCTTACGTTTAAGTCCTGTATCCATTTGGAGTTTATTTTTGTGTATGGTGTAAGTTGGTGGTCTAGTTTCATTTTTTTGCATGTATCTATCCAATTTTCCCAACACCATTTATTGAAGAGACTATCTTGATGCCATTTTATGTTCATACCTCCTTTGTCAAATATTAATTGAGCATAGTGGTTTGGGTTGACATCTGGATTCTCTATTCTATTCCATTGATCTATATGTCTGTTCTTGTGCCAGTACCAGGCTGTTTTGAGAACAGTAGCTTTGTAGTACAGCTTGAAATCTGGTATTGAAATCCCTCCAACTTTGTGCTTCTTTCTCAGGATTGCTGTGGCTATCCGGGGCCTTTTTTTATTCCAGATGAATTTTTGGAGAGTTCTTTCTAGGTCTGTGAAGTATGCCATTGGTATTTTAATGGGGAGTGCATTAAATTTATAGATTGCTTTGGGTAGTATGGACATTTTAATTATGTTGATTCTCCCAATCCATGAACATGGAATGTTCTTCCATCTGTTTACATCTTCCTCTATCTCTTTTTTTAGCGTCCTGTAGTTTTCTGCGAATAGGTCTTTTACCTCCTTAGTTAAGTTTATTCCTAGGTATCTTAATTTTTTTGGTGTGATGGTAAATGGGATTGCTTTTTTAGTCTCCCTTTCTGTGAGTTCACTATTGGTGTATAGGAATGCCATAGATTTCTTGGCATTGATTTTGTAGCCTGCTACATTGCTGAACTCATTTATTAAGTCTATTAGCTTTTTTATGGAGTCTTTTGGGTTTTTTATGTACAATATCATGTCATCTGCAAATAAGGATAGCTTTACTTCTTCTTTTCCAATTTGGATGCCTTTTATTTCTTCTTCTTGTCTAATTGCAATGGCTAATACTTCCAGTACTATGTTGAATAGGAGTGGAGAGAGTGGGCAGCCCTGTCTTGTTCCTGTTCTTAAGGGAAATGGTTGTAGTTTTTGCCCATTGAGTATGATGTTTGCTGTGGGTTTCTCATATATGGCTTTTATTATGTTGAGGTATGATCCTTCTATTCCTACCTTGTTGAGAGTTTTTATCAAGAAAGGGTGTTGGATTTTGTCAAATGCTTTTTCTGCATCAATTGATATGACTATGTGATTTTTATCTCTCAATTTGTTAATGTGATGTATCACATTTATTGATTTGCGGATATTGTACCATCCTTGCATTCCTGGGATAAATCCTACTTGGTCATGGTGTATGATCTTTCTGATGTACTGCTGGATCCGATTTGCTAGAATTTTATTGAGGATTTTGGCGTCTATATTCATGAGGGATATTGGCCTGTAATTCTCTTTCATTGTGTCATCTTTATCTGGTTTTGGTATTAGGGTGATGTTAGCTTCATAGAAGGAGTTTGGAAGTGTTCCATCCTCTTGAATTTTCTGGAATAGTCTGAGGAGTATAGGTTTTAGTTCTTCCTTGAATGTTTGGCAAAACTCCCCTGTGAAGCCGTCTGGCCCTGGGCTTTTGTTTGCCGGAAGCTTTATGATGACTGCTTCAATTTCTTCCATAGTTATTGGTCTGTTGAGTTGTTTAGATTCTTCCTGATTGAGTTTTGGGAGGTTATATTTTTCCAGAAATATATCCATTTCCTCCAGATTGTCTAGTTTGTTGGAGTAGAGTTGTTCATAGTATTTTTTAACAATCCTTTGTATTTCAATGGGGTCTGTTGTTATTTCACCTCTTTCATTTCTGATTTTATTTATTAGGGTCCTCTCTCTTTGCTTCTTGGTGAGTCTGGCTAGAGGTTCATCAATCTTGTTTAATCTTTCAAAGAACCAGCTTTTGGTTTTGTTGATCTTCTGTATTGTTTCTTTGGTCTCTATGTCATTTATTTCTGCTCTGATCTTTACTATTTCCTTCCTTCTGCTTACACTGGGCTTTTCTTGTTGCTTTCTTTCTAAATCTTTGAGTTGTTGTGTTAGATAATTTATTGCCGCTGTTTCTAGTTTTCTGCAGTAGGATTGTAGAGCTATGAACTTCCCTCTCAGAACTGCTTTCACTGTGTCCCATAGATTTTGGATTGTTGTGCTGTCGTTGTCATTTGTTTCCATGATGTTTTCTATCTCTTCCTTGATCTCCATCGTAACCCAGTCATAGTTTAATAGCATGCTGTTTAGTCTCCATGTGTTTGATTTCTTTGGGTTGTTTCTATTGTAGTTGATTTCCAGCTTTATGCCATTGTGATCTGAGAATGTGTTTGATATGATTTCTATCTTCTTGAATTTGGAGAGACTATGACCCAACACATGGTCTATCTTTGAGAATGACCCATGGGCACTTGAAAAGAATGTATATTCTGTGGCTCTGGGGTGAAATGATCTGAAGATGTCAATTAATTCTTTCTGGTCTAGTGATTCATTGAGGAGTGATGTTTCTCTACTAATTTTTTGTTTAGAGGATTTGTCCAATGGTGATAGTGTGGTATTAAAGTCTCCTACTATGATAGTATTGCTGTCTATCTCTCCCTTGATATCCTCTAGGAGTTTTAGTATGTATTTGGGTGCTCCTATATTGGGTGCATATATGTTTACCAGAGTTATTTCTTCTTGTTGGATTGCTCCCTTTAGTATTATGTAGTGGCCTTCTTTATCTCTTGTTACATCCTTCACTTTGAGATCTAATTTGTCGGATATAAGTATTGCTACCCCAGCTTTTTTTCCATTTCCATTCGCCTGAAGAACCTTTTTCCATCCTTTCACCCTCAGTCTGTGTGCATCTTTTTTTTGGAGGTGGGTTTCTTGTAGGCAGCAGATATATGGGTCGTGTTTTCTTATCCAGTCTATTACCCTATGTCTTTTGATTGGAGCATTTAAACCATTTACATTTAAAGTAATTATTGATAGATAGTTATTTATAGCCATTTTTGTTCTTTGCCCCTATGTTCTTTTACGGCTTCCTATTGCTTTTCACAGCAGACCCTTGAGCATTTCTTGCATTGCTGGTTTGGTGGTAATGTATTCCCTTAGACCTTTTTTGTCTGTGAAGCTCCTGATTTGACCTTCAATTTTTATTGATAGCCTTGCTGGGTACAGTATTCTAGGATTCAGACCCTTTCTTTGCATAACTTTGTATATTTCATTCCAATCCCTTCTGGCCTGATAAGTTTCTGTTGAGAAATCACTTGCTAATCTGATGGGGGTTCCTTTGTAGGTGACTTTCTGTCTGTCTCTGGCAGCTTTTAGGATTCTCACTTTGTCGTTGATGTTTGCCAATTTAATTATAACATGCCTTGGTGTAGGTCTTTTGGGGTTTAATTTGCTTGGAACTCTGTGAGCTTCTTGGATTTGTGTGGGTTTTTTCTTTCCTATATCAGGGAAGTTTTCTGTCATTATTTCTTCCAACAGGTTTTCTATTCCTTGCTCAGTTTCCTGTCCCTCTGGAAGCCCTATTATACGTATGTTGTTTTGTTTCATGTTGTCCCAAAGTTCCCTTAGGCTCTCCTCCTGCTTTTTAATTTTTTTTTCTAGAAGCTGCTCTACTTGGGTGTTTTTTCCTACCTTGTCTTCCAGCTCACTGATCCGGTCCTCTGCTTCATCTAGTCTACTCCTGATACTTTCTATGGAGTTCTTTACCTCAGCAATGTCACTTTTCATTTCTTCTTGGGTCTTCTTCATTTCTTCATAATTTTTCTTCATTTCTTCATAATTCGTCTTCATATCTTCATAAGTCTTCTTCATTTCTTCATATTTCTTATTCATTTCTTCCTGGCTCTTCTTCATTTCCTCTTGATTCCTCTTCAATTCCTCATGGTTCTTACTTGTTTTGGCTTCTGTTCTCTTCATCCACCCTATGACCATTTCTCTGAACTCTCTCTCTGACAGGTTGTTTGCTTCCATTTCAGTTACCTCTTTTTCTGGTGAGGCTTGCTTTTCTTTCATTGGTGGGCTATTTCTTTGTCTCCCCATAGTCTTTCTTCTCTGTGTGTCTTGTTATGTAGTTCTCACTCTCCTGTGTTGATTTAAAGGCTCAGACTACAACACAACCAAGTGCAGCACACCAGGCACAGAAGAAGTATGTATTCACAGAATTGGTAACTCCAAATTAAAAGTGATTGCCAAAGGAAGGTAAATTAGGTGATAGGTGGGGTAAGAGAGTGAGAGAAAACACACTCGCACACACAAAATAAAGAAAGACAAAAAGAAAGAAAGAAAGGAAGAAAGGAAGAAAGAAAAAGAAAGAAAGAAAGAAAGAAAGAAAGGAAGAAAGAAAGAAAGGGAATGCCAAAATAAAGTTGGGAAAAGGGGGAGGAGTAAAAAGAAAGGAAAAGGGAGTAAACTATAAATATGGGTTGGAACCTCCCAGAGGACCACCACTAATCCCAGCAAAAGCCAGCAACTAGTACCTGGAGACTGATAGAAACTACATACAACAACTAATATCAAGGGAGGTTAGGGAACACAGAAGCTTAAGTCTATCAAAAAACAATATAAACGTCACCAATACACAAAACAATGCCAACTCCCGCTCCACAAAACAAATTAAAAGGAAAGAATAACCAAACCAATTTCACAAATGTGCATAAAATATAAACAACATCAGCAGGACCGAGAGAAAAACATTTTAGGATAGTGAAGTCAGAGAAGCATTAGATGTGTATGGACTTGGAGTAGGTGGTTGGAGATTGGATATAAAAGTGGGGTGAAATTTTAACAGGGGCTAAAAAGAGAGAATAAGGAAAATCTAAACCAGAAAAAGTGTAAGGGGAATAAGACACTAACTAAGGAAAGGTTAGCAAGAGAGTTCTGGCATAAGGGGGAAGCTGAAGTAGGTTAAAGAGATACTAAAGGGTAGATGAAAAAAGACTATATATCACTAATGTCTGAGTAGAATAAAGATGGAATAAAATGGCACTTAAAAATTTTAAATAGTAGTAGAACAAAATTGATTCCTTAATTTGTGTTACACAAGAGACAATTTATGATTCAGCCCCTAGATGGCAGTGTTTCTGAACTGACCTCCGGGTCTATTGGTCCTTTCTAGCCTGATCTAAAATCCCGCTATGTCTATGGTATTTACTACTGATTTGTGGAAATAGGCTACCCCAGAGCTGCCTCTCTAATGGTGAGGACCTGTTCTGATCCCCAGCGTCAGAAAAACAGCTCGCCCCTGTGGTCTCCCAGGTTCTCCCACACCAGGGGATCCCCCGTTCCTCGTTCAGTGCTGAGAAATTCGGATTTAGAGGGGACAAACGGAGGCGCGCGAACTCACGTCCTGCTGGTATGTTTGCGCGAAACCCTTTCTCCCCTTGGGTTTGGCAGCCCGCTCCCTCCCAAAACTGCCAGGCTGGCCCTCTCCTTCAGGTCCAAATGTGTCGCCCTCTATGTATCCCCCCTCCTGTCACCAGCTCCGAGGACCCTCTTCCACGTTTGCCGGCTCCAACAGCCACAGACTTTTCCTCTTTTTTCGCCAGGTGCGAATCTCCCTGTGTTACCAGCTCCCTCAACCCCCGGAGAAACCTTACCTTTCCGCGGCTGAGCTCAGGTTTCCTCGGAGTCCGCTTCTTCACCAACTAGGAACCGATGTTGGGGGGGAGGTGGGCGTCTCAGATGCCCAGTGGGTACCGCAACTGTGTAAATTTTAATTTTTGAACACAAATATGACTGCTTTAGGTTCTTTGGAAGTTAGGCAATTTTACAGTGAGATGAAATACTAATAGATATTTTTGGTAGTGTTTTAGGAACAGCTTTTTATCCAGTACACTTAAATTTTCTTGAGTATTCACTTATTTCACTTGGCTAATTTAAATTAATCTGAAAACTTGATTGCTATTTTACTGTCAATTTGAATACTCAAGCAAAAATATTAGTTTACCCTGTAAATATTAGTGGAAAGCATTATTTGAATTCTTGAGTAGGTCCTGAGCATCTCTCGTACTAGACTGAATTTAGATATAGAGCAGCTATTGCTGGCCGAGTCTCTGTCTGCAACCTGGGTCCCAATCTGAGCCGTGCGATGGAGGTGAAGCAGCCGTGGGGGTAGGAGACCTCCCTCAGAAGGGGTGAGAGTTCAGGCCCCTACAAGGTTTGTGGGTGAGGGTCTGTCCCCGACCTCTGTTGACCTTTTAGTTCTGTCCTGTTGGCCCCTCTGAGACTGTGCCTGTCTTAGGTTGCTTCTTCCCTGAGGAATCTTAGGGAAGAAGCAACCGCCTTTGGCTAACCAGCCATCCTCGAGGGCCAAACAGGGTGATGTGAGGTTCAGGTCTTGTCTCCTTTGTAGTCTATGCCTCCTAGGCCTACAAGTCCAGCACCTGCCTTGGGGTACACTTGCCTGCTGTTGGGGTCCCGGTATTGATCACATATCTTGGGGGACCCAGGTTTCTTCCCCAGAGAGGGCCCAGCTCACACCATTGGGTGAGGGACAGATCCCTGGTGCTAGCGACCCAGAGGCTTCATCCACTGCTTGAACAGAAGGCTCAGGCAACAGCTGTGTGTACTTGGATTGTAAGAAGAGGGTCCCACTTGGCAAAAAGGGCAAGAGGGGCCAATATGGCATGCTTGAGTGCCTTCCCAGTGCCTTAATTCCTACTGAAAGGGATTAAATCCTTTCATATCCTTTTTTAAATTGCTGTCCAACATTAAAGGAATTAGTTTGTAAGATTATTTGGGATAATTGTATAATATGCTGTTGTCAAATATCAAAAATTGTAATGGCATTGTAAAATAATGTCATGTAAGGGTATTATGGTGTCACAGGAAGTCAAGGAGGGCCTAGCCTAAGGACTGGTATCCATAGGAGAATACAAGCTCTAGGCCATGACAATTCAATCTCAAACTAGCTGCCAATTTTTTTATAACTTTATATAAACTTTATCAGGGATATAAAAACACAAATTACTTATCTTAGTTCAAGAGGTAAAATATATTGACTTTCCCCTTTACTTCCATCACCTGCCACTTACCCTGAGGGTTGACATTCTGATGGACTATTCTCAGTCTCTGGATCCATTCTTGTTCATTAGTCTATGTCGTTCATTATATTCCACAAATGAGTGAGATAATGTCATATGTATCTTTCTATGACTGGCTAATTTCACTTAGCATAATGTTCTCCAGCTCCATCCCTGTTGTTGCAAAAGGTAGGAGTTCCTTTTTACCACAGTGTAGTATTCCATTGTGTAGTGGTACCATAGGTTTTTAATTTACTTATCTGCTGATGGGCACTAAGGCGGTTTCCGAACCTTAGCTATGGTAAATTGTGCTGCTATGAACATAGGAGTGCATATATCCTTTCTAATTCGCGTTTCCAGTTTCTTGGGATATATTCCTAGAAGTGGGATTATTGGGTCAAATCAGAACTCCATTTTTAGTTTTTTGAGGACACTCCATATTGTTCTCCACAGTGGCTGCACCAGTCTACAATCCCACCAACAGTGCAGGAAAGTTCCCTTTTCTCCACATCCTCACCAGCATTTGTCCTTTGTTGATTTGTTGATGTATGCCATTCTGACTGGTGTGAGATTGTACCACATTGTAGATTTGATTTGCATCTCTCGGATAATTAGTGACTTTGGGCAAGTTTTCATATGTCTCTGGGCCTTCCTTTTGTCTTCCTTTGAAAAGATTCTATTTAGGTCTTTTGCGCATTTTTTTATTGGATCATTTGTTCTCCTTTCATTAAGTTGTATGAGTTGCCTGTAGATGCTTGAGATTAAACCTTTACCACTGATAACATTTGGAAATATGTTCTCTCATACAGTGGGTTTTCTTGTTGTTTTGTTGATAGTTTCTTTATCTATGCAAAAGCTTTGTATTTTGATGTGTTCCCATTTGTTTATTTTCTCTTTAGCTTCCATTGCCCTAGGAGTCGCATCACTGAATAAGTTATTTTGGCATAAGTCTGAGATTTGTCTTCCTTTGGATTCCTCTAATATATTTATGGTTTCCCATCTTATTTTTAAGTCCTGTATCCATTTTGAGTTTATTTTTGTGTATGGTGTAAGTTGGTGCTCTAGTTTCATTTTTTTGCATCTACCTGTTCAATTTTCCCAACACCATTTATTAAAGGGACTATCTTTACTCCATTTTATGTTCATGCCCCTTTCATCGAATATTAATTGAGCATAGTGGTTTGGGTTGATATCCGTATTCTCTATTCTATTCCATTGATCTATATGTCTGTTCTTGTGCCAATAACAGGCTGTTTTGAGAACATTGGCTTTGTAATACAGCTTAAAATCTGGTATTGAATCCCACCAACTTTGTGCTTCTTTCTCAGGATTGGTGTTGCTATTTGGGATCTTTTTTAATTCCGGGTGAATTTTTGGAGAGTTCTTTCTAGGTCTGTGAAATATGCCATTAGTAGTTTAATGGGGAGTGCATTAAATTTATAGATGGCTTTGCGTAGTATGAACATTTTAATGATGTTCATTCTCCCAATCCATGAACATGTTATGTTCTTCCACCTGTTTAAATTTTTATCTCTTTTTTTAGTGTACTGTGGTGTTCTGGGAATAGGTCTTTTACCATCTTAGTTAAGTTTATTCTTAGGAACATTAATTTTTGGTGTGATGGTAAATGAAATTACTTTTTTAGTCTCTCTTTCTGTAAGTTCACTATTGGTGTATAGAAATGCCATAGATTTCTTGGCGTTAATTTTTATCCTGCTACATTGCTGAACTCATTTATTAAGTCTATTAGGTTTTTTATGGAGTCTTTTGGGTTTTTTATGTTCAGTATCATGTCATCTGCAAAAAAGGATAGATTTACTTCTTCTTTTACAATTTGGATGCCTTTTATTTCTTCTTTTTGTCTAATTGCAATGGCTAATACTTCCAGTACTATGTCGAACAGCAGTGGTGAGAGTGGGCATCCCTGTCTTCTTCCTGTTCTTAGGGGAAACGGTTGTAGTTTTTGCCCATTGAGCATGATGTTTGCTGTCGGTTTATTATATATGGCTTTTATTATGTTGAGGTATGATCCTTCTATTCCTGCCTTGTTGAGAGTTTTTATCAAGAAAGGATGTTGGATTTTGTCAAATGCTTTTTCTGCATCAATTGATATGACTATGTGGTTTTTATCTCTCAGTTTGTTTATGTGATGTATCACATTTATTGATTTGCTGATATTGCATCACCCGTGCATTCCTGGGATAAATCCTACTTGGTCATGGTATATGATCTTCCTGATGTACTGCTGGATCCGATTTGCTAGAATTTTATGGAGGATTTTTGCATCTATATTCATGAGTGATATTGGCCTATAATTCTCTTTCATTGTGTCATCTTTGTCTGGTTTTGGTATTAGGGTAATGCTAGCTTCATAGAAGTAGTTTGGAAGTTTTCCATCCTCTTGGATTTTCTGGAATAGTCTGAGAAGGATAGGTGTTAGTTCTTCCTTGAATGTTTGGTAAAACTCCCCTGTGAAGCCGTCTGGCCCTGGGCTTTTGTTTGCTGGAAGCTTTTTGATGACTGCTTCAATTTCTTCCATAGATATTGGTCTATTGAGCTATTTAGATTCTTGATTGAGTTTTGGGAGGCTATATTTTTCTAAGAATATATTCACATCCTCCAGGTTGTTCAGTTTGTTGCAGTAGAGTTGTTCATAGTATTTTTTAACAATCCTTTATATTTCAATGGTTTCTGTTGTTATTTCACCTCTTTCATTTCTGATTTTATTTATTAAGGTCCCCTCTCTTTGCTTCTTGGTGAGCCTGCCAGAGGTTCATTTATCTTTTTTATCCTTTCAAAGAACCAGCTCTTGGTTTTGTTGATCTTCTGTATTGTTTCTTTGATCACTATGTTGTTTATCTCTGCTCTGATTTTATTATTTCCTTCCTTCTGTTTACACTAGGCTTCTCTTGTTGCTCTCTTTCTAATTCTTTGAGTTGTTGGGTTAGATAATTTATTGCTGCTGTTTCTTGTTTTTTTTGTTTGTTTGTTTGTTTTTTTTTGCAGTAGGATTATAGAGCTATGAACTTCCCTCTCAGAACTGCTTTCATTGTGCCCCTTAGATTTTGGATTGTTGTGCTATCATTGTAATTTGTTTCCATGATGTTTTCTGTTTCTACCTTCATCTCTCTGGTAACCCAGTAATTGTTTAATAGCATGCTGTGTAGTCTTCATGTGTTTGATTTCTTTGGATTGTTTTTATTGTAGTTGATTTCCAGCTTTATGCCACTGTGATCTGAGAATATGCTTGATACGATTTCTATATTCTTGAATTTGAAGATACTTTGCATATGACTCAACATATAGTCTATCTTTGAGAATGACCCATGGGCACTTGAAAAGAATGTATATTCGGTGCCTTTGGGGTCTAATGATCTGAAGATGTCAATTAATTCCATCTGGTCGAGTGAGTCATTAAGGACTGATGTTTCTTTACTGATTTTTTGTTTAGAGGATTTGTCCAATGGTGATAGTAGGGTAACAAAGTCTCCTACTATGATTGTATTGCTGTCTATCTCTCCCTTGATATCATCCAGAAGTTTTTTTTTACGTATTTTGGTGCTCCTGTATTGGGTGTGTATATGTTTACCAGAGTTACTTCTTCTTTTTGGATTGCTCACTTTAGTATTATGAAGTGGCCTTCTTTATCTCTTGTTCTGTCCTTCACTTTGAGATCTAATTTGTCAAATATAAGTATTGATACCCCAGCTTTTTTTTTCCATTTCCATTCGCCTGAGGAACGTTTATCCATCCTTTCACACTCAGTCCATTTGTGTCTTTTTTTTCGGAGGTGGTTTTCATGTAGACAGCAGATATATGAATCATGTTTTCTTATCCAGTTTGTTACCCAATGTCTTTTGATTAAAGCATTTAAACCATTTACATTTAAAGTTATTATTGATAGATACTTATTTGTGGCCACTTTTTTCTTTAAACCTGTGTTCTTTCTTCTCTTCCTATTGCTTTTTACAGTAGACCCTTTAGCATTTCTTGTATTGCTGGTTTGGTGGTAAAGTATTCCCTTAGACCTTTTTTGTCTGTGAAGCTCCTGATTTGACCTTCCATTTTCATTGTTAACCTTGCTGGGTAAAATATTCTAGGATTCCGATCCTTTCTTTGCATGACTTTTTATATTTCATTCCAATCCCTTCTGGCCTGATAAATTTCTGTTGAGAAATCAGTTGCTCATCTGATGGGGGTTCCTTTGTAGGTGACTTTCTGTCTCTCTCTGGCAGCTTTAAAGATTCTGACTTTGTCATTGATGTTTGCCAATTTAATTATAATGTGCCTTGGAATAGGTCTTTTGGGGTTTAATTTGCTTGGCAATCTGTGAGCTTCTTGTATTTGTGTGGGTTTTTTCTTTCCTATATCAGGGAAGGTTTCTGTCATCATTTCTTCCAACAGGTTTTCTATTCCTTGCTCAGTTTCCTGTCCCTCTGGAAGCCCTGTTATGTGGATGTTGTATTGTTTCATGTTGTTCCAAAGTTCCCTTAGGCTCTTCTGCTTTTTTTTTCTAGAAGCTCCTCTACTTAGTTATTTTTTCCTACCTTGTCTTCTGTCTCACTGATGCGGTCCTCTGCTTCTTCTAGTCTACTTCTGATACTTTCTATGGAGTTCTTTACCTCAGGAATGTCACTTTTCATTTCTTCTTGGCTCTTCTTCATTTCTTCTTGACTCTTCTTCATTTCTTCTTGGTTCTTCTTCAATTACTCTTGGGTCTTACTCATAATGACTTCTATTCTCTTCAGCCACCCTATGACCATTTCTCTGAACTCTCTCTCTGACAGGTTGCTGGCTTCCATTTCGTTTACCTATTTTTCTGGTGAGGCTTGTTTTTCTTTTATTGGTGGACTGTTTCTTTGTCTCCCCATGGTCTCTCTTCTCCTTGTGTCTGGTTATGTAATTTTCACTCTCCTGTGTTGATTTAAAGGCTCAAAGTACAACACAATCAGGTGAAATGCACCAGGCACTGAACAGGAATGTATTCACAGTATTGGTAACCCCAAATTAAATGTGATTGCCCGAGGAAGGCAAATTAGGTGATAGGTGAGAAAGAAGAGAGTAAGAGAAAATACATACACACACAAAGGAAGAAAGAAAGAAAGGAAGAAAGAAAGAAAGAAAGAAAGAAAGAAAGAAAGAAAGAAAGAAAGAAAGAAAGAAAAAAGGGAATGCCAAAATGAAATTGGGAAAATGGGAAGAAGTAAAAATAAAGAAAAGGGGAATAAACTATAAATATGGGTTGAAAACTACTATAGGACAGCCACTAATCCCAGCAAAAGCCAGCAACAAGTACCTGAAGATTGATACAAAGTACATAGAACAACTAATATCAAGGAAGGTGAGGGAACAAAAAATCATAAATCTATATAAATAAAAAAACAATGCAATCAACAACAAAACAAAAAAAAACACAATGCGAAACCCCCCCTCCCCACAAAACAAATTAAAAGAAAAGAATAAGCAAACCAATCTCACAAACATGCATAAAATATTTATATAATCAACAGTCAGGCAAACAACATCAGCAGGACAGACAGAAAAACAATTTAGGATAGTAAAGTCAGAGAAGTGATAGGTGTGTATGGACTTGGAGCAGGTGGTTGTAGATTAGATATAAAAGTGGGTTGAAATTTTAACAGGGGTTAAAAGGAGAGAATAAGGAAAATCTAAAGCAGAAAATGTGTAAGGGGAACAAGACACTAAGTAGGGAATTGTTAGCAAGAGAGTGGTGGCATAAGGATGAGGTTGAGGTAGAGTAAAAAGATACTAAAGTGTAGAAGAAAATTGACTGTATAACACTAATACCAAAGTAGAATAAAGATGAAATAAAATGGCACTTTAAAAAAGGTTAAATAAAATTTAACCTTAGTAAAAATAAAATTGAATCCTTAATTTCTGTTACACAAGAGTCAATTTGTGATTCAGCCCCTGGGTGGCAGTGTTTCTGGATTGACCTCTGGGTCTATTGGTCCTCTCTAGTCTGAACTAAAATCTCGCTATCCCTGTGGTATTCAATACTGATTTGTGGGGATGGGCTGCCCCAGAGCTGCCTCTCTAATGGTGATCACCTTTTCTGATCCCCAGCCTCCAGAAAAACAGCTCTTCCCTGCAGTCTCCCAGGTTATCCCCCACCAGGGGATCCCATGTTCCTGGTTTAGCACTGAGAAACTAGGATTAGGAGAGGGGAAAAATGCATGCAAGTGGGAACTCAAGTTCAGCTCGTATGTCTGTATGAAACCCCTTTCTTCCTTGGGTTTGGCAGCTAGCACCCTCCCAAAATTGTTAGGCTGACCTTCTCTGTCCGGTCCAAATGGGTTGCTTTCTAGGAATCCCCTCTGCCACCAGCTCCGAGGGCCCTCTTCCACATTTACCAGCTCTAACAGCCACGGACTTTTTTTTTTTTTTCCAGGTGCAAATCTCCCTGCTTTGCCAGCTTCCCTAACCCCAGGGGGAATCTGACCTTTCTGTGGCGGAGCGCAGGGCTCCTTGGAATCCGCTTCTGTGCCAACTAGAAACCAGTGTTCTGGGGGGACTCAGCCTTCCAGTGGGTTCTACAGCTATGAAATTTTCAGGCTCTTCCTCTTCAAGGTGGTGTAGTCCGCCTTCGAGCCAGTGGCTCTGCAAGAGAACCCAGCCACACTGGGGCCGCTCAGTTAGGGGAGGCAAATCTAGCAGTCCCCCTCCTTTTCCCAAAGCCCAGGTGTCCCCCAACTCACCAACAAACACTCCCCGCGGGACCCTCAGGTGCTCCCTTCATCTGCCCTGGGACACAAATCATTACACTTCCTTCTGTTCTGCCGCCATTTTTTCTCCTCCTATTCGATATTTTCCTGTTTCAATTCAATGGAATCCTATCTAATAAAAGAGTAATATGCAAATTGACTGTACCTTTGCTACACTCACAAGCCACTCCCACTAGCCACACCCAACAGCCAATCAGGAGTGGGGGGGCAGGGCCAAGGCAGCCAGGGCTGAGGGGGCGGGGCTGATGCACCTGGGGCCGTGGGGGTGGGGTCAAGATGCCTGTGGCCACAGGGGGCTGGGCCAAGGCAGCAGGGGCTGTGGGGAGCAGGGTTGAGGTGGTCAGTACAGGCTGGCCAGGGAGAAGACCTGGGTCTGGGGGGCGGGGCCTAGGCCGTGTTAGCTGGGGTCAAGCTCACTGGGGCAAAGGCCCGGGCTAGGGGAGGGCGTGGCAGGGTTGGAGCCAGGCATCAGCTTCATTGCAGGGCAATGGCTGGGTGCCCAAGGCCTAAAGCCTCGGCCAGACACTTTAGGCCTTGGGCAGGCTGGGGTGAGTGCAAGCAGGAGGACATCCCCTGAAGGGTCCCAGTATCTGTGAGGGGGCATTTTGGGCTGAGGGATCACCCAACCCCAGTGCACGAATTTTGTGCACCAGGCCCCTAGTTATTATAAATAATGGTAGAAGACCTCTTTTTGTAAATACTAAACCATTATAAATAATTTATTGAGATTAAATGCACATAATATAAAATTAACCTTTTTATTTTATTTATCTTTATTGTTGAAAGTATTACATATGTCCCCCATTTTTCCCCTTTGACTCCTTCTAGCCCACATCTGCCTCTTGCCCCAGGTCTTCACCACACTATTGTCTGTGTCCATGGGTTACGAACATATTCAAATAAGTTATTTGGTTAATCTTTTCCCATCCACCCACTCACACCAACCTTCCCTCTGAGATTTGACAATCTGTTCCATGCTTCTATGTATCTGGGTCTATTTTGTTCATCAGTTTATTTTCTTCTTTAGATTCCACATATGAGTGAATTCATATGATACTTGTCTTACTCTGACTGGCTTATTTTGATTAGCCTAATACTCTTCAGCCCCCTCCATTTTGTCTCAAAGTGTAAGAGATCCTTCTTTTTTTACTGATGCATAGTATTCCATTTGTGTAAATGTTTACCACAGCTTTTATATCCACTCATCTACTAATGGGCACTTGTTCTCAGATCCTAGCTATTGTAAATTGTGCTGCTATGAACACAAGGATACATACATTCTTTCTGATTGATTTTCTTTGGGGTTTCTTAAGATATATTCCTAGAAGTGGGATCACTGGGTCAAATGGCAGTTCCATATTTAATTTTTTGAGGAAACTCCATACTGTTCTCCACAGTGGCTGTACCAGTCTGTATTCCTACCAGCAGTGTAGTAGGGTTTCCTTTTCTCCACATCCTCTCCAGCAATTGTCATTTGTTGATTTATTAATGATAGCTATTTTGATAGGTGTGAGGTAAAACCTCATTGTTGTTTTAATTTGTATCTCTCTGATGATTAGTGTCTATGAAAAAAAAGTTCAAAATTAAACATTTTAAACAATGACCCCATGGTATCTAGCACAATTCACAATGTGCATTTACTACTTCTACCTCCAAAAGCTTTCCACCACTCCAAATATAAAATTTTTATCCAATAAACAGTTTCTCTCCATTCCTCCTTTCCCCAAATCTTGGCAACCAACAATAATGCTTTGTTTCTATGGATTTATCTATTTTTGATGTTTCATTTTTGCCTGACTTTTATCACTTGAAATCATTTTCTGGAGGTTCATTGATGTTATAGTAGGTGTCGCATTTAATTTTTATGGCAGAATAACATTTCATTGTATGTATATAACAATTATTTTTTCATTCTTCTGTTAGTGGACATTTGGGATATTACTACATATTTATTCTTCTGAATAGTGCTGATATAAACATGAATGTACATATATTCATTTGAATACCTTACTATTTTTTTTAATTTGGTATATGTATAGGAGTGGAATTACAGGATCATATGGTAATTCTGTTTATTTCCTGAGGAATTGCCAAACTGTTTTCCACAAAGTGTAAACCATTTTTACATTGCTAACAAGAATTAATGAGTGTCCCATATCCTAGCCAACACATTTAAAGATTTTTTTTTGGTTATAGCCATCCTAGTGGAAATGAAGTAATACCTACTTTGGTTGTGATTTGCATTTCTATGATGACTGATGATGTTAAGCATCTTTTCTTGTGCTCATTAGCAATTTGTATATATTTTCTGAATAAATGTCTATTCAAATTCTAGCACATTTTAAATGAGAGGATGGTATAACAGGGATAAATGGTTATGGAAGGAGACCTGACTTGGATAAATGGTTATGGAAGGAGACCTGACTTGGATGGTGAATACACAATACAGTATACAGATGATGTGTTGGAGAAATGAGCACCTAAATCCTGTATAATTTTGTCAATCAGTATCAACCAAATAAATTCAATAAAAATATATAAAGTGGGTTGTCTTATTGTTGATTTATAAGTGTATATTTTATACATTCTTGCTACTAGAAAATGAAGATATATGTGATTTGAAAATATTTTCCTGCAATCACTAGGCTGTCTTTTCATTTTCTTGAAAATGTCGTTAGATGGCCATTTAAAATAATTTTGGTTTTATATATTTAATTATTTTGTTCCTTGTTCTTCTAGTGTTGTATTTAAGAAACCATTGCCAAATCCAAGGTCATTAAGATTTATCCTTATGTTTACTTCTAAGATTTTTATGGTTTAACTTTTACAATTAAGTTATTTACATATTTTGAGTTAATATCAGTATATTAGATGATGTCCAATTTATTTCTTTGTATATGGATATTGAGTTCTCATGTAAAAGTTTGTTGAATACACTGTCATTTTTCCATTTAATGAATTTGGCACCCTTGTAGGAAATCATTGGCCATAGATGTATAGCTTTGTTTCTGGATACTTAATTCTATTTTGTGGGTTGAGTTGTCTTACTTATCCCACCACATTTTTAATACTGTATCTTTGAGGTAAGTTTTGAAGTTGGGAAATATGGATCCTCAAAAATTTTGACCTTTTTCACAATTGTTTGGCTATTCAGAGACCACCATAATTCTATATGAATTGAGGATCAGGTTGTTGTTTTTAATTTCTGGGATAAGGCCTATAAGATTTTAAAAACCATTTTGTTAAATATGTAGAACACATTTTGGGCACTACCGAAATCTTACCAGTATTAAGGATTTCAATTCATGAACATTGATGTCTTTCCATTTCTATAAGTATTTGTAAATTTTAAAAAATTATTTGTATTGTTGAAAGTATAACAGATGTCCCCTTTTTTATTTTGTTATTTTATTTCAACTTTTTGTTACATTTCTTTCTAGATATTTTCTTCTTTGGATGATATTGTAAAATTAATTTAAAAAACATGTTTTATTGTTCCTTACTAGAATATAGAAACATGACTAATCTTGTATATTTTTCTTGAACCTTGAAAATTTTCATATTTTATTAGTCTTAGTGGTTTTTTGTGTATACTTTGAGATTAGATAGATGATAGATAGACATGAAAATATTACTTCTATTCTGGTATAGAAGATCTTTATTTCTTTGTTTTATATAATTGTTCTATCTAGTGCTTACAGTAAAATATTGAATTGCAGTGGTAAATTGGACAGCCTTGTCTTCCTGATCTAAGGAATGCTTTCACTATTTCAACATTGATTATTATTAGGTTAGATGTGTGGTTTTCATAAATTCATTTACTATGTTGAAGAAATTTCCTTCTGAGTGTCTTTCTCATTAAAATGTGTTGGATGCTGTGAAATATTTTTAAATCATCCATCAAAATGATCCTGTTTTGTTTCCTTCATTCTAGGAATTGATTTTTTACTGTTGAAAAAGCATTGTATTCTTGGGATAAATCCAACTTGATTATGGTGTACGATCCTCATAAATGATTTTTGATTCTTTGGGGAGGGGTATTTTGTAAAGAATTTGCATCTCTATTTGTAAAGGGTACTACTCTGTAATTTTTTTCTTTCTTATGATGAGCTTATCTGGTTTTGGAATCAAGGTAATAACTAGCCTCATAGAATTTGGTTTGAAGTATCCCCCTTCTAAATTTTTGCAGGAAATTAAGGATTGATGTTCATTCTTTAAATATTTGTTGAATTTGCCAGTGAAGTCATATAGTCCTGACTTTACTTTGGTAGGGGATTTGTTGGGAGAATGGTTGTTATTCAGTCAATCTTTTTTTTTTTTAATTTGTATGCTCAGATTTTCTATTTCTTCTTGAGTCAGTTTTGGTAACTGTGTTTCTAGAAATGTGTCCATTTCATTTGGGTTATCTAATTTGTTCATGCAAAGATGTGTATCATATATTCTTAAAATACTTTTCATTTCTAGAAAGTCTATAGTATTGCCCACATAATTATTTCTGAGTCTTATTTGTTTGTGTCCTTCTCCTTTTTTACCTTTGAGTTTAGCCAGAAATTAGCCAATTTTGTTGAAGTTTCGAAGAAACAACTTTTTGATACATTGATTTTATTATTTTCTTTATTACATTTCTTTCAACTTTACTTTTTTATTATTTTCTTTCCCTCCCCATAATTTTATGTTTGCTTTGCTCTTTTTCAAATTCTGTTATCTACATAGTTGGTTATTGATTTAAGATATTTATTCTCGCTTAAAGTAGGTGTTTATTATTGTAAATTCCCTCTGCCCAATGTTTTCACTCACATCTTATAAGTTTTGGTACGTTGTGTTTTAATTTTTATTTACTTCTAACTTTTTACTAATTTAACTTATGATTACTTATGTGATCCTTCGGTTGTTCAAGAGTATGATGTTTAATTTTCAAATACTTGTGAAAGTACATTTTTTTTTGTATTTCATTTCTAGTTTTATTCCATCAGAGTGAAAGAAGACACTTTATATTATATTTGCTATTTAAAATCTAATGATACTTTTTATAGCCGAATGTATGGTTTATCCTGAAGAATATTTAATGTGAATCTAAGAATATTGTATATCTTCTATTGTTCAATAATTGACATGTCTTTCATATTTGATTAGTTTATAATGTTGTTCAAATATTCCTTTTTCTCTTTGATTTTCCATATGGCTGTTTTATCCATTATGAAAAAGTGATACATTGAAATCTCCAACTATTATTATAGAACTGTCTATTCTCCAATTGATTCTGTCAATTTTTTACTTTATATGTTTTGAGGCCCTGAAGTTTGATGCATATGTTTATAACTGCTGTATCTTTGTTGGTGAATTAACCTTTTCATAATATACAATTTCATCCTTTGCTCTTGCCACAGTTTTATTTTTATTTGATATTGTTATAGCATTTTAAATTTCTCTTGATGGCTATTTGCTTGGACCACGTCTTTGCATTCTTTCACTTTCAGTGTTTATACCTAGTATCTAAAGTGAGTAACTTATAGACAGCATGGTGATGGTAATCATGTGTGTTTGGTAATCTATTATGCTATTTTTTATTAGTTTAATGTATTAACATTCAAATAAATAATTAATAAGGGAGAATTAATTTCACTCTTGTGCTTTTTTATTTCTGTATGTGTTGTATCTTTATTTTGTTTATGACCATTTTGTTGTTGTTTAGTTGACTTTTTGTAGTAAATTTTTATTGTCTCTTAATTTCTTTTTGAGCATATATTTTTTAAATTTTATTTTATTGATTAAAGTATTACAAATAGTAGTACACATATCTCCTTTTTTCCCCAATGACCTTCCCCTAACCTCCCCTACCCTTTGGCACATGCCTTCAGCCCTCTCCTCCCCCTCCCAGTGTCTTGTGTCCATTAGTTGTGCTTATATGCATGCATACAAGTCTTTCGGTTGATCTCTGTCCCCACCTTCCTAACACTCCCCAGCCTTCCTGCTGTAATTTGACAGTCTGTTTGGTGCTTCATTGCCTCTGTATCTATTATTCCTGAGGTTATAATGTTCTTTATTTTCCATAAATGAGTGAGACCATGTGGTATTTTTCTTTCATTGCCTGGCTTAATTCACTTAGTATAATGCTCTCCAGTTTCATTCATGCTGCTTCAAATGATAAGAATTCTTTTTTATAGCAGCATAGTATTCCATTGTGTAGATGTACCATAGTTTTCTAATCCACTCATCTGCTGATGGGCATTTAAGCTGTATCCAAAGCTTAGCTATTGTAAATTGTGCTGTTATGAACATAGGGGTACATATATCTTTTCTGATTGGTGTTTCCAGTTTCTTAGGATATATTCTTAGAAGTGGGATTACTGGGTCAAATGGTAGCTACACTTTTAATTTTTTGAGAAAACTCCATACTGTTCTCCACAGTAGCTGCACCAGTCTGCATTCCCACCAGTAGTACACGAGGATTCTTTTTCTCCTCATCCTCACCAGCACTTGTCATTTATTGAATTGTTGATGGTAGGCATTCTGTTATTTTGATTTGCATTTCTTGGATCATTAGTGACTTTGAGCAGGTTTTCATATGTCTCTTGGCCTTCCTTCTATCTTCTTTTGAAAAGTATCTATTTAGGTCCATTGCCCAATGTTTTTTTATTGGATAGTTTATCTTCCTTTTGCTATGCTATATGAATTCCCAATAAATGTTGGTGATTAAACCTTTATCAGTGATAACATTGGCATGTAGTGGGCTTTCATGTTGTTTTGTTGATGGTTTCTTTTGCTGTGCAAAAGTTTTTTATTTTGATGTAGTCCCAAATGTTTATTTTCACTTTAGTTTCCATTGCCCTAGGAGTGGTATCAGTGAAGAAATTGCTTCAGCATATGCCTGAGATTTAGCTGCCTTTGGATTCCTCTAGTATTTTTATGGTTTTCTGTCTTATATTTAAGTCCTTTATCCATTTTGAGTTTATTTTTGTAAACGGTATATGTTGGTGGTCTAGTTTCATATTTTTAATGTATCTGTCCACTTTCCCAACACCACTTATTGAAGAGACTGTCTTGACTTCATTGCATATTCATGCCTCCATTATCAAATATTAATTGAACATAGTGCTTTGGGTTGATTTATGGGTTCTCTAATCTATTCCATATGTCTATATGTCTGTTCTTGTGCCAGTACCAGGCTGTTTTGAGAACAGTAGCTTTGTAATACAGCTTTAAATATGGTATTAAGATCCCACTCTCTTTGTTCTTCTTTCTCAGGATTGCTGCAGGTATCCTGGGTTTTCTTTTTATTAGAGATGAATTTTTGGAGAGTTCATTCTAGGTCTGTGAAATATGCCATTGGTATTTTAATGGGGAGTGCTTTGAATCTAAAGAATGATTTAGGTAGTAAACACATTTTAATGATGTTGATTCTAGCAATCCATGAACATGGTATGTTCTTCCTTCTGCTTATGTCTTCCTCTATCTCTTTTATTCAGTGCCCTATAGTTTTCTGCATATAGGTCTTTTACTTCCTCAGTTAAGTTTATTCCTAAGAATCTTATTATTTTTGGTGCAATGGTAAATGGGATTGCTTTTTTAGTCTCTCTTTCTGAAAATTCACTATTGGTGTATAGAAATGTCATAAATATCTTGGCATTAATTTTGTATCTTGCTGCATTGAAAACATCATTTATTTAGTCTAATAATGTTTTGATGGAGTCATTAGGGTTTTCTGTGTACAGTATGATTTCATCTGCAAATAGGGACAGTTTTACTTATTCTTTTCAATGTGTATGCCTTTTATTTCTTCTTCTTGTCTGATAGCAATGGGTAGTAATGCCAGTACTATGTCGAACAGGAGTGATGAGAGTGGGCATCCCTGTCTTGTTCCTGTTCTTAGGGGAAATGGTTTTAGCTTTTGTCCATAGAGTGTGATGCTGGTTGTGGGTTTATCATATAGGCTTTTATGATGTTGAGTATGATCCTTCTCTTTCCACCTTGCTGAGAGTTTTTATCAAGAAAGGGTATTAGATTTTGTCAAATACTTTTTCTGCATCAAATGATATGACTATGTGATTTTTATCTCTCAATTTGTTTATGTGATGTATCACATTTATTGATTTGCAGATATTGTACCAGCCTTGAATCCCTGGGATAAATCCTACTTGTTCATGGTGTATGATCTTTCTGATGTACTGCTGAATCCGATTTGCTAGAATTTTGTTGAGTATTTTGCATCTATGTTCATGAGGGATATTGCCCTGTAATTCTCTTTCATTGTGTTGTCTTTATCTGGCTTTGGTATTAGGATGATGCTGGCTTCATGAAATTAGCTTGGAAGTGTTCCTTCCTCTTGAAATGTTTGTAATAGTCTGAGAAGTATAGGTTTTAGTTTTTCCTTGAATGTTTGGTAAAACTCCCCTATGAAGCCCTGGCCCTGGGCCTTTGTTTGCTGGAAGCTTTTTGATCACAGCTTCAATTTCTTCCATAGTTATTGGCCTATTGAGATGTTTAGATTCTTCCTGGTTGAGCTTTGGAAGGTGGTATTTTTCTAGGAATATGTGCATTCCCTCCAGGTTGCACAGTTTGTTGGAATAGTGTTGTTCATAGTATTTTTAAACAATCCTTTGTATTTCTGTGGGGTCTGTTGTTTTTTCTCCTTTTTCATTTTCTTATTTTGTTTATTTGGGGTCTCTCTGCTTCTTGGGTGAGCCTGGCTAGATGTTCATCAATCTTATTTATCATTTCAAATAACCAGCTCTTGGTTTTGTTATTTTTTTCTATTGTATTTTTGGTCCTTATGTCATTCATTTGTGTTCTGCTCTTTATTATTTCCTTCCTTTTGCTTACACTGGACATTTCTTGCTGCTTTCTTTCTAACTCCTTGAGTTGTAGGGTCAGGTAATTTATTACTATTGTTTCTTGTTTTTTTGCAGTAGGCTTGTAGACCTATGAACTTCCCTCTCAAGACAGCATTTGCCATATCTCATAGATTTTGGATTGTTGTGTTGTCATTATCATTTGTTGCAATGATGTTTTTTTAAATTTCTACTTTGATCTCTCTGGTAACCCAGACATTGTTTAATAGCATGCTACTTAGTCTCACAGTGTTTGATTTTTTTAGATTGTATTTATTATAGTTGTTTTCCAGTTTTATGCCATTGTGATCTGAGAAGATGCTTGATATGATTTCTATCTTCTTGAATTTGAAGATACTTTGCCTGTGACTCAATATATGGTTTATCTTTGAAAATGACCCATGTGCATTTGAGAAGAATGTGTATTCTGTGGATTTGGGGTGAAATGTTCTGAAGATGGCAATTAAATCCATCTGATCTAGTTAGTTATTTAGGATAGATGTTTCTTTGCTAATGTTTTGTTTAGAGGATTTGTTCAATGTTGATAGAGGGGTATTAAAGTCCCCTATTATGATTGTATTGGTGTCAATTTCTCCCTTGATATCCTTCAGAAGTTTTTTTTTTTTAATGTATTTGGGTGCTCCCGTTTTGGGTGCGTATATGTTTATCAGAGTTATTTCTTCTTATTGGACTGTTCCCTTAAGTGTTAGGAATTGTCCTTCCTTATCACTTTTTATGTCCTCCACTTTGAGATCTAATTTGTCCAATATAAGTATTGCTACCCCATCTTTTTTCCTTTGCATTCACCTGAAAAACCTTTTTTCCATCCCTTCACCATCAGTCTCTGTGTGTCTTTTTTTCTGAGGTGGGTTTTGTGTAGGCAGCAGATGTATCGGTCATGTTTTCTTTTTTTAATATATTTTATTTATTTTTTACAAAGAGGAAGGGAGAGGGATAGAAAGTCAGAAACATCGATGAGAGAGAAACATGGATCAGCTGCTTTCTGTGCAGACTTCCCTAGATCTTCTAGCACCCATTGTGCAGGTTTCTCTCCTGCCTGGATCATAGACCTCACCTTTTCCTAGGTGAAATTTGACCTTTTCATGAGAAGGTGCAGAGCTCCTCCAAGTCTGTGTATTTGGGTTGTTTGGGGTCTGGTATTCTTTTATTTGCAGCTGTTCCCAGGGTAATGTTGTAGATTCCCAGGATTTTTAGACTTCAGATAAAAGCTACTCTCCCCTCCAAGTTGGCCTGGTCTTCGGTTCACAGCGATTGCTCCTGGAGAGATTTCAGCAGCAGTGGAGGCTGCCCTGTCAGAGGAACCCTGTTTGGGAATTCTCAACAGTCCCTTGGAGTATAGCTGTCCCTCAAATCACAAATAAACAGTCCCTGTGGGACCACACACTCTCCTTTCATTCTCTCACTCACACATTATCTTGTAGTCTGCCTTCCTGTCAGCAGCCATTTTCCCAATCTTTAGCATATATTTTTAGATATTTTATGATTATCCAACATTTACAATTAATATCCTAAGTTTATAACTATCTATATTAGATTGATATCAACATTGCTTCAATACCATGGAGAAACTTTAATCATGATCTCTGATCCTCATTATGCTCTTCTTGTCTCAAATTGTGTATTTATATATTGTATGCTCAATAACATATATATACACATATCTATGTATAATTTTTCTGTAATTGACTGTAATATTATGTGTAAGAAATGAAAAGTGGAGTTACAAGCCAAAAGTACAATAATAGTGGCTTTGTATTTTATCTATGTAGTTATCTTTAGTAGACACATTTTAATTTTTTGTGTAGTTACTCTTTCATTTCAACATGAAACCTTGCCTTCAACATTTTTTGAAGTGGTTGCTTGGTAAATACTCTTTCAAATTTTATCTGAGAATGTCTTAATTTCTCCATCATTTAAAAAATTGTAGTAAAATACACATAGCATAACACTTAGTATATTAACCTTTTTAATTTACAATGTGGTACCATAAATGCTGCAACTCCATTACCACCAGTAATCTTGTCTTTTCGTCTTACAAACCTGAAACCTGTATCCATTAAACAATAACTTCCCATTTTCTTTTTAAATTTCTTTATTGATTAAGGTATTATATATGTGTCCTCATCCCCCATTACCCCTTCCAATCTCCCCTCCCCACTCATGCCCTCACCAATCCTGGTGTCTGTGTCCATTGGTTAGGCTTATATGCATGCATACAAGTCCTTTAGTTGATCTCCTCCCCTTACCCCCATCCTCCCCTGCCTTCCCTCTGAGGTTTGACAGTCAATGTTTCTCTGTCTCTGGATCTGTTTTTGTTCATCAGTTTATGTTGTTCATTATATTCTATAAATGAGTGAGATAATGTGATATTTATCTTTCTTTGACTGGCTTATTTCACTTAGCATAATGCTCTCCAGTTCTATCCATGCTCTGATTTAAAGCAGCCACCTTTTCCTACTTTTTCTTCTTCTTCCTCTTCTTAAAGAATACTTTTCAGCATTTCATATAATTCTGCTTTGGTGTTGATGAACTCTTTTAGCTTCTTCTTATCTGTAAAGCTCTTTATCTGACTTTCAATTCTGAATGATAGCTTCACTGGGTAGAATAATCTTGGTTGTAGGTTCTTGCTATTCATCACTTTGAATATTTCTTGCCACTGCCATCTGGCCTGCATAGTTTCTGTTGAGAAATCAGCTGACAATCCTATTGTGCTCCCTTGTAGGAAATGAAGTGTTTTTCTCTTGCTGCTTTTAATATTCTCTCTTTGTCTTTTGCTCTTGGCATTGTTTTTAATTAAAAACATTTTATTGAATTATTATAAAGAGGAAAGGAGAAGGATAGAAAATCAAAAACGTCTATCATCTGCCTCTTGCACACCCCCTACTGGGGATGTGCCCACAGCCAAGGTACATGCCCTTGACTGGAATTGAACCTGGGACCTTTCAGTCTACAGACTGATGCTCTATCCACTGAGCCAAACTGGTTTCAGCTGCTCTTGGCATTTTAATTATGATGTAACTTGGTGTGGTCCTCTTTGGATTCCTATTGTTTGGGGTTCTGTGTGCTTCCTGGACTTGTAAGTCTATTTCTTTCACCAGGTGGTGGGAGTTTTCTGGCATTATTTCTTCAAATAGGTTTTCAGTATCTTGCTCTCTCTCTTCTTTGGCACCCTCAAAATTCTGATGTTGGTATGCTTGAGGTTGTCCCAGAGGCTTCTTACACTATCCTCAATTTTTTGGATTCTTTTTGCTTTTCCAGTTGAGTGCTTTTTGTCTCTTGGTATTTCAAATCTTTGATTTGATTCTTGTATTCCTCTAGTCTCCTGTTGGGTTTCTGTATAATATTTTTTATTTCAGTCAGTGTATGTTTAATTTCTAGTTGGTCCTTTTGCATATCCTCAAGGGTCTCGTTGGATTTATCAGCCTTTTCTAGGAACCTCTGACTTATATGCATGCATATAAGCATAACCAATGGATACAAGACATTGGGGGTGGGGTAGGTGAGGGCAGGTGCTGGGGGGTAGGGGAGGCAGGAGGGATATCATTGCGGGGGAGGAAACATATGTACTACTATTTGTAATACTTTAAACAATAAAATTAATTAATTAATTAATTAATTAAAAAGGAAAAACCTGACAACCATAGTTTTGAACTCTATATCCAGTCATTTGTTTTCCTTCATTTCTTTAGTTTCTGATCTGTTTCTTTGTCTCCACATTTTCGCTGCTTCCCTGAGTTGGTAGAGTAGCTATGTGTGCTAAGTGTCTCAGCCTCCCCATTTACCTGAGGTGGACAATCTTGGTGCACCCCTTTGTGGATGGTGTGTAGAGCCTTGTTGTAGTTAAGTCTTGATTGTTGTTGGTATTATTGGGAGGAATTGACCTCCAGGCCAACTGGCTATGAGGATCAGCTGTGTCTGCACTGGGAGACAGCCTTGTGCAAGAAGGCTTGCCAAATTGCCAAAGCCTCTATGCTCAGCTTGGATGGGGCAGAGTTTCAGGGTGGAGCCGACAGCCTTGGCTTCTGGTCATCCCCACCCCATGAGGTCACTGGGTCTCAGTGTCTGCAAGCAATCTCTGCAAGCAGCTCTGAGAGAAAGGTGCCCTCGAGTTTCGCTCACTGCCAAACAGTCTAGTCTCTCCCCCAATGAATCCAGATTCCCAGATTCTCACCCAGCACTGGGGATTGGTGCAGTCGGAATTAGGGTTCAGTGCCATCTGGAGCTCCTGTCTCCTTCCCACCAGATCAAACCAGCAACACACTTAACAGTCCATCCTCTCTGTGTGCACTCGTGAGCACGCCTCCGGACCTCTGCCTTTAGCCATTCCCCTGAGTTTCTGCCTTACAGTCCAGATTCCCCCATATGGGCCTGGACCCCCAGGATCTCGCCCAGGACTGGAATTCAGTGCAGTCAGAACTGGGGTTCAGTGCAGTTTGGAGCTTTTGTTTCCTTCCTGCTAGAGCATGCTAGCCAGGCACTCAGCTGCCTTGTCCTCTCAGGCCTGCCCTCTCTGTGCACGTGTGTGTCTGCACCTCAGGCTTTGCAGCTCCTCTGATTCTTCATGTGCATTTCTCTTTCCTTCTAGTTGTAGAATTTTCAGTCAGCCAGCTTTCCTGTGGTTCTGGATGATGTCCATTTTGTCTTTTAGTTGTATTTTTGAAGTCATTGTGCAAGGCGGAAGTTTAGGTGTTTACCTATGCCGCCATCTTGGTTCTCCCCAGAAGTCAATAACTTCCCATTTTCAAGCTATGATAAAGGGTTGAAGCCAAGCCAGGAAAAAAAGAAACATAGAAATATATTTAGAATTGATAGCTTCAATAATACTAGGTAAAACTGTATACATAAAACTGAGTTACACCACAAAAGAAAATCTTAATATATAAATAACCAGGGGCCGTCATGATGAAACAACTGGACAGATGACAGAACAGGCTGCTTGGGGTGACCAGGCTGACAGGAGTGTTAGTGAGGAATGACCAAATGACTGAACAGCAGGCTGCATGGGGTGACCACGTCGGCTGGTGGGCTAGTGATGGAGGGCAGTTGGGGGCAAGCATGTAGGCAGGGGGGCATTTGGGGGTGACCAGGCCAAGTAGGGGGTGACCAGGCCAGCAGGGCGGTCAATTATGGGCAATTAGGCAGGCAGGCAGGTGAGCAATTAAGTGCCAGCATTCCCAGATTGTGAGAGGAATGTCTGACTGCTGGTTTAGGCCTGATCCCAAAGATTGGACATCCCCTGAGAGGTCCTGCATTGGACAGGGTGCAGGTTAGGCTGAGGAGACACCCCAATACACAAATTTCATGCACCGGGCCTCTCTCTAGTAGTTTGATAAGTAGCTAAGAAAAGATAAAAATCGTCCACCTCTCTTCAGCCTGATTTAAGATTAGTCTCAGCAGTTGTTCTGGAGTTGATTCTGCAGGTGACACTAATATGCATGTTCAGAGTTAAAAGCACAGTTGAGGAAGGTAAGAAAGAGTTAATTTTTCTTCATCTATGGACTTTGAATGACATTGGTAAAGAAGAGAAGCTGGCAAGTTATTATGACATTCTACCTCTGCCAATAATAAAAATAGGTATTTTATATATATTCTAACAAAATTGTTGGTATTTCTTAAGATCACACTTCTCAGATGAAGATTACAACTTCAAGCCTTGCTTGCATCAATCTATGGCCATATGGCTAAGTATTGGTTAATGAACTGGTATGTGCCATACCTAGAGTTTTCTGCTTATATACAAACATTTCTGATTTCTTTTCACTTTTACTTATTCTTACTAGCTAAAATGGGATGAAAAATGTTGGAAACTGAAACAGACATCTTAGATCAAAAGATGGAACTTGCATTTTAAATATGTTAATGCAAAAATGTAGAGAGATCCTAGTTTTCTGATAGTTTTGGAATTATCATATCATTCCTGAAATACAAACCCAGATTTTGTGTGAGATTAAGATAAACTTCTATTTATAATAACCAATTATCATTTTTGGAATAAAGGGATCATTCTTCAACATGATAAAGGCTATTATAACAGACAAGCTTACAGTCAACATAATACTCAATGGGCAGAAAGTATTTCCCTTAAGAACAGGAACAAGACAAGAATGTCCAATTTCACTAGTCTTATTCAACATAGTACTGGAAGTCCTAGCCATAGCAATCAGAGAAGAAGACTATATAAAAGCCATTCAAATTGGAAAGGAGGAAGTAAAACTGTCATTATTCACTGATCATATGATATTGTACATAGAAAACCTCCATCAAAGAAATTACTAGACTTAATAAATGAAATTCCTTAATAAATTCCTTCAGAAAGGAATTAGGATACAAAATCAACATTCATAAATCACAGTGGCATTTTTGTAAACCAATTATTAAATCTCAGAAAAAGATACTAAATAAACAATCCCACTTACCATTGCAATAACAACAAAAAAGATACCTAAAAATAAACTTAAATAGGGAGGTAAAAGACTTGTACTTGAAAAAAATATATAGGACATTTAAAAAAGAAATGGAGGAAGATACATACAAATGGAAACATATACCATGTTCATGGACTGGAAGAATTAATTTCATTAAAATGTCCATACTACTGAAAACAATCTAAGGATTCAATGTAATCCTTATTAAAATACCAGCTGGGTAATTCACAGTAGTAGAACAAATACTCCAAAAATGTATATGGAATCATAAAAGACCATGAAAAGCTGCAGCAGTCTTAAGAAAGAAGAACAAAGTTGGTGGGGTCACAATACCAAATATCAAACTATACTACAAAGCTAAAAACTTATTTGAAACCATAAAAGACCCCAGATAGCCTCAGCAATCTGGAGAAAGAACAAAGTTAGCAGGATCACAATACCAAATCTAAAACTATTCTACAAAGCCATTAAAATAAAAAAAGCTTGGTATAAACACAATAGTCTTACAGACCAATGGATCAGAACAGAGGACCCAGAAATTCACCCACAGCATTAGGGTCAATTATTATTTTACAAAGGAAGCAAGAATATAAAATGGAGTAAAGACGGTCTCTTCAACAAATGGTGATGAGGAAACTGGACAGACAAATGAAAAAAGATGAAACTAGACTAACAATTTTTACCATACACAAGAATTATCTCAAGATGAATAAAAGAGTTAAATGTAAGGCATAAAACCACAAAAATCTTAGAAGAAAGTAAGCAGTAAAATATGAAGCATCTCATGAGGCAGAAATTTTAATGATACATCTAGGGCTAAAGAGAAAAAAGGAAAAAATAAACAAATGGGCCTACATCAAAATAAAAAGCTTCTATACAAAAAACAAACAAACAAACAAACAAAAACAAACAAACACACAACACATCAAATTTAAAAGGGAACCCAGTGTATGGAAGAACATATTTGTCAATGATACATCAACAAAAGGAAGACAAGCAATCTAATTTTAAAAAGGACAGAGAATATGAGTAGACATTTCTCCAAAAAAGACAGATAAATGCCAAGAGACATATGAAAAAATGCTCAAGGTCAGTAATTATCAGATAAATGCAAATTAAAATCACAATGAGAAGTCACCTCATACCTACCTGTCAGAATAACTATCTTCAAAAAATCAACAAACAACAAGAGCTGGGAATCATGAGAAGAAAAGGGAACACTAGTTCACTGCTTGTGGGAGTGAAGACTTGTGCAGCCAGAATGGAAAACAGTATGGAGTTTCCTCAAAAATTTAAAAATGGAACTTCCATTTGCCCCATTGATCCCACTCCTGGGAATATATCCTAAAGCCCCCAAAACACCAATTAGAAAGAATATATGCACCCCTATGTTCATAGCAGTGTTGTTTACAATAGCAAAGATTTGGATTCAGCCCACATTCCCATCTGTAAATGAGTGAATAAAAAACTGTGAAACATTTACACAATGGAATATTATGCAGCTCTATAAAAGAGGGATCTCTTTGGAACAGCATGGATGGACCTCAAAACTATTATGCTAAGTATAATAAGCCAATCTGGGAAATACAAATATCACATGATTTCACTCATTTGTAGAATATAATGAAAAAAATGGATCAAGAAACAAAATAAGACCCAAAGCATGGAGGCATTGAATAGACTGACATTCCTGGGTATGAGGTTGGGAGGGTGAGAAGAGATAAACCAAAGAACTTATATACTTATATGCAGAGCCTATGGATGCAGGCAATAGGTGGTGAAGTCCTAGGGGGTGGGTAGGGGCTGGGATGAGAAGGATAAAATTAGGGGGGAATTGGAGACACTTGCAATGCTATCAACCATAATCTATCTACCTATCATCTATCTATATCATCTATTTATGTATCTATACTAATAAAATAGAAAAATGCAAATTGACCATACTTTCGTGATGCCCACCAGACAATCAGGAGTGAGTATGCAAATCAACTCAACAAATATTGCAGGTAAATTTGCATACACAGGTGCCAAGTGGCTGGGAGCAGGGTAGTGTCAATAGGCCAGGGTCCAGGGGCTGGGCGCCAAGCCCGCAGCCTTCTGGGACCATTGCTGTCCCAGGAGGTGAGGACGGCCATGCCAAGCCAAGCCCATAGGCTCCCGGGACCATCGCCAGTCCCTGGAGGCAAGTGCAGCCATGCAGCTTAACAGAAGATAGCAGGGCCTGCTTGGCTATAGTCACTTCGACCTGGGAGTAGGCAAAAGAAGCCTGAAGGCAGCATCCAGCAGGGCCTGCTTGCCCATTGCTGTGGAGTGGATCAGGCAGGTCCTGCAGAGAATAGAGAAACATGGGAAGTGGGCATAAGCCAATGGTAGGCAAACTCACTAGTCAACAGAGCCAAATATAAATAGCACAATGATCAAAATTTGTTTTGAGAGCTAAATTTTTTTAACTTAAACTTCTTCTAATGCCACTTCTTCAAAATAGACTTGCCCAGGTTGTAGAATTTTGTGGAAGAGCCACACTTAAGGGCCCAAAGAACTGCATGTGGCTCGCGAGCTGCAGTTTGCCAACCATGGGCCTAAGCCATCAGTAGGACATTCCCTGAGGGTTCCTATATTGTAGAGGGTGTATGTTGGGCTGAGGGACCCCCCATGCATGAATTTAATGCACCAGGCCTCTACTACTCTAGTGTCTCAATAATGCTACTCACATGACGCTACTTACATGGATTGTTAATATTATTCATCCTCGTTGTTTTGTAGATAGAGAAAAGAATATACAGATAAATTAAGGGATGAAATCAAGTTAGTTGAAAGGCCCAGATGTAGAAGTTAATATAGAAATCAATTTCTGAGGGAGGAAAATAGCGGTGGAATAGACAGACACGTTCTGAATCTTGCCCCAGGGCAGACGGAGGGAGCAGCTAAGGGTCGTGTGGGGAGGGTTTGTTGGAGAGTTGGGGGACAGCTGTGTTCCGGGAGAAGGTGGGGGACTGTTGGAATGGCCTCACCTGACTAAGCAGCCCTCACTGCTGCTGGGTTCTCTCCTGGAGCCACAGGCTCAGAGGCAGTCAGTGCCATCTTGAAGGGAGAGGGTCTGAAAATATACAACAGCAGTACCCACTGGACAGCTGAGGACCCCAGGACGTCGGTTCCCAGTTGGTGCAGATGGGCGGATTCAGAGGAGCTCTGTGCTCCACCACTGAAAGGTCAGGTTTCCCCTGGGGTTGGGTTGGGCGTGTGCACCGAGGGAGCTGGCGGAGCAGGGAGACAGACCTGTTCCTGAAAAAAAAAAAAAAAAAGTCCATGGCTGTTGGAGCTAGTGAACATGGAAAAGAGCCCTCGGAGCTGGTGGCAGAATGGATTCCTAGAAAGTAAACCATTTGGACCTGAAAGAGGACAGCCCCCAAATTTTGGGAGAGTGCTGGCTGCTAAACCCAAGGGAAAAAGGGGATTTGCACAGACATACATGCGGAACCTGAATTCGTGCACTTGCATTTTTTTCTCCCCTTATCCGAGCTTCTGGGTGCTAAGCCAGGAACGTGGGATGGCCTGGTGGGTGACACCCTGGGAGACTGCAGGGAAGAGTTGTTTTTCTGGAGCCTGGGGATCAGAGCAGGCAGCCACCATTAGAGAGGCAGCTCTGGTGCAGCCCATTCCCACAAATCAATATTGAATACCACAGGGATAGCGGGATTTTACTTCAGGCTAGAGAAGGCCAATAGACCCGGAGGTCAATCCAGAAACACTGCCACCCAGGGGCTGAATCACAAATTGACTCTTGTGTAACACAAATTATGGAATCAATTTTATTTCTACTACTATTTCACATTTTTTTAAGTGTCATTTTATTTTCTTTTTATTCTACTTTGGGCTTAGTGTGCTACAGTCTATTTTCATCCATCCTTTAGAATCTTTTTACTCTAGCTCAACTCCACCTTTATGCCACCACTCTCTTGCTAACCTTTCCCTATTTAGTGTCTTGTTTCCCTTACCCAGTTCCTGCTTTAGATTTACCTTATTCTTTCTTTTTACCCTGTTAAAATGTCACCATACTTATATATCTAATCTCCAACCACCTGCTCTAAGTCCATACACACCACTCGCTTCTCTGACTTCACTATCATAAATTGTTTTTCTCTCTGTCCTGTTGTTGCTGTTTACTTGACTGTTAATTTTATCGATTTTTTATACATGTTTGTGAGATTGGTTTGCTTAATCTTTTCTTTTGGTTTGGTGAGTGCTGGCTGCATCCCAGACTAGCAGACTTCTTTGGCTCCCTCACATAACAAGTGGCACCATTAAATTGGCCCACTTCATTATAACTGCTTGTGTGGCCCAGGCTTTTTCAGTTTCAAGAATAAAAAATATTATCAGGGAATCTTCTTTTTTTGGTGGGGTGCCTTATATTACACTTAGAGGCAAAACTGTAAGTAGGTCATACTTTGGGGGCAAGTCTTACTTTCGGGGAAACAGGGTACTTGGCTTTTTTGGGGATTAGTGGCTACCTTATAGAAGTTTTCACCCCATATTTATAGTTTATTCCCCTTTTCTTTTTTATTTTTACTTCTTCCCCTTTTACCAATTTCATTTTGACATTCCTTTCTTTCTTTTTGTGTGTGTGTTGGTGTGTGAGTGTCTGTGTGTTTGTGTGTGTGTGAGTGACTGTGTTTTTTTTAATATAGTTTGAGAATTTGGCATTTATTAAGGCTTTATGTCAGCTGTTACCTATTTATAATTCTCTGTGTTCTACCATTAAAAATATTTAGGTTTTTTTTGTAGTGGTAGTATTTTGTGGTATTGTTTTTTTGTTTCTTAAAACATCTAGTAAAAGTTCATTATCTGCATTGTAATGTATTTAGTCCTGACATTTATTTTAATTTTGTTAAATATATTTTTATTGATTTCTTTGCAGTATAACTTATAATTAATAGTAGTACATGTTTTCTTTTTCCCCTCCCCCTTATCCTCCCCGCAGCCTCTCCTACCCCCCAGCACATATCCCCACCTTCCCCCCTCCCCGCCCCAGTGTCTTTCATTCATTGGTTATGCTCATATGCATGCATACAAGTCCTTCAGTTGATCTCCCCCCGCATCTGCCTCCCATCCACCCAAGCCTTCCCCTGTAGCTTGACAGCCTGTTCAAGGCCACCCTGCCTCTATATCAATCACTATCCCCTGTTTCTTTTCTTCAAAAATATCTTGCCTCTGCATACTAGAAATAAATGTATAAGAACAAAAATTGTTTCAGTCTCAGTTTCAATGTCCAACTGTTCTGAGTCCCAGTTTCAATGTCAAATAGTTCTTTATGCGTACATGTCAGCAATGGTATCCAGATGGTGGACACATCGTGGCAATGCAAGATACATCCTCTCTGGTTTGCTCCTGAGCTGCCTGCAGACATGCACAGCTGCCGACTGCTAGCATGGCAAGGTGTCGTCAGTGTTCCCCATCTCTGAACCATCCTCGTGACTGGAACAGATCCATCAGTTCCTCACAGTCGCAGGAACCCACATGGTCTTGGAGTTGTTCTCTGAAAACACACAAACACATTCTATACTAAAAGTTAACAAAGGGATCCTCTATGCAAAATAGACTTAAGATTCTTTTTAATTTTTGCCTAGATGATATTCCTTTGGCTTATTTTGACACCATGTGTGTTTTTTCATGGGTATCCTGCAATTGGTTTTACAATTGGAATTTACTTTACTGGAGTAAGAATTTTCTAGATGTATTTTACTTACTCGATATTTTTTTCTTACATGATATTATCCCACTGTTCCCTTCCCATTTTTGATTAATAGGGACTTTTGGAAATTTTATACTGCAGTCTTGGTAATTTTAAATTTTAATTTTTGCACTCAAATATGACGGCTTTAGGTTCTTTGGATGTTAGGTAATTTTACAGTGAGATGAACTACTAATAGATTTTTTAGTTAATGTTTTAGGAAAAGCTTTTTGTCCAGTGCACTATAATTTTCTTGAGTATTCACTTATTTCACTTGGCCAATTTAAATTAATCTGAAAACTTGATTACTGTTTTCCTGTCAATTTTAATACTCAAGCAGAAATCTTAGTTTACCATGTAAATACTAGTGGAAAGGAATATTTGCAATTTTGAGTAGGTCCTGAGCATTCCTGGTAATAGACTGATTTTAGATATAGAGCAGCTATTGCTGGCCGAGTCTCTGTCTGCTACCTGGGTCCCGGTATGAGTTGTGCGTGGGAGGCGAAGCAGCCGTGGGGGTAAGAGAAGTCCCTCAGGAGGTGTGAGAATTCAAGCCCCTGCAAGGTTTGTGGGTGAGGGTCTGTGCCCCACCTCTGTTGACCTTTTAGTTCTCTCCTGTTGGCCCCTCTGTGACTGTGCCGGTCTTAGGTTGTTCCTTCCCTGAGGAATCTTACCCGTCTCTGGCTAACCAGCCATCCTCCAGGGCCAAACAGGGTGATGTGAGGTTCAGTACTGTCTCCTTTGTAGTCTATGCCCCTGTGGCCTCCACGTCCAGTACCTGCCTTGGGGTCCCCTCGCCTGCTGGCGGGGTCCCGGTACTGATCACATATCTCGGGGGACCCAGGTTTCTTCTCCAGAGAGGGCCCAACTCACACCATTGGTTGAGATACAGATCCATGGTGCCAGCTGCCCAGAGGCTTCAGCCAGAGCTGGAACTGAGAGTGACTGTGTTTTTGTGTGTTTTCTCTTTCTGTATTCTTTATCACCTATCTAATAATTTGCATTTCTCTGGTGATCGCCTTTATTTGGAGTTATCAATACCCTGAAAACATTCTTGTTCAGAGCCTAGTGCATTGCACTTGGTTGTGTTGTATTTTGTGCCTTTAAATCAACTCAGGAGAGGGAGAACTACATAACCAGATACACAAAGAAGAGACCATGGGGAGACAAAAAATAGCCCGCATATGAAAGAAAACCAAGCCTCACCAGAAAAGGAGGTAAACAAAATGGAAGCAAGCAACCTGTCAGAGAAAGAATTCAGAGAAATTGCCATAAGGTGGCTGAAAAGAATGGAAGACAAATTTGACAATATGAATAAGAATCAAGAGGAATTGAAGAAGAACCAAGAGGAAATAAAGAAGACCCAAGAAGAAATGAAGACCCAAGAAGAAATGAAAAGTGACATTGCTGAGGTAAAGAACTCAATAGAAATAATCAAGAGTAGACTAGAGGAAGCAGAGAACTGCATCAGTGAGCTATAAGACAAGGTAGGGAAAATACCCAGTAAATCAGCTTCTAGAAAAAAATTAAAAAGCAGGAGGAGAGCCTAAGGGAACTTTGGGACAACATGAAACAAAACAACATCCACATGATAGGGATTCAAGAAGGACAGGAAACTGAGCAAGCAATAGAAAATCTGTTGGAAGATATAATGACAGAAAACTTCCTTCATATAGAAAAGAAAACACCCACACAAATCCAAGAAGCTCATAGAGTCCCAAGCAAAATGAACCCCAAAAGACCAATGCCAAGGCACATTATAATTAAATTAGCAAACACCAATGACAAAGTAAGAATCTTAAAAGCTTCCAGAGAGAGACGGAAAGTCACATACAATAGACCCCCCATCAGACAAACAAGTGATTTCTCAACAGAAACTCATCAGGCCAGAAGGGAATGGAATGCAATATACAAAGTCATGCAAAGGAAGGGTCTGAATCATAGAACGCTGTACCCAGCAAGGTTACCAATCAAAATTGAAGGTCAAATCAGGAGCTTCACAGACAAAAAAAGGACTAAAAGAATTAATTACCACCAAACCAGCAATGCAAGAATTGCTAATGGGTCTGCTGTAAAAAGAAATAGGAAGCAAATAAGGAACACAAGGTTTAAAGAACAAAAATGGCCACAAATAAGTACCTATCAATAATGACTTTAAACGTAAATAGATTAAATTCTCCAATTAAAAGACATAGGGTAAAACAGAGTGGAACGTGACCCATATATCTGCTGTGTACAAGAAACAAACCTGCAAAAAAGAGATGCACATAGACTGAGGGTGAAAGGGTGGAAAAATTTCTTCAGGCGAATGGAAATGGAAAAAAAGCTGGGGTAGCAAAACATTTATCTGACCAATTATATCTCAAAGTGAAGGACACAACAATAAATAAAGAAGGACACTTCATAATAATAAAGGGAGGAATAAAAAAAGAAATAACTCGGGTAAACATATATACACCCAATACAGGAGCACACAAATACATAAAAAACTCCTGGAGGATATCAAGGGAGAGATAGAAAGCAATACAATCATAGTAGGAGACTTCATTACCATACTATTACCATTGGACAAATCCTCTAAACAAAAAATCTGCAAAGAAACATAAATCCTAAATGACTCACTAGACCAGATGGAATTAATTGACATCTTCAGATCATTTCACCCCAAAGCCCCAGAACATACATTGTTTTCAAGTGCACATGGGTCATTTTTAAAGATAGACCATATGTTGGGTCATAGGCAAAGTCTCTCCAAATTCAAGAAGATAGAAATCATATCAAACATATTCTCAGATCCCAGTGGCATAAATAGTGGTATAAAGCTGGAAATCAGCTACAATAAAAACACCCAAAAATCAAACACATGGAGCCTAAACAACATCCTATTAAACAATGTCTGGATTAGGAGAGAATTCAAGGAAAAAATAGAAAACATTATGGCAACAAATGACAATGATAGCACAACAATCCAAAATTTATAGGACACAGCGAAAGCAGTTTTAAGAGGGAAGTTCATAGCTCTACAATCTTACTGAAAAAACAACAACAACAACAACAACAACAACAACAAAAAAAAACAAGACACAATGGTAATAAATTATCTAACCCAACAACTCAAAGAGTTAGAAAGAGAGCAACGAGAAAAGCCCATTGTAAGCAGAAGGAAGGAAATAGTAAAGATCAGAGCAGAGATAAATGACATAGAGACCAAAGAAACAATACAAGAGATCAACATAAACAAGAGCTGGTTCTTTAAAAGGATAAACAAAATTGATGAATCGCTAGCCAGGCTCACCAGGGTACAAAGAGAGAGGACCCTAATAAATTAAATCAGAACCCATCGAAATACAAAGGAAATGTTAAAAAATACTATGAACAACTCTACTCCAACAAATTGGACAACCTGGAGGAAATATATTCCTAGGAAAATATAACCTCCCAAAACTCAATCAGGAAGAATCTAAACAGCTCACTAGACCAATTAATATGGAAGAAATTGAGGCAGTCATCATAAAGCTTCCAGCAAACAAAAGCCCATGGACAGAGGGCTTCACAGGGGAGTTTTACCAAAAATTTGAGGAAAAAATAAAACCTGATCTCCTCAGATATTCTAGAAAATTCAAGAGGATGGAATACTTCCAAACTCCTTCTATGAAGCCAACATCACTCTAATTCCAAAACCAGATACAGACAACATAATGCAAGAGAATTTTAGGCCAATATTGCTCATGAACATAGCTGCCAATATCTTCAGTAAAATTCTAGCAAATCGGATCCAGCAGTACATCAGAAAGATTATGCACCATGACCAAGCAGGATTTACCTCAGGAATGAAAGGATGTTGCAATGTCTGCAAATCAATAAATGTGATACATTGCATAAACAAATTGAGAGATAAAAATCACATAGCCATATCAATTGATGTAGAAAAAGCATTTGTCAAAATTCAACACCCTTTCTTGATAAAAACTCTCAGCAAGGAGGGAAGAGAAGGATCATGCCTTAACATAATAAAAGCTACATATGATAAATCCACAGCAAACATCATAGTCAATGGGCAAAAACTACAACCATTTCCCCTAAGAACAGGAAAAAGACAGGGATGCCCACTCTCACCACTGCTGTTCAACATAGTACTGGAAGTATTAGCCATTCCAATTAGACAAGAAGAAGAAATAAAAGCCATCAAAATTGTAAAAGAAGAAGTAAATCCATCCTTTTTTGTAGATGACATGATACTGAACATAAAAAACCCAAAAGATTCCATAAAAAAGCTAACAGACTTAATAAATGAGTTCAGCAATGTGGCAGGATACAAATTAACGCCAAGAAATCTATGGCATTTCTATACACCAATAGTGAACTTACAGAAAGAGAGACGAAAAAAGTAATCCCATTGCCATCACAGCAAAACATTTAAGATACCTAGAAATAAACTTAACTAAGGAGGTAAAAGTCCTATTCGCAGAGAACTACAAGACACTGAAAAAAAGAGATGGAGGAAGCCATAAAGAGGTGGAAGAACATAGCATGTTCATGTATTGGTAGAATCAATATCATTAAAATGTCCATTCTACCCAAATCCATCTATAAATTTAATACACTCCATTAAAATACAAATGGAATATTTCGCAGACCTAAAAAGTACACTCCAAAAATTCATCTGGAATAAAAAAAAGAACCTAAATAGCCACAGCAATCCTGGGAAAGAAGCACAAAATCAGTGGGATTTTAATACCAGATTTCAAGCTGTATTACAAAGCTACTGTTCTCAAAACAGCCTGGTACTGGCACAAGAACAGACATATAGACCAATGGAATAGAATAGAGAATCCAGATATCAACCCAAACCATTATGGTCAATTAATATTTGATAAAGGAGGCATGAACACACAATGGAGTCAAGACAATCTCTTCAATAAATGGTGTGGGGAAAATTGGACAGATAGATGCAAAAAAAAATGAGTAGACCACCAACTTACACCATACACACAAATAAACTAAAAAAGGATACAAGACTTAAACATAAGATAGGAAACCATAAAAAATACTAGAGAAATCCACAGGAAGAGAAATCTCGGACATATGCCAAAATAACTTCACTGATACTGATCCTAAGGCAATGAAAGCTAAAGAGAAAATAAACACATAGGACTATATAAAAATAAAAAGCTTTTGCACAGCTAAAGAAACCATCAACAGAGAGAGGGGGAGAAAATGGCGGCGGAACGGAGGGATTCGATTTGAATCTGCTCACAGGGCAGAGGGAGGGAGCAGCTGAGGGTCGCGCAGGGAGCGTTTGTCAGTGACTAGGGGGACAGCTGTGCTCCAGGAGAGGATAGAGGACTGCTGGGCTGGCGTCCCCAGCCTGAGCGGCCCCAGTACTGCTGGGTTCTCTCCCTGAGCCAACTGCGTGAGGAGGCAAGCTGAGGCAGACCAGGACATCTTGAAGGGGTAGGGCGTGAAAATATACAGCTACGGTACCGGTACCGGCTGGACCGCTGAGACTCCCGGACCTGCGCCCAGTTGGCACGGAGGTGCTCAGAGCCCAGGGAGCTCTAAACTCCAGCACGGAAAGGTCAGATTTCCCTGGGGGTACTTTGGGCGCGAAACTGAGGGGGCTGGCAGTCTGGGAGATCTGCACCTTGAAACTAAAAACCTGGAGATCTGCACCTGAAATAAAATCTGTGGCTGTTGGAGCTGGTAAACGTGGGAGAGGGCCCTTAGAGCTGGTGGCAGAGTTAATCCCTGGAGCGCAATCAGTTTGGACCTGACAGAGGAGGGAAACCCAGAAGATTTTGGGAGGGTTCTGGCTGCTAAAACAGCAGTCACCATTAGAGAGGCAGTATTGTTTAGTTTAGGATAGACAGGACCAATAGACCCAGAAGTCAATCTAGAAACACTGCCACCCAGGGGCCAAATCACAAATTGACTCTTATGTGACAGGGAATTGATTATATTTTCTCTTCGACCTTGGGAATACAGTCTATTTTCATCTACACTTTAGTATCTTTTACTCTACCTCAACTTCACCTTTATACCACCACTCTCTGGCTAACCTTTCCCTATTTAGTGCCTTGTTTCCCTTACACTTTTCCCGCTTTAGATTTACCTAATTATTTTCCCTTACCACCTGTTAAAATTTCACCCCACTGATATATCTAATCTCTAACCACCTACTCCAAGTGCATATATACCTCTAGCTTCTCTGACTTCACTATCTTAAAGTGTTTTTTATCCCTGTCCTGTTGTTGTTGTTTACTTGACTGTTGATTATATTGATTTTTAAGCAGGTTTATGAGATTAATTTGCTTATTCTGATATTTTGGTTTGTCTTGTAGGGGGGGTTATTTTTATTTTTGGTGTTGTTTCTTGTTTTGTTGTCCTCATCTGCATTGTTTTTGAGATAGATTTTTGCTTCTGTGCTCCCTCACCTGCCTTGATATTAGTAGTTGTATGTAATTTGTATCAATCTCCAGGTACTTGTTGCAGGTTTTGGTTCGGATTAGGGGCTGTCCTATAGGAGTTTTCACCCCACATTTATAATTTACTCCTTTTATTTCTTTTTTTTCTTCTCCCAATTTTCCCATTATCATTTTTGGCATTCCTGTCTTTCTTTTTTGTGAGTGTGTGTGTGTGTGTGTGGGGGGGTCTCTTTCTTTTTGTGTGAGTGTGGGTGTGTGACTGTCTGTGTGGGTCTGGGGGAGGTTCTCTTTCTTTTTTCCCACCTATTACCGAATTTGCCTTTCTCTGGCGGTCACCTTTACTTGGAATTACAATTACTTTGACTACATTCCGGTTCAGTGCCTGGTGCGTTGCACCTGGTTGTGTTGTATTTTTTGCCTTTAAATCAACGCAGGAGAGTGAGAACTACATAACCAGATACACCGAGAAGAGAGACCATGGGAAGACAAAGAAACAGCCCACATATGAAAGAAAAGCAAGGCTCGCCAGAAAAGGGGGTAAACGAAATGGAAGTTAACAACCAGTTAGAGAAAGAATTCAGAGAAATGGTCATAAGGTGGCTGAAAAGAATGGAAGATAAATTTGATAATATAAGTGAGAACCAAGAGGAAATGAGGAAGACCCAGGAAGAAATGATGAAGAGCCACGAAGAAATGAAGAGGAGCCAAGAAGAAATGAAAAGTGACATTGCTGAAGTAAAGAACTCAATAGAAAGTATTAAGAGTAGACTAGAAGAAGCAGAGGATCGCATCAGTGAGTTACAAGACCAGGTAGGAAAAAATAACCAAGTAGAACAGCTTCTAGAAAAAAAAATTAAAAAGCAGGAGGAGAGCCTAAGGGAACTTTGGGACAACATGAAACAAAACAACATCCGTATAATTGGGCTTCCAGAAGGACAGGAAACTGAGCAAGGAATAGAAAACCTGTTGGAAGAAATAATGACAGAAAACTTTCCTGAAATAGGAAAGGAAAAACCCACACAAATCCAAGAAGCTCACAGAGTCCCAAGCAAAATAAACCCCAAAAGACCTACGCCAAGGCACATTATAATTAAACTGGCAAACATCAATGACAAAGTAAGAATCTTAAAAGCTGCCAGAGAGAGACAGAAAGTCACCTACAAAGGAACCCCCATCAGACTAACAAGTGATCTCTCAACAGAAACCTATCAGGCCAGAAGGCAGTGGAATGAAATCTACAAAGTCATGGAAAGGAAGGGTCTGAATCCTAGAATACTGTACCCAGCAAGGCTCTCAATCAAAATTGAAGGTCAAATCAGGAGCTTCACAGATAAAAAAGGACTAAGGGAATTCGTCACCACTAAACCAGCAATGCAAGAAATGCTAAAGGATCTGCTGTAATAAGAAATAGGAAGCGCAGAAGGATCACAGGGGCAAAGAACAAAAATGGCAACATATAAGCACCTATCAATAATAACTTTAAATGTAAACGGTTTAAATGCTCCAATCAAAAGACATAGGGTAATAGACTGGATAAGAAAACACAACCGATGTATCTGCTGTCGACAAGAAATCCACCTCCGAAAAAAAGACGCACACAGACTGAGGATGAAAGGTTGGAAAAAAGTAATTCAGGCGAATGGAAATGAAAAAAAAAAGCTGGTGTAGCCATACTTATATCTGACAAATTAGATCTCAAAGTGAAAGACATAAAAAGAGATAAAGAAGGCCACTTCATAATACTAAAGGGAGCAATTCATCAAGAAGAAATAACTCTGGTAAACATATACGCACCCAATACAGGAGCACCCAAATATATACAAAAACTCCTAGAGGACATCAAGGGAGACATAGACAGCAATATAATCATAGTAGGAGAATTTAATACCCCATTATCACCATTGGACAGATCCTCTAAACAAAAAATCAGTAAAGAAAAATCAATCCTCAATGACTCACTGGACCAGATGGAATTAATTGACATCTTCAGATCATTTCACCCCAAAGCCACAGAATATACATTCTTTTCAAGTGCACATGGGTCATTCTCAAAGAAAGACCATGTGTTGGGTCATAGGCAAAGTCTCTCCAAATTCAAGAAGATAGAAATCATATCAAGTATATTCTCAGATCACAGTGGCATAAAGCTGGAAATCAACTACAATAGAAACAATCCAAAGAAATCGAACACATGGAGACTAAACAGCATGCTATTAAACTATAACTGGGTTACTAGAGAGATTAAGGAAGAGATAGAAAACATCATGGAAACAAATGACAATGATAGCACAACAATCCAAAATCTATGGGACACAGTGAAAACAGTTCTGAGAGGGAAGTTCATAGCTCTAAAATCCTACTGCAAAAAACTAGGAACAGCGGCAATAAATTATCTAACCCAACAACTCAAAGAGTTAGAAAGAAAGCAACAAGAAAAGCCCAGTGCATGCAGAAGGAAGGAAATAGTAAAGATCAGAGCAGAAATAAATGACATAGAGACCAAAGAAACAATACAGAAGATCAACAAAACCAAGAGCTGGTTCTTTGAAAGGATAAACAAGATTTATGAACCTCTAGCCAGATTCACCAAGAAGCAAAGAGAGAGGACCCTAATAAATAAAATCAGAAATGAAAGAGGTGAAATAACAACAGACACCATTGAAATACAAAGGATTGTTAAAAAAATACTATGAACAACTCTACTCCAGCAAATTGGACAACCTGGAGGAAATGGATATGTTTCTAGAAAAATATAACCTCCCAAAACTCAATCAAGAAGAATCTAAACAACTCAATAGACCAATAACTGTGGAAGAAATTGAAGCAGTCATCATAAAGCTTCCAGCAAACAAAAGCCCAGGGCCAGGCGGCTTCACAGGGGAGTTTTACAGAACATTCAAGGAAGAACTAAAACATATACTCCTCAGACTATTCCAGAAAATTCAAGATGATGAAACACTTCCAAAATCCTTCTATGAAGCTAGCATCACCCTAATACCAAAACCAGATAAAGACGACACAATGAAAGAGAACTACAGGCCAATATCCCTCATGAATATAGATGCCAAAATCCTCAATAAAATTCTATCAAATCGGATCCAGCAGTACATCAGAAAGATCATACACCATGACAAAGTAGAATTTATCCCAGGAATGCAAGGTTGGTACAATATCCGCAAATCAATAAATGTGATACATCACATAAACAAATTGAGAGTTAAAAATCACATAGTCATATCAATTGATGCAGAAAAAGCATTTGACAAAATCCAACATCCTTTCTTAATAAAACCTCTCAATAAGGTAGGAATAGAAAGATCAGACCTCAACATAATAAAAGTCATATATGATAAACCCACAGCATACATCATACTCAATGGGCAAAAACTACAACCATTTCCCCTAAGAACAGAAATAAGACAGGGTTGCCCACTTTCACCACTCCTGTTCAACATAGTACTGGAAGTATTAGCCATTGCAATTAGACAAGAAGAAGAAATAAAAGGCATCCAAATTGGAAAAGAAGAAGGAAATGTATCCTTATTTGCAGATGACATGATATTGTACATTAAAAACCTGAAAGACTCCATAAAAAAGTTAGTAGACTTAATAAATGAGTTCAGCAATGTAGCAAGCTATAAAATTAATGCCAAGAAATCTATGGCATTTCTATACACTAATAGTGAACTTACAGAAAGAGAGACTAAAAAAGCAATCCCATTTACCATCACACCAAAAAAATTAAGATACCTGGGAATAAACTTAACTAAGGAGGTAAAAGATCTATTCGTGGAAAACTACAGGACACTGAAAAAAGAGATAGAGGAAGATGTAAACAGGTGGAAGAACATACCATGTTCATGGATTGGGAGAATCAACATAATTAAAATGTCCATACTACCCAAAGCAATCTATAAATTTAATGCACTCCCCATTAAAATACCAATGGCATATTTCACAGACCTAGAAAGAACTCTCCAAAAATTCATCTGGAACAAAAAAAGGGCCCGAATAGCCACAGCAATCCTGAGAAAGAAGCACAAAGTTGGTGGGATTTCCATACCAGATTTCAAGCTGCATTACAAGGCTACTGTTCTTAAAACAGCCTGGTACTGGCACAAGAACAGACATATAAATCAATGGAATAGAATAGAGAATCCAGATATCAACCCAATCCACTATGCTCAATTAATATTTGAAAAAGGAGGCATGAACATAAAATGGAGTCAAGACAATCTCTTCAATAAATGGTGTTGGGAAAATTGGACAGATACATGCAAAAAAATGAAACTAGAGCACCAACTTACACCATACACAAAAATAAACTCAAAATGGATACAGGACTTAAACGTAAGACAGGAAACCATAAAAATATTAGAGGAATCCACAGGAAGAAAAATCTCAGACATATGCCAAAAGAACTTCTTTGATGATACTGCTCTGAGGGCAAAGGAAGCTAAAGAGAAAATAAACAAATGGGACTACAGCAAAATCAAAAGCTTTTGCACAGCTAAAGAAAGCATCAACAAAACAACAAGAAAACCCACTGTATGGGAGAACATAGTTGCAAATGTTATTAGTGATAAAGGTTTAATCTCAAGCATCTACAGGCAACTCACCCAACTCAATAAAAGGAGGACAAATGATCCAATAAAAAAATGGGCAACAGACCTAAATAGAATCTTCACGAAAGAAGACAAAAGGAAGGCCCAGAGACACATGAAAACTTGCTCAAAGTCACTAATTATCCGAGAGATGCAAATCAAAACGACTATGCGGTACCATCTCACACCTATCAGAATGGATTACATCAACAAATCAACAAATGACAAGTGCTGGCGAGGATGTGGAGAAAAAGGAACTCTCGTGCACTGCTGGTGGGATTGTAGACTAGTACAGCCACTGTGGAGAACAGTATGGAGATTCCTGAAAAAACTAAAAATGGAGCTCCCATTCGACCCAGTGATCCCACTTCTAGGAATATACCCCAAGAAATTAGAAAGGCGAATTAGAAAGGATATATGTACCCCTATGTTCATAGCAGCACAATTTACCATAGGTAAATTTTGGAAACAGCCGAAGTGCCCATCAGCAGATGAGTGGATTAAAAAACTATGGTACATTTAGACAATGGAATACAACGCCACGGAAAAAAAGAAGAAGCTCCTACCATTTGTAACAACATGGATGGATTTGGAGAGCATTATGCTAAGTGAAATTAGCCAGGCATAGAAAGACAAATATCACATGATCTCACTCATTTGAGGAATACAATCAATGACATAGACTGATGAACAAGAATGGATCCAGAGACTGAGAAAAGTCCATCAGAATATCAAACCTCAGGGTAAGTGGCAGGTTGTGGGAATAAGTGGAAAAGTCAATATACTTGAACTCTTGAACTGAGGTAAGTGATTTGTGTTTTTACATCCCTGACAAATTTTATATAAAGTTATAAAAAAATGGGAGCTAGTCTGACATTGAATTGACATGGCCTAGACCTTGTCATATCCAATGGAGACCAGTCCTTAGGCTAGGCCCTGCTTAACCTCCCGTGACACCATAATACCCTTACATTATATTATTCTACAATGTCATTATAATATTTGATATTTGACAACAGCATATTATACAATTATCCCAAATAAACTTACAAACTAATTCTTTGAATGTTGGGCAGCAAATTAAAAAAGGATAGGAAAGAAATTAATCCCTTTCAGAAGGAATTAAGGCACTGGGAAGGCATCCGAGCATTCTATATTGGCCCTTCTCGCCCTTTCTGCCAAGAGGGCCCTTCTTGTTACTATCCAAATACACACAGCTGATGCCTGAGTTTTCAGTTCCAGCTGTGGCTGAAGCCTCTGGGCGCTGGCACCATGGATCTGTATCTCAACCAATGGTGTGAGCTAGGCCCTCTTTGGAAAAGAAACCTGGGTCCCCCGAGATATGTGATCAGTACCGGGACCCCGCCAGCAGGCGAGGGGACCCCAAGGCAGGTACTGGACGTGGAGGCCACAGGGGGGCATAGACTACAAAGGAGACAGAACTGAACCTCACATCACCCTGTTTGGCCCCGGAGGATGGCTGGTTAGCCAGAGACGGGTAAGATTCCTCAGGGAAGGAACAAACTAAGACAGGCATAGTCGCAGAGGGGCCAACAGGAGAGAACTAAAAGGTCAACAGAGGTGGGGCACAGACCCTCATCCACAAACCTTGCAGGGGTTTGAATTCTCACCCCTCCTGAGGGAGGTCTCCTACCCCTACGGCTGCTTCGCCTCCCACACACAACTCATACGGGGACCCAGGTTGCAGACAGAGACTTGGCCAGCAATAGCTGCTCTATATCTAAATGCAGTCTATTACCAGGAATGCTCAGGACCTACTCAAAAATGCAAATATTCCTTTCCACTAGTATTTACAGGGTAAACTAAGATTTCTGCTTGAGTATTAAAATTGACAGGAAAACAGTAATCAAGTTTTCAGATTAATTTAAATTGGCCAAGTGAAATATGTGAATACTCAAGTAAATTATAGTGTACTGGAAAAAAAGCTTTTCCTAAAACATTAACTAAAAAATCTATTAGTAGTTCATCTCACTGTAAAATTGCCTAACATCCAAAGAACTTAAAGCAGTCATATTTGTGTGCAAAAATTAAAATTTAAAATTACGAAGACTGCAATATAAAATTTCCAAAAGTCCCCATTAATCAAAAAAGGGGAGGGGACAGCGGGGTTATATCATGTAAGGGAAAAAAAATATCGAGTAAGTAAAATACATCTAGAAAATTCTTACTCCAGTAAAGTAAATTCCATTTGTAAAAACAATTGCAGGACACCCATGAAAAAACACACATGGTATCAAAATAAGCCAAAGGAAAATCATTTAGGCAAAAATTAAAAAGAATCCCATGTCTATTTTGCATAGAGGATCCCTTTATTAACTTTCGGTCGACAATGTGTTTGTGTGTTTTCAGAGAACAACTCCAAGACCATGTGGGTTCCTGCGACTGTGAGGAACTGATGGATCTGTTCCAGTCACGAGGATGGTCCAGAGATGGGGGACACTGACGACACCTTGTCATGCTAGCAGTCGGCAGCTGTGCATGTCTGCAGGCAGCCCAGGACCAAACCAGAGAGGATGGATCTTGCATTGACATGATGTTTCCACTATCTGGATACCATTGTTGACTTATACACATAAAGAATTATTTGACACTGAAAGTGGGACTCAGAACTGTTGGACATTGAAACTGAGACTGAACCATTTTTTGTTCTTATACATTTATTTCTAGTATGCAGAGGCAAGATATTTTTGAAGAAAAGAAACAGGGGAGAGTGATTGATATAGAGGCAGGATGGCCTTGAACAGGCTGTCAAGCTACAGGGGAAGGCTTGGGTGGATGGGAGGCAGATGCGGGGGGAGATCAACTGAAGGACTTGTATGCATGCATATGAACATAATCAATGAATTAAAGACACTGGGGCGGGGAGGGGGGGAAGCTGGGGATATGTGCTGGGGTGGGGTAGGGGAGCCTGGGGGAGGATAAGAGGGAGGGGGAAAGAAAAACATGTACTACTATGATACTGCAAAAAAATCAATAAAAAAAGAAACCATCAACAAAACAACAAGAAAACCCACTGTATGGGAGAACGTAGTTGCAAATGTTTTCAGTGATAAATGTTTAATGTCAAGCATCTACAGGCAACTTAAAAAAGTTAATAAAAGGAAGACAAATGATTCAATTTAAAAAATGGGGAATGGACCTAAATAGAATCTTTTTGAAAGAAAAAAAAGGAAGGCCCAGAGACATATGAAAACCTGCTCAAAGTCACTAATTATCTGAGAGATGCAAATCAAAATGTCAATGCGGTACCATCTCACACCAGTCAGGATGGCTTTCATCAACAAATCAACAAATGACAAGTGCTGGCGAGGATGCGGAGAAAAAAGAACAGTTATACACTGCTGGTAGGAATGCAGACTGGTGCAGCCACTGTGGAAAACAGTATGGAGTTTTCTCAAAAACTAAAAATGAAGCTAAAATTTGACCCAGTGATCCCACTTCTAGGAATATATCCCAAGAAACTAGAAACACGAATTAGAAAGGATATATGCTCCCCTATGTTCATAGCAGCATAATTTACCATAGCTAAGATTTGGAAACAGCCTAAGTGCCCATCAGCAGTTGAGTGGATGAGAAAACTGTGGTGCATCTACACAATGGAATACTATGCTGCGTTAAAAAAAGAAAGAGCTCTTACCATTTGCAACAACATGCATGGATCTGGAGAGCGTTATGTTAATTGAAATTAGCCAGGTAGAGAAAGATAAATATTACATGATCTCACTCATTTCTGGAATATAATGAATGGTATAAACTGATGAACAAGAAAGGATCCATAGACTGAGAGAAACATCCATCAGAATGTCAAACCTCAGGGTGAGTGGGGGGTGGCGGGAGTAAGGGGGAAAGTCAATATATTTGTTCTCTTGAACTAATGTAATTTGTGTTTTTACATCCCTGACAAAGTTCATATAAAGTTATAAAAAATTGGTAGCTAGTTTGAGATTGAACTGACATGGCCTAGAGCATGTCATCTCCTATGCTCACCAATCCTTAGGCTAGACCTCCTTTAACCAACTGTGACACCATAATATCCTTACATGTTATTTATTATTCTACAATTTCATTATAAGTTTTGATGTTTGACAACAGCATATTGTACAATTATCCCAAAGAAACTTACATTCTTTGAATGTTTGGCAGCAATTTAAAAAAGAACAGGAAAGGAATTAATCATTTTCAGAAGGATTTAAGGCACCGGGAAGGCACTTGAGCATTTTATATTGACCCCTTTTGCCTCTTTTGCCAAGAGGGACCCTCTTCTCACAGTCCAAGTGCACACAGCTGTTGCCTGAGCTTTCAGTTCAAGCTGAGGTTGAAACCTCTGGGTGGCTGGCACCGTGGATCTGTCTCTCGCCCAACGGTGTGAACTGGGCCCTCCCTGGAGAAGAAACCTGAGTCCACCGAGATATGTGATCAGTACTGTAAGCAGGCGAGGGGACCCCAAGGCAGGTGCTGGACTTGGAGGCCACGGGGGCATAGAAGACCAAGGAGACAGACCTGAACCTCACATCACCCTGCTTGGCCCTGGAGGATGGCTGGTTAGCCAGAGATAGGTAAGATTCCTCAGAGAAGGAACAACCTAAGACAGGCACAGTTGCAGAGGGGACATGAGGAGTGAAATTGCGGGCCCACAGAGGTGGGTCATAGAACCTCACCCCCCAACATTGCAGGGGTTTGAACCCTCACCCTGCAGAGGGAGATCTCCTGCCCCCATGGCTGCTCTGCCTCCCATGCCCAGCTCAGATTGGGACCCAGGTTACAGACAGAGACTTGGTCAGCAGCAGCTGCCCTATATCTAAAGGTAGGCTAGCACCAGAAATGCTGAGGGCCTACTCAAGAATGCAAATAATCATTTCCACTAATATTTACAGGGTAAAGTAGGATTATTGTTTGATTATTAAATTCGACAGTAAAATAGTAATCAAGTTTTCAGATTAATTTAAATTGGCCAATTGAAATAAATGAACACTCAAGAAAATTTAAGTGTAATGGACAGAAGGCTGTTTTCTAAAATACTAAGTAAAATTTCTATTTGTACTTCATCTCATTGTAAAATTGCCTAACATAGAAAGAACCTAAAGCAGTAATATTTTTATGCAAAAATTAAAATTTAAACTTACCAGTACTGCAATATAAAATTTCCAAAGCCTCCATTAATGAAAAAGGGGGGATAGTGGGGTAATATCATGTAAGGAAAAATATCCTGTAAGTAAATTCCATCTAGAAAATTCTTCAGAAAATTAATTTCCATTTATAATGCTAACACCAGGACACACATGAAAAACACACATGGTGTCAAAATAATTCAAAGGAAAAACATTTGGGCAAAAATAAAAAGAATCCCAAGTCTAATTTACAGAATAGATTCCTTTATTTACTTTTGGTCGAGAATATGTTTGTATATTTTCAGAAAACAAGGCCAAGACCATATAGATTACTGCAACAAAGAGGAACTGACAGGTCTGTTCCAACTGTCACAGTCCAGAGATGGAAGACACTGAGGACACCTTGCCATTCTAGCAGTCAGCAGCTGTGCATCACTGCAGGTGGCCCAGGACCAAACCAGAGAGAGTGGAACCTGCATTGCCTCCATTTGTCCACCATTCAGATACCATTGCTGACATGTGCACATAAGGAACTATTTGACATTGAAACTGGGACTCAAACATATTTTGTTCTTATATGTTCATTTCCAGTATGCAGATGCAAGATTTTTTTAAAGAAAAGAAATGGAGGAAAAAGATAGATGCAGAGGCAAAGAAGCATTGAACAGACTGCCAAACTACAGTGGGAAGGCACAGCAGGGTGGAGGTGAGAGCTGTAAGACATCAACCGAAGGACTTGTATGCATGCATATAAGCATAACCAATGGATACAAGACACTGGGGCTGGAGGGCAGGTGAGGGAATGATCTGGGGGGTAGGGGAGGCTGGGGGGAGTTCAATAGGGGGGGGGAAAGGGAACATATCTACTACTATTTGTAATACTTTAAAGAATAAAAAAAAAAGAAATCAATTCCCCAGTTCATCACTTAACTAATTTTAGCATGCTATAGGAACATCTTTGAAAGTGTTACTAAAATAAGGTATAATAGGGGAGAAAAATATATTGAACTTGAAATAAGTACAACGAGGCTCTAAATGACAATGACATGTAGCTTCAGTTAGCCTTGTGGGATAGGAAAGGTAATAGAAATTTATTCCATTGTTTTTTTTCTAGATGATCTACTATGTGCTCACTGTTGTGGTGTACAACAATAATATAGCATAAGAATTCTATTCTCAAAAAGTGCATAATATAGCTCAGCTGTTGTGACTCAGTGGTAGAGCTTCATCCCATGAACCAGGTGATTACAGTTCAATTCCTACTCAGGACACATGTCCAGGTTGTTGGTTCAATCCACAGTAGGATCCGTGCAGGAGGGAGCCAATCAGTGATTCTTTTTCATCATTGCTGTTTCTATCCCTCTCTCCCTCTCTCTGAAATGGATAAAAACATATTTTTAAAATGCATCATATAGGTACATGATATAGCCATACCAATGAAATTTTAAGGGAGAATTCTCTGAGCCATCTTTATCTTTTTGTAATTAAATGTTGGGACTGGCATTTAATAGGTGCTCAATGTTTATAGGGAGATGAATGTATTTAATATAAATAGTAAAAATAATAGAAGCTTATCAAGAGAAGAGCCAACTTCAGTTGCAATAGTCTAGAAAAACTCCACAGAGGAAGGATTTGAGTTTACTTTGAGGAAAAGTATCAGTATGAAAGAAGGGATTAAGTATCAAAGAAGGGACAGGTAATCTAGGAGTAGAAAACATGCAAAAATATGCATAAAGTAATTATAAATGGCATGGATATTTGTTATAGAGGATACTAACTGGCTGTTAAAGAATTATTTTGTGGATCACTAAAAAATACCTACTGTGGTCATATTGTAGAAATCCTTAAATGGTGCTCAATTGAGAGTTGAATCTTGAGGGCAGCTGGTGACCATTTGTGATTTTTTTAATAGGTAGATGATGTAATGAAATTCTGAAAAGGGGCTTCATTGAGATTTTATAATGATTCTGTTTTACTGAGAAATAATTTTGGTCTAGACCAATTATACTTATTGACAGAAAAGTAAAAATATACTGCTGGCATGGAGCAGTTAGGGGTTCTAACTGCCAATACATATAAAATTACATTGTTAAGAAGGTTATTACTGCCAGGTGTCATATTTGCACTCTTATAAAGTAGACCATCTTGAAGAGACTATTAATGTAGTATAGTGTCTTTTGGGTTCAGCAGAATATATATTTATAAATAAAACAATATATAGCAACAAGTAAGTAATTTATAGCTTTTTTGTTTGATTATTATTCACATCTCTTGCTGAAGGGTTTAAACTCTTAGGCCAGTTGTTAAAAAGACTAGTATCCTCATTATAATGTGGCGTGTTTTTTTTTAACTTGAGCTGGGTGCTTATTCTTGAAGATGAGAACATGGAAATTTACTAAATTATTTGACACTGGAGAGATATTACAAGAAAATTTTGATATTTCACTGCAAAGTATTACCAATTATGGAAGCTGTCAATTTAACAATAGGCTTATTCACTATGGTGTTTGATTAATGTGAAATTATTCAGTTGGCTACCTTTTAGTTGGCCTATTTTGTGTCCAATTAGTATGCTAATAATGGTAATTATGTTCTATACTGCATGTCTCATCACCTAGAGGGTTTTTAAAATGATAAAATAATGAGAATAAACAAGCTGATGCTGACATTCACTGGGCCATTCTAATTACTTACTGAAAGCACACTGGGGAATCAACACTCAACCAGAGAAAATGATTTTTGCATACTTTGTTAAAACTACTTGTTCCAAAGAGCAATAAGAGTTTGTTATGTTCTCTGTATTACTGAGGTATTTTATATCCTGACTCTATTTATTTTTTATATTCTTTTTATTTATTAATAAATTTACCAAATTATATTTATCTTTTGCAACTGATATTTTTAGAAAGAGGTCAGAAAACAAAGAAGGGAAATTGTTCTGTTTTGTGCCTCTGAAACCAGTAGCTACCAATTATATAAAATTTATATGTATAATTTATAATTGATACCTTTATGTCTTTCAATATAGAGATATTGTAATTATGGAATTTATCCTCTAAATTAGTTAAAACTAAAGTTGCGGTTTGGGTATTCACAAAATATATCATAACATTGCAAAATCTCTTTCCAAATGTCTTAAAGAAAGTAAAGGAAAGAGAATTCCATTCATTGGAATCTTCATGGTGAGGTAGAAAAAGCACTTGACTGAGCCTTTTACCTCTTAATTATCTGATAAGAAACTGATATGAAAGAGACTAGTTTTGCTCTCCAATCATTTCATCTCCAAAACAACAGGGTTGAATTAGACAGATTCTCTCAAATTTTGCTCCATGGGTCTATTATATCTTTTGTGCTTTTAACAATTTTTCATAACAAAGGGTTTTTATGATCAAATACATCTTGAAATTTCTGAAGTAAACCAAGGTAAATATATTTACTTACTGCAGTAATTCTCGGAGTATTTAATGTATTAATATAATTTCTAGACCTTCAATTAGCATGATATAATATATACAATTTCTCAATTTTATCAATAAAACACATTTTTAATCAATATGTAGTAATATCTCATGTGGAACTAGATTTTGCCAAAATATAGTTTGAAAAATATTAGCCTAGACCAGTGGTCGTCAAACTCATTAGTCAACAGAGCCAAATATCAACAGTACAACGATTGAAATTTCTTTTGAGAGCCAAAATTTTTAAACGTCTTTTATCACCACTTCTTCAAAATAGACTCGCCCAGGCCGTGGTATTTTGTGGAAGAGGAACATTCAAGGGGCCAAAGAGCCACATGTGGCTTGCAAGCCTTGGTTTGCTGACCATTAGCCTAGACAAATCTTTTAAAATCTATGTTTTAATACATTATTTTTTCACATGACAGTAATGATGACACTGGTCTTGTGCTGCTACAGGCTAGGTGGCTAGGCGGCTAGGTGTTTGTAGCAAATGTAGTAGTTTCACAAAGTATATTCTTAATAAATGACAATATATTCTGATAAATGACTGAAACAGTGAACAATGAATGAATTAATATATTCATAAATATATTATTTGTTTTTCTGAAGAAAGCACATGATTAGAAGGGAATAACTTTTTGGTCATACTATGCTCTCGTAGGCAGAGATTTCCTGTTCTGATGCTCATGTTTTTGGTTTGTAGTGAAAGTGAAATGACAGACATTTTTCATGATTTTAAATCTCATTCCTTATTGACTGAATATGAATAATATAGATACTATTTATTCAACAGCAACTAAATTTTTGGCACTGTGCAAATTACTTTGTTTATATTAACTAATTGAATATTTTCAAAAACCCTATGTGGAAAATATTACTCCCCCTCTTTCACTGACAGTTAAGTAAAGTCCCACAGTAAGTGGCAATTCTACAATCTAGATAAAGTCTGATTTCAGAATATGTGCTTTTAACTCTCATTCTATCTAATAAAGTAGGAATATGCTAATTGAGCCTCACACTGTCACAAAAGATGGAGGCACCCACAGCTAATTAGTAGGGAATATTCTAATTGACTGTCCTGCCCTCAAAGATGGTGGTGCCCACAGCCAAAAGATGGTGCCACTCAGCCCCCTCAGCCCTTCTGGGGGTGGCAGATACATGGCAAGGCCGGGCCTGGCACCAGGTGGGGCTGGTTGCTCCACACACTTGCCTCCAAAGTCCCCCAGTCCCGTCAGCCCCCCAGCCACCCAGGGCCAGCCCGAGACACAGGTAAGCCTCAGATGTCATCTGCCCAGCTACCCAGGGCTGGCCCGAGGTGAAGGTAAGCCTCAGATGGCAGCTGCCCAGCCAACCAGGGCCTCTGGGGCTCAGGTAACCAACGCTGGCCAAGGCTTGCACTGCTAGCAGTGGCAGCAGCAGAGGTGTGAAGGAGGTGTTGCCTTCCCCTGATCACCAGGTCATCTCCCAACCCTGATGGCTCCCAGACTGTGAGAGGGGGTAGGCTGGGCTGAGGGACTCCCCTCCAGTACATGAATTTTCATGCACCAGGCCTCTAGTAATACATATTTTAGTATGATGTACTTTGTCTTATGCAATGTCCTAGAACATGTTAATGAACAAAATGCTTCATGATATCCTAGAATAGGTCTATCCTTGTAGATCCATGGTCTATCAGGATGATCTCCATTTTACCTCCCATGATTCTCTGTGATCAGTGATAAATAAACTACTGTAAGACAACTTAGAAAACAATAAAAATATGTGTTTATTTCACACTTTTTTACCTTGATTTCTTTTGAGCTGAATCAAATTATCCTATGAAGTATTACTGGTATTATTCATATTTTTACTAATAAGGAAACTAAAAAGAACCTTTGCCATCATAGCTTGCTTTTTTAGGTAAAAATAAGATTCACATTTACATCTGTCTGCTTGTACTCAAAGTAGATGCCTTAAACTAATGTTAGATATAAATGTTATTCCTTCATAGAATCAGAAAAGCATTATTATAAATCATACATTTTATTCAATGTGACATGGTTACACAAAAATGTACTGATGTATAAATTAATATTTAATTGTGTGATATAGAAGATATGCATTATAATGTTATTAAATTAACATTTGCTAACTAGAGCGCAGGGTGCCAGATGATAAACCACAGTTCAACAAAAGACCACAGTAGCAAAAAATAAAACTAGAATACTTTCTTACACCATATACGAAAATATACTCAAAATGGATTTAATACTGAAATGTAAAATCTGAAGCTAAAAATCTCCTAAAAGAAAACATAGCCAGTAAACATTTTGACATTGGTCTTAGCAATATATATTTAGTTTTGGATATAGCATCTCAATCAAAAGTAGCAAATGAAAGAAAAAACAAAACAAATGGCACTACATCAAAATAAATTACTTTTTCACAATGAAGGAAACCACTGACAAATAAAATGATAACCAACTGAATAGGATAAAGATATTTGTTAATGATATATCCTAAAAGGGGTTAATATCTAAAATATATACATAACACATATAACTCAATATAGAAAACAAACAAACCCAAACTGTCCCTTTATAATATGTGCAGAGGGCCTGAATAAACATTTCCCCACAGAAATCATATAGATAACCCACAAAGATATAAAAAATGTTCAAAACCATTATCAGGGAAATGCAAATCAAAACAATTAGATGTTACCTCACAATTCTCAGAATGAATATTATCAGAAAGTCTAAAAATAACAAGAGTTGACAAGGATGTGAAGACACCAAAAACTACTGTTGGTGGATTTGCAAATTGCTGTTACTACTATGGAATATAGTGTGAAGTTTAGTTTAAAAATTGAAAAATTGAACTACCTTATGACCCAGCAATCCCACTTCTGGATATTTATCTAAAGAAAACAAAGACACTAATTCAACAAGGTATATATACCCTTATGCCCTATGTTCATTGCATCTTATATTTACAGTAAGCAACACATGGAAGCAACTGATATGTCCATCAATATATGAATAGATAAAATATGTTATTTATGCATACAATGGCATATTATACATAAAATATAAAAACTTGCTGTTTGCAACAATATATATGGGCCTAGAGGGTATTATGCTACATAAAATAAATGAAGCAAAGAAAGACAAATGTGTGATTTAACTCATTTATGGGCTCTAAAAATCAAACCAAATGAACAAAAACCAAAGAAAAATAGAAACAAATTCATAGATACAGAGAATAAACTGATGGCTTCTAGATGAGTAGACTCATGGGTGAAAACAGCAAAAATAATAACATTTACAAATTTCAACATTCAAGATAATGTCAGAGTAGGTGCAAGTTATATCCAGCTTCTTTCAGAACCAAATAACAACTACATTATAGAACAATCAACCTGAATGGCCAACTGAAGACTAGATGAATAGAAGTCTTATAATAAAACATATACAGAATATGTAATATCAAATCTGCTAGGAAGGGCAGACACACACAAAAAGGGCTAGCCCAAGTCCACATGTGGCTGTTGAAAATACAGAAGAATATCTCAGTTACAAAGGTCCCCCTGAGGAGCAAGGGGTCTCAACCCTATACTTGGATCCCCAGCCCAGAATATCAGTGCTGGGAAAAGCACAATAATATCTGACTGTGAAAAATCAGTGGTTAATTAATCTGCCTAAGTTAGGAGGTGTTCTGGTAAAAATCCAGGTGCCTGCTGAAAGGGTCAACACATAAAACTCATTTGTGGACACTCACCCTGATCTGTGGCAGAGGGACTGTGGATCAGAGCAGACTGTAGTCACAAAGAAAGAGATTGGATTTGTGGATTCAAGGAGAGGGCTGAAGAGACATCCACCATAGTTCCTGTGATGAGTTTTTCTTCCATGTTGTCCACATATGCCATTTTTCCTGGGTTGAACACACACATCCATAAGGCATCAGCCTGGGAAATACACAAGCTCCATACACTTACAACATGTGGCCTCACTCTTCTAAGCTCCTGCCATGTGGAGAAATAAACTAGCTACAGACAGCCTGGGCCTATATTGCAGAACTTCTGGGAAGACTTTCAAAGAGGTCTGGGCAGACTCACAGGGTATCAGAGAAACACCGAAGAGAATGAGTTGAGTCACTTTAAGGATAAGGCCAATTTTCTCCTTCACCTGATTGGAACCTTCACAACATAGTATCTGCCAAGAAGATTCAATAGCCACATTTTCCAGACTCATTATAATGTCAACCTCATGCCCTGTAGATGAGTCTACTGACTGTGGCCAGCCTTGCCCTGCATTGCAGTCTTTTTTGGAAAGCTTTCAAGGAAGTCCAGGCAGACTTTGGAGGTCTCTGCAATGCAGAAGGAGAGACTGAGTGAAATGGCTTTAGAAGAGAGGGTATATTTTCTTATAATCACTGCTATAGCCTCCCTCTCACAGCATTGACCTAAGGAGATGAACTAGTCCCAGGCTCTCAACTCAATATGGCCCCACACTGCCAAGTTCAAATGCCGTAGAGTGGTCTGCTGGCTGTAGCCAGCCTCAGCCGTCTTTGCAAGCTTTCTTGTAAAACTCTCAAGTAGGTCTGGAAAGACTCATAAAGTGTGAGAAACAAACAGGTATAAACTGATATATGTGGCTTTAGGGCAAGTGCCATATTTTCCCACACAACCAGATTGGTGCAACATTTCTGCACAGTGCTCTCCCTGGACAAGGACAAATTTAATGTTTTAGCTTGATAAATTCTACTGGCCCCACCAAGATTCCCTCCGAACATTTCCCACTATATATTTCTACAGGACTCAGGTGGATGGTGGCTGACCTTGATGCACCCTGAGACTCTTGCTCATTAGCTTCTAACCCATCAGTGGTACTGAGTTTGAATCTATATCAACCTGGTTTACACCACTGGCCCTTACCTGGTGGCTCATTGAGAACCAAACTCACACGACTTGCAAAATATTGGAGGCTCTTTTAGTGAATGAGCCTAATAGGCACCCAAAAGGAGGAGTTAGATCTCAAGGTACCTTGGGCCTTTTCATGACCTGCTTCATTGTTGGTATTGGTAGATAGCAACTTTGGTATTCAGCATATAAACTGAGTCCCAACAGAGGCAGATAGCAGTCAGGAATAGCTTTGTATCCTCTAACAGGTAGCTAAGGGGCAGTCATAGACAACATCTGACATTTTCCCACAAGAGTCAATCCCAAGTGTCCTTAAAACCAGCACAGCTAATGAAGACTTCAGACCACATCAGAGCTTCACAAGTACCCCACCCAAAGGGAAATTATGGCAAGACCAAACACAACTGGGACACATTGTACTTCATGCGTTAGCCCCTGCACACAAGCTCATACACTGTGTTTTTGGATAATCCTAACCATCTGTCAGCCTGATAGTCAATCCCACCCATAGATGGTCCAACAGCAATCAATACATAACTACAAGAGTAAGGCTTACATACACATACAAGGAATATTCCTGGATCACCAAGCTCAGGTATTCAGTGAGACTAAATCAATGAGCTCCATTGGACATATAAAATAAAATCAGCCTACCAAGAGTTGGAGGCATAGTAGGAATACCTAATACACAGAAACAAATACAGACATGCAGTCAAAATAGGGAGACAAAGAAACATTCATAAATGAAAAGAAATCTCCTAAAGAACTAAATTAAATGGAGGCAAGCAATAGACCAGTTAAAGAGTTCAAAACAATGATTTAAGGGTGCTCAAGAAACTTAGAGATAAATTCAATAAAGAGCTATCAAGGATAAAAAGGCATAAAAACTATTTTTAAAAAACCACTCAGAAGTAAATAATACAGTATATGAAATGAAGAATAAGCTAGAAAAATTAAACAGCAGACTAGATGAAGCAGAAGTTCAAATCAGCAATTTGGAAGACAAAGTAACACAAAACACAATCAGAGTTCCATAAAGAAAAAATGAATTAAAAAATTAGAATAGATGATGGAACCTCTGGAACAACATGAAGCATAACAACATCCGCATTGTAGAGATTCCAGAAGTAAAAGAGAAATAGCAAGGAATTGAGAAACTATTGGAAGAAATAATGACTGAAAGCATTCCTAACATGGTAAAGAAAAAGACACACAATTCCAAGAAGGACAGAATCACAAGACAGATGAAGCCAAAGGGACCCACCCAAAACATATCATAATTAAAATTGCAAAGGTTAAAAAGAAAGAGAGTATATTTAAAAAGCAAGAGAAAGACAGTTACCTACAAGGGAGCTCCCCTAAAACTCTAAACTGATTTCTTAACAGAAACATTTCAGGCCAGAAAGGATTGGCACAAAATATTCAGTGAATAAAAGAAATAACTTACAACCAAGACTATACTACCCAGTAAGGCTATCTTCTGCCCATCCAGTCATCCTCCCTGTCCCCCTGGGGGTGGGGGCAGGTGTAGGGTGTCCATCAGTCCACATGGGGGTATGGGGGTTGGGGTAGGTATCTGTGCAGGGGGTTTGGAAGAGCTCGCTGTGGCCGCTTCCTCTTCCTTCTTTGCAGTCCGGGCTCCTGTCAGGCATACTCCTCAGACCCCTGGGAACTTGGCTCAGGCCGCCCGCACCCCTGCTGCATGTGCATCCTTCTGTTGCTCTGTCAATATGCAAACTGGTAATTACTGGGAAACCATAATGACAAATAGCATATTATCTCTTTATATGTATAGATGACATTGGAATTTTGATACAGGTTACATAGAATTTGCATATTGCTTTGGGTAATATGGCCATTTTAATTATGTTGACTCTTCCAATTCATGAACACAGAATATCTTCCAATTTTGTTGTGACTTCTTCAATCTCTTTTAAAATAATGTTTTGTAGTTTTCAGTATATAGGTCTTTCACATCCTTTGTTATTTATAGGTATTTTATTCTGTTGGTTGCAATTGCAAAGGGCATTTTTTTCATTTCTTTTTCTGAGGCTTTGTTTTTAGTATATAGGAAACTTGGATTTTTGTACATTGATATTTTATTCTGCAACTTTATTGTATTTGTTTATTGTTTCTCATATTTTTTTTGGTAAAGTCTTTAAAGTTCTCTATGTACATAATCATGTCATCTATAAAAAGTGACACTTTTCCTGCTTCCTTACCTATTTGGATGCCTTTTACTTTGTTCTCTTGCCTGAATGCTCTGGCTAGGACTTTCAGAACTATCCTATATAATAAAAGGCTAATATGCAAATTGTGCCCTCAACCAGGAGTTCGACCAGCAGGCAGGCTGGCAAACTGCCCATGTCCCCTCCCCCTGCACAGGCTGGCAGGACCCCACCCATGCACAAATTTATGCATCACACCTCTCAGTGTGTGTGTGTGTGTGTGTGTGTGTGTGTGTGTGTGTGTGTGTGTATGTCCTAATATATAAAAACCCAGGGTTCGTAATGACTGACCAAAGGCTCAATTGAACAGCAGAAGTCAGTCCTGCAGTAAGTGCTGTGTTGCCGTGGCTGCTGAGGGGGCTGCAGATCAGGCACAGGGAGAGGCCCAAAGAGAGAGTCAGGGTCTGATCCACAGCCTCCATGGCAACTGTTGATAAGCCATTGCCTCTCTCTTTCTCTCCAGGCTTCGGCAGCAATTGCACCTCAGTTTCTCTCCTGGCCTACGCAGGGGCTGCTGATCAGCCCTGCCTCTCTGATCAGGCCCAGAGATAGGCCCAGAGATGCTGACTGGCATAGAAAATGACCAATCAGAACCAAATCTAGGTTAACTGTGATGAGCCAATGTCTGCCTAGGAGGCAGAGTGTGGGAGGCGCCCCCAGGTCAGACACCTTGAGCATTCTTTAAATCTTTGTCAGGCTGAATCCAAGGCGCCTGGCAAAACTGAGTCTTGGAAAAACACATTCACCAATGAGGCTGAATATGTTATCAGCTTGGCCTTAACTTTGCCTCAGGTGTTGAGGAAAGGGCCTTGAAATGTAAATACAGTCTTGCCCTGGGAATGGGGGAATGAATAGTGCCTGGGTCCACCAAAACTCCTTTGATCCTAATGTTGGAGAAACCCCTTTGTATTGTGGAATATAAATAAACACAATTTCGTGGGCTCAGAGTCACTGTCTCTCCATCAGAAAGAACAGATGTCCACCCAGCCCCAGCTTATTATTTCTATATTTCTGCATCTTCTCTTCTATTATCATTATTTATTAATCCCCAGCTCCTCTACTCAGAAACTGAACCCAGTCTCTCTCCATGCGGGACATGGAAAAGAGAGAAAAAACACCTATAGCAGAGCTTTTGATGCTGACAGGCATAGAAACTGATCAATCAGAATCAAATTGGCCAGCAGGGGAGGACAGTTGGGGGTGAGATCTGGCCAGCAGGGGAGGGCATTTAGGGGTAATCAGGCAGGCAGAGGCAGTTATGGGTGATCAGGCTGGCAGAGAACGGTAGTTGGGGGCAAGATCAGGCCAGCAGGGGAGGACAGTTATTGGTGAAATCAGGCTTTCAGAGGAGGGCAGTTGGGAACGAGATCAGACCAGCAGGGGAGGACAGTTGGGGGCAACCAGGCCAGCAGGGAAGGGCCATTGGGAGTGAGATCAGACCAGCAGGGGAGGGCAGTTGGGAGCAACCAGGCTGGCAGGAAAGGGTAGTTGTGGAGAGATCAGGGGAGGGCAGTTGGGGGCGAGATCAGATTGGCAAGAGAGGGCTGTTGGGAGTGAGATCAGGATCAGACAGTTGGGGAGGGTAGTTGGGAGCAAGATCAGGCTGACAGAGGAGGGCAGTTGGGGGCAAGTTCAGGACTGCAAGGGTAGGCTGTTGGGGGTGAGATCAGACCAGCAGGGGAGGGCTATTGTGGACAAGATCAGGTTGTTGAGAAGGGCAGTTGGGGGTGAGATCAGGCCAGCAGGGGAGAGCAGTTGGGGGAGAAATCAGGTCAGCAGGGGAGGGCTGTTGGGGGCAACCAGGCTGGCAGGGAAGGGCCATTGGGCCCGAGATCAGGCTGGCAGGGGAGGGCAGTTGGGGGCAAGCAGATAGGCAGGTAGAGGCATTTAGAGGTGATCAGGAAGGCAGGCAGGTGAGTGGTTAGGTGCCAGTGGTCCCAGATTGTGAGAGGAATGTCTGACTGCCAGTTTAGGCCTGATCCCACTGGGATTGGACCTAAATTGGCAGTTGGACATCCCCCAAGGGGTCCCTGATTGGAGAGGGTGCAGGCTGGGTTGAGGGAACTTTCCCTTCATGCACAAATTTTGTGCACCAGGCCACTAGTGTTGAATAAGAGTGGTGAGAGAGGATATCCTTCTCTTGCTCCTGATTTTAGAGGAAAAGCTTTCAGTTTTCCATCATTTTGAATGATATTGTATGAAGATTTGTCACATATAGCTTTTATTATGTTGAGATACTTTGCTTCTATACCTATTTTATTGCATATTTTAATCATAAATGGATGTATCTTAAAGAATGATTTTTATTCATCTATTGATAAATCATATGAGTTTTACCTTCTACTAGAAGCTCAGTACACAAAATTTGTGCACTCTGGGGAGCGATGGTCTCAGCCCAGCCTGCACCCTCTTGCAGTCCGGGAGCCCTTGGGGGATGTCCAACTGACACAGACATGGTAGAGTCTCCCATCACTGCTACTGCACTCACCAGCCATGAGCCTGGCTTCTGGCTGAGTGGCACTCCCCCTGTGGTATCACAATGACCACCAGGGGGCAGCTCCTGTATTGAGGGTCTGAACCATAGTGGTTACTGCAAGTCATAGTAACCAGTCATTCTGCTGTTCAGTCGATTTGCATATTAGCCTTTTATTATATGGGATTTTGTTAATGTGGTATATTGCATTGTTAGATTTGCATATGTTGAACCAACCTTGTGTGGTTCATCATTGTAAATGATATTATATGAAGATTTGTCACATATAGCTTTTACAAATTTGTTACATATACATCACAATCAATCCCACTTGATTGTGATTTATTCTTGGGTTGAAGGGATAGAAGGGAAAATATACAGCTGGTAACGAGCTGCAACCCCAGTGGGAGGTATTCAAATATACCGGACATATATTCGAATCCTCCCCAAAACAATCCAGGCTTTAGGGGACATGACAAAAACCATTATTGAACAGGAAACCTCTCTGCAAAAGCAGGTCCGCAACCCAAACAAATTGCCTCACCCTTTCTCTTGGCTGACAGCCATTAGGATAGGAATAACCCTCCTAAATAAAACATTACAGCAAATGCAACCAACTGTTTTCTGTGTGCTGCCCTTGGATGCCCTCTGCTAACAGCAGTTCTCCTACCCACTCCCTTTAACCTCTCGAGCCCTACATCTCCACAGCCTTGAAATCTTACAGAACTACCTCTATACACTGGAGTGGATTTCCCATGGGATTGCTACTCCTCACAGCCAAGCCTGGCCTCCTGCAACATCACGGTTCAAGTCAACATGACCATTCAGGCACTCCCCGGAGGGTTCTTCTGGTGTAACGATACCCTAACAAAGGCTATATCACTTTCGACACAGGTCTGTCTGCTACCCAGCTTCCTTGGTTCCCCAGCTAACCATGTATGGAAAAGGGGAGTTCCTACAAAAGCTCTTGCCAGCCCCCTCCCACTTAAAATACGCTATCTTTCTCCCCATGGTGGTTGGTCTCTTTCTAGCCTCCTCACTGGCAGCTGGAGGCTTAGGTGGAGGTGCCCTAGGCCACAGCATGTCCTCCTCTCGGGACCTAGAGGGAAGACTGCATCAGATAGCCCTAGAAGCCTCCAGTGCTTCTTTAGCCTCCCTGCAATGCCAAATAACATCAGTAGCCAGAGTAGCCCTGCAAAACAGGTGGGCCCACAACTTGCTTATGGCAGAAAAGGGTGGCACCTGCCTATTCCTGTGAGAGGAATGCTGCTACTACATCAACAAAACAGGGCTATTCAAAGAGAACATTGGCGTCCTCAGTAAACTGGGGGAGGATCTAAGGCAATGCCCACAGGAGGGAGGCCCCTTTGCGGGATGGTGCGAGGGAGGAATGATGCAATGGATGCTCCCCATACTTACCCACTTATTAACCCTCAGCCTAATCTTAATGCTTGCTCCCTGCATTTTTAAGTTTTTGTAGTCCTGCGTGGAAGAAATCTCTCGGATGATGGTCAACTGCTCCTCTTACACCCTTACAGGCCCCTGCCCTTGGATCCCCCAAGAACCCGACCTTACTTAAACTCCGCCCCTGTTCAGCTTGAAGCAGTCACATTGGTCGTCATCCTGTATAACCAAAGAGGTCGGGATGTAAGATCTGGGGCTGGGAAAATAGGGACTTCCCCCATCCCATCAGCTGAGGATGTAAGGTTTGGGCTGGGAAGATAGGGACTTCCCCTATCCCATCTGATGAGTTAAACAATAGTGGCCTCCAAGGACATACCATCCTGCAGACATCCTGCTGGATAATAAACCATCACCCTGACTGGGTGGCCAGGTTGGAATTGTATGAATTTCCCGCTCATAAATCACCTGCCACAAACTCCCTCAGAATATGCCAATAGCAGCATAAAAGAAACCCTGCTAGACAAAGGCAAGTATGACTCTTCAGGCCCCTGTAGTCGGACCGTGGGATCTCACCCGAAGGCATTTAATAAACGCAAACTTTCGCTGGTACCCTGCGTGTCTTGATCAATTATTGGCTTCAGTCAGATTCAATCTTATTTCTCAGATTAAAACCTTACAGGGCAGAGAAAACCTTATTGTGCTTAGTAGCAGCTTGTGGCCTTGAGTCCAGCATAGTTCAGATAAGCAAAAACACAACAAAAACCTATCTCTCCCTGCTCTCCCTGCCAACACTCTCCCCCTCCCTTTTATTCTGCATTAACTATTTACTCTGTCCTAAGAAGGGGAAATAAGGCAAGTGGTCTGAGATCCTGTATACCTAGGCTTTTACTCTCAAGGACTTATTCTTATTACTTTTGATCTCTCTTACTATCCCCCTGACCACCAATCAAGGGCTCCTCTATCTAAGCAGGCTGAGAGCCTACCAACCTATTCAGTGAACCCCACTACCACTACCCCATCTTACACCTGCTCCGGAGCAGTTTTTGGCTTTCTTCCTTGCCCACTCTGGCACTAGCCTTAAAGTGCCCCCTTCAGGAGATTGCTGGTGCCAAATTTGGCTCATGCCCAAGGCCATGCAGATACCCTATGCTGGTGGCCCCCCTCTAGTTAATTATGACTAATTTTAACCCAACAAACCTTAACAGGGGATAAAAGGGTAGTGGTCTAGCCTTTGTTTAAACTTCTCTGGGTTGCAACCTTCACAAATTTTATACATTTAAATTAACATTAGAATTCTAAAATTTTTAACCTCATAGCAAAATCACAAACAGGGAAAAGCAAATTAAAAGTTCTCTACTGTCCAAACATAGACAGAAATTTCATAGCTAATCCAGCCAATTCCCTCCTTCTTGAGAGCAAGAACGACCTTGAGAAAAGAATTCCCAGCAGTTGCTTAGGAAAGCTGCAGTTTGTCACAGCATTCAGCCTCACATACACAATATGGCTTCCCCTTAAAGGAGGTTTGGTCTATCTTTAAACAAATTAAACAACAGAAAGAGATAAAAATACTCTCATGTGTTCAGCCAAATAGCACAAAGTAGCTCGTTTCACACAGACTCTCACACTTACATTCATACATCAGACAGTTCGAGTTTTTGACTTCTACCAGATATTTACGCAGAGTTTAAACAATCCACTGATTCTTGATTAATTGCCTGAGGAAGCCATATGACTTCTGGGGAGGTAATCAAACTCCTCCTTCCACTCACTCAGAGGGGGCCCCTGCCTTAAAGTTTTTATTGACAGGTCCAGAAGTGTCCATTCACTCTCTCCAGATGTCGACTGGGTCCTAGGCTGAGATACAGGAGCATCCAGAGTCCACTGGGTTCAATTCTGCTAAATAAGCAGAGTGGTGCCTCCCAGAGGCTTAGCTAGTGGGCACGGGTCCAAAACCCAGTCCACTCACCAGAAGCCAAAAGACCAGCATGTTTGGCTTTCTTCCCTGTCAGGGAAACATTAATGTTACTAAAGACCAGAGAAAAACCAAGCAATACTTAGATACAGGGGAGTTACATTTATTAAAATTATGTGCAGCCCCCCTCCCCAAAATGTGCCTTTCATATTCTGAGCCCCCCGACATGGAGGAAACTTTTTCTATTTATACTTTTTCTAGCTCTTTGTCTCCCAAATTTGGAATGAGACTTCTGGGCTTTCTCAGAAAGAAGGCCTGCATGTTGGGTAGGTGACATGAAGCCATATCTCAAGGCCTGGGCTGGTGCCAGCACTGATAACTCTGTCTGGGGCATAGTTCATTGAATGGGAGTAGTCTTGTTTTCCTTATTATTTAAGCAAGCAAGCGTCTACAGATGCTAAAATAGCAGGGTTAAAATTTCAAACAGCAGTTTTTATATAAGATGGATGCTTCAGGAAGGTGTGTGTGTGTGTGGCGGGGGTGTCTAGCAATCTGAATCTGTGCCAATAACCTGTCTTCTAACACACACTCTTGCTAGCCAATACTTAACTCCATTTGATACCTGTCCTAACTTGTAGAACCTGTTTCCTTGAATATTTCCTTTTTTCAGAGGCCATAAACCGTGAATCATACACAAACCTTGTAGGGGGTTACCAGCACGGGTGGCGCCAGGCCAGGCCTTTGTGTGTGATCTCATATCCTCCATCCCAACACATGGGCCTTTTTGCAGAGCCCGCTAAAGGTCTAGAAGCCTGATCAATATTTGGGGGACAAAGAAACCAAAGGGTATAAAGGAAAAGCTTCCTTCATATTCACTCACACAGGGACTTGGAGAACTGACCCCCTGAGTTACTGTACTAGTACATCTGAAACATCTGAAAATAAATGGGTTTATCCTGGATCTCTGAATACTCCCTGTGTATTTTTCAATCATCTGGTAAATTCTATAACAGTTCCATATTTTGAAAAATGCCTTCTGCTTCAAGTACCATATACCTTTTTCCCAAGTGATAGTTTACCCTGGATAATTTTAATTTGAGGTCCTGATTGGCTGGTAGCGTAGTGGAGGTATGGTCAATTTGCATGTTACTATTTATTTATTTATTTATTTATTTTTTGCAGTATAACTGAGATTTAATAGTAGTACATATGTTTTCCTTTTTTCCCCCCATTATCCTCCCCGCAGCCTCCCCTACCCCCCAGCACATGTCCCCACCTGTCCCCCCTGCCCCAATGTCTTTCATTCATTGGTTATGCTCATATGCATGCATACAAGTCCTTCAGTTGATCTCCCCCAGCACCCTCCCCAGCCCATCCCCTGTAGCCCAACAGCCTGTTCAATGCCTCCCTGCCTCTATATCAATCATTCTCCCCTGTTTCTTTTCTTCAAAAATATCTTGCATCTGCATACTAGAAATAAATGTATAAGAACAAAAAATGTTTCAGTCTCAGTTTCAATGTCCAACTGTTCTGAGTCCCAGTTTCAATGTCAAATAGTTCTTTATGTGTACATGTCAGCAATGGTATCCAGATGGTGGACACATGGTGGCAATGCAAGTTCCATCTTCTCTGATTTGGTCCTGGGCCGCCTGCAGCTTCACACAGCTGCTGACTGCTAGCACGCCAAGGTGTCGTCAGTGTCCCCCATCTCTAGACCATCCTCGTGGCATCAATTTGCATGTTACTCTTTTATTAGATAGGATAGGTACTTGTTTGTCACCATTTTTATTCTTTATGCCTGTGTTCCTTCCCTTCCTATTTTTTTTCTTTTTACAGCAGACCCTTTAACATTTTTAATATTGTTGGTGTGGTGGCAATAAACTCCATTAGTCCTTTTTTTGTCTGTGAAGCTCCTGATTTTATCTTCAGTTTTGATTGATAGCCTTGCTGGGTGCAGTATTCTTGGATCCAGCCCTTTCGTTTGCATGACTTTGTATATTTCATTTCATTTCCTTCTGGTCTGGTGGGTTTCTGTTGAAAAATCAGTCACTAGTCTGATGGGAGATCAGACTGATAGGTATCTTTCTGTTTCTCTGTGGCAGCCTTTAAGATTCTTACTTTGCCATTAATGTTTGTCAATTTGATTATAATGTGTCTTGGTGTTAGTCTTTTGGGGTTCCTTTTGTTTGGAACTCTGTTAGTTTCTTGGACTTGTGTGAGTCTTTTCTTCCTTAGATAAGGTAAGTTTGTGTCATTATTTCTTCAAACAGGTTTTCTATTCCTTGCTCAGTTTCTTCTCCTTCTGGCATCCCTATATGCAGATGTTGTTTCATTTCGTGTTGTCCCAGAATTCCCTTAGGCTCTCCTTTTTAAAATTTCTTTTCTAGATGCTGCTTTGTTTGGATATTTTTTCCTACCTTGTCTTCTAGCTAACTGATGTGGTCCTCTGCTTCTTCTAGTCTATTGTTGATGCTTTCTATAGAGTTCTTTACAGTAGCGATGTCATTTTTCACTTCTTTTTGGTTCATCTTCATTTCCTCTTGGTTCTTAAACATGTTATTGGATTTATCTTCCATCCTTTTCAGCAACCTTATGACCATTCTTCTGAATTCTTTCTTTAAGATATTGCTTGCCTCCATTTAGGTTACTTCTTTTTCTGGTGGTTTCTCCATTTCTTTTGTATGTGTGCTGTTTCTTTTTCTCCCCATTATTGCTCCTTTCTGGTGTCTGGTTATGTAGCTCTCTCTGTCCTCCATTGACTTAAAGGCACAAAATACAACATAAAAAGACATGAAACACAGGGCACCAAACACAAATGTATTCCTGATACTAATAACCTGAAATATATGTTACTACCAGAGTTATGAGAGTTATGGGATAGAAAAGAGTGCAAAAATGATAGTGAGAAAGGATAAAATGTAAGAGAGAAAGAAAGAGAAGAAAAAAAGTAGGGAAAATATATGTATATTTGGATAAAACTCCAATAAAACAACTAATCCAAAAAATTGCAAACAACAAACACCTAGAGATGAATGGAAACTACAAACAACAACTAATCCAATATACGTAAACTACAAACCTCCAAACAACAAACACTCAGATGAATCTGAGGAAGCAGAGCTTATTTCTTAAAGGTAAGATCAATGAATTTAATAAATGGGAAAATAGCCACAGTTCAATATAGAGGATTTAGAAAGAGAATGTGCGTATAAGAAAAAAAGTTAAAAAAAAAACACAAAAAATAAAAAATATGCATATTAAAGTAAAGCATAAATAAGAAAAAATACACACACACACACACACACACACACACACACACACACACACACATACACAGACACTCTGCGTGGCCAGATTATTATGATCTCTGAACACATAATAATCTAGCCATACAGTATATATATATTAGAGGCCTGGTGTGTGAATTTGTGCATGGGTGGGGCTGGGCCAGCTTGGCCAGGGTGAGGGGACATGGATGGTTGGCTGGCTTGCCTGCTGGTCCAACTTCTGGTTGAAGGGACAACTTGCATATTAGCCTTTTATTATATAGAATATACACTGAGTGGCCAGATTATTATGACCACCTCATCAGTACTTTGTTAGGCCACCTTTTGCCTTCAATGCTGTGGCGATTCTTCTTGGCTTTGACTCCACAAGATGTTGAAAGTTGATGTGAGGGGTCTGACACCATGCCTGATGAATAGCACTGTCTAGCTCTGAGAGATTTGATGGTTGGGAAACCAGCTCTCTGATGGCTCTTTTAACTTCACCCCACAAATGCTCAATTGGATTGAGATCTGGTGATTGTGGGGGACACCTGAGCAAGGAAAATTCTCCCTCAAGTTTTTGAAACCACTCCTGCACAATATGAGCACCGTGGCATGGTGGAAGAAGCCATCTCCATTGGGATATGCCATTAACATGATAGGATGGATTTGATCAGCAACGATACATAGGTATGCTGTGCTATTCAGATGTTGTTCCACACGAATTAAAGGAACCAAATCATGCCAGGAAAACATGCCCCAAACCATAACACTGCCCCCACCAGCTTGAAGGATTGTACTCATTCACGTGGGGTGCATGATTTCATGCTGTTTTCCACAAAATTCTCACTCTGCCATCTGTATGATGCAACTAGAAACGTGATTCATCTGACCACATTCCTTTTTTCCAATGCTCAACTGTCAAATCTTGTGTTCCCCAAGATAATTAAGGCCTTATATGACAAACCCACAACAAATATACTCAACAGGAGAAAAGTAAAAGCATTTCCCTTTGATTAGGAATAAGACAAAAATGTCCACTTTCACCACTTTTGTTGAACACAGTATTAGAAGTCCTAGCCACAGTAATTAGACAAGGAGAACTATGGCCAGTGTGGAACAGTTGGTTAGGTGTTGTCATGTGCACCAATAGGTTGTTGGTTCAATTACTGGTCAGGTTCTGGGCATAATCCCTTGAAGGGGGCATGCAGGAGGCAGCCAATCCATATCTCACTCTCACATAAACGTTTCTCTATCTCTCCCTCTCTGTATTTCTCTTCTCTCTCTCTTTCTCTTTAACAATAAATTAATATATTAAAAAAGAAATAAAGAAGCATTAGAATTGTAAAGGGATAAGTAAAAGTAACATTATTGCAGTCAAATTACTTTCTATATAGAAAACTATAAAAATTACTAAATACTGGAAATGACAAATGAATTCAGTAAATTAGCAGGATACAATGAATTACTTTTTCTTCTTTTTTATTACAATAAAATTCTGATATCAGTTGTATCTTTATTAAAAAGGGAAAATTAAGGAAATCCATTAAAAATTGCAAAATAAAATTTGTCTAAAAATAAATTTAACCAAGAGGGTAAAAGACTGTACTGGAAAAAATCATAAGACACTAAGAAAGAAATTGAAGATGATACTAAATAACTTGAAATATGTATTATGCTTATGAAAAAGAAGAATTAGTAATATTAATATGTCCATACTACCCAAAGCAATCTATAGATTCAATGCAATTCCTATCAAAATATCAATATGCTATTTTATAGAATGAGAATCAATAATCCAAAAATTTGTACAGAACCACAATGAACCCAAATAGACACAACAATCTTGAGAGAAAACATGACAAAGTTGGAGACATGGCCGTAGTCCCACTGCTTCACCCACAGACTGCAGAATGCCTGCCTACATGGCCAGTGGCTCAGGGATCCAAACAGGGATTTACAGAGTGACACCACCCTGGAAAGAGTCATGCCACACCAGCCAGAGTCACATTACCTCTGCTTCAGATCTGGGATCTCTACCACCCTTCCATGGGCTCCTGCACTCCATAGTGAGCCATATGCCAGTGAGACCTCAGACATCCCCGGCCACCAGAGCTGGCGCCATCAGCACACCCACATCAGCTTGCAGAACAAGGCGGGGGTGAGTCACATTCTCAGAAAACATGTGGGGAGACCATATACACAAATGAGAAACTAACATTTAAAACTCAACTACAGCAGGATAACCCAAATAACTCCAGTAGGGAACTCCACTAGAATACTCAGCTCAGTAGATGTGAGAGACTGGACCACACAAATTAAATACTTAGGTGCACCCTACCCTCCCCCCCCCCAAAAAAAAAGGAAAAAGAAAAAAACCTGGGTGGTATAGCAACTGTATCTGACATAGAAACAATTACAACAGGACAGCAAAATAGGGATACAAAGAAACATCCCCTGAGGGAAAGAAAATGATGAATCACCAGAAAATGAATTAAATGCAACAGAGGCAAGCACTTTGTCACTGAAAAAATTCAGAGTAATGGTCATAAGAATGCTCAAACAGTTGGATGACAAATACATACAGCTCCATGAGAATTATACAGAGCTGAATGAGAACATCACTAACATGAGTAAGAATCAAGAAGAAAAGAAGAATGACATATATGCAATAAAACACACAATGGAAGGATTCAACAGTAGACTAGGAGAAACTGAAGACCAAATCAGCGAGTTAGAAGCCAAAGTTGGGAAAAAAACACTCAAGCAGAGCAGCAACTGTAAAAAAAAAATTACAAAACAGGAAGATAGTTTAGGGGAGCTTTGGGACAACTTGAAATAAAACAACATCCACATAACAGCAGTGCCAGAGGAGAGAAAGTTGAGCAAGGTGTAAAAACCCATTTAAATAAATAATGAGATAAATCTTCCTAGAATTGAAAAAGGAAGAAGTATCTAGAGTCCCAACCCAGATGAATACACACACACACACACACACACACACACACACACACACACACACACACACACAAACAACACAAAAAAAATAAAAAATAAGACACATTGTAAATAAATCGGCAAACATTAAAGACAAAAAGAAATATTAAAGACTGCAAGAGAGAGATGGAAGGTTACTTACAAGAGATCTCCAATTAGACTGTCAACTGATTTATCAACAGAAACACATCAGGCCAGAGGGAATTGAGTAAAATATACAAAGTGATGCAAAGCAAGGTACTGAATCAAAGAATACTCTATATAGCAAGGCTATAATTCAAAGTTGAAGGTGAAATCAAAAGCTAACACAGACAACAAAAGCCTAAAGGAGTTTATTATCATCAAGTCAATAATGCAAGAAATACTAAGGGTACTGCTATAAAGGAAGAAATGGAAAGGGAGAAAAATACACAGTCATAAAGAGTAAAAATGGCAACAAAAAGTACCTATCAATAATAATCTTAAATATAATGGTGTATGCTCCAATCAAAAGACATAGGGTAGCTAAATGGATAAGGAAACATGACCTATACATATGATGACTACAAGAGACCCATTTCATAACAAAGGACTCACACTGCCTGAAAGTGAAAGGATGGGGAAAAATTCTTCAGGCAAATGGACATGAAAAAAGAAGGTGGGTAGCAATAATTATATAAAACAAAATAGACCTCGAAGTGAAGGCCATAACAAGAGATAAAGAAGGCTACTTCATAATACTAAAGGGCTAGATACGACAAGAGGATATAACTCTGGTAAGCATATATGCACCCAATACAGGAGCATCCAAATATATTTTTTTAAATTCAGGAAGATATCAAGGGAGAGAGTGACAGCAACACAATCATAGCAGGGTTCTTTAATATCCCATTGAAGTCACTGGATAAATCCTCAAGACAAAAAATCAGCAAGCAAACAACAATTCTAAATGACTCACTATATCAGATGGAACTCTGATATCTTCAGAACATTTCACCCCAAAGCTGCACAAAATATATTCTTCTCAAGAACACATGGAACATATTTTTTTTTATTTTTTTATAATATAACTTATATTTAATACTAGTACATATGTTTTACTTTTCTCCCCCAATATGTTCCCCCCAGCCTCCCTTACCCCCAAGCACATGTCCCCACCTGCCCCCCTCCCCGCCCCAGTGTCTTTCATTCATTGGTTATGCTCATATGTGTGCATACAAGTCCACCGGTTGATCTCCCCCAGCATCCACCTACCATCCACTCCAGCCTTCCCCCTGTAGCTTGACAGCTTGTTCAAGGCCACCCTGCCTCTATATCAATTACTCCCCCCTGTTTCTTTTCTTCAAAAATATCTTGCCTCTGCATACTAGAAACAGACGTATAAGAGCAAAAAAATGTTTGAGTGTCAGTTTCAATGTCCAACTGTTCTGAGTCCCAGTTTCAATGTCAAATAGTTCTTCATGTGTACATGTCAGCAATGGTATCCAGATTTTGCACACATTGTGGCAATACAAGATCCATTCTCTCTGGTATGGTCCTGGGCGGCCTGCAGCCACGCACAGCTGCCGACTGCTAGCATGGCAAGGTGTCGTCAGCGTACCCCATCTCTGGACCATCCTCATGGCTGGAACAGACCCGTCAGTTCCTCACTGTCTCAGGAACCCACATAGTCTTGGAGTTGTTCTCTGCAAACACACAAACACATTCTCGACCAAAAGTTAACACAGGGATCCTCTGTGCAAAATAGACTTGGGATTTTTTTTCTTTTTTTTTTTTTTGCCTAAATGATATTCCTTTGGCTTATTTTGACACCATGTGTGTTTTTTCATGGGTGTCTTGCAGGTGGTTTTACAAATGGAATTTTCTTTTCGGGAGTAAGAATTTTCTACATGTATTTTACTTATAGGATATTTTTCCATACATGATATTACCCCACTGCCCTTCCTTTTTTTGGTTAATGGGGGCTTTTGGAAATTTTATCTTGCAGTCTTGGTAATATTGAATTTTAATTTTTGCACACAAATATTACTGCTTTAGGTTCTTTGGATGTTAGGCAATTTTGCAGTGAGAGGAACTACTAATAGATATTTTAGTTAATGTTTTAGGAAAAGCTTTTTGTCCAGTACACTTAAATTTTCTTGTGTATTCACTTATTTCACTTGGCCAATTTAAATTAATCTGAAAACTTGATTACTATTTTACTGTCAATTTTAATACTCAAGCAGAAATCTTAGTTTACCCAATAAATACTTGTGGAAAAGAATATTTGCATTTTTGAGTAGGTCCTCAGCATTCCTGGTAATAAACTAAATTTAGATATAGGGCAGCTATTGCTGGCCGAGTTTCTGTTTGCCACCTGGGTCCCGTAGTGAGTTGTGTGTGGAAGGCGAAGCAGCTGTGGGGGTAGGAGACCTTCCTCAGGAGGGGTGAGAATTCAAGCCCCAGCAAGGTTTGTAGATGAGGGTCTGTGCCTCACCTCTGCTGACCTTTTAGTTCTCTCCTGTTGGCCTCTCTGTGACTGTGCCTGTCTTAGGTTGTATCTTCCCTGAGGAATCTTACCCGTCTCTGGCTAACCAGCCATCCCCCGAGACCAAAGAGGATGATGTGAGGTTCAGTCCTGTCTCCTTTGTAGTCTATGCCCCCTTGGCCTCCAAGTCCAGTACCTGCCTTGGGATCCCCACGCCAGCTGCCGGGGTCCCGGTACTTATCACATATCTAGGGTGACCCAGGTTTCTTCTCCAGAGAGGGCCCAGCTCACGCCATTGGTCGAGAGACAGATTCATGGTGCCAGCTGCCCAGAGGCTTCAGACACAGCTTGAATTGAAAGCCCAGGCATCAGCTGTGTGTATTTGGATAATAACAAGAGGGTCCCTCTTGGCAAAAGGGCAAGAGGGGCCAATATATAATGCTCAGATGCCTCCCCAGTGCCTTAATCCCTTCTGAAAGGGATTAATTCCATTCCTATCCATTTTTATTTTTTATTTATTTTTCTTTTTTTAATTTTATTTACAATATAACTTATATTTAATAGTAGTACATATGTTTTCCTTTCTCCCCAATATCCTCCCCCCAGCCTCCATTACCCCCCAGCACATGTCCCCTCCTGCCCCGCTCCCAACCCAGTGTCTTTCATTCATTGGTTATGCTCACATGTATGCATACAAGTCCTTCAGTTGATTTCCCACAGCATCTGCCACCCATCCACTCCAGCCTTCCCCCTGTAGCTTGACAGCCTGTTCGAGGCCACCCTGGCTCTATATCACTCACTTCCCCCTGTTTCTTTTCTTCAAAAATATCTTGCCTGTGCATACTAGAAACAAACATATAAGAGCAAAAATGTTTGAGTGTCAGTTTCAATGTACAAATTTTCTGAGTCCCAGTTTCAATGTCAAATAGTTCTTCATGTGTACATGTCAGCTATGGTATCCAGACGGTGGACACATCGTGGAAATGCAAGATCCATCATCTCTGGTATGGTCCTGGGCTGCCTGCAGCCATGCACAGCTGCCAACTGCTAGCATGGCAAGGTGTTGTCAGCGTACCCCATCTCTGGACCATCCTCGTGGCTGGAACAGACCCATCAGTTCCTCACTGTTGCAGGAACCCACATGGTCTTGGAGTTGTTCTCTGCAAACACACAAACACATTCTCGGCCAAAAGTTAACAAAGGGATCCTTTCTGCAAAATAGACTTGGGATTCTTTTTAATTTTTGCCTAAATGATTTTCCTTTGGCATATTTTGACACCATGTGTGTTTTTTCATGGGTGTCTTGCAGGTGGTTTTACAAAAGGAATTTTCTTTTCTGGAGTAAGAATTTTCTACATGTATTTTACTTATAGGATATTTTTCCTTACATGATATTACCCCACTGTCCCCCCCCTTTTTTTGGTTAATAGGGGCTTTTGGAAATTTTATCTTGCAGTCTTGGTAATTTTAAATTTTAATTTTTGCACACAAATATTACTGCTTTAGGTTCTTTGGATGTTAGGCAATTTTGCAGTGAGAGGAACTACTAATAGATATTTTAGTTAATGTTTTAGGAAAATCTTTTTGTCCAGTACACTTAGATTTTCTTGAGTATTCACTTATTTCACTTGGCCAATTTAAATTAATCTGAAAACTTGATTACTATTTTACTGTCAATTTTAATACTCAAGCAGAAATCTTAGTTTACCCAATAAATACTTGTGGAAAGGAGTATTTGCATTTTTGAGTAGGTCCTCAGCATTCCTGGTAATAAACTAAATTTAGATATAGGGCAGCTATTGCTGGCCTAGTCTCTGTTTGCCACCTGGGTCCCAGTGTGAGTTGTGCCTTGGAGGCATAGCAGCCATGGGGGTAGGAGACCTTCCTCAGGAGGGGTGAGAATTCAAGCCCCTGCAAGGTTTTTGGATGAGGGTCTGTGCCCCACCTCTGTTGATCTTTTAGTTCTCTCCTGTTGGCCCCTCTGCGACTGTGCCTGTCTTAGATTGTTCCTTAGCTGAGGAATCTTACCCGTCTCTGGCTAACCAGCCATCCTCTGGGGCCAAACAGGGTGATGTTAGGTTCAGTCCTGTCTCCTTTGTAGTCTATGCCCCCATGGCCTCCACGTCCAGTACCTGCCTTGGGGTCCCCTCGCCTGCTGGTGGGGTTCCGGTACTGATCACATATCTAGGGTGACCCAGGTTTCTTCTCCAGTGAGGGCCCAGCTCACGCCTTTGGTCGAAAGACAGATCCATGGTGCCAGCTACCCAGTGGGTTCAGTCACAGCTTGAACTGAAAACTCAAGCATCAGCTGTGTGTATTTGGATAATAAGAAGAGTGTCCCTCTTGGCAAAAGGGCAAGAGGCCCCAATATAGAATGTTCGGATGCCTTCCCAGTGCCTTAATCCCTTCTGAAAGGGGTTAATTCCTGTCCTATCCTTTTTTTAAGTTGATGCCCAACATTCAAAGAATTAGTTTGTAAGTTTATTTGGGATAATTGTATAATATGCTATTGTCAAATATCAAATGTTATAATGACATTGTAGAATAATATCATGTAAGGATATTGTGGTGTCACAGGAGGTTAAGGAAGGCCTAGCCTAAGGACTGGTGTCCATAAGAGATGACATGCACTAGGCCATGTCAATTCAATCTCAAACTAGCTGCCAATTTTTTTATAACTTTATATAAACTTTGTCAGGGATGTAAACACACAAACCACTCAACGTAGTTCAAGCGTTCAAATATATTGACATTCCCCCTTACTCACACCACCTGCCACTTACCCTGATGTTTGACATTTTGATGGATTTTTATCAGTCTCTGGATCCATTCTTGTTCATCAGTCTATGTCATTCATTATATTCCTAATAAGATTAAGATCATGTGATATTTGTCTTTCTCTGCCTGGCTAATTTCACTTAGCATAATGCTCTCCAATTCCATCCATGTTGTTACAATTGGTAGGAGGTCTTTCTTTTTTATCGAAGCCTAATATTCCATTGTGTGGATGTACCACAGTTTTTTAATCCACTCATCTGCTGATGGGCTCTTAGGCTGTTTCCAAATCTTAGCTATGATAAATTGTGCTGCTATGAACATAGGGGTACATATATCCTTTCTAATTCACATTTCTCATTTCTTGGGGTATATTCCTAGAAGTGGGATCACTGGGTCGAATGGGAGTTCCATTTTTAGTTATTTGAGGAAACTCCATACTGTTCTCCACAGTGGCTGCACTAGTCTACAATGCCACTAGCAGTGCAGGAGAGCTCCTTTTTCTCCGGATTCTCACCAGCACTTGTCATTTGTTGATGTAAGCCATTCTGACAGGTGTGAGATTGTACTGCATAGTCGTTTTGATTTGCATCTCTCGGATAATTAGTGATTTTGAGCAAGTTTTTATATGTCTCTGGGCCTTCCGTGTGTCTTCTTTAGAAAAGGTTCTATTTAGGTGTGTTGCCCATTTTTTATTGGATCATTTGTCCTCCTTTTATTGAGTTGGGTGAGTTAGCTGTAGATGCTTGAGATTAAACCTTTATCAGTGATAACACTTGCAAATATTTTCTCCCATACAGTGAGTTTTCATATTGTTTTGTTGATGGTTTCTTTAGCTGTGCAAAAGCTTTTGATTTTGATGTAGTCCCATTTGTTTATTCTGTCTTTAGCTTCCATTGCCCTATGAGCAGTGTCATCGAAGAAGTTCTTTTGGCATATGTCTGAGATTTTATTTCCTGTAGATTCCTCTAATGTTCTTATGGTTTCCCTTCTTACGTTTAAGTCCTGTATCCATTTTGAGTTTCTTTTAGTGTATGGTGTAAGTTGGTGGTCTAGTTTCATTTTTTGCATGTATCTGTTCAATTTTCCCAACACCAATTATTGAAGAGACTATCTTGACTCCATTTCATGTCCATCCCTCCTATGTCAAATATTAATTGAGCATAGTGGTTTGGGTTGATATCTGGATCCTCTATTCTATTCCATTGATCTATATGTCTGTTCTTGCGCCAGTACGAGGATGTTTTGAGAACAGTAGCTTTATAATACAGCTTGAAATCTGGTATGAAAATCCCACCGACTTTGTGTTTCTTTCTCAGGATTGCTGTGGATATCCAGGGCCTTTTTTAATTCCAGATGAATTTTTGGAGAGTTCTTTCTAGATCTGTGAAGCATGCTACTGGTATTTTAATGGGGAGTGCATTAAATTTATAGATTGCTTTGGGTAGTATGGACATTTTAATTATGTTGATTCTCCCAATCCATGAACATGGTATGTTCTTCAATCTGTTTATATCTTCCTCTATCTCTCTTTTTATTGTCCTGTAGTTTTCCGTGAATAGGTCTTTTACCTCCTTAGTTAAGTTTATTCTTAGGTATTTTAATTGTTTTCTGTGATGGTAAATGGGATTGCTTTTTTAGTCTCTCTTTCTGTAAATTCACTATTACTGTATAGAAATGCCATAGATTTCTTGGCTTTAATTTTGTAGCCTGCTACGTTGCTGAACTCATTTATTAAGTCTATTAGCTTTTTATGGAGTCTTTCGGGTTTTTTATGTACAATATCATGTCATCTGCAAATAAGGATAGCTTAACTTCTTCTTTTCCAATTTGGATGCCTTTTATTTCTTCTTCTTGTCTAATTACAATGGCTATTATTTCCAGTACTATGTTGAACGGGAGTGGTGAGAGTGGTCATTCCTGTCTTGTTCCTGTTCTTATGGGATATGGTTGTAGTTTTTGCCCATTGAGTATGATGTTTGCTGTGGGTTTATCATACATGGCTTTTATTATGTTGAGGTATGATCCTTGTATTCCTACCTTGTTGAGAGTTTTTATCAAGAAACAGTGTTGGATTTTGTCAAATGTTTTTTCTGCATCAATTGATATGACTATGTGATTTTTATCTCTCAATTTGTTTATGTGATGTATCACATTTATTGATTTGCAGATATTGTACCATCCTTGCATTCCTGGGATAAATCCTACTTGGTCATGTTGTATGATCTTTCTCATGTACTGCTGGATCCGATTTGCTAGAATTTTATTGAGGATTTTGGCATCTATATTCATGAGGGATATTTGCCTGTAATTCTGTTTCATTGTATCATCTTTATCTGGTTTTGGTATTAGGGTGATTTTAGCTTCATAGAAGGAGTTTGGAAGTGTTCCATACTCTTGAATTTTCTGGAATAGTCTGAGGAGTATACGTTTTAATTCTTCCTTGAATGTTTGGTAAAACTCCCCTGTGAAGCCGTCTGGCCCTGGACTTTTGTTTGCTGGTTGCTTTATGATGACTGCTTCCATTTCTTCCACAGTTATTGGTCTACTTAGTTGTTTAGATTCTTACTGCTTCAATTTTGGGAGGTTATATTTTTCTAGAAATATATCCTTTTCCTCCATATTGTCGCATTTGTTGGAGTAGAGTTGTTCACAGCATTTTTTTAAACAATCCTTTGTATTTCAGTGGAATTTGTTGTTATTTCACCTCTTTCTTTTCTGATTGTATTTATTAGGGTCCCCTTTCTTTGCTTCTTGGTGAGTCTGGCTAGAGGTTCATCAATCTTGTTTAATCTTTCAAAGAACAATTTTTGGTTATGTTGATCTTCCGTATTGTTTCTTTGATCTCTATATCATTTATTTCTGCTCTGATCTTTACTATTTCCTTCCTTCTGCTTACACTGGGCTTTTCTTGTTGCTTTCTTTCTAACTCTTTGAGTTGTTGGGTTAGATAATTTATTGCTGCTATTTCCAGTTTTTTGAGGTAGTATTGTAGAGCTATGAACTTCCCCCTCAGAACTGCTTTCACTGTGTCCTATAGATTTTGGATTGTGGTGCTATCATTGTCATTTGTTTCCATGATGTTTTCTATCTCTTCCTTGATTTCTCTAGTTACCCAGTCATAGTTTAATAGCATGGTGTTTAGTCTCCATTGTTTGATTTCTTTGGATTGTTTCTATTGTAGTTGATTTCCAGCTTTATGTCACTGTGATCTGAGAATATGCTTGATAAGATTTCTATCTCCTTGAATTTGGAGAGACTTTGCCTATCCCAACACATGGTCTATCTTTGAGAATGACCCATGGGCACTTGAAAAGAATGTGCATTCTGTGGCTTTGGGGTGAAATGATCTGAATATGTCAATTAATTCCTTCTGGTCTAGTGATTCATTTAGGATTGATTTTTTTTACTGATTTTTTGTTTAGAGGATTTGTCCAATGTTGATAGTGGGGTATTAAAGTCTCCTACTATGATTGTATTGCTGTCTATCTCTCCCTTGATATCCTCTAGGAGTTTTAGTATGTATTTGGGTGCTCCTATATTGGGTGCGTATATGTTTACCAGAGTTATTTCTTCTTGTTGGATTTCTCCCTTTAGTATTACGTAGTGGCCTTCTTTATCACTTGTTACATCCTTCACTTTCAGATATAATTTTTTGGATATAAGTATTGCTACCCCAGTTTTTTTTCCATTTCCATTCGCCTGAAGAACCTTTTTCCATCCTTTCACCCTCAGTCTATGTGTGTCTTTTTTTTGGATTGGGTTTCTTGTAGACGGCAGATATATGGGTCTTCTTTTCCTATCCAGTCTATAACCCTATGTCTTTTGATTGGAGCATTTAAACCGTTTACATTTAAAGTTATTATTGATAATTAGTTACCTGTAGCCATTTTTGTTCTTTGCCCCTGTGTTCTGTCTTGGCTTCCTATTGCTTTTTACAGTGGACCCTTTAGCATTTCTTGCATTGCTGGATTGGTGGTAATGTATTCCCTTAGACCTTTTTTGTCTGTGAAGCTCCTGATTTGACCTTCAATTTTGATTGATAGCCTTGCTGGGTACAGTATTCCATGATTCAGACCCTTTCTTTGCATAACTTTGTATATTTTATTCCAATCCCTTCTGGCCTGATAAGTTTCTATTGAGAAATCAGTTGCTAATCTGATGGGGGTTCCTTTGTAGGTGATATTCTGTCTCTCTCTGGCAGCTTTTAAGATTCTCACTTTGTCGTTGATGTTTGCCAACTTAATTATAATGTGCCTTGGTGTAGGTCTTTTGGGGTTTAATTTGCTTGGAACTCTGTGAGCTTCTTGGATTTGTCTGGATTTTCTCTTTCCTATATCAGGGAAGTTTTCTGTCATTATTTCTTCCAAAAGGTTTTCTATTCCTTGCTCAGTTTCCTGTCCCTCTGGAAGCCCTCTTATGTGGATCTTGTTTTGTTTCATGTTGTCCCAAAGTTCCCTTAGGCTCTCGTCCTGCTTTTTAATTATTTTTCTAGAAGCTGCTCTACTTGGGTGTTTTTTCCTACCTTGTCTTCCAGCTCACTGATGCAGTACTCTGCTGCATCTAGTCTACTCCTGATACTTTCTATGGAGTTCTTTACCTCAACAATGTCACTTTTCATTTTTTCTTGGGTCTTATTCATTTCTTCTTGGGTCTTCTTCATTTCTTCATAGTTTTTCTTCATTTCCTCATAGTTGTTTTTCATTTCTTCGTGGCTCTTCTTCATTTCCTCTTGATTCCTTTTTAATTCCTCATGGTTCTTACTCATATTGGCTTCTGTTCTCTTCTGCCACCCTATGACCATTTCTCTGAACTCTCTGACAGGTTGCTTGCTTCCATTTCGGTTACCTCTTTTTCTGGTGAGGCTTGTTTTTCTTTCATTGGTGGGCTATTTCTTTGTCTCCCCATCGTCTCTCTTCTCTGTGTGTCTTGTTATGTAGTTCTCACTCCCCTGTGTTTATTTAAAGGCTCAAACTACAGCACAACCATGTGCAGCACACCAGACACTGAAGAAGAATGTATTTACAGTATTGGTAACTCCAAATTAAAGGTGATTGCCAGAGGAAGGTAAATTAGGTGATGGGTGGGAAAAGAGAGAGTAAGAGAAAACACACTCACACACACAAGAGAAAGAAAGAAAGAAAGAAAGAAAGAAAGAAAGAAAGAAAGAAAGAAAGAAAGAAAATGGTTTATGCCAAAATATAAGTGGGAAAAGGGGAAGGAGTAAAAAGAAAGGAAAAGGGAGTAAACTATAAATATGGTTTGGAAACTCCTAAAGGACCGTCACTAATCCCAGTAAAAACCAGCAACGAGTACCTGGAGATTGATACAAACTACTTACAACAACTAATATCAAGGGAGGTTAGGGACCAGAGAAGCTTAAATCTATCAAAAAACAATGTAAACATCACCAAAACACAAAACAATGCCAACCCCGTCCCACAAAACAAAATAAAAGAATAACCAAACCAATCTCACAAACATGCATAAAATATAAACAACACCAGCAGGACCAAGATAAAAACAGTTTAGGATAGTGAAGTCGGAGAATCATTAAATGTGTATGGACTTGGAGCAGGTGGTTGGAGATTGGATATAAAAGTGGGTTGAAATTTTAACAGGGGGTAAAAAGAGAGAATAAGGAAATACTAAACCAGAAAATGTGTAAGGGGAATAAGACACTAACTAGGGAAAGGTTAGCAAGAGAGTGCTGACATAAGGGTGAAGTTGAAGTAGAGTAAAGAGATACTAAAGGGTAGATGAAAAAAGACTATATAACACTAATCTCTAGGTAGAATAAAGATGAAATAAAATGGCACTTAAAAAAGTTTAAATAGTAGTAGAAATAAAATTGATTCCTTAATTTTTGTTACACAAGAGTCAATTTGTGATTCAGCCCCTAGGTGGCACTGTTTCTGAATTGACCTCCGGGTCTATTGGTCCTCTCTAGCCTGATCTAAAATCCCGCTATGTCTATGGTTTTTACTACTGATTGGTGGAAATAGGCTACCCCAGAGCTGCCTCTCTAATTGTGAGGACCTGTTCTGATCCCCAGCGTCAGGAAAACAGCTTGCCCCTGTGGTCTCCCAGGATATCCCCCATCAGGGGATCCCCCATTCCTCGTTCAGTGCTGAGAAATTCGGATTTAGACAGGACAAATGCAGGCACACGAACTCATGTCCTGCTCGTATGTTTTCACGAAACCCCTTCTCCCCTTGGGTTTGGCAGCCTGCTCCCTCCCAAAACTGCCAGGCTGTCCTTTTCCTTCAGGTCCAAATGGGTTGCCCTCTATGTATCCCCCCCTATCACCAGCTCCAAGGGCCCTCTTCCACGTTTGCCAGCTCCAACAGCCATGGACTTTTCCTCTTCCCCCCCGTCCCCCAGGCGAGAATCTCCCTGTGTTACCAGCTCCCTTAATTCCCGGAGAAATCTGACCTTTCCATGGCAGAGCACAGGTTTCCTCGGAATCCTCTTTTTCGCCAACCAAGAACCAATGTTGGGGGGGGGGTGTCTCAGACGCCCAGTGAGTACCGCAACTGTAAAATCTTCAGGCTCTTCTCCTTTAAGATGGTGCAGCTGCCTCTGAGCCAGGCTCCGCGAAAGAACCCAGAGCAGAGAGCGGCTCCATTAAGGGAGGCTAATCTAAGCAGTTGCCCTCCTTCTCCCAAAGCCCTGCTGTCCCACTCAACAACAAACACTCCCCGCGTGACCCTCAGCTGCTCCCTCTGTCTATCCCAGTACACAAATGATTACACGTCCTTCTGTTCTGCCACCATCTTTTCTCCTCTCTACATGGAACATTTTAAATGAAAGAACACATGTTAGGACATAGGCTAAGTCTCTACAAATTCCATAAGAATGAAATCACAATAAGCATCTTGTCAGATCACAATGACACAAAACTAGAAACGACTACAATAAGAAAACTCATAACCAAACATCTGAAAGCTAAATAGCATGCTATTTATCAATGAATGGGTTTGCAAAGAGATTAAAAAAAATGAATCCTGGATACAAATGACAATGAAAGCACTACAACCCCAAATCAATGGGACACATTGAAAGCAATTCTGACAGGGAAGTTCATTACACCACAGGCCTAAATAAAAAAAAAAATCCCCACAAAAACAAAACAAAACACACACACACACACACACACACACACACACACACACAAAAAAAAAAAAAACAAACAAACAAACAAAAAAAAAAACCACCTGGTAATATGTTTTCTAACACTACAACTTAAAGAACTAGAAAGAGAGCAACAAGAAAAGCCCAGATTAAATAGAAAGAAGGAAATAATAAATTTCAGAGCATAAATAAATGACATAGAGACTACAAAAAAAAACTAACAAAAATACAAAGATCAAAATAACCAAGAGTTGGTTCTTTGAAATGATAAACAAAATTGATTAACCTTTTGCCAGACTAACCAAAAAACAAAGAGAGAGGACCCAAATAAACAAAATTAGAAATGAGAAAGATTAAGTAACAACTCACCCCACAGAAATACAAAGGATCACTAAAAAAGTACTATGAACTGCTCTTCTTCAACAAACTGGAAAACCTTGACCAGATGGGCATATTCCTAGAAAAATACAAGCTTCCAAAACTCAATTAGCAATAATCAGAAAATCTGAATAGACTGATAACTACTGATGAAGTCAAAGCAGTAATAATAATAATAATAATAATAAAAACCCTAAAAAACCTCTCAGCAAACTAAAGCTCCAATCCAGATGGTTCCACAGGGGAGTTTTACCAAACATTCAAAGAAGAACTAACATCTATCCTTCTCAAACTATTCCAAAAAATTCAAGAGAATGGAACACTTCTGAGCTTTTTCTATGAGGCCAGCATTACCCTAATTCTAAAACCAGATAAAGACACTACAAAGAAAGGGAATTGCAGGCCAATATCCTTGATTATTATAGATGCTAAAATCCTCAACAAAATTCTAGCAAATTGGTTCAAACAACACATTACAAATATTATATATCACGACCAAGTGGGATTTATTCCAGTGATGAAAGGCTGGTACAATACTCATAAATCAATAAATATGATACATCATCTAAAGAAACTGAAAGATAAAAACCACATGATCATATCAGTAGATACAAAGAAATCTTTTGACAAAATCCAAAATCCTTTTTTGATAAAAGCTCTCAACAAAGTGGGAATAGAGGGATCATACTCAAAATTATAAAAGCCTTAAATGTCAAACTTATAGCCAGCATAATACTCAGAGGACAAAAAACTAAAACCATTTCCTATAAGAACAGGAATAAGATAGGGATGCCCACTTTCACCACTCCTGTGTGACATAATATTGTGATCAGACAAGAAGAAATAAAAAGCATCTAAATTGGAAACAAGGAAGTAAAACAGTCACTATTCGCAGATTACATAATACTATACATAGAAAACCCTAAAGACTCCATCAGAAAACTACTAGTTTTAATTAATGAATTTGGCAATATAACATGATATAAAATTAAAATCCAGAAACCAATGCATTTTATATACCAATAAGGAACTCTCCAAAAGGGAAACTAAACAAGCAACCCCATTTACCATTGCAACAACAACAAAAAATAGATACTTAGGAATAAGCTTAACTAAAGGGGTAAAAAGACCTGTACTTGGAAAACTACAGGACACTGAAAAAAGAGAAGAAGATATACAGAAGTGAAAGAATTCACAGCAAAAGAAAACATCAATAAAATGACAAGAGTTTCCACCCATAGGAGCACATATTTTCCAATGATAAATCCATAAGGAGTTAACCTCCAAAATCTACAGGGATCTCATACAACTTAACAGAAGGAAGATAAACAATACCTTAAACAATTGAATTATAAATAAATAAAAAATAAATAAATAAATAAATAAACAAACAAACAAACAAACTAAAAAAATGGGTAAAGGACCTAAACAGACAGTTCTCTAAAATGGACATACAGAAGGCCAAAGGACATATGAAAAAATGCTCAAAGTTACTGATCATCTGAGAGATACAAATCAAAATGGCAATGAGGTACCATCTCCCGCCTGTCAGACTGGCTATCATCAACAAATCAACAAATGACAAGTGTTAGCAAGGATGTGGAGAAAAAAGAACCCTCATGCACTGCTGGTGGGAATGCAAAGTAGTGCAGCCTGTGTGCAAAACAGGAGTTTTCTTAAAAAAAAACCTAAAAATGGAATTCCAATTTGACCTAGTGACTCCACTTCTAGAAATATCTCCCAAGAACTCATAAACACCATCAGAAAGAATATATGCACCCCTATGTTCATAGCTGCTCAATTTACAATAGCTAAGATTTGCAAATAGCCTAACTGCCCATCATCAGATGAATAGATTAAAAACTAGTGGTGCATCTATACAATGGAATACTATGCAGCTGTAAAAAAAGAAAACTCTTACCATGTGCAACATCTTGGATGGATCTAAAGAGTATTATGCTGAGTGAAATAAGCTAGTCAATAAAAGATAAATATCATATGATTTCACTCATATGTGGAATATAATGAACAACATAAACTAATAAACAAAAATAGACCCAGAGACATAGAATCATTGAACAGACTATCAAACTTCAGAGGAAAGTCAGGTGATGGAGGAGGAGGGGAAAAGATATATGCATAACCCATATATACAGACAATAGGATGGTAAAGACTTGAGGAGGAGAGGAGGGTGAAGGCAATGGGGGAAAGGGGGAGAACATATGTAACACTTTCAAAAATAAATATTTATTTTAAAAAATAGAAAGAATACAATAGAACCAGTGAAATGGAAACATGTAACAGACTGACAAATCTCAGAGGGAATGAGAGAGGGGAAGAGATTAGCATAAAATAATTCATATGCATACATGTGTTGCTCATGGCATAGACAGTAGTAGTGAAGGCCTGTGGTGGGGCAGGAACTGGTGGGTACAGTAATTCACTGAGTGTCCTTCGAAGGCTAGTAATAATATAAAAATGAAAAGGAAAGTTTAAAAGGGGGGACATCTCTAATACTTTCAACAATAAAGATGAAAAATGAGTGCTGATGTTGCTAAAAGTGCTGAAGTGAAAGTGTTCACAAAACAATGACCACAAGCAATTGAAGAGGTAGAAAAAATGTTGCTGATTTGAATAAATGAAAAGCAGTAGGCTGGTGATAGTATTTTCAAGGCAAATGTGAAAAAAGTGAAGATGCTGCATTCTGACCTCCTGAAAGACATCTCGGGAATGAATGTATTTTTAATTATTATTTATTGATTAAAATATTACATTTGTCTCCCATTTCCCCCATTAACCACTTCCTTTCCACTCCCACCCCACCACCAACACATTAAAATCAATGAAAAATATTCTTCTATGAGGATTAACAACAACAACACATCCCCCTAACGCTGTGAAGAAAAGTACCAAAAATATTCAGAAAGCCCAGAGTCCCAAACATATTGAACCCAAAGTGATGAATTCCAGGACACAGCATAATTGAAACTGCAAAGATTAAAGATCAAGAGAGAAACTTAAAAGTAGCAAGAAAAAAAAAAACACAGTGAGTTACCTATAAGGGTATTTTCATAGAACTATCAGATAATTTATAAACAGACTCATTTCATGTCAAGAGGGATGGATAGGAAATCTACAAAGAGAACCTACAACCTAGACTACAAGAACCTATAATCAAGACTACTTGACCCAGAAAGGTGTTCATTTAAAAAAGAATCCCAAACAAATAAAAAAAATGCTAAAGGAGCTTATCACCAATAAAACAGTATTACAAAAAATGTTAAAGGGACTTGTTTAAGAAGAATAAAGAAAAAAAGAGGAGCATAAATACAGTGGATCTTCAGCTCTATAAATTAATCCAGTCTGTGTGGATGTTCAAGAAAATATTTGTTCAAAAATCAAATCATTTTTCTCATCCTAATATATAAAAATCCAGGGTCCATAATGCCCGACCAAAGGATCAACCAAAAACTGGATATTAGTACTGCAGTCAGTGCTGGGTTGTTGTGGTGACCCAGCCCAGACTGCTGAGGGGGCTGCAGATCAGGCACAGAGTGAGGCCTGAAGAGAGGCAGCATCTGATCTGCAGCCTCTGTGGCAGCTGTTGATCAGCAGTTGCCTCTCTCTTTCTCTCCAGGTTTTGCCAGCAGCTGTGCCTCTCTTTCTCTCCAGGTCTCTGCAGGAGTAGCTGATCAGCACTGCCTCTCTGACAAGGCCTGAAGATAGGCCCAGAGATGCTGACTTGAATAGAAACCAACCAATCAGACCCAAATTGGCCAGCAGGGGAGGGAAGTTGAGGGTGAGATCCGGCCTTCAGAGGAGGGCTGTTGAGGGGAGATCAGGTTGTCAGGGGAGGGCAGTTAGGGTTGATCAGGCAGGCAGAGGCAATTAGGGCTGATCAGGTTGGCAGGGGAGTGCAGTTGGGGGCAAGATCAGGTTAGCAGGAGAGGGAAGTTGGGGGTATGTTAAGGCTGGCAGGGGAGGGACATTGGGGATGAGATCAGGCCAGAAGAGGAAGGCAGTTAGGGACAACCAGGATAGCAGGGGAGAGCAGTTGTGAGTGATCAGGCAGGCAAAGGCAGTTAGGGGTGATCAGCTGGCAGGGGAGAGCAGTTAAAGGCAAGATTAGGCTGGCAGGGGAAGGCTGTTGGGGGTGAGATCAGACTGGCAGGGAGGGCAGTTTGGGGTGAGACCAGGCCAGCAGGGGAGGGCAGTTGGGGGCAACCATGGCAGCAGGGGAGGGTAGATAGGGGCAAGATCAGGCTGGCAGGGGAGGGCAGTTGGGGGTGAGATCAGGCCAGCAATAGAGGGCCATTGGGGGTGAGATCAGGCTGGCAGGGGAGGGCAGTTAGGGGTGATCAAGCAGGCAGAGGCAGTTGGGGGTGGCATCAGGCTGGCAGGGAAGAGCAGTTGGGGGCAAGATCAGGACCACTGGGGAGGGCATTTAGGGGTGATCAGGCAGGCAGAGGCAGTTGGGGGCAGCATCGGGCTGGCAGGTAAGAGCAGTTGGGGGCAAAAATCAGGACCACTGGGGAGGGCATTTAGGGGCAATCAGGCAGGCAATCAGAGGCAGTTAGGGGAAATCAGGCAGGCAGGCAGGTGAGTGGTTCGGAGCTAGTGGTCCCAGATTGTGGGATCAGGCCTAAACTGGCAGCTGGACATTGCCCAAGGAGTCCCCAATTAGAGAGGGTTCAGGCTGGTATGAGGACCCCCCTCCATGCACGAATTTCATGCACCGAACCACTAGTTATAAATAATGTAAATTGAATTAATCAATTCCAGAACCCCAATTGATTCCCTGTTTTAAGCTTACTTTTATACTGAACTATATTTTGTTAGAACTGTCAACCTGTCCATGCCTCACTACACTATGAATTCAATTTCTTTTCTTAAATTTATTGAACCACTCCGCTAGCTTTAAATAAATCACTTTAACCATCAACAAAACGACAAAATAAAAATAAATGTGAGATAAACAAATTGATTGGTTGCCTCCCAGGGAACCTGAAACCGAGGTACATGCTCTTGACCAGAATTGAACTGTGAACCCTTCAGTCTGCAGGCTGATGCTCTATCCATTCACCCAAATAGGCTAGGGCAGATTAGGGAAAATTTTATTCAATATTTATTCAACTAGGTTCTCAATTTTTTGCTCTCTATTTATCTTCTTCTGTTACCCCTAACATGTGGAAGTTGTTACACTTGATGTTGTCTTGGAGATCCTTTAAACTCTCTGCATTTTTAAATTATTTGTTTTGCTGCTTAGATTGTGTGTTTTCTAGTACCATGTCTTCCAATTTACTAATTTAACCTTCTGCTTCATCTAGCCTGTTGATTTCTTCTTCATTTCTGATACTCTATTCTTTATTTCTGGATGCTTCTTTCTTGGTTTGTTTCTATGTCTATTTCTATGCTATTTCTCTTTTAGTTTCTCACTGATTTCATGCATTCTTTTCCTAAGTTCCTTAAGCATCTTTATAAACATTGTTTTGAATTCTGCATCTGGTAGATAGCTTGTCTCCATTTAATTTCGTTCATTTTATGTGCATTTCTTCTGTTATTTCATTTAATTTGCTACCTCAAAATTTTTTGCTGTATATTTGTTAGATAAAATATGTCTCCCAGTCTTAGTATGGTGGTCTTATGTTTTCAGTGTTCTGTGGCTTTCAGTGAAATTGTCTACCCAATCCTGAGCTAGGTGCGTTAGTAATGTCTTTTATGAGGTTTATGTGAGCTTCCTGCTGTAGTTAAGTCTTGATTGCTATTGGTCCATTTGTGGCCAGGGTTAATATGCAGACTAGCTGACTGTGAACATTGATCCCAATAACAGTGTATAAGTTGCTCTGTAGGGACTGACCCCATGCCCAAGCATGTTCTGGTGGAATCCAAGATCTCCTTTTGAGTTTGCTGCTTGTGAAGCTAATTGGGCTGTGGTCTGATGTCTTCTGAATGCTGCCACCATTTGTGTTTGTTCTGGGGCCTCTTGAAAAAAACTCTGATTCAGGTTCATGTTAGATGCTCACTGTGACTGGCCCTAGGCTACCTGTTTAGAGCTACAAAGTGATCCATAGTTTGTGGATGCCTGTACTGGGCTTGGGTGCATTTGGGAGGAGCCAAGCTAAGTACTGAGGTTGGCTTACACCAGTACTGAGCCTGGCACAGTTCATCGAAAGGCCCTGGGTTCCTGAGACCCATCTCTGGTTCCATGCTGCCTGTTAGGCTGCATCACTGAAAGAGAATCTATAGTCCCTGAAGTGAGTTTGGTTCTCATGAGTCACAATAAAGGGTTTATTGTTGTTTACCAGGGTGAAAAAGGTTCAAACTCAGCACCAATGCTTGGTTTAGGGCCACTTAACAAAAGTCTCAGGGTACACCCGGTGCAGCTCCCTTCTGCCTGGAGCCTTAGATCCTTAGTGGTGGGGTGGGTCTCTTAGATTCTTAAGGGTAAATCCAGTACAGTTAATCAGATTAGGATTTTTCTTTCTGGACAATGGACTTTGCACAGGAATGATAGTACTGGTCAGGGTACATGAGGGAAAGTGGAAATTGCTTAAGACTCCCACAACTATGTCCCTTCCTGTGTATTTATACACTCCCAAGATCTGTTGGCATCTCTGTGAGAACATTCCCAAAAATAATATACCACAGGCTAAAGCTGCCCACAGCTAGTTTATTTCTTCCTAGGCTGAGAGCTTGATGATGTGGAGCCACAGTGATTTAGGAGGGTGTTCGTGTATATCCCCAGGCAGATCCTGTGGTGGGGAGGCAATGGTCAAGCATGCGGGAAAAAAGTGTCTTTGTCCCAAAGCCACACAACTCAGTCCGTGACACTTGTACCTGACACCTATAGATCTGGTTTTCCCAGATCTCTTTTAGAACTTTCAGGAAAGACTGAACCATGGTCCCAAGTTGTCCAATGCTAGCTGATTCCTTTATAGGATACTATAGGACTGGTGCATGCATGCACCAGTGGGGTCCCTCAACCTGGCTGGAATCGGGTTGAAACTGGCTTCCGACATCCCCCAAGGGGTCCCAGATTGTGAGAGGTCACAGGCGAGGACGAGGGACCCCACCAGTGTATGATCAGGGCCAGGGAGGGACGTGGAAGGTTGGCCAGCCAGGGAGGGGCTGAGGGAAGTGTCCGGGGCATGTTCAGCCCATCTGGCTCAGTCCCGAGTGGCCAGACCCCAGCAACAATCTAACCTACTGGTTTAACCCCTGGTGGTCAGTACACATCATAGCGACTGGTCAACTGGTCTATTGTCTGCCCCTTAATGGTCAGCGCACATCATAGAGAGAGGTTAAGTTGTCTTAGCATATCATTAGCATAATATGCTTTGATTGGTTAAATGGCTGACAAGTTGACCAGACACTTAGCACATTAGGCTTTTATTATACAGGATGCGCTTGGCAGGGTGATGCCACAGAGAGTAGGGAAGGTGGGGTAGTGTACCTTCCCAGGATGATTCCATATGAGGGGTTTGCTGAACCCAGGAAATATGGTGTGTCTGTGGCAGTGTGTGCCATGTCAGCACAGCCAAGGTTTGGGTGAACCTGAGGGGGTGTGATGAAGGATTTAAGAAAAGACATACAAAAATAATAAGCTGGGTCTAGGTGGATCTCCTATGCCTGGCTAAGGGCACAGAGGAAGATCCAGATGGAAAGCTGAGCCTTTATTTTAAAGCCAGAGGTAAACAAGGTAGTGGTCACCATAGTTATAATGTTCTTGTGAGTTTCACTTGTTTTGGCAGCACTTGCTGCATCTTCCACAGCCCATTAGCTACCCAGAAAAGATCTAGGGAGCATCATAAGGTCAAGCTTAATTATGCTAAGAGGGCTGTGCCCTCTAAGCTGAGACTTGTTTGTGACTTTGCCAACAGGCAGTCCGAGGCTTACCCCTATAGCCCAGTGGTTTTCAACCTTCCTAGTGCCGCGACCATTTAATACAGTTCCTCATGTTGTGGTGACCCCCAACCATAAAATTATTTTCATTGTTACTTCATAACTGTAATTTTGATACTGTTAATGAATCGTAATATAAATATCTGTGTTTTCCGATGGCCTTAGGCTCTACAGCAGCTAGTGATTCTCAACCTGTGGGTCATGACAGACATTTACATTATGATTCATTAACAGTAGCAAAATTAGTTATGAAGTAGCAATGAAAATAATTTTATGGTCGGGGGTCACCACAACCTGAGGAACTGTATTAAAGGGTACCAGCACTAGGAAGATTGAGAACTAATGTTAAAGCCACTCCTTACATCTCACCCTTCTTTTATTTTTAAGCTACTATGATGAAAGTATAACTTGGACCTCAAGAACAAAACAACTCTGGCTATTAAAACAGTAACAAAACAATGCTAATGCAAAACCCAGACGTAGCTATTAACAAAACAATGCAATGCAGCACAGCAATAAAAGAAAAATCAAACTACGGTAACATTTTTCTACTAAATGAAAGTTTCTTTTGCTGATTTACTCAGAGTCCTCGCAAGACTTTACAGAAGACTGGCAGCTAACCAATGCTAACATAGCCAGAAACATGGTTGAGGGAGTGGCTTCCACTTTTTGCTTTTCTACCATCTGCTGGACTCAGTTAATTTCTTCAGCTGACGCCATGTTGGCAACTCAGGCCCTTGTGTAGCCTTCATTTCTTCTTTTTCTGCTTTGCTGTCATTGGGGAAACTCTCAGTCTTTTGAACGATGGGACAAGGAGCTTATCTGGGTCCATTGTGGTGATGCATGTAACACTCTGGCACCTAAATCGGCTGCTCTACTACTTCTAGAAAGATACAAAACACAACCTCTTACCCACATCATTACTGAATCTGGGAAAACTCTTGTCTCCTTTGTGCATCTTTCCACTGGGCTACCCGGCAGAGACTATTGTACAGGAAGCCTGTTGCCTTTTGTAATTCAAAAAATGTCACATGTAACATCCTTCTTCCCCTTTTTTGTTTTTATAGTTGCTTTTAAAGAGAATTGACTCTGCTGTTGCCTGAGCCCTGATCTATCACCACAGGGAGAGTTTGCCAATCTTGTACTTCCTGGGGTGGCATGATAAAGGTTTACTAAACCAGCTGGAGGGCTGAAGTGGGATCAAAGATAAGGGCCCTACTGTTTGGTAGGGCTAGCGCTGGCCTTGCTTGAAGTTTCCCTGCCTAGGGAGCATTGTATAATCATCAACATCAGTCTTGGAGTGGCATTCATTTGCCCAGTTGCTTTCTTCTCCTGCATCTTGGACATAGTCCAGGCTGTTTCCATTCCCTGTAGCCTGTTGACTTCCATTTCTTGCATTGCAGTCTTTAGCAAAATGTCCTAGTTTGCCACAGTTAAAGCAGCCCTCTTTCCTTTTCTACTGACCAGCGAGTAACATCTCCTTTAATGCTGCAAGTAAGACCATTCCTTGAATGTAGGCCGGTCCAACGTCAGCACAAACATGAATATAATACTTTCATAATACATAGTCTCCAGGTGAGAAACAAGCCTTTGCAACAATATTAAGCCTCTGGGAACCTTCTAATATATGTCTTAGATCCCCTGCCTCATTCATCCAGTCCCTTTCAGGAATAAGCTCTAGGCAGTCCGGAAACAGGGACCACAGACTGAAAGCAGAGAGAGGAATTCTCCCTGGACCTTCAGCTATATATTGATCTCTAAGTTGTTTATCTACCTTCTCCCATGCCTCTACATTTACCTTTCCTTCCTCAGGAAACCATGGGCAGGTTTTACTTACAAAATCCAATAAATAAAAAAGCTGTTGATACCTCACACAATAGTCCTATGCTTGAAGCATGGACTTAAGCATGGATACATATAAATTCTTTTCTTGCAATCCTGAATTTCCCATGTGTTACACCTAGTTATTACTAAACTTCGCTCCCTACCTTCCTTTTTACTTTCTGCATGTGCTTCACTGGAGCGTCCTTTCACCTGATAATTGCAGTTCCCCTGAACTCAGACCCCACATTGAGTGCCACATATGCCATGGCAGCACAGCCAAGGGTTCAGTGAGCCTGAGGGGCAGTGGCAAAGAACTGAAGAAAAGACAGACAAAGATAATAAGCTGGGTCTAAGTTGATCTCCTGTGCCTGGTTAAGGCCACTGAGAGAGATTCAGATGGAAAGCTGAGCCTTTATTTTATAGCCAGAGGTAAACAAGGCAGTGGTCACCATAGTTACAATGTTCTTGTGAGTTTCACTTGTTTTGGCAGCACTTGCTGCATCTGCCACAGCCCATTAGCTACCCAGATAAGATCTAGGGGGCATCATAAGGTCAAAATTAAGAGAGCCATGTCCTTTAAGCTGGGACTTGTTTGTGGCTTTGCCAACAGGTGAGTCCAAAGCTTAACCCTATAGCTGCTCCCTACAGCAATGTAGGAGAGAGAATTAGCACAAAGGCATTGGAAAACTGTCTCTTCAGCCATCCTCCCAAAACCAAACAGCCCAGTCTCTCCCTGTATGAGTTCTCTTCCCTCTTCCTTTTGTGCTGCCCTCTCTCTACCAGAAACCATAGTATGTGTCTGAAAATGAGACGATATTCTTGTGTCCTGTCTCTTTAAGAGTATGCCTGGGTTTATAGCGAACTATCTCCTCAACTGGGAAGACAGAATCCCTATTGATTTTCATGGCTAGAAAGTTGTGGACTACTCTTTTAAGCATTGGTGCTCACAGATGAAGAGTTCAGCATGAGCTTTAGACTCTTCACTCCTCAGAGTGTCCCTATGCAGGTGAGAATCCTTCTGGATTCTCAACCATTGCACGTGTGATAGGGACCAGCCTTTTTGGCACCTTTGCCCTTCCTATCAGTCTTGATGTGGCTTCTTCTGTATATCCTTGCTTATAAGAGTTCTTTTCAGCTGATCTTCAGTTCTTACTCAGGTTGTTTCATAATGTAGCTGTAATTTCAATTTTCTTTTGGGAGCAGGTGAGGTTAACTTTTATCCACTCTGTCATCCTCTTGGATCCCTCCTTGCCTCCACCATTTAATGCCATTCATTGCCACCAAATCAATGCCACCAGCAGTCCTCAATCTGCGCTGTGGTTAAAGGAGGTACTTTATTCAAGTTAAATGGGTTGAGTAAAAAGGCTAAAGTGAAGTGGCCCAAGTAACATAGCTCAACTGAAACTGTTCAAGGAAAGCTGCTGATGCATGCCATCCAACCGTTACAGTTCTAGTCAGTGTTGCAGCTCAAGTGCTACATTTCCAGTGGTACAGTTCTAGAGCTACATTCTCAGTATTAATCTCAAATCAGAAACATGCAGCTGAAAGTGCACTCCATTGAAACATAGGGTTCTTACCTTATAGAAAAGAACCACTGTAGTAGGCCAACATACAATTTCATGAAATTCTTTACAGTGGTTTGTTCAGTTGTTAAGAGACATGGAAGTCCAGTCTTTGGTTTTTTACTGAAATGTAGCAAGCATAAAAGGCTTGTAAACAATGGCTGCTAGATGCTGATTATGAATTTGGGCCCATTTAACCACAAGTAGTCATTCTTAGTAAGTACATTATTTCCAGTGTTTACATATCTTTTCAAACAGATAGACAAGGGAAAGGTCCTGGTAACTGAAAAAGATTATTGATCAAAGGGCTGTTAAGGAAGTCATATCAGGAACTTACATTGTTGAGGCAACAGATGAAGAGTTCAGCATGAAATCTTTATAATGTCTTGCCACTAACCCCTGGAGAGTTTTTGGTTATTTTATTTTATTTTAAATATAGAACCCATTTTCAATTTCTTCCCTTTCACAAAAGGGAACATAATAGACCCACAAATCTCTGGAATTTATGTTGTAAAAGTTTGAGAAAGAATAGAACTACAAACACAAACACACACAAAAAACACTCAAGCAGTAAGTTATAATTTGGTTTGACAAAGTAAGCCAAACCCATAAAACAAAGAATGAAATTACTCTTATAGATAGTAAGAAGATAAGGAAACTAGCAGGGGCTGTTGGAATTAAACAAAATCTCAGGAATCCTATATAATAAAGAGGTAATATGCAAACTGACTGTCATGCCCTCACACAAGATGGCCACCCCCTTGTGGTCACAAGATGGTTGCACCCAGGTGGTCACAAGATGGCTGTGCCCATGTGGTCACAGTTGGCTGCCCCCATGTGGTCACAAGATGGCTGCCCCCATATGGTCACAAGATGGCCATCTCATGTGGTTACAAGATGGCTGTACATGGTGTCATAAGATGGTTGCCCCTATGTTGTCACAAGATAGCCATGCCTATGTGATCACAAGATGACCACACCCATGTTGTCACAAGAGGGCTGCCCACATATGATCACAAGATGGCCACATCCATGTGGTCACAAGATAGCTGCTCTGATGTGGTCACAAGATGGCCACATCCATGTTATCACAAGATGGTCACCACAAGATAGCCAGCATGAGAGGGCAGTTGGGGTGAACAGGCCAGCAGGGGGGACCGGGCTGGCAGGAGAGGGCAGTTGGTGGCAACCGGGGCCAGCAGGGGAGGGCAGTTAGGGGTGACCAGGTTGGCAGGGGAGGGCAGTTGGGGGTGATTAGGCCAGGGATCGGGCCTACACTGACAGTGGGACATCCCCTGAGGGGTCCCAGATTGGAGAGGGTGCAGACTGAGGGAATTTCATGTACCGGGCCTCTAGTTAGTAATAAAATCTATAGTTGAAATAAACTTGAAATTATATAATTAAATTTTGGCAATGTGAAAATTTATATAAAGATCCCTAAATATGAAATGTATCAGAGCACAAATTGTATAAGTCAAAAACACTGATTGGAAGAACCTGGAAGAAGCCTATCCATGAAGGACCAGAGTAGATAATATCTACTACACAGTCACATATATAAAAATGTTTCCTTATCTTTATAAAAAATGAGTAATTGGAAACTCATCTCAAAACTTTACTTGTATAAATATTGTAATTAGTCATGTAGTACAAAGAATAGATCTTATGTTATAAAGATAGGAAATTTTATCAACCTTAACAGAATTTTTGCAGTTTTCATAAAATCCCAATGCCGGTTAGTTTCCTAGTACATGGAGAACTTTGATAATTAAATCAAATTCAATATTCTTCTGACTAGAACAAATTAAATAAACAAAAAAGCCATCTTTCTTACACATTACAAAGACTCATCTTTATTACTCTACACTGGCCACAGAAACTGATACATAGTGAGTTCTCAGTAAATCTATTTGAATAATCAAATAATTAAAGTAGTTTATCTAACAAAGCCAAATCCTTCACAAAAGCACTCCCATATTACATCCACCATAAGAGAAATACAAAATAAATAAATAAATAAATAAATAAATAAATAAAGTCAGTCTGCTGTTTAAACACCTAAATATACTTATGTGTTGTGTGCCCAGCCTTTAATTAATTGGAAAAGTTCATTAACTGGTCCTTTTGCATTTTATTTTATTTTTTGAAGTTAAGTATCTTTTTATGTTTTTATTGATTATTTAAAAATAATATTTTTGTTTAAATATACAAATATATATAAAATATATTTATTGTTGAAAGCATTACAGATGTCCTCCCTTTTCTCCCATTGACCCCCTCCACTCCACTCCTGCCCCACACCCATTTGTCCATGTCCATGAGTTATGCATATGTGCATATAAGTTTTTGGTTAATCTCTTCCTACCCCCCCCCATTCCACATTTATTCAGAATTGATATTCATCCTGGAGCACTGAAAGCCCTGAATCAGATCAATCTTCAAAGCAAGATTAATTTACACTTAGTATAGTTTTGGTGTTAAATGTATTTCATTGTGTTCTAAGATTTTAAAAATTGGAAATTTGGCTATGGTATATTAGCCAAGGTAGTTGATTTACTAATATTTGCCAACTTAGTTGATTTACTAATCAATCCTACGATATCCCTACTACTCTTCTCAAGTATTCCCTGAAAATGAAAAGCTGTGTTTTTTGTGTTGAGAAGAACAATGGTAGTAAAATAAAATACACTAGATTTCTTATTGTACACATATGCTGCACTGTTTTTTTATTATTTGTTTTTCCATTACAGTTCACATTCACCATTATTTTCTACTAGTGACCCGGTGCATGAAATTCATGCATGGTGGGGGATCCCTCAGCCCAGCCTGCCCCCTCTCACAGACTGGGAGCCCTCAGGAGAGATGTCCTACTGATGGCTGAAACCTGCTCCCCATCAGTCTGGCCACCCTCTGTGGGAGGTGACCAGGCTGACCGAGGGAAGGCGCCAGCCCCATTACCCTGCTGCTGCAGCCACTGGCAGCCACTGCAGCTGCCAAGGTGTTTTCATCAACACAGACTCCAGTCCCTTCACTATGAAAAAATGACAACTTTCTTTAGGCATTTTCAAGATGTGTCTTTTATAGGATATTACATTTCCTTCTTTCTTTTTATCCTCACATGAGGATATGTTTCCATTGATTTTTAGAGAGTGTAGAAGAGAGAGGGAGAGACAGAGAGAAACATCAATGTGAGAGGGACACTTTGATTGGTTGCCTCCTGCATGAGCCTGACCTGAGCCCCAGGCAGGGAGGAGCCTGTAACCTAGGTACATGCCCTTGATCAGAATTGAACCCAGATCCTGCAGTCAGCAGGCTGAAGCTCTATCCACTGAACCAAACCAGCTAGGGCAGGATATGACATTTCTTAGCCCTTCCAGCAGTGGACCTTTGTTTTTTCCTACAGGAGTGTGGTGGAAAAATCCTAGATCACCTTTTGGGACTCTTATAACCCAAGTTACCAAGAACACTGTAAGTGGCGGCATACAGGAGCTTAGCCAATGAGTGGTCAGAAAAGGTGTTTATGCTGGAACTGGTTTGACTCAGTGGATAGACTGTGGGCCTGCAAACTGAAGGGTCCCAGGTTTGATTCCTGTTAAGGGCATGTACCTTGGTTGGAGGCACTTCTCCAGTGGGGAGTGTACAGAAGGCAGCTAATTGATGTTTCTCTCATCTATGTTTCCAACTGTCTATCCCTCTCTCCTCTTCTCTGTAAAAAAAATAAATTTTATATATATGTGTGTGTGTGTATATATATATATATATATGTGTATATATATATATATATTAAAAATGGTGCTTCTTCTGCAGCTCCTGCAAGCCCCTGAGTTGTATCCACTGGGCTAGGGGAGTGTCCCTGCCACCCAGTGGTGGCCACCGGGATCTCCACATACCCCAGAGACTGGCAGCCAGCCCTCCTCATGGTGGGCATTGGACTGGAGGCATGGACCCAAACTGCTGCTTGGTGCCTGAGCACACACAAGTAGCTAGGGGCAGGGTGGGAACATTCCTGTCTCCCAATGCACCAGATGGACCCCAGCAGCCAGCCCTGTTGTGGGGACCAGGGTGCGGGGCATGCAGGGACTCCTGGGCCACACATGGCAGTGGCCACCAGGGTATTTGTATGCTCTGGAGGGCAGCAGCCAACTCCCTGTAATGGGCGCCGGGCTGGGGGCGTGGACCCAAACAGCCACTTGGCACCAGAGCAAGCACAAGTGGCTGGGGCAAGGCAGGAATGCAGGGATGTTCCCACCCCGCTCCCAGCCGCTGGGGGTGTTCTGAGACCCCTGCTGCTCAGGGCCTAAGTTCAGGCCTATGGGTCTGCAGTCTAGGAGTGGCCTGGGTCCCAAGTATGTTCCTGGGACGCAGGCTGCTCAGCACCTGTGTATGCAAATTAACTACCATCTTTGTTAGGTTTATTTGCATTTTGTACCTGATTGGCTTGTGGGCATGGCTTGTGGGCATGGTTTGTGTGTGCAGCAGAGGTATGGTCAATTTGCATATTACTATTTTATTATATAGGATTAGAGGCCCAGTGCATGAAAATTCATGCAATGGAGGGAGGGTCCCTCAGCCTGGCCTGCTCCCTCTCACAGTCCAGGAGCCCTCAGGGGTGGAAGGCAATCCAGCAATCAGGGGAAGGTGATCCCCTATCACACCTCTGCTGCTGCCACTGCTGGCAGCCCTGAGCAGCTGCAGGGCTGAGGAGACTGGGTGCCACCATCTTATGGCTGTGGGTGCCACCATCTTTGAGGGTGGGACAGTCAATTAGCATATTCCCTCCTTTTGGCTGTGGGCACCACCATCTTTGTGATGGTGTAAGGGTCAATTAGCCTATTCCCTCTTTATTAGAGAGGATTAGTATCAGTTTACAGCATAGTGGTTAGACAATTATATACTTTAATGGGTATATAAGTATATACTTTACAAAGTATCCTCTCCTGATATTTCCAGTACCCACGTGGCAACATACATCATTATTAAAATCTTATCAATTATATTTCCTATGCTGTACTTTACTTCCCCATGACTATTTTGTCATTACAAATTTATACTTTTTAATCACTTTATCTTTTTTACTCAGCCCCCCAATCCACTCTTCTCTGTAGCCATTGGTCTGATCTCTGTATTCATGAATCTCTTTCTATTTTTGTTGTTGCTGTTTATTTGCTCTTTAGATTTCATATAAGGGGAATCATGATATTTTCTGTTTTTGAGACCAATGAGGTTCTGAGTAATTAGAAAAAAGTTTTCCAAATGTTCTGTTTTCTAGAGTGTATGTAGCAATGGTACACATTGGAAAAGCAGGTAAAAATAATGTTTAAAATTATAGTAAAAATGGAACGTTTTTAATAACCTCCCCACTCTAAAGATACAGTAAGCTCAAAGCTTAGCATATAATTAATGCATCTTAACTACCAATTTAGTTTTAAGCATTTTTTCTCTCAACAGGAATGGCACAGGAGAACAGTGTATCTACACAAAGAAGGAGATGACTTGCTACTTAACTTTTGAAAACATACAAACACAAAATATTTTGTTAGATGTCAGGAGAATAAAACATACTGCATTTAGGGGCACAATGTAATAGCACTAAATCTATCCCAAATTCTTCAAAATAATAATGAAAAATAGGTTCTCACTAAGAATTAAATCCATTTATTTATTGATAAAGATAGGAGAGTTCCTGTGTAAATGGCATTTCATTCTGATCTCCTTAGCAACTGAGAAAGTAATTTTGTATACTAAGATCCACTGAGAATTGTCATGCCATCTACTTTGTCTCATTGAAATCTATATCAGTAATAACACCTCTTTTTATATTACTATACCCAGTATTTCTTCATTTGGGGTTTGGGGAAGGTTCATTGCCACAATAGAACCATCCATTTTAGAAGCCATCATAGTAGTGGAATAATAGAGATTTTGTGTGAAAAAGGCTTTTCATAGCCAGAAGAAACTGTTTTCTCCAAAAAAGTATTCTCATCCAAATTTATTCAAATGATTCTTATAAAATGAAGTTATATTAATTACTTTAAAAAACTCACTATGATTTTTCCTCTGGTCAGGATGATGGCGTAGGAAAATGAGACACTCACATCCTCCCACAATTACATTAAAATTACAACTAAACTACAGAAAAACCATCATTCATAACTGTCTGGAATCTAGGTAAATGGAAGTCCTATAACTAAGTATATCTGTCCCATATGATAAAGGGATAATATGCAAATTTACTAAGTTGCAGAACGACCAGTTGCTATGACATGCACTGACCACAAAGGGGCAGACACTCAATGCAGGAGCTACTCCCTGGTGGTCAATGGACTCCCACAGGGGGATCACTGCTCAGCCGGAAGCTGGGCTCATGGCTGGCAAGTGCAGTGGCAGTGGCGGGAGATCACGGCAGTTGGACATCCCCCAAGTGCTCCCGGACTGTGAGAGGGTGCAGGATGGGCTAAGGGGACCCTGCCTGGAGTGCACAGAATTTGTGCACCAGGCCTCTAGTGTGTGTGTGTGTGGGTGGGTGTGTGGGTGGGTGTGTGTGTGTAAAAGGCTAAGTGTCCGTCCATCCAACCAGTATCTATGACACACACTGACCACTAGGAGGCAGACAGTCAATGCAGGAGCTGGCATAATGTCACTGGCCATTTAAAAATAAGCCACCATGGAGTGGAACAGGGGAAAAAATGGCGGCGGAACGGAGGGATTCGATCTGAATCTGCTCACAGGGTAGAGAGAGGGAGCAGCTGAGAGTCGCGCAGGGAGCATTTGTCGGCGACTAGGGGGACAGCTGTGCTCCAGGAGAAGATAGAGGACTGCTGGGCTGGCCTCCCTAGCCTGAGCAGCCCCAGTACTGCTGGGTTCTCTCCCTGAGCCAACTGCGCGAGGAGGCGCGCGGAGGCGGACCAGGACATCTTGAACAAGAGGAGCCGGAAAACATACAGCTGCCGTTCGCGGTACCAGCGGGACCTCTGGGGCTCCCGGAGCACTGGCGACCAGGTGGCGCGCAGAGCCCAGGGAGCTCTAAACTCCAGCAAGAAAAGGTCAGATTTCCCTGGTGGTACTCTGGGCGCGAAACTGAGGGGGCTGGCAGTCTGGGAGATCTGTACCCTGGAACTCAAAACCTGGAGATCTGCACCTGAAATAGAATCTGTGGCTGTTGAAGCTGGTGAACGTGGGAGAGGGCCCTTGGAGCTGGTGGCAGAGTTGATCCCTGGAGCGCAATCAGTTTGGACCTGACAGAGGGGGGAAGCCCGGAAGATTTTGGGAGGGTTCTGGCTGCTAAAACAGCAGTCACCATTAGAGAGGCAGTATTGTTTAGTTCAGGATAAAGAGGACCAATAGACCAAGAAGTCAATCTAGAAACACTGCCACCCAGGGGCCAAATCACAAATTGACTCTTATGTGACAGGGAATTGATTATATCTTCTCTTCAACCTTGGGAATACAGTCTATTTTCATCTACACTTTAGTATCTTTTACTCTACCTCAACTTCACCTTTATACCACCACTCTCTGGCTAACCTTTCCCTATTTAGTGCCTGGTTTCCCTTACACTTTTCCAGCTTTAGATTTACCTAATTCTTTCCCCTTACCCCCTGTTAAAATTTCACCCCACTGATATATCTAATCTCTAACCACCTAATCCAAGTGCATAGATACCTCTAGCTTCTCTGACTTCACTATCTTAAAGTGTTTTTAGCCCTGTCCTGTTGTTGTTGTTTACTTGACTGTTGATTATATTGATTTTTTAAGCAGGTTTATGAGATTGATTTGCTTATTCTGTTATTTTGGTTTGTCTTGGAGGGGGGGGTTATTTTTATTTCTGGTGTTGTTTCTTGTTTTGTTGTCCTCATCTGCATTGTTTTTGAGATAGATTTTTGCTTCTGTGTTCCCTCACCTCTCTTGATATTAGTAGTTGCATGTAATTTGTATCAATCTCCAAGTACTTGTTGCAGGTTTTGGTTCGGATTAGGGGCTATCCTATAGGAGTTTTCATCCCACATTTATAATTTACTCCTTTTATTTCTTTTTTTCTTCTCCCCCTTTTCCCATTATCATTTTGGCATTCCTGTCTTTCTTTTTTGTGAGTGTATGTGTTTGGGGGGGTCTCTTTCTTTTTTGTGTGAGTGTGGGTGTGTGAGTGTCTGTGTGGGTCTGGGGGAGGTTCTCTTTCTTTTTTCCCACCTATCACCAAATTTGCCTTTCGCTGGCGGTCACCTTTATTTGAATTACAATTACTTTGACTACAATCCGGGTTAAGTGCCTGGTGCATTGCACCTGGTTGTATTGTATTTTGTGCCTTTAAATCAACACAGGAGAGTGAGAACTACATAACCACATACACAGAGAAGAGAGACCATGGGAAGACAAAGAAATAGCCCACATATGAAAGAAAAGCAAGGCTCGCCAGAAAAGGAGGTAAACGAAATGGAAGTTAACAACCTGTCAGAGAAAGAATTCAGAGAAATGGTCATAAGGTGGCTGAAAAGAATGGAAGACAAATTTGATAATATGAGTAAGACCCAAGAGGAAATGAGGAAGACCCAGGAAGAAATGATGAAGAGCCATGAAGAAATGAAGAGAAGCCACGAAGAAATGAAGAGGAGCCAAGAAGAAATGAAAAATGACATTGCTGAAGTAAAGAACCCAATAGAAAGTATTAAGAGTAGACTAGAAGAAGCAGAGGATCGCATCAGTGAGCTAGAAGACCAGGTAGGAAAAAATAACCAAGTAGAGCACCTTCTAGAAAAAAAATTAAAAAGCAGGAGGAGAGCCTAAGAGAACTATGGGACAACATGAAACAAAACAACATCCGTATAATTGGGCTTCCAGAAGGACAGGAAACTGAGCAAGGAATAGAAAACCTGTTGGAAGAAATAATGACAGAAAACTTTCCTGGTATAGGAAAGGAAAAACCCACATAAATCCAAGAAGCTCACAGAGTCCCAAGCAAAATAAACCCCAAAAGACCTACGCCAAGGCACATTATAATTAAATTGGCAAACACCAATGACAAAGTAAGAATCTTAAAAGCTGCCAGAGAGAGACAGAAAGTCACCTACAAAGGAACACCCATCAGACTAACAAGTGATCTCTCAACAGAAACCTATCAGGCCAGAAGGCAGTGGAATGAAATCTACAAAGTCATGCAAAGGAAGGGTCTGAATCCTAGAATACTGTACCCAGCAAGGCTCTCAATCAAAATTGACGGTCAAATCAGGAGCTTCACAGATAAAAAAGGACTAAGGGAATTCGTCACCACCAAACCAGCAATGCAAGAAATGCTAAAGGATCTGCTGTAAAAAGAAATAGGAAGCGAAGAAGGAACACAGGGGCAAAGAACAAAAATGGCAACATATAAGCACCTATCAATAATAACTTTAAATGTAAACGGTTTAAATGCTCCAATCAAAAGACATAGGGTAATAGACTGGATAAGAAAACACAACCCATGTATCTGCTGCCTACAAGAAACCCACCTCCGAAAAAAAGATGCACACAGACTGAGGATGAAAGGTTGGAAAAAAGTTATTCAGGCGAATGGAAATGAAAAAAAAGCTGGGGTAGCCATACTTATATCTGACAAATTAGATCTCAAAGTGAAGGACATAACAAGAGATAAAGAAGGCCACTTCATAATACTAAAGGGAGCAATTCAACAAGAAGAAATAACTCTTGTAAACATATACGCACCCAATACAAGAGCACCCAAATATATACAAAAACTCCTAGAGGACATCAAGGGAGAGATAGACAGCAATACAATCATAGTAGGAGACTTTAATACCCCATTATCACCATTGGACAGATCCTCTAAACAAAAAATCAGTAAAGAAACATCAATTCTCAATGATTCACTGGTCCAGATGGAATTAATTGACATCTTCAGATCATTTCACCCCAAAGCCACAGAATATACATTCTTTTCAAGTGCCCATGGGTCATTCTCAAAGATAGACCATGTATTGGGTCATAGGCAAAGTCTCTCCAAATTCAAGAAGATAGAAATCATATCAAGTATATTCTCAGATCACAGTGGCATAAAGCTGGAAATCAACTACAATAGAAACAATCCAAAGAAATCGAAGACATGGAGACTGAACAGCATGCTATTAAAGTATGACTGGGTTACTAGAGAGATTAAGGAAGAGATAGAAAACATCATGGAAACAAATGACAATGATAGCACAACAATCCAAAATCTATGGGACACAGTGAAAGCAGTTCTGAGAGGGAAGTTCATAGCTCTACAATCCTACTACAAAAAACTAGGAACAGCAGCAATAAATTATCTAACCCAACAACTCAAAGAGTTAGACAGAAAGCAACAAGAAAAGCCTAGTGTAAGCAGAAGGAAGGAAATAATAAAGATCAGAGCAGAAATAAATGACATAGAGACCAAAGAAACAATACAGAAGATCAACGAAACCAAGAGCTGGTTCTTTGAAAGGATAAACAAGATTGATGAACCTCTAGCCAGACTCACCAAGAAGCAAAGAGAGAGGACCCTAATAAATAAAATCAGAAATGAAAGAGGTGAAATAACAACAGACCCCATTGAAATACAAAGGATTGTTAAAAAATACTATGAACAACTCTACTCCAACAAACTGGACAACCTGGAGGAAATGGATATGTTTCTAGAAAAATATAACCTCCCAAAACTCAATCAAGAAGAATCTAAACAACTCAATAGACCAATAACTGTGGAAGAAATTGAAGCAGTCATCATAAAGCTTCCAGCAAACAAAAGCCCAGGGCCAGACGGCTTCACAGGGGAGTTTTACCGAACATTCAAGGAAGAACTAAAACCTATACTCCTTAGACTATTCCAGAAAATTCAAGAGGATGGAACACTTCCAAACTCCTTCTATGAAGCTAGCATCACCCTAATACCAAAACCAGATAAAGACGACACAATGAAAGAGAATTACAGGCCAATATCCCTCATGAATATAGATGCCAAAATCCTCAATAAAATTCTATCAAATCGGATCCAGCAGTACATCAGAAAGATCATACACCACGACCAAGTAGGATTTATCCCAGGAATGCAAGGATGGTACAATATCCGCAAATCAATAAATGTGATACATCACATAAACAAATTGAGAGATAAAAATCACATAGTCATATCAATTGATGCAGAAAAAGCATTTGACAAAATCCAACATCCTTTCTTAATAAAAACTCTCAATAAGGTAGGAATAGAAGGATCATACCTCAACATAATAAAAGCCATATATGATAAACCCACAGCATACATCATACTCAATGGGCAAAAACTACAACCATTTCCCCTAAGAACAGGAACAAGACAGGGTTGCCCACTTTCACCACTCCTATTCAACATAGTACTGGAAGTATTAGCCATTGCAATTAGACAAGAAGAAGAAATAAAAGGCATCCAAATTGGAAAAGAAGAAGTTAAGCTATCCTTATTTGCAGATGACATGATATTGTACATAAAAAACCCGAAAGACTCCATAAAAAAGTTAGTAGATTTAATAAATGAGTTCAGCAATGTAGCAGGATACAACATTAACGCCAAGAAATCTATGGCATTTCTATACACTAATAGTGAACCTACAGAAAGAGAGACTAAAAAAGCAATCCCATTTACCATCACACCAAAAAAATTAAGATACCTAGGAATAAACTTAACTAAGGAGGTAAAAGATCTATTTGTGGAAAACTACAGGACACTGAAAAAAGAGATAGAGGAAGATGTAAACAGGTGGAAGAACATTCCATGTTCGTGGATTGGGAGAATCAACATCATTAAAATGTCCATACTACCCAAAGCAATCTATAAATTTAATGCACTCCCCATTAAAATACCAATGGTATATTTCACAGACCTAGAAAGAACTCTCCAAAAATTCATCTGGAACAAAAAAAGGCCCCAAATAGCCACAGCAATCCTGAGAAAGAAGCACAAAGTCGGTGGGATTTCCATACCAGATTTCAAGCTGTATCACAAGGCTACTGTTCTTAAAACAGCCTGGTACTGGCACAAGAACAGACATATAGATCAATGGAATAGAATAGAGAATCCGGATATCAACCCAAACCACTATGCTCAATTAATATTTGACAAAGGAGGCAGGAACATAAAATGGAGTCAAGACAGTCTCTTCAATAAATGGTGTTGGGAAAATTGGACAGATACATGCAAAAAAATGAAACTAGAGCACCAACTTACACCATACACAAAAATAAACTCAAAATGGATACAGGACTTAAACGTAAGACAGGAAACCATAAAAATATTAGAGGAATCTACAGGAAGAAAAATCTCAGACATATGCCAAAAGAACTTCTTTGATGATACTGCTCCGAGGGCAATGGAAGCTAAAGAGAAAATAAATAAATGGGACTACATCAAAATCAAAAGCTTTTGCACAGCTAAAGAAACCATCAACAAAACAACAAGAAAACCCACTGTATGGGAGAACATATTTGCAAATGTTATTAGTGATAAAGGTTTAATCTCAAGCATCTACAGGCAACTCACCCAACTCAATAAAAGGAGGACAAATGATCCAATAAAAAATGGGCAACAGACCTAAATAGAATCTTCACGAAAGAAGACAAAAGGAAGGCCCAGAGACATATGACAACTTGCTCAAAGTCACTAATTATCCAAGAGATGCAAATCAAAACGACTATGCGGTACCATCTCACACCTATCAGAATGGCTTACATCAACAAATCAACAAACGACAAGTGCTGGCGAGGATGCGGAGAAAAAGGAACTCTCGTGCACTGCTGGTGGGATTGTAGACTAGTACAGCCACTGTGGAGAACAGTAAGGAGATTCCTCAAAAAACTAAAAATGGAGCTCCCATTTGACCCAGTGATCCCACTTCTAGGAATATACCCCAAGAAATTAGAAAGGCGAATTAGAAAGGATATATGTACCCCTATGTTCATAGCAGCACAATTTACCATAGCTAAGATTTGGAAACAGCCGAAGTGCCCATCAGCAGATGAGTGGATTAAAAAACTATGGTACATTTAGACAATAGAATACTACGCCGCGGAAAAAAAGAAGGAGCTCCTACCATTTGTAACAACATGGATGGATTTGGAGAGCATTATGCTAAGTGAAATTAGCCAGGCAGAGAAAGACAAATATCACATGATCTCACTCATTTGAGGAATACAATCAATGACATAGACTGATGAACAAGAATGGATCCAGAGACTGAGAAAAGTCCATCAGAATGTCAAACCTCAGGGTAAGTGGCAGGTGGTGAGAGTAAGTGGAAAAGTCAATATACTTGAACTCTTGAACTGAGGTAAGTGATTTGTGTTTTTACATCCCTGACAAAGTTTATATAAAATTATTTAAAAATGGCAGCTAGTCTGACATTGAATTTACATGGCCTAGAGCTTGTCATATCCTATGGAGACCAGTCCTTAGGCTAGGCCTTCCTTAACCTCCCATGACACCATAATACCCTTACATGATATTATTCTACAATGTCATTATAATATTTGATATTTGACAACAGCATATGATACAATTATCCCAAAATAAACTTACAAACTAATTCTTTGAATGTTGGGCAGCAACTTAAAAAAGGATAGGAAATAAATTAATCCCTTTCAGAAGGAATTAAGGCACTGGGAAGGGATCCGAGCATTCTATATTGGCCCTTCTTGCCCTTTCTGCCAAGAGGGACCTTCTTGTTACTATCCAAATACACACAGCTGATGCCAGAGGTTTCAGTTCCAGCTGTGGCTGAAGCCTTTGGGCAGCTGGCACCATGGATCTGTATCTCGACCAATGATGTGAGCTGGGCCCTCTCTGGAGAAGAAACCTGGGTCCCCCGAGATATGTGATCAGTACTGGGACCCTGCCTGCAGGTGAGGGGACCCCAAGGCAGGTACTGGACGTGGAGGCCACAGGGGGGCATAGACTACAAAGGAGACAGAATTGAACCTCACATCACCCTGTTTGGCCCCGGAGGATGGCTGGTTAGCCAGAGACGGGTAAGATTCCTCAGGGAAGGAACAACCTAAGACAGGCACAGTCGCAGAGGGGCCAACAGGAGAGAACTAAAAGGTCAACAGAGGTGGGGCACAGACCCTCATCCACAAACCTTGCAGGGGTTTGAATTCTCAACCCTCCTAAGGGAGGTCTCCTACCCCCATGGCTGCTTCGCCTCCCACACACAACTCATACGGGGACCCAGGTGGCAGACAGAGACCCGGCCAGCAATAGCTGCTCTATATCTAAATTCAGTCTATTACCAGGAATGCTCGGGACCTACTCAAAATTGCAAATATTCCTTTCCACTAGTATTCACAGGGTAAACTAAGATTTCTGCTTGAGTATTAAAATTGACAGGAAAATAGTAATCAAGTTTTCAGATTAATTTAAATTGGCCAAGTGAAATATGAGAATACTCAAGAAAATTATAGTGTACTGGACAAAAAGCTTTTCCTAAAACATTAACTAAAAAATCTATTAGTAGTTCATCTCACTGTAAAATTGCCTAACAACCAAAGAACCTAAAGCAGTCACTTTGTGTGCAAAAATTAAAATTTAAAATTATCAAGACTGCAATATAAAATTTCCAAAAGTCCCCGTTAATCAAAAAAGGGGAGGGGACAGCGGGGTAATATCATGTAAGGGAAAAAAAATATCGAGTAAGTAAAATACATCTAGAAAATTCTTACTCCAGTAAAGTAAATTCCATTTGTAAAAACAATTGCAGGACACCCATGAAAAAATACACATGGTGTCAAAATAAGCCAAAGAAAAATCATTTAGGCAAAAATTAAAAAGAATCCCAAGTCTATTTTGCATAGAGGATCCCTTTGTTAACTTTTGGTCGAGAATGTGTTTATGTGTTTACAGAGAACAACTCCAAGACCATGTGGGTTCCTGCGACGGTGAGGAACTGATGGATCTGTTCCAGTCACGAGGATGGTCCAGAGATGGGGGACACTGACGACACCTTGCCATGCTAGCAGTCAGCAGCTGTGCATGTCTGCAGGCAGCCCAGGACCAAACCAGAGAGGATCGATCTTGCATTGACACGATATGTCCACCATCTGGATACCATTGCTGACATGTACTCATAAAGAATTATTTGACACTGAAACTGGGACTCAGAACAGTTGGACATTGAAACTGAGACTGAAACATTTTTTGTTCTTATACATTTGTTTCTAGTATGCAGAGGCAAGATATTTTTGAAGAAAAGAAACAGGGGAGAGTGATTGATATAGAGGCAGGATGGCCTTGAACAGGCTGTCAAGCTACAGGGGGAGGCTTGGGTGGATGGGAGGCAGATGCGGGGGGAGATCAACCGAAGGACTTGTATGCATGCATATGAACATAACCAATGAATGAAAGACACTGGGCGGGGAGTGGGGGAAGCTGGGAATATGTGCTGGGGGGTGGGGGAGGCTGGGGGGAGGATAAGGGGGAGGGGGAAAGGAAAACATGTACTACTATTATACTGCAAAAAATCAATAAAAAATAATTTAAAAAAAAATAAAAAAATAAAAATAAAAATAAGCCACCATGGAACTGGCGCTGACAAAACAATACTCAGCTTCCCCCAACTGGGACACAGGCCCTTCCATCACCCAAGAGCAACACTCCACCAAATTGATCCAACACTGCCCAGACCCCATGGCACAAGATGCAGCCCATAGCCTAGCCCAGAAACAGTCACTATGGGCACTGGACAATCACATCGCATAGCAATGCGCAGCTTCCTCTCCCTAGCAAATAGCCTCCTTGGAGTTCCTTTAGCCCATGAATATGACTTGCTTTATAGCCAGGTGCAAACACTTCACAGTGTAAGCAAGTGTTTGTGAAGCTTTTTCATATGTCTCATCTCATTTGATCCTCACAGGAGTAGGTAGATAGGAGACTCAGTAGAATCCTATTTTCTTTTCATTAGCTGGAAAACAGAGATTTAGAAAACTTAGAAACTTGACCTGACTGAAAAGAAATAAGTAATGGTGGAACTTGAAAATGACTTCAGGTTTTATCACTGCATAGAATATAGTCGAACACTGCTACAGTTAAATATTTTACCCTTTCTTCTCCTTGCATAATCTACAATAGTAATCTGCTTCATGTTGATATTTACTGCTGTGTTGCTGACAATTACCTGAAAGAGAAGTTGGGTTGTTTCACTGGGGTGGAAAAAGTTCAGCTAAATCAGAAAACAGGTCTAATTAAGCAAGTTTATCTATCTATAATAATAAAAGCATAATATGCTAATTAGACCAGATATCCTTCTGGACATTCTTTTGGATGACCTTCTGGATGAAGCTGGGGCTGCAAGGGAAACCTGGACACCAGGAGGGAAGACCAGGTCCCAGGTGCCTATCAGTGACTGGAGGGAAGCCCAGGATCCAGGTGCCAGAGGGAAGCCATGATTGCAGCCAGGGGAAAGAAGGCCTATTCTTGCACAAATTTTGTGCTTTGGGCCTCTAGTTATATATAAAAGACTAAGTTGACTCATTCATGGGCGATACATATAAAGCTCTTGCTGGTGCCAATTGAATGCGTGTGTTTTGATGTGTCATTGTTGATCATAAATTTGCTTGACAATTCTATTATAGATAAAGGGCAAATAGCTATATTAAAATTTTTCTTCTAATTAATTTTCTTTCAATATGCACAAATCTGTGCAGGACATTAGTGAAAAATAAGAAGAATAAGTCATATCAAGACAAAGGAGGGACAGAAATGGGGAACAAGCTGGCCCCACACCCATATGTTGTGGACAAAAATCAGGAGGGATATATAAGCTGCTCAGGTACCTCTGAGATATAAGGGGTCCTGGCTCCACATCAGGCCCTTCAGTCCAGGTTTCCAGTAACAGGATGAGAAATTCCCATAATTTGGGTTATAAAAACTAGTGGGGATTGAGTTAAGTTGAATGAAGGGTGGCTGGAGTTCCAGGCAGTTGCATTTAAAGGGACCACAGTGGGGCTTTCTTTTATTCACTCCCTCTGTGCTCCAGTGCTGAGGCAGCATGTTGAAAAGCTCCAGGGACATATAGGGAGAAACTGAACTGTCTGGCATCAGGGCAAAGGCTCAAGTGGCAGCTTTCATCAGATAAAAGTGTTGTCAGAGCCCAATATTCCTTTTCTGAGACCCTTCCCCCTTCCACAGAACAAGCAATTGGAAGCCACATCTGAGTTTCCATCAACATGGCTCACATATTTCACCCTGCCCTGTCAATTCTCTGAGACTGCACCCCACAAACTTGTAGGCCCACCCAAGCTATTTCCACTGGCTTTTCCATGTGAATGGTTAGCCTTCACTCATGCTTAAGAATTTCTTAAAATATCTCAGACAAGCAGCATCTGGCATCAGCATGCCCCATATTACTTGATAAGAAGCCTCAGGCCTGCACTAGCAGCAATCAGTTTGGATTCACAATGTGGCCTCACCTGGGTATCTCCAAACCAAGCACAAGTAGCAACCATCTGCATTTTGCTTTGCAGCTAATGCTGGATGGAACCTGGAAGAACACTAGAAGCAGCTTATGTTGGCCTGCACCTCCCAAGAGACCCCAGAGCCACATCACCTGATGTACAGCTTTAAACCTGGTGGAAGCATCATCACCCAACCATCTCCACAGGCAACACGCTCAAAAGGTGGATTCAATAGGCAAAATAGCCTCACTAAATGAAGTTATTCTCTTTGAGTTGGGCCACTACACAGCTGATTCTCCACAGTGGTTGATAGTGACAGCCAGTCCTTGCATCTAAATAACCTGTGGGTAAATTCTATTGTCATGCTAACAGCAATCAAAGCTCAACTAGTCCACACTGGCATGTGCTCAACTAGCACACCTGGAGTGCTCAGCTTAGGTGGTCTGGAAGGCTGTGCCACTGGACACAAGAGAACACATACTACATGAGGCCACTTTATCAAGCCCAGGAGAGGTAGCAGCTCTATCTTATACCTAGAAACAAACACAGGGCGCATGTCAAAATAAGGAGACAAATAAACATGATCCAAATTAAAGACTATAAAGAAACACCAGAGGGGGCGAGAAAAAAATGGCGGTGGAATGGAGGGATTCTGTCTGAATCTGCCCACAGGCCAGAAGGAGGGAGCACCTGAAGGTCGCGCAGGGACTGTTTGTTGGCGAGTAGGGGGACAGCTGTGCTCTGGAAGAACATAGGGGACTGCTGGGCTGGCCTCCCCAGCTTGAGTGGCCCCACTACTGCTGGGTTTTCTCCCTGAGCCCACTGCTCGAAGAGGCACTTGGAGGCAGACCACAACATCTTGAAGGGGAAGGAACTGAAAATATACAGCTGCAGTACTGGCTGGACGGCTGAGACTCCCAGAACACCGGCACCCAGTTGGCCCGGATGCAGATTCCAGGGAGCTCTAAACTCCAGCACGGAAATGTCAGATTTCCCTGAGGGTACTTTGGGCGTGAAACTGAGGGGGCTGGCAGACTGGGATATCTGCACCTTGGAACTCAAAGCCTGGAGATCTGCACCTGAAATAAAATCTGTGGCTGTTGGAGCTGGTAAACATGGGAGAGGGCCCTTGGAGCTGGTGGCAGAGTTAATCCCTGGAGGGCAACCAATTTGGACCTGACAGAGGAGGGAGAACCGGAAGATTTTGGGAGGGTCCTGGCTGCTAAAACAGCAGTTACCATTAGAGAGGGAGTATTAAATACCACAGGGACAGCAAAATTTTAGTTCAGGATAGAGAGGAACAATAGACCCAAAAGTCAATCTAGAAACACTGCCAACCAGGGGCCAAATCACAAATTGACTCTTGTGTGACGCAGGGTAAGATTATATTTTCTCTTCGACCTTGGGAATACAGTCTATTTTCATCTACTCTTTAGTATCTTTTACTCTACCTCAACTTCACCTTTATAACACCACTCTCTTGCTAACCTTTCCCTATTTAGTGCCTTGTTTCCCTTACACTTTTCCTGCTATAGATTTACCTTAATTCTTTCTTTTTACCCCCATTTAAAATTTCACCCCACTGATATATCTAATCTCCAACCACCAACTCCAAGTCCATATATACCTCTAGCTTCTCTGACTTCACTATCTTAAAGTTTTTTTTTTATCCCTGTCCTGTTGTTGTTGTTTACTTGACTGTTGATTATATCGATTTTTAAAGCAGGTTTATGAGATTGATTTGCTTATTCTTTTATTTTGGTTTGTCTTGTGGGGGGCGTTAGTTTTATTTTTGGTGTTGTTTCTTGTTTTGTTGACCTCATTTGCATTGTTTTTGAGATAGATTTTTGCTTCTGTGTTCCCTCACCTGCCTTGATATTAGTAGTTGTATGTAACTTGTATCAATCTCCAGGTACTTGTTGCGGGTTTTGGTTTGGATTAGGGGCTGTCCTATAGGAGTTTTCACCCCACATTTATAATTTACTCCTTTTTTTCGTCTTCCCCTTTTCCCATTATCATTTTGGCATTCCTGTCTTTCTTTTTTGGTGAGTGTGTGTGTGGGGGGGTCTCTTTCTTTTTGTGTGAGTGTGGGTGTGTGAGTCTCTGTGTGTGTCTGGGGGAGGTTCTCTTTCTTTTTTTCTCACCTATCACCGAATTTGCCTTTTCTGGCGATCACCATTATGTGGAATTACCATTACTGTGACTACATTCCGGTTCAGTGCCTGGTGTGTTGCACCTGGTTGTGTTGTATTTTGTGCCTTTAAAGCAATGCAGGAGAGTGAGAACTATAGAACCAGATACACTGGGAAGAGAGACTATGGGAAAACAAAGAAACAGCCCACATATGAAAGAAAAATAAGGCTCACCAGAAAAGGAAGTAAACGAAATGGAAGTTAACAACCTGTCAGAGAAAGAATTCAGAGAAAAGGTCATAAGGTGGCTGAAAAAAATGGAAGACAAATTTGATAATATGAGTAAGAAACAAGAGGAAATGAGGAAGACCCAGGAAGAAATGATGAAGGGCCAAGAAGAAATGAAGAGGAGCCAAGAAGAAATGAAAAGTGACATTGCTGACGTAAAGCACTCAATAGAAAGTATTAAAAGTAGACTCGAAGTAGCAGACGATCACATCAGTGAGCTAGAAGACCAGGTAGGAAGAAATAACCAAGTAGAGCAGCTTCTAGAAAAAAAATTAAAAAGCAGGAGGAGAGCCTAAGAGAACTTTGGGACAACATGAAACAAAACAACATCCGTATAATTGGGCTTCCAGAAGGACAGGAAACTGAGCAAGGAATAGAAAACCTGTTGGAAGAAATAATGACAGAAAACTTTCCTGGTATAGGAAAGGAAAAACCCACACAAATCCAAGAAGCTCACAGAGTCCCAAGCAAAATAAACCCCAAAAGACCTACACCAAGGCACATTATAATTAAATTGGCAAACACCAACGAAAAAGTAAGAATCTTAAAAGCTGCCAGAGAGAGATAGAAAGTCACCAACAAAGGAACCCCCATCAGACTAACAAGTGATCTCTCAACAGAAACCTATCAGGACAGAAGGCAGTGGAATGAAATCTACAAAGTCATGGAAAGGAAGGGTCTAAATCCTAGAATACTATATCCAGCAAGTCTCTCAATCAAAATTGAAGGTCAAATCAGGAGCTTCACAGATAAAAAAGGACTAAGGGAATTCGTCACCACCAAACCAGCAATGCAAGAAATGCTAAAGGATCTGCTGTAAAAAGAAATAAGAAGCGAAGAAGGAACACATGGGTAAAGTACAAAAACGGCAACATGTAAGTACCTATCAATAATAACATTAAATGTAAATGGTTTAAATGGTCCAATCAAAATACATAGGGTAATAGACTGGATTAGAAAACACAACCCATGTATCTGCTGTCTACAAGGAACCCACCTCCGAAAAAAATACTCACACAGACTGAGGATGAAAGGTTGGAAAAAAGTTATTCAGGCAAAAGAAAATGAAAAAAAAAAGCTGGGGTAGCCATACTTATATCCGACAAATTAGATCTCAAAGTGAAGGATGTAACAAGAGATAAAGAAGGCCACTGCATAATACTAAAGGGAGCAATCCAACAAGAAGAAATAACTCTGGTAAACATATATGCACCCAATACATAAGCACCCAAATATATACAAATACTCCTAGAGGACATCAAGGGAGAGATAGACAGCAATACAATCATAGTAGGAGACTTTAATACCCCACTATCACCACTGGACAGATCCTCTAAACAAAAAATCAGTAAAGAAACATCAATCCTCAATGAATCATTAGACCAGATGGAATCAAGTGAAATCTTCAAATCATTTCACTCTATATCCACAGAAGATACTATCTTTTCAAGTGTCCATAGGTCATTTTCAAAGATAGAGTATATGTTGGGTCATAGGCAAAGTCTCTCCAAATTCAAGAAGATAGAAATCACATCAAGCATATTCTCAGATCACAGTGACATAAAGCTGTAAATCAACTACAATAGAAACAATCCAAAGAAATCTAACACATGGAGACTAAACAGGATTCTATTTAATAATGACTGGGTTACTAGAGAAATCAAGGAAGAGATAGAAAAAATCATGGAAACAAATTACAATGACAGCACAACAATCCAAAATCTATGAGGCACAACAAAAGCAGTTTTGAGAAGGAAGTTCATAGCTCTACAATCCTACTGCAAAAAAAACAAGAAACAATGGCAATAAATTATCTAACCCAACAACTCAAAGAGTTAGAAAGAAAGCAATAAGAAAAGCCCAGTGTAAGCAGAAGGAAGGTAATAGTAAAGATCAGACCAGGAAAAAAATGACATAGAGACCAATGTAACAATAGAGAAGATCAACAAAACCAAGAGCTGTTTCTTTGAAAGGATAAACAAGATTGATGAAACTCTAGCCAACCTCACCAAGAAGCAAAGAGAGAGGAACCTAATAAATAAAATCAGAAATTAAAGAGGTGTAATAATAACAGACCCCTGCAAAAAACAAAAGATTGTTTAAAAATACTATGAACAACTCTACTTCAACAAAATGGAAAACCTGGAGGATATGGATATATTCCCAGAAAAATATAACCTCCCAAAACTCAATCAGGAAGAATCTAAACAGCTTAATAGACCAATAACTATGGAAGAATTTTAAGCAGTCATCAAAAATCTGCCAGAAAATAAAAGCCCAGGGCCAGACCGCTTTACAGGGGAGTTTTACCAAACATTCAAGGAAGAACTAAAATCTATCCCCCTCAGACTATTTCTGAAAATTCAAGAGGATGGAACACTTCCAAACTTGTTCTATGAAGCCAGCATCACCCTAATACCAAAACCAGATAAAGTCTAGACAAAGAAAGAGAATTACAGGTCAATATCCTTCATGAATTTATATGCCAAAATCCTCAAAAAAATTATAACAAATTGGATCCAGCAGTATATCAGAGAGATCATACAACATGACCAAGTAGGATTTACCCCAGGAATGCAAGGATGGTACAATCTCCACAAATCAATAAATGTGATACATCACATAAACAAATTGAGAGATAAAAATCACAGAGTCATATAAATTGATACAGAAAAAGCATCACTCTTTCTTGTTAAAAACTCTCAAAAAGTTGGGAATAGAAGGATCATACCTCAACATAATAAAAGCCATATATGATAAACCCACAGCAAACATCATACTCAATGGGCAAAAACTACAACCATATCCCATAAGAACAGGAACAAGACAGGAATGACCACTCTCACCACTCCCGTTCAACAGAGTACTGGTAGTATTAGCCATTGCAATTAGACAAGGAGAAGAAATAAAAACATCCAAATTGGAAAAGAAGAAGTAAAGCTATCCTTATTTGCAGATGACATGATATTGTACATAAAAAACCCCGAAAGACTCCATAATAACCCTAATAGACTTAATAAATGAGGTCAGCAATGTAGCAGGATACAAAATTAACGCCAAAAAATCAATGGCATTTCTATACACTAATAGTGAATTTACAGAGAGAGAGTCTAAAAAGGGAATCCCATTTAACATCACACCAAAAAAGTTAAGATACCTAGTAACATACCTAACTAAGGAGGTAAAAGACCTATTTGCGGAAAACTGCAGGACACTAAAAAAAAGAGATAGAGGAAGATGTGAACAGGTGGAAGAACATTCCATGTTTATGGATTGGGAGAATCAACATCATTAAAATGTCCATACTACCCAAAGCAATCTATAAATTTAATGCACTCCCCATTAAAATACCAATAGCCTATTTCACAAACCTAGAAAGAACTCTCCAAAAATTCATCTGTTATATAAAAAGACCCAAAATAGCCACAGCAATCCTGAGAAAGAAGCACAAAGTCAGTGGGATTTCAATACCAGATTTCAAGCTGTATTACAAAGCTACTGTTCTCAAAACAGCCTGGTACTGGCACAAGAACAGACATATAGACCAATGGAATAGAATAGAGAATCCAGATATCAACCCAAACCACTATGCTCAATTAATATTTGACAAAGGAGGCATGAACATAAAATGGAGTCAGGACAGTCTCTTGAATGAATGGTGTTGGGACAATTGGACAGATACATGCATAAAAAAGAAACTAGACCACCAACTTACACCATACACAAAAATAAACTCAACTCAGAATATTTGGACATTGAAATTAAGAGTCAAACATTTTTTGTTCTTGTATGTGCATTTCTAGTATCCAGATGCAAGATATTTTTGAAGAAAAGAAACTGTGGAGAGTGATTGATATAGAGGTAGGGAGGCATTGAACAGGCTGTCAAACTACAGGGGGAAGGCTGGGGAGGTTGGGGGGCGGGTGCTGGGGGAAGTTTAAAAATGACTTGTATGCATGCATATGAGCATAACTAATGAATGAAAGACACTGGGTTGGGGGGGCAGGTGGGGACATGTGCTGTGGTATAGGGGAGGCTGGGGGGAGAATAATTTGGGGCGAAAAAGGAAAACATATGTACTACTATTAAATCTAAGTTATACTGCAAAAAAAATATTAAAAAACTGAAAATGGATACAGGACTTAAACATAAGACTGGAAACAATAAAAATATTGGAGGAATCCACCGGAAGAAAAATCTCAGACATATGCCAAAAGAACTTCATTGATACCGCTCCTAGGGCAATGGAAGCTAAAGAGAAAATAAACAAATGGGATTATATCAAAATAAAAAGCTTTTGCACAGCTAAAGTAACCATCAACAAAACAACAAGAAATCCCACTGTATGGGAGAACATATTTGCAAATGTTATCAGTGATAAAGTTTAAATCTCAAGCATCTACAGGCAACTCATACAACTTAATAAAAGGAGGATAAATGATCCAATAAAAAAATGGGCAACGGACCTAAATAGAATCTTTTCGAAGGAAGACAAAAGGAAGGCCCAGAGCCATATGAAATCCTGTTCAAAGTCACTAATTGTCTGAGAGATGCAAATCAAAGTGACAATGTGGTACCATCTCACACAGGTCAGGATGGCTTACACCAACAAATCAACAAACGCTAAGTGCTGGTACGGATGTGGAGAAAAATGAACTCTCCTGCGCTGTTGGTAGGATTGTAGACTGTTGCAGCCACTGTGGAGAACAGTATGAAGTTTCCTCAAAAAGTAAAAATGGAGCGCCCATTTGACCCAGTGATCCCACTTCTAGGAATATATACCAAGAAACTAGAAACGTGAATTAGAAAGGATATATGCACCCCTATGTTTATAACAGCACAACGTACCTTAGCTAAGTTTTGTAAACAGCCTAAATACCCATTAGCAGGTGAGTGGATTAAAAGACTGTGGTGCATCTACACAATGGAATACTATGCTGCAGTAAAAAAGAAGGAGCTCCTACCATTTGTAACAACATGGATGCATCTGGAGAGAGTTATGCTAAGTGAAATTAGCCAGGCAGAGAAAGGTAAATATCACATGATCTCAGTCATTTGTGGAATATAATAAACGATATAGACTGATGAACAAGAACAGATACAGAGACTGAGAAATGTACATCAGAATGTCAAACCTCAGGTTTAGTGGGAAGTGGCAGGAGTAAGGGGGAAAGTCAATATATTTGACCTCTTGAACTGAGATAAGTAATTTGTGTTTTTACATCCCTGACAATGTTAATATAAAGTTATAAAAAATTGGTAGCTAGTTTGAGATTGAATTGACATGGCCAAGAGCTTGTCATCTCCTATGGACACCAGTCCTTAGGCTAAGCCCCCCTTAACCTCCTTTGACACCATAATACCCTTACATGTTATTATTATAGAATGTCATTATAATTATTGATATTTTACAACAGCATATTGTACAATTATCCCAAACAAACTTACAAACTAATTCTTTGAATGTTTGGCAGCAATTTTAAAAAGGCTAGGAAGGGAATTAATCCCTTTCAGAAGGAATTAAGGCACTGGGAAGGCACTTCGGCATTCTATATTGGCCCTTCTTGCCCTTTTTGCCAAGAGGGATCCTCTTCTCACAATCCAAGTTCACACAGCTGTTGCCTCAGCTTTCAGTTCAAGCTGTGGTTGATGCCTCTGGGCAGCTGGCACCATGGATCTGTCTCTCACCCAATGGTGTGAGCTGGGCCCTCCCTGGACAAGAAACCTGGGTCCCCTGAGATATGTGATCAGTATAGGGATCCTGCCAGCAGGCGAGGGGATCCCAAGGCAGGTGCTGGGTGTGGAGGCAACAGGGGCATAGACTATCAAGGAGACAGAACTGAACATCACATCACCCTGCTTGGCCCCGGAGGATGGCTGGTTAGCCAGAGGCGGGTAAGATTCCTCAGGGAAGGAGCAACCTAAAACAGGCACAGTCGCAGAGGGGCCAACAGGAGAGAACTAAAAGGTCAACAGAGTTGGGGAACAGACTCTCACACACTAAGCTTGCAGAGTGCTGAACTCTCACCCCTTCTGAGGGAAGTCTCCTGCCCCCATGGCTGCTTTGCTTCCCACGCACAGCTCAGACCGGGACCCAGGTTACAGGCAGAGACTCGGCCAGCAACAGCTGCTCTATATCTAAATTAAGTCTAGTACCAGGAATGCTCAGGTCCTACTCAAGAATGCAAATAATTCTTTCCACTAATATTTACAGGGTCAACTATATTTTTGCTTGAGTATTAAATTTGACACCAAATAGCAATCAAGTTTTCAGATTAATTTAAATTGGCCAAGTGAAATGAGTACTCAAGAAAATTTAAGTGTACTGGACAAAAAGCTGTTCCCAAAATATTGACTAAAATTTCTATTAGTAGTTCATCTCATTGTGAAAGTGCCTAACTTCCAAAGAACCTAAAGCAGTCATATTTGTGTGCAAATATTAAAATTTAAAGTTATCAATACTGCAAAATAAAATTTCCAAAAGCCCCCATTAAAAAGGGGCATGGGGAGAGTGTGGTAATATCATGTAAGGAAAAATGTCCTCTAAGTAAATTACATCTAGAAAATTCTTACTCCAGAAAATTAACTTCCATTTGTAATGCCAATAGCAGGACACCTATGAAAAACACACATGGTGTAAAAATAATCCAAAGGAAAATCATTTGGGCAAAAATAAAAAGAATCCCAAGTCTAATTTACAGAAAATATTCCTTTATTAACTTTTGGTCAATTATATGTTTGTATATTTTCAGAAGACAAGTCCAAGACCATATGGGTTCCTGCAACAATGAGGAACTGACAGGTCTGTTCCAACTGGAAGACAGTCCAGAGATGGAAGACCTGACGACACCTTGCCATGCTATCAGTCAGCAGTTGTGCATCACTGCAGGCAGCCCAGGACCAAACTAGTGATGGTCGAAGCTGCATTGCCACCATATGTCCACCATACAGATACCATTGCTGACATGTACACATAAGGAACTATTTGACATTGAAACTGAAACTCAAACATTTTTTGTTCTTATACATTTATTTCCAGTATGCAGATGCAAGATCTTTTGAAAGAAAAGAAACAGGAAAAAAAGATTGATATAGAGGCAGAGAAGCATTGAACAGACTGTCAAACTACGGGGGGAAGACAGGGGAGGTTGGGGAGCGGGAGCTGTAAAAGATCAACCAAAGGACTTGTATGCATGCATGTAGGCATAACCAATGGACACAAGACACTGGGGCGGGGGGGCAGGTGAGGACATGTGCTTTGGGGAGAGGAGATGGGGGGAGGACAATGGGGGGGAAGGAAAACATATGTACTACTATTTGTAATACTTTAAAGAATAAAAGGAGAAAAAAATAGGGTAATGGTTGTAAAAAGGTCAAATGTCTGGATGATAAATCTCCCAATATATATAAGAATCAAGAGCAAATGAATAACACAGCTACAATAACAAGCAACAATGGAAGGTTTCAACAATAGACTAGGAAAAGCTTAGGACTGAGCCATCGAGTTAGAAGACAAGGTAGAAAAAAACACTCAAGAAGAGCAGCAACTAGAAAAATAAAACAAAAAGCATGAAGAGAGTCTAAGGGATCTCTGGAACAACATATAATGAAACATCCCAGCAAACCGTGGCTCACAAGCCACACAAGGCTCATGAACCAAGGTTTGACGTTCTGTTGACTAATGAGTTCGCCGACCACTGCCTTCGGGAAAGACACTTAAAAATGTTTTAATAACGTACTAATGTCTTTAACCTGAAGTCAAATCTTCTGGGTAATGGTAATGCCTTATGCATTGGTCAGTGAACTCATTAGTTAACAGAGTGGCAAACCACAACTCGCAAGCTGCATGTGGCTTGGGAGCTGTGGCTTGCGAGCCACAGTTTGCTGACCACTGGCATAATAGGGGTGCTAGAAGGAGAGGAAACTGAGAAAAGAATAGAAAATCTGTTTGAAGAAATAATGACAGAAAACTTCACTGACTTTGGGAAGAAAAGGATCACACAAGTCCAAGAAGCACAAACAAAATGAACCAAAAAAAATCTGACACCAAGACACATCATAATTAAATTGGCAAATGTCAATGCTAAAGTAAGAATATTAAAGGTTGTCAAAGAGGCACAGAAAGTACAAGGCATCTACCATTAGACAAACAATTGATTTCTCAACAGAAACACAGGCCAGAAGGGAATAGGATGACGTATAATAAGTAATTCAAAGCAAGGAACTGAATCAAAGACTACTCTATCCAGCAAGGCTATCATTCAAAATTAAAGGTGAAATCAGGAGCTTCATAAACAATAACAACAAAAGGCTAAGGTAATTTATTACCACCAAGCTAACACTGAAAGATATGCAAAAGAGACTATTGTAAAAAGATGAAATAGAAAGGGAAGAAGGAAAACAGGCATAAATAATAAAAATGGCAACAAGGACCTAGCAATAATAACATTAAAAAATGGATTAAATGCTCCAGTCAAAGGACATAGAGTAGCTGAATGTTTAACAAAACATGACTCACATATATGCTGTCTACAAGAGACACACCTTGGAACAAAGTACTCACACAGAATGAAAGTGAAAGGATGAAAAAAAATTTTCAGGCAACTGGCAATTAAAATAAAGCTGGGGTAGCAATACTTATATCCAACAAATGCCTGGTACTGGTGCAAGAACAGACATATAGACGAATGGGACAGAACAGATACACCAGAAATTGACCCAAGTCATTATGCTCAATTAATATTTGAGAAAGAAGGTAAAAATATGGAGTGGAAACAAGACAGGCTCTTCAAAAAATGGTGTTAGGACAATTAGACATATACATGTAAAAATATGAAACTAGACCACAACTTATACCTTACATAAAAAATAAACTCAAATGTATAAAATCTTAAATACAAGATCGGAAACAATATATACATATTATATATATATACATATATATATATATATACAAAACAATATATATATATATATATATATATATATATATATATATCTTAGATGAATCCAAAAGCAGCAGAATATCAAATGTATCTTGCAGTAATATGTTTACTTTTACATCTAGGACAATGGAAATTAAGAAGAAAATAAACAACTGGGACTACATCAAAATAGAAGCTTCTGCACAGAAAAATAAACACCAAAAAACAACAACAACAACAACAAAAAGCCCATGGTATCAGAGAAGATATTTACCACTGTTGCATCTGATAAGGGTTTACTCTCCAAAATTTATAGGGAACTCATACAACTTAACAAAATAAAGATTAAAAAATCCAATAAAAATGGCCAAAGGATCTAAATAGATACTTTTTGAAACTGTACATAGAGAAAGCCAAGATGCATATGAAAAAATGCTCAAACTCACTAATAATTTGAGAGATGAAAATCAAAACCACAATGAGGTACCACCTTACGCCTGTTAGAATGACTATCATCAACAAATCAATACACAACAAGTGCTGGTGAGGATGTGGATAAATCAGAACCCTTGTACACTGCTGGTTGGAATGGAGATTGGTACACCCTCTGTGGAAAATAGTACAGAGTTTCCTCAGAAAAATTAAGTATGAAACTCCCATTTGACCCAGTAATCCCACTTCTAGAAAATCCCAAGAAACCAAAGACACAAATTAGAAAGAATATATACATTCCTATGTTCATAGCAGCACAATTTATAATAGCTAATATTTGGAAACAGCCTAAGTGCCCATCAGCAGATGAGTGAATCAAAAAGTGGTAGTACATATACACAGTGGAATACTACACTGCTGTAAAGGAGAAAGAACTCTTACCATTTTAAACAGCATGGATGGACCTAGAGAGCATCATGCTAAACTAAATAAGTAAGTTGGACCTAGAGAGCATCATGCTAAATTAAATAAGCAAGTTGGAGAAAGATAAGTATCACATGATTTCACTCGTTTGTGTAATATAATGAACAACAGAAACTGATGAAGAAAAAAAAGATCAGAGACATAGTAGTATCAAACATACCATCAAATCTCATGGAAAGCCAAAGAGGGTGGGAGGTGGAGGGAAATAAGAGATCAGCAAAGGACTCATATGCATGCATGTAAGCATAACTAATGGACACAGACAATACTGGGGTGGGGGGGAGGCCGTGAAGTCCTGTGCAGTGGGGAAAAGGCAATCTTGGAAAGGTCAATGGCGGTAAAAGGAGACATAAGTTATGCTTTCAAATATAAAGAATTAAAAAAAGGTTTACTTCTATAGACACTCAGCCTGATGGGTCAATGATTTTGCCACTGAGCCTTTAAAGAACCTTGACACTACACCTAAACAGCAGTTTGCACATCATGGTCAGGGTTTAGTCACATAATCATTCAGCAGGAGCATTAATTCCATCCATGAATCTACCAACAGGAATGGAGATGCAATTACAACAGGAAGACCCAAACAACCAACACAAGAGACATTCCTAAAACAACCTGCTCAGGAGATCATGAATACTGCTATATACCTTCCATAGGACACAAACTATAGAAGGCCATCTGGCCAAACCTTGGAGTCAGAAGTTCTATCTAATCTATAGATAAAAACATAGAGAAATAGCCAAAATGAGGAGACAAAGAAATATGCCCAGTGAAAGAACAGTAGGAATCTCCAGAGAAAGAGCTAAATGAAATGAAGGCAAGCCCAGCATGTGTATCTCAGTGACTGAGCATCAACCCATTAACCAAGAAGTCACCAGACAGATTAAGGTCAGGGCTTATGCCCAGGTTGTGGGATCAATTCCCAGTAGGAGTCATGCAGGACACAGCCAATCACGGACTCTCTCTCATTGATGTTCCTTCCTCTCTCTAAAATCAATAAAAAATATATGTTTTTTTTTACAATGGAGGCAAACAATTTATTAGAAAGAGAGCTCAAAATACTGGTTATAGGGATGCTCAAAAAACTTAGTGAGAACAACAACATAAAAAATACATAGCAACCAAAGGAAATGATCAGTCAGAAATGAAAAATGCCAAATCTGAAATACAGAATACATTGTAAGGAATAGCAAGTAAGCTGGATGATGCAGGGGACAAAATCAATTAACTGTAAGACAATTTTTAAAAGTCACCAAATCAAAGAAACAAAAAGAAAAAATACAATTAAAAGCAAGAATAGTTTAAGGGAACTTTGGGACAACATTGAGTGTAATAAAATGTGCCTCAGAGGAATACCAGAAGGAGAAGAAATTGAGCAAGGCATAGAGAAGCTGCTTGAAGAAATAATGACAGAAAACTTTCCTAACCTGGTGAAAAAAAATGCCACACAAGGTCAGAAGCAGAGTCCCAACCAAGAACACCGCAAAGAGACCCACACTAAGACACATCATGAATGGCAAATGTTGTCCTAGCTAGTTTGCTCAGTGAATACAGTGTCAGCCTGGATACCAAAGGGTCCTGGGTTTGATTCTGGTCAAGGATATGTACCTTGTTTACAGGCTTGTCCCTGGGCTGGGCCTTGGTTGGGGCAAGTGCAGGAGGCAACCAGTCAACATGTTTCTCTCACATTGATGTTTCTTTCTGTCCTTCCCTCTCTCATCCACTCTCCTAAAAAAAATAAATCACTGGAAAAATATCCCCAAATGAGGAATAATAGATAAAAATGGCAAATGTTAAAGGGAAAGCCAGATTCTTAAAATTTCTCAACCAAAACACTTCAAGCCAGAAGGGATTGGCAGGAAATATACAAAGTATTGAAAAGCATGAATGTACAACCAAAACTGCTCTATCCAGCAAAGCTATCATTTAAATTGAAGGTAAAGTAAAGAGATTCCCATGCAAAAGAAAACTGAAGCAGTTCATTACCACCAAACGAGCATTGCAAGAAATGTTAAGGGGACTGCCTTAATAAGAAGAAATTTATTGAGGGAAGAACAGAGGCATAAAGAAAAAATTGCAATAAATAAGTGACTATCAATAATAACCTTAAATGTCAATTGATTAAATTCTCCAATAAAAAGGTAAAGGTTATCTGAATGGATAAGAAAACATAACCTATAGATATGCTGACTAGAAGAGACCCAACTCAGAACAAAAAAAAATATATACAGGCTGAACGTTATGAGATGGAAAAATATTGCATACAAGTGGAAACAAGCAAACAAAAAGCTGGGGTAGCAATACTTATATCTGACAAAATAGACTTCAAATCAAATGCCATAACAAGAGAAAAAGAACATAATAAAGGCATAGATGTAACAAGAGAATATAACCATTATAAACATATAAGCATCCAATATAGGAGCAACTAAATATATAAAAACAACACTCTTAGGATTTTAGTACCCAAATGTCATAAAAGAATAGATCTTCCAGACAAAAACGTCAACAATTAAATAGTGACCATAGTGACCTTAAATACACACTAGATGAGATGGGTTTAATATATATTTACATATTTATAGAATATTTCATCACAAAGCAGCAGACTATACATTCTTCTCACATACACATGGAATATTCTCAATGATAGACCACATTTTAGGAAACAAAATAAGTCTTAACTAATTCAAGAAGATGGAAATTATAGCAAGTATCCCCTTGGATCACAATGGCATGAAATAAAAAAACTGTGATTTTAAAAGCTCAATATTAAAACACACAGAGGTGAAATGACATGTTATTAAACAATGAAAGAGTGCCCAATGAGATCAAGTAAGAAATTAAAACTTATCTGGAAACAAGTGAAAATAAACACACAACAACCCAAAATCTATGGGACACAGCAAAAGCAGTCCTGAGAGGGACATTTTTTGCAATACAGGAATACATCAAGAAGAAAGAAAAATCTCTAGTAAACAATCTAACTATACAACTTAAAGAATTGGAAAAAGAACAGCAGAAAAAACTCATAGTAAGTTGAAGGAAGGGAATAATACAGAACAGAAATACTTGACATACAAACGGAAGAGCAATACAAAAGATAAATGAAGCCAAAAGCTGGTTCTTTGAAAAGATAAACAAGATTGATGAAACTTTAAACATACTCATTATGAAAAAAAGATACAGGACCCCAGTATATAAAAGCAGAATGAAAGAGGAGATGTATTTACTGATATCACCAAAACACGAATGATTGTAAGAAAATATTATGAACAATTATATGTGAACAAAATAGATCACCTGGGTGAAATGAATTTTTTTACAAACCCGCAATCTTCCAAAACTGAATCAGAAAACTGAACACCTTAATAGATGAATAACAACTATTAAATTGAAGTAGTAATATTTTTTTAGCAAACTAAATCATGGACAGAATGGTTTCATGAATTTTGCCAATCATTCAAAGAATTAACTCCTATCATTTTCATACTATTCCAAAAATTTCAACACTCTCAGCTTTTTTATAAGAGGTCAATCTTATACTAATTCCAAAACCAGATAAAGACTACAAAGAAAGGGAATTACAGGCCAATATCCCTGATGAACAAAGATGTTAACATCATTCACAAAATATTAGCAAGTCAGATCCACCACTACATTAAAAAATTGTACGCTATGATAAAGTGGGATTTATTCTGGGAATGAAAGTTTGGGACAATATTCACAAATCAATAAATTTTATACATCACGTTAATAAAATGAAAGATAAAACCACAAGATCATATCAATAGATGCAGGAAAAGCATTAAAAATACAGCACCATTTTATATTAAAATGCTCAGCAAAGTGGAAATAGAGGGGTCATACCTCAACACAATGAAGGACATATATGAAAATTTTACAACCAACATTTATACTCAGTGGGCAAATAATTATAAATGTTTATCTTAAGATTTGGAACAAGACAAGGATGTCTCTTTTCACCACTCTTATTCAGCATAGTACTGGGAGTTCTAGCCACAATGATCAGAGAAGAAGAAAGAAAATACATCTAAATCAGAAAACAAAGTAAAACTCTCATTATTGGCAGATGACATAGCATTTTATATTTATCCCACAAAAATAACTACTAGATCTGCTGAATGACTATGGCAAAGTAGCAGGATACAACATCAATATCCAGAAATCAATGGCATTTTTATATACCAATAATGAACTATCATAAAAAGCAAATAAGAAAACAGCACAATTTACTATTGTACCAAAAACAAGGCATGTAAGATTAAATTTAACTAAATAGATAAACCACCTGAACTTGGAAAACTACACTTTGAAGAACTAAGTAAAGGAAAATACAAATATGTGTAAGCATATTCTATGTACATGGAATGGAAGAATTAATGTCATTAAACTGTCCATTCTTACTCAAAGCAATCTAAACAGGTAACATAATAACTATTAAAACACCAATGGCATATTTCACAGATCTAGATAAAATATTCCAAAACTTTATATGGAAACAAAAAAGTTCCTGAGTAGCTGCAGCAATTATGGGAAAAAAGAACAAAGTTGGAGTTTTCATAATACTGAATATCAAAGCATACTCCAAAGCCATTACTGGCAAAACAGCCTTTTACTGGCATAAGAACAGCCATATAGATCAATGGTACATATCAGAGATCCCAGATAACAACCCATGACTTTATGGTTAATATTTGACAAGGAAGGCAAGAACATACAATAGAGAACAAACAGTCTCTTCAATAATTGGTGTTGGTAAAATTGACAGGTACAAAAAAATGAGACTAGACCACCAAGTTATACCATACACAGAATAAACTCAAAATGCATAAAATATTTAAATGTAAGTCTCAAAACCATAAAAATCCAGGAAGAAAACATAGGCAGTAAAAGTACACTATCTCTCCCAGCAATATTTTTGTCAATATGTCTCTGAGGGCAAGAGTAACTTAGAAAAAGATCAACAAATAGGACTACATAAAGCTAAAAAGCTTCTACACAGTCAAAGTAACCGTTATCAAAATGAAAAGAGAATCCACTGTATGGGAGAACATATTTGCCAATGATACATCTGGTAAAGGGTTAATTTTCAAAATATATCAAGAACTTATACAATCAAACACCAAGAACACAGAGTCCAATTTAAAAATAGGCAAAGTATCTGAATAGACATTTCTCCAAACAGGATATACAGATGGCCAATCTGAAAAAATGTTCAAGGTCACTAATCATCAGAGAAATGAAAATAAAACCTAATGATTGGGGTACTTATAGTCTGATAGAGCTCCTGAATCCATCTGAAAAATAATCATATTATTTTAAATCTTAAACACTTATACTTATTTAAATAGGGGATAGTAATGGCAGATACTAAAAAGTTTCTTGTATGTAAATAAGGGGTTAAGTTTTTCTTAAGTTTCCTTTTCAAGGCCTGTGCAAAGCGATTAAGGAGTTGACTAAGCTATGAACACAGCAAACAGAACCGATAAGCCTGGTCAGACTGACCCACCAGGAGTCAAAACATCATTTCATCAACAACATCTCATCACCTAATGACTAAAGACAATAGCTGATGTCTGAAGACTTCCAGGGCTGCACATAGATGCATTCCTTTCCCAACCTCATCCTAGACCATTCCCCTTTATAATCCTGTCCCCTGCATCTTTCTACAAGACAGGATTTGAATGCCCTGTCTTCTTGGTTGGATAACCTTCTCAATAAATGGTGACTCAGATGGGATACCCTCCTCTGAGCCCTAAGGTAAGAGCCTTTGGGGAGTACCAAAGGACTTGGGGTGTTTGCCTGGACTCAAGAAGTTTCTTGCAGGCATCTGTGGAAACTCCCTAGCAGCTGCCTAGTTATTTAACTTGGGGACTTTCCTTAGGTGCCTACAAACTTTCCCAGTAGTCTTCGCTATTAGTTGAATCAGTGTTCTGTTTGTGTGCCTGTTATCTGTGATTCCCAGGCACTGTAAACCAGAAGTGGCATATTTAAGAAACCTTATGTTTTTGTTTCTCTTTGTTGGTGTTGAATAACTCAAAAAGCATGAGAAATGCACTGGCAACCCCACGTGGCAGCCTCTGAGCCGTATTCGGCTGATTGGTTGATTTATGCCTATGATTCTAAGATTAAAGGAAAAAAGTTTTTCCTATATTTGCCTAGCAAGAAAATGTTCTATATATTGAATAAATTAGCTATTACTATTTAATAATAATAATATATAATCTTTTGGACTTTTGACTTTCAATTTTTTTTTTTCTTGACTTAGAATTGACTTTAGGTCATTCCAATAATACCTGGAATGCTTCAAGGATTTCCTTTCTCTCCTTATGAAGAAAAATTTTATATTTAAGATATATGGGAAGCTCTGTCAAATAAGAACATGATAACTATATTGTATTTATATATGCATATTATTAGAATTGATGCTCCAGATATTATACAAAAAAATCTGCAATACTCTACAAAATTCTGATATACCTTTTTATATACTTTTATTTATAATTCTAATTGTTATTCTGGAATATGATGTTTTGCAAAAGGAACAGGATTCCATGTAAATTGCATTGCAATTAAATCTATAACCATGTCATTTTAAGTTTTTTTTTTCCATTTACAGACAGTTATTGTTTTACTCTGATACATTTGCAAAAGTGTTACATCTTCTGAAAGATCCATGGAAAGGACTCTGATTTATTGTAAGATACATATCTCTGATAATAAACTTTCACACCATCCCCTTGAACTGGATAAAAATTATTTTAAACTCTATGGAGTATCTGAATTTATATAAAACTAGAGGCCTGTTGCACAAATTCGTGCACTGGTGGGGTCCGGCTGGCCGACCCTGATCGGGGCTTATCGGGGTGGGGGTGGCCTAATCTGGGGTAGGACCAGCTGGGGGGAGGGGCTGTGGGAGGTTGGCAGGTCAGCCCTGACCTCTGGTTGAACTCCTGGTTGGGGGGACAATTTTCATATTAGCCTTTTATTATATAGGATACTGGCAAGAAAAATCAGGATAAACAGAATTTGATTATAATACTGAATCAACTAAAAATGTGTTTGGAATTCAAAAATAATATGTATGGGCAAACCAAAGTTTCTTCATATCAATTTTAGAAAAAAAACAATTGATGGACGTTTTTATTTCTTTTTTAACCTTTGAATTGCAACAGAGCCATTAAAAAATGTATTGTTGATACTAAGCCTCCCACAAAAAAAACCCTTTCGTTGTAATTATTTGCATAGTATCTAGTAATGTGATTTTAATAGAAAGTAAACACAGTGGGTAATTGCTAAGAGCTCACACTTATTTTTTAATATACTTTGTTAATTCTGTGATACTGTAATTTAGATAGAGTTGGCAGATACTAAAATATAGCATAAGCAGAAAGGTCACAATTTGATGAATAAAATAATTCAGAACTGTTTAGCAATGTTTCCTGTTTCTAGTATTAACTATATCAATGAGATATTTATGTTTTATGTTAAATTTGTGAGAAAGAGAATAGTCATGTTCACTTTGCCTTAGAAAATCATTTAAAACAGGGCCGAGGAACATCCAGTACCCAGGACATATAAGGCCTGCAAAATGACTTAGTCTGACCCTGCGAAGGCAGCCCCTGGCAGGACTTGAAATTCAATAAATCTAGGAGGTTTTTTTTTCATAGCAACATACATTTAAATTAAGTGAATTATGTTAAGTAAATAATTTTATAAATACACAAATGCCCCTTGTTTGAAAAAAGTTTTACCACTCCTATTTAAGGTTGATGGGATAGGTTAAAATATTTTAACAAAAATAAACTAGAACATTAGACATACTTAATGAAACTGATAGCAAACAATGTAGTCAAATTTCTAGATTTTTTTTCTTACCAACTGGGAACAAAGACTAAAATAGTTTTAAAGAGTTTATTTTCAATAAATAATAATTGTATATCAGAGATGGCAAAGAATCAGTTGATTATATAAACACCTCATATAATAATCATATTTTTCTCTTTTGAGTGATATCAGATACATCAATGTCTGAAAAAGCTATTAAGTTTCATGTTAATATACATTTAAAGTTTAGTCATATTTGCACTGTAGTTCACCTTCTAGTGAGTTTGTACATTTGAAGGAAATGACTGATTTATAATATTCTTGCTCCGCTAATGTGGGCAATATAGAGCCACACCTGTTGGAGTGTTCAGTCTCAACCATAGAAGTCGTTTTCTCTGCTTTTTGCCCACACATCCGTTGTCTTAGTGTCAATGAGCCAGACATAGGAGTTAATCACTGTCAAAGCCAAGTGTTCTTTCATAAACATACATGATGAAATGGTTTGAGTGTCACCAACCCAAGACTTGATAAAAAAATAAAAGCATAGAAGCCTTTATTCCCCACAATATGGTAAGAGGTATAAGTACAGTATTAGAACCACGGTTTGAAATTAGAAAATAAATATATTTTATGATCAAAGGAAGGAGATTAAACCCGTATTGATCAAAGAGGCTCCCTTTTCCTGAAACTCCTCAATTTTACTTGTAGTAAAAGAGCATTTAAAGGGGTATGGCCTTGACCATTTTTCTCACATTTCAGGCCCATAATAGCAGCCCCCAAGACTTGCCTTACTGGAACCAGCAACCACATAGACATTGGGTGTGTTCAGATTGCCATAAATAGCCTATGTCATTTATGTGTATTTTGTTTGTGTCAGTTTTCTTCAAACAGAGCATGGCCAGTTGCCCTTTGCCACAATAACCGAGCACAATGTTTTCTCTGTCTATCACATGATAGGGGCGACAAAAATATTTTCCTTTTTATTTGGTGTCGTTTTCTGCTAAGGTCAATATTGAAAAATGAAATAGAGAGTAACTATGTCACAAAAGGAAGTAAGCCAAGTTAAGCACCCAGTTTTCTTCCAAATGCCACAATCATTTTTGGTACCTAAAATTGCCTTTGTTTCCACTGCTAACAGACAGAGAACTGAGGTGTCAAGTCAGAAGCAAGCCATAATACTTAGTCTTATTAAGCTCCTTCTGGGAATAGAGCCAGAAAGACTCTAAAAAAGGCTAGGTGCTATGTAGTGGATATTTTTGTCTTTCTAAATTTCATATGTTGAAATCATAAATCCCAAATAATGGTAATTCAAGGTTATATTTTGGGGAAGTGATTAGATTATAAATAAAATTAGCATCATTATGAAAGAAATTCCAGAGAGCTCTCTCATCTGTCCTGCCACAAGAAGATTCATCAAGAAAAGGACTGACTATGAATCAGGACCACAGCACACACCAGACACCAACGTATCTTCTGGCGCTTTTATATGGACTTCTCAGACTCCAGAATAGTGACAAATAAATGCTTTTGATTAAGCCTCCCCATCTATGGTATTTATATTATAGCAGCTCAAAACGAATAAACAAAAGTAAAAGACATAACAAGACTTTAGTAGGCCTTTGGAAGAACAGCAAGGACTGAAGCTTAAGTGGTAACTCCCACATAAACAGGGATTGGCAAAAGTAGGCTTATAGTTTCTATGGAATATTATACAATAATTAATAGATAACAATACAATAATAAACTCTGTGTTTTCTTTACTTACAACTGTAAACCCATCTTCACCCCACCCTGAATGTGTTGAGATGAGGGAGCAATAGGACTTTATTCCTCAAATTCAGAAACTGACAGAAAATAGGTGGCTACTTTTTAGAGCACTAATTTGTTCATTTTTCAAACCTAGTTCTTGAAAGGGTTAAAGAGAATAAAATGGGTCAGAGAAAAGCTTATTGTGCTTAGTAGGTATTTTGCAGAAAACTTGCAGCCTTGAGCAACTCATAGCTCAGATAACCACTAGTCATTGACGCTGGGAGGAACCAAGGACTGTCCAAACCCTTACATTAGTAGAATGGCTTACAGCCAGCGAAAACTTAATAAAAACTTCTCTCTCCCTGCTCTCTTCGTTGACTCCATTTTATCAGACTCAGCCCACCTAAACCCAGGTGCCTGGAATAAAATATCTTGATACATTATGGTCTCATGTCATAAGTGTGCAACCCTGGCCCACTCTGAACCTTTCATTTGATGCCAAAAACGTGGGAAAGTCTAGTGAGCAGCGGTCCAGTAAGAGCCATCACAAGGTTCCAGCAACTGGACACTTGGCACTCAGACAGAGTATGATTGCCTGGCTCCTGAGCTTCCCTTGTGTATGGGGAAGCCCCCAATCCACACTTCCACACAGCTGAACTTCTGTTGGACTCTAGACACTTACTTGGGCTCCCCTAGCCTTCCTCCAGACCCGTGTGGGTCATGCCCATGATGTCTCCTTGCCCTGCTTCCTTCTCCATCAGCACTGGAAATAGATTCATAGGTAAGTGGCTTTAGTCTGTTTTCCCATGTCCAGAACTGTTTTGTATTTTTGGGTTTGGAGCGAAGAATGGGGCTGATACTGTTCAGCTGGCCCCACTGAAATCCAGCATTGATCAGGACAAGTCCTCCTGGGGAATCAGGTTCCCTCACTCACTCTCCTAACAAGGACACCTGCCTTGGAGGGAGGGCTCCGTCTGTTTCTTGTGAATGGTAGGGGAGATGGGGACACATTTCTCCACCTTAACTTCACATAGACCAGACCTTAAGCCACAGCCTGTCACCACAGGGAAACTTGCCCATGGCCTTTCCCCCGCACCACACCCCTAGGCTGTCTATTTAAAAACCTTCAGACCCTAGAATTGTCGCAGGACTTCTGGCCTCAGTAAAACGGCACATCATTTTCTAAATCCTAACTGACCTTGACAATTCTGCTTCAGGCAAGGCAAGTGGTCTGTATATCCAGACTTTATTTTTAATACATCCTTCTCTCTGTAACAGCTTCTCTCCCTCACAAATTTTTCTTCTTCACTCTAATCCCCCAGATGATCTCAAATCCTCCTCCTTCTTCACCACTTTTGATCTCACAGACCATCTCTGGTCCCACAGCCCTGGTCCCCCTTTCAGCTCTTCAGTCTCAGCAGCCTGCGAGTCCGCCACCTTACCCAGAAGATCCCACCACCACCACTTCATCTCACATCTGCCCTGGAGCAATTTTCAGTTCTCTTCCTCACCCCACTACAGCACTAGCCTTAAAGTGCCCCCTTCAGTAGATTTCCTGGCACCAAATCTAGCTTCATGCCCAGGGCCATAGGAATACCCTCCACCAGCAGAGACCTGACTTCCCAGTCAGAGTGGATGCTGTCTCTAACAGGGACCCATAATGGAACTATTAGAAAGGACAGGCAAGTTTCAGGTCTTGAAACCACATAGTTCTCTACTTGCTAGAATGACTGAGAAAGGCAGCCCACAAAGCAGTTAATTTAAAAAAAATTAGCAAAGGTCACCCCGAAAAGACATGAAAATCCAGCAGTCTTTCTGTCTCACCCTACACAAGCCATGAGAAAATACACCAATCTTGATCCTATAAGCCCAGAAGGAGCAACCTCCCAAGAAGACTTTTTAAACATAACCTTTAAGGTCTTTAATAATAGAGAAAAAGAGACCCAAATCCAAAAACAAAGACAAGATCAGGCCAAGGCTGAAGCCCAGACGAAGGTCTTTCAGCTCCTAGCCTCCCCTCTCATGAACCCCAAATGAAATGCTTGTCCTCCAACAAAGGGTAAGTTAGGGGCTAAGCCTTCTCCAGGCCCATGCTTCAAATACAAGAGAGGACACTGGACCAAATCCTTCCCAAACCCACTAGTAATCTGATGCTGGGAGGAACCAAGGACTGACCAGACCCTTACATCATTAGAGTGGCTTACAGCCAGCAAAAATGAATAAAAACCTATCTCTCCCTGCTCTCTTAGCTGACTCCATTTTGTCAGACTCAGCCCACCTACACCCAGGTTTCTGGAATAAAGTTTATTTTGATACATTATGGTCTCATGTCATAGGTGCATGACACGGGTCCACTCTAAACCTTTCTGTTCTCTCCTCATTTTATTTATTTTAATTAACTTTATTGGAATGATAAAATTATGATATGATGTGCACTGACCACCAGGGGCAGATAGTTAATCAGTTGACCAGTACCTATAACATGCACTGACTACCAGGGGGCAGATGCTCCAACTGGTAGGTTATCTTGCTGCTGGGGTCCAGCCAATCAGGACTGAGCAAGATAGGCCAGACATGCCCTGGAGCCCTCCCATGGTATCCTCCTCAGCTGCCCAACCTGCCGTAACCTTCCCTGTCCTTGATTATGCACTGGTGGAGTCCCTTGGCCTGGCCTATGTCATCTTGCAATCTGGGACCCCTCGAGGGATGTCAGAGAGACAGTTTCAGCACAATCCCACAGGTGTAAAAGGCTAATATGCAAATCGATCAAATGGCATAATGACTGGTTGCTATGATGCACAATGACCACCAAGGAGTTAACTCCCAATGCAGGAGTTGCCCACTGGTGGTCAGTGCACTTTTACAGGTGGAGCACCACTCAGCCAGAAGCCAAGCTCATGGCTGGTGAGTCCAGTGGCAGTGGCAGAAGCCTCTCCCACCTCCATGACAGTGCTAAGGATGTCCGACTGACGGCTTAGGTTTGCTCCTCAGGAAGTGAGCCTAAGCCATTAGTCAGATATCTCCTGAGGGTTCCCAGACTGTGAGAGGGCCCAGGGTGGGCTGAGGATCCCCCAAGTGCACGAATTTGTGCACGGAGGATCTAGTCAATCTCTCTCTCTCTCTCTCTCTCTCTCTCTCTCTCTCTCTCTCTCTCTCTCTCTCATATATATATATATATATATATATATATATATATATATATATCCCTAATATGTAAATAGACCAAATGGTGGAACAACCCAAAAATGGAACAACTGAACTACCAGTCACTATAATGTGTTCTGACCACCAGGTGGCTCATGTATAACATGGCAGGCATCAATTCTGGCGGGATGGTGGAGCAGGTAGGCAGAGGCGCCAGACAAAGGCAGGGTGCCGATCGCTGTTATAAGGGTGAGCCTCTGATGATTACTGAATATTCTTTGCTCACACTTGCCACAGTCCTTCCAGGTTCTCACACCTGCCCTGCTCGCACCTGCTGCTGGAGCCAGAGCTGCCATTCGCACCCACTGCCACGGCCATCAGTAAGTGTGAGTGGTGGCTGCTGGCCCTGATTGCCCCTCAGGGCTTTTCCACCTCCCCCTGCTCCTAAGGGGCAATCGGGGCTGGCAGCTGCCTCTCGCACCCATGACTGGCAATGGTTCCACTTGCACCTGTTTTGGTGCCAGCTCCAATCACTCCACAACATCAGCAGGTGTGAGAAGGGCTGGTGCCATCAGTGTGTGGGAGTAGCGATGGCAGGAGTGGGGCTGCCAGCAGACAGGGGACCTGGTACCACAGTGGAAGGGGCCAGGAAGAGGTGCAGAGGATGGGCCAAGACCTATCCCTGTGCCCACCATAGCCTCATGGCCCACAGTTCCTTTCAAGGTGCACAAATTCATGCAGTGGACCCCTAGTTCTATAATAAAGTATCTGTACATTGTACTGTGTGTTCACTACCCCAAGTCAAGTATTCTTCCATCACCATTTATTTCCTTTTTACCTTCTCCTATCCCTCAAATCCAATTTCCCTCTGGAAGCAGGCACAGTAAAGAATGAAGGCAGGGGTCTGGGGAGGGAAAGAATGTAGAACATTCGCAATGAAGAGGTGCTTGAGAAAGAGGCTTGGAAGCCTGATGGGAAGATTTGTTGTGTTTGCTGGTGGATGCCCCTTAGGTAGAGAACATGGCTCTGAGGGCTCCCTATGCACTGACTGAGTAAAGTTCCACAGCCAACTGGAATTGGCCTCAGTTTCCTCGTCTATAAAAGGGATTAAGCATGTCCCAATGTCTTGACTGAGCTTTGATGGCCAATTGAGATACTATATAAGGAAAATGAGGGAAGAAGTGAGAAAGAAAGGGAAAGGGAAACAACACAAAAGAAACACTGAAAGGACCCTGTAAACCCATTGTCACTTAAATAGGGAATATAGTCAATAGTGTTGTAATGATGGAATGATGCCAGGTGGGTACTGGAAATATTGGGGAACATTTTGTAAAATATCTGATTGTCTAACCACTATTCTGTAACTAATATAAAATCTGAAACCAATACAAAATAATATTGCAAGTAAAGAAATGAAAATTGGAGTGAAATTTTTATAAATTTCAAAGTTTAAATAAAAGCGGTAAAGGAAGGAAGGGAAAAATAAAAATAGTGTTTTTCATTTTACCACTTCATTATCTTTTCAGTACATGAAAAAGATAGTTGTCTTTATATGGTGCTTTTATACTTTTCTAAGTCATTATCTCATTTTAATTTCAGGGCAACTTAAGGACAAGATAATTATTCTCTCCACTATTCAAAGAGAGGAAATCTTGGTGTCTGGTTCTAATGATTCAATCGTTAGGCCCTTATTATAAAGCATGGTTAGTAAAATTATGTGAAGGGTCATATCAATACTAATAAAATCCTTGAGGGTGATCAGGCCATCAGGGGTGGGCGGTTGGGGGCAATCAGGCAGGCAGAGGAACAGTTAGGTGTCAATTAAGCTGGCAAGGGAGCAATTAGGGGACAATCAGGCAGGAAGGTAAGCAGTTAGGAGCCAGCGGTCCCTCATTGTGAGAGGGATGTCTGACTGCAGGTTTAGGCCCGATCCCATAGGGGTCTCAGATTGGAGAGGGTGCAGGCTGGGCTGAGGGACACCCCTCTCCCGTGCATGAAATTTGTGCACCAGGCCTTCTGATTGCCTGGAGGTGGTGTCCCTCAGCCCAGCCTGCACCCTCTCCAATCTGGGACCCCTTGGGGGATGTCCAACTGCCACTATAGACCCGACCCAGTGGGATTAGGTCGAAAAGAGTAGTCAGACATCCCTCTCACAATCCAACTGCTTGCCTGCCTGCCTGCCTTCCTGATTGTCTCTAACTGCTTCTGCCTGCCTGCCTGATCACCCCCTCACCACTCCCCTGCCAGCCTGATTGATGCCTAACTGCTCCCCTGCCAGCCTGTTTGCCCCTAACTGCCCTCCGCTGCAGGCCTGGTCACCCATAACTGCCCTCCCCTGCAGGCCTGTATCCCCTCTAACTGTCCTTCCCTGCAAGGCTGGTCACCCCAAACTGCCCTCCCCTGCAGGCCTGTATCCCCTCTAACTTTCCTTCCCTGCAGGGCTGGTCACCCCAAACTGCCTTCTCCTGCAGGCTTGATCGCCCCCAACTGCCCTCCCTTGCAGGCCTGGTTCCTCCCAACTGCCCTCTCCTACTGGCCATCTTGTGACTGCCATCTTGTGTCCACATAGGGGCAGGATCTTTGACCACATGGGGGCAGCCATCTTGTGTGTTGGAGTGGTCAATCTGCATATTACTTTTTTTATTAGGTAGGATAGAGGCCTGGTGCATGGGTGGGGACCAGCTGGTGTGTTTGCCCTGAAGAATGTTCTGGATTACGGTGGGGGTTTCTTTGGGGTATGGGGTGGCTTGGGTGGGAGGCCTGTGGTGGTTTGCAGGCCACCCACGCCCCCTGGTGACCCAAACAGAGGCCCTGGTATCTGGAATGTATTTATCTTATACAATTGAAACTTTGTAGACTGTTTGGAGCAGAGCCAAGCCTTCTGCTAGTTCAATGGCAGCAGCCATTTATGTTGCAATTTATGTATCTTCTATAATTGAAACTTTGTAACCTGGAGTGGAGACATAGGCTGGCCAAGGCTGCAGAAACTTGGCTTCCTCCATCATCAGGGGCAACTCTAGCTTCCTGCCTCTCTCCAGCTCCATGGCTGCTGCTGCCACCATTTCTGTTGGGATTCTATAATTGAAACTTTGTAGCCTGGTGTGGAGGCCTGAGTGGCAAGGGCAGGTGCAAAGCTTGGCTTTTTCCATTGCCAGGTAAACCCAAGCCTCCCTCCTGCTCTCTGTGGCCGCAGCCATCTTGGTTGGGTTTATTTGCATATTTGCTCCTGATTGGCTGGTGGGCATGGCTGGGGCATGGATGGTCGGCGTGGTTTGTGGGTGTAGCAGAGGTATGGTCAGTTTGCATATTACTCTTTTATTAGATAGGAGATATATATATTACTATGAAAAAAGTCCAAGATTTAAATGCCTATGTTTTCTTCTAGGATTTTATGGTTTGATTCTAACATTTAAGTCTTTAATTGATTTTGGGTTTATTCTTAATATGGCATAAGACTATATAGTCTTTCATTATTACACCTATATGTCCAATATTCCCAACACCATTAATTGAATTGACTATCTGTAATTCATTTTATGTTCTTGCCTCCTTTGTCAAATATTAATTGAACATAAGAGTGTAGGTTCATCTCTAGGTTCTTAATTCTTTTTTATTAATTTTATCAATGTTTTAATAACCATGCTGTTTTAATGACTGTGGCCTTGTTGTTTAGTCTGATATTAGGTAGCATGATCATCCAAATTTGCTTGTCTTTCTCATGATAGCTGTAGCTATTTGGGGTCTTTTGTAGTTATATATAAATTTGGGGGTTATTTGTTTTAGTTATGTGAAATATGGCATTAGTATCTTAGCAGGAATTGCATTGAATCTATAAATTGCTTTAGGTAATATCGACATTTTAATGATGTTTATTATTCCTATCCATGAACATAATATATGCTTCCACAAACTTGTATCTTTTTCAATTTCCTTCTTCAGCATCTCATAATTTTCCATGTGCAGTTATTTTTTATCTTTGGTTAAATTTATTTCTGGGTGTTTTATTTGTTATAAAAATGTAAACAGTATTGTTTTTAAATTTTCCCTTCCTGAGAGTTTATTATTGGTGCATAGAATTGCAACTGATTAATCCTATATGATAAAAGAGTAATATGCAAATCTGACCATACCTCTGCTATACCCACAAGCCACATCCACCAACCATGCCCACCAGCCAATCAGGAGCATGGGGATGTGGTCAAGTCTGCCTGGGGGCCGTGGCCAAGGCGGCCAGAGCATGGGCGGGCCTGGGAGGGCGAGTCTGAGGCGGCCCGGCCTGTGGGGGCATGGTTGAGGTGGCCCTGGCCTGGAGGGTTGTGTCCAAGGAGGCCCGGGCCTGGGGGGGGGGGGGGTCAGAGGTGGCCTGGGTCTGGGGGGTGTGACCGAGGCTGCCCTGATCTGGTGAGGGCATGAACAAGGCCATCCAGGCCTTGGGAGGCCTGGAGGGCATGTTCGAGGCAGCCCGGGTTTCAGGGCAGCATGTCCAGAAGTTGCCAGGGCCTGTGGGGGCATGGCCAAGGCAACCCTGGTCTGGGGGGGGTGGGGCCGAGGCCTGTGCTGGCCAGGGGCAAGCTGGCTGGGGCTAAGGCCCTGGCCAGAGGGGTGGGGAAGCGGGGCTGGGATGGAGCCAGCCACCTAGCCATCTGCCCCATTGCAGGGGGATGGCTGGGTGCCCAAGGCCTAAAGCCTCGAGCAGAGGGCTTCCAGTATGTGTGAGGGGGCAGGTTGAGCTGAGGGATCACCCACCCCCAGTGCACAAATTTTGTGCGGCGGGTCCCTAGTATGTATGTGTGTATGTGTGTATGTGTGTGTGTGTGTATATATATATATATATATTTAATACCTTTTCACTTTACTGAATTAATTTATCCGTTCTAGTAGTATTTTGATGGAAACTTTTGGGTTCTGTCTATACAACATCATGTCATCTGCAAATAATGACAGTTTTACTTCCTCTTTTCCAATTTAGATGGCTTTTATTTTTTCTTCTTATTTGATTTCTATGGCTAGAACTTCAGTGAGGGGTGAAAGCAGACAGCCCCGCCTTATCCCCAATCTAAAGATAAACACTTTTACTATTGGCTAATTGAGAATTATGTTGGATGCTATTTTGCCATAGATGGCCTTTATTATGTTGAGGAATGTTTTCTCTATTCCCACTTTGCTGAGAGGATTATTATAAAAGGGTATTGGATTTTATAAAATTATTTTTCTTTATCTATTGCTATGAACATATGCTTTTTATTCTTAATTTTTATGCAGTTTATCAGATTTATTAATTTGCAGAAATTGTACAAATCTGGCATCCACAGAATAAGCCACACTTGACCATTTTATATGACATTTTTAATGTATTGTTGGATCTAGTGTGTTAATATTTTTGGAGGGTTTTAGCATCAGTGTTCACCAGGGATATTGTCCTATAATTTTCTTTATAATGCCTTTATTAGTTGTTATTTTTAAAATTAGGATAATGCTGGTCTTATAAAATGAGCTTGAGATTCATCACTACTATTGCATTTTGGGGGATAGTTTGAGAAGGAATGGTATTAGTTCTTTGAATATTTGATAAAATTTGCCTATGAAACTATCTGGTCCTGAACTTTTGTATGTTTTTTTTAATTACTGCTTCAGTATCACTTGTTGTAATCTGTCTATTTAGTTTCTCTGTGTCTTCCTTATTCAGTTTTGAAATATTGTTTTAAGAATTTATCTACTTTGTTCAGCTTGTCCAGTTTGGTGCAATGTAGTTTTTCATAATATTTTCTTACAATTTTTTGCATTTCTATAGGGTCAGTTGTTAACTCTCCTCTAATTTATGACTTTGTTTATTTTGGGCCCTCGCTTATTTATTAAGGAATCTGGTTAAAACTTTGACAATACTATTTGTCTTTTGAAAGAATCAGCTCTTGGTTTCATTGAACTCTGGGTTGTGTTTTTTAGACTCTGTTTCATTTATTTCTGCTGTGGTACTATTTATTTATTTATTTATTTATTTATTTATTTGTTTGTTTGTTTGTTTATTATTTATTTATTTAAAATGATAGTTTATTGAATTTTAGAGGGAAAGGAAGGGAGAAGGAGGGAAGGAGGAGGAAGAGTGATAGAGAGAGCATTGTAAGAGTAAAATATTAGTCAGTTACCTCCTTCATTCCCTTTGCCACAGATAGAGCCAACCACACAGGCATGTCTCCTGAATGGGAATCAATCCAGCAACCTTTTCGTGCACCCAACTAACAAAGCCACACAGGCTAAGGCTGGTCTTAATTGTGTTTTTCCCCTCTATTCACTTAGGCTTTGTTCATTTTTTTCTGGTTCCTTTAAGTGTAAAATTAAATTATTATTTTTTAAAGATTTGCTTCATTTCTTGATGTATGTCTGTATAGCTATGAGTTTCGCTCTTGTGACTGCTTTTACTGTTTCACATAGGTTTTAGATTGTTGTGTTCTCTTTTGAATTTCTTTCATAGTATATTTGCTTTCTTTCTTTACCTCATTGTTAACCTCCATTCATTGATTAGTAACACATTAATTAGCCACTATATCTTTGTGTGTTTTCCAGGTCTTTACCTGTGATTGTTTTCTAATTACATACCAGGATGGTCAGAAAAGAGGAATGATATAATCTCAATCTCCTTAAATTTATAGAGATACATATGTGGCCTAACGTGGTCTACTTTAGAAAAGATCCAATGTTCACTTAAAAAGATTGTAAATTCTACTGCTTTGGGGCGAAAAAGTTCTGTGGATATCAATAAATCCATCTAGTGTGTCATTTAAGGCCACTGTTTACTTACTGATTTTCTTTATGGAATATCTATCCATCAATGTCAATGGGGTGTTTTCTTCTATAGCTGTATTATTGTTGATCTCTAATTTTATACCATGGATATTTGCTGTACATGTGTAGGCCTTCCAATTTGTGATGGATAAATAATTATAAGATTTACTTTTTATTAGACTGATCCCCTTATCATTATGTAGTGTCCTTCTTTGTCTCTTGTTTTAAAGTCTATTTTGTCAGCTATAAGTATTGATACTCTAGTTTTGTTTATTCACTTTCATTTGCATGAAATATCTTTTTCCTGGCTGATTGTGGCTCAGATGGAGGATCATTATCCCATGCAGCCAGAGATAATCAGTTTGATTCTAGCTCAGGGAACATGGCCAGGTAATGAACTGATTCTCTCTCTCTCTCTCTCTCTCTCTCTCTCTCTCTCTCTCTCTCTCTCTCTCTCTCTCTTCTTTCTAAAAAAACAATAAAAAGATTTTTAAAAGGGAATACTGTTTAAATAAATATCTTTCTCCATCCCTTTCTTTACTTTCAATCTCTATGTATCTGCCACTCTTAGGTGTATCTCTTTTAATTTTTATTGTTTAAAGTATTACAAGTAGTAGTACATATATTTACTTTTTTCCCCATTTGACCTCTCCCCGGCCTCTCCTACATCCCAGCACATGCCCTCACCTGCCCCCCCAGAGTGTTGTATAAATTGGTTATGATTATATGCATGCACACAAATCCTTCCATTGATCCCTTACAGCCTTCACCTCCCAACCTCCCCTGCCTTCCCACTGTAGTTTGGCAGTCTGTTCAATGCTTCTTTGCCTCTGTATCTATTTTCACCCCATTTCTTTTCTTTAAAAAATCTTGAATCTGCATACTAGAAATAAACATATAAGAAAAAAAATGTTTGAGTCTCAGTCCAACAGTTCTGAGTCCCAGTTTCAGTGTCAAATAATTTCTTATGTGTACATGTCAGCAATGATATCTGGATGGTGGACAAATGGTGGCAATGCAGGTCCCACACTCTCTGGTTTGGTCCTGGGCAACCTCTAGCAATGCACAGCTGCTGACTGCTAGCATAGAAAGGTATTGTCTGCTTCTTCCATCTCTGGACTGTCTTCATGGTTGGAACAGACCTGTCAGTTCCTCTTTGTTGCAGGAACCCATATGGTCGTGGAATTCTTTTCTGAAAATATACAAACATAATATCGACCAAAAGTTAATAAAGAAATCTTTTCTGTGAATTTGACTTGGGATTCTTTTTATTTTTTCCCAAATGATTTACCTTTGGCTTATTTTGACACCTTGTTTGTTTTTCATGGGTGTCCTTCTGTTAGCATTACAAGTGGAAATTTTCTGAAGTAAGACTTTTCTAGATGTAATTTACTTACAGAATATTTTTCCTTTCATATGTTACCCCACTATCCCCCCTTTTTTGATTAATGGAGGCTTTTGGAAATTTTATAGCGCAGTCTTGGTAATTTTAAATTAAATTTTTGCAAAAAAATATGACTGCTTTAGGTACTTTGCATGTTAAGCAATTTTAGGATGAGATGAACTACTAATAGAAATTTTAGTTAATATTTTAGTAACAGTTTTTTGTCCAATAAAATTAGATTTTCTTGAGTATTCATTTATTTCAATTGGCCAATTTAAATTAATCTGAAAACGTTATTATCATTTTACTGTCAAATTTAATACTCAAACAATAATCTTAGTTTACTCTGTAAATATTAGTGGAAAGGATTATTTGCATTCTTGAGTATGCCCTGAGCATTCCTGGTGCTAGATTGAATTTAGATACAGGGCAGCTGTTGCTGGCCAAGGCTCTGTCTGTAACCTGGGTCCTGATCTGAGCTGGACATGGATGGCAAAGCAGCCATGGGTACAGGAGACCTCCCTCAGAAGGGGTGACAATTTAGGCCCTTGCAAGGTTATGGGGATGAGGGTCTGTGCCCCACCTCTGTTGACCTTCAAGTTCTCTCCTGATGGCCCCTCTGCGACTGTGCCTGTGTTAGGTTGTTCCTTTCCTGAGGAAACTTATCCATCTATGGCTAACCAGCCATCTTCCGGGGCCAAGCAGGGTGATGTGAGCTTCAGTTCTGTCTCCTTGGTAGTGTATGCCCCCATGGCCTCCACTCCCAGCTCCTGCCTTGAGATTCGCTCACCTGCTGGTGGGCTCCCAGTACTGATCACATATCTTGAGGGACTCATGTTTCTTCTCTAGAGAGGGCCCAGCTCACACCATTGGGTGAGAGACAGATCCATGGTGCCAGCCACCCAGAGGCTTCAACCTCAGCTTGAACTGTAAGCTCAGGCAACAGCTGTGTGCACTTGGATTGTGAGAAGTGGGTCCCTTTAGGCAAAAAAGGGCAAGAGGGGCCAATGTAGAATGCTCAGATGCCTTCCCAGTGCCCTAATTCCTTCTGAAAGGGATTAATTCCTTTCCTATCCTTTTTTAAATTGGTGCCAAAAATTCAAAGAATTAGTTTTTAAGTTTCTTTGGGATAATTGTACAATATGCTGTTTTCAAATATCAAAAATTATAATGTCATTGTAGAATAATATCAAGTAAGGATATTCTTTGCTCTAGGCCATGTCAATTCAATTTCAAACAGGCTGCCATTTTTTTTATAACTTTATATAAACTTTGTCATGGAGGTAAAAATACAAATTACTTAGCTTAGTTTAAGAAGTCAAATATATTGACTTTCGGTTACAGTCCTTTCTCTTAAGGTTATGGTGACGACCAGTGTAGATTATATTTAATATTTTCTTTTATTTTATATTTTTTCTTATAATTATTTTTCTTTCATTTTTATTTTTACATATGTGTACTTATTTTCTCATTACCCTTTACTCCCACACATGCCCCACCCCCTGTTGTCTGTGTCCATTGATTAGGCTCATAGGCTTGCACACAAGTCCCTCTGTTATTCTCTCCCCCTTACTCCTACCACCCCTCCCCTCACTTACCCTGAGGGTTGACATTCTGATGGATTATTCTCAGTCTCTGAATCCATTCTTGTTCATCAGTCTATGTTGTTCATTATATTTCACAAATGAGTGAGATAATGTCATATGTATCTTTCCCTGACTGGCTAATTTCACTTAGCATAATGCTCTCCAGCTCCATCCATGTTGTTGCAAATGGTAGGAGCTCCGTCTTTTATACTGCAACATAGTATTTCATTGATTGGATGTACCATTGTTTTCCAATCCACTCATCTGCTGATGGACATTTAGGCTGTATCCAAAGCTTAGCTATTGTACTTCTATAAACATATGGGTGCATATATCCTTTCTGATTGGTGTTTCTATTTTTTTTCCTTTTTTTGTTCCCTAAAGGCTTTATTTTGCTACATATTTAGCTCTGCCATAGAGTACATTTTATTTTATTTTATTTTTACCTTAATTGTTCATTTTATTAATTACATTGTTACCTTTTTTTCCCCTATCACTCCCCTCCACCTGGTACCCATCCCACCCTCCGACCTCACCCCCCTCCACTGTCCTCTCCCATAGTTGCATGATTTCTGTCCAGTCTCTTGCTGCACTTCCCACACCCCCTTTCTCCCCAAGAAGTGTCAGTCCATTACCTCTCTATGTCCATGATTCTGTTACATTCACCAGTTTATCCTGTTCATCAAATTATTAATTCACTTGATTTTTAGATTCATTTGTTGATAGATGTGTATTTTTTTTCATAATTTACACTTTTATGTTTTTCTTCTTCCTCTTCTTAAAGAATACCCTTCAGCATTTCATATAATATTGATTTGGTGGTGATAAACTCCTTTAGCTTTTTCTTATCTGTGAAGCACTTTATCTGACCTTCAATTCTGAATGATAGCTTTGCTGGCTGGAGTAATCTCGGTTGTAGATTCTTGCTATTCATCAATTTGAATATTTCTTGCCACTCTCATCTGGCCTGCATCATTTCTGTTGAGAAATCTGCTGACAATCATATGGGTGCTCCTTTATAGGTAACTAACTGTTTTTCTCTTGCTGCTTTTAATATTCTCGCTTTGTCTTTTGCTCTTGGCATTTTACTTATGATGTGCCTTGGTGTGGTCCTCTCAGGGTTCCTATATATTGGGGTTCGGTGCGCTTCTTGGACTCCTAAGTCAATTTCTTTCACCAGGTGTGGAAAGTTTTCGGTCACTATTTCTTCAAATAGGTTTTCATTGCCTTGGCCTCTCTCTTTTTCTAGCACCCCTATAATTCGGATGTTGGTATGCTTGAGGTTGTCCCAGAGGCCGCTTACACTATCTTCAATTTTTTGGATTCTTTTGGTTTCTTGCTTTTTCAGCTGAGTGGATTTTACCTCTTTGTATTTCAAATTTTTAACTTGGTTCTTGGGGTGCTCTAGAGCACTTTTAGGTCTTTGTGTAATATTTTTTATTTCAGTCAGTGTATGCTTAATTTCTGGTTGGTCCTTTTTTATATCCTTGAGAGTCTCCTTTATATCCTTGAGGGTCTCCTTCATTTCCTTGTAGGACTCATTCATTTCCACGTTGGTCTTGATCATTTCCTTGCAGGTCTCGTTCATATCCTTGAAGGTCTCATTCATTTCCTTATAGGACTCATTCATTTCCTTTGCGGTCTTGCTTATTTCCTTGTAGGTCTCGACCTTTTGTAGGAGCCTCTTGAGAAGCCCTATAACTGTGGTTTTGAATTCCATGTCCAGTCGTTTTTTTTCCCTCCATTTCTTTCACATCTGATTTCTTTCCATTTTGCTGCATGGTGGCTGCTTCCCTGAGTTGGTCAATTAGCTTTTTGTGGTAGATGTCCTGCTAGGGACAGTGGGTCCGCCTCCCCAGTTACCTGAGGTGGATATGGGTTGCACAGTCTTGCTGAAGTTAAGCACAGGTTAATCGTTGTTAGCACTTGGAGGGGTTGCCCTCCAGGCCAATTGTCTGTGAAGTTCAGCTCTGCTCAGGTTGGATGGGCGGAGTCTCCAGGGCAAGCAGACAGCATTAGCTCCGCCCTATGGGGCCCCAGGGACTCTGTGCTTGGGGCAATGGCCGCCAACACCTCTGAGAGAGTGCTGCTGTGGAGCTCGACCTGCTGCCGTGGAATTCAGACACTCCCCAAATGAGTCTGCACACCCAACGTCTCACCCAGGGTCGTAAAACAAAGCAGTCTGAGGGTTTTCTGAATAAGAGAGCAAGTAGAGAGCGCTCTCTACTATGTTAGGCAGCTGCGCTGTTCCCAAGTTCACGTGCAAGCTTGCCTTCTCCACAAGTCCGCCGACCCCTGCAGCACCTGAGGTTCGGTGTGCCCTCCCACTGTGCAGTTTTTACCCCGTGTGATAGTGGGTTCCCTGGACTTCGCCCAGAGCTGGAGAATCAGTCCAGTGGGACGTCTTTGTCTCCCCCATTTGTGAAAACTGGCCGGTTTTCAGCCGCCCGCCCTATCCGCTGGTGTGTGTTCCAAACCTCTCTCTGCGTGAATCTTCAACCCTGTCCGCTGCCACTCCTCTGAGTCACAGTGTCTCATCTTCACTTTTATTTGTGGAATTTTCACTGGGCCAGTTTTCTGGTAATTCTGGAAGGTGTTTGTTCTTTCGTTAAATTGTAGTTTTAAAATTGCTGAGTATGATGGCAAGATAGGTGTTTTACCTACGCCGCCATCTCGGTTCTCTGAGTGTTTCTATTTTCTTAGGATATATTCCTAGAAGTGGGATTACTGGGTCAAATTGGAGTTTCACTTTTAGTTTTTTTAGAGAACTCCATACTGTTCTCCACAGTGACTACATCAGTCTTCATTCCCACCAGTCGTGCATGAGGATTCTTTTTCTCCACATCCTTACCAGCACTTGTCATTTATTGAATTGTTGATGATAGCCATTCTGACAGGTGTCAGATGGTACTTTGTTGTCATTTTGATTTGCATCTCTTGGATGATTAGTGACTTTGAGCAGGTTTTCATGTGTCTCTTGGCTTTCCTTCTGTCTTCTTTGGAAAAAGATCTATTTAGCTCCATTGCCTCTAATTAGGCAACCCAATTCCGGGGTTGCTTCACCTGAGAACTGCCCTCTCATAATCCGGGACCTCTCAGAGGTGTCGAAGATTCAGTTTTGGCCCAATTCCCATAGGACAGGCTTTGAGACCCCCACTGATGCACGCACGGGGCTTCTAGTACTTAATAAAATTATTAATACTAAATCAATAGCTGCTTAATATTTTAATATGTGTGTATAAGAATTTACTTCAGTAAATTTCTATTGATATAAATATAGTATTCTTATAATCTTTTGCTATTATAAATACAGGCCTAATGCATGAACATTTTTGCAAAAATGGACCTTTGTTTCCCTTGCTGCCAGCACTGCCTTTGCTCTGGCTGGAACTTCCTTTCTGCACCAGCCCCGAGCCACCTTTCAGCTTTCCTATGCTACCCAGAAGGACTGGGGTGAAGCAGAATTTCTGCATCATCACCATGGTGACAGCGCAAGCTTCCTGCCCTGACCTGGCTGCTTGGTGCCTTCTTATGCAAATCTACCTACCATCTTTGTTGAGTAAATTTGCATACTCACACCTGATTGGCTGGTGTCGCAAAGGTATCGTTAATTAGCATGTTACTCTTTTATTACATAAATGCTGCATTAAATAATTTTTTGTTTAAAGTTTGATTGTATTTGATGCTATTTTCTGAGGCTAGATTTCCCCAAATTGAATTACTAAATTCAAATATATAAATATTCTAAAATCTCCTAGTAATTGTTGCTATGTTGCCTTAAAATGTTTATAGCTATTTTTCACTTATCTTAATCCAGAGCTCGAAAAGACTGTTACTGAGCAGATTAGCACGTGAACATTTAATGGGCATGTCCCACATTACTGTAGAAAGTCATACTATCAGCATCTCTGTTTGTTAAGAAGATGGACAAGTTATTGTAATAATGAAACTCAGTCTGCCTCTTTATATAAAGGATATAATGGCAATGAATGTGTCTTATTTTTAAGTACTTCGGAGCATGCATAAAGGGTAGGTTTCTTCTCCATGTGCTCGATAGTTTTATTTACTGGTAAGATTCAGTTTCATTTCATTAGTAGTTTTATGCTTTATTTATCTGTAGAATTGTGGGGGTTTTTTTTACAATAAATTTTTATTCATTTCAGAGAGGAAGGGAGAGGGAGAGAGAGGTAGAAACATCAATGATAAGAGAGAATCATTGATCAGCTGCCTCCTGTATGCTCCCCACTGGGGATGGAGCCTGATATCCAGGCATATGCCCTGACCAGGAATTGAACTGTGACCTCCTGGTTTATAGGTCAATGCTCAACCACTGAACCATGCCAATGTGGCTGTACAATTGTTTTTATTTTTATTTTATTTTTTTAATATATTTTATTGATTTTTTACAGAGCAGAAGGGAGAGGGATAGAAAGTCAGAAACATCGATGAGAGAGAAACATCGATCAGCTGCCTCTTGCACGCCCCCTACTGGGGATGTGCCCGCAACCAAGGTACATGCCCTTGACCGGAATCGAACCCGGGACCCTTCAGTCCACAGTCCGACGCTCTATCCACTGAGCCAAACCGGTCCTGGCTGTACAATTGTTTTTAATGCTTAGTATCAGACATATCTAGGTGTTCTGATCATTTTCATACTTTGTGACTAAAAGGGAATGAGATTGATTTTTTTTAAATACCAACTGCATGCATATAAATGAATTCCATTCTTCAAATAACTCAAATTGGAAGGTTACACATATAATATAATTATTCTGTCATAACCTTTAACATTGGTGGAAATCTTATATTCAAAGGGCTTTCAGAACCATGTCCAAATTTCATATTCTAGTATTCAAGTACCTTTGCAAACAATTTTAATTCATCTATCTATATTTAATATTAGTCAGTAAAAAAATAGGTTATGACAAAGAAAAAATACTTAAATCTCAGTGGCTTGAAGTAAATAACATATATTGCATAGTTTTATTATCTCAGCCATCTCTTCAAGATAGCTGTCTTTCCTGTGATGGCTCAGTCATATAGAGTATTTTGATGTTGCAGCACCACTTTCTCTTTTTTAGGCTTCAGGGTTTAAGTCTACAGGGGAAGAGATATTAGAGTTGTATGACTGCTTGTAAATGCTTCTGCCTGCAAATAAATCATGACACTTATTTTCTTTAACTGGCTACATTTAGTTTCAAGGATTCAAGTAAATTCAATCTTTGCACATGTCCAGACAGAAAGTGGGATTGCAAACACTGGGAGACATTAGTATTATCTACCATTGTTTATCTCCTGCTGCTTTCCTACATAAATCATATGCACAAATTTCAATTAAGACGCTCTTTGTATTTGCAGTATATTGTTCTTTGTGCAAGATTGTTATGGGCACTGTAGTGGTCCCTCATTTATGAGAGAAATTAAATTATCACTTATTTTAAATATTTAAAATAATATGTTTTTGTTGACTTTAAAGAGAGAGAGAGAAAGGGAGAGGAATAGAGAGAAACATCAATTGGCTGCCTCCTCCACATCCCCTACTAGGGATCAAGCCTGAAACAAGTACATGTGCTGGAAATCAATCAATGACTTTTTTATTCATAGCTCCACACTCAACCACTGACTCACACCAGTTAGGGACTCATTTGTTGTTGTTATTGTTGTTGTTGTTTTTGTTAATCCTCACCCTAGGATATTTTTTTATGTTTAAAGTACTACGTATGTCTCCTTTTGTCCTGATTGACACCTCTGCCACTCCCTTCCCCCAGGAAAAGCCCCCCACCGCCAGTGTGCATGTGCATTTGTTTAGCTAATATGCATTCATACAGATCTTTCGGTTGATTTTGTACCCCCCTTCCCTGCCTTCTTTCTAAGGTTGGACTATCTATTTAGGGTTTTTTAATCTCTGCAGCTATTTTTGCTCATAAATTTATGTTGTTCATTATATCTCACATATGAGTGATATCACGTGATATTTATCTTTTTCTGACTGGCTTATGTCGCTTAGCATAATGCTCTCCAGGTCCATCCATGCTGTTGTAAATGGTAAAAGTACTTTCTTTTTTTTAATATATTTTATTGACTTTTCACAGAGAGGAAGGGAGAGGGATAGAAAGTCAGAAACATCGATGAGAGAGAAACATCGATCACCTGCATCTTGCACACCCCCTACGGGGATGGACCAGCAACCAAGGTACATGTCTTTGACTGGAATCGAACCTGGGACCTTTTAGTCTGCAGGCTGATGCTCTATCCACTGAGCCAAACCGGTTTGGCAAAAGTACCTTCTTTTTTATAGCAGCATCTTATTCCATTATGTAGATGTACCACAGTTTTTTAACACCCTCATCTGCTGATATCCACTTAGCCTGGTTCCGAATCTTAGCTTTTGTAAATTGTGCTGCTATGAACATAAAGGTGCATATATCCATTCTGGTGGGTGTTTCTGTTTTACTAAAATATATTCCCAGAAGTGGGAATACTGGGTAAAATGGGAGCTCCATTTTTAATTTGCTGAGGAATCTCCATAATGTTTTCAACAATGGCAGCACCAGCCTGCATTCCCAAAAGCAGTGCACTAGGGTTCCATGTTCTCCCATTCCTTTCTAGCAATTATCATTTGGTGATTTGTTGATGACAGCCATTTTGATAGGTGTGAGATGGTACCTCATTGCTGTTTTATTTGCATCTCTCAGATGATTAGTGATTTTGAGCATGATTTTATATCTCTCTCGGCCTTCTGTAGATCCTCTTTGAAAAGTGTTTATTTACGTCCATTTCCATTTTTTTAATTGGATTGTGTATCTTCCATTTTTAAAGTTGTATGAGTTACCTGGAAATATTGATATTAAACCCTTATCTGAGATAGCATTGGCAAATATGTGCACTTTTTGTGCACATATACAGTGCACTTTCCTGATGTTTTCTTGATGGCTTCTTCTGCTGTGCAAAAGCATTTTATTCATTTTTTTTCAGACAATCATGTGTCTTTATTTATTTATTTATTTATTTATTTATTTATTTATTTATTATTTGAAGTATAACGTAGATTTAATAATAGTACATATATTTTCCTTTTTTTCCACCCATTATCCTCCCCCCAGCCTCCCATACCCCCAACACATGTCCCCACCGGCCCCCCTCCTCGTCTCAGTGTCTTTCATTAATTGGTTATGTTCATATGCATGCATACAAGTCCTTCAGTTGATCTCCCCAGCATCTGCCCCCCACCCTCCCCAGTATTCCCCCTGTAGCTTGCCAGCCTGTTCAATGCCTCCCTACCTTTATATCGATCACTCTCCCCTGTTTTTCTTCAAAAATATCTTGCCTCTGCATACTAGAAATAAATGTATAAGAACAAAAACTATTTGAGTCTCAGTTTCAATGTCCAACTGTTCTGAGTCACAGTTTCAATTTCAAATAGTTATTTATGCGTACATGTCAGCAATGGGATTCACATGGTGGACACATCGTGGCAATGCAAGTTCCATCCTCTCTGGTTTGGTCCTGGGCTGCCTGCAGCTATGTATAGCTGCCGACTGCTAGCATGGCAAACTGACGTCAGTGCCCCCCATATCTGGATGGTCCTCGTGACTGGAACAGACCCATCACTTCCTCACTTTCGCAGGAAGCCACATGGTCTTGGAGTTGTTCTCTGAAAACACGCAAACAAATTTTGGACCAAAAATTAACAAAGGGATCCTCGCTGCAAATTAGACTTGGGATTCTTTTTATTTTTGCCTAAACGATTTTCCTTTGGCTTATTTTGACATCATGTGTGTTTTTTCATGGGTGTCCTGCTGTTGGCTTTACAAATGGAAGTTACTTTTCTGGAGTAAGAATTTTCTAGATGTATTTTACTTACAGGATATTTTTCCTTACATGATATTATCCCCCTATCCTCCCCTTTCTTGATTAATGGGGACTTTTAGAAATCTTACATTTCAGTCTTGGTAATTTTAAATTTTAATTTTGGTACACAGATATGACTTCTTTAGGTTCTTTGGATGTTAGGCAATTTTACAGTGAGATGAATTACTAATAGATATTTTAGTTAAGGTTTTAGGAACAGCTTTTTGTCCAGTATACTTAGATTTTCTTGAGTATTCACTTATTTCACTTGGCCAAATTAAATTAATCTGAAAACTTGATTACTATTTTACTGTCAATTTTAATACTCAAGCAAAAATCTTAGTTTACCCTGTAAATATTAATGGAAAGGATTATTTGCATTTTTGAGTAGGTCCTGAGCATTCCTGGTACTAGACTACATTTAGATATAGAGCAGCTATTGCTGGCCGAGTTTCTGTCTGTAACCTGGGTCCTGGTCTGAGTTGTGCGTGGGAAGCGAAGCAGCCATGAGGGCAGGATACCTCCCTCAGAAGGGGTAACAGTTCATGCCCCTGCAATGTTTGAGGGTGAGGGTCTGTGCCCCACCTCTGTTGACCTTTTAGTTCTTACTTCTTGGCCCCTTTGTGACTGTGCCTGTCTTAGGTTGTTAATTCCCTGAGGAATGTTATCTGTCTCTGGATAACCAGCCATCCTCCTGGGCCAAACATGGTGATGAGAGGTTCAGTTCTGTCTCCTTTGTGGTCTATGCCCCCGTGGCTTCCAAGTCCAGCACCTGCCTTGGAGTCCCCTCGCCTGCTGGCAGAGTCCCGGTACTGATCACATATCTCGGGGGACCCAGGTTTCTTCTCCAGAGAGGGCCCAGCTCACACCATTGGATGAGACACAGATCCATGGTGCCAGCTGCCCAGAGGCTTCAGCCACAGCTTGAACTGAAAGCTCAGGCAACAGCTGCGTGTATTTGGATTGTAAGAAGAGGGTACCTCTTGGCAAAAAAGGCTAAGAGGGGGCAATATACAATGCTCGAATGCCTTCCCAGTGCCTTAATTCCTTCTTAAAGTGATTAATTCCTATCCTTTTTTAAATTGCTGTCCAGAGAGAATTAGTGGAAAATGGCGACAGAACGGAGGGATTCGTTCTGAATCTGCTCACAGGGCAGAGGGAGGGAGCAGCTGAAAGTCGCGCAGGGAGCATTTGTCGGCGACTAGGGGGACAGCTGTGCTCCAGGAGGAGATAGAGGATTGCTGGGCTGGCCTCCCTAGCCTGAGCGGCACCAGTACTGCTGGGTTCTCTCCCTGAGCCAACTGCGCGAGGAGGCTCGGAGGCGGACCACGACATCTTGAAGGAGAGGAGCCTGAAAATATACAGCTGCCGTACGTGGTACCGGCTGGACCGCTGGGGCTCCGGGAGCACTGGCACCCAGTTGGCGCGGAGGCGCACAGAGCCCAGGGAGCTGTAAACCCCAGCACGGAAAGGTCAGATTTCCCTGGGGGTACTTTGGGCGCGAAACTGAGGGGGCTGGCAGTCTGGGAGATCTGCACCTTGGAACTCAAAACCTAGAGATCTGCACCTGAAATAGAATCTGTGGCTGTTGAAGCTGGTAAACGTGAGAGAGGGCCCTTGGAGCTGGTGGCAGAGTTGATCCCTGGAGCGCAATCGGTTTGGACCTGACAGAGGGGCGAAGCCCGGAAGATTTTGGGAGGGTTCTGGCTGCTAAAACAGCAGTCACCATTAGAGAGGCAGTATTGTTTAGTTCAGGATAAAGAGGACCAATAGACCCAGAAGTCAATCTAGAAACACTGCCACCCAGGGGCCAAATCACAAATTGACTCTTATGTGACAGGGAATTGATTATATTTTCTCTTCGACCTTGGGAATACAGTCTATTTTCATCTACTCTTTAGTATCTTTTACTCTACCTCAACTTCACCTTTATACCACCACTCTCTGGCTAACCTTTCCCTATTTAGTGCCTTGTTTCCCTTACACTTTTCCTGCTTTAGATTTACCTAATTCTTTAGCCTTACCCCCTGTTAAAATTTCACCCCACTGACATATCTAATCTCTAACCACCTAATCCAAGTGCATAGATACCTCTAGCTTCTCTGACTTCACTATCTTAAAGTGTTTTTAGCCCTGTCCTGTTGTTGTTGTTTACTTGACTGTTGATTATATTGATTTTTTAAGCAGGTTTATGAGATTGATTTGCTTATTCTGTTATTTTGGTTTGTCTTGTAGGGGGGGTTATTTTTATTTTTGGTGTTGTTTCTTGTTTTGTTGTCCTCATCTGCAATGTTTTTGAGATAGATTTTTGCTTCTGTGTTCCCTCACCTCTCTTGATATTAGTAGTTGTGTGTAATTTGTATCAATCTCCAAGTACTTGTTGCAGGTTTTGGTTCGGATTAAGGGCTGTCCTATAGGAGTTTTCACGCCACATTTATAATTTACTCCTTTTATTTCTTTTTTTTCTTCTCCCCCTTTTCCCATTATCATTTTGGCATTCCTGTCTTTCTTTTTTGTGAGTGTATGTGTGTGTGTGGGGTCTCTTTCTTTTTTGTGTGAGTGTGGGTGTGTGAGTGTCTGTGTGGGTCTGGGGGAGGTTCTCTTTCTTCTTTCCCACCTATCACCGAATTTGCCTTTCCCTGGTGGTCATCTTTATTTGGAATTACAATTACTTTGACTACATTCCGGTTCAGTGCCTGGTGCGTGGCACCTGGTTGTGTTGTATTTTGTGCCTTTAAATCAACGCAGGAGAGTGAGAACTACATAACCAGATACACAGAGAAGAGAGACCATGGGAAGACAAAGAAATAGCCCACATATGAAAGAAAAGCAAGGCTCGCCAGAAAAGGAGGTAAACGAAATGGAAGTTAACAACCTGTCAGAGAAAGAATTCAGAGAAATGGTCATAAGGTGGCTGAAAAGAATGGAAGACAAATTTGATAATATGAGTAAGAACCAAGAGGAAAGGAGGAAGACCCAGGAAGAAATGATGAAGAGCCATGAAGAAACGAAGAGGAGCCACGAATAAATGAAGAGGAGCCAAGAAGAAATTAAAAGTGACATTGCTGAAGTAAAGAACTCAATAGAAAGTATTAAGAGTAGACTAGAAGAAGCAGAGATCGCATCAGTGAGCTAGAAGACCAGGTAGGAAAAAATAACCAAGTAGAGCAGCTTCTAGAAAAAAAATTAAAAAGCAGGAGGAGAGCCTAAGAGAAATTTGGGACAACATGAAACAAAACAACATCCGTATAATTGGGCTTCCAGAAGGACAGGAAACTGAGCAAGGAATAGAAAACCTGTTGGAAGAAATAATGACAGAAAACTTTCCTGGTATAGGAAAGGAAAAACCCACACAAATCCAAGAAGCTCACAGAGTCCCAAGCAAAATAAGCCCCAAAAGACCTAGGCCAACGCACATTATAATTAAATTGGCAAACACCAATGACAAAGTAAGAATCTTAAAAGCTGCCAGAGAGAGACAGAAAGTCACCTACAAAGGAACCCCCATCAGACTAACAAGTGATCTCTCAACAGAAACCTATAAGGCCAGAAGGCAGTGGAATGAAATCTAGAAAGTCATGCAAATGAAGGGTCTGAATCCTAGAATACTGTACCCAGCAAGGCTCTCAATCAAAATTGAAGGTCAAATCAGGAGCTTCACAGATAAAAAAGGACTAAGGGAATTCGTCACCACCAAACCAGCAATGCAAGAAATGCTAAAGGATCTGCTGTAAAAAGAAATAGGAAGGGAAGAAGAAACACAGGGGCAAAGAACAAAAATGGCAACATATAAGCACCTATCAATAATAATTTTAAATGTAAACGGTATAAATGCTCCAATCAAAAGACATAGGGTAATAGACTGGATAAGAAAACACAACCCATGTATCTGCTGTCTACAAGAAACCCACCTCCGAAAAAAAGACGCACACAGGCTGAGGATGAAAGGTTGGAAAAAAAGTTATTCAGGCGAATGGAAATGAAAAAAAAAGCTGGGGTAGCCATACTTATCTCTGACAAATTAGATCTCAAAGTGAAGGATATAACAAGAGATAAAGAAGGCCACTTCATAATACTAAAGGGAGAAATTCAACAAGAAGAAATAACTCTTGTAAACATATACGCACCCAATACAGGAGCACCCAAATATATACTAAAACTCCTAGAGGACATCAAGGGAGAGATAGACAGCAATACAATCATAGTAGGAGACTTTAATACCCCATTATCACCATTGGACAGATCCTCTAAACAAAAAAATCAGTAAAGAAACATCAATTCTCAATGACTCACTGGACCAGATGGAATTAATTGACATCTTCAGATCATTTCACCCCAAAGCCACAGAATATACATTCTTATCAATTGCCCATGGGTCATTCTCAAAGATAGACCATGTGTTGGGTCATAGGCAAAGTCTCTCCAAATTCAAGAAGATAGAAATCATATCAAGTATATTCTCAGATCACAGTGGCATAAAGCTGGAAATCAACTACAATAGAAACAATCCAAAGAAATCGAACACATGGAGACTAAACAGCATGCTTTTAAACTATGACTGGGTTACTAGAGAGATTAAGGAAGAGATAGAAAACATCATGGAAACAAATGACAATGATAGCACAACAATCCAAAATCTATGGGACACAGTGAAAGCAGTTATGAGAGGGAAGTTCATAGCTCTACAATCCTACTGCAAAAAACTAGGAACAGCTGCAATAAATTATCTAACCCAACAACTCAAAGAGTTATAAAGAAAGCAACAAGAAAAGCCCAGTGTAAGCAGAAGGAAGGAAATAGTAAAGATCAGAGCAGAAATAAATGACATAGAGACCAAAGAAACAATACAGAAGATCAACGAAACCAAGAGCTGGTTCTTTGAAAGGATAAACAAGATTGATGAACCTCTAGCCAGACTCACCAAGAAGCAAAGAGAGAGGACCCTAATAAATAAAATCAGAAATGAAAAAGGTGAAATAACAACAGACCCCATTGAAATACAAAGGATTGTTAAAAAATACTATGAACAACTCTACTCCAACAAAATGGACAACCTGGAGGAAATGGATATGTTTCTAGAAAAATATAACCTCCCAAAACTCAATCAAGAAGAATCTAAACAACTCAATAGACCAATAACTGTGGAAGAAATTGAAGCAGTCATCATAAAGCTTCCAGCAAACAAAAGCCCAGGGCCAGACGGCATCACAGGGGAGTTTTACCGAACATTCAAGGAAGAACTACAACCTATACTCCTCAGAATATTCCAGAAAATTCAACAGGATGGAACACTTCCAAACTCCTTCTATGAAGCTAGCATCACCCTAATACCAAAACCAGGTAAAGATGATACAATGAAAGATAATTACAGGCCAATATCCCTCATGAATATAGATGCCAAAATCATCAATATAATTCTATCAAATCGGATCCAACAGTACATCAGAAATATCATACACCACGACCAAGTAGGATTTATCCCAGGAATGCAAGGTTGGTACAATATTCGCAAATCAATAAATGTGATACATCACATAAACAAATTGAGAGATAAAAATCACATAGTCATATCAATTGATACAGAAAAAGCATTTGACAAAATCCAACATCCTTTCTTAATAAAAACTCTCAATACGGTAGGAATAGAAGGATCATACCTCAACATAATAAAAGCCATATATGATAAACCCACAGCATACATCATACTCAATGGGCAAAAACTACAACCATTTCCCCTAAGAACAGGAACAAGACAGGGTTGCCCACTTTCACCACTCCTGTTCAACATAGTACTGGAAGTATTAGCCATTGAAATTAGACAAGAAGAAGAAATAAAAGGCATCCAAATTGGAAAAGAAGAAGTTAAGCTATCCTTATTTGCAGATGACATGATATTGTACATAAAATACCAGAAAGACTCCATAAAAAAGTTAGTAGACTTAATAAATGAGTTCAGCAATGTAGCAGGCTACAAAATTAATGCCAAGAAATCTATGGCATTTCTATACACTCATAGTGAACTTACAGAAAGAGAGACTAAAAAAGCAATCCCATTTACCATCACACCAAAAAAATTAAGATACCTAGGAATAAACTTAACTACGGAGGTAAAAGATCTATTTGTGGAAAACTACAGGACACTGAAAAAAGAGATAGAGGAAGATGTAAACAGGTGGAAGAACATTCCATGTTCGTGGATTGGGAGAATCAACATAATTCAAATGTCCATACTACTCAAAGCAATCTATAAATTTAATGCACTCCCCATTAAAATACCAATGGAATATTTCACAGACCTAGAAAGAACTCTCCAAAAATTCATCTGGAACAAAAAGAGGGCCCGAATAGCCTCAGCAATCCTGAGAAAGAAGCACAAAGTCGGTGGGATTTCCATACCAGATTTCAAGCTGTATTACAAGGCTACTGTTCTTAAAACAGCCTGGTACTGACACAAGAACAGACATATAGATCAATGGAATAGAATAGAGAATCCGGATATCAACCCAATCCACTATGCTCAATTAATATTTGACAAAGGAGACAGGAACATAAAATGGAGTCAAGACAGTCTCTTCAATAAATGGTGTTGGGAAAATTGGAAAGATACATGCAAAAAAATGAAACTAGAGCACCAACTTACACCATACACAAAAATAAACTCAAAATGGATACAGGACTTAAACGTAAGACAGGAAACCATAAAAATATTAGAGGAATCTACAGGAAGAAAAATCTCAGACATATGCCAAAAGAACTTCTTTGATGATACTGCTCCGAGGGCAATGGAAGCTAAAGAGAAAATAAATAAATGGGACTACATCAAAATCAAAAGCTTTTGCACAGCTAAAGAAACCATCAACAAAACAACAAGAAAACCCACTGTATGGGAGAACATAGTTGCAAATGTTATTAGTGATAAAGGTTTAATCTCAAGCATCTACAGGCAACTCACCCAACTCAATAAAAGGAGGACAAATGATCCAATAAAAAAATGGGCAACAGACCTAAATAGAATCTTCACGAAAGAAGACAAAAGGAAGGCCCAGAGACATGAAAACTTGCTCAAAGTCACTAATTATCCAAGAGATGCAAATCAAAACGACTATGCGGTACCATCTCACACCTATCAGAATGGCTTACATCAACAAATCAACAAACGACAAGTGCTGGTGAGGATGCGGAGAAAAAGGAACTCTCGTGCACTGCTGGTGGGATTGTAGACTAGTACAGCCACTGTGGAGAACAGTATGGAGATTCCTCATAAAACTAAAAATGGAGCTCCCATTCAACCCAGTGATCCCACTTCTAGGAATATACCCCAAGAAATTAGAAAGGCGAATTAGAAAGGATATATGTACCCCTATGTTCACAGCAGCACAATTTACCATAGCTAAGATTTGGAAACAGCCGAAGTGCCCATCAGCAGATGAGTGGATTAAAAAACTATGGTACATTTACACAATGGAATACTACGCCGCGGAAAAAAAGAAGGAGCCCCCACCATTTGTAACAACAAGGATGGATTTGGAGAGCATTATGCTAAGTGAAATTAGCCAGGCAGAGAAAGACAAATATCACATGATCTCACTCATTTGAGTAATACAATCAATGACATAGACTGATGAACAAGAATGGATCCAGAGACTGAGAAAAGTCCATCAGAATGTCAAACCTCAGGGTAAGTGGCAGGTGGTGGGAGTAAGTGGAAAAGTCAATATACTTGAACTCTTGAACTGAGGTAAGTGATTTGTGTTTTTACATCCCTGACAAAGTTTATGTAAAATTATAAAAAAATGGCAGCTAGTCTGACATTGAATTGACATGGCCTAGAGCTTGTCATATACTATGGAGACCAGTCCGTAGGCTAGGCCCTGCTTAACCTCCCATGACACCATAATACCCTTACATGATATTATTCTACAATGTCATTATAATATTTGATATTTGACAACAGCATATTATACAATTATCCCAAATAAACTTACAAACTAATTCTTTGAATGTTGGACCGTAATTTAAAAAAGGATAGGAAAGGAATTAATCCCTTTCAGAAGGAATTAAGGCACTGGGAAGGCATCCGAGCATCCTATATTGGCCCTTCTTGCCCTTTCTGCCAAGAGGGACCTTCTTGTTACTATCCAAATACACACAGCTGATGCCAGAGTTTTCAGTTGCAGCTGTGGCTGAAGCCTTTGGGCAGCTGGCACCCTGGATCTGTATCTCGACCAATGGTGTGAGCTGGGCCCTCTCTGGAGAAGAAACCTGGGTCCCCCGAGATATGTGATCAGTACCGGGACCCCGCCAGCAGACGAGGGGACCCCAAGCCAGGTACTGGACGTGGAGGCCACAGGGGGGCATAGATTGCAAAGGAGAAAGAACTGAACCTCACATCACCCTGTTTGGCCCCGGAGGATGGCTGGTTAGCCGGAGATGGGTAAGATTCCTCAGGGAAGGAACAACCTAAGACAGGCACAGTCGCAGAGGGCCCAACAGGAGAGAACTAAAAGGTCAACAGAGGTGGGGCACAGACCCTCATCCACAAACCTTACAGGGGTTTGAATTCTCAGCCCTCCTAAGGGAGGTCTTCTACCCCCACGGCTGCTTCGCCTCCCACACACAACTCATACGGGGACCCAGGCGGCAGACAGAGACTCGGCCAGCAATAGCTGCTCTATATCTAAATGCAGTCTATTACCAGGAATGCTCGGGACCTACTCAAAATTGCAAATATTCCTTTCTACTAGTATTCACAGGGTAAACTAAGATTTCTGCTTGAGTATTAAAATTGACAGGAAAATAATAATCAAGTTTTCAGATTAATTTAAATTGGCCAAGTGAAATATGTGAATACTCAAGAAAATTATAGTGTACTGGACAAAAAGCTTTTCCTAAAACATTAACTAAAAAATCTATTAGTAGTTCATCTCACTGTAAAATTGCCTAACATCCAAAGAACCTAAAGCAGTCACTTTGTGTGCAAAAATTAAAATTTAAAATTATCGAGACTGCAATTTAAAATTTCCAAAAGTCCCCATTAATCAAAAAAGGGGAGGGGACAGCGGGGTAATATCATGTAAGGGAAAAAAAAATATCGAGTAAGTAAATTACATCTAGAAAATTCTTACTCCAGTAAAGTAAATTCCATTTGTATAAACAATTGCAGGACACCCATGAAAAAACACACATGGTGTCAAAATAAGCCAAAGGAAAATCATTTAGGCAAAAATTAAAAAGAATCCCAAGTCTATTTTGCATAGAGGATCCCTTTGTTAACTTTTGGTCGAGAATTTGTTTTTGTGTTTTCAGAGAACAACTCCAAGACCATGTGGGTTCCTGCGACGGTGAGGAACTGATGGATCTGTTCCAGTCACGAAGATGGTCCAGAGATGGGGGACAATGACGACACCTTGCCATGCTAGCAGTCAGCAGCTGTGCATGTCTGCAGGTAGCCCAGGACCAAACCAGAGAGGATGGATCTTGCATTGACATGATATGTCCACCATCTGGATACCATTGCTGACTTATACACATAAAGAATTATTTGACACTGAAACTGGGACTCAGAAAAGTTGGACATTGAAACTGAGACTAAAACATTTTTTGTTCTTATACATTTATTTCTAGTATGCAGAGGCAAGATATTTTTGAAGAAAAGAAACAAGGGAGAGTGATTGATATAGAGGCAGGATGGCCTTGAACATGCTGTCAAGCTACAGGGGGAGGCTTGGGTGGATGGGAGGCAGATGCGGGGGGAGATCAACTGAAGGACTTGTATGCATGCATATGAACATAACCAATGAATGAAAGACACTGGGGCGGAGAGGGCTGAAGCTGGGGATATGTGCTGGGGGGTGGGGGAGGCTGGGGGGAGGATAAGGGGGAGGAGGAAAGGAAAACATGTACTACTATTATACTGCAAAAAATCAATAAAAAATAAAAAAATAAAAAATAATTTGCTGTCCAACATTAAAAGAATTAGTTTGTAAGTTTATTTGGGATAATTGTACAATATGTTGTTGTCAAATATCAAAAATTATAATGACATTGTCGAATAATATCATGTAAGGGTATTATGGTGTAACAGGATGTTAAAGAGGGCCTAGCATACATACTGGTGTCCGTAGGAGATGACAAGTTCTAGGCCATGTCAATTCAATCTCAAACTAGCTACCAAATTTTTTATAACATTATATAAACTTTGTCAGGGATGTGAAAACACGAATTACTTACTTTAGTTCAAGGGGTCAAATATATTGACTTTTCCTATTACTCCCAAAACCTGCCACTTAACATAAGGTTTGACAATCTGATGGACCTTTCTCAGTCTCTGGATTTGTTCTTGTTCATCAGTCTATGTCCTTCATTATATTCTACAAATGAGTGAGATCATGTGATATTTATCTTTCAATGCCTGGCTAATTTCATCGAGAATAATGCTCTCCAGCCCCATCCATGTTGTTGCAAAAGGTAGGAGCTCCTTCTTTTTTACTGCAGCATAGTATTCCATCGTGGAGATGTACCATGCTTTCTTAATTCACTCATCTGCTTATGGACACTTAAGCTGTTTCCAAATCTTAGCTATGGTAAATTGTGCTGCTATGAACATAGGGGTACATATATCCTTTCTAATTTGCATTTCTAGATTCTTGGGTTATATTCCTAGAATTGGGATCTGTGGGTCAAATGGGAACTCCATTTTTAGTTTTTTGAGGAAACTCCATATTGTTCTTCGCAGTGGTGCAACAGTCTACAATCCCACCAATAGTGCAGGAGAGTTCATTTTTCTCCACATCCTCACCAGCACTTGTCATTTGTTGATGTGAGCCATCCGGACCTGTGTGAGATCGCACCGCATTGTTGTTTTGATTTGCATCTCTCGAATAATTAGTGACTTTGAGCAGGATTTCATATGGCTCTGGGCCTTCCTTTTGTCTTCTTTCAAAAAGATTCTATTTAGGTCTGTTGCCCACTTTTTGTTGGATAATTTATCCTCCTTTTATTAAGTTGTATGAGTTGCCTGTAGATGCTTGAGATTAAACTTTTATCACTGATAACATTTGCAAATATGATCTACCATACTGTAGGTTTTCTTGTAGTTTTGTTCATAGTTTCTTTAGGTGTGCAAAAAGCTTTATATTTTGATGCAGTCCCATTTGATTATTTTCTCTTTAGGTCCCATTGCCCTAGGTGTGGTATCATTGAAGATGTTCTTTCAGCATATGTTCTTCCTGTGGATTCCTCTAATATTTTTATGGTTTCCTATATTATGTTTAAGTACTGTATCCATTTTGAGTTCATTTTTCTATATGGTGTAAGTTGGTGGTCTAATTTCATTTTTTTCATATATCTGTCCAATTTTCCCAACACCATGTTTTGCGGAGACTATCTTGACTCCATTTTATGTTGAGGCCTCCTTTGTCAAATATTAATTGGGCATAGTGGATTGGCTTGATATCTAGATTCTCTATTTTACTCCAGTGGTCTACACGTCTGTTCTGGTGAAAGTACCAGACTGTTTTGAGAACAGTAGTTTGTAATACAACTTGAAATCTGGTGTTGAAATCCCACCGACTTTATGCTTCTTTTTCAGGATTGCTGTGGCTATTCGGGGCCTTTTTTTATTCCAGATGAATTTTTGGAGAGTTCTTTCTAGGTCTGTGAAGTATGCCATTGGTATTTTAATGGGGAGTGCATTAAATTTACAGATAGCTTTGAGTAGTATGGACATTTTAATGATGTTGATTCTCCCAATCCATGAACATGGTATGTTCTTCCATCTGTTGACATCTTCCTCTATCTCTTTTTTTAGTGTCCTATAGTTTTCCGCAAATAGGTCTTTTACCTCCTTAGTTAAGTTTATTCCTAGGTATCTTAATTTTTTTGGTGTGATGGTAAATGGGATTGCTTTTTTAGTCTCCCTTTCTGTAAGTTCACTATTGGTGTATAGGAATGGCATAGATTTCTTGGCATTAATTTTGTAGCCTGCTATGTTGCTGAATTCATTTATTAAGTCCACTAACTTTTTAATGGAGTCTTTCAGGTATTTTATGTACAATATCATGTCATCTGCAAATAAGGATAGCTTTATTTCTTCTTTTCCAATTTGAATGCCTTTTATTTCTTCTTCTTGTCTAATTGCAATGGCTAATACTTCCAGTACTATGTCGAACAGGAGTGGTGAGAATCAGCAACCCTGTCTTGTTCCTGTTCTTAGGGGAAATGGTTGTAGATATTGACTATGATGTTTGCTGTGGGTTTATCATATATGGCTTTTATTATGTTGAGGTATGATCCTTCTATTCCTACCTTGTTGAGAGTTTTTATCAAGAAAGACTTTTGATTATGTCAAATGCTTTTTCTGCATCAATTGATATGACTATGTGATTTTTATCTCTCAATTTGTTTATGTGATGTATCACATTTATTGATTTGCGGATATTGTACCATCCTTGCATTCCTGGGATAAATCCTACTTGGTAATGGTGTATTATCTTTCTAATGTACTGCTGGATTGAGGATTTTGGCATCTATATTCATGAGGGATATTGGCCTCTAATTCTCTTTCATTGTGTCATCTTTATTTGGTTTTGGTATTAGGGTGATGCTAGCTTCGTAGAAGGAGTTTGGAAGTATTCCATCCTCTTGAATTTTCTGGAATAGTCTGAGGAGGATATGTTTTAGTTCCTCCTTGAATGTTTGGTAAAACTCCCCTGTAAATCTGTCTGGCCCTTGGCTTTTGTTTTTCTGGAATCTTTTGATGACTGCTTCAATTTCCTCCACAGTTATTGGTCTATTGATTTGTTTAGATTCTTCCAGATTGAGTTTTGGGAGGTTATATTTTTCTAGAAACATATCCATTTCCTCCACGTTTTCATTTGTTGCAGTAGAGTTCTTCATAGTATTTTCTAATAATGCTTTGTATTTCATTGGGGTCTGTTGTTATTTTACCTCTTTCATTTCTGATTTTATTTATTAGTGTCCTCTCTCTTTGCTTCTTGGTGAGTCTAGCTAGAGGTTCATCAATCTTGTTTATCCTTTCAAAGAACCAGCTCTTGGTTTTGTTGATCTTTTGTATTGTTTCTTTGGTCTCTATGTCATTTATTTCTGCTCCGATCTTTACTATTTCCTTCCTTCTGCTTACACTGGCTTTTCCTGTTGCTCTCTTACTAACTCTTTGAGTTGTTGGGTTAGATAATTTATTGCCAATGTTTCTTGGGTTTTGTTTTTGTTTTTTTTGTTTTTTTTGCAGTAGGATTGTAGAGCTATGAACTTCCCTCTCAGAAGTGCTTTCACTGTGTTCCATAGATTTTAGATTGTTGTGCTATCGTCATTTGTTTCCATGATGTTTTATATCTCTCTTCCTTTATCTCTATAGTAACCCAGTTATTGTATAAAAGCATGCTTTTTAGTCTTCATGTGTTTGATTTCTTTGGATTGTTTTTATTGTAGTTGATTTCCAGCTTTATGCCACTGCGATCTGAGGATATATTTGATATGTTTTCTATCTTCTTGAATTTGGAGAGACTTTGCCTATGACCTAACACATGGTCTATCTTTGAGAATGACCCATGGGCACTTGAAAAGAATGTATATTCTGTGGCTTTGGGGTGAAATGATCTGAAGATGTCAATTAATTCCTTCTGGTCTACTGATTCATTTAGGATTGATCTTTCTTTACTGACTTTGTTTAGAGGATTTGTCCAATGGTGATAGTGGGGTATTAAAGTCTCCTACTATGATTGTATTGCTGTCTATCTCTCCCTTGATATCCTCTAGGAGTTTTAGTATGTATTTGGGTGCTCCTGTATTGGGTGTGTATATGTTTACCAGAGATATTTCTTCCTGTTGGATTTCTCCCTTTAGTATTATGAAGTGGCCTTCTTTATCTCTTGTTATGTCCTTCACTTTGAGTTCTAATTTGTCAGATATAAGTATTGCTACCCCACCTTTTTTCATTTTTATTAGCCTGAAGAACCCCTTTTCATCCTTTTATCCTCAGTCTGTGTGCATCTTTTTTTTCAGAGGTGTGTTTCTTGTAGACAGAAAATACATGGGTTATGTTTTCTTATCCAGTCTATTACCCTATGTCTTTTTATTGGAGCATTTAATCTATTTACATTTAAAGTTATTATTGATAGGTAGTTATTTGTAGCCATTTTTGTTCTTTGACCATATGTTCTTTCATGGCTTCCTATTGCTTTTCACAGCAGACCCTTTAGCATTTCTTGCATTGCTGGTTTGGTGATAATGAATACTCTTAGTCCTTTTTTGTTTGTGAAGCTCCTGATTTGACCTTCAATTTTGATTGATAGCTTTGCTGGGTATAGTATTCTAGGATTCAGATCCTTCCTTTGCATGACTTTATAAATTTCATTCCATTGCCTTCTGGACTGATACGTTTCTGTTGAGAAATCAGTTTTGGAGTGATGGGGGTTTCTTCGTGGGTGATTTTTTGTCTCTCTCTGGCAGCTTTTAAGATTCTTACTTTGTCATTGGTGTTTGCCAGTTTAATTATAATATGCCTTGGCATAGGTCTTTTGGGGTTCATTTTGCTTGGGACTCTTTGAGCTTCTTGTATTTGTGTATGTTTTTCTTCCCTATATCAGGGAAGTTTTCTGTCATTATTTCTTCCAACAGGTTTTCTATTACTTGCTCACTTTCCTGTCCCTCTGGACGCCCAATTATACGGATGTTGTTTTGTGTCATGTTGTCCCAAAGTTCCCTTAGGCTCCCCTCCTGCTTTTTAATTTTTTTTCTGGAAGCTGTTCTACTTGGTTATTTTTTCCTATATTGTCTTCTAGCTCACTGATGTGGTCCTCTGCTTCTTCTAGTCTACTCTTAATACTTTCTATTGAGTTCTTTAGTTCAGCAATGCCACTTTTAATTTCTTCTTCGCTCTTCTTCATTTCTTTGTGGGTCTTATTTCCTCTTGGTTTTTCTTCAGTTCCTCTTGTTTCTTACTCATATTTTCAAATTTGTCTTCTATTCTTTTCAGCTGCCTTATGACCATTTCTCTGAATTCTTTCTCTGACAAGTTGGTAGCTTCATTTCTTTTACCTCCTTTTCTGGCGAGGCTTGTTTTTATTTCATATGTGGGCTGTTTCTTTGTCTCCCCATAGTCTCTCTTCTCTGTGTATCTGATTATGTAGTTCTCACTCTCCTGCGTCGATTTACAGGCACAAAATACAAAGCAACCAAGTGCAATGCACCAGGCTCTGAACAGGAATGTAGTCACAGTAATGGTAATTCTAAATAAAGGTGCTTGCCAGAGAAAGACAAATTCGGGGATAGGTGAGAAAAAAGAAAGTGAACCCCCCCCCCACACACACACTGCACAGACACTCACTCACCCACACACACACAAAAAGAAAGAGAACCTCCCCCACACACACACTCACAAAAAGAACGACAGGAGGAGAACACCAAGATGGCGGCATAAGCAAGCACCTATTGTTCTGCCCCGCGCAACTATTTAAGAACTACAACATAATAGCAGAACAGACAAGCACCCAGAATCGCCAGAAAGCTGGCTGACTATAAACTCCACTAATAGGAGCAAAGGTGGGACACAGACTCAGGACCGGCGGGAGCGCAATCTTTCAGAGGGAAAGAGGTTAGGAGCCGCTCTGGTCGCGCGTGCGCGGGCTGGGGCTGGAGCAGGGACTGGCCGGATTTCGCCCACGAGGAAGGGCGGAGGCGTCTCACTGCCCAGATTTCCCGAGCCGGGCGAGGTCCGAAATCCAGGGTAGGAGAGGTCCCCCTGCACAGATTACCCGGAACTGGGCGTGGTCCGAGGTCCGGGGGACGCACCCTGGAAGCGGGGCGCGGTGCGCAAACCCGCGACTTGCCCCCTGGAAACTTGGTTCTGGAAACCATTTATTTTACAGCCCTGGGCTGGACTTTTGGTGTGCAGGCACATTTGGGGAAAGGCAGAGTTGTCTGGCAAGGGGAAGGGACTAGCGGCTTTCTCTTGGAGGAGTCTGCAGCCATCCCCATCCAACAGAGACCCGGGCGCGAGCACCGCATAGGACCCAGCTGCCGCCACCACCGCTGCCGCTGCGCACAGCCCAGAGACTCCGCCCATCCAATCGGAACACAGTCTCCCTTCACAGCCAATTGGCCTGGAGGTCAAACCCTCCTAGGGCTAACAACAAAAAGCTGGGTTTAAATTCAAAAACACTGAATACAACCCATAAAGGATTGCAGTAAGAGTACCCACCTCAGGTAACCGGGGAGACTGACCCACTGTCCCTTTGAGGATAGCCACCACATAAAGCAGCCACCATGCAGAGACATGGAAAGAAATCAGGTGTGAAAGAAATGGAGGAGAAAAGACGACAAGACATTGAGTTCAAAACCACGGTTATAAGGCTTTTCAAGAGGCTCCTACAAAAGGCCGATCAAATTAATGAGAATTACCAGGAAATAAACAAGACCAACCAGCAAATGAATGAGAATTACAAGGAGATGAATGATACTTACAAGCAAATGAATGAGACCCTCAGGGAAATGAACAAGACCTCTGAGGATACGAACCAGACCCTCACAGATAAAAAAAAAAGGACCAACTAGAAATCAAGCATACACAGACTGAAATAAAAAATATTACACAAAGTCCTAAAAGCAGTCCAGAGGGCCACAAGAACCAAGTCAAAGATTTGAAATACAAAGAACCAAAATCCACTCAGCTGGAAAAGCAAGAAACAAAAAGAATTCAGATAATTGAAGATAGTGTAAGGGGCCTCTGGGACAACCTCAAGCAAGCCAACATCCGAATTATTGGGGTGCCAGAAAAAGAGAGAGAGCAAGTTAATGAAAACCTACTTGAAGAAATAGTGACTGAAAACTTTCCCCACCTGGTGAAAGAAACTGACTTAAAAGCCCAAGAAGTACACAGAACCCCAAAATATAGGAATCTAAAGAGGACCACACCAAGACATATCATAATTAAAATGCCAAGAGCAAAAGATAAAGAGAGAATATTAAAAGCAGCAAGAGAAAAACAGTTGGTTACCTACAGGGGAGCACCCATACGATTGTCAGCGGATTTCTCAACAGAAACGATGCAGGCCAGACGCGAGTGGCAAGAAATATTCAAAATAATGAAGAGCAAGAATCTACAACCAAGATTACTCTATCCAGCAAAGCTATCATTCAGAATCGAGGATCAGATAAAGTGCTTCGCAGATAAGAAAAAGCTAAAGGAGTTCATCACCACCAAACCAGTATTATATGAAATGCTGAAAGATATTCTTTAAGAAGAGGAAGAAGAAAAAGGTAAAAATATAAATTATGAACAACAAATACACATCTATCAACAAATGATCATAAAAATCAAGTGAACTGATAGGCTGATGAACAAGATAAACTGGTGACTATAACAGAAACATGGACATAGAGAGGGAATGGACTGACAATTCTTGGGGAGAAAAGGGTTGTGGGAAGTGCAGCAAGAGATTGGACAAAAATCTTGCAACAATGGGAGAGGACATTGGGGAGGGGGAGGTGAGGGCGGAGGGTGGGATAGATACAGGGTGGAGGGAAGATATAGGGGGATAAAAAAGGGGAAACAATGTAATTAATAAACTGAACAATAAAAAGAATAAAAATAAATAAATAAAAAAATAAAAACACACACACACACAAAAAAAAAAAACGACAGGAATGCCAAAATGATAATGGGAAAAAGGGAAGAAGTAAAAAAAAAAAGAAAAAAGGGGGAGTAAACTATAAATATGGGGTGAAAACTCCTATAGGACAGCCAGTAATCCGAACAACAACCAGCAACAAGTACCTGGAGATTGATTCAAGCTACATACCACTACTAATATCAAGGGAGGTGAGGGAATCCAGAAGCAAAAATCTATCTAAAAAACAATGCAAACGAGGACAACAAAACAAGAAACAACACAAAAAACCCTACAAAGCAAACCAAAATAAAAGAATAAGCAAATCAATCTCACAAACCTGCATAAAAATTGATATAATCAACAGTCAAGTAAACAACAACAACAGGACAGGGATAAAAACAATTTAGGATGGTGAAGTCAGGGAAGCTATAGGTATATATTGACTTGGAGTTGGTGGTTGGAGATTAGATATATAAGTGAGGTGAAATTTTAACAGGGGTTAAAAAGAAAAAAATAAGGTAAATCTAAAGCGGGAAAAGTATTAGGGAAACAAGGCACTAGATAGGGAAAGGTTAGCAACAGAGTGGTGGTATAAAGGTTAAGTTAAGGTAGAGTAAAAGATACCAAAGGGTCGATGAAAATAGACTGTAGAACACTATTCACAAAGTGGAATAAAGAGAAAATAAAATCAATTCCTTGTGTTACACAAGAGTCAATTTGTGATTCGTCCCCTGGGTGGCAGTGTTTCTAGGTCTATTGTTCCTCTCTAGCCTAAACTAAAATCTCGCTGTTCCTATGGTATTCAATATGATTTGTGGGGGTGGGATACTCCAGAGCTGCCTCTCTACTGGTGACTGCTGGTTCAGCAGCCAGGACCTTCCCAAAATTTTCTGGGTTTCCCTCCTCTGTCAGGTCCAAATTGGTTGCCCTCCAGGGATTCCCTCTGCCACCAGCTCCGAGGGCCCTCTCTCACATTTACCAGCTCCCACAGCCACATATTTTATTTCAGGCGCAGATCTCCCGGCTTTGAGTTCCAAGGCACAGATCTCCCAGTCCGCCCTCTCCCTTGGTCTCGCACCCAAAATAACCCCAAGAGAAATCTGACCTTTCTGTGCTGGAGCACAGAGCTCCTTAGACTCTGTGTGTCAGTGCCAACTGGGTGCTGGTGTTCTGGGGGTCTCAGCCATCCAGTGGGTACTGCTGCTGTATCTTTTCAGATCCTTCCCCTTCAAGATGGCATGGTCTGCCTCCATGCCGGTGGCTCAGCAAGAGAACCCAGAAGTACTGGGGCTGCTCAGGCAGGGGAGGCCAGTCCAGCAGTCCCCTATCTTCTCCCGGAGCACAGCTGTCCCCCTACTTCCCAGCAAACACTCCCTGCGTGACCTTCAGCTGCTCGCTCCTTCTGCCCTGGGACCAGATTCAGATTACATCCCTCTGTTCTGCCGCCATTTTTCCCTCCTCCTGGTTCCCAATCTTTTTTGTTTGGATTTATTTTGTGTCTAGCCCAAATCCTTCCTGCTACAGTTCCAACTTGGGTCTACAGACCTTAGACACCTCCTAGCTTGCCTTCTCTTTCCTCTTCCACTCAACTCTTGCCTTTGACTCAGAGGGTGAGAGTAGGGTTGAGGACAAAGGCTTCTCTTGTACCTGGCCAGAGTGAACAGACCATGGGGATAGCATCACTCTTCCAGAAGCCTTTCACCTGCTGACACACCATCAGCCTCACCTGTATCTCACTCTAGTCCACATCATTCTAGCTGGAATACCTGTGGTCTCTCACTGTGCATTAGAATTAGAGAGCCATCCTCGACTTTAATCTCTCCTGGCAGCTCCATGGCACCAATAAGCCCCAAGCTTATGAGAGAAAAAATGAAACCCACGTTACCCTATCAGGGACCAGCCCCGACCCAGTAGAGCTAAGGATGTCCTCCAACAGGTATCAATATTCCCCAGTTATCACCTCAAGGCATCTGGAGGTGGGGTGAAGTGGTGCTCCTTGGACATCCTCCTCCCTGAAGGCACAGCAGCCCCTCCCAGCTCCCCAGGCCCTGCCTCTCTCCTCTCTCAGCCAGCATTTGTGATGAGGGCAGCTCCCTCCTGAGTTTGAGGTTAAAGAGGATGTCTTCTCCAGGAATCTGTAGCCAAATTGTTGAGCTGTTCATAGTGACCTGGATATGATATTTGGAAATCTAATTTGTGATAACAAGAGAAGTGGTGTGAGCACATGTATATGTTGGAGTAATTTTATGTAATGCTGGCTGGAGAGGAAAGGAGGAAAAAAACGACCAAGGAAAACAACCTTATAGAGGTTTAAAAGGGGATGCTGTCATGGCCGCCTCCTTAATCTCCTAAGTCATTTTCCTTTCTTCCCCCTCCTCCTCCTGCCCCAGATCTGCTTTTGTTTACCACAATCTCTTGGAAAGATTTAAAGTGAAATCTGTTTCCTTGCTTAATATATATATATATATGAAAGTCCTCTTTCCCCATCCCTCGCCTGCCCCTTGTCTGAGCATTGTGGGTAATTGGAGAGCTGCCTGTTCTGGGCTAGTCAGTCAGCATGGGTTCTCCATCATATAAGGATCACCCATCACAGAAGGATCATTAAGGCAGGAAAATACTCTGGGGATGAGATGGGAAACCTGGAGGATGGGCATCACTTATTAACGGACTCCAGGCACTGTTTACATAGTGGCCGTTGATGAGAAGTTTACTATCTCCATAGGAGAATAAATACAGTACGAAGAGATAAAGTTAGACACAAGGAAGGACTTCCACTTTCTCTGTTCAACGTACTGTTCACTTGGCCCAGTAATGAAAAGAATTGAGACATCTTAGCTGCATCCCTAGATGAATGAGTGACCCCAATCCCTGAACCTCTCTAGGCTAAGGAGGGACTACTTTGTGACAGAGGGAGGGTTAAGATGAAATATCTATGTCTCAGCAGGAGAAGATGGGGTTGCAGTCAAGGTAGTGTCCCATTGAAGAGTAGATGCTTGTTTGGAAAGATGAACCCAGTTGGGAGAGTGGATATCTAGGAAGGGACCAGTACACCTAGTAGATGCCACCATGGCTATTATCCCATCAACACTGCCCCCACCATGCTCCAACACATACATGTGCTCACACCACTTCCCTTGTCTGCTCTACCAGGACATAATTCTAACATCTCAGGTGGCACCACATGCACTACCCTCTCTCTGGCCCTCACCCCAGCATTACAATGCTCCTGTCTCAGCATAAAGTCAGCCAACATGCCTAGCAAGGCAGGACAGGGCAAGCTGAAGGGTGAAGGTGATGCTAAAAGCCCACCATGCAGCCAGCATAGCTGCTAACCAGCCCAGGACATATTCCTCTGACCAGAATCTCAGGAACACCCACTTCCCCAGGCCCTGGTGCTGGGACCCCCACCTGCAAGGACCTGTGCTTCAATAGAAAGAATATAAAGGGTTTTTTGTCATTCTTTTCAGGGGCCCTTGCTCCCCCACCCACTCTATCTAGGGCATGCTATTACTATCAGAAATATCAGATGTTTTAACTCAAATTAAAGTCAGGTTAAATGTTTCCACTGCAGAAATCGCAGATAGAGAAGAGGGACTCCCTCTCAGCCTTCTGCCTTCTCTTCCTTCTTCTCCAATAGTAGAACAAAAGCATCAATTTATAGTATGCTTTCAGACCATTCAATCCAACTGTTTCAACTTACATTTAGGCAAGCCGAGTTCTAGAATGAAGAATGGGCTTGCCTAAATTTACTCAGCAAGTTAGCAGCAGAGCTAGGACAAGGATCCAGGTTTCTTGATTTCCAGCCCACAGTGTTGTTTTCACAGTGCACATTTGCAATCCAGTTAGACATATCAATTCCCTTGACCTTGAAAACTTCAAACTTGCCATCAGAGATGTCTTAGCATCTGTGATGCTTGGACAAAAGCACAAAGCAGCATCTCATTAATCCTGGCCTATAAAGGTCACTTAAAAGTGCTTGACACACAGGCCATATAATTATGAGCTAATACCCACCCTTCTCTGGGTCTGTTTCTTCATATGTGAAATCAGAAATACAGGAGGACATTGCTTTCATCTACTCAAATCTATTCCTTCTTTTCTAATAACAGCACCCAAATTTTCCAGGGAAACCACTCCCCCCACACTGTGAGTCCATGTGAGTCAATTTCAAGGACTTCCAGATGACACAGGCCAAGCAGAATATTCCACCACACTGAACCACGTGATTGGTTTATGCAGAATCATGTGACCCCAGCTGGGCCAATACAAATCTTCCCTAGAACCTCTGGTAAAAATATAAGGAAAGAGATATTGGGGATTGATCAGCTAGAAGATATAAGCCTAGCATTTCAGGAGCCCTGTGAGAAGAGTCTGCCTGAGAATGATGCCGACAGAGAGAAATGGGCATCCAAAAGATAGACTGGCTTCCTCTGAGCCTAAGATCTAATATTTCCTGAAAAGTCCACCCTGGTACTTCTCATTTTTGTGAACTAACATTATACCCTTTTGCTTAAAACTAGTTTTAGTTAGATTCCTTCCATGTGCAAACAAAAGGGGCCCCGCTAATGTAAGAGAGATTGGAAATATATCACCAACGGTTGAATTGGAAGAGACTTTAAAAAGTTGCCCAGTAGAGACTTAGAAAAATATAATGAATGAATAACGGAGTCTGGGATAACCATGCCCTTCATGGGCTGGAATAAAACCTCAGCCATTGTGTCAACAGCATTCCTCTAGCCCCTTAACTGAAGTAAACAATGTGTAGGATTTTCAGTCAGATAGACCTTGCTTTGAACACTGGTTTCCTCATTCCCCATTTATATAATCTAGGGCATGTTTTCTGTCTAAGCCTCAAGTTTAACTCAAGCAGATGTCAAAGAGGTTATAATCTAATCCAAGGAGCATGGAATACAGCACCATAACAAGATAAGACAAGAACATTAAGACAGCAGACATTTATTTACAGGGCTATTTGCTAAAGGCAAAGGGATTGGCAAACAGCCTTACAGGCTACTGAGGCAGGGGTGGGCAGGGATACCACATAAGGTTGTGGTGCACAATTCCAGTAAAGCCATTCATATGGTCTAGGATGAGAAGGGTGCACTCTAAAGCCATGTACTCCGTAATTTGTACAAACTTACATAGTACCCCTAAGGCTGTGTTATATTGAAATTAATACCCATGCCTTCTTCATGGAAGGAATATTCAGTTTTTCAATTTATATTGTTAAGGAAGTATAACTCCAAGAACAATATTACTATGATGCTATGGTTGGATATACACTAAGTGGTCAGATTATTATGATCTCTGAACACATAATAATCTGGCCACTCAGTGTATATCCTATATAATAAAAGACTAATATGCAAATTGTCTCCTGGACCAGGAGTTGGACCAGCAGGCAGGCCGGCCAACCACACATGCCCCCCCCCCCCCCGGCCAGGCTTGCCAGACCCCACCCATGCACAAATTCATGCACCAGGCCTCTAATACACACACACACACACACACACACACACACACACACACACAAACACACTGAGTAGCCAGATTATTATGCATTCAGAGATCATAATAATCTGGCCGCTCAGTGTATAGAGCAATTAGTGCTCTGTTGTGACGAAGGGACTGGGAATACCAAAATATTGGCCCAGACCAAAACCAACTCTCTCGACAAGGGACCCAGGAGACATATATCCACATAAGACAAAGGCACAGGAAACCAAAGTAGCACTTTATTTTTAGCTTAGCTTTAGTTCTCAAACTTCAGTGCAAGCTCTAGTACACTGGGAAAGATTGTAAAGCCTAGCCTAAGGTCTCTTATCACAAGGCCAAACCTGAATCTCAGATCTTAGCTTACTCCTATTGGCTTCATGAAACAAAAAAGTAAACACATGTAATGGCTAATTAAAAGCCCATCATCCACATGGGCAAAAGAGAAAGAGGAGCAAGCCACACTCTTATCCTGATACTTGATGCATATTGACATGACCCACTTATTGCTCCAATAATATTCCTGATATTGACCAATTTTCCTGGTGGGCACAGGATATCAAAGAAAGGAATGGTAGAAGGATGACTTTCCCAGTCCTGTCCTATAAATATTAATGAGATCTGGGTTAAGAAATAGGCATGGGGAGAACCCGGATGGAAGCCCGGTGCGAATGGGGTGGAGGTGGTGGTGGGAAGGTCTGTATCACTCAGGATCTTGCTCTGGGTTCACACCAAAGGAACTGCCACCTGGGCTGGTTGGAGTGCCCTGAGGCTAAGCCTCAGGTGAGCAGACAGTGATCTGGGGGCTGAAATGGGCACCCCAGAGAAGCCCGAGTGTCCTGTGGGCCTGCGCTTCCCACTGTCAGACAGGCAAGTGCACAAGGAGCAGGTATTCCTTCCTTGCCACAGGAGCCCTTTGCTCATCTGGGCAGCCTCCTAAGCAGCATCTGTAATAATAACAGCAACAGGTCCTTCCTACTAATTATGAGCTGTGTGATTTCCATGCATGCTCATAATTAGACATCCCAACGACCCTACCAGGAGAGAAATAACTACATAACAAGACACCTAGAGAAGAGAGAACATGGGGAGACAAAGAAAGAGACCACATATGAAAGAAAAGCAGGCATCAGCAGAAAAGGAAGTAAATGAAATGGAAGCATGCCACCTGTCGGGGAAAGAATTCAGAGAAATAGTTATAAGGTGGATGAAAAGAATGGAAGACAGATTCGACAATATGAGTAAGAACCAAGAGGAAATGAAAAAGAACCAAGAAGAAATGAAAAATGACATCGCTGCTGTAAAGAACTCAATAGAAAGCATCAAGAGTAGACTAGAAAAAGCAGAGTACTGTATCAGTGAGCTAGAAGACAAGTTAGGAAAAAATAACCAAGTAGAACAGCTTCTAGAAAAAAAAAAAGATTAAAAAGCAGGAGGAGAGCCAAAGGAAACTTTGGGACAACATAAAACAAAACAACATCCACATAATAGGAATTCCAGAAGGACAGGAAACAGAGAAAATAATAGAAAACCTGTTTGAAGAAATAATGAGAGAAAACTTCCCTGACATAGGGAAGAAAAACCCCACACAAATCCAAGAATCTCAAAGAATCCCAAGCAAAATGAACCCCAAAAGTCCAACACCAAAGCACATTATAATTAAATTGGCAAATTCCAACAACAAAGTAAGAATCTTAAAAGCAGCCAAAGAGAGAAAGAAAATGACCTTCAAGGGAACCCCCATCAGATTAGCAACTGATTTCACAAAATAAACTCATCAAGCCAAAAGGGAATAGATTGAAATATATAATTTCATGCAAAGGAAGGGTCTGAATCCAAGAATACTGTACCCAGCAAGGCTATCAATCAAAATTGAAGGTGAAATCAGGAGCTTCACAGAAAAAAAAGTACTAAGGGATATTATTACCACCATACCAGCAATGAAAGAAATGAGAAAGATCTGCTGTAAAAGAAAGAAATAGGAAGTAAATAAAAAAGACAGGGGTGAAGAATAAAAAAAATGGCACCAAATAAATACCTATCAATGATAATTTTAAATGTAAATAGCTTAAATACCCCAATCAAATGACATAGGGTAATTGATTGGATAAGAAAATATGACCCATATATCAGCTGTTTATAAGAAACCCACCTCAGATAAAAATATGCTCACAGAATGGGGGTGAAGGGAAGGAAAAAGGTTTTGCAGGTGAATGGAAATGAAAAAAAAACGTGGGGTAGCAATACTTATACCTGACAAATTATATCTAAAAGTGGAGGACATAAGAAGAGATAAGGAAGATCGCTTCATAATAATAAAGGGAGAAATCCAACAAGAAGAAATAACTATGGTAAACATATATGCACCTACTACAGGAGCAGCAAAATGGAAACAACACCTGGAGGATATCAAGGGAGAGATTGACAGCAACACAACCATAGTAGGAGATATTAGTACCCCACTATCACCACTGGACAAATCCTCTAAATGAAAAAATCAGCAAGGAAAGATCAATCATAAAGGATTAACTATACCAGATAGAATTGACATCTTCAGAACATTTCATCCAAAAGACAAAGATTATACATTCTTCTCAAGTGCACATGGGTCGTTTTCAAAGTCAGATCATATATTGGGTCACAGGCAAAGTCTCTACAAATTCAAAAAGATATAAATATATCAAGCATCTTCTCCGATCACTGTGGCATAAAACTGGAAATTAACTACAATAAAAACAATCAAACACATGGAGACGAAACAGCATGCGGTTAAACAATGACTAGCTTACCAGAGAGATCAAGGAAGAAATAGAAAAGCATCATGGCAACAAATGACAATGGAAACACAACAATCCAAAATCTATGGGAAACAGCAAAAGCAGTATTGAGAGGAAAGTTCATAGCTCTACAAGCCTACTGCAAAAAAAAAAAAAAAAAAAAAAAGAAAGAAAGAAAAAGAAAAAGAAAAGAAAAAGAAAAAATAAAAGTAAATTATCTAATCCTACAACTCAAAGAGTTAGAAAGAGAGCAACAAGAAAAGCCCAGTGTGAGCAAAACCAAAGAAATAATAACAATCAGAGCAGAGATAAACATATTTGAGACCAAAATTTTTTTAAAAAAGATCAATAAAACCAAAAGATGGCTCTTTGAAAAGGTAAACAAGATTGGATGAACCTCTAGCCATGCTCACCAATAAACAAAGAGAGAGGAACCAAATAAACAAAATCGGAAATGAAAAAGGGGAAATAACAACAGACCCCACCTAAATACAAAGCATTGTTAAAAAATACTATGAACAAATTTATTCCAACCAACTGGTCAACCTGGGGTAAATGGACATATTCCCAGAAAAATTTAACCTTACAAAACTCAATCAGGAAAAATCTAAACATCTCAATAGACCAATAACTATGGAAGAAATTAAAGCAGTCATAAAAAAATTCCCAGAAACAAAAGCCTGGGGTCAGATGGCTACACAGGGGAGTTTTACCAAACATTCAAGGAAGATCTAAAATCTGTCCTACTCAGACTATACCAAAAAATTCAAGAGGAAGAAACACTTCCAAACTCCTTCGATGAAGCCAGCATTACACTAATATCAAAAGCAGGTAAAGACAACACAATGAAAGAAAACTACAGGCCAATATCCCTAGGGACATAGATACCAAAATCCTCAACAAAATTCTAGCAAACTGGATACAGTAAAAGATCAGAAAAATCTTACACCAGGAATTATCCCAGGAATGCAAGGATGGTACAATGTCCAGAAATTTAAAAAATGTGATACATCACATAAACAAATTGAGAGATAAAAATCACAGTCATATAAATTGATGCAGAAAAAGCATTTGACAAAATCCAACACACTTTCTTTTTTTGCAATTTAATATATTTTATTGATTTTTTGCAGTATAACTTATATTTAATAGTAGTACATATGTTTTCCTTTCCCCCTCCCCATTATACTCTCCCACACTCCCCTACCCCTCAGCACATGTCCCCACCCACCACCCTCCCCTCCCCAATGTCTTTCATTCACTGGTTATGCTCATATGCATGCATACAAGTCCTTCGGTTGATCTCCCCCAGCATCCACCTCCCATCCACCCAAGCCTTCCCCCTGTAGCTTGACAGCCTGTTCAATGCCTCCCTGTTTCTATATAAATCACACTCCCCTGTTTCTTTTCTTCAAAATATCTTGCTTCTGCATACTAGAAATAAATTTATAAACAAAAAATGTTTCAGTCTCAGTTTTAATGTCCAACTGTTTTGAGTCCCAGTTTCAGTGTCAAATAATTCTTTATGTGTACATGTCTGCAATGGTATCCAGATGGTGGACACATCCTGGCAATGCAAGATCCATCCTCTCTGGTTTGGTCCTGGGTTACTTGCAGCCATGCTCAGTTGCTGACTGCTAGCATGGCAAGGTGTCATCAGTGTCCCCCATCTCTGAACCATCCTCATGACTGACAAAGATCCGTCAGTTCCTCACTGTCTCAGGAACCCACATGGTCTTGGAGTTGTTCTCTGAAAACACACAAACACATTCTCGACCAAAAGTTAATAAAGGGATCCTCTCTGCAAAACGGACTTGAGATTCTTTTTAATTTTTGCCCAAATGATTTTCCTTTGGCTTATTATGACACCATGTGTGTTTTTTCATGGGTGTCCTGCAGTTGGTTTTAGAAATGGAATTTACTTTACTGGAGTAAGAATTTTCAAGATGTATTTTACTTACAGGATATTTTTCCTTACACAATATTACCCCACTGTCCCCTGCCCTTTTTTGATCAATGGGGGCTTTTGGAAATTTTATCTTGCAGTATTGGTAATTTTAAATTTTAATTTTTGCACACAAATGTGACTGCTTTAGGTTCTTTGGATGTTAGGCAACTTTACAGTGAGATTAACTGCTAATAGATATTTTAGTTAATGTTTTAGGAAAAGCTTTTTGTCCAGTACACTAAAATTTTCTTGATTATTCACTTATTACACTTGGCCAATTTAAATTGATCTGAAAACTTGATTACTATTTTACTGTCAATTTTAATACTCAAGCAGAAATCTTAGTTTACCCTGTAAATACTAACGGAAAGGAATATTTGCATTTTTGAGTAGGTCCTGAGCATTCCTTGTAATAGACTGAATTTTGATATAGAGCGAATATTGCTGGCCGAGTCTCTGTCTGCCACCTGGGTCCCTGTGTGAGTTATGAGTGGGAGGCGAAGCAGCTGTGGGGGTAAGAGAAGTCCCTCAGGAGGGGTGAGAATTCAAGCCCCTGCAAGGTTTGTGGGTGAGGGTCTGTGCCCCACCTCTGTTGACCTTTTAGTTCTCTCCTGTTGGCCCCTCTGCGACTGTGCCTGTCTTAGGTTGTTCCTTCCCTGAGGAATTTTACCCGTCTCTGGCTAACGAGCCATCCTCTGGGGCCAAACAGGGTGATGTGAGGTTCAGTTCTGTCTCCTTTGTAGTCTATGCCCCCGTGGCATCCACGTCCAGCACCTACCTTGGAGTCCCCTCCCCTGCTGGCGGTGTCCCAGTACTGATCAAATATCTCAGAGGACACAGGTTTCTTCTCCAGAGAGGGCCCAGCTCATACCATTGGTGGAGGGATAGATCCATGGTGCCAGCTGCCCAGAGGCTTCAGCCACAGCTTGAAATGAAAGCTCAGGCAACAGCTGTGTGTATTTGGATAGTAAGAAGAGGGTTCCTCTTGGAAAAAAGGGAAAAAGGGGCCAATATAGAATGCTCAGATGCCTACCCAGTGCCTAAATTCCTTCTGAAAGGGATTAATTCCTTTCCTATGCTTTTTTAAATTGCTGTCCAACATTCAAAGAATTAGTTTGTAAGTTTATTTGGGATAATTGTATAATATGCTGTTGTCAAATATCAAATGTTATAATGACATTGTAGAATAATATCATGTAAGGGTATTGTGGTGTCACGGGAGGTTAAGGAGGGCCAGGCCTAAGGACTGGTTCTTAGGAGATGACAAGCTCTAGGCCATGTCAATTCAATCTCAAAAAAGCTGCCAATTTTTTTATAACTTTATATAAACTTTGTCAGGGATGTAAAAACACAAATTACTTACCTTAGTTCAAGAGTTCAAATATATTGACTTTCCGCCTTACTCCCACCACTTGCCACTTACCCTGTGGTTTGACATTCTGATGGACATTTCTCAGTCTCTGGATCCATTCTTGTTCATCATTCTATGTCATTCATTATATTCCACAAATGAGTGACATCATGTGATATTTGCCTTTCTCTGCCTGGCTAATTTCACTTAGCATAATGCACTGCAAATCCATCCATGTTGTTACAAATGGTAGGAGCTCCTTCTTTTTTACCGCAGCATAGTATTCTATTGTGTAAATGTACCATAGTTTTTTAATCCACTCATCTGCTGATGGGCACTTAGGCTGTTTCCAAATCTTAGCTATGATAAATTGTGCTGCTATAAACATACGGATACATATATCCTTTCTAATAGCATTTCTAGTTTCTTGGGGTATTTTCCTAGAAGTGGGATCACTCGGTCAAAAGGGTCCTCCATTTTTAGTTTTTTGAGGAAAGACCATAGTGTTTTCCACAGTGGCTTCAACAGTCTACAATCCCACCAGCAGTGCACGAGAGTTCCTTTTTCTCCGCATCCTCCCCAGTACTTGTCGTTTCTTCATATGTTGATGTAAGCCATTCTGATAGGTGTGAGATGGTACCGCATAGTTGTCTTGATTTGCATCTCTCAAATAATTAGTGACATTGAGCAAGTTTTCTTATGTCTCTGGGCCTTCCCTTTGTCTTCTTTCAAGAAGATTCTATTTAGGTCTGTTGCCCATTTTTTTATTAGTTCATTTGTCCTCCTTTTACTGAGTTGTGTGAGTTGCCTGTAGATGCTTGAGATTAAACCTTTATCACTGATAACATTTGGAAATATGTTCTCCCATACAGTGGGTTTTCTTGTTGTTTTGTTGATGGTTTCTTTAGCTGTGCAAAAGCTTTTGATTTTGATGTAGTCCCATTTGTTTATTTTGTCTTTAGCTTCCATTGCCCTAGGAGCGGTATCATCAAAGAAGTTCTTTTGGCATATGTCTGAGATTTTTTTCCCCTGTAGATTCCTCTAATGTTTTTATGGTTTCCCATCTTACATTTAAGTCCTGTATCCATTTTGAGTTTATTTTAGTGTATGGTGTAAATTGGTGGTCTAGTTTCATTTTTTGCATGTATCTGTCCAATTTACCCAATGCCATTTATTGAAGAGACTATCTTGACTCCATTTTATGTTCATGCCCCCTTTGTCAAATATTAATTGAGCATAGTGGTTTGGGTTGATATCTGGATTCTCTATTCTATTCCATTGATCTATACGTCTCTTCTAGTGCCAGTACCAGGCTGTTTTGAGAACAGTAGCATTGTAATAGAGCTTGAAATCTGGTAAGGAAATCCTACCGACTTTGTGTTTCTTTCTCAGGATTGCTATGGCTATTCGGGGCCTTTTTTATTCCAGATGAATTTTTGGAGAGTTCTTTCTAGGTCTGTGAAGTATGCCATTGGTATTTTAATGGGGAGTGCATTAAATTTACAGATTGCTTTGGGTAGTATGGACATTTTAATTATGTTGATACTCCCAATCTATGAACATGGTATGTTCTTCCACCTGTTCACATCTTCCTTTATCTCTTTTTTTAATGTCCTATAGTTTTCAGCAAATAGGTCTTTTGCCTCCTTAGTTAAGTTTATTCCCATGGTATCTTAATTTTTTTGGTGTGATGGTAAATGGGATTGCTTTTTTAGTCTCTCTCTATGTAAGTTCACTATGAGTGTATAGAAATGTCATAGATTTCTTGGCATTAATTTTGTAGCCTGCTACGTTCCTGAACTCATTTATTAAGTCCACTAGCTTTTTTATGGAGTCTTTCTGGTTTTTTATGTACAATATCATGTCATCTGCAAATAAGGATAGCTTTACTTCTTCTTTTCCAATTTGGATGCCTTTTATTTCTTCTTCTTGTCTAATTGCTATGCCTAATACTTCCAGTACTATGTTGAACAGGAGTGGTGAGAGTGGGCAACACTGTCTTGTTCCTGTTCTTAGGGGAAATGGTTGTATTTTTTGCCCATTGAGTATGATGTTTGCTGTGGGTTTATCATATATGGCTTTTATTATGTTGAGGTATGATCCTTCTATTCCTACCTTGTTGAGAGTTTTTATCAAGAAAGGGTGTTGGGCCGAGACAGGTATGGCTCAGTGGATAGAGCGTCAGACTGCAGACTGAAGGGTCCCGGGTTCGATTCCAGCAAGGGCATGTACCTTGGCTGCGGGTGCATCCCCGGTGGGGGCGTGCAAGAGGCAGCTGAATGATGTCTCTCTCATCGATGTTTCTGACTTTCTATCCCTCTCCCTTCTGCTCTGTAAAAAATCAATAAAAAATATTTTTTAAAAGAAAGGGTGTTGGATTTTGCCAAATGCTTTTTCTGCATCAATTGATATGACTATGTGATTTTTATCTCTCAATTTGTTTATGTGATGTATCACATTTATTGATTTGCGGATATTGTACCATCCTTGCATTCCTGGATAAATCCTACTTGCTCATGGTGTATGATCTTTCTGATGTACATCTGGATCCGATTTGCTAGAATTATATTGATGATTTTGGCATCTATATTCATGAGGGATATTGGCCTGTAATTCTCTTTCATTGTGTTATCTTCATCTGGTTTTGGTATTAGGGTGATGCTAGCTTCATAGAAGGAGTTTGGAAGTGTTCCAACCTCTTGAATTTTCTGGAATAGTCTGAGGAGTATAGGTTTTAGTTCCTCCTTGAATGTTTGGTACAACTCCCCTGTGAAGCCATCTGGCCCTGGGCTTTTGCTTGCTGGAAGCTTTATGATGACTGCTTCAATTTCTTCCACAGTTATTTGTCTATTGAGTCGTTTAGATTCTTCCTGATTGAGTTTTTTTATATATAAAAGTCTAAGTTTATATATCTAATAATCTAAAAATACATAAAACAAAAAAATGACGGAATTAAATGGTAAAAAAATAGACAACTTGACAACCATAGTGGGAAGTTTCAAAAGACCTCTTAGTAAGTGAAAGAAGCAGATGAAAAAATCAGAAGTTTTTTAAAATATTTGAGCAGAGCAATGAAGAAAGTTGGTTATATACACACACATAGACAAATATACAATGAAAAATATTGCACATTAAACTGCAGACATTATACAATACAAACCACTCACTCAAATTAAATAAATGCCAGGCTCTTAATCTAGTGTGAAATTACCTAGAAATTATTTATAGAAGATAACTGAAAAAAAGTTGAAGTATTTAGAAAAGCAATGTACTTCAAATAAATCAAGGGTCAAAAAATCACAAAGCAAATTAGAAAAGATCTTGAACTGAAAAACTATAAAATATGACATAAAAACTTGAAGAACACAGCTATCACCATGCCTAAAGGGACATTTGTATCCTTAAATGCATATGTTAGAAAATAAGAAAGGGCAAGAGTAGGGGTAAGATTGTGCAAGAGGAAAATAGGGACGGTATCAAATTACACTATCAACAATAAAAAGAGGGACATCAATACAATTCCTAGAAAAAGTAGGTAAGAGGATGTCATGAATAATTTTATGCAAATAAAATTGACATTTAAACCCAGTTTTAAAAACCTTAAAAAAATATAGATTACCAAAACAAATAGTAAAAAAGAAAATAGCCCTATAACTTAAAGAAATTAAATCTATAATTAAAAGTTTTCTCACTAAGAACACTGCAGGTTTGTTTGTTTGTTTGTTTATTTGTTTGTTTGTTTGTTTCCTCTCTATCTAGTGTTTATTTATTTATTTTTTTACAATATAACTTATATTTAATAGTAGTACATATGTTTTCCTTTACCCCCCAATATCCTCCCCCCAGCCTCCCTTACCCCCCAGCACATGTCCCCACCTGCCCCCCTCTACCCAGTGTATTTCATTCATTGGTTATGCTCATATGCATGCATACAATCCTTCGGTTGATCTCCCCCAGCATCAGCCTCCCATCCACTCCAGCCTTCCCCCTGTAGCTTGACAGCTTGTTCAAGGCCACCCTGCCTCTATATCAATCACCCGCCCCCCAGTTTATTTTCTTCAAAAATATCTTACCTCTGCATATTAGAAACAAACGTATAAGAGCAAAAAAATGTTTGAGTGTCAGTTTCAATGTCCAAATGTTCTGAGTCCCAGTTTCAATGTCAAATAGTTCTTCATGTTAACATGTCAGCAATGGTATCCAGATGGTGGACACATCCTGGCAATGCAAGATCCATCCACTCTGGTATGGTCCTGGGCCGCCTGCAACCACGCACAGCTGCCGACTGCAAGCATGGCAAAGTGTTGTCAGCGTACCCCATCTCTGGACCATCCTCGTGGCTGGAACAGACCCGTCAGTTCCTCACAGTCGCAGGAACCCACATGGTCTTGGAGTTGTTCTCTGAAAACACACAAACACATTCTCGACCAAAAGTTAACAAAGGAATCCTCTCTGCAAAATATACTTGAGATTCTTTTTATTTTTGCCTAAATGATTTTCCTTTGGCTTATTTTGACACCATGTGTGTTTTATCATGGGTGTCCTGCAGTTGATTTTACAAATGGAATTTACTTTTCTGGAGTAAGAATTTTCTAGATGCATTTTCCTTACAGGATATTTTTCCTTACATGATATTACCCCACTGCCCCCCCTTTTTTTGATTACTGGGGTTTTTGGAAATTTTATCTTGCAGTTTTGGTAATTTTAAATTTTAATTTTTGCACACAAATATGACTGCTTTAGATTCTTTGGATGTTAGGCAATTTTACAGTGAGCTGATCTGCTAATAGATATTTTAGTTAATGTTTTAGGAAAAGCTTTTTTCTAGTACACTAAAATTTTCTTGAGTATTCACTTATTACACTTGGCCAATTTAAATTAATCTGAAAACTTGAATGTTATTTTACAGTCAATTTTAATACTCAAGCAGAAATCTTAGTTTACCCTGTAAATAGTTGTGGAAAGCAATATTTGCATTTTTGAGTAGTTCCTCAGCATTCCTGGTAATAAATTGAATTTAGATATAGAGCAGCTATTGCTGGCCGATTCTCTATCTGCCACCTGAGTACCCGTGTGAGTTGTGCGTGGGAGACGAAGCAACCGTGGGTGTAGGAGACCTCCCTCAGAGGGGTGAGAATTCAAGGGTCTGTGCCCCACCTCTGTTGACCTTTTAATTCTCTCCTGTTGGCCCCTCTGCGACTGTGCCTGTCTTAGGTTGTTCCTTCCCTGAGGAATCTTACCTGTCTCTGGCTAACCAGCCATCCTCTGGGGCCAAACAGGGTGATGTGAGGTTCAGTTATGTCTTCTTTGGAGTCTATGCCCCCGTGGCCTCCATGTCCAGCACCTGCCTTGGGGTCCCCTCGCCTGCTGGCGGGGTCCCGGTACTGATCACATATCTCGGGTGACCCAGGTTTCTTCTCCAGGGAGGGCCCAGCTCACACCATTGGTGGAGGGACAGATCCATGGTGCCACCTGCCCAGAGGTTTCAGCTACAGCTTGAACTGAAAGCTCAAGCATCAGCTGTGTGAATCTGGATAGTAAGAAGAGGGTCCCTGTTGGCAAAAGGGCCAGAGGGGCCAATATAGAATGCTCGGATGCCCACCCAGTGCCTTAATCCCTTTTGAAATGGATTAACTCCTTTCCTATTCTTTTTTAAAATTTGCTGCCCAACATTCAAAAAATTAGTTTGTAAGTTTATTTGGGATAATTGTATAATATGCTGTTGTCAAATATCAAATATTATAATGACATTGTAGAATAATATCATGTAAGGGTATTATGGTGTCACAGGAGGTTAAGGAGGGCCTAGCCTAAGGACTGGTGTCCATAGGAGATGACATGCTCTAGGCCATGTCAATTCAATCTCAAAATGCAGCCAATTTTTTATAACTTTATATAAACTTTGTCAGGGATGTAAAAACAAAAATCACTTACCTTAGTTCAAGAGTTCAAATATATTGACTTTTCCCCTTACTCCCACCACCTGCCACTTACCCTGAATTTTGACAATCTGATGGACTTTTCTCAGTCTCTGGATCCATTCTTGTTCATCAGTCTATGTCATTCATTATATTCCTCCAATGAGTGAGATCATGTGATATTTTTCTTTCTCTGTCTGGTTAATTTCACTTAGCAAATGCTCTCAAATTCCATCCTTGTTGTTACAAGTGGTATGAGCTCCATCTTTTTTACCGCGGCATAGTATTCCATTGTGTAAATGTACCATAGTTTTTTAATCCACTCATCTGCTGATGGGCTCTTAGGCTGTTTCCAAATCTTAGCTATGGTAAATTGTGCTGCTATGCACATAGGGGTACATATATCCTTTCTAATTTGTGTTTCTAGTTTCTTGGGGTATATTCGTAGAAGTGGGGTCACTGGGTCAAATGGGAGCTCCATTTTTAGTTTTTTGAGGAAACTCCATACTGTTCTCCACAGTGGCTGCACTAGTCTACAATCCCACCAGCAGTGCAGGAGAGTTCCTTTTTCTCCGCATCCTCACCAGCACTTGTCATTTCTTGATTTGTTGATGTAAGCCATTCTGACAGGTGTGAGATGGTACCGCATAGTCGTCTTCATTTGCATCTCTTGAATAATTAGTGACTTTGAGCAAGTTTTCATATGTCTCTGGGCCTTTCTTTTTTCTTCTTTAGAAAAGATTCTATTTAGGTATGTTGCCCATTTTCTTATTGGATCATTTGTCCTCCTTTTATTGAGGTGTGTGAGTTGCCTGTAGATGCTTGAGATTAAACCTTTATCACTAATAACATTTGGAAATATGTTCTCCCATACAGTGGGTTTTCTTATTGTTTTGTTGATGGTTTCTTTAGCTGTGCAAAAGCTTTTTATTTTGATGTAGTCCCATTTGCTTGTCTTTAGCTTCAATGGCCTAGGAGCAGTATCATTGAAGAAGTTCTTTTGGCATATGTCTAAGATTTTTTTTCCCTGGAGGTTCCTTGCATTCCTGGGATAAATCTTCCTTGCTCATGGTGTATGATCTTTCTGATGTACTGCTGGATCCGATTTGCTAGAATTGTATTGAGGATTTTGGCATCTATATTCCTGAGGGATATTGGCCTGTAATTCTCTTTCATTGTGTCATCTTTTTCTGGTTTGGGTATTAGGGTAATGTTAGTTCCATAGAAGGAGTTTGGAAGTGTTCCATCCTCTGGCATTTTCTGGAATAGTCTGAGGAGTATAGGTTTTAGTTCTTCCTTAAATGTTTGGTACAACTCCCCTGGGAAGCCATTTGGCCCTTTACTTTTGTTTGCTGGGAGCTTTTTGATGACTGCTTCAATTTCTTCCACAGTTATTGGTCTATTGAGTTGTTTAGATTCTTCCTGAATGAGTTTTGGGAGGTTATATTTTTCTAGAAATATATCCATTTCCTCCAGGTTGTCCCGTTTGTTGGAGTAGAGTTGTTCATAGGACTTTTTAACAATCCTTTTTATTTCAATGGCGTCTGTTGTTATTTCACCTCTTTCATTTCTGATTTTATTTATTAGGGTTCTCTCTCTGCTTCTTGGTGAGTCTGGCTAGAGGTTCATCAATCTTGTTTATCTTTTCAAAGAACCTGCTCTTTGTTTTGTTGATCTTCCGTATTATTTCTTTGGTCTCTATGTCATTTATTTCTGCTCTGATCTTTACTATTTCCTTCCTTTTGCTTACACTGGGCTTTTCTTGTTGCTTTCTTTCTAACTCTTTGAGTTGTTGGGTTAGTTAATTTATTGCCACTGTTTCTAGTTTTTTGCAGTAGGTTTGTAGAGCTATGAACTTCCCTCTCAGAAGTGCTTTCACTGTGTCCCAATGATTTTGGATTGTTGTGCTATCATTGTCATTTGTTTCCATGATGTTTTCTATCTCTTCCTCGATCTCTCTAGTAACCCAGTCATAGTTTAATAGCATGCTGTTTAGTCTCCATGTGTTTGATTTCTTTGGGTTGTTTCTATTGTAGTTGATTTCCAGCTTTATGCCTCTGTGATCTGAGAATATGCTTGATATGATTTCTATCTCCTTGAATTTGGATAGACTTTGCCCATGACCCAACACATGGTCTATCTTTGAGAATGACCCATGGGCACTTGAAAAGAATGTATATTCTGTGGCTTTGGGGTGAAATGATCTGAAGATGTCAATTAATTCCATCTGGTCTAGTGAGTCACTGAGGATTGATGTTTCTTTACTTATTTTTTGTTTAGAGGATTTGTCCAATGGTGATAGTGGGGTATTAAAGTCTCCTACTATGATTTTATTGCTGTTTATCTCTCCCTTGATATCCTGTAGGAGTGTTTGTATGTATCTGTGTGCTCGTGTATTGGGTGCATATATGTTTACCAGAATTATTTCTTCCTGTTGGATTTCTCCCTTTAGTATTATGTAGTGGCCTTCTTTATCTCTTGTTACATCCTTCACTTTGAGATCTAATTTGTCAGATATAAGTATTGCTACCCCAGCTCTTTTTCCATTTCCATTTGCCTGAAGAACCTTTTTCCATCCTTCACCCTCAGTCTGTGTGCGTCTTTTTTTTTTTTGGAGTTGGGTTTCTTGTAGACAGCAGATATATGGGTGGTGTTTTCTTATCCAGTCTATTACCCTATGTCTTTTGATTGGAGCATTTAAACCATTTACATTAAAGTTATTATTGATAATTAGTTACCTGTAGCTATTTTTGTTCTTTGCCCCTGTGTTCTTTCTTGGCTTCCTATTGCCTTTTACAGCAGACCCTTTAGCATTTCTTGCATTGCTGGTTTGGTGGTAATGTATTCCCTTAAACCTTTTTTGTCTGTGAAGCTCCTGATTTGACCTTCTATTTTGATTGATAGCCTTGCTGGGTACAGTATTCTCGGATTCAGACCCTTTCTTTGCATAACTTTGTATATTTCATTTCAATCCCTCTGGCCTGATAAGTTTCTGTAGAGAAATATCTTGCTAATCTGTTGGGGGTTCCTTTGTAGGTGACTTTCTTTCTCTCTCTGTCAGCTATTAAGATTCTCACTTTGTTGTTGATGTTTGCCAATTTAATTATAATGTGTCTTGGTGTAGGTCTTTTGGGGTTTAATTTGCTTAGAACTCTGTGAGCTTCTTGGATTTTTGTGGGTTTTTTCTTCCCTATATCAGGGAAGTTTTTTGTCATTATTTCTTCCAACAGTTTTTCTATTCCTTGCTCTGTTTCCTGTCCCTCTGGAAAGCCTATTATGCAGATGTTGTTTTGTTTCATGTTATCCCAAAGTTCCCTTAGGCTCTCCTCCTGCTTTTTAATTTTTTTTCTAGAAGCTGTTCTACTTGGGTATTTTTTTCTACCTTGTCTTCCAGCTCACTGATGCAGTACTCTGCTTCATCTAGTCTACTCCTGATACTTTCTATGGAGTTCTTTACCTTAGCAATGTCACTTTTCATTTCTTCTTGGGTCTTCTTCATTCCCTCTTGGGTCTTCTTCATTTCTTCATAGTTCTTCTTCATTTCTTCATGGCTCTTCTTCATTTCCTCTTGATTCCTCTTCAATTCCTCATGGTTCTTACTCGTATTTACTTCTATTCTCTTCAGCCACACTATGACCATTTCTCTGAACTCTCTCTCTGACAGGTTGCTTTCTTCAATTTCGTTTACCTCTTTTTCTAATGAGTCTTGATTTTCTTTCATTGGTGGGCTATTTCTTTGTCTCTCCAATGTGTCTCTTCTCTGTGTGTCTTGTTATGTAGTTCTCATTCTCCTGTGTTGATTTAAAGGCTCAAACTACAACACAACAAGTTGCAGCACACCAGGCACTGAAGAAGAATGTATTCACAGTATTGGTAACTCCAAATTAAAGGTGATTGTCAGAGGAAGGTAAATTAGGTGATAGGTGGGAAAAAAGAGAGTAAGAGTAAACACACTCACACACACAGAAGAAGGAAAGAAAGGAAGGAAGGAAGGAAGGACAGAAAGAAAGAAAGAAAGAAAGAAAGAAAGAAAGAAAGAAAGAAAGAAAGAAAGAAAGAAAGAAAGAAGAGAATGCCAAAATAAAATTGGGAAAAGGTGAAGGAGTAAAAAGAAAGGAACAGGGAGTAAACTATAAATATGGGTTGGAAACTCCCAAAGGACCACCACTAATCCCAGTAAAAACCAGCAATGAGTATCTGGAAATTGATACAAACTACATACAACAATTAATATCAAGGGAGGTTAGGGAACACAGAAGCTTAAATCTATCAAAAAAACAATATAAACACAACCAAAACACAAAACAATGCCAACCTCACCCCCAAACAAATTAAAAGAAAAGAATAACCAAACCAATCTCACAAACATGCATAAAATATCAATATAGTCAACAGTCAGGTAAATAACATCAGCAGGACCGAGAGAAAAAGTTTAGGATAGTGAAGTCGGAGAAGTGATAGATGTGTATTTACTTGGAGCAGGTGGTTGGAGATTGGATATAGCAGTGGGGTGAAATTTTAACAGGGGGTAAAAAGGGAAAATAAGGAAAATCAAAACCAGAAAAAGTGTAAGTGGAACAAGACATTAACTAGGGAAAGGTTAGCAAGAGAGTGCTGGCATATGGGTGAAGTTGAAGTAGAGTAAAAAGATACTAAAGGGTAGATGAAAAAAGACTGTGTAACACTAATCTGTAAGTAGAATGAAGATCAAATAAAATGGCTCTTTAAAAAAAGTTTAAATAGTAGTAGAAATAAAATTGATTCCTTAATTTTTGTTACACAAGAGTCAATTTGTGATTCAGCCCCTAAGTGGCAGTGTTTCTGAATTGACCCCCAGCTCTATTGGTCCTCTCTAGCCTGATCTAAAATCCCCCTATGTCTATGGTATTCCAAACAAAACCATACACAAGACCCCTACAGCATCAACAAAAAAGAGTGCAAGGATGATAAAAGAAAATAATTAAAAATAACATGAGGAGAAAACTAGCAAAGCAAACAAACAAAAAACTCACACAAACAAACAAAAATGGCACACAAAAAAATGTGGAGGAAGAACGTAGGTACAGAGCTCAAATAAAGGAAATAATAATAAAAATTTTGGAGAGACAAAATGGTTGTGGAATAGATGGACATATCCTGAGCTTTGTCCAAGAGCAAATAGAATGAGCAGCGTAAATGAATAACATCCAACCCTAATTAGTGATGGAAGCTCAGCTGGTGAGACAATTTGCAGCTGGAAAGGGCAGAGGACTCCTAGAGAAAGGTAAAATCAAGGATCTGGGCACAAGATTCTGCCAGACCTCTGAGCCCAGAGGGTCAGAGACAAACCGCACAGCATTTAGTTGCATCCCTGGGGACAGGCACAGACTGTCTTTTGTGACTGTGGACCCAGATCTAGAATCCCTTGCCTCCAGCAGTCCTGTAGACCTAGTCAAAAGGTCCACAGGACTGTTGCAGGCAAGGGATTCTAGTCTACAGGATTGCTGGAAGCAATGGATTCTAGATCTGGGTCCATAGTCACAAAAAGACACAGTCCAGAGTAGGCAGCCTGAATGGCTCACCAGTCCGAGCAGTGCTAGCAGTAGAGGAGCTCACAGAAGCATAGTATTTAACTCTCTGTGGCCTGTGCTTTTCTTCACTGAACCTAGTTCATAGGACCTTTTGGATATGGACACTGACCCATGGCTTAGATGGACTTGTGGAATCTGGGGAGAGGCTAAGGAGAGGAGAGGGTCTAGGAGAAGTAGCAGTGAGACTGGCACTGAGTCATACCTGGTTCCAAAACCTGGACAGCCATTTTGTCGTGAAGAGATAACCCCTTACTCCAGTCTCCAGGCAACCAATACAGCCACACCCAGATCCTACCTTGAATGGTACAAAAGATTTTTTAAAAATCTGAATAGCACCTGAGATTCCACAGGGACTGGCATAATGAGAGTCCTTCAGTCCCAGCAACAAGAAACTGAGAAACTGTAGACAATACAGAAGACTGGGATCTTAAGCCAGCCTAAGAAAAGACACTTCACATTTTCATTTTTATTTTTATTATTTTATTATAATTTTATTATCTCTTTTTTCTTCTTTTATCTTTGTCTTTTCTTTTTTTGCTTGTTGCTTTATTTTCTATTTATTTTTGTATTATTTTTCCATCGCTTTTATTTTATTTACTATGTTTTCATTTTTATACCATTTTAAAATCAATTTTTTGTAAATATATTATTATTTTCTTCTCATTCTCTTTCTTGTTATCCACTCATCCCCTTTCTACTTCCTCTAAACTGAATTGAGGTCCTTCACATACTCATCCAATTCTTAACCTTATTTTCCATATATAAGCTCAACCTCTACAGATTCTGCCCCAACCTTCTTCGCTATTTTTTTTTTGTTTATCGATTGGTTCTGTGATGCTCTCTCTCTCTCTCTCTCTCTCTCTCTCTCTCTCTCTCTCTCTCTCTCTCTCTCTCTCTCTCTATATATATATATATATATATATATATATATATATATATATTTCCTCCTTTTTTTTCTTTATCTTTTCTCTCTTATCTTTTTTTCTTTCTTCGAAATCATTTGTGCTCTCTTTCTCTCCTCTAATTCTCTTTTCTCAGGTGGTCAGTTATAGTGGGGTTATCGATATCATGAGTACATTCATGCTTTGGGCCCTTTGTGTAGTGTCTTATTGAGGTGAATTTTATCCTGTCTGGCCAATGTGCTAGAGAGCGCGCCACATAACCAGACACCCAGAGAGGAGACTCCATCCATGAATGGGTCAGTAACACTCCAGACCCAAATACAGAGGCAGAAAGAAGGCAGCAATGAGGGAGATAGCATGAGTAAGGGAGGGAGCTAAAGAGGAGTGTGTGGTCGTGTGTATGTGTGTGTGTGCGTGTGTGTGTGTGTGTGTGTGTGTGTGTGTGTGTGTGTGTGTGTAAGGCACAGTTAGATCCTGCAGGATATTCAGGGACAGGCTAACCAGCTCGCCTAACTAGACAGCCTCAGCTACCATTGCAAACAGTACCAGGAGGCCAGCTCTTCCTCAGAGGCCTAGCCTTTAAGAATGGAAAATCTGCTGTACCTGGGAGCCCAGTCTCTCCTCCACCCAGGGTGCCCTCAGGTAACACCCAGGACTCTACAGCTACTCCTGTCAGGGACCTGTTGCCTCAGATGTGATCCCAAGGTCACCAAGACTCAATCCACCCTGAGCATGAGTTCCTGTGAGTTCTGAAGCTTGCTCCCCACTGGCCAGCCCAACACTTTAACCCAGGGCATCATGACCATGTGAGCAGCAACCATGAGAGCAGCCTGCTCTCATCTGAGGAGCAGCATCCCAACAAGCAGCCCACCCTAGTACAAAGAGAGGCAGCTTCATACAATGGCACCCCGTTGGAGTACCAATAGCTCCACAAACAGCCTGCCCAGGTCTGAGGAGTGGCAGCCCCGTGCAGCCTACCCCCACCTGAGGAGCAACAACTCTGTGAGAAACTTGTCCCTGTCCAATAAGAATCAGCCTCACAAGCAGCGTTCCCTCATCTGAAGACCAGCGGCAGCATAAGCAGCCCATCCCAGGCCTAAGAGCAGTGGCCTTATGTGGCCTACTCTTGTCCAAGGAGCAACATCTGTGTGAGTAGCCTGCTTCCCCATCGATTGAGCAGCAACCACCTGAGCAGCCCACCCCATCCAAGGAGCATTGTCCACATGAGCAGCCCACATATGACAGAGGAGCAGCAGCCCTGTGCAGCCGGCCTCCAAATGAGGAGCAGCAGCTGTGCAGCTTGCAACCTGAACCTCTCAGAGGAGCAGCAACTGTGTGAGCATCCTGTTCCAGTCAAATGTGTAGCAGCCATAGGAGCTGCTTGCTCCCATTTGAGGAGCAGCAACTGCACATGCAGCTCATTTTTGCCCAAGGAGCAACAGCCACACAATCTTCCTGTCCTCTACCCAAGGAGCAGCAGCTGCACGAGTGGCCTGCACCCCCTTATGAGGAGCAGCAGCCCTCAAGCAATCTGCACCTGTCCAAGGAGCATCAGCTTCACAAGAAGCCCACCCCATCTGAGGAACAGCAGCAGTATGCAGCCAGCCCCCATCTGAGGAACAGCAGCAGTATGCAGCCAGCCCCCATCCAAAGAACAGCAGCCACATGAGCAGCCTGCCCCTATTCAAGGAGCAGCAGCTTCATGCAGCCCACCCCATCTAAGGTGCAGCAGCCTTGTGATCGGCCCATCCCTGTCCAAGGAACAGAAGCTGTGCAAGCAGCCTCCCCCAACAACCAGAGGAGACACCGCTGCTGTGAACAATACACACCAGAGGAGTCACTGCCAACTGAGGAGCAGCTGCTATTGTGACCGTCCAATGAGCAATCATAGCCTGAGGAGCCACAGCCACCCAAGGAGCATCCACTGCATGACTCGACATCTGGATCAGTTGGTGAGACCAAAAATGGTTATACAGAGAAACTCCCAAATGAAAGAAAACGAGGAATCATAAAAAAAATCAGCTAAGTGAAACAGATGTGTGCAATATGTCAGAAAAGGGATTCAGAATTAGGGTCATACAATTCATAAACTAGATGGATGAAGAAATCAACAATGTATGTAAAAATGAAGAAGAAATGGCTGAAAAAAAACAACTTATGTAAGAATCAAGAGCAAATGAAGAGTGATATAGCTGCAATAAAAAACACCATGGGAAGTTTCAACAGTAGAAGTGGAGGACCAAATTAGCAAATTAGAAGACAGGGAAGCAAAACACACCAAAAAGTGAACTGCAATTGGAGAAAAAAATAAAAGACAGGAGGAGAGCCTAAGGGAGCTATGAGACAACATGAAACAAAGCAACATACAGATAATAGGGGTGCCAGAACAACAGGAAGCAGAACAAAGGTTAGAAAACCTATTTGAAGAAATAATGTCAGAAAACTTCCCTGATGTGGGGAAGAAAAAATTCAAACAAGCACAGAGAGTCCCAAACAAGATGAATGTAAAAGACCCACATCAAGACACATCATAATTATGATGGCAAAGGTTCAGGACAAAGAGAGAATATTATCCTAAAGGCTGCACGAGAGGGACAGAAAGTTGCATACAGGGGATCTCCAATTAGATTATCAAATGATTTCTCAACAGCAACACATCAGGCCAGAAAAGAATGGAAGGAAATTTACAAATTGATGAATAATAATGGACTTAATCCAAGAATAATCTATCCAGTAAGGCTATCATTCAAAATTGAAGGGGGGATTAGGAGCTTCACAGAATAAAAAAGGCCAAGGGGAGTTTATCACTACCAAGCCAGCAATTCAAGAATGCTAAAGAGACTGGTGTATAAAGGAGAAATACAAAGATAAGAAGGAACATAGGCACAAAAAATAAAAATGTGACCTATATATATGCTGTCTATAAGAGACCCACCTCATAAAAAGGGATTCATACAGACTGAAATTGAAGGGATGGAAAAATATCTTTCAGGCAAATGGAAAGGGAAAAAAACTGGGATAGCAGTACTTAAAATTGACAAAATAGACCTCAAAGTGAAGGCCATAACAACAGAGAAATAAGGCCACTTCATAATACTAAAGGGATCAATACAACAAGAGGATATATCTCTGATAAACATATATGTACCCAATGCAGGAGCACTCAAATATATAAAAAGAAATCCTGGATCATATCAAGGGAGAGATCGATAACAATACAATCATAGGAGGGGATTTTAATACACCACTGACATCACTGTATACATCCTATAGACAAAAAAAATCAGCAAACAAACAGCAAGCCTAAATGACTCACTAGATCAGATGGACTTAATTGACATCTTTAGAACATTTTACCCCAAAGCAACAGAATATAAGATTTTCTCAAGTGCACATGGGACATTTTAAAAAATAGAGTACATATTGGATCACAACCAAAGTCTCCCCAAATTAAAGACGATTGAAATCATATCAAGCATTTTCTCAGACCACAATGAAATAATATTATAAATAAACTACAATAAAACAATCCAAAAATGTAAACACTTGGAAGCTGACTAGCATGCTATTAATGATTGTGTTACCAAAGAGATCAAAGAAGAAATTTTAAAAATCCTGGAAACTAATGAGAATAAAAAACACAATCCAAAAATCTATGGGACATGATGAGAGAAATCCATGTTATTAAACAATGATTAGGTTACCAAAGAGAGAAAGGAAGATGGAGAGAGAGTTAGAAACATCAACAATGAGAGGGGGTTTTTGATTAAGTGCCTCTAGCATGCCTCACACTGGGGATTGAGCCTGCACCCCAGGCATGTGACTTTGATCAGACTCAACCCCAGGAACCTTAAGATTGGTGGACTACTATAATTTCTGAAATTAAGCATGTCCAACAAATGCTTAGCAAGTGTGACTTAGATTTTGAGAATAAATCCTTTGCATGAATTTGTCTATCCCGTCACTGTTCATTAAAGTGATCAAGAGGTTAAGAACAAAAAAGAGTGATTTTAAGCCTGTCAGAGAAAGGTAAATATCACATGATCTCACTTATATGTGGAATATAATGACCAAAGTAACCTAACGAACAAAGTAGGTCCAGAGGCATGGAAGCATGAATCTCAGAGGGAAAGGAGAAGGGTGGGGATGGGAAGACATTAACCAAAGAATTGTATGCCTATACACATAACTCATGTACATACATAATAGTGTGGTGAAGGCCTGGGGTGGGTCAGGAACTAGTTAAAAGGGTACAAAGGGAGGAAAATATGGGGCATCTGTAATACTCTCAAAAATAAAGATAAAATAAAAGCTATGTTATAAAACATATATTGCCAATAAGTTATTTATTTTTACCCAGTAAAGACAAGTTGTTATTTTGTTCATTATCATGCGCTATTTAAATGATATTTTAATTGTTGGGTACTAGCATAGTAATTAGATATGCTGAATGGCTGTCACAGTTTAAAGAAAGAGATGAAGGCTCTGTATAAAGGCTTCGTGGACTAAGAGGAAAAACAAAGGCTGAGCCGACACTGGCCTTTCTTAATACCAACAAATTTTATAGCTGTTACTGCAAATAATCTTTTCTGACATTTTACACCTTCTGATAACTCCCTTACCTTCACCTTTATGGTAGTATGAGCTCTTGATTATTATTCTTTCTGGCTTCTAATTCTTCATCCCTCAAAATTTGATAAAATAAATGTAACGGTTCTTCACCAAAACACACTTTTTCTCCCCAATGCTACAATTAAAGTAATTTATCACACAGGACCTTTTCTAGAGGATATTTATTGATAAAATGGACAATGCCTTAGACAAATGATAGACAGCAAACTAATAAATAATATACACCTGAATAAATAATAATGTACACCTGAATAATAAATAATGTAAACCTGAAATTTATATAACATTATTAGCAATGCTACCTAGTAAAATTAATTTTTAAAAAAGCTTCTGAACACCAAAAAATACCATCAATAAAGTGAAAAGACAACCTACATAAATGGGAAAATAATTGCATATATATAATAAGGGGTTGATATCAGAAATACATAAAAATACATTCAAATCAATAGCAAAAAAACCCAAATAACCTTATTTAAAAATGGGCAAAGGAACTGAAGAGAGATTTTTCTAAAAACAATATACAAATGGCCAACAGGTACAGAAAAAATATATTCAACATCATTAGTCATTAGGAAAATAAAAATGAAAACCACAATGAGATAACACCTTATGGCTATTACAGTATCCATTATCAAAAAGATAAAAGATAGTAAATGCTGGTGTGGGTGTGGAGAAAAGGGAATCCTTTTGCACTGATGGTGAGGTTGTAATTCGGTATAGTCCCTATTGAAAACAGTATGGGGTTTATTCAAAAACTAAATATAGAACTAGTATATGATATAGCAATTCCAATTCTAGGAATATATTGAAAGACAAAATTAACTACAAAATATACCTGCACCCCACCCACATGTTTATAGTAACATCAATAATAATAAAAGCATAGCCGAAACCGGTTTGGCTCAGTGGATAAGAGCACTGGCCTGTGGACTGAAAGGTCCCAGGTTCAATTCCGGTCAAGGGCATGTACTTTGGTGGCAGGAACATCCCAGTGGGGGGTGTGCAGGAAGCAGCTGATCAATGTTTTGCTCTCATTGATGTTTCTAACTTTCTATCCCTCTCCCTTCCTCTCTGTAAAAAATCGTAGATAGATAGATAGATAGATAGATAGATAGATAGATAGATAATAGATAGATAGACAGATAGATAGAAAACCTATTTGAATTATTTATCTATCTATCTATCTATCTATCTATCTATCTATCTATCTATCTATCTAGTTTTTAAAAGGCATAATATGCAAATTGACCAAATGACCAAACAGCAGAACAACCATCCAGGCAACCTTCTGGATGACCATACTATAACATTGGCTGATGCCAGTCCAGCGAAGGTGGGTATGATGCAATTGGTGGGGGGCCCTGCCATCACCCCATGATCACCCCGCAGAGAGAGGCCCAGGCCACCGACCTGCTGGGCACTATTGATTGATTGCATGGTCACCCTGAGAGGTAAGCCCAAGCCACTGGCCAGGGGAATGTAATGGGTTGGTGGGGCCTCCCTATGAGGCGGTGATCTATCACAGAGCTCTGGCCGTGTGGGCAGGGCCTACCTCTTTGGACAATCGATCACAGGGCTCCTGGATTGTTACAGGGCACAGGCCAGGCTGAGGGAACCCCCACCAGTGCACAAAAATCATGCACTGGGCATCTAGTCTTTAATAATAAAAGCATAATATGCTAATTAGACTGGACAACCTGACAACCTTCCAGATGTCATTCCGGATGACCTGAATGAATCCGTGGCAGTGGGTGCCAAGGCAGAGGCAGTTAGAAGCAATCAGGCAGGCAGGTGAGCAGTTAGAGACAATCAGGAAGACAAGTGGTTAGGGGAGATCAAGCAGGCAGTCAGAGACAGTTAGGGGTGATTAAGCAGGCAGACGAGCAGTTAGGGGTGATCAGGGGGGTATAAAGAGGGGTTAGGGATTATCAGGCAGGCAGGTGAGTGGTTAAGGGCAATCAGGCAGGCAGGTAAGTGATTAAGGGTGATGACACAGGCAGGCAGGCAAGAGATTAGGAGCTAGCAGTCCCAGATTGCTAGAGGGATGTCCAACTGCCTAAACTGGAAGTTGGACATCCCCCAAAGGGTCCCAGATTGGAGAGGGTGCAGGCTGGACTGAGGGACACCCACCCCTCATGCATGAATTTTATTCACTGGGCCTCTAGTTAATTATAATAGCCAGTCCTTAAACACTTGTTGTCTAAAGCTGAAACAAAGGTTTCTTTCCCAGTTTATTTATAATGTATTATTTATTATTGTCATTCAACAAATATTAAATAATATCATCATACTAATTATAATACCAAGAACTAATGATTAGTTAATTAAATTAGGAAGTATTATTCTGCCTAAATGATCTCGAGTGAATTAGAAGCAAATAAATATACTCTAATAGAGCAATTAATACTTTTTACTTTTAAGCATTCTGATTCAGGATTAATTTGGCTGTTTTTTCTTTTTATTTATTTATTTATTTTTTAGTTTTAGAGAGAGGAGGTGAGAAAGAGAGAAAACTTGATTTGTTGCTCCAATTATTTATGTCTTCATTGGTTGATTTTTATATATATATACCCTGATTGGGGATCAAATCATCAACCTTGGCATATCAGAACAACACTCTAACCAACTGATCTACCCAGTCAGAGCCTAGCTTTCTTTTTACTAGTTAAGATTTCCATGCTTCTATATTTTTGGAAATAAGCTCATCATTTAAAGGGGTAAGAAAGGCATTGTCTATCTTTCTGTCAATTCTCTTCTCAAAAGGGAACTGAGTCAAATGTTATTCTCTTGCTTTAAGTTTTAACATGTGGGTGAAGAGAGGTAGATCAACAGGCCATTTATTTTAATATAGACCTGAATCTATCAGTTATTAACTGTGTGATCTTGTGCTCCAATTGCTTAACTTTTCATGCTTCATTTCCTTAACTACAAAACCACAATATAACATCACATATCATAGGTCATTGTTAAACATAAATGTGACATCACATCCTATCTAATAAAAGACAAACATGCAAATTGACTGTACCTCCACTAGGCCCACAAGCCATTCCCATTAGCCAATCAGGAGCACGTATGCAAATTAACCTAACAAATATGGTGGAAGCCATGGAGTTGGAGAAGACAGGAGGCTTGGGTTGCCCCTGGCGATAGAGGAAGCCAAACTTCCCACCTGCCCTGGCAGGCCCTGGCTTCCACTCAAGGCTACAAAGTTTCAATTATAGAAGATAAATAAATCCCAACAAAAATGGTGACAGCCACAGAGCTGGAGAGAACAGGAGGCTTAGGTTGCCCTTGGTGATGAAGGAAGCCAAGATTCTGGCCTGCACTGGCCTGCCCTGGCCTCTGCTCAAGACTGCAAAGTTTCAATTATAGAAGATTAAATTCCAGATACCAGGGCCTCCACTTGGATCACCAGAGGGTATGACTGGCCTGCAAACCAGCACAGGACCCTTGCTTTGGCCACCACATGCCCCAAGGGAACCTCCACCCTGATCCAGGACACCCTTCAGGGCAAACCAGCCATCCCCCACCCATGCACCAGGCTTTTATCCTATCTAATAAAAGAGTAATATGCAAATTGACCATCAGTCCAACACACAAGATGGCTGCCCCCTTGTGGTCAAAGATGCCTGCCCCCATGTTGCCACCACAAGATGGCCAGCAGGGGAGGGAACTTGGGAGGGACCAGGCCTGTAAGGGAGGGCAGTGATCAGCCAAGAAGGGGAGGGCAGTTGGGAGGGACCAGGCCTGCACGGGAGGGCAGTTGTGGGGGGACCAGGCCTGCAGGAGAGGGCAGTTAGGGGCAATCAAGCTGGCAGTGGAGCAATTAGGCATCAATCAGGCTGGCAGTGGAGTGGTTATGGGGTGATCAGGTTGGCAGGCAGAAGCAGTTAGGGTCAATCAGGAAGGTAGGCAGGTGAGCAGTTGGGAGCCAGCAGTCCTGGATTGTGAGAGGGATGTCTGACTGACCATTTAGGCCTGATCCTAAATTGGGATTGGGCCTAAAGGGGCATTTGGACATCCTTTGAGGGGTCCCAGATTGGAGAGGATGCAGGCTGGCCTAAGAGACACACTCACCCATGCACAAATTTCATGCATCAGGCCTCTAGTATAAAATAAATGTTATATTGTTCTTAATACTTCTAATTACATTTATGATCTAGTTAAGTACAAAATTAGCTGGAAAAGGTATTGACAACATGAAGAAAGAGCATTTCACATATATTACCACCTGCTTGTTTTAAGATTTACACACTTAAGGCCAGTAGATGGTAATGACAGTTTGCCATGCTGCTGTGTTGTTGTACAATGAGAATTTCCTGGAACATTTTCATAAAGTAACCCTCCAGACACTATATTATGTATTTTACACATCCCTAAATAAACCAATCACTCCAAATGAAACATCAGCATTTGTACTGATATCTTTCATTGTTAAATATATTAAATAAACATCGACTAGAGCCTACTGTGTGTAAAACACTTTGTTGGGCTCTTGAGTCACAATAATTATTAATATATAGTTTATGAACTAAAGTTTTTCATAATCTAATAGGAAATATAGAAAACTAACACTGTGGTTGTAAAAATATTGCAATGCATATGTGTATTAAATGACACTTTTTTAACATCTTAAAATTACAAAATATTATGTCAACTATATATCAATAATAATGGGACAAAACAGTATTCATAATTATAATTGATTAAGTTATTATATACATGGTTCAGATATTGTTACATGTCTAGAAAGTATTAAATCGTGTGGAAACTTAAGGGAAGTAGTAAACTTGGGTTTTAACATCAACTGTTTGATGTCAGAGATGATACACATAAGAGCCACTGCTATATTGCACCCACAAACACATAATTTCAATACAATGAAATTAATTTATAAAGACTGCAAGAGTTATAATCTCAAGGCATCACTCTTGATATTCCTTCTGCCAGTAATAAACTTAACTTTTCACTATATTTTCCATGTTTGGTACCTTCTATTTTTTCAGATTTTACTTTAGATGCCATTTCAAAACGGTTTTCTTTCTTCGTCTCATCTAAAATACTGTTACTTTCTTATTCTTTTCTTCAAAACAATATTATTGATCTGATTAGATTTTATCATAATTTATAAATATTTTATGGGCTTATTTACATTTAACTGGTAAAAAAATATGGTTCCACCAAAGGCTTCATGAGATCCGTGACCTTTTTTGTTTGCCACTTTTTTCATGATACATAGTCACATGTCTTGAAATTGCATAAGGAAGAATGTAGCAGTTTTTATTGGACAAGTTTTAACTTACCTGCTCTTAGTTTTATTACAGAAAGAAGGTCTCTTATATGTTGTTAAAGGTATATTTTCCTGAAAGTAAAAGACATAGAGAGAAACCAAGATGGCAGCATAGGTAAACACCTAAATTGCTGCCTCATATATCAATTTTAAAACTACAACTAAAAGGCAAAATGGACACCAACAAGAATCGCAGGTAAGATGGCTGAGTGGAAATTCTACAGCTAGAAGGAAAGAGAAATGCACACAGAAAATCAAAGGAACTGCCAAGCCTGAAGCACGGAGACACACGTGATAGAGAGGACTGGTGGCTGAGTGCCTTAGTGTGTGGCTGGTTTTCTCAAGCTGGAGGGAGATATTGCTTTAAACTCCAGTTCTGGGTGAGACCCAGGGGACCCAGACTCATACAGGGGAAATCTGGCATGTCAGAAAAAGATAAAAGCACACTAAGAATCAGGAGCTGCTAAGGCAGATGTCTGGAAGTGCACATACATGGAGAGGACAGACTTGCTGAGTGCATGGCAGCCAGTGGGAGGGAGATGGAAGCTCCTGACTTCACTGAACTCCAGTTCCAGGTGAGACGCTGAGAAACCAGACTCATTCAGGGAGAAACTGGACTGTCAGGAAAAGAGAAAAGCACAGTGAGACTCAGGAGTTGCGGAAGGCAGAAGTCCGGAGGTGAGTGCACTCAGAGAGGACTGACTGCTGAGTGTGCAGCTTGCTTTCTCAAGAGGGAGGGAGACAGAAGATCCTGACTGCACTGAACTCCAGTTCTGGGCGAGTATCTGGGAAACCAGACTTATTCGAGGAGAAACTGGAATGTCTGGCAGCAGGGCAAAACTTAACAGTGGCTTTCTCTCAGAGGTGCTCACAGTGATTACCGAGGGACACTGAGACATAGGGACCTCATATGGCAGGGCTAACAGGAAGCTAAGGCTGTCTACTTCACCCTGAGACTCCGTCCCATCAAAGCTGAGCACAGAGGATTCTGCAATTTTGCAAGTCTTGTCTCATGAGGATGTCTCCAGCACAGAAGTTCTCCTGGAGTAGACAAAGCTGATCCTCATAGCCAGTTGACTGGAGGTCAATTCCACCTAGTGATACCAACAACAATCAAGACTTAACTACAACAAGGCTGTGCACACAGTCCACAAAGGGGTACACCAAGAGTGTCCACCTCAGGTAACTGGGAAGGCTCAGCCACTGGGCCATATAGAACACCTAGCACACAAAGCTACTCTACCAACTCGAGGAAGCAGCAAAAATGCGGGACAAAAAACTAATTGCAAATGAAAGAAATTGATGAAAGCAAACGACTGGATACAGAGTTCAAAACCACAGTTATAAGGTTTTTCTAAAATTTCCTAGAAAAAGTGAGACCCTAAAGGATATAAAGAAAGACCAACTAGAAATTAAACATACACTGACTGAAATAAAAAATATTACACAGAAACCTAACAGTAGACTAGAGGATTGCAAGAATCAAGTCAAAGATTTGAAATACAAAGAAGCAATAAAACCTTCAACCAGAAAAAACAAAAACAAAAAAGAATCCACAAATTTGAAGACTTTGTAAGGAGCCTCTGGAACAATCTCAAGTGTACCAACACTTGAAATTATGGGGGTGGCAGAAGAAGAAAGAGAGCAAGATAGTGAAAACATATTTGAAGAAATAATGACAGAAAACTTCCTCCACCTGGTCAAAGAAATAGATTTACAAGTCCAGGAAATGCACAGAACCCCAAACAAAACCAATCCAAAGATGACTACATAAATAAATATCATAATTAAACTGCCAAAAACAAAAGAAAAAGAGAGGATATTAAAAGCAGCAAGAGAAAAACAGTTAATTACCTATAAGGGAACACCCATGTGATTGTCAGCTGATTTCTCAACAGAAACTATGCAGGCCAGGTGGGAGTGGCAAGAAATATTCAAAGTGATGAATAACAAGAGCCTACAAATAAGATTATACTACCCACCAAAGCTATCTTTCAGAATTGAATGTCAGATAAAGAGCTTCACAGATAAGAAAAAGCTAAAGGAGTTCATCACCACCAAACCAGTATTATATGCAATGCTGATAGGTATTCTTTAAGAAGAGGAAGAAGAAGAAAAAGGTAAAGATAAAAATTATGAAGAACGAATACATATCTATCAACAAGTGAATCTAAAAATCAAGTGAAGCCGAGACCGGTTTGGCTCAGTGGATAGAGCATCGGACTACGTACTGAAGGGTCCCGGGTTCGATTCTGGTCAAGGGCATGTACTTTGGCTGTGGGCACATCCCCAGTAGGGGGCGTGCAAGAGGCAGCTGATCGATGTTTCTCTCTCATTGATGTTTCTGACTTTCTATCCCTCTCCCTTCCGCTCTGTAAAAAAAAGAAAAAAATCAATAAAATATATTAAAATATAAAAATCAAGTGAATAAAAAATCTGATGAACAGAATAAATTGGTGAATATAATAGTATCAATGGAATAGAAAGGAAGTGGACCAACAATTCTCAAGCGTGTGGGGGTGCATAAAGAGACTGGACAAAAATTGTACGCCAATGGATGAGGACAGTGGGGCGGAGGTAAGGGCAGAGGATGGGGTAGGAATCGGGTGGAGGGGAGCTATGGGGAGGGGGAAAGAGGAACAATTCTAATAATCTGGACAATAAAGATTTATTAAATTAAAAAAATTAAAAGTAACAATTAGCCTCCAGGCAGAAGCAACTGCTGCATCCTGTTAAAAAAAAGAAAGTAAAAGTCATAAATGTTAATCTAAAAAATTCTGGCTGTTTAATTTTTAAGAATCCTTAAAGGATTGAGGTTTCTGAGAATAAGGAATAGTAAGTAGAAAGTCTGAGTCATGGTTATGCATTTTTAAAGCACACAGAAAGAAGGTTTGAAGGCCAACTTAGAAGTGTAAAATTTATAAATGTTGCATATGTAAAATAAGGAGAAGAGAAATGTTAAAAGGAAATTAACTAATACAGGCCAGTAATGCTGGAACAGTAAGTGATTTACATTCTGCCTCCCTAACCAAAGGGTAAATATTTGTGCCAAAGTACTTAGGGAGAGACTGATAAAAGAAATCCAACAGTTACTATTTTATTATAACACATTTAGAAAAATATTACTTTGGAAAGTCCATAAAAAGAACTGGCAAGAAAAATCAGAAGATCTTAAATAAGGTCAGCATATTTTTCTCCTTATACAATTCCTCTAAAATTTGGCAATATTTAATAAATAAAGCATGACAATACATTTCTTTGCATAAATTCAGTAAGACATGTTTCCAATAGTGGTTTTATTTACAGGAAAATTTGACTGGAGTATCATGTTTTAAAGAGCTCTGCAGACTTGAAGCCAATAAGAGTGCCACGGAGAAAGCCTAGTATCCTGCTTGGTAGCCCGGAAAATAACTGGTTCCAGAGCATCAGGCCCATATGCTACCATCACTGGCAGTTGGTCAGAGTACAAAGGGAGCAATAAGGGTGCCTCTGCATAGCTGTGGGACCCATGCACACTCTGAGCTGCAATGAATAGAAGGGCTACTAGAATGGGCCTTAAAGCCTAAGGCATGGGCCCAGGTAGATCCACTACAGGTGAGGACTTCACCTAACTGAGCAGATATTACAGGCGAGCTACAGCAGTTGGATGGCTTGGTTTCCTGGCTCTACGGGGCACATTAAGATTCAATCATAAAATTCTGGCAAAGGTAGTCAGTTACCATTCTTGTTATGTTTATGCAAATAATCAGACCAAATTGAATACAGTATATAAATTGGTCCTGATTTGGCTCTTTTGATAAACATAGGGGCAATTTTAAGGAGAAAAATTCTATTTCAATAGAATTTATTAAAACTAAAAGGTTTTCTTTCCCTTCCACCAGACCATTTGCATTTGTTAGTTTGTCTCCACCAGGTCACAAGTCCACCTCCTTCTGTACCCAGGCATCATTGTCCCTCTGACATACAGCAAGGATCTCTTAGCTCTGAGAGAAACCTCTGACCTGCCTCAGCAGGTAGTGGCTAGAAGAGCCCACAGATGTCCATTTTCTCTAAAAGAATTCAGAGCCAGGATCTTTGAGGTAATATATTAGGCAGTTAGACAGACATGAGCAGATCAAGGACTATGGGTCAACTAGCACTATCAGATGTAACTATCTCTTTCCACCTCTATGTATATGAGACAAGGGGACTCCCCAGAAGCAAGAGGGAATGAGGCTGCAGATGACACAGCCTAAGGGAGTGCCCTAAAACCAGTGAGGCTTTTGCAGATTCTAGTGACTCTTCCAGATACTGACTTATCCACCTCACCAGCTTACATGGAAACCCAATCTAGAAAAGCTGGAATCTGTAACCAATCCTTACTCAAGTTCTTATAGACTTTACAATCCACCCAGAAAGCAGTCCAGAAGCATGTCCAGGATATTCTGCCTATCCCAACTTCTGATCTGGTCCATCCTTCCATGCTGGTGACTCTGTTCGGGTTAAGAAATTTGCTGCACAAGGACTGACTCCTACCTGGAAAGGACCACTTCCACAACAGTCAAGGTCAAGGGATCCTGACATGCCTTCATAACACCCGGCTTAAGACAACCCAGGTAAAATAGAGAGTCCAAGAAACTTAGGATCCTCTAAAGATTACTCCTGGCCCTCATTCTAGACCCTTATCTTATAAACAGGCCCATTTACTATTCAGCAGAGAATTAATTCTATCAAGCTTATAGTCCTGAAGGGTCAATATAACTCCTTCCCAAACAATGACACAAAAGAGTCAATGATTTGACTTGTGTACATAAAACCAGTGGGGAATGAAGCATCCATCTTATATTAAAACCGCTGTTTGAAATTTTAACCCTGGTATTTTGGCTTCTGTAAATTATTGCTTGCTTAAATAATAAGGAAAACAAGACTATTCCCATTCCAGAGAGGCCATGGAATATGTCCCAGACAGAGGTATCAGTCCAGGCCTTGAGATATGGTCTCATGGCCCCTTCCCAGCATACAGGCCTTCTTTCTCAGAAGGCCCAGAAGACTCATTCCAAATTTGGGAGACAAAAGAGCTAGAAAAGATATACGTAGAAAAAGTTTCATCCATATTGGGGGTTCCAGAATTTGAAAGACACATTTTTCTTTGGGCCTGCACATAATAAAATATAACATCCTTTCTCTAAGCCTGGTTTGGTTTTTCTCCAGTCTTTTGTAATAATACAACCACAGAAAATGAGACCAGGAGAGAAAGATTGAAAACAAAGAATGTGGGAAAGAGCAAAAAAATAGTATAAATAAAGGACATATGCAATGAGAGAAAAAGTATGTAGGAAAAAATAGGTAAAGTCTGAAGGATAAAAAAGAGATGAAGAGAGAGTTTTATATCAGATCAAGATGGAGTAAGCATACTTCATTCCTTCTCTCCCACTGAAGCAAATATAAATCATTGTCATGATGAAGGAAGCAGCTATCTGGGAATTTGAAAAGTAAAAGGTAACAGATCGATTGGTGGAAAATGCAGTAATTTTATTTACCACAAAACCAGAAATTAGTTCCCTGTTCCCTGTCTCCCACCCTAGTATTACCTCACTGGACTCAAAGATAGCCCCAAATCCAGAAATAAATGCAAGGTACATACAGAAAGAGCTTCAGAAGTAGACTTTTCTTTCTTCCCTAATGAGATGAAAGAGAACATCTAAAGATCAGAAGAACTGTGGAAATCCCTTTATTTATTACCCTTTTTTTGTGTTAAATTCCACTGTAGTATTAAGGCAATTCATTATTGCTTTACTAGAGGCTTAGTGCACAATATTCATGCACCACCAGGGTGGGGGTACCTCAGCACGGCCTGTACCCTCTCACAGTCCGGGACCCCTTGGGGGATTTCTGCCTGCTGGCTTTGGCATGCACCCAGCAGTCAGACATCCTCCAAGGGGTCCTTAGCACTTCTGTGAGGGCAAGAAAAACTCTTGCCACCACAGCCTTCATCCTGGCTTGTGGCTGAGCAAAGCTCCCCCTGTGGGAGCACACTGACCACCAGGGGGCAGATCCTGCATTGAGTGTCTGCCCCCTGGTGGTCACTGTACCTCATAGTGGTTGGTCTTTCTCCTCTTAGGTTAATTTGAATATTAGCTTTTTATTATATAGGATTATCAGTGAAAATTGAGCTGGTGGCTAACACTCAAGTAGAAGAGGTTCTTTCTCTTTGAGTGGAAGAATTGTGATCCCAAGGATTTGAATTCTCATTACTTTAGTTTCTTGCTTTTTTGCTGTTTGGTTCTGGATTGACCATAGCAATGGAAATACAGAGTAGACCAGAGAAACTTTTTATTCAGAATACCAAGAAGAAAGGGCCAGTGAACCAGAAAGTATCAGGAAATTCATAGAGATGAGGGGCTCAAGAACAATATCATAATGTGGTATAAAACACCTAGGTTCAACTCTGAGAAACACATGCAGGGACCTATCCTATACAGCTTCCTAAAGGCTTTGCAAACTGACCTTCAAGGTAAACTACCACTAAGGTTACAAAATGCCTACTGACAGGTGCACATGCAGGAGAGTTTGAAATAATATCAAAAATACTTTGAAAAATTAAGGAATGACATTTGAAACACATACCACAGAAGGCATGTAGGAACTTGTGGCCCAAACACAATGAAGTATATTTTCTGCTAAAAGAAAACAACAACAACAACAAAAAAGCATTCTCCTTAGGATTTAGATAGAACCCAAAGGGGAACATCCACTGGACAGTTCCAAAGAACAGTACAGAAGCTATGAAAAATGTAATGGCATTTGAACTACAAACCACAGAAATTGGGTTGAAAATTCTGGACTAAATCTACTAGGTCAATGGCCTGCTAAAATAAAACAAAAAATAAATCAACTTTCTCTTCAGGTTTTTATTTTTAAGACCCAATGTCTCATAAAATAATACACAACAGTACAGAAAATAATAAAAATTAACTGCCATGTAATAACTCAAGAAATCACAACTTGAAAATAAATTAATAATTAACACATGCAAACCCATAAATAAAACAGATATATAAATTATTAAAGACTTTAAAGCTGATCCTATCTAATAAAAGAGAAATATGCAAATTGACTGTACCTCTGTGCCACACATAAACCATGTCTACCAGCCAATCAGGAGTGAATATGCAAGTTAACCCAAACAAGATGGCTGCAGTCACAGAGAGCAGGAGGCTTGGGTTTTCCCGGCAATGCAAAAGCCAAGCTTCCCTGCAGCCCTGGCCAGCCTAGGCTTACACTCAAGGCTACAAAGTTTCAATTATAGAAGATAAATAAATCCCAACAAAAATGGCTGTGACCAGGTTGCAAGTAGGAGGTTTGGCTTTGCTCAAGGCTACAAAGTTTCAATTATAGAAGATAAATAAATCCCAGATACCAGGGCCTCCTCTTGGGTCACCAGGGGGTGTGGCTGTCCTGCAAACCATCACAGGCCCCTCACCCAGGCTGCCCCATGCCCCAAGGTAACCCCTACCCTGATCTGGGACATCCTTCAGGGCAAACCAGCTGACCCCCACCCATGCACTAGGCCTCTATCCTATCTAATAAAAGTAATATGCACATTGACCATCACTCCAACACAGAAGATGGCTGCCCCCATGTGGTCAAAGATGAATGTCCCCATGTGGACAGAAGATAGCCAGCAGGGAAGGGCAGTTGAGAGGGACCAGGCCTGCAAGGGAGGGAAGGCAGTTGTGGGCAATCAGGCCAGTAGGGGAGAACAGTGGGAGGGACCAGGCCAGCAAGGGAGGGCAGTTGGGGGTGATAAAGCCTACAAAGGAGGACAGTTAGGGGTGAACAGGCATGCAGGGGAGTGGTTAGGGGGTGATCAGGCTGGCAGGCAGAAGCTGTTAGGGCAATTCAGGAAGGCAGGCAAGTGTGCAGTTGGGAGCCAGCAGTCCTGGTAGGATGGGGCTTAAACAGGCAGTTGCACATCCCTCAAGGGGTCCCATATTGAAGAGAGTGCAGGCACCCCAACCCTTGCACAAATTTCGTGCACCGGGCCTCTAGTCCAATCTAATAAAAGAGTAATATGCAAATTGACAGTACTTCTCATCAAGACAAGCTCATCAGCCAATAAGGGGCAGATTATGCAAATAAACCCAAACCAAGATGGCTGCCACCCCGGAGAGCAGGAGAGAGGCTTGGGTTTTCCTGGCAATGGAGGAAGCAAAGTTTTCCACCTGCCATTACCAGCCCAGGCTTCCACTCAATGCTATAACGTTTCAATTATATAAGATACATAATCCCAACAGAAATGGTAGCACCCATGGAGCTGGAGAGAGAAGAGGCTAGGGTTGCCTGGAGGATGAAGGAAGCCAAATTTCTGCAGCCCTAGCCTAGGCCTCCACTCTAGGATACAAAGTTTCAAACAGAAATGGTTGTAGCCACGAAGCGAGCAGAAGGCTTGGCTCCACTCCAGGCTACAAAGTTTCAATTGTAGACATCAATTAATCCCAGAGCCTCTACTTGGGTTGCTGGGGGACATGGATGGCCTGCAAACCACCATAGGCCCCTTGCTCAGGCTGCCCCACACCCTAAGGGAGCCCCAACCCCGATCCAGGACACCCTTCAGGGAAAACCAGCTGGTCCCCACCCATGCACCAGGCCTCTATCCTATCTAATAAAAGAGTAATATGCAGATGGACCATCACTCCTACACACAAGAGGGCTGTCCCCATGTGGTCAAAGATCCAGCCCCCATGTGGACACAAGATGGCCACCACAAGATGTACAGCAGGGGAGGACAGTGGGAGGTTCCAGACCTGCAAGGGAGATCAGTTGTGGGCCATCAGGTCAGTAGGGGAGGGCAGTTGTGAGGTAACAGGCCTGCAAGGGAGGACAATTGGGGGCGATCAAGCCTGCAGGGGAGGGCAGTTAGGGGTGACCAGGCTGGCAGAGGAGGGAAGTTGGGGAAAAACAGGCTGGCAGGGGAGCAGTTAGACATCAATTAGGCTGGCAGAGTAGTGGTTAGGGGATAATCAGGTTGGCAAGCAGAAGTGGTTAGGGGCAATCAGGAAAGAAGACAGATGAGCAGTTGGGAGAGAGCAGTCCTGGATTGTGAGAAGGATATCCGACTGCCCATTTAGGCCCTACTGGGATTGGGCCTAAATGGGTAGTCAGATATCCCTTGAGGCGTCCCAGATTGGAGAAGGTGCAGGCTGGGCTGAGGGACACCCCTCATTCACATCCCCCATTCATGAATTTCGTGCACCAGGCCTCTAGTTTTATTAATAATGCTCCAAGAAATAAGGGCTATCAATAATTCTGTTCAAACAAATTGAAATATAAAAATCCTATGGAGGATCCAAGATACCTGAAGAGCAGGTGGAAGTTATACTCACCTCCTCCCAGGACCAAATGAGAATTATCACTAAATTATAGAACAATCATCCTGAATAACCAACCTAAGATTAACTGAACAGAGGTCTTAAAACCAAGAATTTACATAAGAAGTTACATTGATACTGATAGGAATGGCAGAGAAATGCAAAGGGCTGGAACAACCTTCATGCATGGTGGCTGAAAATCCAGATGAATATCTCAGTTGCAAAGGTCCTCCTTAAAGAGCCTTGGATTTCAAACCATCTCTGGGTCCCCCAGTTCAGAGCATCAGAGCCAGGAAGAGGAACCTCCATATCTAGCCATGAAAATCAGTGGAAATTCTGTCCACCAGGGAGACAGGACTCTGCTAGCAACCCAGGTCCCTCTTTTATTTACATTATTTTATATTTTACATCACCATTTATTCCATCTATGCCCTCTCCCACCTCCACTAATCTCTTCCTCTCACAATCACTACACTGTTGTCCATGTCCATGAGTTCTCTATCTCTTTTGCTCAGTCCTTCCACCCTACCTCTAAAATATTCCTTCCCCTCACAAGAGCTGTCTGCCTGCTCTCTGTTTATGAATCTGTCTCTATTTTGCTTGGTAGTACAATTTGTTCATGAAATTCCACATATGAGTGAAATCATGTGGAAATTGTCTTTTTCTGATTTACATATTTATGTATAGATGGACCAGGCTGACTCTTAAAGGTCCACCACAAAATATCTCATTTGCAGCCATTCGCCCTGAGTAACATCCAAGGGAGGGTCACTCGGAGCCAAATAGAACCCCCTGAAGAGAAACTGGGTTGTGTGGCTCCAGGTAGAAGCCTATAAGATCATCTACTAGGATCCCTCTGCTGACTTCTTTTCTTATACCAAAGTGGACATCTTTCTTGGGACAAGCACAGTGCTCCATGTGGCATCAACATAGGGGAAAATATTTACCAATGATACACCCAATAAAGTGGTAATCTCCAAAATATACAGGGAACTCATATAACATAACAAAAGAAAGACAAACAATTAAATTCAAAAATGTTCCAAGTACCTAAATAGATACTTTTTGAAAGTGGAGATACAGAAGGACAAGAGGCATATGAAAAATTCTCAATGTCACTAATCATCCAAAAGATACAAATCAAAATGACATTGAGATACCACCTCACACCTCACAGAATGACTATCATCAACAAATTAACGAAGGACAAATACTTGCAAGGATGTGGAGAAAAAGGAACCCTCATGAACTGCTGGTGGAATGCAGACTGGTACAGCCCCTGTAGAAAAATATATGGAATTTCCTCAAAAATTAAAAATGGAACTCCCATTTGACCCAGTAATTCCCCATATATTAATATATCCCAAGAAATAAGGAACACAAGCAAAATCAGGTACACCAATCATAAAGAATATATGCACCCCTATGTTCATAGCAGAGAAATTTGCAATAGCTAAGATTTGGAAACAGCCTAAACGTTCATCAGTAGATTAGTAGATTAAAAATCAGCTGCACAATGGAATACTATGCTGCTGTAAAAAATAAATAACTCTATTTGCAACAACATGGATGGACCTAAAGAGCATTATGCTAAGCAAAATTAACTAGTTGGAGAAAGATAAATACCACATGATCTCACTCATTTGTGGAATATAATGAGCCATATAAACTGATGACCAAAATAAATCCAGAGTCATAGAACATATCTCAAACCTCAGTGGGAAGGCTGGGGAGGGTGGGTGGGTAGGAAGAGATTAAACAGTGAACTTTTATGCATATATTCATAACCCATGGTGAGGGACAGTAGGATGAGGAAGGCCTGGGATAGGAGGTAGGGGTGGACTAGTGGAGGTCAATGGGAGGGGGGACAAGGACATATGTAATTCTTTCAACAATAAAGATTTAAAAATAAATTTAAAACCATATTTGAACAATTGATTCCAGAATAATTTCCTAACTTGGAAAAGAAAGTAGAAATACAGGAAACACACAAAGTCCTAAGAGAGTCACACCAAGACATCTTATACTTAAAATTAAAAAAGTCAAATATAAAAGGAGGATGTAAAATATAGCAAGAGAATAACAACTAGCCACATACAAGTTAAACCCCACTAATCTATAGGTTTATTTTTAAACAGAAATATTGATAATCAGAATGGATTTTGGAGATATATTTAAAATGCTAAAATAAATTTAAAAAATAATTCATAACAAAGAATACTCTATGCAGCAACTTATTCATTCAAAATTAAAGGAATAATAAAGAGTTCTACCACTATACTAGCTTTACAAAAAAATGTTAAAGATTCCTTTTCAAGCAGAAAAGCTAAAGAAAGGATGTATGTTATATAGTAAAGACATGAACAGCTGATTAAAAATCTAGTATAAAAGGTAAACAAAATAGAAAAATCAGTTATCCTACCTAATAAAAGAGTAATATGCAAATTAACCATAACTCCACCACACCAAAAAGCCACACCCACAAGCTGTGCCCACTACCAATCAGGAGAGAGTATGCAAATTAACCCCAACCAATATGGCTGCAGCCACAGAGGAGCAGGAAGGAGACTTGACTTCCCAGGGGATAGAGGAAGCCAAGCTTGGTGCACACACTGGCTGGCTCAGGACTCCACTTAAGGCTACAAAGTTTCAATGATAGAAGATATATAAATCCCAACAAAAGTGACAGCAGCTACAGAGCTGGAGAGATCAGGAAGCTAGGGTTGCCGCAGACAATGGAGGAAGCCAAGCTTTCCACACACCCTGACTGGCCCAGGCCTCTGCTTAAGGCTACAAAGTTTCAATTATCCTACCTACAAAAAAGAGTAGTATGCAAATTGACCATACCTTTGCCACACTTACAAGCCATGCCCACAAGCCACACCCACAAGCCAATCAGAGCGACTATACAAATTAACCCAACCAAGATGGCAGTTAATTTGCATATCCACATATAGAAGGAAGCCAAGCACTGCAGAAGGGAGCAAAGCTGTGGAGAATTAAGCAAGCAGAGCAGGGAAAAAGGAGGGAGAGAGGCAGAGGAGACCAAAAGAAGGGAGGCTGCAAAGAAGGAAGTGAGGCAGCAGTGAAGGGAGCAAGGCAGGAGATGGGAGTGAGCAAGGCAGCAGAGATGGGAGGGAGTGTGGCAGGGGAGATGGGAGAGAGTGAGGTAGTGGAGAAGGAAGAGAGCGAGGCTGCAGAGAAGGAGGGGAGCTTTGCTCAGACCACAGGAAGCTCTATTTTTGCAGGAATCTTCCTGCAATGGGTCTCTGGTAGAAGATAAATCCCAACAGAAATGTCTTCTGTCACAGTGAGCAGGAGGCTTGGCTCCACTCAAGGCTGCCATGTTTCAATTTTAGAAGGTAAATAAATCCTAGATACCAGGGCCTCTGCTTGGGTCACTGGGGGGCGTGGTCTGCCTACAAACCACCACAGGCCCCTCGCCCCAGCTACCACACACTCCAAGAGGACCCCCACCCTGATCCTGGATATCCTTCAAGACAAACCAGCTGCCCCTCACCCATGCACCAGGCCTCTATCCCATCTAATAAAAAAGTAATATGCAGATTGACCTACTCCAACACACAAATTGGCTGCCCCATGTGGTCAAAGATCAGGCTCCATTTGGACACAAGATGGCCAGCACAAGATGGCCATCAGGGGAGGGCAGTTGGGAAGGACCAGGCCTACAAGGGAGGGCAGTTGTGGGTGATAAAGCCAGCAGGGGAGGGCAGTTAGGGGTGACCAGGCTGGCAGAGGAGAGAAGTTGGAGCAAACAGATTGGCAAAGGAGCATTTAGACATCAATCAGGCTGGCAGGGGAGTAGTTAGAGGGTGATCAGGATGTCAGGCAGAAGGGGTTAGGGGCAATCAGGAAGGCAGGCAAGCGAGCAGTTGGGAGCCAGCAGTCCTAGATTGTGATCCCAGTGGGATCGGGCCTAAATGGGCAATTGGAGATCCCTTGAGGGGTCCCAGATTGAAGAGGGTATAGCCTGAGGTGAGGGACACACCCGCTCCCCCATGCATGAATTTCATGCACCAGGCCTCTAGTAGCTACAATAATTAGGTAGGTGTACAAATATGTGACTTATGACATTAAAACATTACTGAGAGAAGTAAAAATGTGTGTTTAACATGTGTTTAGATTTTGTGTCTATTAAATTTAAATGTACTGCTATATATTTAAATGAAGATATATGAGTATATGGTAATCACAAACAAAATATCTACAATAGATACAAAAACTGAAAAGAAAGCAACCTAAACATAATACTAAAGAAAATCACAAGGATAGAATCTAGAATAACAAAGATCTACAAAAATAACCAAAATTGTATTAATAAAACAACAATAAGCAAATACCTATCAATAAGTATTTAAATTTAAATAGGTTAATCTTCTAATGAAAGATATACAGTTGAGGAGGGAATAAAAAATAAGATGTATTTATATGCTGCCTACAAAAGATTGATAACAGATCAAAAGACAGACAGATTGAAAGTGAAGAGATAGAACAAAATATTCCATGAGTAGAATGGGAGGGGGAAATGGTGGCCAAATAGGCAGACCTGTAATGTACCTTCTCCCAAGACCAGACTGGAAATAAAACTAAAGTGGTGAACTTATGCTTGGAATTACCAGCTAAGGTCCAACTAAGGAGGAGACATATCAAGGAAGGACAGAAAACACCTGGAGATGAGTAGAAAGAGTGAGGTCATAAGAGGAGCTGACCCAGCTTCCAGGGGGGACAGGCCAGCAGGCCAAGAGTGAGGAGGGAACTCCCAGCTATGGGAGGATCTGTTCCCTCAGAAGATAGAGGCCTGGAACTCATACTGGGCTCCACGGTCCTGAGCACCAGAGCCAAGACTGTGGCCCACATAACATCCAGCCATGAAAGGGTGAAGCACTGCTGGTCCAGGTGGAGGCTGGAGCCAGTTGGGTAGGAATCCACAGTTCCATTGCATTTTTTCTAAACCCAGAGTACAGGTGGTTCCATTTGCAGGTACTCACAGGCTTTGGTGAATGGGGGGGAGGCTAGGATTTGATGTGCCTAAAGAGAAGCTAAGGTGGAAGCTTTTCCAGGAGACAGGAGAAAGCAGCAGCAATAAGTCTTGAATTTATCAAATGCCCAAAATTGAAATGGCCATTCTTAGGACCTAGCTGCTCCCAGTAGCCACAGGGCAGGTAAAAACAAAACAAAAAACACCTCACTGCGTAATACAGATCATCCCACCCTCAGAAGCACTGCCTGACAAACCCTGAATTTTGACCTTTTCAGAGGAAACAAAAGTAGAGGCCAAACCTATGTGTTTAAATAGTCTCAGGTACCTCAGTGACTGGATTGGGGGCGGAGCCTCCTTCCCTGGAACTTGACTGGTATATTTCCTGCTGGGGAGAGCAGATAGAAAATCTAGGTTTCCATGCCATCCCACTGGATCATATAAGTGGATCTCTGCCTAACTAAAAGTAGAGTAATATTTGGGCTACTCCCAGAAGACTATCTCTGGGACAGGGAAACACACAAACCACATTTCCTGAAAGCTAAACAGGACCTTCACCACCTAAATCCCTTTGAGAAACAGACTTTTGAGTGATTAAGATTGACATCTGGATAGCAGGTAAAGGCAGGCAGAGGTGGAGCATCGGGAACCTGGTGCCTCCTGCTGCTAAACAAACCTGCTTTATTTATTTTTTAAGTGTTTGAAACCCTTTATTTTTTTCATATATATATTCTTTAAAGTATTACAATAGTAGTACATATGTTTCCTTTTTTTCCCCTTTAACCTCCCCCTGGCCTCCCCGACCCCCCAGCACATGCCCACATCTGCCCCCCCAAGTGTCTTGTATCCATTGGTTATGCTTATATGCATGCATACAAGTCCCTCGGTTGATCTCCCACAGTGCCTGCGCCCCCACGCTCCCCTGCCTTCCCACTGTAGTTTGACAGTCTGCTCAATGCTTCTTTACCTCTCTCTCTATCTTTCCCCCCATTTCTTTTCTTTAAAAAAATCTTGCATTTGCATACTAGAAATAAACATATTAAGAACAAAAAATGTTTGAGTCTCAGTTTCAGTGTTCAACAGTTCTCAGTCCGAGTTTCAATGTCAAATAATTCCTTATGTGTACATGTCAGCAATCGTGTCTGGATTGTGGACAAATGGTGGCAATGCAGGTTCCACCCTCTCTGGTTTGATCCTGGGCAGCCTGCAGCGACAGCAATGCACCAATGCTGACTGCTAGCATGGCAAGGTGTTGTCAGCATCTTCCATCTCTGGACTATCTTTGGGGTTGGAGCAGACCTATAAGTTCCTCTTTGTTGCAGGATTCCATATGGTCTTGGAATTGTTTTCTGAAAATATACAAACATATTCTCTACCAAAAGTTAATAAAGGAATATTTTCTGTAAATTAGACTTGGGATTCTTCGTATTTTTGCCCAAATGATCTTCCTTTGGCTTATTTTGACACCTTGTGTCTTTTTCCTGGGTGTTCTGCTATTAGCATTACAAATGGAAATCAATTTTCTGAAGTAAGAATTTCTAAATGTAGAGCTGGAAAACCAAGATGGCGGCATACATAAGCACCTATTTTGCTGCCCATGCAACAATTCCGAAACTACAATTTAATAACAAAACAAACATCATCCAGAATCACCAGAAAGCTGGCTGAGTGAAAATTCCACAGATAAAAGTAAAGGTGGGACACTATGACTCATGAGGAGCAGCGGTGCGCAGCTTTGAGGATATGCGAGGAGTAAGGTTAGGAGCCTTGCACGAGCGAGTGGTGAGAGATGGGCGGCAGCAAACCCGGCTGGTTATCTCCAACTGGGAGGGTGGAGGCCTCCCACAGCACCGACCCCTCAGGTCCAGGTGAGGCCCCAGGTCGGGAAAAGGAAGACCCCGGGCATGGCTGAGGTCTGCGAGTTTGGGGAAAGTGCATGCGTAAATTGGAACAGCAGTTCGTGGAGTGTGCGACCAGTCAGAGGATGCATGACGTGCTCACTCACTCGGAGATCACTCGACTGCTTTGTTTGCAACCCTGAGTGAAATTTCGGCTGTGCAGACTCATTTGGGGAGAGTTAGAGTTGTCTGGCAATGGGGAGACTAGCAGTGGATATCACTTGGAGGGGCGCTGTCGTTACCACCCAACACTGAGACCTGCGAGCCGCATAGCTGACACTGACTCCACCCGCCCCGTAACTGATGCTGATGCTGATGCTGATGCCACTTGCCGCATAGCTGACACTGAAACCAGGCACCACATAAGGAAGCTGAGCCACTGTCCCTTAGAGGATACCTACCACACACCACTAAGGGAACAACTCAGGAGAGCAACCACAATGCAGAGAAAAGGAAAGAATTCAGCTGTGAAAGAAATGGAGGAAAAAAGACGACTAGACATAGAGTTCAAAACCACAGTAATTAGGTTTATGAAGAGGCTACTAGAAAAGGCTGATGAACTTAATGAGAACTACAAGGAAATGAACAACACCTATGAGGGTATGAAAAAGGACCAACTAGAAATTAACCATACACTGACTGAAATAAAAAATATTATACAAAGACCTAAAAGCAGTCCAGATGACTGCAAGAACCAAGTCAAAGACTTGAAATAGAAAGAAGCAAAATCCACTCAGCTGGAAAAGCAATAAGCCAAGAGTCCAAAAAATTGAAGATAGTATAAGGGGCCTCTGGGACAACCTCAAGCATACCAACATCAGAATTATAGGGGTGCCAGAAAAAGAGAGAGAGCAAGATAATGAAAACCTACTGGAAGAAATAGTGACCGAAAACTTCCTACACCTGGTGAAATAAATTGACTTAAAAACCCAAGAAGTGCACAGAACCCCAAAATATAGGAATCTAAAGAGGACCACACCAAGACACATCATAATTAAAATGCCAAGAGCAAAAGATAAAGAGAGAATATTAAAAGCAGCAAGCGAAAAACAGTTAGTTACCTATAAGGGAGCACCCATATAATTGACAGTGGATTTCTCATTAGAAACGATGCAGGCCAGACGGGAGTGGCAAGAAATTTTCAAAGTGATGAAGAGCAAGAATCTACAACCAAGATTACTCTACCCAGCAAAATCGTCATTCAGAATTGAAGGTCAGATAAAGTGCTTCACAGATAAGAAAAAGCTAAAGGAGTTCATCACTGCCAAACCAATACTACATGAAATGCTGAAAGGTATTGTTTAAGAAGAGGAAGAAGAAAAAGGTAAAAATATACATTATGAACAACAAATACACATCTATCAACAAATGAATCTAAAAATCAACGAAATTAACAATCTGATGAACAAGATAAACTGGGGAATAGAACAGAATTATAGACATAGAGAGGGAATGGACTGACAATTCTTAGTGAGAAAAGGAGTGTGGGAAGTGTAGCAAGAGACTGGACAAAAAATGATGCAACTCTGGGACAGTACAGTGAGGGGGAGGTGAGGGCAGACAGTGGGATGGGTACTGGGTGGAGGGGAGCTCTAGGGGGAAAAATGTAATTAATAAACTGAACAATAAAGATAAAAAATAATAAAATAAAGAAGAATTTCTAAATGTAATTTATTTATAGGATATTATTCCTTACATGATATTACTCAACTATCCCCCATTTTTTTATTAATGGGGGCTTTTGGAAATTTTATATTGCAGTCTTGGTAACTTTAAAGTTTAATTTTTGCACACAAATATTACTGCTTTAGGTTCTTTGCATGTTAGGCAATTTTACAATGAGATGAGCTACTAACAGTAATTTCAGTTAATATTTTCAGAACAGCTTTTTATCCAGTACACTTAAATTTTCTTGAGTGTTCACTTATTTCAATTAGCCAATTAAAATCAATCTGAAAACTTGATTACTGTTTTACTCTCGAATTTAATACTCAAACAATAATCTTACTTTACCCTGTTAATATTTGTGGAAAGGATTATTTGCATTCTTGAGTAGGCCCTGAGCATTCCTGGTGCTAGAGTGGATTTATATATAGGGCTGCTGTTGCTGGCCAAGTCTCTGTCTGTAACCTGGGTCCTGATATGAGCTGGACATGGGAGGAGTAGCAACCGTAGGGACAGGAGATCTCCCTCAGAAGGGTTGAGAGTTCAGGCCCCTGCAAAGTTAGGGGAATGAGGGTCTGTGCCTGACCTCTGTTGACCTTTAAGTTCTCTCCTGATGGCCCATCTGCAGCTGTGTCTGTCTTAGGTTGTTCCTTCTCTGATGAATCTTACCCATCTCTGCTTAACCAGCCATCCTCCGGGGACAAGCAGGGTGATGTGAGATTCAGTTATGTCTCCTATGTAGTGTATGCCCCCGTGGCCTCCATGCCCAGCACCTGCCTTGGGATCCCCTCATGTGCTGGCAAGGTCCCATTACTGATCACATATCTCGAGGGACTAGGGTATTTTTCTCCAGGGAGTGCTCAGCTCACACCATTGGGTGAGAGACAGATCCATGGTGCTAGCCACTCAGAAGCTTCAACCTCAGCTTGAACTGAAAGTTCAGGCAACAGCTGTGTGCACTTGGCTTGTGAGAAGAGGGTGGCTCTTGGGAAAAGGGTAAGACAGGCCAATATAGAATGCTCAAGTGCCTTAATTCCTTCTGAAAAGGATTAGTTCCTTTCCTGTTCTTACTTTATTTTATTTTATTTATTTTTAAAATTTCTTTATTGATTTAGGTATTACTTATGTCTCCTCATCACCCATTAACCCTTCAAATCCCCCCCTCAAAATCACCACTTGTGCCCTCACCCCCCTGCTGTCCATGTCCATTGATTAGGCTTAGATGCATGCATACAAGTCCTTTGGTTAATCTCTTCCCATTACCCCTATCCTCCCTTACTATCCCTCTGAGGTTTGACAGTCAATGCTTATCTGTCTATGGATCTGTTTTTGTTCATCAAATTATGTTGTTCATTATATTCCATAAATGAGTGAGATCATGTGATACTTATCTTTCTTTGACTGGCTTATTTAACTTAACATAATGATCTCCAGTTCCATCCATGCTCTAGTTTGAAGCAGCAACCTTTTTCGCCATTTTCTTATTCTTAAAGAATACCTTTTAGCATTTCATATAATACCGGTTTGGTGTTGATGAACTCCTTTATCTTCTTTTTATCTGTGAAGCTCTTTATCTGAGCTTCAGTTCTTAATGATAGCTTCACTGGATAGAGTAATCTTGGTTGTAGGTACTTGCTATTCATCACATTGAATATTTCTTGCCATTCCCATCTGGCCTGCATAGTTTCTGTTGAGAAATCCATAGACAATTCTGAGTGCTTTCTTGTAGGTAAATAAGTGTTTTTCTCTTGTTGCTTTTTTTCTTTATTGTTCAGTTTAATAATTACATTGTTTCCCCCTTTTCATCCCCCTATATCTCCCCTCCACCATGTACCTATCACACACTCATCCCTCACCTCCCCCTCCCCAATGTCCTCTCCCATTGTTGCAAGACTTTTGTCCAATCTCTTGCTGTACTTCCCACAACCCTTTTCTCCCCAAGAATTGTCAGTCCATTCCCTCTCTATGTCCATGTTTCTGTTATATTCACCAGATTATCTTGTTCATCTGCCTATCAATTCACTTGATTTTTATGTTCATTTGTTGATATATGTGTATTTGTTGTTCATATTTTATATTTTTACCTTTTTCTTCTTCCTCTTCTTAAAGAATATCTTTCAGCATTTCATATAATACTGGTTTGGTGGTGATGAACTCCTTTAGCTTTTTCTTATCTGCGAAGCACTTTATCTGATCCTCAATTCTGAATGATAGCTTTGCTGGATAGAGTAATCTTGGTTGTAGATTCTTGCTCTTCATTATTTTGAATATTTCTTGCCACTCTCATCTGGCCTGCATCGTTTCTGTTGAGAAATCCGCTGACAATCGTATGGGTGCTCCCCTGTAGGTAACCAACTATTTTTTTCTTGCTGCTTTTAATATTCTCTCTTTATCTTTTGCTCTTGACATTTTAATTAAGATATGTCTTGGTGTAGTCCTCTTTAGATTCCTATATTTTGGGGTTCTGTGTACTTCTTGGGCTTTTAAGTCAGTTTCTTTCACCAGGTGGGGGAAGTTTTCAGTCACTATTTCTTCAAGTAGGTTTTCATTAACTTGCTCTCTCTCTTTGTCTGGCACCCCAATAATTCGGATGTTGGCATGCTTGAGGTTGTCCCAGAGGCCCCTTACGCTATCTTCAATTATCTGAATTCTTTTTGTTTCTTGCTTTTCCAGCTGAGTGGATTTTGCTTCTTTGTATTTCAAATCTTTGACTTGATTCTTGTGGCCCTCTGGACTGCTTTTAGGACTTTGTGTAATATTTTTTATTTCAGTCTGTGTATGCTTGATTTATAGTTGGTCCTTTTTTTTATCCGTGAGGGTCTGATTCGTAACCTCAGAGGTCTCATTCATTTCCTTGAGGTTCTCATTCATTTCCTTGTAATTCTCATTCATTTCCTGGTTGGTCTTGTTTATTTCCTGGTAGTTCTCATTAAGTTGATCGGCCTTTTGTAGGAGCCTCTTGAAAAGCCTTATAACGGTGGTTTTGAACTCTATGTCTTGTCGTCTTTTCTTCTCCATTTCTTTCACATCTGATTTATTTCCATATCTCTGCATGGTGGCTGCTTTGTGTGGTAGATATCCTCAAAGGGACAGTGGCTCAGCCTCCCCAGTTACCCGAGGTGGGTACTCTTACTGCAACCCTTTATGGGTTTTATTCAGTATTTTTGAATTTAAACCCAGCTTGTTGTTGTTAGGCCTAGGAGGGTTTGACCTCCAGGCCAATTGGCTGTGAAGGGAGACTGTGTTCAGGTTGGATGGGCGGAGTCTCTGAGCTGCGCAGACTGCGTCAGCATCAGCTGCGTCCTATGCAGCGTTCGTGTTCGCGGGTCTGTGTTGGATGGGGATGGCTGCAGACACCTCTAAGAGAAAGCCGCTAGTCTCTTCCCCTTGCCAGACAACTCTTCCTTTCCCCAAGTGTGCATGCACACCAAAAGTCTAGCCCAAGGTTGTAAAATAGATGGTTTCCGGAACCAGGAGACAAGTTTTCAGGGGGCAAGTTGCGGGTTTGCGCAACCCTTGCGACTAGGAGCCTCTGCCATGCCCCGCTTCCAGGGTGCGTTCCCCGGACCTCGGACCTCAGCTGGTACTGGGGAATCTGTGCAGTAGGACGTCTCCACGTAACCCGGATCTCGGACCTCGCCTGGCGCTGGGGAATCTGGGCAGTGGGACGTCTCTGCCCTCCGCGTTGGAGAAATCCGGCCGGTGGTGCTGCTCCAGCCCCAGCCGGCACGCGACCAGGGCGGCTCCTAACCTGTTTCCATCTGAAAGGCTGCGCTCCCGCTGCTCCTGAGTCTCAGCGTCCCACCTTTCCTCTTATTAGTGGAGTTTTCATTCAGCCAGCTTTCTGGCGATTCTGGGTGCTGTCTGTTCTGCTATTATGTGGTAGTTCTTAAATTGTTGCTGGGGCAGAACAATAGGTGTTTACCTATGCCGCCATCTTGGTGTTCCTCCTCTTGTTGCTTTTAATATTCTCTCTTTGTCTTTTGCTCTTGGCATTTTAATTATTATGTGTCTTGGTGTGGTCCCCTTTAGATTCCTTTTGCTTGGGGTTCTGTGTGCTTCCTGGACCTGTAAATCTATTTCTCTCACCAGTTGGGGGGAAGTTTTCAGTCATTAATTCTTCAAATTTGTATTCAGTATCTTGCTCTCTCTCTCTACTTCTGGCACCCCCATAATTCTGATGTTGCTACCCTTGAAGTTGTCCCAGAGGCTTGTTACACTAGCCTCAATATTTTAAATTCTTTTTTTCTTTTTGCTTTTCTAGTTCAGTGTTTTTGGCCTCTTGTTATTTCAAAATCTTTGACTTGATTCTTGTGTTCCTCTAGTCTGCTGTTAGGTTTCTGTAGAATATTTTTTATTTCAGTCAGTGTATGTTTAATTTCTAGTTGGTCCTTTTTTCATGTCCTTAAGGGTCTCGCTCATATCCTCGAGGACCTCACTCATATCCTTGAGGGTCTCACTAAACTTAATGGCCTTTTCTAGAAAATTCTTGAAAATCCTTATAACCATGATTTTGAATCTCTATCTAGTCATTTTTTTCCTCCATTTCTTTCGTTTGTGATCTGTCTCTTTCTCTCCACATTTTCACTGCTTCCTTGAGTTGGTAGGGTGGCTTTGTGTTGCAGGCAAGCCTTGATTGCTGTTGGTATCACTGGGAGTATTTGACCTCCAGGCCAACTGGTTGTGAGGATCAGCTGTGTTTATGCTGGGAGACAGCCTTATGCCCCAAGACTTGCAAATTTTCCAAGGTTTCTGTGCTCAGCTTGGATGGGGCGGGGTTTCTGGGTGGGGTAGAGTTTCAGGGTGGAGCTGATAGACTTGGCTTCCAGTCACCCCTCCCCTCAAGGTCACCGGGTCCTAGCATCTGCAGGCAATCACTGCAAGCACTCTGTGAGAAAGGTTACCTTGAGTTTCACCTGCTGCCAGACTGTGTTGTCCCCAGTGAATCCAGAATCTCATATTTTCACCTGGCTCCTGGGTTCTGGGCAGTCGGAACTCCTTTCTCCCTTCCACCAGATGCCAGCCACACAGTCAACAGATCGCCCTCACCATGAGCACTCGTGTGCACCCCAGGAGCTCTGGCTCTGGTTGTTCCCCCAATATTCTGCCTCACAGTGCTGCCCTGAGTTCCTCTCTCCTGCCACACACTGCCAGCTGCCCAGTTCATCCTCTCTGCGTGCACTTTTGCACACACCTCCAGAGCTCTGCCTTTGGCTCTTCCCCTGGGCTTCCGCCTGCAGTCCAGATTCTCCCAGTAAGGGCCTGGGTCACCTGGGTTTTGAGCACACCAAACTGAGTTCAGTGCAGCCTAGAGTTTTTGTCTCCTTTCCGATAGAACACCCCTTCCAGGAGTTCAGACACCCTGTCCTCTCTGGCTCTGCGCATGCATGCAAGTCTCCTAACTTATGTAGGCTTTGCAGAGGCTCTGATTATCTGTGGACCCTTCTGTGCCTCTCTAGTTTCAGAACTTCCAGTCATCCAGCCTTCCAAAGGTTCTGGACAATGTCTGTTTTGTCCTTTAGTTGTATTCTCAAAATTGTTGTGTGGGGTAAAAGCCTAGGTGTTTACCTATGCCCCCACCTTGGTTTCTCTCCTCGTCCTTTTTTTAACTTGCTGCCAAACATTCAAAGAATTAGTTTGTAAGTTTCTTTGGGATAATTGTAAAATATGCTGTTGTCACATATCAAAAATTATAATGACATTGAGTAACAATATCATGTAAGGAAATTATCGTGTCTCAGGGGGTTAAGGCGGGCCTAGCCTAAGCTTTAGAGGACAGATTGCCCCTCCTGCTTGCAGCCAACTCCTGTGGAGATGGACACAAACAGTGGATCACTTGGAGCTTCAAGCAGGTTTCTGTAAGCTAAAGGAGGACAATTTCTGACAATACCTCACAGGAAGCCCAGAAGTGGCAAACAGAACAGTCAGACACAGTTATCAGAGAAGCAGGATCCAAAGTGAGCTCCCATGGGAAAATAAACTCTGCTAAAACTAATGCAACTTCACATTTTTTCTTTTTTCTTTACATTTTATATTTTCTCTTTTCTTTCTTTTTTATCATCTTTATTTGCTTTTTTATTATTTGTTATTATTGTAGTCTCTAGTGTTTTGTTCATATATCTAGTTTTCCTCTTCCCTTTTCCTAACCAATTTTTTTTCTTCTCCTCTCTTCTGTTTCCCCTAAAATCTCATCTTTTTTCCTTTTCTTATTTTGGGTTTATTGCTTTCTCTATTTTTATTTTCATAAATTATTTATTTGTATTCAATTATTGCAGCTTTGTGCCTACATATATTTTCCTCCTCTATGCCCCCTTTGTCTTTTTCTGTGTGTGTTGGGGGGGTGTTTATTTGCTGTTATTTTTTTCCTCATATTTTCTTTGTTTCTTTTCTTCTATCATTGTTGCTCTCTTTAATCTTCCCCAATCATCTCTTCTATGGTGGTTACTTTTTTGGTGCTGGTGGGGTCTTGTGTATATTTTTGTTTTGTTTCTTTTGTTTCATGATTTGTTGTGTTGTATTTTGTTCTGTTCTATCATCACTTCCAAAATAGCTCTCAGGATGTACTCAGGGGTGAGTCACATTTTCAGCCAGCCTGCGAGGAGAATACATGTATGAAAAGGAAAATATCATTCAAGATCCAACAACAATAAGAGAAGCCAAATAACTCAAGCAAGGGGCTTTTCTAGAGTAACCTGCTTAGGAGATCTAAAAGACTACATGACTAGGTCCAACAAAACACCTACTACATAAGACCACCCCACAAAATCTGGAAGGCATACCAGTTTGATCTAATACATAAAAAGAAAAACAAATGGATAGCAAAAGTGGGGAGAAAAAGACACAACCCCTAAATGAAATAAAATGAGGAATCACCTAAATGAAATGAAAGCAAGTAATTTGTCAAACAAAGAATTCAGAGAAAAAGTAATAAGTGTGCTCAAACAATTCAGTGAGAAATACAAGCAACTTAATCAGAATTATAACAGGTGTAATGAGACTTACACCTACATGAAAAGGGGGTTAAAACAATAAACAAGAGTCAATTGGAAATGAAGAATGACATAGATGAAATAAAGAATACCATGGAAAAAGTCAACAGGAGACCAGACATAGATGAGGACCAAAACCATGAATGAGAACAGAAGGTGGAAAAACATACTCATTCAAATAGCAAACTATATAAACAAACAAACAAACAAATAAATAAACCATAAGGAGAGTTTAGGGGCACTTTGAGACAACATGAAATGAAAACACATTTGCATTATATGAGAAAGTATTAGAGAACTTTATTGAAGAAATAATGACAGAACATTTACCTAACTGGGTGAAGGTAAAAAGTCACTCAAATTTAGGAAACAGAGAGTCCCAATCAAGATGAACCCAAAGACAGCCACATAATAATTCAAATGGAAAGTGTTAAAGATAAAGAAAGTATCTTAAATGTTGCAACAGAAAGACAGAAAGTTTCCTACAATGAACCTCTCATTTTAGATAATAAGCTCATTTTTCAACAGAAACACTTCAGGCCAGAAGAGAGTAGCATTAAATATATAAAGTAAACAAAACAAAGAAAATGAACCCAAGACTACTCTATCCAGCAAGACAATCATTCAAAATTGAAGGTAAAATGAAGCATTTCACATATAAGAAAAAAAAAGAATAAAGAATTTAATTCCAGAGAACCAAGATGGCGGCATAGGTAAAACACCTATCTTGCCGTCATACTCAACAATTTTAATACTACAACTTAATGAAAGAACAAACACCTTCCAGAATCACCAGAAAGCTCGCCGAGTGAAAATTCCACGAATAAAAGTGAAGATAGGACACTGTGACTCGGAGGAGCGGCGGCAGACAGCGTTTAAAGATTCGCGCGGAGAGAGGTTTGGAGTGTGCGCCAGCGGAGAGGGTGGGCGGCTGAAAACCGGCCAGTTTTCTTGAACGGGGAGACAAAGACGTCTCACTGGACTAATTCTCCAGCTCTGGGCGAAGTCCAGGGAACCCACTATCATACCGGGTGAAAGCTGGACAGTGGGAGGGCAAGCCGAAACTCAGGAGCTGCAGGGGTCTCCCAGCTTGTGGAGAAGGCAGCTTGCGTGAACGGCTAGGCTCCGTGACTGTACAGAGAGCGCTCTGCGACTTGCTTTCTCATTTGGAAAACCGTCAGTCTGCTTTGTTTTACGACCCTGGGTGAGACATTGGGCGTGCAGAGTCATTTGGGGAGAGTCTGAATTCCCCAGCAGCCGGTGGAGCTCCACAGCGGCTCTCTCTCAGAGGTGCTTGCAGCCATTGCCCCCCTCGCAGGGTCCCTGGGGCTGCACAGGGTGGAGCTAATGCTGTCTGCTTGGCTCGGAGACTCCGCCCATCCAACCTGAGCACAGCTGAGCTTCACAGACAATTGGCCTGGAGGTCAACCCCTCCAAGTGCTAACAACAATTAACCTGAGCTGAACTTCAGCTAGACTGTGCAATCCATATCCACCTCAGGTAACTGGGGAGGCTGAGCCACTGTCCCTAGTAGGAATTCTACCACACAAAGCTAATTGACCAACTCAGTGAAGCAGCCACCATGCAGAGAATTGGAAAGAAATCAGATGTGAAAGAAATGGAAGGGAAAAAACGACTGGAAATGGAATTCAAAACCACGGTTATAGGGTTTTTCAAGAGGATCCAACAAAAGGTTGAGGCCTATAAGGAAATAAGCGAGACAGACAAGGAAATGAATGAGTCATACAAGGAAATGTACAAGACCTTCAAGGAAATGATCAAGACCAATGTGGAAATGAAGGAGACTCTCAAGGATATAAAGGAGACTCTCAAGGATATGAAAAAGGACGAACCAGAAATTAAGCATACACTGACTGAAATAAAAAATATTATACAAAGACCTAAAAGTGCTCTGGAGCACCCCAAGTACCAAGTTAAAGATTTGAAGTACAAAGAGGGAAAATCCATTCAGCTGAAAAAGCAAGAAACCAAAAAAATCCAAAAAATTGAAGATAGTATAAGGGGCCTCTGGGACAACCTCAGCCATACCAACATCCGAATTATAGGGGTGCCAGGAAAAGAGAGAGAGCAAGACAATGAAAACCTATTTGAAGAAATAGTGACCGAAAACTTCCCACACCTGGTGAAAGAAATTGACTTAGGAGTCCAAGAAGCACACCGAACCCCAATATATAGGAACCCTAAGAGGACCACACCAAGGCACATCATAATTAAAATGCCAAGAGCAAAAGATAAAGAGAGAATATTAAAAGCAGCAAGAGAGAAACAGTTAGTTACCTATAAGGCAGCACCCATACGATTGTCAGCGGATTTCTCAACAGAAACGATGCAGGCCAGATGGGAGTGGCAAGAAATATTCAAACTGATGAACAGCAAGAATCTACAACCAAGATTACTCTATCCAGCAAAGCTATCATGCAGAATTGAAGGTCAGATGAAGTGCTTCGCAGATAAGCAAAAGCTAAAGGAGTTCATCACCACCAAACCAATACTATATGCAATGCTGAAAGATATTCTTTAAGAAGAGGAAGAAGAAAAAGATAAAAGTGTAAATTATGAACAACAAATACACATCTATCAACAAATGAATCTAAAAATCAAGTGAATTAATAAGCTGATGAATGTAACAGAATCACGGACAAAGAGAGGGAATAGACTGACAACTCTTGGGGAGAAAGGGGGTGTGGGAAGTGCAGCAAAAGACTGGACAAAAATCATGCAACTATGGGAGAGGACAGTGGAGGGGTTTGAGGGCAGAGGGTGGGATGGGTACCTGGTGGAGGGGAACTATAGGGGGGGAAAAGGGAACAATGTAATTAATAAACTGAACAATAAAGATTAAAAAAAAGAAAAGAAATAATTTAATTCCACCAAACCAACACTGAAGAAAATACTAATGGGATTATTTTAAATGGAAGAGATGGAGACAAAGAAAAAAGAACAGGCATAAAGAATAAGAATGATAAAAAATAGGTACCTACAGTAATAACCTTAAATGAAATGCTTAAATAAAAGGACATAAGGTAGCTGAATAGATAAGGAAACATAACCCATTGTATATGCTTTCTATGAGATACCCACTTCATAACAAAAGACTCACACAAGACAAAAGTGAAAGCATGGGAAGAAAAGATCGTGACTGGCAGAAGGTAGGGAGGAAGAGTGTGTGAGAGAGTAAGGAAGCAAAGAGAGGAGTTTGTGGATATGAGTGGTGTGTGTAACTGCGACTTGGGACTGATCCTGCAGGTCTTCCCAGGGACTGCCAAAACGGGCAGTCTTAGATGGCAAAACCTTCACTGCCACAGTGGATACTCTGGGGGTGGCCAGCGCAGGCACAGAGAAAACACCATCTTGGAAAACAGAACTGCTTGAGATTAGGATCCTAGCCTAACCACCACCCAATCTGGACTCAGACGAAAAATGGGACCCTAAAGCCACTGGGGACAAATACTTGTGACCATAGCTGCAGATCTTCAGACAACAAGAATCCAGATATCTGGACCATAAATTTTTGTGAATCACAGACCCCACCCCCCTCCTCCCAGGCTCACTGCAGCACCATAGGAACTGCTGGTCCTGCACCATATAAGCAGGTCTCCTGCCCACACTGGGTGGCTCTAGCTCTGCTGCCCAAATTTGAGCCTGGATGGGCAGACACTGGGAATCTACTTCCCACAGTGCACAAGCATGTGGCCAGATCCCACGCCCACACAGGGCAGCTATAGCTCCACTTCCTGAATTTAAGCCTGGGTGCAGAAACTTGGAATATGCTTTCCACAGAGTGCACTCTGGCAACCAGACCCCACATCCACATAGGGTTGCGGTGCCATCTGACTTTGATTCTGGGCAAGCACATACAGAAGTATGTTTTTCACAGCACAGGAGTGGACCTCCTGCTGACACAGGGTGGTTTTGGAACTCGGTCCCCCAAGCAGACCAGGGACCCAAATTCAGTGCTGCATGGGAGGTAGCACTGAGCACCAGTAACTTGACTGTTTCTCATCATGCACACTTGGGATCCCTCATTCCCAGTGCACGCACACTAAGAGCCAGTGACTGCAACTCTATGTGCATGCACACCTGGTTCTCAGTGCGAAGCCACAGCAAGCAACAGGGACACCAATACTTGATTCTTTGCATGAGCACAGGGGACTCTGACTACTGGCATGCGCTAGGGGACTCTGAATTTCAGCATATGCCAGTGGGGTCATTTTATCAGCATGGAGCAGGAGGGGTTTTTGATTCTAGATGCATGCATGAAGTTGCACTGAGCACCAGTGATTCTGATCCTGGGTGAACATGGCTCCCACAAATCCAGGGCAGCCACATGCCTTGGTGTTGGAGTTCTTCAGTGACACTCAGGTGGCACAAAGCTCCCACTGCACATGGCCCAACCCCCCACAACTCGGCATTTGAACTTTCTAGAGATAGTTAGAATGGGGAGAGAATGAAATAATATCCAGAGGAAAGAAAAGGAGGAATTGCCAAGAAAGGAAATAAGTGAAATGGAGGCATGCAACATGACAGAAAAAGAATTCAGAGTAATGGCCATACAGTTCATACACCAGATGGACGAGAAAATCAACAACCTATGCAAAAATAAGGAAGAAATCAAAAGTGATACAGCTACAATCAAAAACACCATGGAGGGACTCAAAAATCAACTAGAAGAAGCAGAGGACCAAATAAGTGAGTTAGAAGATAAGGTAGAGAAACAAGCCCAATCTGAACAGGAGCTGGAGAAAAAAATAAAAAGCAGGAGGAGAGCCTAAGGGAGCTTTGGAACAATGGGGAAAAAAGTAACATATGTATAATAGGGTTGCCAGAAGGACAAGAAGAGCAGCAAGGATTAGAAAATCTATTGAAGAACTAATGAAAGAAAACTCTGATATAGGGAATAAAAAAGTTACACAAGTACAGTGAGTTTCTAGAAAGGTGAATCCCAAATACCCACACAAAGACACATCATAATTGCAATGGCAAATGCTAATGACAAAAAAGAATCTTAAAGGCTGCAAGAGAGAGACAGAGAGTGACCAACAAAGGACACCCCCCATCAGATTATCAAAGGAGTTCTCAACAGAAACACATCAAACTAGAAGGGAATGGAAGGAAATATACAAACAGATGCAAAGCAAAGGATGAGTTCAAGAATACTCTATCCAGCAAGATTATCAATAAAAATTGAAGAGGAAATCAGGAGGTTCACAGACAAAAAAGGCTAAGGGACTTTAACATTACCAAGCCAGCAATGCAAAAAATGTTGAAGAGAATGCTGTAAAAAGAAGAAATAGAAAGGCAGGAAAGAACACAGGCATAAAGTACAGAATGGCTACAAACAAGTACCTATCAATAATAACATTAAACATAAATGGATTAAATGTTTCAATGAAAAGACATCTAGTGACCAAATGGACAAGAAAACAAGACCCATATACATGCTGTCTAAAGGAGATACAACTCAGAACAAGGGACTCACACAGACTGATGGTGAAGGGATGGAAAAAGGTTTTTCAGATGAATAGCAATGAAAAAAAAAAGCTGGGTAGCAATGTTATATATGACAAAGTAAACCTCAAAATGAAGACCATAACAAAAGACAAGAAAGATCATTTCATAATTCTAAAAGGATCAATAAATCAAGAGTACAAAAGTAAACATTTATGTACCCAATGAAGGAGCACCCAAATACATTTAAAAATATTCTGGAATATAGCAGGGGAGAGATTGACAGTAACACAATTATACTAGGAGACTTTACTATCCCATTAACATCACTAGATCAATGTTTTAGACAAAAAATTAGTAAAGAAACATCAATCCTAAATGACTCACTAGATCAGATGGACTTAACATCTTTAGAATATCCCACCCCAAAACTACAGAATATACATTCTTCTCAAGTGCACATGGGTTATTTTTAAAGATAAAACATATATTGGTACGCAGGCAAAGTCTCTGCAAATTCAAGAGGATTGAAATCATATCAAGCATATACTCAGATCACAATGGCATAAAATTAGAAATCAACTACAGTAAAAACAATCACAAAAATTCAACCACTTGGAGGCTGAATAACATGCTATTAAACAATGTGTGGTTTACCAAAGAGATCACAAAAAAAACATCCTGGAAACAAATGACAATGAAAACACAACAATCCAAAATCTTTGGATACAATGAAAACAATCCTGAGAGGCAAGTTCATGGCACTACAGGACTACTTCAAAAAACAAGAAAAAATGGTAATGAAACAACTAACTCTACAACTTGAAGAACTAGAAAGAGATCACCATGAAAAGCCCAGTGTGATTAGTGCCATTCAAGGAAATAATAAAGATCAGAGGGGAAATAAATGACATAGAGACACTCCCTCAAAAATAAAAAATAAAAAACAATACAAATTTCAATGAAATCAAAAGCTGGTTCTTTGAAAGGATAAACAAGATTGATGAATCTCCAGCAAGGCTCACCAAGAAGCAAAGAAAGAGGATTCAAATACACAAAATCATAAATGAAAGAGACAAAATAAAAGCAGACCCCACAGAAATATAAAGGATTGCTAAAAAATAATATGAACAACTCTACTCCAGCAAACTGGTCAACCTAGGAGAAATAGACATATTCCTAGAAAAAATACGACCTTCCAAAACTCAACCAGGAGGAATCAAAAAATCTGAATAGGCCTATAACTATGGAAGAAATTGAAGCAATAATAATAATTAATAATGATAATAATAATTAATAATAATAATAATAAACTTCCAACAAACAAAAGCCCTCGGCCAGATGGCATCACAGAAGAGTTTTATAAAACATTCAAAGAAAAAATAAAACCTATCTTCCTTAGACTATTCCAAAAAATTCAAGAATAGGAGCAATTCCAAGCTCTTTCTATGAAAAGAGAATTACCCTAATCCCAAGCCAGATATAGACAATACAAAGGAAGAAGTACAGGCCAATATTCCTCATAATGATAGATGCCAAAATTCTAGCAAATCGAATCCAGAGTACATTAAAAAGATGATAGACCATGACCAAGTGGGTATGCAAGGATGGTACAACATCCACAAATTTATAAATATGATATACCACATAAACAAACTGAGAGATAAAAAAACTATATAATCATATCCATTGATGCAGAAAAAGCATTTGACAAAATCCAACACCATTCTTGGTTAAAACTCTCAGCAAGGTGGGAATAGAAAGATCACAACTCAACATAATAAAAGCCATATATGACAAGCCCACAACCAACATCATACACAAAGGGAAAAAAAAAACTAAAATCATTTCCCCTAAGAACAGGAACAAGATAAGGATGCCCACTCTCACCACTCCTGTTCAACATAATATTGGAAGTACTAGCCATTTCAATCAGACAAGAAGAATAAATACAGGCATCCAAATTGGAAAAGAAGTAAAACTGTCCTTATTTGCAGTTACATAGAAAACCCCAAAGAATACATAAAAAACTACTAGACTTGTTACCTAAATACTGGTCATTTTATATTTTCAGTTCTTTGAGAGCATAAAAACACATTGAAGTTAACATCTTTAAAAGAAGATATAAAAAAACTAGATTTAATAAATAAATTTGGCAATGTAGCAGGATACAAAATTAACACCTAGAAGTCTATGGTTTTCTGGTAAACAATAATAAACACACAGAAAGAGAACTTAAAAAGCAATTCCATTTACCATTGCAACAAAATATTAAGATACCTAGGAATAAACTTAACCAAGGAGACAAAGGACCTGCACTCAGAAAATTTCTGGATGCTAAAAAAAGAGTTAGAGGAAGACATGAACAAATGGAAGAATATATCATGTTCATGGATTGGTATAATCAACATCATTAAAATGTGAATACTACCCAAAGCAATATATAAATTCAAGCAATCCCCTTTAAAATACTAAAGGCAAACTTCAAAGACCTAGAACAAATTCTATAAAAATTTATCTGGAATAAAAAAAGACCCTGATTAGCAGCAGCAATCTTGAGAAAGAACAATGTTGGAGGAATCACAATAGCTGATATCAAGATATACTACCATGTTTCCCTGAAAGTAAAACATCCCCTGAAAATAAGACCTACTTACAGTTTTGCTTCTCACTGTAATGTAAGGCAACCCCCGGAAATCAGACCTCCCTGATAATATTTTTATTCTTGAAACTGAAAAAGCCTGAGCCACACAAGCAGTTATAAGGAAGTGGGTCGATTTAATGCTGCCGCTTGTTATGCGAGGGAGCCATGGAGGTCTGCTAGTCTGAGATGCAGCCAGCACTCACCACGCTAAAGACATGAAGAAATTTCTTCAAGAAAGAAAAATAGATGAAATAATGATTCCCACAGGAATGATGGCCTATCTCCAGTCTCGTGATATTGCAATAAACGAGCCATTCAAGGAAAATTTGTGCATGGAAATTAATCACTACATTGAAAATAGAATGGAGAGAAATCAGCGTGGAAACTTTGTGAAACCTAAACTGCAAGAAGTTGTGACATGGGTGAAGACTTCATGGGAGAAAATCACTGAAGTTGCATTGCAAATGCACTACGAGCAGGCTACCTTGACAAGAAGTACTCATTTAAGGACAGTGCTATTGCTAAACATGAGAGGTTTGGTCCACTGATTCTGAAAGAAATGGAGTCACAAGAAATTCACCAGGAAATTCAGGGTTTGGATTATTATGATGATGTTCCAGAAGATGATGGTCATTGAGTAAATCTTACTTTGTGTTCATACCAGTAAATATCAGTATCAGTAAATGTACCATAGATTGTTGTACATGGAAATAATGGTAGTAACAAGAAATTCTTGATACCGTAGGATTCACAGTTTGTCTGGTTATGCTAGTTTGTGATGACAACTACTACAGTACCGTATACAGATAATAAATTTCCTTTTTTTGTTGTTGTTCAACAATAAATATGTATAGTATTCTTCATGGAAAAATAAGACATTCCCTGAAAATAAGACCTAGTGCATCTTTGGGAGCAAAAATTAATATAAGACACTGTCTTGTTTTTGGGAAAACAGGGTATATAGACCAATGGAACAAAACAGAGAACCCAGAAATCGATACAAGCCAGTATGCTAAATTAATAGTAGGCAAGAGCATACAATGGAGTCAAGACAGTTTCTTCAATAAATTGATTTGGGAAAACTGGACACATACTTGCAAAAAATTAAACTGGACCACAAACTTACACATACACAAAAATAAACTCAAAATTGATAAAGGACATAAGATGGAAAACCATAAAAAATCTTTGAGGAAGCCATAGACAGCAAAAAAGCAGACATGTGTCCTAGCAATATCTTTACTGATACTTCTCTTAGGGCAATGGAAACTAAAGTGAAAATAAACAAATGGGACTACATCAAAATAAAAAGCTTCTGCACAGCAAAATAAACTATTAATAAAAGAACAAGAAAGCCCACTACATGGGAGAACATAATTGCCAATGTTATCTCTGATAAGAGTTTAATCTCCAACATTCACAGGGAACTCATACAACTTAACAAAAGGAAGATAAACAATATCATCAAAAAATAGGTGAAGTCATCAGCAGATGAATGGATTAGAAAACTATGGTACATCTACACAATGGAATATTATGCTGTGGTAAAAAAGGAGTTCTTATCATTTGCAACACTATGGATGGAACTGGAGAGCATTATGCTAAGCGAAATAAGCCAGTCAAAGAAAGATAAATATCACATGATCTACTCATTTATGGAATATAATGAACAACATAAACTGATGGACAAAAATAGATCCAGAAACAAAGAAACATGGATCAGACCATAAACCCTGAGAGGAAAGGTAGGGAAGGGTGGAAGTTAGGGGGAGAGATCAACCAAAGCACTTTTATGCATGCATATAAGTCTAACCAATGGACACAGCCAACAAGGGGTGGGGGTGAGAGCCGGAGATAAGGAGATAAGGAGACATATACAATACCTTAATCAATAAAGAAAATTTTAAAAAAGAACACTAAACGGTGGTAATTAGAGCAAAACAGATACATTGTTAGATGTAGAATAACACCTCGCATATTCATGTGCAAAATTCACTACAGGATGGCATAGGATTAAAAATAAATAATATTGAGCATACTTTCACTTGTGAAGAAATGGCAATCTCTTTAATGTACTTGGAAGATCCCAGAGATGGAATCAGAAGTTCTGGGTGGAGTCCTGCTTATCTTAACTAGCTGGGTAACATTGCAAACTAGTTAATCTCACTGAGCCTCAGCTTGCTTAACTACATATTGGAGCTAGTAAGGTGGTGTCTAACTCATAGAGTTTTTATGGTAATCAAAAGTGAATAATGCATGTGGAAATATATTCTAAACTATAAAGAGGTGTGAAAATGTAATATGGATCATAATTAGGAAGTGAAAAGGTGGTGAATGAATAAATATGTACTTGACTATAAAAAAAATGAGCAAAGGACCTAAATAGACACTTTTCAAAAGAGGACATTCAAAAAGCCAAGAGACATATGAAAACATGCTCAAAATCACTAATCATCTGAGAGATGCAAATCAAAACAACAATGAGGTATCATCTCACATCTGTCAGAATGGCTATCATCAACAAATCAACAAATGACAAGTGCTGGTGAAGATGCAGAGAAAAAGGAACTCTCCTGCACTGCTGATAGGAATGCAGACTGGTGCAGTCATTGTGAAAAACAGTATGGCATTTACTCAAAAATTTAAAAAATTGAACTGGCATTTGACCCAGTAATACAACTTCTAGGAATATATCCCAAGAAAACAGAAACATCAATCAGAAAGCATATATGCACCCCTATGTTCACAGCACAATTTACAATAGGTAAGATTTGGAAACAGCCTAAATGCCCATCAGGAGTTGAGTGGATTAGAAAACGGTGGTACATATACATAATGGAATAAAAAAGAAGGAATTCTTACCATTTTGCAACATCATGGATGGAACTGAAGAGCATTATGCTAAGTGAAATTAGCCAGTCAGTGAAAGAAAAATACCTCATGATCTCACTCATTTATGGATAATAAAGTACATTATAAACTGATGAACAAAAATTGACACAGAGGCAAAGAAGCATCAAACAGACTGTCAAACTACAGTGGGAACACTGGGAGGGTTGGAGGGGAAGAGGTAAGAGATCAACCAAATAACTTGTATGCATTCATATAAGCATAACCAATGGACTCAAGACACTGGAGTGTGGAAGTTAGAGTTAGAACATGTGCCAGGGGGTAGGGAAGGCCATGGGAAGGTTAATGGGGTGGGGAGGGAGACAAATATTACTATTTGTAATACTTTAAACAAAAAATAAATAAATAAATAAATTATAGGTTTCCCATCTCAGAATCTCTGTGAGTGGGGCTGGAAATCCCCATTTGTAAGATACCCTCAGGTGATAATTATGTAAAATAAAGACTGAAAACAACCAAAAAAGAAGAGGAGGAGGAGGAGGAGGAGGAGGAGGAGGAGGAGGAGGAGGAGGAGGAGGAGGAGGAGGAGGAAGAAGAAGAAAAAGAAGAAGAAGAAGAAGAAGAAGAAGAAGAAGAAGAAGGAGGAGGAGGAGGAGGAGGAGGAGGAGGAGGAGGAGGAGGAGGAGGAGGTGGAGGCATGGAAAAAATTTCCTGGAAAATGGAAATGAAACAATAAGCAGGGGTAACAATATTCATATCTGACAAAATAGACTTCAAAGTGAAGGCGACGACAAGAGACAATTAAGGTCACATCATAACACTAAAAGGATAATTACAGCAAGAAAACATAGCTCTGATAAACATATATGAACCCAATTCAGGAGCATCAAAAAAAAATATATATATATACCCCTGGAGGACAGAATTGGAAAGATGAGGAACAATACAATCTCAGTAGGGGATTTTAACAACCCACTGAAATCACTGGATAGATATTCTAGCCAAAAAAAGTCAACAAGGAAACAGCGATTTTAAACAAAACACTAGATCAAAGGTACATTTATAAAACTTTTCACCCCAAAGCTATAAAATATACATTTTTCTTAATTGCCCAAGAATCATTTTCAAAGATAGATCTCATGTTAGGACACAAACTAAATCCCTAGAAATTCAAGAAGTTTGAATTTATATCAAATATCTCATATCACAAGGGCCTGAAATTAGAAATCAACTAAAATAAAAACACTCAAAAACATTCAAACACATGGAGGCTAAATAGCATATTATTAGACAATGAATAGTTTTCCTAAGACATAAAGGAAGAAATAAAATATTTCCTGGAAACAAATGAAAATGAATACCCAACAACCCAAAATCTATGGGACACAGTGAAAGCAGTCATGAGAGGGAAGTTCAAAGAAAAGAAAATAAAAGAAAAAAAAAACCCTGCAATGTAAAGAATTAGAAAGAGAACAACTAGAAAAGCCCAGGGTAACTAGAAGGAAGGAAATAATAAATATTAGAGAGGAAATAAATGACATTGAGATTTAAAAAATACAGAAGAACAGTAAATCCAAGAATAGATTCTTTGAAAAGATAAACAAGACTGATGAACCTATAGTCAGACTCATCAACAAAAAGAGAGGACTCAAAAAAAGAAAATAAAAAAATGAAAGAAGTGAAGTAAACTGAACCCAAAGAAAAACAAAGGATCATAAAAAATAGTAGGAATGACTATATTCCAACAAACTGGACAACTTGGAAGAAATAGACATATTTCTTTGCAAATTCAATGAGGAAGAATCAGAATACCCGAATAAGCCAATAACTACTGATGAAATTGAAGCAGTAATAAAAAATCTCCCAGCAAATAAAACCTGACTGGATGGCCTCACAGGAATGTTTTACCAAATAGTCAAAGAAGAGCTAACACCTATCCATTTCAAACTATTCCAAAAACCCCAAGAGTAAGTAACACTTCCAAGCTCTTTTTACAGCTAGCATTAGCTTATTCTAATAGAGATGAAGACACTACAATGAAAGACAATTATAGGCCAATATTCCTGATGAACATAGATGCTAAAATCCTCAACAAAACATTAGCAGATTGAATCCAGCAATACAATAAAAAGATCATACACCATGAACAAGTGGCATTTATTCCTAGGATGAAGGCTGGTATAATATTTGCAAATCAATAAATGTAATACATCACATAAATTGGAGGAGAAAAAAATTGTGATCATATGAATCAACACAGAAAAAGCATTTGACAAAATCTAATATCCTTTTTGAAAAAAAAACTCTCAGCAAAGTGGGAGAAGAAGGATCATACATCAACATAATAAAGACAATACATGACAAAACTACAGCCAACATCATACTCAATAGACAAAAACTAAAACCATTTTCCCCAAGTACAGGAAGAACACAGGGATGTCCACTTTCACCACTCTTATTCAAAATATTACTGGAAGTCTTAGCTACAGTGATCAGATAAGAAGAAAACATAAAAGCATCCAAATTGGAAAGGAGGAAGTAAAACTGTCATTATTCACAGATGATATGATATTGTACATAGATAACCCTAAAGATCCCACCAAAAAACTACTATATATAATAAACCTATTTTGTAACATAACAGGATACAAAATTAACACCCAATAATCAATGGCATTTTTATGCACCAATAATGAACAATCGGAAGTAGAAACAAAAGAAAATCAGATTTACCATTACAATAAAAAATATGATACTTAGGAAGAAACTTAACCAAGGAGGTCAAAAACTTTTACTAAGGAAATTACAGGATGTTGAAAAAAGACATAGAGGATAATATAAACAAGAGGAAGAACGTATCATATTCATGGATTGGTAAAATTAACATCATTAAAATGTTCATACTGCCCGAAGTCATCTATAGGTTCAATGCAACCCCTATTCAAATACAAATGGCATATTTCAATGACCTAAAAAAAAACAACACTACAAAAATATATATATGTGGAACCAAGAAAGAGCCCAAATAGCTGCTGAATTTTGAGAAAGAACAAAGTAGAATGGATTACAATGCCAGATATCTAGTTATACTGAAAAGCCATTATAATCAAAACAGCCTATTATTGGCACAAAAACAGGCATATACATCAATGAAACAGAACAGAGACCCCAGATATTGACCCAATCCATTATGCTCAATTAATATTTAACAAATGAGGCAAGAGCATTCAATGGAGTGAAGACAGTCTCTTCAATAAATGATGTTGGAAAAATTAGACAGGTATATGCTTAAAGGTGCAACTAGGCCGTATACAAGAATAAACTCAAAATGTATAAAAGACTTAAATGTAAGTTGTGAAACCATAAAAATCTTAGAAGAAACCATAGGCAGCAAAATCTCAGACATTTCTCATAGCAATATGTTTATTTCCTAGGGAAAAGGAAACTAAGGTGAAATCAAACATATGGGAGTATATTAAAATATAAAGCTTCATCACAGCAAAAGAAAACATCAACAAAAAGAAAATAGAACCCACTGCATGAGAAAACATATTTGCCAATGATACATCTGATAAGTGTTTAATTTCTAAAATATATAAGGGACTAATTAACAAAAAGAAGACAAACAAGCTCATTAAAATATGGTCAAGGAATCTAAATAGATATAGGATGGGGCCTCAATTTAAACCTGGTGTCTAGCTGCTTGACTACCCCATCCCTTCTATGGCCACAAGACAGCTCACTCTTCACAGGGCCAGAAATGCTGGCTCAGCTACTGCCTCTCCTAGGTGCTAGGGATACAGAGGTGATTAAAATAGACAAAAGGCAGACAACTTCATCTTGTACTTACTGTCTCCTCTTCATACAGGCTTGCTTATTTGTATTTTTACAGGTAGGCAAGAGACATATGAAAAAAATGCTCAGTCACTAATCATCTAAGAGATGCAAATTAAAATGACAATGAGGTATCACCTAACACCTGTCAGAATGGTTTTTATCAACAAATCAACAAACAAGTGCTAGCATGGATGTAGAGAAAAGGGAACCTTAGTACAATGCTGGTTGGAATGCAAACTGGTGCAGCCACTATGGAAACCAGTATGGAGTTTACTCAAAATATTAAAAATGGAACTCCCATTTGACCCAGTAATCCCATTTCTAGGAGACCCAAAACACCAATCCAAAATTATATGCATTCTTATGTTCACAGCAGCATAATTACAGTAACTAACATTTGGAAACAGCCTAAAATTCCATTATCAATAAGTGAATAAAAATCCTGTGGTACATTTACACAATGGAATACTATATGGAGATAAAAGGGAAGGAACTCTTACCATTTGCATGGATGAACCTGGAGAGTATTATGCTAAGCAAATCAGCCAGTCAGAGAAAGGTTAAGTACCACATGATCTCACTCATATATGGAATCTAGTAAACAACATAAATCGATAAACAAAATAGATCCAGAGACATAGGAGCATGGTAAAGATTAGTGAGTTTCAGAGGGAAGGCAGTGCTGGGGAGGTGGGTGGAGAGATATTAACAGAGGAAGTTATATGCATATATACGTAGCTCATAAACACAGACAATAGAGAGTGGTCAAGGCCTGGGATTGGCAGATGTGGGGGTGGAAGAGGGTCAATGGGTAAATAAAACAAAGGTGAAATCTATAATATTTTCAAGAATAAAAATAATTTTAAAAAACAAAGCTGGACAAGTCAAGAGAACAGCAAAGCAGCAACAGAAGAGAGTAAAGATAGGTACTACAGATGTAGCCCAAAGCTCACTGTAGGTCTCAGTAGAGGGGAAGTATCAATTTGCCACCTGAAGTACCTGCATCCACAGTGGAGATGGAGCAGGTTGTCTGGCAGCCACCATTGCCACAAGAGCAAAGAGACATAGTGAGTCTTTCTGTCTGAGTGATCAGTACACATTGTGGCTGGATCCAGTTCTCTGGGGTGAGACAGAAAGCGGAGATGGAGCAGGTTGTCTGGCGGCCACCATTGCCAAGCAGAAAAGTAAGCCATGCAGCCAGGTCATCCCCACTACTATCCTATAGCTAGCAGCATGCCCAGAAGAAGCTGTAGAAGTGAATGACAGGCTACAGAGCACATTATCTGCAGCCCAGAGAGCTGGAGAGGCAAAACATATTTTCCTCAGCAGCAGCTGCATTCTGCAGGTCATACCTATGACAGGGGTGGAGATAAAGTGGTGAGGCAACTAATGTCCGGCAAACAACATTACTTGGAGGAGAACCAAGCCAAAAAATCATCAGCAATCTCTCCTAGCTCATCATATGCCCACTCACAATGACACTTATGGCAGTGTCTGATTTCAGGGGAGATAATTTGGATTTCAAAATTCAGAACCCCATTGCCCAGCATAGTGGTCAGCAAACTCAGTAGTCAACAGAGCCAAATATCAACAGTACAATGATTGAAATTTCTTTTGAGAGGCAATTTTTTTTAAACTTAAAACTTCTTCTATAGCTACTTCTTCAAAATAGACTCACCCCCGCCATGGTATTTTGTGGAAGAGCCACACTAAAGGGGCCAAAGAGCTGCATGTGGCTCGCGAGCTGCAGTTTGCCGACCACGGTTGATTCACTGCCATGAAGAAAATTCAAATTTCTTAGGGTTCTAAGTTTCTACCAGTGCACAAATACAACCCTAGCACATTCTCCTACAGAGGCGGTGCCCTGAGACCAATGTGACCTGGTCACAGAGGAGACATCCTCCATCCAGGGCAATACAGGTCATTTTTTTTAACCTCTCCACAGAAATCTGATAAGCCAGAGCAATGTAAGAGAATCTAAATATATTGTGCTGTAGTGTCACCTACTGGAAAGGAAAAGAAAACCTTCTTATCACCCTACTAAATAAAGAAATGGCACTCTTAAAATTAAAACAAAACAAACAAAAAGGAGACCTCGTTCCTAGATTCTTAAGCAGAGGAGGAATCTATCAAATACCATGAATAACCAAGGTAATGAGGCAGCTTAGAAAGAAAATGAAATCTTTCCAGAAAATAAACCTGAAGCCATGGAAATGTGCGATTAAAATGCCAGAGAATTCTGGATTGTGGTTCTGAAAACTCAACAAAATAATAGAAACCACAGATAGGCATTTTAATAAACACAGATAGAATCAATGGATAAAAAGAGTACTTTACTTAAGACATTGGAATTTTAGAAAAGAAGCAAATAGAGATTCTGAAGACAAAAAAACTCATTAAAAGAGATGAATAAGGAACTAGTAAGTTCAAAAAGTAGAGCTTACCAGCTGAAGGAAAGAATTAGTGATATTTAAGATAGAACTTTTGAAATGATGCAGATGCAAGCAGAGGAAGACTGCAGAGTAAAAAAAGAAAGAACTCCATGAGAACTATTTGACTCCATTAGAGAGAACAATTTTAGAATGATGGGTATACAACAAGAAGAAAAGGAGTAGAGAACAGGAAGCCTATTCAAATAGTTGACAACACCTTCCCAAACATGTGGGAAGAGTTATATCCTCATATACAAGAAGCAAACAAAACACCTAACTATCTCAAGCTTAGAAAACCTTCTCCAAGTCATATTATATTAAAACTACCAAAAATATGACAAAAATAATTCTCAAGACATCCAAGAAAATAAGTTGGTAAACTATAAAGGAAATCTCATTAAATCATCATTGGATTTCTCAATGGAATCCTCACAAGCTAAGAGAGAGTGGATTCAAATATTCAAACTATTGAAAGAGAGAAAATATAAGACAAGGATAATATATTCACCAAAGTTATCCTTAAGATATGAAGGAGAAATAAAGACTTTCCAATGTCCTGGCTAGTGTTACAAGGGGTTACAGCACCATTCCGAGCACTGAAGGGTTTGATTCCCTGTTAAGGGAACATACCTGGGTTGAGGGTTCACGAGCAGGAGGCAACCAGTCTCTCTTTCTCTATCCCTCTCCCTATTCCTCTTCCTCTCCCTCCTTCCCTTCCACTCTCTTTGAAGAGCAATGGAAAAAATATTATCTGGTGAAAAAAATTTTTTCTAGTCATGCAAAAGGTGAAAGAATTTAACTCCAGAAAAACCTCCATTCCAGAAAATTTTCCTGGAGTTTATTCTAACTAAGGTACATAACAAAAGGGTAAAAAAAAAAACCATGTGTAAAATGACTAACAGACAGAAGCAAAATATTGCAAGCCTTAAAATATATGGAAGAAAAAGACAATAGCTACTTCAATTTGGATGTGCACTCAATACCCAAATAGGAATAATATCTGACATTGAAAAAATAAAACAAATGGGTAAAGTCTGAATTTACAACAGACAAAGAAGATAAAATGCATTCAGAGAAATAAAACTACCATATATATGAAAATTCTTTTTGAATAAACATAATATTAATCACACTAAAATCCAAAACTAAGACACATAACATAAAAATGAGGAATTAGAAGGAAAAAATCAAAAATTACCACCAAACTAAAACAACAGACAGAAACATAAGGGGAAGAAAACACCAGAGAAATAAAGCTACCAGAAAACAAAAGAAAAAATGCCTACAGAAAGTCTTCATGCATCAATAATCACCCTAAATTCAAATGGACTGAATTCACCAATAAAAGGGTACAGGGTAGCAGACTGGATCAAAAAACAAACACACAACCATATGCTGCTTTCAAGGAACTTTTGTCAGGTACAAATGTAAATGCAGACTCAAAATGAAAGGATGGAAAATAATCCTACCAGCAAATAGTATCCAGAGAAAATGGGGGTAAATATACTTCTATCTGACAAAATACATTCTAATATAAAAATGTAACAAGAAACAATAGACATTTCATAGTGATAAAGGGATAATATAGTAAGAAGACATAACAGCTGAAACCGGTTTGGGTCAATAGATAGAGTGTCGGCCTGAGGACTGAAAGGTCCCAGGTTCGATTACGGTAAAGGCACATCCCCAGTAGGGGGTGTGCAGGAGGCAGCTGATGGATGTTTCTCTCTCATCAATGTTTCTAACTTTCTATCCCTTTCCCTTCTTCTCTGTAAAAAATAAAAAATATATAATAAAGAAGATGTAACACTTCTTAATATATATGCATTCAATCGGAAGAATAAAAATACATAATTCAAATACTAACAGTACTAAAGGCAGACACTATCAAAAACACAATTATATTAGGAGACCTAAATACCACATTGATAGCTATGGATAGATCATCCAAACAGAAAGTAAATAATAAAATATCAACTTTAAATGACATATTGGACTAAATATGCATAATTGACATTTACAACACTTTCAGACCAGAACACTAGTGCACATAAAACATTCCAAAGGATAGACCCACATGTTGGCACACAAAACAAGACTAAAGAAATTTAAAATGATTGAAATCATATGAAGCAGATTCTCTGAAAACAATGTTTTGAAATTGGAAATCAAATACAAAAAAACAAAAACAAAAACCACAAAAACACAATAATCTGAAGAGTAAACAATATGATACTAAAAAAAATGACTGGATCAAAGAAGTAATAAAAATAGAAACCTAAAGATGCATATATACAAATGATAATGACAGTGAAACATATTAGAAATATGAAAAACAGCAAAAGTAATAATATGCAGGAAGTTTATATCATTACAGGCCTATCTCAAGAAGCAAAAAAAAAAATAAATATAAAAAAACTTAACTTTAAATCTTAAAAACTACAAAAAGAAGACTGAATGCAACAGAGTCAACAGAATGAAAGTAATAGTAAAAATTATGGCAGAATTAAATGAAATTGAAAACAAAATGACAGTGCAAATATTAATGAAACAAAGGGTTGATTCTTTGAAAAGATTGAGAAGTTTGACCAACCTCTAACAAGACTCACTAAATAAAAAAGAGTCAAAACACAAATGAACCAAAACAAAAATGAAAGAGAAGCTACCACAAACATCATGGGAATACGAAGGATAATGCTAGGATACTATGAAAGATTATATGCAACAATGAGAAACCAATATGGCAGCATAGGTAAACACCTAAACTGCTGCCTCGCACAACAATTTCAAAACTACAACTACAGGACAAAACAGACATCATCCAGAACCACAGGAAGGCAGGCTGAGTGGAAATTCTACAACTAGAAGGAAAGAGAAAGCACACTGAGACTCCCAGGAGTGGTGGAAGGCAGAGGTACAGAGACACACGTACAGAGAGGGCTGGCAACTGAGTACAAAGCTGGCTTTATCAATTGGGAGGGAGACAAAAGCTCCTGAATGCTTTGAACTCCAGTTACAGGCGAGACTCTGAGGACCCAGACTAATATTGGGAGAAACTGGACTGTCTGGCAGTGGGCAAAACTTGAGGGTGGCTTGCAGCAATTACTGTGGGACACTGAGTCCCAGGGGCCTCTTATGACAGGGCTGACAGGAAGCCATTGCTGTATGCTCTACCCTGAGATGCCACCCCACAAAGCCATAGCTGTTTGCTCTGCCCTGAGACTCTCCCCCATCCAAGCTGAGTGCAGAGGCTTTTGCATAAGAATGATCTGGTCCTTTGAATTCTAAACTTACCTAAAACTATAGATGAGTCAGTGAGACCAAGAACATCCAAAATAAGGCCCAAGCCCCACAGCAACTTGCATTGCTTCACAGCTGGGCCTCATCTGGGCATCTCCAAAACCCAAACAAAGAAAAGAAATCTGTGGATCTCTCCATAGCTCCTGCCGAGTGGCCTCAGGCAGAGGCTAAATTAGCACCTCCTGGGATATCCAAGAGCCAGTGTACCCAGGAGTCAGAGTGGGACCATCCATATTACAACTCCCCAGATCTATAAGGGACATACTCAGGAGAAATACTCAGTGAGCACCAAATCCCAACTGAGGCAAGTCTTTTCTCATAAGGGTGTTTCCAGCACAGAAGTTCTCCCAACATAGACACAACTGATCTTCACAGCCAATTGGCCTGGAGGTCAATTTCACCCAGTGATACCAACAACAATCAAGGCTTGGCTACAACAAGACTATGCACACAGCCCACAAAGGGGTGCACCAAGAGTGTCCAACTCAGGGAACTGGGGAGGTTGAGCAACTGGGCCCGACAGGACACCTCACACACAAAGCTACTCTATCAACTCAGGGAAGCAGCAAAAATATGGAGACAAAGAAACAGGTCACAAATGAAAGAAATGGAGCAAAACAACAATTGGATATAGAGTTTAAAACCACATTTATAAGGCTTTTCAAGAATTTCCTATAAAAGACCAATAAATTTAATGAGACCCTCAAGGATATGAAAAAGGACCAACTACAAATTAAGCATACACTGACTGAAATAAAAAATATATATATACAAAGCTCCACTAGCAGATTAGAGGATCACAAGAATCAGGTCAAAGATTTGAAATACAAAGAAGCAAAAAAAAATCTCAACTAGAAAAGCAAAAAGAAAAAAGAATTAAAAAATATGAAGATAGTGTAAGGAACCTCTGAGACAACATCAAGCATACCAATGTCTGAATTATGGGGGCACCAGAAGAAGAGAGAGAGCAAGATACTGAAAACAAATTTGAAGAAATAATGACGGAAAACTTACCCCACCTGGTGAAAAAAAATAGATGTACAAGTCCAGGAAGCACATACAACCCCAAACAAAAGGAATCCAAAGACGACACATCATAATTAAAATGCCAAGACTTAAGGTTTAGGGAGGAACCAAGATGGCAGCATAGGTAAACACCTATCTTGCTGCCCCACACAACAATTCCAAAACTACAACTTACCAACAGAACAAACACCATCCAGAATCACCGGAAAGCAGGCTTAGTGAAAATTCAACAAATAAAAGTAAAGATAGGATACTGTGACTCAGAGGAGCAGCAGAGCGCCACCTTGAAGATACCCATGGAATCAGAGATTCGGAGCCATGTTTACGCTCTAGCAGAAAGGGCAGGCAGCTGCAAACCCGGCCAGTGCCCTCTGCAGAGGCATCCCACTGCACTGATTCCCCAGTTCCAGGCGAGGTCCAGGGAAGGCACACTGAAACCTGGGTGCGGCAGAGGTATGGGAGCCTGTGGAGAGGGCGAGCTTGTGGGGAGTGTGCATAAATTTGGAAACAGCAGTTTGCATGAAAACATGAGAACAGAAGTGTGCGACCATGCAGAGAGGACTTATATGGGAGACCACCAGACTGCTTTGTTTTACAACCCTGGGCGAGACTTTGGGTGTGCAGATTCATTTGGGGAGAGGCAGAGTTGTCTGACAACTGGTGGAGACTGGTGGAGGCTTTAGCTCAGAGGTGTGTGCAGCCATTAACACCTGGCACAGAGACCCATGTGCCACATAGGGCAGAGCTGACGCTGCCTGCTCAGCCCAGAGACTCTGACAATCCAACGTGAACACAGCTTACCCTCACAGTCAATTGGCCTGGAGGTCAAACCCTCCTAGTCTAACAATAATAATCTGTTTTAACTTCAACAATACTGTACAACCCATAAAGGATTGCAGTAAGAGTATCCACCTCAGATAACTGAGCCACTGTCCCTTAGAGGACATCTACCACACAAAGCTAATGGACCAACTCAGGAAAGCAGCCACAATGCAGAAAAATGGAAAGAAATCAGGTGTAAAAGAAATGGAGGAAAAAAGACGACTGGACATAGAGTTAAAAACGACAGTAATAAGCTTTTTCAAGAGGCTCCTAGAAAAGGCCAATGAACTTAATGAAAACTATGAGGAAATGAACAAGACCTATGAGGAAATGAATGAGACCTATGAGGATATGAAAAAGGACCAACTATAAATTAAGCATACACTGACTGAAATAAAAAATAATACACAAAGACCTAAAAGCAGTCCAGAGGACCAAAACAACCAAGTCAAAGATTTGAAATACAAAGAAGCAAAGTCCACTCAGCCGGAAAAGCAAGAAGCTAAAAGAATCAAAATAATTGAAGATAGTGTAAGAGGCCTCTGAGAAAACCTCAAGCATACCAACATCCGAATTATAGGGGTGCCAGGAAAAGAGAGACAGCAAGATAATGAAAACCTACTAGAAGAAATAGTGACCAAAAACTTCCCCCACCTGGTGAAATGAATTGACTTAAAAGTCCAAGAAGTGGACAGAACCCCCAAATATAGGAATCTAAAGAGGACCACACCAAGACACATCATAATTAAAATGCCAAGAGCAAAAGATACAGAGAGAATATTAAAAGCAGCAAGTGAAAAACAGTTAGTTACCTATAAGGGAGCACCCATACGATTGTCAGCAGATTTCTCAACAGAAACAATGCAGGCAAGACGTGAGTGGCAAGAAATTTTCAAAGTGATGAAGAGCAAGAATCTACAACCAAGATTACTCTATCCAGCAAAACTATCATTCAGAATTGAAGGTCAGATAAAGTGCTTCACAGATAAGAAAAAGCTAAAGGAGTTCATCACCACCAAACTAATATTATATGAAATGCTGAAAGATATTCTTTAAGAAGAGGAAGAAGAAAAAGGTAAAAATATAAATTATGAACAACAAATACACATCTATCAACAAATGAATCTAAAAATCAAGTGAATTAATAATCTGATCAACAGGATAAACTGGTGAATATAACAGAATCATGTGCATAGAGAGGGAATGGACTGACAATTGTTGGGGAGAAAAGGGGTGTGGGAAGTGCAACAAGAGACTGGACAAAAATCATGCAACTATGTGAGAGGACAGTGCGAGGGAGGGGAGGGCCGAGGGTGGGTTGGGTACTGGGTGGAGGGGAGCTATAGGGGGAATAAAAGGAGGGAACAATGTAATTAATAAATTGAACATTAAAGACAAAAAATAATTAAAATCCCAAGAGCAAAAGACAAAGAGAGAATATTAAAAGCAGCAAGAGAAAAACACTTAATTACCTACAAGAGTGCACCCATATGATTGTCAGCTGACTTCTCAACAGAAACTATGCAGGCCAGATGGGAGTGGCAAGAAATTTTCAAAGTGATGAATCGCAAGAACCTACAACCAAGATTACTCTATCTAGCAAAGCTATTATTCAGAATTGAAGGTCAGATAAAGAGCTTCACAGATAAGAAAAAGCTAAAGGAGTTCATCACCGCCAAACCAGTATTATATGAAATGCTGAAAGGTATTCTGTAAGAGGAGGAAGAAGAAGAAAAAGGTAAAGATAACAATTATGAACACAAATACATATCTATAAACATGTGAATCTAAAAATTAAGTGAAAAAAATCTGCTGTACAGAATAAACTGGTGAATATAATAGAATCAGGGACAATTTCCAGGGGGGAAAGGGTGTGTGAGGTGCAGGAAGAGATTGGACAAAAATCATACACCTATAGATGAAGACAGTAGGATGGGGGAGTAATAGCAGAGGGTTGGTGAGAAGTGGGTGGAGGGGTGCTATGTGGGAAAAAGAGGAACAACTGTAATTATTTGAACAATAAAGATTTATTAAAAATGGAAAAAAGACAGACTATATTCCATCAAAATCAATAATCTAGGAGAAATGGATAAGATTCTGAAAATATATAACCTTCCCTGACTAAATTACGAAGAACTGGAAAATCTAAATAGATTGATCAATAGTGAATAAATTGAAACTGTCATCAAAAAAACTTCCAAAAAGTAAAAGTCCAAGACCAGAAGGCATCACTAGTGAATTATAGTAAACATTCATTCAAAGAAGATTTAATACCTATTCTCCTCTAAACACTTTTAAAAAAAAACTGAAGAAGAGACAATACTTTCTAACACATTTTATGAGGAGAACATAATCATGATACCAAAACGTGGCAAGTATAACACACCAAAAAAGAAAACTGCACAACATTATCTCTGATAAACACAAATGCAAACATTCTAAATATGATACTAGTAAATCTAATACTTCAATATATTAAAAAATACAAATCATAATTAAGTGTAGTTCATTTCAGGGGCAAAACAATGATCCAACAGAGCAAATCCATAAATGCAATATGCCACATTAACAAAATAAAAGATAAATTCAAATGATCATATCCATAGTTTTAGAAAAATCATTTAATAAGACATCGGACTTGCATAGAACCACAAAAAAAAAACCCTGAATACCAAAGCAATCATAAGAAAAGAAAAACAAAGTTGGAGATATTATATTTCCTTTTGTGAAGTTATACCACAAAGTTACAATAATTAAAACAGTATAATATTGGCAGACATCACAGTCACACAAAACAATAAAATAGAATAACAGCCCAATATCAATCAAAGATGTATATGCACGAATAATTTTTGACAAAAGAGCCAAAAAATTCAATGGAGAAAGAAAAGTCTTTTCAATAAATGTTGCTAGGAAAATTGAAGAGTTATGTGTTAAAGAATGAAACTAGACTGCTATATGTCACCATATGCAAAATTTACTCAAAATGGGAGACTGAAATATAAAAACTGAAATGATAAATTGCATAGAAGAAAACATAAGTGCTAAACTTATTGACCTTGTTCTTAGAGATAATTTTATGAATTTGATCTCAAAGGCAAAATAAGTAAATGTAAAATTAAATTAATGGGACTATAACTAGTAAAAAAGCTTCTACACAACTAAAGAAACCACCACCAAAACAAAAAGGCAACTAACTGAATGAGAGATTTTTGTAAATTGCAGCTCTGACAAGGAATTAATATCCAAAATACATAAAAATCTCATACAATTCAACAACAAAGAAACAAATACTCCAATTAAAAAATGGGCAGAGGTGCTGACGAGAAATTTCTCCCAAAAAGATATACAAACTAGAGGCCTGGTGTAAGAAATTTGTGTACTGGGGTGAGAGGCATCCCTCAGCCCAGCCTGCACCCTCTCATAATGTGGGACTGCTGGCTCCCAACCACTCACCTGCCTGCCATCCTGATCACCCCTAACCACTCCCCTGTCAGTCTGATCGATACCCAACTGCTCCCCTCCTAGCCCAGTTGCCCCCATCTGCCCTCCCCTGTAGGCCTGGTGGCCCTTAACTGCCCTCTCCTGCTGACCTGATCACCCACAACAGTCCTCCCCTGCCAGGCATCTTATGGTGGCCATCTTTGACCACATGGGGTAGCCATCTTGTGTGAGGGTCAATTTGCATATTATTGCTTTATTATATAGGATGGCCAAAAGATATATGAAAAAAATGTACAATTCACGAGCTATTGCGGAAATGCAAATCAAAGCTACATTGTGATACTACCTCAGACCTGTTAGAGTGAAATTTTTTAACAAGAAAACTAATAAGTGCTGAAGAGGTAGTAGAGAAAAAGGAACCCTAATTTACTGCTAGTGGAAATGTGAACTGCCATTAAGGAAAACAGTATGAAAGTTCCTCAAATAATTAACAACAGAGTTACCAGAGATTCTAAGATGGGTGAGGAGTAGGTGGAAGCTATGCTCCATATTTACAGCTAAATTGTAGGGTAGTCAAACTGAATACAAAATAAAGGATAGCTGAACTGAAATATTAAAACCAAAGGCTTAGTAGGAAAAGACCCAAAGAGACTGGGAAAAAGGGCAGAGATGCAAATAGGACTAGGCCCTATACCAAGGTAAGGCTGTGGCTTGAGGGATATTTGGGGCTGCATACCTCCCTCTCCCCAGAACCATGAGTTCCCAGACCCATGCAGGTATCCCCAACACAGAGCAGCAGAGATGGGAAGAGGATTCCACATAGTATCTGGGGATTACATTCTTCTGTTGGGAGACCCAGATCCCATCTTTTCAAAGACTTGCACTTTTATTGTTAGAGCATCAACCTGGGTAGTGCACTGCCAGGTCTCTGATTGCTTGCAAGCCCACTCTACCATACTCCAGTCTTGCAAAAAGTTCTGTAGATGGAGTGTCAGCCTGCAGACTTAAAGGTCCCAGGTTCAATTCTGGTTGGGGGCATGTACCTTCCCTGCAGGCACATCCCCAGTCAGGGGTGTGCAAGAGACAGCTGATAGGTGTTGCTCTCTCATCAATGTTTCTTTTTTAAAAATTATATTTTATTGATTTTTTGCAGAGTGGAAGGGAGAAGGATAGAAAGTCAGAAACATCGATGAGAGAGAGACATCAATCAGCTGCCTCTTGCACGCCCCCTACTGGGGATGTGCCCGCAGCCAAGGTACATGCCCTGGCCGGAATCGAACCCGGGACCCTTCAGTCCCCAGTCCGACGCTCTATCCACTGAGCCAAACAGGTCTCCGCCTCATCAATGTTTTTGACTTTCTATTCCTCTCCCTTCCTTTCTGTAAAAAAATCAACAAAATATATTTTTTAAAAAGAGACAAAAAGGGTGATTAAATAATACTAAAGATGATCATTCCAACAAGAGGATATAATCTTTGTAAGCATATATGCACCAAACATAGGAGCACCACCTAAACATGGGGCGGGGGTTTCCTCCAGCCACGACCAACATGGCTAGAGAGCAGACAAGTCCTGAGTAGGGGCTACTAGGGATTGAGAAAAAGAAAGAGACAGACACAGAGACAGTGGGTAAAGCTGGACCAGGTAGGACACTGTTCTCAGATGGAGAGACAGTGACCGAGACCTAGTGCAGTGTGTTTATTATATACAGCATCATACCGGGAAGTTTTACTACAGTTGAAGACAAAATAAATTATGTGAAATCATGCTTAAAGATTAAGCTGCAATTCTCCATTCTTTGGCTTCTCATAATTGTCAGGCCTGGAGCAAGGATAATTGTGTTCGCTCTTGTCACCTTGTTGACACTCACCTCCAGGCGCCTGAGCTAAAGGTCAGTACTGACAACATTTCTGCCTTTGGCAAAATATGTTCCTGGTACATGGCTTTGCCAACACAGCTGGACTCAGCCAAGGGACCTTTGCTCAGATGCTCTTCCAGGTGCTCTCTATACCAAAATATATAAATAATGTCTTGGTGGACATTAAGGGAGAGTTTTACAGCAATACAATCATATTAGGTGATTTTAACACTCCACTGTCATCAAAGGATAAATCGTCCAAACAGAACATCAAAAAGGCAACAGCAACCTTAAATGATACACTGAATATAATAGATTTAATTTATATTTACAGAATATTTTATCCTAAAGCAGCAGAATACACATTCTTCTCTAGTGTATATGACACAAAAACAAATTCAAGATTGAAATCATATCAAGCATCTTCTCTGATCACAATTGTATAAAACCAGAAATCAACTACAACAAAAGTACCAAAAAATATTCAAACACATGGAAGCTAAATAGCATGCTATTAAATAATGAATGAATTAATATTGAGATAAAATAAATAAAAAATACATTAAAAAAACAAACACAATAAAACCAAAATGAGTGGGACACTGCAAAAGCAGTCCTGAGAAGGAACTTCATAGCATTACAGGCATACCACAAAAAGCAAGAAAAATCTCAAATGCTATGTAATGAAGAAGTAATATGCAAATTGAACCTCATGCCCTCGCACAAGATGGCCTCTAACATGTGGTCAGAGATGGCCACCACAAGATTGCCTGCAGGGAAGGGTAGTTGGTGGTGACCAGGCCATCAGGAGAGGGCAGTTGGGGGTGACCAGGCCTGCAGGGGAGGGCAGTTAGAGGTGACTGGGCTGTCAGGGGAGGGCACTTGGGGGCAACTAGGCCAGGAGCGAGGGCAGTTGTGGGCAACCAGGACTGCAGTGGATCAGTCAGGCATCTATCAGGGTGGCAGGAGATTGGTTAGGGGGTGATCAGGATCGCAGGCAGAAGTGGTTAGGGGCAATCAGGCAGGCAGGCAGGTGAGCGATTGAGAGTCAGCAGTCCTGGATTGTGATGGATGCAGGTTGGGCTGAGGGACACCCTCCCACAGTGCATGAATTTTATATATGGGGCCTCTAGTAAATAATATAATCTTACTCCTAAAAGAACTGGAATGAGAAAAAAAAAACAAATCCCAAAGTAAAAAGGAAGGAAATAATAAATATCAGAGCATAGATAGATGTCATAGAAACTAAAACAAACAAAAAATAATAATACAAATGATTGATGAAACCAAGATCTTATTTTTAAAAAGATAAATAAGATTGATAAAACTTTAACCAGACCCACAAAGAAACAAAGAAAAAAAAGAGAGAGGGTACAAATAAATAATATCAGACAAGAAAGAGGAGAGGCAACAACTGACATCACAGAAATAGAAGAGATTATATAAAAAATATTATGTACAACTATATACCAACAAATTGGATAACCTGGGAAAAATGGGTAGATTCCTGGAAACATCCAATCTTCCAAAACTGAATCAGGAAGGATGAGAAAACCTGAATAGACCAATTACAACTAATAAAATTAAAACTGTAATAAAAAAAAACCAGCAAATGATAGTCCTGGATGAAATGCTTCATGGGTGTATTTTCCCAAATATTCAAAGAAGAACTAATACCCATCCATCTCAAAGTATTCCAAAAGTTCAAGAGAAGAAAAGACTTCCAACCTCTTCTGTATGAGGCCAGCATTATCCTAATTCATTAAACAGATAAATTACAAAAAAGGAAATTATATGTATGTTAAGGACCTGATGCATGAATGTGTGGTTCTGGTCAGTCAGTCTGGCTAGGGGGAGGGGACATGGGTGCTTGGCCAGCCTGCCTGCTGCTCAAACACCTGGTTGAGGGGACAATTCGCATATTATCCTTTTATTATATAGAACATACACTGAATGGCCAGATTATTATGGGTTTAGAGATCATAATAATCTGTGATACTCAGTGTACACACACACACACACACACACACACACACACACACACACACACAGTAGAGGCCTGGAGCACAAAATTTGTTCACAGGAGTGGGGACCCTCAGTCTGGCCTGCACCCTCTCCAATCTGGGACCCCTCATGGATGGGGCCTAAACCAGCAGTCTGGCATCCCTCTTGTAATCCATTACACTGGCTCCTAACTGCTTGCCTGCCTGCCTGATCATGCCTAACTACTCAGCCTGCCTGGCTGATTGCCTCTAACCATCTCTGCCTGCTGGCCTGATGCCCCAAACTACTATCCTGCTGACCTGATTGCCCCTAACTGCTTCAATCCTGCCAGCCTGATTGCCTATAACCACTTCTGCCTGCCAGCCTGATCACCCCTAACTACTCTCCCCTGCTGGCCTGATTACCCCTACTTGCTCTGCCCTGCCACTCTGGTCCCACCATCTGCCCTCCTATGCAGGCCTTGTCCACCACAATTGCCCTCCTCTGCAGGCCTGGTCCTCCCCCCCAACTGTCCTCCCCTGCAGGCCTGGTTCCCCCAAACTGCCCTTCCCTGCTGGCCATCTTGTGGTGGCCATCTTTGACCACTTGGGGTCAGCCATATTGTGTGTTGGAGTAATGGTAAATTTTCATTTTACCTCTTTATTAGATGGGATATAGATAGATAGATAGATGATAGATAGATGATAGATAGATAGATAGATATTAATGGTACACTGTGCAAAATTAGTGCAATTAGTGCAAGGGGGGTCCATCTGGGACCACTGGCACCTGACTGACTGCCTGATTGCCCCCAACTGCTCCTCTGCTGGTGTGGTCACCCCTTACTGCCCCCCTCTGCTGGCCTGGTCACCCCTCACTGCACCCCCCGCCAGCCTGATCACCCTCCAACTGACCCCCTGTGGGCATGATTGCCTCACATAGCCTGCTGCTCAGTCATTTGGTCACCCCTCACTAACCCCACTGCTGGTCTAGTTACCCCACACAGCCTGTTTGGTCATCTGTTAAGTTGCAATGGTCGCTTTGGCTTTTATATATAAGGAAGTCCCTCAGCCTGGCCTGTACCCTCTCTCAGTCCAGGACCCCTCAGGAGATATCTATCTTCCAGCTTAGGCTCCGCTCATAACAACTGGTCATTTGGTTGATTTGCATATTAGGATTTTATTATATAGGATATGTCTATCTACCTGTCATCTATCCATCTGTCTCCCTGCCCTCAAGGAACTTGCCTTCAGTTTAATATTTCATTTTTCCTCCCATTAGGAATAACTACTTCTGTGTGAGCTATAATAATAAAGCTATGCACAGAGCAGATTTAATATCAAAGGCTGTGTCAAATGGAAAGGATTCACAATGCAGCTCCCAATTCTTTGAAGACGTTAAAGCAGAGTAGTATTTGAAAAGGGACAGACATTTTTTGAAAATCCAAGTGCATGCATTTTTTAAAATAACCCTTCATTGCTACCCAGAGGACCCTGGCACAGTGATTCTCAACTTTGCCTGCCCAACTGAAACCACCCAGGGAGCTTTCAAAGCAGACATGCCAGGCCCCCTGACCCTGAGATTAGAGTTTGTTTTATATCAGAAGAGGCCTGATCATAGAGACTTTAAGAGCTTTCCAGGTTATCCTCATAAGCAGCCAAGGTTGAGTGCCCTTGTCTCAGGTGATAGGCAAGAGGCTGTAGGTAGGGAAAATCTGGCTGTGTTACCAGGCAATTGTAAAAACCTCCTATGTATAGGGTGGGGCAAAAGTAGATTTACAGTTGTGAATATGCAAAACAGAGTTAATAAAGCTATTGTAATAATCATAACCTGCATGTATTTTTCCATATGAACCATTGTAAGCCAACTTTTGCCCCACTGTGTATAATAATTTACACCAATTGTGAAAGTCATTGAAATTACTGGCATACATTTGTTTATAGCATTCTTATAGAAAGTTATAAAATCTTCTTACAATGTATTTCATTTTAGCTTACATTGCCAGGGTATTTTAGACATTCCCCTTTATAGTATAAAATAATGTTACTCATGAGACTTAAAAATAATTTTATATTCCCCATTCTTATGTAGATGAAGGCAAAATAAAATAAATTTGCTGTCTTATGTAAGATACAAATAAAAGTGTCTAATCCAGTGCCTGACATATAAAAGATGAAGAAAATAAACTAATATTTACTAAATATAAGTCCAGGACTGGGCTAGGTAATGACATATGTAATATTAATTTATCTTCCATCAACTCATTTGTGCCCACATGAAAATTTTATGTACGTATGTGTGTGTATACATAGACAACAAAGTATAGGATTATTAAATGCACAACTTACATTAATAAACATATTTTTTTCTGAAAAAAATATTATGAAAACACTTTCTTTTTAAGTGCAAAGTATATTGTTTAGCCCTAGTGCAATGTTCTGACATACCTTAGCAAACATCAAGGGTCATGTAGATTACTATGACCTATTGTAACTACATTCTTATCACCAAATTACAGTGTTCACATGGATGGAATGCTGGTTAAACCCATTCACAGACACCACTTAATCCTGGAGTGATAATGGTTAACATAACTAAACATGACTTAGGGAAAACTCAGGCTGCGAGGCAATTTTTTAAAATTTTTTTATTGATTTCAGAGAGAAAGAGAGAAGGAGAGCTGGAAACATCAATGATGAGAGAGAATCATGGATTGGCTGCCTCCTGCATATGCCTCTGCCTCCTGCATATGCCTCCTACAAGTGATCAAGCCTGCAACCCATGCATGTGCCCTGACAGGGAACTGAACCTCAATATCCTTGTATATAGGTCCATGCTCAATCACTGAACCATTCAGGCTGGGCATGCCAAGGTAATTATTTTAAGATTTATCTTAATAAACCATGGAGGACATCTGGCCTCTATTCCCTCTTTAACCTAATTTCCCGCCCATGTCCCACTCGCTGACTGCTCTCACTCACTGGACTCCTCACATCCTTGGAGGGCATATGCTGCTTATGATCCCAGGAAATTTCACACTCTGTTCTATCTCACATGTTACCATCACCATTGCCATCACCCAAGTGTATCTGATTACTTTAAACAGGTCACACCTATTTCTTTTCCATGATTTCTTTTCTTCTGTGAATTAATTCATAGCCGCCAACTGTCTCACTCTGCTCTATTTCTGGTGGCCTCCCACTCTGCAAAGTTCTCCAAGCCACCCACTCTGCTCTCACCCTGCAACGATGGTCTCGGAACCCCGAGGGTGGGGCTTGCTGCTGCCTACCCCACCTCTCCAAGGCCCCTGATGATCCAGGACCCCACGGGAAGTTCCCAGTGCTGCCATCCCCACCTCCCCTGGCCCCCAATACCCAGGACTCCATGGGCGGGGCCTGGCATTATTCACCCTGCCTCCCTGGCTCCCCGATGGACCTGGGATCTCGCATGGGGCCTGGCTTCCTTTTGGGCCCCAGGCTGCTTGGCACCACCCAGGCCCCACCTGCTTGGCGCCTCTGTATGCAAATTAACCCACCATCTTTGTTGGGTTAATTTGCATAACCACCCCTGATTGGCTGGTGAGCATCCTGGAGGTACAGTCAATTTATATCTTTCTCTTTTATTAGTGTAGATATATCCCTGATAAACATAGATGATAAAATATTAGCAAACTGGATCCAGCAATAGATAAAAAGATCATGCACCATGACATGACCCAGGGGGATATGTTCTGGGGATGCAACTTTGGTATATTTGCAAATCAATAAATGTGCTACATCACATTAAAAATAAAGTATAAAAATCACATGATCATATCAATAGATTCAGAAAGGACATTTGAAGAAATCCAGAACTCACTTGTGATAAAAATTCTCCACAAAGTGGGAATAGAGGAGTCATACCTCAATATAATAAACACCATATATGATAAATCTATAGCTCACATCATACTCAATAGGAAAGTATTAAAATTGTTTCCTTTAAGATAAAAAAAAGGATAGGGATATCCACTTTCACCATTCTTATTCAACATAGTACTAGAATTCATAGCAAAATCAATCACTCTTTTGTGGAATATAATGAACAACATAAACTGATGAACAAAAACAGATCCAGAGACAAAGAAGCATCAATCAGGAAAGGTGAAAGGGAGAAAGATCAATCAAAGGACTTGTATGCATGCATATTTATCTTTGTCTGACTGGGTTAAGTTGCTTAGCATAATGCTCCATCCATGCTGTTGCAAATGTTAAGAATTCCTTCTTTTTTTTTTTTTTACCACAGTGTAGTATTCCATTGCTTAGATGTACCACCGTTTTTTAATCCACTCATTTACTGATGGGCACTTAGGCTGCTTCCAAATCTTAGCTATAGTAAATTGTGCTGCTATGAACAAAGGGGTGCATATATCCTTTCTGATTGGTGTTTATAGTTTCTTGGGATATATTCCTCCTATAATTGAGATCACTGGGTCAAATGGGAGTTCCATTTTGAGTTTTTTGAGGAAACTCCATACTGTTTTCCACAGTGGCTGCACCAGTTTGCATTCCCACCAACAGTGTATCAGCATTCCTTTTTCTCCAATTCCTGGCCAACACTTGTCCTTTGTTGATTTGCTAATGATAGCCATTCTGATAAGTGTGAGATGGTATTGCATGCCATTTTGATTTGCATCTCTCAGATTATTAGTGACTTTGAACATGTCTTCCTACATCTCTTGGCCTTCTTTATGTCATCTTTCTAAAAGTATCTATTTAGGTCCATTGTCCATTATTTGATTGAGTTGTTTATTTTTTTGTTAAGTTGAAGAATTCCATGTATACCTTGAATATTAAACCCTTATTTGTTGATATCATTGGCAAATATATTCTCCCATGCATTGGACTTTCTTGTTGCTTTGATGGTTTCTTTTGCTGTATAGAAGCTTTTTTTATGTAGTCCCATTTGTTTATTTTCTCTCTAGTTTCCAATGCCTTAGGAGATGTATATGTAAAGATATTGCTTTGGCAAAATAATGAGATTCTGCTGCCTGTGGATTCCCCTTATATTTTTATGGTTTCCCAAATTATATTTAAGTCCTTTATTAATTTTGAGTTTATTTTTGTGTACAGTGTAAGTTTGTGATCTACTTTCATTTTGTTGCATGTATCTGTCCAATTTTCTCAACATTTATTAAAAGACTGTCTTGATTCCATTATATGTTCTTGTCTCCTTTGTCAAATATTAGTTGAACATAGTGGTTTGGGTTGATTTCTTGGCTGTCCACTATACTCCATTGATCTATATGTCTGCTCTTGTGCCAGTATCAAGCAGTTTGAGAACAGTAACTTTGTACTGTAGCTTGAGATCTAGTATTGAGATCCCTCCTACTTTGTTCTTCTTCTCAGGATTACAGCAGCAATTCAGGGTCTTTTTTTATTCCAGATCAATTTTTGGAGTTTTCGTTTTAGGTCTGTGAAATATGCCATTGGTATTTTAATGGGGAGTTCATTTAATCTATAGATTTGTTCTGGGTAGTATGGATATTTTAATGATGTTGATTCTACCAATCTATGAACATGGCAGGTTCTATCATCTGTTTGTGTCTCCCTCTATTTCTTTTTTCAGTGTCCTGTAATTTTCCTAGAACATGTCGTTTACCTCCTTAGTTAAGTTTATTCCTAGGCATCTTAATTTTTTTGGTGTGATGGTAAATGTGATTTTTTTTCAATCTCCCTTTTTCTAATTTTGTTATTGGTATATAAAAATGTCATAGATTTCCAAAGTGAATTTTGAATCCTGGTACATTGATGAATTCATTTATTAACTAGTAATTTTTATAGAGTCTTTAGGGTTTTCTATGTACAGTACAGAATTATGTCATCTGTGAATAATGACAGTTTTACATATTCTTTTCCAATTTGAATACCTTTCATTTCTACTTCTTGTCTAATTGCTATGGTGAGCACTTCCATTACTATGTCAAACAGGAATGGTGAAAGTAGGCATCCCTATCTCATTCCTGTTATTAGGTGAAATGATTTTAGTTTTTGACCATTAAGTATGATGTTAGCTTTAGATTTTTCATATCAGGCTTTTATTATATTGAGCTATGATCCATCTATTTGGACTTTGCTGAGAGTTTTTATCAAGAAATGGTGTCAGATTTTGTCAAATGATTTTTCTGGATCAATTGATATGACTATATGATTTTTATATCTCAATTTGTTTATGTGATGTATCATGTTTATTGATTTGCAGATATTGTAATATCCTTGCAATCCCAGGATAAATCCTACTTGGTCATGGTGTATGATCTTTCTGAAGTAATGCTGGACCTGATTTGCTACAATTTTGTTGAGGATTTTGGCATCTATGTTCATGAGGGATAATTCTGTTTCATTGTGTTGTCTTTGTCTGGTTTTGGTATTAGGGTAATCCTGGCTTCATGGAATAAGCTTGGAAGTATTCCTTCCTCTTGAAATTTTTAGGAATAATCTGAGGAAGATAAGTTTTAGTTCTTTGAATGTTTGGTAAAACTCCCCTATGAAGCCATCTGGCCCTGGACTTTTGTTTGCTGGAAACGTTTTGCTGACTGCTTCAATTTCCTACATTTTTATGGGCCTATTGAGATTTTGGGAGTCTTCCTGATTGAGTTTTGGAAAGTTGCATTTTTCTAGGAATGTGTCCATTTCCTCTAGGTTGTCTAGTTTGTTGGAATAGAGTTGTTCATATTATTTTTAACAATCCTTTGTATTTCTGTGGGGTCTGTTGTTATTTTGCCTCTCTCTTTGTTTATTTGAGTCCTCTCTCGTTGCTCCTTAGTGAGCCTGGCTAGAGGCACATCAATCTTGGTTTTCCTTTCAAAGAACCAGCTTTTTGTTTCATTGACCTTTTATTTTATTTTATTTTATTTTATTTTATTTTATTTTATTGTTGTTGTCATTTTGTTTTTTGCTTTGTTTGATCTCTATGTGATTAATTTCTGTTATGATCTTTATTATCTTCTTCATTCTGCTTACTCTGGGCTTTCCTTGTTGCTCTATAATTCTTTAAGTGGTAGATTTGATGATTTATTAAATTTTTTTCATTTTTTGAGGTAGGTCTGGAGAGCTCTAAACTTTCCTCTCAAGACTACTTTTACTGTGTCTGATAGATTTTGGATTTTGGTGTTTTCATTGTCATTCATTCCCAGGAATTTTTAAATTTGTTCTTTGATCTCTTTGGTAATCCAATCATTGTTTAATAGCATGATATTCAGCTTCTAAGTGTTTGAATCATTTGATTGTTTTTATTGTAGTTTATTTCTAAAATTGTCATTGTGATTTGAGAAGATGTTTGATATATTTCAATCTTCTTGTATTTGGAGAGACTTTTCCTATTCCCCCATTATGTGTTCTATCTTTGAAAATGTCCCATGTGCATTTGAGAGCAATGTATATTTTGTGGCTTTGGGGTGAAATGTTATAAATGTGTCAATTAAGTCCATCTGATCCAGTGAGTCATTTAAGATTGCTGTTTCTTTGCCGATTTACTGTCTAGGGGATTTATCCTGTGATTTTAGTGGTGTGTTAAAGTCCCCTACTGCGATTGTATTGTTGTTGATCTATCCCCTTATATCTTCCAAAAGGATTTTTTAAGGTATTTCAGTGCTCCTGCATTGGATGCATATATGTTTATCAGTGTTATATCCTCTTGTTGTATTGATACCGTTATTATTATGAAGTGGCCTTCCTTATCTCTTATTATGACCTTTACTCTGAGGTGTATTTTGTCACATATAAGTATTGCTACCCAAGCTTTTTATTAATTTTTCATTTCCATTTGCCTGAAACATATTTTTCCATTCCTCACTTTTAGTCTGTATGAGTCCCTTTAGTCTTTATGAGTCTCTTATAGACAGCCTATATATCCCTCATGTTTTTATATCAACTCAATGTCTTTTGGTTGGAGCATTTAGTCTGTTTACATTTAAATTTATTATTGATAGGTACTTGTTTATAGTCGTTTTCATTTTTTGTGCCTGTATTCTTTATTTCCTTTTTATTTCTTCTTTATACACCGGTCTCTTTAGCATTTCTTGCATTGGTGGCTTGGTAGTGATAAACTCCTTTAGTTTTTGTTGTTGTTGTTGTTGTTTGTTTGTTTATTTGTTTTTTGTCTCTGAAGCTACTGATTTTCCTTTCAATTTTGAATGATAACCTTACTGGATAGAATATTCTTGGATTCAGTCCCTTGCTTTCCATAACTTTGTAAATTTACTTCCATTTCTTTCTGGCCTGATGTGTTTCTGTTGAGAAATCATTTGGTAACCAAATGGAAGATCTTTTGTATGTAACTTTCTGTCTCTCACATCCTTTAAGATTCTACCTTTGTCTTGAACATTTGCCATCATAATTACAACATGTCTTGGTGTGGGTCTTTTTGGGTTTCTCTTGTTTGGTACTCTCTGTGTTTGTATGATTTTTTTCTTCCCCACATCAGGGAAATTTTCTGACATTATTTCTTCAGTTAGGAATTCTAACCCTTCTTCCTATTCCTGTCATGCTGGCCCACCTATTATTCATATGTTGTTTCATTTTATGTTGTCCCAAAGTTCCCCTAGGATCTCCTCCTGTCTTTTTTCTTCCCTCCAATTGCAGTTCAGTTTGTGTGTTTTGCTTTCCTGTCTTCTAAATTGCTAATTTGGTCTTTCACTTCTCGAAGTGTACTATTGTAACTTTCCATCATGTATTTTATTGCAGCTATATCACTATTTATTTCTTCTTGATTCTTACATAAATTGTTGATTTTTTCATCCATCTGGTTTATGAACTGCATGACCCAATTTCTGAATTATTTTCTGACATATTGCATGCCACTATTTCACTTAGCTGATTTTCTGGTGATTCCTCCTTTCCTTTTGTTTGGGGGTTTCTTGGTCTACCCATATTTTCCTGCACCAAAGGATCTAGGTTTCAATTTGTGCAGGGGCTGCTCATTGGGCAGCAGCAGCTCCTTGGGTGGTGGCTGCTCCTCAGGTGCTTGTGGCAGTGGCTGCTTCTCTGCTGAGCACAGCTCACAGAAGTTGTGGCTCCTCTGGCTGCCATAGGCAGGCTGCTTGTGCAGTTGTTGCTTCTTAGACGGTGACAAGATGCTCACGTAGCTACTGCTTTTCAGACAAGCATGGGTTGTGCAATGCTGCTGCTCCTTAGATGTGGATGGTCTGCTTTTGCAGCTGCTGTTCCTCAGACGTGGGCATACTGCTCACATGGTGCTGCTCCTTGAACAGGAGTCAGCTTCCCATGGGGATGCTGCTCCTGAAAGAGGAGGGCTTTTTATGCTGCTGCTTCTCTTCAGATGGGAGAAGGCTGCTCATGAGGCTGCCTCTCATCGGACAGGGACAGGTTGCTCACAGGGTTGCTGCTTCTCAGGTGGGGGTGGCTGCCACTCCTCAGATGTGGGAGGGCTGCTCATGAGGCCATTGGTCCTGCAACAGGGGCAGGCAGCATGAAGCTGCCTCTCTTTGGACTGGGGTGGGCTGCTTGTGGGGTTGCTTGCTGCTCCTTGGATGGGTCAGGTTGCTCATGTGTTTGCTACTCATGTGGTCATGGTGCCCTGGGTGTATTTTGATTGGAGCTGAATATTATATTCAGCAAGGTTAGAGCATCAGGCTGGCCAAAGGGGAGAATGCTTCAGAACTCACAGGAACTTGCGCCCAGGGTGGCTGGATTCTCAGTGTCCTTAGGGTGACATCTGAGGCAACACGACCCTGGCAGGGTATCTGTAGAGTCCCGGGTGTTAGCTGAGGGCACCCTCAGTTGAGGTGAGGCTGGGTTCCTAGTCATAACAGTTCTCCCCTTCAAAAAAGCATGGCCTCTGCAGAAGAGTCAGCCACTCTGGGACTGTTTGCAATGGTAGCAAAGGCTTCCTGGTTAAGCGAGCCCAATCAACCTGCCCCCAAATGTTCTGCAGGATCTAACTGTGCCTCACTTACAAACACACAAATACACCCAACATATAGACACACACCTCTTTTGCTCCTTCACTCACTGCTGCCTTCTTTCTGCCTCAGTAGTTGGGTCTGGAGTTTTATTGACCTGTTCATGGATGGAGTCTCCTCTCAGGTATCAGGTTATGTGATTCACTCTCTACCACATTGGCCAAACAGAATAAAATATACCTCAACAAGACACAACACAAAGGGAACAAAATGCGAATGTACTCAAAATACTGATAACCCCAATATAATTGACCACCAGAGAAAAGAGAATTAGGGGATAGGAAAGAGAGCACAAATGAGATCAAAGAGAGAAAAAAATGGCATGTGAAAAGGAAAAGAAGAAAAAGGATATATATATATATATATATATATATATATATATATATATATATATATAAAATAATATATATAGTATATATATTATATATACTATATATATTATAATATATATATAGTATATATATTATATATATAATAAAATAGTAATATGCAAATTTGAGCATACCTTCTCCACACCCACAACCAGCTAATCAGGAGCCAATTATGCAAATAAAACTCAACCAAGATGGATGCCAACCCTGAGAGCAGGAGGAAAGCTTGGGTTTCCCCGGCAACAGAGGAAGGCAAGCTTTCTGCCTGCCATTGCCTGCCTAGGCCTGCACTCAATATTACAAAGTTTCAGTTATAAAAGATACAGAAATGGCAGCAGCCACTGTGCTGGAGAGAAGAGACCTTGGGTTTCCCTGGCAACAGAGAAAGCCAGCTTTCAGCCTGCGTTGCTGCCTCTACTCTAGGCTACAAAGTTTCAAACAGAAATGGCGGCCACCACAAGAGAACAGAAGGCTTGGCTCCGCTCCAGGCTACAAAGTTTCAATTGTAGACATAGATTAATCCTACATACCAGGGCCTCACTTGGGTTGCTGGGGGAGTGGCCGACCTGCAAACCTCCACAGGTCCCTTGCCCAGGCTGCCCCTCACCCCAAGGGAACCTCCACCCTGATCTGGGACACTCTTCAGGGAAAACCAGCTGGCCCCCAACCATGCACCAAGCCTCTATCCTATCTAATAAAAGAGAAATATGCATATTAACCATCACTCTACCACACAAGAGGGCTGCCCCCATGTGGTCAAAGATCCTGCCCCCATGTGGACATAAGATAGCCACCACAAGATGGCAAGCAGGGGAGGGCAGTTGGGAGGGACAAGGTCTTCAAGAGAGGGCAATTGGGGGTGATCAAGCCTGCAGGGGAGGGCAGTTAGGGGTGACCAGGCCAGCAGAGGAGGGAAATTGATGGCAAACAGGCTGGCAGAGGAGCAGTTAGACATCAATTAGGCTGGCAGGGTAGTGGTTAGTGGGTGATCAGGCTGGCAGGCAGAAGCAGTTAGGGGCAATCAGGGAGGCAGGCAGGTGAGTAGTTTGGAGCCAGCAGTCCTGGATTGTGAGAAGGATGTCCAACTGCCTTTTTAGACCTGATCCTACCAGGATCAGGCCTAGATGGGCAGTCTGACATCCCTCGAGAAGTCCCATATTGGAGAGGGTGCAGGCTGGGCTAAGGGACATCCCCCGCCTCCCATGCTTGAATTTTGTGCACCGAGCCTCTAGTGTGTGTGTGTGTGTGTGTGTGTGTGTGTGTGTGTGTGTGTGTGTATGGAGAAAACACTAGAGAACAAACAGATAATCTAAAATACACAAATAAAAAATACCCAGTAAAGATGGTGGGGGCAGAAACTTATATACAGAAAGTAAGGTTAAGGAATTGGATGAATATTGGGAGGGCCTCAGTTAAGTATAGAGAAAATAGAAAGAAGATTAGTGGATATGAAGAAAAAGACAAGAAAAAAAATACAAAATTAAACAAAAAATAATTAAAAATAGGATAAAATAAAAAAATTAGAATGATGGAAAAAATAATGTGAAAAGAAATAGAAAATAAGGAAACAAATGAAAAAAAGGAAATAAAGAAAAAAGAAATACCAAAATAATAAAATAGAATAAATAAAATAAAATAAAATGAGGGCTGGTTTAAGATCCCACTGTTCTGTATTGTCTGCTGCTTCTCAGGTTCTTGTTGCTGGGTCTGAAGGCCTCCCTTTAGACCAGTCCCTCAGGGACTATTCAGATTTTTTTGTATCCTTTGTGCCACTCAATGTGTATTCCGGGGTGTTGCTGTATTTGGTTGCCTGAAGACTGCAGGGAGGGGCTATCTCTTCAGGTGAAAATGACTGCCTAGGTCCAACAGGTCAGGTATGACTTAGTGCCAGACTCACGGCCCCTTCTCCCCAACCCTCTCCTCTCCTCAGCTTCTCGCCAGACTCCACAAGTCTGCACCTCCACCCGCACCTTAGCCATGGTTAGTGTCTGTATTTCAAAGGTCCTGTGCACATGGTTCAGTGAACAAATGCAAAGACCAAAAAGAGCGGAAAGAGCTGTGCCACTGTAAGCCCCTCTCCCCCCTGGCACGTTGAAGCCTGGGCAGCAGTCCAGTTTGCCCCCTCTGGGCTCAGCCTCTTTGACTGTGGACCCAGATCTAAAATCCCCTGCCACCAGAAGCCCTGTGGACCTCCTTTCCACAGTCAGATGCTATGCCTGTACCAAGGGACGTGGCTTTGAGGCAGTGTGTTTTTTCTGACTTTCTGGGCTTGAAGGTCTCACAATTTTCTCCAGTCCAGATCCCTGATTTTACAATTCTCCATGTCCTCTGCCCTTCCTGGCAGCAAATTGTCTCACCAGCTCTATCTAATTTGCCAATTCAGGGTGGATGTTATTCAATTTAACTGCTCATTCTATCTTCTCCAGGACAAAGCTCAGGACAAGTCTGTTTATTCTGCTGCCATTTTGTCTCTCCTCCTAATGATTATTTAAAAAAATAAATAGTAGAAGTTGAGAAATAAGTGGAATGAGTACTTTAGGTGAATTGTCTAAATTCATCAAATTTCTTTATGAATTCAAGCAAGAGGGTTTATGTAATTGCTAATATTATATTGATGATATTAAAAGTTAAATTTTTTCATTGCAGACTCGGCATAATATTTCTCTAAAGCTACGTATAGGTTATGGACACACAATGCAATATACAAATGATGTATCATAGAACTTTACACTCGAAAGCTATATAATCTTTTTAATCAATATCACCCCAATGAATTTAATTAAAAATAGCTATAAAAGCTTACCTTGGGCTTAATCATGAATATATTGACATGATTGGTCTATGATACTTTCATTGCCATATTGTATGTGTTTTCTTCCTTTTCATAATCACCTGCCTCTAAGTAAGACCAAATAACTTTATCTCTCTCCTGTTTCATTCTCTTGAGTTCTCCACATCTTGATTAAAATACTTTCTGCCAGGCACTGAACTGCACACTGGCAATACTGGGTGAATAAAAGCAGACAAAAACTCCACTTTCATGTATCTTCAGACTATTAAGTTATTAACATTTTATGGCTGTCATAATAAATTATTATAAACTTAGCTATATTCCCTTTTGGTGACTGAAGTGGAGAATATGTTTCTTTGATCATACAGGTTATTGGCAGAAGTTAATTCTTTGTGGTTGTAGGACTGTGTCCCCCCCCCCCAATTTTTTTTTCTGCCAGTTCAGGGTTTTTTCTAGTTTTATGAAGCATTCCACATGACCGCCTTTCTCCATCTTCAAAGCCAGAAATGGAAACTCAATTCCTTATTACCCTTCAATTATGTGTGTTCTTTTATTCTACCACATCTTTCCAACTTCAGCAGAGTAAAGTTTTCTGCTTTAAATGACTCATGTGATTATATAGGTCCTACCTGGATAATTTCCCAATCTCAAGGTCCATAACCTTACTAACATATTCAAAGTCCCTTTTGCTATCAATGGTAAACATACCAATAATTTTTGGGATAATTATATTCCCATTATTCTGACAAATTTATGGGGAAAATAAAAATAAAACATATGATAATTTATAAAACAAAAAATAAAAAATGTTATTTGAAAAATATTACAAGAAAGACCTAAACTAGAGTTTCAAGAATATCTTGTTAAGGGAATTATTTATAAGCTGACACCTAAAAAATAAGGGTTAGCCACATAAATAAGAATGTGTAGAAAGTTTCAGAGTGATAACAGAAGTTATAAAGCCTATAAATGAAAAAATATTATACTACAGAGACAATAGAGTCAATTTAAGGAATTAAAATAAGACCAGTATTGCTGCATCAAGGTGGAAATGGAGGGTTTGGGTAATTGGCTGTATAAATGGACAGAAGACATATATTAGGCCCTCTGAGCTATGTTAAAAAACTGTCATTGTGCCGAGACCGGTTTGGCTCAGTGGATAGAGCGTCGGACTGCGGACTGAAGGGTCCTGGGTTCGATTCCGGCAAGGGCATGTACCTTGGCTGCGGGCACATCCCCAGTAGGGGGCGTGCAAGAGGCAGCTGATCAATGTCTCTCTCTCATCGATGTTTCTGACTTTCTATCCCTCACCCTTCCTTTCTGTAAAAAATCAATAAAATATATATATAATATATTTTTAAAAAATCTGTCATTGTGCTAAAAACATTGAAAAACCGCTGAACAGCCCATCCTACACATGTCCCCGTGCTTAAAATCTGAGGCATAATACTTAAAATGAGGACCCAATATTATGTGTAAATTAATATCTGGGGAAAACTGGGGAGGTCTTGAATGGCCTAACTGCAAATTTCACTCTCATCTTTGAAGGAAAAATGCCCGCTTAGCCCTCAATATAAGTATTCAGTTTCCAATCACATCATGAAATAATTTGAACAAGCTAATCATATCATCTCATGGGATCCAGGTATCACCTTACAACTCCTAATTCTATAGTATCTGCTTCCCATGCCCTTGTTTTCATTCTGTTCTTGAGCACAACCCCCATGTAGCCCTGGATGCCATGTAGTCTCCCCATCCTCTAATCTGTGGCTATATGTGACTAATACATTGCGGTATATCTTATTTGCAGTGAAAGGGATTATGTGTTTGTCTATCAATATAACCTTATCTTAGGAATCCTACCTTAACATAAAGGGTAAAAAGTGGATGAATAAAACAAAAACTTAGACCCCTTTCATCACTCACAGTAAACAAACAAACAAAAAAAAAACTTTTAACTACTTCTGAAGGGGACAGTTAAGATAATAAAGTAATAACATGCACTTAAGCATTTAGTCACATCACCCTTCCTCAATCCTGATTATGTGGCTTGGTAGAAGAAAATTAGAGAAAATATGTCACCTTCTAAAGTGATTTCTTAGTAGTACAATCAACATTAATCCACTAGGCCAGTGGTTGGCAAACTGCTGCTCCAGAGCCACATGCAGCGCTTTGGCCCCTTGAGTGTGGCTCTTCCACAAAATACCTTAGCCTGGGCCAGTCTATTTTGAAGATGTGGCATTAGAAGAAGTCTAAGTTTAAAAATTTTGTCTCTTCAAAGAAATTTCAATCGTTGTACTGTTGATATTTGGCTCTGTTGACTAATGAGTTTGCCGACCACTGCACTAGGCAGTGGAAACCTATTTGGGCCATGGAACTTTGACAGGTGCTACTCATTATACCACTTAAACAACTGCATACCCATGTATAGAATAAGTATTGACAATCAACTAAAAGAATTTTTCCAGGATAAATTGGGAAGTGTGCACAATCAAGAGCCAAAAAACCCAAATATTATATCCAGTTTTATTATAAATTTGCAATATGATTTTTGATCATCCACCTTGCCCATGTCTCAGTATTTATATTTGGAGAAAATCCATGAAATTGTTAGACTGAATAGACACTATAGTTTCTGTAATTTCTGACATTCCATAACTCTGAAAAATCATAATTAAGATTTAAGTAGGTTAACTTATTCCTAAACTCATAGACAATATGAAATGTCATGTGACCTTTATTTTATTTTATTTTACAGAACCTTTTTATTTTGAGATAATTGCAGTTGTAAAAATAATACAGAAAAATCTCATATAACCTTTATCTGGTTTTCTCCAATGGTAACACATTGAAAAATTATAGAACAATATCATGACTCATATATTGACATTGATACAAAATACACATTTCCATCACTACAAAGATTCTTCCATTTTCCCTTTTATAGCCATATCTACCACCTTCTACTGTTCAATTACTTGAAAGTGGGCAACCACCCATCTGTTCTCTATTCTCATAATTTTATTTCAACAATGTTATATAAATGGAATCATATGATGTGTAACATTTTTTTCACTCAGAATAATTCTCTAGAGATTCATTCAGGTTGTTGTGTATATCAATATTTAATTCATTTTTATTACTTAGTATTATTCCCTGGTAAGAATTTACCACAGTTCATTTAACCATTCACCCAATGAGAGACATCTGAGATATATATATATAGTCTCAAATAGATAGATATAGATATAGATATAGATATAGATATAGATATAGATATAGATATAGATATTCACCCAATGAGAGACATCTGAGTTATATATATATATTAGGGGCCTGGTGCACGAAATTTGTGCACTGGGGGTGGGTAGTTCCTCAACTCAACCTGCCCCCTCTCACATACTGGGAGCCCTCAGGGGATGTCCAACTGATGGCTCACCCCCAGCCTGCCCAAGGCTTTAGGCATTGGGCACCCAGCCATCGCCATGCTCAGCTTAGCCTTGGCTGCCTGCAACCACCCAGTCCCAGGGGCTGGGCTCTCGCTGCCACTTGAGCTTACAGTGCCCGGGGTCCAGGCACTCCCTGCCGCCACCACACCACCACCGCTGCTGCTGCCACAGGTTCCCCTCACAGTGCCTGGGGGCTGGCCTCTCACCACCACCACCACCATTTCATCTCCATCCCCAGGGCCCAGCACTGGCACCACTTGGCCCCGCCCCCACTCCTGATTGGCTGGTAGCATAGCCAATCAGGAGTGAAGGTATGGTCAAATTTGCATGTTTCTCTTTTATTAGATAGACAGATAGATAGATATAGATAGATATAGATATAGATATAGATATAGATATAGATGTGGATATAGATATAGATACAGATATAGATAGATATAGATATAGATATAGATATAGATATAGATATAGATATAGATATAGATATAGATATAGATATAGATATAGATATAGATATAAAACTATTCAACCATTCGACCATTCAACTGGCAGCTATGATGTGCACCAACCAACAGGAGGTAGATGCTCAACACACAGGCATGGAAACATGGAACAGACTGATGAATCTCAGAGGAAAGGGGGAAGGGAAGGGCAGGAAGAGATTAACTAAAGATCTTACATGCATACTAGAGGCCCAGTACATGAATTCACGCACAGTGGGGTCCCTTGGCCTGGCTTGGAAGGATCAGGCCGAAACCAGCAGTCCAGCAATCCCCAAGGGTTCCCGGATTGCAAGAGGGCAAAGGCCAGGCCAAGGGACCCCACCAGTATAGGAATCTGTGCACTGGGCCTGTAGTTATAAAGTTGTACATTTTATGTTCATGTTTTTATGTGAACATAAATTCTCATTACTCCACAATCAATACCCAGGAGGAGTGCAATTGCTAAGTCGTATGGTACTTGCATGTTTAGTATTTATTATAAAACTGTTTTCCAGTTTTACATTCTTACCAGCAATGTATTAGTGACCCAATTTCTTGACATCCATGCTATCACTATTTCTAAAAATCAGTCATCCTAATAACTGTGCAATGACAATTTATGGTTTTATTTCGTGTTTCCCTACTAAACAATGATGCTGAACATTTTTTCATGTGTTTATTTGTCATCTGTATATGTTCTTCAGTGCAAAGTATGTTTATGTCTTTTGTCAATGTTTTAATGGATTTTTCTCTTTAACTGCTATTTTTTTCTTTCTTGTAAATCTTTATTTTTGAAAGTATTACATATGACTCTTTTCCCAATTGTTCTTTCAAATCTCCATATTCCCCAAGAATTCACCACTCTATTGTCTATGTGTATGGGTTATGCATATGCTCATAAGAGTTCGTTAGATTATCTCTTCTCCACCTCCACCCTCCTCTGCCTTCACCCTGATGTTTGACAGTCTGTTCAATTTTTCCATGTCTCTGGGTATATTTTTGTTCATCAGTTTATGTTGTTCCTTAGATTCCACATATGAGTGAGATAATGTGATATTTATATTTTTGACTGGCTTATTTCACTTGGCATAATGCTGTCTAGGTTCATCCATGCTGTTGCAAATATTGGTAAGAGTTCATTCTTTTTATTGACACAGCATTCCATTGTATAGATTCACTACAGATTTTTAATCCACTCATTTGCTAATGGCGACTGAGGCTGTTTCCAAATCTTAGTTATTATGAAATGAGCTGCTATGAACATAGGGGTGCATATATTCTTTCTGATAGGTGTTTTTGAGTTCTTGGAATATATTCTTATAAGTGGGATTACTGAGTCAAATGGGAGTTCCATTTTTACTTTTTGAAGAAACTCCAAACTGGTTTCCACAGAGGCGGCACTAGTTTGAATTCACATAAACAGTATATAAGGGTTCCCTTTGCTCCAAATACTCACCAACACTTAGCGTTTACTGATTGGTTGATGATAGCCATTCTAACAGGTGTGAGGTGGTATCTCATTGTCATTTTGATTTGCATCTCTTTGATGATCAGTGACTGTGAACACTTTTTTATATGCCTTTTGGGCTTCTGTGTGTCCATTTTGGAGAAGTGTCTATTTAGGTCATTTGCCCATTTTTAAAGTTGTGTTGTTTATTCTTCTTTTGTTAAGTTGTATTTGTTAGATTTTGGAGGTTAACTCCTTATCGGATGTATCATTGGCAAATATGTTCTCCCATGGAGTGGACTCTCTTGCTATTTTATTGATTATTTCTTTTGCTGTGCAGAACTCTTTATTTTGATGTAGTCCCTTTATTTTTTCTTATTTTCCATTGTTCTAGGTCATGTATCAGTAAATACATTGCTAGGAGATATGTCTGAGATTTTGCTGCTAATGGTTTCTTCTAGGATTTTCATGGTTTCATGTCATATTTAAGGCTTTTATCCATTTTGAGTTTATCTTTGTATATGGTGTGAATTGGTGGTCTAATTTCATTTTTTTGCATTTATCTGTCCAATTTTCCCAACACCATTTATTGAAGACTGTCTTGACTCCATTGTGTGCTCTTGCCTCCTCTGCCAAATATTCACTGAGCATAATGGCTTGGGCAATTTATAGGTTCTCTGTTCTGTTCCATTGGTCTATATACCTGTTTTTGTGCCAGCACCAGGCTGTTTTGAGTACAACGGTTTTACAGTATAACTTTTATTTGGCACTGTGACTCCTCTAAATTTTTACTTTTTTCTAATGACTGCTGCAGCTATTAGGGACACATGTTTCCATATAAATTTTTGGAATATTTGTTCTTAGTCTCTGAAATAAGCAATTGGTATTTGGATAGGAATTGCATTGAACATATAGATTGTTTTGGGTACTGTGGCCATTTTAGTGATGTTGATTCTACCAATCCATGAATACACTATGTTCTTCCATTTGAGTATATCTTCCTCTATCTCTTTTTTCCATGCCCTGTTATTTTCCAAGTACAGGTCCTTTACCTCCCTGGTTCAATTTATTCCTAAGTATCTAATATTTCTTTTACAATGGTAAATGGGGTTGTTTATTTAGTTTCCCTTTCTAAGAGCTCATTATTTGTGTATAAAAATGCCATAGATTTCTGGGTATTAATTTTATATACTGCTACATGGCCAATTTCATTTATTAAATCTAGTAGGTTTCTGACCAAGTCTGTAGGGTTTTCTATCTATAGTATCATGTCATCTGTGAATAGTGACAGTTTTACTTCCTTCTTTCCTATTTGGGTGCCTTTCTATCTTCTCCTTGTCTGATTGCTATGGCTAGCACTTCCAGTATTATGTTATATAGGAGTGGTGAAAGTGGGTATCCTTGTTTGTTTCTGTTCTTATGTGAAATAGTTTTAGCTTTTGTCCACTGAGTGTGATGTTGGCTATAGATTTGTCATATAAGGCTTTCATTATGTTGAGGTATGATCCAACTATTCCCACTTTGTTGAGAGTGTTTATCAAGAAAGGGTGTTTAATCTTGTCAAATTATTTTTTCTTCATCTATTAATATTATCATGTGGTCTTTATCTTTCGATTTGTTTATGTGATGTATCACATTTATTGATTTGCAGGCTTTGTACCAGTCTTGCATCCTTGGAGTAAATAAATCCCACTTGGTAATGGTTTATGATCATTCTAATGTATTGCTGTCCCAGATTTGCTAAATTTTTTCAAGGATTTTAGCACCTATGTTCATAAGTAATATTGGCCTGTAATGATTTTGCAGGGTCTTTATCTGGTTATAGGATTATTAGTAGGATAATTCTGGCCTAATAAAAAGAGGTTGGAAGTGTTCCTTCTTTCTCAATTTTTTAAAATAGTTTGAAGAGGATAGGTGTTAGTTCTTCTTTGAATATTTAGTAAAACTCCCCTTTGAAGTTTTCCAGTCCAGGACTTTTGGTTGCTGGGAGGTAGGTTTGTTTGTTTATTTATTTATTTATTTATTTATTTATTTATTTATTTATTATTGTTTCCATTTCATCAGTAGTAATCGGTCTATTCAGGTTTTCTGATTCTTCCTGATTGAGTTTTGGAAAATTGTATTTCTCTAGGAATATGTCCCATTTGGTCAAGGTTGTCCAGTTTATTGGAGTAGAGTTTTTCATATTATTTTTTTTATGTTTCTTTGTATTACAGTGGGGTCAGTTGTTTCTGATCTTATTTATTTATTTCCTCCGTCTTTGTTTGTTGGTGAGTATGGCAAGAGAGTCATTGATCCTATTTATCCTTTCATAAAACAAACTCATGGTTTTATTGATCTTTTTCATTGTTTTTTGTTGTTGTTGCTTTCTATGTCATTTATTTCTATTCTGAGTTTTATTATTTCCTTCTATTAACTCTGGGTTATTCTTGTTGCTCTTTTTCTAATTCTTCAAGTTGAAGGATTACATAATTTATTACAAGTGTTTCTTGTTTTTTGAGCTAAGACTATAGTGAAATGAACTTCCCTCTCAGGATTATTTTACTGTGTCACATAGATTGTGGGCTATTGTACTTTCATTGTCATTTGTTTCCAGGACGCTTTTTACCTCTTGTTTGATCTTTTTGGTAACCCATTTGTTGTTTAATAACATGCTATTTAGCCTCCATATGTTTGGTTGTTTATGATAGTTTTTATTGTATTTGGTTCTAAATTTCATGCCACGGTGATCTGAGAAGGTTCTTGATATGATTTCAATCTCTTTGAAATTGTGGAGACTTGGTCTATATCCTAATATGTTGTCTCTCTTTGAAAATGACCTTTGCACACCTGAGAAAAAACATATATTCCATATCTTTGGAGTGAAATGTTCTAAATATATCAATTAATTCCATCTGATCTAGTGAGTCATTTAAGATTGATGTTTCTTTATGATTTTTCATCTAGAATATTTATCCAGTGATGTCAATGGGGTATTAAAGTCTCCCACTATGATTGTGTTGCTGTTGATTTCTCCCTTGATATCTCCCAGAAGACTTTTATGTATGTGTTTGCTCCTGTATTGAGTGCATATATGTTTATTGGAGTTATAACTCTTATAAAATTTTTCCCTTTAGTATTATGAAGTGGCCCTCCTTATCTCTTGTTTGGCCTTCACTTTGAAGTATATTTTGTCAGGTACAAATATTTCTACCTCAGATTTATTTTTTCATTTGCCTGAAGAATTTTTTTTTCCATCCCTTCACTTTCAGTCTCTGAGTCCTTTGTTCTGAGGTAGGTCTCTCATAGATAGCATATATATGGGTCATGTTTTCTTATCCATTTGGCAACCCCATGTATTTTTATTGGAACATTTAATTTATTTACATTTAAAGTTATTATTGACTAGGGGTCCAGTGCATGAATTCATACGTGGGTGGGGTCCCTCAAGGTGGCCTGCGGATATTGTACCCCAGCTTGTGCCCCCAGCTTGCAGCCCCAGCTTATGCCTCCAGCCTTGGAGCCCTGCAGCCCTGCCTGGCACCCCACCTTGGTTTGGCACAGTCCACTCACCTGCTCTACCATCACTCCTGTAGGGCAATCAATTGTGGCCAGCCTTCCTGCCTGGCTCCCTCAGTGCCTGGGAGCTGGGCGGTATTCCTACGCCCTGCCACTGCTGCTGGTCACTGGAGGAGGCCAAGACCTTGCCTGGCTCCCTCAGAAACTGGTTACCATCTATGGAGTGACTAGCAGACTGATCAGGCCTCTGCTTGCATTCACCTAGGCCTGGCACTGCCTATTCACATGCTCCACCATTCCACCATGGTCCCACTCTCATTGGGGCCCATCAGGGCTGGCAGTGTCTCCACTGCTGCATGCTGCCAGTGGCACATCACTGATGCTCACCATTTCTGCGCCACCCCCTGGTAGACAGCACATGTCATAGTGAGCAGTTGAACTTCTGGTCCCTCAGTCAAATGACTGCTGGGGGAGGACAACTTGCATATTAGGCTTTTATTATATAGGATAGGTACTTTTTTTTGGATTTTTGTTCTTTATGCCTGTTTTTCTTTCTCCCTTTCTATTTCTTCTTTACAGCAGTCCCTTTATCATTTCTTGCATTGCTAACTTGGTGGTAATATACTCCCTTAGCTTGTTTTTGTCTGTGAACCTCCTGTTTTCACCTTCAATTTTGAATGATAACTTTTCTGCCTAGAGTATTCTTGAATTCATTCCCTTGTTTTGCATAGCTTTGTATACTTTATTATATTTCCTTCTGGACTCATGTGTTTCTGTTGATAAATCAATTGATAGTCCAATGAGAGATCCCTTGTAGGTGACTTTCTGTCTCTCTCTTGCAGCCTTTACATTTTTTGCTTTGTCTTATATGTATGCCACTTAGATTACAAGGTGTCTGGTGGGTCTTCTTGAGTTCATCTTATTTCCTCTGCTTCTTGGATTTGTGTGACTTTTTCCCCCAAAGTCTGGGAAGGTTTCTATAATTATTTATTCAAAGAGATTTTCTATTTCTTGCTCAGATTCCTCTCCTTCTGGCAACCCTATTATGATGATGATGCTTCAGTTGAAGTTGTCTCAAAGCTCCCTTAGACTCTCCTCCAATTTTAATTTTTTTTCAAGTTGCTGCTCAGCATGGCTGATTTTTTCTAATTTGTCTTCTAACTCACAATTCAGTCATCAGTTTCTTCTAGTCTGTTGAAACCATCCATTGTGTTCTTTTTGTAGCTATGTCATTCTTCATTTCTTCTTGATTCTTAATCATTCTGGTGAAATTTTCATTCAGCTATTTTAATTCTCTTTGTGTTGTGTATATTTGTTATCCAGATGTCTGAGCATCATTATAACCATTACTCTGAATTCTCTCTCTGACAAATTACTTGCCTCCATTTTATTTAATTCCTTTTTCTGGTGATTCCTCTTTTTATTTGAAGATTGTGTCTTTGTCTCCCCATTTTTGTTGTCCCATTGTAATTGTTTTTATGTCTTATATCTCACTGCTATGCCACCCAGATTCTTTTGGGAATGGTCTTATATAGTTGGTGATTTGTGGTACATAGTGCTGCTCTGTCTCAGGTCTCATGAGCTGGGTGTTCTAATAGAGCACTCTACTTGCATTGTTTGGCTTCTCATGATGAGGTTGGGTCTTGCATATTACTTTTTCGTTTGTGAATGAAGTCCCCTCACACATTGTCTGACAATTTGATTCACATCCAGCTTCATCTTGCAAGTTATTGTGGATATGAATGTTGTTCCAGCTCTTGTGGCAAGGGTTACCTGAGGTTTGTTGGCATGCAGCTCACTGTGAGGTCCCAGATTCCATGGGATGAGTGTCTGGGGTCCTAGGGCCTGAGGCTGAGGTAGTGGATCTCTGTCCAGTGTGATGTGACTCTTGAGAGGGTAGTGTCACTTTTCAAACCACTGGAAGGGTCCCAGTGCCTATGACTGAGGGATGGGGGGAAGGTTTCCCAGAGTCAGTAGGTGAGTTAGTGGGACTCTGGCCAGGGTGGTTTCATTCTGCAATCATTAGGGGGACAGATGCCAGGGTACAGGGATGCAGGAGTTTGCAGCTGAAATAGTGCAACTTTGGCTGGAGAGGTGCCCACTCTGTAGCTTACCAAGGGGCCCAGGACTTGGCAGCTGGGGAGGTAGTAGTCTCAGGATTTTCAGTTGAAACAGTATGATCCTGGCCAAAGATTATAACACCCAGAGGCTTACTGAGGAGCCCAGGAGCTGGCAGCTGGGGAGGTGATAGTCTAGAAGTCTGTTGCTGCTGCAACACAGTCATGGTGTCTAGGAGCCAGCAGTCAGACCAGGGGAGTGGGGATATGGGGGTACTCAGCTGAAGCAGTACACCCTTGGCAGAGGAAGCACACTACGCAACTCACCAAAGGGCCCAAGTTCTATTGGCCAGGGAGGCTGTAGTCAGGGATTGTGTGCCCTTAGGCAGAGAGGCAGGCACTCAGCAAATCTCCCAGGTGTTCAGGAGTTGGCAATAAGGGAGGGAGGATTCATGGATTCTGCTGCTAGAGGTGTGCACCTTTCACATGAGAAGCATACACTCAGCAACTCACTGAGGGGGCCAGGATCCAGCAGCCAGGAAAGTGGTAGTTGTGGTGTCTGCTGCTGGACCAGTGCCACCGAGGTGTCCAGAAGACAGGAGTGGGTGAGGGGGAAGTTGCGGGTTCTGATGCTGGAACCCTCTGCCAATGGTAAGAGTGGCTCATGGAAGGTCCCAGGAGCCTGTGACCAGAAAAGCAGGAGTCTAAGTGTCTGCTGGTAAGGCAGCATGACTTTGGCTGGAGTCGCTACAGGGTTCCAGGTGGTGGCCAAGGCCAGTCTGGATGGTGGTGAGGCTGGGCTCTTGTAGAGGCTGCTCTCCCCTTCAAGATGGTATGGGCTCTGCCTTGTGTGACCTTTGATAAGTGTTGAGCTATTGGAAATTCAGCTTCTGTGGTGAAAGAAAGTGCTATTTTAAATTTCTTAAAGTTCAAGGAAGGAACACTTTCTCAGATATTACTGTTCACCTCTTCCAATAACATTTGTGAAATGCATCTTAATTGTTTCACTCCCCCCCCCCCGAGTTAATGTTTATTGTGACTTTATTGCAGTAAAATGGCACAATTGAAAATTAATATATAGGCTCTTTACTTACTAAAACCTACTTTAATAAATTTTTACTTTTACCACTTTCATCAGCTTTATCTAAGAGGAAGAAAAAAAACAAAAGTGACATGTGATTATATTATAAAGAGTCAGACCTCATTTCACTGTGAGGCTCTGCATTTCCCTAGGTGCCTGCAATTTAAATTCAGTTCAACATCAGGCATCAACATACTTTACCTAAATTAGGACTCAATATAGATTCCAGGAGCTGAAGTTAAGAAAGTTTGACAACTAATCACTATGGGTGTTCTACCTTTTTAGATAAATAAATATAGACATGAAGAGACAGGAAGATTACTGCTGAAAGAAAGACAGGCTGCAAGATAGTGTGTGGGTGAGAGAATGAAATGAGAGAGTGTGGACATGCAGGGAGTGTCTATTTGTGAGTGAGGGACAGTTATATTCCAAGATACTGTTGGGGACTGCAGGACCAGGCTCTCCTGACTGGGCAGCCCCTACTCCTGCTGAAATCTCTCTTAGAGCAGCTGGCTCTGCTTCCGAGACTGCACTATCTTGAAAGGGAAAGTGGCTGTGATCAGAAGCCTAGCCTTACCTTCAACCAGGAAGAACTTGAATACCTCTCAGGAGTTTACAACCACAACATCCAGGGACCAGCTATGAACCCGCAAACACCAGGACTCAAGCAGTGTGAATATACTGAACCTTCTCACTGAAAAGTTAAATATCGCCTGAAGAAAGGTGAGGTCTGCGATCCAGGCTGGAGGGAGAATTGCATGCAGCAGAATCTAGAGTTTCAAAAGAAGTGTGTGCCCCACAAAATCCGTGGCCACTGGGGTCATTGTAGCCCATGGATGTGGAAGGGGGTCTGCAGGGCTGCTGGCCAAAGGAAACTTTAGAAATCAACCTATAGTTGGGGTGGGCACAGAAAGGCAACTGGAAGTTCTATCAGTATACTGGCTGTGCAGTGCCAAGGGAAAAACACTTGGGCAGAGACATGCACAGAGATGGGGGAAAGTTGCAAGTCCCTACACTTACTCTGTTTTTTTTTTCTCTCTTTAAAGCCTTGTTTTTGATTACTAAGCCCAGTACAAAGGATCTCCCAACTAAAAACACTCTCAGAGATGGCAGGGAAAAATTGTTTTTGTCAACTTGGGGATCAGAGCAGGGAGAAATGATCAGAAAACCAGCTCTGGGGCAGTCCATTCCCCTAACCCAGTATTAAGTACATCAGGGAAAACAAAATCCGAATACTGGCCAGAGAAGACTTATAGCTCCGAATTTCAAGACAGAAACACTGCCATCCCGGCGTTAAATCACAAATTGACTCTTGTGTAAATACATCTGAAGGCAGGCTGAGACACAAAGAAATACCACCTGCTTGAAACAGGATTGTGGCTTACAACACACAGAGGAGCAGTGGAATGCAGGGAACTTCGATACTCTCCTGACAACCCAAGAGAAAACAGGCATGCCAAACAGAACAGTAGAGCAAGTGAATGATAGTCACTACTGATCATTTTTATTTTTTATCTTTTACTTAAGAAACTATTTTCTATATTTCTCACTTGATTTTACCTTTTTAATTATTATATTTTATTTATACTTAGTATTATTACTACTAATATTTTAACTTTTTTAAAGTTTCATTTTATTTTTTTCATTATTTTACTTTATTTTGTGATTAGTGTCCTACATTCTATTTTCATTTTTCCTTTAGCATCGTTTTACTCTATCTCAACTTTATCTTTTTGCCAACACACTCTTCCTCACTTTTCCCCTTTTGTTGTCCTGTTTTTCTTAACCTATTCGTGCTTTATATTTCCCCTAATTTTCTTTTTAAACCCTGTTAAAAATGTATCCTACTTATGTATCTAAGTTCTGCTCCACTGTTCCAAGTCAAAACAAACTTCTATCTTCTCTTTCTTCACTACCCAATTTTTTTTCATTTTTCTTTCTTTTAGTTTTATGTTTTTTCTTTTCTTTTGTTGGTTTTGCCCTTCCTTTTCTCTGTCCAATTGTTCTTTCTTTGATTGCTGATTAGATTGTTGTTGTTTTTTTTCGTTTGATTGTGTGATTATTTCTCTCTTTTCTTGTTTATATTTTTCTTCTCCTTGCTTGTTATCAGTTATTGTTTGTAGTTTGCATACATCTCTGGGTATTTGTTGTTTTCATTTTTTTGATTAGTTGTTCTATTGAAGTTTTCTCCACACATAAATAGTTTTCCTCCATTTTTTATTCTCTTCCTTTTATCTATTACTTATTTTCTTTTTCTCAATAGTATTTTTACATTCTTTTTTATCTCCTAATTCTCTTTTCTCTGGTGGTCATCTTTACTTGGGGTTATCAGTATTATGAATACATTTGTGTTCAGTGCCTTTTTGTGTGGTCTTTTGTGCCTTTAAGACAATGCAGGTGAGAGAGAGGTACATAACCAGACACCCAGAGAGGAAAGACCACGGGGAGACAAAGAATAAGCCTGCATAAGAAAGAAAAAGAGATATCACCAGAAAAGAAAGTAAAATAAATGGAGGCAAGTAATATGTCAGATAAAGAATACAGAGAAATGGACAAAAGGTCACTGAAAAGATTGGAGGACAAATTAGAACCAAGAGGAAATAAAGAAGAACCAAGAAGAAATGAAAAATGATACTGCTGCAATAAAGAATTCAATAGAAAGCATCGACAGTAGACTAGAAGCAGATGATCACATGAATGATCAGGAAGAAAAGGTAGAAAAAAAATATCCAAGTAGAGCAGCATCTAGAAAAATATCTTTAAAAAACCCAAGATGGCCACATAGGTAAACACCTATCTTGCTGCCGCACACAACAATTCCAAAGCTACAACTTAACAACACAACAAACATCATCCAGAATCACCAGAAAGCTGGCTGAGTGAAAATTCCACAAATAAAAGTAAAGATAGGACACTGTGACTCAGAGGAGCAGTGGAGCGCAGCCATGAAGATATGCAAACTAAGCACAGCTGAACTTCACAGAAAATTGGCCTGGAGGTCAACCCCTCCAAGTGCTAACAATGATTAACCTGACCTTAACTTCAGGAAGACTGTGCAACCCATATCCACCTCAGGTAACTGGGGAGGCTGAGCCACTGTCCCTTGTAGGACGTCTACCACACAAAGTTAATTGACCAACTCTGGGAAGCAGCCACCATGCAGAGACATGGAATGAAATCATATGTGAAAGAAATGGAGGGGGAAAAAAAACGATTGGACATGGAATTCAAAACCACGGTTATCAGGTTTCTCAAGAGGCTCCTAGAAAATGTTGAGACCTATAAGGAAATAAGCAAGTCTTACAAGGAAATGAACAAGACCTCAAGGCTGTGAAGGAGACCTGCAAGGAAATGATCAAGACCAATGAGGAAATGAATGAGTCCGACAAGGAAATAAACGAGACCTACAAGGATATGAACGAGACTCCCAAGGATATGAAAAAGGACCAACCAGAAATTAAGCATACACTGACTGAAATAAAAAATATTATACAAAGACCTAAAAGTACTCTAGTGCACCCCAAGAACCAAGTTAAAGATTTGAATACAAAGAGGTAAAATCCACTCAGCTGAAAAAAGCCAGAAACCAAAAGAATACAAAAATTTGAAGATAGTGTAAGGGGCCTCTGAGACAACCTCAAGCATACTAACATCTGAATTATAGGGGTGACAGAAAAAGAGAGAGAGCAAGACAATGAAAACCTATTTCAAGAAATAGTGACTGAAAACTTCCCACACCTGGTGAAAGAAATTGACTTAGGAGTCCAAGAAGTGCACCGAACCCCAATATATAGGAACCCTAAGAGGACTACACCAAGGCACATCATAATTAAAATGCCAAGAGCAAAAGACAAAGAGAGAATATTAAAAGCAGCAAGTGAAAACCAGTCAGTTACCTATAAGGGAGCACCCATACAATTGTCAGCAGATTTCTCAACAGAAATGATGCAGGTCAGACAGGAGTGGCAAGAAATATTCAAAGTGATGAATAACAAGAATCTACAACCAAGATTACTCTATCCAGCAAAGCTATCATTCAGAATTGAAGGTCAGATAAAGTGCTTCGCAGATAAGAAAAAGCTAAAGGAGTTCATCACCACCAAACCAATATTATATGAAATGCTGAAAGATTTCCTTTAAGAAGAGGAAGAAGAAAAAGATAAAAGTGTAAATTATGAACAACAAATACACATCTATCAACAAATGAACATAAAAATCAAGTGAATTAATAAGCTGATGAACAGGATAAACTGGTGAATGTAACAGAATCACGAACATAGAGACGGAATGGACTGACACTTCTTGGGGAGAAAGGGGGTGTGGGAAGTGCAGCAAGAGACTGGACAAAAATCATGCAACTATGGGAGAGGACAGCGGAGGGGGGTGAGGGCGGAGGGTGGGATGGGTGCCAGGTGGAAGGGATCTATAGGGGGGAAAATAGAACACTGTAATTAATAAACTGAACAATAAAGATTAAAAATAAATAAATAAATAAATAAATTGAAAAAAGGAAAAAAAAAAGAAAAGTATCTTAAACAACAACAACAACAACAAAAACCAGGAAGAGAGCCTAAGGAAACTTTGGGACAACATGAAACAAAACCACATGTGCACCATAGGAGTGCCAGAGGGAGAGGAAACTGATCAAGGAATAGGAAAAATGTTAGAAGAAATAATGACAGAAAACTCACCTGGTACAGAGGAGAAAAATGCACACAAGTCCAAGAAGCTCACAGTGGCCCAAACATAAGGAAGCCCAAAAGACCAATGCCAAGGCATATTCTAATTGAATTGGCAAACACTAATGACAAAGTAAAAATCTTAAAAGCAGTCACAGAGTGATAGAATGTTATTTACAAAAGATCCCACATCAGAATAGCAACTGATATCACAACAGAAAGGCATCAAGCCTGAAGGAATGGAATGAAACATATAAAATCATGCAAAGGAAGGGTCTCAATCAAGGAATACTGTACCCAGCAAGGCTATCAATCAAAATTGAGGGTGCAATCAAGAGCTTCACAGACAAAAAAGCACTAAGGGTGTATATTAACAACAAACCAGCAATCCAAGAAATGCTAAAGAGTCTGCTGTAAAAAGTAGAAATAGAAAGGTAAAAAGGAATACAGGCATAAAGAATAAGAATGGAGACAAAGAAGTACCTATCAATAATAACTTTAAATGTAAATGAATTAAATTCCCTGATCAAAGGACTTAGGGTAGCTGAGTGGATAAGAAAACATGACCTGTATATCTGCTGTCTACAGGAAACCCAACGCATAACAAAGGATTCACACAGACTGATGGTGAAGGGATAGAAAAAAGTTTTTCAGGTGAATAGAAATGAAAAATAAAAAGCTGGGGTAAGAATACTTATATCTGATAAATTAGACCTCAAATTGATGGCCATAAAAAGAAATAAGAAAGGTCACTTCATAATACTAAAGGGAGCAATACAACAAGAAAAAATAACCATTGTAAACATATATGCACCCAGTACAGGAGCTCCCAAATACATTTAAAAAAAAACTTCTGGATGAGATCATGGGAGAGATTGATACCAATACAGACATAGTAGGGGAATTTATTACCCCACTAATACCACTGGACAAATCCTCTAAACAAAAAAAATATATCACCAAATAAACATCAATCCTAAATGACTCACTAGATCAGATATAATTAATTGACATATTCAGAACATATAACCCCAAAGCCACAGAATATACATTTATACATTCTTCTCAAGTGCACATTGATCATTTTCAAATATAGATCATATATTGGGACACAGGCAGTCAAAGTCTTTTCAAATTAAAGAAGATAGAAATTATGTCAAGCATATTCTCAGATCACAATGGCATAAAACTATAAATAAACTACAATAAAATAATAAAAAATAAACACCTGAAGGCTAAATATCATGCCATTAAACAATGAGTGGGTTACCAAAGAGATGAAAGAAGAAATAAAAAGCCTCATGGCAATAAAAAATGATGAAAACACAACAATCCAAAATCCATTGTACACAGTGAAAGCAGTCTTGATAGGGAAGTTCATAGCTCTACAGGCCTACCTCAGAAAAATCAAGAAACAATGGTAATAAATTATTTAATCCCACAATGCAAAGAGTTAGAAAGAGAGCAACAAGAAAAGCCCAGCATAATCAGAAGGAAGGAAATAATAAATATCAGAGGAGAAATAAACAACGTAGAGACCAAAATACAATACAAAAGATCAATGCAACCAAGAGCTGGTTCTTTGAAAGGATAAACAAGATTGATAAAGCTCTAGCCAGGTACACCAAGAAGAAAAGAGAGAGGATCCAAATAAACAAAATAAGAAATGAAAGAGATGAAGTGACAACCAATCCCACAGAAATACAAAAAAAAAATGAGAAAACACTATGAACAACTCTATTCCAACAAAATGGATAACCTAGATGAAATGGATATATTCATAGAAGAATACAAGCTTCCAAAATTCAACCAAGAAGAATAAAAAAATCATAAATAGATCAACTAACAAAAAAATTGAAACAGTGATAAAGAATTTTCCAGCAAACTGAGCCCTGGTCTGGATGGTTTTACAAGGGAGCTCTATCAAGCATTCAAAGAAGAACTAAAACCTATCTTCCTCAGATTACTCCCAAAAATTCAAGAAGAATGTACACTTCCAAGCTCTTTCTATGAAGCCAGCATTACTCTAATCCCAAAATCAGATAAAGATACCACAAAGAAAGAAAACTACAGGCCAAAGAGGAGGAAAAATGGCGGGGATGCAATCTGAATCTGGTCCCAGGGCAGAAGGAGGGAGCAGCTGAGGGTCGCACAGGGAATGTTTGTTGGCAAGTAGGGGGACAGCTGTGCTCCGGGAGAAGGTAGGTGACTACCAGACTGGCCTCCCCTGACCAAGCAGCCCCAGTGCTGCTAGGTTCTCTCAAGCAGCCACCTGCGTGGAGGTGGACCACACCATCTTAAAGGGGAAGGGCCTGAAAATATGCACCTGCAGTACCCACTGGACATCTGAGACCCTCAGAATACCGGTGCCCAGTTGGCGAGGAGGAGCAGAGTATAAGGAGCTCAGCGCTCTGGCACAGAAAGGTCAGATTTCCCCTGGGGTTACTTTGGGTGCTAAACTGAGAGAGCTGGCAGAGCCAGTAGATCTGCACCTTGGAACTCAGAGCCTGGAGATCTGCGCGTCAGATAAAATCTGTGGCTGTTGGATCTGCTAAACGTGGAAGAGGGCCCTCGGAGCTGATGGCAGAGGGAATCCCTAGAAAGGAACCCATTTGGACCTGAGAGAGGAGGAAAACTCCCCCAAAAATTTCGGAGGGTCCTTGATGCTAAACCAGCAGTCATCATTAGAGAGGCAGCTCTGGAGCAGCTAACCGCAACAAATCAGTATTGAATATCACAGGGACAGCGAGATTTTAGTTCAGGCTAGGGAGGACCAATAGAACCAGATGTCAATCTAGAAACACTGCCACCCAGGGGCTGAATCACAAATTGACTCTTGTGTAATACAATGAATTGATTTTATTTTCTTCTTATTCTACTTTGGGATTAGTGTTCCACAGTCTGTTGATTACATCGATTTTTTATGCAGGTTTGTGAGATTGGTTTGCTTATTCCTTTATTTTGGTTTTTTTTTGGGGGGGGTCTGGTGTTGCTTTTTGTTTTGTTGTCCTCATTTGCATTGTTTTTAGATGCATTTTTGCTTCTGTGTTCCCTCAACTCCCTTGACATTAGTAGTTGTATGTATGTTGTATCAATCTCCAGGTAATTGTTGCTGGTTTCTGTTCGGATTAGTGGCTGTCCTATAGGAGTTTTCAACCCACATTTATAGTTTATTCCCCTTTTTTTACTTCTTCTCCTTTTTCCAATATCATTTTGACATTCCTGTCATTCTTTTGTGTGTGTGTGTGTGGGGGGGGGGGGGTTCTCTTTCTTTTTTTGTGTGTGTGGGTATGTGAGTGTCTGTGTGTGTGTGTTGGAGAGGTTCTTTTTCTTCTTTCTCACCTATCTCTGAATTTGCCTTTCTCTTGAGATCATCTTTATTTGGAGTTACCAATAATGTGACTACATTCCTGTTCAGTGCTTGGTGCATTGCACTTGGTTGTCTTGTATTTTGTAACTTTAAACAAAGGCAATAAATTATCTAACCCAACAACTCAAATAGTTAGAAAGCAACAAGAAAAGCCCAGTGTAAGCAGAAGGAAGGAAATAGTAAAATCAGAGCAGAAATAAATGACATAGAGACCAAAGAAACAATACAGGAGATCAACAAAACCAAGAGCTGGTTCTTTGAGAGGAACCTAATAAATAAAATCAGAAATGAAAGAGGTGAAATAACAACAGACCCCATTGAAATACAAAGAATTGTTGAAAAATTCTATGAACAATTCTACTCCAACAAACTGGACAACCTGGAGGTAATGAATATATTCCTAGAAAAATATAACCTCCGAAAACTCAATCAGGAAGAATCTAAACAACTCAATACACCAGTAATTATGGAAGAAATTGAAGCAGTCATCAAAAAGCTTCCAACAAACAAAAGCCCAGGGCGAGACTGCTTCACAGGGAAGTTTTACCAAACATTCAAGGAAGAACTATAACCTATCATCCTCAGACCATTCCAGAAAATACAAGAGGATGGAACACTTCCAAACTTGTTCTATGAAGCTAGCACCACCCTAATACCAAAACCAGATAAAGACAACACAATGAAAGAGAATTACAGGCCAATATCCCTCATGAATATAGATACCAAAATCCTCAATAAAATTCTAGAAATCGGATCCAGCAGAACATCAGAAAGATCATACACCATGACCAAGTAGGATTTATCCCACGAATGCAAGGATGGTACAATATCCATAAATCAATAAATGTGATACATCACATTAACAAATTGAGAGATAAAAATTACATAGTCACATCAATTCATGCAGAAAAAGCATTTGACAAAATCCAACACCCTTTCTTGATAAACACTCTCAACAAGGTAGGAATAGAAGGATCATACCTCAACATGATAAAAGCCATATATGGTAAACCCACAGCAAACATCATATTCAATGGGCAAAAACTACAACCATTTCTCCTAAGAACAGGAACAAGACAGGGTTGCCCACTCTCACCACTCCTGTTCAACATAGTACTGGAAGTATTAGCCATTGCAATTAGACAAGAAGAAGAAATAAAAAGGCATCCAAATTGGAAAAGAAGAAATAAAGCTATCCTTATTTGCAGATGACATGATATTGTACATAAAAAAACTGAAAGATTCCATAAAAAATTAATAGACTTAATAAATTAGTTCAGCAGCATAGCGGACTACAAAATTAATGCCAAGAAATCTATGGCATTTCTATACACTAATAGTGAACTTACAGAAAGAGAGACTAAAAAAGCAATACCATTTACCATCACACCAAAAAAATTAAGATACCTAGGAATAAACTTAACTAAGGAGGTAAAAGACTTATGCGTGAAAAACTATAGGACACTAAAAAAAAGAGATAGAGGAAGATGTCAACAGGTGGAAGAACATACCATGTTCATGGATTGGGAGAATCAAGATCATTAAAATGTCCATACTACCCTAAGCAATCTGTAAATTTAATGCACTCCCCATTAAAATACAAATGGCATATTTTACAGACCTAGAAAGAACTCGCCAAAAATTCATCTGGAATAAAAAAATACCCCAAATAGCATCAGGAATCCTGAGAAAGATGTACAAAGTAGGTAGGATTTCAATACCAGATTTCAAGCTGTATTGCAAAGCTACTGTTCTCAAAATATCCTGGTACTTGCACTAGAACAGACACATAGATCAATAGAATAGAAAATCCAGATATCAACCCAAACCACTATGCTCAATTAATATTTGATAAAGGTTGAATGAACATAAAATGGAGTCAAGATAGTCTCTTTAATAAATGGTGTTGGAAAAATTGGACAGATATATGCAAAAAAATAAAAATAAACCACCAACTAACACCATACACAAAAATAAACTCAAAATGGATACAGGACTTAAACATAAGATGGGAAACCATAAAAATATTAGAGGAATCCACAGGAAGAAAAAATCTTAGACATATGCCGAAAGAACTTCTTCAATGATACTGCTCCTAGGGCAATGGAAGCCAAAGAGAAAATAAACAAATGATACTACATCAAAAGAAAAAGCTTTTGCACAGCTAAAGAAACCATCAACAAAACAACAAGAAAACCCCCTGTATGGGAGAACATATTTGCAAATTTTATCAGTGATAAAGGTTTAATCTCAAGCATATACAGGGAACAAATACAACTCAATAAAAGGAGAACGAATGATCCAATAAAAAAATGGGCAACAGACCTAAATAGAATCTTTTCTAAAGAAAACAAAAGGAAGGCCCAGAGACATGAAAATTTGTTCAAAGTCACTAATTATCCGAGAGATGCAAATCAAAATGACTCTGCGGTACCACCTCACACCTGTCAGAATGGCTTACATCAACAAATCAACAAATGACAAGTGCTGGCAAGGATGCAGAGAAAAAGGAACTCTTGTACATTGTGATGGGATTGTAGACTTGTGCAGCCACTGTGGAGAACAGTATGGAGTTTCCTCAAAAAACTAAAAATGGAGCTACCATTCGACCCAGTGATCCCACTTCTAAGAATATATCCCAGGAAACTAGAAACGTGAATTAGAAAGGATATGTGCACCCCTATGTTCATAGCAGCACAATTTACCATAGCTAAGATTTGGAAACAGCCTTAGTGCCCATCAGCAGATGAGTGGATTAAAAAACTATGGTACATCTACACAATGGAATACTACGCTGTGGTAAAGGAAAGAAGGAGCTCCTACCATTTGCAATAACATGGATGGATTTGGAGAGCATTATGCTAAGTGAAATTAGCCAGGCAGAGAAAGATAAATATCACATGATCTCACTCATTTGTGGAATATAATGAATGACAGACTGATGAACAAGATCAAATCCAGAGACTGAGAAAAGTCCATCAGAATGTCAAACCACAGGGTTAGTGGGAGGTGGTGAGAGTAAGAGGGAAAGTCAATATATTTGACTTCTTGGACTAAGGTAAGTAATTTGTGTTTTTACATCCCTGACAAAGTTTATATAAAGCTATTCAAAATGGCAGCTAATTTGAGATTGAATTGACATGGCCTAGAGCTTGTCATCTCCTATGGACAATAGTCCTTAGGCTAGGCTCCCCTTAACCTCCTATGACACCATAATATCCTTGCATTATATTATTCTACAATTTCATTATATTTTTCCAGTTTATTCTGTTTTTTAAAGTTTTTTACCTTTATTGTTCAGTTTATTAACTACATTTTCCCCCAATAGCTCCCCTCCACCCAGTACCCATCCCACTCTACGCCCTTACCTCCCCCGCTCTGTTCTCTCCCACAGTTGCATGATTTTTGTCCAGTCTCTTGCTGTACTTCCCGTACCCTTTTTCTCACCGAGCATTATCAGTCCATTCCCTCTCTATGTCCATGATTTTGTTCTATTCCCCATTTTATCCTGATCATGGGTTGTTAATTCACTTGATTTTTAGATTCATTTGTTGATAGATGTGTACTTGTTGTTCATAATGTACATTTTTACCTTTTTCTTCTTCCTCTTCTTAAACAATACCTTTCAGCATTTCATATAGTGTTGGTTTGGCAGTGATGAACTCCTTTAGCTTTTTCTTATCTGCGAAGCACTTTATCTGACCTTCAATTCTGAATGACAGCTTTGCTGGATAGAGCAATCTTGTTTGTATATTCTTGTTATTCATTACTTTGAATATTTCTTGCCACTCCCGTCTGGCCTGCATCGTTTCTGTTGAGAAATCTGCTGACAATAGTATGGGTACTCCCTTATAGGTAACTAAATGTTTTTCACTCGACCAGCTAAAAATTAAGCATACACTGACTGAAACACAAAATATTATACAAAGACCTAAAAGCAGTCCAGACGACTGCAAAAACCAAGTCAAAGATTTGAAATACAAAAAAGCAAAATCCACTCAGCTGGAAAAGCAAGAAGCCAAAAGAATCCAAAAAATTGAAGATCATATAAGGGGCCTCTGGGACAACCTCAAGCATACCAACATCAGAATTATTGGGGTGCCGGAAAAAGAGAGAGAGCAAGATAATGAAAACCTACTATAAGAAATAGTGACTGAAAACTTCCCCCACCTGGTGAAAGAAATTGACTTGAAAACCCAAGAAGTGCACAGAACCCCAAAATATAGGAATCTAAAGAGGACCACACCAAGGCACATCATAATTAAAGTGCCAAGAGCAAAAGATAAAGAGAGAATATTGAAAGCAGCAAGAGAAAAACAGTTAGTCACAATGTCATTATAATTTTTGATATGTAACACAGCATGTTGTACAATTATCCCAAAGAAACTTATAAACTAATTCTCTGAATGTTTGGCAGCAATTTAAAAAAAAGATAGGAAAGGAATTAATCCCGTTCAGAATGAATTAAGGCACTGGGAAGGCACTTGAACACTCTACATGGGCTCCTCTTGCCCTTTTTGCCAAGCGGGCCCCTCTTCTTACAATCCTAATGTGCACAGCTGTTGCCTGAGCTTTCATTTCAAGCTGTGGTTGAAGCCTCTGGGCGGCTGGCACCATGGATCTGTCTCTCGCCCAATGGTGTGTGCTGGGCGCTCTCTGGAGAAGAAATCTCGGTCCCCCGAGATATGTGATCAGTACTGGGACCCCCACCAGCAAGTGAGGGGACCTCAAGGCAGGTGCTGGGCATGGAGGCCCCGGGGACATAGACTACAAAGCAGACAGAACTGAACCTCACATCACCCTGTTTGGCCCTGGAGGATGTCTGGTTAGCCAGAGACGGGTAAGATTCCTCAGGAAAGGAACAGTGTAAGACAGGCATAGTCACAGATGGGGCCAACACGAGAGAACTAAAAGAGGGGGGACACAGACCCTCACCCACTAACCTTACAGGGGCCTGAACTCTCACCCTTTCTGAGGGAGGTCTACTTTCCCCATGGCTGCTTCGCCTCCCACGCACAGCTCATATCGGGACCCAGGTTGCAGAAAGAGACTGGGCCAGCAACAGCTGCTCTATATCTAAATGTATTCTAGTACCAGGAATTCTTAGGGCCTACTCAAGAATGCAAATGATCCTTTCCACTAATATTTACAGGGTAAACTAAGATTATTGTTTGAGTATTAAATTTGACAGTAAAATAGTAATCAAGTTTTCAGTTTTATTTAAATTGGCCAAGTGAAATAAGTCAATACTCAAGAAAATTTAAGTGTACTAGACAAAAAGCTGTTCTTACAACATTAACTAAAATATCTATTAGTACTTCATCTCACTGTAAAATTGCCTAACATCCAAAGAACCTAAAGCAGTCATATTTGTGTGCAAACATTAAAATTTAAAATTACCAAGACTGCAAGATAAAATTTCCAAAAGCCCCCATTAATCAAAAAGCAGGGGGGGGAGATATTAGGGTAATATCATGTAAGGAAAATTATCCTGTAAGTAAAATACATCTAGAAAATTCTTACTCCAGAAAAGTAACTTCCATTTGTAATGCCAACAGCAGGACACCCATGAAAAACACACATGGTTTCAAAATAAGCAAAGGAAAATCATTTGGGCAAAAATAAAAAGAATCCCAAGTCTAATTTGCAGAGAGGGTCCCTTTGTTAACTTTCAGTCGAGAATGTGTTTGTGAGTTTTCAGAGAACAACTCCAAGATCATGTGGGTTCCTGCGACAGTGAGGTTCTGACAGGACTGTTCCAGCCACAAGGACGGTCCAGAGATGGGGGACACTGATGACACCTTGCCATGCAAGCAGTCGGCAGCAGTGCATTGCTGCAGGTGGCCCAGGACCAAATCAGAGAGGATGGAACTTGCATTGCTACGATGTGTCCACCATCTGGATACCATTACTAACATGTACACATAAAGAACTATTTGACATTGCAACTGGAACTCAGAGCAGTTGGACATTGAAACTGAGACTGAAACATTTTTTGTTTATACATTTATTTCTAGTATGCAGATGCAAGATATTTTTCAAGAAAAGAAACGGGAGAGCAATTGATATAGAGGCAGGGAGGCATTGAACAGGCTGTCAAACTACAGGGGGAAGGCTGGGGAGGGTGGGGGCCGGGTGCTGTGGGAGATCAACCAAAGCACTTGTATGCATGCATGTGAGCATAACTAGTGGATGCAAGACACTGGGGCAGGGGGGGCAGGTGGGCACATGTGCTGGGGTGTAGGGTAGGTTGGGGGGAGGATAATGGGGGGAAAAGGAAAACATATGTACTACTATTAAATCTAAGTTATACTGCAAAAAACAAAATATATATTTAAAAAAAGAAAACTAGAGGGCAATATCCTTGATGAACATAGATGCTAAAATCCTCAACAAAATTCTAGCAAATCTTTTTCAGCAATATAATAGAAACATCATACACCATGATCAACTCAGATTTATTACAGGGATGCAAGGATGGTACAATATCCACAAATCAATAAATATAAGACATCACATAAACAAACTGAGGATAAAAATCACACCATTATAACAATTGATGCATAAGAAGCATTTGACAAAATCCAACACCCTTTCTCAATGAAAACTTTCAGCAAAGCGGGAATAAGGTGATCATACCTCAATATAATAAAAGCCCTATATGACAAACGTACAGCCAACTTCGTACTCAATGGGCAAAAACTAAACACATTTCCCCTCAGAACAGAAAGAAAACAAGGATGCCCACTTTCACCACTCCTGTTTGACATAGTACTAGAAGTACTAAGCATAGTGATTGGACAAGAAGAATAAATGAACAGCATCCAAACTGGAAAAGAAGAAGTAAAACTGTCCTTATTTGCAGATGACCTGATAGTATACATAGAAAATCCCAAAGATTCCATCAAAAAAACTACTACAAATTAATACTACTACAAATTAATTTGACAAATGTAGCAAGATACAAAATTAACTCCCAGAAATCTATGGTGTTTTATATGCCTATGATGAATTCACAGAAAGATAAATGAAAAAAATATCCCATTTACCATTGCACTAAAAAAATAAGATACCTTGGAATAAACATAACTAAGGATGTAAAAGACCTGCACTCAGTAAACTACAGGACATTGAAAGAAGAGATAGAGAAAGACATAAAGAAATTGATTGGTACACTCAACATCAATAAAATGTCCATACTACCTAAAGCAATTTATAGATTCAATGCAATATCTATTAAAATACCTATGGTATATTTCAAAGATCTAGAAGAAACTATCCAAAATTAATCTGGAATTTAAAAAATGCTGAATACCCACAACAATCCTGAGAAAGAAGAGCAGAGTTAGAGGGATCACAATAACAGATATCAAGCTATATTATCAAGCCAACCTGGTACTGGCATAAGAACAGACATATAGACCAATGGAACAGAACAGAGAACCAAGAAATTGACCCAAGCCATTATACTCAATTCATATTTGACAAAGAAGGCAAGATTCTCTTTAATAAATGATGCTGGGAAATTTGGTCAGATCCATGCAAAAAACAAAAAATGAAATTAGATCCCCAACTTGCACCATACAAAAAAAAACTTAAAATGACTAAATGAGTTGAATGTAAGACAAGAAACTGTAAAAACCCTACAAAACTCCATAGGCAGTAAAATTGCAGATATATGTCATAGCTGTATCTTCACAAATACAGAACCTAGGACAAGAGAGACTAAGGAGAAAATAAACAAATGGGACTACATCAAAATCAAAAGCTTCTGTACAGCAAAAGAAACCATCAACAAAACAACAAGAAAGCCCACTGCATGGGAGAACATATTTGCCAATTTTATCTCCAATAAGGGTTTAATCTCCAACATATACAGGGAACTCATATAACTTAACAAAAGGAAGATAAGCAATCCAATCAATAAGTGGACAAAGGACCTAAAAAGCCTCTGTTCGAAAGAGGACATTCAGAAAGCCAAGGGACATATGAAAACATTCTCAAAGTAACTAATCATCCAAGAGCTGCAAATCAAAACAACAATGAGTCACCACCTCACACCTGTCAGAATAGCTATCATCAATGAAAACTGCTGGAGAGGATACCAGGAAAAGGAACCCCCATTTACTTCTGGTGGGAATGCAGACTGATACAGCCATTTTGGAAAACAGTATGATGTTTCCTCAGAAATTTAAAAATGGAAATGCCATTTGACCCAGTAGTACCACTTCTAAAAATACATCCCAAGAAAAGAGAAACACTAATCAGGAAGTATATATGCACCCCTATGTTCATAGCAGCACAATTTACAATAGCTATGATTGGGAAACAGCATAAAGGCCCATTAGCAGATGAGTGGATTAGAAAATGATGGTACATCTACACAATTGAATATTATAAAAAAGAAGGAATTGTTACCATTTCCAGTAGAACTGGAGAGCATTATCCTAAGTGCAATAAGCCAGTCAGTGAAAGAAAAATACCTCATGATCTTACTCATTTGAACTCTTAGACTCACAAGTTATCTATTTTCAAAGTAAGGGTATTAATAAGAAAATAATAGGATTATGTAAGATTAGATGGGGCATATAGGAAGACTCTGATTAAGCTTGGGACAATGGGATCCTAATTTGAGTTTTATTTGTTCTTGGAAGAGTTCTGACTACTCCAGTAGAACCGACCTTCCAACAACCAGTAAAAGTGGTTTCCCAAAAGCCAGCATAAGTAACCTCCCAATGCCCAGTTTCACCCCCACCCAGTAGTATTGTTCTCTCCATATCCGCATTAGAGTGATTAACTCAATGTTACCTAAGGATATGGTAATTCCCTCACCTGAGGCAGTTATCTTGAAAGACAATGATCATTTTTCTCAGGGTTGACCTCAGCATCCTTTTTTGTTTCTAGACCTATAACTAGACTAAAGTCACAGTGGACCCTTAAAAGTAAGTTACAAAGTATAATCTTGAGAATGTGAGATACACTCTAAAAAAAAACGACTTGATATTTCTAATTTATATAAGCAGGAATGTGGGAAATGTGTATGAGAGTGGATAATATGACAGAAAAAAATATAAATTTGGATCAAGTTGCATTTATTGTTATGGACACACTAAAAAAAATAAAAAATTAAAGTTGCAGTTTTGGTAGTTAAAAGCACTTCGGTTGATTGGCTGAAATGTGAACCAAAAATATGGCCTACTGTGAGTGAATAGAAATGTTGGATCTTCCTCAGCTTATATAGAGAAAAAAGATTCAGAGCTTTGGGTAAATTGAAATGTTAGAGTTAATTTGCCATTTGAAATCTACTCACCCACATTAAGAGGGTCCATAATGCATGCATTTCACCAATAGTTTGAGAAATAAATTCGTGAGGGATGCTCCAGCATCTTTGAAGATCTACATGACAACTCTTTTAAATAGGCTAGATCTTACAATGGTAACCACATTTACTCAACTGGAAAACTTAAAGTCAATAGAAATAATTTCATCCTCTATGTCAGGAAACAAGTGACATCATTTAACAATCAAAGGCAATGTGAGTGTGGTTATATGTGCTTAGTGGGCATACCTGGTAAAAATAGAAATGACAACTGCTTTCTACTTATTTGAATGTCAGTTTCCCATAGGTGAATCACAGAGCAGACCTTTATAATTTTAGACAAGTCCCTTCTATAATCTTCAGATTAATCTTTTACCGAGAAACAGCACTTAGCCTGCTACTGAGCTTAGTAGAGACTAAATATTTAATGAAGGGTTACCAAGTTATCTTGTAAACTAAGCTTTCCATAATAAAAAAGTATTATTTAATTCAAGAAGTTATAAATATGGATGTGAACATCAAAACCCCACAATCAAAAGAATGTATTTACTCAATACATTATTGAGTCAAAACAGGTACTGATGACATAAATATGTACCCCATATGCCCATAATCTATACTCTTGCTACACTGACTCTCTGGGACATTCCCTTCCTGGGTCATCACTGAAGCACAATGATAAATAAAAAATCCCACCAGTGAGAAGAATTTTTGGCACTAAATCTGGTTGTTCATTTTGCTTGAAGGATATATTGCCATACACATAATTATATAGCAATTAATAGACTATTTCCAATGGTTTTTAACTATAGTCAGTGACTTGGAGTGAACATAGTTATAAAATTAGTGACAAAGAAATGTGAGGAAGAATGGCATAGCACAATGACAGAATAGAAATTTTCTACTGGCCTCCATCCACAGCACATCTATTTTGACAACCACCCATGGTCAACTTGTGGCACTCTCTAAGTCCAGTTAAGAAATTCAAGAACACCACTGAGGCCCAAAAAATCCAAGAATAGATACATTGAAGAGAATAAAAACAACTTCACTTTATCCACAGCATTCCTCCCACAAGACTGCACAGATCACTGCCAAGAGAAACCAACTTAATCTGTTATTTCCTGCATAAGGAAAAATGAGTGTAGTCAGTGAATGTTTGGCTTCTATGGTCAAATAAGGTACTGCCCAAGAGGCTAATCTCTTTTATGCTCCACCTGAAATACTGAGATTATTGGCAAAGTTGATGGCTTGGTAGCGGAGAGGCTGCAAGATAAACAACAGGGGTTCAGAACTCATGAAAGGGATATTGATCTTACTAAGTGTTTTATGGACCTTATGAGGAAATCTACCTATAAGCTTCTTGAGATGTCTTAACTCAGTAGTTGGCAAACTCATTAGTCAACAGAGCCAAATGTCAACAGTACAACGATTGAAATTTCTTTTGAGAGCTGAAAACTGACTTCTGCGCATGGGCCACGAAGTTTCAATCACACTGTGTGTGCCCACACATGGTGTTTTGTGGAAGAGCCACACACTCAAGCGGCCAAAGAGCCACATGTAGCTCACGAGCCACAGTTTGCCAATTACCACCTTAACTGATTACTCCTTTAATTGATTAATGGGCATCCCCAAATCCTCTGTGTGCCTCATTTATATATTTAGCTCAGCTCCCTACAGCACAACCACTAGCACTAAGACCAAGCCTTTACATAGTATTAACAAAAATAGGAAGAATGCTAAACCATCTTTGTATGATTGGGAGAAGGCATCCATACTTGAGCATTTTATGGCACTGCACTAGGTAAAACAAATAAAAAGGCTCTCAGAACCTGCCTGACATTGCAGAATGCAGAAAAGAAATACAAATTTAAGAATTAGCATACTTCCCTGGAAGAAAAAGATGTTAAGTGGATACATCCATAGAAAGGTTTGAAAAGATCTCATAATATGTAGCTGAGGAGATGGATGAAGGCATTTTATCTCTCTCAAAGCCAATCAGTAAAGTGTGGAATAGGTGACTGTATCTACAAATATAAAGGCAGCAATATAAGACTACAGGGAGCAATACAAAAATTAAGAAAACATTAAACCACAAAAGTAATAAATTAATTTTCCAGAACCAATATGAAAGAATTGAAGATCTATACCCTGTTTGATATGGAAATCATATAATAGCCTTTAAAAAGCTCATGAGATATAAGAGAACACAGATAACTCAGTGAATTCAGAAAAAAAGATATATGAACAAATGAGAATTTTGACAAAAAGATAAAGCTATAAAAAGAATCAAAGAAAAGTTTTGTATATGAAGAACACAATGAATAAAATGATAAATGCAATAAATGACCTATACCTATTTAAATAAAATAAACCAATAATTAAACTTCCAGACACAGAAATCACACCACCTTGAAGGGGAAACCAGTCGCAACTAAGCACCCAAGAACACCACCACCCAGACTGGCCTTGGACTCTACCTGGGACCCTGAAGCCACTATGGCCAAAATCATGCTGTCTCCCCTGCAGATCTGCAGACCCAGGAACTCCTGCCTCCCCAGCTACTGGCTGCTGGACCCTTTAGTTGTGCTGCTACACCAGTAGACCCTACAACTATTGCTTTCTGGGCCACTGGATCCTGGGCACCTCGATAAGTTGCTGAGCGTGTGCCACTTGGGTCAAGCTAAAGTTACACAACCTTGTGACCGCTGCTGACAGCTGGCTTCTGGACCACTTAGTGATTTGGAAAGTGAAGCCACCCCAGCCAGAGTCCTGTTGCCTCACCTGCAGACTCCAGGATGCCCGCCTCCCTGTCGTGAGCTTCTGGACACTCACAGTGATTCACAGAGTGATGCCACTTTGGCAAGAGTCATGCCACACAAGCAAGAGTTGCACTACTCCAGCTGTGGGCACCAGGACCCTCACCACCCAGGCCATGGACTCCAGGGTTCCACAATGAGCTGCAGGCCAGTGAGAACTTAAGCAATCCCTGCCACAAGAGCTGGAACCATTAGCACATCCACAACAGCTTGCAGGACGAGTCTGGGTGTGAGTCATATTGTTAGACAACCTGTGAGGAAACTTCATCCATGAATGAGAAACATTCAAGAAACTAACTAATGCAAGCAGGGGGCTCCATTAGTGCACCCAGCTTAGGAGACCTGAGAAACTGTACCACTGGGTCCCACAAATCACCATCTACATAGGACCACCCCCAAAAGTACCTCAGTGGCATAGCAGTTGGATCTAAGATATAGAAACAATTTCAATGGGACAGTAAAAACTGGGATACAAGGAAATGATCCCCCAAATGAAAAAAGTGTGTGTGTGGGGGGGGGGGAATTGTCAGAAAAGGAATTAAAAGTAATTTGTTGCTCTAGCCAGTTTGGCTCAGTTGCTAGAACATTCTCCTGCAGACTGAAGGGTCCCGAGTTTGATTCTGGCCAAGGACACATACCTGGGTTGTGGGCTCTATTCCCAGTAGGGAGCATGCAGGAGGCAGCCGATCAATTATTCTCATCATTGATGTTTCTATCTCTCTATCCCTCTTCCTTCCACACTAAAATCAATAAAAATATGTTTTAAGAAATGTGATGCCTGAGATGGGCCAAAGTTTTGCAATTGTAATCTGATCAGTGTAGTGCATAATTCATTAAAATTTATTTATTTAAAGAAGTAATTTGTCAGACAGAGAATTCAGAGTAATGGTTAAAAGGATGCTCAGACATCTGGATAACAAATATACACAACTCAAGGAGAATTATAAAGAAATGAATGAGAATTTCACCAACATGAATTAGAATCAAGAAGAAATGAAGAATGACATAGCTGAGCCGAGACCGGTTTGGCTCAGTGGATAGAGCATCGGACTGCGGACTGAAGGGTCCAGGGTTCGATTCCGGCAGCATGTACCTTGGCTGCGGGCACCTCCCCAGTAGGGGGCGTGCAAGAGGCAGCTGATCGATGTCTCTCTCTCATCGATGTTTCTGACTTTCTATCCTTCTCCCTTCCGCTCTGTAAAAAAATCAATAAAATATATTTTAAAAAAAAGAATGACATAGCTGAAATAAAGAACACAATGGAAGGATTCAACAGTATATTAGACACTGAGGACCGAATGAGCAAGTTAGAAGACAAAGTAGAAAAATACCCAAGCTGAGCAGGAACTAGAAAAATATATTTTTTTAAAAAAAGGAACAGAGTCTAAGGGAGCTTTGGGTCAACTTGAAACAAAGCAACACCTCCATAATAGGATTGCCAGAAGTAAAGGAAGCTGAGCAAGAAATAGAAAATCTGTTTGAATAAATAGTGGCAAAACTTCCCAGCTTGAGGAAGAAAGTTACACAAATATACAAATCCAAGAAGCATAGAGAATCCCAAGCAAGGTGAACCCCAAAAGACCCACACCAATGCACATGGTAAGTAAATTGGAAAATGTAAAATAAAAAGAAAGAGACATAAAGGCTACAAAGAGAGGCAGAAAGTTACCTATAATGATCTCCTATTATACCAGTGGTCAGCAAACTGTGGCTCTGGAGCCACATGTGCCTCTTTGGCCCCTTGAGTGTGGCTCTTCCTCAAAATAGCATGTGTAGGTGAACATGTACAGTGCAATCAATACTTCGTGGCTCATGTGCAAAGGTCAGTTTTCGGCTCTCAAAAGAAATTTCAATCATTGTACTGTTGATATTTGGCTCTGTTGACTAATGATTTTGCCAACCATTGCATTAGACTATCAACTGATTTATCAATAGAAACACATCAGGATAGAAATGAATGTAATGAAGTATACAAAGTGATGTAAAGCAAGGGACTGAACCCAAGAATACTCTATCAAGCAAGGCTATCATTCAAAATTGAAGCTGAAATCTGGAGCTTCACAGACAAAAATAGGCTAAGAGTTTATTATCACCAAGCCAGCAATGCAAGAAATGCTAAAGGGACTGCTGTAAAGAAGAAATAGAAAGGGAGAAAGGAAAACATGCATAAAGAACAAAGATGGCAAGAAACAAGTACCTATTTTATCTAATACAGAGGGAATATGCTGTCGCAAAGATGTCAGTGCCACAGCCAATAAAGAGAGGACATGCTAATTGACTGCTACAACCTCAAAGATGGTGGCACCCACAGTCAAAAAGGAGAGAATATGCTAATTAACTACCCTGCCCTCAAAGATGGTGGCACCCAGAGCCAATAAGGAGGGAATATGCTAATTGAGTGACCAGGACTAAAAGAAGGCAATACCCACAGCCAAAAAAGAGGGAATATGTTAATTGACTGCCACACCTTCAAAGATGGCATTGCCTACAGCCACAGGATGGTGGTGCCCAGTCCCCTCAGCCCCACCGGGGTGGCAGGCGCATGCGCCTGCCTCCAGAGTTCCCCACTATCCCCAGCCCCCAGCCGCCCAGGGCTGGCTTGAGGCACAGGCAAGCCTTGGATGTTGGCTTCCCAGTTGCCAAGGGCCAGATTTAGGTGCAGGCAAGCCTCAGATGGCTATTGCCCAGCTGCCCAGGGCCATCTGAGGCTCAGGTAACCATGGCCAGCCAAGGCTTGTGCTGCCCGCAGTGGCAGCAACAGAGGTGTGATGGGTACATCCCCTTCCCCTAATTGCCAAGTTGCCTCCCACCCCTGAGGGATCCCGGACTGTGAGTGGGTGCAGGCTGGGCTCTAGGACCCCCCCTCCAGTGCATGAATTTTCATGTACCAGGCCTCTCGTCAATAATAAACTTAAATGTTAATAGATTAAATACTCCAATCAAAAGACATAGGGTAGCCAAATGGATAAGAAAACATAACCCATATATATGCTACCTAAAAGAGTCCCACCTCAGAATAAAGGACTCATACAGACTGAAAGTGAAGGAATGGGAAAAAAATTTTTTTCAGACAAACAGAAATGAAAACAAGCTGAGGTAACAATACTTATACCTAACGAATAGAACTCAAAATGAAGGCCTCAACAAGAGATAATAAATGCCACTACATATACTAAAAGGATCAATACAACAATAGGATATAATTCTGGTCAACATTTATACACCCAATGCAGGAGCATCCAAATACAATAATAATTAAAAAAAAAACTTCTAGCCTATATCAAAGGAGAGATTGACAGCAATACAATCATAGTAGGGGACATTAATACACCAATGACATCACTGGACAAGCCTTCCAGCCAAAAAAATCAGCAAGGAAACAGCAATACCAATGACTCACTACATTAGATAGAATTAAATGACATCTTCAGAATATTTCAGTTTTGAAGAGGAAGCAAAGATGGCGGCATAGGTGAATACCTATTGTTCCGCCCCGTGCAACGATTTAGGAACTACAACATAACAGCAGAACAGACAGCACCCAGAATCGCCAGAAAGCTGGCTGAATGAAAACTCCACTAACTGGAGTGGAGGTGGGACACTGAGACTCAGAAGCGGCGGGAGCGCAGTCTTTCAGACGGAAACAGGTTAGGAGCCATCCTGGTCGTGAGCGCACGGGCTGGGGCTGGAGCAGCAACGCCCGTCCCACTGCCCGGTTTTCCCAGCACCAGGCAAGATCCATTCCACTGCCCGGATCCCCCAGCCCCCAGCGCCAGGCGAGGTCCGGCCAAGTTCCGAGGGACGCACCCTGGAAGCGGGGCGCGGCAGAGGCTCCTGAACTGCGAGTTTCCGCGAAAGGGTCGCACAAACCCGTGACTTGCTCCCTGGAAACTTGTTTCCTGGTTCTGGAAACCATTTATTTTTACAATCCTGGGCTAGACTTTTGGTGTGCAGGCACATTTGGGGAAAGGCGGAGTGGTCTGGCAAGGGGAAGAGACTAGCGGCTTTCTCTTGGAGGAGTCTGCAGCCATCCCCATCCAACAGATACCCGCGGGCGTGAGCGACACATAGGACGCAGCTGAAGCTGACGCTACCTGCGCAGCTCAGAGACTCCGCCCGTCCAACCTGAACACAGTCTCCCTTCACAGCCAATTGGCCTGGAGGTCAAACCCTCCTAGGGCTAACAACAAAAAGCTGGGTTTAAATTCAAAAATACTGAATACAACCCATAAAGGATTGCAGTAAGAGCACCCAACTCAGGTAACTGGGGAGGCTGAGCCACTGTCCCTTTGAAGATATCCACCACATAAAGCAGCCACCATGCAGAGACATGGAAAGAAATCAGGTGTGAAAGAAATGGAGGAGAAAAGACGACAAGACATAGAGTTCAAAACCACGGTTATAAGGCTTTTCAAGAGGCTCCTACAAAAGGCCAATCAACTTAATGAGAATTACCAGGAAATAAACAAGACCAACCAGGAAATGAATGAGAATTACAAGGAAATAAATGAGAAACTCAAGCAAATGAATGAAACCCTCAAGGAAATGAACAAGGCCTCTGAAGATACGAACCAGACCCTCACGGATAAAAAAAGGACCAACTAGAAATCAAGCTTACACAGACTGAAATAAAAAATAATACACAAAGTCCTAAAAGCAGTCCAGAGGGCCACAAGAACCAAGTCAAAAATTTGAAATACAAAGAACCAAAATCCACTCAGCTGGAAAAGCAAGAAAAAAAAAGAATTCAGATAATTGAAGATAGCATAAGGGGCCTCTGGGACAACCTCAAGCATGCCAACATCCGAATTATTGGGGTGCCAGAAAAAGAGAGAGAGCAAGTTAATGAAAACCTACTTAAAGAAATAGTGACTGAAAACTTCCCCCACCTGGTGAAAGAAACTGACTTAAAAGCCCAAGAAGTGCACAGAACCCCAAAATATAGGAATCTAAAGAGAGACCACACCAAGACATATCATAATTAAAATGCCAAGAGCAAAAGATAAAGAGAGAATATTAAAAGCAGCAAGAGAAAAACAGTTGGTTACCTACAGGGGAGCACCCATACGATTGTCAGCGGATTTCTCAACAGAAACGATGCAGGCCAGATGCGAGTGGCAAGAAATATTCAAAATACTGAATAGCAAGAATCTACAACCAAGATTACTCTATCCAGCAAAGCTATCATTAAGAATTGAGGATCAGATTAAGTGCTTCGCAGATAAGAAAAAGCTCAAGGAGTTCATCACCACCAAACCAGTATTATATGAAATGCTGAAAGATATTCTTTAAGAAGAGGAAGAAGAAAAAGGTAAAAATATAAATTATGAACAACAAATACACATCTATCAACAAATGAACATAAAACTCAAGTGAATTGATAGGCTGATGAACAAGATAAACTGGTGACTCTAACAGAAACATGGACATAGAGAGGGAATGGACTGACAATTCTTGGGGAGAAAAGGGTTGTGGGAAGTACAGCAAGAGATTGGACAAAAATCTTGCAACAATGGGAGAGGACATTGGGGAGGGGGAGGTGAGGGTGAAGGGTGGGATAGGTACAGGGTGGAGGGGAGATATAGGGGAATAAAAAAGGGGAAACAATGTAATTAATAAACTGAATAATAAAGAAAAAAAGAATAGAAAAAAAGAAAAGAAAGAATATTTCAGTTTTGCTCTCCATTATTATATACTGTCTATCTTTATTTTTCAATTAGTTTATCTTCATTATTATTTAGTACTAGAGGCCCGATACATGAAATTCATGTAAGGGGCTCTGGCCCCCACTGCTGTGGCGGAAGCCATGGGCCTTTGCCACCTCTGCCTCAGCCCCGCCTCTGAGGACATCTGGTCTCATAAGCATATTATGCTTTTATTATTATAAATTAGTTTCAGGTGTACTGCAAAAATGTTCTCTCAGTATTTCAGGTACCTTCCAGTCCCCATATATACTAATCACAGTACTATTAACTGTATTCCTTATGCTATCATCTACTACTAATACAGGTTGTGCATAACCTTTGGAATTGTGCTGATAAATTGTTATTCAAGTAATATTTTAGGGGCTTATACTGGCTACATACTTTCTCTGCATTCAACATACTTTTATGTTACTCTTTTTGAATTTGTTCAACTAAGCTCTGGCTAAGGATATTCAAAATTTATATTTTGATTCAAAACTAGTTTTCCCCCTAAGTGTCGATACTCCTCATCAATCTGCCTCCCAGTGTTTTATGAGAGTTCAAACTGCACAGCCCTGTTCAAAACTGAAAAACATTAGGTGTTAATGTATTTATTCTGTTCAGTGTGATAGTGCGGAAAAATTATTTGTCACTGCTCTTTGCAATCATCAAAAATGCTCAATCATCATTTATATTATTTAATTTTCTTTTTCCATATTCCTTGTTTTATAATTTCTCTATTATTGGTTTCCAAGAGCTTTTTTATGACTAAAGTTATTAACCATTTCTTATGCATTGCAAATTAAATACCATATTTTATTCTTTTACTGTGGTGTTTTATTTTTGGTCATACCAATGCTATCTATTAAACATAATCATGTTCTCTCTAAAAAAAGTAATGGGAATTTTTCTAATTTGATGGAAAACATTAATATAGATTTGAATACACTTAGAAACATATTTATAGATCCATAAAAATGTATCAATGTCAAAGACAAAGAAAATTGTGAAAGCAACAAGAAAAAAGTGTCTCATCAGGTACAAGTTCCTCAATAAGATTAAGATCTGATTTGTCATCAGAAACCATGTAGGCCAGAAGAGAGTGAGATAACATATTCTAAGTGTTGCCAGGAAAAATAAACTGTCTACCAAAGATTCTCTGTCTAGAAAAACTATCAAAATTGAGTGAGTAATTAATATATTACCAAACAAATAAAAATTGAGAAAAATATGTTGCTAATAAACCTGCCATGTAAGAAAAATAAAAGGGAATTACTCAGAAGGACATGATAGGGGGCACTAGATACTAATACAAATCCACATGGAGAAATGAAGAACACTTGATAAAGGTAATTACAGAGATAAATATGAAGTATTTCTAAATTATTTTCAAGAATTTTATTCTATTTTATTTAAAAGACAGTAGTACAAAGTATTCAAAACTATTTTGATACTCTTAAATATAAAAGATGTAATATGTGTGGCAATAGTAACACAAAGTAGGAAGAGGAAGTAGAGTATAATTAGAGAGAAAAAATTACAAATAACTTTAGTTGATATTAGTCCTATCTGAAATATTTAAGATATTAATTGTTATCCTCAGGAAACTACTGAAAATAACTTAAAATAATAAATAAACAAAGGCACTAAAATAGTATGCCAGAAAATTTATTTTAATAACAAAGAAGGTAGTAAGAGAGAAGTAAAGAAACAAAATATTAATCATATTCTTTAAAAAAATAGCATATTGTCAGGTGCAAATATTACCTTACCAATAATTAATTTACATATAAACTAATCCTTTGCTGGGTAGCTAAGTTGGTTAGAGTGTCATCCCTATATGTCAAGGTTGTGGGTTTGATCCCTGGTCAGGGCACATACAAGAATCAACCAATCATCCCTAGTCAGTTTGCCTCAGTGGATAGAGCATTAGCCTGCAGACTGAAGGGTCCCTAGTTTGATACTGGTTAAGGGCACATGCCCGGGTTTTGAGCTCAATCCCCAGTAGGGTGTGCAGCAGCAGCCAATCAATGATTCTCTCTCATCATTGATGTTTTTAGTTTTCTCCCTCTTCATTCCTCTCTGAAATCAATAAAAATATATTTTTTTAAAGGAGTCAAGCAATCAATCCACAAATAAGTGGAACAACAAATTGATGTTTCTCTCTCAAATCAATAAATAAAAATGAAAAAATAAATATAAACTGACAAAAATGGCACAGATTGGTAAACTGAATTAACAAATATATGTTCATTTATATTCTGTGTATGAGACATACTTCTAGTTGAAAAATGATTGAAACTTTGCCAGGGCTATCCAGCAGATCCTGAGCAATAGATGAATGATTGCTCTGACAAATGTTTCAGTGAAAGAGAGGCTAAAGGGCTAGATTGCTATAGGAGCAAATAGCCCTGTTCACCTGCCTTCTCAGGCTTTTATTGTCACAGTAGCTTGAACTAAAATTAACCTCTACATACAATCAGCAGGGTAAGTATCCTTGAAAAAGCACCTGCATCTGTAATGTCTTTTTTTTTAAAAGACATTTTGAAGTCTAAACATAAAGATTCTAGTAAAAGACCTGGGGGGGGGGGGGTCAGACTTGTTTGAAAAAAGGTCTCCAAGCTTTCAGAGATTCCTCCTTACAGACTTTCCAACCAAGTTCCATGTTTCCCCACAAAATTAAAAGCATCTAAAAAATACATCATACAAACCATGACCAAAGGGGAGTGAAATATCTACACAGTAACAGACAAGATAGGCTTCAAGACAAAAATTTATACTATAGATTAGAAAAGATACGGTATAACAATAAAAACTAGTGCATCAAGAAATTATAACAATTACAAATATACTAGGGGCCCGGTGCATGAAATTCGTGCACTGGGGGGTGGATGATCTCTCAGCCCAACCTGCCCCCTCACACATACTGGGAGCCCTATGGCTGAGGCTTTAGGCCTTGGGCACCCAGCCATCATTGTGCAATGGGGCAGATGGCTGGCTCCATCCAAGCCCTGCCCCCCAACCCCTCTTGCCAGGGCCTTAGTCCCAGCCAGCTGGCCCCCGGCTAGCATGGGCCTCAGCTATGCCCCCCCCCAGGCCTGGGCTGCCTCGGCCATACCCCACTGGGGCCCAGGCCACCTCGGACATACTCCCAGGCCCCCCCAGGCCCTGGCTGCCTCAGACATACCCTCCAGGGCCCCCCAGGCTGGCCACCTCAGCCATACCCCCCTGCAGCCGGGGCCGCCTTGGACACAGCCCCCCAGGCCCGGGCTGCCTCACCCACGCACCCCAGGCCCACCCAGGACCGGGTTGCCTTGGCCATGCCCCCTGTGGCCCAGGCCACCTCAGCCATGCCCCCCGTAGCATGGGCCACCTCAGACATGCCCCCTGTGGTCCAGGTCACTTCAAACATGCCACCCCCGCAGCCTGGCTGCCTCGGTCACGCCCCCAGGCTCCCCAGGCCTGGGCTGCCTCAGCCACACACCCCCAGGCCCAGGTCACATCGGCCATGCCCCCACACTCCTGATTGGCTTATGGGCATGGCTGGTGGGCATGGCTGGTGAGTGTAGCAAAGGTTTGGTCAAATTTGCATATTATTCTTTTATTAAATAGAATATGCCCTTGCCAACAGAGCCAATAAGATATAAATTATAAAACCTTAAAAAATGGGAACTTAGAGAAACCAAGATGGTGGCATAGGTAATCACCTATACTTGCTGCCTCTCACAACCACATCAAAACCACAACTAAATGGCAGAACAAGTACCACCAAGAACCCTGGGAAAGCTGGCTAAGTGGAAATTTCACAACTAGAGAGGTGAAGCTCACTGAGACCCTTAAGAGGTGCAGAGGCATGGAACATGCTGCATCTGGATGTGCTGCTTTTTAAACCAGGAGGGAAATAGAAGCTCCCACTTGCTCTGAACTCCAGTTCCAGGAGAGAGTCTCGGGGACCCAGACACATGTGGGGAAATCTGGACTGTCTGGCATTGGGAGAGGAACACGAGGGAAGCTTACCCATAGAGGTGCTCACAGTGATTATTGTTCCTGAATGGGGGCATGGGACCTGGAGAACCAGAGACTTCTCCAGTTCAGGGCAGGTATTGCTGTTTGCTCCACCCTGGTGACTCCCTGAGACACCACCCCATGCAATTTCCAACCCCACCCAAACTATGAGCTGTGGCTTTTGCATATGAATGGCCTGTTCTTTCGCCTTAAACAAACTGCAACTGGGTCAGAGAACTCCAGAAATTCCAAAATAAGGATGACTGCCTGTCAGCAGCAGTGGCCTTGCTTCACAGCTGAGTCTTGTCTAGGAACTTCCAAACCCATACAAAGAAGAGGAACCTGCGGATATCTCTGTAGCTCTGGCTGGGTGGCCCTGTAGAGTGGCTGACCTCGCACCTCCTTTGAGATCCATGAGCCAGTATACCCAGGGTCAGAGTGAGACAATATTGGATTACAATTCATCATATACATAAGAGACACACACAAGGGGCAGGCTCAGTGAGCACCAGAGCCCCACTGAAGCAAGTCCTGCCCCATAAGGGTGTCTCCAGCATGGAAGTTCTCCCATGGTAGACACAACTGGTCCTCACAACCAATTGGCCTGATACAACAGCAATCAAGGCTTAACTGCAACAAGACTGTGCACACATCCCACAAAGCAGTGCACCAAGATTGTCCACCTCAGGTAATTAGGGAGGCTGAGCCACTGGACCCTATAGGACACCTGGCACACAAAACCCTCCATCAACTCAAGGAGACTTAGTAGCTACCCATTACATAGAAACAAACACAAGGAAGCAATCAAAATGTAGAGAGAAAAAAACAAGTCACAAAAGAAAGAAATAAATAAAAGCAAAATATTGGATATAGAGTTCAAAACCATGGTTATTAAGTTACTAAAGAATCTTCTAGAAACCTCTGAGAAAATTAGTGAGACCCTCAAGGATACAAAAAAAGACCAATCAGAAATTAAGTATGCACTGAAATAAAGAATAATATACAGAGATCCAACAGCAGACTAGAGGATCCCAATAATTAAGTCAAAGGTTTGAAATATGAAGAAGCAAAAAACACCCAACCAGAAAAACAAAAAGCAAAAGAATTCAAAAGTATGAAGATAGTGTAAGGAGTCTCTGGGACAACTTCAAGTGTACCAATATCTGAATTATGGGGGTGCCAGAAGAAGAGAAAGAGCAAGATATTGAAATCCTATTTGAAGAAATAATGACGGAAAATTTCCCCTACTTGGTGAAAGAAATAGACTTCCAAGCTCAGGAAGCACAGAGAACCCCAAACAAGAGTAATATAAAAATGACCACACCAAGACACGTCATAATTAAAATGCCAAGGGCAAAAGACAAAGAGAGAATCTTCAAAGCAGCAAGAGAAAAACAGCTAGTTATCTACAAGGAAGTACCCATATGACTGTCAGCTGATTTCTCAACAGAAACTATGCAGGTCAGATGGGAGTGGGAAGAAATATTCAAAGTGATGAATAGCAAGAACCTACAACCAAGATTATTCTACCAGCAAAGTTTTCATTCAGAATTAAAGGTCAGATAAAGAGCTTCACAGACAAGAAAAAACTAAGGGAGTTCATCACAACCAAACCAGTATTATATGAAATGCTGAAGGATATTTTCTAAGCAGAGGAAGAAAAAGTAAAGATAAAAATTATGAACAAAAAATGACAACAAATACATATTTATCAACAAACGAATCTAAAAATCAAGTGAATAAAAAATCTGAAGAACAAAATATAATAGAATCATGGACAAAGAAAGGGAATGGACTGACAATTCTTGGGGGGAAGGGAGTGTGGGGGTGCAGAAAGAGATTGGACAAATATCTTATACCTATGGATGAAGACAAAAGGGGGTTGGAATAGCATGTGTTGTGGTGGGAACTGGGTGGAGGGGAACTATGGAAGGAAAAAGAGGAATAAGTATAATAATCTGAACAATAAAGATTTATTCAAAAAATGAGAGGATAAATAGATAGTTAATTACTAAGAGTTGAAGAATTAAATAACCAACATAAAATAATATACAGAGCAAGTAGGTATTATAGCAAATTGAAAATAAAAGACATGAAAAACACTATAAACAATTAGATCAATCATATATCTACAGAAATTCTTACCATCAAGAATAAAAGACACTTCTTTTCAAGAACTCATGCACCATTTTTGCGAATAGAAAATGTACTAAACCATAAAACAATTTCATATATATATATATATATATATATATATATATATATATACTCCTAATATGCAAATAGACCAAACAGAGGAACAACTGAACAACCAAACAAGCAGTTGCTATGATGTGTGCTGACCACCAGGGTGCACGCATAGAACATGGTGGACATTGGTACTAAATGGCAGAGCCCAGAAAATGGAGGACATCAGCTGCAGCAGGATGGTGGAGCAGGTGAGTAGAGGCACCACACCAAGGCGGGGTGCTGGTTGCTGTCATTGGGGTGCAGCTATGATGTTTACTGAAAATACTTTGCTCCTGTGCACCATTGTCCCACTCAGCACTCGCACCTCCTGCTGTTACTGGCTGCACTTGCACCTGCTATTGGCACTGGAGCTGCCACTAGCACTCGCTTCTGGTGCCCAGCACCAGCCCTGATCACTCGGTGCTATCAGTAGGTGTGAGCAGCAAATGCCAGTCCCAGTAACTTCTCAGAGCTTCTCCACCTCCCCTGATGCTGAGGGGTGATTGGGGCTGGCAGTTGTCTCTCGCACCTGCTGCCAGTGACAGACCCGCTTTCACTGGAGCCGCTATTTGGTGCCTGATGCAAGTCCCAATAACTTGGCGCCAGTGCCCAATACCAGTCCCAATAATTTGGCGTCATCAGTGGGTATGAGTGGCAGTTGCTGAAAAATTTATTTTGACCTACCTTCAGGTTTACCAAATACATCTTCAGCTACATCCAATTTGCATGAAATTAATCCTGTGATTTCTAAAATTTCTGTTATTGCATATTTTTATTCCTAGCAGTGTTCTATTTTTTATATATTCAAATCTCCAGGTGATTTAAAAATCTATTATTTGTAGCATTTTGTTAAACATGAGTTTTTATATTTGCTTTACAGTCTGATAACTTAAATATTTGAAGAGTTTATGAATTTTTTGCTGCCTATTGTTTTTCTTAGCTCTAACTCATGGTGCCTCATTGCCTTATGTGCATTTATTTTTTAATGGGAGATGCTTTTTGTTGTTGAAAATGGCTTTAGGTGATTTGAGGTCTAGGATGAAGTGCTCTCCTCCAGAGAGAATTTATGATTATCTTTATCATATGCATAAGGATAATACTAGAGGAGGATCACATCTACCTAATAAAAGAGTAACATGCTAATTGACCTTACCTTCACGATGCTCACCAGCTAATCAGGAGTGAGTATGCAAATTAACTCAACAAATATGGCAGGTTAATTTGCATACATAGGCAGCAGGCATTCCATATCACCTCAGCTGCTCTGGGCCTTTGGACAGCATGGGAAGGTGAAAAGATGGCACCAGTCAGAGAGAAGGCAGTGCCAGCAGCCAGAAGAAGGAAGGCCCATTCTGGCAAGAATCTTGGTGCATCAGGCCTCTAGTTACACTATAATCATATCCTGGGATTTTTTTTTTTTTGCCTACTAAGATTATGTGAATTGGGGCTATAAATCTGAAGGAAATATGTAGTGAGAACTTCTTAAGGATGCCCTATCCCAACCCCTGTTAACTTGCTCACCAGGGTACCAAGAAAAAAATTGTGTTCCCTTGGGAAGTGATTAATGGGTTTATTTTTAAATAACTTATACCCACAGAGTGTATATTTTTAGAATTCATGTCTTATTGGAAAAGGTCTCTTTCTATACCCCCTAAAGTATGAGGTATTATAGTTTTACCTCTCTCTGGATGCTCCAATTCACTAGGAAAAGCAAATCCCTCATGGGGGAAAAATACAGCTTCAGTGTTGTCCTTTCTTCTTTTGGGTTTTCGCTGTGAATTAGATTTTGGTCTTTTAGTTCCTTACTGTCTTGTCTTATTTTCAATGCTTTTAAAAAATTTAAATGTATTTTATCTAAGTACTGTAGATTGCCATTTGGGTTCTTATTGTTCTGAATAACCTACATTATCATCTATCTCATCTAACTTTTTCTTAACTCTGTATTTCAATCTATATTAAATCAGGTGGCCTTATAATTCACTATTAAAATAACTACTTCTTGTAAAGCCAACTATTAAATACTGACTTTAAGAAAAAAATATAAAAAAATCTGTCTCTTAACTGTTATAAACCCCAACTTTTCCCACATGTTTTTACCCAAATTTGATTAAAATTAAAATCACCCCTGCTCCTACAAAATACAAATAGACAAAAATAGAGGGAGTAGGGTTAGAGCTGTGTGTGTGTGTTGGGGGTTGCTGGGGGCAAGATAGAGGAGGGTGTATGGAGATAAATGGTGATGTATAGAGACATTATTTGGGGTGCTGAACACACAATACAGTGCCTAGATGATGTGTTGTAGAATTATGTACCTGAAACCTGTATAATTTTGTTAGCCAGTGTTACATCAATAAATTCCACAAAAAAGGGGGGGGAAGAAATGTCAATTCTCAGAATTTATCTAGTATTCTTTATAGGTAGAGAATTGAATAAAGATTTATATACAAAAATTATGCTTATGGTGTTATATATGATAGTAAAAAATTGAAACCAAAATAAGTATTTGGGAAAAATAACATACATGAAAATCATGATACAGAGTGGTTAATCACATGAAAATGCTCATAGGATGAGTGAAGTGAAAAGATTATACAACAGCTTGTATTTTATAATTCAGATTGTGTTTTTGATACACATAGAAAAATACTGAATAACTAAAATGTTAGGAATGGTATTTTTGGATGGTAAAGGTGATTATTGGAAAAATAGATTAATTTATTTAAAAGTGGAAAATCCCTCTGAATCTTATCTCCAGGTGTGCAATACCTCTCAAATACATTCTCTTCAAAGAAATTGAAGTAATCTTCCAGATTTCTATTCATGTCACTGTCCTGATAGTAACCCATTAATGTCCTGTCATTGTTCTTTGGATAAAGCTCAAAATAGTGACTGGCCATGACCTTTCAAAACATGTGTCATCTCAGCAACTAGGCAGTCTCATCTATTATCACTTCCTTTTACATGTTCTAGGCACTTCAATTATATCCATTCAAACACATTCCTCTCCCAGGGTGATCAAAAAACAATATTTTCTTTGCCTATAACAATGTCCTCCTCCTCCATTTATCTGACTAATTTTAACTTATTGATTAGGTCTCGGTAAAAATGACACTTTGTCAGAGAAGTTTTCCTGCATTACTTCAATCTAAATTATATATACCATTACATGCATATAATTTTCCTTCATTAACTGCAACTAAATCATTATTTAAATAATTTTAATGTGTATTTCCTCCACCAAACTATAAAGTCCTTGATGTTATAGACTCTGCTTTGCTCATAATGAGTTTAGATGGACTTGATTTTTCAATTTCTTGCACATCATCTTATCTGTGATTACTCCCTTTCATAACATATTAATAAAATTATTTATGGTAACTTTTAGATTCCATTTGTTAGAATTATCTTAACACCTCATCACTCAGCCAGAGCAGAAAGCCACACTGATAGCATAAACTCAGTTCACCTTGGTTATTAGATTCTATTCATCCAAAAAGAAAATAATATATATTTTACTTTGTTTTATATAAGTATTTGCACAAAATAGTGGTTCTTATCAAAGCCTTAGCTTGGATTTGAAAATCTGCATTTTTCAAAACTTCTGCAGCAAAAGAGCTTTGCACGAACTGTTTTCAGAAAAGCCTGTTTTACTTACACACACACACACACACACACACACACACACACACACACACATTTGAACATTTGTGAACAGTTACAGCTAGTTTCATGACCATAATACTATATTTCTGACAATTAAGACTTTCACCAGCCCAAGATATAGATGATCAGATCACTTTTTCTATTGTTTCTCAAACTATCCAATCTCTTACAAAAATACACTTTTCCAGTAAAATAAAATAGATTATCAGATGACAAATTTAAAAGCACTTATTTACAGGGTGAAAAAATGGCAGCTGAATAGGCAGACCTATTGTGCAACTCATCCAAGGGCCAGACTGAAACTACAACTAAATTAGAGAATATTCACTGAGGTCCAGCTGAGGAAGAAACATATTAAGAAAGGACAAAAAACACCTGGAGACCATTAGGAAGGGCAAGGTGGTAAGAGGAGCTGACCCAGCTTCCAGGGATGGCAGGCCAGCAGAGCAAGAGTGAGAAGGGAGCTCCCAGCTATGGGAGGGTCTGTTCCCTGAAAAGATAGAGGCCTGGAAGCAAGGCTGAGCTGTACTGCCCAGAGCACAGGAGCTGTGATCTGAGGACCACATAACATCTGGCTATGAAAGGCAGCAGGGTTGCTGGCCATGGTGGAGTCTGGAGCTGCAGACCAGAGCTAGTCCAAGAAAAAGCTGCATCATAGTTTCACGATATTTTGTTTTGTTTTGTTTGGTTTTGTTTGGTTTTAAACCCAGAGCACAGAAGTTTTCATTTGCAGCTCCTCACCCAAGGGACGGAGGCGCATATCTCACCAAGGAGAGGATGGGTTGGGAAACATTGTGGGGAAATGCAGCAGCCAGGAGTCCTACATTTGGTCATAGGCCCCACACATATATGGCCATTTTTGCAGTAGCTGCAGAGCACTTAAAGAAAAACAAACCTGCCCTAGGTGTTACAGTCTGTGTCACCCTCAGGAACCCTGCCATCATACCCTGCATTTTGACCTTTTCAGAGGAAATAAAAGCATAGACCAAGCCAACTGTTTTGAACAGTCTCAGGAGCCACAGTGACTTGTGTGAAGGAGAGGCCATCTGGTACTTTCATGATGGAAAGCTAATAGAAACTGCAGGTTTACAACCAATCTCACTGTTCATGCAAGGATCTCTGTCCAGCTGAGGGCAGATTAATATTTTGGGCTACTCACAGAGGAGTAGCTCTGAGACAGGGAAACACACCCACCACATTCCCTAAAAGCTAACCAGCCCTACCTAAAGACCTTTCAGAATCAGACATTTTAGTGATTAATATTGACAGCAGGCTGACAGGCAAAGCTGGGCAGAGGTAGAACACAAGGATTCAGGAGAAGTTTGCTGACCCAGTCCTAGTCCCCATGCTGCTAACAAACCTACTTTAGAGGGCAGGTTGGCCACTCCTACTTACAGCCAAGTCCTGTGGAGACAGACACATACAATGGATCACTTGAAGCTTGAAGAAGGTTGCTAAAGCCAAAGGAAGTCAGTTTCTGACATTGGTTAGCACCTAAGTATAACACAGAAAGCTCACATTTGACAGAAAGGTCAGCCACAGCAATTGGGAGAGTAGAATGCAAAGGGAGCTCCCATGAGGAATTAAACTGCTGAAAAGAATACCACTTCACTTTTCATTTCTCTTTTTTCTTCCATTTTTTCTTTTTAGTTTATTATTTTTTCTCTTTCCTTTTTTCTTTTTTTAATTCATCTTCTTTGTCAATCTGCTTTAATGATTTGTAAGTTTTCTAGTGTCTGTTATTTTGTTCATATATTTTATTTTCATCTTCCCTTTTCCTACCCATTTTTGTTCTTTTTTCTTTTCTTCACTATTCAACATTTTTCAAACTTTCTCATATTTTTTCTCATTTTTTTATTTTAGGTATATCTGTATTCTTCTCTACTTTCCTTGAAAAATATTTGTTTCTTTTATTTCTACTTATCCCTCCTTTGTTTTAAACTATTTTTTCTTAAATAATTTCCCTAATTCTTTATTATTATTTTCTTTATTTTAGCTCTGCAGCTACATATTCCTCCCCTCAGTTTTGTTGTTTTAGTTTGTTCCACAAAACACCTAACACATGAGACCACCCCACAAAGTCTGAGAGATGTAGAAATTTGATCTAATATATACAAAAAATAACAAAGGGATAGCAAAATGTGGAAACTAATAAACAACCCCCAAAGGAGAGAAAAGCAGGAAATGCCAAAAAAAATGAAATGGAAGTAAACAATTGGAAAGATAAATATTTCAGAGAAACGGTAATAAGGGTTCTCAATTCAGTGTGAACTACAAGCAACTTAATGACTATTAAAAGGAATTTAGTGAGAGCTACAAAAAAGACACACATGAAAGCATAGGTTGAAACAATAAATAAGAATCAATGAGAAATAAGGAATGCCATAGTTGAATAAAATAACACCTGGAAAAATTCAACAGTAAACTAGAAGAAGCTGAGAAATAAATCAGTGAATTAGAAGACAAAGTAGAAAAAATACCCAATCAGAGCATCAAATAGAAAAAAAAATTAAACCAAGAGGAAAGTCTCAGGGAGCTTTGGGACAACATGAAAGCTAACAATATTTGCATTATAGGGGACCAGAAGAAGCAGAAGCTTAGAAAGGAATAGAGAGCCTGTTTGAAAAAATAATTTCCCTAATATGGTGAAGGAAAATGTCACTGAAGTTCAGGAAACACAGAGTCCCAACCAAGTAGAATCTCAAAATTAGGCACATATTAATTAAAATGGCAAAAAATAAAAACAAACAGAGAATTTTAATGGTAGAAAGTTTGAAACATAAAGTTACCAAAAGGGAGCTCCCATTAGACTATTACTGATTTCTCGGTAGAAACACTTTCGGTCAGAAGGGTATGGCATAAAGTAAACAGAAGAATGAAAATTAAGGGGCTGAACCCAAGACTACTCTATCCAGCAAGGCTATCATTCAAAATTGAAAGTGAAATAAAGAGCATCACAGGAAAAAGGGCAAAAAAGAGTTTATTAACACCAAACAATGATAAAAAATAAAAATAGAATATAGTACAGTAATCAAAAACTAAAAGGTTAAAAATAATAACTAAAAATAAAAGACCCCGAATAACTACAGCAATCCTGAGAAAGAAGAACAAAGTAGGTAGAATCTCAATACCAGATGTCAAGCTGTACTAAAAAGCCACTGTCCTTAAAACAGCCTGGTACTGGCACAAGAACAGTCATATAGATCAATTGAATAGAATAGAGAACCCAGAATTCAACTCAAACCACTATGCCCAATTAATATTTGACAAAGGAGGCATGAACATAAAATGGAGTCAAGATACTCTCTTCAACAAATGGTGTTGGGAAAATTGGACAGATATATGCAAATGAAATAAACCACCAACATACACCATACACAAAAATAAACTCAAAATGGATAAAGGACTTAAACATAAGATTGGAAAGCATAAAAAAACTAGCAGAATCTACAGGCAGAAAAATCTCAGACATATGCTGAAGGAACTTCTTCACAGATACTGCTCCTAGGGCAATGGAAACTATAGAGAAAATAAACAAATCAGACTACATCAAAATAAAACGCTTTTGAACAGCAAAAAACGATCAACAAAACAAGAAAGCCCACTGCATGGGAGAATATATTTGCCAATATCACCAATAAGGGTTTAATCTCCAATATTTACAGGAAACTCATACAACTTATCAAAAGGAAGATTAACAATTCAATAAAAATGGGCACTTTTCAAAGGAGGACAGAAGGAAGGCTAAGGAACATATGAAAACATGGTCAAAGTCACAAATTATCCAAGAGATGCAAATCAAAACAACAATGCGGTATTATCTCACACCTGTCAGAATGGCAATCATCAACAAATCAACAAACGACAAGTGTTGGTGAGAATGCCGAGTAAAAGGTACTCTTCTGCACTGCTGGTGGGAATGCAGACTGGTGCAGCCACTGTGGAGAACAGTATGGAGTTTCCTCAAAAAACTCAAAATGGAACTCCCAGTTGACCCAGTGATTCCACTGCTAGGAATATATCCCAATAAACTAGAATCATGAATCAGACAGGATATATGCACCCCTATGTTCACAGCAGCACAATTCACCATAGCTGATATTGTCAGCACATTTGTCTGATATTTTTCTGCCTATGGAGTCTTCTAAGATTTTTATGGTTTGGATGACTTTAGAGGACAGTTTTACCAAATATTCAAAGAACTAAAACCTATCCTCCTCAGATTATTCAAAAAAATTAAAGAGGAAGGCACACTTCCAAGTTCTTTCTATGAATCCAGAATTACTCTAACCACAAAATGAGATAAATAGACACAAAGAAAGAAAACTACGGGCCAATACTCTTGATGAATATAGATGCTAAAATCCTCAAAAAAATTCTAGCAAATTGGATCCAGCATTGCATTTGAAAGATCATACACCATGACGTATTGGGATGCAAAGATGGTGCAATATCCACAAATCAAAAAATATGATTCATCACATAAAATTGGAGACAAAAAATCACATAATCATATCAGGAGATCCAGAAAAAGCATTTGACACAATCCAACACGCTTTCTTGATAAAAACTCTCAGCAAAGTGCAAATAGACGGATCATACAGCAACATAATAAAAGCCTTATATAACAAACCTATAGCCAACATCATACTCAGTGGGCAAAATTTAATACTGCTGGAGGCAAAGACCAACAGTAGTTAACATATAAATGCGAGAGGTCCACTGAAAGGCTAATGGACCTTGTTGCTGGCCAAACGGGTGAATGCAATCCTCTAACCCAGTGGTGAGCAAACTGCACCTCAAGAGCCACAGGCGGCTCTTTGGCCACTTGAGTTTGGCTCTTCCACAAAATACTTCAGCCTGGGCGAGTCTATTTTGAAGAAGTGGCATTAGAAAAAGTTTAAGTTTAAAAAATTTGCCTCTCAAAAGAAATTTCAATCATTGTACTGTTGATATTTGGCTCTGTTGACTAATGAGTTTGGCAACCAATGGTCATTAAATTTGGTGCAAAAGGAAAGTTTTGTTTGTAAGGAATGATCCACTTGATGGCCTTTTCACTTACATGGATCCGTGGGCACTTTTTATTTTTAAAAAAATCAGAACTTTGAGCTGGCAGGGCTCAATATTATCTTTTTAAAATATTAAATTTAATGCAAAGGTATAGTTTTATAAAATACATTTAAAATAAATTACTAGAAAAGTAAAATTAAAAGATATGCAAAATTCAACACATGTTTGGATGTTGCAGCAATGTCAGATTTCATGTATTTTGATTTTGTCACTTATTCTAAATTCATTGAGCTGTATAAAGGAGAAGATTTCTTGAATCTACAAGGTCTACTGCAACACTGTTTCTATTACAGTGATGAGGGATGGTGTTTCTCAAACCGATACAAGATCCACTGTTTTCATTAAACTGTTAATGGAACTACCACTCTGAGTAGATACTGCTGGATGTTTCCAATTTTTTTCTCCTTACATTGAGCTGACTACCTTGACTGGTTTAACTTGTGAAACTGGTTATGCATGAAAAATTAGATGAGTATGATAGGCTCTGAGTAACTAGGAAGCATAGCTCCATGAAAACTGAATATTGTCTTAATAATTTTAATAATACATTATCTTTAAAGCATGGCATTTTGCCAATCTTCTGACTCATGTCACTGTCATCAAGTGTTTCTGTTTTATATCTACTTTCTTTTGGCAAATTTTGACATGTTAGTTTTAGCAAAAAGCTTGCAAAAAATCGCCAAAAGTCTCATGATTGTTCATCAGCTTCAAATAATTATTTCAAAACCTGATTTGAAGTGTGCCACACAATTTAAACTGTTCTTAGAATTATAGCAAACCACTTTCAAAATGAAATGGAAGAAGCGCTGAATAAAACACATTGTATTAAACTAGTCATGTAAGAACCCATCAATGGCATGACCAGTTTGGCTCAGTGGATAGAGCACCAGCCTATGGACTGAAGGGTCCCAGGTTTGATTCCAGTCAAGGGCATGTACCTGGTTGTGGGCACATCTCCAATAAGAGGTGTACAGGAGGCAGCTGATCAATGTTCTCTCTCATCGATGTTTCTAACTCTCTATTCCTCTCCCTTCCTCTCTGTAAGAAAAAAAATCAATAAAATATATTTTTTAAAAAGAACTCATCAATTATTTAAATGGCAATGTTTGTTGCTTAAATAGTTGCTGGAGGTGTCCCTTAACAAGCCCCCATATGTTCTTGATGTCATCGGACTCTTCTACATTTTATTTTTCCTTTGGAGCTTTTCCATATTTGCTTACCAAGATATACACAGGAATCTAGAATAGCCCTAGAAGATCCTTAATGTCATCATCATCATCAACAACAATAACAACAACAACAACAACAACAACAACAAAACAGCTTTAGATTCACTTACAAGACAGTCAGGGGATTGCCAATTGGTGTCTGAATCCAACAATAGCACTTTTGATATTTGTGAAATTGGTATTATTTTACAACTTATGCATGTAAATTAATTACTCAAGAATCTAGTCTAATTCTTTCCCTTGTCACATTAATTTTGGTAAATGTGGACTACTTTAAAGAATGTTGGGTATAGAGAGTAAGATATTCATGGAAATCATCAAAATGTCTGTAGTATGTCTTTTCAGATTAATTAACTCTGCCTCCCTCACTACATGTAAGCTCCATGGAGAAGAGGTTTTGCCTGTTTGGTTACTGCTGAAATTTTAGCATCTAGAACAGTGTCTGGTTCATAGAGGATGCCTAATAAGTATCCTATCTAATAAAGGAGTAATATGCAAATTAACCATACCTCCACTACATAGATAAGCCAGGCCCACCATTCATGACCACCAGCCAATCAGGAGCAAATATTCAAATTAACCCCAACCAAGATGGCTGTGGCCACTGAGAGCAGGAAGGAGGCTTGGGTTACTTCAGCGATGGAGGAAGCCAAGCTTTCTGCACACCATGGGAGGCCCAGGCCTCCACTCAATGCTACAAAGTTTCAATTATAGAAGATAAATAAATTGCAACAAAAATGAAAACAGCCATGGAGCTGGAGAGAGCAGGAAGCTAAGGTTGCCCCGGGCAATGGAGGAAGCCAAGCTTTCTGCCTGCCCTAGCCTGCCTTAGCCTCCCTTTAAGGCTACAAAGTTTCAAATATAGAAGGTAAATAAATTTCAACAGAAATGGCTGCAGCTACGAAGTGAGCAGGAGGCTTGCTTCCACTCCAGGCTTCAGTTTCAATAGTGGAACATAAATTAATCCCAGACACCAAGGTCTCCACTTGGTCATTAGGGGGCATGGCCACCACTGGCCCCTTGTCCAGGCCACCCCTCACCCAGGCCGCCCAACACCCCAACGGAATGCCCACCCTGATCTGGGACACCCTTCAGGGCAAACCAGCTGGCCCCCACCCATCCATCAGTCCTCTATCTTATCTAATAAAAGTGTAATATGCAGATTGACCATCACTCCAACACAGAAGATGGCTGCCATCATGTGATTAAAGATCCTGCCCCCATATGCACACAAGATGGCCACCACAAGATGGCCAGCAAAGGAGGGCAGTTGGGAGGTACCAGACCTGCAAGGGAGGGCAGTTGGGGGAAATCAAGCTTGCAGAGGAGGGCAGTTATGGGTGACCAAGCCTGCAGGGGAGGACAGTTAGAAGCAAACAAGCTGGCAGGGGAGCAGTTAGGTATCAATCAGACTGCAGGGGAATACTTTAGGGGTGATCAGACTGGCAGGCAGAAGTGGTTAGGGGTGATCAGGAAGGCAAGCAAGTGAGTAGTTGGGAGCCAGCAGTCCCGGATTATGAGAGGAATGTCCAACCTACCGGTATTGGGCCTAAACAGGCAATCAGACATCCCTCTAGGGGTCCCAGTTTGAAGAGGGTGCAGGCTGGGCTGAGGGACACCCCCCGTCCCTCCATGCATGAATTTTGTGCACTGGGCCTCTAGTTTATATATATAAAAAGCCAGCAACTGTAATGCTGTAAGACCAGAATGATTGGTCCTGATACCACCACTGCAGCCAGCAAACCAGCCCAATCCAGAGGTCAGGCCAGCCAGCCAACCTCCTGTGGCCCCTCCCCCCAGCCAGACCCACCCCCAATGGGCTCCCACCACCCCATCAGACTGCAGCCCCTCCCCTTGGCTGACCCTTCCCCTAATTGCCCCCCCAAACTCCAATAAGGGATGGGGCTCATTGGTCAACCTTCTGCAGTCCCTCCCTATTGCCTGCCCCACCTCCAATGGGCCCCCACACTGCAGTCAGGTGCAGGGCCTGCAAGCCAACCACCCATGGCCCTTTTCTCAGGCCACTGGACCCTGATCAAACCCCTAGCCATTCTGGGGTGGGGCTAGCTGGCCCACTATCGAAAACCTCTCTCCTTAGCTGGTCCCACCCTGATCAGCCCCTACCACCCTGATTAGGCTGCAGTCTCTTCCCCCAGTCAACTCCACCCTCGATCCCACCCCCCACATACAATATTTTGGGGCAGGGCTGGCTGGCCCACCACTCACAGCCCCTCCCCACAGCTATCCCAGCACCCAATCGGCCCTTCCATCCCAATTGGGATCAGGGCCTACTGTCCAATCACCCATGGACCCTCCCCACAGCTGGCCTGACCCTGATCAGTGCAGACCTGCTGGCCCACCTCCCACCATCTCCTCTCAATAGTCCTGTCCCCAATCCACTGATTAGGGTAGGACCAGCCAGACCTCACCCATGCATGAATTCATGCACTGGGCTTCTACTATGTTGAATAAATGTTCAATTATTGTTTCAAGCATTACACATAAAAGCATAGACATGATTAATTGATATATATATCTAAACATAAAATAAACTATCCTGGTTTTAATACTGCTGAACTTAAGCAACATTTAAAAAATTAAAGAGAAGTTAGTCTATTCATGCATTTAAATATGCTCACATCCATTAGCTAACCTTTCTTATTAACCCTTTATATGTGCCGTGAGCAAGGGAACAGCATCAAAGAAAATCATTGACATATGTGTTTTCACATTGCCAGATTTATTAAGGAAGACCTAACTAAAAGTCTATAGAGTTACATGTTTCACAGAAAGGGAAAGTTTACCCAATGGAGGTAGCAGGGCAAGCATCTAGTGTAAAGTCCCCATCATTGATGGCTCAGAGGATATAGAGGTGAGTATAAGTCTCAAGTCAGGTTGCTACAGTGGCTCCACGCATCCAGTGGAGCTGAAGTCCCATTGGGCTCTGAGCTTGACACATGGTACAGCCAAGCTCCAGCATGGAATGGTCCATGGCCTGAATTGTTTTTTGTTTGTTTTATAATTTATTTTAGATAGAGGAAGGGAGGTCAAGTGAGAAACATAAATTTGTTGTCCCACTTATTTATGAATTCATTGGTTGATTCTTTTATGTGCTTTGACCAGGAACCAAATCTGCAACCTTGTGGTCTGGGGAGTTCAGGGAACCACCCAAGGGCAGTCTGATTATACCACATTACCTAAGGATTCAACATATTGTCCCTTTACATAACTGCCGGAGCCAGGCAGCATAAATTGAACAGCACCTGAAAGGGGGGTGAGGATTGGGAAGTGACACACAGACAAAAAGAATGGGATCAGGAGGACTGCAAGCCCTCTTTCAGACTGCGGCCCAAAGTTTATTTTTCTCCATGCTTTTATCCAGTGCTGGTTACATAACATGCAATTCATCATTCCCATAATTTGACAAGCATTAACCTTCACACAAATCTCCTTATCCTAGCTTGGTGTTACTTGAACCCCTAGCTATCTCCCTATGCTCTGCTACTTGCTCAAGGGCAACATGTTTACCAAACTGTTGAACTTAAAGGTCACTCTGCTCTAGGGGGCAGAATGCATGTTTACTAAACTTAGGAGTAGACAGGCCACTTTGTGAAACCTGCTCTCTCAGGACTCTGTCAACTGAGGTCGCCCCCACATCTCCCCCCTCTTTACTTATTAAGCAGGTTGGGTTTTTAATTTTAGTTCATGTAACCTAGTGTGCACTGCAAGAATGCCCTCACCTACCCTATGCATTTATATAGGAAATAAATGAAACAGTATCAGTACCAAACATCCCAAGTTACATCAGAGTCATGCCATTGACGACCATGCCACCCACAGGGTCATCTTGTTCTTCAGAAAGCTGACAGTGTTCTATCTTGCAAGGTCTATGTGCTGGGAAGGGGCCATGAGACCGTATCTCAAGGACTGGCCTGGTGTCAGCACTGACAACTCTATCTGGGGCATAGTCTATGGCCTCAGTAGTGCTCAAAAATTCCCAAACTACAACATTCCCCACTGGTTTTATGTACATGAGTCAAATCTTTGACTCCTTTGGGTCATTGTTGGTGAGGGAGTTATATTGACCCATGAGGCTGAATAAAGTCAGTGGGCCTGTTTAAGATAAGTGCTTAAGTCAGGAGTGATGAAGCCACATCAGGATCCTGTCTATCTTGACTGCTGTGGAGGTAGTCCTTTCCAGGTAGGAGTCAGTCCTTGTATGGCAAATTTCTTTACCCAAACAGAGTCACCAGGGTGGAATGATGGACCGGATCAGAAGTTTCTCTCAGAGCCAAGAGATCCTTGCTGTCTGGAAGAGGGACAATAAGGCCTGGGCACAGAAAGAGGTGGGCTTGTGACCTGGTGGAGACAAACTGTAACAAATGGTGAATGGAAGGGAAAGAAAATCTTTCAGTTTTAATAACTTCTATTGAAATAAAATTTTTTTCTCCTCAAAATTACCCCCATGTTTATCAAAAGAGCCAAACCAAGAGTAATTTACCTATTGTATTTAATTTGGCCTGATTGCATAAATATAACAAGAATGGTAACTTACTACCTTTGTCGTACATTTCATGATTTTTCTTTCCCGACTCTTTACCTCACTGCTCCACTCTAACTTGATCCGACGCGTCTCCTCTTCTGGCAGTGTCCTTCACGGTGTCTCCTGTTTCAGGTCCCTATTACGGGCGCCATTTATGACAGAGCCAGCCAGCATAAATCGAACAGCACCTGAAAGGAGGGTGAGGATTGGGAAGTGACAGACAGACAAAAAGAATGGGATATGGAGGTCCGCAAGCCCTCTTTCAGACTGCGGCCCAAAGTTTATTTTTCTCCATGCTTTTAGCCAGTGCTGGTTACATAACACACCATTCACCATTCCCATTATTTGACAAGCATTAACCTTCACACAAAACTCCTTATCCTAGCTTGGCACCACTCGAACCCCTAGCTATCTCCCTATGCTCTGCTACTTGCTCAAGGGCAACATGTTTACCAAACTGTTGAACTTAAAGGTCACTCTGCTCTAGGGGGCAGAATGCATGTTTACTAAATTTAGGAGTAGACAGGCCACTTTGTGAAACCTGCTCTCTCAGGACTTTGTCAACTGAGGTCGCCCCCCACTCAAAACTGTTATGGCTAACAGTGATTCCATCAAAAGGTTTCCAAAATGTCTGCTCTGCTTTCCCCCCATACAATGAGTATTTACAAATTAATCTAACTCTGGTTTAGTCACAAATTACATTACAATACATTTTCCCACTCATTCTGAAGCTTATATTAGAGTCAAATATTTCTTATCTTTGGTGATACACAGGTTCAAAACTTAAGTCTCATTGGGAATAAAAGCATTCTATTACCAATAGTGTAAAGTTACTTTAAAAGAACACATATTCTGAACTCTCCATATAAAAGCATCAAATTGAAGTAGACCTTCATATGACAAAGGGGAAACTAAGGACACATGAAAGTACCCTTAAGGTCTGTTACTTCTACCCCTACCCCTAATGCTAAAAAAAAGTCACTTAAAAATATTTTAATTGATTTCAGAGTGGAAAAGAGGAAGAGAGACAGAAACATCAATAATGAGAGAAAATCATTGATCGGCTGACTGCTGCACACCCCACACTGGATATCAAGCCTACAACCTGGGCATGTGCCCAGCCAGAAATTGAACCATGACATCCTGGTTCATAGTTCACCTCTCAACCACTGAGCCATGCCAGCCAGGCTGAAAGTAACTGTTTTTCATTTAAAGAACACAGTGTTCTCCCTCCTCAAGGCAATCTCTATTTATATCTATACTAGAGGCCTGGTGCACGAAATTCGTGCACAGAGTGGGGGCAGGAGGGGTGTCTCTGAGCCCAGCCTGAACCCTCTTCAATCTGTGACCCTTCGAGGGATGTCTGACTGCTCGTTTAGGCTCGATCCTACTGATAATCCAAGACTGCTAACTCCAAACTGCTCACCAGCCTGCCTCCCTGATTGCCCCTAACTGTTTCTGCCTGCCAGCCTGATCACCCCCTAACCACTACCCTGCCAGCCTAATTGATGTCTAACTGCTCCCCTGCCAGCCTATCTGCCCCCAACTTCCCTCCTCTGCCGGCCTGGTTAACCCTAACTCCCCTCCCCTGCAGGCTTGATTGCCCCTAACTGCCCTCCCTTACAGGCTTGGTCCCTCCCAACTACTCTCCCCTGCTAGCCTGATAGCCCACAACTGCCCTCCCTTGTGACCTGGAGCCTCCCAATGGCCCTCCCCTGCTAGCCATCCTGTGGTGGCCATCTTGTATCCACATGGGAGCAGGATCTTTGACCACATGGGGGCAGCCCTTTTGTGTGTTGGAGTGATGGTCAATCTGTGTATTACTCTTTTATTAGATAGGATAATAATGGTTAGCAATATCCTGGAAGCCTATAACTTCTATTGTTGGCCATTAATGCATATTGCTTTCTGAAATAGTATGTGCCTATTTTCATAGAACAACCTACTTTGGACAGAAATAAAAAAATGACATCAAACTATTGTTATTTTTCTTCTTAATACTTATTAAAATCTGTCCTTCTTTAGAATTTATTTATTCATTTACTGTCAGCACGTGCCCAATGCAATTTTAAATTTAAAGTCTTTATTGTTTAAAGTATCACACATGTCTCATTTTCCCCCAATTGACCTCTCCCCAGCCACTCCTACACCCAGCACATGCCTTCGCCCCCCTACACTCTGTGTCCAGTGGTTATATTTATATGCATGTATACACGTTTTTTGATTGATCTATTATCCCCTCCCACCATCCCCTGTCTTCCCTCTGAGGTTTGACAGCTTGTATGATGCTTATATGTGTCTGGATCTGTTTTTATTCACCAGTTTATGTTTTTCATTGTATTCTACTAATAAGTGAGGTCATGTGATATTTATCTTTTTTCCAAATGGCTTATTTAATTTAGCAAAATGCTCTCCAGGTCCATCAAAGCTGTTTCAAATGGTAAGATTTCTTTCTTTTTTAAAGCTGAATAATATTGCATTGTGTAGACGTGTCCCTGTTTTTCAATCCACTCATTGTTATGGGGCACTTAGGATATTTTCAAATTTTAGCTATTATAAATTGTGCTTCTAAGAAGATAGGGGTGCATATAGACTTTCTGATAAGTGTTTCTGAGTTCTGGGGATATATTCCTAGAAATGGGATTACTGGGTCAAATGCTAGTTCCACTTTCAGTTTTTTTAAGAAATCTCCATAATGTTTTACACAAGGGCTACATTCTCACCAGCAGTGTACGAGGGTTGCTTTTTCTTCAGATCCTCTCCAGCATCTGTCATTTGTTGATTTGTTGATGATACCATTCTGACAGTTGTGAGATGGTACCTTATGGTAGTTCTGATTTGCATCTCTCAGATAATTAATGACTTTGAGCATGTTTTCATATGTCTCTTGGACTTCTTTATGCCCACTTTCAAAAAGTATCTATTTATATCCTTTGCCTACTTTTATTGGATTGTTTATCTTCATTTTGTTAAGTTGTATGAATGCCCTATAAATTTTAGAGATTAAACCCTTATCAGAAGTAACATTGGCAAATATATTCTCCCAAGTAGTAGCCTCTCTTGTTATTTTTCTGATATGTGTTTGTTTTGTGCAGTGCAGAACCTTTTTATTTTGATGTAGTATCATTTATTTATTTTCTTCTTTGTTTCCATTACCCGAGGAGATGTATCGGTAAACAAATTTCTTGGAAATATGTCTGATATTCTGCTGTTTATGGAATCCTCTAAGATTTCTATAGTTTACTGTCTTACATATAAGTCCTTCATCTATTTTTTGTTTATTTTGTGTATGGTGTAAAGTGGTGACCTAATTTCATTTTTTTGTGTATATCTGTCCAATTTTACCAGCACCATTTATTAAAGTGACTGTCTTAACTCCATTGCACACTCTTGCTTCCTTTGTCAAATATTAATTGAGCATAATGACTTGGGTTGATATCTGGGTTCTCTATTCTATTCCATTGGTCCATATGTCTGTTCTTGTGCTAGTACCAGGCAGTTTTGAGAACAGTTGTTTTGTAATATAGCTTGATATCCACTATTGTGATCCCTCCAACTTTATTCTTCTTTCTTAGGATTGCTACAGCTATTCAGGGTCTTTTTTATTTTATATGAATTTATGGACAGTTTGTGAAATATGATATTGGTAATTTAATGGGGATTGCATTGCATCTGCAGATTGCTTTTGCTAGTATGGATATTTTAATGATGTTGATTCTACCAATCCATGAAAATGGTATGTTATTGCATTTATTTGTTTTCCTCTATGTCTTTTGTCAATGGCCTATTGTTTTCACAAGTACAGGTCTTTTACCTCAGTTAAATTTATTCCTAAGTGTCTTAATTTTCTTTTTGCAATGGTAAATGATATTGTGTGTGTTTTTTTTTTTTTTAGTTTATCTTTCTGTGAGTTCATTATCTACACTAATAAAAGAGTAAGATGCAAACTGACCATACCTTTGAAATGCCCACCAGCCAATCAGGAGTGAGCAGTGAGCATCCAAATTAATCCAACAAAGATGCCGTCTTAATTTGCATATGCAGGCACCTAGCTGGTGGGGGGTTCTGATGGGGTGCTTGCATCATCATGGCAACGTCACAGGCATTCGTCACTGCCCCAGCCCCTCTGGACCTCTGGGCAGTGTGGGAAGGTGGAAAGGCAGCTCCAGGCCAGAGCAGCCATTGTGAAAATGCTGCCAGCAGCCAAGGGAAGGAAGGCCCATTCCTGCATGAATTTCATGTATAGGGCCTCTAGTTAAACTATAAAAAGCCGTAGATTTCTGTGTGTTGATTTTTTTAAAATATATTTTATTGATTTTTTACATAGTGGAAGGGAGAGGGATAGAAAGTCAGAAACATCGATGAGAGAGAGACATCGATCAGCCGCCTCTTGCACGCCCCCTACTGGGGATGTGCCCGCAGCCAAGGTACATGCCCTTGCCGGAATCAAACCTGGGACCCTCCAGTCCGCAGTCCGACGCTCTATCCACTGAGCCAAACCAGTCTTGGCTGGGTGTTGATTTTGTATTCTGCTATATTGTCAAACTAATTTATTAAGTCTAGTAGTTTTTTTATGGATTCTTTAGGGTTTTCTATCTACAATATAATGTCATCTGCAAATAAGGACAGTTTTACTTCTTTTCTAATTTCAATGCTTTTCATTTTTTCTTCTTATCTGATTGCTATGGCTAACATTTCCAGTACTATGTCGAATAAGAGTGGTGAAAGTGGCAACTCTGTCTTGTTCCTGTTCTTAGTGAAAATTGTTTTAGATTTTACCAATTGTGTAAGATGTTGGCTGTAGGTGTATCATATAAGGTTTTTATTATGTTGAGGTGTGATTCCTCTATTCCCACTTTGCTGAGAGTTTTTATCAAGAAAGAGTGTTGGGGGGAAGGGAGAAAAATGGCGGCGGAACGGAGGGATTCGATCTGAGTCTGCTCGCAGGGCAGAGGAAGGGAGCAGCTGAAGGTCACGCAGGGAGCATTTGTCGGCGACTAGGGGGACAGCTGTGCTCCAGGAGAAGATAGAGGACTGCTGGGCTGGCCTCCCTAGCCTGAGCGGCCCCAGTACTGCTGGGTTCTCTCCCTGAGCCAACTGCGCGAGGAGGCGCGCGGAGGCGGACCACGACATCTTGAACGAGAGGAGCCGGAAAACATACAGCTGCCGTACGCGGTACCGCTGGGCTGCACTGCTGGGGCTCCCGGAACACCGGCGCCCAGGTGACGCGGAGGCTCACAGAGCCCAGGGAGCGCTAAACTCCAGCTCGGAAAGGTCAGATTTCCCTGGGGGTACTTTGGGCTCGAAACTGAGGGGGCTGGCAGTCTGGGAGATCTGCACCTTGGAACTCAAAACCTGGAGATCTGCACCTGAAATAGAATCTGTGGCTGTTGAAGCTGGTGAACTTGGGAGAGGGCCCTTGGAGCTGGTGGCAGAGTTGATCCCTGGAGCGCAATCGGTTTGGACCGGACAGAGGGGGGAAGCCCGAAAGATTTTGGGAGGGTTCTGGCTGCTAAAACAGCAGTCACCATTAGAGAGGCAGTATTGTTTAGTTCAGGATAAAGAGGACCAATAGACCCAGAAGTCAATCTAGAAACACTGCCACCCAGGGGCCAAATCACAAATTGACTCTTATGTGACAGGGAATTGATTATATTTTCTCTTCGACCTTGGGAATACAGTCTATTTTCATCTACACTTTAGTATCTTTTACTCTACCTCAACTTCACCTTTATACCACCACTCTCTGGCTAACCTTTCCCTATTTAGTGCCTTGTTTCCCTTACACTTTTCCCGCTTTAGATTTACCTAATTCTTTCCCCTTACCCCCTGTTAAAATTTCACCCCACTGATATATCTAATCTCTAACCACCTAATCCAAGTGCATATATACCTCTAACTTCTCTGACTTCACTATCTTAAAGTGTTTTTAGCCCTGTCCTGTTGTTGTTGTTTACTTGACTGTTGATTATATTGATTTTTTAAGCAGGTTTATGAGATTGATTTGCTTATTCTGTTATTTTGGTTTGTCTTGTAGGGGGGGTATTTTTATTTTTGGTGTTGTTTCTTGTTTTGTTGTCCTCATCTGCATTGTTTTTGAGATAGATTTTTGCTTCTGTGTTCCCTCACCTCTCTTGATATTAGTAGTTGTATGTAATTTGTATCAATCTCCAAGTACTTGTTGCAGGTTTGGTTCGGATTAAGGGCTGTCCTATAGGAGTTTTCACCCCACATTTATAATTTACTCCTTTTATTTCTTCTTTTTCTTCTCCCCCTTTTCCCATTATCATTTTGGCATTCCTGTCTTTCTTTTTTGTGAGTGTATGTGTGTGTGGGGGTCTCTTTCTTTTTTGTGTGAGTGTGGGTGTGTGAGTGTCTGTGTGGGTCTGGGGGAGGTTCTCTTTCTTTTTTCCCACCTATCACCGAATTTGCCTTTCTCGGGCGGTCACCTTTATTTGGAATTACAATTACTTTGACTACATTCCGGTTCAGTGCCTGGTGCATTGCACCTGGTTGTGTTGTATTTTGTGCCTTTAAATCAACGCAGGAGAGTGAGAACTACATAACCACATACACAGAGAAGAGAGACCATGGGAAGACAAAGAAATAGCCCACATATGAAAGAAAAGCAAGGCTCACCAGAAAAGGAGGTAAACGAAATGGAAGTTAACAACCTGTCAGAGAAAGAATTCAGAGAAATGGTCATAAGGTGGCTGAAAAGAATGGAAGACAAATTTGATAATATGAGTAAGAACCAAGAGCAAATGAGGAAGACCCAGGAAGAAATGATGAAGAGCCGTGAAGAAATGAAAAGTGACATTGCTGAAGTAAAGAACTCAATAGAAAGTATTAAGAGTAGACTAGAAGTAGCAGAGGATCGCATCAGTGAGCTAGAAGACCAGGTAGGAAAAAATAACCAAGTAGAGCAGCTACTAGAAAAAAAATTTAAAAAGCAGGAGGAGAGCCTAAGAGAACTTTGGGACAACATGAAACAAAACAACATCCATATAATTGGGCTTCCAGAAGGACAGGAAACTGAGCAAGGAATAGAAAACCTGTTGGAAGAAATAATGACAGAAAACTTTCCTGGTATAGGAAAGGAAAAACCCACACAAATCCAAGAAGCTCACAGAGTCCCAAGCAAAATAAACCCCAAAAGACCTACGCCAAGGCACATTATAATTAAATTGGCAAACACCAATGACAAAGTAAGAATCTTAAAAGCTGCCAGAGAGAAACAAAAAGTCACCTACAAAGGAACACCCATCAGACTAACAAGTGATCTCTCAACAGAAACCTATCAGGCCAGAAGGCAGTGGAATGAAATCTACAAAGTCATGCAAAGGAAGGGTCTGAATCCTAGAATACTGTACCCAGCAAGGCTCTCAATCAAAATTGAAGGTCAAATCAGGAGCTTCACAGATAAAAAAGGACTAAGGGAATTCGTCACCACCAAACCAGCAATGCAAGAAATGCTAAAGGATCTGCTGTAAAAAGAAATAGGAAGCGAAGAAGGATCACAGGGGCAAAGAACAAAAATGGCAACATATAAGCACCTGTCAATAATAACTTTAAATGTAAACGGGTTAAATGCTCCAATCAAAAGACATAGGGTAATAGACTGGATAAGAAAACACAACCCATGTATCTGCTGTCTACAAGAAACCCACCTCCGAAAAAAAGACGCACACAGACTGAGGATGAAAGGTTGGAAAAAAGTTATTCAGGCGAATGGAAATGAAAAAAAAGCTGGGGTAGCCATACTTATATCTGACAAATTAGATCTCAAAGTGAAGGACATAACAAGAGATAAAGAAGGCCACTTCATAATACTAAAGGGAGCAATTCAACAAGAAGAAATAACTCTTGTAAACATATACGCACCCAATACAGGAGCACCCAAATATATACAAAAACTCCTAGAGGACATCAAGGGAGAGATAGACAGCAATACAATCATAGTAGGAGACTTTAATACCCCATTATCACCATTGGACAGATCCTCTAAACAAAAAATCAGTAAAGAAACATCAATTCTCAATGACTCACTGGACCAGATGGAATTAATTGACATCTTCAGATCATTTCACCCCAAAGCCACAGAATATACATTCTTTTCAAGTGCCCATGGGTCATTCTCAAAGATAGACCATGTATTAGGTCATAGGCAAAGTCTCTCCAAATTCAAGAAGATAGAAATCATATCAAGTATATTCTCAGATCACAGTGGCATAAAGCTGGAAATCAACTACAATAGAAACAATCCAAAGAAATCGAACACATGGAGACTAAACAGCATGCTATTAAACTATGACTGGGTTACTAGAGAGATTAAGGAAGAGATAGAAAACATCATGGAAACAAATGACAATGATAGCACAACAATCGAAAATCTATGGGACACAGTGAAAGCAGTTCTGAGAGGGAAGTTCATAGCTCTACAATCCTACTGCAAAAAAAACTAGGAACAGCGGCAATAAATTATCTAATCCAACAACTCAAAGAGTTAGAAAGAAAGCAACAAGAAAAGCCCAGTGTAAGCAGAAGGAAGGAAATAGTAAAGATCAGAGCAGAAATAAATGACATAGAGACCAAAGAAACAATACAGAAAATCAACGAAACCAAGAGCTGGTTCTTTGAAAGGATAAACAAGATTGATGAACCTCTAGCCAGACTCACCAAGAAGCAAAGAGAGAGGACCCTAATAAATAAAATCAGAAATGAAAGAGGTGAAATAACAACAGACCCCATTGAAATACAAAGGATTGTTAAAAAATACTATGAACAACTCTACTCCAACAAACTGGACAACCTGGAGGAAATGGATATGTTTCTAGAAAAATATAACCTCCCAAAACTCAATCAAGAAGAATCTAAACAACTCAATAGACCAATAACTGTGGAAGAAATTGAAGCAGTCATCAGAAAGCTTCCAGCAAACAAAAGCCCAGGGCCAGACGGCTTCACAGGGGAGTTTTACCAAACATTCAAGGAAGAAGTAAAACCTATACTCCTCAGACTATTCCAGAAAATTCAAGAAGATGGAAAACTTCCAAACTCCTTCTATGAAGCTAGCATCACCCTAATACCAAAACCAGATAAAGACGACACAATGAAAGAGAATTACAGGCCAATATCCCTCATGAATATAGATGCTAAAATCCTCAATAAAATTCTAGCAAATCGGATCCAGCAGTACATCAGAAAGATCATACACCACGACCAAGTAGGATTTATCCCAGGAATGCAAGGATGGTACAATATCCGCAAATCAATAAATGTGATACATCACATAAACAAATTGAGAGATAAAAATCACATAGTCATATCAATTGATGCAGAAAAAGCATTTGACAAAATCCAACATCCTTTCTTAATAAAAACTCTCAATAAGGTAGGAATAGAAGGATCATACCTCAACATAATAAAAGCCATATACGATAAACCCACAGCATACATCATACTCAATGGGCAAAAACTACAACCATTTCCCCTAAGAACAGGAACAAGACAGGGTTGCCCACTTTCACCACTCCTGTTCAACATAGTACTGGAAGTATTAGCCATTGCAATTAGACAAGAAGAAGAAATAAAAGGCATCCAAATTGGAAAAGAAGAAGTTAAGCTATCCTTATTTGCAGATGACATGATATTGTACATAAAAAACCCGAAAGACTCCATAAAAAAGTTAGTAGACTTAATAAATGAGTTCAGCAATGTAGCAGGCTACAAAATTAATGCCAAGAAATCTATGGCATTTCTATACACTAATAGTGAACTTACAGAAAGAGAGACTAAAAAAGCAATCCCATTTACCATCACACCAAAAAAATTAAGATACCTAGGAATAAACTTAACTAAGGAGATAAAAGATCTATTTGTGGAAAACTACAGGACACTGAAAAAAGAGATAGAGGAAGATGTAAACAGGTGGAAGAACATTCCATGTTCATGGATTGGGAGAATCAACATAATTAAAATGTCCATACTACCCAAAGCAATCTATAAATTTAATGCACTCCCCATTAAAATACCAATGGCATATTTCACAGACCTAGAAAGAACTCTCCAAAAATTCATCTGGAACAAAAAAAGGCCCCGAATAGCCACAGCAATCCTGAGAAAGAAGCACAAAGTCGGTGGGATTTCCATACCAGATTTCAAGCTGTATTACAAGGCTACTGTTCTTAAAACATCCTGGTACTGGCACAAGAACAGACATATAGATCAATGGAATAGAATAGAGAATCAGGATATCAACCCAATCCACTATGCTCAATTAATATTTGACAAAGGAGGCAGGAACATAAAATGGAGTCAAGACAGTCTCTTCAATAAATGGTGTTGGGAAAATTGGACAGATACATGCAAAAAAATGAAACTAGAGCACCAACTTACACCATACACAAAAATAAACTCAAAATGGATACAGGACTTAAACGTAAGACAGGAAACCATAAAAATATTAGAGGAATCTACAGGAAGAAAAATCTCAGACATATGCCAAAAGAACTTCTTTGATGATACCGCTCCGAGGGCAATGGAAGCTAAAGAGAAAATAAACAAATGGGACTACATCAAAATCAAAAGCTTTTGCACAGCTAAAGAAACCATCAACAAAACAACAAGAAAACCCACTGTATGGGAGAACATATTTGCAAATGTTATTAGTGATAAAGGTTTAATCTCACGCATCTACAGGCAACTCACCCAACTCAATAAAAGGAGGACAAATGATCCAATAAAAAAATGGGCAACAGACCTAAATAGAATCTTCACGAAAGAAGACAAAAGGAAGGCCCAGAGACACATGAAAACTTGCTCAAAGTCACTAATTATCCGAGAGATGCAAATCAAAACGACTATGCGGTACCATCTCACACCTATCGGAATGGCTTACATCAACAAATCAACAAACGACAAGTGCTGGCGAGGATGCGGAGAAAAAGGAACTCTCGTGCACTGCTGGTGGGATTGTAGACTAGTACAGCCACTGTGGAGAACAGTATGGAGATTCCTCAAAAAACTAAAAATGGAGCTCCCATTCGACCCAGTGATCCCACTTCTAGGAATATACCCCAAGAAATTAGAAAGGCGAATTAGAAAGGATATATGTACCCCTATGTTCATAGCAGCACAATTTACCATAGGTAAGATTTGGAAACAGCCGAAGTGCCCATCAGCAGATGAGTGGATCAAAAAACTATGGTACATTTACACAATGGAATACTACGCCGCGGAAAAAAAGAAGGAGCTCCTACCATTTGTAACAACATGGATGGATTTGGAGAGCATTATGCTAAGTGAAATTAGCCAGGCAGAGAAAGACAAATATCACATGATCTCACTCATTTGAGGAATACAATCCATGACATAGAATGATGAACAAGAATAGATCCAGAGACTGAGAAAAGTCCATCAGAATGTCAAACCTCAGGGTAAGTGGCAGGTGGTGAGAGTAAGTGGAAAAGTCAATATACTTGAACTCTTGAACTGAGGTAAGTGATTTGTGTTTTTACATCCCTGACAAAGTTTATATAAAATTATAAAAAATGGCAGCTAGTCTGACATTGAATTGACATGGCCTAGAGCTTGTCATATCCTATGGAGACCAGTCCTTAGGCTAGGCCCTGCTTAACCTCCAATGACACCATAATACCCTTACATGATATTATTCTACAATGTCATTATAATATTTGATATTTGACAACAGCATATTATACAATTATCCCAAATAAACTTACAAACTAATTCTTTGAATGTTGGGCAGCAACTTAAAAAAAAGGATAGGAAAGAAATTAATCCCTTTCAGAAGGAATTAAGGCACTGGGAAGGCATTCGAGCATTCTATATTGGCCCTTCTTGCCCTTTCTGCCAAGAGGGACCTTCTTGTTACTATCCAAATACACACAGCTGATGCCAGAGTTTTCAGTTTGAGCTGTGGCTGAAGCCTTTGGGCAGCTGGCACCATGGATCTGTATCTCGACCAATGGTGTGAGCTGGGCCCTCTCTGGAGAAGAAACCTGGGTCCCCCGAGATATGTGATCAGTACCGGGACCCCGCCAGCAGGCGAGGGGACCCCAAGGCAGGTACTGGACGTGGAGGCCACAGGGGGGCATAGACTACAAAGGAGACAGAACTGAACCTCACATCACCCTGTTTGGCCCTGGAGGATGGCTGGTTAGCCAGAGACGGGTAAGATTCCTCAGGGAAGGAACAACCTAAGACAGGCACAGTCGCAGAGGCGCCAACAGGAGAGAACTAACAGGTCAACAGAGGTGGGGCACAGACCCTCATCCACAAACCTTGCAGGGGTTTGAATTCTCAACCCTCCTAAGGGAGGTCTCCTACCCCCATGGCTGCTTCGCCTCCCACACACGACTCATACGGGGACCCAGGCGGCAGACAGAGACTCGGCCAGCAATAGCTGCTCTATATCTAAATTCAGTCTATTACCAGGAATGCTCGGGACCTACTCAAAATTGCAAATATTACTTTCCACTAGTATTCACAGGGTAAACTAAGATTTCTGCTTGAGTATTAAAATTGACAAGAAAATAGTAATCAAGTTTTCAGATTATTTTAAATTGGCCAAGTGAAATAGGAGAATACTCAAGAAAATTATAGTGTACTGGACAAAAAGCTTTTCCTAAAACATTAACTGAAAAATCTATTAGTAGTTCATCTCTCTGTAAAATTGCCTAACATCCAAAGAACCTAAAGCAGTCACTTTGTGTGCAAAAATTAAAATTTAAAATTATCAAGACTGCAATAGAAAATTTCCAAAAGTCCCCATTAATCAAAAAAGGGGAGGGGACAGCGGGGTAATATCATGAAAGGGACAAAAAAAAAATATCGAGTAAGTAAAATACATCTAGAAAATTCTTACTCCAGTAAAGTAAATTCAATTTGTAAAAACAATAGCAGGACACCCATGAAAAAACACACATGGTGTCAAAATAAGCCAAAGGAAAATCATTTAGGCAAAAATTAAAAAGAATCCCAAGTCTATTTTGCATAGAGGATCCCTTTGTTAACTTTTGGTCGAGAATGTGTTTGTGTGTTTTCAGAGAACAACTCCAAGACCATGTGGGTTCCTGCGACGGTGAGGAACTGATGGATCTGTTCCAGTCATGAGGACGGTCCAGAGATGGGGGACACTGACGACACCTTGCCATACTAGCAGTCAGCAGCCGTCCATGTCTGCAGGCAGCCCAGGACCAAACCAGAGAGGATGGATCATGCATTGACACGATATGTCCACCATCTGGATACCATTGCTGACTTATACACATAATGAATTATTTGACACTGAAACTGGGACTCAGAAAATTTGGACATTGAAACTGAGACTGAAACACTTTTTGTTCTTATACATTTATTTCTAGTAGGCAGAGGCAAGATATTTTTTGAAGAAAAGAAACAGGGGAGAGTGATTGATATAGAGGCAGGATGGCCTTGAACAGGCTGTCAAGCTACAGGGGGAGGCTTGGGTGGATGGGAGGCAGATGCGGGGGGAGATCAAAGGAAGGACTTGTATGCATGCATATGAACATAACCAATGAATGAAAGACACTGGGGCGGGGAGGGGGGAAGCTGGGGATATGTGCTGGGGGGTGGGGGAGGCTGGGGGGGAGGATAAGGGGGAGGGGGAAAGGAAAACATGTACTACTATTATACTGCAAAAAATCAATAAAAAATAATTTAAAAAAAAAGAAAGAGTGTTGGATTTTGTCAAATGCTTTTTCTGCATCCGTTGATATGGTTATATGATTTTTGTCTCTCAATTTGTTTATGTGATGTATAACGTTTATAGATTTGCAGATATTGTACCAGCCTTGCATCTCTGGTATAAACCCCACTTAATCATGGTGCATGATCTTGATAATGTAATTCTGGATCCGATTTGCTAAGGTTTTGTGAGGATTTTAGCATCTATATTCATCCGGGATATTGGTCTGAAATTCTCTTTCTTTGGAGTGTATTTATCTGGTTTTGAGATTAGAATAATGCTAGCTTCATAGAAAGAGTTTGGAAGCATGCCTTCCTCTTTAAATTTTTTGAATACTCTGAGGATGATGGGTTTTAGTTCTTTGAATGTTTGGTAAAACTTCCCTGCGTGACTGTCTGGACCAAGACTTTTGTGTGGAGTAAGTATTTTTTTTTTAATGCTTAAATATCATCAGTAGTTATTGTCCTATTCAGTTCTTTTTTTATTCTTTCTAATTAGGTTTTGGAAGATTTTATTTTTTAGAAATATCTTCTTTTCATCTAGGCTGTACAGTTTATTGGAATAGAGTTGTTCATAGTATTTTTTATAATCCATTTGTTATGTCTGTGGGGTTGATTGTTACTTCACCTCTTTAATTTCTGATTTTGTTTATTTAGGTCCTCTGTTTCCTGGTGAGCCTGGCAAGAGGCTCATCAATCTTGTTAATGCTTTCAAAGAACCAGCTCTTGGTTTTATTGACCTTTTATATTTTTTGTCTCTATGTTTTTTATTTCCCATTAGATCTTTCCTTCCTTCTGCTTACTCTGGGATTTTCTTATTTCTCTCTTTTTAATTCTTTATGGTGTAGGGTTATATAATTTATTACCATTTTCCTTGTGGTTTTTTTTGAGGTATGCTTGTAGTGCTTTGAACTTATCTATCAGGACTGCTTTCACTGTGTCCCATAGATTTTGGATTGTTGTGTTTTCATTGTCATTTGTTTCCAGGATGCTTTTTATTTCTTCTTTGATCTCTTTGGTAAGCCAGTAATTGTTTAATAGCATGATATTTTGACTCAAAATACTTGATTTTTTAAAAAAAATTGTTTTTACTTTACTTGATTTCTACTTTTATGTTGTTGTGATCTGAGAAGATGTTTGATATGATTTAAATAATCTTAAATTGGCAGAGACTTTGCCTGTGTCCCAATATGTAGACTATCTTTGAACAAGTCCCATGTTCACTTGAAAATTATCCACATTCTGAAGCATTGGGGTGAAATGTTCTGAAGATGTCAGTTAGTTCCAACAGATCTAGTGAGTCATTTAGGATTGCTGTTTTGTTGTTGTTGTTGTTGATATTTTGTCTACAGTTTTTTTTCCAGTAGTATTCATGGGGTATTAAAGTCCCCTACCATGTTTGTATTGCTGTCGTTCTGTCCCTTGATATCTTCCAGATGTTTCTTTATGTATTTGGGTACTTCTGTATTGGGTGCATATATGCTTACCAGAGTTATACCTCTTGTAGAATTGCTCCCTTTAGTATTATGAAATGGTATTTCTTATCTCTTTTTATGGCCTTCACTTTGAGGTCTATTTTGTCATATATAACTATTGCTAACTCAGAATTTTTTTGTTTTTTCATTTTCATTTTCCTGAAAAGAAAATTTCCATCCCTTCACTATGATTCTGTGTGAGTCCTTTGTTCTGAGGCTTGTCTCTCATAGACAGCATAAGAAACATGTATGGGTTATGTTTTCTTATCCACTCTGCTATCCTATGTCTTTTGATTGGATCATTTACATTTAAGGTTATTATTGATACTTATTTATTGCCATTTTTTTCTTTATGGCTGCATTCATTCTCCTTTATCTATTTCTTCTTTTTCACAGCAGTTTCTTTAGCATTTCTTAGATTTTTGGCTTGGTGGTAATAAAGTCCCTTAGCCTATTTTATTTTATTTTATTTTATCTTTAAAGCACCTGATTTCACCTTCAATTCTTAATGATAGCCTTGCTGAGTATAGTATTCTGGGTTCAGTCCCTTGCTTTGCATCACTTTGTATTTTTCATTCTATTGCCTTCTAGCTTTATGTGTTTTCGTTGTGAAATCAGTTGATAGTCTAATGTGAGATCCCTTGTAGTTAACCTTTGGTCTCTCTTTGGCAGCTTTTAAGATTCTTACTTTGTCGTTGGTGTTCTCCAATTTAATTACCATGTGTCAGTCTTTTGGGGTTTATCTTGTTTGGGACTCTGTGTGCTTCTTGGACTCGCATAGCTTTTTTCTTGCTAATATCATGAAAGTTTTCTGTCATTATTTCTTCAAATAAGTTTTCTATTTCTTGCTAAGTTTCCTCTCCTCCTGGTACCCTTATCATGTGGATGTATTGTTTTGTTTTTTCCCAAAGTTCCCTTAGGCTTGCCTCCTGTTTTTTATGTTGTTTTTTTCTAGATGCTTCTTGAACCGGTGTGACTTTTTTCTTCTCTAAATCAGGATGTTTTCTGTCATTATTTATTTAAACAGGCCACTTATCATGTGCATGTTGTTTCATTTCTTATTGTCCCAAAGTTCCCTTAGGCTCTCCTCCTGCTTTCCCCTTCCAACCCCCCACACCCCCAAAAAAATGCTTCTCTGTTTCAGTGTTTTCTCACCTTGTCTTTTAATTCATGGATGTAGTCCTCAGATTCTTCTAGTCTACTGTTGAAACCTTTTATTGTATTATGTATTGCAACTATGTCACTCTTCATTTCCTCTTATTCTTACACATGTTGGTGAATTTGTCTTTTAGCCTTTTCAGCATCATTATAACCATTGCTCTGAATTCTTCCTTTGACAAATTTCTTGCCTCCATTTTATTTATATCCTTTTTCTGGTGATTCCTCCTTTTCTTTTATATTTTTTTCCTCCCAATTTTTGCTGTTCTTTTGTGATTGTTTCTATGTATTAAATAAAACTGGTATACCACCCAGAATTGTTGAGTTTGTCTTATAAGGTAGATATTTTGTGGGACACAGTGGTGCAATATTTCAATTCTTCTGGGCTGCTGCTCCACGGATGCCCCCTACTTGAGATATTTGGGTTCTCTTGGTATAGTTGGGTCTTGAGTGTTATTTTCCTATTTGTTGATGGAGTCTGTTCTGAGGGTGCTGGTGATGTGGCTCATTCTCTACCATGTTGACTAACCAGCACAAAATACAACTCAACAATACCCAACACAAAGGGAACAAAACACAAATGTACACATGACACTGATAACCCCAGTAAAAGTGGCAACCATAGAAAGAATTAGGAGAGACAATAGAGAGCAAAAATGATATCTAGAAAAGAAAAAAAGGTAATATAAAAAGAAATTTTAAAATGTGGAGAGAAAATACCACAAAACAAGCAAATAAATCAAAAATGCATACAACAAACAAGCTAAAAAATGGGGGAATAAAATCTGTAGAGGCAGAGTTTATATACAGAAAGGAAGATTAAGGAATTGTATGATAGGAGAAGGACCATGGTTCAGTATAGAGGAGAAATAAAGAGAATGATTGGAAAAGAAGAAAATAAATAAATAATAAAAATATAAAACAATTTTTTATTTATCCATTTATTTATTCATTTATTTTTGAAAAGTAGAATAGAAGAGAGAGAAGATAGGCTTGAATTTAGTGACTGAAACGAATTAAACAATTAAGAGAAGAAGAAAGCAAGAGAGGAGAGGAAAAACAAAAGTATAAAAAAATTGACTAGCCGAGACCAGTTTGGCTCAGTGGATAGAGCGTTGGACTGCGGACTGAATGGTCCCAGGTTCGATTCCGGCAAGGGCATGTACCTTGGCTGCGGGCACATCCCCAGTAGGGGCGTGCAAGAGGCGGCTGATCGATGTCTCTCTCTCATCGATGTTTCTGACTTTCTATCCCTCTCCCTTCCGCTCTGTAAAAAATCAATAAAATATATTTGAAAAAAAAATTGACTAGCCAAGAAAGAGAAAAAAGAGGTATGCATTGACTTGAAACAGGGGAGAGGAAATTAGATATATGAGTAAGCCCACAGAGACAATAATAATAACACCTCAATAAAGAATATCAATTTTTAATAAAGGGTATAAAGAAAGGAAAGAGAAAAACTAAAGCAGGAGCAGAAGAGAAAACAGCATGAAAAACAGAGAAGTGAGGAAGAAAAGTCTGGAATTTTAAAAAATAAGATAAAGTAAAATAATAAAAATAGAATAAAGAAAAATTAATACTAAAATAACAAAAAAATAAAAAATAAGAAAAATTATTTTAAATTAAAGGTAAAAAATAATAAGTGAAGTTTTGTTCACTCCAGCTGTTTTAATGCCCCATGTTGGTTTAAGATCCCACTCTCTGTTCTGTCACATCTCAGTTTCCTGTTTAGTAGTCAGCGCATTATTGAAGTTCCAACTGATCCACTGCTCCTCTGTTTTTGTCTGTCTCCACGGCTTACGCTTCAAGCAGGTAAAACCAATCTGCCCACTTTACCTATCTTCCTGCTGTCAATTTATCACTCAAGCATGTGTTTCTGATAGGGCTTTAGTTGGGAGTTAGGCTGAATCACTTTCCAGGACTGTAAGGCTCCTTTTAATTCTATCCCGTATTGGTGCTCTTTAGAGTCTTTGGTTCCTTTGTACAGCTCAAGGTGTAGGCTTGTGTGTCCCTGTATTAGGCTGTCTTGTGGTTGCTGGGAGGGGCTGACACTTCAGGAGAAAGATGGCTGATTAGGTTTGGAGGGTCATGAATGACTCAGTGCCGGATTTCTGATCACCTCCCCCTGCTCTGTTTTCCTCCACAGCCCCTCCCCAGACTCCATAAATCTGCACATCTACCCCCACTGCAACCCTGCGTGAGTGTTTGTAATTGAACGGTCCTATGATCTGGTTTTAGCAAATAAAAACAAGACAGATAGATCGAAGATGGCTGACAATGGGAAAGCAGGCTGCAAGATAGTGTGTTATAGTGAGAGAATGAAAGGAGAATGTGCGGATGTACAGGGAGTGTCTCTTTATGAGTGAGTGACAGCTATATTCCAAAGGACTGTTACGGACTGCCAGACTGGGCAGCCCCTGCTACTGCAGAAATCTCTCCTGGAGCAGCTGGCTCTGCCGCAGAGACCACACCATCTTGAATTGGAGAGGGACTGTGATCAGAAGCCCAACCTTACCTTCAACTGGGAAGAATCAGATACTTGCTGGGACCCTACAACCACAACACCCAGGGCAAACCTGTGAACACCAGGTCTCAAGCAGTGCCAATACACAGATTTGGTCAAGCTCTGAACCTTCACACAGAGAAAAGTGAGGTCTGCAATCCAGGCTGGAGGGAGAAACACACGCAGCAAATCTAGAGGTACAGAGGAAGTCTGTGCCCCCAAAAAATCCACAGACATTGGGGCCAACGTAGTCTGTGAATGTGGAAGGTGGTCCACAGGACTGCTGACAGAAGGGAACTCTAGAAATCAATCCATAGCTGAGCTGAGCACAAAAAGGAAGCCTGAAGTTTTACCAGTATACAGACTTTGCTGGGCCAGGGGGAAAAAAACATGCACAGAGACTTGAGCAGAATTGTACACAGTGCCAGGGCAAAAAAGCCTCTCATTTGCACTTACTCTGGCTCTTTTTTTCTTTAAATCTTTGCTTTTTATTACTAAGCCCAGTACATAAGGTCACCCAATTAAAAACACGGTCGGAGAGTGCAGGGGAAACATGTTTTTGTGGAACCTGGGGATCAGAGTGGGGATAAACAATCAGAAAACCAGCTCTGGGGCAGTCCATTTCTCTAACCCAGTATTAAGTGCAGTGGGGAAAACAAAATCTAAATACTGGGTAGAGAGGATATAGCCCCAGATGTCAATACAGAAACATTGCCACCCAGGGGTTGAATCACAAATTGACTCTTGTGTAAATGCAACTAAAGGCAGACTGAGAAACAAAGAAATACTGCCTGCTTGAAACTAGGATTATGGTTTACAACACAGAGGAGCAGTGGAACACAGGGAATTTCAATACTGTCCTGACTACCTAACAGGAAACAGGTGTGCCAAATAGAACAGTAGAGGAAGTGAATGGCCTTCACTACTGGACATTTTTTTTATCATTTACTTAAGAAATTAAATTTTTCTCACTTGATTTTACCTTTTTAATTATATTTTTATTTTTAATCAGTATTATTGCAACAATTATGTTATCTTTTTTAAAGTTCCATTTTATTTTCTCTTTGTTTTATTTTAATATTTAATTTGGGATTGGTGTTCTACATTCTATTTTCATTTTTCCTTTAGCTTCATTTTACTCTATCTCAACTTTACCTTTATGCCAACACTGGCTTCCTCACTTTTCCCCTTTGGTTGTCCTGCTTCTCTTACCCTATTCCTGCTTTAGATTTTTCCAGTTACTTCTTTTTACCCATTAAAAATTCATCCTACCTGTATACCTAATTTCTGATCCCCTGCTCCAAGTCCATACACACTTCTCTCTTCTCTTTCTTCACTATCCAATTTTTTCCTCTCTTCCCTTTTTTTTGCTTGTTGTTTGTTTTTTGATATTTTTTTTATTTTTTGTTTTATTTTGTTTGTTTCTTTCTGTCCTATTGTAGATGTTTATTTGTTGATAAGATTATCTTTGTTTGTGTGATTTTTTCTCCTTTTTTTGCTTCTGTTTTTATTCTCCTTGCTTGTTATTAGTTATTGTTTGTACTTTGCATACATCTCTGGGTGTTTGTTGTTTGCATTTTTTGGATTAGTTGTTGTTCTATTGGAGTTTTATCCACATGTAAATAGATTTCCCCCCTTTTTATATTATCTTTCTTTTCTCTCTTCTCCTTTTCTCAATGTCATTATTTCACTTTTTTAAAATTCCAGAATTCTCTTTTCTCTGGTGGTCACCTTTATTTCGGGGTTATTAGTATCGTGAATACATTTGTGTCCAGTGCCTTGTGCATTGTGCCTTTTTGTGTTAACTTTTGTGCTTTTAAGTCAACAAATCATAGAGAGAGCTACATAACCTGAGAGGAGAGATCATGGGGAGACAAAGTAACAGCCCACATATGAAAGAAAAGTAGGCATCACAAGAAAAAGGAAGTAAATTAAATGGAGGCAAGCAATATGTCAAAGAATTCAGAGAAATGGTCATAAGAGTGCTAAAAGGGTTGGAAGACAAATTCAACAATATGTGTAAGAATCAAGAGGAAATGAAGAAGAACCTAGAAGAAATGAAAAATGACATCACTGCAATAAAGAACTAAACAGAAAGCATCAATGATAAATGAGAAGAAGCAGAGATCACATCAGTGAGCTAGAAGACAAGGTAGTAAAAAATACCCAAGCAGAGAAGCATCTAAAAAAACGATATTAAAAAAAAAAAACAACAGGAAGAGAGTCTAAGGAAGTGGTTCTCAACCTTTCTAATGCCATGACCCTTTAATATACTCCCTCATGTTGTGCTGACCCCCAACCAAAAACTTATTTTCGTTGTTACTTCATAACTGTAATTTTTCTACTGTTAATGAATCCTAATGCAAATATCTGTGTTTTCCGATGGTCTTGGGTGACCTTGCTAGCAGTTTTCAACCTGTGGGTTATGTCCCACAGGTTGAGAACCACTGTTGTAGAGCCTAAGACCATCAGAAAACACAAATATTTACATTACGATTCATTAACAGTAGCAACATTACAGTTATGAAGTAGCAATGAAAATAATTTTATGGTTGGGGGACACCACAACATGAGGACCTGTATTAAAGGGTCTTGGCATCAGAAAGATTGAGAACCACTGGTCTAAAGGAATGTTGGGACAACACAAAACAAAACAACATTTGCATAATAGGCATGCCAGAACGAAAGGAAACTGAGCAAGGAATAGAAAACCTGTTTGAAGAAACAAGGACAGAAAACTTCGTTGATAGAGGGAAGGAAAAAAAACACACAAATCCAAGAAGATCACAGAGTCACAAGCAAAATGAACCCCAAAACAGCAACACCAATGCACATTATAATTAAAACTAGAGGCCTGGTGCATGAAATGTATGCATGAAGCAGGGGGAGGGGGGCTTTCCCTCAGCCCTGCCTGCACCCTCTGCAATTTGGGACCCCTACACCCTTTTTATCTAGCTAATCTCTTCATATTTTTTAAAAATAACTGAAATATCACCTACTCTAGGAAATCGCCTTTGAACAAATGTCTTTACAATCTATATTAAGTATTTTCATAGTATATCATTCTTTTTTTTTAACAGCTACTTAGAGTGGATGTATTGTGGTTTTCATTCTTGCATCTGAATTTTTTCTTCTTGCTCTTGTAATAGCAAAACTTATCCAATTTACATTTGCCCTTCAAGGGCTTATATTTGGTTCAGTTTCTAGTTGGCTCCATGCTTTTTTTAAAGCAATAAATTTGGGTTGTGATAAGAAGCCGCACTTATAATCAAGCCTGTAATTCTCTCTATCTGAATATTTCTATAATATCTATCACGTTAGCATACCAGAGATTGTGTTCATTTATGGAAAATAACAATAAATGTCATCTGATCATTTGATCTCCTAGTAATATTTTATAGCAAGATGTATTATTCTAGTAATTTAACTATTACAAAACTGAGGTGTACAGAAATAAATTACATTGAACAACAAAGAATGACTCAAATATCAAAGCATAGTATACTTAGGGCCTCCCTTGTACTGTGCCTCAGATATCATAGCATAGTACACAGTTCACATGGAACTCAGCTTCCTTTAAAATAGGAAGGGATGCCATACTCATGAAGCAGCTACTTCCACACATATTTTTTTATTTAATTCATAGCACATACTCTTTGTACTAATTATTGGAAAATCATCCTAACAATTGCCTCTGTTCCTCTCTGTATTGCTGCCTTACATTCTGATGTTGTTACTGCACTTTTATCATCCACTCACTCTAATAATATTTTAAGGGCAGAGATCATGACTTGAGCTTTTGTTTCTCTGTCATGGTGCCTAGATAAATACTCAAAGGCTAATCAGTCCAAATGACTTGTGATGAGAGATGCCTACCGTTGCTGGAGATCTTTGATTTTTATTTTATTTGTGCCTTTACAGACGGATTGGTAGGGGTTGAGGGAGTTTAAGGAAACCCAGACAGAATTCTCCTCCTAAAAGATTTTGCTAAGCTGGCCACTGGGACCACAAGGCATTTGTCCAATTAAAATCCAGACACACAGCAATGACAAAGGCACTGGTCTTCTACTGCTAATGTGTGGGGATCAAACCCCAGCCTGCAGGAACTCACCCCCGGAGTCAGGACCAGGTCACTGGGTAGACCTAGGCTGGTTCTGTTAATTCTGGCAAGAGGGAGACTTCCCAAGGTTGCAGGCTAGAGGCCCTGGACTCCACACCATGCACCCAAACAGGTCCCTAGTCCAGGTTGGTCAGCTGAGTGGCTTCTTCACCAGGAATTGTTTGACTGCTCTGCCTGTCCTATTCACTCGTGATCAGAATCATGGGTCTCAGCTCTGCCTCTTCTGTTTGTTCCATGATACCAATCATGGGTCTTGGCTCTGCCTGTCCAATTCCCCCCATGATTGCAATCGCGAGACTCGGCTCTGCCTGTCTTGTTAGCCCCACCTCAGTATCGGGATGGCAGGTCTGAGCTCTGCCTGTCCTGTTTACCCTGTGATTACAATCGCAGGTCTTGGCTCTGCCAGTCCAGTTCCCCCATGATCGTGATGGCAGGTCACGGGTCTCAGCTCTGCCTCTCCGGTTTTCCTGGCCCCGTGATCACCATCACGGGTCTCAACTCTGCCTGGCCTATTCACCCCGTGATCACTATGGTGGGTCTTGGCTCTACCTGTCCAGTTCCCCCATGATCACAATGGCGGGTCACGGGTCTCGACCCTGCCTGTCCTATTTGCCCAGTGATTGCAATTGCGGGTCTCAGCTCTGCCTGTCCAGTTCACCCTGTGATGACTATCGTGGGTCTGGGCTCTGCCTATCCTGTTCGCCCTGTGATCATGATGGCAGGTCTTGGCTCTGCCTGTCCTGTTTGCCCTGCCCTGTGATTGCCATCGTGGGTTCCACTCTGCCTGTCCTGTTTGCCCCTTGATCATAATCATGGATCTCAGCTCTGCCTGACTTGTTAACCCCACACCAGGACTGTGATGGAAAGTCTGGACGACTCTGACTGTCCAGTTTACTTTGTGATCATGATGGCAGGTCTGGCCTCTGCCTGTCCTGTTTGACCCGAGATCGCAATCATGGGTCTTGGCTCTGCCTGTCCAGTTCCCCCGTGATTGCAATTGCAGGTCTGGGCTCTGCCTGGCCTGTTCACCCAGCCCCATGATCATGATGGCTTATCTCAGCTCTGCTTGTCTTGTTTGAACTGTGATTGTGATGGTGGGTCTTTGCTTGGCCTGGCCTCTTTGAGGGGTGATTGTGAGCAGCTTGGACCCAGCCAGCAGCTTAGGTCGCTGCCAACCACCACCAGCTCAGGTCCCCTTAGATCCTGTCGGAGGCATAGGGCACTGGCCCCCTGCCCCGCCTATATACAAATTTACCCACCATATTTTCTGGGTTAATTTGCATATCACTTCTGATTGGCTGTGGGTGTGGTGGAGGTATGGTCAATTAGCATTTTCCAATTTTATTAGTGTGGATGGCAAACAGAAATGACAAAGAACCTTAAAAGTGATCACAAACAGACAGAAAGTTACCTACAAAGGATACCACATTAGACTAGTGACTGATTTCCCAACAGAAACACATCAGGCCAGAAAGGAATGGAGTGAAATATACAAAGTCATGCAAAGTCAGGGTGTGAATCCAAGAATACTGTACCCAGCAAGGCTATCAATCAAACTTGAGGGTGAAATCAGGAGCTTCACAGACAAAAAAGGACTAAGGGAGTTTAACACCACCAAACCAGAAAGCAAAGAAGGAACAAAGACACAAATAATAAAAATGTGGACAACAAATACATATCAATAATTACTTTAAATGTAAATGGATTAAATGTCCCAATTAAATGACATAAGGTAGCTGAATGGATATGAAAACTTGACTCATATATCTGCAGTCTACAGGAAAACCACCACAGAAAAATGGCCCACACAGAATTATGGTAAAGGGATGGAAAAAGATTTTTCAGGCAAATAAAAGTGAAAAAAAGCTGGAGTAGCAATACTTATATCTGACAAATTAGATCTCAAAATGAAGGACATAACAAGAGATAAGGAAGGCCACTTCATACTATTAAAGGGAGTAATCCAACAAGAAAAAAGATAACTCTGATAAATATATAGGCACCTAATACAGGAGTACCAAAATACATTTAAAAAAAACTTCTGGAGCATATAAAGGGAGAGATTGACTGAAATAGAGTCTTAGTAGAGGACTTTAATACCCCACTAATAACACTGGACAAATCCTCTAAACAAAAATCAGCAAAGAAACATAAATCCTAAATGACTCACTTGACTAAATGGAATTAACATGTTCAGAACATATAACCTCAAACCACATAATATACATTCATCTCAAGTGCACCTGGATCGCTTCCAAAGATAGACCCCCATATTGGGACACAGGCAAAGTTTCTTCAAATTCAAAAAGATAGAAATCATTTCAAGCATCTTCTTATATCACAATGTTATAAAACTAAAAATCAACTACAATGTAAACAATACAAAAAAATCAAACACATGGAGACTAAATAGCATGCTATTAAACAATGACTGGGTTAGCAGAGAGATCAAAGAAAAAATAAAAACATCATGGCAACAAAGGGCAATGGAAACACAACAATCCAAAAACTATGGGACATAGTGAAAGTGTTCTGAGAGGGCAGTTCATACATCTACAAGCCTACCTCTAAAAACAAGAAACAATGGTAATAAATTGTCTAACCATACCACTCAAAGAGTTAGAAAGAGAGCACCAAGAAAAGCCTAATGTAAGCAAAAGGAAGGAAACAATAAAGTTCGGTGTGGAGATAAATGACATAGATATCAAAAACAAAATTGCAGACTTATATCCTAGCAATATCTTTACAGATCCTAGGGCAAGAGGGACTAAGGAGAAAATAAACAAATGGGACTACATCAAAATAAAAAGCTTCTGCACAGCAAAAAAGAAATCAACAAAGAACAAGAAAGCCCACTACATGAGAGAAAATATTTACCAATGTTATCTCTGATAAGGGTTTAATATCCAACATTTACAGAGGACTCATACAACTTAACAAAAGGAATATATACAATCCAATAAAAAAAAAAACTGGACAGAGGACCTAAATAGACACTTTTTGAAAATGGACATTCAAAAAATCAAGAGACATATGAAAACATGCTTAAAGTTACTAATCATCTGAGATATGCAAAGCAAAACAAACGATTAGGTACCAATTGTTGGTACCTAATGTTTAACCAAGAGTTAAACATTAACTCTTTAAACCTCACACATGTCGGAATGGCTATCATCAACAAATCAGCAAATGACAATTGCTGGCGAGGATGGGAAGCAAAAGGAACCCCGCACCTCCTAGTGCAGTCATTGTGGAAAGCAGGATGACGTTTTCCTCAATATGTTAAAAATGGAACTCCCATTTGACCCAGTGATCCCACTTCTAGTAATATATCCCCTGATGGTAGAAACACCAATCAGAAAGGATATATGCAACCCTATGTTCATAGCAGCACAATTTACCATAGCTAAGATTTTGAATAAACCTAAATGTCCATCAGCAGATGAATAGATAAGAAAATTCTGGTACATCTACACAATGGTATCCTGCGCTGCTGTAAAAAAGAAGTAATTCTTACCATTCGCAACAGCATGGATGGAACTGGACAGCATTATGCGAAGTGAAATAAGCCAGTCAGTGAAAGAAAAATACCACATGATCTCACTCAGGATATAAGAACATTATATCAATATAGAAACATTATATCCTGATGAATAAAAAGATAGACACAGAGGCATAGAAGCATTGAACTGACTATTGAATTACAGCAGGAAGGCTGGGGAGGGCTGGGTGAGAGGTAAGAGATAAACAGAAGGACTTGTATAAATGCATATAAGCATAACCAGTAGACACAAGATAATTGAGGGGAGGGATGGGGGGGGGAATGTGCCATGGGGTAGGGGAGGCCAAGAGGGTCAATGGGGCAAAAAGGAGACATATGTACTACTACTTGTAATACTTTAAACAATAATAGAAAAATAAAAAAAGAATAAATACTAAGACAAACAAAGGCCAAACAACCAAACAACTGCGAGTTTTTCTCCCTCTCCCTGCCCCCTGACACCACGCTGTTCAGGCAGCTTTTTATGCCACCTTTCTGGGCACAGCCTCTCTTAGCTGTGGAATAGATCTAGATCCCCGAGCTGAGAACAGCCCTGTGGACTTCCTTTCCACAGCCATATGTTAAGCCTGACCCCAAGGGACATGGACTTGGTGTAGTGCAGCTTCCTCCTGACCCTCTCTGTTCAGTGGTCAGGTGTCACTCTCCAGCCCAGATCCCAAATGCTACTGTTCTCCAGGCAACCTCTGCATTTCCCAGCTGTGAATTGTCTCACCAGCTGTCTAATTTGCCAATTTCAGGTGGATGTTCTCCAATTCAGTTGCTTCTTCTGTTTGGTCCAGGACAAGGCGCAGGATACATCTGCCTATTCAGCTGCCATTTTACTCCCTCCAAAATGCTTTCAATTTAACAACAACTATATATATAGTATTATGTATTACATTTTACAAACATTAACTCTTTAAACCTCATAATCATTGTGGGATACAGACAATATTCAATATCTATTTTGCAAATGAGGAACATGACCAATAAAAGATATACTCGAACAAAGTAATACAAATATTAACCGTAATTGGTGGAGTTGGAATTAAAATTCAAATAATATGGGCCCAGAGTCCATGCCTTTAAACAAAAAGGTATAGTTATAATGTAAGTCTTATGAGAACAGAAATTTCTGAGTATTTTTCCCCAGTGGTGTATTTCCAGTGCCTAGAACAGTGATAGGTGCATAGTAGGTTCTTAATAAATATTTATTGAATAATCCATGTGTTACTTTAAGGGTGAAGAAACAAGCAACAATCTATATACTATATAAAACCATAATATGCAAATAGGCAGAATAGTGGAACAACAGGACAACCGAAAAACAGAAGAATCGGTCTCTATGATGTGTACTGACCACCAGGGGGCATGCGTGGAACATGGTATGCATCAGCCATGGCAGGATGGTGGAACATGTTAGCGGGGGCACTAGACCAAGGTGGACTGCCAGTCGCTATCATAGGGCTAGCTTCTGGTGGTTACTGAAAATTCTTTGCTACCACAAGTCACAGTCCTGCCTGGGGTTCACACCTCCTGCTGGCGCCAGCCCTGATCACCCCTCAGGGCTTCTCCACTTCCCTCTTCTCCTGAGGAGTGATTGGGGATGGCAGCCACCATTTGCACCACTACTGGTGATGGCCCCACTCAAACCCACTGCTGGTGCTGGAGCAGCTGCTTGCACCCACTGCTGGCCCAGATCACCCCTGAGTGTTTCTCCACCTACCTCTGTTCCTGAGGGGCAATCTGAGCAATAGCTGCTGCTTGCACCTGCTGCTGGCACTGGCTCCAATTGCTCCTTGTGGCAGCAGAAGTGGGGCTGCTGGCAGACAGGGACTAAGAGCCAGGGAGAGAGGAGCAGGGCTGGGGCATGGAGGATGGGGCAAGACCCCTGTGCCCACTGGAGCCTCATGGCCTACAGTTCCTTTCAAAGTGCACAAATTTGTGCACTGGACCAGTAGTGTCTATATACTAGTAAACCCCTAGAGGTTCTCCTGTTGGCTTGGAAAAATGGTATTTTTAGCTACTTCATGGAATTTATTCTTTAAAAAGAGAGGTCCGTTTTTATGGGCTGACACATAAAAAATACTCAGTGAGTCGTACCCCAGCAAGGTGTTGTTCAATGGTTGTCAAATTGTATTACAAGGTTCTTAGGAAGGCTTGTAGGGTTGTGAATGAAGATATGAAGAGAATGATGAGAGGCTAGAGCTCTACTCCCCCAAACTCTTCTTCAAAGAAATATTTCTGCTTGTACCTGTTTTTAATTTTTATCTTCATTTTTTGCTAAAGACTTTCTTTAAACAAAGAACTAAAAATTGTTAAAAAAACTAGTTAGAGATAATTCTGCCTGGAGTCCAAAGAGCTGGGTTTCACTTTTGTACGCTGTCACTTACTATCTATAACTCTGGCTCTGTCTTCTTCAAGTTCTCAATAGGAACATCAAAAGATAATAAGATTGAACTACATATCTTTTAATTTGCCCAGCACTGGTTCTATTGTGGGAAGACTAGGGGGCCACCTACCTAGTGGAGGTCCAGGAACTTTTAATGGCTCATATTGCCACTAAATATTTCTTCCCATTTGCCTGCCACAATGTCTGCTATTCATGCCATCACAATCACTGGATAAGGGAGTGCTTTGATACACTCTTGATTAAATATTACAAAAGATAAATTTACCCACCACAACCAATTAATCCACTAGTATAAAATAATTATAAAATTATCAAGTGTCGAGAGAGGAACCAAGATGGTGGCATAGGTAAACACCTATCTTGCTGCCCCACACAACAATTTCAAACCTACAACTTAACAAAAGAACAAACATCATCCAGAATCACTGGAAAGCTAGCTGAGTGAAAATTTCACAAATAAAAGTAAAGATAGGACACTGTGACTCAGGGGAGCGGCGGAGGGCAGCATTGAAGATATGTGAGGAGTCAGAGGTTTGGAGCCGTAAGCTGCCAGCGGAGAGGGCGGGCAGCTGCAAAACCAGCTGGTTTTCTCCAACCAGGAGGGAGACAAAGGCATCCCACTGCACTGATTCCCCAGTTCCAGGAGAGGTCCGGGGAACCCACGCTCATAAGGGGTGAAACTGGACAGTAAGAAAGTGCGCTGAAACCCGTGCATAGCAGAGGTCTGAGAGCTTGTGGAGATGGCATGTAAACTTGAAAACAGCAGAAGTGTGTGACAGCATAGAGAGGACTCGTGACTTGTTCCCCTATTTGGGAGACCACCTGACTGAATTGTTTTACAACCCTGGGCAAGACTTTGGGTGTGTACAATCATGTGGCAAGAGGCTAAATTGTCTGGCAGTAGGTAGAGCTCGGCAACAGCTTTCTCTCAGAGGTGCTTGAAGCCATAGCCACCCAACACAGAGACCCAGGTGCCACATAGAGCAGAGCTGACACTGCCTGCTCAGTCCAGAGACTCTGTCCATCCAACCTGAGCACAGCTGATCCTCACAGCCAATTGGCCTGGAGGTCAAACCCTCCTAGAGATAACAAGAATAATCTGGGCTTAACTTCAACAATATTGTAAAACCCATAAAGGGCTGTGGTAAGAGTATCCACCTGAGGTAACTGGGGAGGCTAAGCCACTGTCCCTTAGAGGACATCTACCACTAAGTTAATTGACCAACTCAGGAAGCAGCCATAATGCAGAGAAATGGAAAGAAATCAGGTGTGAAAGAAATGGAGGAAAAAAGACGACTGGACATAGAGTTCAAAACCACGGTAATAAGGCTTTTCAAGAGGCTCCTAGAAAAGGCTGATGAACTTAATAAGACCTACAAGGAAATGAACAAGACCTACGAGGAAATGAATGAAACCTACAAGGATATGAAAAGGGACCAACTAGAAATTAAGCATATACTGACTGAAATAAAAAATATTACACAAAGACCTAAAAGCAGTCCAGAGGACCGCAAGAACCAAGTCAAAGATTTGAAATACAAAGAGGCAAAATCCACTCAGCTGGAAAAGCAAGAAGCCAAAAGAATCCAAAAAATTGAAGATAGTGTAAGGGGCCTCTGGGACAACCTCAAACATACCGACATCCGAATTATAGGGGTGCCAGAAAAAGAGAGAGAGCAAGACAATGACAACCTACTTGAAGAAATAGTGACCAAAAACTTCCCCCACCTGGTGAAATAAATTGACTTTAGAGTCCAAGAAGTGCACAGAACCCCAAATTATAGTAATCTAAAGAGGACCACACCAAGACACATCATAATTAAAATGCCAAGAGCATGCCAAGACCAGTTTGGCTCAGTGGATAGAGCGTCGGACTGCGGACTGAAGGGTCCCAGGTTCGATTCTGGTCAAGGGCATGTACTGTGGCTGCGGGCACATCCCCAGTAGGGGGCGTGCAAGAGGCAGCTGATCGATGTTTCTCTCTCATCATTGATGTTTCTGGCTTTCTATCCCTCTCCCTTCCGCTCTGTAAAAAATCAATAAAATATATTTTAAAAAATAATAAAATAAAATGCCAAGAGCAAAAGATAAAGAGAGAATATTAAAAGCAGCAAGAGAAAAACAGTTAGTTACCTATAAGGGAGCACCCATACGATTGTCAGCAGATTTCTCAACAGAAATGAAGCAGGCCAGACGGGAGTGGCAAGAAATATTCAAAGTAATGAATAGCAAGAATCTACAACCAAGATTACTCTATCCAGCAAAGCTATCATTCAGAATTGAAGGTCAGATAAAGTGCTTCACAGATAAGAAAAAGCTAAAGGAGTTCATCACCACCAAACCAATATTATATGAAATGCTGAAAGATATTCTTTAAGAAGAGGAAAAATAAAAAGGTAAAAATATAAATTATGAACAACAAATACACATCTATCAAGAAATGAATCTAAAAATCAAGTGAATTAATAATCTGATCAACAGGATAAACTGGTGAATATAACAGAATCATGTGCATAGAGAGGGATTGGACTGACAATTCTTGGGGAGAAACGGGTGTGGGAGGTGCAGCAAGAGACTGGACAAAAATCATGCACCTACGGCAGAGGACAGTGCGGGGGAGATGAGGGCGGAGGATGGGATGGGTACTGGGTGATGGGGAGCTATGGGGGGTAAAAAAAGGGGGAACAATGTAATTAATAAGCTGAACAATAAAGATTTAAAAAAGATATAGAAAAAAACAACAAAAACATTACATTATTAAATGTAAAGGACTTGAACAAAAATATACAAAAGATGTGGTATATTTACATAACTGAATACTATGCAGATGTAAAAAAGAAGAATCTCTTACCCTTTGAGACAGCAAGGATGGACCTGTAGAGTATTATGCTAAGCGAAATAAGCCAGTCAGAGAAAGACAAGTATCACATGATCTCACTTAATATGTGGAATCTAATTAACAAAATAAACTGATGTATAAAATAGAAAAAAATATGAAGTGCCATTCAGCAAGAGAAAGTTCCAAAAGAAATGAGACCTGGAAGGGGAAATCTCAAGATCAGAGAAAAGAAAGACTTTTAGGGAACAAATGTAATACCTCATATCATTTAATCATCTTTTGTGCCATTTTCATATATTTCATCTACTTTTTCTTCACAAGGATACTGAAGGGAAATATATATATATACTAGATGCCCATGCATGGCAGGTGGGGTGGGGAGTGTCCCTCAGCCTAGCCTGTACCCTCTCCAATCTAGCAACCCCTGTGGGATGTCCAACTGCCCATTTAGGCCCCATTCCATAAGCAGTCTGGCATCGCTGTAACAATCCAGGACTGCTGGCTCCCAACCACTCGCCTGCCTGCCTAACTGATTGCCTATAACTGTTTCTGCCTGCCAGCCTAATCATCCCTAACCATTCCCCTGCCAGCCTGATAGATGCCTAACTGCTCCCCTGCTGGCCTGATTGCTCCTAGATGCTGGCCCTGTCACCCCTACTGCCCTCCCCTGCAGGCCTGATCATCCCCAACTGCCCTCCATGCAGGCCTGGTCACCCCTAACTGTTCTCCCTGCAAGCCTGGTCCCCTCCCAACTGCCCCCCCTGCTGGCCTGATTGCCCACACTGTCCTCCTCTGTCAGCCATCTAATGGTGGCCATCTTGTGTCCACATGGGGGTGGACATCTTTCTCCACATGGGGGAAGCAATCTTTATGTTGGAGTAGTCAGTTTGCATATTATCTCTTTATTATATAGGATACATATATGCAATTTTACATGCAATGTATATTTTACAGAAAATATATATTCATATGTATATCAATTTTACAGATAATGAAACTTAAGCTCAGTAAGGTCAGTGTGACCTGTACCAATCTGAAAATTTATATTGAAATGCCTTATTCCTAATCCATATATGACTCACTTAAATCATCTCTGTCGATTCAACTCAGTTTATATTTTTCCTCTAAAGAGCATTATTATTATTATTATTATTATTATTATTATTATTTTTACAGAGAGGAAGGGAGAGGGATAGAAAGTCAGAAACATCATAGAGAGAGAAACATCTATCAGCCGCCTCTTGCACACCCCCTACTGGGGATGTGCACGCAGCCAAGGTACATGCCCCTGACAGGAATCGAACCCGGGACCTTTCAGTCCGCAGGCCTACGCTCTAGCCACTGAGCCAAACTGGTTTCGCCTAAAGAGCATTCTTAAAATGGAGACATATGTAAAACTTTATGCAGTAAATAAATAAATAAATAAATAAATAAATAAGCATTCTTTGGTCCCTATGGACTTGATACAACACTCATTTCTAGAATGCTTCTCAAAACATAGCCTGATGAAATGTTAGTGTGATTTTATGTTAAATGGACTGTTTGTTTTCACTCTTAATTGTAGGCAGCCTTGGTGGAAGAAACTCTGTTTATCTTGCTCGGTATTACACAAAATAATACTTTTCCTATATCAGGACCTGGTAAGTATATAGCAGTTATAAAACATACTTATTAAATAAATAAATTATTTCCTTTTTGGAAATTAAACCAATTATTGTTTAAAAAAGTATTACATGAGACTCCTTACCCCTCCCCATTGACCTCTCCCTAGGCACCCACATGACCTGATCCCTCTACTATCTGTGTCCATTAGATATTCTCATATGTGTGCACACAAGTCCTTTGGTTGATCTCTTACCGGACACCCCCTGCCTTCCCTCATAGGTTGGACAGTCTGTTCAATGCTTCAGTGTCTCTGGTAATATTTTTGTTAATCAGTTTATGTTATTCATTATATCCACACATGAATGAGATCATGTGATATTTCTTTATCCAACTAGTTTGTTTTTCTTAGCATAATGTTATCCAGTTCCATGCATGCTGTTGCCAATGGTAAAAGTTCCTTCTTTTTTATAGCAGTGTAGTATTCTATTGTGTAGATGTACCCATGTTTTTTAATGTACTCATCTGCTGATGTGCACTTAGGTTGTTTCTAAATCTTAGCTATTGTAAATTATGCTGCTATAAACATAGGGGTGCATATATCCTTTCTAATTGGTGTTTCTGATTTCTTGTGATATAGTCTCTGGGTCAAATTGGAGTTCCATTTTTGAATTTTTGAGGAAACTACATATTGTCTTCCACAGTGGCTGTACCAGTCTGCATTCCCTCCAGCAGTGCATGAGAGTTCCTTTTTTTTCTGTGCATCCTCGCCTGTACTTGTCATTTGTTGATTTGTTGATGATAGCCATTCTGACAGGTTTGAGATGGTACCTCATTGTTGTTCTGATTTGCATCTCTCAGATGATTAGGGACTTTGAGCATATTTTCATATGTCTCTTGGCCTTCTGTATGTCCTCTTTTGAAAAGTGTCTGTTTAGGTCCTTTTGTTACAGGAGACCAAAGAAATACTGAACACACTTTTTAGAGAAAGGGAGGGACCCATTTATTAATAGTAGTAGACTCTGGGAATAGTTTCCAAATCAGAGGAAAGAAAATTGCAGAGAGCATGTCTCTCTCTCTCTCTCTCTCTCTCTCTCTCTCTCTCTCTCTCTCTCTCTCTCTCTCTATATATATATATATATATATATATATATATATATATATATATATATCCCGTTGGGGTCTTTGTCTTGCAGATATGCCCCCTGCCCCCTTCATGGCCCTGCAGGAAGGCCCCCAGGTGTCAAGCCACATCAGATGGTCCCTCCTGGCACCAGTATAACAATCCTCACTTCCTCTCCCCAGGGAAGTGCACAGTTCACAGTTCCATGGCCTCTGCATTTAGATAACAAGTTCTGCATGATCAGTTTCCTCCCCATTTTGTCCATTTTTGGATTGGATTTTTTATCTGCCTTTTGTTAAGTTGTATGAGTTCTCTGTAAATTTTGGAAATTAAACTCTTATGAGAGATAACATTATCAAATATTTTCTACCATGCAGTGGGCTTTCTTGTTGTTTTGTTGATGTATTATTTTGCTGTGCAGAAGCTTTTTATTTTGATGTAGTCCCATTTGTTTATTTTCTCCTTAGTTTTCATTGCCTTAGAATTTGTATGGTAAATATGTTGCTAAGACATATGTCTGATATTTTTCTGCCTACGTCTTCTAAACTTTTTTATGGTTTCCCATCTTACGTTTAAGTGCTTTATCCATTTTGAGTTTATTTTTGTGCATGGTGTAAGTTAGTAGTCTAGTTTCTTTTTTGCAAGTATCTGTCCAATTTTCCCAACACTATTTATTGAATAGACTGTCTTGACTCCATTGTATACTCTTGACTTCTTTGTCAAATATTAATTGAATATGATAGCTTGAGTCAATTTCTGGGTTCTCTGTTCTTTTTCATTGGTCTATATGTCTGTTCTTGTGTTAGTACCAGAAAGTTTTGAGAATAGTGCCTTTGTAATATAGCTTGATATCTGGTATTGTAATCCCTCCAGCATTGTTCTTTTTTTTTTTCAAGATTGCTGCAGCTATTTGGAGTCTTTTTTATTTCAGATGAAGTTTTGGAGAATTTGTTCCAGGTATTTGAAATATGCCTTTGATATTTTAATGGGGATTGCATTTAATCTACAATATAGTTTGCTTTGGGTAGTATGGACATTTTAATTAGGTTGGTTCTACCAATTCTTGAACAGGGCATATTCTTCTATTTGTTTATGTCTTCCTCTATCTCTTTTACAGGGTCCTATAGTTTTCTAAGTACAGGTCTTTTACTTTTTTAGTAAAATTTATTCCTAGGTATATTAACTTTTTGGTTGCAATGGCATATTTTGTTGCAAATGGGACACAATTTTTAGTTTATATTTCTGTGAGTTCATTATTGGTGTATAAAAAGCCATAGATTGGTGGGTGTTAATTTTGTATCTTGCTACATTATCAAATTCATTTATTAAGTCTAGTATATTTTTCATGGAGTCTTTAGGGTTTTCTGTGCACAATATCATGTCATCTGAGAATAATGACAATTTTACTTCTTCTTTTCCAATTTGGATGCCTTTAATTTTTTCTCTTTGTCTGATCACCATGGCTAGCACTTCCAGTACTATGTTGAATAGGAGTGATGAAAATAGGCATCTGTGTCTTGTTCTTGTTCTTAGAAGAAATGATTTTAGCTTTGCCAATTGAATATGGTGTTGGCTGTAAGTTTTTCATATAAGGTTTTTATATTGTTGAGATATTATCCCTCTCTTCCCACTTTGCCAAGAGTTTTTATCAGAAAAGTATGTTGGATTTTTGTCAAATGCCTTTTCTGCATCAATTGATATGATTATGTTATTTTTGTCTTTCATTTTGTTTATGTGATGTATCATGTTTATTGATTTGGGGATATTGTGTCAGCCTTGGATCCCTGAAATAAATCCTACTTGATCAATAAATGATTTCTAAATGTTCAAAACTATATCCTGCTAAGTGGAAGTTGAGAGGTGAAAGAGCATGTCCACCATTCATATATAAATAAGTGACCCCTGGATAAAACTTTCAAATCCTAGAATTTGGGCAAAAATAATTCTATTTTCCTTGATTACAGGGCAACTTCCATATTATTTTCTAAAGAAACTCAATCCAAATATAATCACTTATAATTGGTGTTGCTTAAATTTTAAAAATCATTATATTCCTCTGGTTTTCTTCTATTGTGCTTTTTTTTAGGTAGGGACTTGCTTTTATTTTAAAATTTGCAAATGTGTGACATTAATAGAAATTATTAGATTAAGCTAATATACTTAGAAGCAACCTAGAAGACTAAAACAAGTCCCAAGTGTGTTCTTAGTATCTTTTATTAAAACTCAAATTTTAACAACTTTAAGACAAATTTAAATAAACTGTAGCACTATCATGTTGATCTGTGGATCATTTAAATATTGATCTATATGAAAGACATATTCTTTAATTTAGCTTTTATTATTATTTTTATCACCAGTTTGCAAACACTGTAAAACAGAATACCTTTGTTACGCATTTAGTTCAACACTGCCATAATAATAATTTTAAAAATTGATTGTGTTTGGTTGACAAACTTTGTTTCTATCATTATAATTAATAGAGACTATATTTAATAGTGATGGATTAATTGAGTTACTTTCTATGTTCCCATACTATTCCTAGTGAAAAGTAGAGTTGGGAAAAAAAATCTGGAAAATTCAGTTCACAAAGAATGAGTCTGCCTTAAAGACCATGTCAAACAAAAGATTACCCTTATCCTGTAGATAGTTTTTACCCAATTGATAAAATGAAAATACCTTATTTGCAGAGTGCTGTTAATGCTCAAAGTACCATTTGTGTTCAGTAGATTCACAAATATTTTAAACTGAAATATCAAAACAAGTGTTAACAAATAAATTCCTGAATGCATTATGAAGTTTTCAGAGTGTTAAAATTATATAAAATTAAAAGTTCAGATGTTGTACTTACTAAATATTCACTCATGTTATATAATGTCAAATGTAGAACATTTTATGTTATTGTCAGATCTAAAGATTAGGGAAGAAAGAGTATAGGACTATATTGCTCTTTAATGAATGGTTACAAAGTAATCCATTGACAGTGAAGAAAAAACAACAAATGTTAAATAAACAAAAATAGCAGTACATGCAATCTTTCTTACCTTAACTTCATGTAGCTAGTGAACATAATTTCTGGGGTATAAGATTTGAATTTCTGATCTAGGCATTAAATATTTGCTTCAAATTATAGCCTATGTAAGATAACAACAAAACTAATTTGCATTGTTAATTATGTAAGTAATGTGATGTTTAGTTGGCTAAGATTGGCAATAAAAGAGGAAAGCATGTTGGAGACTTAGTCTACATTATTTTTCCTTTGGAAACCAAGTTAAAATGATAAAACGTATGTAATTGTATATTTAAGAATTACATGTTTCATTCAACTATGTTATACAGTGTGATACTGTCTGAAGTGGAACTAAAACTACAAAGTTACCATTTTCATTCTCATAGTCTCCAGGGGGAAATCAAATGGTGTCTTTCTTTCCACAGTTTGGGTGAGATGATATTTTGAGATGTTGATAGATGCCAAACTACAAAAACAGTAAAGGTACTCCACAAAAGAAATTTGTTTTTACCCACACAATTATTTTGACTTTTTATTCCTTTGTTCTCTTACTGATTTCCAAAAAAGAAAGAAAAAAATATTAGGAGGGACTAAAAAAATTTGCTATTCTTCTCAGTTAGAAAGGAGCAAGCCAGTGTTTGTAGGAATCATTTACCAAATCTGCCTGCCCCAATCTCTTTTTTACATACATTTTAATTGTGTGATGATAGAGTCCAAAGTGAACTAACCTGAAAACCTAAGTTAAATGCAAATGAAAGGGAAATCACTGGAGAACACACTACTTTAATCTGATGGAATAAGTATGGAAGAATGGGATTATATTATTTTGTTTAATTCACTGCACTATCCAAAATATGTGCAACCATCTTTGGGTCTAGATTCTAGAAAAAGACCAATCTCTTGGCACAAACTAGAAAACAAAGTCAAATATTTTGATAATGTGTTTTAATGATATATAAATATTATATGATTCAAATATCCCTATGTTACATATTATAAAAAATAAAATAAAATAAGTATTTAGTTTTTTGTTCATTACCCAGATATTTTGGACAGAGCTTGGTCTGGGTGGGATAGTGCAAAATTTGTGAACTATAAATGCATTTAGAATTTAGTTCATAACATTAAGACTTTATTAGATACATACCTTGCATATAATATTCAAAATCTTTTAATTTTTATAATCTTCTCTACAAAATAGGAATAGTAATAGTATTTGCTTCATAGGATTCTGAGACTCAAACAGAAAAAAAATGTATATAAAACACATATCACAGTGACTGAAACAAAAACATGATCAGTAAATAATAGCTATTATTATTACAGCCACTACTAAGTTTTCAATCTACAAATAGCAATATCTGTTAACACACGAATCAATTCTTGCCTTTTCCATTTTTATTAGAGCATTTTCAAAGTAATTAATTTCTTCAACTTCTTTTAACTTTTTATTTTAATATTTTGTTGAAAGGAGGCTTTCATTGAGAAGCTTCCTTTTGACCACTAGCCCTACCATGCTTTATCTTCAAACTGTGCTTTAATTCCTTGCGAACTAAAAAATATGGGAAATATTTTTGAGGTGCAAAGAGGCAATGTGATCTGGACAGCAATATCTAATAAACTTGGTCTATGCTTGGTAAGTTGATTTTTGACCTTGCTTCCTGAAATGTTAAGTTTAAGACAATATTTGGTCCAACCAATCTTGGGAAATGGGAGTTTTAAGTTATTCCTTAAGGAAAAGAAAGCTTTTACATGGCAGGAAGGCAGAGGTGAAGGGTTAGTTTAAACATTAGCCAAAATTTGGAAGAAGTGAAATATAGAATAATGAAGTACTAGAGGAGGCTTGGAATTTTAAATCTTTGGAAAGCCTAACAATAAAAGTTAGCAATTTGTATTTATTCACTGATCCTAACACAGAACACTTAATGAAACCAGTTCCTTTTATTTGTTTTTTATTAAGTATAGTTGGAATTCAATCATTTATTAGTTACACTAATTTCACGTGTATAGTATAGGGATTCAACATTTTTGTCACTGTGCAAACTTATCACAAAATTACTGATTATATTCCTCTTCACATTTTCACTCATTCCTACCCTTCTCACAGCCATGCCTTTTGTCTTTGTTTCTATGAAATTAGGATTCTGAAATAATTTCATGCTTACACAAAAGTTTCAAAAGTAGTACAAAAAAACCTGTATATCCTTATCCCAGATTCCCCATAATTAACATATTACATAACCATATTACATTTATCATTTATCAAAATCAGTAAATTAACATTGACATGATATATTAATCACAGACTATAATCACATTTTAAGTGTCCTGCTAATTTTCTTTATCTACTTACAATATGATACTAAAAAACATAATGCAATAATTGTTATATATATTTTAGTCTCCTTTAATCTGGAATAATTTCCTGGCATTTTTTCCTCTCTTTATTAATTAAGGTATTACATATGTGTCCTTATCCCCCCATTGCTACCCATCCCTCTACTCATGCCCTCAACCCACTGGTGTCTGTGTCCATTGGTTAAGCTTATATGCATGCATACAAATCCTTGGTTAATCTCTCACCTTTACCCACACACCCAACCCTACCTTCCCTCTGAAGTTTGGTCTGATCAATGCTTCTCTGTCTCTAGATCTGTTTTGTTCATAAATTTATGTTGTTCATTATATTCCATAAAAGAGTAAGACCATGTGATATTTATCTTTCTCTGACTGGCTTATTTTGCTTAGCATAATGCTCTCCAGTTCCATTCATGCTGTTGCAAATGGTAAGAATTCCTTCTAGTTTAGTGCAGCATAGAATTCCATTGTGCAGATGTACCACAGTTTTTTAATCCACTCACTTGCTGATGGGCAATTAGACTGCTCTCAAATCTTAGCTATTGTAAATCGTGCTGCTAGGAACATAGAGGTGCATATACCCTTTCTGATTGGTGTTTATGATTTTTTTGGATATATCCCTGGAAGTGGGATCACTGGGTCAAATGGCAGTTCCATTTTTAGTTTTATACTGTTCTCCACAGAGGCTCTACCAGTCTGCATTGCCACCAGCAGTGCACAAGGGTTCCTTTTTCTCCACATCCTCATCAGCACTTGCTATTTGTTCGTTTGTTGCTAATAGCCATTCTAACAGGTGTGAGATGGTACCTCATTATCATTTTTATTTGAATTTCTCAGATGTTTAGTGACTTTGAACATGTTTTCATATGTCTCTTGGCCTTCTTTAAGTCCTTCTTTGAAAAGTATCTATTTAAGTCCATTACCCATTTTTTGATCGGGTTGTTTATCTTCCTTTTGGTAAGTTGTATGAGTTCCCTGCAAATATTGGAGATTAAACCATTATTGGAGATGACATTGGCAAATATGTTTTCCCATGCAGTGGATTTTCTTGTTTTGTTGATGGTTCCTTTTGCTGTACAGAAGCTTTTTATTTTTATGTACTCCCATTTGTTTATTTTATCCTTAGTTTACATTGCCCTAGAAGCTGTACAGGTGGATATATTGCTTTTTCATAAGTCTGAGATTTTGCTGCCTGTGGATTCCTTTATTATTTTTATTATTTCCTGTCTTATGTTTAAGTCCTGTATTCATTTTGAGTTTATTTTTGTGTATGGTATAAGTCGGTGGTCTAGTTTCTTTTTTTTTTTTTTGCATATATCTGTCCATTTTTCCCAGAACCACTCATTGAAGAGACTGTCTTGACTTCATTGTATGTTCTTGTCTCCTTTGTCAAATATTAATTGTGCATAGTGGTTTGGGTTCAATTCTTGGTTTTCTATTCTATTCCTTTTGTCTATATGTCTGTTCTTGTGCCAGTCTCAGACAGTTTTGAGACCAGTGGCTTGTAAATACAGCTTGTTTTCTGGCATTGTGATCTTTCCAACTTTGGTCTTCTTTCACAGGATTTCTGTCACAGTTCAGGGTCTTTTTATATTCCATATGAATGTTTGTAGAGTTGGTTCTAGGTCTATAAAATATGCGATTGGTATTTTAATGTGAAGTGCATTGAATCTATAGATTGCCTTGGGTAGTATGGACATTTTAATGATGTTGATTCCACCAATCCATAAATACTGTATGTTCTTCCATTTGTTTATATCTTCCTCTATCACTTGCTTCAGTTTCCTATAGTTTTCTGAGTACAGGTCTTTTGCTTCCTTAGTTAATTTTATTACCAGGTATATTACTTTTTGGGGGGCGATGGTAAATGTGATTTTTTAAAAATCTCTCTTTCTATTAGTTATCTATTAGTGTATAAAAAAGCCATAGATTTCTGGGTGTTAATTTTGTATCTTATTATATTGACAAATTCATTTATTAAGTCAAATAATATTTTGATGGTGTCTTTATGGTTTTCTCTGTACAGTATTATGTCATCTGTGAATACTTACAATATTACATCTTCTTTTCCAATTTGGATACCTTTTATTTCTTCTTCTTGTCTAATTACTATGGCTAGCACTTCCAGAACAATGTTGCACAACAGTGGTAAAAGTGGGCATCCTTGTCTTGTTCCGGTTTTAGGGGAAATGGGTTTAGATTTTGCCCATTAAGTATGATGTTAGCTATAGGTATGTCATAAAAGGCTTTTATTATCTTGAGGTATGATCCCTCTATCCCATTTTATTGAGGGTTTTATCAAGAAAGGGTGTTAGATTTTGTCAAATGCTTTTTCTGCATCAATTGATATGACTATGTGATTTTTATTTCTCAATTTATGTGATGTATCACGTCTATTGATTTGCAAATATTGTACCATCCTTGCCTCACTGGGATAAATAATATTTCGTCATGGTGTATGATCTTTCCAATGTAATGCTGTACCTGATTTGCTGGAATTTTGTTGAGGATTTTGGCATCTATGTTCGTGAGGGATATTGGCCTGTAATTCTCTTTCATTGTGTTATCTGTATCTGGTTTTGGTATTAGGGTGATGCTTGTTTTATAGAATGAGCTTGGAAGTGTTCCATCCTCTTCAATTTTTGGGAATAGTCTGTGGAGGATAGGTTTTAGTTCTTCCTTGAATGTTTAGTAAAACTCCCCTGTGAATGCATCTGGCCCCAGGCTTTTATTTGTTGGAAGCTTTTTGATGACTCCTTCAATTTCTTCCATTGTTGTTGATCTATTGATCTGTTCAGATTATTCCTGATTGAGTTTTGGAATGTTCTATTTTTCGAGTAATTTATCCATTTCCTACAGGGTGTCCAGTTTTTTAGGAGTAGAGTTGTTTATGGTATTTTTTAACAATCCTTTGTATTTCGATTCGGTCTTTTGTTATTTCACCTCTTTAATTTCTGATTTTATTTATTAGGGTGCTTTCTCTTTGCTTATTGGTGAGTCTGGCTAGAGGTTCATCAATCTTGTTTATCTTTTCAAAGATCCAGCTCTTGGTTTTGTTGATCTTCTGTATTGTTTCTTTGGTCTCTATGTCATTTATCTCTGCTTTGATATTTACTATTTCCTTTATTTTGCTTGCACTGGGGTTTTCTTGTTGCTCTCTTTCTAACTCTTTGAGTTGTTGAGTTAGGTAACTTACTGCCATTGTTTTGTTGTTGTTGTTGTTGTTGTTTGTTTCTTTGTTTTTTGCAGAAGGATTGAAGAGCTATGAACTTCCCTCTCAAAACTGTTCTCGCTATGTCCATAGATTTTGGATGGTTTTGTTATTGTTGTCATTTGTTGTCATGATGTTTTCTATTTCTTCCTTGATCTCTCTGGTAACCCAGTCATTGTTTAATAGCATGCTGTTTAGTCTCCATGTGTTTTATTTCTTTGGATTGTTTGTATTGTAATTGATTTCCAACTTTATGCCACTGTAATCTGAGAATATGCTTGATATGATTTCTATCTTCTTGAATTTGAAGAGACTTTGCCTATGACCCAACATATGGTCTATCTATCAAAATGACTAATGTTTACTTTAAAAGAAGGTATATTCTGTGGCTTTGGGATGAAATGATCTGAAGATGCCATTTAATTCCATCTGGTCTACTGAGTCATTGAGGATTGATGTTTCTTTGCTTATTTTTTATTTACAGAATTTGCCCATTGGTGATAATGGGGTATTAAAATCTCCTACTATGATTGTATTGCTGTCAATATCTCCCTTGATATCCTCCAGAAGTTTTTTTTTTTTTTTATGTATTTGGGTACTCCTGTATTGGGTGCATATATGTTTACCAGAGTAATTTCTTCTTGTTGGATTGCTGTCTGTAGTATTATGAAGTGCTTTTCTTTATCTCTTGTTATGTCCTTCACTTTGAAATCTAATTTGTCTGATATAAGTATTGCTACCACAGCTTTTTTTCCATTTCCATTCCCCTGAAGAAACTTTTTCCATCCTTTCACCCTCTGTCTGTGTGCATCTTTTTTTCGGAGGTGGGTTTCTTGTAGACAGCAGATATATGGGTTGTGTTTTCTTATCCCGTCCGTCACCCTATGTCTTTTGATTGGAGCATTTAATCCATTTACATTTAAAGTTATTATTGATAGGTACTTATTTGTCACCATTTTTGTTCTTTACCCCTTGTGTTCCTTCTTCACTTCCTATTTCTTTTCACAACAGACCCTTTAGCATTTCTTGCATTGCTAGTTTGGTGGTAATGTATTGCCTTAGTCCTTTTTTTTTCTGTGAAGCTACTGATTTGACCTTCAATTTTGACTGATAGCCTTGCTAGGTATAGTATTCTAGGATTCAGACCCTTCCTTTTCATGACTTTGTATATTTCATTCCATTCCCTTCTGGCCTGATGAGTTTCTGTTGAGAAATCAGTTGCTAGTCAGATGGGGGTTCCTATGTAGTTGACTTTCTGTCTCTCTCTGGCAGCTTTTAAGATTCTGACTTTCTTGTTGGTGTTTTCAAATTTAATTATAATGTGCCTTAGTATCGGTCTTTTGGGGTTCATTTTGCTCTGGACTCTGTGAGCTTCTTGCATTTGTGTGGTTTTTGTCTTTCCTATATCAATAAAGTTTTCTGTCATTATTTCTTAAAACAGGTTTTCTATTCCTTGCTCAGTTTCTTGTCCTTCTGAAGCTCTATTATTCAGATGTTGTTTTATTTCATGTTGTCCCAAAGTTCCCTTAGGCTCTCCTCCTGCTTTTTAATTTTTTATTCTAGAAGCTACTCTACTTGTGTATTTTCCCTACCTTGTCTTCTAGCGTATTGATGCGGTCCTCTGCTTCTTCTAGTCTACTCTTAATACTTTCTATTGAGTTATTTACTTCGGCGATGTCACTTTTCATTTCTTCTTGGCTCTTCTTCATTTCCTCTTGGTTCTTCTTCAGTTCCTCTTGTTTCTTACTCATATTGTCAAATTTGTTTTCCATTCTTTTAAGCCACCTTATGACCATTTCTCTGAATTCTTTCTCTGACAGGTTGCTTTCCTCCACTTTTTTACTTCCTTTTCTGGTAAGGCTTGTTCTTCTTTCATATGCGGGCTTTTTCTTTGTCTCCCCATGGTCTCTCTTCTCCGTGTGTCTGGTTATGTAGTTCATTTTCTCCTACATTGATTTAGAGGCACAAAGTACACACAACTAGGTGCAATGCACAAGGCACTAATAGGAATGTATTCATATTATTTGTAACTTCAAATGAAGGTGATCATCAGAGGAAAGCAAATTAGGGGATAGGTGAGAAAGAAGAGAGAGAAAGAGAAAACACACACACACACCAGAATGGAAGTAATGCCAAAATTAAATTGAGAAAAGGGGAAAAAAGAAAAGAAAAAAAGAAGGTAAGAGAGAAAGGAAAGAGAATAAGAAAGAAAATGGGGAAAAAACTATAAATATGGGGAGAAAACTCCTATAGGACAACCACTAATCTGAACAAATGCCAGCAGCAAGTACCTGGAGATTAATACAAACTACAAACAATAACTAATATCAAGCGAGATGAGGGAATACAGAAGCAAAAATCTAACAAAAAACATAGCAAACCACAATAGCAAAAAAAAAAAAAAAAAAACCACAAAACAAACCAAAAGAAAAAATCTTACAAACAAGCATAAAAAATCAATATAATCAAAAGTCAAGTAAACAACAACAGGACAGAAAGAAAAACAATTTAGGATAGTGAAATCAAGGAAGCAAGATGTGTGTATGGACTTGGAGCAGAGGTTTGGAGATTAGATATATAAGTAGGGTTAAATTTTAATAGGGGGTAAAAAGAAAGAATAAGGAAAATTTAAAGCAGGAAAAGGGTGGGAGAATTAAGACACCAAACAGGGAAAGGTTAAAAAGAGTGGTGGCATACAGGTTGAGTTGAGATAGAGTAAAAAGGTATTAAAGCATAGATGACAATTGATTGTAGAACATTAATCCTAAAGTAGAATAAAGAGAAAATAAAATGACACTTTAAAAAAAGGTGAAATAAGGAGCAACCAAGATGGCGGCATAGGTAAACACCTATTGTTCTGCCCCGTGCAACAATTCAAAAACTACTACAAAACAACAAAATAAACATCACCCAGAATCACTGGATGGCTAGCTGAGTGAAAACTACACAAATAAAAGTAAAAGTGGGACACTGAGACTCAGAAGAGCAGCAGAGCACAGTGTTGAAGATACACGTGGAAACAGAGGTTAGGAGCCCTGGCTGCGTGCGCGGGCTGCAGGGCTGGCAGCAGCAACCCCAGCTGGATTTCTCCAATGGGGAGGGTGGAGACATCCCACTGCATGGATTCTCCAGTGCCAGGCGAGTTCTGAGGTCTGGGGTACGCACCCTGGAAGCCGGGTGTGGCAGAGGTCTCCTAGTCTGAGGAGAAACCGGGTTGCCTGGAAAAGCACTTAGCCACATAAAGTGTGCGACAGCACAGACGTGCTACTTGCTCCCTGGCAACTTGCCCCCTGGTCCCAGAAACCACCAGACTGCTTTGTTTTACAACCCTGGGCGAGACTTTCAGTGTGAAGACTCATTTGGGGAGAGGCAGAGTTGTCTGGCAAGGCATAGAGACTAGTGGCTTTCTCTTGGACGTGCCTGCAACAATTACCACTCAACAGAGACCAGCGCACATGAGTGCCACATAGGACGTAGCTGACGCTGAAGCTGCCTGCTCAGCTCAGAGACTCCAGCCATCCAACCTGAACACAGTCTCCCTTCACAGCCAATTGGCCTGGAGGTCAAACCCTCTTAGGGCTAGCAACAACAAGCTGGGCTTAAATTAAAAAATACTGTACAACCCATAAAGGATTGCAGTAAGAGCACCCACCTCAGGTAACTGGGGAGGCTGAACCATTGTCCCTTAGAGGTCATCTACCACATAAAGCAGCCACCATGCAGAGACATGGAAAGAAATCAAGTGTGAAAGAAATGGAGGAAAAAAGATGACTAGACATAGAGTTCAAAACCATGGTTATAAGGCTTTACAAGAGGCTCCTAGAAAAGGTCGATACCTATAAGGAAATAAGCAAGACCTACAAGGAAATGAACGAGACCTGCAAAAAAAATGAACAAGGCCAATGTGGAAATGAACGATACACTCAAGGATATGAAGGAGACTCTCAAGGATATGAAAAAGGACCAACCAGAAATTAAGCATACATTGACTGAAATAAAATATATTATACAAAGACCTAAAAGTACTCTAGAGCACTCCAAGAACCAAGTTAAAGATTTGAAATACGAAGAGGTAAAATCTACTCAGCTGAAAAAGTCAGAAACCAAAAGAATCCACAAAATTGTAGATAGTGTAAGGAGCCTCCGGGACAACCTCAAGCATACCAACATCCTAATTATAGGGGTGCCAGAAAGAGAGAGCAAGACAATGAAAACCTATTTGAAGAAATAGTGACCGAAAACTTCCCACACCAGGTGAAAGAAATTGACTTAGGAGTCTGAGAAGCACACCGAACCCCAATATATAGGAACCCTAAGAGGACCACACCAAGGCACATCATAATTAAAATGCCAAGAGCAAAAGATAAAGAGAGAATATTAAAAGCAGCAAGAGAAAAACAGTTAGTTACCTATAAAGGAGCACCCATATGATTGTCAGCTGATTTCTCAACAGAAACGATGCAGGCCAGACGGGAGTGGCAAGAAATATTCAAAGTGATGAATAGCAAGAATCTACAACCAAGATTACTCTATCCAGCAAAGCTATCATTCAGAATTGAAGATCAGATAAAGTGCTTCGCAGACAAGAAAAAGCTAAAGGAGTTCACCACCAAACCAATATTATACGAAATGCTGAAAGATATTCTTTAAGAAGAGGAAGAAGAAAAAGCTAAAAATATAAATTATGAACAACAAATACACATCTATCAACAAATGAATCTAAAAATCAAGTGAGTTAATAATCTGATGAACAGGATAAACTGGTGAATGTAACAGAATCATAGACATAGGGAATGGACTGACAATTTTGGGGGAGAAAAGGGGTGTGGGAAGTACAGCAAGAGACTGGACAAAAATCTTGCAACAATGGGAGAGGACAGTGGGGAGGGTGAGGTGAGGGTGGAGGGTGGGATGGGTACAGGGTGGAGGGGAGCTATAGGGGGATAAAAAGGGGGAACAATGTAATTAGTAAACTGAACAATAAAGATTTTAAAAAAGGTGAAGTAGTAGTAGTAGTAATAAAATTGATTCCTTAATTTGTGTTTCGCAAGAGTCAATTTGTGATTCAACCCCTGGGTGTCAGTGTTTCTGAATTGACTTCCGGGTCTATTGGTCTTCTCTAGCCTGAACTAAGATCCCAGTACCCCTGTGGTATTCAATACTGATTTTTGGAATTGGGCTGCCCCAGAGCTGGTTTTATAATGGTAACTTCCTGCTCTGATTCCCAGGTTCTATAAAAACAGCTCTCCCCTGCAGTCTCCCAGAATGTCTCCTACCAGGTGATCCCATGCACCAGGCTTAGCACTCAAAAGCATAGATTTGGAGAGGAAAAAACACAAGTGCATGAACTGCAAGTATGTCGGTGCAAACGTCTTTTCCCCCTTGGGTTTAGCAGCCGGCACCCTCCCAAAATTTTTGGGCTGTCCTTTTCTGTCAGGTCCAAATGGGCTGCTCTAAGGATCCCTTCTGCTATCAGCTCTGGTGACCCCTTTCCACATTCATGGATCTCATCCCCCTCCCCCCAAAAGCCATGGACTTTTTTCAGGTGCAGACTTCCTGGCTCCTCCACCTCCCTCAGTGCACGCGTTTCTCTCCCCTGCAGGCAGTAGGGACCCAAACCGAATCCCAGGTGAAATCTGGCCTTTTCTTTGGCATCTGCGCCAACTGGAAACTGGTGTTCTGGGGCTCTCAGCCGCTTGGTGGGCACTGTAGCTGTATCTGTGTCCCGTAGATTTTGGATTTTTGTGTTTTCATTGTCATTCCTTTCCAGGATGTTTTTCATTTCTTCTTTTATCTCTTTGGTAACCCAATCATTGTTTAATAGCATGCTATTAGCTTCCACATGTTTGAATTTTTTTGTTGTAGTTTATTTATAATATCATGCTATTGTGGTCTAAGAAGATGCGTGATATGATTTCAATCTTACATTTGGAGAGACTTTGTTTGTGACCCATTAGGTGGTCTATCATTAAAAAGGTCCCATGTGTACTTGAGAAGAACATATATCCCATGAAATTGGTGTTAAATGTTCTGAAGATGTCAATTCAGTCCATCTGATTTAATGAGTCATTTAGTATTCCTGTTGTTTTTGTTTCTTTGTGTGTGTTTTTTGTTTGTTTTGCTGATTTTTTTTGTCTAAAGGATTTATTCTGTGATGTCAGTGGGGTATAAAATCTCCTGTGATTATATTGTTGTCAATCTCTTCCTTGATATTTTCCAAGAGTTTTTTATGTATTTGGGTGCTCCTGCATTGGATTAATATAAGTTTACCAGGGTTATATCCCCTTGTTGTATCCATCACTTTAGTATTATGAAATGGCCTTCCTTTTCTCTTGTTATGGCCTTCCTTTTGAGATTTTTTCTGTCAGATGTAGGTATTGATATCCCAACTTTTTAAAAAAATTCCATTTGTCTGAAATATATTTTTCCATCCTTTCACTTTTAGTCTATGTGAGTCACTTGTTCTGAGCTGGGTTTCTTGTAGACCGCATATATATGGGTCATTTTTTTTATCCATTCAGCCACTAGATGTCTTTTGATTGGAGCATTTAGTTCCTTTATGTTTAAACTTATTATTGATAGGTACTTGTTTGTAGTGATTTTTAGAGCTTATATTCCTTCTTCCCTTTTATTTATTACTAGAGGCCTGGTGCACGACTTTCATGCGTGGGAGGCAGGGGCTGTCTCTCAGCCCAGCCTGCACCCTCTCCAATCTGGGACCCCCTCAAGGGATGTCCAACTGCCCATTTAGGCCAAATCCTGGTAGGACTGAACATCACTCTCACAATTCAGAACTTCTGGCTCCCAAATGTTCTCCTGCCTGCCTTCCTGATTGCCCCTAACTGCTTCTGCCTGCCAACCTAATCACCCCCTAATCACTACCCTGCCAGCCTGATTGATGACTAACTGCTCCCCTGCCAGGTTTTTTGTTCCTAACTCCCCTCTGCTCGAGGCCTGGTCACCCCTATCTGCCCTCCCCTGCAGGCCTGGTCCCCCACAACTGCTCTCCCCTGCAAGTCTGGGTCCCCCTCAACTGTCCTTCCCTGCAGGCCCTGTAGCCCCCAACTGCCCTACCTTGAAAGTCTGGTCCCTCCCAACTCCCTTCACTTGCTGGCCATCTTGTGGTGGCCATCTTGTGTCTACATGGGTGCAACCATCTTGTGTGTTGGAGTGATGGTCAATTTGCATATTACTATTTTTTTATATAGGATAGAGGCCTGGTGCATGGGAAGGGGCCAGCTGGTTTGCCCTGAAGGGTATCCCGGATCAAGGTGATGGTTCCCTTTGGGCGTGGGGCAGCCTTGGTGAGGGGCCTGTGGTGGTGTGCAGGTTGGCCCTGTCCCCCAGTGACCCAAGCAGAGGGCCTTTTATCTGGGATTTATTTATCATCTACAATTTAAACTTTGTAGCCTGGAGCAGAGCCAAGCCTCCTGCTTGCTCCTTGACCACAGCCATTTCTGTTGGGATTTATTTATCTTCTAAAATTGAAACTCTGTAGCCTTAAGTGGATGTCAAGGCAAACCAGGGCAGGCAGAAAGTTTGGCTTCCTCCATCGCCAGGGGCAACTTTAGCCACCTGCTCTCTCCAGCACTGTGGCTGTTGCCATTATTGTTGGAATTTATTTATCTTTTATAATTGAAACTTTGTAGCATTGAGTGGAGGCCTGAGCCTACCAGGGTGTATGGAAAACTTGGCTTCCTTCATTGCTGATAAAACCCAAGCATCCCTCTGGCTCTCTCTGTGGCTGCATCCATCTTGGTTGGACATAATTTGCATACTCATTCCTGATTGGCTGATGGGCATGGCTGTTGGGAATGGCTGGTGTTGTCAATTTGTATATTACTTTTTATTAGGTAGGATTTTTACACCAGTCTTTTTAGAGTTTCTGGCATTGGTTGCATGGTAGTGATAAAGTCCCATAACTTTTTTTCCATTTTTTTTTGTCTGTGAAGCTCCTTATTTACCCTTCAATTTCTAATGATACCGTTGCTGGATAGAGTATTCTTGGATTTAGTCCTTTGTTTTGCCTCATTTGCACATTTTCTTCCATTCCTTTCTGGCCTGATGGGTTTCTCTTAAGAAATCATTTGATAATCTAATGGGAGATTCCTCATACACAACTTTCTCTATCTCTCTTCTATCCTTTAAGATCCTCTCTTTTTCCTGAACATTTGCCATTGTAATTACAAGGTATTTGGTGTGGGTCTTTTTGGGTTTCTCTTGTTTGGGACTCTCTGTGTTTGCATGACTTTTTTCTTCCCCACATCAGGGACATTTTCTGACATTTTTTTTCAAATAGGTTTTCTAACCCTTGCTCCTCTTCTTGTCCTTCTGGCACTCCTTTTATTTGTATGTTGCTTCATTTAATGTTGTCCCAAAGCTCCCTTAGGCTCTCCTCCTCTCTTTTATAATTTTTCTCCAGTTGCAGTTCAGTTTGGGTGTGTTTTGCTTCCCTGCCTTCTAATTTGCTAAATTGGTCCTATGATTCTTGTACTGTACTGTTGAAATTTTTCATGGTGTTTTTTTTTAATTATTGCAGCTATATAACTCTTCATTTCTTCTTGGTTCTTAGATAAGTTGATATTTTTCATTCATCTGGTTTATGAACTGTATGATCCTTATTCTGAATTCTGTTTCTGCCATATTGCATGCCTTCATTTCACTTAGCCACAATTCTTGTTATTCCTCCTTTTCTTTCCTTTGGAGTTCCTTAGTCTTTCCATTTTTGCTCTCACCAAGGGATCTAGGTGTTGAGTCATGCAGGGACTGCTCCTTGGGCTGCAGCAGTTCCTCAGGCAGTGACTGTTCCTCAGGCAGCAGTGGATCCTCAGGTGGGGCCTGCTCCTCGGGTGGTAACAACAGTGGCTGCTCCTCAGTTTGCAGCAGGTCCTCTGGTGGGTGCTGCTCGTAGCAGTGGTGGATCCTTTAGCTGGTGAGTGCAGGGTGCTTTCACAGCTGTTGCTCATCAGATCAGGCATACTGCTCACATGGCTGCTCCTCCTTGTGATCACTTATATTAGGGTTATCGGTGTTATGGGGGTGGACTGCATGTGGCTGCTTCTCCTCAGAAGAAGTCAGATTGCTCATGCAGCTGTTGCTCTGTGGAAGCTGGTAGGTTGCTTGTGGGGCTGATGCTTCTCAGATGGTGGATAGCTGCTCCTGGGACTGCTGTTCCTCGGATAGAGGCAGGCTGCTCACGCAGCCTCCACTCCTTTAAGGGCAGTGGGTTGCTTGTGTGCATGCTGCTCCTCAGATGGGTGGGGGCTGCAGCATCTTTAAATGGCAGCATGCTGATCATACAGCTGCCGTCCCTCAGACCAGGGCCAACAGCACAAAGCTGCCACCCCTCAGATGGGACCAGATGGAATGAGGCTAATGCTTCTCAGATGTGGGTGGGCTTCTCATGTGGCTGCGCTCCTCAAACTGGGGGTGGGCTGCTCATGTGGTTGCTGCTCATGTAGTTATGGTGCTCTTAGTTAGAGTATTGGGACAGCCAGAGGGGAGCATGCTTCAGAACTCACATGAGCCTATGTCTGGGGTGGCTGGAATCTTGGTGAACATGGGATTGCAGCCAAGGTAGTTGGTCCCTGGCATGGGGTGGCTGTAAAGTCCTGGGTGTTATCTGAGGGCACCCTGGGTGGAGGTGAGGCTAGGATCTCAGTCACAGCAGTGCACCCCTTTAAAAAGTTGTAGCTTCTGCAGAAGAGCTGGCCAATCCAGAACTATTTGCAATGTTAGCAGAGGCTGCCTGGTTATGTGAGCCCAGGTTTTGAGGGATCTAACTGTTACATACACACACACACACACACACACACACACACACACACACACACACACACACCATGTCCACACATTCCTCTTTTGTTTCTTCATTCTCTCTCACTGTTGCCTTCTTCCTGCCTCTGTAGTTGGGTCTGGAGTGTTATTGACCCATTTTTGGATGGAGTCTCCTCCCTTGGTGTCTGGTTATATGACTCACTCTCTACCACATTGGCCAAACAGGATAAAATTCACCTTGATGGGACACAGCCCAAAGGGAACAAAACACGAATGTACTCATAACCCCGATAACCTTAATATAAGTTACCACCAGAGAAAAGAGAATTAGGAGAGAGAAAACAGAGTGCAAACGATATAAAAAAGAGAAAAAAATGATATGAGAGAAAATAAAAAGAAGAAAAAGAAAACACCAGAGAATAAACAGATTAACCAAAATATACAAACCCCAAATATTCAGTAAAGAGTGTGGGTGCACAATCTTATATACAGAAAGTAAGGTTAAGGAATTGGATGAATATGAGGAGGACCTCAGTTCAATATAAAGGAAGTAGAAAAAGGATGAGGGGATAAGAAGAAATAGAGAGAAAAGAAAATAATAATAATAATAATAATAATAATAATAATAATAATAAAATTTTAAAAATATTTTTAAATAGGATAACATTTTAAAAATTAGAATGATGAAAACATAATGTGAGAAGAAATAGAAAATAAACAAATGAAAAAGGAAAATAAAGAAAAAAGATATAATAAAATAAAAATGAAATGAAAGTGAAATTTCATTCCTTTCCACTGATTTTTAATTCCCTATGAGGACTGGTTTAAGATCCCACTTCTGTACTATGTGTCACTTCTCAGTTTCCTGTTGCTGGGACTGAAGGCCTCTCTTTAAGCCAGTCCCTGAGGGGACTTGGTTGAGGGCTCTCAGGGACTATTCAGATTTTTTTGTATCCTTTGTGCCACTCAGGGTATAGTCTGAGTGTGGTTGTATTGGTTGCCTAGAAACTGCAAGGAGGGGTTATATTTTCAGGATAAAAAGGCTGCCTAGGTCAGGCACATCAAGTATGACTCAACACCAGACAGGAGGCCACCTTTCCCAGTCCCTCTCCTCTCTCCAGCCTTTCTCCAGACTCCACAAGTCCACACCTCCACCTGCACCTCAGCCAAGGGTATCTGTATTTGAAAAGTCTTAAGAACACGGTTCAGTGAACAAAAGAAAAGACCAAAAAGAGGGGAAAAAGCTGTGTCATGGCAAGCCCCTCTCCCCCAGCATGGCACAGCTTGGGCAGCCATCCAGGCTGCCCCTTCTGAGCTCAGTCTCTTGTGACTGTGGACCCAGATCTAAAATCCCCTGCTGCCAGCAGTCCTGCGGACCTCCTTTCCACAGTCAAATGATATGCTTGTCCCAAGGGATGCAGCCTAGGTGCTGCACAGTTTCCCTCTGACCCTCTTGGCTCGGAGGTCTCACAGTTCTCTCCAGTCCAGATCTCTGGCATCCTCTACCCTTCACAGCTGAGAATTGTCTCACCAGCTGTGTTTACTTTGCCAATTCGGGGTGGATGTTATTCGATTTAGTTGCTCCTTCTATCTGCTTCTGGACAAGGCTCGGGACACATCAGTCTATTCCACTGCCATTTTGTCTGATTCCCTGGTATTTTTTGGCTTTTGTTATCATGACACTTTTGAAGACTAAGGGATATGGAATCCCCTTCATTTTGCTTTACCTAATGCTTACTAATAATAAAATTCAAGTCATAAATTTTTGGCAGATATCACAGAAATATTTGCTGCCTTTTTAGTGAATTGTATTAGAAAATCCATGCATGATACTGGCATAACACATTATTAGTGATGTTTAGCCTTGATTATTGATTTAAGATGGAGACAGCCTTTTTAGTGCAGAATTAATATTTCCCCCCTTTGTAATTAATAAGTATCTTATAGAGAGACACTTTGAAAGTGAGCAAATAGCCTCTTTCCCTTATTATATTTACCCAATAATTTTGTGATTCATTGTTATCAACTGAAACAATTATTATAGTATTTACCAACGATAATTTACTATTTATATAACCCCTTCTATATTTATTAGTTTAAATTGCATCTATATCACTGAGTAATTTATTTGATTGCTTATTTATATTAATATAGATTCATTTATTCATATTTTATTCTGTAGATTATAATTCATTGCCATTCTTTTTGCGCTATTTTTCCCTTTTTTAGTTAGGAACCCCTATAAATTCTATCATGTAGATTGGTTTCCAACTTAGTCATGTTTTTTTAATGAAGAATTTATATAAACTCTGTTTTATATACAATATATGAGTGGGCTGGAACCATTTTTTAGCTATATTCAGGTGCCACAAGTGAGATAGTATAGTTAATTATTAGGAAAGCAACCAGGGATCTATTCTCAGTTTATCTGAGAACAAGTTGTCAGTAAATCATTTGTCAATCCTTCATTTCAGCATTAAAAACAAACAAATAGCCCTAACCAGTTTGGCTCAGTGGATGAAGCATCAGCCTGCAGACTCAAGGGTTGCAGGTTTGATTCTGGTCAAGGACATGTATCTTGGTTGTGGGCACATCCCCAGTGGGAGGTGTACAGGAGGCAGCTGATTGATATTTCTCTCTCATCAATGTTTCTGACTCTCTCACTCTCCTTTTCTCTCTGTAAAAAAATCTATAAAATGTATTTAAAAAACAAACAAACCACCCAAAAACAGTACCAAGACGTTAGTGGACTTTTAACAATAGGGATATATGGATTCTAAAAATATTTTGCTTTTATCTGATTGAGAGAAATGTTTTTAGTTGACGGACTATTTTTAACATAAATTAATGGGGATTGGATGTTTTTAAAAAGAGTGAGAAATATTGATGTTTAGCATCTTTTCATACATCTATTGGCCATCTGGAGAAGTGTCTATTGAGGCCCTTTGCTTATTTTTTTAATTGGATTTTTTTTGGTGTTGAGTTTTATAAGATCCATATAAATCTTGAATATTATCCTCTTATCAGATATATCACTGGCAAATATATTTTCTCATTCAGTAGGTTGTGTTTTCATTTTGTTGATGGATCTATTTGCTGTGCAAAACTGTTGGTGGTAATGCAGACTAGTGCAGCCAATGTGGAAAGCAATATAGAGATATCTCAAAAAATTAAAAATAGAACTAGCTTATGACCCAGCAATTCCACTCCTGGGAACTTATCGAAAGAAAACCGAAACACAGATTCCAAAGGATATATTTACTCCTATGTTCATTGCATCCTTATTTACAATAGCAAAGATTTGGAAGCTGCTCAAGTCTCCATCAGTAGATGAGTGGATAAAAAAGCTGTGGTAGCCCAGCCAGTGTGGTTCAGTGATTGAACGTGGATTCCCTGAGAGGACATATGCCTGGGTTGTGGGCTCCACCCACAATAGGGGCATGAAAGAGGTAGCCAATCAATGATTGAGGTTTCTTTCTTCTTCTCCATTCCCCTATGAAATATATATTTATTTATATATTAGGCTGCATATTTAATAAATATATATATATATATTTACTTATATATATAAATATATTAAATATATATATATAAATTTGCTCTAAAAAGGAAGGAAATCTTTATGACAGCATGGATGGACCTGAAGAAAATTATGCTAAGTAAAAGAAACCAGTCAGAGAAAATCATCATATCTAATAAAAGAGTAATATGCAAATTTGACCATACCTTTGCCACACCCACAAGCCATGCCCACAGCCACGCCCACCATCCAATCAGGAGATGATTATGCAAATAAACCCCAACCAAAATGGCTGCCACCACTGAGAGCAGGAAGAAGGCTTGGGTTTTCCTGGTAGGAAGCCAAGCTTTCTACCTCCCTAGGCCTCCACTCAATGTTACAAAGTTTCACTTATAAAAGGTATAGAAATGACAGCAGCTACTGAGCTGGAAAGAACAGAGGCTTAGGTTTCCCTAGCAATAGCCCTGCCATGTTGGCCTAGGCCTCCACTCTAGGCTACAATGTTTCAAACAGAAATGGCTGCCACCCCTGAGCGAGCAGAAGTCTTGGTTCCGCTCCAGGCTACAAAGTTTCAATTATAGACATAGATTAATCCCAGATCCCAGGACCTCCACTTGGGTCACTGGGGGGCGTGGCCAGCCTGCAAACCTCCACAGGCCCCTCGCCCAGGCTGTCCCTCACCCCAAGGGAACCCCGACCCTGATCTGGGTCACTCTTCAGGGCAAACCAGCTGTCCCCCACCCATGCACCATCCTATCTAATAAAAGAGTAATTTGCAGATTGACCATCACCCCAACACACAGGAGGGCTGCCTCCATGTGGTCAAAGATCCTGCCCCCATGTGAACACAAGATGGCCATCAGGGGAGGGCCTTTGGAGGTTCCAAGCCCTGCAAGGGAGGGCAGTTGTGGGCAATCAGGCCAGCAGGGGAGGACAGTTGGGGTAGGCAGTTAGGGGTGACCAGGCCACCACCAGAGGAGGGAAGTTGGGGGCAAATAGGCTGGCAGGGGATCAGTTAAACATCAATGAGGCTCGCAGGGTAGTGCTTAAGGGGTGATCAGGTTGGCAGGCAGAAAAGGTTAGGGGCAGTCAGGGAGGCAGGCAGGTGAGCAGTTTGGAGCCAGCAGTCCTGGTTTGTGAGAAGGATGTCCGATTGCCTGTTTAGGCCCGATCCTACCAGGATCAGGCCTAGAAGGGCAGTCAGATATCCCTCAAGAGGTCCCAGATTGGAGAGGGTGCAGGCTGGGCTGAGGGACACCCCCCTGCCCCCCATACATGAATTTCATGCACCAGGCCTCTAGTATATTATATTATCTCACTAATATGTGGAATCAAATAAACAAAATAAACTGATCAACGAAATGGAACCAGAAGTATGAATATATGGAACAGACTGGCCAGTGCCCAAATGGAGGTGGTGGGGGTGACTGAATAAAGACAGTGAAGGAAATAACTAAAGAATATACTGTATATGCATACTCCATGAACATGGAGAATAATTTGGCAAACCCCAAGGAAGTTGAAAGCAAGGGAGGGTAGATGTGGGTAAAGGAGGTAGGGAAGGGACATTCTTGGAATAATGTCAATATTCAAAAATTTTAGTAAAACAAAAAATAGACGAGAGGTCTTGGCCAGAGAAATTAATACAACAGTTCTTTTGGTTTTTTCCTCCTATTTCTTCTTTTTCTCATTATTAGTGAAGAGGAAACTTTTAGTGGAAAGGAAGGTTACCTTATCCTTTGCAACACATGGATGGATCTGGAAAACATTATGCTAAGTGAAAACAACCCAGTCTGAGAAAGGCAAGTACCATATTATTTCACTCATATGTGAGATTTAATGAAAAAACTGAATTACCAAGTTAAATAGAGACAGACTCAAAGATACAGAGCAGGCAGACAGCTCTGTTATGGGGGAGTGTTGGGAAGATGGAGAGTTTGAGGAAAAAAGAGAGAACCCATGGACATAGTCAACAGTGTGTTTGTTGTTTGTGGGGGTGGAGGGCGGTGGGTGGAGGTGGAAGAGGGGAAAAGGGAATATAGGGGGTAAATTATGATGAAAGAATAAAATAAATGAAAAAACTAAAAAGAGCAAGGAAAGTTTTTTGTTTTTTGTTTTTAGATTACTAAGTGTGAAGCAAAGTTTACCCAAAAGGGCAAAAGCAGAGTAACTAACCAGTTTCGCAAAGGAAGATTTTTTGTATCTCTATAACTAAAGATGAGTTGGGGTTCTTATTTTTCTTTGGTATGTAAATTTTATATCACCTCAAACATCAGGATTGATGACATTCTACTGCTCAGCTCAGAAAAGAGCTGTACTAATACAAATATAATGGGTATTGTTTCATATGGAGAATCAAAGGGGAAGGGACTGTTGGATTCAGGGGGGGAAAGTATCATTGATAAGTTATAAAAATGAGAAAAACTAAAAGCTTCTAACAGGTTAATAAGATTTACTACTGGCAGATATAAAGTGAATAGGCTTTTAAGGATGACATATTAAAATATTCTTTAAATAATTCTTTCCCTAATTTTTCCATTGGAATCAATTTTATTTACAAATAGTCCTATATACATGTCAATGTTTTTTGCTCTCAATGAATATATTTTAACTTATTTTCACAAATATATTTTAAGAAAAAGTTAAAAATATTAAACATATAAAGAATAATATACATGAAACATTTTTGTTATCCTATAGGAAAAATGCATCATGTTATTTGAAAAACTATGCTTTTATTCAAAGATAGTATGATTCTAATTCATGATTTCTCAACCTGACTTATAATGAAGTATTTTGTTAAGTTATTATGTTCTTCATTATTGAATTCAGAATACATGTATTTTATTTTTAAAAAATTATATTTTCTTGATTTCAGAGAGGAATGAATAGGGAAAGAGAGATAAAAACATCAATGATGGGAGAGAGTTATTGACTGGCTGCCTCCTGCATGCCCCACACTGAGGATTGAGCTGGTAAACCACGCATGTTTCTAGAACAGGAATCGAACCCTGACCTCCTGGTTCTTAGATTGACATTCACTGAGCCATGCCAGCTGGGGCAGAGAAACAACTTTGTTAAAATATTGTAATTTTTGTTATTAAAATCCATTAACCAAGCAAATAATTTTTAATTTAAATTCTTTATTGTTTAAAGTATTACATGAGTCTCCTTTTATCTCCACTGACTCGCCCCAGCCACCCCCACTCCTCAGCACATGCCCTCACCTTCCTACTATCTGTGCCCATTGGTTATGCTCATATGCATGCATACAAGTCCTTTGGTTGGTCTCTTATCCTCACACCTTCTGCCTTTCCTCATAAGTTGTGCAGTTGGTTCAATGCTCCTATGTCTCTGGTTCTATTTTTGTTCATCAGTTTATGTTGTTCATTATGTTCCACAAATGAGTGAGATCATGTGATATTTATCTCTCTCTGACTGACTTATTTTTCTTAGCATATTGCTCTCCAGTTCCATCCATGCTGTTGCAAGTGGTAAAAATTCCTTCTTTTTTATTTCATTGTGTAGGTGTACCAGAGTTTTTAATCCACTCATCTGCTGATGGGCATTTAGGCTGTTTCCAAATATTAGCTATTGTAAATTGTGCTGCTATGAACAAAGGCATGCATATATCCTTTCTGCTTGGCATTTCTGTTTTCTTGAGATATATTTCTAGAAGTGGGATTACTGGGTCAAATGGAAGTTCCAATTTTTTTTTTAGAAAATCCCATAATGTTTTCTACAGTGGATGCACCAGTTTGAATTCCCACAAACAGTGCAAGAGCATTCCCTTTTCTCTAAATCCTTGCCAGTACTTGTCATTTGTTGATTTGTTGATGATAGCTATTCTGACAGGTGTGAGATGGTACCTCATTGTTATTTTGATTTGCATCTCTTGGATGATTAGTAACTTTGAGCATGTTTTCACATGTCTCTTGGCCTTCTGTATGTCCTCTTTCAAAAGGTTTCTATTTCGGTCCTCTGCCCATTTTTATTGGATTGTTTGTCTTCCTTTCATTAAATTATATGAATTCCTTATAAATTTTGGAGATTAAATCCTTATCAGGGATAACATTGACAAACAAATAGTTCTTAATTGGTTGATAGAAAACATGTTCACACACAGAGTATTTGCAGGTTTTTCTTTTACATTAATTTTAATGATGATATAACCAACACCAATTATTTTAATATAAGGGTATTATATATATTTTTCCTTATATTACTATGGATGCCTCCTCTAAGACAGTCACTTATATATGCCTATGTCAGTTAATGTCATGAAAAGATGTTTAATTAAATATTTATTTTTTTAAAATCATGTTGATTTTTGCTAAAGTATAGAGATAGCATCATCAACCAACCTCTTAGAGCACATAAAATTAATTGTTCTTTTGAGGCAAATGTATCATTCATGTGCAATGAGATCCTCATTTACAGTTCATGGATAATTTGAAATCATTTGTATACCTTAGAGTGAGCTCTCTCAAACTAGACTGACTTGTTATAAATTTGAGTTATTTAGAAGGCTATGTAATCCACCCTAAATTTAAAATGTAATTTAAAACTCTAAATTATCATTGTTCTCAAGAAATTTAACTTATCATAACAAGCACTATTTTCACTAAATGATTTCATTTTCTGATGTCAAGGAGGAAACTTAAAGGAACAGAAAGTGTACATTTGCTGTCTTCAAACCAATGGCAGCTTGGATTTTAATTTGTTCACACTAAAAACTTATAGTCAGTAGGTGTATGGCAACCTTGCCCAAATAAAAGCACTTTTAGCTCTTAAAGACCACAACATAGTAACTGATCCAGCAATACATAAAACTGCCAATCTTCATGATGTAATTATCTAAATATAGGCACTCTCCATTAAGCTAAGTTCAGCACACATTTACAGACTTGTGAAAAGCATCTGGAACCCAGGAAAGAGAAGGGAGTTATTTGCAACTCAACATAAATGAATAGAGAAGGCAAGAGTAATGGCAAGTTGTATACTAACAGCAATGATGAAAATAAAAAATGAGCATGTGTAATCCATTATACACACTTTTTACACTATCCACATACATTATGAACCAACATTTCTGTGGATTAGAGCAGTTGCACATTTTCCAATAAGGATGTCTGGGTAAATTTCAAATATTTGGCCAATCTTTTTCATAGGGGCTGAGAACTATACTTCATAGATGGGACCTCAGGAAAATTCTGAGAAGAGGAAAAGATATGTGAGGACTGAAATTAAAGAATTCTTAACAGCTGGTCAGTAAAAGTATAAAGAAACTATAGTTATTAGATCTATATATTCCATTATTTAGTCTTTTGTTCCTGCTATGCTCCCTTGAAATTTTAATAGTATTTCAGGACATTAACATGAAGGCCAGTATAAGTCATTTTAGAATAGATTAAAGGTTTATGAAATAGCCTAAATTTTTGGAGACAGCCTAAATTTTACTGACCCTTCAAAGCCAGCTCTAATACTTTCTCCCCTAAGAAGATTTTCCCCCACCACTTTAATCTAAATGCATATGTACTTCTCTGAACTTGTCTGGAAAATAATATTTTTATCACTCATTGCAATGCAAGTGACTAATAAAACTGGCTTAGGGCATCACCCTTTTTCAGATTTTTTATTTGTATTATTATAGCTTTTTATGTTTATTCTAGGGGCCCAGTGCACAAAATTCGTGCACTGGGGAGGCGTCTCTCAGCCCAGCCTGCCTCCTCTCACATACTGGGAGCCATCAGGGGATGTCCTACTGATGGCTTAGACCAGATCCCCATTGGGAGCAGACCTAAGAGTCAATCTGGCCTCCCTTTGCAGGAGGCGTCCAGGCTGATCAGGGGAAGGTGCTAGCCCCATCACCCTACTGCTGCAGCCATTGACAGTCACCACCAAGGTATTTTCATCAACATGGACTCCAGTCCCTTCACCATGAAAAAATGACAACTTTTTTTAAGCATTATCAAGATGTGTCTTTAATAGGCTATGACATTTCTTTATTTTTATTTTTATCCTCACCAGAGGATATGTTTCCATTGGTTTTTCCCCTTCCCTCCAATCAGAGGCTCAGCCCCTTCCCAGGCCTACAGCCTCTGTCCCAGGCTTTAGGCTTGGGAAGGGGGATCCATGCCCCTATGATTGCAGATTTGGCCCCTGCCCAAGCTTAAAGCCTCCACCCCAGGCTTTATGCTTGGGAAAGGGTTCCTCCTCCCTCAACTCCAATCACATGCTCAGCCTCTTTCCAAGCCTAAAACCTCAGCCTGATAGCTGGCTGGGAGTGACCTGGATACTGAGAAGATTCCCAGGACCCAGGTATGTATGCAAATTAACCACCATATTTGTTGGGTTAGTTCACATACTCACTCTGATTGGCTGTAGACATAGTGGAGGCATGGTCAATTTACATGTTTCTCTACTATTAGGTAAGATTTTTATAGCTCTAGATGATTAATTCCTTGAGACTAGAAGCTTCTTAGACATTCTGAAGCTTTTTAACATCTCTCCAGTAATTGCCATATGCCTTTCACACAGAGAAGCTTTTAGTTTTGGAGTGCTGGCTAATGGGAATAGACAGGAATTAAGAAATATGGAAAGTACTAAGGAGAAGAACTTCATTAGAAATTTAAAACATATTGAAAGAGACCTGGAATCTAAAAGCACATGACATAGATCTGATCTAATTAATCAGAAACAGCCTTTAACACTGTCCTGCACTAGAGACTGAGTGGTGTAGAGGATCTACCTAACCCATAGTCACAAATCCAAACAGAAAGCCAAACTAAGGAAAGAAACAGCCCTCAAATGAAAGAACTAGAGAATTCTCCAGAAGAAGAGATAAATGACACAGACATAAGAAATTTATCTGAAACAGAGTTCAGAGTAATGATGGTAAGGATGTTCAACAGCATGAAAAAAAGATATAGTAACTATGAAAAAAACAGTATGAGATAAATAATCACATAACACAAATAAAGAACACATTGAAAGGAATATACAGCAGATTAGGGGAAGCTGAGGATTGAATCAGTGAATTAGAAGACAGAGTTGAAAACATCACCCAATCAGAAAGTCAAAAAGAAAAAAAAAACTAAAATTTCTATTAGTAGTTCATCTCATCGTAAAATTGGCTAACATGCAAAGAACCTAAAGCAGTCATATTTTTGTGAAAAAAAATTTAAAGTTACCAAGACTGCAATGTAAAATTTCCAAAATCCTCCATTAATCAAAAAGGGTGGGGAGGGTAATGGGGTAATATCATGTAATAAAAAAATCCTGTAAGTAAATTACATCTAGAAAATTCTTACTTCAGAAAATTAATTTCCATTTGTAATGCTAACAGCAAGACACCCATGAAAAACACGTATGGTGTCAAAATAAGGCAAAGCAAAATCATTTGGGCAAAAATAGAAAGAATCCCAAGTCTAATTTACAGAAAAGATTCCTTTACTAACTTTTGGTCGAGAATATGTTCGTATATTTTCAGAAAACAACTCCAAGACCATAAGGATTCCTGTAACAAAGAGGAACTGGCAGATCTGTTCCAACTACAAAAACAGTCCAGAGATGGAAGACGCTAATGACACGTTGCCATGCTAGCAGTCAGCAGATGTGTGTCACTGCAGGTTGCCCAGGACCAAACCAGAGAGGGTGGAACCTGCATTGCCACCATTTGTCCATCATCCAGATACCACTGCTGACATGCACACATAAGGAACTATTTGACATTGAGACTGGGACTCAGAACTGTTGGACATTAAAACTGAGACTCAAACATTTGTTCTTATATGTTTATTTCCAGTATGCAGATGCAGGATTTTCTTTAAAAAAAGAAATTGGGGAAAATAGATACAGAGGCAAAGAAGCATTGAACAGACTGCCAAACTACAAAATTTCCTGGAAACAAATGAAAATAAACACACAACAAACCAAAATATCTGGAACACAGCAAAAGCAGTTCTGAGAGGGAAGGTCATAGCACTTCAGGCATATTTGAAAAAAAAAAAAAGGAAAATCAGCAATAAACTATTTAACCCTATAACTTAAAGAACTAGAAAGAGAACAACAACAATAAAAAAGCCCAGAGTAAGCAGAAGGAAGGGAACAGTAAAGATTAGAGCAGAAATAAATAACATATGCACTAAATACAAACAAAAAATAACAAAAAAAAATCAATGAAACCAGGATCTGGTTTATTAAAAGGATTTTAGAAAATGATAAATCATTAGCCAGACTCATCAAGAAACAAAGAGGACCCCAATAAATAACATCAAAAATGAAAAGTGGAGTAGTAATCAGAGACACCACATAAATGCAAAGGATTGTAAAAACATACTATGAAAAACTATATGCCAACAAGCTGAACAATGTGGATGAAATAGACAAATTTCTAGAAAAATACAATCTCCCAAAACTGAATCAGGAAGAATAAAAAAGCCTGAAAAAGCCAATAGCAACTGATGAAATAGAAGCAGTAATAAAAAAAAACTCTCACCAAATAATAGCCCAGGTCTGAATGGCTTCACAGGGAAGTTTTACCAAACACTCAAAGAAGAACTAACAATTACACTTCTCAAACTATTTCAGAAAATCCAAGAGGAAGGAACACTTCTAAACTCTTTTTATGAGGCCAGCATTATTCTAATTGCAAAACCAGATAAAGACATTAAAAAGAAAGAGAAATGCAGGCCAAAATCCCTGATGAACATAGATGCTATAATCCTCAACAAAATATTAGCACAACAGACCCAATAATATATTAAAAAGATAATACACCATGATCAAGTAGGGTTTATTCTAGGGTTACAAGGCTTGTATAATATTTACAAATCAATAAACGTGATACATCACATAAACAAATTTGGAAAACAAAAATTACATGATCATATTGCTAGATGCAGAAAAATCATTCAACAAAACCCAACACTCAGTTTTGATAAATGAAAACTCTCAGCAAAGTGGGAATAGAAGGAACATATCTCAACATGATAAAGGCCATATAGGACAAATCTACAGCCAGCATTATACTCAACTAGTGGCCCGGTGCACAAAATTCGTGCATAGGAGAGGGGGGCGGGGATTCCCTCAGCCCAGGCTGCACCCTCTACAATCTGGTACCCCTCAGGCCTCTGGCTCCTAACCAATCACCTATCTTCCAGCCTGATCCCCCTGACTGCTCTCTCCTGACAGCCTGTTTGCCCTAACTGCTCTCCTATGCTGGCTTAGTTCCCCTAACTGCTCTCTCCTGCTTGCCTGATTGCCTCTAACCTCCTCTGCCTTGGCCCCACCAACATGGCTTTGTCGGGAAGGATGTCTAGAAGGACATCTGGAAGGACGCCAGGAAGATGTTCAGTCTAATTAGCATATTACCATTTTATTAGCATAGATGCTACCTTGTCCTAAAAATGCAGGTTGTTCCCAGGTTTTCCTACCATGGAAGGGGAGCCCACAGTAGAATCTTGGGTTCTGACCAGGGCTTAAGTGCTTGTGCTTCATCTCAGCAGATGCGATTCCTAGAAGAAGACTCTTGGATATACCTTGAACATTTCTATCAAATTGGCCAAGTCATCCTCCAAAATTGTCAAAGCACTTTAAACTCCCACCATCAACCATGCGTGTGCCCTCCATCCCACTTTGATGCCAATATCATTGATTTCTCCCTAGAAGCTTCCCTCCCATCAGCTGGGAACGCTTGATACTTGAGCCAACCTCATTGTTCAGCTGGGGACTTGATTCCCAGAGATAGAAATATGGAGGAAGAAAAATAGTTTTCCTCAACCTTTCTGAGTTCTTAGTGGAGGCCCTTGTAATGAAAGACAGATCGCCAAGAGAAAAACAAAAGTTCATTAACATGTGTACCTCATGTATATGTGGGAGATCTCAAGGAAAAATGAGTAACTCCCCAAGCTGGTTTAGAATGCAGATTTAAATACCTTATTCCTAGGGAAAGGGAACAGGAGATGTAGGCCTCCTAGAGGAGAGTAAATGATTTTTAGGAAAGATGAATGGGGGTGGAGAGAAATAGTTTGTAACAAAGTTTGGGTGTTATGTCCTGTGCCAGGAGTCAGTCTTCTCTGCCTGATGACACTTCTCCCATCAAGGGGACCTATGACATTTAAGCTCCTTTAGGGGGGTCCAATTTTACACAGATCAGGAGACTTCAGTGAAATCCTCTGCATGCACTTGCAGTTTTTCAAAAATCTGCAGCTCAAGATCATCAACATAACAATAAAGCATATGTTGGGGGGTGGCACGTTCTCTGACCTTCAGAATAAACCCAACAAAAGCTTGCTTCCTCTCTCAGATGATTTGCCACAGTAGGTTATTCCCTGGAGATGGCATTCTGGGAGTGGTCATAACATACCCTGTGTATGTAGAAAGGTGTGGGCCACATCAATAAATAATCCAGGGACAGTTTTCTTATCTTGAGGAAAGGGAGATAAAGTTATAATAGTTTATCTCCCTTTCCACAGGTTTCTTGTAGGTTTGTGTCTCAGCTGCCCCTGCCTGCAGTGCTACACCCCCCCCCCCCCGAGCAGCCCCAGCACCTAGCATCTGGCCTTGGGGCTGCTGGCTGCCAGGCCTTTGTGTTTGTATATCCAGTCCACCATTCTCCCACCCCCCAGCCCCAGGTCTGCAGTGGCAGGGCTTGGGGATGCTGAGTGCTGGCCTCCCTGCTGGTTTTTGTCTCAGATCCAGCCCCTCACAGCCCCAGCGCCCCCATGGCGGGGCTTGCAGCTGCTGGATTCCAGCCTCCATGCTGGTTTGTATCTCCAATCTGGTGGCTGCTGGGTGCTGGCCTCCATGCAGTTTTATGTCTGATTCGGCCTTTACAGCTCCAGCCCCTGGGTGGCAGAGCTTGTGGGTGCTGGGTACTGGCCCCCTGTAGGTTTGTGTCTCTGATCCAGGGGCTATTGGGTGCCAGCCTCCCAGCAGGTTTGCACCCTGCACACGCCCTGCCCTCTGAGCGCCCTGCCAGCCCAAGGCTTAAAGCCCCCGCCCCGGCCTGGCCCGCCCCCACCCCCAGTGCTTCAAACTCACTCCTACACTGGGTCTATCAAGAGAACTACATTTCCAAGAATTCCTGGCTCCCACAATACCCTGCACAAACCAAGAACACGGTGAATTTTCTCCACCCTGTGGTGGCCACCCGGTCTCTGCACACCCCAGAGATTGGCAGCAGTCCCCCACTCCTATCGTGGGTGCTGGGCTGGGGGGCATGCTGGGACCCTGGGCACTCATTTACATGTGATTCAGGCACCATAAGCTTAAGGAAGGCCGGCCCTTAAGTACTTTGTGGGCCACCCTTACAGGGTGGTGGTTACTTTCACTGCACTGTGGCCACACCCCTGCCTGTCTCACCCCCTGTGTGCTGGCCACATCCCTGCCCTGCTCCACCCTCCGCTGCTCCCCTCCGCTGCTCCCCTCCGCTGCTCCCCTCCGCTGCTCCCCTCCGCTGCTCCCCTCCGCTGCTCCCCTCCGCTGCTCCCCTCCGCTGCTCCCCTCCGCTGCTCCCCTCCGCTGCTCCCCTCCGCTGCTCTGCCCCCTGTTCCGCCCCTGTTCCAATTGGCTGGTAGCATAGCCAATCAGGAGCCAAGGTATGGTCACATTTGCATGTTATTCTTTTATCAGATAGGATGGGCAAAAACTAAAACCATTTCCCCTTGTAACAAGAAAAACATGGATGCCTACTTTCACCACTCCTGTTTATCATAGTAATGGAATGGCTAGCCATAGCGATTAGACAAGAAGAAATAAAAGGCATTCAAATAGGAAAAGAAAAAGTAAAACTGTCATTATTCACAGATGACATGATATTGTACATGGAAAACCCCAAAGACTCCATCGAAACTACTAGAATAAATGAATTTTCCAATGTAGCAGGATACAAATTGACAACCAGAAATCTATGTCTATTTTATACACTAATAATGAACTCACAGAGAAACTAAAAACAAAATAAAAGAAAACAATCCCAGTTACCATTGCAACAGCAACAACAAAAAGATACCTAGGAATAAAATTAACTAAGGAAGTAAAAGACCTGCACTAAAAAAACTACAGGATGTTGAAAAAGGAGATAGAGGAAGACATAAACAAATGGAAGAATATTCCTTGTTCATGGATTGGTAGCATCAACATCATTAAAATGTCCAGATTACTCAAAGCAATCTATAGATTCAATGCAATCCCCATTAAAATACCAATGGATTATTTCATAGATCTAAAACAAACTCTTCAAAAATTCATATGGTATACAAAAAGAACCCAATAGCTTCAGCAATCCTGAGAGAGAAGAACAAACTTGGAGTGATGACAATGCAAGATATCAAGCAATATTGCAAAGCTACTGTTCTCAAAACTGCCTGGTACTGGCACAAGAACAGACATATAGAGCAAGGGAACAGAACAGAGAACTCAGAAGTTGACCCAAGTCATGTTCTCAACTAATATTTGACAAAAGAGGCAAGAACATACAATGGAGTCAACATAGTATCTTCAATAAGTGGTGTTGGGAAAATTGGACAGATACTTGCAAAAAATGAAACTAGACCACCAACTTATACCATACACAAAAATAAACTCAAAATATCTAAAGGACTTAAATATAGGAAGGGAAACCATAAAAATTTTAGAAGACTTCATAGGCAACAAAATATCAGACATGTCATAACAATATCTTTACTGATAGAGCTCTTAAGGCAATGGAAACTAAGGAGAAAATAAACAAATAGGACGGCATCAGAATTAAAAGTTTCTGCACAGCAGAAGAAACAATCAACAAAACAACAAGAAATCCCACTGCATGGGAGGACATAACATTTGCCAATGTTATCTCTGATAGGGTTTGAACTCCAAAATTTATAGGGAACTCATACAACTTAACAAAACGATTATAAACAATCCAATCCAAAAATGGGCAAATGACTTAAATAGAGACTTTTTGAAAGAGGACCTATGGAAGGTCAAGAGACATATGAAAACATGCTCAATGTTACTAATCATCTGAGATATGCAAGTCAAAATGACAATGAGGTACCATCTCACACCTGTCAAAATAGTTGTCACCAACAAATCAACAAAGGACAAATGCTGTTGAGGATTCTGAGAAAAAGGAACCCTCTTGCATTGCTGGTGGGAATGCAAACTGGTGCAACCACTGTGGCAAACAGTATGGCGATCCCTCAAAAATTGAAAATAGAGTCACACTTGACCCATTAGTTTCCCTTTTAAGAATATATCCTAAGAAGTCAGAAACACAAATAAGAAAGGTTATATGCACCCCTATGTTCATAGCAGCACACTTTATAATAGCTAAGATTTTGAAAGAGCCTAAGTGCCCATCAGCAGATGAATGGATTAAAAAACTATGGCAAATCTACACGATGGAATATTAGGCTGCTGTAAAAAATAAGGACTGTTGCCGAGACCGGTTTGGCTCAGTGGATAGAGCGTCAGCCTGCAGACTGAAGGGTCCCAGGTTCGATTCCGGTCAAGGGCATGTACCTTGGCTGTGGGCACATCTCCAGTTGGAGGTGTGCAGGAGGCAGCTGATCGATGTTTCTCTTCCATCAATGTTTCTGACTTTCTAACCCTCTCCCTTCCTCTCTGTGAAAAATCAATAAAAAATATATTAAAATAAATAAATAAATAAGGACTGTTGCCATTTGCAACTGCATGGATGGACCTGGAAAGCATTATGCTGAGCAAAATACACCATTCAGAGAAAGATAAACATAACATGATCTCACTCATTTGTGGAATATAATGAAAAATGTAAACTGCTTAAACAAAATAGAGCCAGATTAAAAAATATTTTAGAATATAATAGAAGTAATCCTGTTATTTGTACATTTTAATATTTACTAAAACTTTTGTGATATTATACTATGTTAGTACAGTTTTGGTAACATTATTATATTTAAAATAGTTTTTTTAAATATTAACATTTACTTCATGTAACATTATTATATTTAAAATCATTATTTCTTTAAAAATATATATATGGAGAAACATCACATTTTGATTAAGTACATCTCCAACAATTCATGAGTTGAAGAGGAAATGACAATGGAAATTATAAATAATTTAGAACTGAACAACTATAAAAGTACTGCATATCAGAATATTTGGGGTACAGCTAAAATGGTTCTTAGATATAATTTTGTATTTTTTAATAAAATTAATAAGCATTTACTTTAAGAAAGTGCAGTAAGTCACTTGAAGAAAGTTAGGTACCTAAGTACCTAAGTAAGATTTCATTTTTCTCTATATAAAATGTTATTGGGTATGTTTTACCACAATAAAAAATAGATGGGCATAATAATGGGTAAAAAAAAAACCAGCTATTTGTCTTGACTAAAATGTATATAATGGAAGTAATACAAATGCTGATTTCATTCATGCTACCCTCTTTTTCTTTTTTTACAACTTCATTGATCAAAAACTTCAGTGGGTTAGTAGACATTTGGCTTTCTCACATGCATTATGCTATATAATAAAGAGATAGTATGCAAATTGAATTGACCCTCATGCCCTCGCACAAGATGGCCACCACCACATAGTCAAAGATGGCTGCCACAAGATTGCCAGCAAGGGAGGGCAGTTGTGGGCGATCAGGCCAGTAGGGGAGGGTAGTTGGGGAGGAGCAAGCCTGCAGAGGAGGGCAGTTAGGAGTGACAAACCTGTCAAGGGAGGGCAGTTAGAAGTGACAAGGCTGGCAGGGAGGGCTGTTGGGGGCAACCAGGCCACCAGAGGAGGGCAGTTAGGGGAGACCAGGCATATAGGGGAGAGCAGTTAGGAGCAAACAAGCTGGCAGGGAAAGGCAGTTAGGGGTGACCAGACTGGCTTGGGAGGGTAGTTGGGGGTGATCAGACCTGCAGGAGAGGGCAGTTTGATGAGGACCAGGCCTACAGGCAAGGGCAGTTGGAGGAAACTAGGCCTACAAGGGAGGGCAGTTGGGGGAAACTAGGATGGCAAGGGATAACAATTGGGGCCGATTGGGCCAGCAGGGGAGGGCAGTTGGGGGTGACAGAGATAGCAAGGGAGGGCAGTTAGGGGTTACTAGGTCAGCAGAGGAGGGCAGTTGGAGGCAACCAGGCCAGCAGGGGAGGACACTTTGGGGTGACCAGCCCAGCAAGGGAGGGCAGTTAGGGACAATCAGGCTGGCAGGGAGCAGTTAGATATTGATCAGGCTGGCAGGGGAATAGTTAGGGGGTGATCAGGCTGGCAGGCAGAAGCAGTTAGGGGCAATCAGGTAGGCAGATGAGCAATTGGGAGCCAGCAGTCCCAGATTGATAGAGGGATGTCCCATATTGAATAATGTGCAGGCTGAGCTGAAGGACAACCCTGCCCCACCCAAGTGCACAAATTTATTGCACCAGACCTCAAGCAATATGATTCTCTGTATATATATATATTATAATCTGACTGGAAAATTTTGCCTGTAAATACAAATACAACTCTAAGAGAAGCAAGATGGAGGGATGAATAGGATCATGGGCCAAGTCAGACAGCACTGAATTCTGTATCCACTTACCTCATGTTAGTTGGGTGACTCAGACACATCTATGTAATCTCTGAAAACTTCTGTTTTCTCCTCTGTAAACTAGAGTTGCTGTAACACTGATACTAGCAAAAAATGAGCGTTGCCAGGATTCTAAGGTACTGTATAGGCCATGCTTCCTTGCTGCCCAGCAGAGCTAGCGATCATTTAGTAGTAAGTTATTAAGATTAGAAGAAGGGTGATAATACTTTATTGTGGAAAGGAACACTTAATATTAACAAGCTCTTCAATGTACACTTTTCATTTCATGAGATAGGGTTGATCAGGCTTTATTTCCATTTTACAGATGGGGCAAGCTAAGCCCTAAAAAAAATTTAATGAATTTGTCTGAAATAAAAAATAAAATTAATTAATTAATTAATTAATTAAAATAAAATAAAATAAAACTATTTGACATAGCCAAAACTGGTTTGGCTCAGTAGATAGAAAGTCGGCCTGTGGACTGAAAGGTCCCAGATTCCATTCCGGTCAAGGGTATATACCTTGGTTGCAGGCACATCTCCAGCAGGGAGTGTGGAGGAGGCAGCTGATTAATGTTTCTCTCTCATTGATGTTCCTAACTTTCTATCCCTCTCCATTCTTCTCTGTAAAAATCAATAAAATATATTTTTAAAAAGGACATGATATAAAAATATGGTATTTTGGGTCTCTAATCAATGTCTTCATTTATTTATTTATTTTTTACAATTACCTTGTATTGAACCATTAGGGAGTAGACCTCATGTACAGATAGTAAAATCTAACTTGCTTTTTTTTGCTGCAAGAATTTTTATTTTATTTTTTAATTATTTAAAGTACTACATAAGTAGTACATACATCTTTTTCCCCCATTGACCTTCCCCCAGCCTCCCTTATTCCCTGTCACATGCCCTCATCCCACCCCTCCAGTGTCTTGTGTCCATTGGTGTGCTTATATGCATGCACACAAATCATTTGGTTGATCTCTTTTCCCTCCCTCCCAAACATTCCCCAGCCTTCCTGCTGTAATTTGACAGTCTGCTCGGTGCTTTACTGCCTTTGTATCTATTTTTTGTTCATCAGATTATAATGTTTTTTTATTTTTCATAAATGAGTGAGATCATGTGGTATTTGTCTTTCATTGCCTGGCTTATTTCACTTAACATAATGCTCTCCAGGTCTATCCATGTTGCTGAAAATGGTAAAAGTTCCTTCTTTTTTATATCAGCATAGTATTCCGTTGTTTAGATGTAGCATAGTTTTCTAATTCATTCATCTACTGATGGGCATTTAGGCTGTTTCCAAATCTTAGCTATGGTGAATTGTACTGCTACGAACATAGGGTACATATATCCTTTCTGATTGGTGTTTCTAGTTTCTTGGGATATATTCCTAGAAATGAGATTACTAGGTCAAATGGCATCTCCATTTTTAGGTTTTTGAGGAAACTCCATACTGTTCTCCACAGTGGCTGTACCAATCTGCTTTCCTACCAGCAGTGTACAACTGTTCCTTTTTCTCCACATACTCTCTAGCACTTGTCATTTGTTGATTTGTTGATGATAGTCATTCTGACAGGTGTGAAATGGTACTGCATTGTTGTTTTGATATGCATCTCTTGGATAATTAGTGACTTTGAGCAGGTTTTCATTTGTCTCTTGGTCTTCCTTCTGTCTTCTTTCGAAAAGATTTACTTAGGTCTGTTGCCCATTTTTTATTGGATCATTTATCTTCCTTTTATTAAGTTGTATAAGTTCCCTGTAGATGTTGGAGATTAAGCCTTTATCAGGGATAACATTTGCAAATATGTTCTTCCATACAGCAGCCTAAAAATTTTAAAAGTGTGGCTTTTCTTTAAATATATCCTTATTTCTAGCTTCTAGTGTTAATTATTACCACATCCAATTTTAATTTAAAAGTAAGTTTCCATTGGCAATGTCCCTGAGGCAAGTTGAACATTCTATTAATTTATTTTAAAATTTATTTTAATCACTTGATGCTTTTCTTTTTCCATAAATCATATCAATGTTTTAAATACTTTTTCTAACAAAAGAAACTTTTTTAAAATGCATTATTACCGATGTGAGGAAATGTGTTATTATTCAGGGAATTCTAAATATTTAGAGGAAATACTGAAGATAAAAATTTGTTTTCAGTGTTTAAATAAATATATATAGTATACAATTTCACTTGTCTGAGTAAGGATATTAAAGAAAGAACACAATCCAATGATATTAAATGTTTAATTAAAAACATGGGACAATGAATATTTGTATTAGCTACCATTTCAAAATGTTCATTGTGTGCCATTATTGTCCATGCTAAACACTACACATAAAATAATTTTCATTTTATAATATTCCTATGAAAATAATTACTGCTAGTAATTCTATTTTATAGATTGAAAAACTGGTCCCAAGGTCATACAACTAAAAAGAGTGAGCACTTGAAACCCAATCTCTCTAACCAGGGATTCAAAACCCTTAGGTACATTATCATCATAAAAACACCACAGAGTTATTATGGCTATGTGTTACAGCATGACACTCTATATCTGATGGAATGAATGGTCTTTTAGGATTAGAAAAACAAAGGCATGAAAATAGATCATTCACTAATGGGAAACATGGTCATTTAGGGATTAGGAGAAAGGCGACATACTGTTGCAAATGTTAACAAAATCTAGTCTAGAAACAAAATGTATATCCATAGCATATGGTCACAGACAGAAGGTAATTCAGGCAAAATAGCATTACATATCTCTGACTTGCTGTGAGGTATGTATGATTTCAATACTTTGAAAGTGCATATATTAGATATTAGCACACAGTTAGCATTAAATTAATGTTATTAATTATTATTCATTAGTATGATTTAAACCCATCTACTAAGACTAGTGGAGCAGAGAAAGAAATCTAATTTGCTGTGAAAGTCTGAATTCCATATAATTAGCTCACAAGAATTCTGCCAGTAGCTAGTAACATCCCAACTATTAACCTGGAGTTCATAGAAAAGACCTCTAGACTCTCAGAGAAGTGAATTAATGATGATTTTTTTCCAATTTTAATAGGACAGAGACACAAAAAAAGGATTTACACATAGGATATGAAGACAATTATTCAAGCAAGGGTCCAGTTAATAAAACACTTACAGAAGACTGATACCAGGTAAATAGCAAGGAAGATATGATCCATTGTGAAGCTTTAGTCCAACTTATCTCAGTTCCTGATGACAATTATAGATTGGAGAAAGGTATGATTCCCTGGGCCAAGGAAACCCTGATATAAAGAACATGGGAATGCAAAGGCTAGAAATTAGTTCAATAGCATAACTTAAGGAATTTTTGCCCAGTCTGGTTTTTCAGCACAACAAATCATTGTGATCTATCATAATTTAAACTGAAAAGGTAAACTGACACATACTAGGCATTAAGATTACTATTATCACTTAAGATTACAAAGTGAACACTATTACTATTATTGGGAAGTTCAGTGTGAAGTAGCCTGAGATACAGTCCAAGGAATAGTCCAGAAAACTAGCCAAATGTAATTAAGTATTGGGAAGTCAGAATGAAGAAAAAAAAAAAGGAAGACAGTCCCAGTAGGATCCCAGAATGCAAACCAAGGTGGAAAAATCTTAGGTGACTAGAACAAATAGAGACTAAAGTATAAGAACACACATCTGAGGGAGAGAACACCAAGATGGCGGCATAGGCAAACACCTATTGTTCTGCCCCGAGCAACGATTTAAGAACTACAACATAACAGCAGAACAGACAGCACCCAGAATCGCCAGAAAGCTGGCTGAATGAAAACTCCACTAATAGGAGTAGAGGTGGGACACTGAGACTCAGGAGCGGTGGGAGCGCAGCCTGTCAGACGGAAACTGGTTAGGAGCCGCCCTGGTCGAGCGCGCTCGGCTGGGGCTGGAGCAGCAACCAGCCGGATTTCTCCGTCGGGGAAGGGCAGAGACTTCCCACTGCCCAGATAACCCAGCGCCAGGCGAGGTCCGAGATCCGGGGTACATGGAGACGTCCCACTGCACAGATTCCCCAGACCCAGGCGAGGTCTGAGGTCCGGGGGATACAACCTGGAAGCTGGGAGCAGCAGAGGCGCCTAGTCTGCGAGTTTCCACTCAAGGGTCGCGCAAACCCGCAACTTGCCCCTTGGAAGCTTGTCTCCTGGTTCCGGAAACCATCTATTTTACAATCCTGGGCTAGGCTTTTGGTGTGCAGGCACATTTGGGGAAAGGCAGAGTTGTCTGGCAAGGGGAAGAGACTAGGGGCTTTCTCTTGGAGGTGTCTGCAGCCATCCCCATCCAACAGAGCCCCCCACGCGAGAGCGACTCATAGGACGCAGCTGACTCTGACACTGCCTGCACAGCTCAGAGACTCTGCCCATCCAACCTGAACACAGTTTTCCTTCACAGCCAATTGGCCTGGAGGTCAAACCCTCCTAGGGCTAACAACAACAAGATGGGTTTAAATTCAAATATACTGAATACAACCCATAAAGGATTGCAGTAAGAGTACCCACCTCAGGTAACTGGGGAGGCTGAGCCACTGTCGCTTTGAGGATATCCACCACATAAAGCAGCCACCATGCAGAGACATGGAAAGAAATCAGGTGTGAAAGAAACGGAGGAGAAAAGACAACAAGACATAGAGTTCAAAACCACGGTTATAAGGCTATTCAAGAGGCTCCTACAAAAGGCTGATCAACTTAATGAGAATTATCAGGAAATAAACAAGACCAACCAGGAAATAATGAGAATTACAAGGAAATGAATGAGACCCTCAAGGAAATGAACAAGACCTCTGAGGATACGAACCAGACCCTCACGGATAAAAAAAAAAAATGACCAACTAGAAATCAAGCATACACAGACTGAAATAAAAAATATTACACAAAGTCCTAAAAGCAGTCCAGAGGGCCACAAGAACCAAGTCAAAGATTTGAAATACAAAGAAGCAAAATCCACTCAGCTGGAAAAGCAAGAAACAAAAAGAATTCAGATAATTGAAGATAGCGTAAGGGGCCTCTGGGACAACCTCAATCAAGCCAACATCCGAATTATTGGGGTCCCAGAAAAAGAGAGAGAGCAAGTTAATGAAAACCTACTTGAAGAAATAGTGACTGAAAACTTTCCCCACCTGGTGAAAGAAACTGACTTAAAAGCCCAAGAAGTACACAGAACCCCAAAATATAGGAATCTAAAGAGGACCACACCAAGACATATCATAATTAAAATGCCAAGAGCAAAAGATAAAGAGAGAATATTAAAAGCAGCAAGAGAAAAACAGTTGGTTACCTACAGGGGAGCACCCATACGATTGTCAGCGGATTTCTCAACAGAAACGATGCAGGCCAGGCGTGAGTGGCAAGAAATATTCAAAATAATGAAGAGCAAGAATCTACAACCAAGATCACTCTACACAGCAAAGCTATCATTCAGAATTGAAGGTCAGATAAAGTGCTTCACAGATAAGAAAAAGCTAAAGGAGTTCATCACCACCAAACCAGTATTATATGAAATGCTGAAAGATTTTCTTTAAGAAGAGGAAGAAGAAAAAGGTAAAAATATAAATTATGAACAACAAATACACATCTATCAACAAATGAACATACAAATCAAGTGAACTGATAGGCTGATGAACAAGATAAACTGGTGACTATAACAGAAACATGGACATAGAGAGGGAATGGACTGACAATTCTTGGGGAGAAAAGTGTTGTTGGAAGTACAGCAAGAGATTGGACAAAAATCTTGCAACAATGGGAGAGGACATTGGGGAGGGGGAGGTGAGGGCAGAGGGTGGGGTAGGTACAGGGTGGAGGGGAGATATAGGGGGATAAAAAAGGGGAAACAATGTAATTAATAAACTGAACAATAAAGAAAAATAAATAAATAATAAATAATAAAATAAAATAAAATAAATAAATAAAAGAACACATATCTGTGAAGCAATAATTTAGGCATGGAATTGCTAAAGTCAGATATGTAAAATGGAACTCAATATTGCCTAATAAGTGAAAAACAAACAAACATATTCACAGATAAGCAACAAATTTTATTGAACAAACAATGATTGAAATCAGAAAGTAAGTTTTACTCCATGAAGATCTCGGCAGAGCAGATGCTATTATAAAAGTGAAAAGCTTGGATCTGATAGATTTTTTTTCAAAGAGCAATGATAGGTTTTATAATTCTATGAAGATTTAATTAGTCCTTTATGCTTTGAGGAGACAAGCAATGTGATTTGAAAGAAATAAAGAGAAACAGAATCAAGAGTGTAAAGTTCCAATTTAATTTTTGCTATAATACTGTGGGTTTTGTGAAAATCACTTAACCTGTGTCACTGCTGTGAAATAAGGATAATAATACATGAGAAATCACTTTTTTTACAAGATATTATTTAAAGTGAAAGAAAGTATAAAAATGAAGACAAACAATTACCAATCAATAATAAGTTCAAATGAAAATCATTAAATACCCCAATCAAAAGACATAGGGTAGCTGAAAGGATAAGAAAACATAACCCCTATAGCTGCTGTCTACAGGAAACCTACCTCAGAACAAAGGACTCAGACAGACTAATGGTGAAGGGATGGAAAAAGGTTTTTCAGGCAAATGGAAATGAAAAGAAAGCTCGGGTAGCAATACTTATATCTGACAAATTAGACCTCAAAGTAAAGGCCATAACAAGCTATAAGGGAGGACACTTCATAATACTAAAAGGAACAATCCAACAAGAAGAAATAACTCTGGAAACATATATGTACCCAATACAGGAGCACCCAAATACATAAAAAAAAAACTTCAGGAGGACAGCAAGGGAGAGTTTGACAGCAATATAGTCATTGTAAGGGACTCCAATACCCCACTAACATCACTAGACAAATCCTCTAAAAAATCAGCAGAGAAACATCAGTCCTAAATGACTCATTAGATCAGATGGAATTGATATTTTCAAAACATTTCACCCCAAAGCCACAGGATATATATTCTTCTTAAGTGCACCTGGGTCATTCTCAAAGATAGACCACATATTGGGACACAAGCAAAGTGTCTTCAAATTCAAGAAGATAGAAATTATATCAAGCATCTTCTCAGAGCAAAAAGGCATAAAACTAGAAATCAATTATAATAATAACAATAAAAAATCAAGCACCAGGAGGCTAAACAGCATGCTATTAAAAATGAGTGAGTTACCAAAGAGATCAAAGAAGAAGTAGAAAGCATCATGGCAACAAATGACAATGAAAACAAAACAATTCAAAATCTATGGGATACAGTGAAAGAAGTCTTGAGAGGGAAGTTCATAGCTCTACAGGCCTACTTCAAAAAACAAGAAAAAATGGTAATAAATTATCTAACCCTACAATTCAAAGAGTTAGAAAGAGAGCAACAAGAAAAGTCCAGGGTAAGCAGAATAAAGGAAATAATAAAGATCAGAGTGGAGATAAATGACACACAGACAAAAAACAAACAAGCAAAACCACAAGAGCTGTTTCTTTGAAAAGATAAACTAGATTGATGAAACTCTAGCGAAGTTGACCAAGAAGCAAAGAGAGAGGACCCAAATAAACACAATCAGAAATGAAAGAGGCAAAATAACAAACAATCCCACAGATATACACACGGCTATGAAAAAATACTATTAACAACTCTATGCTAACAAAAAGAACTACATAGATGAAATGGACATGTTCTTAGAAAACTATAAGCTCCTAAAACTCAACCAAGAAGAATAAAAATGTTGGAGATTAAATCTCATCAGTGATAACATTGGCAAATATGTTCTCCCATGCAGTGGGCTTTCTTCTTGTTTTGTTGATGGTTGTTTTTGCTGTGAAAAAAAATTTATTTTGATGTAGTCTCATTTGTTTATTTTATCTTTAGTTTCCATTGCCCTAGGAGCAATATCAGTGAAGAAATTGCTTTGGCATATGTCTGAGGTTTTGCTGCCTGTGGTTTCCTCTAGTATTTTTATGATTTCCTGACTTATGTTTAAGTCCTTTATATGTTTTGAATTTATTTTTGTGTATGGTGTAAATTGGTGGTCTAGTTTCATTTTTTGCATGTATCTGCCCAATTTTCCCAACACCATTTATTGAAGAGACTATCTTGACTCCATTGTGTGTTCATGCCTCCTTTGTCAAAGATTAATTGAGCATAGTGGCTTGGGTCAATTTCTGGGTTCTCTATTCCATTCCATTGATCTATATGTCTGTTCTTGTGCCAGTACCAGGCAGTTTTGAGAACAGTAGCTTTGTAATACAGCTTGATACCTGGTATTGAGATCCCACCTCTTCTTTCTTAGGATTTCTGCAGCTATTCGACATCTTTTATTATTCCATATTAATTTTTGTAAAGTTTGTTCTATATGCCATTGGTATTTTAATGGGAGTGAATTAACTATACAGATTGCTTTGGTAGTATAGACATTTTAATAATGTTTATTCTACCAATCCATGAACATGGTATGTTCTTCCATCTGTTTATTTCTTACCCTACCTCTTTTTTTAGTGCCCTGGAGTTTTCCACGTATATGTCTTTTACCTCCTTAGTTAAGATTATTCCTAGGTATCTTAATTTTTTGGTGCAATGGTAAATGAGATTGCTTTTTTAGTCTCTCTTTCTGTAAGTCCATTATTAGTATTTAGAAATTCCATAGATTTTGTGGCATTAATTTTGTTTCCTGCTACATTGTTGAATTCACTTATTAAATCAAAAATAATTTTTGATGATAAAGGTGTAATCTCCAACATTTTCAGGGAACTCATACAACTGAACAAAAGGGAGATAAACAATCCAATCAAAAAAATGGTCAATGGACCTAAATAGACACTTTTCAAAAGAAGACAGAAAGAAGACCAATAGACATATGAAAACATGCTCAAAGTCAGTAATCATCCAAGAGATATAAATCAAAATAACAATGCAGTAGAATCTTATACCTGTCAGAATGGTTATCATCAAAAAGTCAATAAACAGTAAGTGCTGGTGAGGATGCAGAGAAAAGGAACCCTCCTTCATTTATGGTGGGAATGCAGACTAGTACAGCCACAGTGGAGAACAGTAGAGAGTTTCCTCAAACAACTAAAAATGGAGATGACATTTGACCCAGTGATCCCACTTCTAGGAATATATCCCAATAAACTAGATACACCAATTAGGAAGGATATTTGCACCCCCATGTTCACAGTAGCACAATTCACCATAGCAAAGATTTTGAAACAGTCTAAATACTCATCAGCAGATGACTGAAATAGAAAACTATGACACATCTACACAATAAAATACTATGCTGCCATGAAAAAAAGGAATTGTTACCTTTTGCAAAAGCATGGATGAAACTGGAGAGCATTATGTTAAGTGAAATAAGCCAGTCAGTGAAAGATACATATCACATGATCTCACTCTTTTATGGAATATAATTAATAACATAAACTTATGAACAAAAACAGATCCAGAGATAGAGCAACATTGATCAGACCATCAAACCTCAGAAGGAAGGTAGGGGAAGGTGAGGGTAAGGAGGAGAGATCAACCAAAAGACTGCTATGCATCCAAATAAACCTAACCAATGGACACAGACATGGGGTTGAGGACATGAGTAGGAGGGTAGGAGGGTAATGATGGAATAACGACATGTAACACCTTAATCAATAAAGAAATTTGAAAAAGTAGAATAAAAAAAAACTTGAATAGGCTGATAACTACTGAATAAATTGAAGCAGTGATCAAAAATCTTCTAGCAAACAAAAGCCCTGGTCCAGATGGTTTTACAGGGGGGTTCTACCAACATTCAAAGAAATAAAACATATCCTCCTCAGACTATTCCAAAATATTAAAGAGGAAAGCACACTTCCAATCTCTAATATACCCTAATCCCAAACCAGATAAAGACATTACAAAAATAGAGAACTACAGACCAATATCCTTGATGAATATAGATACGAAATTCCTCAACAAAATTCTAGCAAATCAGATTCAGCATTACATTAGAAAGATCATACACCATGACCAAGTGGGATTTATTCATGTAATGCAAGGAAGGTACAATATCCGCAAAACAATAATTGTTATACATCACATGAACAAACTGAGAGACAAAAATCACATAATCATATCAATCAATGCAGAAAAAGCATTTGACAAAATACAACACTCTTGATAAAAACTCTCAGCAAAGTGGGAATAGAGGGATCATACCTCAACATAATAAAAGCCTTATATGACAAAGCCACAGCCAACATCATACTCAATGGGCAAAAAATAAATTCATTTCCCCTAAGAAGAGAAACAAGACAGGGATGCCCAGTTTCACCACTCCTATTCAATATAATACTAGAAGTACTAGCCACAGCAATCAGGCAAGAAGAAGAAATAAAAGGCATCCAAATTATAAAAAAAGAAGTAAAACAGCCCCTATTCATAGATGGCATGATACGATACATAGAAAATGCCAAAAACTCCATCAAAAACCCACTAGCTCATATAAATGAATTTTGGCAATGTAGCCGGATACAAAATTAGCACCAAAGAAATCTATGGCCATTTTATACACCAATAATGAGCTCAGAGAAAGAGAAATGAAAAAAACAAACAAACAAACACAAAACAATGTCATTTACCATTGCACCAAATAAAATAAGATACCTAGGAACAAACTTGACTGAGGACGTAGAAGACCTGTACTCAGAAAACTATAGGATGTTGAAAAAAGAGATAGACGAAGACATAAACAAGTGGAAGAACATACCATCTCCATCCATTGGTAGAATAATTATCATTAAAATGTACATACTACCCAAAGCAATCTACAGATTGAATGCAATCCTCATTAAAATTCAAATGGCAAATTTCAAAGATATAGAAAAACTCTACAAAAATTCATCAAAAATAAAAAAGACCCCAAATAGTGACGGCAAAAGAAGACAAAAGTTGAAGGGATCACAATACCAGATATCAAGCTATATTACCAAGTAATGGTTCTCAAAACTGTCTGGTACGGGCACAAAAACTGGCACAAAAATAGACCAATGGAATAGAACAGAGAACCCAGAAATCAACCCAAGCCATTATGCTCAATTAATATTTGACAAAGGAAGCAAGAGCATACGATGGAGTCAAGACAGTCTCTTCAATAAATGGTGTTGGGAAATTTGGTCAGATACTTGAAAAAAAATGAAACTAGATCACCAACTTAAACCATACACAAAAATAAACTCAAAATAGCTAAAAGCCTTAAATGGAAGATGGAAAACCATAAAAATCCTACAAGAGTCCATAGGCATCAAAATAGCAGACATATGTAATAGCATTATCTTTACCAACACAGCTCCTAAGGCAATGGAGACTAAGGGGAAAATAAACAAATGAGACTACAAAAACAAACAAACAAACAAACAAAAACAACAACAACAAAAAAAAACTTCTGCACAGCAAAAGGAAGCATCAACAAAACAACAAGAAAGCCCACTGCATGGGAGAACATTTTTGCCAATGATATTTCTGATAAGGGTTTAATCTCCAAAATTTACAAAAAACTTAACAAAAGGAAGAAAACAATCCAATAAAAAATGGGCAAAGGATCTAGAGAGGAACCAAGATGGCGGCATAGGTAAACACCTACCTTGCTGCCCCACACAACAATTCCAAAACCACAAATTAACAACAGAACAAACATCATCCAGAATCACAAGAAAGCTGGCTGAGTGAAAATTCCACAAATAAAAATAAAGATAGAGAGGAGTGGTGGAGTGCAGCCTTGAAGATACGCCTGCAGTCAGTGGTTCTGAGACATGCACGTGCGCACGAGTGGAAAGGACAAACCCAGAGGGTTTTCTCCAACCGAGGAGGGCAAAGGATTCTCACTGCACTGATTCCCCAGTTCCAGGCAAGGTCCGGGGAAGGCACGCTGAAATCCGGGCGTGGCACAGGTCTCGGAGCCTGTGGAGAGGGTGAACTTGTTGAGTGCTTGTAAACTTGGAATCAGCAGTTTGCACATAAACTTAGGAACAGAAGTGTGCGACCGCGATAGAGGACTCATCACTTATTCCCTTGTTAGGGAGACCATCGGACTGCTTTATTTTACAACCCAAGGCAAGACTTTGGGTGTGCAGACTCATTTGGGGAGAGGCAGAGTTGTCTGGCAGTGGATGGAGACTGGCAGTGGCTTTCTCTGGGAGGTGCGTGCAGCTGTTACCTACCAGCACAGAGAACAATGCGCTGCATAGGGTGGAGCTGACACTGCCTGCACAGCCTGAAGACTCTGCCCATCCAACCTGAATATAGCTTACCCTCATAGTCAATTGGCCTGGAGGTCAAACCCTCCTAGTCTAACAATAATAATCTGGGCTTAACTTCAACAATACTGTACAACCCATAAAGGATTGCAGTAAGAGTATCCACCTCAGGTAACTGGGGAGGCTGAGCCACTGTCCCTTAGAGGACATCTACCACACAAAGCTAATGGACCAACTCAGGAAAGCAGCCACAATGCAGAGAAATGGAAAGAAATCAGGTGCAAAAGAAATGGAGGAAAAAAGACAACTAGACAAAGAGTTCAAAACCACAGTAGTAAGGTTTTTCAAGAGGCTCCTAGAAAAGACCGATAAACTTAATTAGAACTACAAGGAAATGAATAAGACCTATGAGGAAATGAAGGAGACCTATGAGGATATTAAAAAGGACCAACTAGAAATTAAGCATACACTGATTGAAATAAAAAAAAATTACACAAAGACCTAAAAGCAGTCCAGAGGACCACGAGAACCAAGTTAAATATTTGAAATATAAAGAAGCAAAATCCACTCAGCAGGAAAAGCAAGAAACCAAAAGAATCCAAATAATTGAAGATAGTGTAAGGGGCCTCTGGGACAACCTCAAACATACCAACATCCGAATTATAGGGGTGCCATAAAAAGAGAGAGAGCAAGATAATGAAAACCTACTTGAAGAAATAGTGACCGAAAACTTCCCCCACCTGGTGAAAAAAATTGACTTATAAGCCCAAGAAGTGTACAGAACCCCAAAATATAGGACTCTAAAGAGGACCACACCAAGACACATCATAATTAAAATGCCAAGAGCAAAATATAAAGAGAGAATATTAAAAGCAGTAAGAGAAAAACAGGTGGCTACCTATAAGGGAGCACCCATACGATTGTCAGCGGATTTCTCAACAGAAACGGGAGTGGCAAGAAATATTCAAAGTGATGAATAACAAGAATCTACAAACAAGATTACTCTATCCAGGAAAGCTATCATTCAGAATTGAAGTTCAGATAAAGTTCTTTGCAGATAAGAAAAAGCTAAAGGAGTTCATCACCACCAAACCAATATTATATGAATTGCTGAAAGATATTCTATAAGAAGAGGAAGAAGAAAAAGGTAAAAATATAAATTATGAACAACATATACACATCTATCAACAAATGAATCTAAAAATCAAGTGAATTAATAATCTGATGAACAGGATAAACTGGTGAATATAACAGAATAACGGGCATAGAGAGGAAATAGACTGACAATTCTTGGGAAGAAATGGGGTGTAGGAAGAGACTGGACAAAAATCATGCAACTATGGGAGAGGACAGTCGAGGGGATGGGAGAGGGGAGGGAGGAATAGGTATCAGGTGGAGAGAAGCTATAGGTGGAAAAGGGGGAACAATGTAATTAATAAACTGAACAATAAAGATTAAAAAATAAAAAAATGAAAAAATAAAACAAATCTAACAATCAAACAATAATGATTTAAATGCTCTTTAGTGGAGAAAATTGCTATAAAAATAAATCTGATCTTTGATGCTTTTCTAAAAAAATGTGCAAAGGATCTAAATAGACACTTTTTGAAAGAGGACTTACAGAAGGCCCAGAGACATATGAAAACATGATCATAGTCACTAATCATTGGAGAGATGTAAATCAAAGCAATAATGAGATACTATCTCACACCTGTCAGAATGGCTATCATCAACAAATCAGCAAACAACAATTGCTTGTGCTGATGTGGAGAAAAAAGAACCCTCCTGTACTGTTGGTGGGAATGCAGACTGGCACAGCCACTGTGGAATACAGTATGGAATTTCCTCAAAAAGTTAAAAATGAAACTCCCGTTTGACCCAGTGACCCAACTTCTAGTACTATATCTGAAGAAACCAGAAACACTAATCAGAAAGGATATGTGGACCCTTATGTTCATAGCAGCACAATTTACAATAGATAATATTTGGAAACAGCCTAAATCCCCATCAGCAGATAAGTGGATTAAAATATGTGGTACATCTACACAATGAAATACTACTGTGTTGTAAATAAAAGGAACTCTTACTATTTGCAACAGCATGGATGGATCTGGAGATCATTATGCTAAGAGAAATAAGCCAGTCAGTGAAAGATGTATCACATTATCTTACTCATTTGTGCAATATAATGAACAAAATAAACTGATAAACAAAAACGGAACCAGATCCCTAGCTGTTTGAGTCAGTGGGTAGAGTGTCACCCTCTGGACTGAAGGGTCCCAGGTTCATTTCTAGTCAAGGGAAAATGCCTATGTTGTGGGCTTGATCCCAGGAAGGACATGCAAGAGGTAGCCAATCAATGATCTTCTCTCATCATTGATGTTTCTACCTCTCTTCTCTCTCCCTTCCTCTCTGAAATCAATAAAATATTTTTAAAATCAGAACCAAAGATATAGGAGCATGGAACAGACTGTCCAACCTATAAGAGAAGGCCTGGGGTGTGGGGTAAGAGATCAACCAAAGAACTTGCATGCATGCATATGAGAATAATCAATGCACACAGACAATAAGGGGATGAGGGCATGTGCTAGGGAGTTGGGTGGCTGGGAGAGTCAATGGGGGGAAAAGGAGACTTAATTAATATTTTTTAAAATAATGAATTTAAAAAAAATAAGTGGTGGAGAAAAACAAGGTTTAACAGAATTACTCTAATTTATAACTGTAAAAAGAATGAGGGAAACAGAACATCACCATTACAACATTTGAGTAGGAAATATCATCAATGGATGTTAAAATTAGTCAACAAAAGTTTAAGAGAAAAAATAATTGCATGTCTTAAATATCTCTTCAAAAATATTGATTAACCTTGACCGGCATTGCTCAGTAGTTAGATTGTCAGCCCAAGCCCTGAAGAATCATGGGTTTGATTCCTGGTCAAGAGCACATACCTGGGTGGCAAGCTTGATCCCTGGCCCTGGCCAGGGTGTATGTGGAAAGCAACCAACCAATGTGTCTCTCTCATATCTCTCTCTCTCTCTCTCTCTCTCTCTCTCTTTCTCTCTCTCTCTCTCTCTCCCTCTATCCCCTTCCACTATCTCTAAAAATCAATGGAAAAGATATGTGAGGATTAGCAAAAATAAATATTAATTACAAAGGGTGATACAGTCACTGTACCTTAGAGAAAATAGGTAGATATCATATTACTCATTATTAAAGTTAACATCACCATTAATAAGACACCTACAGATACAATTCACTGAAAAGTGTACATCATCATTCTGAGGAATTCTTGCCAATACTGCATAACCTCAATCTATCAATGAGAAAACATTATATAATCCCAAACTGAGGGATATTAGACAAAATACCTGATTAGTACTCTACATGAAAATTGAAATTATGGCAATAAGGAAAGAATGAGAAACTATGACAGATCAGAGGAGACTAAGACAACATGAAAACTAAATGAATTATGGAAAGGATCCTAGAATACAAAAAAAGAATTTATATATATATAAAAGACTAATATGCAAAGTGTCACTATGGGAGTTCAATCACTCACTATGATGTGTGCTGACCACCAGGGTGCAATGCAAAATGAAGGTAGGCCTTAGCCGGCAGCCAGAATGGAGGTCTCAGCTGGCAGCCAGAAAGGTCTGATGGGCCCTGATTGCCCCCCAGGCCTAGGTACCCCACCCAGGCACAAATTTCATGCACCAGGCCTCTAGTATAAATATAAATAATACAAATAGAAAAATTTGTAAATCTTAATAAATTCTATAATTTAATTAATGTTATTGTATTAATATTCTTCTTAGATTTGATTATTATACCAGTGTTTTGTATGTAGTAATCAGGGAAAGCTATGCAGCAACTCTTTATAAGCCTAAAATTATTTACATCATACACTTTGTAAAAATATGAGCTACATTTTTAAAAAACAACAAAATAAGTTTTCTCACATCAAATGAATTTTTCTCAAGTATTTAAAATATGTTACATTATAATACTAAAAATATTTTCAAAAAAACCTCAAGCTGCATTCTTTGAAAGTCAGAATAAGTTTTCCCCCTTAAATACAATCATTTCAAAAGTAATGCAAGAAGATTTTACAAAAATTCAAAGAAAGCCTATTCAAGTCATTCAAAAACTCTAAACTGCTATACAAATACAAAGGACTAGAAATATTTATTTTTATTAGATTTATTGGGTTGACATTGGTTAATAAAACTATATAGGTTTCAAGTGTATAATTCCATGATATATTATCTGTATATTGCATTAGGTGCCCACAACCCAAAGTCACAACATCTTCTGTAACCATATATTTGACCCCTTTCACCCTAAACAACTCTCTCACCACTCTCCCCTCTGGTAACCACCGTACTGCTGTGTCTGTGAGGTTTTTTGTTTGGTTGGTTTTGTTTGTTTTTCTTGTTGCTTTAAGTGATATATCCTACATATGAGTGAAATCTATAGTTCCCTACTTTTTTTACTTAGTTTGCTTAGCATGATATTCTCAAATTTTATCCATGTTGTTACAGATAACAGTATTATTATTTCAGTTCCTTTCTGATGAAAGATATAAAAATATCTCCTAGCAACATTATGCTGTGACAAAATATAGGCTGATCTATGGCATTTGATATGCCAAGTATCATCTTTATAGCTGTCTTCTAGCATTGAAGTTAAATGTTACATGTCCTGAAGTTATTTCTGAAGGACACATAGCTGTGGGCAATGAAGGATGTTCATATATATGGTTTGTTAATGACCCTTTACAATATTTATTTCTCACAAAACAACCTAGAAGCATCAGCTATTAAATTATCCCAAAATACACTAATTGGGCCTGAGCAATTTTCTAACATATGTAAAGTCCTGGAGAAAAGCAACTACTTAAAATTCTTATCGAATTATTGATTGCTCCTCACCAATAATGTCAGTTCTAGGCATTTGAAGATGTTTGTGCATTGAGCCCTGGCTATATGTTTTGAATACATGGAGGTTAAGATTCTTTTTGCTCAAAAATTATCTTCCTCCAGGACTGAACTGTCTAAACTTCTCATCATCACGGGATGACTACTTATTGACCCACTAGTCATGGATATTTTATTTAAGTTAACATCACCCGTGATATATGTAAAACTTTAATATTTACATATGTAAATATATGTATTTAAAACAGTAATATATATAGCAAATTATTTATACTTTCTAGTTTTATAAATATACGTATAAAATTTATATGAAATATAGAGAAATTTATATATAAATGCAAAAAATTATATATCTCCCAAAGTGTCTTTTTTAAGGTGAGGATTAAATTTATTGAAACATATAGAGATAAACTTGATATAAATTTTTAATTTAATAGTGTTTACAAAATTATAATTAGACCATCATGCTTTATGCACAGGCATGCTGTAAAAATACACTATACAGTGTATATATATATATATATATATATATATATATATATATATATATGTAAAGCTTAAAAATAGGCTTAGAAAAAAAGTAAGGAAATGCACCAAAATGGTAAAATTCACCTCTATGTCAGAAAATAACAAGGAATTTTCTTTTCTTTTATAAGTAATCTATATATTCTAAATTTTCTATGAAGAATTGCATTTGTGGGTAAATTATTTAAATAAGGGAGAGGGAAGAAGACTTTAAGTAATAAAAGGAACTCTACCTTGTTCTCTCAAAAAATAATCACACTAGCTTATTTTACTTTATTTTTACTGTTGGTAGTATTACAAAAATATGGTATTATCTAGGTTTTATAGATAATAAAGCAAAAGATCAGAGAAATAATGTTAATTATTTAAAGCCACATTGTGTGGTATGTGGATGACAAGCTTATCACACTGGAGCAGAATATGAGAAAATGTGTCAGATCCCTTAACTCTGTGCCTTCCCTCACAAAAGGGTCACTCTCCTTAGTTCCTCAACTACAGCATCTAACCTAGAAAGATAATTGCTTTTAGTCAGTGTAAAATGCTTACCAAGTTTAATGCCCAGGACTACTATTTTCCTTCTATCCTCACAACCAAAGATATTTTCCACAAATCACAGAATAAAATTAAAAGGAAGACTGGACAAAAATTCCTGATTATGTTATTTTTCTTATCCAAGCTGAAGATCAAAATGCAGTTTCTCAAAATACATTTCTTCAACTGAGTAGCCATTTGTATTTGTACAATAATTCACAAAATAATGAGTTATATTGATTGCTGGAAATTGATTAGGAAAATTAATTGGGACCTAAATTTGAATGCAATGAAAAAATCCATTCCAGTATTAAAATAATGACCTAGTAAATCAAATTTTATAGAAAAATCCATTGCCCATTGCCCCATTGAAAATAGTTTCTATACATCTGAGTAGCATATTTTCTTCTTACACCATATGTATTATTATTATTCACATGTATGTTTAATTCTCAAATAGTATAGTTACTTACTCATTAAACAAATCTATATTTGAAAAGGCCCAGATAACCCTTAAATACTTTTTTCTAGGTAGCTTTTCTCTTGTCCCAATAAAATGTTCTTGGATTTTGCTTTTGGACATATTCATAGATAGGGTAAGCAAATAATAACAGTTTCAATTTATTTAAAATTTACTATGTTCTAGGAATGTTATAAATCCTGTTTATTTGCACTGGGGTGTGTCTTAGTTATTTTAAAGCTTCCTAGTTGATTCAGCTTCAGATTGATAACTGAGAACCACTGAACTAAATTAAGGCACACCTTCTCTATTAAGTCATTACCAGTTATTCTGGTTCATGTAGCTCAATCTCTTCAGAAATATTTCCTTATAGACACCATCATAAAACAGTGAACTGTAATTTAAATGTCTTAGATATATTGATCTGTTCATCCTAGCTAGAATATAAGATTTCTATAAATAAGAATATTCATTTACATTTTTCCCTCCATCATAGCACTTAGATAAGTAAACCTTGTGTGTCAAATGTTGTTATAGGTGTGTTTATCTCTATTTTATTTTATTTTATTTTATCCATGAGAATTTTTGTGCTATAAATATTATAGTCTTTAAATATGAAATGAGGCTTCTGGGGTTTAGAGAGCTTAAATAAGATCATGGAGGGTAATGGTGGTGGGTAAGGATACATATGTAATACTTAATCAATCAAGAAATAAAAAAAAAGATCACCCAAGGATATATGGATAAACTCTCTAGGACACAGTGTTCAAACTAAAATTTGATCTAAGGTTTGTCTAGCTCCAATATCTATGCCTGCTCTTTCCACAATATTAGTAATTTTCACCTGTTTCCTTAATAATGGAGCCCCATTTTTCCCAGAAAATAACTAACATGGAAGACCAATGCATAAAATAGGCTTCCCTAATAAAACAAATTTGTGACTCAGGGTCCACCCATTTATCCACTCTTTACCTTCACCCACTTAATTCCTACAATTCACTCTCAAGTTGGTTCTGAAATGGTACCTAGTAATAACATCGGACTCTGAGAAGCACAATTGAAAAATAATACACTGCTGCTCCACATTACTGGGTACATAGTAGGAGGTCAAAAAATACTAACTATATTTAGACTGTCACTGTCCTGTGGAGAAGTTTTAATAAAGACCAAGAAGAAAACTTTGTTCTTAAAAAAAGATTAAGGTACAAAGATAAAAGAAGCTTTTTTGGGAGAGGGACACCAAGATGGCGGCATAAGCAAACACCTATTGTTCTGCCCCGCGCAACGATTTAAGAACTACAACATAACAGCAGAACAGACAAGCACCCAGAATCGCCAGAAAGCTGGCTGAATAAACTCCACTAATAGCAGCAGAGGAGGGACACAGACTCAGGACCAGCGGGAGCGCAGATTGAAACAGGTTAGGAGCTGCCCTGGTCACGCGCGCGGGCTGGGGCTGGAGCAGGGACCGGCCGGATTTCTCCGACGGGGCCCAGATTTCCCGAGCCAGGTGAGGTCCGAGATCCGGGGTACAAGAAGTCTCCCTGCACAGATTCCCCAGAACCAGCGAGGTCCGAGGTCCGGGGGAAGCACCCTGGAAGCGGGCGCGGCAGAAGCTCCTAGTCCCAAGGGACAGCAAACCCGCGACTTGCCCCCTGGAAACTTGTCTCCTGGTTCCAGAAACCATCTATTTTACAGCCCTGGGCTAGACTTTTGGTGTGCAGGCACATTTGGGGAAAGGCAGAGTTGTCTGGCAAGGGGAAGAGACTAGCGGCTTTCTCTTGGAAGAGTCTGCAGCCATCCCCACCCAGCACAGATCCGAGCCCGCGAGCGTTGCATAGGACCCAGCCACCGCGCCGCCGCGCCGCGCCGCCGCGTCCCAGCGCCACCGCGCCGCCGCCGCCGAGGCGTAGCCCAGAGACTCCGCCCATCCAACCTGAGCACAGCTGAGCTTCACAGCCAATTGGCCTGGAGGTCAAACCCTCCTAGGGCTAACAACAAAAAGCTGGGTTTAAATTCAAAAACACTGAATACAACCCATAAAGGATTGCAGTAATAGTACCCACCTCAGGTAACTGGGGAGACTGAGCCACTGTCCCTTTGAGGATAGCCACCACATAAAGCAGCCACCATGCAGAGACATGGAAAGAAATCAGGTGTGAAAGAAATGGAGGAGAAAAGACGACAAGACATAGAGTTCAAAACCACGGTTATAAGGCTATTCAAGAGGCTCCTACAAAAGGCTGATCAACTTAATGAGAATTACCAGGAAATAATCAAGACCAACCAGCAAATGAATGAGAATTACAAGGAGATGAATGAGACCCTCAGGGAAATGAACAAGACCTCTGAGGATACGAACCAGACCCTCACAGATAAAAAAAACGACCAACTAGAAATCAAGCATACACAGACTGAAATAAAAAATATTACACAAAGTCCTAAAAGCAGTCCAGAGGGCCACAAGAACCAAGTCAAAGATTTGAAATACAAAGAAGCAAAATCCACTCAGCTGGAAAAGCAAGAAACAAAAAGAATTCAGATAATTGAAGATAGTGTAAGGGGCCTCTGGGACAACCTCAAGCAAGCCAACATCCGAATTATTGGGGTCCCAGAAAAAGAGAGAGAGCAAGTTAATGAAAACCTACTTGAAGAAATAGTGACTGAAAACTTTCCCCACCTGGTGAAAGAAACTGACTTAAAAGCCCAAGAAGTACACAGAACCCCAAAATATAGGAATCTAAAGAGGACCACACCAAGACATATCATAATTAAAATGCCAAGAGCAAAAGATAAAGAGAGAATATTAAAAGCAGCAAGAGAAAAACAGTTGGTTACCTACAGGGGAGCACCCATACGATTGTCAGCGGATTTCTCAACAGAAACGATGCAGGCCAGACGCGAGTGGCAAGAAATATTCAAAATAATGAAGAGCAAGAATCTACAACCAAGATTACTCTATCCAGCAAAGCTATCATTCAGAATTGAGGATCAGATTAAGTGCTTCGCAGATAAGAAAAAGCTAAAGGAGTTCATCACCACCAAACCAGTATTATATGAAATGCTGAAAGATATTCTTTAAGATGAGGAAGAAGAAAAAGGTAAAAATATAAATTATGAACAACAAATACACATCTATCAACAAATGAACATAAAAATCAAGTGAACTGATAGGCTGATGAACAAGATAAACTGGTGAATATAACAGAAACATGGACATAGAGAGGGAATGGACTGACAATTCTTGGGGAGAAAAGGGTTGTGGGAAGTACAGCAAGAGATTGGACAAAAATCTTGCAACAATGGGAGAGGACATTGGGGAGGGGGAGGTGAGGGTGGGATAGGTACAGGGTGGAGGGAAGATATAGGTGGATAAAAAAGGGGAAACAATGTAATTAATAAACTGAACAATAAAAAAGAAAAAAAAACAAAGATAAAAGAAGACAAATAAAAAGGAGCAAACAATATCAGGTTGAAATATAAAAAGGAGGTCAGGGGAGAAAAAGAAAGAATAAAACAAAGAGACGTAAGCCCTTTTATGTATATAGAGTCAATAATAAACAAACAAACAAATAAATAAATAAATAAATAAATAAATAAATTAAGTGGCCTACCTCCTCTAGAAACTTCTAAGATTAAATCAGTCCTTCAGATGCTCTAAGCTATTCCAAACAAAAATTGTTGGCATAGTCAGTTATGTCAATAAGCCCTAGTTATCACATGTTCTAATATAATGAAGGGGAGGTGACTCCAGGAGGTTCTTGGGTTATAAAAGTAAAGAAAATTGTATATAACTATCAGCCTTCTATTTTCTTTCTGACAGCTATTATACAGTCTTATCTGGATATATGAACACAATTTTTCATTTGGTGTCTAAAATAACTAACCTTTTGGCTATGCCAAATAACTGTCAAGTCTAGGCTTCCATTTGAACACATCTTTGGCTATATCTAATAGAATAAACTGATCCAACTTAAACATTTACTTTCTGTCAAAAAATGCAACAAGTTGAGGAAAATTCTGCAGAGTTCCGGACAAGATTCAGTACAACAAACTAGTGTCAACACAAAGAATACTACTTTATATTAGTCTTTTATGCCACAAGATTTTAGTTTCACTTAAACAGACTAGAACAGAGATACCTAATTCTTAATAAGGAAGCATTAGTCAATTATACATTCTTAATTTACTCCAATTATATAAAATACTAGAGGCCTGGTGCACAAATTCATGCACCAGAGGCGTCCCTCAGCCTGGCCTGTGGGATAGGGTCAAAACTGACTTTCTGACATCTCTGGAAGGGTCCCAGATTGCAAGAAGGCACAGGCCAGGCCAAAGGACCCACCAATGCACAATCGGGGCTGGAGAGGGATGCAAGAGGTTGGCCAGCAGGGAAGAACCATGGGAGGGCTCCAGAGTGTGTCAACCCATCTTGCTTAGACCGGATCAGCAGGACCCTAGCAGCAAAGTAACCTACCTATTAGAGCATCTGCCCCCTGATGGTCAGTGCACATCATAAAGAGCAGTTGAGCAGCTTAGCATATCATTACCATATTATGCTTTGATTTGTTGAACAGTTGACTGGACACTTAGCATATTAGGCTTTTATTATATAAGATATTTTATACTACAGCTTCCTAAACAGATTATTAAAAAAAAACTATAAACAGGACATCAGACAAATTTCAGAACAACAAAAATTAAATAAATAAGGATTTCTAAATTAAGATTATTTTTGAAATAAAAAACACTTAGATATTAAATATTTGACTTAATACTTCTATCAAGTCATTGATTTAATACTTCTATAAAGTCATTGTCAGTGTTATAGATTATATAATTTAGCATAATCAAAGATCTTACTTTGTTTTGGATATTAAATGTTTTACCCTACCCAGTATAAGGCAATGAGCTTTTGTTTCCTCAAAATATTTAAAAATTAATTGTTTATTTATAATCATTAATTCAACAGTATTTATTGAGTTCCCACAATATGCTAAGCACTGTTTTACAGCAGTGAATTAGATATAGCAGAAAATGAGATGAACAAGGTACCTGCTGATAAGAAACTTTCTTTTTAAAATGGTAAGACAGATAATACATAAACAAACAAGATACAAATGGCAAAAAAGGTAATGGGATAGATATTTGAGAGTTACTTTAGTAATTAATGGAGGCTACTTGAAATAAATAAACAAAAGTGACGTCCAAGCAAAGATCTTGAAGAAATAGCAGGCCAGACAGAGAACAGAAAGCTCAAATACCTTAAGGCAAGAATGAGCTTGATGTGTTTGAGGAAAGATAAGAGGTCTGCGTACTAAGAGTATTGTGAGTGAGGAAGAAAGTTGGATGAAATGAGAATGGAGAGGTAGGTAAAAATCAGATCATGTAGGGCTATGATAGGCTGTGTATATTTTATTATAAATGTAATGGACTTAATGTACAGAGTTTTAATCTAAGAAAGGAAAGATATTTATAATTTAAAAGGTAAGATTAAGTCCTTTGGGAAGAAGAAACTCCTTGGGAACAAAATAAAAGCAGGATACCAGTTAAAAGGCCCTTGTAGTTATCCTGAAAAATATGGTGGCAGTCATAGAGATGATGAGAAATTTTAAAATTAGAGCAGAATAACATAAACCAAAATTATGTAAATCTGTTTACTGGCAGTGCAATAGAATAGTTTTAAGTGAAAATCAACAATCCAAATTACATCTAAATATTTATTTAATGTAAGTTAAGTAAAATTAATATTTATATACTTCTTATTCAAAAAAGTATCAATTGAGATACCTTAAAATAAAAAAAAATACTGGCAAAAGAAAAATGGGGTAAAACATAGTTTGTATAGTTTAATACACACATTTTCTTTCAAATTTCCTATTAGCAAGGGCTAATTTATCATGTAGAATACTATTTATCAGGAGATATACATTTTACCTCTTAGTACCAAACTGTATATTAATGTTATCTTGTGAATCTTTATACATAATCACAAAAAGCAAACCCTAATAAATTATATTGCTTTCACTCACAGTATTATTTTAATGTAATTATATTTTTAGCTATTTTGGGATATAGACTGTTATGCCCAGATTTCAAGATCCCCAGAGTCCATCAGGGAGCCACATCCGATGCAAAAACAAAGAGTCTTTATTCAAGCCTGGGCTTGGCCCTCACAGCCCCCTCACCAACGCAGCAGTGGGATCAGAGAGAGAGAGAGAGAGAGCTTGGGGGAGACAAAGGTTATAAGGACTGGTCATTTGGGTTGGCCTAAGAGAGTGACGTGGGTTACAGAGATTGGTCATTTTGGTTAGGGTTTCATATTCAGAGGTCTGACCTATCCCCTACTGCCTCCTGAAGGGTCAGTAGCGATGCATAGGGAGTATCTTGTGGTATGACCTTATTAGGACCTAAGCTGTGTCCCTGGAGCTACATTGGTACACTCAGGCAGTGGTTGAGGGAGTTAGGACATTCCTGGCACTCCTGTGGCCACTCCCAGCAAGGGAGGAGAGGGTTAGGCTGACCAGCTCTACAAGATGGAGGATAGCCAGTTATGCTTTGTTCTTTCAGACACTATTGCTATTGAATAAAAATGCTGACTCTCTCTTACATAATATATCTTCATAGCATCTACTAAAAAGAAAATCCAAACACATCTGTTTATGTGACTTAATTTTCAAGCAGTAACCTTCCTCTTACAATGAACTTCCTACCATCTAACATCAGTATAACAATTTTGGAAATATTAATATATATTACATTTACTAAACACTTACTATGTGGTATTCATTTTCTATAGAGTAATAGCTATTACTATTACCCACATTTTATAAATGACAAATTAAAATTTAGAAATATTAAGTGACTTAAGCCCAAGTTTACAGCTAATAAGTGACAGAGCCGACACTCTAATTCATATTTCCCAAAGAAATCCATGACCTTAATATTACTGTATCTAAGCAGTCAGCATTTTTAAGATAAGAAAGGATTGAGTTTTTATAATAGCCAATGTTAAATGATAGTAACATTTAGGGAACCAATTTAATATGTGTCCTCCCCATCATTGTGGATATCTAAATCAGGTGGTACTATTCTCTGTTTTCTTTAACATTGTGTTCCATCTGTTTTCAAAGATTACCACATTTCTATTGAATAGTCCCCAGTTTCTGTCTTCTACCTTCCATTAATACCATCCCCTCTCAAGTTCACAAGTGTTCAGGTGTATGATAAATTACCTTGCCATCTAGCTTTGACCTATAGCAACATGAGTGGTCAGTGAAAATTAAAATACTTTTCCCTTTTGGGCATCCTCCTGATCTCACTAATGTGGAATCTAATGAACAAAATAAACTAACAAAATAGAACCAGAGGCATATATACATGGAATAGACTAACAGATGTAAGAGGGAGGGGGATAGGACCTGGATTAAAGAAGTTGAAGAGATTAGACAAAGAACATATATTCATAGCCCAAGAACACAGACAATTGTGTGGGGAAGGTCAGGGGAGGTGGAATGGGTGCTGAGTGGAGGTGGGCAAATGAGGGGGACATCTCTAATAGTATCAACAATAAAAAAAGAATGGAATGAACAAAACACTTTGAAATCAACTTATCTACTTTATCCTTTAATTTTTTCTTAACTCAGAAGAAGAAATAGGGCACAGAAAGAGCAAATGGTGGGAGAGGGAGTTACTATATGTGTAATGAAATATAAACAGCCTATCATAGCCCTACACCTCACTGACACAATTTTTCTGATAAGTCCAGAGCTCTAATTGCATCCCTTGTAATTTACCTACTTCATCCTTTTATGCTTCTCTGTATGTTTTGCCTGCACTTTCAAGTAACAATTTTCTCCTATTAAACATTCTTCTATGTTATACATTTGAATAACAATTTATAATTTTGCTTCTTGAACTATAAGACTTGTGGGTCTTATCATCTTCCTATAGAATCACTTTAATTCACATAAAACTGTAACAAAGGAAATTGCTTAACAAAGGAATAATAATGAAAACATGCATGACTTGCCAGGATACTTTTTAATAAATGGCATTCATTATGTAATATCACAGTCCATGGAAAAGGAAGCAGACAGCTGTAGAAAGTGCGACATCTGAGATCTAATCCTGGCTGTACCACAACCCTGTTATGTCCTTGAGCAAGTCACATCCTTGCTTTTAACCTTGGTTTCTCCAGCTGTAAAACTAGAACTTTGGGCTTAATGATCTTTAAGCTCCTCTCCACTTGAGACTTTAATTTTACTCACAAAAATTTATGACATTTTCACCCTTCACATGAAAATTGTGATTTCAAGTGCTTTGCAGATAAACTTGAAGAAGTTCTACCAGAAGTAAAGGCTGATCTTGCATTGACACGATGTGTCCACCATCTGGATACCATTGCTGACTTATACACATAAAGAATTATTTGACACTGAAACTGGGACTCAGAAAAGTTGGACATTGAAACTGAGACTGAAACATTTTTTTGTTCTTATACATTTATTTCTAGTATGCAGAGGCAAGATATTTTTGAAGAAAAGAAACAGGGGAGAGTGATTGATATAGAGGCAGGATGGCCTTGAACAGGCTGTCAAGCTACAGGGGGAGGCTTGGGTGGATGGGAGGCAGATGCGGGGGGAGATCAACTGAAGGACTTGTATGCATGCATATGAACATAACCAATGAATGAAAGACACTGGGGCAGGGAGGGGGGGAAGCTGGGGATATGTGCTGGGGGGTGGGGGAGGCTGGGGGGAGGATAAGGGGGAGGGGGAAAGGAAAACATGTACTACTATTATACTGCAAAAAATCAATAAAAATAATTTTAAAAAAAAGAAGAAGTAAAGGCTGGAATGTCTGATGGAGGAATGGGGAGTAGGTGTTAAGTAAAATAATACAAACATGATTACCAGGAACATATTTATATCCTGTAAAAGAATCGTTTTTAAGCATATTTTAAGCATTCATTTACATACAAATCCATTTACATACAAATTCTTGACAAATAATTCTCAATTCATTACATTAGCTCCCAGAAGACCTGTACTTGGCAATACTTTGTTAGCTTCATTCAGGTTGCTGCAGCTCCTTGACTGTAATAAAACTACCTTTCAATATTCTATCATTTTTAATTCAAAACGCTTAATTAAAAAAATTATTCAGGTCCCAGTTAGACTGAGTTAGCAAGGTTTTGCATTACCACATTTTTGTTCATTAAGGTCTGCCAAGGCTCTTGCCACAGAATAACAGTTTCCAGCTGCACCCTAGCCTCTTCACCAACTCAGTGAGTGTGAGGAGCACTGTTGCTTCCTGAGTGCCCTCAGTGTCAGGGTCAGCCCCATGGGCCTAATTGGAAAGTATCTGTTCCTGCCCTCCACAAATATTTTCCTCCCTGGATATATATTAATCTTTCCTTTCCATCCTGGCTGACTTAATGGTAATCTCTCACAGGCTTTTCTTCCCTTGGGCATGACAGTTGTTTGGGGAAGAACTAAGATAGACATAGTAAAACACTCCAAAAAACACTGTGTTCCCAAAAAGCATTTGGAGAGTTTCTGGTCCAAACCAGTAGTCGGCAAACTCATTAGTCAACAGAGCCAAATATCAACAGTACAACGATTGAAATTTCTTTTGAGAGCCGAAAACCTACTTCTGCGCATAGGCCATGAAGTTTCAATTGCACTGTACGTGCACGCCTGCATGTGGTATTTTGTGGAAGAGCCACACTCAAAGGGCCAAAGAACCATATGTGGCTTGCGAGCCACAGTTTGCTGATCACGGGGCTAGACGACCTCAAAACGTTACATGAAATACTAGTACATGTATTAGCACCACCTAATACATTTTTTTAATTCAGATATTGAAAGCCACTTCTATAACAATTGAAGCAAAATTTTTGAAGATGGTGCTAAGAGATATATTTTTTACAAGTTACTCAAATGATTCTGACATACTTAATTATGACAATTGCTGTCAGACTCATAATAGTTCACAATGAAATGAGGAAGAAAGAGCATTGGGAAAACCTCTGGGATAGCTAATTCTTATATTCATTATGGCAAGCTAGTTCTCTTAGGAGTCACGAAAACCACAATCTTGTCAGTAATAATTGCTTATAACAGATACAAATTATTGAGTACTTATCATCTGTCAGGCATTTCACTAAATCCTTCATCATTGCCATGATCCCAACTAAAAAGGGCACAATTTATAGATCTCGGTTCATCTTTTATCAGCTTTATCCCATTGAATAATCTCAAAAATCTTATGAAGGTGGCATATAATTTTCCAGGTGAGAAAACTGTAGCTCAGAAAAGTTTTTTTTTTCAGTTTTGAGTACTTAGTAAAATGGCAGAACTTGGAAATGAGGTATTTTTCTCACTAGTCAATGAGCTTCAGAAAGGCAAGGACAGTGACTGCTTTAACTAAAGTTCCAATTCCCACCATAGAACATGTACAGAGCAGTGGCTTAGATATTGATAAACTGAAATTGGGCCAAAGCTATCCTTGAATGGTGGGAGAGCCATTATAGTGGGGGCCTCAGGAGATCCAATTACTATGAGGCTCACCCCAACCACTCACCAGGAGACTCAAGCACTTTGGTTCTCAGAATCTCTCTCCATTGATTTTGTTACCCCATAGCAATGTCTTTAATATTTCCTTAATAATTCCACAAGCTGAGAGGTTTCAGTCTTCATTCTGGCAACAAGGAATTCTCTATCTGGCAAAACTAAGGTGTTTCCCCCACCTCCTTATTAGTATTCTCTGTATCCATGCTATTGCCTCTTTTCCCTCCTGGGCAAGTAGAACTAATGTGATAAACTAATCTAATAAAAGATGTTATAGCAAATAAAAATATATATGTTAACCTTCTCCTATGTGCATAAAAATCTTTCAAAACTTTAATCCAAATAATAATTAAGGGTGGGAATTACAGACAAGGTTAAAGACACTGACTTGAATAAATTTAGTCCTAGTTTAAAGGGAAAAGGCATTATGTAGATACAAAAACTACTCTATGAAACTATTATCACATGATTTACTCTCAAAGTTGAAAGGTTATCAATGAGATTCTAAATAGTATAAAAATGATTGTCTACGCTTCAGGATATTCATCATCTTTTAGAGTTTTCATAATTAGATGGAATAATTTGCTCATTCGTTCGCATTCATTAAGGGGGCCCTCATTGTTTTAACAAATCAGAAGTGATGCTTTTTACCTTCTGAGGCTTAAATCACATGATAACGGACTCACAAGAAATCAGGCTTCTCAAACTGTCATAGGTTAACATCAGACAGTACATTTAAAGAAGGTGGATTTATTCTGTAACAGATCCTTTCCACTGATCAGCAATATGAAGAGAATGCAATTTGTGACAAAAACCAACAACAACAAAGAAAGATGGCAGCTGGCAGGATAGAGGTGAGGGAGAGAAAGTGAGCAAGTGATACTATGAAAGGAGAGTGTGGATGTGTGTGGTGTGTGTGTGAATGAGGGAGGGAGGGAAAGTTGATTCTTGCAGGAGGAGCAGGGACTGGCAAACAGGCTCTCCTTGATAAGGAGAGTCTACCACCGCTGTGGACACTCCCACGACAGCGGGATCAAAGCATGGAGCCCAAACCATCTTGAAGGGGAGAAAGACCCTTTTTGGGGGGAACTCATCAACACTACCAATGAGAGGGTCCCTGGAACTGCCCCTTGACTCAGTGACCATTCCAGCTAAAGTCCCGCTACTCTAGCTGCAGACCTGCAGACCATGGGACCTCCACCTCCAGGGGTGAGCCGCTCAGCAGCAGTGAGTGAAACCTCCCCCTCCCCAATGGCAGACTTCCGGGTTCATGTGAAACCAGCCCTGCAAGTTCCACCCTGGTCTCACGCTTTGCTAGCCCCCGTGCCCCACCCTGGACTCACGCTTGGCCTGCCCCTCGTTGCACCCCAGTTTCACATACAGCCATCCCCGCACACTCAACTCAAGATTCGTGTGTATCTGCCCTGCTGGCAACTAGGGCACCCCACTCCTTAGGCAGCACTAGGGAGCTGCTGAGAGCCACCGAGGGTGGAATTCTGCACAGACAAGGGTGCATCACCCTGCAGTAGAAGTTCTTAACTTCCTCTTCCTGGATAACTATACACACACCCCCCCCACACGCCTCAACAATGGTATCAGGACCCCTCAGAGTGCATCAGAACTACATGCCCTGCAAGTGCACATCCAAAGATATGAGGTGCCAACAGGTAGGCACCCTGAGCCCATCTACCCACAGGGCACTAGTGGGAGCCACTGAGAATTCTCCCAGGGTGTGATCTTAAACAAGTGGGGATGCACTCCCTCCCAGCAGTAGAAGATTTGAATTCTCTCATCCAGGTTACTAGCCCACAGATGCCTCAATTGCATAGCTACACTGCCAGGGCCTTTCAGAGTCCTTCAGTGTGCCTTGCTGGCAATCTTACCTCAGGTGCTCCTGGGAACCACCACTGGGAGTAAGTGCCTATCTACCACAGGCGTAACAGCAAAAGCTGGGACTGCCCACAGAACAATTGCAGAACTCTGGTAACCATAGTCACGCCTTTCCAGAAAACAGGCCCCCTGAGCCCCATTACCCCAACAGAAGGTTCCTTGGTGCCACTGTGAGTCGCTTCTGGGCACACGTGATTTCAATTAAGGGTGAAAGACAGAAAAAATTGGGACACCCCCCCATGGGGGCTGAGACACCAAAGTTGTGTCTCTCAAGCTCACAGGCCCACATCAAGAGAACCCGATAGCTCAAGCAGGGAGCTACACTAGATTAACAAGCTCAGGAGAACTGAGAGATTATACTAGTAGCACCATCTCAAAAAGAACCTGGGTAGCAAAGCAATTGGGTGTACAATTAAAACATTACAGGAAAACATGGGAAGACAAAAAAGCAACCCCCAAAGGAAAGAAAAAGAGGACCCACCAGAAAGGGAGTTAGATGAATTCGAGGCAGGCAGCTTGTCAGAGATAGAATTCAGAGTAATGTTTACAAGGATGTTTAAATGGCTGGCTGACAAATAAACAAAACTCAACAACAAATACATACAACTCAATGATAACTATAAGGAGTTGAATGAGAATATCACCAACATGAAAAGAAACAGAGAGAAGATGAAGAACAACATAGCTGCAATAAAGAACAAAATGGAAGGCCAAAACAGACTAGAAGAGGCTGAGGACCGCATCAGTGAATTAGAAGAAAAGGTAGGGAAAAGCACACAAACACAGCAGCAACTGGAAAGAAGGCTTAACAAACAAGAGGAGAGCCTAAGGCAGCTTTGGGACAACACAAAACAAGACAATATTCACTTAATAGGGATAACAGAAGGAGAGGAAGAGAAGCATGGAATAGAAAACCTGTTCAAATAAATAATGACAAAAAACTTCCCTGATATTGGCAAGAGAAAAACTATGTAAGTCCAAGAAGTACATAGGGTCCCAAACAAGTTGAACTCCAAAAGACCAACACCAAGACACATCATAATTAAATTGGTGAATACCAATGACAAAGTAAGAATCTTAAAGGCTGCCAGAGAGAGACAGAAAGTTACTTACAAGGGATCCCATATTAAAATATCAACTGATTTCTCAACAAAAACATACCATGCCAGAAGGGAATGGAATGAAATATACAAAGTGAAGCAAAGTAAGGGACTGAATCTAAGAATACTATATCCAGCAAGGTTATCATTCAAAATTGAAGGTGGAATCAGGAGCTTCACAGATAAAAAAATGACTAAGAGAGTTTTATCATTACCAATCCAGAAATGCAATAATTGCTGCAGGGACTACTGCAAAAACAAGAAAGAGAAAGGCAAGAAGCAACACAAACACTAAGAGAAAATATGACAACAAATATGTACTTGTCAATAATAACATTAAACGTAAATGGATTACATGCACCAATCAAAAGACACGATGTAGCTGAATGAATAAGAAAACATGTCCCATATATTTGCTGTCTACAAGAGACTCACCTCAGAGCAAAGGATTCAAACAGACTGAGGGTGAAAGGATGGAAAAATAATTTTCAGGCAAATGGAAATTAGAAAAAAGCTGGGATTTCAATACTTATATCTGATAAAAATAGACCTCAAAGTAAAGGCATAATAAGAGATACGGAAGGTCACTACCTAATATTAAAGGGAACAATTCAACAGGAAGATGTAACTCTGGTAAACATATATGCACCCAATGCTGGTGCACCCAAATACATAAAAAATCTCCTGGAAGATATCAAGGGAGAAATTAGCAAAAAAACAAAAAAAAAAAAAGGAAAAAAAACATAGTAGGGGACATTAATACACCACTCCAGACAAAAAGTCAGCAAAGAAACATCAATCCTAAATGACACACTAGATCAGATGGAACTAATTGGTATCTTCAGAGAACTTCACCCCAAAGCCTCAGAATATACGTTCTTCTCAAATGCACATGGGACATTTTCAAAAATAGGCTACATATTGGGTAACAGACAAAGTCTCCCCAAATTAAAAAAAAAATGAAATCATATCAAGCGTTTTCTCAGACCACAAAAGTATAATACTAGAAATAAACTACAATAAAAAAAAACTCCAAAATGTTCAAACACTTGGAAGCTGAATAGCACGCTACTAAAAAATTATTGGGTAATCAATGAGAACAAAGAAGAAATTAAAAACATTTTGAAGACCAATGACAATAAAAACACAACATTGCAAATCCTATGGTACACAAGGAAAGCAGTCCTGGGAAGGAATTTTATAGTTCTACAGGCCTACCTGAATAAAAAACAAGAAAAATGGCAATAAATCATCTAACCCAACAATTCAAAGAATTAGAAAGACAGCAACAAGAAAAGCCCACAGTGAGCAGAAGGAAGGAAATAATAAAGATCAGAACAGAAATGAATGACATAGAGACAAAAAAAGAACAATACAAAAGATCAACAAAACCAAGAGCTGGTTCTTTGAAAGGATAAACAAGATTGATGAATATCTAGCCAGGCTCAATAAGAAGCAAAGAGAGAGGACACAAATAAATCAGAAATGAAAGAGGTGAAATAACAACAGACCCCATTGAAATACAAAGGATTGTTCAAAATTACTATGAACAACTCTATTCCAACAAGCTGGACAACTTGGAGGAAATGGACAGATTCCTAGAAAAATAAAACCTTCCAAACTCAATCAGGAAGAACCTAAACATTTCAATAGGCCAATAACTGTGGAAGAAATTGAAGCAGTCATCAAAAAGCTTCCAGAAAACAAAAGCCCAGGGCCAGACGGCTTCACAGGGGAGTTTTACCAAACATTCAAGGAAGAACTAAAACCTATCCTCTGCAGACTCTTCCAAAAAATTCAAGAGGATGGAATACTTCCAAGCTGCTTATATGAAGCCAACATCACCCTAATACCAAAACCAGATAAAAACAAAACAATGAAAGAGAATTACAAGCCAATATCCCTCATGAACATAGATGTCAAAATCCTCAACAAAATTCTAGCATATCGAATACAGCAGTGCATCAGAAAGATCATACATCATGACCAAGTAGGATTTATCCCAGGGATTCAAGGATGGTACAATATTCACAAATTCATAAACGTGATACATCACATAAACAAACTGAGATATAAGAACCATAGTGCCATATCAATTTATACAGAAAAAGCATTTGACCAAATTCAACACCTTTTCTTGATAAAACATCTCAGCAAGGTGGGAAAAGAAGGATCTTACCTCAACATAATAAAAGCCATATATGACAAACCTACAGCTAACTTAATACTCAATGGACAAAAACTAAAACCATTTCCCCAAATAACAGGAATAAGTCAGGGTTGCCCACTCTCACCACTCCTGTTCAAGATAGTGCTGAAAGTAATAGCCATTGCGACCAGAAAAGGAAATAAATAATTAAATAAATAAAAGGCATCTAAATTGGAAAAGAAGAAGGAAAACTGTCCTTATTCCCAGATGACATGATACTGTACATCAATCAAAGAATCCATCAAAGAATTATTAGACTTAATAACTGAATTCAGCAATGTAGCAGGATACAAAATTAATGCCATGAAATCTATGGCATTTCTATTCACCAATAATGAACTTACAGAGTGACTAAAAAAGCGATCCAATTTACCATAGCACCAAAATAATTAAGGTACCTAGAAATAAACTAAGGATATAAAAGACCTATTTGTGGGATACTACAGGACACTGAAAAAGAGATAGAGGAAGACATAAACAGATGGAAGAACATACCATGTCCATGGATTGATAGAATCAACATCATGAAAATGTCCATACTGCATTAAGCAATCTATAAACTCAATGCACTCCCCATTAAAATACTAATGGCATATTTCACGGACTTAGAACTTTCCAAAAATTCATATGGAATAATGAAAGATCCTGAATAGCTGCAGCAACCCTGAGAAAGAAGAGCAAAGTAGGTAGGATCTCAGTACCAAGAATCAAGCTGTATTACAAAGCCACTGTTCTCAAAACTGCCTGGTACTGGCACAAGAACAAAGATATAGATCAATGGAATAGAATAGAGAACCCAGAAATTGACCCAAACCACTATGCCCAAGTAGTATTTGACAAAGCAGGCATGAACATAAAATGGAGTCAAGACAGTTTCTTCAACAAATGGTATTGGGAAAATTGGACAGGCACATGCGAGAAAAAAAATGAAACTAGATCACCAATTTATACCATATACAAAAATAAACTCAAAATGGATAAAGGACTTAAGCATAATGTGGGAAACCGTAATAACACTAGAGGAATCCACAGGCAGCAAAATCTCAGACATATGTTAAAGGAACTTTTTCACTGATACTGCTCCTAGGGTAATGAAAACTATAGAGAAAATAAACAAACTGAACTAAATCAAATTAAAAAGCTTTTACACAGCAAAGGAAACCATCAATAAAACAAGAAACCCCACCACATGGGAAAACATATTTTCCAATGATATCAAAGATAAGGGTTTAATCTCCAACGTGTACAGAGAACTCAAACAACTTGACAAAAATAAGGTAAACAACCCAATCAAAAAAAGGGCAATGGATCTAAATAGATACTTTTCGAAAGAAGACAGAAAGAAGGCCAAGAGACATGAAAATATGCTCAAAGTCACTAATCATCAGAGAGATGGAAATCAAAACAACAATGTGGTACCATATCACACCTATCAGAATGGTTAACATCAACAAATCAACAAATGACAAGTGTTGGCTAGGATGTGGAGAAAAAAGGAACTTTTTTGCACTGCTGGTAGGAATGCAGACTGGTGCAGCCACTGTGGAGAACAGTATGGAGTTTCATCAAAAAACTAAAAATGGAATTCCCATTTGACCCAGTGATCCCATTTTTTGGAATATATCCCAAGAAACCAGGAAGATGAATTAGAAAGGATAAATGCACTCCTATGTTCATAGCAGCACAATTCACCATAGCTAAGGTTTGGAAACAGCCTAAGTGCCCATCAGCAGATGAGTGGATTAAAATACTATGTTTCATCTACACACTGAAAAACTATGCTGCTATGAAAAATATGGAATTACCTTTTGCAGAAGCATGGATGAAACTAGAGAGCATTATGCTAAGTAAAATAAGCCAGTCAGTAAAAGATAAATATCACATGATCTCACTTATTTGTGGAATATAATGAACTGCATAGACTGATGAACAGGAACCTATCCAGAGACTTAGAAATATCGATCAGAATGTGAAACCTCAGTGAAGGTGGAGACCGGTGGGAGTAAGGGGGAGAGATCAACAGAGAGACTAGTGTGCATGTATATGAGCGTAATTAATGGACACATATAACAGGGGGGTGGGACATGAGTGGGGGGTGGTGGGTAATGGGGGAATACGAACACATACATAAAAAATAAAATAAAATAATTACAAAAATAAATAAATAAATAAATATATTTATTAATCTAATCCACACTAGTGGTTACCGTAATCTTAAAAGAAATTGTTTCATGTTACAAAGATTTTTTTAATCTTTATTGTTCAGTTTATTAATTACATTGTTCCCCTTTTTCCCCCCTATAGTTCCCCTCCACCTGGTACCCATCCCACCCTCCGCACACACCACCCTCCACTGTCCTCTCCCATAGTTGCATGATTTTTGTCCAGTCTCTTGCTGCACTTCACACACCCCTTTCTCCCCAAGAGTTGTCAGTCCATGCCCTCTCTATGTCCGTGATTCTGTTACATTCACCAGTTTATCCCGTTCATCAGCTTATTAATTCACTTGATTTTTAGATTCATTTTTTGACAGATGTGTATTTGTTGTTCTTAGTTTGCACTTTTATCTTTTTCTTCTTCCTCTTCTTAAAGAATATCTTTCAGAATTTCATATAATATTGGTTTGGTGGTGATGAACTCCTTTAGCTTTTTCTTATCTGTGAAGCACTTTATCTGACCTTCAATTCTGAATGATAGCTTTGCTGGATAGAGTAATATTGGTTGTAGATTCTTGCTGTTCATCACTTTGAATATTTCTTGCCACTCCCATCTGGCCTGCATCGTTTCTGTTGAGAAATCCGCTGACAATCGTATGGGTGCTCCCTTATAGGTAACGAACTCTTTCCCTCTTGCTGCTTTTAATATTCTCTCTTTGTCTTTTGCTCTTGGCATTTTACTCATGATGTGCCTTGGTGTGGTCCTCTTAGGGTTCCTATATATTGGGGTTCGGTGCGTTTCTTGGACTCCTGGGTCAATTTCTTTCACCAGGTGGGGGAAGTTTTCGGTCACTATTTCTTCAAATAGGTTTTCATTGTCTTGGTCTCTCTCTTTTTCTGGCATCCCTATAATTAGGATGTTGGTATGCTTGAGGTTGTCCCAGAGGCCCCTTATACTATCTTCAATTTTTTGGATTCTTTTGGTTACTTGCTTTTTCAGCTGAGTGGATTTTGCTTCTTTGTATTTCAAATCTTTAACTTGGTTCTTGGGGTGCTCCAGAGCACTTTTAGGTCTTTGTATAATATTTTTTATTTCAGTCAGTGTATGTTTAATTTCTGGTTGGTCCTTTTTCATATCCTTGAGAGTCTCCTTTATATCCTTGAGAGTCTCCTTCATTTCCACGTTGGTCTTGATCATTTCCTTGCAGGTCTCATTCATATCCTTGAGGGTCTTGTTCATTTCCTTGTAGGACTCATTGATTTCCATGTTGGTCTTGATCATTTCCTTTGTGGTCTCGCTTATTTCCTTATAGGCCTCGAGCTTTTGTTGGAGCCTCTTGAAAAACCCTATAACCATGGTTTTGAATTCCATGTCCAGTCGTTTTTTTTCCTCCATTTCTTTCACATCTGATTTCTTTCCATGTCTCTGCATGGTGGCTGCTTCCCTGAGTTGGTCAATTAGCTTTGTGTGATAGACTTCCTACTAGGGACAGTGGCTCAGCCTCCCCAGTTACCTGAGGTGGATATGGGTTGCACAGTCTTGTTGAAGTTAAGCTCAGTTAATCGTTGTTAGCACTTGGAGGGGTTGACCTCCAGGCCAATTGTCTATGAAGTTCAGCTGTGCTCAGGTTGGATGGGCGTAGTCTCCGGGCCAAGCAGACAGCGTTAGCTCCGCCCTCTGCAGCCCCAGGGACTCTGTGCTGGGGGCAATGGCTGCCAGCACCTCTGAGAGAGAGCCGCTGTGGAGCTCCACCAGCTGCCGGGGAATTCAGACTGTCCCCAAATGAATCTACACTCCCAATGTCTCACCCAGGGTCGTAAAACAAAGCAGACTGACGGTATTCCGAACGAGAAAGCAAGTCCCTGAGCACTCTCTTTGCCGTCACGCAGCCGAGCTGTTGGCACAAGCTGCCTTCTCCACAAGCCGGGAGACCCTGGCAGCGCTGAAGCTTCGGCGTGCCCTCCCTCTGTCCAGTTTTCACCCCGTATGATAGTGGGTTCCCTGGACTTCGACAGATCTGGAGATTCAGTCCAGTGGGACGTCTTTGTCTCCCGTTCGAGAAAACTGGCCGGTTTTCAGCCGCCCGTCCTGTCCGCGGCGCGCGGTCCAAACCTCTCTCTGCGCTCAAATCTTTCAACGCTGTCCGCCGCCGCTCCTCTGAGTCACAGTGTCCTATCTTCACTTTTATTTGTGGAATTTTCACTCGGCGGGCTTTCGGTGATTCTGGAAGGTGTTGGTTCTTTCGTTAAGTTGTAGTATTAAAATTGTTGAGTATGACGGCAAGATAGGTGTTTTACCTACGCCGCCATCTTGATTCCTGTCTCATGTTACAAAGATTTTTAAATGAAACTCTCAATAGGCTGAAAATTATTTTGGAGGGAAATAAAGGATGGGTATGGAAAGTCAATGTATTTTGCCTCTTGAATTAAGGTGAGTAATTTGTGTTTTATCCTCTCTTACAAAGTTTATACAAAGTTGCAAAAAGAAATTTACAGCCAGTTTGAAATTGAATTGACATGGCCTTGAGCAAGAATATCCTTACGTGACATTATTCCACAATCTCATTAATTTTTTTTTATATTCAACAGCAGCTTATTGTACAATTTTCCCAAACACACATGCAAAATAATTCTGTAAATGTTTGGTGGCAATTAAAAAAAAAGAACATGAAAGGATTTAACCCCTTTCAGAAGAAACTAAGGCACTGGGAAGGCACTTGAACATTCTATATTGGCCTCTATTGCCCTTTATACCAAGAGGGAACCTCTTCTCACAATACAATAGATGATAGATGTTGCCTGAGTTTTCTGTTCATGCTGAGGTTGAAACCTTATGATGGCTGATACCATGGATCTGTCTCTCGCCCAATGGTGTCGGCTGGATCCTCCCTGGAGAAGAAACCTGAGTCCCCTGAAATGTGTGACCATTGCCAAGACCCCTTCAGCAGGCAAGGAGAGCCCATGGCAGATGCTGGGCATGGAGGCCAAGGGGGCATAGGCTACCAAGGAGACAGAATTGAACCTCACACCACCCTGCTTGGCCCCAGAAGATGGCTGGTTAGCCAGAGATGGGTAAGGTTCCTCAGGGGAGGAACAACCTAAGACAGGCACAGTCGCAGAGACGCCATCAGGAGAGAACTTGTGGGTCCATAGATGAGGGACACAGAACCTCTAACCCCCTACCTTGCAGGGGCCTGATCCCTCACCCCTTCTGAGGGAGGTCTACTACCCCCATGGCTGCTTCACTTCCCATGCCCAGGACAGACCAGGACCCAGGTAACAGACAGAGACTTGACCGACAACAGTTGCCCTATACCTAAAGCCAGCCTAACACCAGGAATGTTCAGGGCTTACTCAAAAATGCAAACAATCCTTTCCATTAATATTTACAGGGTAAACTAAGAAGGTTGTTAAAAGTATTAAATTTGACAGTAAAATAGTAATCAAGTTTTCAGATTAATTTGAATTTGCTAATTGAAATAAGTGAATATTCAAGGAAATTTAATTGTTCTGAACAAAGAGCTGTTCCTAAAGTATTAACTGTAATTTCTATTGGTAGTTCATCTAATGGTAAAATGGCTTAACATGCAATGAACCTAAAGCAGTCATATTTTTGTGCAAAAAATTAAAATTTAGGTCCTGAGAACCAAGATGGTGGCATAGGTAAACACATATCTTGCTGCCCCATATAGCAATTTCAAAACTATAATTCAACGAAACAATAAACACCATCCAGAATCACCGGAAAGCTGGCTGAGTAAAAATTCCACAAATAAAAGAGAAGATAGGACACTGTAACTCAGAGGAGTGGCTGATGACAGCGTTGAAGATACGCGTGGAGAGAGGTTTGGAAGAGTGTGCGTGCCAGTGGATAGGGCGAGCAGCTGGCAATCCAGCCAGTTTTCTTCAACGGGGGAGACAAAGATGTCCCACTGCACTGATCCCCCAGCTCCGGGAGAAGTCCAGGGAACCCACAATCATACAGGGTAAAAACTGGACAGTGGGAGGGCACGCCGAAGCTTGAGTGCTGCAGGGGCCTGCTAGCTTGTGGAAAAGGCGAGCTTGTGCGGAGTGCGCGAGAACTTGGTAACAGAGCAGCTGTGTGACCGCGCAGAGAGCACTCGTGACTTGGTCTCTCATTTAGGAAACCATCAGACTGCATTGATTTTGTGACCTTGGTGAGACGTTGGGTGTGCAGACTCATTGGGGGTGAGTCTGAATTCTCCAGCAGCTAGTGGAGTTCGGCAGTGGCTCTCTCTCAAAGGTGCTGGCAGCTGTTGCCACCGGCACAGAGTCCCTGGGGCCGCATAGGGTGGAGCTGACACTGTCTGCTTGGCCCAGAGACTACGCCCATCCAACCTGAGCTCAGTTGAACTTCACAGACAATTGGCCGGGAGGTCAACCCCCCCAAGTGCTAACAACGATTAACCTGGGCTTAACTTCAACAAGACTGTGTAACCCATATCCACCTCAGGTAACTGGGGAGGCTGAGCCACTGTCCCTTGTAGGACATCTACCACAAAAAGCTAATTGACCAACTCAGTGAAGCAGCAAACCATGCAGAGACATGTAAAGAAATCAGGTGTGAAAGAAATGGAGGGAAAAAAACGACTGGACATGGAATTCAAAACCACAGTTATAGGGCTTCTCAAGAGGCTCCTAGAAAAGGCCGAGACCTACAAGGAAATAAGCAAGACTTACAAGGAAATGAATGAGACCTACAAGGAAAAGAAGGAGACCCTCAAGGATATGAAAAAGGACCAACCAGAAATTAAACATACACTGACTGAAATAAAAAATATTATACAAAGACCTAAAAGTACTCTAGAGCACCCCAAGAACCAAGTTAAAGATTTGAAATACAAAGAGGTAAAACCCACTCAGCTGGAAAAGCAAGAAACCAAAGGAATCCAAAAACTTGAAGATAGTGTAAGGCGCCTCTGGGACAACCTCAAGCATACCAACATCCGAATTATAGGGGTGGCAGAAAAAGAGAGAGAGCAAGACAATGAAAACCTATTTGAAGAAATAGTGACCGAAAACTTCCCACACCTGGTGAAAGAAATTGACTTAGGAGTCCAAGAAGAGCACCGAACCCCAATATATAGGAACCCTAAGAGGACCACACCAAGGCACATCATAATTAAAATGCCAAGAGCAAAAGACAAAGAGAGAATATTAAAAGCAGCAAGAGAGAAACAGTTGGTTACCTATAAGGGAGCACCCATACGATTGTCAGCGGATTTCTCAACAGAAATGATACAGGCCAGACGGCAGTGGCAAGAAATATTAAAAGTGATGAATAGCCAGAATCTACACCCAAGATTACTCTATCCAGCAAAGCTATCATTCAGAATTGAAGGTCTGATAAAGTGCTTCACAGATAAGAAAAAGCTAAAGGAGTTCATCACCACCAAACCAATATTATATGAAATATTATATGAAAGATATTCTTTAAGAAGAGGAAGAAGAAAAAGATAAAAGTGTAAATTATGAATGACAAATACAAATCTGTCAACAAATGAATCTAAAGTTCAAGTGAATTAATAATCTGATGAACAGGATAAACTGGTGAATGTAACAGAATCATGGACATAGAGAGCGAATGGACTGACAATTCTTGGGGAGAAAAGGGGTGTGGGAAGTGCAGCAAGAGACTGAACAAAAGTCATGCAACTATGGGAGAGGACAGTGGGGGGGTGAGGGCAGAGGATGGGATGGGTACCTTGTGGAGGGGAGCTATAGGGGGAAAAAGGGAACAATGTAATTAATAAACTGAACAATAAAGATTAAAAAATTAAAAATTAAAAAATAAAAGAAAAAAAATAAAACTTAGTTATCAAGACTGCATTATAAAATTTCTAAAAGCCTCCATTAATCAAATATATAGAAAAGATTCCTTTATTAACTTTTGGTTGAGAATATGTTTGTATTATTTTTGAAAAACAACTCCAAGACCATGTGGATTTCTGCAACAGAGAGGGGTTAACAGGTCTGCTCCAACCACAAAGACAAGAGGAGAAAGGGTCCAGAGATGGAAGACACTGCCGATGAGTTGCCATGCTACCAGTCAGCAGCTGTGTGTCACTGCAGTTTACCCAGAACCAAACAACAGAGGGTCGGACCTGCATTGCCAACATTTGTCCACCATCCGGATACCATTGCTGACATGCACACATAAGGAACAGTTTGACATTGAAACTGGGACTCAGAACTGTTGGTCATTGAAATTGGGTGTCAAACAATTCTTGTTCTCATATGTTTATTTCTTGTCTGCAGAGGCAAGATTTTTTTAAAGAAAGGAAATGGGGGAAAATATATACAGAGACAAAGAAGCATGGAACAGACTGTCGGACTGCTGCGGGAAGGAAGGGGAGGTTGGGGGAGGGGGTGCTGCAAGAGATCAACTGAAGAACTTGTATGCATGCATAAAAGCATAACCATAGGACACAAGACAAGGTGAGGGCATGTGCTGGGGGTTGGGAAAGCTGGGGGGGGATGTCAAGGGGGTAAAAAGGAAACATGTACTGCTATTTGTAATACTTTATGCAATATAAATAAATAAATAAATAAATAAATAAATAAATAAATAAATAAATAAAAGTTAAAAAAAACACAACACCACCACCAACAACAACAACAACAACAAAAAAAAAATCCCTTGCCTGTGTGGCTTAGTTGGTTCCAGTATCATCCCACACGACAAATGTTGCTGGTTTTATTCCAGATCAGGGCATATGCTTAGGAAGTAGGTTTAATCCCCAGGATTCCTTGTCAGGGTGCAGATGGGGATCACTGATCAGTGTTTCTTTCTCCCTTTCCCTCTCTAAAATCAGTAAACATATCTTCAGGTGAGGATTTTCTAAAAGTCAATCAATTAAACATTAATTAGATGGAGCCTAAGTACACTCATGAGGGACAACAGAAATGGAGTAAAGAAATCAGAAGCAAGCAAATAATTCCATCCTGGCTATGCTCTAATAGTAATGTCCTCCTTGCCTTTTGTCTATAGTACCTGAGAAATGTATAAGCTCTGAAGGTGCAAACCTATAATGTGAGGTAAAGGTGAGAGCTTTAGGAATATTTCTCTTACTCTCACATTTGGATTCTTCCAATTTTAGAAGATGATATGTGCTGATTACTGAATCAACTTGGTAGATTACTCATAATTAAAATCAAATCCTTTTTAACTCTAATGAAAATGGGTTTTAGTTTCTTTATCACCATAACAGTCTAACCTGCTTTAATTTTTATTTATGAAAAATTTTGTTACTTTGATATTATTTTATTTCAACTTCTTAAATGACAACTCCTACTAACAATAAGACATCGGTAATAAGAATACTTTCTGCTCTCTCGATGGGGATAGTTGAATAGATTTGAAAAAAATAAGTCATGATCTTTATAAAGTTGAGAGTTTCATTCTATTCCAGTTCATAAAGACACTTTACCAAAAATGGATATTGAAATTTGTCAACTGCTTCTTCCAAATCTATTGAAATCATTGTCATTTGTGTACTTTATTCTATTAATATGGTGCTATTTTTTAATTTTTAAATGGTAAATCCACCTATTATTCCCAGGACAAATCTCATTTGGTCATGGTATATAATCTTTCATACACATTGTTCACTTGGCTAGCTATTCTTATTTTTAATCTATATTTGTGACAAATATTTAGTATGCAGTTTTATTCTCCTGATATATTTGGTTTGAAATGTGGGTGATGCGATATTGGTCTCACAGAATGAGCTGGGAAAGATTCCATCTTTCTAAATTTTTGGAAAAGTTAATTAAGTAGTGTGATTATTTCCTATTTAAATCTTTGATAAAATTGACCAATGAAGGCATCTGGGTTTAAGCTTGTGTTTGTGAAAAGATTATTAATTGCTAATTTAATTCCTACATTTTAATACTTTTATTCATATTTTCTTTTTCTTGTTGAAGGAATTTTGGTAATCTTGTGACTTTATAGGCACATGTCCAGTCCATGAAGGTTGTCAAATTTGTAGGCATAATGTGTCTCATAGTAGTTTCTTATAATCATTTTAATTGCTACAGTTAGTGGTAGTCTTCTCTATCATTCCTAATTACCACTGTCTGTATATTTCTTTTATCTTGAATAGTTTATGTAAAGTTTTGTAAATCTTTCTATCTTTTCAAGGAGCCAACTTTTTTTTTCTTCTTTTAAATTTACTGAGGTGACATTGGTTGATAAAATTATATAGGTTTCAAGTGTGTGATTCTATACTACATCACCTATATATTGCATTGTGCGCCCACAATGCAAAGTCAAATCTTCTGCCATCACCAGATATTTGAGCTCTTTATACTTTACTGCCCACCACTCATCTTCATTTGATAACCACCAAAATATCATTGGTGTGAGTTTTTGTTTGTTTTCTTGTTTATACATTTGTTGCTTTCAGTTTTATATCTCACATATGTGTGAAATCATATGGTTCTTAACTTTTTCTGCCTGACTTGTTTTGCTTAGCATGATATTCTCAAGGTCCATCCATGATGACACAAATGGCACTATTTCATCTTTTATCATGGCTGAGTAATATTTCATTGTATACTTTATCCAACTATCTATCAAAATACATTTTGGTTGTTTCCATGTCTTGGTGACCATGAATTATGCTGTAATGAATAAAAGGATGTATATATAATTACAAATGGGTGTTCTCAAAAATTTTAGGTAGATATCCAGAAGAGGGTTTGCTATGTAATATGGTATCTCCATTCTTAATTTTTTGAGGAACCTCCATAATGTTTTCCATAGTGTCTGTATCCGTTTACATTCCTCCCCAAATTAATGATGTTTCCTTTTTTTCCCACAACCTCTCCCAACACTTTGTTATTACTTGTCTTGTTGATAATAGCTATTCTAACCTCTGTGAGATGCTATCTCATTGTAGTTTTCATTTGCATTTCCCTAATAGCTAGTGCAGTCATGCATCTTTTCATATATCTGCTTACCATCTGCATGTCTTCTTGAAAGAGGTATTTGTTCAGGTCTTCTGCCCATTTTTAAATTGGATTGTTTGTTTTTTATCGAGTTATATGAGTTCTTTATATATTTGGAATATTAACCCCTTTTGAGCTGTTGTCTGCAAATATCTTCCCTCATTGGATTGGTTTCCTTTTTGTTTTGTTGGTGGTTTCTTTTGCTATACAAAGTCTTTTTAGTTTCATATAATCCTATTCATTTAATTTTGCCTTTACTTCCCTTGCCTTTGGGATCAAATTCATAAAATTTGAAAAAAGGATGGGGGTTGGGGGTTAATGGGCAGATGAGGACACATATGTAATACCTTAATCAATAAAGATGCTCCCCAATTTTAAGATGCATAATTTTAGTAGCTATGTTTCCTTCTATGTAATTTAGTGTTTCAAGACATATTATAGATCTTTGATTCACTTTAACTTATTTTTATATATGGGGACAAAAGTAGTCTAGTTTCATTCTTTTGCATGAGACTTTTCAATTTTCATAACACCATTTGTTAAACAGGCTTTTCTTTCTCCAGTGTATGTTTTTTACTTCTTTGTTGTAAATTATTTGCCCTTATAATGTGCATTTATTTCTGGGCTCTCAATTCTGTTCCATTGATCTTGTGTTTATTTTTCTGCCAATAACATACTGTTTGATTATCAGGGAGTTTGATATATTTGGCTTTGTCTTTTTTTATTTTTATTTTTTTGCAAATTGCTTTGGCTATTTGGGGTCTTTTATGGTTCCATACAAATCTGATATGTGTGTTTTTTTGTTCTATTTCTTTAAAATATTCATTGGGATTTTGATGGGCTTGCATTAAATCTGTATATTGCTTTGCATAATATGGCCATTTCAATTATGTTGATTCTACAAATGCATTAACACATAATATTTTTTTATTTCTTTTTAGGTTTTTCATCCTTTTCTTTCAATCCTTAATTTCTTTATTGATTAAGGTATTACATATGTGTCCTCATCCGCCCATTAACCCCCAACCCCCATCCTTTTTTCATAATGCTTTGAATTTTTGGTGCACAGGACCTTCACATCCATTGTTAACCCTTTAAACATTTTTGTTTTATTTATTTGAGAGAGAAGAGAGAGAGAGAGAGAGAGAGAGAGAAAGAGAGAGAGAGAGAGAGAGAGAGAAAAGAACTACCAGGCCAGGGCCCTTTGTTAAGCTTATTCCTAGGTATTGTATTCATTTTGTTGCAATGCAAAATGATTTTTTTACATTTTATTTCTAAAATTTTATTGTTGGTATATAGGGAAGCAGTGTATTTTTGGACATTTATTTTGCATCCTGTAACTGTACTATATTTGTTTGTTTTTTATGATATTTTTGTTGGAATCCTTAGAGTTTTCTAGATATTGTGTCATCTGAAAAATGTTAGTTTTACTTATTTTTTAATAAACATTAGTTTAAACATTAAGATGCTTGTCCTGAAGGGAAGACTAAGATTCATTTCTTCTAAAGTAGTTTATCCCTTCTTAAAGGCAGATTTTCCTACATGTAACAGCTATCTACTAAAAAGTTATAAAAATGTTCCTTGTGTTTGCAATGATAAATGAAAAACATTAAAATTCTCCAATCAAACAACATGTGCAAGGATTTTATGTTATACATTTTTTGTTCAATAGTGATAACAAAATAACTTACAGGAATATAAGGATAAGATCTGAATGAGCATGTCACTAATGGAAAACAGATATATTTTCATAGAACCTGTATTTTTATCCATCTCCATTTGATGTTGATCAAAACATACCATTAGCTATTTACTTAATAATGCAAATAGCTGTGTACATTCATAAATTACTTTATGTCCAATAAAGAAATGGTTGATGGGAAAAATGAAAGAATAGAGAAAACTATACTACAGTAGTCAGGATGTGGTGGAACCAAATTTCAGTTTTTTCTTCCTTCCTTCCTTCCTTCCTTCCTTCCTTCCTTCCTTCCTTCCTTCCTTCCTTCCTTCCTTCCTTCCTCCCTTCCTTCCTTCCTTTGTTCCTTCCTTCCTTCCTTTCTTCCTTCCTTTAATGTATTTTCTATCATAATTTACCCCTTTCACTTCCACTCACTGCTCTCTTCCCTACAGCCTGCAATAACCACACTGATGTCCATATCCAGGAGTTCTCTCTTTTTTATTTTTCATTCAATCCATCCAAACTGATCCCCAATACCCCAACAAATCAGTCTAACTGCTCTCTATCTATGAGTATGTCTCTATTTTGCTTAATAGTTCAATTTGTCCATTAAATTCCACATATGAGTGAAAACATATAAGCATTTGATAAGATCCAGCACCCATATATGTAAAAAACTCTCAGCAAAGTGGGAATAGAGGGAACATACTTCAAAGAAATAAAGTCCATATATTAAAAACCCATAGTCAACATCATACGCACTGGGTAAAAACTAAAAACATTCCCTTTAAAATTAAGTAAGAACAAGCCCAGCCAGCTTGGCTCAGTGGTTGAGCATCAACCTATGAACCAAGAGGTCATGGTTTGATTTCAGGTCAGGGCACATGACTGGACTGTGGGCTCAATCCCTAATGGGGGTTGTCCAGGAGGCAGCCAATCAATTATTCTCTCTCATCATTGATGTTTCCATCTCTCACTCTCCCTGAATTCCTGAAATCAATAAAAATATTTTTTTTAAATTGGGAACAAGATTAGGGATGCCTGCTTTCATGACTGTTATTAAACACAGTACTAGAAGTCTCAACCAAAACAAACAGATAAGAACAGGAAAGAAAAGACATATGAACTGGAAAGGATGAAGGAAAACTTTCATTATTTGCAGATGACATAGTAATGTCTATAAAGAACCCTAAAGATTCCACCAAACAACAACATCAAAATTGCTTCTACAGTGAATCTTACCACTAAAACTCATCCTCCCATTCATGAGTCTTCTGGAATGTCTTTCTCTTGACTCTAAAAAAGGACACCATTTCCACTGGAAACAAAAGCAATTCTAAGAAAAAAAGATAAAGTCCTGAATAATAATTTCTATACTTATCCTAATTAGTATACTTCTTCTAATTAAGAATTAATAAATATGTTCTTACTGAAATTATTCTTTTTTATTATAAAATGTCTCTCTGTCCCTCTGGTACAACCATTATGCATATGTTGTTAAGCTTTATGGTATTCAACAGATATCTGAAACTTTGTTCTTTTATTTTATTGAAATGTAATTGACATATAACATTATATGTGTTTAAGGTGTACAATGTACTGATTTTATGCCTTTATATATTGCAATATGATTACCACCATAGCACTAGCTAATGCCTGTATCATATCACATAATTATTACTTCTTTTTGGTGGTGGGAACAAATAAGATCTATTCTTTAAGCAATCTAAAATTTAAGTTTTTATTTTTAATATATTTTTATTGGTTTTAGGAAGGAAGGGAGATGATATAAACATCAGTGATGAGATAGAATCATTGACTGGCTGCCTCCTGCATGCCCCCTATTGGGTATCGAGCCTGCAATCTGGGCATATGCCCTTGATGAGAATCAAACCTGAGACCCTTCAATCTGCAGGCTGATGCTTTATCCACTGAGTCAAGCCAGCCAGGGCATAAATCTAAGGTTTATAACACAGTATTCTTAACTATCATTTCTCTCCTATGTTTTAGTTCTCCAGGACTTATTTATATACTAGAGGCCCGGTGCATGAAAATTTATGGACTGGAGGAGGGGGTCGGTCCCTCAGCCCGCCTTGCTCCCTCTCACAGTCTTGAAGCCCTCAGGGGCAGGAGGCAACCCAGCATTCAGGGGAAGGCGATGACCCATCACACCTCTGCTGTTGCCAGTGCTGGCAGAGTAGTTACCTGAGCCTCGGGTGGCCCTGGGAGGCTGGGCAGCCACCATCCAAGACATGCCTGGGACTCCGGCCAGCCCTGGATGACTGGAAAGCCATCATCTGAGGTTTGCCTGAGCCTAAGGTCGGCCCTGGGCTTCTGAGGATCTGAGGGGACTAGGGAATTCTGGAGGCAGGCACATGGAGTGGCCGGACCCGCCTGGGGGCAGGCTGGGCCTTGACAGGTGCCTGCCACCCTTGCAGGGCTGAGGGAAATGGGCACTGCCATTTTGTGACTCTGGGCACCACCATCTTTGAGGGGGGCAGTCAATTTGCATATTCTCTCCTTATTTTCCATGGGCGCTGCCATCTTTGCAATGGCATTAGGATCAAGTAGCATATTCTCTCTTAATTATATAAGATTAGTTGCAAATTTGAACCCTTAAACAGCATCACCCTAATTTTTCAATCCCTAGTAAGCACTATTCTACTCTCTGTTTCTATGAATTTGGCTTTTTAAAGATTTCACATGTATGTGACTACATACAGTATTTGTCTTTCTCTTTCTGACTTATCACACATAGGATAATGTCCTCATGGTCCAAAATGCAGGATTTTTTTTTCATGGCTGGAAAATATTTCATTAAGTGGAATGTTGAGGGACTTTTAGGTTATTTTTCTATCTTAGCTATTGTGAATAGTGTCACAATGAATATGCCCATGTAGATATCTTTTCAATATCCTGTTTATATTTCTTTGGATATATACCCTTAAGTGGGAAGGCTGGATTATAATGGGAGTTCTATTTTTATTTTTATTTTCTTAAGGAAACCTGTATACTCTTTTTCATAGCACTTGAACCAACAGTGTATTTGTTTCCTTTTCTCCACATCCTTACCAATTCTTATCTCTGAACCTCCAGATAATAGTCATTCTAAATAGTGTAACATTATATATCATTTTGCTTTTGATTTTCATTTCCCTTGTGAATAATGATAATGACTATATTTTCATGTACTATTTGTTTATTTAGATGTCATATTTTGGAAAATATCTATTTAGTTTCTGTGCCCAATTTATAAAATATATTTGTAAATTTTTATTTATTGTTTTGAAAGAGAAAGAAGAAGAAGAAGAACAACAACAACAACAACAAGAGAGAGATTAATTAGTTGCTCCATTCATTCATATATTCATTGGTTGATTACCTTATTACCCTAACTGGAGATCAAACCACAGCCTTTGTGAATCTGGACAATGCTCTAACCTACTGAGATACCTGGCCAAGGACCTCTGCCAATTTCTTAGTGAGATTGTTTCTTTCAATGTCATTGGATTTTGTGTTATTTATATATTATATATATATACATATATAGATAGATATAGATATAGCTAGATATAGAATAGATAGATAGGTAGATAGAGATAGATATAGAGATAGATGATATAGATATAGATATAGATATAGATATAGATATAGATATAGATATAGATATAGATATAGATATAGACATAGACATAGACATAGATATAGATATATAGGTACATATACACTAGGGGCCTGTGCACGAATTTCGTGCACTGGGGGTGGGTGGTCCCTCCGCCCAACCTGCCCCCTCTCACATACTGGGAACCCTCAGGAGATGTCCTAGTGATGGCTCACCCTCAGCCTGCCCAAGGACGAAAACCTTTGGCCAAGACTTCCATCCTTGGGAAGGGAACCTTGGCCAGGAGGCCCCAGCCAGCGATCACCCTGCAATCCGGCTGATCGCTGGGACTCCAGCCAGTGGTCGCCCTGCGATCCACCTATCAATTGCTGGCCCTGCTCCAGCCCAGGCCCAAGCATGCCTTGGGAACCCAGCAATCGCCCTGCTATAGGCAGCAGCCATCTTGGTTGGGTGTTAATTTGCATATAACTCCTGACTGGCTGGTGGATGTGGCTTGTGGGCATGTTTTATTTGGTGTAGCAAAGGTATAGTCAATTTGCATATTACACTTTTATTAGATAGGATATTAAATATATTTATTGACTTTTTACAGAGAGGAAGGGAGAGGGACAGAAATTCAGAAACATCAGTGAGAAAGAAACATAGATCAGCTGCCTCTTGCACAGGTCCCATTGGGGGTGTGCCCACAGCCAAGGTACATGCCCTTGACCAGGACTGAACCCGGCACCCTTCAGTCTTCCATCCGATGCTCTATCTACTGAGCCAAACCAGTTTTGGCTTTATATATTTTTTAATGTTAACCCCTTATCTGATATATGTTTTATAAACATCCTTCAAATTCCATAGTTTGTGAGGCTTTGTTAAGTTTTATTCTTTTGTTTTTTCTTTTTGTTCCTCAAACTGGATAGTATCAGTTGGCTTATATTCAACACTGGTGATTTTTTTCTGTTTGTCAGGGTATGTAGTGAAATTTTTCTTATAGTTAATTTACTTTTGAACAGAGGAAAAATTGGCCTTTTTAATGATCTTTTCTACTTGATGTGATGTCATCTTTACATATTCCATGTAGTATTATAATACTACACACCTGATGCATGAAGATTCATGCAGATTGGGCCTTTTTTACCCTGGCTGCTGGTACAGGCTTTGCTCCAGCCCAGAGCCATCTTTTTGTCTTCGCTCTGCCCAAAGCCTCTTCCCCCCCCCTTCCCATTCTGCCCAGAGGCCCAGAGCAGCTGGGGTGGTACAAAATGCCTGCATCCTGTCCCTGGCCATTGGGCACCTGTGTATGCAAATTAACCCACCATCTTTGTTGGGTTAATTTGCATACTCACTCCTGATTGGCTGCTGGGCAGCATGAAGATGCAGTCTATTTGCATCTTTCTCTTTTATTAGTGTAGACTAAAGACCTGGTGCATGGATTCGTACACTGCTGTGGTCCCTTTGCCTGGCCTGTACCCTCTCACAATCCAAGACCCCTCAGGGGATGTTTGGACTGCAGCACAGCCCCAACAACCCCACCAATACATGAATCTGTGCACCAGGCCTCTAGTAGGCATGTAAGATCTTTGGTTAATATCTTCCCACCATCCCCTGCTTCCCTCTGAGATTCATCAGTCTATCCTATGTTTCCATGCCTATTCTTTGAGTGTCTGCCCCCTGAAGGTCAGTGTATGTCATAGCTACTGGTTGAACAGTTGAATGGTTGCTTAGGCTTTTTATATGTATACTAGTGGCCTGTGCACAAACTTTATGCATGGAGGAAGGTTCCCTCAGCCCAGCCTGCACTCTCTCCAATTGGGGACCCCTAAGGGGATGTCCGACTGCCAGTTTAGGGATTGGTTCTAAACCGGCAGTCGTACATCCCTCTCACAATTTGAGACTGCTGGCTCTTAACCACTCACCTGCCTTTGTGCCTGATTGCCTCTAACTGCCTCTGACCGCCTGCCTGATTGCACTTACCTGCCTCTGCCTGCCCAACTGATCACCCCTAACTGCCCTCCCATGCTGTCCTGATCTCGCCCCCAACTGCCTCTGCCTGTCTGATCACCCCTAATTGCCCTCCCCTGCCAGTCTGATCTCACCCTCAACTGCCTCCTGTGCAGGCCTGATCTTGCCCCCAGCCATCCTCCTATGCTGGCCAATTTGGATCTAATTGGTCAGTTTCTATGCCAGTCAGCATCAGAAGCTCCACCTCCTAGACAGCCATTGGTTAGCTCCTCACAACCCAGATTTGGTTTTGACTGGTCAGTTTCTATGCCAGTCAGCATCGCTGGACCTATAAACAGGGCCTGATCAGAAAGATGGGGCAGATCAGCAGCCCCAGTGGAGGCCTGAAAAGAACTGGAGGCACAGCTGCTGGCCCAGACTGGAGAGAAAGAGAAAGGCAAATGCTGATCAACAGCTGACACACAGGGTATAGATCAAACCCTGCTTCTCTCTCCAGACCTCTCTCCAGTCCTGATTCACAACCCCCTCAGCAGTCAGTGCTGGGTCGCCCCACCTGCAGCCACAGCAGTCAGCTGACTGCAAGATTGACTTCCAGTTGGCTGAGCCTCCAGTCATGACAGACCCAGGGTTTTTATATATTTCGGATACATATAACCTATCTAATAAAAGAGTAATATACAAATTGACCAAACCTCCACTACATCCACAAGCTATGACCACCAGCCAATCAAGAGTAAGTATGCAAATTAACCCAACCAAGATGGTTGCTGCCATGGAGCAAGCAGAAGGCAGGGGTTTCCCTGGCAATGGAGGAAACCAAGCTTCCTGAACACTCTGGCTGTCCCAGGCCTCTTCTCACAGCTACAAAGTTTCAATTATAGAAGATAAATAAATCCAAACAAAAATGGCTGTGGCAACAGATCCGCCTTGGGTTTCTCTGGCAATGGAGGAAGCCAAGCTTCCTGCACTCCCTGGCCAGCCCAGGCCTCACCTTGAGGCTACAAAGTATCGATTATAGAAGATAAATAATTCCCAGATACCAGGGCCTGTGCTTAGGTTGCCAGAGGGCATGGTCAGCCTGAAAATCACCATAGGCCACTTGCCCAGGCCACCCCATGCCCGAAGGGAACCCCCACCCTGATCCAGGACACCCTTCAGGGCAACCAGCTGGCCCCATCTGTGCAGCAGGCCTCTATTCTATCTAATAAAAGTGCAATATACAAATTGACCATCATTCCAACACACAAGATGGCTGCCCTCATATGGAAACAAGATAGCCACCACAAGATGCCCAGCAGGTGAGGGCAGTTGGGAGTGACCAGGCCAGCAGAGGAGGGAAGTTGGGGATGACCGGGCCTGCAGAGAAAGACAGTTGTGAGGGACCCAGGCCTCCATGGAAGGGCAGTAAGGGGTGACCAGGCCAGCAGAGGAGGGAAGTAGGGGGTGACCAAGTTGGCAGGGGAGCAGTTAGGCATCAATCAGGTTGGCAGGGGGAGCGTGTGCTGAGGAGGTTCCTGGAAGCCAGGTGTGTATGCAAATTAACTGCCATTTTTGTTAGGTTAATTTGCATACTCACTCTGAATGGCTGTGGGTGTAGTGGAGGTATAGTCAGTTTACATATTTCTCTATTATTCTTAAGATGCCATGCATATTTACTACATTAGACCTATAATCCATTATAAATCACAATAGTTTGACCACAAAAATGTACATATACTTTGAGAAAATTCATTGTAAATCATAGCACTCATAATCATAAGGTCCCATGCTATATGATAAAGAGGTAATATGCAAATTTACCACCACTCCAACACACAAGATGGCCGCCCCCATGTGGTCAAATATGGTCACCCACATGTGGACAGAAGATGGCTGCCACAAAATGGCTGGCAGAGGAGGGCAGTTGTGGGTAATTAGGCCAGCAGAGGAGGGTAGTTTGGAGAGACCAGATCTAGAGGGGAGGACAGCTGGGGGGACCCAGACCTGCAGGGGAAGGCAGTTGGGGGGACCAGACCTTCAGGGGAAGGCAGTTAGGGGGAACCAGACTGGCAGGGGAGGGCAGTTGGGGGGAACCAAGTCGGCAGGGGATGCAGTTAGGGACAACAAGGCTGGCATGGAAAACAGTAGGGTGTGACCAGGCCTGCAGGTGAGGGCATTTGGGAGTGACCAGGCCTGCAGGGAAGGTCAGTTGGAGGTGACCATGCTTATATGGGAGGGGAGTTAGGGGCAACCAGAGTGGCAGGGAGGGCAGATAGGGGTGAGTAGGCCAGCAGGGGAGGGCAGTTGTGGGTGACTAGGCCTTCAGGGGAGAGCATTTAGGGGTGACTGGGCCAGCAGGAGATGGTGGTTAAGGGCAATCAGGCCAGCAGGGGAGCAGTTAGATGTCGATAAGGCTGGCAGGGGAGTGGTTAGGGGGTGATGAGGCTGGCAGTCAGAAGCAATTAGGGGCAATCAGGCAGGCAGGCAAGTGAGCATTTGGGAGCTAGCAGTCCTGGATCCCTTGAATAGTCTCAGAATGGATACTGTATAGGCTGGGCTGAGGGACACACACCATCCCTGTGCACAAAATGCATGCACTGGGCCTCTAGTTACATTATATTCTACAGAATTATACTGTGGCATTGTATGCCTTAATTGATGAGAATGTGACAGCAAATCCACTTATCTCTCAATAGTGAGAACTATATGTAAACAAAGAAATAAAAAGGCATTTAGCCACCAGTGTTTGCATCACGTGCTTACATATTTTAATTTGATTTATTCTTATTGCCATAAATATGAAGTTCCTGTACCTTTGGACTAAAATATACCTAATAAAGTATGCGGTCTTTCATTTAAATTTTATTTTCATTATTGGGGGACATTCTTTAAGATTTATGTTTTTCTCAGAGAAAAGACCCACAAGGGCATATTGAACATTTTCAAAATAGGTTAGATCTTGAAGTTATTGAATATACGCTGAGCTGTTTTTCTCAACAAACGATGGGCTTCCTTTAGCCACAGAGGAACCCAAAATATCCATTTAAATGTGCAAAACTCTACAACAATATTGTATTTACTGAAGAAGATGATGGGATTGAATTATTATCTTGCATAGTTTACTGTTAAAAGGAAATTAATCTGCTATTTTGTCACAGGATGCCTTAACCAACTATTGACAAAGCATGGCCTTTCTTTGAAAAGTTGATGGATTATACAAATCAAACTCTGAGAGAATTTACTCATCTAGAGTATATCAGTCCAAAGTTGAATTTATAGTTCAGATTTATTTTTACACTCATTAACTCATGCAGTATTTCTATTCACTATTTTTAGAATTTTTTGTTTATATGTATATATCTACTATTATCAATGAGTTTTTTAAAAAATATATTTTATTGTTGATAGTATTACAGATATATCCCATTTTCCCCTTCTCTCCTCCCAGCCCCCATCCACCCTACCTGGTCTTTACCACCCTATTGCTCATGCCCATGGGCCATCCTATATAATAAATAGGTAATATGCAAGTTGACCATCACTCCAACACACAAGATGGCTACCCATATGGGTTCAAAGATGACCGCACTTTTATGGACACAAGATGGCTGCCACTGATGGCTGACAGGGGAGGGCAGTTGGGAGGGACCAGAGCTTCAGGAGAGGGCAGTTGGGGGAGATCATACCTGCAGGAGAGCACAGATAAGGGAGACCAGGCTTGCAGGGGAGGACAATTGTGGGGGGACCAGGCCAGTAGGGGAGGGAAGTTAGGGGCAATCAGGCCAGCAGGGAAGCAATTAGGCATTCATCAGGCTGGCACAGGGAAAGGTTAGGGGGTTATCAGGCTAGGGCAGTTAAGGGCAATTATATAGGCAAGCAGGCAGGTAAGCAGTTGGGAGCCAGCATTCCTGGATTGTGAGAGGGGTCACAGATTGGAGAGGATTCAGGCTGGGCTGAGGGACACACCCCTCTGTGCATGAATTTCATGCACCAGGCCTCTATTGCATATCTATATTATAAAAACCCAGTGTCCCTAATGCTTTCATGACCAAAGATTGGTCACCAGGGGGCTGTGTGTGTGGCAGGGTGCGCAGGTGGGCAGGTACTTGGCTCTGGGTCTTGCAGCACAGCGGGACTTGGGGGAGTCCTGCAGAGTACCAAGACCCATCTGGGATCCTGGGTCTTGCATAAATTCTCTTGGGTCTAGGTCTCATGAGTTTTCGTATGTTGGGTCACAAGTAAGTATATGTTATTTGGTTTGTCAATGAGCTTTTTAAAAAGAAAAGCAATAAGTATTGTATTGTTTTTTATCTCCAAATTATACCAAATGTCTACTACATAGGAGGTGCTTAATTATTGGTTCCTAAGAGTAAACAGAATTTTCATTCATAAAAAAATAATATCAAGCAAAGGTTAAACACCAGAATACTGAATAAATGGGAAAAAATGACTTGTTGAATGCATACTGTCTACCAGGCACTGTTGTAAATACTTTGCATGCAGCAATTCATTTAATCATTTTAGAAGAAAAATAGATAACTGGAGATAGATCATTTACATTTGATAGCACTGAAACAGAGTGGTCAAATATAGTGGCCCAAATCCCCACCCTAAGTAATGGATAAAGAGGTAAATTGAAGGCTTTGACAATGAGTACAGCAATCGTTCATTTTTTTTAATGTAATTTTATGTCAATCTTTTTACTGATTGAACTGGGCCAATTATTTGTCACATAACCTTGTGGGGGCTTTGTGTACCCTTTAAAGTTATGTGGAGGTTTCAGAGGAGTAAATATAATGACCATTTGCCCAAAGTGGAATTCACCTGGTTCACGTGACGGTATCCTGAAAATAATTAATAATAAAGATGGTGCATGTGATTCTGAATAATGTATCAACTAGCTCAACTATTCATTTGAATGCAAATATTTCCCACAACATATTGTAAAGGGCTCCTAAAACAAAGTCATTGGTTTTACAGAATAGTTGGATAAATTAATCAATTATTTTAAACTAGTGGCCTGGTGCCGAGACTGGTTTGGCTCAGTGGATAGAGCGTCGGACTGCGGACTGAAGGGTCCCGGGTTCGATTCCGGCAAGGGCATGTACCTTGGCTGCGGGCACATCCCCAGTAGGGGGTGTGCAAGAGGCAGCTGATCGATGTCTCTCTCTCATCGATGTTTCTGACTTTCTATCCCTCTCCCTTCCGCTCTGTAAAAAATCAATAAAAATATAAAAAAAAAAGAAAAAGAAAAAAAAATAAACTAGTGGCCTGGTGCACGAAATTAGTGCATGGGAGGGGGGGATCTCTCAGCCCAGTCGGCATCCTCTCCAATCTGAGACCCTTGTGGGATCAGCCTAAACTGGCAGTTGGACAATCCCCTCACAATCCAGTACTGCTGGCTCCTAACGACTCACCTGCCTGCCTGCTTGATCACTCCTAACCACTCTGCCTACTGGCTTGATTGCCCCAAATGGTCCCCTCTGCCAGCCTGCTCACCACCAACTGCCCCCTTCTGCCAGCCTGATCACTCCTAACTGCCTTTCCCTCCTGACCTGATCATCCCTAACTGCCTCTGCCATGCCCCCACCACCTTGGCTTTGTCCATAAGGATTCCTGGAAGGTCTCATGGTCTAACTAGCATATAACCCTTTTATTAATATAGACTAGAGGCCCCGTGCACAAATTTGTGTACCAAATTTGGCCTGGCCTGCGGGATCAGGCCGAAACTGACTCTCCGACATCCCCCAAGGGGTCTTGTATTATGAGAGCATGCAGGTCAGGCCGAGGGACTCAATCTGTGCAGGATCTGGGCTGGGGAGGGATGCAGGAGGTTGGCCAGCCGGGGAGGGATCAGGGGAGGGCTCCAGGGCATGGCTGGTCCATCTCGCTCAGTCCCAATTGGCTGGACCCCAGCAGCAAGCTAACTTACAAGTCAGAGCATCTGCCCCCTGGTGGTCAGTGCACGTTATAACGACTGGTCAACTGTCTGCCCCTGGTGGTCAATGCACGCCATAGCAAGCAGTTGAGTGGTCTTAGCATATCATTAGCATATTATGCTTCGATTGGTTGAATGGATGATCAGACATTTAGCACATTAGGCTTTTATTTTATACTAGAGGCTCAATGCACAAAGATTTGTGCAAGAATGGGCCTTCCTTCCCCTGGTTGTATGCAACACATTCATTCAGGCTGGAGCCGCCTTTCCGCCTTCTCTCGCTGCCCAGAGGCTCACAGTCACTGGGGCAGTGTGGACTGTCCCACGCAAGCCGCTGAGCACTTGTGTATGCAAATTAACCCACCTTCTTTATTGAGTTAATTTGCATACTCACTCCTGATTGGCTGATGGGCGTCGTGAAGTTACCATCATTTTGTATCTTACTCTTTTATTGGTGTAGATGATAGGATATGACATACTGCCATAACTATAACATACTAGAGGCCTGGAGCATGAAATTCATACACGGGGGGGGGGGAGAGGGGTGTCCCTCAGCCCAGCCTGCACGCTCTCCAATCTGGGACCCCTTGAGGGATGTCTGACTGCCCTTCTCACAGTCAGACATCCTTCTCACAATCCAGGACTGCTGGCTCCAAACTGCTCACCTGCCTGACTCCCTGATTGCCCCTAACTACTTCTGCCTGCCAGCCTGATCACCCCCTAACCACTACTCTGCCAGCCTAATTGATGTCTAACTGCTCCCCTGCCAGCCTGTTTGCCTCCAACTTCCCTCCTCTACCAGCCTGGTCACCCCTAACTGCCCTTCCCTGCAGGCTTGATTGCCCCTAACTGCCCTACCTTGTAGGCCTGATCCCTCCCAACTGCCCTCTCCTGCTGGCCTGATTGCCCACAGCTGCCCTCCCTTGCAGGCCTGGAACCTCCCACTGTCCCCCCCTTTTGACCATCTTGTGGTGGCCATCTTGTGTCCACATGGGGGCAGCCCTCTTGTGTGTTGGAGTGATGGTCAATCTGTGTATTACTCTTTTATTAGATAGGATAGAGGCCGGGTGCATGGGTGGGAACAATCTGGTTTTCCCAGAAGAGTGTCCTGGATCAGGGTGGGGGTTCCCTTGTGGTGTAGGGCGGCCTGAGCGAGGGGCCTATGGTGGTTTGCAGGCCGGCCATATCCTCCAGCAACCCAAGTGGAGGCCCTGGGATGTGGGATTAACTTATGTTCTATAGTTGAAAATTTGTAGCCTGGAGTGGAGCCAAGCCTTCTGCTCACTCCATGACAATAGCCATTTCTGTTTCAAACTTTGTAGCTTAGAGTGGAGGCCTAGGCCTTAGGGCTGCAGAAGTTTAGCTTCCTCCATCACCCTGGCAATCCCAGCCTCTTCTCTCTCCAGTTATGTGGCTGCAGCCATTTCTGTTGGGATTATGTATCTTCTATAATTGAAACTTTGTAGCATTGAGTGGAGGCCTAGGCCACCAAGGGCAGGTGGAAAACTTGACTTCCTCTGTTGCTGGGGAAACCCAAGGTTCCCTCCTGCTCTCAGTGGTGGCAGCCATCTTGGTTGGGGTTTATTTGCATAATTTGTTCCTGATTGGATGGTGGACGTGGCTTGATCGGAGGTACAGTCAATTTGCATCTTATTCTTTTATTAGATAGAATATGCTGTTATTACTCTATGAGAATACATACCTCACGCAATAGGAAGGCATCTAATACATTACTTTGTATATGTTGTAAGTAGTAGGAAATACTGTATTAATAGCAATAATATTCACCCTGTGACTTCCCTTCTTGATTTGGGGATGTTTTCCCAGTTCTTTGAACAGTTCCTGGCCCCTAGTGTATTTTTTTTTGTCATTCAGTGTAACTTTATTTACTGTTGATTGCACATGATTTGAGGTCTTTAATTTCTAACCACCAAAGATTTAAAGGACTATTTTTTCCATGAAGTTTAACATTAACATTAGTGAATTCATGTATTCATGTGTTTTTATTGTAAACATCTGAATTATTCACATTGTCATAGATCTTGAACTCATAAGGGTGGACCATGCTCAGGCTGGCAGCAAACCAGAAAGCCTCTCTGCAAGCAAACAGATACTCTGCATAAGGAGAAAAGTCATAACATAACATTTAATGTTCAACCAGAGTCACCTCAGAATGTTATATATATTGATTTCTTAATTCATATAATATTGGGAACTCAACTGCTTGGTTGGTGAAGGGGTTGACCTGGTTTCAGGAGGATTATTCATGAAATAATTAAGGAAAGAGGGGCTCAATCTTTTCTTGGTTGCTTGCTTTTCCCCAGTACCTTAATCTTTCTTCTCATCCTTAGTTTCTTGGCCATTTTCTCCTTCACCTCCTACTTCTTCCTCCTTCGCATCATCAAATTCCTCCTTGGCACCTTCTTCCTCTTTCTCTCCTTCCTCTTCATCAGCCACTTCCTTCTTCTTCTCCTCCACTTCAGCTTCTCCTTCAAAGGGTGGTTCATCCTAAGCTTCCTCGGCTTTTGCAGCCTCAATGATATCCTCCACCTCGATCTGTTCCTCCTGGACATGGCTGGTATATTAAGAAGGGAAGGAGCAAGTGGACATCAAGTAGAAGCTGGTCTGCAAACCACCACAGGCAGATCGACCAAAGACCTGGGAACTCTGGGAGTAGCCACTGGCTGTGCTTCCCATGCTGGCAAAATTGAGCTGAGTCTCCTCACCTTCCAAAAGTTTTCTGTAAGCTGCAATGTCAATGTCCAAAGCCATCTTAACATTGAGGAGGTCATGGTATTCTTTCAAATATGCCATTTCACTCTTTTTAGTTCTCAACTCATTTTCTAATTTGTTGATTGTGTCCTGCATAGCACTAACATTGGAGTTCTGCTTATCCTCCAACTCTCACAGCTGCTTTCCCAGAGCTTAGTTCATGTCCCAACATGCTTTGATCTCCAGGCAGTGGCTTTTAGACATCTTGATCAGGCAGTGGCTTTTAGACATCTCCTCCTTGGCTTTGTGCACACCATAGATGTTCTTGACATTGCTCTCGGTCAGCATGGTAAAGCGGCTCTTATACCATTATTCAGCATTCTGCATGTTCTTGGCAGCCATCTTCTCGTACTGGGCATGAATGTCCTTGAACACAGCAGAGAAGTAGGACTTGGAGAACATGTCCGTCTCCATGGAGATCTGAGCATACTGGATCGGCGCCTGCAGCTCAGTGATCTCTTCTTCATGCACCTTATTCAGAAAGGCAATTTAGTCCATCAGGCTGTCGATGTGCTTTGCAAGCTCAGCGACAGCGAGAGCCGCCTCATCTGAACCTTTGCTTACCTCCATCAGCCGCCAGTCCTCCACATCATCATGGTTCAGCACCTTTCCTGCAGGTTGTTCCCAGTCCCTTCCAAGCCCTGGTGCCTGCTAATTTCCCACTTCCCTCTCCTTGCCAGGGACAGGGTGTGGTAGGCCAGGGCATAGGCATACCATTTTCATTAAAATGTTAAACCCCAGCCTGCTCCACTGGTGTGCACAGGCAGCCCAGGGGCAGACAGTGATCCCAGAGACCCTGCCCACCCCCACCTACCCAGAATCCAGATGGTGGCCTGGACCCGTGGCAGCGTCAGGTGCTGCCCACTTGGCCTGCCTAGTCCCTGATGGCTTCCTGGACACTGAGGGCTGTGTCAGGTGCTGCTGTCCCCTCTCCCCCACCTGCCTGGTTACCGATATCAGCCTTGACCCAGTGGGCAGTGTTAGGCACAGCCCATCTGTCCTGTCAGGTCCCCCATGGTGGACTGGACCTTCAGGTGGTGTTAGGCGCTTCTCGCCTGGCCTGCCTGGTTCCCGATGGTGGCCTGGACCCTTCAGGTGCAGGCCTCCCCTCCTGCGTATGAAAATTTATCCTCCATCTTCATTGGCTTAATTTGCATATCACACCTGATTGACTGTGGGCATAGCAGAGGTATGGTCAATTAACATTTTTCTCTTTGCCGAAACTGGTTTGGCTCAGTGGATAGAGCATCAGCCTGCGAACTGAAAGGTCCCAGGTTCAATTCCAGTCAAGGGCATGTACCTTGGTTGCGGGCACATCCCCAGTAGGTGTGTGCAGGAGGCAGCTGATCAATGTCTTTCTCTCATTGATGTTTCTGACTTTCTGTCCCTCTCCCTTCCTCTCTGTAAAAAAATCAATAAAAATATATTTAAAAAAACATTTTTCTCTTTTATTAGTGTACATTATACATAAGAAATTCTAAGAATAAAAAGCATTATCAAGTAAGGAAAAAGGGAAGTAATTACTGCAACAGCTGTCCAAATACTTTCCCTGTTACCATCCTGTTCCTCTTTCATCCCTTCTTCCTCTCTCTTCCAATCACCGCCTCCCTTGTTTATTGTGCTTCATTCATACTACTATCTGGCTCTCCTTCAGCAAGCAAATTTCCTTCATCATCCTTCCAGAAAGGAATAGATAACATTTTGCTGTTACAAATAACATAGATTAATAAGAACATAGTTGCAGGCCAACTTTGCCCCATTACTGAATAGAAGATGCCACAAAACAAAACAAAAAGGCAAGACCTTTCTTCACTCAAAAATGTACCAGACTGCCTGGGTTTTTATTTGTGGCTCTTCAATTTGCTAGCTGTGTGATGTTCATAATTTTAATTAATTTTACTCTGGCTCAGTGGCCTCATCAGTTAAATAAATATATATAATAAGTGTTTGCCTCATCATATTTTTGTGAGGATACAAGACATAATAAACAAAATGTGCTTTTAAATTCAATGACTTTTTCATTAGTAATTCATCAACAAATGCCAAGAGGTTTTATTATTATCATTATTATTATTACTTAAAATATTAAATTCATTATTTTATATTTCATTTATCAATTAAAACAACCTTATGAGGTAAATATCTATACTTCCAGTTTTAGGTGACAATCCTGAGTTACAGAAATGTTAATTAGTTTAGGAAGTTGGATCTGAAAGTTTAGAAAAATTTATTGGGAAAATCCTATATTAAAGCCACATTAATGATAATAATAAATAGTAAATTTTTACATGTACTAAAATTGAAACGTTCCTCATTGACTTGGCATAATGGTTAAGCATCTGAGTTCTAACGTCAGATTACTTGATTCAAGATTTACCCTCATCCCTTAAAAAGCTAGAATCTTACACAAATTAATCTCTCATAGGCTCAGTATCCTCATCTATCAAAGAAGGACATAAGAGTATCTGTTTTACAGGAATCATCCAGATTGTAATTCTATAAAGCCAGGCACACAAAAAGTGTTTTGTAAAGTTTAGTTATTACTTCTTATAAGTAAATCAGAAATCCACATTTCCCATGTAGTATATTTTGAACAAGCAATTATTTTTCCAGGCATATTTTATAATTTAAAAGTATGACATATTGACATTGTATACAAAGATGACACGTTTAGGCCACCCAAAGTAAAACATGTGCTTTTAATTGTTTTCCATCAGTAGCAGCAATGAATTTCCAGAAAATATTTTCATTGCAACATCTAGTCTTGTAAATAATGTCCCCTTTTGCCAGATCACAGGCTTGGATCAAGACAGCCTACATCGCCCTTCCAACAATTGACCTATTGAATAAAATATTTCCAACTTATCCGAACCAAACACAGATGAAAATAAACAAAGGCATAGTCCATCAAATTGTCTTACCCTTGTTTCCAGAAATTCCTTGAAATTCAGCTTCTCATTCAATTTCAGTCTTCATTGATGTTTTATCAGAAGTAAAATATCTGGTTTTCAGACAGAATGGGACAATCTGTAACACTGAAAATTCAATGTATATAAAAAAAAACTTTTCATCAGGATTTTAAATAGCACTTATTACTTTTTATATATCTTTATTACCAGTATTTTTATTGGAGAAAAATTTTTGTGAAAACATATTAAATTAGTGATTGAATAAATAAATAAATGAGGGAATAAAGGGATAAACTTTTCTTCACAAAAACAAAAAAATAGTTAATAAATGATGTAGTTAAATAACAACTGTTTACTGGGTTTGTTTTTTAGTTATTTATTAAGAATGATCCTTGCCCTAGCTGGGTTACCTCAGTGGATAGAGCATCGGCTGCAGATTAAAGGGTCCTGGGTTCGATTCCGGTCAAGGGCATATGCCCAGGTTGCAGGCTCAATACCCAGTTGGGGTGTGCAGGACGCAGCCAATCAATGATTCTATCTCATTATTGATGTTTCTATCTCTCTCTCCATCTCCCTTCATCTCAGAAATCAATAAAAATATTTTTAAAATAAAAAGATAAAATTTCTTTGTAAAAAGATTATAAAAAAAATAATGATTCTTCCAGTAAAGTAAATTCCATTTGTAAAAACAATTGCAGGACACCCATGAAAAAACACACATGGTGTCAAAATAAGCCAAAGGAAAATCATTTAGGCAAAAATTAAAAAGAATCCCAAGTCTATTTTGCATAGAGGATCCCTTTGTTAACTTTTGGTCGAGAATGTGTTTGTGTGTTTTCAGAGAACAACTCCAAGACCATGTGGGTTCCTGCGACGGTGAGGAACTGATGGATCTGCTCCAGTCACAAGGATGGTCCAGAGATGGGGGACACTGACGACACCTTGCCATGCTAGCAGTTGGCAGCTGTGCATGTCTGCAGGCAGCCCAGGACCAAACCAGAGAGGATGGATCTTGCATTGTCACGATGTGTCCACCATCTGGATACCATTGCTGACTTATACACATAAAGAATTATGTGACACTGAAACTGGGACTCAGAACAGTTGGACATTGAAACTGAGACTGAAACATTTTTTGTTCTTATACATTTATTTCTAGTATGCAGAGGCAAGATATTTTTGAAGAAAAGAAACAGGGGAGAGTGATTGATATAGAGGCAGGATGGCCTTGAACAGGCTGTCAAGCTACAGGGGGAGGCTTGAGTGGATGGGAGGCAGATGCGGGTGGAGATCAACTGAAGGACTTGTATGCATGCATATGAACATAACCAATGAATGAAAGACACTGGGGCGGGGAGGGGGGAAGCTGGGGATATGTGCTGGGGGGTGGGGGAGGCTGGGGGGAGGATAAGGGGGAGGGGAAGGAAAACATGTACTACTATTATACTGCAAAAAATCAATAAAAAAATAATGATTCTGAAGAGGGACACAAAACCATGCAGTCACTCTTATCACCAGATAAACAATGGATTTTTACTATTTTGCTTTATTTTTTTTACTAAGAATCGTATATGAATAGGATAATTTTTATTAAAATGCAAGTAACTGATTTTGAAATACTTCATTTATATCTTCTCTTTATTTCTACTTTTTCTAGGATCTGTACAATTTATGGATTTGCTAGTATTTTTAGTTTATTTAAATTTCAGACCTTTTTATAAAATTATCCTCTAATAATGTCATAGACTATCACATATTTTAGCAATATTTAATGCATAGCCTCCTTACAGAAAATCCACAGTTGTGGACATTTTCAAATAAAATTTTGAAACTCCCATTTAAGCATGAAGGAAGATCCTGAAAAGAAACTGCCATAATATGTACCTTCCTCAAAGCTTACCACAAATTTCTTTATTACCGCTATTGTTTAAAAAAACAAACAAAACTCCTATTTACAATTTTACACTAATATGGTAACTTTTACAAGCACCATAACATCATAGCAAAGAGAGAAAAGAAAATGAGAAGGAGTAGAGTCTCTTCCATTTAATAAGGTTTATATGTAAAAATAAGCGCACTTGTCAATTGGCAAAAGGATCTCTAAGAAGAAAACCTATATTCTCTGCTGTAATTATGAAAGAGAAAGTGTTCTGAGTTCATTGAATTCTTTTGAAATTAAGTGATTTCATTTTAAAAATGTGTATAAAGCAAATTGAAATGAAATTAAAACCAAATAAAATGATATTTTATTTAATCTGTTACACTGTTTTTATGTAGTTAAACCTATTATTATTGTTGCTGCTGCTCTTGTTGCTTTTTTATTTTCCTTTAGAAATCATGTAAAAAGCTTTCTCTGCATTTGGTCTGGCCATGTACAAATGGATCCCTTTAATTCTTCTGGCCATCACACCCAGAAACAGTTCACATTGATCTTATATATCATTTTCTCTTTTATGTGGCTATGAAACCACTCTCCAACTACCATATTTACTCTTTCAAATAAAGAAATTGACACTGAAAACTAACTATCTCAGCCAATGAAATCTTAGAGCATTAGGAGAACAAGCCATTAAAGAAATAACAATAACCCAGCCCATATGGCTCAGTGGTTGAAGGCTGACCTATGAACCAGAAGGTCACAGCTCGATTCCCGATCAGGGAACATGTCTGGGTTGCTGGCTCAGTCAGCCTTGTGAGGCATGAAGAAGGCAGCCAATCAATGATTCTCTCTCATCATTGAGTTTCTGGCTCTCTCTCCCTCTCTCTTCCTCATGAAATCAATAAAAGTACATTTTTTTAAAATAAAGAAATAACAGTAAAAGGACAACAGATGCGAACTGCTCTTTCGGGATAGCTTTCATTTGTTGCATTCACTGAATTTTCAAATTTCAAAATATATAAAGGATTTGTGAACACATGAAGAGAAACTATTGACACAGATCGAGCATTCTTTTTTTCTTTTTAAAATATATTTCATTGTTTTTCACAAAGAGGAAGATAGAGGGATAGAAAGTCAGAAACATCGATGAGAGAGAAACATCGATCAGCTGCCTCTTGCACACCCCGCACTGGGGATGTGCCTGCAGCCACAGTACATGCCCTTGACCGGAATCGAACCTGGACCTTTAAGTCTGCAGGCCAACTTGTATTATTTTCATGGGTACAGCATAGTCGTCAATCATATACTTTATACTGTGTTCCCCCTGATATTTCAAGTACTACCTGGAACTGTACATAGTAAAAATATTATTGCTCATACTCCCCACTTTGTAGTCCATATTCTTGTGACTATTTTATAATGGCCAATTGGTACTTCTTAATCCCTTAACTTTTTTTACCCATCTCCTGACCCCCTAATCCCAATGACAACCATCAGTCTGTTTTCTGTATCTATGAATATTTCTATATTGATTGTTTAGTTTGTTATTTAGATTCCACATATAAGTAAAATCATATGGCATTTTTCTTTCTCTGTCTAACTTATTTTGCTTAGCATCAATAGATGAGTGGATAAAAAAGTTTTGATACATATGTAAAATGTAATTAAACCTGGCCATTGAAAATAAGGAATTGTACCATTTGTGACACATGAAAGGATCTAGATGGTATTATGTTAAATGAAGTTTCAGGCATGCTTTTCTGTTTGTTTGTTTCTATCAAGGATTTGTATATATATATATATATATATATATACCACAAAAATATTTGATGCCAAGTAACAGCTCCTCTTTTAGTCAGACACAGTTCATAGCAGTACAAACTGGTTGAAGTATGGATTTAAATGCTCAGTTTGAATATTTTGCTTTGTCACTACCAAAAACACAAATAAACTGATACAGAAGTGTAGAGTACTTAGGCTTAATTAGAAGTGGTTGATGTTCTAGTTTAGTTGTAGTTTAATGGCTTTCAAAAATATATAGGTCTGACACTGGCTCAAGCTAAGATCTCTGTGTGTGTGCCTGTGTGTGTAAAACATTTTTGTTCAGATCATAACTTATTAAAAAGTATGTCAATCAGCACAGTTCATTTTGGCTGCAATATTTGGTTCTAGTATAGTGCAAATCCTTCTAATCACAAAAGAGAGCAGGTACAGATTTTCAAAAAAAAAAAAAAGGATTTCAGTAAGTTCTTAGTCCAACTATTTCTCCTTCCCCAACTAACCAAGAATAAAAATACATTTTTATTCTCGCATTCTCTGGCCCCAGAGAAAAGGCTGAATATCTGCATAAGCAAACCAGAGCACTGTTTTCTGAGAGACAACCAACATTCTTCAGAAACATTGGGGTTTTATGTGATCTCTTTATAAGTCAGAGTATAAGACTTGGGTTGAGAAACTGCAAAATGTGGGGGGTCATTAAGTAGCAATTAGCTTACCAATAAGATTGCTGTATTAAAGTTTTGTTACTGATCAAAGCATGCTTGCAAGTTGGTAAAAGGAAATGAAAGGAAATTAGCATAGGTTGAGAACACATTATATCCCTTAATTTTGCTATGTGGTCTCATATATACAATCTCATTTATAGTCAAACCAATCCAATAGCATAAGTATTATCACTACTCCCAGTATTAGCTATCAACAAACTACTGGACCATATAGGTAAAGTAACTTTTTCAAGATAAAACAGTTCATATATGGCAGAGCCTAGATTTGAATTCTCCAAAGCCCATACTCATTTTGCTTCTAAAATATCAGAGAGCAGGGTTATGTGGATATATTTTGGCCTTCATGCAGGATAGAGGAACTTTAGGTCAAACTTTCCTACTCCCATATATGGAGCAGCATTCTTCATTCTCTTAAACAAAGCTATCATCAATTCGTTTTGTGCAGGTCTACATGGTTATCTCCTATACATCTCTCCTTCTACTTCAATGAATCAAGCAATGACCAATAGCAAAGGCAGCAGGTAAGAAATATGTAATATGCCTATTATTTAATTAATAATAGCACACATATAGTTGCTTATTTGTACATATTTTATATAATAAAAAGCCTAATATGCTAAGAGTTCAGTTGTCTGTTCAGTCAATCAAAGCATAATATGCTAATGATATTCTAAGGCTGCTCAACCGCTTGCTATGACATGCACTGGTCACCGGGGGAAGACAGTCAACTGGTAGGTTAGCTTGCTGCTGGGGTCTGGCCAATCGAACTGAGCAAGATAGGCCAGACACGCCCTAGAACCCTCCCACATCCCTCCCTGGCCCTGATCCTGCACTGGCGGGGTCCCTCAGCCTGGCCTGCACCCTCTCACAATCAAGGACCCCTCAGGGGATGTCAGAGAGCTTATTTCAGCCCAATACTGCAGGTCAGGTGGAGGGACCCCACTGGTGCACAAATGGATACACCACGCCTCTATCTATACTAATAAAAGGGTAATATGCTAATTTGACTGGGTCAACCAGACATCTTCCCGACATCCGACTTCTTTCTGGTGGTCGGGGCCGAAGCAGAGGCGATTAGGGGCGATCAGGCCAGCAGGGGAGAAAGCAATTATGGGTGAGATCAGGCTGGCAAGGGGGAGCAAGCAGTTAGGGGGCAATCAGGCCAACAGGGGAGAGCAGTTGGGGGCAATTGGGCCAGCATACAAAGGTGATCAGGGTCAATCAGGCAGGCAGGCAGAGGCAGTTAGGGGCAATTAGATAGGCAAGCAGGTGAGCAGTTAGGAGCCAGCGGTCCCAGATTGTGAGAGGAATGTTCTAAACTGGCAGTCAGACATCCTGCAAGGGGTCCTCGATTGGAGAGGGTTCAGGCTGAGCTGAGGGACAGCCCCATGCATGAATTTCATGTACCAGGCCTCTAGTATATATATTTATGGATATAAGCACAGAAGTTCTGAGAGAAATTATAAATATTCATTTTGTATTATCTGCACTGACGAAAGAAATCATGTCATCCACATAAAATATGAAATTCAATGAAAATAATAACAGTATTTTTTAAGAAATTAGGTACTAAGTGCTTAACTAGGCATTAATATAGGTATTCTCATACTTTAGTATACATAGGAAAATGCATATTTTAAAATATAGTTTCCTTTCCACTCTCCCCACTCTCTAACTCAGTAGAACTGGAATTGATCTAGGTATTTACAACTTTAATAATCACTTTAGGTGATCCTAATGTGAGTAGTTTCTTAACCACATTTTGAAATTAAATATTCTAAAATAAATCACATATTTAGTTTGTGGGTGGTATGAGAAACAATTTAAAGCAACTTTTGAATATTAAATTTCTTAACTTTTTATTTAAGACAATGTTGTTAAATTTTAATGAACCACACTTGGAAAAATCTTATCAGGAATGTGTCTGGAGAAAAAAAAATGGCGGCAGAACAGAAGGATGCATAATGATTTGTGTCCCAGGGCAGATGGAGGGAGCAGCTGAGGGTCACGCAGGGAGTGTTTGTTGGTGAGTTGGGGGACATCTGGGCTTCAGGAGAAGGAGGGGGACTGCTATATTTGCCTCTCCTAACCAAGCGGCCCCAGTAAGGCTGCGTTCTCTCCCAGAGCCACCGGCTCAGAGGAGGACTGTGCCATCTTGAAAGGGAAGGGCCTGAAAATTTTAAAGCTGTAGTATGCGCTGGACAGCTGAGAACCCCACAACACAGGTTCCTAGTTGGCGCAGAAGCAGATGCCGAGGAGCCCTGTGCTTTGCCACAGAAAGGTCAGATTTCTCCTGGGGTTAGGGGAGCTGGCAAAACAGGGAGATTCATGCCTGAAAAAAAAAAAAAAAGTCCGTGGCTGTTAGAGCTGGTAAATGTGGAAGAGAGCCCTTGAAGCTGGTGGCAGAGGGGATTCCAAGAAAGCAACCCATTTGGACCTGACAGAGAAGGCCAGCCTAACGATTTTGGGAGGTTGCTGGCTGCCAAACTCAAGGGGGAAAGGGGTTTCTCGCAGACATATGAGCGGAACTTGAGTTCGTGCACTTGCATTTTTTCCTCTCGTAATCCGAGTTTCTCAGTGGTAAACCAGGAACATGGAATCCCCTGGTGGGGGATAACCTGGGAGACCGCAGGGGTGGGCTGTTTTTCTGGAGACTGGGATTGGAACAGGTGATCACCATTAGAGAGGCAGCTCTGGGACAGCCCATTCCCACAAATCAGTATTGAATACCACAAGGATAGCGGGATTTTAGTTCAGGCTAGAGAGGACCAATAGACCCGGAGGTCAATCCAGAAACACTGCCACCCAGGGGCTGAATCTCAAATTGACTCTTGTGTAACACAAATTAAGGAATCAATTTTATTTCTACTACTATTTAAACTTTTTTTTTAAAGTGCCATTATATTTCATCTTTATTCTACTTTGGGATTAGTGTTATAAAGTCTATTTTCATCTACCCTTTGGTATCTTTTTACTCTAACTCAACTTCACCCTTATGCCAGAAATCTCTTGCTAACCTTTCCCTAGTTAGTGTCTTGTTCCCCTTACACTTTTTCTGCTTTAGATTTTCCTTATTCTCTCTTTTTACCCTGTTAAAATTTCACCCCACTTTTATATCTAATCTCCAACCACTTGCTTCAAGTCCATACACACATCTCGCTTCTCTGACTTCACTATCCTAACTTGTTTTTCTCTCTATCCTGCTGATGTTGTTTACCTGACTGTTGATTATATTGATATTTCATGCATGTTTGTGAGATTGGTTTGCTTATTCTTTTCTTTACATTTGTTTTGTGGGGTTTTTTTGGCATTGTTTTTTTGTTTTGTTGTTGTTTGCATTGTTTTTTGATATATTTATGCTTCTGTGTTCCCTCACCTCCCTTGATATTAGTTGTTGTATGTAGTTTGTATCAATCTCCAGGTACATGTTGCTGACTTTTGCTTAGTGGATGTCCTATAGGAGTTTTCAACCCATATTTATACTTTATTCCCCTTTTTTTCTTTTTACTTATTACCCTTTTCTCAATTTCATTTTGGCATTCTCTTTCTTTCTTTCTTTCTTTCTTTATTCTTTCTTTCTTTCTTTTGTGTGTGTGTATGTTTTCCCTTACTCTCTTCATTCTCACCTATCACCTAATTTGACTTCCTCTGGCAATCATCTTTAATTTTGAGTTACCAATACCATGAATACATTCCTGTTCAGTGTCTGGTGCGTTGCACCTGGTTGTATTGAGCCTTTAAATCAACACAGGAGAGGGAGAACTACATAACCAGACACACAGAGAAGAGAGATCAGGGGAGACAAAGAAACAGCCTACCAATGAAAGAAAAACAAGCCGCACCAAAAAAGAGGTAAACGAAATGGAAGCAAGCAACCTGTCAGAGAGAGAGAGTTCAGAGAAATGGTCATAGGGTGGCTGAAGAGAATAGAAGTCAGCATGAGTAAGAACCAAGAGGAATTGAAGAAGACCCAAGAAGAAATGAAGAAGACCCAAAAATAAATGAAGAAGACCCAAGAAGAAATGAAAAGTGACATTGCTGACATAAAGAACTCCAAGAAAGTATCAGGAGTAGACTAGAAGAAGCAGAGGACTGCATCAGTGAGCTGGAAGACAAGGTAGGAAAAAATACTCAAGTAGAGCAGCTTCTAGAAAAAAAATGTTTTTAAATATATTTTATTGATTTTTTACAGAGCAGAAGGGAGAAGGATAGAAAGTCAAAAACATTGATGAGAGAGAAACATCAATCAGCCGCCTCCTGAATGCCCCCTACTGGGGATGTGCCCACAGCCAAGGTACATGCCCCTGCCCGGAATCGAACCCGGGACCCTTCAGTCCGCAGGCAGATGCTCCATCCACTGAGACAAACCGGTTTCGGCTTTTAATATATTTTATTGATTTTTTACAGAGCGGAATGGAGAGGGATAGAAAGTCAGAAACATCTAGAAAAAAATTTTTAAAGCAGGAGGAAAGCCTAAGGGAACTCTGGGACAACATGAAACAAAACAACAGCCGCATAATAGGGCTTCCAGAGGGACAGGAAACTGAGCAAGGAATAGAAAACCTGTTGGAAGAAATAATGAAAGAAAACTTCTCTGATATAGGAAAGAAAAAAAACACACACGAATCCAAGAAGTTCAGAGAGTCCCAAGCAAAATGAACCCCAAAAGACCTACACCAAGGCACGTTATAATTAAATTGGAAAACATAAACAACAAATTGAGAATCTTAAAAGCCACCAGAGAGAGAAAGAAAGTCACCTACAAAGGAACCCCCATCAGATTAGCAAGTGATTTCTCAACAAAAAATTATAAGGGCGGAAGGGATGGGGATGATATATACAAAGTCATGAAAAGAAGGGGTATGAATCCTAGAATACTGTAACCAGCAAGGCTATCAATCAAAATTGAAGGTCAAATCAGGAGCTTCACAGACAAAAAAGGACTAAGGGAATACATTACCACCAAACCAGCAATGCAAGAAATGCTAACGAGTCTGCTGTAAAAGCAATATGAAGCACAGAAATAACACAGGGATAAAGAACAGAAATGGCCACAAATAAGTACCTATCAATAATAACTTTAAATCTAAACCATTTAAATGCTCCAGTCAAAAGATATAGGGTAACAGACTGGATAAGAAAACAAGACATATATATCTCCTGTCTACAAGAAACCCACCTCTGAAAAAAAGATGCACACAGACTGAGGATGAAAGGTTGGAAAAATGTTCTTCAGGCGAATGAAAATTGAAAAAAAGCTAGGGTAGCAATACTTACATCCAAAAAATTATATCTCAAAGTGAAGGACATAACAAGAGATAAAGGCCACTTCATAATACAAAAGCAAGCAGGCGGAGAAACATAGATGATGGCATAGGTAAACACCTATTTTGGTGCCATACACTGCAAATTCAAAACTACAACTTAACACAAGAACAAACATCATCCAGAATCACCAGAAAGGTGGCTGAGTGAAAATTCCACAAAAAGTGAAGATAGGACACTGTGACTCAGAGGAGCAGTGGTGGACAGTGTTGAAGATAAGCGCTGAGAGAGGTTTGGAGCCGTGTGTGCGCCAGAGGGTAGGGTGGGCAGCTAAAAACCCAGCAATTTTTCTAGAATGGGGGAGACAAAGACATCCCACTGCACTGATTCCCTGGCTCAGGGAGAAGTCCAGGAAACTCACAATCATATGGGGTAAAAACTGGACAGTGGGGAGGTATGCTGAAACTCAGGCGCTGCAAGGGTCTGCAAGCTTGTGGAGAGGGTGAGCTTGTGCAGAGTGCACGTGAACGTGGGAACAGCACAGCTGTGTGACCGCGCAGAGAGGACTGTGACTTGCTCTCTCACTGGGGAAACCACCAGACTGCATTGTTTTATAACCCTGGGTTAGACATTGAGTGTGCAGACTCATTTGGGGAGAGGCTGAAATATCCGGCAGTGGGGAGCTCAGCAGCAGTTCTCTCAGAGGTTCTGGCAGCCATTGACACCTGGCACAGAGTTCCTGGGGCTGCACAGGGGGGAGCAGACGCAGCCTGCTTGGCCCAGAGATGCCACCCATCCAACCTGAGCACTGCTGAACATCATAGACAATTGGCCTGGAGGTCAAACTTTCCTAGTTCTAACAATGATTAATCTAGACCTAACTTCAACAAGACTGTGCAACCCATATCCACCTCAGGTAACTGGTGAGGCTGAGCCACTGTCCCTTAGAGGACATCTACCACACAAAGCTAATAGACCAACTCAGGAAAGGAGCCACCATGCAGAGACGTGGAAAGAAATCAGATGTGAAAGAAATGGAGGAAAAAAAACCGACTGACATAGAATTCAAAACCATGGTTATAAGACTTTTCAAGAGGCTCCTAGCAAAGTCTAAGACCTACAAGGAAATGAACCAGACCTATGAGGAATTGAACAAGACCTACGAGGAAATGAATGAGACCTACAAGGATATGAACGAGACCATCAAGGGTATGAAAAAGGACCAACCAGAAATTAAGCATACACTGACTGAAATAAAAAAATATTATACAAAGACCTAAAAGTACTCTAGAGGACTGCAAGAATCAAGTTAAAGATTTTAAATACAAAGAGGTAAAATCCACTCAGCTGGAAAAGCAAGAAACCAAAAGAATCTAAAAAATTGAAGAGAGTGTAAGGGGCCCCTAGGACAACCTCAAGCATACCAACATCTGAATTATAGGGGTGCCAGAAAAAGAGAGAGAGCAAGACAATGAAAACGTATTTGAAGAAATAGTGGCCGAAAACTTCCCACACCTGGTGAAAGAAATTGATTTAGGCATCAAGAAGCACACTGAACCCCAATATATAGGAACCCTAAGAGGACCACACCAAGGCACATCATAATTAAAATGCCAACAACAAAAGACAAAGAGAAAATATTAAAAGCAGCAAGAGAAAAATAGTTAGTCACCTATAATGGAGCACCCATATGATTGTCAGAGGGTTTCTCAACAGAAATGATGCAGGCCAGACGGGAGTGGCAAGAAATATACAAAGTCATGAATAGCAAGAATCTACAACCAAGAATACTCTATCCAGCAAAGCTATAATTCAGAATTGAAGGTCAGATAAAGTGCTTCACAGATAAGAAAAAGATAAAGGAGTTCATCACTGCCAAACCAATATTATGTGAAATGCTGAAAGATATCCTTTAAGAAGAGGAAGAAGAAAAAGATAAAAATATAAATTGTGAACAGCAAATACACATCTATCAAAAAATGAAACTAAAAATTAAGTGAATTAAAATTTAATGAACAGAACAATCTGGTGAATATCATAGAATCATGGGCATAGAGAGGGAATAGACTGACAATTCTTGGGGAGGAAAGGGGTGTGGGAGGTGCAGCAAGAGACTGGACAAAAATCATGCACCTATGGGAGAGGACAGTAGGGGGGGTAAGGGTGGAGAGTGGAATGGGTACCAGATGGTAGGGATCTATGGGGGGGGGGAGAGGGAACACTGTAATTAATAAACTGAACAATAAACATTAAAATTTTTAAAAAATACTAAAGAGAGCAATCCAACAAGAAGAAATAACTCTGGTAAACATAAACACACCCAATACAGGAGCACACAAATACATAAAAAAACTCCTGGATGATATCAAGGGGGATATAGACAACAATACAATCATAGTAGGAGAATTTAATACCCCACTATCACCATTGAACAAATACTCTAAACAAAAAATCAGTAAAGAAACATCAATCCTCAATGACTCACTAGACCAGGTGGAATTAATTGACATCTTCAAAACATTTCACCCTAAAGCAACAGAATATAATTTTTTCAAGTGAACATGGGTAATTCTCAAAGATTGACCATATGTTTGCTCACAGGCAAAGTCTCTCCAAATTCAAGAAGAATGAAATCGTATCAAGCATATTCTCAGATCACAGTGGCATAAAGCTGGAAATCAACTACAATAAAAACAATCGAAAGAAATCAAACACATGGAGACTAAACAGCATGCTATTAAACTATGACTGGGTTACTAGAGAGATCAAGGAAGAGATAGAAAACATCATGGAAACAAATGACAACAATAGCACAACAATCCAAAATCTATGGGACACAAAGAATGCAGTTCTGAGAGGAAAGTTCATAGCTCTATAATACTACCAGAAAAAAACTAGAAACAACTACAATAAATTATCTAACCCAACAACTCAAATAGTTAGAAAAAGAACAATAAGAATATCCCAGTGTAAACAGAAGGAAGGAAATAGAAAAGATCCGAGCAGAGTAAATGATATAGAGACCAAAGAAACAATACAGAAGATCAACAAAACGAAGAACTGGTTCTTTGAAAGGATAAACAAGATTGATAAACCTCTAGCCAGGGTCACCAAGAAGCAAAGAGAGAGGACCCTAATAAATAAAATCAGAAATGAAACAGGTGAAATAACAGCAGACCCCACTGAAATACAATGGATTGTTAAAAAAAATACTATGAACAACACTACTCCAACAAACTGGACAACCTGGAGTAAATGGATATATTCCTAGAAAAATATAACCTCCCAAAACTCAATCAGGGAGAATCTAAACAGCTCAATAAAGCAATAAATATGGAAGAAATTGAAGCAGTCATCAAAAACCTTCCAGCAAACAAAAGCTCAGGACCAGAAAGCTTCACAGGGGAGTTTTACCAAACAATCAAGGAAGAACTAAAACCTATCCGCCTCAGACTATTCCAGAAAATTCAAGAGGATGGAACACTTTCAAATTCCTTCTATGAAGCTAGCATCACCCTAATACCAATAGCAGTCAAAGATGACACAATCAAAGATAATTGCAAGCCAATATCCCTCATGAATATAGATGTCAAAATCCTCAATGAAATTCTAGAAAATCAGATCCAACAGTACATCAGATAGATTATACACCATGACCAAGAGGGATTTATCCCAGGAATGCAAGGATGTTACAATATCTGCAAATCAATAAATATGATACATCACATAAACTAATTGAGAGATGAAAATCACATAGTCATATGAATTGATGCAGAAAAAGCATTTCACAAAATCCAACACCCTTTAAAAAAAACACAGATTTTAACTTTTTATTTGTAAAATATATTTTATTGATTTTTAACAGAGAGGAGGAGTGAGGGATAGAAAGTCAGAAACATCGATGAGAGAGAAACATCGACCAGCTGCCTCTTGCACACCCCCTACTGGAGATGTGTCCGCAGCCAAGGTACATGCCATTGACCGGAATCAAACACGGGACCTTTCACTCCAAAGGCCATCGCTCTACCACTGAGCCAAACTGGTTTTGGCCCAGCACGATTTCTTGATAAAAATTCTAAACAAGATAGGAATAGAAGGATCACACCTCAACATAATAAAAGCCATATATGATAAACCCACAGCAAACATCATAATCAATGGGCAAAAACTACAACCATTTCCCCTAAGAAGAGGAACAAGACAGGGTTGCCCACTCTCACCACTCCTGTTCAACATAGGACTGGAAGTATTAGCCATTGCAATTAGACAAGAAGAAGAAATAAAATGCATCCAAATTGGAAAAGAAGAAGTAAAGCTATCCTTATTTGCAGATGACATGATATTGTACATAAAACACCCGAAAGCCTCCATTAAAAAGCTAATAGACTTAATAAATGAGTTCAGCAACATAGCAGGCAACAAAATTAATGCCAAAATATGTATAGCATTTCTATACACTAATAGTGAACTTACAGAAAGAGAGACTAAAAAAGCAATCCCATTTACCATCACAACAAAAAAATTAAGATACCTAGGAATAAACTTAACTAAGGAGGTAAAAGATGTATTCGCGGAAAACAACAGGACCCTAAAAAAAGAGATAGAGGAAGATGTAAACAGGTGGAAGAACATTTCCTGTTCATGGGTTGGGAGAATCAACATAAATAAAAGGTCCATACTACCCAAAGCAATCTATAAATTTAATGCACTCCCCATTAAAATACCAACAGCCTATATCACAGACCAGAAAGAACTCTCCAAAAATTCATCTGGAATAAAAAAAGCCCCTAATCCTGAGACACAGCAATCCTGAGAAGGAAGCAAAAAAATCAGTGTGATTTCCATACCAGATTTCAAGCTGTATTACAAAGCTACTGTTCTCAAAACAGCCTGGTACTGGCACAAGAACAGACATATAGATCAATGGAATAGAATCGAGAATCCAAATATCAACCCAAACCACTATGCTCAATTAATATTTGACAAAGGAGGCATGAACGTAAAATGGAGTCAAGACAGTCTCTTCAATAAATGGTGTTGGGAAAATTGGACAGATACATGCAAAAAAAATGAAACTAGACCACCAACTTACACCAGACACAGAAATAAACTCAAAATGGATACGGGACTTAAACGTAAGACAGGAAACCATAAAAACATTAGAGGAATCTAGAGTAAGAAAAATCTTAGACATATGCCGAAAGAACTTCAATGATACTGCTCCTAGGGCAATGGAACCTAAAGAGAAAATAAACAAATGGGACTATATCAAAATCAAAAGCTTTTCCACAGGTAAAGAAACCACCAACAAAACAACAAGAAAACCCACTGTATGGGAGAACATATTTGCAAATGTTATCAGTGATAAAGGTTTAATCTCAAGCATCTATAGGCAACTCACACAACTCAATAAAAGGAAGACAAATGATCCAATAAAAAAATGGGCAACAGACCTAAATAGAACCTTTTCTAAAGAAGACAAAAGGAAGGCCCAGAGACATATGAAAACTTGCTCAAAGTCACTAATTATCCGAGAGATGCAAATCAAAACGACTATGCGGTACCATCTCACACCTGTCAGAATGGCTTACATCAACAAATCAACAAACGACAAGTGCTGGCGAGGATGCGGAGAAAAAGGAGCTCTCCTGCACTGGTGGTGGGAATGCAGACTATTGCAGCCACTTTGGAGAACAGTATGGAGTTTCCTCAAAAAAACTAAAAATGGAGCTGCCATTCAACCCAGTGATCCCACTTCTAGGAATATACCCCAAGAAACTAGAAACGCGAATTAGAAAGGATATGTGTACCCCTATGTTCATAGCAGCACAATTTACCATAGCTAAGATTTGGAAACAGCCTAAGTGCCCATCAGCAGATGAGTGGATTAAGAAACTGTGGTACATTTACACAATGGAATACTACGCTGCGGTAAAAAAAGAAGGAGCTCCTACCATTAGCAACAACATGGATAGATTTGGAGAGCATTATGCTAAGTGAAATTAGCCGGGCAGAGAAAGAAAAATATCACATGATCTCACTCCTTTGAGGAATATAACGAATGGCATAGACTGATGAACAAGAATGGATCCAGAGACTGAGAAAAGTCCATCAGAATGTCAAACCCCAGGGTAAGTGGCAGGTGGTGGGAGTAAGGGGGAAAGTCAATATATTTGAACTCTTGAAGTAAGGTAAGTAATTTGTGTTTTTACATCCCTGACAAAGTTTCTATAAAGTTATAAAAAAAATTGGATGCAGTTTGAGATTGAATTGACATGGCCTAGAGCTTGTCATATCCTATGGAGACCAGTCCTTAGGTTAGGCCCTCCTTAACCTCCCGTGACACCATAATACCCTTACATGATATTATTCTACAATGTCATTATAATATTTGATATTTGACAACAGCATATTATGCAATTATCCCAAATAAACTTACAAACTAATTCTTTGAATGTTGGGCAGCAATATAAAAGAGGATAGGAAAAGAATTAATCCCTTTCAGAAGGAATTAAGGCACTGGGAAGGCATTCGAGCATTCTATGTTGGCCCCTCTTGTGCTTTTTGCCAAGAGGGACCCTCTTCTTACTATCCAAATACACACAGCTCAGGAATGAGCATTCAGTTACAGCTGTGGCTGAAGCCTCTGGGCAGCTGGCACCATGGATCTGTCTCTCGACCAATAGTGTGAGCTGGGCCCTCTCTGGAGAAGAAACCTGGGTTCCCTGAGATATGTGATCAGTACCGGGACCCCGCCAGCAGGCGAGACGACCCCAAGGCAGGTGCTGCATGTGGGGGCCACAGGGACATAGATTACAAAGGAGACAGAACTGAACCCCACATCACCCTGGTTGGCCCCGGAGGATGACTGGTTAGCCAGAGACGGGTAAGTTTCCTCAGGGAAGGAACAACCCAAGACAGGTACAGTCACAGACAGGCCAACAGGATTGAACTAAAAGATCAACAGAGGTGGGGCACAGACCTTCATCCACAAACCTTGCAGGGGCTTGAATTCCCACACCTCCTGAGGGAGGTCTCCTACCCCCACGGCTGCTTCGCCTCCCAAGCACAACTCAGACCGGGACCCAGGTGGCAGACAGAGACTTTCCCAGCAATAGCTGCGCTATATCTAAATGCAGTCTATTACCAGGAATGCTCAGGACCTACTAAAAATGCAAATATTCCTTTCCACTAGCATTTACAGGGAAAACTAAGATTTCTGCTTGAGTATTAAAATTGACAGGAAAATAGTAATCAAGTTTTCAGATTGATTTAAATTGGCCAAGTGAAATGAGTGAATACTCAAGAAAATTTTAGTGTACTGGAAAAAAAGCTTTTCCTAAAACATTAACTAAAATATCTATTAGTAGTTCATCTCACTGTAAAATTGCCTAACATTCAAGGAACCTAAAGCAGTCATATTTGTGTGCAAAAATTAAAATTTAAAATTACCAAGACTGCAAGATAAAATTTCCAAAAGCCCCCATTAATCAAAAAAGAGGAGGGAGCAGTGGGGTAATATCATGTAAGGAAAAATATCTTCTAAGTAAAATACATCTAGAAAATTCTTACTCCAGTAAAGTAAATTCCATTTGTAAAACCAACTGCAGGACACCCATGAAAAAACACACATGGTATCAAATAAGCCAAAGGAAAATCATTTAGTCAAAAATTAAAAAGAATCTCAAGTTTATTTTGCAGAGAGGATCCCTTTGTTAAATTTTGGTCGAAAATGTGTTTCTTTGTTTGTTTTCAGAGAACAACTCCAGGACCATGTGCCTCCCTGCGACTATTACGAACTGACGGATCTGTTCCAGTCATGAGGATGGTCCAGAGATGGGAGACACTGATGACACCTTGCCATTCTAGCCGTCGGCAGCTGTGCATGTCTGCAGGCAGCCCAGGACCAAACCAGAGAGGATGGATCTTGCATTGCCACGATGTGTCCACCATCTGGATACCATTGCTGACATGTACACATAAAGAATTATTTGACACTGAAACTGGGACTCAGAACAGTTGGACATTGAAACTGAGACTGAAACATTTTTTGTTCTTATACATTTATTTCTAGTATGCAGAGGCAAGATATTTTTGAAGAAAAGAAACAGTGGAGAGTGATTGATATAGAGGCAGGGAGGCATTGAACAGGCTGTCAAGCTACAGGGGGAAGGCTTGGGTGGATGAGAAGTGGATGCTGGGGGAGATCAACTGAAGGACTTGTATGCATGCATATGAGCATAACCAAGGAATGAAAGACACTGGGGTGTGGAGGGTGTGGGTGGGGACATGGACTGGGGTGTAGGGGAGGCTGGGTGGAGGATAATGGGGAGGGGGAAAGGTAAACATGTACTACTATTAATTATAAGTTACACTACAAAAATAAATAAATAAATAAATAATTTTTTATGTATGTCAAAAAAAAAGAAATCAAACACATGGAGACTAAACATCATGGTATTAAACAATGACTGAGTTAACAGAGAGATCAAGGTAGAAATAGAAAACATCATGGAAACAAATCACAACTATAACACAACCATTTAAAATCCATAGGGCACAGTGAAAGCATTTTTGAGAGGGAACATCATAGGAGTACAAACCTACTGCAAAATAATAAGAAACAATGGAAATACATTATCTTACCCAACAATTCAAAGAGTTAGAAAAAGAGCAACAAGAAAAGCCCATTGTAAGCAGAAGGAAGGAAATAGTAAAGATCAGAGTAGAGATAAACGACATAGAAACCAAAGAAACAATGCAGAAGATCAACAAAACTAAGAGCTGGTTCTTTGAAAGGATAAACAAGATTGATGAATCTCTAGCCAGGCTCAGCGAGAACCAAAGAGAGAGGACCCTAATAAATAAAATCAGAATTGAAAGAGGTGAAATAACAACAGACCCTAATGTAATACAAAGGATTGTTAACAAATACTATGAACAACTCTACCCCAACAAACTGGACAACCTGGAGGAAATAGATATATTCCCAGATAAATATAACCTCCCAAAACTCAATCAGGAAGAATCTAAACAGCTCAATAGACCAATAACTGTAGAAGAAATTGAAGCAGTCATCATAAAGCTTCCAGCAAACAAAAGCCCAGGTCCAGACGGCTTCACAGGGGAGTTTTATCAAACATTCAAGGAAGAACTAAAACCTATCCTCCTCAGACTACTCCAGAAAATTCAAGAGGATGGAACACTTCCAAACTCCTTCTATGAATCCAGCATCACCCTAATACCAAAACCAAATAAAGATGACACAATGAAAGAGGCCCATATCCGTCATGAATATAGATGCCAAAATCCTCAATAAAATTTTAGCAAATCATATACAGCAGTACATCGGAAAGATCATACACCATGACCAAGTAGGATTTATCCCACGAATGCAAGGATGGTACAATATCCACAAATCAATAAACGTGATACATCACATAAAAAATTGTGAGATAAAAATCACAGTCATATCAATTGATGAAGAAAAAGCATTTGACAAAATCCTATACCCTTTCTTGATAAAAACTCTCAACAAGGTAGGAATAGAAGGATCATACCTCAATATAATAAAATCCATATATGATAAACCCACAGCAAACATCATACTCAATGGGCAAAATCTTCAGCCATTTCCCCTAAGAACAGGAAAAAGGCCTAGGATGCCCAGTCTCACCACTTCTGTTCGACATAGTACTGGAATTATTAGCCATTGCAATTAGATAAGAAGAAATAAAAGGCTTCCAAATTGGAAAAGAAGATGTAAAGCTATCCTTCTTTGCAGATGACATGATATTGTATGTAAAAAAGCCAAAAGATTCCATACAAAAACTAATACACTTAATAAATGAGTTCAGCAACATAGCAGGATACGGAATTAATGCCAAGAAATTTATGGCATTTCTATACACCAATAGCGAACTTACAGAAAGAGAGACTAAAAAAGCAATCCCATTTACCATCACACCAAAAGAATTAAGATACCTAGGAATAAACTTAACTAAGGAGGTAAAAGAACTATTTGTGGAAAACTACAGGACAATAAAAGAAGAGATAGAGTAAGTTGTAAACACGTAGAAGACTATACCATGTTCATGGATTGGTAGAATCTACATCACTAAAATTTCCATACTACCCAAAGCAATCTATAAATTTAATGCACTCCCCATTAAAAACCAACAGCATATTTCACAGACCTAGAAAGAACTTTCCAAAAATTCATCTGGATTTAAAAAAGACCCCAAATCGCCACAGCAATCCTGAGAAAGAAACACAAAGTCAGGGGGATTTCAATACAAGATTTGAAGCTGCATTACACAGCTACTGTCCTTAAAACAGCCTGGTCTTGACACAAGAACAGACATATAGACCAATGGAATAGAATAGAGAATCCAGATATCAACCTAAACCACTTTGCTCAACTAATATTTGACAAAGGAGTCATGAACCTAAAATGGAGTCAAGACAGTCTCTTTAATAGATGGTGTTGGGACAATTGGACAGATACATGCATAAAAAGAGAAACTTGAACACCAACTTATAATATATACAAAAATAAACTCAAAGTGGATACAGTATGTAAACATAAGACAGGAAACCATAAAAATATTATAGAAATCCACAGGAAGAAAAATCTCAGACATATGTCAAAATATATTCTTCACTGATACTGCTGCTATGATAATGGAAGCTAAAGAGAAAATAAACAAATGGGACTACATCAAAATAAAAAGCTTTTGCACAGCTAAAGAAACCACCAACAAAACAACAAGAAAACCCACTGTATGGCAGAACATATTTGCAAATGTTATCAGTGGTAAAGGTTCAAACTCAAGCATCTACAGGCAACTCATACAACTTAATAAAAGGAAGACAAATGATCCAATAACAAAAAGGGGGCAACGGACCTAAATAAAATCTTTTTGAAAGAAGACAAAAGGAAGGCCCAGAGACATATGCAAACCTGCTCAAAGTCACTAATTATCTGAGCGATGCAAATCAAAACTACAATGTGTTACCATCTCACACCTGTCAGAATGGCTATCACAACAAATCAACAAAAGACAAGTGCTAGAAAGGATGTCGGGGAAAAATGAACCTTTATGCAATGCTGGTGGGATTTTAGACTGGTGCAATGAGAGTGGAGAACAGTATGGAGTTTCCTCAAAAAACTAAAAATGGAGCTCCCATTTGACCCAGTGATCCCACTTCTAGGAATATATCCCAAAGAACTAGAAACACGAATTTGAATGGATATATGCACCCCTATGTTCATAGCAGCACAATTTACTATAGCTAAGATTTGGAAATTGCCTAAGTGCCCATCAGCAGATGAGTGGTTTGAAAAACATTGGTACATCTACACAATGGAATACCACGCTGCGGTAAAAAAAAGAAGGAGCTCCTACCATTTGCAACAACATGGATAGAGCTGGAGAGTGTTATGCTAAGTGAAATTAGCCAGGCAGAGAAAGATAAATATCACATGATCTCCCTCATTTGTGGAATATAATGAACAGAATAGACTGATGAATAAGAACGGATCCAGAGACTGAGAAAATTCTATCAGAATGTCTAACCTCAGCGTAAGTGCGGGGTGGCAGGAGTAAGGGGAAAAGTCAATATATTTGAACTCTAGAACTAAGGTAAGTAAGTTGTGTTTTTACATCCCAGACTTAGTTTATATAATACATTCAAAAAATTGGCAGCTAGTTTGAGACTGAATTTACATGGCCTATTGCATGTCATCTGCTAAGGACACCAGTCCTTAGGCTATGCCCCTCTTAACCCCCTGTGACACCATAATTCCCTTACATAATATTATTCTACAATGTCATTATAATTTTTGTTATTTGACAATAGCATATTGTTCAATTATCCCAAGGAAACTTACAAACTAATTATTTGAATGTGGGCAGCAATTTGAAAAAAGACAGAAAAGAAATTAATCCCTTTCAGAAGGAATTAAGGCACTGGGAAGGCCCTTGATCATGCTATATTGGCCCCTCTTGCCTTTTTTTGCCAAGAGGGACCCTCTTCTAAAAATCCAAGTGTACACAGCTGTTGTCTGAGCTTTCATTTCAAGCTGAGGCTGAAGCCTTTGGGTGGCTAGCACCATAGATCTGTCTGTTGCCCAATGGTGTGAGCGGGGCCCTCCCTGGAGAAGAAACCTGAGTCTCCCAAGTTATGTGGTCAGTATCGGGACCCCACCAGCAGGCGAGGGGATTACAAGGCAGGTGCTGGGTGTGGAAGCCACGGGGACATAGAAGACCAAGGAGACAGAACTGAACCTAACATTACCATGCTTGCCCCTGAAGGATGGCTGGTTACCCACAGAAGGGTAAGATTCCTCAGGGAATTAACTATTTAAGACAGGCACAGTCACAGAGGGAGCAACAGGAGAGAACTTAAAGGTCAACAGAGGTGGGGCACCAACCCTCACCCCCCTAACCTTGCAAGGGCTTGAACTCTCACCCCTTCTGAGGAAGGTCTCCTGCCCCCATGCCTGCTTCGCCTCCCATGCACAGGTCAGATCAAGACCCAGGGTACAGACAGAGACTCAGCCAGCAACAGCTGCCCTATATGTAAATTTAGTCTAGTACCAGGAATGCTCAGGGCCTACTCAAGAATGCAAAAAATCCTTTCCACTAATATTTACAGCATAAAATAAGATTATTGTTTGAGTATTAAATTCGACAATAAAATAGTAATCAAGTGTCAGATTAATTTAAATTGGCCAATTGAAATTGGCCAAAGTGTACTGGACAAAAAGCTGATCCTAAAACATTAACTAAAATTTCTATTAGTAGTTCATCTCATCTTAAAGTTGCTTAATGTGCAATGAACCTAAAGCAGTCATATTTTTCTACAAAAATTAAAATTTAAAGTTACCAAGACTGCACTATAAAATTTCCAAAAGCTTCCATTAATCAAAAAATGCTGAAGGATAGTGAGGTATTATCATGTAAGGAAAAAATATCCTGTAAATAAATTACATCAAGAAAATTTTTACTTCAGAATATTAATTTCCATTTGTAATGCTAACAGCAAGACACTCATGAAAAACTCAGATGATGTCAAAAGAAGCCAAAGGAAAATCATTTGGGCAAAAATAAAAATAATCCCAAGTCAAATTTATAGAAAAGTTTCCTTTTTTAACTTATGGTCAAGAATATATTTGTATATTTTCAGAAAACAACTCCCAAGACTATATGGACTCCTGAAACAGAGGAACTGAAAGGTCTGCTTCCACCACAAAGACAGGAAGAGAAACAGTCCAAAGATGAAAGATGTTGACAACAACCTGCCATGCTAGCAGTCAGCAGCTTTGTGTTGCTGCAGGTTGCCCAGGACCAAACCAGAGAGGTTGGACCTGCATTGCCACCATTTGTCCACCATCCAGATATCATTGCTGACATGTACACAAATGAACTATTTGACATTGAAACTGGGACTCAGAACTGTTGGACATTGAAATTGAGAGGCAAACGTTTTTTGTTCTTATATGTTTATTTCTGGTATGCAGATGCAAGATTTTTTAAAGAAAAGAAACAGGGGAAAATAGATACAGAGGCAAAGAAACATTGAACACACTGTCAAACTACAGTGGGAAAGCAGGGGAGGATGGGGGGCACAGGCTGTAAGAGAACAACCAAAGGACTTGTATGCATGCATATAAGCATAACCAATGGATACAAGACATGGGGGTGGGGGGATGGGTGAGGCATTTGTTGAGAGGCAAGGGAGGCCGGGGGAGGTGATTGGGGGAAAAAGGAAACATATGTACTACTATTTGTAATACTTTAAACAATAAAAAATAAAAAAAATAGATAAACATGTTAATTGACCATACCTCTGCTGGACCCACAGCCAATCAGAGTGAGTATGAAAATTAACCCAAAAACATGGCGGTTAATTTTCTTTTTTTTTCATATATATATATATATATATATATATATATATATATATATATAATTGTTTAAAGTGTTACAAATAGTAGTGCATTTGTTTCCTTTTTTTCCCCCCATGGACCTCCCCTCAGCCTCCCCTACACTCCAGCTCATGCCTTCATCTGCCCCGCCCCCGTGTCTTGTATCCATTGGTTATGCTTTTATATGCATGCATACAATTTTTTCGGTTGATTTCTTACAGCCCCCGCTCCCACCCTCCCCTGCTTTCCCACTGTAGTTTGATAGTGTGCTCAATGCTTCTTTGCCTCTATATCTATTTTTCTCCCATTTATTTTCTTTAAAAAGTCTTGCATCTGCATACCAGAAATAAACATATAAGAACAAAAAAAATGTTTGAGTCTCAGTTTCAATGTCCAACAGTTCTGAGTCCCAGTTTCAATGTCAAATAATTCCTTATGTGTACATGTCAACAATTATATCTGGATAATGGACAAATTGTGGCAATGCAGGTCCCACCCTGTCTGGTTTGGTACTGGGGCAGCCTGCAGCGATGCACAGCTGCTGACTGCTAGCATGGCAAGGTGTTGTCAGCGTCTTCCATCTCTGGACTGTCTTTGTGATTGGAACAGACCTGTCAGTTCCTCTGTGTTCCAGGAATCCATGTGGTCTTGGAGTTGTTTTCTGAAAATACACACACACACACACACACACACACACACACATATTAAAATTAACCATTCATCTATCAATGGACACTTAGATTGCTTTTATATCATGTCTATTGTAGATAATGCTATAATGAATATAATGGTGCATATCTCTTTCCAAATTCGAGTTTTTGTTTTATTTGGGTAAATACCTAGATATAGAATTGCTGAATCATATGGTAATTTCATTTTTAAATATTTGAGAAAATGTCATGCTGTTTTCTATAGTGAGAACACCATTTTATATTCATATCAACAACATCCTAGGCCTCTTTTCTGCATATCCTCATCAACGCGTGTTATTTTTTTTTGTCTTTCTCATAATAGCCTTTCTGATAGGTATAAGGTTTTATCTCATTTGGGCTTTTGATTTGCATTTATCTGACAATTTGTGGTATTGAGCATCTTTTCATGTACCCATTTGTCATCTGTATATTTTTTTTGCAAAACATACTAAGTCATGTATCTTCTTTATATATTTTAGATATTAACCCTTTATCAAATATCCAAGTTGCCAATATATTCTCCCATTTAATAGGTTGCTTCTTTTTTGTGTGTGGTTTTCTTCACTCTGCCAAAGCTCTTTAGCACAAATAATTTCCATTAATTTAATGTTGCTTTTTTTGTTCTCACTTAAGGAGACAATGTGCTAGATAATGCACAGAATAATAAAAATAAAATTAAGAAATTGATTCATTTACTTATTGAATAAATATTTATCAAGCACTTACTATATCCAAGGACTGTGTTTACAAAAATAGTTACTATAATTCATTCATAAAACATTAATGTTATTGGCTATGAAACATACATTAATCAAAGAATCACACAAGTCACTGTAAAATTACAGTGGCATAAGGTTTATATTGTAACACAAGTATGTAAGAGTGGGTTTTAACCTGGATTGGAGTATAAAGGATGTCTTGTTTAAGATGGGATCTGAGGGATGTGTAAGTGCTAAAGCATTGAAGATAAAATGTTAATAATGTTAAAGAAGTAATATTAATAATATATGGAGAGTAAGGGTTTGTAGGAGGAGGAAATATGACATTTTTTAGTAATTAATATCTCGTGTGAAGGGAGTGAAGAGATTGCAAAGAAGACATGGGAGATGAGGTAATAGAGGGAAACATGGATCAGTTCACACAGGTATAAAAGGAACCCTTTAATTGGTTTTAAGCAAGAATTGGTGAAGTGACAATATATTTTATTTTGGACATATTACTATAGCTTATGTGTAGAGAATTGAGGGGAAGATGACAGAACTGAAGCAGAAAGACAGATTAAGACACTACTGTTTTGGCCCTTGTAGGAGATGATGATGGCATATTTTTCTTTTTAAATTATATCAGATGAATAATATTGCATTAGATTCAGGTGTAAAACATAGTGATTCAACACTTAAGTTAAAAAGTAATCACCACATTGATTCTAGTAACCATCTGTCATTGTACATACTGATAATAATATTGATTATATTTCCTATGATCTATAATACATCCCTATTACTGATTTTATACCTGGAAGATTTTACTTCCTGGTCCTCTTCCCCTTTTCTATTTCTACACCCTCTGCCCTCTGCCAATCATCAGTTTTGTCTCTATATTTGTAAGTTTGTGCCTTGATGGAGTTCCTGGGTGTGCAGTCAAGATGGAGGGAGATCACAACAAATGGTACTCTTTGATGCCTCCTACGCCAAAGCGGTTTCCTGCAGTTCTCCTCCTATTTGATAGATGATCTAGGGTTAGTAAATGGATTTCCTTCGCATATTGTTTGGGGTTTTTTTGTGGGTTATCTTGTGTGTGTTTTTTCTGTGACCTAGGTCAGGAGTGACCCCTCAGTACTGCTCTTATTGCAAGTCAGTGCATTGAGGGTGGATTTTTCCTCCTCTCCTCTCCTCTCCTCTCCTCTCCTCTCCTCTCCTCTCCTCTCCTCTCCTCTCCTCTCCTCTCCTCTCCTCTCCTCTCCTCTCCTCTCCTCTCCTCTCCTCTTCTCTCCTTTCCTCCTCTCTCTCTTCTCCTTCTCTCTCTCTCTCTCTCTCTCTCTCTCTCTCTCTCTCTCTCTCTCTCTCTCCCTCTCTCTCCCTCTCTCTCCTCCCATACTTGTTTCTGTATGATCTCGCTCTCTCATTTGCTGTGCAGAATGTGTTCAGAAGAAGTTTCTCTGTCTATTGGTGTAATTTTGATGTGTGTGTGGAAGGGAGTTCAGGATCTTTCTATGCTGCCACCCTGGACCTCTAATGATGATGGCTGTTCTAATCATAGTTCTGGAAGTGGTGGAGGGAAGCTCACACTTCAGAGCTATATATAGGAGGTAAAGTTTCAAATTTTGAAAGTAAAAATGTAGTTCCTAAACTTGAGGATACCAGAAGATTTAGAAACTGTCTTTTAATGAGTGATGTGGGCAGGGAGTAAGTTAGATTTCAGATATATTTGCTTTGGAGTTACTTAGTGCTTTTGAGAACGCTTGAGGAAGGTGAGATATACAGCACACTCATTAACATGCAACCTCAAACAATTCATAATAGCGATATGCTAGTAGATAGTTCAGCCATTAGGTGCTATGAGAGTTTCAGTAGAAGAATGGCAAGTTCTATTACCCCTTCCATGCGTACATGGATTTGGGTTTCATAGTGATGGTGGTGGAGTAACACTAGTTTAGATGTTGCTCATTTATTTGAAAATAATACAGAAAGAGATAAGAACCCATCTACAACAAAAGTTAAGTCAGTTCCCCCGGGCTATCTATTGATGCCTGTAATATAGAATGAAAGACTGGGAATTACATATTTGAATTATTTAAGGCCAGTTACACTGACTGAACTCTTGACACTGTTCACTTATAAACTCACATTTGTTTTCTACTAGCAAGTTGTAAGATGATTGGAGGAATTAGAAAACATAATATCCCAGGTAGGAGGGTATCAGCAAACATTCAACCAGAAGTCACTCAGATAAGTACATCCCAAATCTAACAATAAATATCCACGGGCAGCTTTAAATTTCTCCCATTTGGAGATTATCATTCAAAAAGTAATATTGTTAATGAAACTAAACTCAGAAAAGATGATGGTAGACTAAAAAAAGAATGAATCATTGTTTTCTTTAATATTCTTTGAAATGAAATTATTTGATTATATATTCTAGATTTTTATTGATTTTAAAAATGTTTAAATAATTTTCAATTTCAGTTTACATTCGATACTATATTGTACTAGTTTCAGGTGTACAGCATAGCATTATAAATCTTTCCAAGTCTTCTCATAAAAATTTAATCTTCTATATAAAATAGTAGAGAGTTTAGAAATTAATTTACTATTTAGATCATTATTATACTTAATTGAAATGAATAATATTTTAAATAGTTGGTTAAAAAACAGTTAACCATTTGGAATTGTTTTGAAATTAATTAGACTTAAAAAACGTTTTGATAGAAATAAAACCTGTTTTCCCCCAACCCATAATAAAGCAGCACAACATCAACAAACTTTTCTGAATTTCTCCTTAATGATAGAAATGCTTAGATGTGTAAATTTTTACAAGGGTCAGTACTATGGTTTACAAGGGTTGAATTTTGTTTCTGACAAGGACATTTGTCTTGGTGTCATAGGAAAGACTGGTGCTTTATCTAAACTTGGGCTGATCCAACATTTATTTTTAATTTAATTTTATTGTTTAAGGTATTACAAATAGTAGTGTATATTTTTCCTTTTTTTCTGCATTGACCTCTCCCCCAACCTCCCCTACCCCCCTTTTATTGCCTCCCCCCTCCCTCAGTGTCTTGTATCTCTTGGTTGTGCTTATATGCTTGCATACAAGTACATCAGTTGATCTCTTACTCCCCCAATCCTCCCCTACTTTCCTGCTGTAGTTTGACAGTCTGTTTAATCCAGCAGTTCTCAACCCGTGGGTCATGACCTCTTTGGGGGTTGAAAGATCCTTTCACAGGGTATGCCTAAGACCATCAGTGGTCTTAGGAACCTAGACACCACTCCTCTATCTGTCTTCAGGCAGGTCTGCCCACATGCAGATACGTACACATACAAGTACCCGGTGTGATGACATCATCACACCAAACTCATCACATACACAGCATACAAATACAGGTGTATGTGACACGGTTGGCATCATAATGTACTTATGTGGACCAGTTACACATGTGTGGAGACCAGCTACTGTGTAGATAGCAGCTACTGTGTAGAAAGCAGCTGCTGTGTTGAAAGCAGCTGCTCTGTTAAAACCAGCTACTGTGGTGAAAGCAGCAGTATTGGAGGTAAAACAACACCTCATGAATTATAATTACTGGGTAAATGTAAATCATGTACTGTAAAATCATCAACTACTGCAAAAAAAGTATCTGTACCATGGGAACCTAATCTGGATGTTGATAAATCTTTTCACATTAAGCTGTGGTTGATGTGAATACTGCCTTGTGATAGTAAAAGGTATGTAAAAACAACAACACAGAGAATGCTAAATCATAGGAAACTTTAATGAATGAACTGTATTGACTAAACTATGCTATGTATCATCTTTTGTGTTATTAAAGCTATTGTTATGTATTATTTTCATTAGCAAACCATCCCATGACAATGGATCATGTATAGAACTTCAAGAAAAGAAAATATAGAGAGGATATTTACAGAATGGTTTTACCTCAATAATTACAGCAGGAATTAAGAAACTGCAATATGTTATTTGTTGTGAAGTTCTATCAGCCAGATCTATGAAGCCAAACAAACTAAAACACCATTTTGATAGCAAGCATCAGAGCTTTGCCGGCAAAGATATCAACTATTTATTTATTTATTTGTTTATTTATTTATTTATTTATTTATTTTTCATGTTTGTTTATTATTTTTTAAAATTTTTTATTCTTTAAAGTATTACAAATAGTAGTACATATGTTTTCTTTCTTTCCATCCCATTGACCTCCCCTCAGCCTCCCCTACCACCCAGCACATACCCTCACCTGCCCTCCCCCTGCTCCAGTGTCTTGTATCCATTGGTTATGCTTATATGCATGCATACAAGCCCTTTTGTTGATCTCTTACAACCCCAGCCTCCCACCCTCCCTTGTTTTCCCACTGTAGTTTGACAGTCTGTTCAATGCTTCTTTGCCTCTGTATCAATCTTTTTCCCCGGTTTTTTTCTTTAAAAAAATCTTGCATCTGCATACTGGAAATAAATATATAAGAACAATAAAATGTTTGAGTCTCAGTTTCAGTGTCCAACAGTTCTGAGTCCCAAACTCAATGTCAAATAGTTCCTTATGTGTACATGCCAGCAATGGTATATGGATGGTGAACAAATGGTAGCAATGCAGGTTCCACTCTCTCTGGTTTGGACCTGGGCCACCTGCAGCGACGCACAGCGGCTGACTGCTAGAATGGCATGGTTTCATTAGTGTCTTCCATCTATGGACTGTCTTTGTAGTTGGGACAGACCTGTCAGTTCCTCTTTATTGCACGAATCTATATGGTCTTGGAGTTGTTTTCTGAAAATATACAAATATATTCTTGACTGAAAGTTAATAAAAGGTATCTTTTCTATAAATTAGAGTTGGGATTCTTTCTATTTTTGCCCAGTTGATTTTCCTTCAGCTTATTTTGACACCATGTGTGTTTTTCATGGGTGTCCTGCTCTTGGCATTACAAATAGAAGTTACTTTTCTGGAGTAAGAATTTTCTAGATGTAATTTACTTACAGGATATTTTTCCTTATATTACATTACCCCACTATCCCCTTCTTTATTTTATTAACGGGGGCTTCTGGAAATTTTATATTGCAGTCTTGGGCCAAGTCTCTGTCTGTAACTTGGGTCTCCATCTGAGCTGGGCATGGGAGGTGAAGCAGCCATGGGGGCAGGAGACCTCTCTCAGAAGGGGTGAGAGTTCAGGCCCCTGCAAGGTTTGTGGGTGAGGGTCTGTGCCCCACCTCTGTTGACCTTCAAGTTCTCTCCTGATGGTCCCTCTGCAACTGTGCCTGTCTTAGGTTGTTTCTTCCCTGATGAATCTTACCCGTCTCTGGCTAACCAGCCATTCTCTGGGGCCAAGCAGGGTGATTTGAGGTTCAGTTCTGTCTCCTTGTAGTCTATGCCCCTGTGGCCTCCATGCCCAGCACCTGCCTTGGGACCCCCTCACCTGCTGGCAGGGTCCCGGTACTGATCACATATCTTGGGCGACTCAGGTTTCTTCTCCAGGGAGGGCCTAGCTCAGACCATTGGGCGAGAGACAGTTCCATGGTGCCAGCCACCCCGAGGCTGTGCCTTCCCTGGAGAAGGCTTAAACGGAAAGCTCAGGCAACAGCTGTGTGCAATTGGATTGTGAGATGAGAGAGTCCCTCTTGGCAAAAAGGGCAAGATGGACCAATATAGAATGCTCAATTACCCTCCCTGTGCCTAAATTCCTTCTGAAAGGGATTAAACCCTTTCATGTTCTTCTTTAAATTGCTGCCAAACATCCAAAGATCTTATTAGGTAACCTCCTTGGCACCCAGGTCACTCTCAGCCAGCCATCGGAGGGACTGAACCTACAATCAGAAGGGCTGGGCGGGAGGGGAGCACTTCCCAAGCCTAAAGCCTGGGGCTTGGGAAGGGGCCGATCCTGTGACCAAATGCCTACCATCCGGAAGTCAATGCTGGGTTGCCCATCTGCAGCCTGGTGACCCAATCCTGACTGCTCAGGTGGCTGAGACCCAGAAAGTGATTCAGGGTCTAATCTGCAGCCTCAGTAGAAGCTATTGATCAGTGTACTTACCTCTCTATTTCTCACCCTCTTTCCTTCTGATCTTTGCCAGCAACCAGGCTTTTCTTTCTCTCCTGGCCTCTGTAAGGGCTGCTGTTAAAGCCAGCTTCTTTGATCAGACCCAGAGATAGGCCTGGAGATGCTGACTGGCATAGGAACCAACCAATCAGAACCAAAGGTGGGTGCTGTGGGGAACCAATGAATGCCTATCAGGCAGAGCTTCTGATACTAACTAGCATAAGAACTGACAAATGAGAACCAAAGGTGGGTGCTGTGAGGAGCCAATGGCTGCCTAGGAGGCAGAGCTTCTGACATTGCCTGGCATAGAAACTGACCAATAAGAAACAAAATTGGGTGCATGGGGGAGCCAATGGCTGTATAGGAGGAGTTGGAGCTTTTGACACTGGCATTGAAACCGATCAATGAGAACCAAATCTAGGTGCTGTGGGGAGCCTTTGGCTGCCTAAAAGGTGAAGCTTTTGACACTGGCATAGGAACTAAACAATAAGAACCAAATTGGCCAGCAGAGGATGGCAGTTGGGGTTGACATCAGGCCTGCTGGAGAGGGCAGTTAGGGGTGATCAGGCTGGCAGGCCCAAGCAGTTAAGGGCAATTAGGCAGGCAGGCAGGTGAGCAGTTAGGAGCCAGTGGTCCCAGGTTGTGAGAGGGATGTCTGACTGCCAGTTTAGACCCAATCCCTGGAATCAGGCTTAAAATGGCAGTTGGACATCCTGCAAGGGGTCCCCAATTGGAGAGGGTGCAGGCTGAGTTGAGGGAATCCCCCCTCTGGCACAAATTCTGTGCACCAGGCCTCTAGTATATATAAATGAGTCAAGATAATGCAATGTACAATATATTGTATATAGTCAATAACATTGCAATAACATTATATGGTGACAGGTGGTAACTATAACTTATCACATGGGTTCGTATGTAATACTCATATCTAATATTAGAGACCTGGCACACAAATTCATGCACCACTGGGGTCCCTCTGCCTTGCCTGAGGGATAGGGCTGAAACTGGCTCTCCAACATCTCTCAATGGGTCCCAAATTGCAAGTGGCACTGGCCATGCCGAAGGACTCCACTGGTGCGTGATCAGGCCCAGGGAGGGATGTGTGAGGTTGGCCAGCCAGGGATGGATAGTGGGAAGGCTCCAGGGTTGTCTGGTCCATCTCACTCAGTCCTGATTGGCTGGACCCGAGCGGGCAGCTAACCTACTGATCGGAGTATCTGCCCCCTGGTGGTCAGTGTACATCATACCAAGTAGTTGAGCATTCTTAGCATATCATTAGCATATTATATTTTGATTGGTTGAACAGCTGACCAGATGACTGGACACTTAGTATATTGGCTTTTATTATATAGGATTGTATATCAGTGTGAAATCACTATAATGCAAGTCTAAAACTAACAAAATATTGTATCTCAATTACATGCAAGTGGAGAAAAACAATACAATTGGTGTGAATTTGCACAAATTCATGTTTTCATTTGGCAGAAAGTTTGGAAACCTTCAAAATTTTTATTCTACAGATGGGTATTACATTGCAAGTTGCCAAACCCTAATGACCAGGCATTGTATAAAAATTTTTACTATCTATCCTGGTTTTTGAATAGTAATAAAATGTCTTCCTCAATTTACTACTCACTCTACAGTGGATCAAATTTAATATGCTTATATTTAATTATCATTTCCAAAGTTATTAATAGGTAATGTAAATTGTATCAACTGAGCCATAAATATGAGAAAAATTGTAAAGGGAAGATTAATGTTTAGTTAGGACAATTAAAACAAAAGAAGAAAACCAAAGAGTATTTCCATTTGATGTTCACTTAATATACAACACTGTGTAGAAGCATTGATATGGAAACACTTTTTTTGGTTAATTTTTACTGATGATATTTTTTTATCCATTGATTTTTAGAGAGAGTGGAAAGGAGGAAGGAAGGGTGAAAGGTGGAGAGAGAAACATCAATGTGAAAGAGACACATTGATTGGCTGCCTCCCACACATCCTCTAATGGGGACAAGATATCAAAACTGCAACCCAGGTACATGCCCTTTACCAGGAATGGAATCCAAGACTCTTTGTTGCTCGGGTCACTGCTCTAACCACTTATCAACACCAGCCAGGGCTGGAAATATTTTGAGGCAGAAAATTTCAGCAATCATGGATGAAATCCTATTTTATAAATAACTTTTAGTAAACAGGGCTAGTGAGTTTTTTCTTCCATAATTCGTTTTCATTTCGCTTTAGAAAACAATATACATAAAGTCAACAAATGTTCCAAATCATGTTAAAGTAATAATTTACTGTTTTTCTCTGAAAAATAAATATTTTGATGTAAAAAATCTCTACTTATAAATGTTTGTAAAGGAGTGACTACTATAAATAACATTTATCAACATAATTTATGAACATAATTTACAAAAAGCACTGCAAAGTATCCTATAAAGTAGGTCACTCTTAAATATGGAGAGAGAGAAAACAAAAATTATAAAAGCAAAAGTGTTTTAGCAACTAAACTGTGTCAATTTGATGAAATACAAAGATTCAAATGAGTTCTAGAGAATTCATTTTTGCTTCCACAATGGAACTTTGAAGAGTTAATTGGTTCATTGAAACAATCATATTGATCTATCTCCCTAAATTCTTTTTTTGCCACTGTTCTTCAGGTGGCTCTGCATTTTGGCTATTCTACATTTGGAGCTGAACCCTATCATGTGTTCTCATACCCAATCAATGTCACACTATTTGCACAATAGCCCCAGCCTACTCTCTCATTAGCTCACTGGAGGCCCTCAAAGGAAGAGGCAGTAAGGGAAATTATTGATATTGGGCTAGCAGAATGGAGGGAGGCTTTAGATTAGAGCCAGAGAATAAGCAATGAATGGAAACAAGGATAGCTAAGAAAGGGACAAATGCCAAGACTTCCACATACAGTTTACAGAAATATTTTGGTCAATAATCTCCCCTTCATCCCCACATACATGCATAGGCCACTGCTATGGTTTGAATGTTTGTGTCCCCTAACCAAATTAATATATTGAAATCTTTAGGATGGAGCCCTCATGAATGGAATTAGTTCTTTTTACAAAAGAGACCCCACAAAGATCCCGGACTCTTTTCATTATGTAAGAGAACAGTAAAAAGTTACCTTATACAAACCAAAAGGAAGATCTTCATCAAAATGTCACAATTTTTGCATCATGATATTGGACTGGTAGCTTCCAGAACTGTAAGAAATAAGTTTTTGTTGTATAAAGAACAAAAGGGACCCCGTCTATAGTATTTTGTTTTGGTAGCCCATAATGGCTAAGACAAACAACCTGGTAATCTGTCAGGTTTGGGGGACCTTGTATATTAATGAATAATCAGCATTACAATAGCTGCTGATTTGTTGGGTTTTATATCAAAACTGACATTTATTGAGTGAGTTCAATCTAATATATAGCCAAGTCCTGGAGAAACAATACAAGTACTAGGTAAAAAACACAAGTATCTCAGAATTAAGTGTCCATGACTGCAAGGGAGATCCAACTCTATAAATTAGCAGTAATCATAAATATGACTAAAATGATCTGATCTACACACAGATAAGAACACAAGCCTTCAAATTAAAAGTGATGCATATATCAACAATACATAAATGTGTATTTGGGTGGATTCAAAGAAAATAATTGATACTAGAGGCCCGATGCAAGAAATTTGTGCAAGAGTAGGCCTTACTTCCCCTGGCTGCCAGCACAGGCTTCTCTCCAGCACCAGGGACCCAGGCTTCCCTCCAGCCAACTGCAGGCACCTGGGACCTGGACCTCCCTCGCAGCCCGGCTTCATTGGGAAGGTCGTCCAAAAGGATGTCTGGTCTAATTAGCATATTATATGTATATATGAAAATAAACTCTCTCCTTAAAACCAAACCAAACTGAATTCACAGGCCTCACTGAATTTGAAAAAGTCACATTTCAGATAGTAGTGTTTTTAGTTTTACACTCTTATATGATTGTCACAGCTACATCCTACCATGCCAATCCTACCATTTATTTGGCCCAGTTATCTAGAATGATTTTTACTTGGAAGTGAACAATGACAATTATTTTATTTTAAACTATATATATATATATATATATATATATATATATATATATGAATATACCTGTAGCTGGCAAGTGCATTATACTTCTAAATAAAGGTTTTTCAACAATATCACTATTGTCATATGGGTGAGATAATTATTTGTTGTGGGGAGTTGTGTTGTACACTGTAAATGTTAAGCATTATCAGTGGCCTTAACCCACTTCATGTCAAATAGCAACTTTCCCTCCCAGTTGTTTTAACCAAAAACATATTTAGACATTGCAAAATGTCCCCTAGAGGACAATATCACTCCTAGTTGAGTACTGCTGCACTGGACAAAAATTTAGCCAGTTGACTACTTGTTGTAAATTACTCTCCTTAACAAATTAACTCTCCCCTCTAGTGAAATAATTAGTTATCTATGGCCCAATACTGGTTCCAGTTTAGAATTTTAGAGTACAGTTAAATAATGGAAGTTTTGTCACTATCCAGAATGGATATTAGACATTAATTTAACCTGGGTTTCAAATAAAGCAATTGGTATTAATTTGAATGTTTATTCTATATTCCTAGACATGGAAACACACACATACACACACACACACACACACACACACACACACACACACACACACAGAATCAATAAATATACATTGATGTCTTGTATCTGAACCAACTACATATTCACTCATGACTGCATTTGTGTGACTTAAAAATAATTATTTAATATGCTAAAACATACAGAATAAAACATTTTTGTTTGATTCATTTTTTTCTCCACTTATCCTTTTTTCTAACAAATATTTCCCTAAGGTTTAACTGTGGCAGGGTTGGAGAAAAGAGGCAGTCCTTCATGGAGAACTCATTCAGCTGCTTAGCCCAACAGCATAAATTTAATCTTGTAATTAGTATTCAGCTCCACATCTTGGACAGAAACCAGTGTTATAGCCAAGAGGTGGTTTAAATCACATAAATCATAGATCAATTACAGAACTAAAAGCACTGGACAGATTACAAAGGTAAAACTTTAGTTAAAAATGTATTAATTGTTTCTCTGCAAGAATTCTTTAATTCCCCCCAAAATATGTAAAACAAATAATATTAGATCCAATTGATTTTGTAACATTTGCATTAATGTAAGTTGAAATGTTCTTTCCCTTCCCAGCCATATTGATGTTTTGGAAATGCAGAAATGTATATGTGCTCTATACCTATGAAAATATTCCATATTTATAATACTCTATCTTTGCATAATATTATAAGAGATACAAAATGCATTTGTTACAGTTACAAAAGTGCAATAGTGATGAGGCGAAAGCTGTTTTACATTACTTTATGAGCATAAGATTTTTAACATAAAACAATAAAAATGTCTGTATTTTTAAAGAAAGAATGGATATGTTAGTCTGAAATCTGTAACTACAGAAGCATATATAGATTTTGAGGTTATAATAAATAAAACTACTAAAATGGTAAGTTATATGAATTTTATAATAATAAATTATCTCATCAAATAATCATCTCTTTAGCTAATTTTAATATTTTATTTTAGAGTTCAGAATTATTCAACACTATGCCAAAATGACTTGAAATAATTATATTTTTCAATAACATTGACAATTTAATTTTAAGTGCAATTAAATATTGTTTTGAAATGGCAAATCTGAAACCTTACACATTAATGTAGAAATAGTATTTATTCCTGACATTAAAGAACATAGTCAGAGTAAAAAAATAAATATTTTTCTAATACAATTCCAGAACACTAAAAAAAATCAAGTAGGTAAAATTTACAGTTCATACACAAAAATGTAATCCTATTGATTTAGACAATTTTTATTAAAGTAAGTAAATTTACTTTCAGATTCAATTCACCAGGAAGATGATCAATACACTAAAAGAAAAACCAAAACAAGACAACTGAATTTTACAAAGTTACTCTAAAAGAAAGAAATTTAATTAAAAATTTCTGGTATATGTCAATTACAGAATTAGTACTAACATTAAAATTATATGTTAAAATCATGATAACATGTAAAAAAATTTCACTGTTTTTCCTTTCAGATTTATATTTATGAAACATTGTTGTGGCATCTCTTCATGAGGAAAACATAAAAGAACCTCCTGATTATAATTACATCACTAAACAAGAAGGTAAAAACCACTGTCTTAAGCAATAAAGTTTTTCTCTGTGTATTTTTTATATGAGTACTCAAATGGGGATCAAATGTTATGTGTTGCTACTAATGGCTACATAAAAATAAAATATCTACAAGTCAAAATTAGAAGAAAATATCATATTATCTACTGCTTCCTAGTCAAGTTATATTTATTAAAGTTCTATCTTTATAAGTTTCTGAAAAAATCATGTAAATTTCAGGGTGTCTCTTTGGTGTTTATTCATTTAAGTAAGTCCACAATTAATAAATTGTGTGTGTGTGTGTGTGTGTGTGTGTGTGTGTGTGTGTGTATGTGTATGTCTAATATGCAAATTGTCCGCTCAGGAGTTTGATCCCTCCCTATGACATGCGCTAATCACCAGGGGGCAGTGCAGAATGAAGGAAGGCAGCTGGGGAAGGAAAGCTCTGGCAGGCAGCTGGAAGGGCCTAATTGGCCCTGATCACCAGCCAGGTGTAGAGGCCCTACTTGTATAGTAATTTTGTGCATCAGTCCTCTAGTAGATTAATAAAATTATACAATTTTCAGTTTATCCCAATAAATTCAATTTAAAAATTTAATATAATTTTAAAAGAATAGAATAACTATTTTAATATAAAATTTTATGTGTCCTTTTGGATTCAAAGTCTCCAAGACTGGTTTACTGAGTTCAAAATACATTTTCCACTATCTGTCTATTCTAATGAAAACCTTAACATTTATCTAAAGGTACATAGTATGTAAATAGATTCATGATATTAAAAATCCTTGCTCTGATTACCAGAGATCCGCTTAAGAAATATTAACTACCCAAAAGTTGCTCAGTCATGCTCTATCAATGGGTTACAAATCACAAAACCTTATTTTGATAGTTTTATTTCAAGGTCTTGATTGTTTCAACATATTTAATGGAGGATGTAAACAGATACTTTCAACTTCAAAATAAAAGAATTATTTTTTCAAATACAAGTAGAGTCTTCATAGGTAAAACAAAAAAATCCACAATAAATTAAAAACTACTATTTGAAATCACAAACAAACATTCAAAATTGACATTTGAAATATTTATTTTCAACCATTAGGAATGAATATTCTGGATTGAGATAAGTTTACAGCACTCAAGTCTATTTTTTACTCAGTTTATAAAAAGAAAAAGTATGCCACATTGCCTTCAGTATTCACTTGCTGAAACATGTGAGACATTAAATGAATGAAGCAGAAAATGTAGCCATAAAAGTTTATCATTTTATCCAGTGACTCAATTATGGCAGTTTCCAAGTCAATTTTTTCATCCAAAATGAAAATAGTTAATATGTCATTGAGAAAATTTATTAAAGAAATTCAGACTCTCAAGTATGTATGCATTTTAATGAGTGTGGATAACAAAAATATTTTATAAGGAACAAATAAAGATCCAGAGAGAGTTTGGGAAACTCAACCAGATCTGTTGCAAACTAATGGAGTTTTTAAATACCACCTAATACAAAGCACACTCTATAGCTAGTCATAAGATTAAAACCTTTTGAGTTGCTATCTTGGGAAATTTCTTTCAAGGAAATTATTACAAAATCTTGTTTTAGTAGGTTCCCCTACTGTGATTCCCACTGTGTTTTTTTAATAAGGAAAGTTATCCATCCATAGAGGTGTATCCTGTTCTCCATGCTTCACTGTCAAGCAGCAGGCAGATGCTTGGTGTTTGACTCTTTAATTTTCACTCTATAATGTTAATGCCTGCTTTTGCTGACTGATGCATGTATTTTTGTGGTTGTTTAATTATGAATGGGCACAGATTCTTCCCACCTCATAAACCCCTGTTTCTAATCACCCTCAGCTAAAACCATATATAATCTATGGTATCTTTATGTATATAATGTGATACATGTTTAATGTAAGCATAACATAAAAGTCAACCTGCATGGTTCAAATTATTTTAAAAAAACCGAAGACATATTTAATTATATAAATCAAAATTATTTTGTTATTAATATATAAAAAGTAAATATCAGAAGATACTTTAAATTTTCAATTTTATACTTTCAAGTTATGCAGAAAAACAACTGTCAAACTGACAAAAAAGGATTATAACTTATGGAGGGATCAGAGCAGCTTATCAAAATTTAATCAAAATAAATTAACAGAGGAGAAAAATATTTTTACCACATATAGATCGCTTTATTTGTTATTTTAAGTTTTAACACCAGTTGTCTTTTTTAGGCAGAGAAAAAGAGACATAGAACTCTTTTATGAAACAAATATCACAAAAAAGGTGTTTTACTCAAAATAAGATAAAACAAATATATACTCACCAAGAATAAAGAAGATCTTTGTACTTGGTACTTTCTAGGCAACTAACTGCAGATTTGGCTATTTTTAGATTACTTTAATCTGCCATTAGACATAGTGTTGTTGTATAAGATAAACTGAGTTCTTGATAAATCATAAAGTTCCTGCCTTCTAAAGAGTTGTGTATTGTTTTTAAAGGTCCAGATATGGCCGTCAGGTTTGGGGCAAGAATTCCTATAGTCAATTTTTTTCACTACCAACATTAGTTACATCAAGAAAATGTCAAGTCTCGAGCTCTAGCTGGTAGCAAGACGTATGCGCTCCTCCAGTTCTTCAGTACCAGTGTCCACCATAGATGCCATTTAATTCCTTTGGGCACATCTGCGCCACTCATCCACCACACACTCCATGGTCATAAGCCGCCATCATAGTGAAGCTCACAAAGGTTGGTAAAAATCAAGGTGACTCCAAGAAAATGGCTCCTCCTCCAAATGAGGTAGAAGAAGATAGTGAAGATGAGGAAATGTCATTGAAGAAGATGAAAGCAGTGGAGAAGAGGCTATCATTCCTCAGAAAAAAGGCAAGAAGGTAATGACTCCAGGAAAGAAGGTAATGGTTTCCCCAACCAAAAAGATTGCAGTTGCCACACCAGACAAGAAAGCAGTTGTTACCCCTGGCAAAAAGGCAGTGGCTTTGCCAACCCCTGCCAAAAAGGTAGCAGTTACATCAGCCAAAGCATTTAGCCACACCTGGTAAGAAGGGAGGCACACCAGACAAAGCATTGGTAGCAACCCTTGGTAAGACGGGAGCAGCCACCCCAGTCAAGGGAGCAAAGAACGGCAAGAATGCCAAGAAGGGAGATAGTGATGAGGATGATGATGACGATAGTGAAGAGGAGGATGATGACGATGAGGAGGATGAGGATGAAGATGAGGATGAATTTCAACCAGCAGTGATGAAAGCTATTGCTGCGGCTACTGCCTCAGATGATGAGGATGATGACGAGGATGAGGATGATGACGAAGAAGACATTGAAGAACCTATGGAGATTGTACCAACCAAAGGCAAGAAAGCTCCCATAAAAGCTGTTCATATGAAGACTAAGAGCACAGCTGAGGATTAAGATGAAGAGGATGATGAAGATGAGGAAGAGGAGGAGGAAGAGCCTGTCAAAGAAGCACCTGGAAAAGGAAAACAGGAAATGGCCAGAGAGCTGCTCCTGAGGCCAAGAAATGGAAAGTGGAAGCTACAGAACCTGCTATGACTTTCAATCTCTGTTGGAAACCTGAACTTTAGCAAGTCTGCTCCTGAATTAAAAACGGGTATCAGTGATGATTTTGCTAAAAAAATGAACTTGCTGTTGTGGATGTCAGAATTGGTGTGTCCAGGAAGTTTGGCTATGTGCATTTTGAATCTGCTGAGGACCTGGAAAAAGCCTTAGAACTCACCGGTTTAAAAGTCTTTAGCAATGAAATTAAACTAGAAAAACAAAAGGGCAAAGACAGTTTAAAAAATCTGCCTTATAGAGAACTAAGATGGCGGCAAAGGCAAAACACCTATCTTGCCGTCATAATCAGCAATTTTAATACTACAACTTAACGAAAGAACAAACACCTTCCAGAATCACCAGAAAGCTCGCCGAGTGAAAATTCCACAAATAAAAGTGAAGATAAGACACTGTGACTCGGAGGAGCAGCGGCGAACAGCGTTGAAAGATTCGCACGGAGAGAAGTTTGGAGTGCCCGCCGCGGAGAGGGCGGGTGGCTGAAAACCGGCCAGTTTTCTCCAACGAGGAGACAAAGGCGTCCCACTGGACTGATTCTCGAGCTCTAGGCGAAGTCCAGAGAACCCACTATCACACGGGGTGAAAACTGGACAGTGGGAGGGCACGCCGAAGCTGGGGTGCTGCCGGGTCTCCCGGCTTGTGGAGAAGGCAGCTTGCGCGAACAGCTCGGCTGCCTGACAGCGCAGAGAGCGCACCGGGACTTGCCTCTCATTCGGAAAAACGTCAGACTGCTTTGTTTTACAACCCTGGGTGAGACATTGCGCATGCAGACTCATTTTGGGAAAATCTGAATTCCCCGGCAACCGGCAGCCGGTGGAGCTCCACAGTGGCTCTCTCTCAGAGGTGCTGGCGGCCATTGCCCCCGGCAAAGAGTCCCCGGGGCAGCATAGGGTGGAGCTGACGCTGTCTGCTTGGCCCGGAGACTCCGCCCACCCAACCTGAGCACAGCTGAGCTTCACAGACAATTGGCCTGGAGGTCAACCCTCCAAGTGCTAACAATGTTTAACTGAGCTTTACTTCAGCAAGACTGTGCAGCCCATATCCACCTCAGGTAACCGGGGAGGCTGAGCCACTATCCCTAGTAGGAAGTCTACCACACAAAGCTAATTGACCAACTCAGGGAAGCAGCCACCATGTAGCAACATGGAAAGTAATCAGATGTGAAAGAAATGGAGGAAAAAGAACGACTAGACATGGAATTCAGAACCACGGTTATAGGGTTTTTTAAGAGGCTCCAACAAAAGATCGAGGCCTATAAGGAAATAAGCAAGACCACAAAGGAAATGAATGAGTCCTACAACAAAATGAACAACACCCTCCAGGATATAAACGAGAGCTGCAAAGAAATGATCAAGACCAACGTGGAAATGATCAAGACCAATGTGGAAATGAATGAGTCCTACAAGGAAATGAAAGAAACCCTCAAGGATATAAAGCAGACTCTCAAGGATATGAAAAAGGACCAACCAGAAATTAAGCATACACTGACTGAAACAAAAAAGATTATACAAAGACCTGAAAGTGCCCTGGAGCACCCCAAGAACCAAGTTAAAGAATTGAAATACAAAGAGGTAAAATCCACTCAGCTGGAAAAGCAAGAAACCAAAAGAATCCAAAAAATTGAAGATAGTGTAAGGGGCCTCTGGGACAACCTCAAGCATACCAACATCCGAATTATAGGGGTGCCAGAAAAGGCGAGAGGCCAAGACAATGAAAACCTATTTGAAGAAATAGTGACTGAAAACTTCCCACACCTGGTGAAAGAAATTGACTTAGGAGTCCAAGAAGCGCACCGAACCCCAATATATAGGAACCCTAAGAGGACCACACTGAGGTACATCATAATTAAAATGCCAAGAGCAAAAGACAAAGAGAGAATATTAAAAGCAGCAAGAGAGAAACAGTTGGTTACCTATAAGGGAGCACCCATACAACTGTCAGCGGATTTCTCAACAGAAACGATGCAGGCCAGACGGGAGTGGCAAGAAATATTCAAAGTGATGAACAGCAAGAATCTACAACCAAGATTACTCTATCCAGCAAAGCTATCATTCAGAATTGAAGGTCAGATGAAGTGCTTCGCAGATAAGAAAAAGCTAAAGGAGTTCATCACCACCAAACCAACATTATATGAAATGTTGAAAGATATTCTTTAAGAAGAGGAAGAATAAAAAGGTAAAAATATAAATTATGAACAACAAATACACATTTATCAACAAATGAACATAAAAATCAAGTGAATTGATAGGCTGTTGAACAGGATAGACTGGTGAATATAACAGAGACATGGACATAGAGAGGGAATGGACTGACAATTCTTGGGGAGAAAAGGGTTGTGGGAAGTGCAGCAAGAGACTGGACAAAAATCTAGCAACAATGGGAGAGGACAGTGGGGAGGAGGAGGTGAGGGTGGAGGGTGGGATAGGTACAGGGTGGAGGGAAGCTATAGGGGGATATAAAGGGGAAACAATGTAATTAATAAACTGAACAATAAAGATTAAAAAAAAGAAAGAAAATCTGCCTTATAACGTTACTCAGGAGGAATTAAAAGAAGAGTTTGAAGATTCTATGGAAATCAGATTAGTCAGCAAGAATGGAAAAAGTAAAAGGATTGCTTATATTGAATTTGAGACAGAAGCTGATGCAGAGAAAACCTTGGAAGAAAAGCAAGGAACAGAAATAGATGGGTGATCCATTTCTCTGTACTATACTGGAGAGAAAGGTCAAAATCAAGACCATAGAGTTGGGAAGAACAGCACTTGGAGTGGTGAATCAAAAACTCTGGTTTTAAGCAACCTTTCCTACAGTGCAACAAAAGAAACTCTTCAGAAAGTATTTGCAAAGGCAACATTTATTAAAGTGTCCCAGAACCAAAATGGCAAATCTAAAGGGTATGCATTTATAGAATTTGCTTCATTTGGAGATGTTAAAGGAGCTTTAAATTCCTGTAATAAAAGAGAAATTGAGGGCAGAAAAATCAGGCTGGAATTGCAAGGACTGAGAGGATGACCTAATTCAAGAAGCCAGCCACCCAAAACGCTATTTGTCAAAAGTCTGTCTGAGGAGATTACGGAAGACACATTGAAGGAGTCATTTGAGGGCTCTGTCCGGGCCTGGATAGTCACTGACCGGGAGACAGGCTCCTCCAAAGGGTCTGGTTTTGTAGACTCCAACAGCGAGGAAGATGCCAAAGCTGTTAAGGAGGCCATGGAAGATGGTGACATTGATGGAAACAAAGTTACTTTGGCCTGGGCCAAGCCCAAGGGTGAAGGTGGCCTTGGGGATCATGTTGGAGGCCGAGGTGGCTTTGGAGGCAGAAGTGGTGGCAGAGGAGGCTGAGGTGGATTTGATGGCAGAGGCCAGGAAGTTTTGGAGGTCTAGGAGGCTTCTGAGGAGGCAGAGGAGGAAGAGGAGACCATAAGCCACAAGGAAAGAAGACAAAGTTTGAATAGTTTCTTCTATCCCCGTCTTTCCCTCTTCCATTTGAAAAAGAAAGGACTCTGGTGTTTTTACTCTGTTACCTGATCAATGACAGAGCCTTCTAAGGACATTCCAAGACAGTATACAGTCCTGTGTCTACTTGGATATCCATTTAGATAACATTTCAAAGGATATACCCTGTTGGTTTTGACTGGATAATAATATAAACTTTTTAAAGAGATGAGTGGTAGAGCTAACCCTTATCTGTAAGTTTTGAATTTATATTGTTTCTTCCCATCTACAAAACCATTTTTCCCTACAAATAGTATTTGTGTGTGTGTGTGTGTGTGTGTGTGTGTGTGTATTAGGTATAAAGGAAAGCAGAATAATTTATCATAATTTTGCATCAGCAGCTATAGGACAAATTAAAAGTCCTAAACCCTGAAAAAAAGAAAAGAAAATGTCGTCCTGGCTGGTTTGGCTCAGTGGATAGAGCATAGGACTAAGAACTGAAGGGTCCTGGGTTCAATTCCGGTCAAGGGCACATGCCCAGGTTGCAGGCTCCATCCCCAGATAGGGTAGTGCAAGAGGTAGCTGGTCAATGATTCTTTCTCATCATTGATGTTTCTATCTCTCTTCTCCTCTCATTTCCTCCCTGAAATCAATAAAATATTTTAAAAAGAAAATATATAGTTATTATGACTAAATTAATTCTTTAGAATTGATGACAGAGATAATATTAAAAAGCATATAAAAACTGTAAAACTACAAATTAAGAAAATATACATGCTGTTTATATCAAATATATATAGAATAATACTACTTATCCCCACACAACATACTGTGAAGAGAGTATACACTGAATAACTAACCCAATCAAGAAAAAATAATCTTCTTGATAATAAGAAGCAATGTTTCATGGTTTTTATTTCTGATTTTTATAAGTAACAGTGACAGAAATACTTTGCTTAAAAAAGCTTTATACAAAAGATTCCTACATTCTAAGATAGTCAATGAATTATTTAATGCTTCACATATCAAATAAATAGAAAGAATTTTTAATAATGGTGATTAAATTTCACATGTAATTAAATTAAAATTGGTAGATAAAAATGAGTTTGTGCGATGACTAGTGCTATAGTGCCACTAGTATTGGATTGTGCTGAATTTATGACAACAGAATGGAAGGTTGTTTTTAATACTATTATCTTACATACTCAGGGCTGAATGCTAATGCAGTTATACTGAGAAAAATCAAATTTCAGATCTGAAGCCACTGAACTTACATACACTATGCATACAGATGCAAATACATAAAATAATGAAAATCCTTACATTACAGCAAGGAAGTCTCTCAAAAGGTTATTATTTAAAAATGTCAAACATTCAAAGAATATTTATTAATGCAAAAACACATTTAGTAAAAGGAACATTTTGTTGCTAGAATGTTTTTAAGAGTGTAATCTATAAACTAAGATATTATTAAAAATTCAGTTGTATTAATTAATAGAACTGTGTGGCCTTCAATAATTTACTTGTCCCTTCTGTGACTCTGTTTACTCCTGTGCAAAATACGGATGGAAATATTGCCTATTTATGGGGAGTTATAACGATTAAATTAGGTAATTGAAGTAAAGCATTTGATCTAAGAATTTTATAAAAATTCTAAAATGTATTTTTTAGAATAATTATTTTTCATCAAAGTGAATCACCAACAAAACATATAAAAACTGAACTACAGTCCAAAATATGACAAAGGCCACAATCTTGACTAAGACTTTGATACACTACAAAAATTGAGTTAAAAAAAGTAAAAGGGAAAAATATGAGGCTCCCATATGGGTGACTCTAGCAATAGTGGATTCATATTGCTGAATATTTTAACTTATGAATCCAACTACCATATATGACTAAAATATTCTCCATGGAAAAACAATAAGAAGCCTACATTGTAACATTTAATTGTCAATATGTGCCAAGTTAATACATATAATTATTTGCTTATTATAACCAGACTTCAATTTCAAATAACAGTTCACTTTGTTTTATAAGTGTCTTCCCCTATCCTCCTAACCATCCACTCAATTTGTATTTTCCTTTCCTAACTCACTGTTCAAGACTTATCTCCTCCAGGGGTATTTCCTCTCACGAGCCTTGCCTATTTCAACTCAACTTTAGAACTGTCTTCCACTCCAATGTACCATTGTACTTCATCAGATAAAGATATATTTTCCTATCATAATGATATTAGTAATTTATACTTATGGAACACTTACTATGTAGCAGGGTCATTGCTAAGCAATTTACAATTATCTTATTTATTCTTTATAATACCTGCATAGTATAAGTTGTTATTGTCATATTCATTTTATAAAAACAGAAATTGAGGATCAGAGATGATAAGTGACTATAACTTTAGTGAAGAGAATATGTTTAATAATTAATTTTTATGTGATGCAATATAGTAAATTGCCTTTGTGGAACCTTGAGAAATGCTAAAGAATGACTATATGTCTTCCATTGTCTTATTTCAATAAGTTTTATAACCTTACCTACATTTTGTTGCTTATAATGAATGGAATTATATTTAATGTTACCAAGATTAATATTTTCATATTTTAATTTCTTCATGAGTTCTTACACCATGTGTTAGGTTAAGGAGAGGGATGTGAATAGAAAGAGCAATATATCAAATTATAAAGACATCTATGTTTATTTTATAGAACACTAAAACATGTGACTCATGTAAGTAATCCAATCAATTTTCAAAGTATTTTATGAAATCAGCTAATATAATTTCTTACCCTTGAACTAGGACACGTACTCCTACAGATATTAGTGTAATTAAAGCACAATGGGACAAAATATTTGAAATTAGAAATGTCCTGGGAAATACAGAGCATATGGTCACTATACCTATATAACAAAATGCAAGTAGGATTAAATTGAGCTGATGATTTAGTACCATGCAGGCATATATTTAATTTGTGAAGATTTTATGCATGTTTCAGAAAAACATTGTATAGCTGTGCTTAAAATTGTTTGGTTCTGTTTGCTTTAAAGTATTTAAAATATTCAGAACAACAAAAGGGCAGAACCCCTTGTGAGGAGCAGTTGGGTTCTGAGAGGAAGCCAGATTGGAAAATGCAGAGTTTAGCTAAAGTGATCCCGTATGATGCAAATGACCATAAAGAGAAGAAAATGTCTATTTAGGTTACTGGAAAAGAAAAGTCTTAAAATAGCCCACTCTTCCTAGTTTATGGAGATAGCTTATATTTTTTAGCAGAACACAAAATACCTGTGTCCTAAATTCTAAAGAATAAAACTTCCAAAATTGATTTACCCTAGCTTAAATTCTCAAATATCCAACAACTGGTTCTGACAGACAAGTAACTCTAAAGATTTATGCTTTCTAGTTCATGTTGAAGTTATCACTAAGATTTTGCATAGGTTCACTAATATGCAATCTTGCCAAATTAAAATTAAACAAGTCTCCCTTTTTGAAGGTCCATAGGTTAAGCATTCCCTTTCTCTCAAAAACAAGAAAAAATCCCTCTTGCCCTTGACCCATCAAAGTATATTATCTGAACCCCTTTTTATATGCAGTTTACTGTACATTATAGTTAATTATATTATAGACCTTTTTTTTTACTAAACTGTGGGTGCTTTGAGATCAATAGTTATCTTTGCATCCTATTGTTGTCTAGCAAATGCTCAAAAAATAATTGTTCAATCAATGGAAGGATGCTACAGCTACAACATAGCTTTATTTTAGCAAAGTCATTGACAGTTTTTCATAATATCTTTATAAACTAGCTGGTAAAATAGAAGCTTCATGACAGTACTATTAGGTGAGGTTGCACAAGGTTTTAATATCATACCAAGAATATGAGTTAATGAACCCATATCAACTTGGAAGACATTCCCTGTCATGTTCAACATTTCGAGATAAGTTAAATAAATAAAGATATTAATGGCTTATTGTGCAATTCAATGGATGACAAAAATCTAAGATATAAAGCAGAATTTAAAAAGATAGAAAGTTAGACCAAAACTAATAAGAAAATGGACAAGAAAATTATAATTCTCTACTAAAGCTTGATTTAAAGTCAATTGTGCAATACAGACTAAATTTCACTTTTGCTGTGAAATAGAAGACCTCAAGACTATGGGTAAGATAAAAATGTGCCAGCAGTAGAATGGAAATAAAATAATTCACTCATGCATTATGGGAGTCAGCACCTTGCTTGGAGTTAAGCAAGCTTGAGTTCAAACCTGCCGTCTATTAGCTTTGACTCCTTGGATATCTTATTCAACATCTCTGGTTCTCAGAGTCTTCAGCTATTAAAAAGGAATAATAGAAGCACCTATCCCATAGGGCTATTGTGAAGATTAAAGTAGATAATTTATACAAATCGCACAGGAGTTTATGACACACTATCAAAATACGTGGGACACTATCACATATCAAAATAATGATAGCCTATAGCAAATAAGAATTTCTGAACAAACGTTCTCTTCTGCATCTGAACTACTCAGAATTAATCCATAATATCATCTTGGTTTCTATACCATTTTTAAAGGAATGCTGATGACTCACTGGGAATGAAGACCATGAAGCAATAGCCTATGGAATCTTAAAGTATATGAAAATGCTCTTATATAAGTAATTGAGAGAGATTGGAAGACAGGAGGGGCGTGATTATATTTTCTTAAGTGTTGAAATTCCATCATATAAAATAATAAATTAGTTTTCTCCTGTATGGTCCCATATAGGAAAAAAAACTATAGATGCAAGTTATAAAAGGGTTGGTTAAATATCAAATTAACATTATAAAATATTTTCTGACAATATTATCAGATAATAAATTTGGCAGCCTTATAAAAAATAAATAAAAATATCCTCATTTTGACTGTATTTAAGCGAAAACTAAGTGACTTGTCATTAAAGATGCTGAAAAGTAGAATCTTATACTGATAGGGAAAAGGCTTTTCTTATTCCAACATTCTCTGATTCTATAGGATAGAGATCATATTTATGTTGAGACAAACTACCATTTTGAATTACAGTTGTTCATTCACAAAACAAAAAACAACCAAACTGACCTGTTTGTGCTAATGATGGGAAATGGCTGAAATTAACACAAAGGGTTGTCCTATACACATTTTTAAAGTATAGTAAAAGAAATGCAGGTCCAGGAAAACTACACGTTAATTACTTCTGTTTATTTAATAAGAAGTTCTATTTATATTGGGTCCCAATTTTCTATCCATGAAATAAATGGGCTGGACTAGATGGTCTTTAAGAGCCCTTTCATCTTTCATAACACCTTATTGTTTACTTCTTGGAGCATCACTTAACTGTGCATTATTGATAGCCAAACAAAATTATAAAAATGTTCAAAACTGGTGACTATTCTTTCACATTATCATAGTCACACATAATTGCCTGTTTAGTGTAGGCCAGGTAGCTCAGGGTTTTTTTCCATTAACATTTATTCTATTGGAAATTCAAATTCAGAAAATTTTTAAATAATTATATAAATAAATGTATTTATGGTTCCTTGATGTATAATTTTAGGTTGTTCCGCATTCGTTTGTTTTTAAATTTTTTATTAAACTTTATTGCAGTATAATTGACAAGTAAAAGAGTAAGATAGCATTTTGTCTATGCTACATACTTCACTAGTAATGAAGCCATTTATTTCAAACAATATTTTAAGAAAGAGTTTTTAATAGTGAATGGTGCTACCAAAACTCCTAGACACACATATTTGTCAAAACTTTATTTGCATTAATGAGATAACATGTACCATTATTTCATGGAAAGTAACTTCCTCTAGGTCACATCACCTCTGCAGAAGTCCAGAAAGAAAAAAAAAATTATAAATATATTTTTCAATGTTTGTAAAATGAGTCCAAGATTAGCAGGATGATAACAAATTTCATTACTCTATATTAGAGAAATTAATTATAAAATTGCATATTCTGCACATATTGTTCTCTCTAAGTCTTTTTCATGTTCTTTAAAACATATTTTAATTGTAATCAATCTGAAGCCTTGGTGTCCAAATTATACTTTTTTTTTTTAGGAAAAAAATGGCAGCTTTTCTTGTCCCTCACTTAACTCTAGTAGTAAACTAATCAGTTACTGAAAGTCAAGAGGGATTTTCATTTTCCATTTTAAAGGTCTTCAACCCATGGAATTAACACTTTGGACTGTTGTCAAAGAAAAACCAATCTCCAAGAAAATAAAAGAAGGCCCAGGGTTAGAGGAAAGGCCTTAGTTGTTGCTAAATAGCCCAAGGTGGCACAACATTTGACCTTCTGATGACCCCATTGAGAACAGATGGATTGTAAGTGAAGTCATCTCCTCACTATAGTCTAGCTACATTCATATTCCCAAATGAGCACTGTGAAGAAATACCATTATTGTTAATGTTCTTTTTCCAGATCTACATTTCAGATAATATCCATCCTTCCATTTGATCAGTTCTACAAAGAGAAATTTGAAACAGGAAGCTGGTGAGCTCATTTTCCAGTTCAGAAATTCTTAAAAGAAATTAGCCCCTAGTTAGCTAAGTATTTTACTGTAAATTAATTTTAGATACTGTAACAACTGATCTGAAATTGCCCCATCTGTTTCTTTTGACAACAGACTTGCTGTTTGAAGTTGTTCTTCAAATTTCACTAGCTCAAGGAGAAGAGTTTCTTCTGGAGGGTTCCCAAAAAAATCTCCATACCAACAAATATCGTCATTAGCTCTCCAGAAGGCATGAAAATTCATCAGGGCTTCCTCTTTCCAGCTGGGTAAAACTTGGGAGATGCATATATTAAAACACTGCCAAGTCTTAAACTATACATTTTTTTAAAGTTTCAAACACATTTCCAAACCACTTTCTGTACAATAAATGTTTACTGTCAGTCTTTTTATAACCTGAAAAATATTTCAGAGCATAAATATATGTCTATTTGTTAATGTAGTAACAACATAAATGTGAAAACACAGAGTATGGGAAAATCATATAATGAGAAGTGAATAATTCTATAATTTATTTTGTGGCCAGCTAGCTCTGTCAGCTAAATCATAACATTAATAAGATATGACAACACGTTTTATCTACACAATGGCCAATTAGCATCACTTTTTTTCAATAACAAATTTCAACTATCACCTTAATGAATCAAAAGTAAACACCTAATTTTGCTGCAAGGAAAATAAAGTGAGTTTGACATACACAGTTTTTATGTGGTTAAAAGATTGTGTGAACCCAGGCCTACAGTCAGAAAAATTCTTTTAGAAGGGTAAATTCTCAGACAAACTGTAGTACATGTACAAAAGCCAGCATGAAAAATAAGTGAAAACAATTAACATTTGCATAACATATTTTGTCTGTAAAGTATATTTACAAATATTATGCTGCTTGATTTTCACAACAGTTCAATTAATTACCTTGATTTTACAAAGAAGAAAATATTTGGTATCTAGTTTTTTTAGACTACTAGTATAATGAGCCCTATTAAGTACCACCAGGAAAAAAGAATTTCACAATTTTAAATACTAAAAAGAATTTTTTAAAAGCATTTTATAGCTTTGAAACTTTTGATATGGGAGTAAAAATGTATTTTTATAGAGTTTTCATAAAGAAGAAAGTTAAATATAAAACTGGCTGAAATTACACAATATGCATTTCCTTTAAAATAATTTTTAAAAATCTAAGACTAAAGTGAGTTTTCCACCCAGATACTCTGGACAATTCTTCAATTTACCACTTTATGTTATACATATACAAAGGCCCCCAATCAGACAAGGCTTAAAATTCTTTCTTCCCATTCTAATACTCACAATAATCCTCTGAAGTAAATATTATTTGTGTTATTGTTATAGGTAGGAAACAAACTCAGAGATTGTATGACATCCATTTTCTTTAAGTACAATATTCATCTGCATTTAGGAATTATAAAATTAAAGATCCATAAATAACTAAACCAGTCCTTGAACAACTTAAAATTATGGACCATAAAATAAGACCTGCCTGCCTGATTTTAGTTCCATTTTGAGTCACTTATAATTCCAAAGAGCAAGTCTAAATTATAAGTAATTACCATATATAATCAGGAGGCACTCTCAGATTATTTAACCCCCTTTTTTTCTTGATCTCACCTTATATTAATGCTGTAGTTGTGACTGTCCAGATATTTAAAATAATGCCTTTTCTCTTTGTCTAAGGGTAATAGAGTTTCCCTTCTCACCGCAAACTAAAATAAAAATCAATCACAAAGCCATGCTGGGAGCAGAACTGACAACTGAACAGTTTTTCCAAGGTTGTATGTTTGAATTTTTGTTACTAAATTGATAGACTTTTTAATTAAGTTAACAAATAAATACCCAATTCTTTTGTCGCCACCCTCCCCCCCCCCCCCCAGTTTTTAAAAACTCCCCGTTGACAAAACACTCCATTTTTAGCAGCGTCTTCCTTGCGACATACACATAGGTTTTATGTGAGGAAAATACAGATTCTAAAAATGTTAAAATATACTAGTCATTTCTATTCTGTACATCTTACCAACTTCATTTTCTGCCACAAGGAGGAAAATTCAAAAGAAAAAAAAAACCACACAGATTTTTGAGAGAAAGAATCTAGGCAAAGTTATAGCAGCACAGACAACTTGTTTTTATTTCCATAATTTTACAGACCCAACAAAGTGCAAACTTCATCAGTTTTGCTTCACATGAAAGGCTTCCTGTTCAGTACAAGTTCCTGCTTATCCATTCTGATTTAAGTTTGTAAAGGTTCTCCAATGTGTGCTCAGATATATAGCACTACAATTATCCATGTTAATAAAAGAAATAAATCTCTAGAGTATTTTATTAGAAAATTAATGTGATAACTGGGGCAATCTAACACTTTAAGAGAGTAGGAAAATATTTGTTTTCTCTCAAATTTCATATTAGTAATTATGAATAAAGTGAAACTTTAGTTTCTTCATTTTCTTCTTTTGGGGCAGTAGTATACTTGGAGGAAATCAGAAAATAAAGAAATCTCTGCCCCCACAACCACAAAATCTATAAGTAACATTAATAATATATAATGAAAAGAAAATGAAAAGAAAAATTATGTTTTAGTTTGAGGCAGTTGTCTCGGGCAGTAATAAAGTCACTAATAGTGAATTCCATCCTGTTAAATCAAGATAGTACCAAAGTGATTGTTGCAGAAGCTGAATACATTCAACATGCCTATCGATCTTAAAACATTTTTATTCACTTAATTTTTACTTTTATCTAGAAGAATGAAAACAGCAAAAGAGATGAATTAATATTTAGTCAGGTATTTTTGAACACTACACTATTAATTTCCTAACAAGAAATTGTGTTTTTAATTAAAGATTCTTGCAATGTTACCCAATAAATTCAATAGAAAAAGAAAGGTAAATTGAAATTGAAAAAAAACTAAGCATTCATATGTATAAGTTGCCTCATAATAAAGGACATTTCTGCTCATAGCCTCAATTTCCAGTTTAGTATGTATAGAAACAGTCACTGTCTATTTGCAGATTTTTTGAACCAAAATATTTGATTCTAATAATCCCTCATGTTTTTCCTTTAATGCCCCCTACAAATTCTAAATATGTAAACTAATCTATTTTAATGATTTCTTAAAATTAATTTTACTCCAAGCCAAAAAATAATAATTTGAATACCTCTACACATCATAGCTACTTTAATGTATCCTATCATTCAAATTAAAAAACTTTTAGTTTGAATCACAAACAGGCAAAAAAGCCAATCATAGGAATAAAATTAAAAAGTCATCTAATTTTATAAAATTACATCTAAGGAGTTTTAATATCATGTGTATAAACACACATGCCCACTTGCAGAAGCTCCAGGGTATGTTTGTAATGATTAAAAATTTACCAAAAGTCATGAATGTCATTTCACTGTCACTTCCTTTGATTAACCTTCACCTAACCTCACTCCCTGAGGCAATTTCAGATTATTTTATTTCTGCATTCAAATTCTCCAATCAAACAGTAGTGTTTATAAAAATCAGTCATTAAAAATAATTCCTCAAAAGCAATTTTTGTGAAAATTTTACATATGATTGTTATAAAAATAAAATTATTTCTTACTAAATATAGCAACTGGTTGTGATTACTCAATTAGAAGGGCACCTCAATTCACTGAAGACAGACCTAAACTAGGCAGGTCTACAGTTTTAGCAATTCTTAATAGGTCAGTAAAGTCAGCACAAATAATATAAATATAAGGAGAGATAAGACATTATTGTAATCATACAAAGTGCTTTGCTGCAAATGAGTTGAAAAAAAACATGTATAAGCATTCATAGACGTTAGTAATATACTGTGAAATAAACAGATAAACAAAAAAAACTTATTTTAAATTTTTCCTCAAATATTTTTGTTCTAGATCATAGTCTTGAGAACAGCTCTATTTTATTAAGACAGTTGCCAGAATGAATGGATTTTTAGGTAATTTCCTATTGTTTATTATAATAGTTAAAAGTAACTATTTAAATATTTTATGTTTATTTGTAAAATAATACAATCAGTGGCAACTTATCAATATTTCACATAGAAAGCAAGGATATAAGAAAGGAGAGAGGACAAGCTTAAGCACCAAAAGTAAAAAATACCATTTGAAAAGAATTTAATAAGGTAATAAACCACATTTTAGGGTTCTTCTCATGCACTTCTTATTGTTACCCCTTCTCATTCTTCAAAAACTACATGGCCAAAGTTTCATTCCACTTGATAGTTGCAAGAGAGAAAATAAAACGTTAAAATGGAGGGACCAAGTTGTTACCAGTAACCAACAATCATTTAGCATCACTAATAGTTGAACAACCAGACAGTATATGCCTTTTGAAAAAAGGCAATATGAAATATGCAACAACACCCATGCAACATATTTGCCAAAAGATGTTATTCAGCCTTTATACCTAACTTTAATTTTACAGGAAATAAAAGGATGTGAGAAATGAATGTAATACCACAAGAAAGGCAGAAGATCAAACATTCTGTATAATTACAGCCGCCATCTCTTTAACAGCTCAAGTTCATAAAGAAAAAAAATAGGGGATATGTAAGGTTAGAAAAATTATTTATGATGTTTGGTCAGCAACTGATTTGATTAAGTTATACAAGACATATTGTGGACAGTAGGGAGATTTGAATATAGACTAAAAATTAACTACATCAAGGAACTATTATTTATTAATAATAGCTATAAAAATGATACTTCTTATGATATACAAACTTACCCTTAATATCCAAGGAATCGTATGAGTAAAATATTATAATATCTAAAATTATCTGTAAAATAATTCATAAAATAGATAAAAACAAATATGGGAAAATATTAAGGCTCATTAAATCTTACCAAGTGAGTACATGAAGTTCATTATATAATTCTTTCTGCATACTTAGATTTTATAGTAAAGAGTTAAAAATACATGCACACACCCAAGTCCTTTGAAAAAACACACACAGAGAGAGACTACTTCAGCCAACATTGAAATTCTAAAACAAAACGTTTCCTGTTTTCTCTCCTCTCTCCACTTACATTCAATTCGCTCTCTCCTGTCTCAATTTCAGGGTAGGAACCTAACATTCAATGTTTCCCTGCTCCTGCAACTGCTTTCTACTTTCTCATTGAAAATAAAGTTCTCAGGTTTAGGGTCCTGGTATATGTGTATATTAGGGCCCTGATATAAAAAGCTACTTCCTTACAGAAAGCTGAAGGGGAGATCTTGAACCAGAAATATCCTGAGACCTTTTTAGGCCTTAGATACTCTTAGATTTGGAAGCCCTATCCCACATTATATGACAAAATATTAAAATATATCAATTTTTATTAAACATAATTTTGATTTAGAAGTCTAAATAATTTTATTATTACTTAATTGAGTAAGCTATACAAGAAAAACATATTTGGTTAGAAAAATATGTTGTGATTTAACTTTTATTGTACTTATGCATAATTATTTAAAAATTGAGTAACAGTTAACTAATTAATGAGTTATAATATCTAGAAATTTAAACATGTAGTTAAATTTTTATATTAACATTTTATTTGTATATTTTATAGCTACTGCATATATTTCAGGTTCTGTGAATGTTTATATGTTCTTAAAAGGCTTGAAGTCCCCTGCCTGAACATGAAAATATGAGATCAGCAAATAGGCCAGCTCATCCTGAAAAATAGTCCTGCCTGTCTCAGGTTCCACATATTTTAACTGGGTAGTTATCTTTATTAGTATATAGTTTGCATAAATGAATCATATATAATTAAATTAGAAAAAAGAATCAAATTTTGTTAGTGCCAAGAATGTTTACTGCAAGGCTCTTGAACTGGAGCCTATGTATGAGATTTTAAGGAGTCACAAATCTCAAAATGTTGGTATAATGTTGTGTAAATACTCATGGGGGTGCATGTGGCACTGAGACTGCCATTTTCTAGTGAGAGGGTTCTGTGTTTTCATCAGTATTTTAAACTTATTTTTGTGTCCACCCCTGCTTCACTTTCATAGTCACTAATTCTAGTCTAACTACCTCCTATTAAAGATTGGAAAACAGAGGCCTGAAAAGTAAAGAAATTGCACAAAGGCACATAGTTGGGTAGGGTCTGGAGTTTAAATTCTCTAACCTTTCCATAAAGTGGTCCTAAAGTCCATATTAGGCTATTCTCCTATCACTGAATTTCTTTAGGCGTAAGTATCTTAAGGGAGCCTTCTGACTCCCACATGGTTTAAGATACTTATAATGTCTAACAGCCATGCTGCTGAAAGTTTGAACAGTTTGAAATGAATAGGCAGCCTCTTTACCTTTGCTAAAGTTAATTATAAAACTAGTGGTCTCTGATATCAAAAGAGATCTCTCTTGATTTTATTGTGCAAAAATTCTTAGCAGCATTGAGATGGAATTTATTTTATAATTCCTCTGATAGCGCTGTAGTTACCAAGGTAAAAGAAATGTTTAAAATAGGAGTCTGAAGATATGGGTTTCTTCTTTTTTAGAGTCTTTATTGTTGAAAATATTACATATATCTCCCTTTTTCTCCCTTATAGTCTGCCCCTGTCCCCAGCCCCAGGCCTCCACCACCTTATTGTCTGTGTCCAAGGGTTATGCATATATGCATACAAGTTCTTTGGTTGATCTCTTCCCAACAGTCTTCCCTCTGAGACTTGACAGTCTGTTCCGTGCTTCTACTAGTATGTCTCTGGATCAATTTTGTTGAACAAAAACAAAATGGGTTTCTTCTTTAATTCCTCCACAAAAATATAGAATAGAACCACAGGCTAAGCAGTCATGTTGGAGCTGTCCTTAAACCAGTCTGTGACTTAGTTTCTTTGACTGGAAAATACCAAAATTGGTTCTGTGGTCACCTACATGTAACCTGTGGCCCATGAAAAGAACAATATGTGTAGAAATTTTAAAGATTTTCATATAAAAGGCAGCCCATCAGTGATAACCCAACAAAAAGGCAGTACAATCTAACATTATGTCTTCTGAAAAGCAGCATCTCATAATTCAAAATGATTCTTAATAGTTTTCTTCTCTGAGCCTGCTTTTAATTTCTTCTACTGATCATGTCAGGAAAAAAATTGAGATCTTATATTAAAATAAATTCTATAAAACAAATATACAAAATAAGTAGTTGCTTCGTTTTGCTTCTTTTGTTAACTTTTTTCTATAACTGAAAAGGTCTTTTATATATAATTACACTAATGAAATATGGCAGTAGATATTAAAGTGTACCCTTCTTTGGGCCATAGTTATGTAAAAGGTTATATACTACAACAGTTATTAATCCCTCTTCACTTTGACAGTCTATTTGAATACAACATCTGTTGTAGACTATAATACAAGATCACAAAAGTTCAAAACTAACGTATTGTTCTTTGTTCCATGCTGCAAAATGTGCACCTTATCAAAATTGTTACTGTCATTTTATGCTGAAACAAAAATGCAGATTAGGTATTACAGGCTTCTCTTTTTTAGCTGCATTCATGAATTACTTAGTAAAATCTAAGTACCATGATGAAACGGTGGGGAAATTTCAGAAGAGAATTTTGTAACAGAGAGGCAAGTAGGAAAAAAAGTCCCATAAAAGCTCCATTTCTAAAAATCACTGGTGTAAAATTAATGAATTTACATAATAAAATAAAACACTGATTGTAGTTAGTGCTTGCAGATATTGAACTTGAAACTGGAAACTAGTGGTGGAGAAGATGTCTATTCCCATTTTGACCGGTTTCCAGTTTCCAGTTTCCAGTTAAATAATAATACCTGCACTTACAGAATACCCCAACAAAGTTCTGCTCAGATGCCAGTATTTTAACAGACTGGAATGGTTTGGCTCACGTTAGTGATACAAACCTATTGAATATAGAGGCTAACAGATTCCAGTTAAAGTACAAAGCATTCATTGATTTTAAAAAGAAAAATCTCTAACTCCACTGTGTTCAAGGATTGTTTACAAGGAAGGATAAAATGTAGCAAACTTTGTTTTTCCATTAGGTCTATTCAGAATATTCATCAATCTTTTTCTTGCCCTGCCCTTCTCCATTATCACCTCATCTCTGGAGGTCAGAAGGGTGCACTACCCCACATGGGGTTAGATGAAAGAAGGGAGGAAAGAGGAAATATTAGAGTGCAAGCTTATTTGAGTAAAACTGCTTACAATCTGAGAATAGATGCTGAAATTCACAGCTGTGTTTTTATGCTGCCCTAAGGCACTGATACCTTCAACTTGTATACATATTTACATCTGTATATTCCACTGTTATGTAGGAAACAGTTAAAACAGCATCTCCAAATCACCTGGCAGCTTAGCTATTGCAATAAAGTCACAAAATTTTTGCTCATAGGAAAATAAATAGACGTTGTAAATCACACCTTTACTGTGGAAAGCATTCACTGTATAGCATCCTGTTCATGCCATCTAGCTAGTTAAGGGTGGAATGTATTACAGGTCTTTCAGTGCTATATCTCTTCTCATTTTCCATTCTATTCCCACTGAATTGTGGATGATTTTCAATGTGTTAATATTGGTTAAAATTGTCCTTACACAGTAGAGTAGAAAGCTTATATGCATATATAATCTATTCTTCATTTGGGCTTATCACTTTTAATGTGGAGATTATTAATTTAATAATTATGTGAGTCAGCAATTGTGTATTTAGCTTTAATGTTTACATAGATAGGGAGGATGAAACAATTAGGTTGTCAGAATAATCCCACATAATTTTTTTCACTTGTGCTTAGTTCATTTATTACTATGTAGATTTCAAGTCATCTTAAGAACTGAAGGATTTCAGTGTAAAATATACCTACTAGTAGCCTTCAGTTAGTTCCAAGTACGTATTTCATTCCATAGTTGCAAAAATACAATTGCTATGGCAAGTAAAATTTTCTCATTTGAGAGATTTGTTTTATGTTTTTGTGCTTTTATTACATAAAACAAAATATTGCAACAATATTTGCATTTCTAGTCTGCAGCGCTATAAATCTATCTCAATCCTGACTTCCTTTAGAAATTGAATTTGCAAGATACACCAATTAATATCAATGTTCAAATAATCAAAGATGTGATTCTAATTTCCATATAATATTTGGAAAAGGAGTTGAATCCTTATGTTTAAATATGTTTCTAATAAATATTGAACCTGGTATAGATAAAAGTTTATTTTGTGGGGGATACAGTTTAGAATTCTTCAGGGGTTAAAAAGGAGGATAAGAATGGCAAAATAGTCATAATTATTAAAGCTATGTATTAATAAATGAAATTTATTTATTATTATTCTTTATACTTTTAGACACATTTGAGATTTTTCATAATAAATGTAAAAGCAAAGTCTAAAATATACTTGTTCCAAGATTTTGCTCCAGTAGAGTTTGGTAAATATAATTTAATCTACTTTTACTTCACTGAAGAAATAGCCAGATAAATACATGCCCTACATTTCCCATGTTATTTTATTTAATTTTCACAGCAATCATTTTAAGAAGATGTTACACAATATTACAAATAAGAAATTAAAAGTTGAGAACTGGTGGCAAGTCTGTCTGACTACAAAACACTTTGGGTTCTGGACATCTCTCCACTTTAATAAGGATCTGCCTGTCACCAGTTGACACTAATAAATATGGAAGAGTAAGCTAAATGTGTGCTAAGGTTTGAAATGTATTTGTTGTGTTTGTTTTGTGTGTTACTAATTCCTTAATAAGCATTTGTTTTGAGATTTTTGTTATTTTTAATTGTCACCAGTCATTTTTTGAATTGGAGGGAATATCATTAAAGTTCAAGCTATAGAGTTGAAAGTTAAAGTGTAATACACTATTCAAGGCATGCTTAACTAAAAAAAAATCACAAATTTAGCTGGAAATCCTGTATATTTATTTACTTAATCTGGCAATCCTAGATTGCTATGATATACTAGTTGGGACATAGTGAATTGAGGTTTTAATAAACACTGATAGACATATGTAAAACACTGTATCCATTACAATGGAGAAAAACATTTATATATGCAATATTACTGAAAAGCACGACTTCCTCCAAAATTTGGTTAGAAATTCTAAGTAGAGTCTGATTAATGTTTTTCATAATGAGTAAGTACTGCTTTTGTAATAAGAAATTTAATTTCAAAATTAATGTATTTTCACTAAAATATTTGACTAAGTACTTCTGGAAAATACAATGGTTTTATTGTTTTATTTGTTTTTGTAATAATGTTTATTTCTTTTAGCATTGAAGTATCACAGAACTTTTTCATAACTCAAAATAAGTTCATTATATTATCTCTATCCAAAATCTTATGCATTTGGTTCATTTACATTTATTTAAGAAATACATTTAATGATGTTTTATTAAAATGTTTTATTACTAAAATAATTTGGAGAAGACATGCATACATTATAACCACACGTGCATGTACACACACACACACACACACACACACACACACACACAAAGACCTTTTTCTTTAAAAAACAATTAGAGATCACTCCAAGAACTCAAACTTACTGGGAATTTAAACCAAATCAATGGGAAAAACTTAAAATATTAAATAAAACCTTAAATTCTTAGGGCCAATTTTTTCTACAGTTAAATATTTAAGTGTGTTTAATTGTGGAATGGAAAGGGAAGAAGACCAATTATAATAACTAAGAAACAAAAACAACCGGACAATTCATTCATTCAATCAACTTGTCAATTTGCATGAAGGTGCAAAGAGTCTAATTTGACACAGCCATAATAAGATAAAGCAACTGCGTTTTTCCATGAAATGTGCTTACAAAATTTGCTTGCCTCTAAAACTTTATAGGCAAAACCAAAGATAATTAAGAAAAACACATATGAACTTCTTCACTTGGTCCAAGAAAATTATCAAAACTGTTGCTTGTATCCAAATATTATTGGTATCATCTAGTGTTTTCTAGTGCCTTCTTAAATTTTCTTTTGTCCCAAATCAGGACTCAGTCTAGGCAAAGCTGATATGTATGGTTGTCTTGACTGCATTCCATCTGTTAGCCATGCTAAAAGTAAGCATCGATTCTTTTTTTGACCTATACAGAATGTGGAAGCCATCAACACAAAGAAACACTCCCAAGGGAAGAAAAAAGAAATCAGCAATTGTTTCAGAAATTTTTATTTATGAATATGACTCTTAGAAAATTGAAGGAGTGATTGAAACAAATAAGTGTAAAGCCACTAAATGAAACTACTAAAGTAATGTTTGTGGGGATGTATAGTTGATTTGCTGCCTATCGGTAAATACGTTTCTTATTTAACAAAATCATATTTGTGTATCCACTTAATTTATAATTAGATCTTTGAAAAGTGTTGTCTTTATAAAAATGAAGGGTCTTCATTTTATTGAATATTTGACTTCCACTAATTGCTGATATTTCATTTTACATTCAAAGATACTTGTCTTTTTTTTTATAAGAACCACTAGGGGCCCAGTGCACAAATTCATGCACCTTGAAAGAAACTGTGGACTGCAAGGCTGCAGTGGGCACAGGGGTGGGTCTTGGCCCACCCTCCATGCCCCTGCCCAGCCCCTCCCACTGCAGACCCCAGTCCCCTGTCTTCCAGCATCCCTACTCCTGCCACCGCCACTCCTACATGCCCCACTCACACCTGCTGATGGTGCAGAGTGATTGGGGCCAGTGCTAACAGTGGGTGTGAGTGGGACCGGCACCATCAGTGAGTACAAGTGATGGCTTCTGCCCCAATCACCACTCAGGAGCACAGGGAGGTGGAGAAGTCCTCAGGGGCAATTGGGGCCAACAGCTACAGTTTTCACATGCCGACAGCACCAAGCAACCAAGACCAGGGCCAGGTGCCAGAAGTACGTGTGTGTGCCTGGTGGGACTGCAGTACGTGTGGAAGCAAATAATTCTCAGTAACCAACAGAGGCTCACCCAGTGACAGTGACTGGTGCCCCATCTTGATTGGCACCCCTACTTACCTACTCCATCATCTCACTGCAGCCAATGCCCTCCATGTTCTGTCTATGCCCCCTTGGTGGTCAGCACATGTCATAGTGACCAGTTGTTCAGTTGTCCAGTTGTTGGCTGTTTGGTCTATTTGCATGTTATGCAGATAGGTAGATGATAGATAGATAGATAGATAGATAGATAGATAGATAGATAGATAGAAAGATAGATAGATAGATAGATTAGAGTCCCAATGCACAAAGATTCATGCAAAAATAGGCCTTCTTTCCCCGAGCTGCTGGCACCACCTTCATTCTGGCTGGAGCTGCCTTTCCACTCCAGCCTTCCCACGGGCCCAGAGGCTGGGAGTGGCTGGGGTGGTGCAGAATGCCTGTATCCTGCCCTGCTCCCTGCAGCTTGGTGCCTGTGTATGCAAATTAACCTGCCATCTTTGTTGGGTTAATTTGCATTCTCACTCCTGATCGGCTGGTGGTTGTCACAAAGGTATGGTCTATTAGCATTACTCTTTTATTAGGTAGATTACCAAATTGCCTGACTCTTTATCCACATCCCATTCTATTTTGTTTTTATATCCACTTTTCTTTTACTCCGAAATCTTATGACAGATGAGTTGTTTCTCCCATATATCTGGTCATCGAGGCTCATGCCATCTGTCCAAATCTCAATCTTTAAGGCTCCAACTCAAATGATACATCTGCATGAAGCCCTCCAAAACTACACCAACTCACACAGATTGTCCCCTTTTCTGAGCCCCCAAATGTGATTATCAAAGAGTGATTCAACAAAGCTTGGGGTTTCTAATACCCTTTCATGTAGTTTGTTAGATTAAAATTAGTTCTATAAAGATACCAATCTTAATCTGACTGTTTTTTAATTTCTTTATTGATTAAGGTATTACATATGTATCAATCTTACTGTTTTTAACGTGTGCACCTTTTCACAGATGGTGCAAAGGCAATGAGGAGTAAATGTTCTAGCACCTTAGCAAAAATCAAAACAGTGTCACCAAATTGCTACTCATCATTGTATTTTTCATTTTCACACACATGCAAGTAAAAAAATTAAAGCCAGTTTCACATAAAAATATTCTCGATAAAATAATAAATATAATAATATTTTATTAAATTTTAATTCTTTACACAAATTTGTAGTGATTCTGTGATAAAATGTCATGTGCACATAAAGCATGTTTGATATATACTGAAGTATGATGGTTTCCTGGCTGTTGAGGTACAATCTGCCACTTTTAAAAATAAAACACATTTTTATTTTAAATAATGACTAATAAACAAAATTTGGTTATTTAGTCTTGAGTGTTTAGCAGACATTGTCCTTAAAATTAAAAAAGCAAGACAGCTACTTCAATGTAAAAAAAAACCTAACATTATCTTTTTTCAATAATAACATTTGATCTTTCAAGCAAAAATTAGTAATTTAAAATTTTTTCATCTGGTTCTGTGAACTTGGCAAGGTCCCATTAATTAAAAGTGTTGTTATGAAGTTAAGGATTATGGTTTTTGTATATTATATAATAAAATGTAGCAATACTTAGTGATTTGTGTAACTAAGTGCATAAACATTTTTCAGATGTCAAATACATTAACATAGCTTTATATTCCACATTGCTACAGCAGACTAGAAGAACCTGATGACCAAATCAGCAAGTTAGAAGACAGGGTAGAAAAACAACTAATGTGAACAGCAATTAGAAAAAAAAAAGAAAGCAGGAGGAGAGCGTAAAGGAGCTTTGGGCAACATAAAATGAAGCAACAGCTACATAATAGGGGTCCCAGAAGGGCAAAGTGAGGAGTAAGGATTAGAAAACATATTTAAGGAAAAACAGAACTGCTTGAGACTGGGATCCTAGCCTGGCCAACACCCAATCTGGTCTTGTATACAAACCTGGACCCAAAAGCCACTCAGGTAAAAGGCCACACCACAGCTGCAGAAACACAAACACCAAGATTTCTGTGAGTCTCAGAGCCCATTCCCCTCCCTGCCCATGGCAGCAGCATAGGAACTGCTATACCCTCTCCATAAAGCAGGCCTCCTGCCAACACAGAGTGGTGGTGGCACTACCTGAATTTGAGACTGGGCACCCGTACAGGTAGGCTGCACTGAATGTGAGCCTGGACATGTAAATTCAGGGAGTTTGTTTTATGCAGCATGCACTCCTGAAGACAGACGCCATGACTACACAGATAGGTGGCACTGAATTTGATCCTGAGCCCATACAGGGGGGCTGAGATGGATTTGCTCCTTGCAGCATGCACTCATGCAATCAGAATCTAGGCCCACACAGGGCAGCTGTGCCACCTGACTTTGATTCCAGATGAGGACACATGGAAATCTCTCTCCTGCAGCACAGGAGTGCAAGTCCCATCAACATAGGGTGGCTTTGCAACCCGGTACCCCAAGAAGAATGGAGACTCTCACTCTCCACACGAGAGGCAGCTCTGAGCACCAGTGACTAGACTCTGTTTCTCATCACCCATGCACGGGATACCGGATTCCACGTACATGCAAACTAAGAACCAGTGACTCTAATACTTGGTGCACGTGCACCCAGGGACCCTGATTCTTGGCACAAGGCTACACCAAATCACAGAGACTCCAATACTCAATTCTCACACTAGGGGACTATGATTTTTGGCACACAACAGCAGAATCTTCTTTTTGGCATGGCACAGGTGGGGTCCCTGGTTCTAGCTGCATACATGAGGCTGCACTAAGTGCAGTGACTCTGATACTGGGTGAGCATCGTTCCCAGCAACCCATGGCAGCCTCAGATCTTGGTGTCAGAGCTCTTCAGTGACACTAGTGTGGCATGAAGCTCTTACTACAAACAGCCTGGGTACTCACATCTTAGTGATTGGATCTTTTGGTGATAGTTAGAATATGGAGACAATGAAAGAATCCCCAGAGGAAAGAAAAAGATGAATCATCATGAAAGAAAAATAAGTGAAACTGAGGCATGCAACATGACAGAAAAAGAATTCAGAGTAATGGTCATACAGTTAATACTCTGGGTGGATGAGAAAATCAACAACCTATAAAAAATCAGGAATAAATGAAAAGTGATATAGCTACAATAAAAAATGCCATGGAAGGTTTTGACAATAGACTAGAAGAAGCAGAAGACCAAATTAGTGAGATAGAAGAAAGGGTAGAGAAACAAGCAGAATTTGAACAGCAACTGGAGAAAACAATTCAAAAGCAGGAAGAGAGCCTAAGGGAGATTTGGGACAATGCAAAACAAAATAAAATACATATAATAGGGCCACCAGAAGAACAAGAAGAGCAGCAAGGATTAGAAATTTCATTTGAAGAAATAATGATAGAAAATTTCCCTTATATGGGGAATAAAGAAGTTAGACAAGTTCAGAGAGTCCCAAACAAGATGAATAACAAAAGACCCAAGACCCACACGAAGACATGCCATAATTACAATGGCAAATGTTAACAACAAATAGAGAAACTTAAACACTTATACAGAGACAGGGAGTTACTGAAAAGGATCCCCCATCAAATTATGAAATGATTTATCAAAAGAAACACATCAAGCTAGAAGCAAATGGAATGAAGCATGCAAAGTAATGCAAATCAAAGGACTGAGTCCAAGAATACTCTATCCAGCAAGACTCTATCCAGCAATACTCTATCTAGCAAGCCTACCACCTGGGAGAGCATATTTGCCAATACTATTTCAGATAAGCATTTAATCTCCAAAATTTACAGAGAACTCATACAACATAAGGAAGATAAATGATCCAATCCAAAACTGGACAAAGGGCATGAATATACACTCTTTGAAAGAGGAGATTCAGAAAGCCAAGAAACACATGAAAATATGCTCAAAGTCACTTATCATCCAAGCTATGAAAATCAAAACAACAATGAGATACCGTCTCACACCTGTTAGAATGTCTATCATCAACAAATCAACAAATGACAAGTGCTGGTGAGGATGCAGAGAAAAAGGAGCCTTCATTCACTGCTGGTGTGAATGCAGACTGGTACAGCCATTGTGAAAACCAGTATGGCATTTCCTTAAAAAGTTAAAAATAGACTCCCATTTGACCCAGGAATCCCATGTTTAGGAATATATCCCAAGAAACCATTAACACCAATTAGAAAGAATATATGCACCCCTATGTTCATAGCACCACCATTTACAATAGCTAAGATTTGGAAACAGCCTAAATGCCCATCAGCAGATGAGTGGATTTAAAAAATGTGGTATATCTACACAATGGAATACTACACCACTATAATAATGAAGGAATTCTTACAATTTCCAACAGCATGGCTGGAACTGTAGAGCATTATGCTAAGTAAAATAAGCCAGTCAGTGAAAGATAAATACCACATGATTTCACTCATTTATGGATAATAAAAAACATTATAAACTGATGAAAAATAAGTACAGAGACAGAGAAGCATCGAACAGATTGTCGAACTACAGAAGGAAGGCTGGAGAGGGTTGGGGGGATGTAATTGATCAACTGAGGGACTTATATACATAGATAGACATAATCAATGGACACAAGACACTGGGGTGTGGGGCTTAGGGCATATGACAGGGGTGGGGGGTTCTGGGGGAAGGTCAATGAAAAAAGGGGAGACATTCATACTACTATTTGTATTACTTTAAACAATAATAAAAATGAGACGAGGAACACTAAAATATATATAATAATGGAAAACTTTCTTATTTGGGGAAGAGAAAAGTCACAGAAACACAGAGAGTATCAAACAAGGTGAACCCTAAAAGACCCACACCAAGACCTTTCATAATTGCAATGGCAACATTAACAACAGAGAGAGAATCTTAAGGGCTGCAAATAGAAACAGAGTTACCTTCAAGGGTTCTCCCATTAGATTATCAAATGATTTCTCAACAGAATACCAAAAAAAGGCTGTCATTCAAAATTGAATGACAAATCAGCATATTTGCAGATCTGAAAAAAAGGCTAAAGGAGTTTATTATTATCAAGCTAGAAATGCAAGAATTGGTAAATGGACTGTTGTAAAAAGAAGAAATAAAAAGGGAAGAAGGAACACTGGCATAAAGAATAAAAATGGCTATAAGCAAGTACTTATCAATGATAACCCACATGTATGCTGTCTACAGAAGATCCAACCTAGAAAAAGTTATTCACACAGACTAAAAGTGAAGGGATGGCAAAAAATTTTCAGAAAAACAGAAATGAAAAAAAGCTGGGATAGCAATACTTAATATCTGACAAAATAGACTTCAAAGTAAACACCATAACCAGACATAAGGAAGGCCACTTCATCATACTAAGGGGACCCATATCACTAGGGGATGTAACTCTGGTAAACATATCTGCACCCAATGCAGGAGCTCTCAAATACATAAAAACGCCTGGATGATATCAAGGGAGAGATTGAAAGCAATTTAATCATAGCAGGGTATTTTAATATCCCATTGATACCACTGGATAAATCTAGACAAAAAATCAACAAACAAACAACAATCTTAAAGGACTGGCTCTATCGGATGGAACTAATTGACATATTCAGAACATTTCACCCCAATGCCACAGAATATACATTCTTCTCAAGTGCACGTGGGACATTTTCAAAGATAGATCACATATTAGGACACAGGCTAAGTCTACAAATTCAAGAAGAATAAAATAATATCAATCATCTTCTTAGATCACAAAAGAATAAAATTATAAATCAACTGCAATAAAAACAATGAAAAAAATCAAACACTTGAAGGCTAAATACCAAAGAGATCAAAAAAGAAATAAAAAACATCCTGGAAACAATTGACAATGAAAATACAACAATCAAAATCTATGAGACCCAGTGAAATAAGTCATAAGAGGGAAGTTCATAGCATTACAGGCCTACCTCTAAAAACAGGAAAAAGTGGTAAGAAATTACCTGACACTACAACTTAAAGATTTAAAAGAAAGCAACAAGAAAAGCCCAGAGTAAGGAGAAGTAAGGAAATAATAAAGATCAAAATGGAAATAAATGACATAGAGATCAAAACAAATACCAAAGATCAATAAAACTAAGTACTGGTTCTTTGAAAGAATAAACAATATTGTTGATGAACTTCTAGCCACCAAGAAGTAAAGAGAGAAGAACCAAATAAACAAAGCCAGAAATGAAAGAGGTGAAGTAACAAAGGACCCCACAGAATTAAAAAGGGTTGCAAAAAATACAATGAACAACTCTATTCCAACAAACTGGACAATCTAGATGAAATGGACATATTCTTAAGAAAATACAATCTTCCAAAAATAAATCAGGAAGTATAAAAAATCTAATTTGGCAGATAACTATGGAAGAAATTGAAGTAGTAATCAACAGTCTTCCAGCAAACAGCATACCTGGGCTGACCAGCATCACATGGGAGTTTAACCAAACATTTGAAACACTAAAATATATCCTCTTCAGACTATTCCAAAAAATTCAAGAGCAAGGGACACTTCCAATTTCTTTTTAAGAAGTCATGATTACCCTAATCCCAAAACCAGATAAAGACACTATGAAGAAAAAGAATGACAGGCCAATATCCCTGGTGAATAAAGGTGCTAAAATCGTCAACAAAATTATAGCAAATCGATCAAGCATTACATTAGAAAGATCATATACCATGACTAAGTGGAGTTTATTCTGGGGATGAAAGGTTGATATAAACATCTACACATCAATAAACGTGGTACATCACATAAATTGAGAGACAAAAATCACATAGTCATAACAAATCGATGCAGAAAACGCATTTGACAAAGTCCAACACCTTTTAGTGATAAAAACTCTCAGAAAAATGTTAATAGAGGGATCATACCCCAACATAATAAAAGCCTTATATGACAAACCTATAGCCAATATCATACTCAATAGGCAAAATCCAAAATAGTTTCCCCTAAGAACAGGAACAAGACAGGGACGCCCACTTTCGCCACTCCTGTTCGACATAGTAACTGAAGTGCTAGCCATTGCAATCAGATAAGAATAAGAAATAGAAGGTATCCAAATTGGAAAAGAACTAAAACTGTTGTTGTTTGCAGACTACATGACATACATAGAAAAAACCTAAAGACTCCATCAAAAAACTACTAGATTTAGTAATGAATTTCCCAACATAGCAGGATGTTGGGGAGCACCTGAGTCTTGGTTGGAAAGTTTGTAAGGACATTTTGAGAAAAGGGAAGTGTGTGGTAAGCTGCCTGCCCTGTTTATTGGAATTCCAACTTCAGGGATACTTAGCAGAGTCTTGAAGGCAGCGCCCCTAATTATTGACTGCTCCAAACAAGTCAGTGCATGTGCAGACCTCCTTGTGTTTACTGGAATCCTTCTGTTTAATCCCGTTGCCTAAAAGACAATATAAACATATGTGTCCTTCCAAGATTACTCACCCTACTGATTGTATGTAAAGATAAAAATTCCAATAAAAGCCTAACAAGGCAGGCAATCAAGGCTGCCTGGTTCCTTCAGCCAGGCCATCCCTTAGCCCTCTTTTTCACAATGAAACTATGTAGGAATAATCTTTTCATCCATTGCTCAGGGGTTGCTGGTCAACCACAGCAAGGTGGTGCCCCATGTGAGGACTAAAGAATGCAACGAGAGGCAATGGAACCCTCAAAAATGAAGAGGAATGAAAAGAAAGTAACTGCACAGTAAGTCATTGGAGCCACCTTGGGATTTCCATGTTAGAGGGAATTGGTATTTTTTTTTCTTTTTTAAATATATTTTATTGATTTTTTTACAGAGAGGAGAGAGATAGTTAGAAACATCAATGAGAGAAAAAGGTCAGTCACCTGCCTCTTATACACCTCCTACTGGCGATGTGCACGCAACCAAGGTATATGCTCTTGACCAGAATGGAACCCTTCAGTCTGCAGGCCAATACTGTACCCACTAAGCAAAACTGGTTAGGGCAAGGAAATTGGTTTTCAGCTAAGGTTTCACAATAGGACAGCAACTGTCCATCGAGTAACAGATCTCATTGTTACTTAAAAAGTTATTAAAAAGAAAATGGTGCCTATAATTTATAATCTTTGGTTCCCTAATGATGGAACATTAGATGTTGAACTCTGGGGATAAGTAGGCAGGAATTTAAAGAGAAATAGGCTCAGGAAAAACGAGTCCCTTTGTCATCTTTAACTATGTGGGCTCTTGTTAGAGCTGCACTATGCACACTTCATATTGAAGGTCAAAAACCTACAGAACACCAGGAGAATTTACCACTGCCCCCTCCTCCCAAAGTAGAGCCTGTAATACTAAAGGCCCCCAATCCGCTAACTCCAGTGTGGGAAGGCTCATTAACTAGAGAAAATGGGGCTAACAGTCCATTTACAAAAGGACTCCTTAATGCTTTGTCTGAAAATTACTATATGGCACTTTGGGACTAGAAGATTTGGCCAAAACAACGCTGAACACCAGTCAATATTTGCTACGGAAAGCAGAATATGATAAAATACCATATGGTATGTGAAAAACAGGTTGATTGTGTGTGTTCAATGGAGACCCCACCTGGGAGTCCTCTGGGCCACATCTGGCTATAAGTCCAGGGCAATGTAAAACATCTTCTGAAAGATCCATGGAAATAACTCTGATTTATTAAGTCTTGTCTGTGTGGTATGTGCACCTAAAATATCATACATCTGAATGTCTGTTGATTTTAGTTTTATGTGTCTTTGTTATTTGTTTTAATTTGTTCAAGGATGAGGCATATTTCATTTTGCTAGGGTCCCCAGCTATTTGTGGTTGGCTGAACACATGACAGGGATTGCAGGAACTTCCCAGAAGCTGCCAAGAATTTTTAATATTGAGGATCCTTCCTGCTCTCCCTCTCAAGTTAGCAACCACTGGAAACTACCAGCTACTGTAAGTTCTTGTCTGTCTGTAATGTAACTTGGTTATTGATTGATGTTCTTTGCTTTCTTTCTTATCTTCTGGAGACTTAGTTTGAATATTCTAAGGCTAATGTCCCAGTCCACCCTTTTATGAGTACTCATTTATTTACTGCCAGACTCTTTCTGTTTCTGTTTTTAAGATCTTCTTATATGTAAGATTTCATATTGTTAGTCTACTCAGAAAAAAAATATTGGAAATAATAATTTAACCCCCCAACTCTTTTCCCTAAAAGGATAAGACTTGTAGAAGCGCCCTCAGGCAGGTTGCAGAAATAGTAGTGTGGGGGGCCACTCCAATTTTCTTTTTCAAAGAAAGGGTACTTTAACATTAAAGCCACAGAAAGCCAGTAAGTTATCTCTGTTACAAAATTTGACATGAAAATGCTTTGGACAATAATAATTGGCTTTAAAAATCTCAAAGTTGTTAAGGCAAAATAAATATAACTAAAATGAAAGTTATATCATAAAGCTTTCTCAGTGGTAATTATATATGCCTAAACATAGTTTTCCAACATCTTTAGTAAATTAAAGCTTTGGAGTTTGCTGGATTAAATAGTAAAAGCTATTAACTATCTATGTATCTAAAAAGAGTAAGATGCAGGACTGAGGAGAAAATGGCGGCGGAACGGAGGGATTTGATCTGAATCTACTCACAGGGCAGAGGGAGGGAGCAGCTGAAAGTCGCACAGGGAGCATTTGTCGGCGACTAGGAGGACAGCTGTGCTCCAGGAGAAGATAGAGGACTGCTTGGCTGTCCTCCCCAGCCTGAGCGGCCCCAGTACTGCTGGGTTCTGTTCCTGAGCCAAATGCGCGAGGAGACGCGAGGAGGCAGACCACGACATCTTGAAGGGGAAGGGCCTGAAAATATACAGCTACGGTACCAGCTGGACTGCTGAGACTCCTGGAACACCGGCGCCCAGTTGGAAAAGAGGCGCACAGAGCCCAGGGAGCTCTAAACTCCAGCACAAAAAGGTCAGATTTCCCTGGGGGTACTTTGGGCGTGAAACTGAGGAGGCTGGCAGAATGGGATATCTGCACCTTGGAACTCAAAGCCTGGAGATCCGCACCTGAAATAAAATCTGTGACTGTTGAAGCTGGTAAACATGGGAGAGGGCCCTTGGAGCTGGTGGCAGAGTTAATCCCTGGAGCTCAATCAATTTGGACCTGACAGAGGAGGGAGACCCGGAAGATTTTGGGAGGGTCCTGGCTGCTAAAACAGTAGTCACCATTAGAGAGGCAGTATTGTTTAGTTCAGGATAGAGAGGACCAATAGACCCAGAAGTCAATCTAGAAACACTGCCACCCAGGGGCCAAACCACAAATTGACTCTTTTGTGACAGGGAATTGATTATATTTTCTCTTAGACCTTGGGAATACAGTCTATTTTCATCTACTCTTTAGTATCTTTTACTCTACCTCAACTTCACCTTTATACCACCACTCTCTTGCTAACCTTTCCCTATTTAGTGCCTTGTTTCCCTTACACTTTTCCCGCTTTAGATTTACCTTAATTCTTTCCCTTTACCCCCTGTTAAAATCTCACCCCACTGATATATGTAATCTCCAACCACCTACTCCAAGTGCATATATACCTCTAGCTTCTCTGACTTCACTATCTTAAAGTGTTTTTATCCCTGTCCTGTTGTTATTGTTTACTTGACTGTTGAATATATTGATTTTGTAAGCAGGTTTATGAGATTGATTTGCTTATTCTGTTATTTTGGTTTGTCTTGTAGGGGGCGTTATTTTTATTTTTGGTGTTGTTTCTTGTTTTGTTGTCCTCATTTGCATTGTTTTTGAGATAGATTTTTGCTTCTGTGTTCCATCACCTCTCTTGATATAAGTAGTTGTACGTAATTTGTATCAATCTCCAGGTACTTGTTGCGGGTTTTGGTTTGGATTAGGGGCTGTCCTATAGGAGTTTTCACCCCACATTTATAATTTACTCCTTTTTTTTTCTTCTCCTCCTTTTCCCATTATCATTTTGGCATTCCTGTTTTTCTTTTTTGTGAGTGTGTGTGTGTGGGGGGGGTCTCTTTCTTTTTGTGTGAGTGTGGGTGTGTGAGTGTCTGTGTGTGTCTGCGGGAGGTTCTCTTTCTTTTTTCCCACCTATCACCGAATTTGCCTTTCTCTGGCATTCACCTTTATTTAGAATTACCATTACTTTGACTACATTCCGGTTCAGTGCCTGGTATATTGCACCTGGTTGTGTTGTATTTTGTGCCTTTAAATCAACACAGGAGAGTGAGAACTACATAACCAGATACACAGAGAAGAGAGACTATGGGAAGACAAAGAAACAGCCCACATATGAAAGAAAAGCAAGGCTCGCCAGAAAAGGAGGTAAACAAAATGGAAGTTAACAACCTGACAGAGAAAGAATTCAGAGAAATGGTCATAAGGTGGCTGAAAAGAATGGAAGACAAATTTGATAATATGAGTAAGAACCAAGAGGAAATGAGGAAGACCCAGGAAGAAATGATGAAAAGCCAAGAAGAAATGAAAAGTGACATTGCTGAAGTAAAGAACTCAATAGAAAGTATTAAGAGTAGACTAGAAGAAGCAGAGGATCGTATCAGTGAGCTAGACGACCACGTAGGAAAAAATAACCAAGTAGAGCAGCTTCTAGAAAAAAAAATTAAAAAGCAGGAGGAGATCCTAAGGGAACTTTGGGACAACATGAAACAAAACAACATCCGTATAATTGGGCTTCCAGAAAGACAGGAAACTGAGCAAGGAATAGAAAACCTGTTGGAAGAAATAATGACAGAAAACTTTCCTGATATATGAAAGAAAAAACCCACACAAATCCAAAAAGCTCACCGAGTCCCAAGCAAAATAAAACCCCAAAAGACCTATGCCAAGACACATTATATTTAAATTGGCAAACACCAATGACAAAGTAAGAATCTTAAAAGCTGCCAGAGAGAGACAGAAAGTCACCTACAAAGGAACCCCCATCAGACTAACAAGTGATCTCTCAACAGAAACCTATCAGGCAAGAAGGCAGTGGAATGAAATTTACAAAGTCATGCAAAGGAAGGGTCTGAATCCTAGAATACTATACCCAGCAAGGCTCTCAATCAAAATTGAAGGTCAAATCAAGAGCTTCACAGAAAAAAAAGGACTAAGGGAATTCGTCACCACCAAACCAGCATTGCAAGAAATGCTAAAGGATCTGCTGTAAAAAGAAATAGGAAGCGAAGAAGGAACACAGGGGTAAAGAACAAAAATGGCAACATATAAGCACCTATCAATAATAACTTTAAATGTAAATGGTTTAAATGCTCCAATCAAAAGACATAGGGTAATAGACTGGATAAGAAAACACAACCCATGTATCTGCTGTCTACAAGAAACCCACCTCCGAAAAAAAGACGCACACAGACTGAGGATGAAAGGTTGGAAAAAAGTTATTCAGGCGAATGGAAATGAAAAAAAAAGCTGGGGTAGCCATAACTATATCTGACAAATTAGATCTCAAAGGGAAGGACATAACAAGAGATAAATAAGGCCACTTCATAACACTAAAGGGAGCAATCCAACAAGAAGAAATAACTCTGGTAAACATATACGCACCCAATACAGGAGCACCCAAATATATACAAAAACTCCTAGAGGACATAAAGGGAGAGATAGACAGCAATACAATCATATTAGGAGACTTTAATACCCGACTATCACCATTGGACAGATCCTCTAAACAAAAAATCAGTAAAAAAACATCAATCCTCAATGACTCACTGGACCAGATGGAATTAATTGACATCTTCAGATCATTTCACCCCAAAGCCACAGAATATACATTCTTTTCAAGTGCCCATGGGTCGTTCTCAAAGATACACCATGTGTTGGGTCATAGGCAAAGTCTCTCCAAATTCAAGAAGATAGAAATCATATCAAGTATATTCTCAGATCACAGTGGCAAAAAGCTGGAAATCAACTACAATAGAAACAATCCAAAGAAATCGAACACATGGAGACTAAACAGCATGCTATTAAACTATGACTGGGTTACTGGAGAGATTAAGGAAGAGATAGAAAACATCATGGAAACAAATGACAATGATAGTACAACAATCCAAAATCTATGGGACACAGTGAAAGCAGTTCTGAGAGGGAAGTTCATAGCTCTACAATCCTACCGCAAAAAAAAGAAACAGTGGCAATAAATTATCTAACCCAACAACTCAAAGAGTTAGAAAGAAAGCAACAAGAAAAGCCCAGTGTAAGCAGAAGGAAGGAAATAGTAAAGATCAGAGCAGAAAGAAATGACATAGAGACCAAAGAAATAATACAGAAGATCAACAAAACCAAGAGTTGGTTCTTTGAAAGGATAAAAAAGATTGATGAACCTCTAGCCAGACTCACCAAGAAGCAAAGAGAGAGGACCCTAATAAACAAAATCAGAAATGAAAGAGGTGAAATAACAACAGACCCCATTGAAATATAAAGGATTGTTAAAAAATGCTATGAACAACTCTACTCCAACAAACTGGACAACCTGGAGGAAATGGATATGATTCTAGAAAAATATAACCTCCCAAAACTCAATTCAGAAGAATCTAAACAACTCAATAGACCAATAACTGTGGAAGAAATTGAAGTACTCATCATAAAGTTTCCAGCAAACAAAAGCCCAGGACTAGACGGCTTTACAGGGGAGTTTTACCAAACACTGAAGGAAGAACTAAAACCTATACTCCTCAGACTATTCCAGAAAATTCAACAGGATGGAACACTTCCAAACTCCTTCTATGAAGCTAGCATCACCCTAATACCAAAACCAGATGAAGACGACACAATGAAAGAGAATTACAGGCCAATATCCCTCATGAATATAGATGCCAAAATCCTCAATAAAATTCTAGCAAATCCGATCCAGCAATACATCAGAAAGATCAAACACCATGAACAAGTAGGATTTATCCCAGGAATGCAAGCATGGTACAAGATCCGCAAATCAATAAATGTGATACATCACATAAACAAATTGAGAGATAAAAATCACATAGTCATATCAATTGATGCAGAAAAAGCATTTGACAAAATCCAACATCCTTTCCTAATAAAAACTCTCAATAAGGTAGGAATAGTAGGATCATACCTCAACATAATAAAAGCCATATATGATAAACCCACAGCATACATCATACTCAATGGGCAAAATCTACAACCATTTTCCCTAAGAACAGGAACAAGACAGGGTTGCCCACTTTCACCACTCCTGTTCAACATAGTACTGGAAGTATTAGCCATTGCAATTAGATAAGAAGAAGAAATAAAAGGCATCCAAATTGGAAAAGAAGAAGTTAAGCTACCCTTATTTGCAGATGACATGATATTGTACGTAAAAAACCCGAAAGACTCCATAAAAAAGTTAGTAGACATAATAAATGAGTTCAGCAACGTAGCAGGCTACAAAATTAATGCCAAGTAATCTATGGCATTTCAATACACTAATAGTGAACTTACAGAAAGAGAAACTGAAAAAGCAATCCCATTTACCATCACGCCAAAAAAAATTAAAATACATAGGAATAAACTTAACTAAGGAGGTAAAAGACCTATTCGTGGAAAACTACTGGACACTGAAAAAAGAGATAGAGGAAGATGTAAACAGGTGGAAGAACATTCCATGTTCATGGATTGGGAGAGTCAACATTATTAAAATGTCCATACTACCCAAAGCAATCTATAAATTTAATGCGCTACCTATTAAAATACCAATGGCATATTTCACAAACCTACAAAAAACTCTCCAAAAATTCATCTGGAACAAAAAAAGGCCCCGAATATCCACAGCAATCGTGAGAAAGAAGCACAAAGTCGGTGGGATTTCCATACCAGATTTCAAGCTGTATTACAAAGCTACTGTTCTCAAAACAGCCTGGTACTGGCACAAGAACAAACATATAGATCAATGGAATAGAATAGAGAATCCAGATTTCAACCCAATCCACTATGCTCAATTAATATTTGACAAAGGGGGCATGAACATAAAATGGAGTCAAGACAGACTCTTCAATAAATGGTGTTGGGAAAATTGGACAAATACCTGCAAAAAAATGAAACTAGAGCACCAACTTACACCAAACACAAAAATAAACTCAAAATGGATACAGGACTTAAACTTAAGACAGGAAACCATAAAAATATTAGAGAAATCTACAGGAAGAAAAATCTCAGCCATATGCCAAAAGAACTTCTTTGATGATACTGCTCGTAGGGCAATGGAAGCTAAAGAGAAAATAAACAAATGGGACTACATCAAAATCAAAATCTTTTGCACAGCTAAAGAAACCATCAACAAAACAACAAGAAAACCCACTGTATGGGAGAATATATTTGCAAATGTTATTAGTGATAAAGGTTTAATCTCAAGCATCTACAGGCAACTCACCCAAGTCAATAAATGGAGGACAAATGATCCAATAAAAAAATGGGCAACAGACCTAAATAGAATCTTCACGAAAGAACACAAAAGGAAGGCCCAGAGACATATGAAAACCTGCTCAAAGTCACTAATTATCTGAGAGATGCAAATCAAAACGACTATGCATTACCATCTCACACCTGTCAGAATGGCTTACATCAACAAAACAAATGACAAGTGCTGCCGAGGATGCGGAGAAAAAGGAACTCTCGTGCACTGCTGGTGGGATTGTAGACTAGTAGAGCCACTGTGGAGAACAGTATGGAGTTTCCTCAAAAAACTAAAAATGGAGCTCCCATTCGACCCAGTGATCCCACTTCTAGGAATATACCCCAAGAAATTAGAAAGGCAAATTAGAAAGGATATATGTACCCCTATGTTCATAGCAGCACAATTTACCATAGCTAAGATTTGGAAACAGCCGAAGTGCCCATCAGCAGATGAGTGGATTAACAAACTATGGTACATTTACACAGTGGAATACTACGCCGCAGAAAAAAAAGAAGGAGCTCCTACCATTTGTAACAACATGGATGGATTTGGAGAGCATTATGCTAAGTGAAATTAGCCAGGCAGAGAAAGACAAGTATCACATGATCTCACACATTTGAGGAATACAATCAATGACATAGACTGATGAACAAGAATGGATCCAGAGACTGAGAAAAGTCCATCAGAATGTCAAACCTCAGGGTAAGTGGCAGGTGGTGGGAGTAAGTGGAAAAGTCAATATATTTGAACTCCTGAACTGAGGTAAGTGATTTGTGTTTTTACATCCCTGACAAAGTTTATATAAATTTATTAAAAAATGGCAGCTAGTTTGACATTGAATTGACATGGCCTAGAGCTTGTCATATCCTATGGAGACCAGTCCTTAGGCTAGGCCCTGCTTAACCTCCCGTGATACTATAACACCCTTACATGATATTATTCTACAATGTCATTATAATATTTGATAGTTGACAACAGCATATTATACAATTATACCAAATAAACTTACAATCTAATTCTTTGAATGTTGGGCAGCAACTTAAAAAAGGATAGGAAAGAAATTAATCCCTTTCAGAAAGAATTAAGGCACTGGGAAGGCATCCAAGCATTCTATATTGGCCCTTCTTGCCCTTTCTGCCAAGAGGGACCTTCTTGTTACTATCCAAATACACACAGCTGATGCCTGAGTTTTCAGTTCCACCTGTGGCTGAAGCCTCTGGGCAGCTGGCACTATGGGTCTGTATCTCGTCCTATGGTGTGAGCTGGGCCCTCTCTGGAGAAGAAACCTGGGTCCCCCGAGATATGTGATCAGTACCGGGACCCCGCCAGCAGGCGAGGGGTCCCCAAGGCAGGTACTGGATGTGGAGGCCACAGGGGCATAGACTACAAAGGAGACAGAACTGAACCTCACATCACCCTGTTTGGCCCCGGAGGATGGCTGGTTAGCCAGAGACGGGTAAGATTCCTCAGGGAAGGAACAACCTAAGACAGGCACAGTCGCAGAGGAGCCAACAGGAGAGAACTAAAAGGTCAACAGAGGTGGGGCACAGACCCTCATCCACAAACCTTGCAGGGGCTTGAATTCTCACCCCTCCTGAGGGAGGTCTCCTACCCCCAAGGCTGCTTCACCTCCCACGCACAACTCATACTGGGACCCAGGTGGCAGACAGAGACTCGGTCAGCAATAGCTGCTCTATATCTAAACTCAATCTATTACCAGGAATGCTCAGGACCTACTCAAAATTGCAAATATTCCTTTCCACTAGTATTTACAGGGTAAACTAAGATTTCTGCTTGAGTATTAAAATTGACAGGAAAATAGTAATCAAGTTTTCAGATTAATTTAAATTGGCCAAGTGAAATAAGTGAATACTCAAGAAAATTTTAGTGTACTGGACAAAAATCTCTTCCTAAAACATTAACTAAAAAATCTATTAGTAGTTCATCTCACTGTAAAATTGCCTAACATCCAAAGAACCTAAAGCAGTCATATTTGTATGCAAAAATTAGAATTTAAAATTACCAAGACTGCAATATAAAATTTCCAAAAGCCCCCATTAATCAAAAAAGGGGAGGGGACAGTGGGGTAATACTATATAAGGAAAAAAAATATCGAGTAAGTAAAATACATCTAGAAAATTCTTACTCCAGTAAAGTAAATTCCATTTGTAAAACCAATTGGAGGACACCCATGAAAACACACACATGGTATCAAAATAAGCCAAAGGAAAATCATTTAGGCAAAAATTAAAAAGAATCCCAAGTCTATTTTGCATAGAAGATCCCTTTGTTAACTTTTGGTAGAAAATGTGTTTGTGTGTTTTCAGAGAACAACTCCAAGACCATGTGGGTTCCTGCATCTATGAGGAACTGATGGATCTGTTCCAGTCACGAGGATGGTCCAGAGATAGGGGACACTGATGACACCTTGCCATGCTAGCAGTCGGCAGCTGTGCATGTCTGCAGGCAGCCCAGGACCAAACCAGAGAGGATGGATCTTGCATTGACACAAAGGGTCCACCATCTGGATACCATTGCTGACATGTACACATAAAGAATTATTTGACACTGAAACTGGGACTCAGAACAGTTGGACATTGAAACTGAGACTGAAACATTTTTTGTTCTTATACATTTATTTCTAGTATGCAGAGGCAAGATATTTTTGAAGAAAAGAAACAGTGGAGAGTGATTGATATAGAGGCAGGGTGGTCTTGAACAGGCTCTCAAGCTACAAGGTTAGGCTTGGGTGGATGGGAGGCGGATGCGGGGGGAGATCAACTGAAGGACTTGTATGCATGCATATGAACATAACCAATGAATGAAAGACACTGGGGCGGGGAGGAGGGAAGGTGGGGATATCTGCTGGGGGATAGGGGAGGCTGAGGGGAGGATAAGTGGGAGGGGGAAAGGAAAACATGTACTACTATTAATTATAAGTTATACTGCAAAAAATCAATAAAAATATATTAAAAAATAAAAAAATAAAATAAAATAATAAAAAAATAAAAACAGTAATATGCAAATTGACCATAACTTTGTGACACCCACCAACCAATCAGGAGTGAGTATGCAAATCAACCCATCAAATGTATCAGGTTAATTTGCATATGCAGACACTGAGCTGCCAGGGGGCAGGGCAGGATGCTGCATCATCATCATGGTGACAATGCAGGCATTCAACACTGCCCCAGCCACTCTGGGCCTCTAGGCAGCATAGGAAGGCAGAAAAGCGGCTCTGGGCCAGAGCAAAAAGGCAGCTCTGGCTGGAGCAAAGGCAGTGCTGGCAGCCAGGGGAAGGAAGGCCCATCCTTGCATGAATCTTCGTGCATTTGACCTCTAATTTTTAAATAACAGGCTACTGAAATATTAATCTGAGTTTGTGTGTTATGAAAAATCTAGAGAATGGATTTGAATCTGTTAATGAATAAATCTTGTCTTTTATTTGAAATATCTTTTAAAATGTGATTGCATTGCTAATCTGAGGAATTGCATAAATTTGAAGTGGGGGGCCACTCCAATTTTTTTTAAAGAAATGGTACTTTAACATTAAAGCCACTGAAAGCCAGTGAGTTATCTCTGTTACAAAATTTGTAACATGTTATAACATGTTACAAAATATGTCACCTAAAAATTAACGTTCTGAAGGATTAAGAATTCTAACTAATTAGAAATAAATTATGGCTTTGGTGTCATAAAACATGAGGCATATAGATGCATTTCAAAGGAAAAAGAAAGTGAATTATAGAACTTCTTATTTCTGAAAGTTGTAAGATTTCTGAAGAAAGATTTGTGAAAGTTGTAGAATTTTGTGAAGAGAAACGTCAAAAGGAAGTTATGTTGTAAATGACACAGGCCAATAAGCCAGGACAAGTAGAATAGGGAAACTGAGAAGGTTAAACAGGAGTTTGGAGCCATCTAGTAAATTGTATCTTCCCTGAGCGAATACCACTAAGGAGTAAATGATTTGCATTTTGCCTCCCTAACCAGAGGGTATAACCAGATGATAAATAGCTTATGTCAATGTATTCAGTAGGACTTATAACAGAAATCCAATCAATGTCATTTTCTGACTACATCCAATGACAACTGAAGTTAGAGAATAAACCTTATTTTGATTAGTCCTTTCTAGTCTGTTAAAAGAGAAATGATCTTGCCAAAACCAGTTTGGCTCTGTGGATAGAGCATCAGCCTGTGGACTGAAAGATCCCAGATTCAATTCTGGTCAAGGGCATGTGCCTTGGCTGTGGGCACATCCCCAGTAGAGGTTGTGCAGCTGATCGATGTTTCTCTCTCATCAATGTTGCTGACTTTTTATCCCTCTCCCATCCTGTAAAAATTCAATAAAATATATATTTTAAAAAATAAAAGAGAAGTGATCTTTCCTATTCTTCTACCAGGAAGCAAAATTTCTATAAATTATTAAAATGGTTATATTTCATATTAATTAGGTATTTTTATACAAAGTTCATCTTTTAATCATGGGAACTGAAGTTTACTAACCTATGTTTGTATCTAATACACTTTGATATATGATCCTTTGTTAAAATAAATTTGACAATCCTTTCAGAGTTTGAATTTTAATAAACGTTTTCTTGACTTAGAATTGGCTCTAGATCACTCCAAAAGGCCCTGGAATGACTCAAATATTTGTTTTCTCTCTCATGAAGGAAAATTTTCTGTTTAAGGTACATGGGAAGCTTTGTCAAATAATAATAACCATATCATGCTTTCATTTATACCTCTAATTGTTATTCTGGATTATTGTGTTTTCCATGTCATTTGAAATCATTGCTAATTCCTAAACTTTTTGTTTTTCAGATAGAAGGAAGCATTTTTAATTTTTAAATATTTTTATTGTTTAAAGTATTACATATATTGGTACATATATATATTTTTCCCCATTGACCTTTCCCCAGCCTCCCCTAGCCTCTGTCACCTACTCTCACCCCCTTCCCCCAATGTCTTGTGTCCTTTGGTGGGCTTATATGCATGCATACAAGTCCTTTGGTTGATCTATTTCCCTTCCTCCAAACACTCCCCAGCCTTGCTGCTGTAATTTGACAATCTGTTCAATGTATATTTGCCTCTGTATCTATTTTCCCCCTTTTTTTCTTTAAAAAATCTTGCATCTGCATACCAGAAATAAACATGTAAGAACAAAAAATACGTTTGAGTCTCAATTTCAATGTCCAACAGTTCTGAGTCCCAGTTTCAATGTCAAATAGTTCCTTATGTGTACATGTCAACAATGATATCTGTATTGTGGACAAATGGTGGCAATACAGGTCCCACCCTCTCTGGTTTGGTCCTGGGCAACATGAAGCCATGCACAGCTGCTGACTGTTAGTATGGCAAGGAGTTGTCAGCGTCTCCCATCTCTGGACTGTCCTCATGATTGGAACAGACCTGTCAGTTCTTCTTTGTTGCAGGAAATCATATGGTCCTGGAGTTGTTTTCCTGAGGTTTGACATTCTTATGGACTTTTCTCAGTCTCAGGATCCAATCTTGTTCAACAGTATATGCCATTCATTATATTTCACAAATGAGTGAGATCACGTGATATTTATCTTTCTCTGCCTAGCTAATTTCACAAAGCATAATGCTCTCCAGCTCCATCCGTGTTGTTATAAATGGTAGGAGCTCCTTCTTTTTTACTGCAGCGTAGTATTCCATTGTGTAGATGTACCACAGTTTTTAATCCAATCATCTGCTGATGAGGCTTAGGCTGTTTCCAAATCTTAGCTATGGTAAATTGTGCTGCTATGAACATAGGGGTGCACATATCCTTTCTAATTTGTGTTTCTAGTTTCTTGGGATATATTTCTAGAAGTGGGAACACTGGGTCAAATGGAAGCTCCATTTTTAGTTTTTTAAGGAAACTCCACACTTTCTCCACAGTGGCTACACCAGTCTGCATTCCCATCAGCAGAGCACGAGGGTTCCTTTTTCTCCCCATTCTCACCAACTGTTGTCATTTGTTGATTTGTTGATGAAACCCACTCTGACAGGTGTGAAATGGTACTTCAATGTCATTTTGATTTGCATCACTTGGATAATTAGTGACTTTGAGCAGCTTTTAATATGTCTCTGGGCCTTCCTTTTGTCTTCTTTCGAAAAGATTCTATTTACGTCCCTTGTCCATTTCTTATTGAATCTTTTGTCTTCCCTTTATTAAGTTGTATAACTTGCCTGTAGATGCTTGAAATTAAACCTTTATCAGTGATAACATTTGCAAATATGTTCTCCCATACAGTGGGCTGTTTTTTTTCTTTTGTTGATAGTTTCTTTTGCTGTGTAGAAGCTTTTTTATTTTGATGTAGTCCCATATGTTTATTTTCTCTTTAGTTTTCATTGTGCTAGGAGCTGCATCGGTGAAGAAATTGCTTCCGCATATGTCAGATTTCTATGACTGGGGATTCCTGTAATATTTTTATGGTTTCCTGTCTTATGTTTAAGTCCTGTATTCATTTTGAGTTTATTTTTGTGTGTGGTGTAAGTTGTTGATAGTTTTATTTTTTGCATGTATCTGGCCATTTTTCCAATAGCATTTATTGAAGAGACTGTCTTGACCCCATTGTATGTTTATGCTTCCTTTGCCAAAAATTAATTGAACATAGTGGCTTGGGGCAATTTCTGGGTTCTCTATTCTTTTCCATTAATATGTATATCTGTTCTTGTGCCAGTACCAGGTTCTTTTGAGAATAATGGCTTTGTAATAAAATTGATATCTGGTATTGAGATCCCAGTTACTTTGTTCTTACTCAGCATTGCTGCAGCTATTTTGGGTCACTTTTTATTCCAGATGAATTCTTGGAAAGTTTGTTTTAGGTCTGTGAAATATGCCATTGGTATTTTAATAGGGAGTGTATTTAATCTATAAATGCTTTGCGTAGTATGGACATTTTAATGATGTTGATTCTACCAATCCATGAACATGGTATGTTCTTCCATCTTTTTATGTCGTTGTCTATCTCTTTTTTCAGTGTCTTGTAGTTTTCCATGTATAACTCTTCTACCTCCTTAGTTAAGATTATTCTTAGGTATCTTAATTTTTTTGGTGCGATGGTAAATGGGAATTCTTTTTTAGTCTCTCTTTCAATAAATTCACTATTGGTGTATACAAATGCCATAGAATTCTTGGTGTTAATTTTGTATCTTGCTACATTGCCAAATTCATTTCCTAAGTCTAATAGTTTTCTGATGGTTTTTTATGTACAATATCATGTCATCTGCAATAAAGACAGTTTTACTTCTGCGTTTCCAATTTGGATACCTTTTATTTCTTCTTCTTGTCCAATCGCAATGGCTAATACTCGCAGTACTATGTTGAACAGGAGTAGTGAGAGTGGGCATCCCTGTCTTGTTCCTTTTCTTAGGGAAAATGGTTTTAGTTTTTGTTTTTTGTTCTTTTTTTCCATTGAGAAAGATGTTAGGTGTGGGTTTATCATACATTGCTTTTATTATGTTGAGGTATGATTCTTCTATTCCCACCTTGCTGAGAATCTTTATCAAGAAAAGGTGTTGGGTTTTGTCAAATGCTTTTTTTTCATCAATTGATATGACTATGTGGTTTTTTATCTCTATTTGTTTATATGTTGTATCACATTTATTGAGTTGCAGATATTGTACCATCCTTGCATTCCGGGATAAATCCTACTTGGTCGTGGTGTATGATCTATCTGATGTACTGCTGGATCTGATTTGCTAGAATTCTGTTGAGGATTTTGGCATCTATGTTCTTGAGGGATACTGGATTGTAATTATCTTTCATTGTGTTGTCTTTATCTGTTATTGGTGAGCTTAGAAATGTTCCTTCCTCTTGAATTTTTTGGAAGAGTCTGAGGAGGATAGGTTTTAGTTCTTTCTTGAATGCTTGGTAAAACTCCACTGTGAAGCCATCTGGCCTTAGGCTTTTGTTTGCTGGAAGCTTTTTGATGACTGCTTCAACTTCCTTCGTAGTTATTGGCCTATTGAGATGTTTATATTCGTCCTGTTTGAGTTTTATAAGGTTATGTTTTTCTATGAATATGTCCATTTCCTCCAAATTGTCCAGTTTGTTGGAATAGAGTTGTTCATGGTATTTTTTAACAATCCTTTGTATTACGGTGGGGTCTCTTGTTATTTCACCTCTTTCATTTCTGATTTTGCTTATTTGGATCCTCACTCTTTGCTTCTTGGAAAGCCTCACTAGAGATTTGTCAATCTTGTTTATCCTTTCATAGAACCAGCTCTTGGTTTTGCTGATCATTTTTACTGTTTTTTTCAGTGTCATTCATCTCCACTATGATCTTTATTATTTCCTTCCTTCTGCTTACCCTGGACTCTCCTTGTTGCTCTCTTTCTAACTATTTGAGTTATTGGGTTAGATAATTTATTTTTTTCTTGTTTTTTGTAGTAGATCTGTACTGCTATGAACTTCCCACTGAAGACTGCTTTCATTGTGTCCCATAGATGTTGGATTGTTGTGTTTTCATTGTCATATGTTGCCATGAAGTTTTTTTATTTCTTCTTTGATCTTTCTGATAACCCAGTCATTGCTTAATAGCATGCTCCATGTGTTTGATTTTTTTAGATTGTTTTCATTGTAGTTGATTTCCAGCTTTATACCACTGTGATCTGAGAAGATACTTGATATGATTTCTATCTTCTTGAATTTGAAGAGACTTTGCCTATGACCCTATATATGGTCTTTCTATGAAAATAACCCATGTGCACTTGAGAAGAATATATATTCTGTGGCTTTGAAATGAAATGTTCTGAAGATGTCAATTAATTCCATCTGGTCTAGTGAGTCATTTAAGATTGATCTTTCTTTACTGATTTTTTGTTTAGAGGATTTATCCAATGGCGATAGTATGCTATTAAAGTCTCCTACTATGATTGTATTGCTGTCAATCTCTCCTATGATATCCTCTAGAAAAAAATGTTTATGTATTTGGGTGCTCCTGTATTGGGTGCATATATATTTATAGAGTTACTTCTTGTTGCATTCCCCCCTTTAGTATTATACTGTGGCCTACCTTATCCTTTTTATGTCCTTCACTTTGCAATCTAATTTGTAAGATATATGTATTGTTACCCCAGTTTTTTTTCTTCATTTCCATTCACCTGAAAAAACTTTTTCCATTCCTTCACCCTCAGTCTTTGTGTCTTTTTTTCTGAGGTGGTTTTCTTGTAGACAGCAAATATATGGATTGTGTTTTCTTATCCAATCCATTACCCTATGTCTTTTGAATGGGACATTTAATCCATTTACATTTCAATTTATTATTGATAAGTATTTATTTGTCACCATTTTTATTCTTTACCCTTGTGTTCCTTCTTTTCTTCTTCTTCTTCTTCTTCTTCTTCTTCTTCTTCTTCTTCTTCTTCTTCTTCTCCTTCTTCTTCTCCTCCTTCTTCTCCTCCTTCTCCTCCTCCTCCTCCTCCTCCTCCTCCTCCTCCTCCTCCTCTTCCTCCTCCTCCTTCTTCTTCTTCTCCTTCTTCTTCTTCTTCTTCTTCTTCTTCTTCTTCTTCTTCTTCTTCTTCTTCTTCTTCTTCTTCTTCTACTTCTTCTTCTTCTTCACAGCAGATCCTTTAACATTTCTTGCATTACTGTTTTGGTGGTAACATTTTCCCTTAGTCTTTTCTTATCTGTGAAGCTCCTGATTTCCCCTTCAATTTTGATTGATAGCCTTGCTGGGTACAGTATTTTTGAATTAAGACCCTTCCTTTGCATGACTTTGTATATTTCATTCCATTCCCTTCTGGCCTGATGAGTTTCTGTTGGAAAACAAGTTGCTAGCCTGATGGGGGTTCCTTTGTAGGTAATTTTGTTTCTCTCTCTGGCCACTTTTCGTATTCTTACTTTGTTATTGGTGTTTGCCAATTCAATTGTAATGTGCCTTGGTGTCATTCTTTTGGTGTTCATTTTGCCTGAGACTCTGTGAGCTTCTTGGATTTGTGTGGGCTTTTTATTCCCTATATCAGGGAAGTTTTCTATCATAATTTCTTCAAACAGGTTTTCTATTTCTTGCTCAGTTTCCTCTCCTTCTGAAAGCCCTATTATGCAGATGTTGTTTTGTTTCATGTTGTCCCAAATTTCCCTTAAGCTCTCTGGTTGTTTTTTTTTAATTTTTTTTCTAGAAGCTGCTCTACTTGGGTATTATTTCCTATCTTGTCTTCTAGCTCACTGATGTGGTCCTCTGCTTCTTATAGTCTACTCTTGATGCTTTCTATTGAGTTCTTTACAGCAGGGATGTCATTTTTCATTTCTTCTTGGTTCTTCTTCATTTCCTCTTGGTTCTTAAACATATTGTCAAATTTGTCTTCCATTATTTGCAGCCACCTTATGACCATTTCTCTGTATTCTTTCTCTGAAATATTGCTTGCCTCCATTTCGTGTACTTCCTTTTCTGGTGATGCCTGCTTTTCTTTCATATGCAGGCTCTTTCTTTGTCTCCCCATAGTCTGTCTTCTCCAATTGTCTGGTTATATAGTTCTATCTTTCTCTTCTGCATTTACTTAAAGGCACAAACTACAACACAACCAGGTACAACACAGAAGGCACTGAACAGAAATGTATTCATGATATTAATAACCCCGAATAAAGGTGACCACCAGAGAAAGGCAAATTAAAGGATAGGAGAGAAGGAAGAAGAGAAAAAAGAAAGGTGTGCAAAAATGAAATTGGGAAATGGAAAAAAAAGTGAGGAAGAAAAGAAAGAGAATAAGAACGGAGAGGGGAACAAACTATATATATGGGAAGAAAACTTCAATAGAAAAACCACTAATTACAACAAATTCCAACAACAAGTACCTAGAGATGAATACAAACTATAAACCACAATTAATATCAACTGAGATGAAGGAAAACAGAAGGGAAAAAAAGAATGAGGAAAACAATTTACAAACAAGCATAAAAATTTATATAATCAACAATTAAGCCAACAATAACAGAAGGACAGAGAGGAAAACAATTTTTGGATTGTGAAGACAGAGAAGAGAGAGGTGTGTGTGGACTTGGAGCAGGGTAATGGAAATTAGATATATAAATAGGGTGAAATTTTAACAGGGTAAAAAGAAAGAATGCGGAAAATCTAAAGCAGGATAAGGATAAGAGAAACAGGACAATAAAAGGGGAAAAGTTCAGAAGAGAGTGATGGCATAAAGGTAAACTTGGGATAGAGTAAAATGATACTAAAGGAAAGATGAAACTAGAATGTGAAGCATTAATCCCAAAGTAAAATTAAGAGAAAATAAAATGACACTTTAAAAAAAAGGATAAAATAGTAGTAGTAATAGTACTGCTTGAAAATTAAAGATGTAATAATTAAAATGGTAAAATCAAGTGAAGAAAAAAGAAAAAATATTTTATTAAGTAAAAGATAAAAAATAAAAATGAAAATGTTCAGTAGTAAAGGTCATCCATGTCCTCTACTGTTCTGTTTGGCAACTCTATTTCCTAGTCAGGACAGTATTGCAGTTCCTTGCATTCCACTGCTCCTCAGTGTTGTAAGCTAGTCCTGATTTTATGCAGCCAGTATGTCTTAATTTCTTGTATTACTTTATTTGTTTACACAAGATTCAATTTGTGATTCAACCCCTGTTTGACAGTGTTTCAGGACTGACTTCTGGGTCCATAGGTCCTCACTAGCCAGTGCTTGGATCCTGCTTTCCCTGTGACACTGAATACTGGTTTGTGGGAGAGGGTTCCCCCAGAACTGGTTCTCTGGTAGTTATTCCCCACTCTGATTCCCCTAGGTTCCAGAAAAACAACTTTCCCGTACAGTCTCTTAGGGTATCCCCAATTGGGTGATCCTATATATTGGGTTTAGTAATCAGAAGCAAGGATTTAAAGAGAAAAAAAGAAAAAAACAAATAAAGAGCCAGCGTAAGTGTGCGCACTCTGGGGCTGGGTGCAAGTCTGTGCAGTCTTTTTTTTTCCTTCTTGGGTCTAAGCAGCCAGCACACTTTTAAAATGTTTAGGCTGGCCTTAACCGGTTTGGCTCAGTTGATATCTCATTAGCCTGCATACTGAAAGGTCCCAGGTTTTATTCCAGTCAAGGGCATGTACCTTGGTTACAGGCACATCCCCAGTAGCAGGTGTGCAATAGGCAGCTGATCAATGTTTATCTCTCATCGATGTTTCTAGCTCTCTATCTTTCTCCCTTCCTCTCTGTAAAACATCAATAAAATATATTTTAAAAAAACTTTAGGCTGCCCTTTGTGTCATCTCAAAATGGGTTGCTTTTTAGAGATCCCTTCTGTTAGCAGCTCTGAAGACCCCTTTCCACCTTCACAGATCATGCCAACCCCAACAGCTACGAATTTTTCTAGGTGTAGACTTTAAGAATCGTCTAGAAACTTCTGAGAAATTTAGTGATAGCCTCAATGATATAAAAAAGGCCTAATCAGAAATTAAGTATACACAAACTGAAATAAAGAATAATATACAGAGATCCAACAGCAGACTAGAGGATCCCAAGAATCAAGTCAAATATTTGAAATATGAAGAAGCAAAAAACACAAAACTGGAAAAGCAAAAAGAAAAATGAATCCAAAAATATGAAGATAGTGTAAGTAGCCTCTGTGATAACTTCAAGCACACCAACATCCGAATTATGGGGGTTCCAGAAGAAGAGAGAGAGCAAAATACTGAAAACCGATTAGAAGAAATAATGACAGAAAACTTCCTCTATCTGGTGAAAAAAATAGACTTACAGGTACAGGAAACACAGAGAACCCCAAACAAGAGGAATCCAAAGAGGACCACATGAAGACACATCATAATTAAAATGCCAAGAGCAAAAGACAAGGAGAGAATATTAAGAGCAGCAAGAGAAAAACAAGTTACCTACAAGGGAGTACCCACACGACTGTCAGCTGATTTTTTCAAAAGAAATTGCACAGGACAGAAGGGAGTGGCAAGAAATATTCAAAGTGATGAATAGCAAGAACCTACAATCAAGATTACTCTATGCAGCAAATGGGTCATTTAGAATTGAAGGTCTTAAAGAGGTTAGCAGACAAGAACAAACTGAAGGAGTTCAACACCACCAAACCAGTATTATATGAAATGCTGAGGGTATTCTTTAAGAAGTGGAAGAAGAAGGAAAATGTAAAGATAAAAATTATGAGCAACAAAATGACAACAAATACATATGTATCAACAATTGAATCTAAAAATCAAGTGAATAAAAATCTGATGAACAGAATAAACTGGTGAATATAATAGAATCAGGGGCATAAAAAGGGAGTGGACTGACAATTCTTGGGGGAAGAGGGTGTGGGGAGTGCAGAAAGAGATTGGACAAAAATCTTACACCTATGAATGAGGACAGTGGCAAGCATAAGGGAAGACAGTGCTGTAGGAACCAGGTGAAAAGGAGCTATGGGTCAAAAAAAGAGAGGAACAACTATAGTAATCTGAACAATAAAGATTTATTTTAAAATAAAAAATAAAATAAAAGCCTAAGTGACCAGTTGACTGGCCAACTGTTTAACCAGCTGACTGTTAGCTATGACATGCACTGACCACCAGCAGAAAGATGCCCAGCACAGGACCAGAAACCACAGATATGGAAACATGGAGCAGAATGATAAATCCCCTGGGGAAGGGGAAAGAGTGAGAAGAGATTAACGAAGGATCTTATATGCATTCTAGAGGACTAGTGCTGTGCACTAGTGGAGTCCCTCGCCCTGGCCTATGCCCTTTCACAATCTGGGACCCCTCAGAGGATTTCAGAGAGCCCGTTTTGGCCCAATCTCCACAGTCTAGGCTGAGGGACCCCACTGGTGCACAAATCCGTGCATCGGACTTCTAGTATTCACATAATACGGGTCCCAGAAGTAAAAAAAAGCCCCCTGAAAAGACAGAAAATGTTTTGAAACTTATTTAATAACTTCTCTGACATGGTAAAGGAAACAGACCCAAGTCTAGGCAATGGGTGGAGACCAGCAGCGGCTTTCTCTTGGAGGTCCATACAGCCATTACCACCCAACACAGAGACCTGCGTGCCGCATAGGACTTAGCTGATGCTGACGCTGCCTGCTCAGCTTAGAGACTCTGCCCATCCAACCTGAACACAGCTCACCTCCACACCCAATTGGCCTGGAGGTCAAACTCTCCTAGTGCTAACAACAATTAGCTGGGCTTAACTCCAACAATACTGTACAACCCATAAAGGATTGCAGTAAGAGTATCCACCTCAGGTAACTGGGGAGGCTGAGCCACTGTCCCTTAGAGGACATCTACCACACAAAGCTAATGGACCAATTCATGAAAGCAGCCAACATGCAGAGACATGGAAAAAAATCAGATGTGAAAGAAATGGAGGGAAATAAACATGATTGGACATAGAATTCAAAACCACAGTTATAGGGTTTTTCAAGAGAATCCTAGAAAAGGCCGAGAACTACAAGGAAATAAACAAGACCTATGACGAAACGAACAAGACCTACAAGGAAATGAATGAGACCTACAAGGAAATGAACAAGACCTACAAGGATATGAACGAGACCCTCAAGGGTATAAAAAAGGACCAACTAGAAATCAAGCATACACTGACTGAAATAAAAAAAATATTACACAAAGTCCTAAAAGCAGTCCAGAGGGCCGCAAGAACCAAGTCAAAGATTTGAAATACAAAGAAGCAAAATCCACTAGGCTGGAAAAGCAAGAAACAAAAAGAATCCAGATAATTGGAGATAGTGTAAGGGGCCTCTGGGACAACTCAAGCATGCCAACATCTGAATTATGGGGGTGCCAGAAAAAGAGAGAGAGCAAGGTAATGAAAACCTACTTGAAGAAATAGTGACTGAAAACTTCCCCCACCTGGTGAAAGAAACTGACTTAAAAGCCCAAGAAATAAACAGAACCCCAAAATATAGGAATCTAAAGAGGACCACACCAAGACACATCATAATTAAAATGCCAAGAGCAAAATATAAAGAGAGAAATATTAAAAGCAGCAAGAGAAAAACAGTTATCTATAAGGGAGCACCCATATGATTGTCAGCAGATTTCTCAACAGAAACCATGCAGGCCAGACGGGAGTGGCAAAAAATATTCAAAGGGATGAATAGCAAGAATCTACAACCAAGATTACTCTATCCAGCAAAGCTATCATGCAGAATTGAAGGTCAGATAAAGTGCTTCACAGATAAGAAAAAGCTAAAGGAGTTCATCACCACCAAACCAATATTATATGAAATGCTGAAAGATATTCTTTAAGAAGAGGAAGAAGAAAAAAGGTAAAAATATAAATTATGAACAACAAATACACATCTATCAACAAATGAATCTAAAAATCAAGTGAGTTAATAATCTGATGAACAGGATAAATTGGTGAATATAACAGAATCATAGACATAGAGAGGGAATGGACTGACAATTCTTCGGGGGAAAAGGGTGTGGAAAGTGCAACAATGGGAGAGGACAGTGTGGGGAGGGGAGGTGAGAGTGGAGAGTGGGATGCATACAAGGTGGAGGGGAGCTATAGGGGGATAAAAAAGAGGGAACAATGTAATTAATAAACTGAACAATAAAAAAAGAAAGTTATTAATGCACAAAAGATCAAAACAACAAAATAAAATCTGAAAGAACCCCAAAGAACACAGAAAATAATTAATGCAATGGTACTAAGTACATAACTGTTGATAAATATTTGAAATATAAATGAACTAAATATTCCAATTAAAGGGCATTGTGAAGATAATGAAACAAAACTCATTCATATGCTGCCTAAAAGAGACTTATATCAGATCTAAAGACTCAAACTAAAAGTGAAGGGATAAAATAAAAGGTACCCTATACAAATGAAAAGAAGATAAAGAGATGGGTTACCAATAATTATATCAGTCAAAATAGGCTTTCAAATAAAGATGAAACAAAAGGTAAATGAAGGCATTACATAATGACAAAAAGATCAAACAAGAGGATATAACACTTGATGCTATCTACACATCCAACATGGAAGCACCTAAGTGTATAATTCAAGTTTTAACAGAAATAAAAGGAGAAATTTAAACTATTACATTAATAAAAGAGGACTTTAATATCTTATTTATTTATTTAATATAAACTGTTAGACCATCCAGAAAGAAAACCTCCATGGAAACATTGGCCTTACCCAACCAATTACAACAGATAGACATAATAGATAATTTAAGAACATTCTATCCAAAAACAAACGGTACATTTTCCTGTATTAATGACATTAGGTCAGAAAATAAATCTACATAAATTAAAGATTACTGAAATCATATTAATCATCTTTTCAACCACAACAGTATAAAAATAGAAATGAATTATAAAACGATAATTATAATTATGCTCAATTAATATTTGACAAAGGAGGCATGAACAAACATTGGAATCAAGACAGTCTCTTCAATAAATGGTCTTGGGAAAATTGAACAGATATATGCAAAAAAATAAAACTAGACCACCAACTTACACCGTACACAAAAATAAACTCAAAATGGATAAAGGTTTTAAACATAAGATGGAAAACCATAAAAATACTAGAGTAATTCAAAGGCAGAAAAATCTCTGATATATGCCGAAGCAATTTCTTCACTGATACTGCTCCTAGGGCAATGGAAACTAAAGAGAAAATAAACAAATGGGACTACATCAAAATAAAAAGCATTTAACAGCAAAGGAAACCATCAATAAAACTATAAGAAAACCAAGTGCATGGGAGTACATATTTGCCAACGATATCAACAATAAGGGTTTAATCTCCAACATATACAGAGAACTCATACAACTTAACAAAAAGAAGATAAACAACCCAATAAAAAAATGGGCAACTGATTTAAATAGACACTTTTTGAAAGAAGACAGGAGGAAGGCCAAGAGACATGAAAATCTGCTCAAAGTCACTAATTATCAGAGAGGTGCAAATGAAAACAACAACGTGGTACCATTTCACACCTGCCAGAATGGCTATCATCAACAAATCAACAAAGGACAAGTGTTGGCCAGGATGCAGAGAAAAAGGAACCCTAGTGCACTGCTGGTGGGAATGCAGACTGGTGCAGCCATTGTGGAGAACAATATGAAGTTTCCTCAAAAAACTAAAAATGGAGCTCCGATTTCACCCAGTGATCCCACTTCTAGGAATATATCCCAATAGATTACAAACACCAATCAGAAAGGATATATGCACCCCTGTGTTCATAGCAGCACAGTTCATCATAGCTAAGATTTGGAAATAGACTAAGTGCCCATGAGCAGATGAGTGGATTAATTACTGTGGTACATCTACACAATGGAATACTAAGCTGCAATAAAAAAGAAGGAGTTCCTACCATTTGCAACAACATGGATGGAAGTGGAGAGCATTATGCTAAGTGAAATAAGCCAGGCAGAAAAAGATATATATCACATGGTCTCACTCATTTGTGGAATATAATGAATGGCAAAAACTGATGAACAAGAACGGATCCAGAGACTGAGATAAGTCCATCAGAACGTCAAACCTCAGGGAAGGTTCGGGTCGGTGGAGTAAGTGGGAGAGATCAACCAAGGGACTTGTGTGCATGCACATGAACCTAATCAATGGACACAGACAACAGAGGGGTGGGGCATAATTGGGGGGGCGGGGAGTAATAGGGAAATAAGGACTCATATATAAAATAAATAAATAAATACAAAAAAGAATGAAAAAGATAACTAAAAAAAAAAAGAAAAAACAACCTCACAAACCTATAGAGGTTAAACATCATGCTACTAAACAAGTGTGTTTTCAGAGATATCAAATAGGTGTTAGGTCTACAGCTAAAAGACCCAGGCCAAGAGATGTTGTGAGAGTTTAAGAAGTGAAAGGTTAATGTAGTGGATGGTGCACGTGGGTAGGCTAAATAGCCATCTCCTATAGTGATTTAAAAAAACACTAAATTTATTTAGGGAAAGAGGTTGGGGGATGGGATTTTCAAAGGGAAGGGCTGCACAGCACTGAGCCAAGGAGCCATTTGGTTGAAGATAGCAGTACTCAGGAGCTGGAGTTTCATCCCTATATGCAGTCACTAGTGGGAAGCTCTTGTCATCAGTGGGTCTGGGGGCTGAGTTAGTGAGCTTGTAATGCAGATGGAATGCATGTGTGCTATCAGGTGCCTTCAGGTCAGTTTCCATTCCTTACATGGTCTGACTCAAGGTGTCCAGCAAGATTTTCTTGGTCTTTTGTTCTCCTGTGGTGGGAAGCTTACAAATGACCATTAACAACTACATTTTCCTATAAGTTATAACAATAGGAAATTCAATAAACATTACTTAAGAAAAATGAAAATTGAAACACAACACTCTAGAGTCTATGGTATACAGCAAAAGCAAATTGAAAAGGAAGGGTCATCACAATACAAGCTTACCTCAAAAAATAAGAAAAATCTGAAATAAATCTTACATGTAAAAGGACTATCCAATAAAGAGTAAATAAATCACAAAGTGAGTAGAAGGAAGAACATAATAAAGATCAGAATGAAAATTAAATAAACTAGAGAAAAAATACCAATAGAAAAAAAATCAATGTAACTACAAATTAGTTTCTTAAAAAATAAACATATAATCTAGCAATAAATATCACCAAAAAGGGAAAAGAGAATGATGAAAAAACTGAAGATAACAAAAGAAATGAAAGGCTATAAAATGCTAATGGTTAGAATAATAAATGTTATTTAAATGTTGATACTAGCCAAAACAACATACAGATTTAATGCAATCCCTACCATAATAACAATGAAATTCCACACAGAAGTAGAACAAATAATTCTAAAATTTATACGGAACCACGGGACTCTAAGTAGAAAAAGAAATCTTGAAAAAGAATAAAAATGGATATATCAAACTCCCTTATTTCAAAGTACAATAGAAAGCTATAATAATCAAAACAATATAGTACTGTATCATAGAATTGTAGACTTGAAACATATAAAATATTATTAACCAATTCAGCCCCATAAATTTAATTTTTAAAAATTAAAAAAGATAAAAAACAATGTAGTACTGGCATAAAAATAGACACATATGTCAATGGAACAGAATAAAATCCCCACAAATTAACACACATTTATATTACCAATTAAATTACAACAAAGGAGATAAGAATATATAATGGGGAAAAGACAGGTCAATAATTGATTTTGGAGAAACTGGACAAATACATACATAAAAATGAAGCTGGACCACTTTCTTATACTATATATGAAATAAACTCAAAATGGATCAAAGACATATAGAATATACACAAATTACAACAGAAATGGCTGCTGCCATGGAGTGAGCAGAAGGCTTGGCTCCACTAGAGGCTACAAAGTTTCAATTGTAGAATATAAACAAGTCCCAGATACCAGGGTAGCTGGGGGGCGTGGCCACCCTGCCAACCACCACAGGCTTCTTGCCCAGGCCACCCCATGCCACAAGGGAATCCCCACCCTGATCCAGAACACCCTTCAGGGCAAACCAGCTGGCCCCCACCTGTGCACCAGGCCTCTATCCTATCTAATAAAGGAGTAATATGCAGATTGACCATCACTCCAACACACAAGATATCTGACCACATGTGGTCAAAGATCCTGTCCCCGTGTGGACACAAGATGGCCGCAGGGGAGAGCAGTTAAGGGGGGACCAGGCCTGAAAGGGAGGGCAGTTGAGTGTGATCAAGCCTGCAAGGGAGGGCAGTTAGGGGTCACCAGGCTGGCAGAGGAGGGAAGTTGGCCGTGACCAGGCCTGCAGGGAAGGGCAGATGGGGGTGGGGGGGCTCAGACCTGCAGGGGACAGCAGTTGGGGGTACCAAGCCTGCAGGGGAGGGCAGTTAGGGGTGACCCGGCCTGCAGGGGAGGGAAGTTAGGGGCAATAAGGCTGGCAGAGGAGAAGTTAGGCATCAATCAGGCTGGTAAGAGAGTGGTTGGGGGTGATCAGGCTGGCAGGTAGAAGCAGTTAGGGGCAATCAGGAAGACAGGCAGGTGAGCAGTTGGATTGTGAAAGGGATGTCCGACTGCCCGTTTAGGCCCAATCCCACCGGAATAGGGTCTATATGGGCAGTCAGACATCCCTCAAAGGGTCCCAGATTGGAGAGGATGATGGCTGGGCTGAGAGAAAACCCCCAACCCCAGGCACAAATTTTGTGCACCAGGCCTCTAGTAGTCATTATAGTTGACATTCAATATTTTATTAGATTCAGGTTTAAAACAGAACAAATAATAAAGTCTAATACCATTTTTAAAAGTATTTTATTGATTTTTTACACAGAAGAAGGAAGAGAGAAAGAAACATGGATTGGCTGCCTCCTGCACACCCCATACTGGGGATGTACCCACAAACAAGTACATGACCTTGACCAGAAACAAACCTGGGGTCCTTCAGTCCGAAGGCTAACGCTCAATCCACTGAGACAAAACAGTTAGGGCAGTGCAACACCACTTTTAAAGACACTTTCTTTACCCCATAGTATTTTTTTTTGCCTCCTTTGTCATTAGATGAACTGGTCATAGAAACATACGGGTTAATTTCTGAGCTCTCCATCATGTTCCATTAACTTATGTGTTTATTTTTGTGTCAGTACCATACTATTTTCATTACTATAGTTTGTAGTGCAATTTGAAGCAGGTAATGTAATACATATAACTTTGCTCTTTTTTTGTATGTTTGCTTTGGTTATTTGCATTTTTCTTTGGATCTACATACATTTTGGGATTACTTGTACTAGTTCTGTTTAAAAATACCACTTGTAATTTGGTGGTATTGCATTGGATCTATAGATTGGAGTAATATAAACACTTAAAAATATTTAATGAGCATGGCATATCCTTTCATTTATTTGTACCTTCTTCAATTTCTATCATCGATGCCTTACAGTTGTTAAAGAACAGGTATTTTACATCCTGGGTTACTTTAATCCTAGGTATTTTTGATGCAGTTATAAATGTGGAAGTAGACCAGAGGCAGTCAGAGAGAAAGCCACAGTTTCATTTCGGTTTTCTTTTCTTTTCTTTTTCTAAAATACTTTTACTGATTTCAGAGAGGAAAGGAGAAGGAGAGAGAGAAACATCAATGATGAAAGAGAATCATTGATCACTGCCTCCTGCACACCTCACAGTGGGGATTGAGCCTGAAACCTGGGCATGTACCCTGACAAGGAATCAAACCATAATCTTCTGGTTCATAGGTTCACACTCAACCACTGAACTACACTAGCAGAATTCTTTTTAATTCTAAATCCAGGCAGGAGTTTTTATATGCAGCTACTAACCTGAGGATTTGTGTCAGGGAGGAAGGCACGGACTTGGACTTGAGGTGCCTAAAGAGAGGTTAGGGTGGGAAGCATTGGCAGGAAACATGGAAAAGCAGTAGCCAGGAGTTCTGTATTCAATTGTTCACTTGTAACACCCAAACCAAAATGGCCATTTTTCCTGAGAGAAGCTAGCTTCTCACAGTAGCCACAGGGCAGGTGAAGAAAAAAAAAAAACATCTTTGGTGATATGGCGTGCCCCACCCTCAGGAGCTCTGCCTGCCACACCCTGCATTTTGACCTTTTCAGAGGCCATGACAATGGGTTTAAACAGTCTCAGGGAGCTTCAGTGATTGGATTGAGGAGGGAATGTCTAGACCAATATCCTGAGAACTAGAGTGGTACTTTCCTCACATGAGAGAGCTAATAAAAACTCTAGGTTTCCAGTTTATCTCTCTGATCATACAAGGATCTCTGCTCTTTTGACGGCTGAGTATATTTTGGGCCACTCACAGAGGAATAGCTCTGTGACAGGGAAACACACCCACCACATTCCCTGAAATCTGAACAGCACATCCCTCACCTAAAGCCCTTTCAGAAACAGATTATTGAGGGATTAAGATTGACAGCTGGCTACCAGGAAAAGGTGAGCAGAAGCTGAGCCCCAAGGAACTAAGTGAATTTTGTTGACCCAGTCATGGGCCCCCTGCTGCTAACAAGCCTGCTTTAGAGGGTAGATAGGCCCCTCCTGCTTTAGGCAAGTTCTGGGGAGACAGACACAAACTGTGGATCGCTTGAAACTTCAAAGAGGTTGCTGAAAGCCAAAGGAGTTAGTATGTAAATATCACATGGAAAGCCCAGAATTGACAGACAGAACAGTAAGCCACAGTCATCAGAAGAGTAGTATCCAAAGTGAGGTCCCATGGGACACTAAATTCAGCTGAAAGGAACTCCACTTCACTTTTTCCTTTTTTAAATTTTTTGTTCTTTCCTTTCTTTTTTTCCTTTTTTTAAAAATAATTTAGATACTAGTGGTCCAGTACATGAAATTTGTGCATGGGGTGGAGGGGGAGGAGAGTTGTCCCTCAGCCCGGTCTGTACCCTCTCCAAACTGGGACCCCTCAAAGGATGTCCAACTGCTGGTTTACAGGGATCGGGCTTAAATCAGCAGCTGGACATCCCTCTCGCAGTCAGGGACTGTTGCTCCTAACCAATTGCCTACCTGTCTGCCTGATTGCCCCTAACCACTCTGCCTGCTGACCTGCTTGCCCCCAAATGCCCCCCACCAGCCTGATCACCCCCAAGTGCCGCCTCAACCCCAACTAACCCTCTGCCAACCCGAACTGCCACCCCTGCTGTCCTGCTCACCCCTACCTTCCCTCCTCACTGGCCTGCTTAACCCCTAACTGCCTTCCTGCTGGCCTGTTCCCTCCAAACTGCCCCTCCCAGTGTCCTGATCACCCCCAACTGATCCTCACTGAGGGCATGCTTTGCCCCCAACTGGCACCCCTGCTGGTCTGCTCACCCCCAACTGCACACCCCCATCAGCCTGATCACCCACAACTGCTGTCCAATCCTGGTCTGTTTACCCACAACTGCCCTCCCTAATTGGCTTCTAACCACCTCTACCTTGGCCCCACCACCATGGCTTTGTCCAGAAGAATATCCAGAAGGTCTCCTGGAAGGTCTCCCAGTCTAATTAGCATATTACCCTTTTATTAGTATAGATAGAGGACTGGTGCACGGGTGGGGGCTGACTGGTTGCCCTGAAGGGTGTTCCAGATCAGGGTGGGGGTTCACTTGAAACATGGGGCTGGGCAAGGGGCCTGTAGTAGTTTTCAGGCCGGCCACACCCCTGTGGGGTGAGGGTCCCCGCTGGGGGTGGGGGCATGGCCAGCTTGGATGAGGGGCTGAGGGCTGTTTTCAGGCTGGCCACACTTCCTTCCAGGTGGGGGTCTCTGCTATGTTGCCTGGCCAGCATGAGTGAGTGAGGGGCTGATGGCTGTTTGCAGGCTGGCCACATCCCCCAGTGGGGATTCTTACTCCATGGGGATGTGGCCAGCCTGGGTAAGAAGCTGAGGGCTGTTTTCAGGCTAGCCAAAGCCCCTTCAGGGTGGGGGTCTCTGCTGGGGTACCTGGCCAGCCTGGGTGATGGGCTAATGGCTGTTTGCAGGCTGGCCAACCCCCCCCCTCACTGGGGATCCTCACCCTATGGGGTGTGTGCAGCCTGGGTGAGGGGCTGAGGACTGTTTTTAGGCTGGGCGGTCCTGTTAGGGTGCCTGGCCAGCCTGGGTGAGGGTTGAGGGCCATTTTCAGGCTGGCCACACCCCTTTCAGGGTTAGGATCTCCACTGAGGTTCCTGGCCAGCTTGGATGAGGGGTTGATGGCTATTTCAGGCTGGCCAAGCCCCCCCCCCAAGGGGACCCTTACCCCATGGGGGTGTGGGGGGCTGAGGGCCATTTTCAGGTTGGCCATGCCCCTCGGTGACCTAGGCCCCCAGCCACTCCTTGAGCAGAGGCCAGCATGGGCTAGAAGCCTCCTGCTAGCTCCAGCTCCATGGCCACTGCCATCTTTGTTGGGTTAATTGGCATACTCACTCCTGATTGGCTGGTGGGTGGAGTGGAGGGATGGTCAATTTGCATATTTCTCTTTTATTAGTGTAGATTTGCTTTATTGATTTGTTATTATTCTAGTCTCTGCAGTTTCATTCATATATGTAATATACCTCTTCCCTTTTCCTACTTAATTTGTATTTTTTTTAATATATTTTATTGATTTTTTACAGAGAGGAAGGGAGAAGGATAGAAAGTTAGGAACACTGATAAGAGAGAAACATCAATCAGCTGCCTCCTCACACCCTCTACTGGGGATGTGCCCACAACCAAGGTACGTGCTCTTGACTGGAATCAAACCTGGGACCTTTCAGTTCACAGGCCAATGCTCTATCCACTGAGCTAAACCAGTTTTGGTTATTTATTCCTTTATTTATTTTTTTCTCTTTCTCTCTTTTCCTTTCCTCTTGCATTCTCATCTTTTCTCCTTTTCTTATTTTAGGTCTATCTGCTTTCTTCTCTATTTTTCTTTTCAACTTTTTTTTTCCTTACCTTTCTTCCTCCTTTATTTTAAACCATGTTTTTCTTTCCCTATGCCCCTAATTATTTATTTTCAATTTCTTTTATCAGATCTGCACCTTCATATTCTTCCCCACTCCTTTTTTCTTTTTCCTTTTTTAAAAAATGTTTCCCTTATTTGTTATTATTAGTCTTTAATATCCTATCTAATAAGAGTAATATGCAAATTGATCATCACACCAAGGCACAAAATGGCCACCCACATGTGGTCCAATATGGCTGCCCAATTGGGGACACAAGATGGCCACCACAAGATGGCCTGCAGGGGAGTCCAGTTGTGGTAAGTTAGAGGTGACCAGGCCAGAAGAGAAGGGCAGTTGGAAATGAGCAAGGGAGAACAGTTGCGGGGGACCAAGGCCTGCAGGGAAGGGCAGTTGTGGGTGATCGGGCAAACAGGGAGGACGGTTAGGGGTGACCAGGCCAGCAGAGGAGGGCAGTTGGGGGAGAGCAGTTCAGCAGGGAAGGTTAGTTCTGGAAAGACAAGGCCAACAAAGGAGGACAGTTGTGGGGGCCAGGCCTGCAGGGAAGGGCAGCTGGGGGGGACCAGTTCTGCAGGGGAGGGCAGTTGTGGGCAATCAGACCAGCAGGGAGGGTAGTTAGGGCTGACCGGGCCATCAGAGGAGGGCAGTTGGGGAACACCAGGTCAGCAGTGGAGGGCAGTTCAGGAAAGATGAGGCCAGCAAGGGAAGGCAGTTGGAGGAGGGCATGTCTGCAGGGAAGGGCAGGTGGGAAGACCAGGCCTGCAAGGGAGGACAGTTGGGGGGACCAGGCATACAGGGAGACCTGGGGCTGGGGGTTGGGAGGGGTGTGGACTGGAGATACAAACCCGCAGGCCTAGCAGCCAGCAGCCCCAAGGCCCAATGCGTAGGTGCTGGGGCTGCTGGGGGGGGGGGCAGTGGGCGGGGGCAGCTGAGACACAAACCCACAAGAAACCTGTGGAAAGGGAGATAAACTATTATAACTTTATCTTCTTTTCCTCAAAATGAGAAAACTGTCCCTGGATTATTTAGTGATGTGGCCCTCACCTTTCTACATACACAGGGTATGTTATGACCACTCCCAGAATGCCATCTCCGGGGAATAACCTACTGTGGCAAATCATCTGAGAGAGGAAACAAGCTTTTGTTGGGTTTATTCTGAAGGTCAGAGAACATGCCACCCTCCAACATATGCTTTATTGTTATATTGATGACCTTGAGCTGCAGATTCTTGAAAAACTGCAAGTGCATGCAGAGGATTTCACTGAAGTCTCTTTATCGGTCTAAAATTGGACCCCCCTAAAGGAGCTTAAATGTCATAGGTCCCCTTGATGGGAGAAGTGTCATCAGGCAGAGAAGACTGACTCCTGGCACAGGACATAACACCCAAACTTTGTTACAAACTATTTCTCTCCACCCCCATTCATCTTTCCTAAAAATCATTTACTCTCCTCTAGGAGGCCTACATCTCCTGTTCCCTTTCCCTAGGAAGAAGGTATTTAAATCTGCATTCTAAGCCAGCATGGGAAGTTATTCATTTTCCCCTGAGATCTCCCACATATACATGAGGTACACATGTTAATGAACTTTTGTTTTTCTCTTGGTGATCTGTCTTTCATTACAAGGGCCTCCACTAAGAACTCAGAAGGGTTGAGGAAAACTATTTTTCTTCCTCCATAATTCTATCTCTGGAAATCAAGTCCCCAGCTGAACAATGAGGTTGGCTCAAGTATCAAGCGTTCCCAGCTGATGGGAGGGAAGCTTCTAGGGAGAAATCAATGATATTGGCATCAAAGTGGGATGGAGGGCACACGCATGGTTGATGGTAGGAGTTTAAAGTGCTTTGACATTTTTGGAGGATGACTTGGCCAATTTGATAGAAATGTTCAAGGTATATCCAAGAGTCTTCTTCTAGGAATCACAGCTGCTGAGATAAAGCACAAGCACTTAAGTCCTGGTCAGAACCCTGCGGGGTCCTCTTCCACGATAAGAAAACCTGGGAACAACCTGCATTTTTAGGACAAGGTAGCATCTATGCTAATAAAAGGGTAATATGCTAATTAGACTGAACATCTTCCAGACGACCTTCTGGATATCCTTCTGGAAGTCCTTCCCAACAAAGCCATGTTGGCGGGGCCAAGGCAGAGGAGGTTAGAGGCAATCAGGCAAGCAGGGGAGAGCAGTTAGGGGTACCAGGCCAGCATAAGAGAGCAGTTAAGGCAAACAGGCTGTCAGGAGAGAGCAGTCAGGGGCATCAGGCTGGCAGGCAGGTGAGTGGTTAGGAGCCAGAGGCCTGAGGGGTACCAGATTGGAGAGGGTGCAGGCTGGGCTGAAGGAATCCCCAGCCCCCTCCCCCGTGCATGAATTCCATGCACCAGGCCACTAGTATATATATAATTTCCTCTTTTCTTTTTCTATTCTCTCTTTTCATTTTCACCTGCTACCATATCTTTTTTTTCCCTTTTCTTATAGGGTCTATCGTCTTTCTCTTCTATTTCATCTTCAATTCTTTTTGCTTTTCATTTCTTCCTCCTTTATTTTAAATCATTTTATATTCTCCTATTTCCATAATTCTTTATTCTTCCTTTATTTCAGATCTGCATCTACATATTGCTTTTAATTATGCCTGCCTGTTTTTTGTTGTTGTTGTTGTTGCTGTTTTTGTCTTTTTTGTTTGTTTGTGTGAGTTTATTTTTTCCTTTGGTTTGTTATTTTGTTATTTTTCTCTTCATTTTTTGTTACTTCTTTCTTTCCTTTTATCATTATTGCTGTCTTTTCTCTTTTCTAATTCTCTCTTCTCTGGTGATTGCTTTAGGTGTTTTTGTAGGGGCCTTGTGTATGTTTTAGTTTTATTTACTTGTTTTGGATTTTGTTGTGTTGTATTTTATTCTGTTCTTTTAGCACCTCCAAATACCTCCCATGATGTGGTAGGTGATGAGCCACATAGTCATCCAGCCTGAGAAGAGACTACATCCATGAATGGTATAATAATAGCCAAGACCCAAATAGAACAGGAGAACCCAAATAACTCAAGCAAGAGACCCACCTAGAGCACTCAGGTCAGCAGATCTAATAGAGTGCAACACTTTGCCCCACAAAAGCCTACTACCTAAGACCACCCAATAAAGTCTGGGAGGCATAGAAGTTTGATCTAAGACATAGAAAGAAATACAAAGAAAAAGCAAAAATTGGGGGAAAAAAAAACATCCTCCAAAAGAAAGGTAATGATTAATCCCCAGAAAAAGAACTAAATGAAATGGATTCAAGCAATTGGTCAGAAAAAAATAATTCAGAGTAATGGTAATAAGGGTGCTCAAACAATTCAATGAAAACTATGAGCAACCTAATGAGAATTATAAGGGACTCAATGAAAGCTACACAAACATGAAAAAAATGCATTTAAACAATAAATAAGAATCCAATGAGAAATGACATAGCTGACATAAAGAACACCCTGGAAAGATATAATGATAGATTAGAAGCAGCTGTATACTGAATCAGTGAATTACAAGACAAGGTAAAAAAATATCCAATTAGAGCATAAAATTTGGGAAAACTTCAGGAGGAGATTTTATGGGAGCTTTGGAACAACATGAAACCTAACAACGTTTACGTTAGAGGGGTAACAGAAGGAGCAGAATCTGAGAAAGGAATAGAGGACATCATTGAGAATAATGCAATATCCCTCACCTGATGGAAGGAAAACGTTACTCAAGATCAGGTAACACAGATAGTTCCAGTCAAGATTAATCTCAGAAGACCCACACCTAGGCACATAATAATTAAAATGGCAAACATTAAAGACAAGAAAGAATCTTAAATGCTGGAAGAGAGAGATAGAATGTTAACTACAAAGGGGCTCCCATTAGACTGTCAGTTGATTTCTCAATAAAAACACTTGAGGCAAGAAGGGAATGGAATGAAATACACACAGTAATGAACATCAAGAGACTAAACACAAGGCTACTCTATCTAACAATGCTATCATTCAAAATTGAAGGTAAAACAGAGTCACAGACAAAATAAGGCTAAAATAATTTATTACCACTCAACCAACACTGCACAAAAAAAGTATTAAAAGGGCTGCTTTAAGAAGAAGACAGAGAAAAAGGATCATATGATAAAGATAATAAAAATGGTAACAAATAAGTATCTTTAAATAATATACTTAACTGTCAATTGGCTAAATGCTCTAATCAAAGGACAGGGTAGTTGAATGGATTAGAAAACACAATCCATATATATGCTGTCTACATGAAACTCACCTCTTAACAGAAGACTTACACAGAATGAAAGTGAAAGGATATTTAAAAATTTTCTGGCAAATAGAAATTTAAAAAATGGAGTAGCACTACTCATATCTGACAAAATAGACTTCAAAATGAAGGCCACAACAAAATGCTAAAAAAAAAATGAAGGCCGCTTCATAATACTAAAATGATAGATACAACAAGAGGATATAATTCTCATTAACGTATATGCACCCAATATAGGAGCATTTAAACATTTAAAAAAATTTTCTGGAGGATTTTAAGGGAGAGAAGGATAGCAATACAATTATAGTAGGGGACCTTAACACCCTACTGACATCACTGGATAGATTTTCTAGTGAAAAAAATCAATAAGGAAACAGTGACCTAAATGACACACCAGATCAGATGGGATTAATTGACATTTACAGGATGTTTCACCACAAAGGAGCAGAATATAAATTCTTCTCAAGTGCACATGGATAATTCTCAAATATAGACTACATGTTAGGACACAAAACAAGTCTTTACAAGTCCAAGAAGATTTAAATTATATCAACCATCTTTTCTGATCACAATGGAAAGAAATTAGAAATCTATTACAATAAAACACTCAAAAACATTCAAACACATGGACACTAAATAGCATGTTATTAAACAATGAATGGGTTACCAAAGAGATCAAGACAGAGATAAAAAACTTCCTGGAAACAAATGAAAATGAATATACAACAACCCCAAATATCTGGGACACAGATAAAGCTGTCCTGAAAGGGAAATTCCTGGCATTACAGGTCTTTGTTAAAAACAAGAAAAACTTGTAATAAACTATCTAACCCTACAAAGTAGGACATAATAAAGGTCAGAGGAAAAATAAATTACATAGAGAATTAAAAAAATACTAAATATCAATGAAAGCAAGAGGTACTTCTTTGAAAACATAAACAAGATTGATGAACCTTTACCCAGACTCATCAAGAAACAGAGAGAAGACCCAAATAAACAAAATCAGAAACAAAAGAGGCAAAGTAACCACTGACCCTACAGAAATGGAAAGGATTGTAAAAAAAGAAGAAGGGCAACAACAACAACAACTATGTTACAACAACCTGGACAACCTGAAGGAAATAGACATAATCCCTAGAAAAATACTAGCTTCCAAAACTCAATCTAGAAGAATCAGAAAACCTGAATAGACCAATAACTACAGCAGATGAGTAGATTAAAAAATCATTGTACATTTACACAGTGGAATACCACTTTGAAATAAAAAAGAACTCTTACCACTTTCAACAGCAAGTATTGGACCTGGTGAGTATCATGCTGAGTGAAATAAGACAGTCAGATAAACACAAGTATCACATGATCACACTCATATGTGGATTCTAATGAACTAAATAACCTGATGATAAAAAATAGACCCAGAGACATAGAAACATGAACAGACTGTTGAATCTCAGAGGGAAGGCAGGAGAGGGTGGGTAGGAAGAGATCAATCAGTGAACTTGTATGCATATATGCATAACCCATGGACACAGACAATGGGGTGGTGAGGGTTTTGAGGGGAGGGGACAGGAGTGAGCTGGAAGAGGTTAGTATGGGGAAATAGATGACCTGTGTAATACTTTCAATAATAAAGATTTTTTTAAAAAATAAAATAAAGTAATAAACAAATAGAACTACATCAAAATAAAAAAAAATTGTACCACAAGGAAACAATAAACAAAATTAAAAAATAAAGTACTAAATGGAAGGAGATATTTTTCAATGATACTTCTGATAGGTGGTTAATATCCAAATTTTATAAAGAACTCATACTACTCAACACCAAAAATACAAACAATCCAATTAAAAATGTGAAAAGACCTGAATATACACTTCTCCAAGGATGATATATAGATGGCCAATAGAAATATAAAGATGTTCAACATTACTAATCCAATTTTAAATTCAAAATAGAACCACAATTAGATGTCACCTCACACCTATCAGAACGGCTATCATCAGTAAACCCTCAAACAAAAAGTGCTGGTGAGGATCCGGAGAAAACAAAACACTTGTGCACTATTTGGTAGGAATGCACATTGGTGCAACCATTATTGAAAATAGTATGGTGGATCCTCAAAATTTTTTAAATGTTACTGCCTTATGAGCCAATGATTCCACTTCTGGGGATTTATCTGAAGAAACCCAAAACAATAATTTGGAAAAATATATGCACCCTTATGTTCATTGCACTGCTATCTACAATAGCCCAGATATGAAGTGCTTGCTAATCAGTACTCAAGTGGATAAAGAAGTTGTGGTACATACTGATATATGCAAAGGAATAGTACACAGCCATAAAAAAGAATGGAATCCTACCATTTATGACAGTATGGATGGATTAAGAGGATATTATGCTCAGTAAAATTAGTCAGACATAAGAAAACAAATAATTAAACAAACATAATTGAAACAGACTCATAGACACAAAGAATGGAGTGGTGGTTGTCATACGTAAAAGTTTAGGGACTGGGGGAAAGAGGTGAAGGGATTAGGAAGTACAATTGGTAGTTACGAAATATCCACAGGGATATAAAGTACAGCATAAAGAATATAGTCTATAATATTGTAATAACTATATATATTGTCCAGTGGGTACTGGAAATATTGATGGGAACACTTTGTACAGTATATGATTGTCTAACCACTATGTGGCACACCTGAAATCAATATAACTAACATTGAAAATAAACTTTCATAGAAAATATAAATGTTTTTAAAAATATACTAGTATATGAAAAAATATCAGAAAATAATTTTCTGAATATTGAAAAAAGTGTTTCTAAAGTTTATACTGAAAAAACATCCCAAAATAGTCAACATAATATTGAAAAAGAAGAACAGAAGGTTGGAGAACTGACCTCATGATTTATTATAATTTGAGAGTAATTTGTGAAAGAAGAGACAGGCAGATCAACAGAACAGAATAGAGTCAACAGAACAGAATAGAAAGCCTAGAAATAGGCCACATAGATATAATTAATTTTAACAAAAGAGCAATGTCAATACAATGGAACAAAGATAGTCATTTCAACCAATTGTGTTAGAACAATTGAACATCCACATGTAAAAAGATTTGTCTAGACACAGACCTGACATTCTTCACAAAATTAACTCAAAATGAATCACAGACATAAAGGGAAAATCAAAACTACAAGTTTTCTACAGAATAACATAAGAAACAATCTAGATGACATTGGGTTTCAGTAACTTTTTACATATTACTCTAAAGGTATAATTTTAATCCCACTCCCTGGGATATATCCAAAGAATCCTGAAACAACAATTATAAAGAATATAAGCACCCCAATGTTCATACCAGTATTATTTACAACAGCTAAAATCTGGAAACAGCCTAAGTGCCCATCAGTAGATTAATGGATAAAAAAACTGTAACACATTTGCACAAATGAATATTTACTATGCAGCTATAAAAATGAAGGATCTCTTACCCTTTGAGACAACATGGATGGACCTGGAGATTGTTATGCTAAGTGAAATAAGTCACTCAGAGAAAGACAAATATCACATGATCTCACTCTTATGTGGAATCTAATTAACAAAATAAACAGATGAACAAAATAAGACCATACACATGGAAGCATGGAACAAATTGACAGATCTCAGAGGGAAAATATTAATCAAATACTATATGCATAGCCTATAGACACACACAATAGACAGGGAAGAACTGGAATGAGTGGGAGCTGGGTGGAGGGGGAATAAAGGAAAATAGAGGACATCTATAATACTCTCAGCAATAAAATAAATTTTAGAAGAGGAATAAAATGAAGGTATATTCTATATATATAAAACCCTAAAATGCAAGTAGACTGAATGGCGGAACAACCAAACAGGAAAACAACCAGTCGCTATATGTGCTGACCATCAGAGGGCACACATGGAACATGGTGGGCATCAGCAGCAGGCAGCAGAGCATGGAACATAGTGGGCATCAGCCTTAACGAGATGATGGAGCAGGTGAGAAGGGGGTACAGTTTGCTGTCATTGGGGTGAGTCTCTGGTGGTTACTGAAAATTATTTGCTCCCACACTCCATGGTCCTGACAGGTGCTTGCACCTGTTGCTGCCGCTGGCCCTGCTTGCACTTGCTGCCAAGGCCAGAGCTGCAGCTCGTATCTTGCACCATCCCGATCACGCAGTGCCCTCAGTGGGTACAGAGGGGCCTGAGCTGTCAGGCTATGGGAGCAAGGTTGCTGGAAGACAGGGGACTAGGACCAGGGGCTGTGGTGGGAGGAGCCGAGCAGGGGTGCAGATGTTGGGCCTAGATCCGCCCTTTTGCTCACTGCAGCCTCATAGCACACAGTTCCTTTCACGGTGCACCAATTTGTGCACTGGGCCCCTAGTATATGCATAAATATAAATTCATGACTAGAATGAATGTAAAAAAATGTACATCAAAATAATATTAACACTTCGAATATTTACAAATTTTTATTCTTTATAATTTTCCTAAATTTGTAAATTTATACAAGTTATTTTAAAAGTTAAAGCTGTTTGTATTTTGGAAAAAAATCAGTAACTAAAGATCTTTAGGACTTTGCTTATATTTTTGTTTTCAAAGAGGATATGTTTGCATTAATGAACTAAAGATCAAAGATGTTTTACACTTATAAAGTAGATTTCTACTGTGTTCATTTAGTTTTGTGAAGCTAGAAAACCATACCAAACTTTTCTACTGTTGATAAGGCCTGATCTTCATAAATTGAGACCATATTTTGCAGTATAAATATGTACCACAAATCCATAGAAACAAATATGATCCCTCCAAAATAAAAAGGATATTTGTATTATTTTCCATCCTTCCTCAAAATTAACAAGATTAGCATTAAGTAATTAGCATACTACATGTCCACGATAAAGGAAGGCTCAGAGGATAAAATATTTCATAAAAATATTATTTCTGAAAAAGTATAAATGGAAACCACTTCAGAAGAAAATACTGCCATTATTAATGTAGAAGAGTGCACAAAACTATCTTTTCCTCCTACTTGCAACTTCTGAGAGAAACTTCTAATGGAGAAATTGGAAACTGCCCTTTCTATGAAACAGTGTGGACGTATACGAAGAATTTACTGCAGGAGAGAGAAGACACAATTTGTTTTCAGAGGCAGCAGATATTCATAGTAATTTCTTCATGAAGTATAAGCTAACATTAAGTCACAGGTTAATTGTATTATTTGTATACCTACATTATTATCGATATTCAGGGGCGTCTGGTTCACCTAGTACAGTATGTCATCATTTACTAACATGTGCTCCCTCTGCTGGATTGCTGGCCATACAACAAGAGAGAACATTGGATTTGGGTAAATAAGTTTATTACTCTTGGTCATTATACCCATGTTGTGTGAAATATAAAATTATTGATTGTATATTTAATACATTTAAATAAATGTATTAACTTTGTGACTTTTTTTTTTGGCTTGGCCCATCTATAGTTTTTCAGGGATTATGAAATGTTTTTTTAGTAACCCAGGATTCCTTTGAACTAGACATTTGCAATTGTCACATCCACCATCATCTGTTCTCTAGGTCTATATCTTACTTTTCTTTCTACTTATAATGTAAACTTCTTTTGGAGATTTATCTCATACCTGTTTTTTTATTTTCACACTCTTGTATCTCCAGGTAACCAAAATCCTGATTTCCCTAGGACAGTCACAGATTACATGTTGTTCTTGTAAAAACTATTAGATAGAAAGGGGTCACCCTAAATTACTTACTAATAACCTGCTTGCCAGTACCTAACTGGCTATCAGTTTCATCTGTATGCTTCTTTTACAGAGTATAAACTGTTGAGTTATACCTACCCTACTCAAAGTCCTTTATCTTTTATTTTTATTAATATTTATTGTTGAGATTATTACACATGTTTCTCTTTTTTCTCCCATGGCTCCCCTCCTCCTAATCCCCACCCCACCCCAGGCCCTCACCACTCTATTGTCTGTGTCTATAGGTAATGCATACATGCATATAAGATCTTTCTCTAATCTCTTCCCAGAGCCCCTAAACGCCCTTCCCTCTGAGAATCATTAGTCTGTTCCCTTTCCCTGCCCCTGATTCTATTCCATTCACCAGTTTATTCTGCTCATCAAATTTTTTATTCATTTGATTTTTAGATTCACTTGTTGATAAATATGTATTTCTTGTCACTTTGTTGTTCATAATTTTTATCTTTACCTTTTTAAAATATATGTTTTATTGATTTTTTACATAGAGGAAAGGAGAGGATAGAGAATTGGAAATATCGATGAGAGCTGGAGAGAGAAAAATGGCGGCGGAACGGAGGGATTCGATCTGAATCTGCTCACAGGGCAGAGGGAGGGAGCAGCTGAAAGTTGCGCAGGGAGCATTTGTCGGCGACTAGGGGGACAGCTGTGCTCCAGGAGAAGATAGAGGACTGCTGGGCTGGCAACCCAGCCTGAGCGGCCCCAGTACTGCTGGGTTCTCTCCCTGAGCCAACTGCGCGAGGAGGCACGAGGAGGCAGACCACGGCATCTTGAAGGGGAAGGGCCTAAAAATATACAGCTACTGTACCCGTACCAGCTGGACCACTGAGGCTCCCGGAGCACCGGCGCCCAGTTGGCGCGGAGGCGCACAGAGCCCAGGGAGCTCTAAACTCCAGCATGGAAAGTTCAGATTTCCCTGGGGGTACTTTGGGCGTGAAACTGAGGGGGCTGGTAGTCTGGGAGATCTGCACCTTGGAACTCAAAACCTGGAGATCTGCACCTGAAATAAAATCTGTGGCTGTTGAAGCTGGTAAACGTGGGAGAGGGCCCTTGAGCTGCTGGTAGAGTTAATCCCTGGAGCGCAATCAGTTTGGACCTGACAGAGGAGGGAAACCCGGAAGATTTTGGGAGGGTTCTGGCTGCTAAAACAGCAGTCACCATTAGAGAGGCAGTATTGTTTAGTTCAGGATAGAGAGGACCAATAGACCCAAAGTCAATCGAGAAACACTGCCACCCAGGGGCCAAATCGCAAATTGACTCTTGTGTGACAGGGAATTTATTATATTTTCTCTTCGACCTTGGGAATACTGTCTATTTCATTTACTCTGTAGTATCTTTTACTCTACCTCAACTTCACCTTTATACCACCACTCTCTTGCTAACCTTTCCCTATTTAGTGCCTTGTTTCCCTTACACTTTTCCCGCTTTAGATTTACCTAATTCTTTCCCTTTACCACCTGTTAAAATTTCACCCCACTGATATATCTAATCTCCAACCACCTACTCCAAGTGCATATATACCTCTAGCTTCTCTGACTTCACTATCTTAAAGTGTTTTTATCCTTGTCCTGTTGTTGTTGTTTACTTGACTGTTGATTATATTGATTTTTTAAGCAGGTTTATGAGATTGATTTACTTATTCTGTTATTTTGGTTTGCTTGTAGGGGGAGTTATTTTTATTTTTGGTGTAGTTTCTTGTTTTGTTGTCCTCATCTGCATTGTTTTTGAGATAGATTTTTGCTTCTGTGTTCCCTCACCTCTCTTGATATTAGTAGTTGTATGTAATTTGTATCAATCTCCAAGTACTTGTTGCAGGTTTTGGTTCGGATTAGGGGCTGTCCTACAGGAGTTTTCACCCCACATTTATAATTTACTCCTTTTATTTCTTTTTTTTCTTCTCCCCCTTTTCCCATTATCATTTTGGCATTCCTGTCTTTCTTTTTTGTGAGTGTATGTGTGTGGGGGGGTCTCTTTCTTTTTGTGTGAGTGTGGGTGTGTGAGTGTCTGTGTGGGTCTGGGGGGGTTCTCTTTCTTTTTTCCCACCTATCACCGAATTTGCCTTTCTCTGGCGGTCACCTTTATATGGAATTACAATTACTTTGACGACATTCCGGTTCAGTGCCTGGTGCATTGCACCTGGTTGTGTTGTATTTTGTGCCTTTAAATCAACGCAGGAGAGTGAGAACTACATAACCAGATACACAGAGAAGAGAGACCATGGGAAGACAAAAAAATAGCCCACATATGAAAGAAAAGCAAGGCTAGCCAGAAAAGGAGGTAAACGAAATGGAGGTTAACAACCTGTCAGAGAAAGAATTCAGAGTAATGGTCATAAGGTGGCTGAAAAGAATGGAAGACAAATTTGATAATATGAGTAAGAACCAAGAGCAAATGAGGAAGACCCAGGAAGAAATGATGAAGAGCCATGAAGAAATGAAGAGGAGCCAAGAAGAAATGAAGAGGAGCCAAGAAGAAATGAAAAGTGACATTGCTGAAGTAAAGAACTCAATAGAAAGTATTAAGAGTAGACTAGAAGAAGCAGAGGATTGCATCAGTGAGCTAGACGACCAGGTAGGAAAAAATAACCAAGTAGAGCAGAGTCTAGAAAAAAAAAATTTAAAGCAGGAGGAGAGCCTAAGAGAACTTTGGGACAACATGAAACAAAACAACATCCGTATAATTGGGCTTCCAGAAGGACAGGAAATGGAGCAAGGAATAGAAAACCTGTTGGAAGAAATAATGACAGAAAACTTTCCTGATATAGGAAAGGTAAAGCCCACACAAATCCAAGAAGCTCACAGAGTCCCAAGCAAAATAAACCCCAAAAGACCTACACCAAGGCACATTATAATTAAATTGGCAAACACCAATGACAAAGTAAGAATCTTAAAAGCTGCCAGAGAGAGACAGAAAGTCACCTACAAAGGAACCCCAATCAGACTAACAAGTGATCTCTCAACAGAAACCTATCAGGCCAGAAGACAGTGGAATGAAATTTACAAAGTCATGCAAAGGAAGGGTCTGAATCCTAGAATACTATACCCAGCAAGGCTCTCAATCCAAATTGAAGGTCAAATCAGGAGCTTCACAGATAAAAAAAAGGACTAAGGGAATTCGTCACCACCAAACCAGCAATGCAAGAAATGCTAAAGGATCTGCTGTAAAAAGAAATAGGAAGCGAAGAAGGAACACAGGGGTAAAGAACAAAAATGGCAACATGTAAGCACCTATCAATAATAACTTTAAATGTAAATGGTTTAAATGCTCCAATCAAAAGACATAGGGTAATAGACTGGATAAGAAAACACAACCCATGTATCTGCTGTCTACAAGAAACCCACCTCCGAAAAAAAGACGCACACAGACTGAGGATGAAAGGTTGGAAAAAAGTTATTCAGGCGAATGGAAATTAAAAAAAAGCTGGGGTAGCCATACTTATATCTGACAAATTAGATCTCAAAGTGAAGGACATAACAAGAGATAAAGAAGGCCACTTCATAATACTAAAGGGAACAATTCAACAAGAAGAAATAACTCTGGTAAACATATACGCACCCAATACAGGAGCACCCAAATATATACAAAAACTCCTAGAGGACATCAAGGGAGAGATAGACAGCAATACAATAATAGTAGCAGACTTTAATACCCCATTATCACCATTGGACAGATCCTCTAAACAAAAAATCAGTAAAGAAACATCAATCCTCAATGACTCACTGGACCAGATGGAATTAATTGACATCTTCAGATCATTTCACCCCAAAGCCACAGAATATACATTCTTTTCAAGTGCCCATGGGTCATTCTCAAAGATAGACCATGTTTTGGGTCATAGGCAAAGTCTCTCCAAATTCAAGAAGATAGAAATCATATCAAGTATATTCTCATATCACAGTGGCATAAAGCTGGAAACCAACTACAATAGAAACAATCCAAAGAAATAAAACACATGGAGACTAAACACCATGCTATTAAACTATGATTGGGTTACTAGAGAGATATAGGAAGAGATAGAAAACATCATGGAAACAAATGACAATGATAGCACAACCATCCAAATTCTATGGGACACAGTGAAAGCAGTTCTGAGAGGGAAGTTCATAGCTCTAAAATGCTACCGTAAAAAAAAAAAAAAAAAAAAAAAAAAAAAAAAAACTAGAAACAGCGGCAATAAATTATCTAACCCAACAACTCAAAGAGTTAGAAAGAAAGCAACAAGAAAAGCCCAGTGTAAGCAGAAGGGAGGAAATAGTAAAGATCAGAGCAGAAATAAATGACATAGAGACCAAAGAAACAATACAGAAGATCAACAAAACCAAGAGCTGGTTCGTTGAAAGGATAAACAAGATTGATGAACCTCTAGCCAGGGTCACCAAGAAGCAAAGAGAAAGGACCCTAATAAAGAAAATCAGAAATGAAAGAGGTGAAATAACAACAGACCCCATTGAAATACAAAGGATTGTTAAAAAATACTATGAACAACTCTACTCCAACAAACTGGACAACCTGGAGGAAATGGATATGTTTCTAGAAAAATATAACCTCCCAAAACTTAATCAAGAAGAATCTAAACAACTCAAAAGACCAATAACTGTGGAAGAAATTGAAGCAGTCATCAGAAAGCTTCCAGCAAACAAAAGCCCAGGGCCAGACGGCTTCACAGGGGAGTTTTACCGAACATTAAAGGAAGAACTAAAACCTATACTCCCCAGACTATTCCAGAAAATTCAAGAGGTTGGAACACTTCCAAACTCCTTCTATGAAGCTAGCATCACCCTAATACCAAAACCAGATAAAGACGACACAATGAAAGAGAATTACAGGCCAATATCCCTCATGAATATAGATGCCAAAATCCTCAATAAAATTCTAGCAAATCGGATCCAGCAGTACATCAGAAAGATCAGACGCCATGACCAAGTAGGATTTATCCCAGGAATGCAAGGATGGTACAATATCCGCAAATCAATAAATGTGATACATCACATAAACAAATTGAGAGATAAAAATCACATAGTCAGATCAATTGATGCAGAAAAAGCATTTGACAAAATCCAACATCCTTTCTTAATAAAAACTCTCAATAAGGTAGGAATAGAAGGATCATACCTCAACATAATAAAAGCCATATATGATAAACCCACAGCATACATCATACTCAATGGGCAAAAACTACAACCATTTCCCCTAAGAACAGGAACAAGACAGGGTTGCCCACTTTCACCACTCCTGTTCAACATAGTACTGGAAGTATTAGCCATTGCAATTAGACAAGAAGAAGAAATAAAAGGCATCCAAATTGGAAAAGAAGAAGTTAAGCTATCCTTATTTGCAGATGACATGATATTGTACATAAAAACCCAGAAAGACTCCATAAAAAAGTTAGTAGACTTAATAAATGAGTTCAGCAAAGTAGCAGGCTACAAAATTAATGCCAAGAAATCTATGGCATTTCTATACACTAATAGTGAACTTACAGAAAGAAAGACTAAAAAAACAATCCCATTTACCATCACACCAAAAAAATTAAGATACCTAGGAATAAACTTAACTAAGGAGGTAAAAGATCTATTCATGGAAATCTACAGGACACTGAAAAAAGAGATAGAGGATGATGTAAACAGGTGGAAGAACATTCCATGTTCATGGATTGGGAGAATCAACATAATTAAAATGTCCATACTACCCAAAGCAATCTATAAAGTTAATGCACTCCCCATTAAAATACCAATGGCATATTTCACAGACCTAGAAAGAACTCTCCAAAAATTCATCTGGAACAAAAAAAGGCCCTGAATAGCCACAGCAATCCTGAGAAAGAAGCAAAAAGTCGGTGGGATTTCCATACCAGATTTCAAGCTGTATTACAAGGCTACTGTTCTCAAAACAGCCTGGTACTGGCACAAGAACAGACATATAGATCAATGGAATAGAATAGAGAATCCGGATATCAACCCAATCCACTATGCTCAATTAATATTTGACAAAGGAGGCATGAACATAAAATGGAGTCAAGACAGTCTCTTCAATAAATGGTGTTGGGAAAATTGGACAGATACATGCAAAAAAATGAACCTAGAGCACCAACTTACACCATACACAAAAATAAACTCAAAATGGATACAGGACTTAAACGTAAGACAGGAAACCATAAAAATATTAGAGGAATCTACAGGAAGAAAAATCTCAGACATATGCCAAAAGAACTTCTTTGATGATACTGCTCCGAGGGCAATGGAAGCTAAAGAGAAAATAAACAAATGGGGCTACATCAAAATCAAAAGCTTTTGCACAGCTAAAGAAACCATCAACAAAACAACAAGAAAACCCACTGTATGGGAGAACATATTTGCAAATGTTATTAGTGATAAAGGTTTAATCTCAAGCATCTAAAGGCAACTCACCCAACTCAATAAAAGGAGGACAAATGATCCCATAAAAAAATGGGCAACAGACCTATATAGAATCTTCACGAAAGAAAACAAAAGGAAGGCCCAGAGACATATGAAAACTTGCTCAAAGTCACTAATTATCCGAGAGATGCAAATCAAAACGACTATGCGGTACCATCTCACACCTATCAGAATTGCTTACATCAACAAATCAACAAACGACAAGTGCTGGCGAGGATGCGGAGAAAAAGGAACTCTTGTGCACTGCTGGTGGGATTGTAGACTAGTACAGCCACTGTGGAGAACAGTATGGAGATTCCTCAAAAAACTAAAAATGGAGCTCCCATTCGACCCAGTGATCCCACTTCTAGGAATATACTCCAAGAAATTAGAAAGGCGAATTAGAAAGGATATATTTACCCCTATGTTCATAGCGGCACAATTTACCATAGCTAAGATTTAGAAACAGCCGAAGTGCCCATCAGCCAATGAGTGGATTAAAAAACTATGGTACATTACAAAATGGAATACTATGCCGCTGAAAAAGAAGGAGCTCCTACCATTTGTAATAACATGGATGGATTTGGAGAGCATTATGCTAAGTGAAATTAGCCAGGCAGAGAAAGACAAATATCACATGATCTCACTCATTTGAGGAATACAATCAATGACATAGACTGATGAACAAGAATGGATCCAGAGACTGAGAAAAGTCCATCAGAATGTCAAATCTCAGGGTAAGTGGCAGGTGGTGGGAGTAAGTGGAAAAGTCAATATATTTGAACTCTTGAACTGAGGTAAGTGATTTGTGTTTTTACATCCCTGACAAAGTTTATATAAAGTTATAAAAAAATGGCAGCTAGTCTGACATTGAATTGACATGGCCTAGAGCTTGTCATATCCTATGGAGACCAGTCCTTAGGCTAGGCCCTGCTTAACCTCCCATGACACCATAATACCCTTACATGATATTATTCTACAATGTCATTATAATATTTGATATTTGACAACAGAATATTATACAATTATCCCAAATAAACTTACAAACTAATTCTTTGAATGTTGGGCAGCAACTTAAAAAAGGATAGGAAAGAAATTAATCCCTTTCAGAAGGAATTAAGGCACTGGGAAGGCATCCGAGCATTCTATATTGGCCCTTCTTGCCCTTTCTGCCAAGAGGGACCTTCTTGTTACTATCCAAATACACATAGCTGATGCCGGAGTTTTCAGTTACAGCTGTGGCTGAAGCCTCTGGGCAGGTGGCACCATGGATCTGTATCTAGACCAATGGTGTGAGCTGGGCCCTCTCTGGAGAAGAAACCTGGGTCCCCCGAGATATGTGATCAGTACCGGGACCCCGCTAGCAGGCAAGGGGACCCCAAGGGAGGTACTGGACGTGGAAGCCACAGGGGGGCATAGATTACAAAGGAGACAGAACTGAACCTCACATCACCCTGTTTGGCCCCGGAGGATGGCTGTTTAGCCAGAGACGGGTAAGATTCCTCAGGGAAGGATCAACCTAAGACAGGCACAGTCGCAGAGGGGCCAACAGGAGAGAACTAAAAGGTCAACAGAGGTGGGGCACAGACCCTCATCCACAAATCTTGCAGGGGTTTGAATTCTCACCCCTCCTGAGGGAGGTCTCCTACCCCCAAGGCTGCTTCGCCTCCCATGCACAACTCATACGGGGACCCAGGTGGCAGACAGAGACTCGGCCAGCAATAGCTGCTCTATATCTCAATTCAGTCTATTACCAGGAATGCTCAGGACCTACTCAAAATTGCAAATATTCCTTTCCACTAGTATTTACAGGGTAAACTAAGATTTCTACTTGGGTATTAAAATTGACAGGAAAATAGTAATCAAGTTTTCAGATTAATTTAAATTGGCCAAGTGAAATATGTGAATACTCAAGAAAATTATAGTGTACTGGACAAAAAGCTTTTCCTAAAACATTAACTAAAAAAATCTATTAGTAGTTCATCTCACTGTAAAATTGCCTAACATCCAAAGAACCTAAATCAGTCATATTTGTGTGCAAAATTTAAAATTTAAAATTACCAAGACTGCAATATAAAATTTCCAAAAGTCCCCATTAATCAAAAAAGGGGAGGGGACAGTGGGGTAATATCATGTAAGGGAAAAAAAAATATCGAGTAAGTAAAATACATCTAGAAAATTCTTACTCCAGTAAAGTAAATTCCATTTGTAAAACCAATTGCAGGACACCCATAAAAAAACACACATGGTGTCAAAATAAGCCAAAGGAAAATCATTTAGGCAAAAATTAAAAAGAATCCCAAGTCTATTTTGCATAGAGGATCCCTTTGTTAACTTTTGGTCGAGAATGTGTTTGTGTGTTTTCAGAGAACAACTCCAAGACCATGTGGGTTCCTGCATCGGTAAGGAACTGCTGGATCTGTTCCAGTCACGAGGATGCTCCAGAGATGGGGGACACTGACGACACCTTGCCATGCTAGCAGTCGGTAACTGTGCATGTCTGCAGGCATCCCAGGACCAAACCAGAGAGGATGGATCTTGCATTGACACGATCTGTCCACCATCTGGATACCATTGCTGACTTATACACATAAAGAATTATTTGACACTGAAACTGGGACTCAGAACAGTTGGACGTTGAAACTGAGACTGAAACATTTTTTGTTCTTATACATTTATTTCTAGTATGCAGAGGCAAGATAGTTTTGAAGAAAAGAAACAGGGGAGAGGGATTTATATAGAGGTAGGATGGCCTTGAACAGGCTGTCAAGCTACAGGGGGAGGCTTGGGTGGATGGGAGGCAGATGCGGGGGGAGATCAACTGAAGGACTTGTATGCATGCATATGAATATAACCAATGAATGAAAGACACTGGGCGGGGAGGGGGGAAGCTGGGGATATGTGCTGGGGGTTGGGGGAGCCTGGGGGGAGGATAAGGGGGAGGGGGAAAGGAAAACATGTACTACTATTATACTGCAAAAAATCAATTAAAATTTTTTAAAAAAAGAAAAAAAAAGAAATATCGATGAGAGAGAAATATCTATCACCTGCCTCCAGCACACTCCCTGCTGGGGATGTGCCCGCAACCCAGGTACATGCCTTAGACCGGAATCGAACCTGGGATCTTTCAGTCCGCAGGCTGACACTCTATCCACTGAGCCAAACAGGTTTCGACTATCTTTACCTTTTTCTTCTTCATCTTTTTAAAGAATACTCTTCAGCATTTCATATAATACTGGTTTGGTGGTCATGAAATCCTTTAGCTTTTTCTTGTCTGTGAAGCTCTTTATCTGACCTTCAATTCTAAATGCTATCTTTGCTGGGTAGAGTAATCCTGGTTGTAGGTTCTTGCTATTCATCACTCTGAATATTTCTTGCCACTCTTTTCTGGCCTGCATAGTTTCAGTTGAGAAAACAGTTGACAGTCATATGGGCACTCCTTTGTAGGTAACTACCTGTTTTTCACTTGGCACTTTTAAGATTCTCTCTTCGTCTTTTGCCCTTGGCATTTTAATTATATGTCTTTGTATGGTCCTCTTTGGATTCCTCTTGTTTGGGATTCTATATGTTTCCTGGACTTGTAAGTCTATTTCTTTCACCAAGTAGGGGAATTTTTCTGTCATTATTTCTTCAAATAGGATTTCAGTATCTTGCTCTCTCTATCCTTCTGGAACCCACATAATTTGGATGTTGGTACACTTGAGTGTGTTGCTTATGGATGTGAAGAATTGCAATCTGGTATGACCTAACACTGACCACTGGGTACACTGTCTCCTGGGTCTCCAGGGAGGTGCAAAGTCAGCCACAGCCCGGGGTCGTCCACTAGGAGCTACAGAGAGATCTGCAGATTCATCCTCTTTGTATCAGGTTTGGAATTGCCCAGACAAGACCCAACTGTGAAGTATGGCAGGCTGGTGCTGGTGCTGGGTCTTAGGTCTTTTATTGGTAGGTTTGAGGCTCCCTGACCCAGATTCAGTGTGTTTGAAACAGTTTTAGCTTTAGCAAGGACACACTATTCATATGCAAAAGCTGCTGCACACAACTTGGGTGGGGTTGTAATTGGGTGGTGGTGGATCTCAGGGCACCAGCAGGGGGGAGCAAAAAGAAATGGCTGCCAGTCAGCCCTACACTGGGGAGGTCCCAGCGTGGGAACTATGACTGCTGTGAGCACCTCTGTCTGGAAGAAAGCCACCCCCAAGTTCCTTCCCTAATGTCATACAGTCCAGTTTCTCCCCATATGTGTTTGGATCCCTCAGAGCTTCGCCCAGCACTGGAGATAAAAGAAGTGGGAGATTGTAAATTCAGTTTATGGTGCCAGCCTTTTAAGAGGAGCTGCTGGGTCTCTAGCCGCCTGTGTGTCACTCAGCCCCAATCCACACTCTTTTTCACAGTTCATAGTTCTTACTTCCCATAGGGAATTCTTTTCTCAGCTCTGGAACTCTGGGCTGTGGGTCTGGTGTGGTGGTAGGACTCCTCACTCCTCTGGGCAGTCTCCACAGAGGTGATCTCCCTCCCGATTAAAGAAAAAATGCTATAGTAGAAATACTCATATTTGGCAAAATAGACATCACAATGAAGGCCACCACAATAGACAACAAAGGTCGCTACGTAATGCTAAATGTATTGATCCAACAAGAGGATATAATTCTGCTAAATATATATGCACCCAACATAGGAACACCTAAATATATTTAAAAAAACAGCAACACTGGAGGACTCTAAGGGAGTCATCAACAACAATACGGTAGACGACTTTAACACCCTGCTGACTTCACTGGATAGATCTTCCAGGCCAAAAATCAACAAGGAAATAGTGACTAAAGGACACACTGGATCAGAGAGATTTAATTGACATTTATAGAACATTTTACCACAAAGAAGCAGAATATTCATTCTTCTCAAGCACACATGTATCATTCACAAAGATAGACCTCATGCTAGGACCCAAAGCAAGTCTCTACAAGTTCAAAAAGATTGGAAATATATCTTTCAAATCACAGTGGAATGAAATTAGAAGTTAAATGCAGTAAAAACACCCAAAAATAATCAAACACATGGAGGTTAAAAAGCATGAAGCATGTTATTAAGCAATAAATGGGTTACCAACAAGATCAATAAAGATATCAAAAACTTCCTAGAAACAAATCAAAATGAACACACAACAACCCCAAATATCTGGGACAGAGTAAAAACAGTCCTGAGAGAGAAGTTCATAGCACTATAGGCCTACTTCAAAAAAACAAGAAAAATTAATAATAAACTAACTCTACAACTTAACAAAAGAGAAAGAGGACAACATGAAAAGCTCAAAGTAGGAGGAAGGAAATAATAAAGATTAGAGAGGAAATAAATCACATGCAGACTAAAAACAAAAATAAAACAAACAAACAAAAAAACAATGTTAAAAAAATCAATGAAAATAAGGGCTGGATCTTTGAAAGGATAAACAATATTGATGAACGGTTAGCAAGACTCATCCAGAAACAAAGAGAGGGGGCCTAAACAAATAAAATCAGAAAAGAAAGCGGAAAAGTAACCATTGACACTACAGAAATACAAAGGATTGTAAGAAAATACTATGAACAACTATATGCCTACAAGCTGGACAATGTTGATGAAGTGGAAAAATTCCCAGAAAAATACAATCTCCAAAAACTGAATCAGGAAGAATTAAAGAAAAAATAAATAGGCCAATAACACCTGACGAAATAGAAGCAGAAAAAACTCCCATAAAAAAAAGCTTAGGTCTAGATGGCTTCACAGACTTTTATCGAAGAAGAACTAACATCTATACTCCTCAAATTATTCCAAAAATCCCAAGAGAAAAGAATACCTCAAACCTCTTTGTATGAGGTCAGTATTATCCTAATTCCAAAAAACAAGACACTACAAAAGAAGAAAGAATTAAAGACCAATATCCCTGATGAACGCAGATGCTAAAATCCTCAACAAAATATTAGAAAATCAGATCCAGCATTATATTAACAAGATTATACACCATGACCAAGTGGGATTTATTCCAGGGATTCAGGCTGCTACAATATTCACAAATAAAAAATGTGATACATCACATAAACAAATTGAAAGACAAAAATTATATGATCATATCAAAAGATTCAGAAAAAGCATTCCACAAAACCCAACACCCATTTTTGATAAAAATTCTCAGCGAAGTGGGAATAAAGGGAGCATATTTCAACATGATATGGCAAACCTACAGTGAACACCATATTCAATGGGAAAAAACTTAAACCATTTTCCCTAAAATGAGGAATAAGATAGAGATGTCCACTTTCAACACTGTTACTCAACGTATCACTGGAAGTCCTAACCACAGTGATTAGATTAGACAAAAAGAAGAAATAAAAGACATTCAAATTGGAAAGGAGAAAGCAAAACTCTCATTATTCCCAGATGGTATGATATTATACATAGAAAACTCTAAAGACTCCACCAAAAATCTACTAAGTTTAATAAATGAATTTGGCAATGTAGCAGGATACAAAATCAACATCCCAAAATCAATGGCTTTTTTATACACCAATAGTGAGTTCTCAGAAAGAAAAACTAAAAAAAAAATACCTTTACCATTGCAACAAAAAATTAAAATACTTAGGAATAAACTTAACCAAGGAGGTAAAAGACTTGTACTTGGAAAACTACAGGACATTGATAAAAGTGATAGAAGAAGATATAAACAAGTAGAAGAATATTCTGCATTCATCAATTGGCAGAATCAACTCATTGAAATGTGCATACTCCCCAGGCAATCTATAGACTCAAGGTAATCCCTATTAAAATACCAACAGCACATTTTATAGATCTAGAACAAATATTCCAAAAATTTATATGAAAACAAAAAAGACCCCAAGTAGCTGCAGCAATCTTGAGAAAGAAGAGCAAATTTGGATGAATCACAATACCAGATATCAAGTTATATTACATAGCCACCATAATCAAAACAGCCTGGTAGTGGCACAAGAACAAGTATATAGATGAATGGAATAGAACAGAGACCCCAGAAATTGACCCAAGCCATTATGATCAGTTAATATTTCACAAAAGAGGCAAGAGCATACAATGAAGTCCAAATAGTTTCTTCAATAAATGGTGTTGGGAAAATTGGACAGATATATGCAAAGTGAAACTAGATCACCAAGTTACACCATACACAAGAATAAACTCAAAATGGATAAAAGATGTAAATGTAAGTCGTTAAACTATAAAAAGCCTAGAAGAAACCATAGGCAGGAAAATCTCAGACATCTCTCTCACAGCAGAACCCATCAACAAAATGAAAAGGGAGCCAACGGTATAGGAGAATATATTTGTCAATGATACAGCTGATAAAGGTTAATTTCCAAAATATATAAAGAATTCATACAACTTTACCAAAGGAAGACAAACCATCCAATTAAAACCAGGGATAAGGACCTAAATCGACACTTCTCCAAAGTGAACATACAGATGGCCAAGAGACATGCAAAAATGCTCAAAGTCACTGATCATCAGAGTGATGCAAACCCAAATGACAATGAGGAATTACCTCACACATGTCAGAATGGCTGTCATCAACAAATGACAAGTGCTGGGGAGGATGTAGAGAAAAGGTTACCCTAGTACACTGCTGGTGGGGAAGCAGTATGGTGCAGCCATTAGGGCAAACAGTATGGAGTTTCCTCAAAAAATTCAATATGGAATGGCCATTTTACCCAGTGACCCCACTTATAGGAATATATCCTAAGAAACCGGGAGCACCAATCAGAAAGAATGTATGCACCCCTATGTTCATAGCAGCGCAATTAACAATGACTAAGATAAGGAAACATCCCATGTGTCCATCAGTAGATGAGTGGATAAAAAGCTGTGATACATTTATACCATAGAATATTATGCAGCAATTAAAAAGAAGAATCTCTTACCCTTTGATACAGCATGGAGAGACTTCGAGAGTATCATGCTAAGTGATACTCTCCAAACCAGAGAGGATAGAACTTGCATTGCCACCATGTGTCCACCATCCAGATACCATCGCTGACATGTACACATAAAGAACTATTTGACATTGAAACTGGGACTCAGAACAGTTGGACATTGAAACTGAGACTGAAACATTTTTTGTTCTTATACATTTATTTCTAGTATGCAGATGCAAGATATTTTTGAAGAAAAGGAACAGGGGAGAGCGATTGATATGGAGGCAGGGAGACATTGAACAGACTGTCAAGTTACAGGGGTAAGGCTGGGGAGGGTGGGGGTGGGTGCTGTGGGAGATCAACTGAAGGACTTGTATGCATGCATATGAGCATAACCAATGAATGCAAGACACTGGGGATGGAGGGGGCAGGTGGGGACATGTGCTGGGGGGTAGGGGAGGCTGGGGGGAGGACAATGGGGAAAAAAGGAAAACATATGTACTACTATTAAATCTAAGTTATACTGCAAAAAAAAAAAAAAGCAATGGTGAGGGCAGAGCTCTGAAACAATCGAGGCCCATGGGTTCACTTGAAAAGTGATATTCTGGAATCATGAAAACCCAGAATGAGGGGAAGTAAGAAAAATTCCTTTCTCACAAAGACCAGTCACACTTTTATTATTTATGTATTATAAAATCTTTATTGTTGTGCCCTAGCTGGTTTGTTTCAGTGGATAGAGCATCAGCCTAGGACTGAAAGGTCTTCTGCTCAGGGGAACATGCCCAGGTTTTGGGCTCCATCCCCAGGGTGTGTGTGTGGGGGCGGGGTGGAGGACTCACAGGAGGCAGTCAATCAATGATTCTCTCCCTTTTATCTCTCCCTTTCTCTCCCTTCCTCTCTGAAATTAATAAAAAATAAAAATACATTTAAAAAATAATAATGCATACAATCCTATCAAATTAAAGAGTAATATAGAAATTGACTGCCACTCCAATACACAAGATGGCCACCCCTTGGTGGCTGACCCTATGCGGAATCAAGATGCCACCACAAGATGGCCTGCAGGGGAGGGCAGTTGAAGGTGATCAGGCCTTCAGGGGAGGGCAGTTAGGGGTGACCAGACCGGCAGACGAGGGCAGTTGGGGGGGACAAGGCCTGCAGGGAAAGACAATTGGGGGCAAATAAGGCAGCAGAGGAAGGAAGTTAGGGGTGACCAGGCCTGCAGGGGAGGGCAGTGAGGTGAAAGCAGGCCTGCAAGAGAAGGCAGTTGGGGAAAACTAGGTGAGCAGGCAAGGGCAATTGGGGGGAAACAGGCCTACAGGGAGGGCAATTGGGGTGACCAGGCCTACAGTGAAGGACAGTTGGGGAGACCAGATCTGCATGGGTGGGCAGTTGAAGGTATCTAGGCCACCAAGGGAGGGCAGTTATGGGTGACCAAGCTGGCAGGGGAGGGCAGTTAGGGTAGACCTCGCCTGAAGGGGAGGGCAGTTGGGGAAAACCAGGCCATCAGGTGAGGGCAGTTAGGGGAAAACAAGCCTACAGGGAGGGTAGTTGGGGGTGACCAGGCCTGTAGGGGAGGACAGTTTGAGGCTACCAGGCCAGCAGTGGAGGCCAGTTAGGGGTGACCAGACTGGCAAGGGAGGGCAGTTAGGGGTTAGCAGGCAAACAGGGTAGGGCAGTTAGGGGCAATCGGGTCAGCAGGGGAGCAGTTAGGTGGCAATCAGGCTGGCAGGGGAGTGGATAAGGGGTTATCAGGCTGGCAGGCAGAAGCATTTAGGGGCAATCAGGCAGGCAGGCAGGTGAGTGGTTGGGAGCTAGTACTCCTGGATACTGAGAGGGATTTCCAACTGCCCATTTAGGCCCAATCCCCAGTGAGATCGGGCCTAAAAAGGCAGTTGGACATCCCTCAAGTGGTCCCATATTGGAGAGGGTGCAAGGTGGGATGAGGGACACACCCCCGTGCATAAATTTCTTTTTTAAAATATATTTTATTGATTTTTTACAGAGAGGAATGGAGAGGGATAGAAAGTTAGAAACACCGAAGGGAGAGAAACATCAATCAGCTGCCTCCTGCACACCTCCGACTGGGGATGTGCCCCCAACCAAGGTACATGCCCTTGACCGGAATCAAACCCAGGACCTCTCAGTCCACAGGCCGATGCTCTGTCCCCTGAGCCAAACCAGTTTCGGCGCCCCGTGCATAAATTTCATGCACCAGGCCTCTAGTTTAAAATAAAAGTAATCCAATGTAAAATGGGCAAAGGACCTAAATGGACATTTCTTGAAAACAGGTATGCAGATGGGTGTTAATTTTTTATCCTGATACATTGCCAAATTCATTTGCTAAGTCTAATAACTTTTTGATGGAGTCTTTAGGATTTTCTATGTACAGTATCATGTCATCTGTGAATAAGGGCAGTTTTACTTCTTCTTTGCAAATTTGGATGCCCTTTATTGCTTCTTCTTCTTCTCTGATCTCTGTGGCTAGTATTTCTAGTACTATGTTGAACAGGAGTGGTGAAAGCGGACATCTGTGTCTTGCTCCTGTTCTTAAGGAAAATGGTTCTAGTTTTAGCCCATTGACTATGATGATGGCTGGGAGTTTGTTGTATATGGCTTTTATTATGTTGAAGTATGGTCCTTCTATTCCCACCTTGATGATATTGTTTTAAAGTAAAAGGGTGTTGGATTTTTTCAAATGCTTTTTCTGCATCAGTTGATATGACTGCAATTTTTATTTCTCAATTTGTTTATGTGATATATTACATTTATTGATTTGCAGATATTGTACTATCTTTGCATCCCCAGGATAAATCCTACTTGGTCAAGGTGTATGATCTTTCTGATGTACTACCGTATCTGATTTGCTAGAATTTTATTGAGGATATTGGCATCTATGTTCATGAGGAATACTGGCCTGTAATATTATTTCATTGTGTTGTCTTTATCTGTTTTTAGTATTAGGATGATGATGGCTACATAGAATGAGCTTGAAAGTGTTCCTTCCTATTAAATTCTTTTGGAATAGTTTTAGGAAGATATGTTTTAGTTCTTCCTTCAATGTTTGGTAAAAGTCCACTGTGAAGACATCTGTCCCTGGGCTTTTGTTTGCAGGAAGTTTTTTGATTACTGCTTCAATTTCTCCCATAGTTATTGGCATGTGCAGATTTTTACATTCTTCCTGTTTGAGTTTTTGAAGGTTGTATTTTTCTACAAATATATCAATTTCTGCCAGGTTGTCTAGTTGGTTAGAGTAGAGTTTTTCATAGTATTTTTTAAAACAATCCTTTGTATTTCTGTGGGGTCTGTTGTTATTTCGCCTATTTCATTTGCAATTTTGTTTATTTAGGTCCTCTCTTTGCTTCTTGGTGAGCCTGGATACAGGTTCATCAATCTTGTTTATCCTTTCATAGAATAAGCTCTTGGATTCATTGATCTTTTGTATTATTTTTTTTGGTGTCTATGTCACTTATACCTGCTCTTATCAATATTACCTACTTCCTTCTGCTCATTCTGGTATTTTCTTTCTTTTTTTAATGAAAATGCAGGGATTTTTTTTTTGCAGTATAACTTATATTTAATAGTAGTACATGTTTTCCTTTCCCCTTCCCCATTTTCCTCCCCGCAGGCTCCCCTACCACACATCACATGTCCCCACCCAACGCCCTCCCCACCCCAGTGTCTTTCACTCATTGGTTATGCTCATATGCATGTATACAAGTCCTTCGGTTGATCCCCCAAAGCATCCACCTCCCATGCACCCAAGCCTTCCCCCTGTAGCTTGACACTCTATCCAATGCCTCCCTGCCTCTATATCAATCACTCTCCCCTGTTTCTTTTCTTCAAAAATATCTTGCCTCTGCACACTAGAAATAAATGTATAAGAACAAAAAATGTTTCAGTCTCAGTTTCAATGTCCAACTGTTCTGAGTCCCAGTTTCAGTGTTAAATAATTCTTTATGTGTACATGTCAACAATGGTATCCAGATGGTGGACACATCATGGCAATGCAAGATTCATCCTCTCTGGTTTGGTCCTGGGCTGCCTGCAGACATGCACAGCAGCCAACTGCTAGCATGGCAAGGTGTCATCAGTGTCTCCCATCTCTGGATCATCCTCGTGACTGGAAAAAACCCGTCAGTTCCTCACAGTCACAGGAACCCACGTGGTCTTTGAGTTGTTCTCTGAAAACACAAAAATACATTCTCGACCAAAAGTTAACAAAGTGATCCTCTCTGCAAAATAGACTTGGGATTCTTTTTAATTTTTTCCTAAATGATATTCCTTTGGCTTATTTTGACACCATGTGTGTTTTTTCATGGGTGTCCTGCAGTTGGTTTTACAAATGGAATTTACTTTACTGGAGTAAGAATTTTCTAGATGTATTTTACATACTCGATATTTTTTTTCCTTACATGATATTACCCCACTGCCCACTCCCCTTTTTTGATTAATGGGGGCTTTTGGAAATTTTATATTGCAGTCTTGGTAATTTTAAATTTTAAATTTTGCACACAAATATGACTGCTTTAGGTTCTTTGGATGTTAGGCAATTTTACAGTGAGATGAACTACTAATAGATTTTTTAGTTAATGTTTTAGGAAAAGATTTTTGTCCAGTACACTAAAATTTTCTTGAGTATTCACTTATTTCACTGGGCCAATTTAAATTAATCTGAAAACTTGATTACTATTTTCCTGTCAATTTTAATACTCAAGCAGAAATCTTAGTTTACCCTGTAAATACTAGTGGAAAGGAATATTTGCAATTTTGAGTAGGTCCTGAGCATTCCTGGTAATAGACTGAATTGAGATATAGAGCAGCTATTGCTGGCCGAATCTCTGTCTGCCACCTGGGTCCTGGTATGAGTTGTGCATGGGAGGCGAAGCAGCCTTGGGGGTAGGAGACCTCCCTCAGGAGGGGTGAGAATTCAGGCCCCTGCAACGTTTGTGGGTGAGGTTCCGTGCCCCACCTCTGCTGACCTTTTACCTCAATCCTGTTGGCCCCTCTGTGACTGTGCCTGTCTTAGGTTGTTCCTTCCCTGAGGAATCTTACCCGTCTCTGGCTAACCAGCCATCCTCTGGGGACAAACAGGGTGATGTGAGGTTCAGTTCTGTCTCCTTTGTAGTATATGCCCCCATGCCTTCCACATCCAGTACCTGCCTTGGGGTCCCCTCGCCCGCTGGGGGGTCCCAGTACTAATCACATATCTCGGAGGACCCAGGATTCTTCTCCAGAGAGGGCCAAGCTCACACCACTGGTCGAGATACAGATCCATGGGGCCAGCTGCCCAGAGGCTTCAGCCAGAGCTGGATCTGAAAACTCAGGCATCAGCTGTGTGTATTTGGATAGTAAGAAGAAGGTCCCTCTTGGCAGAAAGGACAAGAAGGGCCAATAGAGAATGCTCAGATGCCTTCCCAGTGCCTTAATTCCTTCTGAAAGGGATTAATTTCTTTCCTATCATTTTTTAAGTTGCTGCCCAACATTCAAAGAATTAGTTTGTAAGTTTATTTGGGATAATTGTATAATATGCTGTTCTCAACTATCAAATATTATAATGACATTGTAGAATAATATCATGTAAGGGTATTATGGTGTCATGGGAGGTAAAGGAGGGTCTACCCTAAGGACTGGTGTCCATAGGATATGACAAGCTCTAAGCCATGTCAATTCAATCTCAAACTAGCAGCCAATTTTTTTTTATAACTTTATATAAACTTTGGCAGGGATGTAAAAACACAAATCACTTACCTTAGTTCAAGAGTTCAAATATATTGACTTTCCCCCTTACTCCCACCACCTGCCACTTACCCTCAGGTTTGACATTCTGATGGACTTTTCTCAGTCTCTGGATCCATTCTTGTTCATCAGTCTATGTCATTGATTGTATTCCTCAAATGAGTGAGATCATGTGATATTTGTCTTCCTCTGCCTGGCTAATTTCACTTAGCATAATGCTCTCCAAATCCATCCATGTTGTTACAAATGGTAGGAGCTCCTTCTTTTTTTCTGCGGTGTAGTATTCCATTCTGTAAATGTACCATAGTTTTTTAATCCACTCATCTGCTGATGGGCACTTCAGCTGTTTCCAAATCTTAGCTATGGTAAATTGTACTGCTATGAACATAGGGGTACATATATCCTTTCTAATTCTCGTTTCTAGTTTCTTGGGGTATATTCCTAGAAGTGGGATCACTGGGTCAAATGGGAGCTCCATATTTAGTTTCTTGAGGAAACTCCATACTGTTCTCCACAGTGGCTGCACTAGTCTACAATCCCACCAGCAGTGCAGGAGAGTTCCTTTTTCTCCGCACCCTCGCCTGCACTTGTCGTTTGTTGATTTGTTGATGTCAGCCATTCTGACAGGTGTGAGATGGTGCCACATAGTCGTTTTGATTTGCATATCTCGGATAATTAGTGAATTTGTGCAAGTTTTCATATGTCTCTGGGCCTTCCTTTTGTCTTCTTTGGAGAAGATTCTATTTAGGTCTTTTGCCCATTTTTTTATTGGATCATTTGTCCTCCTTTTATTGAGTTGTGTGAGTTGCCTGTAGATGCTTGAGATTAAACCTTTATCACTAATAACATTTGCAAATATGTTCTCCCATACAGTGGGTTTTCTTGTCGTTTTGTTGATGGTTTCTTTAGCTGTGCAAAAGCTTTTGATTTTGATGTAGTCCCATTTGTTTATTTTCTCTTTAGCTTCCATTGCCCTAGGATCAGTATCATCAAAGAAGTTCTTTTGGCATATGTCTGAGATTTTTCTTCCTGTAGATTCCTGTAATATTTTTATGGTTTCCTGTCTTACGTTTAAGTCCTGTATCCATTTTAAGTTTATTTTTGTATGGTGTAAGTTGGTGCTCTAGTTTCATTTTTTTGCATGTATCTGTCCAATTTTCCCAACACCATTTATTGAACAGGCTGTCTTGTCTCCATTTTATGTTCATGCCTCCTTTGTCAAATATTAATTGAGCATAGTGGTTTGGGTTGATATCTGGATTCTCTATTCTATTCCATCGATCTATATGTCTGTTCTTGTGCCAGTACCAGGCTGTTTTGAGAACAGTAGCTTTGTAATACAGCTTGAAATCTGGTATGGAAATCCCTCCGACTTTGTGCTTCTTTCTCAGGATTGCTGTGGGTATTCATGGCCTTTTTTTGTTGTTGTTGTTCCAGATGAATTTTTGGAGAGTTCTTTCTAGGTCTGTGAAATATGTCATTGGTATTTTAATGGGGAGTGGATTAACTTTATAAATTCCTTTGGGTATTATGGACATTTTAATTATGTTGATTCTCCCAAACCATGAACATGGTTTGTTCTTCCACCTGTTTACATTTTTATCTATCTCTTTTTTCAGTGTCCTGTAGTTTTCCACAAATAGGTCTTTTACCTCCTTAGTTAAGTTTATTCCTAAGTATCTTAATTTTTTTTGGTGTGATGGTAAATGGGATTGCTTTTTTAGTCTCTCTTTCTGTAAGTTCACTATTAGTGTATAGAAATGCCATCGATTTCTTGGCATTAATTTTGTAGCCTGCTACGTTACTGAACTCACTTATTAAGTCTACTATCTTTTTTATGGAGTCTTTCGAGTTTTTTATGTACAATATCATGTCATCTGCAAATAAGGATAGCTTAACTTCTTCTTTTCCAATTTGGATGCCTTTTATTTCTTCTTCTTGTCTAATTGCAATGGCTAATACTTCCAGTACTATGTTGAACAGGAGTGGTGAAAGTGGTCAACCCTGACTTGTTCCTGTTCTTAGGGGAAATGGTTGTAATTTTTGCCCATTGAGTATGATGTATGCTGTGGGTTTATCATATATGGCTTTTATTATGTTGAGATATGATACTTCTATCCCTCAGCAATTTATAAAGATACTATAGAGTAGATGAATATAGACGGCATTCCCAAAGTCGAAGAGAAAATAATCAATTCCTTGTGTCACACAAGAGTCAATTTGTGATTCGGCCCCTGGGTGGCAGTGTTTCTAGATTGACCTCTGCGTCTATTGGTCCTCTCTATCCTGAACTAAACTTTTTCTGTCCCTGTGGTATTCAATATTTCCTCTCTAATGGTGGCTGTTGTTTTAGCAGCCAGGACCCTCCCAAAAATCTTCTGAGTTTCCCTCCTCTGTCAGGTCCAGATTGGTTGCGCTCCAGGGATTAACTCTGCCACCAGCTCTAAGGGCCCTCTCCCACGTTTAGCAGCTCCAACAGCCACAGATTTTATTTCAGGTGCAGATCTCCGGGCTTTTAGTTCCAAAGCGCAGATATACCAATCTGCCAGCCCCCTCAGTTTCGGGCCCAAAGTACCCCCTGGGGAAATCCGACCATGCTGGAGCTCACAGCCCCTTGGACTCTGCATGTCTGCGCCAACTGGGTGCCCATGTTCTGGGAGTCTCAGCTGTACAGTGGGTCCTGCGGCTGTATATTTTCAGATCCTTCCCCTTCAAGATGTTGTGGTCTGCCTCCGCGTAGGTGGCTCAGGGAGAAAACCCAGCAGTACTGGGACCGCTCAGGCTGGGGAGGCCAGTCTAGCAGTCCCCTATCTTCTCCCAGAGCACAGCTGTTCCTCTACTCGCCAACAAACACTCCCTGCGTGACCTTCAGCTGCTTCGTCCTTCTGTCCTAGGAGCAGATTCAGATCGCATCCCTCCGTTCCACCGCCATTTTTTCTTCCCTCTAGTTATAATTTTTTTCTTGTCTCTGATATTTTCTTGTTGCTCTCTTTCTAATTCCTTCAGTTGTAGAGTTATATTATTTATTTCCATTTTTTCTTGTTTTCTGAGGTCGGTTGTAGTCCTATAAATTTCCCTCTCATGAATACTTTCATTTTTTTTCCCATAGATTTTGGATTGTTGTGTTTTTATTTTCATTATTTTTCAGGATGCTTTTAATTTCTTCTTTGATCTTTTTGGCAAATCAATCATTGTTTAATAGCATGGTATTCAGCTTACAAATGTTTGAATTTTAAGGGCTGTTTTTACTGTAGTTGATTTCTAATATTATGCCATTGTGGTCTGAGAAAATGCTTGATATGATTTCAATCTTCTTGAATTTGAGGAGACTTTGCGTGTGACCCAATATGTGGTCTATTTTTGAAAATGTCCCATGTTCACTTGAGAAGAATGTATATTCCTTGGCTTTGGGGTGAAATGTTCTGGAGATGTCAATTAACTCCTTCTGATCTAATGAGCCATTTAAGATTTCTGTTTCCTTGTTGATATTTTCTTTAGAGAATTTATCCAGTGATGTCAGTGGTGTATTAAAGTCCACTACTATGATTGCATTGTTGCTGGTCTCTACCTTGATGTCTTCCAGTAGTTTTTTTAATGTATTTTGGTGCTCTTGCATTGGGTGCATATATGTTTAATAGGGTTATATACTCCTGTTGTATCAATCCCTTTAGTACAATGAAATGGCTTTCCTTATCTCTCGTTATTGCCTTCATTTTGAGGTCTATTTTGTCAGATATAAGTATTGTTACTCCAACGTTTTTTTTGTTTTTTCATATCCATTTGCCTGAAAAATATTTTTCCATCCCTACACTTTCTGTCTGTGTGAGTCCCTTGTTCTGAGGTTCATCTCTTGTAGACAGCATATATATGGGTCATGTTTTTTTATCCATTCACTCACCCAAAATCTTTTGATTGGAGCATTTACCCCATTTACATTTAAAGTTATTACTAAAAGGTACTTGTTTGTAGCCATTTTTATTTTTTGTGCCTGTGTTCTTTCGTACCTTTTTATTTCTTCTTTTTACACCAGTCCCTGTAGGATTTTTTGCATTGCTGGCTTGGTAGTGATAAATTCCCTCAGCCTTCTTTTTGTCCATGAAGCTCCTTATCTCCTGTTCAGTTTTGAATGGTAGCCTTGCTGGATAGATTATTCTTGAATTCAGTCCCTTACTTTCCATAACTTTGTAAATTTCCTTCATTTCTTCACTGGCCTGGTGTTTTTTTGTTGAGAAATCATTTGATAATCTAATGGGAGCTCCCTTGTATATCATTCTCTCTCTCTCTCCCTTTCTCTTTCTCCCTTTCTCTTTCTTTCTCTCTCTCTCTCTCTCTCTCTCTCTCTCTCTCTCTCTCTCTCTCTCTCTCTCTCTCTCTCTCCCTTTAAGATTCTTTCTTTGTCCTGAACATTTGCTATCATAATTATGATGTGTGTTGGTGTGGGTCTTTTTGGGTTCATCTTGTTTGGATCTCTCTGTGCTTGTGTTATTTTTCCTCCCAACGTCACAGAAGTGTTCTGACATTATTCCTTCAAATAGGTTTTCTAACCCTTGTTCCTCTTCCTGTTGTTCTGGCATGCCTATTTTTCATATGTTGCTTCATTTCATGTTGTTCCATAGCTACCTTAGGCTCTCCTCTTGTCTTTTAATTTTCTTCTCCAATTGCAATTCAGTTTGGGTGTGTTTTGCTTCCATCTTCTAATTTGCTAATTCGGTCCTCCATTTCTCCAGGTCTACTGTTGAAAGTTTCCATGGTGTTTCTTTTATTGGAGCTATATCACTCTTCATATCTTCTTGATTCTTACATAAGTTATTGATTTTTTCCTCCATCTGTTTTATGAAATGTATGACCCTTATTCTGAATTATTTTTCTGAGATATTGCATGCCTCTGTTTCACTTAGATGCTTTTCTGGAAATTCCTCTTTTTCTTTCCTTTGGGGTTTCTTTGCCTACCCATTTTCGGTCTCACCTATTGATCTAGATGTAGAATTGTTCAAGGGCAGCTCCTTGTGTGGCAGTGGCTTGTCTGATAGGTGCAGTTTACATCAGTGTTCTGTCCTCTGGCTGGTGGGGAAAGTTGCTTACACAGCTGCTGTTCCTTGGATGGGGTTGGGCTGATCACAAGGCTGCTTGCTCCTTGGATGGGGGCCAGCTGCTCTTTGTACATGGGTGGGACACTCCCAGCTGCTGATCATCTGATAGATGCAGGCTGAGTGTGGCTGCCACTCCTCGGACCAATGCAGGCTGTTCAGGACTCCAGCTCCTTGGGCATGGGTGGTCTGCTTGTGCACGGGGCTGATTGCTGGGGCAGCTGCTGCTCCTCGAATGGAGTTGGACTGTTTGCAGTCCTGCTGTTCCTCATATGGGGGCAGGCTAATCACACTACTGCTGCTCCTTGGACACAGGATGGGCTGTTTGTGCAGCTGCTGCTCTTCGAGCAGGGGCCATCCACTCACCCAGGTGCCACTCATTGAACCGGGCCAGGCTGCATGTGGCTGCTTCTCCTTGGACCAAGTGTAGGCTTTACAGGGCTCATGCTCCTCAGTCATGGGAGGACTGTTCATGTGGCTGCTGCTCTTCAGTCTAGGCTGGGATGCTCGGGCAGCTGCTGCTCCTCGAATGGGGAAAGGCTGCTCATGCCACTGCAGTACCTCCTTCAGGGGTCGGCTGCTCACACAGCTGCTACTTCTTGGATGGAGGCAGGCTGCTTATGTTTCTGCTGCTCCTCAAATGGGGGTAGGTTGCTTGCACAAGTGCTGCTCCTCGACCAGGAGCAGGGTGCAGGCTGCACGTAGCTTCTGCACCTTGGATGGGGGTGGGATGCACGGGGCTACTGCTCCTCTATCATGGACAGGCTGCTCTTGCAGCTGCTGCACCTCAGATGGGGCAGGCTGCATGTGTGGTTGCTGCTCCTCAGACAGGGGAGTAGGCCATTTATACAGCTGCTGCTCCTTGGACAAGGACTGGCCATGTGAGGCTTCTGCTCTTAGGCCTGGGGTAGGATGCTGGTGGAGCTGTTGCTCTTTGGACATGAGAGGGCTGCACACATGTCTACTGCTCTTGTGCTTCCAGTGCCCTGGGCTAAAGCATTGGGCTAGTCACAAGGAAGCATGCTTAAAAACTCACAGGGGCCTGCACCCAGGTTTGATGAATATTCATTGACCATGGGACAACAGCCAAGGTAGCAAGTCCCTTGCAGGGATGGCTGTAGAGTACCTTGTATTCTCTGAGGGTACCCTGGATGAAGGTGAGGCTGGGCTCCCAGTTACAGAAGCACTCCACTTCAAAAAGTCTAGGCCTCTGATGACAAGCTGGCCTCCTGGTACTGTTTACAATGATAGCATAGGTTGCCTAGTTAGGCGAGCCTATTAGTCTGCCCCTGAAGGTCCTGCAAGATCTAACTGTGCCTTACTCACATACACATACACACTCGCCACGTGACCACACACTCCTTTTTTGCTCCCTCCCTTACCTATGCTCTCCCTCTCACTGCCACCTTCTTCCTGCTTCTGTAGTTTGGTCTGGGGTATTATGACCATTCATGGATGAAGTTTCCTCTCCAGGTGTCTGGTTAATGTGGCTCACTCTCTAGCTCCTGGCCAGAAAGGATAAAATTCACCTCAACAAGACACAACACAAAGGGAACAAAGCACAAATGTACTCATGACACCAATAACCCCACTATAAGTAACTACCTGAGAAAAGAGAATTAAGGAAGGAAAAGAGAGCACAAATGATATCAAAGAGAGAAGGTAAAAGAGAAAAGTAAGAGAAAGAAAAAGGAGAATGTATATATATATGGAAAACACCACAGAATCAATAGATAAACAACAAAAAATGCAAACAGCAAACACCCTGCAATGAGGGAAGGGGTATAATATGTAGAGGCTGAGCTTATATACAGAGAATAAGGTTAAGAATTCAATGAATATGGGGAGGCTCTCAGTTCAGTGTAAAGGAAGTAAAAAGGGGATGGGTGGATAGGAAGAAAGAGAATGAGAAGAAAATAATAATAATGATAAATTTAAAAAAATGATTTCAAAAATGATATAAAATAAAATAGAATGATGGGAAAACAATGCAAAAAGAAATAGAATATAAAGCAACAAATAAAAACAGGAAAACAAAGAAAAAAGATAAAATAATAATAAAATAAAATTAAAATTAAAAAGTGAAGTTTTGTTCTTTTGGCTGGCTTAAGATCTTGGTCTTCTGTCCTATACTGTTTCTCAGATTCCTGTTGCTTGGAATGAAGGCCTCTCTTTAGGCCAGTCCCTTTGGACTCTCAGTGACTAGTCAGATATTTTTTTAATCCTTTGTGCCATTCAGGATGGAATCTGGGTGTGGCTGCATTGGTTGCCTTGAAAATTGAGGTAGGGGCTATCTCTTCTGGACAAAATTGCTGCCCAGGTCCAGGGCTCAGGCATGACTCAGCACCAGACTCCATACCACTTCTCCTGGACACCTTCCTTTCCCCAGACTCCAAGAGTCCGCACCTTCTCCCTCACCTCAGGCAAAGGTAAGTGTCTGTATCCAAAAGGTTATATGAACTAGATTCAGTGAAGAAAGGCTCAGGCTACAGAGAGGGGAAATACTGTGCCTCTGAGAGCTCCTCTCCTGCCGGTGCTGTGCGGTCTGGCCAGCCCTTTTTACCTTTTGACATTTTAGTACTTTATTTTTTTAAATAAATCTTTATTGTTCAGATTATTACAATTGTTCCTTTTTTCCTCCATACCTCCCCTCCACCTGATCCCCACCCCAACCCATTCCATTACCTTCCGCCACTGTCTTCATACATAGGTGTAAGATTTTCATCCAATCTCTTCCCACACCCCTTACATCCCCTTCCCCCTGAGAATTGTCAGTCTACTCCATTTATATGCCCTGATTCTATTATACTCATCAGTTTATCCTGTTTATCAGATTTTTTATTCACTTGAATTTTAGATTAACTTATTGATAGGCATGTATTTATGGTCATTTTATTGTTCATAATTTTTGTCTTTACCTTTTTCTTCTTCTTCCTCCTCTTAAAGGATACCCTTCAGTATTTCATATAATCCTGGTTTGGTGGTGATGAACTCCTTTAGATTTTTCTTATCTGTGAAAAATCTTTATCTGACCTTCAATTCTGAATGATGTGAAGGTCAGATAAAGTGGTGGGCGACTTTGGGTGTTGCTTTTTTCAACCCGAAGGGAAACAAGCTACCAATTACTCTGAATTCCAGTTTCTTGGGAGATGCTGGTGACCCAGACTCCTATGCAGAGAAGCCATTGGGTTGGAAAATTAGGGTGGCTCCCTTGCAGAAGTGCCTGCATCAAACATTGTTCACTGTGCAGGGGCACAGGATTCAGGGACTTGGAAACGTAGAGACACAGAAATGGCTGAATGGCAGCCATCACTGTTTTCCACGCCCTATCCTAGGACCCGCCCCACACTATCTGCAAACCCACCAGAGCTGTGCACAGCAGCATTTGCATATAAATGGCCTGAGCTATTGCAGCTTAACTTAAACTGCAGCTCTGGTCAAAATAGGAAAAATCTGCAGACCTTGCTGTAGCTCCTGCTGGGTCACCTCAGACAGTAGATGACCTGAACCTCATTGGAGATCCAGAAGCTAGTGTATCTAGAGGTTAGTGTGAGATGACACCAGAATTCAACTACTCACATCCATAAGTGACACATTCAAGAGGCAGACTCGGTGAGAACCAAAGCTCCACTGAAGCAAGTCCTGCCCCATAGGTGTGTCTCCAGGACAGCAGTTCCTCCACTCCATCAGCACAGGGAAGCAGTAAAATGCGGAGACAAAGAAACATGTCACAAATAAAAGAAATGGAGGAAATCAGAATACTGGACATAGAGTTCAGGACCACATTTATAAGGTTACTTAAGAATCTTCTGAAAACCACCAGAAAACTTGATGAGACCTCTGAGGAGCTTAGTGAGACTGTCAAGGACCTTAATGAGAATGCCAAGAAAATTAAAAAGGACCAGTCAGAAATTAAGCATATACTGTCTGAAATAAAATATACAGAAAATCAACGGTAGATCAAAGGACTCCAAGAATTAAACCAAAGATCTGAAATATGAGAAGACAAAATATACCCAACCAGAAAAACAAAAAGAAAAAAAAGAATCCAAAAATATGAAGATAGTGTAAGGAGACTCTGGGACAACCTCAAGCATACCAACATCTGAATTAGTTGGGTATCAGAAGAAGAGAGAGAGCAAAATATTGAAAACCTATTAGAAGAAATAATGACAGAAAACTTTCATTACCTGGTGAAAGAAATAGACTTACAAGTCCAGGAAGTGCAGAAAACCCCAAACAAGAGAAATCCAAAGAGGACCACACCAAGATACATCATACTTAAAATGCTAAGGGCAAAAGACAAAGACAGAATCTTGAAAGCAGCGAGAGAAAAACAGTTGGTTACCTAAAAGGGAGTACCCATACAATTGTCAGCTGATTTCAGAAACTATGCAGGCTAGATGGGAGTGGCAAGAAATATTCAAAATTATGAAGATCAAGAACCTACAACCAAGATAACTCTGCCCAACAAGGCTATAGGTTAAGCCTTTTGTGACTGTTGACCCAGATCTAGAATCCCCTGTGGTCCAGCAGTCCTGTGGCCCTTTTTTCCACAGTCCGATGCTGTGCCTGTCCCCAGGAATGCAGCATGGTGCTGTGCAGATCCCTTCCGCCCTCTGGGCTCATAGGTCTGGCAGACGTTCCTCCCCATATCCTTGGTTTTACCTTTCTCCAGGGATCCTCTGCCCTTCCCAGATTCATACTGTTTCACCAGCTGAGTCTCCTTCAACAATTCAGATAGGATGTTATTTGTTTCAGCTGTTCATTCTATTTGTTCCAGGACAAGGCTTATGACAAGTCTGTCTTTTCCGCTGCCATTTTTATCCCCCTCCTTGTAGTGTTTTTATCTGGTTTTGGAATTAGGATAATGCTGGCCTCATACAAAGAGGTTCAAAGTGTTCTTTCCTCTTAGATTTTTTTTTGAATATTTTGAGTAGGACAGGTGTTGGTTCTTTTAATGTTTAGTAATATTCCCCTATAAAGCCATCCAGACCAGAACTTTTGTTTGCTGGGAGTTTTTTTATTTACTGCTTCTATGTCATTACTTGTTACTAGAGGCCCGGTGCACAAAATTTGTGCACGGGAGGCAGGGAATGTCCCTTAGCCCAGCCTGCACCCTCTCCAATCTGGGAACCCTCGAGAAATATCCGACTGCCTTCTCGCAATCCAGGATTGGTGGCTCCAAACTGCTCACCTGCCTGCATCCCTGATTGCCCCTAACCGCTTCAGCCTGCCAGCCTGATCACCCCCTAACCACTACCCTGCCAGCCTAATTGATGTCTAACTGCTCCCCTGCCAGCCTGTTTGCCCCCAACTTCCCTCCTTTTCCTGCCTAGTCACCCCTAATGCCCTCCCCTGCAGGCTTGATCACCCCTAACTGTCCTCCCTTGAAGGCCTGGTCCTTCCCAACTGCCTTCCCCTGCTGGCCTGATCACCCACAACTGCCCTCCCTTGCAGGACCTGGAATCTCCAATGGCCCTCCCCTGCTGGCCATCTTGTGGTGGCCATCTTGTATCCATATGGGGGCAGGATCTTTGACCACATGGGGACAGCCCTCTTGTGTGCTGGAGTAATGGTCAATCTGCAAATTACTCTTTTATTAGATAGGATAGAGGCCTGGTGCATGGGTGGGGGCCATCTGGTTTGCCCTGAAGAGTGTCCCAGATCAGGATGGGGGTTCTCTTGGGGTGAGGGTAAGCCTGGGAGAGGGGCTTGTGGAGGTTTGCAGGCCAGCCACACCCCCCGATGACCCAAGTGGAGGCCCTGGTATCTGGGGTTAATCTATATCTACAATTGAAACTTTGTAGCCTGGAGCAGAGCCAAGCCTTCTGCTCACTCCGTGGTGGCAGCCATTTCTGTTTGAAACTTTGTAGCGTAGAGTGGAGGCCTAGGCCTGCAATGGCAGGTTGCCAGGGAAACCCAAGCCTCTGTTCTCTCCAGCTCAGTGGCTGCTGCCATTTCTGTATCTTTTATAATTGAAACTTTGTAACATTGAGTGGAGGTCTGGCAGGATGAAAGCCTCTGTTGCTGGGGAAACCCAAGCCTTCCTTCTGCTCTCAGTGGCGTTAGCCATCTTGGTTGGGGTTTATTTGCATAATCTGCTCCTGATTGGCTGGTGGGTGTGACTGTGGGAGTGGCTTGTGGGTGTGGCAAAGGTATGGTCAAATTTGCATATTACTCTTTTATTAGATAGGATTGGCTTATTTAGGTTTTTTTATTCTTCCTGATTCTGTTTTGGAAGATTGTATATTTTTAGAAATTCGTTCATTTTATCCACATTGTCCAGCTTGTTGACACATAGATGTTCATAGTATTTTCCTACAATCCTTCGTATTTCTGTGGTGTTAGTTGTTACTGAACCACTTTCATTTCTGATTTTATTTATTTGGGTCCTCTCTCTTGATGAGCCTAGCTAATGGTTCATCAATCTTGTTTATCTTTTTAAAGAATCAGCTCTTGGTTTCATTGATCTTTGGTAATGATTTTTTAAAAATATATTTTATTGAGTTTTTACAGAGAAGAAGGGAGAGGGATAGAAAGTCAGAAACATCGATGAGAGAGAAACATCGATCAGCTGCCTCCTGCACACTCCTTACTGGGGATGTGCCCACAACCAAGGTACATGCCCTTGACTGGAATCAAACCTAGTACCTTTCAGTCTGCAGTCTGATGCTCCACTGAGCCAATCTGGTTTTGGCTGGTATTGATTTTTTAGCCACTATGTCATTTTGTTGTACTTTAATCTTTATTATTTACTTCCTTGTACTTTGGGATTTTCTTGTTTTTCTCTTTTTAAGTTGTAGCATTAAATAGTTCATTATTAATATTTCTCGTTTTATGAGGTAGGCCTGTAGTGCTATGAACTTCCCTCTCAGAACTGCTTTCTCTGTGTCCCATTGACTTGGTGTTGTGATGTGTTCATTTTAATTTTTTCCAGGAAGTTTTTTATTTCTTTCACCTCTTTGGTAACCCATTCATTGTTTAATAACGTTCTATTTAGCCTCCATGTGTTTGAATGTTTTTGAGTTGTTAAAGTAGTTAATTTCTAATTTCATTTCATTGTGATCTGAAAATAAATTTGATAAAATTTCAGTCTTCTTGAACTTGTAGAGACTTGTTTTATGTACTAATATGTGGTCTATCATTATGAATAACCCATGTGCAGTTCAAAAGAATGTACTATATTCTGCATCTTTGTGGTGAAATGTTCTATAAATCCATATGATTCAGTGTGTCATTTAGAATCTGTTTAATTTTTTTCTTGAAGGTCTATCTAGTGATGTCAGTAGAATATTATAGTCAAGAATTATGACTGTATCGCTACAGATCTTTCCCTTAAAGTCTTCTAATTGTTTAAAATGTATATTTAGGTGCTCCCATATTGTTGCACATATCTTTACGAGGGTTATATCCTCTTGTTGGATTGATCTCTTTAGTATTATATAGTGACTTTTATGGTCCCTTGTGATAGCCTTCATTTTGAAGTATATTTTTTCATATATGAGTATTGCTTCCCAGGTTTTCTAAAATCTCCATTTGCATGGGATATTTTCCCATCCCTTTACTCTCATCCTGTGTAAGACTTTTGTTTCTTGGTGGGTCTCTTGTCCAGAGTATGTAATTGGGTAATGTATTTGTATCCATTCAGCTACCCTATATCTTTTAATTGAAGCACTTAATCCCTTTAAAATTATTATTGATATGTATTTATTTATTGCCATTTTAATTATTTATGCCTATGCTCTTGCTATATATTTTTCTTCTCCTCATTACAGAAGTTCCTTTAGTATTTCTTGTAATGTTGGTTTGATGGTGATAAAATCCTTTAGCCTTTATTTTTTCCTGGGAATCTTTTTATTTCACCATCTATTTTGAATGATAGCCTTGATGGATAGATTAGTCTTGTCTTCAGATACTTGCTTTTCACTACATTGAATACTTCATGCCATTTCCTTATGGATTATAGAGTTTCTCATTAGAAATAAGCTGACATTATTATGGGAGCTCCTTTGTAGGTAACAAATGCATTTTCTCTTGCTGCCTTTAAGATTCTCTCTTTGTCTTTAGTGATTGGCTTTTTAATTATAATGTGTTTGGGTGTGGTCCTCTTTGGGGTTCTTCTTGATTGGGACTCTTTGTGCCTCCAAACTTGTGTGACTTTTTCCTTGACCAGGTTAGGTAAGTATTCTTCCATTATTTCTTCAAGCACATACTCTATCCCTTGCCCATTTCTTCCCTTTCTGTACTCCTATGATGTGAATATTGTTATGTTTCATGTTGTCCCACAGCTCCCTTAAGCTCTCCTATTTTTTAATTGCTTTTTTTCCTTTTAGTCCTCTCATTAAGTTATTTTTTTCTACCACCGTCTAATTCCCTGATCTGATCCTCAACTTCTCCTTATCTGCTGTGTATTCCTTCCACTGTGTTCTTTACTAGTGCTATATCATTCTTCATCGTTACTATATATACTGAGTGGCCCGATTATTATGATCCCTGAATGCATAATAATCTGGCCACTTCCTGTATATCCTATATAATAAAAGGCTAATATACAAATTGTCCCCTCGACCAGGAGTTCGACCAGCAAGTAGACTGGCCAACCACCCATGTCTCTTGCCACTGGCCAGGCTGGTTGGGCCCCACCCATGCACAAATTCATGCACTGTGCCTCAATACTGAATGGCCACATACATACACACACACACACACACACACACACACACACACACACACACAAACACGAGAGCCGGTGCATGAATCTGTGCATGGGTGGGATCTGGCCAGCCTGGCCAGGGTGAGGGGACATGGGCAGTTGACCAGCTAGCCTGCTGGTCGAACTCCTGGTCGAGGGGACAATTTGTATATTAGCCTTTTATTATATAGGATATACAGGAAGTGGCCAGATTATTATGCATTCAGAGATCATAATAATCTGGCCACTCAGTGTATATTCTCATGCTGTTGAGCATCTTTGCCATCATCATAATGAACTATATCTCTGATAAATTTCTTATCTCCGTTGTATTTAGCTCTTCTTCTGTAGAATTCTCTTATTCTTTCAATTGGGGCCTTTTTTGTCTACCCACTTTGGATGCCTTTGCATGTCTATGCATTAGGGAAATCTCCTATGACTACTAATTTCTAGTGCAGGCCAATGTCAGATCTGTCTGTGACTGCCCCTGAATACCCTGTTTGGAGCTAACAGCAATCCATACCTTATGGCTTCCTCTGCTGGGTGGGGTGATGTTCAAAAAGACCTAGATGTTCACAAGGCTCTGCTCTTTCTAACCCTGGGTCCCAGATTAGATAAGGCAAGCACTCAAAGCCTCCAGAGAAATGGCTCTGCCTGCAGCCCTATTGACAGTCTTAATTAGCTAAATGTTGAGGTGAGAGGTGTTCCACCAGGGTGGGACAACTGCCTTTCCCCAGGCAAAAAACAACTGTATAGCAAAGGTTCACCAGAGGAAGATGTCCTCAGCATCATGAAGGAATGACTCAGCACAGGAAAATGGACTCTTGAGCTCCAAACTACTGAGTCCCCAATCCTGGCTTCTGCTTTCACAGCTCCAGTTTACTCTGCCTTCCCTCTGCCAGATCACAATGTGCATGGCTGCACATGAAATTTTGTGCATTGGCCCTTCCAGCCATCTCTCCCCTTGGAGGACAGTCAGATATTATGTGGGCACTTGTCTCATTTTTGGTGCTCATTTTTGGGCTATGGGGCCTATTTGGGGATTTAGGTCCCAGAGTTCTCAGTGTGAATCTCCCCCCACGCCAGCTGAGATTCCCTCCAGAAGTTCGGTTGCTGTCTGTGGGAGCCCGACCAGCACTTTTGTGCCTCCACACTTCCTAATAGTCTCTGTGCATTCTCTACTTTCTATCCTTGGTTAGGGTTGTCTCCAGCTAGTTGACAGTTGACTTTTAGGTGTTTTATTTTTTTTTCTGTACTTTAGTTGTATTTCTAGTTTGGTCATGGGAGAGTGTCAGTGTAGCTTTCACTTTCTCCACCACCATTTTTTAATTTCCTACATTAGGTTTTATTTTTTATTTTTTAAAAAATATATTTATTGATTTTTTTTACAGAGAGGAAGGGAGAGGGATAGAACGTCAGAAACATCGATGAGAGTGAAACATCAATTAGCTGCCTCTTGCATACCCCCTACTGGGGATGTGCCCACAGCCAAGGTACATGCCCTTGACTGGAATCAAACCTGGGACCTTTCAGTCTGCAGGCTGATGCTCTCCACTGAGCCAAACTGGTTTTGGCCTACAATGGGTTTTAAATCTATCATCTTATTTTGTTATTTCAGTGTCTTATGTCTTCTATTTTCCATTTCTTATCATTTTATTTCTTGGTTTTCATTTTTAAGTAATTTTATTATTACATTTCCCCCTCTATTTGTCTTAAAGTTATACACACTTTAGTTACAGTAAAAATTGCCCTATATAATAAAAGAGAAACATGCAAATTTGATAGTACCTTCACTCCTGATTGGCTATGCTACCAGCCAATCAGGAGCAAGGATGGAGCCAAGAGGCATGAGCGTTGGGGCCCCGGAGGTGGAGATGAAACAGTGGTAGTGATGAGCACACAGCCCCGGGCACTGTGCAGGGAAGCAGCGGCAGCAGCAGTGGCAGGGAGCGCCTGGCCCCTGGGCGTGTTGAGTGGAAATGGTGGCGAGCGCCCAGCCCTGGGGCCGGGTGGTCACAAGCAACCTGGGGCTGAGCAGAGCAGGGCGATGGCTGGGTGCCCTTGGGCAGGCTGCGGGTGAGCCATCAGTTGGACATCCCCTGAGGGCTCCCAGTATGTGAGAGGGGGCAGGTTGGGTTGAGTGACAACTCACCCCCAGTGAGATATATCCTTGGATTATGAAAACAAAATGTGGATTATTATTTTTATCTTTCTCCAGGAAAATGATTGGGCCTTATAACACTTTATTTTACCATCTTGTACCTAACTTTTATGTTAAGTGTACTTTATTTTAATCTTCCTCCTTCTCTCTCTTCCTTTCTATCTTTTCTATATAGATAATATCCATATATATATATTTATTAATATAGCCTTCTCTACATATTTATCATTTTGTCACTATTCATTTCATTTCTTCTTGCTTCTATAATAATTCTTTGCGGGTTTCTTTTCTTCTACTTAATGAACAATTTAGAATTTCCTTTAGTGTGTGTATTCTTTTGGCAAAAATTAAAAATTTTGTGCAAAACTGTTTTATTCTGTCTATGTATTTGAAACATATTTCCATTGAGTACAGAATTCTAGGGTGGAAAGTTATATTCTAAAGGTACATTTAAAATAATTTTTCCTTTGTCTTCTCATTTCCAATTTAATTTTTGAGAAATGTGATGTCATTAACTGCTATATCCTTGAAGGAGAAATTATATAATCAAATATATATTGTAGTTTCTCTATGATGTATATAGCAATGAATTTCTTTTATTTTCTGCTTACGATTTGTTGGACTGGTTGAATTTATGAATTTGTATTTTTTTACAGAAACTTCTCAACCACAATTTCTTTACACATTACTATGTTTCCTTTGTCCTTTCTCTGGAACTCCATTAAATGTATCACACATATATTTTATGTTTTATCTTGGCTTGCTTATCTCCCATTGCAATAATCTCTTTGAAATTCATTTTCAGTAGTTTTTCTGGGAGAGCCAAAATGGTGGAGAAATAGACAGATGTGACCCAGGCCTTGTCCTGTAGCAGATACAAAAAACAACTGAAATGAGTAACATCCAGGCCAAACTGGCAACAGAGTCAGCGGCTGAGACAGTTTGCAGCTGGAAAGGGCATGGAGTCCTTGAAAAAAGGTAAAATCAAAGATCTGTGCAGGAAAGTCTGCCAGACCTCTGAGCCTAAAGGATCAGAGGGAAGCTACACAGCACCAAGCTGCATCCCTGGGGACAGGCACAGCATCTGTCTGTGGAAAGAAGGGCCACAGAACTGTTGGACTACAGGAGATTTTAGAACTGAGTCCAAAGTCACAAAAGGCTGAAACCATAGAGTGCAGCCTGAAGGGCTGGCCAGACTGCATAGCACCTGCAGGAGAGGAGTATGTAGAAGCCCAGGCTTCCTCCCTCCATGTCCTGAGCCTTCCTTAAACTGAGCCTAGTTCATAGGACCTTTGGGGATACACACTTACCCTAGGCTGAGGTGAGGGAGAAGGTGCAGAATCTTAGAGTCTGGGGACAGAAGGGGTTCTAGGAGAATTGGCAGCGAGTCTGGCGCTGAGTCATACCTGAGCCCAGGACCTGGGCAGCCATTTTTTAGGATTTGTTGGACTGGTTGAATTTATGTATTTGTATCTCCTGAAGAGATAGCCCCTCCTTCCAGTTTCCAGGCAACCAATACAGCCAAGCTCAGATCCCATCCTGAATAGTACAAAGGATTTGGAAAAAAAACTCTAGTCCCTGAAAGTCCAAAGAGACTCCCCTAAAGACAGTACAGAAGACTGGGATCATAAGCCAGCCAAAGGAAGGACACTTCACTTTTTCGTTTTTATTTTTCATTATTATTATTTAATCTCTCTTATTTTCCTTTTTTCTTTGTTTTCCTGTTTTTATTTGTTGCTTTATTTTCTATTTCTTTTTACATTATTTTTTCATCACTATTTTATTTGCTATTTATATTTTTGTACCATTTTTGAAAATCAATTTTTTTGGTAAATGTGTTATTATTATCTTCACATTTTCTTTCTCCTTATGCACCCATGCCTTTTCTACTTCCTCTACACTGAACTGAGGACGTCTGCAAATTCATCCAATTCTTAACCATATTCTTTGTATATAAGCTCAGCCTCTACAGATTCTGTTCCCACCCTCTTTGCTGGGTGTTTGCTGTATTTATTTATTTACTTATTTGTTTGTTTGTTTATTTATTTATTTATTTTTGGTTCATCTATTGGTTCTGTGGTGTTCTCCTTTTTCTTCTTTTTTTCTTTTCCCTTTTATCTTTTTCTCTCTTTTTGATATCATTTGTGCTCATTGTTTTCTCCCCTAACTCTCTTTTCTCAGGTGGTTACTTATGGTGGGGTTATTGGTGTCCTGAGTATATTAGTGCATTGTTCCCTTTGTGTTGTGTCTTGTCAAGGTGAATTTTATCCTTTCTGGCCAGGAACTAGAGAGAGCCACATTAACCAGACACCTGGAGAGGAAACTTCATCCACTAACGGGTCATTAACACACTAGTCCCAACTACAGAGGCAGGAAGAAGGTGGCTGTGAAGGAGAGAGCATGAGTGAGTGAGGGAGCAAAAGAGGAGTGTGTGGTCATGTGGGTTGTGTGTGTGTGTATGTGAGTAAGGCACAGTTAGATCTTGAAGGACCTTTGGGGGCAGGCTAACAAAGCTCTCCTAACTAGGCAACCTCTGCTACTATTGCAAACAGTACCAGGAGGCTGGCTTGTCCTCAGAGTCCTACACTTTTTGAAAGGGAGAGCATCTGCAATTGGGTGCACAGCTTTACCTGCACCCAGGGTGTCCTCAGAGAACACCTGGGACTCTAAAGTCATCCCTGCCAGGGACCTGCTACCTCATCTGTTGCCCCATGGTCAATGAGTATCCAGTTACCCTGGGCACAGGCTCCTATGAGTTTCCTGAATCCCACTCTCCTCTGACTGGCCCACTTTAGCCCAGGGCACTGCAAGCATGCAAGCAGCACACACGTGAGCAATCCGCTCCTGTCCACGGAGCAGCAGACTTGTGACCAGCTTGCCCCAGGCCTAAAAGCAGCAGCCTCAAGGAGCAGCAGCTGTATGAGTGGCCCAGTCCCCTGTCTGAGGAGCAGCAACAAAATGACCAGCCCACCCCATCCAAGGAGCAGTACCCACAAGAACAGCATTCCCATGATTGACGAGTAGCAGCCCCACACAGCCTGCACTCTGCACCTGTCTGAGGAGTAGCAGCTGTGTGAGCAGCCTGCCCCCATACGAGGAAGAGCAGCGCCCCAAGCTGCCCACACCAATTTGAGGAGGAGCAGCCACCCAAGCAGTCTGCCCTGCACCAAGGAGCAGCAGCCATACCCAGCCTTCACCTTCATATGAGTAGCAGCTGGTGGGCAGCCCACCCCCAGTCGAGGAGCAACAGGTACACATGCAGCTCACTCCTTCTGAGGAGCAATAGCCATGCAAGCTGTACATACCCTGTCCAAGGAGAAGCAGCTGTGTGAGCAGCCCATTCCTGTATGAGGAACAGCAGTGCTGTGAGCAGCCTGCCCCCATTTGATGAGCAGCAGTGGCCCAAGCAGCCCACCCTGGACCAAAGAGCAGCAGCTAAACAAGCAGACCACCCATGTCCAAGGAGCAGCAGTCCTGCACATCCCGCACTGGTCCTAGGAGCAGCAGCCACACACAGCCTGTACCTAACCAATGGGAAGCAGCTAGGTGAGTGCCCGGCTACCATCTGAGAAGCAGCAGCCACATGTGTGGCTCACTCCTGCCTGAGGAGCAGCAGCCATGCAAGCAGCCCATCCCCTATCTGAGGAGTATCACTCACATGAGGAGACTGCCCCTGTTCAAGGAGCAGTAGCCCTGTGCAGCCCAAACTAGTCCAATGAACAGCAGCCACATGCAGCCTGCACCTCTCCAAAGAGCAGCAGCTGGGTGAGCGGACCACCTCCATCTGAAGTGCAGCAGCCACACGTGCAGCTCACTCCTGCCTGAGAAACACTAGCCAGGCAAGCAGCCTGTCCCCTGTCAAAGAAGCAGCAGCCTCACAAAGAGCCTGCTCCATCTGCTGAACAGCAACAGCGCACAGCCAGACCTGATGTGAGGAGCAGCAGTCATGTGAGCAGCTCACCCCTGTCCAAGGATAAGCTACTGTGTGAGCAGCCTCCCCTATCAACCAGAGGAGACACCACTGCTGTGAACAGCAACCAACTGAGGAGCCACTGCCAACTGATGACCAGCCACTTCAAGGATTGCCTGAGGAGGAACCATAGCCTGAGGAACCACTACCACCCTAGGAGCAGCCCCTGCACAACACGACATCTAGATCAGAGAGACCAAAAATGGATAGACAAAGATAGCCCCAAAGGAAAGAAAAATGGGACTCACCAGAAAAGCAGCTAAGTGAAACAGAGGCAAGCACTATGTCAGAAAAAGAATTCAGAATAAGGGTCCTAAAGTTCATAAACCAGATGGAGGGAAAAATCAACATCTTATGTAAGAATCAAGAAGAAATGAAGAGTGATATAGCTCCAATAAAAAAAAACACCATGGATAGTTTCAATAGTAGAATATGAGAAACAGAGGACCAAATTAGCAAATTAGAAGACAGGGAAGCAAAACACACCTAAACTGAACTGCAATTGGAGAAAAAAATTAAAAGACAGAAGTAGAGCCAAAGGGAGCTATGGGATAACATGAAACGAAACAACATATGAATAATAGGGGTGCCAGAGCAACAGCAAGAGGAACAGGGGTTGGAAAACATTTGAAGAAATAATAACAGAAAACTTCCCAGGTGTGGGGAGGAAAAATAACACAAGCTCAGAGAGTCCCAAACAAGATGACCCCCCCCCAAAAAAAACCCCACCCCAAGACATGTAATTACTGTGAAAGCAAATTTTGAGGACAAAGAGAGAATTTTAAAGTCTGCAAGAGAGAGACAGAAAGTTATATACAAGGGATCTCCCATTAGATTATCAAATGATTTCTCAACAGAAACATATCAGGCTAGAAATAATGGCAGGAAATTTACAAAGTGATGGAAAGCAAGAGACTGAATCCAAGAATATTTTATTCAGCAATGCTATGATTCAAAATTGAAGGGGAAATAAGGAGCTTCACTGACAAAAAAAGCTAAGGGAAGTTATCACTACCAAGCCAGCAATGCAAGAAATGCTAAAGGGACTGTGTAAAAAGAAGAAATAAAAAAGGTAAGCAGGAACACAGTGAGAAAAAATAAAAATGTCCACAAACAAGTACCTTTCAGTAATAACTTTAAATATAAATGGACTAAATGCTACAATCAAAAGACACTGAGTGAGTGAATGGATAAAAAGAAAAACATGACCCAGATATATGTTGTATACAAGAGACCCACCTCAGAACAAGGGACTCACACAGACAGAAAGTGAATGGAGGGAAAAATATCTTTCAGGCAAATGGATATGAAAAAAACCTTTGAAGTAACAATACTTATATCGGACAAAATAGACCTCAAAGTGAAGGCCATAACAAGAGATATGGAAGGCCATTTCATAATACTAAAGGGATTGATACAACAAGAGGATAGAATCCTGATAAATATATATGCACCCAACGCAGGAGAACTCAAATACATTATTAAAAAAAAAAACTTCTGGAATATTTCAAGGGAGAGATTGACAACAATACAATCATAGTAGGGGACTTTAATATACCATTGACATCACTGGATAAAACCTCTAGACAAAATATCAGAAAAGAAACAGCAATCCTGAGTGACTCACTAGATCAGATGGAATTAATTGACAACTTCAGAACATTTCATTCCAAAACTGTGGAATATCTGTTCTTCTCAAGTGTTCATGGGTCATTTTCAAAAATAGACCATATATTGGGTCATAGGCAAAGTCTCTTCACATTCAAGAAGATAGAAATCATATCAAGCATATTCTCAGATCACAATGGGATAAAACTGGAAATCAACTACAATAAAAACAGCCTCCAAAATTCAAACACTTGGAAGTTTAATATCATCCTATTAATCAGTGATTGGGTTGCCAAAGAGATCAAAGAAGAAATTAAAAACATCCTGGAAAATAATGAAAATAAAAACACAACAATCCAAAATCTATGGGACACAATGAAAGTAGTCCTGATAGGGAAATTTATAGCACTACAGGCCTACCTCAGAAAACAAGAAAAAATGGGAATAAATCATCTAAATCTACAACTCAAAGAATTAGAAAGAGAGCAACAAGAAAATATCAGAGTTAGCAGAAGGAAGGAGATAATTAAGATCAGAGCAGAAATAAATGACATAGAGACAAAAAACAACAACAACAACATTACAAAAAAATCAATGAAATCAAGAGCGGGTTCTATGAAAGGATAAACAGGATTTATGAACCTGTAGCCAGGCTGGCCAAGAAGCAAAGAGAGGACCCAAATAAACAAAATCAGAAATGAAAGAGGCAAAATAACAACAGACCCCACAGAAATACAAAGGATTGTTAAAAAAAATACTATGAATAACTCTACTCCAACAAACTAGACAACCTGAAGGAAATTAACATATTCCTAGAAAAATACAACCTTCCAAAACTCAATCAGGAATATTCTAAAAGATTCTAAAAATCTCAAAATGCCAATAACTATGGAAGAAATTGAAGCAGTCATCAAAAAGCTTCTTGCAAACAAAAGCCCAGGGCCTGATGGCTTCACAGGAAAGTTTTACCAAATATTCAAGGAAGAACTATACCCTATCATCCTAAGATTATTCCAAAATATTCAATAGGAAGGAATACTTCCAAGCTCATTCTATGAAGCCATCATCACCCTCATACCAAAAGCAGATAAAGACAACACAAAATGGAGAAACCCAGATGGTGACATAGGTAAACACCTAAACTGCTGCCTCATTAGACAATTTCAAAACTACAACTAAAATACAAAACTGACATCATCCAGAACCATGGGAAGGGTGGCTGAGTGGAAATTCTACAACTAGAAGGAAAGAGAAAAGCACACTGAGACTCAGAGGAGCTGCAGGAGGTAGCGGTACTGAGACATGTGCGCAGGTGGAGAGGACTGTCAACTGCATACTCAGCTGGCTTTCTCAAGTGGGAGGGCGACAAAAGTACTTGACTGCACTGAACTCCAGTTCTGGGTGAGACTCTGGGGACCCAGACTCATACAGGGCAAAACTGGACTGTCAAGAAAGAGAAAAGCACACTGAGACTCAGAGGAACTGCAGGAAGCTGAGGTACCCAGGCACACGTGCAAAGAGAGCAGGCAACTGAGTACACAGCTGGCTTCCTCAAGCGGGAGGGAGACAAAAGTTCCCAACTGCACTGAAATCCAGTTCTGGAAGAGACTCTGGGGACCCAGAGTCATTTGGGAAGAAACTGTACTCTCTGGGAACAGGCGGAACTCAAAGGTGGGTTTCTCTCAGAGTTGCATGCCACAATTACCATGAGACACTGAGACACAAGGGCCTATTAGGGCAGGGCTAATGGGAAACCAATGCTCTCTGCTCCCCCCTGAGACTCTGCCCCATACAAGCTGAGCATAGAGGCTTTTGCAAGTCTTCTCCCATAAGGGTGTCTCTAGCACAGAAGTTCTACTGGTGTAGACATAACTACAAGACTGTGCACCAGCCCACAAAGGGTTGTTCCAAGTATGTTAACTTCAACTAACTAGGGAGGCTGAGCAACTGAACCCTATAGGACACCTAGCACACAAAGCCACTCTATCAAATTAGGGAAGCAGCTACATCTGAAGACAAAGAAACAGGTCACAAATAAAAGAAATGGAGGAAAACAAATGAATGGTTATAGAGTTTAAAACCATGTTTATAAGGTTTTTCAAGAATTTTCTAGAAAAAGCCAATAAATTTAGCGAGACCCTTGAGGACATGGAAAAGGGTTAACTAGAAAGTAAGCATACACTGACTGAAATTAAACATAATATACAAAGATTTAACAGCAGTCTAGAGGATCACAAGATCAAGTCAAATATTTAAAATACAAAGAAGCAAAACACACTCACCCAGAAAAGCAAAAAGAAAAAAGAATAAAACAATATGAAGATAGTGTAAGGAGACTCTGGGACAACCTCAAGCATATCAACATCCAAATTATGGGGATGCCAGAATAATAAAGAGACCAAGATACTGAAAACCTATTTGAAGAAATAATGACTGAAAACTTCCTCCACCTGGTGAAAGAAATAGATTTACAAGTGCAGGAAGTGCAGAGAACCCCAAACAGAAGGAATCCCAAAAGGACCACTCCAAGACACATCATACTTAAAATTTCAAGAGCAAAAGATAAAGAGAGAATATTAAAAGCAGCAAGAGAAAATCAGTTACTGCCAAGGGAGCACCCATATGACTATCAGTGGATTTCTCAACAGAAACTATGCAGGGCATACAGGAGTGGCAAGAAATATTCAAAGTAATGAATAGCAAGAACCTACAACCAAGATTACTCTAGCAACCAAAGCTATCATTCATAATTGAAGGTCAGATAAAGAGCTTAACAGAGAAGAAAAAGCTAAAGGAGTTCATCACCACCAAACCAGTATTATGTGAAATGCTGAAAGGTATTCTTTAAGAAGAGGAAGAAGAGAAAGGTAAAGATAAAAATTATGAATAAGAAATACACATCTATCAACAAGTGAACCTAAAAATCAACTGAATAAAAAAATCTGATGAACAGAATAAACTGGTGAATAGAATAGAATCAGGGGCATAGAAATGGAGTGGACTGACAATTTTCAGGAGGAAAGGGTTGTTGGGGTACGGAAAGAGACTGGACAAAAATCTTACACCTATGGATGAGGACCGTGTTGGGGGCAATAAGGGCTGAGGGTGGAGTGGGAACTGGGTGGAGGGGAGCTATGGGGGAAAAAGATGAACAATTGTAATAATATGAACAATGAAGATTTATTAAATTAAAGAGCATAAATAAATGCCTTTATTTATAACCATTAAAGTAAAAAATATTAAAAATAAATTAATTAATTAAATTAAAAAATAGACAACACAATGAAAGAAAAGTACAGGCCAATATTCCACATGAACATAGATGCCAAATCCTCAACAAAATTCTAGAAAATTGGATCCAGCAGTAAATCAGAAAGATCATACACCATGACCAAGTAAGATTTATCCCAGGGATGCAAGGATGGTACAATATATAGAAATCAATAAAGAAACATAAACAAATGAGAGATAAAAATCACATCGTCATTTCAATTGATGCAGAAAAAGCATTTGACAAAATCCAACAGCCTTTCCAAAAAAAAATCTCAGCAAGCCAAAACTGGTTTGGTTCAGTGGATAGAGTGTCAGCCTGTGGACTGAAAGGTCTTGAGTTCGATTCCAGTCAAGGGCATATACCTAGGTTGTGGGCACATCACCAGTGGGAGGTGTGGAAGAGGCAGAGGTGTGCAGGAGGCAGCTGAGTAATGTTTCTCTTACATCAGTGTTTCTAACTCTGTATCCTTCTCCTTTCCTCTCTGTAAAAAATTAATAAAACATATTTTTAAAAAACTCTCAGCAAGGTGGGAATAGAAGGATCATACCTCAACATAATAAAAGCCATATATAAAAAACCCACAGCTAACATCATCATACTCAATAGACAAAAACTAAAACCATTTCCCCTAAGAACAGGAACAAGACAGGGATGCCTACTCTTACCACTCCTGTTCAACATAGTACTGGAAGTACTAGCCATTGCGATCAGACAAGAAGAAGAAATAAAAGGCATCCAAATTGAAAAAGAAGTAAAACTGTCCTTATTTGCAAATGACATGATACTGTACATAGAAAACTGTAAAGACTCCATCAAAACATTATTAGGCTTAATAAATGAATCCAGCAATGTAGCAGGAAACAAAATTAACACCAAAAAAATGTATGGCATTTCTGTACACCAATAGTGAATTTACAGAAATAGAGACTAAAATTGCAATCCTATTTACCATCACACAAAAAAATTAAGATACCTACGAATAAACTTAACTAAGGAGGTAAAAGACCTATATGTGGAAAACTACAGGACACTGAAAAAAGAGATAGAGGAAGACATAAACAGATGAAAGAACCTACCATGTTCATGGATTGGTGGAATCAGCATCATAAAATGTCCATACTACCCAAAGCAATCTATAGATTCAATGCACTCCCCATTAAAAAAGCGACATCATATTTCGTAGACCTAGAATGAACTCTCCAAAAATTCATCTGGAATATAAAAAGACTCCGAATAGTTGCAGCAATTCTGAGAAAGAAGTACAAAGTAGACAAGATCTCAATACCAGATATCAAGCTGTATTACAAAGATACTGTTCTCAAAACAGCCTCCTACTGGCACAAGAATAGACATATAGATCAATGGAATAGAATAGAGAACCCAGAAATTGACCCAGCCACTATGTTTAATATTCAATAAAGGAGGCATGAATATAAAATGGAGGCAAGACAGTCTCTTCAATAACTGGTGTTGAGAAAATTGGACAGATACATGCAAAAAATGAAACTAGATCACCAAGTTACACCACACACAAAAATAAACTCAAAATGGATAAAAGACTTAGACATAAGACGGGAAACCATAAAAATACTAAAGGAATCCACAGGCAGAGAAATCTCAGACATATGCCGAAGCAATTTCTTTACTGATACTGCTCCTAAGGCAATGGAAACTAAAGAGAAAATAAATAAATGGAGTACATCAAAATAAAAAGCTTCTGCACAGCAAAAGAAACTATCAGTGAAACAACAAGAAAGCCCACTTCATTAGAGAACATATTTGCCAATGTCATCACTGATAAGGACTTAATCTCCAACACTTATAGGAAACTCATACAACTTAACAAAAGAAAAATAAACAACCCAATCAAAATAATGGGCAAAGGACCTGAATAGATACTTTTTGAAAGAAGACAGAAGGAAGGCCAAGAGGCATATGAAAACATGCTCAAAGTCGTTAATCAAAATGACAATGAGGCATCATCTCACACCTGTCAGAATGGCTATTATCAACAAATCAACAAATGCCAAGTGCTGGTGAGGATGCAGGGGAAAAAAGGGAACCCTCTTGCACTGCTGGTGGGAATGCAGACTGGTGCAGCCACTGTGGAGAACAGTATGGGGTTTCCTCAAAAAACTAAAAATGGAACTCCCATTTAACCCAGTGATCCCACTTCTAGGAATATATCCCAAGAAACTAGAAACATCCATTAGAAAGGATATATGCACCCACATGTTCATAGAAGCACAATTTACAATAGCTAATTTGGAAACAGCCTAAGTGCCCATTAGCAGATGAGTGTATTAAAAAACTGTGGTATATCTTCACAATGGAATACTATGCTGTGGTAAAAAAGGAGTCCTTACTATTTGCAATAGCATGGATGAAACTAGAAAGCATTATACTAAGTAAAATAAGCCAGACAATGAAAGAAAAATACCACATGATCTCACTCATTTATAAAAATACCACATGATATCACTCATGTACCATCAACATAAACTGATAAACAAAAATAGATCCAGAGACAGAGAAATATCGATCAGACCATTAAAGCTCTGAGCGAAGGTAGAGGTGGTTGGGGATAAAGGGAGAGATTTGTGTGCATGCATATAAGCCTAACCAAGGTTCACAGAGAACAGGGGGGTGAGGATATGAGTTGAGCGAATATGGGGGCAATGTGGGAATAAGGGCACATATGTAATATCTTAATAAATAAATAAATAACCAAAAAGATAAATACTAGAAAAATAGTTTTTCTGACCTGTTTTCCAGTTCACTAATCTTATATTTAGCTTTGAATAGTTTGTTGTGAAACTCATTTAATCAGTTCTTTATTTTTTTCATAGTATTTTTCAGTTTTAGAGTTTTAATTTGTTCTTTATATAAGTGTTCTGTTGTTTAACTTTCTTTTTTTTAAATATATTTTATTGGTTTTTTACAGAGAGGAAGGGAGAGGATAGAATGTCAGAAACATCGATGAGAGAGAGACATCGATCAGCTGCCTCTTGCACATCCCCCACTGGGGATGTGCCCGCAACCAAGGTACATGCCCTTGACCGGAATCGAACCTGGGACCCTTCAGTCCGCAGGCCGACGCTCTATCCACTGAGCCAAACCGGTTTCGGCTTAACTTTATTTTTAAATATATTTTTATTAATTTCATAGAGGAAAGGAGATGGAGAGAGAAATATCAATGATGAGAGAGCATCTTTGATCTGCTGCCTCCTGCATGACCCCTACTGGGGATTGTGTCCACAATCCACACGTGTGAACCTGGAATCTGACCATGACCTCCTGGTTCATAATTAAAAGTTCAACCACTGAGCCACACTGCTCAGGTTATATTATGTATTTTTTCCAGGAAAAAAACCCAGTATGATGGTTATCTTTTTATTAAAATGTGTTGTTTTCTTTTGCAGTCTGTTCTTTTAATATCCATATCTAAGAAAATAAATTAATTTTGGCATATAGGGATAAAGAAGAGCAAGACCGAATTATGAGTACAAGTAGGGTAGATGCAGACAGGAATTCCATGAAAACTTAAAAAGATAACATAAGATTTTTTTTTTAATTTTTAAAAAAATATATTTTATTGATTTTTTACAGAGCGGAAGGGAGAGGGATAGAAAGTCAGAAACATCGATGAGAGAGAAACAGCAATCAGCTGCCTCTTGCATGCCCCCTACTGGGGATGTACTCGCAGCCAAGGTACATGCCCTTTCTGGAATCGAACCCAGGACCCTTCAGTCCACAGTCCGACGCTCTATCCACTGAGCCAAACCAGTCTCGGCGATAACATAAGATATTAAAGGACCTGATATAGCTAGGAAATATTGGACACAGTAAAGGAAAAGAGTACTGAAATGAAGAATCAATGAACTGCAACATGATATATCAGGAGTCCTAGCTTCAAAGACACAGGATGAACAACAGCCCAATCCATGCTTTCAGGCAATTCAACTTCTAATAGGAAGATAAGCAAGAGTTATATATTCAGATATTAGCAACCATGAGTATATAGGTACTAATGGATCAAAATAATCGGGAGTCTTAACTAGAGCAGAGTTCTGGAAATCTCCTGTTGTTCCATATTAATACTTTATGTGCTTGGTCTTTGGAGCTTTGAAGTGGTATCACAGAAGAATAACTGAGAAAGCAGAATGAGATGAAGTTTGGGACACTGGATTTTTATTAAACTGTACATTATATTTTAATATTATCACAATGAATAAGTTCATGGGACATTCTCAGCCATGGATAAGGACATACAAAAAATAACATTAAATTGAGATTTTTATGTGACAAAATGATGTCAAAGACATGAAAGTATTAAGCTCTACCTGGGGTTGTATTTCACAGAGGAATACTAATTCAACTGGGTCTTGAAATATGAAAAATAATTTGACAGAGAAGTAGCAGATAAAAACATTTCAGAAACATGGACTGACTTGTTTAAATATTGTATGAAATAGTGTAAAATGTTTAGAAAGCCTTTGGTTGCTCAGCTCAACTAGAGTATAATTTTCATGGAGGTAAGCTATAAATAATGGTATTGGACAAGTAAATAGGAGAATTGCTTTGCCCAAAGTCATACATGTTGTAACTGAAAGAGTGATGATTTAAACTTATATCTCTCTGGCTCCAAAGACCATAATTTTCCCACAACACTTGTGTTTTATCATGACATTTTTTAAAAGCATAACAGGGTTTGAAATGAAATCTTGTGCAAAATCTTACCTAATAAGAGACAAACATACTGTACCTCTGCTATTCCCATAGCCAATCAGAGTGAATATGCAAATTAACCCAACAAAGATAGAAGTTAATTTGAATACACAGGCACCCAGCCCCTGGGTCCCGGGAATATCCTGGCACCCAGGTCACTATAAGGTAGGCCCCATCTGGGCCCTGAGCAGCCTGGGAAGGACCTGAGCCAGTGGGCTCCTGGGCAGGGCCAAGCCTGCAATCAGAGCAGAGGGAGGAGAGGCAGAGTGAGTGATTGGAGGGAGCTGGGGGTCCCCTGCCCCGGCCTAAAGCCTTGAACAGAGGCTTTAGGCCTGGGCAGGGCTGGAGCTGGCAATTGGTGTGAACTACAGAGGAAACACCTTTTCTGACTACACATTGGCTAAGCTTCCTGTATGCCACTGGTAATATTCTTAGTAACTTGGGGAATAAGAATCCAAAAAGATGATCTGGGGTTTTTCCACCACACTTCTGGAAAACAAACAAACAAACAAACAAAAAAACGAAGGTCCACTGCTGAAGGGATAAGAAATGTCATATCATGCCCTAGCCATTTTGGCTCAGTGGATAATGCCTCAGCCTACTGACCACACAGGGTCTGGGTTCAATTCTGATCAAGAGCATATACCTAGGTTGCAGGCTCCATCCTAGCTGGAGCCCAGGTCAGGGCTCATGCAGGAGGCAACCAATCGAAGTGCTCCTCTCACTTTGATGTTTCTCTCTGTCTTTCCCTTTCTCTTCTACATTCTCTAAAAGTTAATGGAAACATGTCCTTAGGTGAGGATAAGAAAAAAGAAATAAAAAACAATGTCATATCCTATGAAAGACACATCTTGAAAATGCCAAAAGAAAGTTGTCATTTTTTCATGGTGAAGGGACTGGAGTCCAGGTTGATGAAAACACTTAGGTGGCTGTGGCAACTGGCAGGGGCTGCAGCAGTGGAGTGATGGGGCTGGTGCCTTGCCCTGATTGGCCCGGTCAGCTCCCACAAAGGGAGGCCAGACTGGAGCTTAGGCCATCAGTAGGACATCCCCTGAGAAATCCCAGTATGTGAGAGGGGGAGGTTGGGCTAAGGGACGCCCCCACCAACAGTGCACGATTAACGTGCACCATGCCCCTAGTATATAAGATTGATGTGCTTTGGTTGAAATAGCCACTATGGTTGGCAACCCCATAGGTAATTAATTTGTGAAGTCTTTTACTCTATAACAGTGATGGGTAAACTTTTGAGGTTGGTGTGTCAAAATTCACCAAAAAAACCAAGCATAACTCCGGTGTCACTTCAAGAAAAAAACATAATTTCACAATATTTATAGTTTAAATAACAAAAATGTATAATTGTAATATATAACTGTATTTAATAAACCACAATTAATTATTTAACTTACCTGCTTAGTGAATTCTTTGTTCATCTGTCAGTCAGTTTTTTTGTTGGTCTTGACATTATTTAATTTGTGTGGGTGCCATGAACTGAGAGAAGTGAGGGGTAGGGAGAATTATTTAACTAATCTGCCTATTAGTGACTTTTTTGTTGCTGAATTTCATTGGCTAAACCTTCAATTGAAGGTTGGTATTTTGTAAGTGCTACTAACTTCATCTGTCAATCTGTTTCTTTTGTTGGTTTTTATATTATTTAATGCTGAGAATAAGGTCTCACAAAAGTATGTAGAGGGAAAAATTGTGAGTAAAGCCATTGCTACATTTTTCAGAGTGCTAAAAGTGTCTGATAATCGGTTCCAGGCACTCCAAATTTCGTCTTCATAGTGGCACTCCCCTTGATTCTACAAGCGGCACCTTTCCAGATTCACTAGCTTTGACCTCAAGTCAACAAACACCTGAGGCCAGATGCTGTCTTGAAATTCTGCATGTTGCATCTCCAAATCATCAATTTGCATCAATTTAAAACCATTTAATTCCAAACTACTTTGGACTACTACATCAGGATACTTAATTATTTTTATGGTCTGTTCTGGGCTTCTAAATTGATTAAACCTATCACTGAACTGGTCAAGTAACAAGCCTAAAACATGCTTGTACTTTATATGCAATGGTTCCATTTCATTTTGTACAGCTGCACTGGCCTTATCAGAATAATTTGTTATTCAAGGAAAATACTTATAAGTGTTAGTTTCTACATCTCACTTGAAAATTTTAAGTTTAATTTCAAAAACTTTTGTGTATCCAAACATAATGTCAATACTTTTGCCAAAACCTTGTAACTTTAAGTTCAGTTCATTAATATGAACAGAGAGATCTGTAAAAAATATCATGGTGTTGCCTAGACCGGTTTGGCTCAGTGGATAGAGAGTTGGACTGCAGACTGAAGGGTCCCGGGTTTGATTCTGGGAAGGGCATGTACCTTGGCTGCAGGGCACATCCCCAGTAGGGGGCTTGCAAGAGGCAGCTGATCGATGTCTCTCTCTCATCAATGTTTCTGACTTTCTATCCCTCCCCCTTCTACTCTGTAAAAAATCAATAATATATATATATATTTTAAAAAACTTAAAAAAATATATCATGGTGTTAACCCACTTATCGTCATTGAACTTAGAAAAGTTTCCCAGATTCTTATCCTCAAGAAATACCTTAACTTCTTCAAAACCCTCCACAAAGTGCTCAAGAACTTTGCCTCGGCTCAGCCATCTTACATTATTGTACATCAGCAGTCCACTGTAGGTGGAATCAACCTCCAGTAAAAGTGCAGAAAATTCTCGCTTGTGAAGGGGGCGAGCTGCTATTAAATTAACTATTCTTGTAACAACTGACATTAAATCGTTTAATTCGGTGAATCCTGCCTTGACACATAAAACCTCCTGATGGATAATACAATAAAAAGGCACAATCAGATGTCCAATAGCTTCCGTAAACAATTTGACAAATCCCACTCTTCCCCACCATGTTTGATGCCCCATCTGTCGTCACTGACACAACTTTAAAGATATCAATGCTTAGGTCACGAAATATTTGTATAACAACTTTACATATTTCACTTCCTGATGTACTTGTTGACACTGATACCAACTTTATTAACTCTTCTCTCATTGTGAGACCATCAGAATATCGACCAATAATGGGCAACTGAGCATGTGATGTAACATCAGTAGTTTCATCAAGAGAGATAAAAAATATTTACAATTACTTATATCTCTTTAATTGATGTTGTAGGCTTGTGTTCAGTCTCATTATTTGGTCTTTTATGATATTTATACTGATTGGTAACTCATATATTATCTTAATAATTGCATCTTTATTCTGCATATTGTAAAATAGAACTGGTGCACATTTTAGGAGAGTTCATTTAATAAATTTTCTGTCATTGAGTGCTTTTCCATGCTGAGCTATGGAGTGAGCAATGCTCAAACTTGTAGATGTTAACTTTGTAGAGCCTTTTATAAATTTAAGGATGGAATTAGATTGGCCCTTATAAAGGTGTAGCTGCCTGGAAATTATTCCTTCTTTTCATCCTCACTTTTTTTCAAGAGCTGGGAATGATTAGTTTTCAAATGGCTATTTATATTCCACGTTCTGCTTACTATCATTTTAGTACATAGAACACAAAATGATCTGCCATTTTTTTCTATAATACCATACATCTCGGTCCATGTCTCTTGAAAGGGTAAGCTACTGCTACTACTACTTCCTTTACTTAACCTTGTTTTTTGGCTTTTTTGTTTGTTTGTTTGTTTGTTTTTTTTACTTTTGGGGTTCTCGGTCATTGGGGCAGTGACAGAAATAGAATTATAGCTAGCCTGTTAGCCCTGCAGGCAATTAGGAGTTAACTAGCCTAACTGACCACAAGATGGCACATGTAACTGTCTTTTAGGAAAGGGCAGGGTTAATAATCAGAAATAGGGGTTAATAAGGATGCACAACAGTAATAGTGGTGAAATGGAGTCTGCACTATGCTGCAAAATGAAGTTCTTTATATAAATTAAGATGCCTGCCACTATTTCTTTTTCTTTTTCAAAATGTGCACACCAGTGATTGATTTTTTTTATTTTAATCTTTATTGTTCAGTTTATTAAATACATTGTCCCCCCCTTTTCCCCCCTACAGCTCCCCTCCACTCGGTACCCATCCCACCCTCTGCCCTCACCTCCCCCACCACTGTCCTCTCCCATAGTTGCATGATTTTTGTCCAGTCTCTTGCTGCACTTCCCACACCCCTTTTCTCCCCAAGAATTGTCAGTCCATTTCCTCTCTATGTCCATGATTCTGTTATATTCACCAGTTTATCCTGTTCATCAGATTATTAATTCACTTGATTTTTATATTCATGTGTTGATAGATGTGTATTTGCTGTTCATAATTTATATTTTTATCTTTTTCTTCTTCCTCTTCTTAAAGAATATCTTTCAGCATTTCATATAATATTGGTTTGGTGGTGATGAACTCCTTTAGCTTTTTCTTATCTGCCAAGCACTTTATCTGACCTTCAATTCTGAATGATAGCTTTGCTGGATAGAGTATTCTTGGTTGTAGATTCTTGCTATTCATCACTTTGAATATTTCTTGCCACTCCCGTCTGGCCTGCATTGTTTCTGTTGAGAAATCCACTGACAATCGTATGGGTGCTCCCTTATAGGTAACTAACTGTTTTTCTCATGATGCTTTTAATATTTTCTCTTTGTCATTTGCTCTTGGCATTTTAATTATGATATGCCTTGGTGTGGTCCTCTTAGGGTTCCTATATATTGGGGTTCGGTGCGTTTCTTGGACTCTTAAATCAATTTCTTTCACCAGGTGAGGGAAGTTTTCGGTCACTATTTCTTGAAATAGGTTTTCATTGTCTTGCTCTCTCTCTTTTTCTGGCACCCCTATAATTCGGATGTTGGTATGCTTGAGGTTGTCCCAGAGGCCTCTTACACACTCCTCAATTCTTTGTATTCTTTTGGTTTCTTGCTTTTTCAGCTGAGTGGATTTTGCTTCTTTGTATTTCAAATCTTTGACTTGGTTCTTGCGGTCCTCTAGAGTAGTTTTAGGTCTTTGTATAATATTTTTTATTTCAGTCAGTGTATGCTTAATTTCTGGTTGGTCCTTTTTCATATCCTTGAGGGTCTCATTCATATCTTCGTAGGTCTTGTTCATTTCCTTGTAGGTCTCATTCATTTCCTTGTAGGTCTTGTTCATTTCCTTGCAGTTCTTGTTCATTTCCTTGTAGGTCTTGGCCTTTTCTAGGAGCCTCTTGAAAAGCCTTATAACTGTGATTTTGAATTCTATGTCCATTCATTGTTTTTCCTCCATTTCTTTCACATCTGATTTCTTTCCATGTCTCTGCATGGTGGCTGCTTTCCTGAGTTGGTCGATTACCTTTGTGTGGTAGATGTCCTCTAAGGGACAGTGGCTCAGCCTCCCCAGTTACTTGAGGTGGATATGGGTTGCACAGTCCTGTTGAAGTTAAGCCTAGATTAATCATTGTTAGTACTTGGAGGGGTTGACCTCCAGGCCAATTGTCTGTGATGTTCAACTGTGCTCAGGTTGGATGGTCGGAATCTACGGGCCAAGCAGGCAGCATCAGCTCCACCCTATGTGGCCCCAGGGTCTCTTTTCTGGGTGGCAACAGTCCCAGCACCTCTGAGAGAGAGCCGCTGCTGAGCTCCACCAGCTGCTGGAGAATTCAGCCTCTCCCCAAATGAGTCTGCACACCCAACGTCTCACACAGGGACGTAAAACATTGCAGTCTGACGGTTTCCCAAACGAGAGAGCAAGTTACGAGTGTTCTCTGCGTGGTCACACAGCTGCGTTCTTCCCAAGTTCACGTGCATTCCGCACAAGCTCGCCCTCTACACAAGCCCGCAGACCTCTGCAACACCCGAGCTTCAGCGTGCCCTTCCACTGTCCAGTTTTTACCCCGTATGATTGTGGGTTCCCTGGACTTCGCCCAGAGCTGGGGTATAAGTCCAGTGGAAAGTCTTTGTCTCCCCCGTTTGAGAAAACTGGCCGGGTTTTCAGCCACCTGCCCTATCCGCTGGCGCGCGCACAAACCTCTCTTCGTGTGTATCTTCAATGCTGTCCACCACCGCTCCTCTGAGTCACAGTGTCCTATCTTAACTTTTATTTGTGGAATTTTCACTCAGCCAGCTTTCCGGTGATTCTGGATGGTGTTTGTTCTTTCGTTAAGTTGTAGTTTTGAAATTAGTGTGTATCGCAGCAAGATAGATGTTTACCTATGCCGCCATCTTGGTTCCCTTGGCTGCCACTATTTCTTATGGCAGGAAACGTCACCCGTAGCACAGCTTCCCCCTCACTTATCTCAGTAATGATGGTCAATTAGAAATCCACGACACCCCAGAACAGTAGATTGGATGATGGTTGCTGTGGTTATGTGGTTGCTGGTAATGACTATCACAGGGCCCCCCAGAGGTGACCCCTCCCTGGGGCATTCAACTGCTCCCTGCTTCACCAGCCGGAAGTGAGGTCTGAGATCCCCTAAAGGCCTAACAGGAAGTGCCAGAACTGGAAGTTTTGTGCTGGAATTCCGTTGTTTTCGCCTACAGACCTCTGGCACAGTGTGTCTACACTTCACTATAGCAAATGTTTCATCCTCGACTACTGCACCTGGCCATGCAGTAGCTGAGAATGAAACGTCCTTCTTGGCATGCAGCCCCATACTTTTCTGTATTCGACTGCATAAGGCTATGTGTCATATAAAATCGCTATTCATGTCAGTGCTGACACCTGTGTCATAGGTTCACCATCATAGCTCTATAAGCATTATTTTCCTTCTCACACCCTCCCCACCCCATCCATTGCATGAGCAAAGTTTTAGGGAAACACAAAGTATAAAGTGATTAATTAATTAATTTGGAAGAAGTCATAGGGATATTCATAAGTGAGATGATATTCGAACTAAACCTTGAGTAGTTTTTGGCCTATATTTACATAAAGAACTTGAACATTAACCTGTGAGCACTAAAACGTCACTGAAAGATTTTCTGCAGGAGTGTGCCACAAGAAAATTGGATTTTGAAAGATGATTGCAGAATCAGTGTATAGAATGGAAGGGAGCATCAAAGAGGCCAGAAGAAAGTAGGTCATTAAGAGGGTGTCTCAGCACCAGCAAGAAATGAAGTGGATCTGAATTATACACCCTTTGGCTTTCTACTTTGGATTGCATTAAAATAATAGAAATAATTCAGTATCATCTGATTATTTAGTATTCATGTCTGGATACCCTAATTATCAGCAAAATAGATTATCTGATGGAATTTCTAACACGGCAAGTTAACCTTGATTTGCTATTTTGTCTAATAATTTGACAATTGATTTCTCATTGCTTTTACAAAGATTATTCCTACATTTTAAAAGGCTCCAGTTGCTTATGATCTTTTCCTTTGTTTTGGAATGGGTTTCTTAAAAACAATGATTCAACAAAAACATGCATGGGTCTTATGTCCCACACTTATTTTTATTTCTCAGAAGTGTTCCACAGCATGGCTAGATAAAATATGCACAACTTACTGTGTGCAGACACACATCTTAGGCTTATTTGTTTCCCAAAAAGTAGCGAATGTTAACAATGAGGAAATCCATTTAAAAATATGATTTAATTTATATTTCCCATAAACAAAATAACATAATTTATGCAGTATATTATATGTCATATATTTTATATATTGTTTTCTTTGAAAAACATTTTAGCTACTATTTTTTTCTCTTGGAAGGGATATTTTATATTCTATAATGTCATACCCTACAGTTACCTAAACATATATGTTCGTAATTATTTTTGGAGTTTTAGGTTTCTATTCATGTCAAAGATGCTTCATGCAGAAATCAGTATTTTCCACTTTGACTTATTTCAATATTATCTACTTGATTTGGACCAACATTAGTTATCATCTTTTATGCACAGTATTTTCCTCCTCAATGCAGAAAATCCTTATTCTGGAGGTAATTTATTTTGGGGTGTAAATCTTTGCATGCTTCCTTTACATAGGCATGGGTACTCATACTCTCAGTTAATTTTATTTTTTGTGTGCAAGTGATGGAATAGAAAAGTTGGAATATAGGACTTTCATCTTTGCTAATTTCCCTTATTTACCCCCTCATCTAAGCTTCTAGTATTTTTTCCATTTAACATTCTTTAGTATTTCTATTCTTTATAGTTCAAAGAAGCATAAATTTGGCGATGAAGTGAGAATGGTGTAGAAATCAGCATATCGAGTTTCTTTTCTCCTCTCCAAGGCTTCATGTGTCTGGTATCAAAATAAGTAGCTAAGATGAGAAAATGCGCAATTAAATATATTCATGTCAGGAAGTTGTGTTATTGGCTCATATAAATAAAGTGTTAATTTTTTCTGATTTTTTTGGCTGGATATTAAATTGTCCATTATTAAAAATTAAATTACATAAACTTACATTTAAATAAATTATAATAAAGCAAAGGTAACAAATACTTATCATTTCTAAGTTATTTCACTAAATTTTATTATAATCTATACTCTTAAGGATATTTACATCTATTTTACTTGTATAATCATGATCCTATATAGTGGTGGCCACCCTATATGGCTTTCCAATTCTTCCTTCAATGATATCATGTCATGAGCTTGAAAGTGGTCATAGAGTATTTGTACCATGGAAATTAGAAAGTGCTAAAAGTAAGGATGTGATTTATTGTGTTGTTGATTTTTTAACCTAGGAGTTAGCAAACTATAGGCAATGGTCAAAATCTAGCTTGCCATCTGTTTCTGTAAATAAAGTTTTAATGGAATATAGTTAGTTCTAGTACTGCAGCAATGAAGTTAAGTAGTTTCAAAAGGGACTGTAGGTAGGGCCCATCCAGAGTGGCTCAGTGGTGAGCATTGACCTATGAAATAGGAGGTCACAGTTGGATTCCCAGTCAGGACACATGCCTGAACTGTGGGCTGGATCCAAAGTAGGGGGTGTGCAGGAGGCAGCCAATCAATGATTCTTTCTCATCATTGATGGTTTTTACCTCTCTTTCCCTCTCCCTTCCTCTCTGAAATAAATAAAAATGTATTTTTTTAAAAGAGAGTCTGTACAACTTGCAAAACCCAAAATATTTATACTATGTCTTCCTACATAATAGGGGGAATAAATGGTGATGGAAAGAGACTTGAATTGGGGTGATAACCACACGATACAATATATAGAGATGTATTATAGAATTGTATTCCTGAAACTGGTATAATTTTATTGTCATCGCAATAAATTTAATTAAAACTTTGCAATCTCTTATTCTACATTTAAGAAATGGTGAATCCCAGTCACATGGCTCAATGGTTTTGCATCGGCATCTGAACCAGAAGGTCTTGGCTCAATTCCAAGTCAGGGCAACTTGCCCAGGTTGCAGGCTTGATCCCCAGTGTGGAGTGTGCAGAGGCATCTGATCAATGGTTGCCTCTCATCATTGATGTTCTATCTCCCTCTCCATACCTCTCTGAATTCAATAAAATTATTTTTAAATGGTAGAGAAAAATGGTAATAATGCAAATTAAATTTATAAGCATAATCTCCCTTTAGAGCTGACATGATAAACAGTATAAAAAGTTAAGGAATTACTCTTTCAGTGATGGAAACTATTATCCAACTTGTTAAAGGAGTAATTCAACAGCAAAAATATCAAACATTTACTATCATTACAAAGTAATTAATAATAAGAATATAGCTTGTATTAAGGAAAAACAAAGAGGTACAAGTTAGTACTGCATTTTATTTTGATCAGTTTTAAATGTAGTAATATTATAAAATCTGAGGGCAGAGAACTTTTATTTTTTTATTTCCCTGATCAAACACCATCTAGCATAGTGCTGAATACATGGAACCCACTCAGATAATATCCATGAATTATCAATAAGGATTCTTGCATGAAAGAGAGATTTTTTTTAACTAAAGAACATTTATTTGTTTTTCACTAAGACTTTATCTTAGCACATAATTAAACTGTGTCACTACCCTTCACCCCAACTTGAAGAAGGGTAAGTACAGTGAATGTTATAAAGCAGATATGAAGGATTGGAATCAACATTAACTGACAAAGAAAAACTTCCTTCTAAGTCATCATAACAATGTTTTAAGTAAAAAAAGAGAAAAGGGGGGTGATGGGAGTTCAGATTGAACAAGATTCTCACATATCATCTAACACATTCAATCCTGGCTAGAGTGTACCAAAATGGAAATAGGATTACTATAATACAAAACTTCACTACAGATAGCTGTACACAACCTGTGTTCCAAGCCCACCCCCAACCCCCAAATGCTTCCAACACAACTATTTCCAGGCCTGTTGGGCCTGTCGACGAAGGAGCACGTAGATCTTCTCTTTAATCCAATCTTTGTTATAAGGCTGGTATGTCTGGGTATCAGCTCGGTAAACAAGACAGCAGAGGTCGGCCAGGTCATCAATAAAATCAAACAACTGGATGATATCATATGTGATAGAGGGGCTGTTGGGATTCATTCTCTTCAGATGTTCTTCATACATTTTACAAACGCCTTCCATGCACTCATTCACTGAGTCATAATCAGCATAAGTTCTGCCTTCTGGTCTCTTGGTAGGCTGTACCAGCAAAATGGTGTGAGACATCGTGCCAAACTCTTCCGCTGCAGCCGCCGCCGCCGACACCGCCACACCGAAAGAGAGATTTTTAACTTATATTCATATGAAAGTAATTCCCAAATATGAATATTTTTAATCTTCCCAACACACTTTGAAGGACATTTGGTTGCGGCAATTAATTCTATTTGGCCAGTAAGAAAAATGAGACCTATAAAGGTTATATATATACTTTTGCTACTCAAAGTTGTTCTTATATAAGCAGAAACATCTCATTTTTTTTTACCTTTTTAGAAATTCAAAATGCAGTATATAAGGTACAACCCAAATCTACTGCTCCAGAGACTGCATGAAAACAAAATTTCCAGCTGGTTCTTATGCATTTATAACTAGACAAAAATATCACTGAGAAGGGTGTTCTTGTATATTGACTTCCTAATATACAGGATGGGTCAAAATTAGGTTTAAACTTGTCAGTACATTAAGCATAGAGTTTTATTATTGTATTATTATTTATTAATTATTATATTATTTTCCATATGAATAACTGTAGACATACTTGGGTTTCATCCTGTACTATACTTTCATATTTCAAAATATGAGAAACGAATAAAATACTTTAGCTTGTTAGATCCAAGAAATATCAGAAAAAATATTTTTATTTAATTTAATGCATTTTCCCCCTTAAACCATATTATCTGAGTTTATTCTCATAAAATTTTGATAAGGCAAATAAGATGACCATTGTTTTGCTTTTATTAATGGTGAGTTAATAAAGATATAGATAACTGACTACTGTTCTATCCAAGTTAAAACAATGTGTTAGTGACAGACTGGTTAAGAAAGCTTTTTTTAAAAAATGTCTTTATTGATTAAGATATTATATATGTGTTCTCATCCCTCCATTAGAATGGCTTACATCAACAAATCAACAAACGACAAGTGCTGGCGAGGATGCGGAGAAAAAGGAACTCTCGTGCACTGCTGGTGGGATTGTAGACTAGTACAGCCACTGTGGAGAACAGTATGGAGATTCCTCAAAAAACTAAAAATGGAGCTCCCATTCGACCCAGTGATACCACTTCTAGGAATATACCCCAAGAAATTAGAAAGGCGAATTAGAAAGGATATATGTACCCCTATGTTCATAGCAGCACAATTTACCATAGCTAAGATTTGGAAACAGCCGAAGTGCCCATCAGCAGATGAGTGGATTAAAAAACTATGGTACATTTACACAATGGAATACTACGCCGTGGAAAAAAAGAAGGAGCTCCTACCATTTGTAACAACATGGATGGATTTGGAGAGCATTATGCTAAGTGAAATTAGCCAGGCAGAGAAAGACAAATATCACATGATCTCACTCATTTGAGGAATACAATCAATGACATAGACTGATGAACAAGAATGGATCCAGAGACTGAGAAAAGTCCATCAGAATGTCAAACCTCAGGGTAAGTGGCAGGTGGTGAGAGTAAGTGGAAAAGTCAATATACTTGAACTCTTGAACTGAGGTAAGTGATTTGTGTTTTTACATCCCTGACAAAGTTTATATAAAATTATAAAAAAAATGGCAGCTAGTCTGACATTGAATTGACATGGCCTAGAGCTTGTCATATCCTATGGAGACCAGTCCTTAGGCTAGGCCCTGCTTAACCTCCCATGACACCATAATATCCTTACATGATATTATTCTACAATGTCATTATAATATTTGATATTTGACAACAGAATATTATACAATTATCCCAAATAAACTTACAAACTAATTCTTTGAATGTTGGGCAGCAACTTAAAAAAGGATAGGAAAGAAATTAATCCCTTTCAGAAGGAATTAAGGCACTGGGAAGGCATCCGAGCGTTCTATATTGGCCCTTCTTGCCCTTTCTGCCAAGAGGGACCTTCTTGTTACTATCCAAATACACACAGCTGATGCCAGAGTTTTCAGTTCCAGCTGTGGCTGAAGCCTTTGGGCATCTGGCACCATGGATCTGTATCTCGACCAATGGTGTGAGCTGGGCCCTCTCTGGAGAAGAAACCTGGGTCCCCCGAGATATGTGATCAGTACCGGGACCCCGCCAGCAGGTGAGGGGACCCCAAGGCAGGTACTGGACGTGGAGGCCACAGGGGGGCATAGACTACAAAGGAGACAGAACTGAACCTCACATCACCCTGTTTGGCCCCGGAGGATGGCTGGTTAGCCAGAGACAGGTAAGATTCCTCAGGGAAGGAACAACCTAAGACAGGCACAGTCGCAGAGGGGCCAACAGGAGAGAACTAAAAGGTCAACAGAGGTGGGGCACAGACCCTCATCCACAAACCTTGCAGGGGTTTGAATTCTCAACCCTCCTAAGGGAGGTCTCCTACCCCCAAGGCTGCTTCGCCTCCCACACACAACTCATATGGGGACCCAGGTGGCAGACAGAGACTCGGCCAGCAATAGCTGCTCTATATCTCAATTCAGTCTATTACCAGGAATGCTCGGGACCTACTCAAAATTGCAAATATTCCTTTCCACTAGTATTCACAGGGTAAACTAAGATTTCTGCTTGAGTATTAAAATTGACAGGAAAATAGTAATCAAGTTTTCAGATTAATTTAAATTGGCCAAGTGAAATATGAGAATACTCAAGAAAATTATAGTGTACTGGACAAAAAGCTTTTCCTAAAACATTAACTAAAAAATCTATTAGTAGTTCATCTCACTGTAAAATTGCCTAACATCCAAAGAACCTAAAGCAGTCACTTTGTGTGCAAAAATTAAAATTTAAAATTATCAAGACTGCAATATAAAATTTCCAAAAGTCCCCATTAATCAAAAAAGGGGAGGGGGCAGCGGGGTAACATCATGTAAGGGAAAAAAAAATATCGAGTAAGTAAAATACATCTAGAAAATTCTTACTCCAGTAAAGTAAATTCCATTTGTAAAAACAATTGCAGGACACCCATGAAAAAACACACATGGTGTCAAAATAAGCCAAAGGAATATCATTTAGGCAAAAATTAAAAAGAATCCCAAGTCTATTTTGCATAGAGGATCCCTTTGTTAACTTTTGGTCGAGAATGTGTTTGTGTGTTTTCAGAGAACAACTCCAAGACCATGTGGGTTCCTGCGACAGTGAGGAACTGATGGATCTGTTCCAGTCACGAGGATGGTCCAGAGATGGGGGACACTGACGACACCTTGCCATGCTAGCAGTCAGCAGCTGTGCATGTCTGCAGGCAGCCCAGGACCAAACCAGAGAGGATGGATCTTGCATTGACACGATATGTCCACCATCTGGATACCATTGCTGACTTATACACATAATGAATTATTTGACACTGAAACTGGGACTCAGAAAAGTTGGACATTGAAACCGAGACTGAAACACTTTTTGTACTTATACATTTATTTCTAGTATGCAGAGGCAAGATATTTTTGAAGAAAAGAAACAGGGGAGAGTGATTGATATAGAGGCAGGATGGCCTTGAACAGGCTGTCAAGCTACAGGGGGAGGCTTGAGTGGATGGGAGGCAGATGCGGGGGGAGATCAACTGAAGGACTTGTATGCATGCATATGAACATAACCAATGAATGAAAGACACTGGGTCGGGGAGGGGGGGAAGCTGGGGATATGTGCTGGGGGGTGGGGGAGGCTGGGGGGAGGATAAGGGGGAGGGGGAAAGGAAAACATGTACTACTATTATACTGCAAAAAATCAATAAAAAATAATAAAAAAAATAAAATAAAAAATGTCTTTATTGATTAAGATATTATATATGTGTTCTCATCCCTCCATTAACCCCCGAAACGGCCCGCCACTCATGAGCCAACCCTCCTGATGTTCATGTTCACTGGTTAGGCTTATATTCATGCATACAAGTCCTTTGGTTGATCTCTCTTTCTTACCCCCACCATTTCCTACCTTTCCTCTGAGGATTGACAGTCTAATCAATGCTTCTCTGTCTCTGGATTTGTCCCTGTTCATCAGTTTATGTTGTTCATTATGTTCCATAAATGAGTGAGATCATGTGGTATTTATATTTCTCTAACTGGCTTATTTCACTTAGCCTAATGCTCTCCAGTTCTATCCATGCTGTTGCAAATGGTTAAGAACTTCTTCTTTTTACCACAGGATAATATTACATTGTGTAGATATACCACAGTTTTTTAATCCACTCATCTGCTGATGGGCACTTAAACTGTTTCCAAATCTTAGCTATGGTGAATTGTGTTGCTATGAATATAGGGGTGCATATATCCTTTCTGATTAATGTTATCAGCTTCTTGGGGTATATTCCTAGAAGTAGAATCGCAGGATCAAATGGAAGTTCCATTTTTAGTTTTTTGAGGAAACTCCATATTGTTCTCCACGGTGGCTGCACCAGTCTGCATTCCCACCAGCAGTGCATGAAGGTTATTTTTTCTCCCCATCCTCGCCAACACTTGTTGTGTGTTGATTTGTTGATGATAGCCAAGTAAGAGATGATACCTCATTGTTGTTTTGATTTGCATCTCTCAGATAATTAGTGACTTTGAGCATGTTTTCATATCTCTTGACCTTCCTTCTGTCCTCCTTCAAAAAGTGTCTACTTAGGTCCGTTGCTCATTTTTTTTATTGTATTGTTTATCTTCCTTTTAAGATGTATGAGTTCCCTGTAAATGTTGGAGTTTAAACACTTATCCATGATGAAATTGGAAAATATGTTCTTCCATGCAGTAGGCTTTCTTGTTATATTGTTGATGGTTTCTTTTGCTGTGCAGAAGTTTTTTTATTTTTATGTAGTCCCATTTAATTATTTTCTCTTTAGTTTTCATTACTCTAAGAGCAGTATCAGTAAATAAATTGCTTCGGCATATGTCTGAGATTTCTCTGTGTGTGCATTCCTCTACTATTTTTATGGTTTCCCTTCTTATGTTTAAGTCTTTGATCCATTTTGAGTTTATTTTTGTGTATGGTGTAAGTTGGTGGTCTAGTTTAATTTTTTTGCATGTATTTGTCCAATTTTCCCAACACCATTTATTGAAGAGAATGTCTTGACTCCATTTTATGTTCATGCCTCCTTTGTCAAATATTAATTGGGCATAGTTGTTTGGGTCAATTTCTGGGTTTTCAATTCTATCCCATTGATCTATATGTCTGTTCCTGTGTCAGTACCAGGCTGTTTTAAAACAGTGGCTTTGTAATACAGCTTGATATCTGGTATGGAGATCCCACCTACTTTGTTCGTCTTTCTCAGTATTGCTGCAGGTATTCGGGGTCTTTTTTTATTATTCCAGATGAATTTTTGGGAAGTTCATTGTAGGTCTGTGAAGTATGCCATTGGTATTTTAATGGGAATTGCACTGAATCTATAGATTGCTGTGGGTAGCATGGACTTTTAATGCTGCTGGTTCTGCCAATCCATGAACACTATTTGTTCTTCCATATGTTTATGTCTTCCTCTATCTCTTTTTTCAGTGCCCTGTAGTTTTCCACATATAGGTCTTTTACCTCCTTAGTTAAGTTTATTCCTAGGAATTTTAATATTTTTTTGGTGCGATGGTAAATGGGATTAAACTTTTAGTCTCTTTTTCTGTACATTCACTATTGGTGTATAGAAATGCCATAGATTTCTTGGCATTAATTTTTTATCCTGCTACATTGCCAAATTCATTTATTAAGTCTAATATTTTTATGGTGTCTTTGGGGTTTTCTATGTACAATATCATGTCATCTGGAAATAAGGACAGTTTTACTTTTTCTTTTCCAATTTAGATGCCTTTTATTTCTCCTTCTTGTCTGATCACAATGGCTAGTACTTCCAGTACTATGTTGAACAGGAGTGGTGAGATGGGCTTCCCTGCTTATTCCTGTTATTAGGGTAAATGGTTTTAGTTTTTCCCCATTGAGTATGATGTTGGTTGTGGGTTTGTCATATATGGCTTTTATTATATTGAGGTATGATCCTTCTATTATAACCTTGCTGGGAGTTTTTATTAAGAAGGAGTGTTGGATTTTGTCAAATGCTTTTTCTGCGACAATTGATATGATTATGTGATTTTTATCTCTCAATTTGTTTATGTGATGTATCACGTTTATTGATTTTCGGATATTGTACCATACTTGCACCTCCGGGATAAGTCCTACTTGGTCATGGTGTCTGATATTTCTGATGTACTGCTCGATCTGATTTGCTAGAATTTTGTTGAGGATTTTGGCATCTATGTTCATGAGGTATATTGGCCTATAATTCTCTTTCTTTGTGTTGTCTTTATCTGGTTTTGTTATTAGGGTGATGCTGGCTTCATAGAATGAGCTTGGAAATGTTCCTTCCTCTTGAATTTTTTAGAATAATCTGAGGAGGCTAGGTTTTAGTTCTTTCTTGATTGTTTGGTATAACTCCCCTGTGAAGCCATCTGGCCCTGGGCTTTTGTTTGTTGGGAGCTTTTTGATGACTGCTTCAAATTCTTTCATAGTTATTGTCTTTTTGAGATTTTTAGAATCTTCCTGTTTGAGTTTTAAAAGGTTGTATTTTTCTACACATATCTCCATTTCTTCCACATTGTCTAGTTTGTTGGAGTAGAGTTGTTCATACTATTTTTTAAAACAATCCTTTGTATTTTTCTGGGGTCTCTTGTTATTTCTTCTCTCTCATTTCTGATTTTGTTTATTGGGTTCTCTATTTGCTTCTTTGTAAGCCTGGCTAGAGGTTCATCAATATTGTTTATCCTTTCAAAGAATCAGCTCTTGGTTTCATTGATATTTTGTGTATTTTTTTCTTTTTTCTCTATGTCATTTATTTCTGCTCTGATATTTGTTATCTCCTTCTTTCTGCTCACTCTGGTCTTTTCTTTTGGTTTCTTTCTAATTCTTTGAGTTGTAGAGTTAGATGATTTAATACCATTTTTTCCTTCTTTTTGAGGTAGTCCTGTAGAGCTATAAACTTCCCTCTAAGGACTACTTTCATTGTGTCCCATAGATTTTAGATTATTGTGTTTTTGTTGTCATTAGTTTTCAGGATGCTTTTAATTTCTTCTTTGATCTGATTGATAACCCAGTTATTATGTAATAGCATGCTATTCAGATTCCCAGTGCTTGAGATTTTTGGATTGTTTTTATTGTAGTTTATTTCTAATTTTATGGCATTGTGGTCTGAGAAGATGCTTGGTCTGATTTCACTCTTCTTGAATTTGGAGAGACTTTGCTTGTGACCCAATATGTGGTATATTTTTGAAAATGTCCCATGTTCACTTGAGAAGAACGGATATTCTGTGGCTTTGGGGTGAAATATTATGAAGATGTCAGTTAAGTCTATCTGATCTAGTGAGTCATTTCAGATTGTTGTGTCTTTGCTGATTTTTTGTCTAGAGCACTAGTCAGCAAACTGCGCCTCATGAGCCACATGCAGCTCGCTCGCTAGCTGTGGTTTGCCATTCTGTTAACTAATGAGTTTGCCGACCACTACCCTAAGGCTAAATTACAAGGAACAAGAACATCCTGTAATTATTGTAATTGAGATTCTAGGTCAGTGGTCAGCAAACTCATTAGTCAACAGAGTGGCAAACCACAGCTCACAAGCTGCTTATGGCTCACGATCTGCATGTGGCTCACGAGCCGGCTGTGGTTTGTGAACTGCAGTTTGCTGATCGCTGGTCTAGAGGATTTATCCAGTGATGCCAGTGGTATATTAACGTCCCCTACTATGATTGTATTGTTGACGATCTCTCCCTTGATATCTTCCAGGAGTTTTGTTATGTATTTGGGTGTTCCTGCATTGGGTGCATACATTTTTATCAGGATTATGTCCTGTTGTTGTATTGATCCCTTTAGAGTTATGAAGTGGCCTTCTTTATCTCTTGTTATGGCCTTTACTTTGAGGTCTATTTTGTCAGATACAAATATTTCTACCTCAGCTTTTTTAAATTTCCATTTTCCTGAAAGATATTTTTCCATCCCTTAACTTTCAGTCTGTATGAGTCCCTTGTTTTGAGGTGGGTCTCTTGTAGACAGCATATATATGGGTTGTGTGTTTTTTTTTTTAATCCATTCAGCCACTCGGTGTCTTTTGATTGGAACATTAATCCGTTTACATTTAAAGTTATTACTAAAAGGTACTTGTTTGTAGTCTTATCTATTTTTGTGTCTGTGTTCCTTCTTAACTTTTTTTTCTTCTTTTTATAGCATTCCCTTTAGCATTTCTTGCATTGCTGGTTTGGTGGTGATAAACTCCCTTAGCCTTTTTTTTTTTTACATGAAGCTCCCGATTTCCCCTTCAATTTTGATTGATAGTCTTGCTGGATAAAGTACTTTTGGATTCAGTCCTTTGCTTGGAAACAGTTTGTATACTTCCTTCCATTCCCTTCTATCTTGATGTGTTTCTGTTGAGAAATCATATTATAACCTGATGGGGGCTCTTTTGTAAGTAACTCTTTTTCTCTCTTGCCATCTTTAAGATTCTCTTTTTGTTGTTAATATTTGCCATTGAAATTATGACTTGTATTGGTGTGGTTCTTTTGGGATTGATCTTGCTTGGAACTCTCTGTACTTATGTAACTTTTTTCTTCCTCAATATCCAGGAAGTTTTCTGTCATTATTTCTTCAAATTGATTTTCTCATCCTGCTGCTCTTCTTGTCCTTCTGGAAGTCCTATTATACATATGTTACTTCATTTCATGTTGCCCCAAAGCTCCTTTAGGTTCTCTTCCTCCTTTTTAATTTTTTCTCCAGTTACTGTTCAATTGAATTTGTTTCTCTACCTTATCTTCTAACTCACTAATTCAGTCCTCTGCTTCTTGTAATCTATGGTTGAAACTTTCCATGGTGTTTTTAATTGTAGCTATATCACTTTTCATTTCTTCCTGATTCTTGCATAGGTTGTTGATTTTCTCATCCATCTGATGTATGAATTGCAGGACCATTACTCTGAATTCTTTTTCGGTCCTGTTGCATACTTCAATTTCACTAATTTTCTTTCTTGGCGAAACCCCATTTTCTTTCCTCTGGGGATTGTGTCATCTCCCCATTCTATCAAAAGAAAGTTCAAACTTTGAGTTGCGTGGACCTGGGCCATGTGCTGTGGGAGCTTTGCACCACCTGAGTGTCACTGAAGTACTCTGACACTAAGACATGTGAATGATATGGGTTGGTGGAAACCAGGCTTTCCCAGGGTCAGTGTTACCATCGTTCAGTGTGATCTCATGTGCGCACCTAGAATCAGGGACTCCTCCTGTACCACATTGTTGGTGTGTGCACCAAATCAGAGTCCCCTAGCGCATGCCAGGGGTCAGAGTTCCCCTGTGTCTGCACCAGGAATCAAGTATCAGAGTCTCTGTTGCCTTGTGTGGCTTCTTGCTGAGAATCAGGGTCCCTGAGTCCACATGCACCAACAATTGGAGTCACTGGCTCTTAGTGTGAATGTACTGTGAGTCAGGGATCCAGGCACATGTAATAAGAAACAGAGGTAATTCAGTGGTGCTCAGTGCTGCCTCTCACTGGGAGAATCTGGGTCCAGGTCAGCATGGGGGACTGGATTGCACAGTGGCACTGTGGTGTGCCTGTGCTTCAGAAAACAGACTTCCATGTGCACTGCAGAAAACAGTCTTTCGCATGCACTTGCCCAGAATCAAAATCAGGTGGCACTGCAGCCCTGCATGGGCTTCAGTTTTGGTTGCCCAATTGCACTGAGGGGAACAGATTTCTAGTCTCTGTGCATGCACAGGCCCAAATTCCCATAGCAGTGCAGTGGCCCAAGTGAGGGGAGGGTCTATCAGCTACTATAGTGCTATCCTTGACCTTATGGGGAGGAGGATAGGCTCTTTGACTCACAGAAGTATGTGGCTGGGATGTGTGGATTCTTCTTCTTTGTTGATCTGAAGCTGTGGTCACAGGTCTCTGTCCCCAGTGGCTGCAGGGTCCTGGTTTGTGTATGAGATGCGACTGGGTGGTGCTAAAGCCAGGATCCTAGTCTCAAGTAGCTCTGTTTCTCAACATGACTTGGTCTCTGTGCCCACACTGGCTGCCCAGAGGTGTTTGGGGCTCTACCATCTAAGACTGCTTGGTTTGGCAGCCCCTTGCAAGACCTGCAAAATCTAACTATCCCTATCACACACACACACACACACACACACACACACACACACACACACACACACATACACACACACCCCTATACTCTCTTATATCACTCCCTCACTTTCTCACACTCTCTCCCTCCCTACCTTCCTACAGGTCACCATCTTCCTCAAGTAAGCTTTTTATATAAGTTTTTTTTCCTACCAAGGTCAATGAAGGAAGATGGGAAGAGATAATTATCTGATAAATTCAGATGGCTCATATAATTTATCTAGGTATTCCATTCATCCCCTTCCTCCATTCCATAAAATTCATGGTAAAGTAAGCATCCCACAAAATTCATGACCAAATTAGCATAACGATAGGTTTAATTTTAAACTGTCTGAATAATTTTGTATAACCTTAGTCTCAATTTATTTAGGCTTTAATAAATACAAGGATGGTTTAATCCTTATAAAATCTCTAATTACAAACAATGCCTTATTACCAATAATAAATAAGCAACTGAAAATATTATCATAGTTTTAGTTTAAAAATCAATAATTAAAATTTCAGAAACACTAATCAGAAAGGATATATGCACCCCTATGTTCACAGCAGCACAATTCACAATAGATAAGATTTGGAAACAGCCTAAATGCCCATCAGCAGATGAGTGGATTGAAAAACTGTGGTAAATATACACACTGGAATACTATGCTGTGGTAAAAAAAAAAGAAGGAATTTTTACCATTTGCAACAGTGTGGATGGAACTGAAGAACATTATACTAAGCAAAATAAGCGCACAAGAGAAAGATAAATATCACTCATTTGTGGAATATAGTGAACAACATAAACTGATGACCAAAAACAGATCTAGAGACTGTCAAACATCAAAGAGAAGGTAGGAGAGGGGGGTTAAGCGGGGTAGTTCAACCAAAGGAATTATATACATTCATATAAGCCAAACCAATGAACACAATCACCAAGGGGTGAGGGAATGAGTGGGGAGGCAATAGGGGAGATAAGAATAGGTATGTAATACGTTAATCAATAAAGATAAATAAATAAATAAATAAATTTTCATAGCAAAGCAAACAGTTCCATTCTTTCTAAAAGTACTATACTGAGACCGCAAAAAACCAAGTCAGAGATTTGAAATACAAAGAAGCAAAATCCACTCAGCTGGAAAAGCAAGAAGCCAAAAGAGTCCAAAAAATTGGAAATACTGTAAGGGGCCTCTGGGACAATCTCAAGCATACCAACATCAGAATTATTGGGCTGCCAGAAAAAGAAAGAGAGCAAGATAACGAAAACCTACTAGAAGAAATAGTGACTGAAAACTTCCCCCACCTGGTGAAAGAAATTGACTTAAAAGTCCAAGAAGTGCACAGAACCCCAAAATATAGGAATCTAAAGAGGACCACACCAAGGCACATCATAATTAAAGTGCCAAGAGCAAAAGATAAAGAGAGAATATTAAAACAGCAAGTGAAAAACAGTTAGTTACCTATAAGAGAGCACCCATATGATTGTCAGTGGATTTCTCAACAGATGGGAGTGGCAAGAAATATTCAAAGTGATGAATAGCAAGAATCTACAACCAAGATTACTCTACACAGCAAAGCTATCATTCAGAATTGAAGGTCAGATAAAGTGCTTGGCAGATAAGAAAAAGCTAAAGGAGCTCATCACCACCAAATCAATATTATATGAAATGCTGAAAGAAATTATTTAAGAAGAAGAAGAAGAAAAAGGTAAAAATATAAATTATGAACAATAAATACACATCTATCAACAAATGAATCTAAAAATCGAGTGAGTTAATAATCTGATGAACAGGATAAACTGGTGAATATAACAGAATCATGGACATAGAGAGGGAATGGACTGACAATTCTTGGGAAGAAAAGGGGTGTGTGATGTGCAGCAAGAGACTGGACAAAAATCATGCAACTATGGGAGAGGACAGTGAAGGGGAGGTGAGGTCGGAGGGTAGGATGGGTACCGGGTGGAGGGGAGCTGTAGGGGGGGTGTGGAAAGGGGGAACAATATAATTAATAAACTGAACAATAAAGTTAAAAAAACTAAAAAATTTAAAAAAAGATTTTATAAATCTAAAAAAATAAATTAATTAATTAATTGATTCATTTTAAAAAATCACACAGAAGAAAAACCAATAGTAGACTTAACTGTGTTTATCTGTGAATAGCTTTGTTAAATTAATTTTCAGAAGCTTTATGTCTATTAGGATTTATACATGCTAATATATGAATGCTTTCATATTATATCATTTAACATATACTACGAAGTTACATTTCAAACCAATCATACAGGCAAAATAATAACTTTAGCAAACAAGAGTACATTATGGTTATTCATTAACATCTTTTATATTTACTTTTTGAGAACACATTTTTAATATTCTATTATATTCATAATTAAAAACTTTATCTTTATTGCAATGTTTTAAGGAAAATTTTGGTGAGTGTGACTAATGATTCACAAATCACTTAGTAGTAGTTTTGTATTAGGTATAAAACATCAGTATTGCATATGTCTAATACACAGTTATTCATTCAAAATTAGAATCTGATATAAATAAATTAAAATAACAATGTATTGATACCTACTATGGATAAAAACAGACTAAGTGATTATATCACTGCAGGTTTATTCTTACACAGATTTTTCTTATTTTTTATCTTTATTGTTCAGTTTATTAATTACATTGTTTCCCCTTTTTTATTCCCCTATATCTCCCCTCCATCCTGTACCTATCCCACCCTCCACCCTCACCTCCCCCTCCCCAATGTCATCTCCCATTGTTGCAATATTTTTTTCCAATATCTTGCTGTACTTCCCACAACCATCTTCTCCCCAAGAATTGTCAGTCCATTCCCTCTCTATGTCCATGTTTCTGTTATATTCACCAGTTTATCTTGTTCATCAGCCTATCAATTCAGTTTATTTTTATGTTCATTTGTTGATAGATGTGTATTTGTTGTTCATAATTTATATTTTTACCTTTTTCTTCTTCCTCTTCTTAAAGAATATCTTTCAGCATTTCATATAATATTGGTTTGGTGGTGATGGACTCCTTTAGCTTTTTCTTATCTGCAAAGCACTTTATCTGACCTTCAATTCTGAATGATAGCTTTGCTGTGTAGAGTGATCTTGGTTGTAGATTCTTGCTCTTCATTATTTTGAATATTTCTTGCCACTCACGCCTGGCCTGCATCGTTTCTGTTGAGAAATCCGCTGACAATCGTATGGGTGCTCCCCTGTAGGTAACCAACTGTTTTTCTCTTGCTCCTTTTAGTATTCTCTCTTTATCATTTGCTCTTGGCATTTTAATTATGATATGTCTTGGTGTGGTCCTCTTTAGATTCCCATATTTTGGGGTGCTGTGTACTTCTTGGGCTTTTAAGTCAGTTTCCTTCACCAGGTGGGGGAAGTTTTCAGTCACTATTTCTTCAAGTAGGTTTTCATTAATCTGCTCTCTCTCTTTTCTGGCACCCCAATAATTCGGATGTTGGCATGCTTGAAGTTGTCCCAGAGGCCCCTTACGCTATCTTCAATTATCCGAATTCTTTTTGTTTCTTCCCTTTCCTTTTTTTTCTCTACTTAATCTATTTTTTATTGTTCAGTTTATTAATTACATTGTTTCCCCTTTTTTATCCCCCTATATCTTCCCTCCACCCTGTACCTATCCCACCCTCACCGCCCCCTCCCCAATGTCCTCTCCCATTGTTGCAAGATTTTTGTCCAGTCTCTAGCTGTACTTCCAACAACACTTTTCTCCCGAAGAATTGTCAGTCCATTCCCTCTCTATGTCCATGTTCCTGTTATAGTCACCAGTTTATCTTGTTCATCAGCCTATCAGTTCACTTGATTTGTATGTTCATTTGTTGATAGATGTGTATTTGTTGTTCATAATTTATATTTTTACCTTTTTCTTCTTCCTCTTCTTAAAGAATATCTTTCAGCATTTCATATAATACTGGTTTGGTGGTGATGAACTCCTTTAGCTTTTTCTTATCTGTGAAGCACCTTATCTGATCCTCAATTCTGAATGATAGCTTTGCTGTGTAGAGTGATCTTGGTTGTAGATTCTTGCTCTTCATTATTTTGAATATTTCTTGCCACTCACGCCTGGCCTGCATCGTTTCTGTTGAGAAATCCGCTGACAATCGTATGGGTGCTCCCTGTAGGTAACCAACTGTTTTTCTCTTGCTGCTTTTAATATTCTCTCTTTATCTTTTGCTCTTGGCATTTTAATTATGATGTGTCTTGGTGTGGTCCTCTTTAGATTCCTATATTTTGGGGTTCTGTGTACTTCTTGGGCTTTTAAGTCAGTTTCTTTCACCAGGTGGGGACAGTTTTCAGTCACTATTTCTTCAAGTAGGTTTTCATTAACTTGCTCTCTCTGTTTTTCTGGCACCCCAATAATTCGGATGTTGGCTTGCTTGAGGTTGTCCCAGAGGCCCCTTACTCTACCTTCAATTATCTGAATTCTTTTTGTTTCTTGCTTTTCCAGCTGAGTGGATTTTGGTTCTTTGTTTTTCAAATCTTTGACTTGGTTCTTGTGGCCCTCTGGACTGCTTTTAGGACTTTGTGTAATATTTTTTATTTCAGTCTGTGTATGCTTGATTTCTAGTTGGTCCTTTTTTTTTTTTATCTGTGAGGGTCTGGTTCGTATCCTCAGAGGTCTTGTTCATTTCCCTGAGGGTCTCATTCATTTCCTTGTAAGTATCATTCATTTCCTTGTAATTCTCATTCATTTGCTGGTTGGTCTTGTTTATTTCCTGGTAATTCTCATTAAGTTGATCGGCCTTTTGTAGGAGCCTCTTGAAAAGCCTTATAACCGTGGTTTTGAACTCTATGTCTTGTCATCTTTTCTCCTCCATTTCTTTCACACCTGATTTCTTTCCATGTCTCTGCATGGTGGCTGCTTTATGTGGTGGATATCCTCAAAGGGACAGTGGCTCAGTCTCCCCAGTTACCTGAGGGGGGGTACTCTTACTGCAATCCTTTATGGGTTGTATTCAGTGTTTTTGAATTTAAACCCAGTTTGTTGTTGTTAGCCCTAGGAGGGTTTGACCTCCAGGCCAATGGGCTGTGAAGGGAGACTGTGTTCAGTTTGGATGGGCGGAGTCTCTGAGCTGCATGGCAGCGGCAGCGGCAGCTGGGTACTATGTGTCGCTCGCACGCGCGGGTCTCTGTTGGATGGGGATGGCTGCAGACACTTCCAAGAGAAAGCCGCTAGTCTCTTCCCCTTGCCAGACAACTCTGCCTTTCCCCAAATGTGCCTGCTCACCAAAAGTCCATCCCAGGGCTGTAAAATAGATGGTTTCTGGAACCAGGAGACAATTTTCCAGGGGGCAAGTCGCGGGTTTGTGCGACCCTTGGGACTAGGAGCCTCTGCCGCACCCCACTTCCAGGGTGCATCCCCCGGACCTCGGACCTCGCCCGGTTCTGGGGAATCTGTGCAGGGGGACTTGTCCTCGTACCCCGCATCTCGGACCTCACCTGGCTCGGGAAATCTGGGCAGTGGGACGCCTCCGCACTTCCCCGTCGGGGAAACCCGGCCGGTCACTGCTCCAGCCGCAGCCCGCGCGCGCGACCAGGGTGGCTCCTAACCTGTTTCTGTCTGAAAGTCTGCACTCCCGCCGGTCCTGAGTCTCAGTGTCCCACCTCTGCTCCTATTAGTGGAGTTTTCATTCAGCCAGCTTTCTGGGGATTCTGGGTGCTTGTCTGTTCTGCTGTTATGTTGTAGTTCTTAAATCGTTGCGCAGGGCAGAACAATAGGTGTTTGCTTATGCCTCCATCTTGGTGTTCCCCTCTGTTTCTTGCTTTTCCAGCTGAGTGGATTTTGCTTCTTTGTATTTCAAATCTTTGACTTGGTTCTTGTGGCCCTCTGGACTGCTTTTAGGACTTTGTGTAATATTTTTTATTTCAGTCTGTGTATGCTTGATTTCTAGTTGGTCCTTTTTCATATCCGTGATGGTCTGGTTCATAACCTCAGAGGTCTTGTTCATTTCCTTGAGGGTCTCATTCATTTCCTTGCAAGTCTCATTCATTTTCTGGTTGGTATTGTTTATTTCCTCCTAATTCTCATTAAGTTCATTGGCCTTTTCTAGGAGCCTCTTGAAAAGCCTTATAACCGTGGTTTTGAACTCTATGTCTTGTCGTCTTTTCTCCTCCATTTCTTTCACACCTGATTTCTTTCCATATCTCTGCATGGTGGCTGCTTTATGTGGTAGATATCCTCAAAGGGACAGTGGCTCAGTCTCCCCAGTTACCTGAGGTGGGTACTCTTACTGCAATCCTTTATGGGTTGTACAGTATTTTTGAGTTTAAACCCAGGTTGTTGTTGTTAGTCCTAGGAGGGTTTGACCTCCAGGCCAATTGGCTGTGAAGGGAGACTGTGTTCAGGTTGGATGGGCGGAGTCTCTGAGCTGTGCAGGCAGCCTCAGTGTCAGCTACATCCTATGCGGCGCTCACTCGCGCGGGTTTCTGTTGGATGGGGATGGCTGCAGACACCTCCAAGAGAAAGCCGCTAGTCTCTTCCCCTTGCCAGACAACTCTGCCTCTCCCCAAATGTGTCTGCACACCCAAAATCTAGCCCAGGGTTGTGAAATATATGGTTTCCGGGACCAGGAGACAAGTTTCCAGGGGGCAAGTCGCGGGTTTGTGCGACACTTGTACGCAAACTTCTTTTCCCTGCCTCCGGGTTTCTCTTCAGACTAGGAGATCTCTGCTGCACCCCGCTTCCAGGATGCGTCCCCCGGACCTCGGACCTCACCTGGCAGTGGGGAATCTGTGCAGTGGGACTTCTCCAAGTTCCCCGGATCTGGGACCTTGCCTGGCGCTGGGGAGTCCGTGTAGTGAGATGTCTCCGCCCTCCCTGTTGGCGAAATCCAGCCAGCGTTGCTGCTCTAGCCCTACAGCCCTCGTGCACTACCAGGACAGCTCCTAACCTGTTTCCGTCTTCAAGGCTGCGCTCCCGCTGCTCCTCTGAGTCTCAGGGTCCCACCTTTACTCTTACTTGTGGAGTTTTCACTCAGCCAGCTTTCTTGCAATTCTGGGTGATGTCTGTTCTGCTGTTATGTTGTAGTTCTTAAATTGTTGTGCGGGGCAGAACAATAGGTGTTTACCTATGCTGCCATCTTGGTTCTCCTCCTACACAGATTTTTCTTATGCTAAGATATTAATTGAATATCATTCATCTTAGAGTTCATGTTTTTGTTGTATTTCTACTAGCTATATTATGCTACTTTCACTAATTCTTCTTAATGTTCTTTTTATAGATTATGTGCCATGTTAAGGAAAAGAAAAAAACATAATCAAATTAGTCTTTGCAAATGTGTAACTTGCCAATGAATATATGAAAACTCCATTCTTAGATTATTAATGAACTCTAAGGTCCCTTCAAGTCCCATGATTTTTTAATAAGCTTTATAAAACCTAATAAAAACGATCTGTTTCTTCACCCTAATGACACACAATAGAGTAAGTAAGAAATTAGAAATGTGTGGATAATGATACTTAAAACAAAAAGAGTAAGGACCAAAATAAACAAAATCAAAATCAAAAGAGGTGAAGTAACAACTAATCCCACAGAAGTACAAAGGATCATTGAAAAATACTATAAACAAATTTATTCCAAAAAATGGGACAACCTGAATAAAATAGACATATTCTTAGAAAAAAAACAAACATCTCAAAACTCTGTCAGGAAGAATCAGAAAACTTGAACAGGCCAATAAATACCAATCCAATTGAAGTGGTAATAAAAATACTTCCATCAACCAGAAGCTCCTCCCTGGATTGTTTCACGGGGGAGTTTTACCAAATATTGAAAGAATAACTAACACCTATCCTCCTCAAACTACTCCAAAAAATGCAAGGGCAAGGAAGATTTCCAAATTCTTTCTATTAATCTAGCATTACCCTAATTTCCACACAATATAAAGACAGGACAAAGAAAGAGAACTACAAGCCAATATTTCTGATGAACATAGATGCTAATGTCCTAAACAAAATGTTAGCAAATCAAACCCAGCAATACATTAAAAAGACCATAAACCACAAACAAGTGAGATTTATTCCAGGAATGCAAGAGTGGTACAATATTCACAAATCAATTATTGTGATGCAGCATATAAACAGATTGCAAGACAAAAATCACATGTTATATTAACTGATGCAGAAAAAGCATTCAACAAAATCCAAAACCATTTTTTAATCTTTATTGTTCAGTTTATTAATTACATTTTCCCCCAATAACTCCCCTCCACCCAGTACCCTTCCCACTCTCCGCCCTTACCTCCCACCCCCGTCCTCTCCGATAGTTGCATGATTTTTGTCCAGTCTCTTGCTGTACTTCCTTCACCCTTTTTCTCACCAAGAATTATCAGTTCATTCTCTCTCTGTGTCCATGATTCTGTTCTATTCCTCATTTTATCCTGATCATCAGGTTGTTAATTCACTTTATTTTTAGATTCATTTGTTGATAGATATGTATTTGTTGTTCATAATGTATATTTTTACCTTTTTTCTTCTTCCTCTTCTTAAACAATACCTTTCAGCATTTCATATAGTATTGGTTTGGCGGTGATGAACTCCTTTAGCTTTTTCTTATCTGCCAAGCACTTTATCTGACCTTCAATTCTGAATGATAGCTTTGCTGTGTAGAGTAATCTTGGTTGTAGATTCTTGCTATTCATCACTTTGAATATTTCTTGCCACTCCCATCTGGCCTGCATCATTTCTGTACAATCGTATGGGTGCTCCCTTATAGGTAACTAACTGTTTTTCTCTTGCTGCTTTTAATATTCTCTCTTTATCTTTTGCTCTTGGCACTTTAATTATGATGTGCCTTGGTGTGTGGTCCTCTTTAGATTCCTATATTTTGGGGTTCTGTGCACTTCTTGGGTTTTTGAGTCAATTTCTTTCGCCAGGTGGGGGAAGTTTTCAGTCACTATTTCTTCTAGTAGGTTTTCCTTATCTTGCTCTCTCTCTTTTTCTGACACCCCAATAATTCTGATGTTGGTATGCTTGAGATTGTTCCAGAGGCCCCTTATACTATCTTCAATTTTTGGGACTCTTTTGGCTTCTTGCTTTTCCAGCTGAGTGGATTTTGCTTTTTTGTATTTCAAATCTCTGACTTGGTTTTTGCGGTCATCTGGACTGCTTTTAGGTCTTTGTATAATATTTTTTGTTTCAGTCAGTGTATGCTTAATTTCTAGTTGCTCTTTTTTCATATCCTTGTAGGCGTTGTTCATTTCTTTGTAGGTGTTATTTATTTCGTCGTAGTTCTCATTAAGTTTCTTGGCCTTTTCTAGTAGCCTCTTCATAAACCTAATTACTGTGGTTTTGAACTCTATGTCTAGTCTTCTTTTTTTCCTCCATTTCTTTCACAGCTGAGTTCTTTCTTTTTCTCTGCATTGAGGCTGCTTTCCTGAGTTGGTCCCTTATCGGTGTGTGATAGGTGTCCTCTAAGAAACGGTGGCTCAGCTTCCTTATGCAGCGCGCGTCAGCCTTAGGTCCTCCCTACAGCGTCTAAGGGGCTCAGGGCGTCAGCATTAGGTCTGCCCTACTTGGCGCACAGCTTCAGTGTCAATGGGGCTTGCGGCATCAGCTTATCTGTGTGGCTCACAGGTCTCCGTGTTGGGTGGCAATGTAAATCCACCACTGGTCTCCCCGTTGCCAGACAACTCTGCCTCTCCCCAAATGAGTCTGCTCAACCAAAGTCTCACTCAGGGTTGTAAAACAAAGCAGTATGGTGGTCTCCGAGCAAGTGAGCGAGTCGCGCATTCTCTGCCTGGTCCCAGACTCCAGGATCTGCTGTTCCAATTTACGTGTGCACTCTCCCCAAACTCACAGACCTCAGCCGTGCCCGGAATCCTCCTTTCCCCAACCTGGGAGCTCGCCTGGAACTGGGGGGTCAGTGCTGTGGGAGGCCTTCGCCCTCCCCGCTGGAGAAAACCAGCCGGGCTTGATGTCTGCTGCCCGTCCCTCACCACTCGCTTGCGCTCTGAACCTCAAAGCTGCGCACCGCTGCTCCTGAGTCACCGCTGCATCCCACCTTTACTTTTATGTGAGGAATTTTCCCTCAGCCAGCTCTCCGGTGATTTTGGATGATGTTTGTTCCGTTGTTAAGTTGTAGTTTCAGAATTGTTGTGTGGACAGCAAGATAAGTGCTCACCTATGCCGCCATCTTAGTTCTCCTCTCCCCAACACCATTTTTTGATATAAACTCTCAACAAAGTGGGAATAGAGTGGGAATAACTCAACACAATAAAAGCCTTATATGACAAACCTACAGCCAACATCATACTTAATGGGCAAAAACTAAAACAATTTCCCCTAAGAACAGAAACAAGACAGGGATGCCCTCTTTCACCACTCTTGTTCAACATAGTACTGGAAGAGCTAGCCATAGCAATCAGACAAAAATAATAATAAAAGGCATCCATCATAAAAGAGGAAATAAAATTCGTTATTTGCAGAAGACATGATACTGTACGTTGAAAATCTTAAGGAGTCCATTAAAAAACTACTAGATTTATTGAATAAATTCAGAAAAGTAGCAGGATACAAAATTAATACCCCAAAATCCATGCTATTTTTATACACCAATAATGAATTCTATGAAAAAAACTAAAAAAAAAAAAAAAAACAATCCAATTTACTATTGTAACAAAAAAGTAATATTCTTAGGAATAAACTGATAAGGAGGTAAATGACTTGTACTCAGGAATCTACAGGATGTTGAAAAAAGAGATAGAGGAAGATATGCACAAGTGGAAGAATATACTAGTACAGTGGTCATAGATTGGTAGAATCAGCATCATTAAAATGACCATACTACCAAAAACAATCTTCAGATTCAATACAATCCCAATGAAAATACCAACAGCATATTTCACAGACCTACAAAGAACACTTCAAAAATTTATATGGAACCAAAACACCCCAACTAACCACAGCAATCTTAAAAAAGAAGGACAACGTTAGAGGGATCCCAATACCAGGTATTAAGTTAGACTTCAAAGCCACTGTGCTCAAAACAGTGTTACTGTAACAAAAACAGGCATACAGATAAATGGAATAGAGCAGAAAACCTAGAAATTGACCCAACCCACTATGCTCAATTAATATTAGACAAAGGAGGCAAGAACAAACAATGGAGTAGAGATAGTCTCTTCAATAAATGGTGTTGGGAAAATTAGACAGGTACATGCAAAAAAATGAAACTAGACCACCAACTTAGGCCATACACAAGAATAAACTCAAAATTGGTACAAGACTTAAATGTAAGGCGTGAAACCATAAAAGTCCTATAAGAAACCATAGGCACAAAAATCTCCTGTAGCAATGTCTTTATTGATATAGCTCCTAGGATATGAAAACTAAGGAGAAAATAAACATATGGGACACTAAAATGAAAAGCTTCTGCACTGCAAACGAAACTATCAACAAAATAATAAGAGAGCCCATTACATGGGGAACAGATTTGCTAATAATACATCCAGTAAGGGACTAATGTCCAAAACATGTAGGGAACACATACATTTTACCAAAAGAAAGATAAACAATCCAATTTAAATGGGCAATAGACACTTCTCCAAAAGTGGACATACAGAAACCCAGGAGACATATAAAAAATGCTCAGTCACTAATCATCTGAGTGATGTAAATCAAAAGGACAATAAGATATCATATCACATCTGTCAGAATGGCTATCATCAACAAATCAACAAAGGACAAGTGTTGAGGAGGTGGTGAAGAAAAGGGAACTTTAGTACTCTGCTAGTGGGATTTTAGATTGTTGCAGCCATTATGGAAAACAGTATGGAGGTTCCTAAAAAAAATAGAACTCACATTTGACCCAGTGATCCTATTACTAGGAACATATCCTAAGAAACCCCAAAACACTCATCAGAAAGAATATATGCACCCTTATGTTCATAGCAGCAAAGTTTACAATAGCTAAGATTTGGGAACAGCCTGAGTGCCTATTATCAGGACAAAACTGTGGTACATTTACACAATGGAGTACTCTGCAGCAATAAAAAAGAACTCTTACCATTTGCAACAGCATGGATGAATCTGGAGAATGTTACGCTAAGCAAAATTAGCCAGTCAGAGAAAGATATGTATCACATGATCTCTCTTACATGTGGAATCTAATGAATCAAATAAACTGATGAACAAAAATAGACCCAGATACATAGAAGCAGGAACAGACTGTTGAACCTCAGAGGGAAGTCATGGGAGGGTATGTGGGTGGGAAGAGATCAACCAATAAACTTGTATGTATATATGCATAACCCATGAAAACAGACAATGGGATGATGAGGGTTTAAGGGGGGCAGGAGCAGGCAGAAAGAGGTTAATTGTTGGAAAAGGAGGGACGTATATAATATTTTCAACAATAAAGGTTTAAAAAATAATAATCCTATCTAATAAAAGAGCAATATGCAAATTGGCCATACCTCTGCTCCCCACAAGCCATGCCCACCAGCCAATCAAAAGTGAGTATACAAATTAACCCAACCAAGATGGCTGTGGCCACAGATCAAATAAGAGGCTTGGGTTTCCCAGGAAATGGAGGAAGCCAAGCTTCCTGCACATCTTGGCCGGCCCTGAACTCCACTCAAGGCTATAAAGTTTCCATTATAGAATATAAATAAATCCCAACAAAAATGGCTAACGCCATGGAGTGAGCAAAAGGCTTGGGTTTCCCTGGCAATGGAGGAAGCCAAGGTTCCTGCACACCCTGGTCAGCTCAGGCCTCCAATCAAGGCTACAAAGTTTAATTATAGAAGATAAATAAATCCCAGATACCAGGGCCTCTGCTTGTGTCACCAGGGGGCATGGCCAGCCAGCCTACAAACCACCACAGCCAGACCCCTCGTCCAGGCCACTCCATGCCCCAAGGGAATCCTCACCCTGATCTAGGACACCCTTCAGGGCAGACCAGCTGGCCCCTACCTGTGCACCAAGCCTCTATCTTATATAATAAAAGAGTGATATGCAAATTGACTGTCACTCCAACACACAAAATGACTGCCCCCATGTGGTCAAATATGGTTGCCCACATGTGAACACAAGATGGCCACCACAAGATGGCCAGCAGGGGAGGGAAGTAAGGAGGGATCAGGCCAGCAGGGAAGGGCAGTTGTGGGTGACAAGCCTGCAGGGGAGAGCAGTTAGGGGTGACCAGACCTGCAAGGGAGGGAAGTAGGGGGCAACCAGGCCTGCAGGGAGGGGCTCTTGGGGGGACCAGACCTGTAAGGGAGACAGTTAGGGATGACCAGGCCTGCAGGGGAGGGCAGCTAGGGGCAATCAGGCTGGCAGGGGAGTGATTAGGGTGTCATAAGACTGGCAGGCAGAAGCGGTTAGGGGCAATCAGGAAGGCAGCAGGTGAGCAGTTGGGAGCCAGCAGCCCTGGATTGTGAGAGGGATATTTGACTGCCCTACTAGGATCGGGCCTAAAAGAGCAGTCAGAAATTCCTCAAGAGGTCCCAGTTTGGAGATGGTGCAGGCTGGGCTGAGGGACACCCCCCAACACTGTGCATCAATTTCATGCACCAGGCCTCTAGTAAATAAATAAAGTGCAGTAAGAAAATTTGAAAGTAAAACTCAATTTTTATTTCAGTTACCAGGGATATGTTCTGGGTCAGACTTTCAATGTATACAAAGGGATAGGTGAATGCATTCTTAAAAGCAATTAGAGTTTTTGACAGTCATAATATGTACCTAATTGCATAAGTAGTATTGGATTATTTCAACCATCTAAAGTTTTTGTTTAAAATAAACATTGTCTATTATTTTAACAAAATCATTGCAACATTCCCCCCAAATGCATTATCTTTCTTTACATAAACTTTTCAAGTAAAACATGCATTTCTTATAATGAAAAGAAATATCAGAGTTGTAAATCTGAAAATCTTAGTTCAAAGATAGACTAATCAACCCAAAGTTCCAATGCACAGTGACTACTTAGTATGAAAGGTCATGTTGTGGGAATTTTTTCTATCACTGTGTTAAGGTTGGTGGCTTTTGGCTAGCATTTCCACACCTAAGGACTGGAAACGCTGTGTTTATCATTTTAGAGGCATAACATGTATGTTTAAATAGAAATTTCTCACTGCACATTTCCAATACAGACACTTATATATACTGAAAAATAATCTGGAAACTACTAAATTTCAAGCTTTAAGCTTAATCCATCTTCTGGGAGGGAAAAAATACCAATACTATATATCAGAGTCTATTAATAATTTGTGCAAAAAAAGCTAATATGTTTCAAGTGATCTATGTTCTCCAAACCATTGATCTAATGCTGTTCATATTCATATTGGATATGTTAATTGTATATGAAACAAAATGATTACTTTATGTGCTTTCTAATTAGTTGTTCTGTCTTTTCATAACAAATCAAATTGGACTAGTATTCATATTAACCCATATTTCTGTAGCAGACCAAAATCATGTAAAATAAATTTTGTTATATATAATCAACTCAAGCTTTTCAGAACAAAAGATGCTAAATACTTTTAGTTTACATTAGAACTGGTATATTTTTTTAAATGGTCAAAGGACCTCGATAGACAATATGTTTGTCTATTTTTTCATTTATGTTATTTTCCCATTGATGTTATTTATCTGTTTGAATTGAATTCAGTATATTAGCTGATGGTCTTAAGAGAGCAAAAATAAACTGGTATATGTGTTTTTATTCAATGTGAATAAAAACTGTATATTTCTGCATCTGTGTCCTAAAGGCTGATTTCCCTGGGGAGTCATTACCATGCTGCTCACGTTGTCACTCACCTACACTGTTGAACTTGCTATAAAATAATCTGCAAAAGAGTACAAGTTATTATGTGTCATAGGACAGATTTATGATAAACTAAGTTTGAAACAAAGTAATTAATTCTTGACATTTATCCTGTCTCTAATAACGACTACTAATCCCATCAGATTTAATTTTATATAAGATTATATTTTCTCTTATATACAAATTCCTCACACATAATTGAATATGATTTATGACTATATGCATTTCCCTATTACAGGTAAGAATGTTTAACATTTTGAAACTACCAAACTAGTTACCAGAGGTTATTATGACCCTCTATTCAGATTAAACTTTGGAAGCTGTTTGCACTCGAAAAATTAAAACTAACCATCTCCTAACAAATTTAAGAGACAGTAATTCTCTGTTAAAAATTAGAGATGTTTTATATCATTGCATAGTGTTAATGATGAATATTATGGAAATATATTCTAAAATAGTGAAACTCAACAAATTGTACTGTTTTTTTTTTAATTATTGTTGTGCTCTTTCTGGTCCTTATGAGAGTAGGATGGATTTATGTGCCCATTTGGAGAGATGCAGAGACTGGACTGATAGGAGTATACAGGGAGTATGGTGGCTAATAGATATAGGTTCTGTAAAACACTTCTCAGAAGTAAGAGGAATTAATCTTTCAAGATTTGTCACTGGGTCCTTTATATTGCTGCCATAATGATGCTTCAGTATGTGAAGCCACAAACAGGGAAAGAAGTGAGGATGCAGGAAAGGAAAATAAGTTTCTATTATAGTTCAGTGATTCATATTTGGAATGGAACAACTCTTTGAAGTTATTTAAAATGCAAAAGTACTATAGTACATTATATATTTGAATACATATATATTTGAGAATAATTTATATTCTCATGGTAAAAAGTAATGTTTGATGCAGAACAGTGCTATTTATAACAATGCTTATTAATAACTCAATCTGCTTGAATTCACTGATTTAATTGACTGTTTTGGTATTTTTAAAAATATATTTTATTGATTTTTCATAGAGAGGAAGAGAGAGAGATAGAAAGTCAGAAACATCGATGAGAGAGAAACATTGATCAGCTGCCTCTTGCACACCACCTGTTGGGGTTGTGCCAGCAGCCCGGTACATGCCCTTGACCGGAATCGAACCCGGGACCTTTCAGTCCACAGGCCGACGCTCTATCCACTGAGCCAAACCGGCTTTGGCTGTTTTGGTATATTTTTAACTTTATTTTTATGGTTTACACTTTTAGAGATGTCACTATTTCCCTCTCCCCTACTTGATATAGCTCCACCAAGCTCTGGCCAACACACCACAGGGTTATGTGTGTCTATAGTTTATATAGTCTTTAGATAATCTCTTCACCTTCTTTCTTCTAGTTCCCTGATCCCTACCCCTCTGACAGCTGTCAGTCTCTTCCATGTATCCATGCCTCTGTTTCAATTTTGTTCATCAGTTTCTTTTGTTCATTAGATTCAATATATAAGTGAGATCATATGGTATTTTTCTTTCTCTGACTAGCTTAGCATAATATTCTCCAGGTCCCTCCATGCTGTATCAAAGGGTAAGAGATCCCCTTATTACAGATTTATTATTCCATGATATGAAGTACTATAGCTATTTTATCTACTCGTCTACTGATAGGCACTTGAGCTATTTCCAGTTCTCAGCTATTGTAACATGCATACATTCTTTCTGATGAGTGTTTCGGGTTTCTTAGGATATAGTCCTAGCAGTGGGATCCCTGGGTCAAATAGGAGTCCCATTTTCAATTTTTGAGGAAACTCCATACTGTTCTCCACAGTGGCTGCACCAGTCTGCATTCCCACCGGCAGTGCACGTTTCCCTTTTTCTACATCCTAGTCACTGCTTTTTTGTTGATTTCTTGATTATAACCATTTTGACAGGTATGAGGTAATAACTCACTGTGGTTTTAATTTTCATCTCTCTATTGATTAGGGATGTTGAGCATTCTTTCATTTCTCTCTTTGCCATTTTTATGTCCTCTTTGGAGAATTATCTATTCAGGTCCTCTGACTATTTTTTTTATTTTTATTTTATTGTTCAGTTTATTAATTACATTGTTTCCCCTTTTTTATCCCCCTATATCTTCCCTCCACCCTGTACCTATCCCACCCTCCACCCTCACCTCCCCCTCCCCAATGTCCTCTCCCATTGTTGCAAGATATTTGTCCAATCTCTAGCTGTACTTCCAACAACACTTTTCTCCCCAAGAATTGTCAGTCCATTCCCTCTCTATGTCCATGTTTCTGTTATAGTCACCAGTTTATCTTGTTCATCAGCCTATCAGTTCACTTGATTTGTATGTTCATTTGTTGATAGATGTATATTTGTTGTTCATAATTTATATTTTTACCTTTTTCTTCTTCCTCTTCTTAAAGAATATCTTTCAGCATTTCATATAATACTGGTTTGGTGGTTATGAACTCCTTTAGCTTTTTCTTATCGGTGAAGCACTTTATCTGATCCTCAATTCTGAATGATAGCTTTGCTGGATAGAGTAATCTTGGTTGTAGATTCTTGCTCTTCATTATTTTGAATATTTCTTGCCACTCGCATCTGGCCTGCATCGTTTCTGTTGAGAAATCCGCTGACAATCGTATGGGTGCTCCCTGTAGGTAACCAACTGTTTTTCTCTTGCTGCTTTTAATATTCTCTCTTTATCTTTTGCTCTTGGCATTTTAATTACGATGTGTCTTGGTGTGGTCCTCTTTAGATTCCTATATTTTGGGGTTCTGTGTACTTCTTGGGCTTTTAAGTCAGTTTCTTTCACCAGGTGGGGAAAGTTTTCAGTCACTATTTCTTCAAGTAGGTTTTCATTAACTTGCTCTCTCTGTTTTTCTGGCACCCCAATAATTCGGATGTTGGCTTGCTTGAGGTTGTCCCAGAGGCCCCTTATGCTACCTTCAATTATCTGAATTCTTTTTGTTTCTTGCTTTTCCAGCTGAGTGGATTTTGGTTCTTTGTATTTCAAATCTTTGACTTGGTTCTTGTGGCCCTCTGGACTGCTTTTAGGACTTTGTGTAATATTTTTTATTTCAGTCTGTGTATGCTTGATTTCTAGTTGGTCCTTTTTTTATCTGTGAGGGTCTGGTTCGTATCCTCAGAGGTCTTGTTCATTTCCCTGAGGGTCTCATTCATTTCCTTGTAAGTATCATTCATTTCCTTGTAATTCTCATTCATTTCCTGGTTGGTCTTGTTTATTACCTGGTAATTCTCATTAAGTTGATCGGCCTTTTGTAGGAGCCTGTTGAAAAGCCTTATAACCATGGTTTTGAACTCTATGTCTTGTCATCTTTTCTCCTCCATTTCTTTCACACCTGATTTCTTTCCATGTCTCTGCATGGTGGCTGCTTTATGTGGTGGATATCCTCAAAGGGACAGTGGCTAAGTCTCCCCAGTTACCTGAGGTGGGTACTCTTACTGCAATCCTTTATGGGTTGTATTCAGTGTTTTTGAATTTAAACCCAGCTTTTTGTTGTTAGCCCTAGGAGGGTTTGACGTCCAGGCCAATTGGCTGTGAAGGGAGACTGTGTTCAGGTTGGATGGGCGGAGTCTCTGGGCTGCTCGGCAGCGGCAGCAGCAGCGGCAGCTGGGTCCTATGTGGTGCTCGCGCGCGCGTGTCTTTGTTGGATGGGGATGGCTGCAGACACCTCCAAGAGAAAGCCGCTGGTCTCTTCCCCTTGCCAGACAACTCTGCCTTTCCCCAAATGTGTCTGCATACCAAAATTCTAGCCCAGGGCTGCAAAATGGTTTCTGGAACCAGGAGACAAGTTTCCAGGGGGCAAGTCGCGGGTTTGCGTGACCCTTGGGACTAGGAGCCTCTGCCATGCCCCGCTTCCAGGGTGCGTCCCCCGGACCTCGGACCTCGCCCAGTTCTGGGGAATCTGTGCAGGGGGACTTCTCCTCGTACCCCGGATCTCGGACCTCGCCCGGCTCAGGAAATCTGGGCAGTGGGACTCCTCTGCCCTTCCCTGTCGGAGAAATCCGGCCGGTCCCTGCTCCAGCCACAGCCCGCGGGCGTGCGACCTGAGCGGCTCCTAACCTGATTCCGTCTGAAAGGCTGCGCTCCCGCCGGTCCTGAGTCTGTGTCCCACCTTTGCTCCTTTTAGTGGAGTTTGCATTCAGCCAGCTTTCTGGCGATTCTGGGTGCTTGTCTGTTCTGCTGTTATGTTGTAGTTCTTAAATCGTTGTGCGGGGCAGAACAATAGGTGTTTGCTTATGCCGCCATCTTGGTGTTCCCCTCTGACTATTTTTTAACTGAATTGTTTGTCTTCCTTCTTTTGACTTGTATGAGTACTTGATATATTTTGGTAATTAACCCCTTATTAGATGTATCATTGGCAAATATCTTCTCCCAATTTGTGAGTTCCCTTTTCTTTTTTGTTCATAGTTCCTTTTGCTGTGAAGAAGCTTCTTAGCTTGATGTTGTCACATTTGTTTATTTTTTTCCTTTGTTTCCCTGATCCTAGAAGATATATTAACAAAAATGCCGAAATGAGAGAAGTCAGAATTTTACTGCCTATATTTTCTTCTAGGATTTTAATTCGTGACCTATCTTTAAGTATTTTATCTCTAAAAATCTTAAGCTATAATTTCATTTAGATTGCTCAATCTGATTTTTAGTATGGTTACTGCTTTTTTGTTTTTAAAAGCTTTATTGAGGTATAATAGACATACAAAAATGCAAATTTTTATTGTATACATTTTGATGAGTTAAGACACTTGTGACATTATCACCACAACCAAGGTACTAAATATATTCATCACCTCCAAAATTTTCATTTTATGGTAAGAATGCAGTACAATCATGTTTTTTCATCACTTTATACAGACAATAGCAAAATCAGTAAATTGATGTACATTTTACAAAGTTTTTTCATTAATTATTTATTTATACATTGGTTACTTTGTCTCATTCACTGTGTTCTTTCTCAGAGATACAGTAATATATAAAATAGCAGGCATTTTTATCAAAGAGTTTAATCTCAAGAAAAAAAGAAATATTAAAAATAACATAAATTATTAATTTAAATGAAAATTCATACCACAAAAAGACATATGGAGTGCTTCCAAAAAAAACTATCATCTGAGTGTCTTATGTTACTTTGAGGGTGGTGAGAAGGCTTCCTCTATCTCCTTTGAAATTCATAAACTCTGAGATAGTAAGAGCTGTTACTATTATTATTCCCATTTTGAACACGTACTAACTGAGGGCAAAGAAAGTGACAAAACAGAGATTCAAACTGAGATATTTAAGATTTTCTTTGTCAGGTTATCTTTCTGACAGCAATGATTTGGTAATTGAAGAGTATGACAAATTCCATCTAAAATTACTCCTAAAATACTTGTACACTACCAGGAACAATTTTTTTTTTTTGCCTTCTCCAAATCATCTCTTAACCTTAAAATCTTATGCTGTAAATTATGTTCTTTTTTGTTATTAAATTATAAACAGTGAACAATACTGAATGAATAAATGAATGTTTGAAACTTTAAATTCTTATATCAGGTTCTATAAAAGAAATTAAGTTCAGAATTGAAAATAATTATGATATTTGCATAATACAGTTATACACTGAATGGCCAAATTATTATGATCTCTGAACGCATAATAATCTGGCCACTCACTGTATATCCTATATAATAAAAGGCTAATATGCAAATGTTCCCTCGACCAGGAGTTTGACCAGAAGACAGGCCGACCAACTACCCATGTTCCCTGCCCCTGGCCAGGCTGACTGGACCCCACGCATGCACGAATTCATACATAATAATCTGGCCACTCAGTATATATTTTATTCCTATTCTTTACTTTGTAATACTGTAATAAATATTCTCAAAATGCATATTCTGAAAATTAGTGCATGCAATGAAACAGAATAAAAATTTGATATCATTTTTGTTATTTTATCAAAAAGCAAAATAAAACATACTTATAGAAAAAACACCCAAAGGAAGTAGAATGTATATTTTCAGAGTGAGAGAAAGTGGAAAAACTCTTTCTTTTCTCTTATTCACTGTATGTAGACTTTGTGGAAAAGTCAAAAGAGAAACCTACTCAATGAAACAATATTTCTTCCCACACCAAAGTTCAATTTGGTGTTGATCAGATCATCACAGTGTAGTTTGGAAGCCTGGGAGCCACTCACAGTGTAAAGAATCATAGGCAGCTTGCTTAACCAGCATAATTCAGCACAGTTGGGTGAAGAAGGCACAGAACATGAGATTCCTTTCTCAGGAGAAAGGGAAAAGTCTAGAATGTATGCCAAGCATTCCAGATTTTTAGAACTTCCTGAGACACTAGTACAAGTCTTACTGGACTCAGGGTACTTATGGGGAACTGGCATATTTTGGATGTTTGCTGGCCAGAAAATCCAAGGCAAATGGAGCTCATTACTCTTGTAAAACCAGAAAACTTGCAGTGGTGGGGAGAGCAACTAGAAAGAGCAAGAGATTAAAAGATCTTGAAAGAAAAAATAAATTACAGCTCTCCTCTTATTAAGAAATTAGACAAAGAGCCCTAGCTGGTTTGGCTTAGTGGATAGAGCATTAGCCTGTGGACTAAAAGTTCCGGGGGTTCAATTCCGGTCAGGGGCACAGGCCCGGGTTGCGGGCTCAATCCCCAGTAGGAGGTAGTTGAGCAATGATTCTCTCCCATCTGTTGATCTTTCTATCTCTCTCTTCCTCTCCCTTCCTCTCTGAAATCAAGAAAAAATATATTATTTTTAAAAATTGAACAAAAACATCAAGGGAAGTTGCATCTCTACTCAAATGATTTCAGAGACCATCAGAAGGTCTAGCCATGCTAATTAGTGACAATCTTTACCTATATAAAGCCAGTCCATAAAGACTGGGAGAGATGATTGCTTATTCAAATGTATACTAGTATAGCCCAACACATAGTTAAAAGACAGAAGAAAACAAAATAAGAAAATATGGCCCCAAACATGAACAAAATTAGTTTCCAGAAAGTGATTCTAAAGAAACAGACAGATACAAAATACCAGAATTATAATTCAAAATAACTGTCATAAAATTGCTCTCCAAGCTAGAGATAACAATCCTATCTAATAAAAGGTAATATGAAAATTGACCATTGCTCCAACACACAAGATGGCTGCCCCCATGTGGACAAAAGATGGCCACCACAGGATGACCTGCAGTGGAGGGCAGTTGTGGACAGTTAGGGGCAACCAGGCCTGCAGGGGGGGGCAGCTGTGGGAGACCAGGGGAGGTTTATATTTAGTCTATAGTCCATATAGTCTATGTTACTATATAGACTAAATTCTATATAGTCTCTTCTATGTGTTTGTTGTTAGATGTTGTTCATTCAGTGCTCAATTGTCTCTCAGGAGTAATTTCTAACTATATAAAGCACTAGAGACCCGGTGCATGAAAATTCGTGCACTCGGGGGTTCCCTCAGCCGAGCCTTTGCCATCTAGCAGTCCTGGAGCCCTTAGGGGATGTCATCTGCAGGAAACAACTGGGTGGGCTAATCAGAGGACAGGTCCAGACAGCTTGCAGCCAGCCCATCCCCCACCTCCCGATTGCCCCTCTGTCACTGGTTGCCACTGTCTCCCAATCACCATCCCCTCCCTCTGCCCACTGGCATGTGACTTGGCTGTCCTGGCACCACCTGCTTGCTCACCCCACCTCCCACCGACCAGTCATTCTGCTGTTTGGTCAATATGCATAGTATGCTTTTATTATATAGGTTATTTGATTTTGCTCATGAGAGGGTTTGAGTTCAGCATCTTTTTATGCCACTGCCATTTTAACAATCCTATTTTCACAGTAGCATTATTTACAATAGCCAAGATATAGAAAGAGGATTTTTACATCTATGTTCATCAACAATATTGGCCTGTAATTTAGTTTTCTTATAGCATCTGACTTTGGTATCAAGAAAATGCTGACCTCATAACATGACTTTGAAAATAGTTTTGCCCATTCAATTTTTATGAATAGTTTGAGAAAGATTGGAATGGATTCTTCTTTAAATGTTGATATAACTAACCATGAACCAATACGATCCTGGGCTTTTCTTTGTTGGAAGATTTATAATTACTGACTCAATATCCTTTTTTTGTTATTAGTCTGTTGAAGTTTTTTATTTCATCTTGATTCAGTCCTGGTAGATGGTATTTTTCCAGAAGTGTCTTCGAGGTTATCCAATTTATTGGCACCTAAGTGTTTATAGTAGTCCCATAGTATTTTTTCTTTTTATGGCATTTCTTTTTATGGCAAAGTAATGTCTTCCTTTTATTTGCACTATTTATTTTCTCTTAGTTAACAGCTAAAATTTTGTCAATTTCATCCTCTCAAAAAATCAGCTAATGATTTTCTTTAATTTTATATTTTCTATTTCATTCATTTTTGCTCTAATCTTAATAATTTCCTTCCATAAACCTATGGTCCTTGGTACAATTTCATTGCCAACAGGAACCCTCAATTTGGATTGTGGTGAAGAAAATTTTATTTAGTGCAAATAGCTCAGCTGTGATACAGCACTGCTGTGAGAACATAACTATTGAATAGCTCACTAGTGTTCCAGCTCAATTATGAAGAATCGTACCTTTGGGACTGCATGGCTGTGAAAAAATATTACCACACATCTGTGAGATAGCTCTGGAGCAAAGCCAACCTGGGGAAAGTCTGCCCTGGGGTGAAGCAGCCTGGGGAAAGGTGGTCCTGGGGCAAGGCAGCAATCTTCTACTCTGGGTCTGCTCCACTCTAGTCTGGTTTGGTGTGACTTCTTTGGTGTTTCAGCTCCAGTCAGGAAAACACAGTCTTCAGTCTTTGGTAGAAAGGAAAAGTGCACTCCCTGAGTCTGAGGACATATGTCTCAAAATATTTTCTAATTTCCCTTTTCATTTCCTCTTTGACATATTAGATATGCAAAACTATTATTTAATTTTTATATGTTCTTGAATTTCTCTGGTATTTTTCAACCATTAATTTATAGTTCATTTAATTGTTGTCAGAAAAGATACTTGGTATGATATCAAAATTTTTTAAAACATGCTTTGAGACCTGAAATGTAATTTATCTTGGATAATTTCCCACACACATTTAAGAAGAATGTGCATTTTGCCGCTGTTTGGTGGAATGTTTTGTATATATCTGTTAGATCCATGTGGTCTATACTGTCATTCAAACTTTCTAGTGTTTTTTTTTAAGATTGATCTTATGTTGTAGATGTTTTATTCAGTATTGAAAGTGCGATATTAAAAAAACCCTGCTAGTATTGTGTTGCAATCTATCTCATTATTTCTGTCAATGTTTGCTCCATATATGTGGGTGCTGCGATGTTTATAAGTTTTATACCTTCTTGGTTAATTGATCCTATTAATTTTTGTCAATGACTTCATCAACTTTTGTTCTCTTTTGGTTTCTACGTAAAATTGTTCCCATTCCTTTTACTTATTGCTTATGTGTGTACTTAAATCTAATGTGTGTCTCCTCTAGACAGTATATAGTTGTATCTTGTTTTATTATCTATTGAAGAACTTACTATCTTTTGACTGGATATTTTAACACATTTATATTTAAAGTAATTATTGATACATAAAAGCTTACTGTTTCCATTTTATTTGTTTCCTGTCTTTCTCATATATTATTTTTCCTTCATTTTCTCTCTTGCTGTTTACCTTTGTTTGCCATGACATGCTTTGATTTCTTTCTATTTTTCTTTTGTGTATCTTCTATAGGGATATTTTCATGGTTACTATAAATTTCACATAAGATATTTTATAGTTATAACACAACATGTTTTGAGCTATTAACTTTAATAACATACAAATAGCCTACAGTTTTATTTCCTCCACACCTTATATTACTGATGTCACAAATTAAATCATTTTATATTGTATATTTTAACATTTTAGTTATAATTATTTTTTTACATTTGTCTCTTATTTTCTACACCAGAATTAAAATAATATATGTATCACCATTGTGGTATGACAATATTCTGTGTTTATCTATATATTTGCTTTATCAGCAAGCTTTATATTTGAATATGCTTTCACGTTGCTGTTTAGCATCTTTTCATTTCAAGTTGAATTTCTTTCTTTTTCATTTTTGTTAAGATAGGTTGAGTGAAGATGAATTCCCTAAGATTTTGTTTATCTGGGAAAGTCTTTATGTCTGTTTCATTTTTCAAGTGTTTTCTGTATATAGAATTCTTGATGGGAATACTTTTCTTTCAGCACTTTAAATATTTGATCACTCTCCCTTCTCACCTGCAATATTTTTGTTGAGGTATTATTAAGTAGTTGTATTTTGATTTTTGGTATGTGTTCAGTTGCTTTTCTCTTGCTTTCAATTTCTCTTTTATCTTGGACTCCTAAAAATTTGATTTGAATTTACTTTACATACTCAAATATGGATGTCTACTTCCTTTTTTTTAGATTTCAGGAGTTTTTGTCCCTCTGCAACTACAATAATGGTTATATTGCTCAGCTCCATGGTGTCACACAAGCTCTTTGGCTTTTCTTCACTTTTCAAATTGTTATTAATATTATTGTTATTTATTCCCCTGAATGAATAATTTCAGTTGCCTTGCCATTAATTCACTGATCTTTTTAAAAATATATAATTTTATTTATTTCAGAGAGGAAGGGAGGGAGATAGAAACATCAGTGATGAGAGAGAAACATAGATCAGCTGTCTCCTGTATACCCCCCACTGATGATTGAGCCCACAACCCAGGCATGTGCCCTGTCTAGGAATCAAATTGTGACCTTCTGATTCATAGGTTGAAGCTCAACCACTGAGCCATGATGACTGGGCTCACTGATCCTCTTCCTTTTTTATCAAATCTGCTGTTGATACCCTCTACAGAATATTTCTTTTTCAGTTCTTCAGCTCCAATTTTTTTTCTAAAAATTATTTATGCCTTTGTTTATATTCTCATTTTATTTATATACTAGAGGCTTGGTACATGAAATTTATGCATGGTGAGGGGGTGACCCTCAACCCAGCCTGCACCATCTTCAATCTGAGACCCCTCTAGGGATGCCCTGGCAGTCTGGCATCCCTCTCACAATCCACAACTGCTGGCTCCCAACCATTCACTTGCCTGCCTGCCTGCCTGATTGTCCCTAACTGCTTCTGCCTGCCAGCCTGATCAACCCCTAACCACTCCCATGCTAGCCTGATCAATGCCTAACTGTCCTCCCCAGTTACCCCCTCAACTGCGCTCCCCTGCAGGCTTGGTTGCTCCCAACTCCTATCCCCTGCAGGCCTGGTCACCCCAAACTGCCCTCCCCTGCAGGCCTGGTCCCCCCCCCCAACTGCCCTCCCTTGCAAGCCTGGGCCCTTTCCTCTCTGAAATCAATAAAAAATATATTACAAAAGAGGAGCTGATCCATATTCTGGGGAAGCAGGCAAGCAGGCCGAGAGTGAGGAGGGAACTCCCAGTTAATGGATGGTCCGATCCCTCAGAAGATAAAGGCCTACAACCCAGGCTGAGCTTCACAACCCAGAGCACCAGAGCCCAGAACAGCAGACCACATGGCCACATAACCTCAGCCATGAAAGGTGGAAGGATTACTGGCTCAGAAGGAGTCTGGAGCCAGTAGAAGCAGTGGAGTCTGGAGGTGTTAGACCAGAGTTGGTCAGAGAGAAAGCCACAGTTTCAGGGCTTTTTTTCTTTGGTGTGTGTGTGTGTGTGTGTGTGTGTGTGTGTGTGTGTGTGTGTGTTTATAAAGTCAGAACACAGGAATTTTCATTTCCAGCTCCTTACCCAAAGCTTTGGTGCATGGAGGGAGGAGACACATACTCAAGGTGCCTAAGGAGAAGCTAGGGTAGGAAGCATTGTGAGGAGACACGGAAAAGCAGCAGGAGTATTAAGTCATGAACCCCAAACCAAAATGGCCACTGCTTCCAGTAGCCTCAGGGTATGAAAAGAAAAAAAAACCTCCCCCTAGGTGATACAGCCCACTCCAACCTTAAGAATCCTACATGCCACACCCTACATTTTGGCCTTTTCAGAGGAAGCAAAAACAGAGGCCTAGCCTAAAAATTTGAACCATCTCCGGAACATAAATGACTGGATTGGGAAAGGGGCTATCCACCCCACTTTACTGGTTACCAGACTAGCACTTTTTTCACATGGAAAACCTATAAAAACTCCAGGTTTCCAGAAGAATTCACTGGTATCCATATATAAATTTCTGCCCAGCCTTAGGTGAGTAATATTTTGGGCCATTGGCAGTGGTAAAGGAATAGTTCTTGGATAGGCAAACACACCCATCACATTTTCTGAAAGCTAAACTGCACCTCCCTTACCTAAAGCCCTTTCAGAAACATACTTTTGAGTTATTAGACTGACACATGGCCAGCAGGTAAAGGCGAGCAAAGGCAGAACCCAGGGAACCAGGGGAAGTTTTCCTCACCTGGGACCCAGAGTGCTAACAAACCTACACTAGAGGGCACTTTGGTCCCTCCTGACTGCAGCCCAGGACTGTGTACTAGTGCACACACAGAAATGGTAGATAGGTAGAATGCTTGGGGCTTCAAGCAGGTTGCTAAAAACCAAAGGAGATCAGTTACTGACGTTGGTTAGCACCTAAGAACCTCTTAGGAAGCCCAGAATTGGCAGACAGAAGAGTAGGATCCATAGGAAGCTACCATGAGGTATTAAACTTTGCTGAAAAGAATGCCAATTCACTTTTTTTCTCTTTTTTCTTACCATTTTTCTTCTCATTTCATTTTTCATTTGATCTTTTATTTCTCTGTCCCCCTTTTAAAATTTTTAATCTATCTGCTTTAGTGATTTGTTATTATACTAATCTCTTTTGTTTCATTCATATATTTAATTATCCTCTTTCCTTTTCCTACTCTATTTTCTTTTATCCTTTTTTAGTCATTTTTAGTCATTAGTCATTTTTTTCTTTTATTTAGACATTAATCATATTTTTCTTTTATTTCTCTCTTTTCTCTTTCTCCTGCATTTTCATTTTTTTTCTTTTTTCTTTTAGGTCTACTTCCTTTCTTCTCTATTTTCATTTTCAAATTTTTTTCTTCTCTTTTACTTTTTTTGTCTTTTTGTCCTACTTTATTTTAAAACATTTTCCTTCTATTCCCCTATATTTTAATTCTTATTTTTTAATTACAGATATGCATCTACATATTCTACCACCTCCTTTTTTGGGGTGCTTTTTGTTTGTTTTGTTTTATCCTCATTTTTTCTTTTTTTGTTCCATTACTCTTGCTTATTTAGCTTTTCCTAATTCTCTCTTCACTGTTGCTTGCTTTTGTTGGTTCTGAAGTAGTTGTGTGTATGTTTTTGTTTTGTTTATTTTGGTATTTTGCTGTATTATATTTGGTTCTGTTCTTTCAGCAGCTCCACAGCAGCTTGTACAACATGGTTAGGGGTGAGCCCCATAGCCATCTTTAGAGGAGACTTCATCCATGAATGGTACAATAAAACTCAAGTTCCTACTACAATAGGATAACTCATGTAAGGGACATTTATAGAGTACCCCGCTCAGGAGATCTAAGACCCTGAACCACAGGGTCCCCAAAACACCTACTAAATAAGACCACCCCAAAAAGTCTGGAATGAATAGAATTTTCATCTAGTATATAGAAACAAAAACAAAGGGAGAGCAAAAATGGGGAGACAAAAAATGTGAAAAAAGGAGGAATAAGCATAAAAGGAACTAAATGTAATGGAATCGGGCAATTTCTCAGATTAAGAATTCAGAGTAATGGTAATAAGAGTGCTCAAACAATTCAATGTGACTAAAAGCAACTTAAAGAGCATTATAAATGACTCAACGAGAGCTATACCAACTTGAAAGGAGAGGCTGAAACATTAAACAAGAACAAAATAGATATTGAACCATCCTTGCATCACTGGGATAAATCTTACTTGGTCATGGTGTATGATCTTTCTGATGTACTACTGGAATTTTGTTGAGGATTTTGGCATCTATGTTCATGAGGGATATTGGCCTATCATTCTCTTTCATTGTGTTGTCTTTACCTGGTTTTGGTATTAGGGTGTTGCTGGCTTCATAGAATGAGCTAGAGAGTATTCCTTTCTCTTGAATTTTGGAATAGTTTCAGGAGGATAGTTTTAAATTATTCCTTGAATGTTTGGTAAAACTCCCCAGTGAAGCAATCTGGTCCTGGCCTTTTGTTTGCTGGGAGCTTTTTGATGGCTGCTTCAATTTCTTCCATAGTTATTGGCCTGCTGAGATTTTTAGAATCTTCCCTATCGAAGATTGCAATGTTGTATTTTTCTAGGAATATGTCCAATTTCCTCTAGGTTGTCTAGAACGTTTGAGTAGAGTTGTTCATAGTAATTTTTTTAATAATCCTTTGTATTTCTCGTGGGTCTCTTGTTATTTCACCTCTCTCATTTCTGACTTTGTTTATTTGATTCCTCTCACTTTGCTTTTTGGTGAGCCTGGCTAGAGGCTCATCAATCCTGTTTATCCTATCAAAGAAACAGCTCTTGGTTTCATTGACCTTTTGTATTTTTTTTTTGGTCTCTGTGTCATTTATTTCTGCTCTGATCTTTATTATCTCCTTCCTTCTGCTCACTCTGGGCTCTTCTTGTTATTATCTAATTCTTGGAGTTGTAGAGTTAGATTATTTGCTATCATTTTTTTCCTGATTTTTGAAGTAGGCTTGGAGAGCTATAAACTTCCCTCTGAAGACTGCTTTCATTGTGTCACATAGATTTTGTATTGTTGTGTTTTTTTGTTGTCATTAGTTTCCAGGATACTTTTAATTTCCTCTTTGATCTCATCCCAGGGATGCAAGGATGGTTCAATATCCACAAATCAATAAATGTGATATATCACATAAACAAATTGAGAGATAAAAATCACATAATTATATCAATTGATGCCAAAAAAGCATTTGACAAAATCCAACACCCTTCTTGATCAAAACATTAAAAAAGGTGGGAATAGAAGGATCATACCTCAATATTACAAAAGCCATATATGAAAAATCCTCAGCCAACATCATACTCAATAGACAAAAACTAAAACCATTTCCCCTAAGAGCAGGAACAAGACAGGGATGCCCACTATCACCACTCCTGTTCAACATAGTACTGGAAGTATTAGCCATTGCGATCAGACAAGAAGAAGAAATAAAAGGCATCCAAATTGGAAAAGAAGTAAAACTGTCCTTATTTGCAGATGACATGATATTGTACATAGAAAACCCTACACACTCCATCAAAAAATCATTAGACTTGATAAGTGAATTCAGCAATATAGCAGGATACAAAATTAATCGCAAGAAATCTATGGCATTCCTTTACACCAATAGCAAACTTATAAAAAGAGAGACTAAAATAGCAATTCCATTTACCATTGCACAAAAAAATAAGATACCTAGGAATAAACTTAACTAAGGAGGTCAAAGACCTGTATGTAAAAAACTGCAGGACACTAAAAAAAGAGATAGAGGAAGACATAATAGATGGAAGAACATACCGTGTTCATGGAATGGTAGAGTCAACATCATCAAAATGTCGATACTACCCAAAGCAATATACAGATTCAATGCAATCCTCATTAAAATACCAATGGCATATTTCACTGACCTACAACAAATTTTCCAAAAATTAATCTGGAATAAAAAAAAAAGACCCTGAATAGCTGCAGCAATTTTGATAAAGAAGAACAAAGAACGTGGGATCTCAATACCATATTTCAAGCAGTATTACAAAGCCACTGTTCTTAAAACAGCCTGGTACCGACACAAGAACAGACATATAGATCAATGGGATAGAATTGAAAACCCAGAAATTGACCCAAACAACTATGCCCAATTAATGTTTGACAAAGGAGGCATGAACATAAAATGAAGCCAAGAGAGTCTCTTCAACAAATGCTGTTGAGAAAATTGGACAGATACATGCAAAAAAAAATGAAACTAGACAACCAACTTACACCATACACAAAAATAAACTCAAAATGGATCAAAGACTTAAACATAAGAAGGGAAACCATAAAAATAGTAGAGGAATCCACAGATAGAGAAATCTCAGACATATGCCGAAGCAATTTATTTACTGATACTGCTCCTAGAGCAATGGAAACTAAAGAGAAAATAACCAAATGGGACTACATCAAAATAAAAAGCTTTTGCACAGCTAAAGAAACCATCAATAAAGCAACAAGAAATCCCACTGCATGGGAGAACATATTTGCCAATGTCATCACAGACAAGGGTTTAATCTCCAACATTTACAGGGAACTCATACAACTTAACAAAAGGAAGATAAACAACCCAATCAAAAAATGGGCAATGGACCTAAATTAACACTTTTAGAAGGAAGAAAGAAGGAAAGCTTAGAGACATATGAAAACTTGCTCAAAGTCACTAATTATCCAAGAGATGCAAATCAAAACAACCATGAGGTATCATCTCACACCTGTCAGAATGGCAATCATCGACAAATCAACAAACAACAAGTGTTGGCGATGATGCAGAGAAAAAGGAACTCTTTTGCACTGCTGGTGGGAATGCAGACTGGTGAAGCCACTGTGGAGAACAGTATGGAGTTTCCTCAAAAAACTAAAATTGGAACTCCCATTTTCCCCAGTGATCCCACTTCTAGGAATATATTCCAAGAAACTAGAAACACGAATCAGAAATGATTTATGCACCCCTATGTTCATTGCAGCACAATTCACCATAGCTAAGATTTGGAAACAACCTAAGTGGCCATCAGCAGATGATTGGATTAAAAAACAGTGGTATATCTGCACAATGGAATACTATGCTGCAGTAAAAAAAAGATGGAGTTCTTACCATTTGCAACAGTATGGATGGAACTGGTAAACATTATGCTAAGTGAAATAAGCCAGTCAGAGAAAGAAAAATATCACATTATCTCACTCATTTGTGGAATATAATGAACAACATAAATTGGTGAACACGGAGAGATAAAGAGGCAGAGAAGCATTGACTCGACTGCTGGACATCAGAGGAAAGGTAGGAAAGGGCGGGGAGAAGGAGGAGAGATCAACCAAATGACTTGTATTCATTAATATAAGCCTAACCAACGGACATGAACACCAGGGGTGTGAGGGCATGAATCGGGGGAGGGTTGGGGGAGTTAATAGAGGGATAAGGACACATTTTTAATACCTTAATTAATAAAGAAATTTAAAAAAAGAATCAAGTGGAAAAGAGGAACGATATAGTTGAAATAAACAACACCTCAGAAGGATTCAGGAGTAGACTAGATGAAGCTTAGGACAGAAACAATGAATTAGAAGGGAAGGTAGAAAAAAAGCACCCATTCAGAGAAACTAATGGGAAAAATAAAAAGGAGAGGGAGTCGATGGGAGCTTTGGCACAACGTGAAACATATCAACATTTGCATTATAGGAGTCCCAGAGGAGCAAAATCTGAAGAAGAGAACTTGTTTGAAGAAATAATGGCAGAAAATGTCCCTAACCAGGTGAAGGAAAAAATCACTCAAGTTCAGGAAACACAGAGAGTTACAATCAAAATGATCCCCAAACCCCTACCTAAGAACAGAATTAAAAAGCAAACATTAAAGACAAAGAAATAATCTTAAATGCTACGAGACAGAAATAGAAAGTTACCTACAAGGGAGCTCTCATTTGACTGTCAAGTGACTTCTCAATAGAAACACTATAGGCAAGAAAGGATGGCATGAAATATACAAAGGAATGAAAACAAAGGGACTGAAACCAAGACAACTGTATTCATCAAGACTATATTTTAAAATTGATGGTGAAATAAATAGCTTCACAGACAACAAAAAATGCTAAAAGAGCTTATTACAACCAAATCAGCACAGTAAGCAATGCTAAAGGGACTGTGGTAAAAGAAGAAAGAGAGAGAGTGAGAAGAATATAGGTTATAAATAATTAGTAGGGCAATAAATATGTATCAATAAAATATTAAATGGAAATGGCTTAAATATTCCAATCAAAAGGCTTAAGGTAGCAGAATGGGTGAGAAAATATTACCCATATGTATGCTGTCTACAAGAGACTCACCTACAAACAAAGGACTCACACAAATGAAAGCAAAGGAATAAAGAGAAAAATTATCCAGGAAAATGGAGCTGAAAAAAAGCTAAGGCAACAACACTCATATCTGGTAAAACAGACTTGAAAGTGAAGAACATAGCAAGACATAATGAAGACTACTTCATAATACTAAAGAGATCAATTACCCAAGAGAATATAACTCTGGTAAACATATGCACCAAAAACAGGAGCATCCAAACATATGTATTAACATATATTCACCGAAAACAGGAGCATTTCAAGGGAGAAATTGACAGTGGTAGAGTTAAGGGGACTTTAACAAACCACTGACATCACTGGAGAGCTATTCTAGACAAAAAAATCAACAAGGAAACACCAATCTTAAACAACACACTAGATTAGATAGAATTAATTGACATTTATAGAACATTTGATCCTAAAGTTACAAAATATAAATTCTTCTGAAGTGCACATGGGGAATTTTCAAAGATAGACCAAATGTAAGGACACAAAGTAAGTACTTACAAGTTCAAGAAGATTGAAATCATATCAAGCTTCTTCTCAGAACACAGTGGCATGAAATTAAAAGCCAACTACAGTAAAAATACTCAAAATATTTAAATACATGGAGGATAAATAGCATACTATTAAATAATTAATGGGTTACAAAAAAGATCAAAATAGAATTTTTTTAAAATCCTGGAAACAAATGAAAATCAATACACAACAACCTAAAATCTATGGGACACAGTGAAAGCAGTCCTGAGAGGGAAGTTCATAGCATTATGAACTTACGGTAGCAGAATGGGTGAGAATGGAACAAGGAAAATGTTCAATAAACTAACTCTACAACTTAAAAATTAGGAAGACAACAAAAAAAAATCCAGAGTTTTTAGAAGGAATGAAATAACAAAGATCAGAGCAGATAAATGACATAGAGACCAAAAAGGATTATAAAATATCAATAAAACCAAGAGCCAGTTCTTTGAAATGATAAACAAGATTGGTAAACCCCTAACCAGCCTCACCAAGAAACAGACAGAGTAGAATTAAATAAACAAAACCAAAAATGAAAGAGCTGAATTAACAACTGACACCACACAAATACAAAGGATTGTAAAATATACTATGAACGACTACATTCCAACAAACTGGAAACCCTGGACAAAACAGACATATTCATAGAAAAATACAGTCTTCTAAAACTCAGTCAGGAAGAATACAAAAAATTGAAGATTCCAATATCTACTGATGAAATTGAAGGAGTAATAAAACACTTCCAGCAAATATAAGCCTTGTCCAGATGGCTTCATAGGACAGTTTTACCAAACATTCAAAGAAAAAAATAATCCAATCCTCCTTAGATTATTATAAAAAATTCAAGAGGAAGGAAGACTTCCAAGCACTTTCTATGAAGTCAGCATTACCCTAATCGCAAAACTAAATGAAGACACTGTAATGAAAGAGAATTACAGGCCAATATCCCTGATAAACACAGATACTAAAATCATCAAGAAAATTTTAGTAAATCACACCCAGCAATACAGTAAAAAGTTCATACACCATGACCAACTGGGATTCATTCCATGGATGCAAGGCTGGTACGATATCTACAAATGAATAAACATAATACATCACAACAAATTGAAAGATGAAACTCACATGATCCTATCAATTGAAGCAGGAAATGCATTTGACACAATCCAGCACCCTTTGATAAAAACATGTCAGAAAAGTAGGAATAGAGGGATCATACCTCAATATAACAAAAGCCTTTAGTGACAAACCTACAGTCGACATTACAGTCAATGGAAAATACTAAAGCCATTTACCCTAAAAACAAGAGAGAGATGTCCATTTTTACCACTTCTTTTCAACATAGTATTAGAAGTGCTACCCATAGCAATAATACAAGAAGAAGAAATAAAAGCTATACAAATTGCAAAAGAAATAAAACTGTCATTATTCTCAGATGACATAATATTGTACATAGAAAACCCTCAAGATTCCATAAAAATGATATTTAATAAATAAATTCAGTAATGTAGCAGGATACAAAATGAACACCTAGAAATCTATGGCATTTTCACACAATAATAATGAACTAACAGAGAGAGAAACTAAAAAAGCAATCCCATTGCAACAACAAAATTAAGATACCTAGGAATAAACTTAAGTAAGAAGATAAAAGACCTGAACTCAGAAAACTAAAGGACATTAAAAAAAGAGTTAAAGGAAGACATAAACAAATGGAAGAACATACCATGATCATAGACTGGTAGAATCAACATCATTAAAATGTCTGTACCACCCAAAGCAATATATAGATTCAATACAATCCCCATTAAAATAGCAATGGCATATTTCACAGACCTAGAACAAATTCACCAAAAATTTATATGCAATAAAAAAACACCTCAAATAGCCACAGCAATCTTGAGAAAGAAGAACAATGTTGGAGGGATCATAATACCAGATATCAAGCTATATTATAAAGCCACAGTTCTCAAAACTCCCTGGTACTGGCACAAGAACAGACATATTGACCAATGGAACAGAACAGAGAACCAAGAAATAGAACCAAGACATTATGCTCAATTAATATTTGTCAAAGCAGACAAGAGCAGACAATGGAGTCAAGACAGTATCTTTAAAAAAATGGTATTGGGAAAATTTGAGAGATACATGAAAAATGAAACTAGAACACCAATTACACCATACACAAAAATAAACTCAAAATGGTTAAAAGACTTAAATGTAAGTCATGAAACCATAAAAGTCCTAGAAGAAACTATAGGCAGCAAAATCTCAGACATTTTTCAAAACAATATTTTTACCAATACATCTCTTAGTGCAATAGGAAACTAAGGAAAAATAAACAAATGGAACTGCATCAAAATACACATAAAAAAAAAGAAAAAGAAAAAAAAAGAAAAACTTTTGCACAGCAATAGAAACCAGCAGGAGAGCTTCATTCATGGGAGAACATGTTCGCCAATGTTGCATCCTAAAAGGGTTTATTCTCTAAAATGTAGAGGGTACTCATACAACTTAACCAAAGGAAGATAAACTATCCAATCAGAAATTGGGAAAGGACTTAAATAGACACTTTTTGAAAGTGGATATACAGAACACCAATAGTTATATGAAAAAATGCCCAAAGTCACTAATCATTTAAGAGATACAATTCAAAATGACAATGAGGTACCATCTCACACCAGTCAGAATGGTTATCATCAACAGACGACAAGTGCTGGCAAGGATGTGGAGAAAAATGAACCCTTGTACACTGCTGATGGGAATGAAGACTTGTGCAGCCACTATGGAAAACAGTATGGAGTTTCCTCAAAAAATTAAAATGGAGCTGCCATTTGACCCAGTAATTGCACTTCTAGGAATACTGGAGGCCCGGTGCACAAATTCATGCATGGGTGAAGTCCCTTGGCCTGACCAGTGATCTGCATTGAGTATTTGTCCCTGGGTAGTCAATGTGTCATCATAGCAACCAGTTGACCAGTTGTTTGGTTGACTGGTTGTTAGTGGCCGCTTAGCCTTTTATAGATAGATAGATAGATAGATGATGATGATGATAGATAGATGATAGATAGATAGATAGATAGATAGATAGATAGATAGATGATAGATAGATAGATAGATATCCCAAAAGTCAAAAATACCAATCAGAAAGAATATATGCACCCCTATGTTCATAAGATTTGGAAACAGCCTAAGTGCCCATCAGCAGATGAGTGGATTAAAAAATAGTAGTACATCTTCACAATGGAATACTACTGTAAAAAATAAAGAACTCCTACCATTCACAGCAGCATGGATGGACATGAAAAGCATTAATCTAAGCAAAATAAACCAGTCAGAGAAAGATAAATATCACATGATTTCACTCATTTGTGGAATATAATGAACAACATAAACTGATGAAGAAAAATAGATCCAGAGACAAAGAAGCATCTAACAGACTATCAAATCTCATAGGAAAGGCAAATGAAGGTGGAGGGGAGGGGTAAGAGGTCAACCAAAGGACTTGTATGGATGCATATAAGCATAACCAATAGACATAGACAACAGGGATGTAAGGGAATGTGCTGGGGGGATGAGAGTGACACAGGAGAGATCAATAGGGGAGGGAAAAGGAGACATATATAACATTTTAAATAGTAAATAATTTTTTAAATACTTTAATATGTCTAGGTTACATGATTGTGATCCTAAACAATTCTATAGAATCTATATGTAAAAGTTTAAATACATTAAATATTTTAGTAATATTGATAGAACTAAAACAAAAAGTGAAAAAAATTATTGCATTACTATACAATATGTTTACATTTTATTGTGAATTATATATATATATATATAATTGTGAATTTCTATACATGTTATATGCAACAAAGGTTTATAAAATAATTTTTGCAAAATAGTGTTCTACAGAAAATATCCTATCTAATAAAAGAGTAACATGCAAATGTGACCATACCTTGGCTCCTGATTGGCTATGCTACCAGCCAAACAGGAGTGGGGGCATGACTGGGGGTGTGGCCACAGCTTGCCTGGCCACCAGTGAACACTTCCTTTTCTCAAACATTTCTCTTCAAGCCTGTGGGGAACACTTCCCTTCACACAGGTGCAGGCGGGGAACAAAGTGCTTCACACCAGCGCCAGCTGGGAACACTTTGCTTCATGCTGGTGCTGGAGGGGCGGGGAATGAAGCAGGGACCACGCCTCTGCACAGGGTGTTTTTGAGGGCCTAGCAAACCAGCGGGAGAGGCTGGGTCCTTGAGGCGTCCGTGGTGTAGGGAGGGCTGGGCCAGGACAACACCATACTTTCAAAGAAAGTTGTTTCCCACTTAAATATCCTCTGATGAGTATCTTTAAGGAAGACGTAAATATTCAGCCATTGTCACACCTTGAAAAGTTAAGGTAATTCCTGAATATCACCTAATATCCACTGTATGTTCAAATGTCTTTGTTTCAAATATGCCTTTTACTGTTGGTTTGCCCCTCTGAAGGCTACCCAAGGTCTTATTTCAGCCCTGATGTTGGGCTGCTTCCCCCGACAGTAAGTTCCCAACGCACTTCCAGCCAGAGTTAAAGGGGGCTTCTTCTGTTTTTAAGGCATCACCATATACAGTGCCTGCCAGACCTCTGTGAAAGCACTACTCCTTAGGTCCGGGGTGCTGGGAGCTGAAGCAGAGAGGCTGTGAGACCCAGCTTACCCAGGATGCTGGCCCCTCATCACGCCCTCCCAATTATCCTGGCCCAGCCTTCCCTATGCATACCTGCTCACAGAGCATGAGGTGATCGAGGCAGCTGGATGGGAGGCCAGCAGGGAGTGTGGCCACAGCAAGAGGGAAGGGAGGCCTACACCCTCCCCCAATCCAGAGGGGCTTGACAGGGGACCACAGGCCACGCCCCCCCAGCAGGGCTTGACAGGGAACCTCAAAGTGTGCTTCCCGCCCTGGTGCTGGGCTAGGGTACCTCAGGCTGCTCCCCCCAACCCAGCTCCAGACTGGGGGACCTCAGGCCGTGCCTCCCACCTGGTGCAGCTTGACAGGGGACTACAGGCCACACTCCCAACATGGCAGGGCTTGACAGGCGACCTCAAGGTGCGCTTCCCAAACTGTTGCTGGGTTAGGGGACCTCAGACTGTTCTCTCCACCTGGCAGGGCTTGACAGGGGACCTCAAGCAGCACCCCCACCCTGGCACCAGGTTGGGGAACCTCAGACCATATCCTCTGCCCCAGCACCAGGCCAGGGGTCCTGAGGCTGTGCCCCTCCTGCCTGGCTGGGCTTGACAGGGGACCTGAGCCTGTGCCCCTGTGCCAGTGAAGATTGACGGGAGACCTGAGGCTGCACCTCCCTCCTGGTGCTGGGCCGGGGAACTTGAGGCTGTGCTCCTCTGCCTGGTGGGGCTTGACAGGGGACCTCAGGCCATGCCCCCTACCCAGTGGGGCTTGACAGGGGATCTCAGGTTGTGTCTCCCACCTGGTGGGACTTGATGGGGGACCTCAGGCCATGCCCCCCATCCTGGTGCTAGGCCAGGGGACCTGAGGACACACCCTGCCCTGGATGGCTTGACAAGAGTGGGACTGGCAGGGTCTGGATCTACCCCAATGTGGGGGGGTGCAGCTGGGTCAGGGTCTCACGTGATTTTGAGGCACATGTGAGTGAGTGGGGACTTGACTCTGGGCCCCATGGTGCACCCCAGACTCTGACAGTAGGAAGGTTTTCATATACATTTTACTAATTTTCTTTAGTCTCTGATACTTCTATTGTAGAGAAAGAGCAAATAGCAATATTAAATTATTTCCTCTAATTAATACCCTTTTAATGTGCACGAATTTTGTACACTGGGCCACTAGTTAACAAATAATATGAAAAATATAAAACTTTAATATCATAATTTAAAGACCTAAAAATATATAATGATACCAAGCTTATGAATTGAGAGATTCCCTATATGGTATAAAAACATGTATAAATGTTATGATATCCCAATCAATGTGACAGTGGGATTTTTGTGAAAAATTCTACAATTATTCTAAAATTGACATTGAAACACAAAATGCAAAGAATAGGCAAGACATCCAATATGCAGAACAAATTGGAACAAGTTTGTTAATAAGATTGATAAAGTATAGTAATAAAAATAATGATATTTGGACAAAAATACCAATTAGAACTGAAAATCTTGAAACACAATAATGCTTATAGAACCCTTTGGTTTAAGTAATTTTAGCACTGTAGTCTTTTCAGTAAACAATGGTGAGACAACCAAGTATCCATATAGGAAAATAAAAATTGGAGCCCAATCTCATACCATCACAAAGTAAATTCCAGACCTAAATGTAAAACACAAAGAATAAAGCTTTCAGATGATAACATAAAAGATTGTCTTTATGCCCTCAGGATAAGGAACTATGCCTTAATACATAAAAAGCACTAACCATGGAAAGATGAACAAATTTGACTTTTAAAATTAAAAATTTATATTTACTAAAAGGCACATTAAAAGAGTGAAAAGGGAAGGCACAGAATGATAGATGATAATTTAAAAAAATGGCTAACAAAGGTATCTTTTTCAGTTCACAGAATTATTCCAAAGCCATAAGAAAACCTCAGGCAATTCAATAAGCATGTAAAAACGAGTTAAAATCTGTACAAAAGAAGAAACCCACTTAGCCAATAAACACACTGAAATTCCTTTAACCTTACTCACAATTAGGAAAAAGCAAATGAAATACCCATATACACAAATTAATTGTCTAAAATTTAAATATTATAAAATAAAATATAGAACGATGAGAAATCTTCTACCCTAAATGGCATAGACTGATGAACAAGAACGAATCCAGACTGAGAAACATCCATCAGAATGTCAAACCTCAAGGTAAGTGGGGGTGGTGGGAGTAAGGGGGAAAGTCAATATATTTGACCTCTTGAACTAAGGTAAGTAATTTGTTTTTTACCTTCCTGACAAAGTTTAAATAAAGTTATATAAAAATTGGCAGCTAGTTTGAAATTGAATTGACATGGCCTAGAGCAAAGGATATCTTTATATGATATTATTCTACAACGTCATTATAATTTTTGATATTTTACAACAGCATATTATACAGTTATCCCAAAGAAACTTACAAACTAATTCTTTGAATGTTTGGCAGCAATTTAAAAAGGGACAGAAAATAAATTAATCCCATTCAGAAGGAATTAAGGCACTGGAAAGGCACTTGAGCATTCCATATTGGCCCTTCTTGCCCTTTTTGCCAAGAGGGACCCTCTTCTCACAATCCAAGTGCACACAGCTGTTGCCTGAGTTTTCAGTTCCAGCTGTGGCTGAAGCCTCTGGGTGGCTGGCACATGGATCTGTCTCTTGCACAATGGTGTGAGCTGGGCCTTCCCTGGAGAAGAAACCTGAGTCCCTGGAGATATGTGATCGGTAATGGGACCCCACCTGCAGGCAAGGAGATCCCAAGACAGGTGTTGGGCATGGAGGCCACGAGGGCATAGACTACCAAGGAGACAGAACTGAACCTCACATCACCCTGCTTGGCCCTGGAGAATGGCTGGTTAGCCAGAGATGGGCAAGATTACTCAGGGAAGGAACAACCTAAGACAGGCACAGTCGCACAGGGGTCAACAGGAGAGAACTTGAAGGTCAACAGAGGTGGGGCACAGACTCTCATCCCCCTAACCTTGCAGGGGCCTGAACTCTCACCCCTTCTGAGGGAGATCACCTGCCCCCATGGCTGCTTCGCCTCCCATGCCCAGCTCATATGGGGACCCAGGTTACAGATAGAGACTTGGCCAACAACAGCTGTCCTATATCTAAACGCTGCCTAGCACCAAGAATGCTCAGGGCCTACTCAAGAATGCAAATAATCCTTTCCACTAATATTTACAGGGTTAACTAAGATTATTGTTTGAATATTAAATTTGACAGTAAAATAGTAATCAAGTTTTCAGATTAATTTAAATTGGCCAATTGAAATAAGTGAATACTCAAGAAAATTTAATTGTACTAAATTAAATTTCTAAAATATTAACTAAAATTTCTATTAGTGGTTCATCTCATTGTAAAATTGCCTAACATGCAAAGAACCTAAAGCAGTCATATTTTTGTGCATAACTTAAAATTTAAAGTTACCAAGACTGCAATATAAAATTTCCAAAAGCCTCATTTAATCAAAAAAGGGGGGCACATAGCCAAAACTAAAAACAATCATGCAAGGAAAAATATCCTTTAAGTAAATTACATCTAGAAAATTCTTACTTCAGAAAATTAATTTCCATTTGTAATGCTAACAGCAGGACACCCATGAAAAACACATATGGTGTCAAAATAAGCCAAAGGAAAATCATTTGGGAAAAAAAAAATCCCAAATCTAATTTACAGAAAAGATTCCTTTATTAACTTTTGGTCAAAAATATGTTTGTATATTTTCAGAAAACAACTACAAGACTATATGCATTCCTGTAACAAAGAGGAACTGACAGGTCTGTTCCAACCACGAAGACAGTCCAGAGATGGAAGACGCTAATGACACTTTGCCATGCTGGCAGTCAGCAGCTGTGTGTTGCTGCAGGTTGCCCAGGACCAAACCAGAGAGGATGGAACCTGCATTGTCACCATTTGTCCACCATCCAGATATCATTGCTGACATGTACACATTAGGAACTATTTGACATTGAAACTGGAACTCAGAACTGTTGGACATTGAAATTGAGACTCAAGCATTTTTTGTTCTTATATGTTTAGTGCTAGTATGCAGATGCAAGATTTTTTAAAGAAAAGAAATGGGGGGAAATAGATAGCGAGGCAAAGAAGCATTGAACAGACTGTCAAACTACAATGGGAAGACAGGGGAGGTTGGGGGCGGGGACTGTAAGAGATCAACTGAAGGACTTGTATGCATGCATATAAGAATAACCAATGGATACAAGACACTGGGGAGGGGGGTCAGTGAGGGCATGTGCTGGGGGGTAGGGGAGGCCGGGGGGAGGTCAATGGGGGGAAGGAAACATTTGTACTACTCTTTGTAATACTATAAACAATAAATAAAATAAAATAAAATATAGAACAAAGAGAAATCTTCTACTGAACATGGTATGGAATTGGGGTTTTTAATTTGTACAGTCATTTTGGAGTAATCTGGTAAAATTGGAGATATCTTGCAACTCCAGTTCTATATGCTTAATGTATATATAAGAATTCCTATAACACCATTGCACATAGCCAAAACTAAAAACAACAAAATTGTTCAACAACACAAAAAGATAAATGCAGTTCAATATAGTCACCCAAAGAAATACTATATACAGCAATGTTGATGAATATTCTATAACTGGTACAACAGTGTAGATGAATCTTACCAATATTATGTTGAGCAAAAGCAGCCAAACACAAAATATCACAGACAGTTTGATTCCTTTTATATAAAGTTCAAAAACAATAAAAATGGAACTATGTGATTTAGGAAGTAAACATCAGTGTAAAATTACAAGGGAAACCAATGAAGTCAGAAGGACAGTCATCTCCAAATGGAGGAGAGGACTATATTCAAGAACAGATGCACATGGACTTCTAGAGTATTGATAATGTTTTGTTTTTTCACTTGGAGAATTACAAAAGGAATTGCTTTACAATGATTTTAAATTAGTATTACTAACTTAAAATCATTATAACTTACATGCTATATATATATAGCATATATATATATAGCATATAAGTTATAATTTGCAATAAAATGTAAACAGTTAGCTAATTAGTCAAAATATATTTTGCAGTCTTTAATCAAAATAGTTCAGCTTGAATCTGGACTGTAAAATCTCAGTCACATGTCTGAACTTTCTTTACCCTGTATTTTTTTCATATTTGAACTCAGAATCATGCATGACAAATATGATCATATGCTTCCTAGGGTGGACCAAGTAGTTTTGGGGGCCAGGTATAAAGCCAGGTTCTTTCATATATTAACTTATTTAATTCCATACAGCAATGTTATCAGAGACACTTGATTTTTTTTAAATTCTTGACACTATTACAAATGTCCCTCATTTTCTTCCTTTTGTCCCTCTTTGCCCAGCCTCTGACCCCACCCCCTAACCTTCACCATATTGTTGTATGTGTCCATGGGCTATACATATATGTCCTTTGGCTAATCTCTTCTAATCTTTCCTCAAGGTCTGTCAATGTATTCCATGTGTTCTTGCCACTGGTCCTACTTTGAAAGTTTATTTTGTTCATTAGATTCCACATATAAGTAATATCACATGGCATTTATATTTCTCAGACTGGCTTATTTTGCTTAGCATAACTATCTCCAAGTCCATCCATGCTGTCTAAATGAGTAAGAGATCCTTCTTTTTTTCACAGCTACAAAGTATTCCATTGTGTAAATGTACCACCGCTTTTTTTTATCCATTTATCTATTAAAGGGCACTTGGGTTGTTTACAGGTCTTAGCTATTATAAATAACACTGATATGAACATAGGAGTGCATATATTCTTTCTGATTGGTGTTTCAGGATTCTTAGGATGTATTTCTAGAAGTGGGATTGCTGGGCCTAATGGCAGTACCATTTTAATTTTTTTGAGCAAACTCTATGCTGTGTTCCACAGTGGCTGCACCAGTCTGCAGTCCCACTGCAGTGCACGAGGGTACCTTTTTCTCCACATCCTTGACAGCACTTGTTTGTTGATTTGTTGATGGTAGCCATTCTTGCAGGTGTGAGGTGATACCTTATTGTCATTTTAATTTATTTATCTGATGATTAGTGACATTAAGCATTTTTCCATATGTCTATTGGCCATTTGTATGTGACACTTTTTACTAATCATGTTAACGTTTTCGCATCTTAAACAATTGATTCTTTTTTAACTTGTAGATATGTTGTTGTCATTTTAAATATGCCACATAGGTCATTTTTATTCAGGTGCTTTAGGATCCAAGTACTAAATTTAGGATACATTTTCAGTTTTGGGTTTGTTGTTTTTTTTTGTGTGTGTGTGTGTGTGTTTGTTTTGTTTTGTAAAATAATTTAAAATTCTACCAGATGCAGTTTTAAACTGCTTTCAAAAATACATTTTGAATTGCCCTGGCTGGTGTGGCTCAGTTGTTTGGAGCATCGGCCTGCACATCAAAAGATTGTGGGTTCTATTGTTCAGGGTACATACCTAGGTTGCAAGTTCCATCCCTGGTCAGAGTGCATATGGGAAGGCAACCAATAGATTTTTCTGCCTCACATCAATGTTTCTCTCTCTCTTTCTCTCTCTCTCTTCCTCTCTCTCCTTCTTTCCTCCCCCCCCCCTCTAATAAGTATATCTTCAGGTGAGGATTAAAAAAAATATTTGGAATCTTTGAACAATATACATTAAACCTCAGTTCTCAAATGTCTCCCATCTCAAATAATTCAGTTCTGGGCCAAGATATTTATGGGGGGAAATCCCCAGTTGTTATACAAAGCTTCAGTTCTCATCCAACAACCTTTTCATGCTGATTGATATCTGTATGATCATTCAGCATCTCTCAGGGCACAACAATGAGAGAATGAATGAGTATGAATCAGTTTACCACTAAACCTTGCATTGTTAATGTCTCAGGAAGTTGTTCTGTCACTATATACCAGTTTTTGGATGTTTTGTTTGTTTGCTTTAGGTGTTCTGGAATGGATGAATTCAATTTACATTATTTCTAATGGAAAAAAAATGGTTTGTTTTCCAAACATTTCGTTTCTTGTACAGCTTTCCTGTATGAATTAAATTCAAGAACCAAGGTTCCACTATAGCTATTTCACAATTTGAGCTTAATATCCTAAATACTGGTGTTTTAAAACAGTGATTATAAAAATAATTTATTTTTTTATGCAAACTGAATTTGTCACTTTAAAAGGATATGAAAACCAAAAATCTTTAAAATTTATTTCTGCCAGTCTATTCTTTGAGCCAAATTACTTCTTTTTCATTGTTGACAATATTATAGGTATTCCCCATTTCCTCCCGCTTTGCCCCCTTTCACCCAGTACTCACCCCTCCCCAGGCCTTTATCACATTATTGTCTGTGCCCACGGGTTATGCATATATGTTCTTCCATTAATCTATTCCAGTACCCCCCACACACCTCCTTACTCTCTCTAGGATATATCAGTCTTTCCTATGTATCTGGTCTTATTTTGTTCATTAGTTTATTTTGCTCATTAGATAACACATACAGTGAGAACATGTGATATTTGGCTTTTTCTGACTGGTTTATTTTGCTTAGCATAATAATCTTCAGGTCCCTCCATGTTGTCACAAATGGTAAGAGTTCCTTCTTTTTTAACAGCTGCATAGTATTACATTGTGTAGATGTACCACAGCTTTTTTATTTCACTCATCTGCTTATGGGAACTTGGGCTATTTCCGTATCTTAGCTATTGTAAATAATGCTGAGTTGATTAACATGTCTTAATCTGAGAATAATTTCAACTAACAATTTTTATAGAATCAGTGGATTGCAGGCCTTAAAAGTTATCTGGTATAATCTCACTCCATTCTCCCCTATATCTATTCATGCTTCTCACATTACCTATTGCCTTATCTCAACTAGAGGAGCCAGTGATTCTTGTATATTTACTCTCCAATGCTAACTATGTAATATTTTTGTCCCAAATATTGTTATTTGTTATCAACATAAAGTAATAATTATCTAATTTAAGCATATTATTGATTAAAGTAAGAGTAAGACAACAGGCAGATAACAACTGAATCTTAACTAGAGAGAAAAGACTAATTGAAGAGACTATGAACCAATTAGTTTAACATTGGAAATATATTTTTAATAACTTTTGGGACAACTTAGAAAAAAATCCAGGGATGAGCATTGATAGTCTTCATGGACTCAGCAAAAACTAATCATGTTGAACCAATACTATTTCTTTTTCTGATAGTATTACTAGATGGAACCACCACACACACAGTGGCCTTTTAAAAATCATTAAAAATTTCACCAAAACCGGTTTGGCTCAGTGGTAGAGCGTCGGCCTTTGGACTGAAAGGTTCTGGGTTCGATTCCGGTCAAGGGCATGTACCTTGGCTGTGGGCACATCTCCAGTAGGGGGTGTACAAGAGGCAGCTGATCGATGTTTCTGACTTTCCCTCTCTCTTCCTCTCTGTAAAAAATCAATAAAATATATATACATATATAAAAATCCTTTAAAAATCATTAAAAATTTTATGTAACTGGCCTTGACTATATGATTATATAAGGTCTTTTTTGACTTAAAATCCCATGTGTTTTACTTTGCAAACATGACTTAAATTTTTGCTGAGGAATAATTGATTCATGATTTTCATATACAAGTTTTCTTGGAATGCTGATTAATGGATCTTTGCAAACCTGGACAGAAATCTCAAGTGCTAAAACTGGCTGCATCTTTAACCTTAAACTTTTCCACATTTTATTTATTTTTTTTATTTTTAAATATATTTTACTAATTCCAGAGAGAAAGGGAGAAGGAGAGTGAAACAGAAATATCAATGATGAGAGAGAATCTGATTGGCTGCCTCCTGCACTCCCCCCACTGGAGATCGAGCTTAAAACCCAGTCATGTGATCTTGACCTAAATCAAACCCAGGACCCTTCAGTCCACAGGCCAACACTCTATCCACTGAGAAAACTAACAGGGACACAATTATTTTTTCAATTTAGATCAAGATATAGAAGGATCTTTGACATATATGACACAATAAAAAAGAATAACTTATATCTGAGATAACAAAAGAATAATATGTGTGTGCACCTGTGTGCCCATAGCCTGAAATTAAGAATAAAAAATAGTAAAATAATTTACAAATAAATTTGAGTTCAAATATAAATTATACTATATATTGTATTTGAAAAGTAGAAAAAATACTGATGTATATTATAGCACACCTTCAAAACAAATTATATGCAAACTTTAAATATATATTTAGGAAGAATTTATAATAACATACCAAATTCATATCACATAATTATAAGTTGAAAAATAAGCAGATAAAATTTCTCATAAAGTATTATAACAAGTTTACAGAATGTAAAAGCAAAACAAATAAAAGGATAAAAGTCACCAAAATGATAAATGAAAGTGGTAGGAATGTGAAAAAAAGAGGAGCATGGTGGGGCAGATAAATTGTTTTTATATATTAAATGACATGCCATGTGGAAACAGAAATAGACTTGCCAAACTAGGAGGTTGAGAGATAGGTTCAATATAAAAAATAAATTTCTAACAAAGTTGTACCCAAACAAGATGAACTGCTTTTGGAAGTGATCAGCTCCTTAATAGTAGACATATTCCATTTAAACCTAGAGGACCATTGCTCAGGAATTCTGTGGATGATATTTCTGCATTAATTTAAATGACTTTTGAAGTCCCATTTAATTCCAACTTGCTCTGTCTCAAAGTTTCATCCTAACATTCAACACTGCTAAAAGCTCTTGGAATTTTAATTTCCATACAATATAGTAATTATCGCTAAAAATCTCTCAGTATGGCATCTATGCTTACATTCCAATAATTCATTAAAAATGAAGAATGGAGCAAGGCCTGATACAGAGCCTTACCCTACACTCCTAGAAAAATTATGGTTCACTAGCCATTAACAATCTGCACAATACAGCTGTTCTTTAGGTGATGATTTTGGTGGTTCTCTATACCTGTACTTGTGTTATTTGTTTAAAATCCACTTAGACATTATTATCTCCTCATAAAAAATTAACATTCTTTCCTCAGCTGATCTATTTATTTGCCTAAAGCCTAATTTTTGCCAATGTGAATAGTGACAATAAAAACCATAAATAATAATTTTAAAAATTTTAAATCTTTGAGAAAAACACTAATTTTTAATACACAAATGGCAAAATAATTAAAACATTGTACATTTTCATAGAAGCTGGCCTTAATTATCATTCATAATTTTATTTGTATTTGTTAGTATTTCGGAATTTAAACTCAAGACAACAGGAAAACATTTTCTTCCACTTCAGTATTAGAAGCAGACTTGCAGTCTTGGCAGAAGTAGCAAGACTTGTGCCCCAATCCTATTCTTGTCACATTTTCTCTGGAATAAATTCCAGGGAAAAGAAACATCTTACAAGAGTTGTGGTTCTATAGGAGGCTCCACATGCCAAGGATAAAAGTTGAAATGCTTGTGAAAGCCCCATAGGGCTCTTATATTAAAAGGAAAGATTTGCAACAGAGATGACTAGGTTTCAAAAGAGCTGTCAGAATACAAAACAAGAACAGAAAATGGGACTTGGACTGGAGAAAGGGTAATGGTGATGGCTAGTGATAGTAGTCTCTGAGTAGGACAACAAGGGTTATACTTACGTATAGTTACTTAAAGACATATTGATAAAGACATGAAATGTGGAATTTTCATTTAAATAAAATCAAATTAAGATGAACTATAGAAATCTCACAATAAAATAATGAAATAAAAGTATTTTTAAATCATTAACCCTCATTGAGCATTACTATAACTCAGGCACAATGATGAGCATTTTATATGCATTATATTATTTAGTACTGATAACAAACCCATGAAGTAGTTTCTAATGCTATTCTAATTTTTCTAATGGAAGTCAGAGTCTCAGAAACTATATGTAATTCATGCTCATTTATTAAGTGGCAGGACTAAGATAGAACCTAGGTCTGTCTCTGTTCAGCTCAATGGAAATTTATGTTATTCTATGCAGTTGTTCTCACTGAGAACTAAAGAATATTTAGCTTTGTCCCATGATCATATCTTCCATTTTAGAAGAATGTATAGGTAGTCAATGTGTTGAATGTTTAAAAGTGTATTTAATCACTCAATACTGTCTATAAATCATTGCACTTCTATGCCCCTCCACCTCTGGCAAAGCATTTTGGTATAAACAAACTTGAGGGCCACTGTGTGATTATTCCCACTTAAAAAATATACTGTTTCCCTCTCATGAAACTAAACAGAAGGTCTAAGAGAAAGGAAATTATTAAGCATTCTACTGAGAGTTTTTTCCCAACAAAATCTAAGATAGAGGTCAATGAATAAGTATGTGCAGACTGGAACTTGAATCCTCTAGGGTGACTGTAGGCTAATTAATAATTAATGCCAGAGCCATGGTGTTTGAAATGCAGATGTGATAACTGGAGGCCTGGCAGTGCTGTTCAGAGGAAGCAGATTTAGATGCTATAGGGAATAGGCACTCCCTTGCCGGCTGGCTCAGAGAGCCAGCCTGGGTGCAAGGCAGGGCCTATGGTTTAGATTATATTCCCCTCAGCTGTTAATTACCTGAACCTACTTTGAAGTTTTTCTCTTTTTATCCTCTGCATGAAAAGAGATTGGTTCAGCCAAGGGACTTAGAGAAATGATCAAATACATGGGGTGGAGGGAAGGGGATGGAAATAGAACTTCATATATAAGAAGATAACAAAGAAAAACACATAGAACATACAAGAATATACATTATTAGAAAATGTCAAATTGTGACTCATTGTTTCAAACACATTGTATTTCTCAGTTGTTCTAATAACATTTGATTTTAAGTAAATGTGTAAACTTTCTCTGAATACGTATAGCACAAAAGTTCCATGTGTATTGCTATATAAAGTGATGCCTTAACTATAGATAGGTGTTTTGTAATGCTATATTTAATTCAATAGAGTACTTTAAACTTCTTCATATTTGAAGCTATTTACAGATAATGGCAACATTAATAGAATTAGTAATAAACTGCTTCTATATAACCTGTGCATATTGAAATCACTCATCCTCAGAATAAAAATAGAAAGTGCCATTATGCAATGGAGGAAGCTATAAGACATTAGAAAATTGTGGAAACAATCTACAGTTGAAAGAAATCTAAAATTAATGATGATAAGCTTAACTGTATGATAAAGCACCCTAGCTTGTTTTTAGGATGTGTGTGAATGAGCACAAGTTAAAGAAGCATTGCTATTAACTATTTAGCAAGTGGATTACAATGTCTGGAATAGATATAAAGCTGAGGTTTATTTGTTTGGTTTTCCATTTTAAATATTATTTTTAGTCAAGCTACTCTAGGAAAAGCAATTTGCTGAGATATATGCTACTCACATATGAACAAGGTTCTCTCTTTGCTACAAAAGCAGACATGAAATAACTAATTTTCACTTGTGAGAATATCTCTGAATTTTTTGACAGGAAATTGGCATTGAAAGTACCACGAAAGGAAAATGTGTACATATATTAAAACTGACACCTATGGGTCCAGTATCATCTGACTAAGATGACAGCAAATGCACACAACCAAATGAGTGAGTGATGATCATAGGCTCAGACACAACACATAGGCCTCCATGCAGTGGTCTGGTTTTATTTACTTTTATTTCCATTTAGAGGGGCACTTTTTGAGGAGAGTCCTTAAATTATTAACTCATGATGAAAAACTAGAAATTTTCTCATTAAAATCTATTGCTCAAAATGCAAATTCTAAAAAATGTAGGGCTTGCATTGTTGTATACTTTCTCTTTTCATCAGCAAAAAAAATCTTCATGTAACTAAAGATCTTCTATTAAAGGCAAACATATTTAAAATTTTTACAATTTGTGTGTAATACAGCTTTCCCAGTTGTGTTTTCATTCTGAGAACCTATACAGTATATTGATACTAATGTTATATAAAATTAACAACAAAACTAAATCCATCTCCATTCAATTTTTATTCTAATTATACTGACACAAGGCAAAAGGGCCAAGTCATAGAAAACAGTCTATTTTCATACTGACTTTTATAACCAATCAGCTATCTCTGCAATATTACATTCCTAGAGTCCCAAGTGTTAATGAATATGTACCAATTTTCCCAAGCTTTAAATATAAATTTTGTCTCTTGAATTCGCTGCTACTAAGAAAGAGAAAAAAAAATACTTGAAAACTTTAAGCAGCAAACTATAAGCAATTAAAAATTTTTTCAACCGCTACTATCAGCACCTAAGATTTTTATGGCCATGGCTCTTTTCCTCTCCGGATTTTCATGGTTACAAATGTATTGTGAGTAATGTTCACTTTTAAAACAAAACTCATTTCTTTTGAAACTTTTGTTCTTTTAAAGATGAATTCCAAAATTTTCAATTATTGTTCTTCAATATCAAATGAATCCACATTCGAGACTGATCATGTTCAGGCTTCATTTATGTTCTTTTATTTTAGTTTTGTTATAGTAACAATATGCTAACAATTCATATTTTTTCAATTTATATTAACACTCTCATCACTTGGTCAATCCAATTTAAGGAGGAAGATAGCTGAAAACTTCATCTCCAGCTAAAATTCAGTGGGAACATGTTTTATCTCAGAGATCTATGAACAACAGAGATATAAACTAAAACCGCCCAATGGTGCCACCACAGCATTAGGTTAAATTTTCCACTTTATTTCAACCTGTGTGTTTATATCCCCCTTCTCTCAACTTCCACATAAGTATCTCTTCGACTGACAATTGCATATTTTGTAAAGACTTATTCAGTTCCTTAAAGTACATTTTTAAAAGTTTTAACTTGATCTAGTGGCATAATCTTGCATTAGTCTGAAAACTGGGGTGTAGGGGAGGCTGGGGGGAGCTCAATGGGGGAAAGAAAGGAGACATATGTACTACTATTTGTAATACTTTAAACAATAAAAAAGCAATAAAACTTAAAAATAAGTGATTTAAAAATAACTTGCCAGAGCAAACAATATTTAAGTCAGAGAAAATTGTAGCCATAGTTATATTAATATGGAATAACTAAAGCTTTCTTCTCTATGTCAACTGTATTTTAAATGTTTTTCCCTCTATATATGCTTTCCATAGTTCATTTTCTATCATGGTTCATATTGTAAAACAGCTTTGTGACTAGGAACTCCTACACACATTCGTGGATAATGTTCTGACTTTCCACTACAACCTAAAATTTGGTTAGATTATCTAATTTGTTTTGTGTTCTTTTTACCTGCAGCTATAGGGAGACTGAAATTAAGTTCTCAATACTTTATCAGTAAAAAGCATTTGAAAAGTAAATAGATCTTAACAGAAATGTTTGTGTTTTTTTTTTTGTGTGTGTGTGTGTGTATGTGTTTTGCCTTCAGTATGAGTGACGTATGTTGCATAAGCTATGTATTGCAAAGCGGAGGGAGACTTCTTTATCCTGCAAAAGGAAAAGTAAAACATTGAAAATGAATTTTAATGAAATCATAACATTAAAATAGTTTTATATTAAATCTTGCTAATTTTCTAGGTGTAGGCTGTGAAGTGAATGTGAAGAAACATTAAAAGAGAATTGAATTTGCATTCCTTATGCTACAGGCACGTTTACATGACCTTTAAAACAGAATTAAAGCTGTATCATCAGCAGCTGTAGGCAATTCACATTACTAAGGCAATCAAATCAGAATGCTAAGCTATCTATAAAACATGAAATAAACTTGATATAGAATCATCTCAATTCACTAGATTTACTTGCAATTTACTTATACACTGGCAATCATTTCAATGCCGTTTGCAAATCCACTAAACCAGAAGCACTCCAACATATCTGAAAAATGTCGAGCTATAAGTATGTAAACTAGGAATACTTGAATATATCCTTCTCAACAAACCTCCATCGTTCATCAGAACTAGCTTATTTAATGATCATTATTTACTTTCAACAATCAACTACAAAATTAAGCATAATCCCATGAAGACACAATGCTATCTGATATATTGTACATGAAGAGATAATTTCTGTTTCCAAACAAGTATTTAGAAAAGTTTATAAATAATGCTTAAAGGCTATTAAAATTTAACTGAACTTTTTAAAGTATGAACTTTATTATATTGTTTCCCAGAATCCTCCACACCATCTAATAACTCTATTCTGCTGTCCTTTAATAACATGTACAAGTATCACACCTCTTAAAATATGTTAGGATAGATTATAAAATAGAGTTTTAAATTTAATTGTACAGGAGAGACTTACTCTAAAGAGATAAAAAGAAATGAGTAAATATATTTATAATTTGATTCAATTCACTAGATGTTTTTAAAAAGCTTGGTCACTTTCCGTTTTCAGTAGTCAAACCTCAGGGGAAAAAAAACATATTCTATTTCTCGTAACATATTTCTATTTGTGTATTGTGACTTATTTTTCTCCTTTTTAGAAAACTTTGCAGACTTTTTGATAATATTAATAACAGCCTAGGGAATATATTTGATAATGCAGTTCTGTATTTTAAGGGGTAATGAAATGGGAGACAGAAATACTTCTTCCATCACTAATGTGGGTGTTTGTATAGGACAAATATCAGTTTTCTACAAAGCTGTCAATTAGATGTTCAAAGAAAACTAAATTACCATAGCTGTAAGATTTAGTTTCTGCAGAGTTCAGATCCATATGTAGAGTTCAGGTCTTTTTTAAAGGCAATTTACACTAAAATGTATTTGTTTTCCAATATGCAAAGGTTCAGCCATGTAAAAACTCTCTCTCTCTCTCTCTTTCTCTCTCTCTCTCTCTCTCTCTCTCTCTCTCTCTCTCTCTCTCTCTCTCTCTCTCTCTCTCTCCCACACACACACACACACACACACATAAAGGTGTTCATGATCAATTTGTTTAAGGAGGGGGGAGCTTTTCTAGCATATCTAATGCATACATAAAGTGCCTGAAGAAATACTGAATTTTAAAGATAAAGAAGGGAGCAGATAGGATTGGATTAGAGATTAACTAAAAACAGAAACCCAAATCACTCTCCAAAAGTAGAAATAGTAGAAAGATGGTAGGTGAGGGAAAGGAGAGAACTTCATTTTCGCTATCATTTGAGTAAGTTAAAAAATATTTTGGCTGTACAAAGTAATGTGAGTTGTTGGTATTTAGATTGTCCTGAGTTTCCTTAGAAGCCTAAAGTTTCTCTTGCCCTTGTTATTGTTAAAAACAAGAAATCTGTTCTTTTTGAGGAGAATTAGGCAGGTTTATATCCTGCTGTTCTCAATGTGATCTTCGTTAACATCTTAGTGCCAGGACAAAGTATTTCAGGGTAACTTATCACCTCCAACACACACAAGAAAAGTCCTAGGGATGTTGCTCTTCCAAGCACACCCCAAGGGAGTGTGTCACTGACGCAGAGCTGTGGAACATACAACATTTGGCAGTGAAGCGGCTGGGCCTTGTCTCCTGAGAAAGGGTTTCCTTAATTACTTTAAATTTGTACCTGTCTAGAAAGGGGTACATTGGGATTAGGAATGGTCAAGGGACCCACCTGGCAAGAGGCAGGGTTGCTCAGGAACAAGAAAAATATTGGCCCAGGGGATTCTAAGAGACTTACATTTACCAGGGTCCCAAATCTCATACAGTTCACTTCTAACAAGAGAAATTCAGCTTCACCTCCATCATAAGAGCCCTACTACAAATAGAGGACAAGAGCCTGGGAAGGGCATGGTTACGAGGGCCAGGAGGCTGGCAAAATTAGCTGCCCTTACCAGCTGCCTACTTCTCTGAATAGGACTCAGTTGGCCCAAAGAATTGTAATCCACCAAGTTATCTTAAGACAAGATCCCTCGGTTTAACACTGCCACCCTGGTCCTGGCTCAAAGACTTCTACTTAGAAGGCTAAATTCTGCTCCAGTCACTGGGATTCATCCCAGAACTTTAGCCAGGCAATTCAAGAGGTGAGGGATCCTGTTATTGTCCAGATAGCTCCCCCCTCACCAAGAGGTGGTGCATTGAACTTTGGAATCAGCTCCTGGATTCTCTCTGGGTGTGACTCTCTGCAGGTTGGAAAAATCAAGACAGTCTAGTCAGGAGGGATTCATGGCTTGGGTATCAGACCCACAAAAGGGAAAAGCCTGGTGAGGGGCTGGGTTCTTTTGCTCTCTGCCTGAGCAACAGTAACTTAAAAAGACATTCCAAAAAGTTATTGGCTATTGGTTATAAAACACACACACACACACACACACACACACACACACACACACACACACACACAGGCACGCACGCACGCACACGCACACGCACACACACTCACACTTTCAATGGCATGTATCTCCAGGCAGCAGAAAACACAAATACCAGATCAAGTAGATATCCTTCTGAGCAGGAAAGCCCAATTGATTGCCCCAATGGGGAGTGGGGCCAAGTGCAAGAGATATCTGAAAGACAATTACAGGAGATTTTAAGAGCACTTTGGAAAACAGCATCCCTTCCACAAGAACTAACACAACAATCACAACATAGGGAACACTAACATTCTTGTGAAAAAAAATGTATTTGCAAAGTGAATTTTTTCCTTAAACTCTCTTTAAACACACACGCACACACACACTCTCTCTCTTCCTCTCTCCCTTGCGCCCTCTCTCGATACAGACATAGATATAGACATATAGCTCTAGATATTATATTTATTTATTTAATCAAGTTTTTCTCAGAATCCTCAGCCCTCTTCCTTATCCTAAACCCATAAAAATAATATAAATTTCTAAATAATTATAGCAAGTTAAATCTGGTCACCTGCTCATTTTCAAATGTGATATATGTTCTTTACCAATGTGGTACCCAGAAATATTAACATGAATCCCCAACACTCAGCAGATAACTTACTTATTTTCCTAGAAGGAGCCTATATTTTCCATAGCTTCATAACTGCAAGGTGATGCAGATACCAGCCTATTCAATAAATACTACTTGCTAAGGAAGGGGGAAGTGAGTGTAACTAAAAATCTCAATTATGAATGAAGTTGGAACATTCTTACAATTTTGCACAATAAAACCTCAATCTGTCCACGAAGAGGAAAGTGAATTGCAATTTGGGGCACCTCTATTAACTACTATAAAAAGCTTCTATTGTTCAACTAGGTGACCTAGTGATGCTTCAAATACTGATCCACAGAGTTTAAAGTAATAGATCATCTCTACATGCCCTCTAGTTGATCACACAGCCGGAATTATTTTTTCTCATATTTAAATAGCATCATTTCTGACCTTAACAAAAAAATCAAGATACAAATAAGAACCACTACTATAATTTAAATTTGGAAACATTCTGCTATTCCATTTAAAAAAAGCAGTCCCACATAAAACTTTTTGTAAAACCATTCACTAGATTCTTCAAAACTAAGCTCTGTTTACAATGTAAAACAAGTGACTGGCAAATGCTCACAATAATTCCTAGACACCCAGATACTGGTGCTGGGTAAATGATAGCCACACAGAGTACTGCACAGTAGCTCTGTCTCTATAAATCTTTTTCCTAGGACCCTGTAATAGTAGGTAGGGTTCACCCACTGACAATGGCAATGGCAAGAGAAGAAGTGACCTCAGAAAAGAAACTGAGAGTGGATCAACGGGACTTTAGGAAAGCAGTGGCGGGAGCTAGTATCCTTTCTCTCTGCAAGGAGGGTCTCTATTGTCCCTGTCTGTCCTCTAACCATCCTGTCAGAGGCCTCAGCCACAAAATACTTCAGCACTTCCCCCACTGACATTCAATTTTGGTAGCAAATGATTAGTGTTCTTGAAGATCTAGGTATTTTATGATGAATATTTTATTTTTTAAATTACCCTGTATTTTATGTGGCATTCACTGTATGTTACCACTCCTTTCCTTCCCTCTCCCCTTTCCTCTAAAGAATCTTTTCTTCACATTACAGGAAAGCCAACAGAGATCTAAAAAGAAGCTAATTGAGCTTGAATCCATATTGACTAATGTCTATTAATGCTAGCTAATAAAAAAATCTCCCAGAATATTATGAACCCCTTCCCTCCCCCACACAGTTTGCCAAGAATTAAAAGAAAAAGAACAATGAACGATAACAATGACAACTATCAGTGTGGGCTGATGCTCTGAAGGCCAGCTGAGTCTCACACCAAGAAAGTCTCATGAGCTCAATGTACAAACTCTAAGAAAAAGGCTTTTATCTCTGCTGCTTTCAGAAGCTGTTCAATTGTTTCCTTTCCTTTATGAGCACCTTGCTATAAAAAGAAAATGTGTACTTGTCTCTACCAAGCCCAATCTAACTTGTCCTGTTTCCAAAGTGAGCTATGTTGAAGATGAAGTTTTCTATCTGGAGGTCATGCCTATGTGCCACATCCTATGATCTGGAGCTTCATGCTGTATTATATAAATTCAAATCTGGCCTTTTAGACTTCTTTCCTGACTTCGCTTTCCAACCTTCACCAGCCCCAGCTCCAGACTGCTTCCCATTCCTCCAATTTGTAGGGATAATGAGAATTCTTCCTAATCTATACTCATATGAGAAATATACAAGAGGCATAATCCCTGTGGCTGGGACACTTTCAAAAAGAGCCTGGAACAGGCTGCCCAGCTGCAGTCATGCTCTCTCTCACTTTTCTACAGGCATGCAACCTGAATCACATTAATATGCTTAATTTCTTTTGTGAGTCCTTTTCTTTCTTGGAAAGGGAGGAGAAAGTATCCTGGGAAGACTCTCAGGAGTTGTTATATATCCTTAAGTTTTATGAGGGAGGAGAGCCACTATGAACCCCTAGGTTGCAAATAATTTAATAAACACACAAGTAAATCAAGCCAATCTGACTTGTTTTTTGAAATTAACTGAATTGCCCTCTTAGAAAACAAGAATGTGATGGGTGCTGTGAGGTGGCAAATTGAGGTATGAAGGCAACCCAAAAAGGAATGAAGTTGGTGTCTGGTACTAGCCAGGCAAGGGAATGGAAACCCGTGTTGCCTTGCTGGGGATGGGTGTGTGGATTTGCTAAAATTACATTTGCTCCACTTGTAAATCAGGCTCCTCTCCAGGGGACCATTTAGCTGCCCCAACCTGGTAGGGTTGGGGTAGCTATTATTATATTAAAACCATAACTCTAGAGGGGATGGGTAAATCAGACCTGAGGATCCAGCAGTGGATTTCAAGATCAAGGTGAGAACAACAGCTGTATATATAGTCCAGCCATGCAAGAGAGCTGTTTATCAGTGGTGATGTTGAGTTTAAGGCAAAATTCAATCCATGAAAAATACGTTACCAACTATTTGCAACAGTAACTTCACATGGACTTAATTTTCTCCCATGTCCAGATGGGGTCGGCTATTGAATGAGGCTCTTTTATTTTGTATGGGGCAGGGGATTTGTGACCATAGTCCCCCCTTTTATTCCTCTCTCTATGGAAACCCAGATCATGGGGAGAAATATGCAAAGCTGAATAAAGAGAAGCCGCAGAAAGGAGCGCTTGAGAGCGGCATCTGTTACACTTGGGAAGTTAGACTGACAGGAAAGGGCCAAGGAAACCTCTCCAGTAGATCAGTAAGAACAGCAAGAAGATTTTACTATATTCGGATATTTTACTAAATAAAAAAATGATTTACTTGCAAGAGAAGATTCTTATCATAGTTGCTCAAGGATGTGCTTGCACCTGAACCTAATAGGTGGACTCTATATTCATGGGAAGTAATTTTTAAAACAAATAGAAAGAGGACAGAGAGATAGGAATGAAAGTAAGGTAAGAAGGGAGGAGGAATGAAAAGGGAAAAAAAAGAAAAGAAGGAAAGGAAAGGAAGGGAAAGGAAAGGAAAGGAAAGGAAAGGAAAGGAAAGGAAAGGAAAGGAAAGGAAAGGAAAGGAAAGGAAAAGAAAGGGAAAGGGAAAGGGAAAGGAGGGGAAAGGGAGGGGAAAGGGAAGGGAAAGGGAAGGGAAAGGGAAGGGAAAGGGAAGGGGAAGGGAAAGGGAAGGGAAGGGGAAGGGGAAGGGGAAGGGAAGGGAAGGGAAGGGAAGGGAAGGGAAGGGAAGGAAAGGAAAGGAAAGGAAAGGAAAGGAAAGGAAAGGAAAGGAAAGGAAAGGAAAGGAAAGGAAAGGAAAAAGAAAGGAAAGGAAAGGAAAGGAAAGGAAAGGAAAGGAAAGGAAAGGAAAGGAAAGGAAAGGAAAGGAAAGGAAAGGAAAAAGACTGCGGTTGGGTTTTGCTCCTGACAGAAGGTATTCTTACATTAAAAGACTGCAAAACAAGGGTTTAAAAAACTTGTCTCTGGGCACAGATGCCTCCTACTCTATAATCCCCCACCTGCCCCACACAAGCCTGGGAACAAATTGTCTGAATCTTTTTTGTGTGTCTGGCCAAACCAGTTGCCCAGAGCAGAGGCCAAGGGCAAGAGGAAGGATGATTGTAAAGAACTCTGACATCAGACTGGGAAAAGGACCCCCTTCTTTTTCATGCAAAACCCTTATCAATTGATAGTTGCCTTAACGCCCTGAATGGTCCGACTAAGATTAGCAACTCTTTCACCCAAAGGCAGCTGCAAGGTGGGGGTGGGGAACCCACCACCGCAGCCAACAACAACGTGGCAATGATTGTGATCTTTTCCTAGTATGGTTTCTTCACTGTGCTTCCTTTTGACCTCTAAAGTGACCTGACACAGACTGGCAAATGGATCCTTGAACAAACTGCCTAACAGAGAACCTGAAAACTTGTATTTTGTTTGATTTTAACAAGTTCTCTTTTTTTTTTTTCTTCTTCAGGAAACAGGAGTTCAAGCACAAATGAGGCTGCGTTCTTGCAAAGGAAGATACACACAGTTGTCAGAAAAGAAATAACCTTCCTCTGCAGAAAGAGAGAGAGAGAGAGAGAGAGAGAGAGAGAGAGAGAGAGAGAGAGAGAGAGAGACAGGTAGAGAGAGTCAGGGAGAGAGAGTTCTAGGTTAAAAGCATAAAGCATATAAATCTTTACAATAGGACACTAGTAAATGAAAGCACAATTTTAGTGAGGGATGAGGAGGGGGAAAGATGGCAAATGATCAATCTTATATTCCAATAATTATTAAGTGTTTGTCCTTTTTAAAAAGAAGAGTAAAAGAAACAAATACATCTCAACCAGATGACAGGTTTTCCTGCCTAATAGACAAAATTTACATTTACCAACATAAACTCCTACTGCTCTGTGTTCTCATAAGTAATTACTTATTTCACAGGAAATATATGCTCTTTAGCTATATAAAGGAATGGCAGAATAAGCTCACCTTGTTTTTATTTTTCTCATTTTCTTGCATTTTCTTCAGATCTGTCTTCTTAGGGAAACTAATGCCTTAATGACTTTCCGGTAGCTGCAAGCCTTCTTTTATTTCTGCTAAATATATGAAAATGTATGCAAATTTAAATCAAGTTTAACCTAGGAGCTCTTGCAATATATTTAATGGAATTTCAAACCAATAAGGGAACTCTAATGCTGTCTTCTGTAAATGCAAATATAATTATGCAGCTAGAGTATCTCCAAAATTATGCAATGAAAGGTCATTTTTTAACCTCAGAGATTGCATTGTATATCGAGTGTTTCCTTATCTTAGCTAAAGCAAATCTTTGTATTTAACGCCCATTTGTTTACAAGCAAAACCATTGTGTGGGTCTCTGGAGCACTGAGACTTACCCTCCCCTAACTTCTAAAAGCTTAGGAAGAGTACAAATCTTTTTCCCTTTCCTTTAATCAAAATTTAAAACAGTCTTGTTCTCTCAAGCTGAACAAATTCAAGTTTGATGGGGATGATAGGGGTAGTAGTACTTAATCCCAATCTATCTCTCCCTCTCCGTCCCTCTCCCTCCCTCTCCCTCCCTCTCCCTCTCCCTCTCCCTTTCCTTCTCGACCCTCTCTTTCTTCCTCTCCATCTCCAGACTACATTATACTACTCCTATTTACTTCAACTGATCAGCAATGGTAGTGGGGGAGAATAAATACATTTAAAAACAATTTTCCTCCACTGGACAGCATTGGGCTGGGCAGCTGAAACTTTTCCTGTGTACCTATTGGGAGTTGGTCTGATGAGAGTGGGGTGAGTGTGAGGAAGGGCAGCCAGCTTCTACAAGCATTGCCTCTGACAGAAGTTGTGGACCACTGATGGGAGCTGACATAGAGCCAGAAAAAAAATCAAGTCTTCCAAGTGACCAACTGTATTGGAAGGCAAACTTCAAAATAACTGAAATTTGCCAGTATCATATTGGATTTTACTTTCCAGAATATTCAAGTTCTTCATACCTTAAATCATTTTTTTCCAGAAGAAACTAAGAATTAATTTCTTAGATGCTTTCTGACCTTAGTATTGAATTTCTTATTAATACAAAGTAAATAAATAAGTCAAAATAATTCTTGGAATCAATGACTTTAGTCTAGATTCCAGTTCCTATCAAAGAAGTCCTCTTGCTCAAAGTTTGTAGCCAGATTCTGTTTTGCAGTCCTCTACACACAACTAACCCAGAAAGTCAAATGAAACTGAACAAAATCTATATCCACTAAGATATAGATGACATTCAAGCTAGTGATGTTGTTTTCTTAATATTTTTTTCGTTCTATTTAGGTTCATTTAAATAATGTAAAAGCCAGTTTGCAGCCTCAGCCCCTATCAGCCTAAAAGCACACACACAAACACACACATCCCTCTCATTTTTCCAGCTCTACTACAAACACGGGCGAAGTAGGTAGTGGAGGTGGTGGTGGTGGTGGGTTAACCAACTAATCTGTTGCTGCCACTCAGCGCGAGGCAGCCAACCGATCAGAAAGATTTGATTCACTTCCTGCGTGGGTCTCATTGCAACTCTCCGAGCTTCGCCAGCCTAATTTGGAAAGCTAGCCCAGCCTCCCGCACCGCCATTGGCCAAACGCCCGGCTGGCCAGACCGAGACGCGCTGCGATTGGCCGCGGTAGGTGTCGTTAACTCTCTGGCTGCTTTGGCTCCCCCGCAGGATAGATGTCAAAGGCTGAAGCTGCTCCCTTTGCCACATTATAACTAGTAGGAGATCCTCACCGACCATGGCCACAGCTGCCTCGAATCCCTACAGCATTCTCAGTTCCAGCTCTCTGGTCCATGCGGACTCTGCGGGCATGCAGCAGGGGAGTCCTTTCCGAAATCCTCAGAAACTTCTCCAAAGTGATTATTTGCAAGGAGTTCCTAGCAATGGGCATCCCCTCGGGCACCACTGGGTGACCAGTCTGAGCGACGGAGGCCCATGGTCCTCCTCACTGGCTACCAACCCCCTGGACCAGCAGGACGTGAAACCCGGCCGTGAAGACCTACAGCTGGGCGCGATCATCCATCACCGCTCGCCTCACGTCGCCCACCACTCTCCGCACACTAACCACCCCAATGCCTGGGGGTCGACCCCGGCTTCAAACCCGTCCATCACGTCTAGCAGCCAACCCCTTAACGTGTACTCGCAGCCGGGTTTCACCGTGAGCGGCATGCTGGAGCACGGGGGGCTCACCCCACCGCCGGCTTCTGCCACCGCACAGAGCCTACACCCAGTGCTCCGGGAGCCCCCAGACCATAGCGATCTAGGCTCTCACCACTGCCAGGACCACTCCGATGAGGAGACACCAACCTCGGATGAGTTGGAACAGTTCGCCAAACAGTTCAAACAAAGAAGAATCAAGTTGGGTTTCACGCAGGCCGACGTGGGGTTGGCGCTGGGCACACTGTACGGCAACGTGTTTTCACAGACCACCATCTGCAGGTTTGAGGCCTTGCAACTGAGCTTCAAGAACATGTGCAAGCTGAAGCCACTGCTGAACAAGTGGCTGGAGGAGGCTGATTCGTCCACTGGGAGCCCGACCAGCATTGACAAGATCGCAGCGCAAGGCCGCAAGCGCAAGAAGCGAACCTCCATTGAGGTGAGTGTCAAAGGTGTACTGGAGACGCATTTCCTCAAGTGTCCCAAGCCGGCCGCACAGGAGATTTCCTCGCTGGCAGACAGCCTTCAGTTGGAGAAAGAAGTAGTGCGTGTCTGGTTCTGTAATAGAAGACAGAAAGAGAAAAGAATGACTCCACCAGGGGATCAGCAGCCACATGAGGTTTATTCGCATACCGTGAAAACAGACACGTCCTGCCATGATCTCTGACTGCTGGAAGCCAGCAAGTGATCGGCCAAACGAACTGGGGCAGCGCGGATTTCTCTTTCTTAACTCCCTTCCTTTCACTCCAGCTTCATAATTGCTTTCTCTCTCTCTCTCTCCCTCCCCCCCCACCTCCCTCTCTCTCTCTCTCTCTCTCTCTCTCTCTCTCTCTCATTTTTTTAATATTTTATTTCTTTACCCTTCACCCTTTCAAAAGGGGGTTCTAATTTATATTAAGAAAGGAAACACACTCACGCATTTCAGGCTTCTTAACGCTGATGCAGTTTCATTAAGCACTCCAGGCGGGGTCCTCGTATCCCCCTGCGGTCTGGCAAGTTTTCTCTACAACCTTTTCTGCAGATCAATATATATTGTTTACTTTGAGTAAGATTTGCTTGGTTGCTCCTTTCTAGGAAGAGCAAGGAGTGGGGAAACTTGGGGGCGGGTTAGGGATTGGGGGAGGGAGATGGGAAGACAGAAGATGTGTGCCTCTAAATAACCTTTCAGCGCCTTGGTTATAGCAGCTGTATTTCAGGTGAAATCTGTTTTACTATAGACTAGTTTTGCATTTTTTTAAAAAAATTTCTATAGCGTTTTTAAATGTCTGCAGTGTTTTACTACAATCTGTACACAATATTTGTGAGATAATTTGTATCTAATCGACTACTCCACATTATTATTGCTATTATTATTATGCCTTCGTTGAGCTAATGGTTTTTTAATTGCTTATAAAAGCGAGAGGAGGCTGGAAGGAGGAGGGGGAGAAATGTGCCTACCTTTCACTCATGGCCCCTATACCAAATCTATAAGAGGAAAAGATACAATGGAAAGAGTTCTTGGTGGTGATATATACATATATGTTTGTTTTGTTTTGTTTTGTTTTGTCCCCCCCACCCCCCCCACCCCCCCCCACCCCCCCACCCCCCGGGCAGAGTGCCTAAAATGGGCAGAATAGGCAAGCTGATTGGGTTTGCAAACTAGTGCAAAGTTGAAGTTGAAGAGGCTGTTTTGAAAGATTCTGCCCTCCCTGCCAGAGCTGTTGAGCCCCTGCTGGGCTTTTACAGTGTTGATCTGGGTGCCAGAGCAGAATTCAGTGGCAGCGCTCGAGGGATAGAGGTAGACATGAGGAGCTGAGAGGACTATGAACCTACGGAGGTCTGGAATGCCTGCACTCGGAGCTCTTCAAGGGCACAGACAGACCGCCAGCGCTACCCCATCTCGGCCCTGACCTAGGCCTACGCGAAGGACTTTGCCTTCACAGGCTATTAATTTCGCTAGAGAAGAGGACCCGGAGACTCTGGCGGCAGTCACTGCCTCCCAGTTCTGTTCACCTCCAGTGCAATGTCTGCTCCTTGAATAAAAATATCCTCGGGAATGGATGGTGAGGGCGCTCTCTGCTTTGTGCAGAATGACAATGAAATGATTGGCAAAGGTCACAGGGATTTTGGTCTAGCCTCGTACCACATCCTTCCCATGTGTGTATATACCGCTGTCCCTGAGTGAGCTCACACCGGGAGCCATCTCCATACCTCGGACAAGCACAGCTGGTGGAATGCCACTGAGAGGACTGAGCTAGCTAGTGAGGGCCTGGGCGGCTGGGTTTCTGTTTTTTATCTCTCTATGTGTATGTCTCTCTCTGAGTGTATGTGCGCATGTGTGAGCGTGCAAACGTATGTGTGTGTGTAGATAGTTGTGTGTATATTATTACTATTTACAAGAAATAAAAACTACAAAAATATCGCTAGACTATGTAGAGATCCAGAAAGTATGCATTTGCTGTGGCTTTACTGCTAGCTCTCAAGTCTACATGCCAGGTCCCCATACAGACCTCATAACCAAGAAGCATAAATGTGCTGACTCATCAAGCACCCATTACCCAGCCACTGCCCTCCTGTACTACCTGGGAGCTTGTATGACCTGGCTGACTGTCTAGCTGGGCCTCCAGGGGCAGCTGCAGTAGACAAAGCTTCAAACTACCTAAGGACCAGATACCCTAGTGCCCCTGTGGAAGAGGCCCTAGTATGGGCTGCCAGGGCTCTGGACCACCACACTGTGTGTTCCCCAGCTACAGGTCCAAGAGCATGAGTTAATTAAAATCCCAGACCCTTTTTCTTTTTTTGTGAAACCTCTGCATTCTGTTGGTAATTGGGTTTTAGTTCTGGGACTTTTTTCACACATCGAGACCATGTTTTACAACTGTTAGGGTTATTTGTTTATTTGTTTGTTTTGATTTCTTCTTTGCAGTTAAGCACTATCGTTCAAACCTGAGTTAACCCAAATATTTCTGCTGACTTTATAATTGTACAGTTTTGTATATTAAATGTTTTTGAAGTTATTAATTTAAAAAAGATCATTTAGTTTATTCATTTAGTAACTGATGTATAATAAATGCTATTTTCATTAAGAGTTGCTTTTTCAACTATTTTATTCAAATTGCCTATTGCAGTTGCCAGCAATTATTTATTTTCAATAAATTCTGCATTGTGTTAAAAAGGAGAGTCTTTCAAAGACGAATTGGGAGTCAAAAAGAAAATTCACTGTAATGTTTGATGTGAACAGTTTTAGTCAAGGGGTTTATATTGACACAATATTTTATTGTTGTAAAATATTAAAAACATTTAAATAAAACTTTTTTTCAAAAAAATCTGTGTTTGTTTTTTTGTTTTTTTTTTTTCCCCTCCTGCCTGTGTTGTGTGAACTGGTGTTTAAACAGAGGCACATTCCTAGTGAACAGTGCATCAGCTTTGCTTCAGGTTAGAAATCATTGGTCAATGTTTTGATTCTTGATTCTCTCCTAACTTTTTGCCTTTCATATAGTTGCACACACAGCAGGGCCCCATTACCATTCCCCTACCCACACCCATACTCAGGCAAAAACACATTCCAAATGTTGGGAGACACTGTGGCTTAAGGAAGGCTAACAGAGCAGGACATTTATTTCAAGAGGTGCTATCTTTTTAATGTTATCTATCCTAAAAGATTGTTTGTTTCTCTAGTCCAAAAGATAGCGACTTCTCTGAAACTGTGCCTCCTGATATTAGACCCAGACTTTTGGTGTGGCATTTATCTCATCTAGTTGCAACCAGCTTTCTTCTTTATCTTTTCCATTCCTATTCAGTGTCCTTGTGGTAGGTGAGCCCCAAGTCTCCTGAGAAGGGTTAGGAAGGTGACTATATGTAAGGAGAAGTGCTCTCCTTTTCCTTGGACCCAGAAATTCCAGTAAATTGTCCACTTTATGTTGCCCAATAAGGCTAAATTAATTCCTATTCATTCCTATCTGAGTTTGGGGGAAAGGAAGAAATATTACAAAGAGACATTAGAAGGAAAAGCTTGATTCATCATTCTTCATCTTACTTCTACATACCATTTCACTTCTGCTATTTTATCACAAACCTATAATTTTCCAACAGTAAAATTTTCCTCAATTCATACTCTGAAGTATTTTTTGTTAGACAAAGAAATATTATTTACTCATTTTAATAAGTAATGCCTATCACATGTAATGTCTTGCTTTTTTAGATTGCCATCATTTATAGTTGCACAGTTCACCATACACATATGAGCATTATATATAAAATATACTACATGTTGTGTGTATACTCATGGGCATATTTCTCTTTATAAATAATACTGATTTTTATAAAGATGTATAAACAAACACAAAATCCATAGTCTTTAACCTGTTGGTTCTCTTTTGGTTCATACCAACTAACCTCTTTCTCTTTCAATATCATATAGCTCTATTAAAATTTTTTTCAATTACAGTTTATATTCAATATTATTTTGTATTAGTTTCAAGGGTATAGCATAATGGTTAGGCAATCGCATTCTTTATAAAGTATCCCCCCTGATATTTCCAATACCCAACTAACTTAATATATAACTATTACAATAATATTGACTATATTTCTTTGCTGTACTTTACATCCCCAAGACTATTTTATAACTAATAATAAGTACTCCTCAATCCCTTTACCTTTTTTACCCAGTCCCCCAATTTCCTTCCCTCTGACAACTATGAGTCTGTTGTCTGTATCTATAAGTTTATCTTGAATTGATTATAAAGTTATAGCTGATCTTATAAAAGTATGCAGAAACCAACTAGCAGTGTATTCTGAACTCTTTAATGGAACTACAAACAGATATTTTAGGAGATAGGCATTTATCACTATCAGTATTTTTTCTAGTTATTTCTGAAACATATTTTATACATATTTATGAGACATTTTCTTTTCTTCCTTATTTATTTTTCTTAAAATATAAACAAAGTCTAGTTGGCTTTTATGATGACTGCCTAACCAACTTCATTATATCATTAGTATTACATTTTCATTAAAATTTATGATATGTGTTGCCTCTGCCTTAGATTTTCTTTGTGTTGAGGTTGCCACCACCTCAGTCCCAACCAAAGCCTTTGTAGGAGAGGCAGCTTTAACCTCAGTTTCTCTCAGGTTCAGATAACAGTGGCTCTCTCTCCCATAACAAGAATGTGTATGTTCAAATGAATAATAATTATTTATCTTATTTAATGGGATAAAAGTAAAACAGCTTCACCTTTATTACCTAACAGAGCAATACAAAAGGAATATATTGAGGGGTGGGGTGAGATGTAAAAAGAGTAAGCATTAAGGTGCTTCAGATATGTAAACAAAGTCACATATGCAAATAAAGTATATGTTTTTATGTAAACAGACATTAATTTATTATCTATATATCTGTGACATTCTATATGCATAACAAAAGGGAAATGAATAATTAAATGTTAGCAAGTATCCTTCTAACAAGAAAAGAAATGTTATGCCTGGAAGGTGGTTTCTTATCTTTAAAAAGAAAAGTTTAGGGGAAACTACTGTCTAAATTAGTACATGAACTGTGTTTGTCTTTAATAGAATAAAACTCTGTTTCTTTTGGAGTTATTTAGCATTTAGATATTTCTCATGCTCCCTAGTCAGGATGCTGTTTTTGCTTTAATTTTCAATAGGCTATAAGTAGCCTTAACATAAATTTCTATTTTTATTTAAATTATATTTTTAGTTAGAAGGGAAGAGATAAAAGGGAATGAAGAAGTAGGAAATTTTTAGAGGTTAAGACAGAGTTTTCCAAAGAAAAGAATGTATTTTTCCACCTCTCAGATCTTTAAAAAGACATGTGTGAAACCTCAGAATTGAGATATTACATCTATGATATGATATGTAAAAATCTAACACATGTGACCCTTTCAAAGAAGTCTTGAAGGGAAGAGAGAATAACAATAAAAAACAATACCATGTGAATTGATATCCCTCACACTCACCCATTCTGTAAAATAAAAAAGATAGAACACTTTTTATACATGCTCCAGATAGTAGTTTTAAAAAAATAGCAATCTTCTAATTTACTCATTTATATATATTAATTTTTAAAACATTATGAAAAGTGAATATAATATATATTTAAAATCATTTAAGATGTTTTTTAACGAGATAAAATGAATGTATCTTTTCTTAAGAGCACTTCTGATAGAACATTTCCAAAATTAGAAAATTATTTAAAAGAATAAAGTCTCAAAAACAAATTCCAGTTAACTTCTATTATATCTAAAAAAAGTAGGGGTTAGAGTAACACGTACAAGGACCTCAACTATTGTTTCTTAAAGGGAATTCACTAAATTTACTGTCACATTGATGTTTCTTGTGCCTTCCAATGAAAAAATGCATTAAATCACTATGCATTAGTTCACAAACATGAGAATAGATCATAGCCATTCACACATGATCTGACTCACTAGCTAGAAAACTAGGATCTCTTTACAATACTATTTGTTATCACCATAATATAAGGTCAGTTCATTTTGGAATGCTTCCAAGGTGGCTTGTTTATTCAACTTTCAAATGGGCCTTGTGTGAGGTGACTTCAATTTCTAAGGGAGGAAATCACAGGACAATTTGCTTTTGGGTGAAACTCTACAGTATTTAATATATATGATATATGTGTGTAGACACATACTGACAACTATAAACATGCTCCCTCTTCCCTCCCCATCTCTTTATCCCTGCCCTTGCACACAGACAGGGTGATTTAACAGAAAACAGATTGTCCTCAAAGACAGAAAAGAAATCAACTCATTGACCAATTCATTAGGTATATCTTTTCATTGCTCTAGCTACTTACACTGTGTCCACAGTATTCTGGCATAGTCAATTGAAAATAAAAAATATTAGTCTATAAAACTCTTGTATTATCTGAATAATGGAAAAAAAAAAACAGTTTGAGTTATCCTCCCCCAAATTCTTGACACACACACTGAATTGACTGCTTGCATTGTCATCTTGTAAACAATGTCTGTTATATATCAGCATTGATTCTTAGATGGGATTCATATAAACATTTTAATGTTGATTTTTTTCTTGTGTTTTCAGTTATTTTTCATATATTGGAGAATCTCTTGAAAATATGGCTGATTATCTCCCAGATATTACCAGATCAGAGATTAGCTTTTGCTCTTTTACCTTCTTTTTACAGACAGGGTAAATTCTGCTATAAAAGTGAACATGTAAACTGGGTTTTAGTATCTCCCCCCTGCCCACCATATCAATATTAAAAATCATTTTTTCCACAGAATTTATATCTGGTTAAGGATTTTCCCTTACCTAATACTTGCAATCTGAATACAGAAAACCACACACATATGCATACTACCTGCTAAGATTACTGCTTGAGGTCATATTATTTTCAAACCACTGAAAATAGAGGCTATATACAAGGGTAGTAGTTTACTAGACTTCAAATTAAACATAATTCCCTACTGCAGAAAAAAAAGCTACCTGGGGCTTTGGTTGGTGTGATTCAGTTGGTTGGAACAACATCTCTTGCACCAAAAGGGTCAGGAGTTCAATTCAGTCAGGGCACTTGCCCAGGCTGGTCAGGGCACATAAGCAGGTTGGGGGTTGATCCCAGGTTGGGGCACTTCAGGAGATAACTGATGGATGTTTTTCTCTTACTGTCACATTGATGTTTCTCTCTCTGTTGTCTCTCCCTCTCCTTTCCTCTGTCTCTAAAACAATCAATAAAAATAGCTACCTGAATGAACTCAATTCACAGAGAAATATTATTTTTCTTAATGTTTTACTATTCACAGTCTACCTGTGGAGGTGCTGGTAGTATTAATTTAATTACATCAGGTTTTTTTTATTACCACAGGAGCACATCTATATACGCATGTAGAAAAGGTCAGACTTAAAAAAAAATAGTGTTCTGCTTCTTCATGTCCTGCTATAATACCCTCTGTAGAGTTAGAAAGCTAATTAGCTTTGTCTTCAATAGATTGAAAATATGTTTACAAGTGGAAATTTCAGAATTGCTGATCAGAAATAATTGTATTTCATTCTTAAGCCTGTCATTAACTGGGGGGGGGGGGATAAAATTTGTGAGATGTATTTGCATAATCAAGGATTTTGTTTGTTTAGAACAGTGTACAATAGCCACTGCTAAGGTATAAGGATTGACTTGGTCAAAATTGAAGAGCAATTTTCTACAAATGAATTTATTTAATCATAGGAAAAGGACCCACGTGTGTTAACCTAAAATTCTGAATTTTGAGCTTTTTTGGTAAGAGTGGTTGAAATTCTAGATAAACATATTTTCCTTATTCATTTTCATTGTCATGTTATATCCTGGGGAAGAAAACCTGAGCTCCTCCAGATTTTACATTAAAAGTGAAACTAAAGTGTTATTTCAAAGTAGCTCTTGTATCCACCTTGAGTTTTCCCTCCATCACTATCCCTCAATGAGCGGACAGTGTTAGCTCTGCAGGTGCTCCCCACTGACCTCCTTTGTGCAAATATAAGGAAGTTGTGTGGAAGGGATTTCAGGACAAAGGGCCTGCTGCTCACCCTGAGGGCTTCAGTCTCTCAATTACTATGGAAGTTCAAGTCCTATAGTTTCTATTGCTTAGTGCTCTACTTCTGCATGTCTCATAATACCTTCTGTAGAGTTAGAAAGCTAATTAGTGTTGTTTTCAATGGATTGAAAATATGTCCACAAGTGAAAATTTTAGAATTGCTAATCAGAAATAATTTTATTTTCTAGAGGTTTCTCTTGCACCACATTTGCACTTTGTACTGTTTATGCATGCTTTAGAAAATTTGCAAATAAAATAATTTCAAGTAAAGACAATAATAATCTTCTTAATTTATGTATCTAACTTTCCTCTGTAAAGATCCTTAGGCACTTTAGAAATTACATATACATTATACTCTGCAACAACTAGTATGCAAATCACAACAAAACGACCACTTCAGGCCATATAAAATGACCATACTCAGTCTAGGCAAAAACTCATTAATATCAATAGGATTACTGTGCACAATTGAAGGGCAGTATATGCCAGAGGTTGCATTCATTGCTATGTGAGAGCATAAAAGTACATGGGTTCACACTGCAAAGAAATAGTCTTACATTTAAACTCATGTGATACAGGAGGAATAAAGACAAATAAAACTCACACACATTTGATAATATTTGGTTAAATTAGTTTTTGAGCCTTTTGAAGAAAACCCAATTATTGGGTAAATGAAAAATCAGTGATATTCAAAAGTAATTGTGTATTTAAAATGTATAATATTTTAAATTGCAATTGTTACAAACATTGTAGAAAAAACCTAAAAGGATAAATAGTCTATTTTAAAATCACAGTCTCTTGGCTACTTCTAATTATACAGAGACATACAAAATTAGGACACACACTTTGGACTTATTGTTTTATCCATAATCATCAAAACTATTCTTAAGCTAATAATAATATCTATGTAAGAAATGCCTCCAAGGCCCACTAACACCACCCACATTTCAGTCTGTATTTTGTGAAAATGACCAAACTGTTTAGATGAAAGGGATGGGCAGACTTGATGTTTTAAATGTATTAAGGTAAAGGGGACTTTTTGGTTCACTTTTAACCCTTTTGACAATGAGATGTGGTACAAATAGTGACTTCTCTTGAGTGAAAGCAGTGCAAACTATACAGCCATTACTTTCTGATAACATGCTAACAGGTTTTTTTTAATTTTCTGAAAAACACATCAAATATCAACCTACCTAAAATGAAGCATAGTATTTATTAGAAACTATTTGTTGCTTTAAATTCTTTGTGCTTGACCTGACCCTATTGCATGTTGCTGGTTGTCAGAAGTGTGCAGAGCCTGCTCAAAGATCAATGGCAAATTAAAAAGTGACAAGAATGGGGCAGAATAATAATAGTTTAAAGCTATTATCCACCCTTCCATATACACACATATGATTTTCAAAACCAAGTTATTTTTAGATAAAAATATATAAGAAATGGTAGAACAAATAAACAGCAACAACATCTAATTTAACAAACATACTTATCAAATGTATACTATTTTGAAGACATTGTTGCAGTGGAATGTAAAAAATGCGTAGTAAGGTATGAACTTCGCTTTGAGGAGCTAACAATCCCTTGTGAAAATAGAAATAAGAGAAATGGTACACAACTAATGGTTAAATGAGAGCTGGAGATATGTACTATTATCAATTTTGTGCCACCACTCTACATTTTATTGTTAATTTTTATAATAGACTTTTGTAGTCAAAACAGCATTTATCTGTACTAGGTTAATCATATTGTGCATCTTTGTTAACCTGCACACAGCTGCAATTGTTAATTAACTCATAGGTAAACACACTAAAAATCATAGCATTATTTATGAATTCCTATAATTGAATTATCCCTGATGAGCTAGAATTATTTTTGTAGGAAAGTTTTGTTGGTTGTTTTTTAATTATAAAGTGTGGAAATATAAACACATGGCAGACTTCTAAAACTTGCTTCCTTTCTCTCTTTTGCACATTTTGAAAACTTGGGATAAATGTCAGGTAAGATGAGCAATGAAAAATATATTCCTCCCCTGTTTTCCTTTCTCTCCTCATTAGAGGATTAGTCTATTCCACAATGCTGCACCTACTAAGTTGGGTTTGAATTAAAAGGAGTGAAAGCCTCACCAGCAGATGTTGAGAATTATACTCCAACAGGACTAGATTCTGTGCAAGTATTCTGCTCTCACTGTGGATTTCATTTTTTGAGATTTTATGACATGATCTAAACAGTAACCAAATAAGAGCTTGAAAAATGAATTTCCAGACCAAAAATTCCTCTTGGAACATTTAAGGGTATTGTGATTAAACACACACACACACACACACACACACACACACACACACACACACACACACACGTGCGCGCGGCAAACACTTTTTGTAATCAAATCATTCCCAGATAAAAACCAACCTCAATAGTTTAAATAGTAAAATAATTTTTAAAAATCTCATTGAGATTTTGTGTGGCTTTCTTTTGACTAGGAATTGATGAAATCATATCTATTAACTTAGAAGTTTGTGGGGAAATTTGGTATTAATGCTTGAAATGTAACTGTTTAATTTACTGGTTAGGATGATTTTCAAATACCAAAGAAAACTACATCTCTAACAAAACCTAATTAAGTAGAGAATGCATTCTGTATTATTTTTCCCTTTTAATGTATATTTATCTATTAAAAATGTGTTAAACAAAATAGCCTTGTAGCACTATTTTAAAATGTCCAATTATTTTGGGGGAAATATGGTTAGCGTGAAATGTATTCTCTAACACTGGTAAAATAAGTAATCAGAGGAATAAGTAAATAATTCCCAATGGGCCTGTATTTCCAGAATTAAATAAGCATAAGTAATAGGATGCAGGGACATGCTTATCTTAGGAGAAAGGACTAGAAAGAGAGTGGGCAATTCATGATCATGTTATCTTCTTCGCTAAGCCTTCTAAGACATACTGCCACTGCTGTTAGCCACATTCTTTAGGGAACAGAGATAAACTTCGGGTAGAGTCACATATGTATAACAAGCAGTGGGCCAAGGAGACCTTAAGTGACTAAGCGAATTCATTTGAGTTTGTTGAAAAGCAACCTGGATGTATATATATCAATCTCTTAATTGTGATATTGCATTATAGTTTTGCAAGATGTTGCCATTGGGTGAAACCTAATAAAGAGTACACCAGTCTTTCTTTATTATTCCCTACAACCTCATGTACATTTACAATTATCTCCATAGTTTTTTTCAAAAATTAAGGCACAATTTTACAATTAAAAAAATAGCTGGTACAAATTATTTTCTTGTCATCCAGCAAATTTAAGACTAAACATTTATGTTTCATTTTCTGGTGTTTTTTCCTTTTTTGCAGGGGAGGGAGGTGGTGTTGGGGAGTAGTGCCATAATAAAACCAGCCTGCTTTCAGATCCTCTTGAACTAGAAATAAGTTCCTGTTGCTGGTGCTTATAGAACCCCTAAATACACTCTTACTCTGGAAACTCTACTGATTTACCTGAAATGCTATCTGCTTAGTTTATAGTCTGATCCTAGATTACTATAAACCAGTGTTAGCTCTAACTCAGGGAAAGGCAACACAAAATAATGGGTACTCAATGATTAAACCCTCATAAAGTAGGTATGGACTTCCTGGGGAAGTATGGTTTTAATGATTCAAGAATCATTCAGTAATTCAACAAATATTATTGAACACCTGCCACATCCCAGAATTTTATGATCAATGCAGCTTTGGATCATATATTTTGGGTACTTTTAATTTTGACCTCATTTTGAAATCCAAATCAGCAGCTTAACTAGCTGTAGGACATTGAGCAAGTCCTTTAACTTCTGTGTTTACTTTTATAATCTGTAAAATGGGAATAATAATAATTGCATCTAATAGGGTTGTTGTAAAAATAAAAATATAATTTATGCCAAATGATTAACTTATTGTCTGACACACAGTATGTGCTCATTTGGTATTAGCTCTTATTGCTCCACTCATTTAGCCTTTTCTATGTTCTATAGCTATAAAGAAATACCTTTTAAGTATTGACTACTATAGTGCTTCACAAGACCCCCCCCCCCCACTGCAATAAACGACAGTTGACATTTATATAAGCAACACACTTAATGGGTTTTCCCAGGGTTAAGTTGAATTCCCTGAACATTAGTTGTAATGCAGAAACTTATATCATGAAGACTATCTGGAATGTTTTATTTTTTAAAAAGCTAATAATTCATATACTTTGCTTTTACAACTATCATTAGTAGCACATCCTTTGTGACACACCTCACAACATATAAACAAAACTTTGAAAATCGTTTGCACACAGAGATGTCCATGAATTTCTTAAACTAAAACAAACTAATAAGGGTATTCTCCGGCTTTAAGAATTTTAATGAGTAATGTGTATTATTTCTAATTAAGAAAGATAATTCAAAATAACTCCACTATAATAATGTAGAAGTTGCTTGTGTTCACCATCATTTAAAAATTCACATTATTGTATTTTTGTACACATTTCTAACTTAAATCCAAAAGACTTTCTCTGAAAATGTGGCCTTATATATTCTAAGTCAGGGATCTTTAACAGGTGTGCCATAAGAATTTATAAAACATGCAATATCTGGGAAATCAAGATGGCAGCATAAGGTATACACCTGTATGTGCTGTCTCTCACAACCACATCAAAACTACAACTAAAAGACAAAACGTCTAGCACCCAGAGCCACTGGAAAGCTAGCTGAGTAGAAGTTCTACAACTAGAAGGAAAGAGAAAAGAGCATTGAGATGTGTACAATCGTGGAAAAGGTGAGGTACCCAGGTGAGCGTATTGGGCTGGTGGCTGGTTACCAAAAGGGAGACACAAGCTCCCGATTACTCTGAACTCCAGTTTCCAGCAAGATTCTGGGGACCCAGACACCTATCATTGTGGAGAGAAGCTAGACTGTCTGCCATCAGTTCAGAAAGTGAGGGTAGCTATCTTGCAGAGGTAAATGCAGGAATCATTGTTTACTCGCTGGGCACAGGATGGGGGGCACTGAAACTCGGATATGCAGAGACAGCTGACTGGAAGCCATCACTGTTTGCCACATCCTAGTCTAAGGATTCCCTGAGACCCCGCCCCACATGGTTTACAAACAAACTCAAGCTCTGCACAGCAGTTTTTGCATATAAATGGCCTGACCTATTGCAACTTAACCTAACAAACTGCAGCTCTGGCCAGACAGCTCCAAAAACAGTCAAAGCCCAAGCAAAGAGGAGAAATCTACAGACCTCAATGTAGCTCCTGCTGGGTGGCCTCAGACAGTAGCTGACCTGCACCTCATTGGAGATTCAAAAGCCAGTGTACCTAGTAATCAGAGTGAGATGACACCAGATTTCAACTCCTCACATTCATAAGTGACACATTCAAGAGGAAGACTCAGTGAGCACCAAATCCCCACTGAAGCAAGTCTTGCCCCATAAGGGCATCCCCAGCACAGAAGTTACCCCTTGGAGACACAGTGGGTCCTCACAGCCAATTGGCCAGGAGGTCAATTCCTCCCAGTGTACCAACAGCAATCAAGGCTTAACTACAACAAGACTTTAGACTCAGCCCACAAAAGGATGCACCAAGAGTGTCCACCTCAGGTAATTGGGGAGGCTGAGCCACTGAGCCCTGTAGGACACCTAGCACACAAAGCTACTCTACCAACTCAGGGAAGCAGCGAAAATGTGGAGACAGAGAAACATGTCATGAATGAAAGAAATGGAGGAAAGAAAACTACTGGACATAGAGTTCAAAACCACATTTATAAGCTTACTCAAGAAACTTCTACAAATCTCTGAGGATCTTAGTGAAACCTTTAAGGATCTTAATGAGAATGCCAAAAATATGGAAAAAGACCTGTCAGAAATTAAGCATACACTGTCAGAAATTTAAAAAAAATATATACAGAAATTCAACAGTATGCTAAAGACCCCAAGAATCAAACCAAATATTTGAAATATGAGGAAACAAAAAACACCCAACCAGAAAACCAAAAGAAAAAAGAATCCAAAAATATGAAGATAGCATAAGGAGTCTCTGGGACAACTTTAAGTGTACCAACATCCAATTTATTGGGGTGCCAGAAGAAGAGAGAGAGCAAAACGTTGAAAACCTATTAGAAGAAATAATAACAGAAAACTTTCCTTACCTGGTGAAAGAAATAGACTCACAAGTCCAGGAAGGACACAGAACCCCAAACAAAAGGAATCCAAAGAGGAACACACCAGGACACATCATACTTAGAATGCCAAGAGCAAAAGACAAAGAGAGAATCTTGAAAGCATCAAGAGAAAAAAAGTTAGTTGCATACATGGGAGTACCCATATGACTGGCAAGGGAGTACCCATATGACTGTCAGCTGATTTCTCAACAGAAACTAGGCAGGCCACATGGGAGTGGCAAGAAATATTCAAAGTGATGAATAGCAAGAACCTGCAACCAAGCTTACCCTACCCAGCAAAGCTATCATTGGGAATTGAAGGTCAGAAAAAGAGATTCACAGACAAAAAAAAGCAAAAGGGTTCCTCAACACCAAACTAGTATTATATGAAATGCTGAAGGGTATTCTTTAAGAAGAGGAAGAATAAGAAAAAAGGTAAAGATAAAAATTATGAACAACAAAATGACAACAAATACATACATATCAAGACGTGAATCTAGAGAGGAGCAGAGAGGAACCAAGATGGTGGCATAGGTAAAACACCTATCTTGCCATCATACTCAGGAATTTTAATACTACAACTTAACGAAAGAACAAACACCTTCCAGAATCACCAGAAAGCTGGCCGAGTGAAAATTCCACAAATAAAAGTAAAGATAAGACACTGTGACTAGGAGGAGCAGTGGCGGACAGCATTGAAAGATTCACGTGGAGAGAAGTTTGGAGCCCGCGAGCGCAGGAGAGAAGGCGGCGGCTGAAAACCGGCCAGTTTTCTCAAACGGGCAGACAAAGATGTCCCACTGGACCTATTCTCCAGCTCTGGGCAAAGTCCAGGGAACCCACTAACACACGGGGTGAAAACTGGACAGTGGGAGGGCACACCGAAGCTCGGGTGCTGCAGGGCTCTCCCGGCTTGTGGAGAAGGCAGGTTGCGTGCAAACAGCTCAGCTGCGTGACCGCGCATAGAGAGTGCTCTGCGACTCGCTCTCTCATTTGGAAAACCGTCAGACTGCTTTGTTTTATGACCCTGGGTGAGACATTGGGTGTGCAGAGTCATTTGGGGAGAGTCTGAATTCCCCGGCAGCCAGTGGAGCTCGGCAACAGCTCTCTCTCAGAGGTGCTGGCTGCCATTGCCACCGACACAGAGCCCTTGGGGCCGCACAGGGCGGAGCTAATGCTGTCTGCTTGGCCCGGAGACTCCGCCCATCCAACCTGAGTACAGCTGAGCTTCACAGACAATTGGCCTGGAGTTCAACCCCTCCAAGTGCTAACAATGATTAACTGAGCTTAACTTCAGCAAGACTGTGCAACCCATATCCACCTCAGGTAACTGGGGAGTCTGAGCCACTGTCCCTAGTAGGAAGTCTACCACACAAAGATATTTGACCAACTCAGGGAAGCAGCCACAATGCAGAGACATGTAAATAAATCAGATGTTAAATAAATGGAGGAAAAAAAAACGACTGGACATGGAATTCAAAACCACAGTTATAGGGTTTTTCAAGAGGCTCCAACAAAAGGTTGAGGCCTATAAGGAAATAAGCCAGATCACAAAGGAAATGAATGAGTCCTCCAAGGAAATGAAGAAGACCCTCAAGGATATAAAGGAGACTCCCAAGGATATGACAAAGGACCAACCAGAAATTAAGCATACACTGACTGAAATAAAAAATATTATACAAAGACCTAAAAGTGCTCTGGAGCACCCCAAGAACCAAATTCAAGATTTGAAATACAAGGAGGTAAAATCCACTCAGCTGAAAAAGCAAGAAACCAAAAGAATCCAAAAAATTGAAGATAGTGTAAGGGGCCTCTGGGACAACCTCAAGCATACCAACATCCGAATTATAGGGGTGCCAGAAAAAGAGAGAGGCCAAGACAATGAAAACCTATTTGAAGAAATAGTGACCAAAAACTTCCCCCACCTGGTGAAAGAAATTGACTTAGGAGTCCAAGAAGCACACCGAACCCCAATATATAAGAACCCTAAGAGGACCACACCAAGACACATCATAATTAAAATGCCAAGAGCAAAAGACAAAGAGAGAATATTAAAAGCAGCAAGAGAAAAACAGATGGTTACCTATAAGGGAGCACCCATACGATTGTCAGTGGATTTCTCAACAGAAACGATGCTGGCCAGACGGGAGTGGAAAGAAATATTCAAAGTGATGAACATCAAGAATCTACAACCAAGATTACTCTATCCAGCAAAGATATTATGCGGAATTGAAGGTCAGATAACGTGCTTTGCAGATAAGAAAAAGCTAAAGGAGTTCATCACCACCAAACCAATATTATATGAAATGCTAATGAAAAAGTTAAAAATATAAATTGTGAACAACAAATACACATCTATCAACAAATGAATCTAAAAATCAAGTGAATTAATAAGCTGATGAACAGGATAAACTGGTGAATGTAACAGAATCACGGACATAGAGAGGGAATGGACCGACAACTCTTGGGGAGAAAGGGAGTGTGGGAAGTGCAGCAAGAGACTGTACAAAAATCATGCAACTATGGGAGAGGACAGTGGAGGGGGGTGAGGGCGGATGGTGGGATGGGTACCAGGTGGAGGGGAAGTATAGGGTGAAAAAAAGGGAACAATGTAATTAATAAACTGAACAATAAAGATAAAAAACTGCTTTTAAAAAAAGAAATTGTAAAAAAGAAATAAAAATAAAATAAAATAAAAAAGGGAAAAAAAGAAGTGAATCTAAAATTGAAGTGAATAAAAAATCTAATGAACAGAATAAACTGATGAGTATAATAGAATCAGGGGCATAGAAAGGGAGTGGACTGTCACTTATCAGAAGGAAGGGGATATAAGGGGTGCGGGAAGAGATTGGACAAAAATCATACACCTATGGATGAAGACAGTGGAGGGTGTAAAGGCATGGGGTGGGATGGGGAATCAGTTGGAAGAGAGCTATGGGGAGAAAAAAAGAGAAACATCTGTAATAATCTGAACAATAAAGATTTATTTTAAAATGAATTAAAAGAAGAAAACAAACAAAAAATATGCAGTACCTGAAGATTTAGTCAATGGCAGTGAGCCTTTTCCCTTAGATTGCCTTTTTTTTTTAAATGACAACAGTGTTGGGGCTAGTCCTGGGTGGGAATGGCTGCAGGGGTCAGTTGGGGAAAAAGGAAGACATATGTAAAACTTCAGATAACATTAAAGAAAAAATGGGGTTATAATAATAACTACCTCATAGAATTACTGTGAGGATTAAATGAGATAATATGTGTAAGGTGGCTGGTGCACTGTTAGCAGTCATTAAAGTTTAATAAACTCAGCCTCCTCTTCCAGAAAAAAAATGACAACAGCTAACACACAATAATTGCCCCATATGAATGCCTTGCCTTAAACCATAAATGTGTACCTCATATGATAAAGTTGTATTTGTTAGTCACGTTTCATAATAAGGTTGGGTCTGTAATTGTTGTTACCAGAAATCCTTATTGTATTATACAAGTACTAGAGGTCCAGTACACAAAATTCGTGCATGGAAGTGGGTATGTGTGTCCCTCATCTCAGCCTGCACCCTTTCTAATCTGAGACCCCTCGAGAGATGTCCGACTGCCCGTTTAGGCTCAATCCTGGTGGGATTGGGCCTAAACGGACAGTCGGACATCCCTTTCACAATCCAGGACTGCTAGCTCCCAACCACTCGCCTGCCTGCCTGCCTGCCTGCCTGCCTGATTGCCCCTCACCACTTCTGTCTGTCAGCCTGATCACCCCCTAACCACTCCCCTGGCAAACTGATCAATGCCTAACTATTCCCCTGCCAGTTTGATTGCCCCTAACTTTTCTCCCCTGCCAGCCTGGTCATCCCTAACTGCCCTCCCCTGCTGGTCTGGTTGCCCCTAACTGCCCTCCCCTATTGATCTGGTTGCCCCAACTGCTCTCCCCTGCTGGCCCGGTAACCCTTAATTTTCCTCCATTGCCAGCCTGGTTGCCCCTAATGCCCTCCTTTGCTAGCCTGGTTGCCCCCAAGTGCCCTCCCCTGTAGACCTGGTCCCTTCCAGGTGCCCTCCCCTGCAGGCCTGGTCCCCCCAACTACCCTCTCCTGCAGGCCTGGGTCATCCCCAGCTGTCCTCCCCTGGAAGCCTGGGTGCCCCCAACTGCCCTCCCCTGCTACGATCACCAACAACTGCTCTCCCTTGATGGCCATCTTGTGATGGCCATCTTTGACCACATGGGGGTAGCCATCATGTGTGTTGGAATGATGGTCAATTTGAATATAACCTATTTATTATATAGGATTATTATATAGAATTGACATCTGCTTTTGAAAAAAGTGTAGGTAATTACTACTACTACTTTTTGTAACAATCAAAATTATGCCTATTTTTGTCAGATCTGCCAAAAAATACTTTTTGGTGTGTTGCAGACATTTAATAATTAGCTTGCATGCCATGACATAAAAAAGCTTAAAAGTCATTTTTCTAGGTGAAACAATAATTTTGACCTTTACAGGATTCCTACAGTTTGGTTCACTATCCATTCCTATTCATTCTGTTTTCAGTCTCAGTAAACTGTAGGTATAAACATTATGGGTAGCCAATCAAATTACAGAATATTGAAAAGGATAAAGTCTGTGTTTATGAGTCCATTATATTTTTATAGTTTTCAAAGACTACACTAGGCATTAAAACTATTGTATCTCATTCTGGCAATAAGTATTGCAGCAAGAAAGAAATGGAGAAAACAATTCCATTATTAAGGCAAAATTTGTAATGACACTACCAAATGTATTATTAATTTGCTCCTATTTCATCAACTGCAAGAAAAATGCAAACTAGTGCAAAGTTAAGTAATGTTATGGTGGAGACAGGAATCATTAAGAAAACATAAGAAGCTCAAAGAGTTTAATCTTTTAGTGACAACTTACCTTTGATGCTTTGGAGAAAGGTAAGGAACTTGGAAACTCCCCTAAATGCATAACTATGAACCAAGACTTCTTTCTAGCCCTTAGAGTCAAAGACTGTTTACCAATGTGATTTTTTTCGTATTTTTTAATCTTTATTGTTCAGTTTATTAATCACACTGTTCCCCCTTCTTTCACCCTATAGTTCCCCTCCACCTGGTACCCATCCTACCCTCCGCCCTCACCTGCCTCCACTGTCCTCTATAATAGTTGCATGATTTTTGTCCAGTCTCTTGCTGTACTTCCCACACCCCCTTTCTCCCCAAGAGTTGTCAGTCCATTCCCTCTCTATGTCCATGATTCTGTTACATTCACCAGTTTATCCTGTTCATCAGCTTATTAATTCACTTGATTTTTAAATTCATTTGTTGATAGATGTGTATTTGTTGTTCTTAATTTACAATTTTATCTTTTTCTTCTTCCTCTTCTTAAAGAATATCTTTCAGCATTTCATATAATATTGGTTTGGTGGTGATGAACTCCATTAGCTTTTTCTTATCTGCGAAGCACTTTATCTGACCTTCAATTCTGCATGATAGCTTTGCTGGATAGAGTAATCTTGGTTGTAGATTCTTGCTGTTCATCACCTTGAACATTTCTTGCCACTCCCGTCTGGCCTGCATCGCTTCTGTTGAGAAATCCACTGATAATCGTATGGGTGCTCCCTTATAGGTAACCATCTGGTTTTCTCTTGCTGCTTTTAATATTCTCTCTTTGTCTTTTGCTCTTGGCATTTTAATTATGATGTGCCTTGGTGTGGTCCTCTTAGGATTCCTATATATTGGGGTTCGGTGCGCTTCTTGGACTCCTAAGTAAATTTCTTTCACCAGGTGTGGGAAGCTTTCGGTCACTATTTCTTCAAATAGGTTTTCATTGTCTTGGCCTCTCTCTTTTTCTGGCACCCCTATAATTCAGATGTTGGTATGCTTGAGGTTGTCCCAGAGGCCCCCTACACCATCTTCAATTTTTTGGATTCTTTTGGATTCCTGCTTTTTCAGCTGAGTGGATCTCACCTCTTTGTATTTCACATCTTTAACTTGGTTCTTGGGGTTCTCCAGAGCACTTTTAGGTCTTTGTATAATATTTTTTATTTCAGTCAGTGTATGCTTAATTTCTGGTTGGTCCTTTTTCATATCCTTGAGAGTCTCCTTTATATCCTTGAGGGTCTCCTTCATTTCCTTGGAGGACTCATTCATTTCCACGTTGGTCTTGATAATTTTCTTGCAGGTCTCGTTCATATCCTTGAGGGTCTCGTTCATTTCCTTGGAGGACTCATTCATTTTCTTTGCAGTCTTGCTTATTTCCTTATAGGCCTCGACCTTTTGTTGGAGCCTCTTGAAAAACCCTATAACCGTGGTTTTGAATTCCATGTCCAGTCGGTTTTTTTTCTCCATTTCTTTCACATCGGATTTCTTTCCATGTCTCTGCATCGTGGCTGCTTCCCTGAGTTGGTCAATTAGCTTTGTGTGGTAGACTTCCTACTAGGGACAGTGGCTCAGACTCCCCAGTTATCTGAGGTGGATATGGGTTGCACAGTCTTGCTGAAGTTAAGCTCAGGTTAATCGTTGTTAGCACTTGGAAGGGTTGACCTTCAGGCCAATTGTCTGTGAAGCTCAGCTGTGCTCAGGTTGGATGGGCAGAGTCTCCGGGCCAAGCAGACAGCATTAACTCCGCCCTGTGCGGCCCCATGGACCCTGCGCCAGGGGCAATGGCCGCCAGCACCTCTGAGAGAGAGCTGCTGCGAAGCTCCACCGGCCGCCGGGGAATTCAGACTCTCCCCAAATGACTCTGCACACCCAATGTCTCACCCAGGGTCGTAAAACAAAGCAGACTGACGGTTTTCCGAATGAGAGACAAGTCGCAGAGCACTCTCTGTGCAGTCATGTAGCTGAGCTGTTCGCGCGCAAGCTGCCTTCTCCACAAGCCAGGAGAGCCCTGCAGCACCCGAGCTTCGGCGTGCCCTCCCACTGTCCCGTTTTCACCCCATGTGATAGTGGGTTCCCTGGACTTTGCCCAGAGCTGGAGAATAGGTCCAGTTGGACGTCTTTGTCTCCCCGTTCAAGAAAACTGGCCAGTTTTCTGCCGCCCGCCCTCTCCGCGGCGCGCACTCCAAACCTCTCTCCGCGCGAATCTTTCAACACTGTCCGCCACTGCTCCTCCGAGTCACAGTGTCTTATCTTCACTTTTATTTGTGGAATTTTCACTCGGCCAGCTTTCTGGTGATTCTGGAAGGTGTTTGTTCTTTCGTTAAGTTGTAGTATTAAAATTGCTGAGTATGATGGCAAGATAGGTGTTTTACCTATGCTGCCATCTTGGTTCTCTCTCCTTTTATCACCAATGTGATTTTTACTTGTCAGGTAATCAATATAGCTTCATGTCATAATTATTTACATACCATTTTATATCTTAAACATACTGATATTTGCCTGCATCAATTCTTAAAGCAGGTAGAACTTCACTGCATAAATATATTCTATAAAAAATGTTGGTTTGTTTTATTATTATTTTTGAAAATCTTTATTGTTCAGAGTATTAAAGTTCTTCCTCTCTTTCCCTCCATAGCTCCCCTCCACCCAGTGCCCACCCCAGCCTATGCCATTGCCTCCCTTCCCCACTGTCATCATCCATAGGTGTATGATTTTTGTCCAGTCTGTTCCCACACTTTCTACACCCTTTTCCCCTCAAAGATTGTCAGTCCACTCATTTTCTATACCCCTGATTCTATTATATTCACCAGATTATTCTGTTGATCATATTTTTATTCACTTGATTTTTATCTTTACTTGCTGTAAGATATGTATTTGTTGTTCATAATTTTTATCTTTACCTTTTTCTTCCTCCTCTTCTTAAAGAATACCTTTCTGCATTTTATATAATACTGGTTTGGTGGTGATGAACTCCTTTAGCTTTTTCTTACCTGTGAAGCTCTTTATCTGACCTTCAATTCTGAATGATAGCTTTGCTGGGTATAGTAATCTTGGTTGTGGGTTCTTGCTATTCATCACTTTGAATATTTCTTGTCACTCCCTTCTGGCCTGCATAGTTTCGGTTGAAAAATCAGCTGACAGTTGTATGGGTATGCAACTAACTGTTGGTAACTGTTTTTATCTTGCTGCTTTTAATATTCTCTCTTTGTATTTTGCTCTTGGCATTTTAATTATGATGTGTCTTTGTGTGTTCCTCTTTGAATTCCTTTTGTTTGGGGTTCTGTGAGCTTCCTAGACTTGTAAGTCTATTTCTTTCACCAGGTAGGAAAAGTTTTCTTTCATTATTTCTTCAAATAGGTTTTCAGTATCTTGCTCTCTCTCTTTTTCTGGCACCTGCATAATTTGGATGTTGGTATGCTTGAAGTTGTCCTAGAGGCTCTGTATACTATCTTCATATTTTTAGATTCTTTTTTCTTTTTGATTTTCTGCTTGGGTGTTTTTTGCTTCTTTATATTTCAAATCTTTGACTGGATTCTTGCGATTATATAGTCTGTTGTTGGATCTCTGTATATTATTTTTAATTTCAATCAATGTATGTTTAATTTCTGGTTGGTCTTTTTTCATATCCTTAAGGGTCTCACTAAATTTATCAGCCTTTTCTAGAAAATTCTTGAAAAATCTTATAACCATCGTTTTGAACTCTATATCCAGTTGTTTGCTTTCCTCCTTTTCTTTCATTTGTGACCTGTTTCTTTGTCTCCATATTTTGTCTGCTTCCCTGAGTTGATAGAGTGGCTTTGTGTGCTAGGTATCCTATAGAGTCCAGTGGTTCAGCCTCCTCAGTTACCTAAGGTGGACACTTTTGGTGCACCCCTTTGTGGGCTGTGTGAACAGTCTTGTTGTAGTTAAGCCTTGACTGTTGTTGATATCACTGGGAGGAATTGACCTCCAGGCCAAATAGTTGAGAGGATCATTTTTGTCTACAAAGGGAAAACTTCTGTGCTGGGGATGCCCTTATGGGGAAAGACTTGCTTCATTGGAGCTTTGGTGCTCACTGCGGCTTCCCCCTGAGTGTTTGCCTTATGGATCTGAAGAGTTATAATCTGGATGGCCCTACTCTGACCCCTGGATACACTGGCTCTTAGATATCCAAGGAGGTGCTAATTTAGCCTCTGTCTGAGGCCACCTGGCAGGAGCTATGGAGGGATCTACAGATTCTTTTTCTTTGTTTAGGTTTTGGAGGTGCCCTTATGAGGCCCAGCTGTGAAGCAATACAAGCTGCTATGGGGCCTTGGCCCTTCTTTTGGATGTTCTGTATCTTTCTTCTGTCTCAGCTGATGTTTGTTAGATAAGTTTGGATTTCAGGTCATTCATATGCAAAAGCCTCTGTGCACAGCTTGGATAGGGATAAATCTCAAGGTGGAACAAACAGCAATGGCCATCTGTTAACCTTGCCTTAAGAGGTCCCTGGGTCTCAGTGTACCTTGGTAATTGCTGCAAGTAACTCTGAGAGAAAGCCACCCTCAAGTTCTGCCTGCTTCCAGACAATCCAGTTTCTTCCCATATAAATCTGGGTCTCCAGAATCTCATCCAGAACTGGAGTTCAGAGCAGTTGGGAGCTTGTGTCTCCCTGAAGATTGAAAAAGCCAGCTGCATACTCAGTTGCCAGCCCTCTTGGCACGCACACCTTTGTACTTCTGTACTTTAAGTTGGCAGCTCTTCTGAGTCTCGGTGTGTTTTTGCCTTCCCTTCTAGTAGAATTTCCACTTATCCAGCTTTCCTGTGGTTCTGGATGATGATGTCCGTTTTGTTTTTTAGTTGTAGTTTTGAATTTGTTGTGTGTGGCAGCAAGTTCAGGTGTTTACCTATGCCACCATCTTGGTTTCTACTGCTTTTGTTTTATCATTAGGTCAAATTTTAGTTCTTATAATAAATAAAGAAAAATACTCTGCTATATATTATCATCACCTAAATTAAATGTATTCAGAATTTCTCCTTTAAGAAAAGCTAAAATAGCCTGACCAGTGTGGCTCAGTGTTTGAACCAAGAGGTCACAGTTCAATTCCTGGTCAGGGCACATGCCCAGTATGTGAGTTGGATTCCCAGTGTGAGGAGTGCAGGAGGCAGCTGATCAATGATTCTCTCTCATCATTGATGTCTCGATCTCTCCCTCTCCCTTTCCCTCAGAAATCAATAAAAAATATTTTTTTAAAAAAGTGAAAATATATCAGTGTAAATTACACAGTCTCCTCAATTATCAGCTAAAGTTATACTGACATTGGTTGAAAGATATTAATTCCTATTTTTTTTTTGTTTTGAAAGTGAACTTAGTAAAATTTCCCAGTTATAGTACAAATCCTAGCAAAAAGAGTTTTAAACATTCTTTTTACAAGTAAGTTTTTTTTTGTACCAGAGAGGAATAAAGAGATGTATGTTCTCTGGAAATGTGATTCCTATTATTTACAGCTAATGAAAAATATCAGTCAGCAGTTTGACATTACCCACATTTAAAATTATATCATTTTGAGAATATTAGTGGGGAAAATACATTACTGATCACCAGACAAAATAAGATCTAGTGATGAACATAAAATTTAATTTGAAAGAGAATTCTAACCTGCTTTTATATTATAGAAATAATCTTTTTTTTCTGTTTTCAGCATTTTTGGAGAAAGCAGCCACTCAAGTCAGTAGAAGTTGGAAAAAAATGAATCTAGAACTATCATAATGAGTTAGAATCCTTTCAAGTATAGAGCTTCAGACTAATAGGATAATATCTACACTAATAAAAGATAAACATGCAAATTAACCATCACTCCATTATACCCACTACCAATCAGGAGTGATTATGCAAATTAACCCAAAAAGTTGGCTGCAGCCAAAGAGCTGGAGTGAGCAGGAGGCTTGGGGTTGCCCCTGACGATGGAGGAAGCCAAGCTTCCCGCCCATCCTGGCCAGCCCTGTCCTCTGCTCAAGGCTACAAAGTTCCCATTATAGAAGATAAATAAATCCCAGACACCTCCTTCCAGCCAGCCCTGGCCTCTGCTCAAGGAGGCACTAAGAAAAAAAAGAAAAAAGGAGGGGCTTGGAGCTTGGGTTGCCAGGGGGCATGGTCAGACTGAGAACAGCCCTCAGCCCCTCACTCAGGCTGGGCTCACCTCACCTAGTGGGGACCCTAACCCCATGGGGGCATGGCCGGCCTGCAAACTACCACAGGACCCTCTCCCAGGTTTCCCATGGCCCAAGAGGGCCCCCACTCTGATCCGGGACACCCTTCAGGGCAAACCAGCTGGGCCACAAACATACACCAGGCCTCTATCTATACTAATAAAAGGGCAATATCTTAATTAGACTGAGAGAACTTCCAAGAGATCTTCCAGACTTTCTTCTGGACAAAGCCATGGTGACAGGGCTGAGGTAAAGGCAGTTAGAGGCCAAGAGAGGAGGGCAGTTGTAAGTGATCAGGCCAGGATGGGATGGCAGATATGGGTGATCAGGTTGGTGGGGCATAGGGCCATTGAGGTTGAGCAGACCAGCAGGGGGGTCAGTTGGAGGTGATCAAGGCAGTAGGTGGAGTGGAAGTTTGGAGTGAGCAGGCCAGCATGGCCGGCAGTTGGGAGTGAGCACACTGACATTGGGAGCAATTGGGGTGATCAGATTGGCAGGGGGCATTTGGGGGAAGAAGTCTGGGGGGGGTGGTGCAGTTGAGGGCGAGCAGGTCAGCAGGCAGCATGGTTAGGGACAATCAGGCAGGCAGACAGGTAAGTGGTTAGGAGCCAGAAGTTCTAGATTGTGAGAGGGCTGTCCGACTGTCGGTTTAGGCCCAATCCCTGTAAACCAGCAGTAGGACATCCTTCGAGGGGTCTCAGATTGGAGAAGGTGCAGGCCAGTACATTAAATGAGATAAGAACAATTTTCAGACTGTAGGCTTCTAGATTCCCTTGAAGAACTTTTTTTTCTAAATATATTTTATTGATTTTTTTATAGAGAGGAAGAAAGGTTTGCCATAAATGTACAGATTTATTTCTGATCTCTCCATTTTGTCCCATAGGTATATATATATATATATATATATATTTGTAATATATTTTGAAATCAAGAAGTAGGGTGCCATGTACTTTGTTTAAGATTGTTTTGGCTAGTTGGGGTCTCTTGTGGTTCCATATGAACTTTAATATAGTATTTTTATATTTTTATAAAAAATGCCATTGTGATTTTGAAAGTAATTGCTTTTAATATTTAGATTACTTTGGAAAATATTTGTATTTTGACAATACTATTTATTCTAACCCATGGAGACAGCATGTTTTTTCATTTAGCTATATTTTTTTCATTTTGTTCACCAAGTTTTATATTTTTAGTGTACAATTTTTTTTATTTCCTTGGTTAAACTATTTTTTTAGAATAAACACCTTTATTACATGAGCTAAGATAGGAGAAAAGAGGATTTATTTGCCTTTCCAGGCCTTGATTTTCCTCAAATAGAACTCCAGCTCCTTGCCCTCAAGCACATACCATCTGCTCAGCCATACTGGCCTGGTATTGAAGTATGCATCCAAGAAGCTCACCCTGCTGGAACTGCTTTTCAAGAAGACTGTTGATTTTGGCATTCTTTTTTTGTTTTCATCATATTTCTTCTGAATTTTCTTTGATCGTTTTTGGTTCAAAATCTCTTTCTCTTCAGGAGTCAGCTTGGCCCCCTTCTTTCAACCCAAGGGCAGTGCCTCCCTCTGTCAGTAGGGTGTGCTGTCAGCAAGCATGAGGCAGTTCTTTACTAGCATCTTGGTGCGGATCAGTTCATTATTGGATGCATTGTAGACAACATCAATAATCCTTGTTTTGCGCATGCAACACTCTGAGCCCCAGGAAAAGTTGCCCACGTCCAGCTTCAAGACTGTATTTTTTGTTGCTTCCATGCACTCTCACTTTGTGTATGCGATGGGGTCCAATCTTAGTGTTGGGAGCAGGGCATCCCAGCTCAGATTTTTGCTTCTTGTGGGAGGGCTTTCTCTTGCCCCGGGTCTTGTGGCCCTTGTGCCAGTTGTCCCGAGAGATACCTATAGCTCACAGCCAGGTGAAAAGAGGCAGTTAAGTCTACTCTTAAGTATTTTTAGAGATAGACAAATAACTGAATCAATATTTGGATGCTTATTATCAAAAAAATAAAGAAGAAAGAAAAAGAAGAAAACAGTGTTGATGAGGATGAGGAGAAAGGGGTATCCTTGTACACTGTTGGTGGAAATGAAAATTGGTACAGTCATTAACAGTATGGGGGTTACTCGTATAATTAAAAATAGAACTACCACATGATCTAGCACTTTTGGACTTATACCTAGAAATGAAATAAATATCTCAAAGAGATATCTATCCACACATGTAGAACACAGAATTGTTCACAATAGCAAGGACATGGAAATAACCTAAATATCTATCAACAGATAAATGGATAACAGAAATGTGGTATATACACTCAAAGGAATATTTTATAACCTTACAAAGCAGGAAATGCTGCCACTTGTGACAACATATCTAATCTTCAAATTCATCATTATGTGTACACTAGGAGCCCAGCGCAGGATTTGAATCAAGCAATGTTACCAACTTCGAGTTGCTGGTCTGACCTTGCCTTCCTCTCCAGCCCTTGAAGTAGCCATGCCTGCTGCTGATCAGGCCCTCCTCCAGCGCAGGCGCATGGAAATCCCTGCTGTCCTGCCCCTGACACTGCATGCACAACCTCCTCCTGTCTGGTAGACCCCTTATGGCATTCTGGTTAATTAGCATATTTCTCTATTATCCAACCTAATAAAAGAGTAATATGCAAATTTGACTGTACCTTTGCCAAACCCACAAGCCACGCCCACAGCCACACCCACCAGCCAATCAGGAGCAGATTACGCAAATAAACCCCAACCACGATGGCTACCGCCACTGAGAGCAGGAGGAAGGCTTGGGTTTCCCCCGCAACAGAGGAAGCCAAACTTTCTGCCTGCCGTTACCTGCCTGGGCCTCCACTCAATGTTACAAAGTTTTAGTTATAAAAGACAGAAATGGTGGTAGCCACTGAGCTGGAGAGAACAGAGGCTTGGGTTTCCCTGGCAACAGAGGAAACCAAGCTTTCAGCCTGCTATTGCTGGTCTAGGCCTCCACTTTAGGATACAAAGTTTCAAACAGAAATGGCTGCTGCCACAGAGGGAGCAGAAGGCTTGGCTCTGCTCCAGGCTACAAAGTTTTAATTGTAGACATAGATTAATCCCAGATCCCAGGGCCTCCACTTGGGTAGCTGAGGAAGTGTAGCCAGCCTGCAAACCTCCACAGGCTCCTCGCCCAAGTTTCCCCTCACCCCAAGGGAACCCCCACCCTGATCTGGGACACTCTTCAGGAAAAACCAGCTGGCCTCCACCCATGCACCAGACCTCTATTCTATCTAATAAAAGAGAAATACACAGATTGATCATCATTATACCACACAAGAGGGCTGCCCCCATGTGGTCAAAGATCCTGACCCTATGTGGACATAAGATGGCCACCACAAGATGGCCAGCAGGGAAGGGCCATTGGGAGGTTCCAGGCCCTGCAAGGGAGGTCAGTTGTGGGTGATCAGGCCAGGAGGGGAGGGCAGTTAGGAATGACCAGGCTGGCAGAGAAGGGAAGTTGGGGGCAAACAGGCTGGCGGGGGAGCAGTTAGACATCAATTAGGCTGGCAGGCAGAAGTGGTTAAGAGTAATCAGGGAGGCAGGCAGGTGAGCAGTTTGGAGTCAGCAGTGCTGGATTGTGAGAAGGAAGTCCGATTGCCCATTTAGGCTCTAGGATCAAGCATAAATGGGCAGTCAGACATCCCTCGAGGGGTCCCAGATTGGAGAAGGTGCAGGCTGGGCTAAGAGACATCCCCCAACCCCCGTGCACGAATTTCGTGCACTGGGCCTCTAGTATTATGTATATAAACATGTACAGTTTTTGTATGTCAATCATACCTCTATAAAAAAAAAGATATAAAACTAAAATCTTTTACACATTCAAAGTGTCTTATTTAATGGAAAAATTAAATAAAGAGAATAAAGAAACCTACTAGCCTACATCATTCTTAGCTTCTAAATAACTGTAGTCCTGCTAAGTAGTTAAGCCATAGGGATTCTTGATTAACTACTGTTTCAATAATACTATGTAATAAACCACCCCCAAAACACAATGAATTGCAACTCAAGCATTTATAATTCTCACTCATTGGTCTTTGACAAGCTTCTGACTTATACTCCGGATTGATTGGACTTGGATACAAGATAAATTGGATTTAAATATGTTCATTTTTTTCTTGCACCGTCAGGGCATACATTTATTATGACAGATCACAGTAGACAACCCAAATAATGCCTATATATTTTAAACATCTCCAGGCATTATTTCTAATATCATTTTATCGACCAAAGCAAATCATAAGGACAAGTATATAACACTCATATTGGGAGGATACTACAAATGTACCTGTCAAAGTGTATGCATATATAATTCTATTAACAATAAGTGAAACATCATGACCAATAACCCAATCTATTAAAATTGGGTACATCAATACTGACTGCTGAATTACAGTGCCTTTGGAAGTTTCAGAAAATGATCATAAAAGGAATTGCTGAAAGAGCTGGAAATTTTAGCTTGTAGAAGATAAAACACATTAGGAATGGTTAAAAAGGAATTCATGTTTGGGGGGAAAAGTTTGAATAAAATCTCTTCTAGCTCTAGGAGTATGTATGATTATTTTGGATATTTCCTCACATGGAATATTGTTTAGCATACTGGAGAGAAGTGGGATAGATTTGCTGGGGCAGGGTTATTTTTTTCACAGGGTGGAATTGCTATATATTGTATAGGTTGCTTTTGGTTGCTTTGCTTTTAAGAGAAAAAGGACATCTCATTATTCATGTGGTTATATATTCCAAGCTCTGACCTCCAGATTCTATGTGGTTTTTTTTTTCAAAACGGTGAAGAACTTAAGCTGAGTGATTTGATAAATTTTGTAGGCACCTAAGTTCCTACTTAATCAGAAAATTACCTATATAAACTTACTACGTCATCTCTCACTTTTTCATTTGCAATATTGGGGGTTGAACTATACAAACTCAAAGCAAAGAGACAAGGATTCTAGCAATTACTGAGTAACTTCTATGTGCCTTACATTGTGTTGTATGTTTTCATGGGCTCTTGAAGCTCTGGGAGTCTATGTTTCTATGATTTTACACTGCAAGTTATCACCTGTAAGTAGTAGTTCTAAATAGCAGAACAACTTTGTGAACTAACGTTGCCACCTAATGGCATTTTTATAAAACTGTTCATAAAATTCACATCTGTGACCTTTCTCATAACATTCCTTTCTTTATGTTCTTCCCCAAAATGTAATAGTCACTGATTTATTCAACCATAAAATGTAGCATCATAATGGATGATCTGGAATCCTTTAAAAGAGCTTCAGTTACAGTCACTCTCAAGAGATGACCCAGTGGTCAGCTGAATTACATCCTAGTTACTGAGGTTTCAGCAGACTTCAATACTAACTAGAGGCGCAGTGCATGAAATCTGTACACTCAGAGGGGGGTCCCTCAGCCTGGCCTGTGCCTTTTCACAGTCCAGGAACCCTCGAGGGATGTTCAACTTGTGGCATAGACCCATTCCCTGCAGTTGGACATCCTTAGCACTGCCAAGAAGGTGGGAGACGTGCCCACCACTGCCACTGCACTCACAGCCATCAGGAACTCCCTTTGTAGGACTTCACTGACCACCAGGGGGCAGCTCCTGCATTGAGCATCTGCCCCCTAGTGGTCATCGTGTGTCATAGCAATCAGTAATTCCTGGTCATTCTGCCCTTAAGATCAATTTGCATATTACCCTTATTACATAGGACTAAAGGCCCGGTGCACAAAATTCATGCATGGGGGTCGGGGTGGGTGTCCCTCAGCCCAGCCTGCACCCTCTCCAATCTAGGACATCCTTCTCACAATCCAGGACTGCTAGCTCCAAACTACTCGCCTGCCTGCCTCCCTGATTGTCCCTAACTGCTTCTGCCTGCCAGCCTGATCACTCCCTAACCCCTACCCTGCCAGCCTAATTGATGTCTAACTGCTCCCCCGCCAGCTTGTTTGCCCCCAACTTCCCTTCTCTGCCAGCCTGGTCACCCCTAACTGCCCTCCCTTGCAGGCTTAGTCCCTCCCAACTGCCCTCCCCTCCAGGCCTGATGGCCCACAATTGTTCTTCCTTGCAGGCCTGGAGCCTCCCACTGTCCTCCCCTGCTGGCCATCTTGTGGTGGCCATCTTGTGTCCACATGGGGGCAGGATCTTTGACCACAGGGGAGAAGTCCTCTTGTGTGTTGCAGTGATGGTTAATCTGTGTATTACTCTTTTATTAGATTGAATAGAGGCCTGGTGCATGGGTGGGGACCAGCTGGTTTGCCCTGAAGGGTGTCCTGAATCAGGGTGGGGGTTCCCTTGGGGTGTGGGGTGGCCTGTACGAGGGGCCTATAGTGGTTTGCAGCCCAGCCACGCCCCCCAGCGACCCAAGCGGAGGGCCTGGAATCTGGGGTTAATTTATGTTCTACAATTGAAACTTTGTAGCCTGGAGCAGAGTGAAGCCTTCTGCTCACTCTGTGGTGACAGCCATTTCTGTTTAAAACTTTGTAGCCTAGAGTGGAGGCCTAGGCGCCAGGGCTGCAGAAGTTTGGCTTCCTCCATCGCCCAGGCAACCCTAGCTTCTGCTCTCTACAGCTCTGTGGCTGCCGCCATTTCTGATGGGATTATGTATCTTCTATAATTGAAACTTTGTAGCATTGAGTGGAAGCCTAGGCCAGTAACGGCAGGATGAAAGCTTGCCTTCCTCCGTTGCCAGGGAAACCCAAGCCTCCCTCCAGCTCTCTATGGCGGCAACCACCTTGGTTGGGGTTTATTTGCATAATTTGCTCCTGATTGGCTGGTGGGCATGGCTGGTGAGCATGGCTTGATTGGAGGTATGGTCAATTTGCATATTACTCTTTTATTAGATTAGATAGGATGGTAATATTTATAATTTATTGAGCATCTAATTTATGCCAGAAACTATGCTAAACATTTAACACAAGTAATTTCATTTAAGCAATGATATTTCCTGTGTACATTTATAGTCATGGCATCTTGGGTTGCAAGAATAAACGCAGACAATTATTAAAGCCCTATGTGCAGAACCTGCTACTAAAGTTCAATCTAATTTAAATATTTTCTCTTAGAGTCCAAAAAGTTTTCAAAATTGAACATGCTCCACACAGTTTATTTGTTATTAATTACTTCATTAATTAAAATTTTATTATCTTAAACAGTGTATACTATGACTTACTTACTAAAACATTGGAAACATATTTTCTGAGAAAATAACATTTTTACTAAACTTTTATTTTATTTTAAAATGTATTTTATTGATTTTTACAGAGAGGAAAGGAGAAGGATAGAGTTAGAAACATCCATGACAGAGAAACATCAATCAGCTGCCTCCTTCACACCCCCTACTGGGGATGTGCCCGCAACCAAAGTACATGCCCTTGACTGGAATGGAACCTGAGACCCTTCAGTCGGCAGGCCAATGCTCTATCCACTGAGCCAAACCGGTTTCAGCAATTTTTAGTAAACTTTTAGAAATGAGATACATAAACTTCAAATTTGAAGTCAATAGTATTTTTTGAACACAAGCTCTATGATAACATTATTAATTATGTGATAGAATTGCCCTCATATGTTGACTCCATAGTTACTAAAATAATAACATTTACTATTTATTTAAGTACTAGGCAATATTCAAAGCATATTTTACATAAAGTACATATATTTACATAGTACATTTCTCAATTAATTCTAATAATCCTATAAATATGTGTTGTTATCACCTTCATCCTTCTTATAGATAAGGAAGTGACAATAGAGATGTTAACAAAGTTGCTCAAGGACACACATAAAATAATAAGATAGGATGTGAACTAAGGTATTTGGTTCTGTAATATGCCCTCAAAATTATTTTGCTGTGATGCTTCTGGAGAGTTATGTAATTGGACATAATACACCTGCTTTAATCATATCTGTTGGAATTACTTACTTTTTTCTTTTTTTATTATTATTATTTTTTTAATCTTTATTGTTCAGTTTATTAATTACATTGTTTCCCCTTTTTATCCCCTTATAGCTCCCCTTCACCCTGTACCTATCCCACCCTCCACCTTCACCTCCCCCTCCCCACTGTCCTCTCCCATTGTTGCTAGATTTTTATCCAGTCTCTTGCTGCACTTCCCACAACCCTTTTCTCCCCAAGAATTGCCAGTCCATTCCCTCTCTATGTCTGTGTCTCTGTTATATTCACCAGTCTATCCTGTTCAACTGCCTATCAATTCACTTGATTATCATGTTCATTTGTTGATAGATGTGTATTTGTTGTTCATAATTTTCATCTTTACCTTTTTCTTCTTCCTCTTCTTAAAGAATATCTTTCAGCATTTCATATAATGTTGGTTTGGTGGTGATGAACTCCTTTAGCTTTTTCTTATCTGCGAAGGACTTCATCTGACCTTCAATTCTGAATGATATCTTTGCTGGATAGAGTAATCTTGGTTGTAGATTCTTGCTGTTCATCACTTTGAATATTTCTTGCCACTCCCGTCTGGCCTGCATCGTTGCTGTTGAGAAATCCGCTGACAGTCGTATGGGTGTTCCCTTATAGGTAACCAACTGTTTCTCTCTTGCTGCTTTTAATATTCTCTCTTTGTCTTTTGCTCTTGGCATTTTAATTATGATGTGCCTTGGTGTGGTCCTCTTAGGGTTCCTATATATTGGGGTTCGGTGCACTTCTTGGACTCCTAAGTCAATTTCTTTCACCAGGTGTGGGAAGTTTTCAGTCACTATTTCTTCAAATAGGTTTTCATTGTCTTGGCCTCTCGCTTTTACTGGCACCCCTATAATTCGGATGTTGGTATGCTTGAGGTTGTCCCAGAGGCCCCTTACACTATCTTCAATTTTTTGGATTCTTTTGGTTTCTTGCTTTTTCAGCTGAGTGGATTTTACCTCTTTGTATTTCAAATCATTAACTTGGTTCTTGGGGTGCTCCAGGGCACTTTCAGGTCTTTGTATAATATTTTTTGTTTCAGTCAGTGTATGCTTAATTTCTGGTTGGTCCTTTTTCATATCCTTGAGAGTCTGCTTTATATCCTTGAGGGTTTCTTTCATTTCCACGTTGGTCTTGATCATTTCTTTGCAGCTCTCATTTATATCCTGGAGGGTGTTGTTCATTTTCTTGTAGGACTCATTCATTTCCTTTGTGGTCTTGCTTATTTCCTTATAGGCCTCGATCTTCTGTTGGAGCCTCTTAAAAAATCCTATAACCGTGGTTCTGAATTCCATGTCCAGTCGTTTTTTTCCCTCCATTTCTTTCACATCTGATTTCTTTCCATGTTGCTGCATGGTGGCTGCTTCCCTGAGTTGGTCAATTAGCTTTGTGTGGTAGACTTCCTACTAGGGATAGTGGCTCAGCCTCCCCAGTTACCTGAGGTGGATATGGGCTGCACAGTCTTGCTGAAGTTAAGCTCAGTTAATTGTTGTTAGCACTTGGAGGGTTGACCTCCAGGCCAATTGTCTGTGAAGCTCAGCTGTGCTCAGGTTGGGTGGGTGGAGTCTCCGGGCCAAGCAGACATGCGGAGCTCCACCGGCTGCCGGTTGCCGGGGAATTCAGACTTTCCTAAAATGAGTCTGCATGCGCAATGTCTCACCCAGGGACGTAAAACAAAGCAGTCTGACGGTTTTCCGAATGAGAGGCAAGTCGCAGTGCGCTCTCTGCGCCGTAACGCAGCCGAGCTGTTCGCGCAAGCTGCCTTCTCCACAAGCCCGGGAGACCCGGCAGCACCCGAGCTTCGGCGTGCCCTCCCACTGTCCAATTTTCACCCCGTGTGATAGTGGGTTCTCTGGACTTTGCCCAGAGCTGGAGAATCAGTCCAGTGGGACGCCTTTGTCTCCCCATTAGAGAAAACTGGCCGGTTTTCAGCCGCCCGCCCTCTCCGAGGCGCGCACTCCAAACCTCTCTCTGCGCGCGAATCTTTCAACGCTGTTGGCCGCCGCTCTTCTGAGTCACAGTATCTTATCTTCACTTTTATTTGTGGAATTTTCACTCGGCGAGCTTTCTGGTGATTCTGGAAGGTGTTTGTTCTTTCGTTAAGTTGTTGTATTAAAATAGGTGTTTTGCCTTTGCCGCCATCTTAGTTCTCGCCTACTTACTTTTTTCTTAAATAAGGATCTGAGATTTTAGACTATGTATTGTGTGTTTCTCCTTTTATTAGGAATTTAGCTTTGGACCACAGAAACCCTATTTGGTCATTGACACATTTTTAACTATTCTGGGCTAACTACATACCAGTAATTTTCAGTGCCCAGTGCAAAAATAAAAGTACATGACCCCTTGTTCAAAAGTTTGGGGGAAAGTGCTGTTAAAGATAATAAAATAAAGAAAATTTTCATTTCTTCTGCAGTCTCTTTCACAACCTGACATGTTATTTTTATTTGCTATTGAATGATACAGTCTCTCAGGCATAAAGATAATTCATAGTGAAGCAGATAGATGAGATGAGGTTGGGTCACATGTGAGCCAAGACTGCAAGCCACTATCACATGTTCCATTTCTCCATTGGAGATCACTTAGAAAACATATATTCAAAGATAAATAAGTTAAGAATTTCAAGACAAGGACCTCAAACCATTAAACCCCAAGCATAGGGGAACTTTTTTAGCATATGGCCTTGAGTTAATGTACTGGTATATGCCCATGAAGTTGGCCTTACAACCATCTCACAAAAATGTTTAAGGCAGTATTATTATGCAGTCATTGAGTCAGAGTATCCATTTTTATTTTGGTCATCTGACATCATATTTGTATCGTACCTTGATCAAGTTATTTTTACCTTTTTACGACTGAATTTATTCATCTACAATTATTGTGGCAATTAAATAATATTCCGCATAAGACTATGTTGAAGTTCAGGTGAGACAATTCATGGGTGTACAAACTGGTTGGCATATATCACTTTACAAATGTAAAGTATGTTAATTATTAAGGGGGTTAGATGAGACTATAAGAATGTTTTAGGCCCTAGCTGATTTGGTGCAGTGGATAGAGTGTCGACCTACAGACTGAAGGGTCCCAGGTTCAATTCCAGTCAAGGGCATGTACCATGGTTGCAGGCACATCCGCAGTAGGGGGTGTGCAGGAGGCAGCTGATTTGTGTTTCTCTCTCAGCGATGTTTCTAAATCTCTATCCCTCTCCCTTCCTCTCTGTAAAAAAAAAAAATCAATAAATATATATTTCTTTTAAAAAAGAATGTCTTAGAATGAAATATAACTGGTGGGCCCCTTTCTCCAAGTATATTTCTCCCTATTCCTGCAGAATGCTTTCATTCTGGACTTTTTCACCTCACTCTAACTCCATTCATAAGAGCTGAGAGTGCTGCGAGTAACATGTATATAACCATCTCTAGCTATAGTTGATTAATTTAGGGTGAGCACAAAACCAAGTAATGCCCTGGCCAGTTTTGGGTATTCAGAGGAAATTTAGTTGGGTTTCAGAAACCACTGGAAACAGAGCCTGAAATTAAATCAGAACATTCCCCGAATCTCTGCTTCTTTCTGCTGACATACCTCATTTTTCTTTCTTTCTTTAATTTCTGTCTTTGGTTTCTATGAAATACATAGGACCCTAAATATAAACTGCTTTTTTTTTGGTCAAAGTACTTTAAATTGGGTTTCCAATACTTACATTCCCCAAATCTCTGTCTATATATCATCTCATTACAGAATTCTGATTCTAATAATGGATTTGCATTTTGTTCCTTCTTCACTTGGGTATTCACTATAATAAAGAAAATACAGTTATCCATATTCTACTATATGAGTAAAATCCAGGTCAATAATCACCTATTGCACAAAGACTTCCTGACCACTTTAGTCAAAAACAGCCTTTCTTTTCCCTTAACTCCTAAAAATCTCTCTTTCTCATTTTTTTTTACAACCTATGGCACTTATTCCATACTACTTTGTGCCTACACATTATTAGTTAAATTTTGGTTTAGTTATTTGTGTATGTCTTACTACAACTATTAGAATTCAAACGAGTATCTATCTAGGTTTTAAAAAATAATTATTAAAATAATTCTTCAAAAGCATGGAAAATTATAATAATTTAATAAAATATTGAATGAGTGAATGCATTAATTAATGGATAAATAAATCTTGGAGTTAACTAGTAGCATCTTTATTGTATTTCCACAGTTTATTAATGATAGTGACGACCATCTGACAGAAAGATCTCTGCTTATTTCCTGTGTAAATATATGGTAGCTGAAAAGAAATCATCACCTTCAACATTCCACCAATATAATAAAGTTTACCAGTCAAAAAATTGCTCAATAATTAGTCCAAGAATGAAGCCCTAACTTTTTATGCTTCTGCATGCTATGTGTAGGAGACTTTTATAACTATTTTTATTCATTCTTTTCCTACTTTGGCAAACAAAAGATTACAGAAGACATATGTTCCTATTTCTAGACATTAGGCTCCAATAACAACTTTAGTCAATATCTCTTCAGTTTTGATTTGGTTATTGTGTCGTAGTTCTATCACTAGCAGGCCTTAACCTATTGTTAAGAAAAAATGGAAAATTAATTAATCTGAATCCAAAGTGATAGTATGTTTTACAAAATTTTCAACCTTGGAATTATTGACATTTTAAGCTGGAAAACTATTTGATATAGAGGGTGGGGATCTACCTTGTGCATTTTAGTATGTTTACCAGCATTCCCGCTTCTATCTGCTAGATGGCAGTAGTAATCCCTGCCCCAATGTGACAAGCAAAATATTGTCAAATATTTCATCGAAAGCAAAATTGTCCCTGTTGAGAACCACTGATATAAAAGTAATATAATTACTATAATATATGAAAGAAGAAATATTTCTAATAACATCACAGAAAGCACAGAATTTTAACATTGGAAGGGTCTTAAAAACACAAGATAATTTTCTCATTTTAGTAATGAAGAAATTGAGGGTCAGAAAATATGGAGACTTCTTCACAATCAAAGACTGAAATAATTGAAAGAGTTATCTCATATCCAAATTTCTTGAACTTTACATATGATTTGAGCTATCACGCATGCTCAAATTAGGAAATCCTTTTAACATTGTAATAGTTTTCCAGTAGGCCACTTTGATTGCCACCTACAATTGGTTAATTGACTAACCCCCTATCAGGACTGGTTGCATATTTGTAGGTTGCAGTTCAAAATTAAAATGTAATACCTCCATTCTAAAAACCAAAAAAAAAAATATTGTAAAGCTTTTTTTCCTTCCTTTTCATGGTCGCTCTTAATCTGTCATAGTGCATTTTATTTTATTTATAATAATATAATCACTCAAGAATGGGGATACTTGTTGGATAACTACAAGCTAGAAGCCTGCCCACTACTTCATGGATGTCCACCATCTGCTGTATTCTTCCTCCTGCCAACCACTGGATAAACATACCAAGCCCATCCAAAGGTATAAAAGAAGTTGAGCAAGGCATCTCTCTTTCCCACAGTGACTGACAGATCCCAGAAGGTGATTGAGAGTGGTGGATGTGCAGAGGCTCACTAATCAAGGCCACGATACTGTCATCCCAGGGCAGGAATGGTTGACACCATGCCCCAGGCTATGACTCTACTTTTCCCACAGGGGGCAGAAGGCAGCAGTAGTTCCTCTGCAGCCATGGGTACTGAGAAGTTATCCTAGGAGGCAAAGATGCAATGAGAGGAAGGGATACATGTGAGACTGACTAGGCTCCAAAGTCCTGTCACATGTTCCATTGTATTTTTGAACTTGATGTAAAAAAACACAATTCAAAGTGAATACTTAAGAAAATTTAAGTGTACTGGACAAAAAGATGTTCCTAAAATATTAAATAAAATTTCTATTAGTAGTTCATCTTTTCGTAAAATTGCCTAACATGCAAAGAACCTAAAGCAGTCATATTTTTGTGCAAAAATTAAAATTTAAAGTTACCAAGACTGTAATATAAAATTTCCCAAAGCCCCCATTAATCAAAAAAAGGGGGAGGGGGATAGTGTGGTATATCATGTAAGGAAAAATATCCTGTAAGTAAATTACACTTAGAAAATTCTTGCTTCAGGAAATTAATTTCCATTTGTAATGCTAACAGCAGAACACCCATGAAAAACACACATGGTGTCAAAATAAGCCAAAGGAAAATCATTTGGGCAAAAATAAAAAAAGAATCCCAAGTCTATGTTACAGAAAAGATTCCTTTATTAACTTTTGGTCGAGAATATACTTGTATAATTTCAGAAAACAACTCCAAGATCATGTGGATTCCTGAAACAAAGAGGAACTGACAGGTCTGTTCCAACCGCAAAGACAGACCAGAGATGGAAGATGCTGACGACACCTTGCCATGCAAACAGTCAACAGCTGTTCATTGCTGCAGGTGGCCTAGGACCAAACCAGAGAGGATGGAACCTACATTGCCACCATTTGTCCACCATCCAGATATAATTGCTGACATGTACACATTAGGAACTATTTGACATTGAAACTGGGACTTAGAACTGTTGGACACTGAAACTGAGACTCAAACATTTTTTGTTCTTATATGTTTATATCTAGTATGCAGATGCAAGATTTTTTTAAAGAAAAGAAATAGGGGGTGGGAAGATAGATACAGAGACAAAGGAGCATTGAACAGACTGTCAAACTACAGCGGGAAGGCAGGGGAGGGTGGGGTGCAGGGGCTGTGGGAGATCAACTGAAGGACTTGTATGCAGGCATATAAGTATAATCAATGGATACAAGATACGGGGGGGCGGGGGGCAGATGAGGGCATGTGCTGGAGATAGGGGAGGCCGGAGGGAGGTTAATGGGGAAAAAAACATATGTACTACTATTTGTAATACTTTAAAGAATATATATATATATATATATATATATATATATATATATACTTTAAAGAATATATATATATATGTATATATATATATATATATATATATATATATATATATATATATAAAATAATACAGGACATTGAGCTGTTGCTGTAGTAGTAAAAAAAAAACCCCTCAATTTAAATGTAAATTTACTAAGAATTTTAAGATGGCAACGTCAGAACATTAAACATAAGTACTGGACTGCCTTCTGAGTGAGGAGCTTTATACCACTGCACTGGGAGTATGACCATGAAACAGAATATAATACACAGCTGTCTAACATGACAATTCTGAAAAGAAAATTCAGTAATGTTATATTTCATCAAAAGAAAATAATAATTGCCATTTTCTTTGGTCGTGTTCCATTCTACAGACATGTTGATCATTTAAGGCATTGGAGAAATTCTTTGAAAAGTAAATTTTACTACATCATGATGATTCCTTGCAAGTTTTTGAACTCTAAAAAAATACACCAACTCAACTATAAATTACACACAACTCTGGATGTTTTCATCATATCCAGTAAAAAAAAAAGATATAGTAGTGCCACCTTATCCATTGGGAATTACTGTTAAAATGCCAGTGATTTCCTGAAACCTCAGATAATAACAAACAATATGTTTATGCTTTGTTTATTCTATGGCTACATATCCTATCTAATAAAAGAGTAATATTCAAATTGACCATACTCCATTAAACCCACCAGCCATGCCCACCAGCCAATCAGGAGTGAATATGCAAATAAACCTAACAAAGATGGCTGCAGCCACAGAGAGCTGGAGGGAGGCTTGGGTTTCTCCAGCATTGGAGGAAGAAAAGGTTTCTGCCTGCCCTTGCCAGCCAGGACTCCGCTTAAGGCTACAAAGTTTCAATTATAGAATATGAATAAATTCCAACAGAAATGGCTGCCACCACGAAGCAAGCAGAAGGCTTGGCTCCGCTCCAGGCTACAAAGTTTCAATTGAAGAAGTTAAATAAATCCCAGATACCAGAGCCTCTACTTGGGTCACCTGGGTGTGTGGCCACCACAGGCCCCTCACCTAGGCCGCTCCATGTCCCAAGGGAACCCCCACCCTGATTCAGGACACCCTTCAGGGCAAATCATCTGGCCCCCACCCATGCACCAGGCCTCTATTCAATCTAATAAAAGAGTAATATGCAGATTGACTATCACTCCAACACATAAGATGGCTGCACCCATGTGATCAAAGATCCTGCTCTCATGTGGACACTAGATAGCCATCACAAGACAGCCAGCATGGGAGGGTTATTGGGAGGGACCAGGACTGCAAGGGAGGGTAGTTATGAACAATCAGGCCAGCAGGAGAGGGTAGTTGAGGGGGGACCAGGCCTGCAAGGGAGGGCAGTTGTGAGTGATCAGGACAGCAGGGGAGGGCAGTTTGTGGTGACCAGGCTGGCAGAGGAAGGTAGTTAGGAGTGACCAGGCTTGTAGAAAAGGGCAGTTGAGGGGGGACCCAGGCCTGCAGTGGAAAGCAGTTAGGGGTGACCAGACCCACAGGGGAGGATAGTTAGGGGCAAACATACTGGCAGGGGAGCAGTTAGGAATCAATCAGGCTGCCAGGGGATTGGTTAGGAAGTGATCAGGCAGAAGTAGTTAGGGGCAATCAGGAAGGCAGGTAGGTGAGCAGTTGGGAGCCAACAGTCCTGGATTCTGAGAGGGATGTCCAACTGCCCATTTAAGCCTGATCCTGGTAGTTGGACATCCCTCAAGAGATCCCAGATTGGAGAGGATACAGGCTGGGCTGAGGGACACATCCCTCCCATGCCCAAATTTCATGCACCAGGCCTCTAATCTATGATAAAATTTAATTTATAAATCAGGCACAGTGAGAGATAACAATAATTATGAATAAAATAGAGTTATAAAAGATATGTGAATGTCTTCTGTCTCTTATAAACAATCTGATAACTGGTGACTAGTGAGCAGGGCAGGAAGCACATACAGCTGAATATACTGGACAAAGGGATGACTCACATCTAGGCAGAATGTATTGGAGTGACATGAGATTTTATTACATTATTCAGAATAGTATACAATTTAAAATTTATGAATTGTTTATTTTTGGAAATTTTACTTAATATTTTCAGGTCATGGTTTACCATGGATAGCTGAAACCATTGAAAGTGAAATTGCAGATAACAAGGGATGGTAAATTACATACGTTTCATGAATCTATATAAAACCCTAATATGTGAATAGACTGAACAGCAGAACAACCAAACAACCGGTGGCTATGACATGCACTGAGCCACAGGGGACGTGTGTGGAACATGGCAGGCATTGGCAGCAGAGTGTGGAACAAGGTGGGCATTGGCCATGGTGGGATAGTAAAGCAGGTGAGTGGGAGCACCAGACCAAGGGAGGGTGCTGGTCACTGTCATCAGGGCAAGCCTCTGGTGGTTACTGAAAATACTTTGCTCCCACGGGCCATGGTCTTGCCCAGTGTTCACACCTGCTGTCAGGGCTAACCCCTCTCGCCCCTGCTTCTGGAACCTGGTGTCAGCTCCAGTCACTCAGCACCATAAGTTGGTGCCAGAGGAGGCTGCCAGCCTCTATCACCCCTCAGAGTTTCTCCACCTCCCCCTGTACCTGAGGGGTGATTGGGGTTAGCAGCTACCTCTTGTACCCATTGTTGGTGATGGCCTCACTTGCACTGTTGCTGAAGCTGGAACCACTGCTTGCACCCACCGTTGATTTTGGCCCTGTTTGCACCTGCAGCCGGCGCTGGAACTGTTGCTAGCACCTGCTGCCTACAGCCTGTGCTGTCAGCACGTGGGAGTGGCCACAGCAGGAGCTGGGCTGTCCGAGAAAAGGGGATTGGGGGGAAGATGAGGAACGAAGGGCCAGGCTGGGGTGGGGAGGATGGATCAAGACCTGGCCCTGTGCCCACCGCAGCCTCGTGGCCAACAGTTTCTTTCAAGATGCATGAACTCCTGCACTGGGCCCCTAGTTTGTAATAAGAATAAGTATTTCAAACTTTGGGTCTCATGGTCTGAAAATAGGACAGAAAATAAGAGAATTTGTATTTCTTTTTTTCTTTTTTTTATAAATCTGACACTTAAACCTAGAGAAAATTATAAATAAAACAAAAAGTTTGGAAAATACGATCAAATATTCAACTATCTTTTTAGACAGTATCATAAATCATTTGAATGTATGCTGGGGATATTCCATTAATTTTCCCTCCACATTCAAATGATTCTAATGCTAACGCAATACTTATAGATATGGCTGTCAACTCAATTCTGGAAATTCTACCAATATGATTATAGCTCATCAAGAAATTTGTTAACATATTATCTGGACAAGTTAAACCTAAAAGGGAGTCAGAGATTGTTTGATGACTACTTTCCCACAGCAAGGGTGAAAAATCTACCAATAGTCTCCCATTTGCAAGTGAAACCTAGTTCAGCTTTGAGTCTGCTTGGTTCTATAAGAACTACAAAAGTAGTTGATAGTGTTTACATGAGAGGCTAACAGCAGGCTACTGTAGAAACTTGGATTCCAAGTAATTGGCATGGAAAATGAATTCAACTCACTAACAGGTCTCTGAAACAAAGCCCTTTGAAAATCAGCTTGATGGTTTCATTCAATAAGTATTAGACATTTATAGGCAACTCCACCAGATTCTTTCAGTTTTCACTTTCCTATTGTTCCTTGTGGCCAATTTCCTTTGCCTGTCATTGCTGTGGAGAGGAAATATTTTACAGGAGCCAGCAGCAGATAATTTAATGTATGTATGGGCAAACACAAGGTATATTTTGTTCTTTAAAATGATGGTGGTTTCCCAGTCAAATTTTCAGAATTAGGGCATAGTTAAAACGTCTCTGTAGCAAAATAAAGATTGTTTCTGGGACTGCAGCTATGGACATGAAGATCCCACCAAAGACTGTCAGTGTCCAGCAACATTTACATGGATGTTGGCTATATGGATATAAGTGACCAAGCTTTACTGTTTATCCAGACATCTCTTATCCTAGTCGATGAGACAAAAACATTAACATAATATAAGAGCTGAAAGAGTCCTATGAGATTATTAAAATTTCCAGAAGATTCTGAAAAGCACTATTAGATGCACCTCTCACTGACAACAGAGTTGTTACCGGTCAGCCCCCTGAGTCAGTAGGAGAGAGCTGTCCTCAACCTTGATCCTTGTTTTCTCATAGAAATGAATTTATACAACACACCTTGACTACATTGTGAAAAGCCAATTTATTAAAGCATGCACCTTTATTGAAAAAATAAAACAAGCAAACCTATACATCTGGCTTATGAAGCAGATGGGCTCACAGATAATCTGAAGAGCAGGTTGGGTGGGGGTCCAAGGTGTTGTATACCCCCCTGTCTATAGGTCTCAAAATCCCTCTTCTGACTATTTTGGTACAGATTCATTCTCAAGGTCTCTTTTTTACTTTGTTGTGGACTTCCCAGAAATCATGAGAAGCACCTGGCAGCTTTATTTTGCCAAGTCTTGAGACTGCTGGCTTCTCTGCTTAGGGAGTGAAACTGCCCTTTTTTCCTTTTCCCTTACCCCCATACCTTTCTGCATTCTTTCATTTAAACGGTTTTTAACCATTTTCCCTTGGCTGGGGAAGATAATGGCGTGTTAGTTACAAGCTGGCTGCAAATTGCCCACACTGTTTGGCCTGGTTTTGACTTTCCTATCTCAGTTTCCGTATCCCTCCTGCCCTGGAATCCTGTAACAATAGAATTAACCACTGAAGTCACATTGTAATTCAAATCTCTAAGTCTGACACAACCTAAAATTCCTGCTGAGGACTTGATTCTTGAAAAGGCAGGCTAGAGTAAAGTTAGTAAAGGAAAAGGAGAAAATAGATTTGAGTAGGCATATTCATCAGCTCAGTATCCTAGCAACTTGGGAGCACCCCACCCAAAGTGTAGTGAAACATTGAAGCAATTAGGTAACTCCATTCAAAACACATTCATTTGAAATAGCCAAATTGAAGCAATATTTTTTGCCTTGAATTATTTTGACAGTTGTCTCTCACTTCACAGTGTGTATAGACTGAGCCAGTCAAAATGATCATACTTATAACTACTTGATCTTATTCTGATCTCTTCCCTGATAAAATAGTTAACAGTGTTGTCTGACTTGGACCAGGACCAAGGCTAGTCTGTTAGACTGGTCTGGAAATGGGTTCTTGTGAAGTCATGAGAAAAGCATTTTGGGGACTTATACAGATAGGATTTAAGATATAGTGACAATATTTTCTAAAATATATTTTTATTGATTTCATAGAGGAAGGCAGAGGGAGAAAGAAATAGAAAAATCAATGATGAGAGAGAATCATTGATTGGCTGCCTCCCGCTCACTCTCCACTGGGGATCAAGCCCACAACCTGGGCATGTGCCCTGACCAGGAATCAAACCATGACCTCCATGGCAGCCTGCAATGACGAGATTGAGTGGAAGGTTTCACAGGGCATAGATGCCCCATGAAGAGGCTGCTGCATTGACTCATCCACAACAAGGCAGCTTAGTTTCTTCTCTCTGTGGAAGAAATCCAGCCTCTAGGGCTGTAAACCCATATTTGCCTCAACAATCCCTGGAGGAGGAGCAGAACCCAGAGTTGCTGTGCCTGACATCCATTCAGTACTCTAAGTAATAGTTAGCACAGTCTCTATTCCCATTCAGGCCCTTTTCCGTGCTGCACTTTGGCACTTGCAGCTTCCATACCCAGGCTTAGGAGGTTGTTATGAGAAAGTGCAAAGAGGAATCTCATATATTTGTTAAATTTTGATTATATTTCCTTGGGCTAGAGCAAGCTTTCTTTCAAACTTTCCAATCTTCTTAATTTTTTTGTGGGATTGTACTGGGTCCTCCCCCTATCCCAATGACTGGCAAATTCATTAGTCAACAGAGCCAAATATCAATAGTACAATGATTGAAATTTCTTTTGAGAGCCAAATTTTTTAAAACTTAAACTTCTTCTAATGCCACTTCTTCAAAATAGATTCGCCCAGGCCATGGTGTTTTGTGGAAGAGCCACACTCAAGGGGCCAAAGAGCTGCACTTTGCTGACCACTACCCTATCCAATCCTTTTCCTGAATCTTCCAGGGATCTGTACTCTTTTCCTATAAAGTTCTATTTCATCATCTGGCTTCTACTGTGCATGCCCCAATAGAAGGACCTCTCCCTGCACCATTTGGCTTCTACCTCCCAAGTGCACAACAAAGTATTTTCCCTCTTACTGTTTTAACCTTTCCCCTGTTTATCTATGACAAGGGGCTGATTGTTCCCTGGGAAGATTGTAAAGCTGGCTTTCCTACCTATGCTGGAATTTTAAATTTGGATAAGGAAGATGCAGCTATTCCTAGGCATGTCTGTGAAGCTGCACCTTCCTAGTTAATCCAGCTTAATTAGATGTCTGGATCCTTTCATTTCCTCAATATCTAACTAGCTACATATTCTAACACGGGTATATGTGAATATAAAGGCAACTTGGAAGAGGTGTGGGAAAGAGGTTGCAGTGGCCCGTAAGATGTGATTTTCCCTAGTTCCCCAAACACCCTAGGAAAAGTAATTAAAATATTAGAGAGGATATAAAGTACTTTTCAGAATGGCATATCATAAACATTCAAATATGTGATCCTGAATTTAATCTCAAAAGAGCCACAACAAATCTATTGGGAGTGGTTCTCCTGTTGAAACCTACTTTCCATTTCCACATTAGTTGTCATATCCATGGCAATGAATAAATAATATTCAGAGCCAGTGATTAATGAAGAAAGCCCTTTTGTGTGTGATTATGAAAGTTATATATATATAGTAATCTTTATGCCTGATCTATACTGCTGCACTTTTACATTTACTTGGATTAATCTACAGGAAAAATGTTGCTATAAACTCTGTTTTGCATTTGAAAAGATTGTTTATCTTTGAATAATAAACCTATGATTTTCAAGCAATATACAAAGCTAAATAACTTGAAAATCTGTCCTCTACCATACATTTATAAATATAGATATAATGTATAGTCTTCCATATAAAAATCCTATGATAAATAAATTCCTTAGGCTCCAAATGGAAAGGAAACTCAAAGCAAGTACAGTAAATATGAGTTGAAGCTTCAGCTGCCATGAGGGAAGTTTATTGCTCCTAGCAATCAAGGAGTAGGAGTTTTAATGATCTTAGGTTGACAGAATGTGTCTAATTGAAATTAAGATTTATACCTAAACCCATAAATCATATAGGGCATCAACCTCAATGAAAGCATAAACTATAAACATTCTTTTCACCATATAATCAAAGGTAGCAAGGAAGTTTTGTTATTTTATTTACTGCACCAAGTCACAAATCAAAAACTTTCTCTAAAAATTTTAACAATAAGTCTGCCTTCACATGGTTTGGGATTGTGAATTTAGATTATCTGCAAGGTACTGTCAATGAATTAACAAAAAGTATCCTTATGCTGGTAATATCCCTGCATTTCTTAGGCAGAAGCAACCTAAACTTCACTGAAACAACACACTTCCAGTTCACCAAGATAATTTATAGAGATTGCTAATTCACAATGTGTGTTCCAGGTATTAGCAGCACTAGCATCACTTGGAGCTTGTTAAAAATGTACAACAAAAATCTACTAAATCAAACTCTGGTTTGGTATCTAATAATCTGTGAATTAAGAAGCCCTCCAGATGATTTTGATGCATGGACAAGTTTTAGAACCACTACTCTAAAACCTACAATTTCAAGTAAAAAATATTCCCAGAAAACAACATTTAAACAAGTCAAACTTCATCTGACCTACAACAGAATTTGGGACAAACCTAATGTTACACTGTATGAGTTAAAGGATAGGTTTTAGTAAGAGAACTTATATAAACCAATGCAATTTACATATGCAAAAGAATAAAAGGCCTAGAGATGTATGGGTTCTCTAGATTTGGCATCACCTAGAAATGTTAACCAGGGCCTAAACATAATTCTTCATAGTGTGGCCTATCACTCAATAAAGGAACATATTTTACCTGTAATTTGACCTCTCTATAGGGCAATGTGAAAAAGTATTGTCTGCAGAGAACTACATAGACTATTAGACATTAGATAGTCTGGATTTAAGGTATCAGATATATACAAGAACTGTCCAGAATCTGTAGAACTTGGTGCCAATGAGGCCTGTTTGGTGGAAGGAAGCAAAGGTCTAGGGAAATGCTAGACTTGAATGCAAACTATCAAAAGGGGAAATTTCTGGTCCCAGTAAGCTATTTGTCAAATGAAATCAGACTGAGGTACCAGAGTCATTTTCACAATATCATGCTATAATTTCTTTAAGAAAATTTGAATTTCAGGTGTATTTGAAATCTGACAATTGACATATATGATGCAAAGTTTTTCACCAAAACTTATGTTCATTTTTATGTCAATAACTGTTAAAAATGTAAATAATGATGGGGAAGAAAAAAGATGTGGAGGAAGAAGAAATCAAAACAAAATCATTTATATATTTATAATCATCCTATATAATAAAGAGGTGATATGCAAATTGACCATCATGCCAACACAAGGTGGCTGCCCCTATGTGGTCAAAGATGGCCACCACAAGATGGCCAGCAGGAGAGGGCAGTTAGAAGGGACCAGGCCTGCAAGGAAGGGCAATTATAGGTGATCAGGCCTGCAGGGGATGGCAGTTGGGAAGGACAAGGCCTGCAGGAGAGAGCAGTTTGGGGGGACCAGGCCTGAGGAGAGGACAGTTAGAAGTGACCAGGCTGGCAGGGGAGGGCAATTAGGGGCAATTGGGCCAGCAGGGGACCCATTAGGAATCAATCAGGATGTCAGGGAAATGTTTAGGGGTGATCAGGCTGGCAGGCAGAAGTGGTTACAGGCAATCAGGCAGGCAGGCAGGTGAGCTGTTGGGAGCCAGCATTCCTGGATCATGAAAGGAATATTAGACTGCCCATTTAAGCCTGATCCCACCTAGGCAGTCGGACATCCCTTGAAGGGTCTCAGATTGGAGAGGGTGCAGCCTGGGCTGAAGGACACACACACACACATACACACACACACACACATGCACGAATTTCATGCACCAGGCCTTTAGTATAATATAAACAGAGTTCTAGGAGAGTTTTCATATTAGAAGACTCTATTATATTGTTGAGAGAGATTAACAATAAAAGCCCCTGTCATAAAATCTTGTCTCTTGTACAATAATCTCTGAAGAAAAAATTATTGTTCTGAATGATAATTCTAAGAAAGTTATTTATAGTGTAAAACAGAGAAATAAAGGAAATAAATATAATAGAGAGGTTCATATACATAGAAAGTAAGTTATAAATCTCAACATGTATGGACTGTGAGTTACAGAGGAGGAGCAATATTCAAAGAATGGCTTATAGCTTTCCAGAATTGTTTTAAGACACACATACTCAGAAATATGAGTTAAAACCAAGAAGAATAAATAGAACCATAGTCAAAACCTTTACACATCAGAGAGAAATGTACATCAAATATAATAATAAGATCTTGATAGCAGAGAGAAAAAATATTACTTATGAATCTTAAAAAATAGGCAGTATACTTCCATTAAGAGAACAGAAATTAGAAATGAATGAACTGCATCTTTTTTTATCCAATCATCAGTGGAACAACACTTAGCTGTTGTAAACAATGCCAATCAACGTAGGAGCATATATACCTTTACGAATAAGTGCTTTCAAAATTTTCAGATAGATATATAGAAAAGACATTTCTGGGTCACATTGTAAATTTATTCTTGTTTGAAGAACCCCTATATTGTTTTCCAGCAGGACTATACCAGTTTATATTCCCCCCAGTAGAAGATGTGGTGCATATACAAAGTAGTTATTCAGCCATAAAAGAGATGAAATATTTCTATTTGAAACTACATAAATGGATCTGGAGAGTGGCACACTAAGTGACATTAAGTTAGATAGAAAAGCAGTAAGGCCATATAATATTACTTATATGAAGGCTATAACACAAAGATCAAAAGCCCTGGCCAGTGGCCTTCAGTGGCTAGAACACTGGCCTATGCACCAAAAGATTGAGAGTTTGATTCCAGGCCATAGCCTTCAGCCCTGGTCAGGGAGGCAAACAATTGATATTTTTCTTTCTCTGTTTCTCACCTTCCCTTCCACTCTCTCTAAAAATCAATGGAAAAATATCCTTGGTGAGGATTAACAAAAAATAAAAATAAATAAAATTGTACACCTGAAACATATACGATAATATGATTAAATAATGTTATCCCAATAAACTTAACTTAAAAAGAAGTCAATCTTTATTTTTGAATGAAAATAACTGCCTACATAGAATTTTATATCCTGGTAAATTGTTACTCAACAGTGAGGACAAGAATTAACTACATAACAAGAACAAGTCATTATATAATATAAAGTCAAGGCAAAACTAAAGTACTGGGAAATATGGTAAAATGATATAGCATGACTGGAGTTAAAACATTCTAAGCTCCTTATACTATTCACTAGGAGAGTAGAAAATAGAGATATTGATTGACTTTAGATATTGTTATGTCAAGTAGGTATGCCAATTTTTAAGGGTAATTACAAAGATAATGAAATAGAATGTATTTCAATACCAACAGAGGAAAAAGAAGACAATCCTTATATAATAAAAGCCCAGTGACCTAACAGAAAAACAAGTGGTTGGCCAGTAGCTATGATGTGCACTGACCACCATGGGGCAGATGCTCAATGAAGGATAATTCTAAGAAAGTTTGTGCTCCCACAGAGGGAGCACAACCTGACCCGGTTGAGCGCTGCTCCTGCTGTGAACCCCAGGCCACAGGCAGGAACCCGAGCTGTGATCATTGCCTTCTCACCCTCCAGTCTCTTTCTCCTTGCTCCCTGCTGCCTCCTTTGGGCGCCCACGGGCATCTCAGCACCACCTCCAGGCTCACAGAGCTGACCCCAGAGGCTGGGAGGCAGGTTCATGGCCACCTCTCAGTGCCATTGTCCCTGAGCCTGGCCCCGACTGGGTCCCCTGGAGAGGCAACTGCTCCACAGAAGATGCGGGACTGGGGAGCAGACACTTAGAGGGCAGGTTCACAGCTGCTCCGCTGACCTGGATGAGTGGTGCTCCCACACTGGGCCAATTCCTGCAGGCCACACCCCCCACCAGTGCATGAATCCCTTGCACTGGGCCTCTAGTGTAATATAAGGCAAGACAGGGAATGAAAGAAAGAATAGAAAATTCAGAACGAATGAAAATACAAGAGAGTAGAAATAAGTCTAAACACATTAGTAATTAAAACACATAAAAATGAACGAAAGTCACCAACTAAAAGGAAGAGATTTACACATTAGATATAAAAATACACTTTTATCAGTTATTTATAAAGGATATACCAAAACATAAGCACAAAAAAAAGATTAAAATTGAAGAGGTGGAAAAAAAATAAAATTGAAGAGGTGGAAAGAGATGCCAGTATATATGAACAAAAGGAAGCAGATTCTAAGGTAGAGTATCACAACTGTAAACCTCGGTACTTTTGTACCATCCTGTATTATCATGTATGACAGATATCAAATAAGGATAATATTAACAACTTCTTCACAATATTCTTAATAAAATAATAACATCAGAGCTAATATTTAATGAATCATACACTGTACAAAACACCTTATGTTCATTTTATTTCTTAAATCAAAATAAAGATTTATACTATTATTGTAACATTTCACAAATGAAGAAGCTGAAGAAATATTAAGTAAACTTTATCCAGTCATTTAGGTAAGTTATAGATCTCAAACTGGAATTTAGTTTTGTTTGATTCTACAGCTTGACATGATGATTTATATGGAAGAGTGTCAGGTATTATAATTTTTATAAATAGATCATTGTTAAGTGCTAATGGTCAATTAGAATTTACTTAATGGATCCAAGTGTGTATATTTTAATAAAGGACTATCCATAAAACAATGCTTTATTCTGGGACAAGGAAGTAGGGGCCTCTTATTCACACCATATAAATAACTAGTTATCAACCTGAAGTGATTTTTCTCCCCAGGGGACATTTGGCAATGTCCAGAGATTCTGGTTGTTACAACTCCTGGGTGGTGCTACTGGCACCAAGTCAGTAGAGAGAGACCAAGGATGCTGCTAAACATGCTACAATGAACAGGACAGCCCATACAGCAAAGAATTATACAATCTAAGATGTTAATAGTACTAAGGTTGAGAAACCATGTGGTAGATGGCCCTTGCTCCTAGAAGTTCTATCTGGAAATAATCCATTGAGATTTACCTCCTTAAAATGTTGTCTCATAGTTCACCCTTCTGTAGACATTTATCAATATTTATTTTTGCATTTAGGTTGCAAATTTATGAATGTTTCAACCATTAGCTTAGACTCAGGTAAATTTAAAAAACAAATTTAGAGAGGTTTTTTTCATTTATAAAGATCAGTAACACATTTGTCTTATCACACATCTGAGAAGCCTCACCAGAACTCATAGACTTTGCAAAAAGTTGGTTTCAGGAACTGCAGAGCAGCATGCAGTTAAGAAAATTTGGAAGCTCATGGTCTTAGTTTCATTGCACATTATCTCCTCCAAAGTTTCAACTACACATGAATTATGAGACTGCTCAAGATAAAATATTTGGGTTACAAATAGGATCCATCTGTAGCTTGGGTTTTCTCCATCAGACAATTTCAAAGTACTTCACACATAGGAAATTTTGAGCAATGTATGATCTTAGTGAACTTTATAAGACCACTCACTAATATCCTAAAAATATTGTAACATTGTAGGTACATAAAAATTATTGTCAACTTAGATAAATGAGAAGCAAAGCAATCATTGAGAAGTAAACTTTGCTTCTAATAATTAATGCTACAGATAGAGATTTTAGTCCTAGATTTCTCAGTCAAACCACTAATAATTTTATTATGCTTTCTTATTTAGCTAAAATCATTGATCACAGTAACTGGCTACTGACTTAGAAAAAAAAGATGCCACAGAGACCAACACTAAAACCAGAAGCAGATGCTATATCATTAATAGGTCTTGAGATTTTCAAAGGAGATAAACACTAATGGTAACAAGTTTAGATTTATGGAGTAGATCAAATGGAGGATTTCAAAAGCTCATTTTTATATTTATTTCTTATGAAAATGAAATGGTGGCAAATCACAAATCACCATATTTTGTATTATACTAACATAATGCCCTAATATATCACAATGCTAGGTTAAAACTGAGAACATTAACTTTATTAAGCTTTCAGAAAAAAGTTTAAAATATGTTATCACTTAAGTATCCAAGAAACTGTGTTTTATTCGAATTTTGTGCAACCAACCTTTCAGAAGAAGTGAAAGGCAGTGAGGACAACTTTTCCCCATAATTCCACCAAACTAGGATGATCATAGTTAAAGCCTGGGTACTTTAATATTACATTTTAAAAATGTATTTATTTTTCCCTGTAGGAGTGGCACAGTGGTTGAGCATTGATTTGTGAACCAGGACATTCCAGTTTGATTCTATGTGAGGGCACATGCCTGGGTTGCGAGGTCGATCCCCAGTATGGGTCATTTAGGAGGCAGCCTATTAATGATTCTCTCTCATCACTGATGTTTCTATCTCTCTCGCCCTCCCTTTTCCTCTCTCTGAAATCAACAAAAACATATTGTTTTAAAAAATGTTTTTTATATATATATTTTATTCTTTAAAGTATTATAAATAGTAGTACATATGTCCCCCCCCCATTAACCTCCACCCGGCCTCCCCTACCCCCCAGCACATGCCCTCACCTGACCCCCCACCCAGTGTCTTGTATCCATTGGTTATGCTTATATGTCTGCATACAAGTCCTTCGGTTGATCTCCCACCCTCCCCTACCTTCCCACTGTAGTTTGAAAGTCTGTTCAATGCTTCTTTGCCTCTGTATCTATCTTTTTCCTCCATTTCATTTCTTTAAAAAAATCTTGCATCTGCATACTAGATATAAACATATAAGAATAAAAAATGTTTGAGTCTCAATTTCAGTGTCCAACAGTTCTGAGTCCCATTTTCAATGTCAAATAGTTCCAAATGTGTACATGTCAGCAATGGTATCTGGGTGGTGAACAAATTGTAGCAATGCAGGTTCCACCCTCTCTGGTTTGGTCCTGGGCCGCCTGCAGTGATGCACAGCTGCTGACTGTTAGCATGGCAAGGTGTCATCATTGTCTTCCATCTCTGGCCTGTCTTTGCGGTTGGAACAGACCTTTCAGTTCCTCTTTGTTGCAGGAATCCAAATGGTCTTGGAGTTGTTTTCTGAAAATATACAAATACTAGAGGCCCGGTGCATGAAATTCGTGCTAGGGGGCAGGGGATGTCCCTTAGCCCAGCCTGCACCCTCTCCAATCTGGGACCCCTCAAGGGATGTCCAACTGCCCGTCTAGGTGCAATCCTCATAGGATCAGGCCTAACCGGGCACTCAGACATCCTTCTCACAATTCAGGACTGCTGCCTCCAAACTGCAAACCTGCCTGCCTCCCTGATTGCTCCTAACCGCTTCTGCCTGCCAACCTGATCACCCGCTAGCCACTACCCTGCCAGAATAATTGATGTTTAACTGCTCCCCTGCCAGCCTATTTGCCCCTAACTTCCATCCTCTGCCAGCCTGATCCCTCCCATCTTCCCTCCCCTTCTGGCCTGATGGCCCACAACTGCCCTCCCTTGCAAGGCCTGGAACCTCTCCATCTTGTGGTGGCCATCTTGTGTCCACATGGGGGCAGGATCTTTGACCACATGGAGGCAGCCCTCTTGTGTGTTGAGTGATGGTCAATCGGCAAATTACTCTTTTATTAGATAGGACAGAGGCCTGGTGAATGGGTGGGGGCCAGCTGGTTTGCCCTGAAGAGTGTCCCAGATCAGGGTGGGGTTTCCCTTGGGGTTAGGGGCAGCCAGAGTGAGGGGTCTGTGGAGGTTTGCAGGCTGGCCACACTCCCCCAGAAACCCAAGTGGAGGCCCTGAAATCTGGGATTAATCTATGTCTACAATTGAAACTTTGAAGCTTGGAGTGGAGCCAAGCCTTCTGCTCACTCCGGGGTGGTAGCCACTTCTGTTTGAAACATTGTAGCCTGGAGTGGAGGCCTAGGCTAGCAACGGCACTGAAAGCTTGGCTTCCTTGGTTGCCAGGGAAACCCAAGCCTCTGTTCTCTCAGCTTAGTGGCTGCCACCATTTCTGTATCTTTTATAATTGAAACTTTGTAACATTGAGTGGAGGCCTAGGGAGGTAGAAAGCTTGGATTTCTCTGTTGCTGGAAAAACCCAAGCCTTCCTCCTGCTCTCAGTGGTGGCAGCCATCTTGGTTGGGGTTTATTTACATAATTTGCTCTTGATTGGCTGGTGAACATAGCTGTGGGCATGGCTTATGGGTGTGGCAAAGGTATGGTCAAATTTGCATATTACTCTTTTTTTGTTATTTTGTGTGTGCGCGTGTGTTTTATTTTATTTTATTTTTTTATTATTCAGTTTATTAATTACATTGTTCCCCCTTTTTTTCTCCCTATAGCTCCCCTTCATCTGGTACCCATCCCCTCTTCTGCCCTCATCTCCCCCACATTGTCCTCTCCTATAGTTGCATGATTTTTGTCCAGTCTCTTGCTGCACTTCCCACATCCCTTTTCTCCCTAAGAATTGTCAATCCATTCCCTCTCTATGGCCATGATTCTGTTATATTCACCAGTTTATCCTGTTCATCAGATTATTAATTCACTTGATTTTAGATTCATTTGTTGATAGATGTGTATTTGTTGTTCATAATTTATATTTTTACCTTTTTCTTCTTCCTCTTCCTCTTCTTAAAGAATATCTTTCAGCATTTCATATAATATTGGTTTGGTGGTGATGGACTCCTTTAGCTTTTTCTTATCTGCGAAGCACTTTATCTGACCTTCATTTCTGAATAATAGCTTTGCTGGATAGCGCAATCTTGGTTGTAGATTCTCGCTATTCATCACTTTGAATATTTCTTGCCACTCCCATCTGGCCTGCATTGTTTCTGTTGAGAAATCCACTGACAATCATATGGGTGCTCCCTTATAGGTAACTAACTGTTTTTCTCTTGCTGCTTTTAATATTCTCTATTTATCTTTTGCTCTTGGCATTTTAATTATGATGTGTCTTGGTGTTGTCCTCTTTAGATTCCTATATTTTGGGGTTCTGTGCACTTCTTGGGCTTTTAAGTCAGTTTCTTTCACCAGGTGGGGGAAGTTTTCACTCACTATTTCTTCAAGTAGGTTTTTATTATATTGCTCTCTCTCTTCTTCTGGCACCCCAATAATTCTGATGTTGGTATGCTTGAGGTTGTCCCAGAGGCCCCTTACACTATCTTCAATTATTTGGATTTTTTTGCTTCTTGCTTTTCCGGCTGAGTGGATTTTGCTTCTTTGTATTTCAAATCTTTGACTTGGTTCTTGTGGTCCTCTGGACTGCTTTTAGGTCTTTGTATAATATTTTTTGTTCCAGTCAGTGTATGCTTAATTTCTAGTTGGTCCTTTTTCATATCCTCATAGATGTTGTTCATTTCCTCATAGGTCTTGTTCACTTTCTTGTAGTTCTCATTAAGTTCATTGGCCTCTTCTAGGAGCTTCTTGAAAACCCTTATTACTGTGGTTTTGAACTCTATGTCTAGTCGTCTTTTTTCCTCCACTTCTTTCACACCTGATTTCTTTCCATTTCTCTGCATTGTGGCTGCTTTCCTGAGTTGGTCCATTAGGTGTGTGTGGTAGATGTCCTCTAAGGGACAGTGGCTCAGCCTCTCCAGTTACCCGAGGTGGATACTCTTACTGCAATCCTTTATGGGTTGTACAGTATTGTTGAAGTTAAGCCCAGCTTATTGTTGTTAGACCTAGGAGGGTATGACCTCCTGGCCAATTGGCTGTGAAGGTAAACTGTGTTCAGTTTGGATGGGCGGAGTCTCTGGGCTGAGCAGACAGCATCAGTGTCAGCTCCTCCCTATGCGGCGCACAGGTCTCTGTGTTAGGTGGTAATGGCTATAGGCACATCCAAGAGAAAGCCGCTGCTGGTCTCCACCCATTGCCAGACAACTCTGCCTCTCCTCAAATGAGTATGCACACTGAAAGTCTCTCCCAGGGTTGTAAAACAAAGCAGTCTGGTGGTCTCCCAAACGAGGGAGCAAGTCACACATCCTCTCTGTGTGGTTGCGCACTTTACACGCAAACTGCTTTTCCAAGTTACACGCACTCTCCTCAAACTCACAGACCTCATCCGCACCCGGATTTTAGCTTGCCTTTCCAGGACCTGGGACCTCATGTGGAACTAGGGAATCAGTGCAGTGAAATGCCTGCACCTTCCCCCCACCCCCGCATTGGAGAAAACCAGCCAGGTTTGCTGCTGCCCACCTCTCACCACTTGCCCTCGCAAGGCTCCGAACCTCTCTCCACACGTATCTTCAAGGCTGTGTACTGCTGCTCCTCTGAGTCACAGTGTCCTATCTTTGCTTTTATCTTTGGAATTTTCACTCAGCCAGCTTGGCTCCATCCCCCCAACCTTGGCATTAGCCTTGGCCACTGGTGACCACCCAGCCCCAGGGGCCATGTGCTCATTGGCCAGCTCTGTCCCAGCTCCTGATTCGCTGGTGGACGTGGCTTGGTTAGAGGTATGGTCAATTTGCATATTACTCTTTTATTAGATAGGACTAGTTACCTGGTGCACTAAATTTGTGCACAGTGGGGGGTTCCCTCAACCCAGCCTGCCCCCTCTCACAGATTGGGAGCCCTCAAGAGATGTCTTACTGATGGCTGAGGCCCACTCCCCATCAGTCTGTCCACCCTCTGTGGGAAGTGACCAGACTGATCAAAGGAAGGTGCCAGCCCCATTACCCTGCTGCTGCAGCCACTGCCAGCAATGCAGCTGCCAAGGTGTTTTCATCAACATGGACTCTAGTCCTTCCACCATGAAAAAAATGACAACGTTTTTTAGGAATTTTCAAGATGTGTCTTTCATAGGATATGACATTTCTTTCTTTTTTTTAAATCCTCACCTGAGGATATGTTTCCATTGAAATTTTAGAGAGTGTGGAAGAGAGAGGGAGAGACAGAGAGAAACATCAATGTGAGATGGACACTTTGATCGGTTGCCTCCTGCAAAAACCTTGACCTGGGCCTGGGCCAAGGGAGGAGCATGTAACCTAGGTACATGTCCTTGGGCGGCAGGGGTCCAGACCCCTTGCTGGGCCTGGGGCTGCAATTGGGACTGCTGCCACCACCCCAGGCTTGCCAGGGCCGGGCTTCAGGGTGGAGGCAGCATGGGTCTAGACCCCCTGCTGGGCCTGGGGCTGTGATCAAGACCAATGCTGCCACCCCAGGCTTGCCAGAGCCAGGTTTCAGGGCTGCAATGGGGGTCCAGACCACCTGCTGGGCCTGGGGCTGCCATAGGGACCACCGCCGCCACCACAGGCTTGACAGGGCCGGGCTTTGGGGTGGTGGTGGGGTCCGGACCCACCCCCCCCACTGCCCAAGGCAGCTGCCAGGGCCAGGCTTGGGTGGCAGGGGTCCAGACGCCATCTTGCTTGGAGGTTAATTTGCATATTGCTCCTATTGGCTGGTAGCATAGCGAAGGTACAGCCAGTTTGAATGTTTCTCTTTTATTAGATAGGATGATTTATTTATTTATTTATTTATTTACTGAAGGTAAATACATTTAATTATTTTCTGGCAAATATTTATAAATTTCAAAGGAATAATCTTAAATACACTTCTCAGTCATTTCTGAGTTTTCTAACCTTTAAATTGGAATATCTGTTTTCTATTATATAATGTACAAAAAGCACATGGCATATAGTATACCCTTTAAGAAACAAAGTTCTAGATGAGCTTAGCAGTATTACCTACCTTTTACAGATAAAGAAATTGATGTTTAGAGTGCAGTACATTTCTAGTGAGTATTATTTTGAAGTTGATGATGGCCTAGTATTAGCAAATCACTCAGAACAGAGAATATCAGGAATTCTTCATGAATTATGTATGTAGACTACCTATCATATAGAATTTTCTTATTTAAGAAAATTCAGCAGGCCCCAATCTCACAAATAAAAGCCAAGGGAACAATCCTCCATAAACTTAACATAGAGTAAACAGATTACTAAGAGCATGGGAATTAGAACCCACATTTGTGGCCCAAATGTCAGCTCTGCCTCTTACTAGCTGTGTGATTTAGATCACAGGTCATATTACTTGATTCATCATAGTCTCTGTTTCTTCATTTATAAAATATGAATGATAGAATCTACCTCATAGTGTGCTGCAGTTAGATCATATCTTCTCACAAAGATTCAATTTTTAATTTCCAGGTATTTTGTGAACTGGATGTTAAATATTCTTATTCTTATTCTTATTAAAGCTATTATTAAATTTGAAGTATATAAACATAAAATTAAATAAATTGTATTTTTTAAAAGTGCATAAATACTCAAAATATATTGTTAATGGACCACTTCTGTGCCAGGGGCATGTCCTGCCCTCACAGGGTTAGGGAACTTTAAGGTGTCAGGCAAACTCCACTTTCTTGACTTGTTCAGAAAAAATTCCCAGGATGGGTCTGAGTGAAAACAAAGCAGATATCCTTCCTGATTGGTGTTTCTAGTTATTTAGGATATATTCTTAGAAGTGGAATTACTGGGTCAAATAGGAGTTCCATTTTTAGTTTTTTGAGGAAACTCCATACTGTTCTCCACAGTGGCTGCATTAGTCTACAATCCTCTCCAAAAGCCTCCATTAATAAAAGACAGGAAAATGGTAGGGTAAAATCATATAAAGAAAAAATCCTGTAAGTAAATTATACCTAGAAAATTTTTACTTCAGAAAATTATTTTTATTTGTAATACTAACAGCAAGATATCCATGTAAAACACACATGGTGTCAAAATAAGCCAAAGGAAAATCATCTGGGCAAAAATAAAAAGGATCCCAAGTCAAATTTATAGAAAAGATTCCTTTACTAACTTTTGGTCGAGAATATTTTTGTATATTTTTAGAAAACAACTCCAAGACCATGTGGACCCCTGCAACAGAAAGGAGTTGACAGGTTTGCTCCAACCACGAAGACAAGAGGAGAAACAATCCAGAGATGGAAGACGCTGACAGCGCCTTGCCATACTACCAGTCAGTAGCTGTGCATTGCTGCAGGTTACCCAGGACCAAATAACAGAGGATCGGACCTGCATTGCCAGCATTTGTCCACCATCCAGATACCAGTGCTGACATGCACACAAAGGAACAGTTTGACACTGAAACTGGGACTCAGAACTGTTGGTCATTGAAATTGGGTCTCAAAGATTTCTTGTGCTCATATGTTTATTTCTAGTCTGCAGAGGCAATATTTTTTAAGGAAAGAAATGGGGGGAATAAAAATAGATACAGAGGCAAAGACGCATGAAACAGACTGTCAGACTACAGTAGGAAGGCAGAGGAGGTTGGAGTGGGGGCACTGCAAGTGATCAACCAAAGGACTCGTATGCATGCATAAAAGCATAACCATAGGACACAAAACACTGGAGTGTGCAGGTGAGGGAATGTGCTGGGGGGTTGGGGAAGCTGGGAGAGGTCAAGGGGGGAAAGGAAACATATGTACTATTATTTATAATACTTTAAACAATAAAAAATAAATTGTTTCGAAATGACAGAAGTGGGAAAAGAAAGATTGATGTGAGATAAAACATCACTTTTATTGAACCAAAAAAAAAAAAAGAAAGGAAAAAAGAAAGAAAGAAAGCAGTAGCCATTCAAAGGGACATAATCTGACATTTTACAGATTCAAATGCCTGAGGGAAAAGTCTTGTTTCTTGCTTACACTGCAGTTGGCTTTATCTCATCTTTTATTCCAGCATAATCACTAGCAGGGGAAACTTTTACAATCTAAGTTAATTTTAATTTCCCATACTTCCTAATCATCTATATATATAAAAGCCTAATATGCAAGGTGCCCCATCTGGAGTTCAGTCCCTTGCTATGAATTGCACTGACCACCAAGGGGCAACACAGAATGAAGGAAGGCCCCGGTCAGTAGCCAGGAGCTGCTAGAGACCTCACCCATGTACAAATTTCATGGATTGGACCTATATAATAAAAAGCTAATATGCAAATAGACTGAATGGTGGAAAAACTTGTCTATATGATGTGCACTGACCACCAGGGGGCAGATGTTCAATGCAGGAGCTGCTCTTGGTGGTCAGTGTGCTCCCACAGAGGGAGCACCACTAAGCCAGAAGCTCATGGCTGGTGAGTGCAGTGGTAGTGACAGGAGCCTCTCTCACCTCTGTGGCAGCATTAAGGACTCTTGGGGGATGTCTGCCTGCTGGCTTAGGCCCACCAAGCAGTAAGGAGCAGGGAGAAGGTGGATGGTAAGGAGCAAGGGATACTTGACTGCTAGAGGGATCTTGGACTGCGAGAGGGGACAGGCCAGGCTGAGGGACACACCCCCCCCCCAGTGCACAAATGTCATGAACCAGGCCTCTAGTGTTACATATTTTACTATGTTCTTGAGGTTGTTTACATCTATTTTATCCATATAATGGAAATACTACATAAGGATATGTTACTATACTAGTACATCTCTTCTCAACTCTGCATTTAGTGATATCATGTTGCCAAGTTGAAATTGACCATAGTGGAGTTTTTATTACCACATAAATCAGAGACACTAAACATTAGAGTTAATTTTTATATCCAGAGCTGGTGGTTAAAGATTTACCAGCACATCACCATTCATAAGGATATTGTGAGGATTGAATGATTTAATGCATGTAAAGTGCTTATAAAATTACTTGAATCCATAATAATCATTAAAAATGTTAGTGGTTGTTAGTGGTATAAACAGGTGGAAGAAAAAGAAAGATCATAGTAGTACTAGTAACTGTAAAATATAGTAATAAGAATTTAGCATTTTATAGTATACCTACTATGAAATTCTAGAGGGCACCTACCTAATAGACTTTTCCTCTTGTACATGCCCTGCATAGTCCCTAGAATGATGGTGACTTTTGATCCCATACATTAGGTTGAGTTATATTACAAAGCTCATTATTAAAATTAAATTTATTGGGGTAACTGGTTAACAACGTTATTTAGATTTTAAATGTTCTAAGATAAATCATCTTTATATTGCATTGTGTGTTTATCACCCAAAGTTAATCTATTTCCATCACCACTTATTTGACCCACTTCACCCTTTACTACTTCCCTCTCACCCCCATTTCCCTCTTTAAACTACCATACTGTTGGCTGTGTCTATGCATATTTGTCTTTTTTGTTGATTTATTATCCTCAGTTTTATATACCACATATGAGTGAAATCATAAGATTCTTCACTTTTTCTATCTAACTTATTTTGCTTAGTATGATATTCTCAAGATGCACCCATGTTCTCTCAAATGGCAGTATTTTAAATTTTCCTGTGGCTGAGTAGGAACATATGTCCCACATCTTCTTTATACAATCATTTTTGAAGGACATTTACATTGTTTCCATGTCTTGACCATTGTAAATAATTCTGCAATGAACATAGTGCTGCATATATATTTACAAATGTTTTTAAAAAGTATTGTATAGATACTCAAATGAGGATTTGCTGGGTTATATAGGAACTAGAGGCTTGGTTCACAAAATTTTTGCACTGGAAGGGGTTGTCCCTCAGTCCACCTTCACCCTCTCCAATCTGGGACCCCTTCGGGGATGTCCAACTGCTGGTTTAGGCCCAAAACCTGTGGGATCGGACCTAAACCAACAGACAAACATCCATCCCTCTCACAATCTGGAACCACTGGCTCCCAACCACTTTCCTGCCTGCCAGCCTGATCACACCTAACCACTCCCCTGCCAACCTTATGGACACCTATCTGCTCCTCTGCTACACTAATTGCTCCCAACTGCCCTACCCTGCTGGCCCCATTGCTCCTAACACCCTTCCCTGCCAGCCAGGTCACCCCTAACTGCCCTCTCCTGCTTAAATGGTCACCCCAACTGCCCTACTCTGTAGGCCTGGTCCTCCCCAACTGCACTCCATTGCAGTCCTGGTCATCCCAACAGACCTCCCCTGCAGGCCTGGTCCCCTCAACTGTCCTCCCTTGTTAGCCTGATTGCCCGCAACTGCCCTCTCCTGCTGGCCATCTTCTGGCAACCAACTTGTGACAACATATATCTGCAATTGTGCTGCATATGCAGTTTTGTTGGATTTTTAAGGTTTCAGATCTTATATTCAAGTCTTTTAGCCACTTTGAGTTGGTTTTTGTGTATGGTGTAAGTTGGAGATCTAGTTTCATTTTTTTTTGCATCTATCTGACCAAATTTCCCAGCAACATTTATTAAAGAGGCTGTTTTGACTCCATTGTATGCTCTTCCCTCATTTGTCAAATATTAATTGAATATAATGGTTTGGGTCTATTTCTGGGTTCTCTATTCTGTTCTATTGGTCTATATGTCTGTTCTTGTGCCAGTACCAGTCAGTTTTGAGAACAGTGGCTTGGTAATATAGCTTGATGTCTGGTATTGTGATTCCTCCAACTTTGTTCTTCTTTCTCAGGATACCTTTGACTATTTGGGGGTCTCTTTTTATTCCAGATGAAATTTTGGAGAGTTTGCTCTAGATCTTTGAAATATGTCATCGGTATTTTAATAGGTATTGTATTGAATCTATAGATTGCTTTTGGTAGTATGGACATTTTAATGATGTTGATTCTACCAATCCATGAACATGGTATGTACTTCTGCTTTTGTATGTCTTCCTTTATCTCTTTTTTCAGTGTCCTGCAGTTTTCTGAGTACAGGTCTTTTACGTCCTTGGTTAAGTTTATTCCTAGGTATCTTAATTTTTTTGGTGCAATGGTGAATGGGATTTTTTAAAATTTCTCTTTCAGTGAGTTCATTATTGGTGTTTAAGAAGGCCATAGATTTCTGGGTGTTAATGTTGTATCCTGCTACATTGCCATATTCATTTATTAGGTCTAGTAGTTTTTTTATGGAGTCTTTGGGTTTTTCTATGTATACTATCATGTCATCTGCTAATAAGGAGAGTTTTACTTTTTTTTCCAATTTGGATGCCTTTTATTTATTCTTGTTGTCTGATCACTATGGCTAGTACTTCTAGTACTATGTCAAACAGGAGTGGTAAAAGTGAGCATCCTTGTCTTGTTCCTGTTCTTAGGGGAAATAGGTTTAGGTTTTGCCCATTGAGTTTGATATTGGCTGTAGGTTTGTCATATCAGGCTTTTATTATATTGAGGTCTGATACATCAGTTCCCACTTTGCTGAGAGTTTTTATCAAGAAAGTGTGTTGGATTTTGTCAAATGCTTTTTCTGCATCAATTGATATGATTATGTGATTTATGTCTCTCAGTTTGTTTATGTGATGTATCACATTTATTGATTTGCAGATTTTGTAGGATCCTTGAATCCCCAGAATAAATCCCACTTGGTCATAGTGTATGATCTTTCTAATGTATTGCTGAATCTGATTTGCTAGAATTTTGTTGAGGATTTTAGCAACTATGTTCATCAAGGATATTGGCCTGTAGTTCTCTCTCTCTCTCTCTCTCTCTCTCTCTCTCTCTCTCTCTCTCTCTCTCTCTCTCTCTCTTTTTGTGTGTCTTTATCTTGTTTGGGGACTAGGTATAATGCTGGCTTCACAGAAAGAGCTTGGAAGTGTGCCTTTCTCTTGAATTTTTTTGAATAGTATGAAGAGGTTAGGTTTTAGTTTTTCTTTGAATGCTTGGTAGAACTCCGCTATAAAGCCGTCCTAACGAGGGCTTTTGTTTGCTGGAAGATTTATTTTTATCACTGTTTGAATTTCTTCAGTAGTTAACGGGCTATACAGGTTTTATTATTCTTCTTGGTTGAGATTTGGGAGCTTGCTTGTTTCTAATAATATGTCCATTTCATCTAGGTTGTTCATTTTGTTGGAATAGAATTGTTCATAGTATTTTTTCATAATCGTTTGTATTTCTCAGGGATAGATTATAACTGCACCTCTTTCATTGCTTATTTTGGTTATTTAGGTTCTTTCTTTGCTTCTTGATGAATCTAGCTAGAGGTTCATCAATCTTGTTTATTCTTTCAAAGAACCAACTCTTGGTTTGGTGATCTTTTGTATTTTATTTATTTATTTATTTATTTATTTATTTATCTATCTATCTATCTATCTATCTATCTATCTATCTATCTATCTCTATGTGTTTTTATTTTCACTCTCATCTTTATTATTTCCTTTATTCAGCTTATGCTGGGCTTTTCTAGTTGCTCTCTTTCTAACTCTTTGATTTGTATGATTCGGTAAATTATTACCATTGTTTCTTGTTTCTTGAGCTAAGTCTGTAGAGCAGAGGTTCTCAACTTGTGTCAGTCGTGACCCCTTTGGGGGTCATACGACCCTTTCACAGGGGTTGCCTAATACCATCGGAAAACACATATTTCCGATGGTCTTAAGAACCGAGATACTGCTCCTCTATCCATCTCCAAGCGGGTCCACCCACATGCAGATATACCCACATACGAATACTGAGCGTGATGACATCATCACGCCAACCCCATCACATACACCCCATACAAATACAGATATATGTGACAGGGTTGGCACCATAATGTACTTATGTGGACCAGTCACTCATGTGTAGAGACCAGCTACTGTGTACAGAACAGCTGCTGTGTTGAAAGCAGCTACTCTGTTAAAAGCAGATACTGCATTGAAAGCAGCAGTATTGGAGGTAAAAGAACACTTCATGGTAATAATCACTGGGTAAATGTAAAATCATGTACTATAAAATCATCGACTACTGCAAAAAAAAATTGTACCATGGGAACTTAATCTGGATGCTGATCGGTCTTTGTATATTCAGCTGTGGTTGATGTGAATATTTCCCCGTTGTGATAGTAATAGGTATGTAAAAAAAATAACACAGAGAATGGTATATCATAGGAAACTTTAATGAACTGTATTTAATCTTTTGTATTGTTAAAGCTATTATTATATACTAGGGGCCCGATGCATGAAATTCGTGCACTGGGGGTGGGTGGTACCTCAACCCAACCTGCCCCCTGTAACATACTGGGAACTCTCAGGGGATGTCCAACTGATGGCTCACCCCCAGCCTGCCCAAGGCATCACCCTGCTTAGCTCAGACCCAGCTGCCTATGACCACCCGGCCCCGGGGGCTGGGCGCTCGCCGCCACTTCCCCTCAATGAGCTCGGGGGCCAGGTGCTTGCCGCCACCACCACCATTTCATCTTCACCCCTGGGGCCCTGTGCTCGTGCCACTTGGCCCCGCCCCCGCTCCTGATTGGCTGGTAGCATAGCCAATCAGGAGCAAAGGTACAGTTAAATTTTCATGTTTCTCTTTTATTATATAGGACTAGAGGCCAGGTGCACAAAATTCATGCACGGAGAGGGCAGGTGGTGTCTCTCTGCCCAGCCTGTACCCTCTCCAATCTGGGACCTCTCGAGGGATGTCTGAGTGCCTGTTAGGCCCAATCCAGGCAGTCAGACATACCTCTCACAATCCAGGACTGCTGGCTCCCAACTGCTTGCCTGCCTGCCTTCCCTGATTGCCCTTAACCGCTTCTGCCTGCCAGCCTGATCACCCCCTAACCACTCCCATGCCAGCCTGATTGATGCCTAACTGCTCCCCTGCCAGCCTGTTTGCCCCTAACTGCCCTCCCCTGCAGGCCTGATCACCCCTAACTGTTCTCCCCTGCAGGCCTGGGTCCCTCCCAACTGCCCTTCCCTGCAGGCCTAGTCACCCCCAACTTCCCTTCTCTGCTGGCCTGGTCACCCCTAACTGCCCACCCCTGCATGCTTGATCGCTCCCAACTGCCGTCCCTTGCAAGCCTGGTCCCTTGCAACTGCCCTCCCTGCTGGCCATCTTGTGGTGGCCATCTTGTGTTCACATGGGATCAGGATCTTTGACCACATGGGGGCAGTCATCTGTGTGTTGGAGTGATGGTCAATCTGCATTATACTCTTTTATTAGATAGGATTATTTTCAGTAGCAAACCATTCCATGACAATGGATCTCATGTAGAGAAGAACATTAAGAGAAGAAAATATAGTGAGGATTTTTTACAGCATGGTTTTACCTCAATAATTACAGCAGGAATTGAGAAACCACAATGTGTTATTTGTTGTGAAGTTCTATCAGCTGAATCTATGAAGCCAAATAAACTAAGATGTCATTTTGATAGCAAGCATCTGAGCTTTGCTGGCAAGGATACCAACTATTTTATAAGCAAAGCTGATGGACTACAGAAAACCAGACTTGACACTGGTAGCAAGTACCACAAACAAAACATAGCAGCCATTGAAGCTTCATATTTGGTGGCACTCAGAATCACCAGAGCTATGAAACCTCACACCATTGCTTAGAATTTACTATTGCCAGAGGCCAAAGACATTGTTTTGAGTTATGATCAGAGATGAATTTGTTACAAAATTGAATGCAATTTTCTTATCTAACAAAATTGTCCACAGAAGAATAGATGACATGTATGCTGACAGTCTTGATCAGGTAAACCAGGAAATTAAATCTGCTCCACCTCCAATGTTTAGTATCCAGCTTGATGAATCTATAGACATTGCAAATTGTTCACGGGTACTGGTTCACATGAGGTATATTAATGATGGCAACTTTATAGACGAGTTGTTTTGTTGTTGTTGTTTTGTAAACCTCTTGAGAGGACAACTACTGCATGTGATGTATTTGACACAGTTGGTTCATTTCTGAAAGAGTATAAGATCTCTTGGGCAAAGGTTTGTGGTGTTTGGACAGATGGTGCTCCAGCTATGCTAGGATGTCAATCTGGATTTCAACATTTGGTACTGAATGAGTCACCAAAAGTCATCAAAACTCACTGTATGATTCATCAGAAAATATTAGCAATGAAGACACTGCCACAAGAGTTACAAGAAGTAATGAAAAGGGTCATAAGTTCTGTCAAATTGTGTAAAAGTGAGCACTTTAAACAGTCGGCTGTTTTCACAACTGTGCAACGAGTTGGATATGCCAAACAATGGTCTGCTATTTCACACTGAAGTGTGTGTGAGATGGTCGTCAAGAGGAAAAGTTTTAAAACGTGTTTTTGAGCTTTGTAATGAACTCAAAATGTTTTTTAATCAGAAATCAAGACTGCAGTCCGAATCACTTTTCAGTAATAAAAGTGAACTGCAGAAAATAGCTTACTTGGTTGGTATCTTTGCCATCTTGAATGAGTTAAATTTACCACTGTAAGTACCAAATGCAATATGCCTTCATTTGTCTGAAAAGATCTGATCGTAACAAAAAAAAACTTCAGCTTTGGGCAAAAAAAATTGGATGAAAAATTTACATTTTTCCTACATTATCTGCTTTGTTTGAAGAAGATGACATTGAACCACACAAAAGGATTACGATGATAAATTCTGTGAAAGAACACTTCCACATGCTTGCAGATGAAATTTCATCGCACTTTCCAAATCTACCTGACACCCCATTTGCACTTGTCAGAACCCCATTCACAGTCAAAGTTGAAGTTGTTCCTGAGACAGAACAAAAGGAGTTCATTGAACTCATTAATAGCAATGCAGCAAGAACTGATTTTTCTACAATGCCAGTTGCAAAATTATGGATCAAGTGTTTGCAGTCATATCCTGTTCTGTCTAAGACTGTGTTGTACCTTCTTCTTCCATTTCCAACAACATATCTTTGTGAAACAGGGTTTTCCAGCTTCTTTGTTATCAAGTCTAAATACAGAAGTAGACTTGTTGTGGAAGATGATCTTCATTGTGCTCTTGCAAAGACCGCCCCGAGAATTTCTGATCTGGTGAGAAAGAAGCAATCTCAACCTTTGCATTGACTTTGGCTTTTTACACATACTGTTGGAAAATGTAACAATGTAGTTCACTGTTGTTATATTAAGACTGTTATCCATGTTACACCATGCTTCAAGACAAAATTTCATTTATTTGTAATTAGAAATAAATATTTCACAATATATAATTACATATTGTTTTGGGATTAATCACTATGCTTTAATTATGTTCAATTTGTAATAATAAAAATACATTTTGCATATCAGATATTTACATTATGATTCATAACAGTAGCAAAATTACAGTTATGAAATAGCAACGAAAATAATTTTATGGTTGGGGGTCACCACAACATGAGGAACTGTATTAAAGGGTCGCAGCATTAGGAAGGTTGAGAACCAGTTCTGTGGAGCTATGAACTTCTCTCTCAAGACTGCTTTCACTGTGTCCCATAGATTTTGGATTGTATGTTTTCATTGTCGTTTGTTACCATGATGTTTTTCTTTCTTCTTTGATCTCTCTGGTAACACAGTCTTTGTTTAATAGCATGCTATTTAGCCTCCAGGTGTTTGGTTTTTTTTGTTTTGTTTTGTTTTGTTTTAAATTTTATTTACAATATAACTTATATTTAATAGTAGTACATATGTTTTCCTCCCCCCCAATATCCTCCCCCCAGCCTCCCCTAGCCCCCCGCACATGTCCCCACCTGCCTCCCTCCCCACCCCAGAGTCTTTCATTCATTGGTTATGCTCATATGTATGCATACAAGTCCTCCGGTTGATCTCCCCCAGCATCTGCCTCCCCTCCACTCCAGGCTTCCCCCTGTAGCTTGACAGTCTGTTCGAGGCCACCCTGCCTCTATATCAATCACTCTCCCCTGTTTCTTTTCTTCAAAAATACCTTGCCTCTGCATACTGAAAACAAACGTATAAGAGCAAAAAATGTTTGAGTGTCAGTTTCAATGTCCAACTGTTCTGAGTCCCAGTTTCAATGTCAAATAGTTCTTCATATGTACATGCCAGCAATGGTATCCAGATGGTGGACACATCGTGGCAATGCAAGATCCATCCTCTCTGGTATGTTCCTGGGCCGCCTGCAGCCCCACACAGCTGCCGACTGCTAGCATGGCAAGGTGTCGTCAGCGTCTGCCATCTCTGGACCGTCCTCGTGGATGGAACAGGCCCGTCAGTTCCTCATTGTCGCAGGAACCCACATGGTCTTGGAGTTGTTCTCTGCAAACACACATACACATTCTGGACCAAAGGTTAACAAAGGGATCCTCTCTGCAAAATAGACTTGGGATTCTTTTTATTTTTGCCTAAATGATATTCCTTTGGCTTATTTTGACACCATGTGTGTTTTTTTGGGGGGTGTCCTGCAGCTGGTTTTACAAATGGAATTTTCTTTTCTGGAGTAAGAATTTTCTACATGTATTTTACTTATAGGATATTTTTCCTTACATGATATTACCTCATTGTCCCCCTCCCCCCTTTTTTTGGTTAATAGGGGCTTTTGGAAATTTTATCTTGCAGTCTTGGTAATTTTAATTTTTAATTTTTGCATACAAATATTACTACTTTAGTTTTTAGATTTATTTTTATTTTAGTTGATTTCTAGTTTTATGCCATTGTGATCTGAAAAGATGTTTGATTTGATTTCTATCTTCTTGAATTTGAAGACACTTTACTTGTGACCTAATATATGCTCTTTCTTTGAAAATGACCCACATGCATTTGAGAAGAAAGTATATTATGTGGCTTTGTGGTGAAATGTTCTGAAGATGTCAATTAATTTCATCTGATCTGGTGAGTCATTTAGGATTGATGTGTGGGTTTTTTTGCAGATTTTTTGTTTAGAGGATTTATCCAGTGGTGTTAGTGGCACATTAAAGTTTCCTACTATGATTATATTGCTGTCAATCTCTCCCTTGATATCCTCCAGGAGGATTTTTATGTATTTGGGTGCTCCTATATTGGGTGTGTTTATGTTTACCAAAGTTATATCTTTTTGGATTGCTCCCTTTAGTATTATGAAGTGGCCTTCCTTATTTCTTGTTATATCCTTCACTTTGAGATCTAATTTGTCAGATATTAAGTATTGCTATCCCAGCTTTTTTTCCATTTCCTTTTGCCTGAAAGAACTTTTTCCATCACCTCACCATCAGTCTGTGTGCATCTTTTCTTTTCTGAGTTGGGTTTCCTGTAGACAGCAATATATGAGTCATGTTTCCTATCCACTCAGCTACCCTATGTCCTTTGATTGGGGCATTTAATCCATTTACATTTAAAGTTATTATTGATAGGTACTTATTTGTTGCCATTTTTATTCTTTTTGCTTTCTATTTCTTTTTCTTTTTTTTTACAGCAGACCCTTTAGCATTTCTTACATTGCTGGTTTGGTGGTAAAACCAAAAAGGACTAAATTTCCTTAGTACTTTTTTGTCTGTGAAGCTTCTGATTTCACCCTCAATTTTGATTGATAGCGTTGATGAATATAGTATTCTTGGATTCAGACCCTTCATTTGCATGACTTTGTATATTTAATTCCTTTCCCTTCTGGCCTGATATGTTTCTGTTGTGAAATCTGCTGCTAGTCTGATGGGGGTTCCTTTGTAGGTAACTTTCTGTCCCGCTCTCGCTGCTTTTAAGATTCTTCCTTTGTTGTTGGCATTTTCCAAGGTAATTAAAATGTGCTTTGTCATCAGTCTTTTGGGGTTCAATTTGCTTGCGAATCTGTGAGCTTCTGTCATTATTTGTTCAAACAGGTTTTCTATTCCTTGCTCAGTTTCCTCTCCTTCTGGCACCTCTATATGTGGTTGTTGTTTCATTTCATGTCCCAAAGTTCCCTTAGGCTTTCCTCCTTTAAGCTGTTTTTTCTTTCTAGATACTGCTTCATTTGGGTATATGTTCCTACCTTGTTGTCTAGTTCACTCATGTGATCTTCTGCTTCATCTAGTCTACTGTTGCTGTTTCTATTGAGTTCTTTATTGCAGTGATGTCATTTTTTATTTATTCTTGGTTCTTCATTTCCTCTTGGTTGACCTTTTTCATTTCAATAAATCTTTATTGTTAAGATTATTATAATTTTTTCTATTTTTTGCCCCCATAGCTCTCCTCCACCTGGGTCCCACCACACCCTCTACCCTTACCTCCCCCCCCCCACTGTGAAGTACCCTGCATTCCACTGCTCCACTGTATTGTAAGTCACAATCCTGTTTTTTAAAATTTAATAAATGTTTATTGTTCATATTATTACAATGTTGCTCTTTTTTCCCTCCTATAGCTCCCCTACCATCCTCTACCTTTACCTCCCCCACACTATCCTCATCCAAAGGTGTACGCTTTTTGTCCAGTATCTTCCCACACCCCCCAACCTCTTTCCCCTGAGAATTGTCAGTCCACTCCCTTTCTATGGCCCTGATTCCATTGTATTCACCAGTTTATTCTGTTCATCAGATTTTTAATTCACTTGATTTTTAGATTCAGTTGTTGATAGATGTGTATTTGTTGTTCATAATTTGTACCTTTACCTTTTTCTTCTTCTTTCTCTTCTTAAAGAACACCTTTCAGAATTTCACATAATACTGGTTTGGTGCTGATGAACTCTTTAGCTTTTTCTTATCTGTGAAGCACTTTATCTGACCTTAAAATCTGAATGACAGCTTTGCTGGATAGAGTAATCTTGGTTGTAGGTTCTTGTTATTCATCACTTTGAATATTTCTTGCCACTCCCGTCTGGCCTGCATCGTTTCTGTTGAGAAATCAGCTGATAATCGTATGGGTGCTCCCTTGTAGGTAACTAACTGTTTTTCTCTTGCTGCTTTTAATATTCTCTCTTTATCTTTTGCTTTTGGCATTTTAATCATGATGTGTATTGGTGTGGTCCTCTTTGGATTCCTTTTATTTAGGGTTTGGTGGGCTTTCTGGACTTTTAAGTCTATTTCTTTCACCAGGTGGGGGAAGTTTTTGGTCACTATTTCTTCAAATAGGTTTTCAGTATCTTGCTCTCTCTCTTTTTCTGGCACCCCTATAATTCAGATGTTGGTATGCTTGAGGTTGTCCCAGAGGCTCTTTACACTACCTTTCATTTTTTGGATTCGTTTTGCTTCTTGCTTTTTAGGCTGAGTGATTTTTGCTTCTTTGTTTTTCAAATCTTTGACTTGATTCTTGTGGTCCTCTAGTCTGATTTTGGGTCTCTGTATAATATTTTTTATTTCAGTCAGTGTATGCTTAATTTCTAGTTGATCCTTTTTCATATCCTCTATAATCTCATTCATATCCTTGAGGTACTCGCTCATATCCTCAAGGGTCTCGTTAAATTTGTTGGCCTTTTCTATGAGCCTCTTGAAAAACCTTATAACCGTGGTTTTGAACTCTATGTCCAGCCATTTTTCCCCTCCTTTTTTTCACATGTAATTTGTTACCTTGTCTTTGCATTTGGGCTACTTTCCTGAGTTGGTCCAGTAGGTTTGCGTGGTAGGTTTCCTTTAGGGGACAATGGCTCAGCCTTCCCAGTTACATGAGGTGGATACTCTTGGTACACCCCTTTATGGGCTGTGTGCATAGTCTTGTAGTTAAGCCTAGATTGTTGCTGGTATTGCTGGGAGGGGTTGACCTCCAGGCAAATTGGCTTGAGGATCAGCTGTGTTTATGCTGTGGGTGCCTCTGTGCTCAGCCTAGATGGGGCGGAGTCTCTGGGCTGAGCAGGCATCCTTGGTTTCCAGGTCAACTCTGCCCTATACGAGCTCCTGTGTCTCCATGGTCTGTGGCAACGGCTGCACGCACCTCTGAGAGAAAGCTGCCCAGAGCTCTGCCCACTGCCAGACAGTCCAGTTTCTCCCCCAAATGAGTCTGAACACCCAAAGACTCACTCGTAATGGGAAAACAAAGCAGTCTGGCAGTTTTTTGTTTTGTTTTGTTTTGTTTTTTCTTCCCGAACAATAGAGCCAGCCATGAGCCCTCTCGGATAGCTCACGCACCTTTTCAGCGACCGAGTTTCAGCATGCTTCCTCCTTACAGTCCAGTTTCACCCTGTATTAGTCTGGGTTCCCTGAGACTCACTCAGGACTGAGGCTCAGCGCAGAGGGACGCCTTTGTCTCCTTCCCAGTTCAAGAAAACCAGCCAGGTTTGCAGCTGCCAGCCCTTTCCGTTCCTGCGCAGCTCTGAACGTCTGACTCCGCATGTGTCTGCAACTCTGTCCTCCGAAGTTCCCTGGAGTCTCAGTGTCCTATTATTTTCCTTTCTATTTGTGGAATGTCCACTCAGCCAGCCCTCTGGTGGTTCTGAATGATGTTCGTTTTGTCCTTTAGTTGTAGTTTTGAATTTGTTGTACGGGGCAACAGTATGGGTGTTTACCTATGCTGCCATCTTGGTTCCTCCCTCCACAATCCTGTTTTCAAGCAGGCAGTATTACTTTGTTTCTCAACCTATCTTTAGATGTATTTACACAAGAGTCAATTTGTGAGTCAACCCCTGGATGGTAGTGTTTCTGTATTGATATCTAGAGCTATATATAAGTCCTCTCTACCAAGTATTTAGAATTTGTTTTCCCTGCTTCACTTAATACTGGTTTGGGGATATGGACTGACCCAGAGCTGGCTTTCTGATTGTTTCTCCCCACTCTGATCCTCAGGTTCCAAAAAAACAACTTTACCATGCATTCCCTGAGTGTTTTTAATTGGGTGATCCTATGTACTGGGCTTAGTAATCCAAATAAGGATTTAAAGAGAAAAAAAGAGCCAGAATAAGTATGTGAACTCATGACTTTTACCTTCAAGCACTGTACGACTCTGCTAGTCTCTTTGTATGTCTTTTTCCCTTGGCACAGCACAGCTGGTTTCCTGTAAAGCTCCAGACTGCCTTTCTGTGCCCAGCTCAGCTATAGGTTCATTTCTAGAGTTCCCTTCTTACAGCAGCCTTGTGGACCCCATTCCACATACACAGACTATGCTAACCCCAATGGCCACGAATTTTGTGGGGTGCAGACTTCCTCTGAACCTCTAGATCCTGCTGTGCACGTTTCTCCCTCCAGCCTGGATCACAGAACTCACCTTTCTCTGGGTGAAATCTGACCTTTCCATGAGAAGGTGCAGAGCTTGTGTGAGTCTACATATTCATGTTACTTGAGACCTCATGTTTGTGTGTTTGCAGCTGGTCCCTGGTTGTTGTAGTCCGGGAGGTATCCAATTCTTCCTGATTGAAAGTAAGGCTAGGCTTCTGGTCACAACCACTCTTCCCTTCAAGATCTAGCAGTCTCTGCATCAGAGCCAGTTGCTCCGGGAAAGATTTTAGCAGCAGTGGAGGCTGTCTAGACAGGAAACCTGTCTGGCAATCCCCAACAGTCCCTTGGAATATAGCTGTCCCTAACTCAAATATAGACACTTCCCATATGTCCACACACTCTCCTTTAGTTCTTTCACTCACACACTATCATGCAGCCTGCCTTCCCATCAGTAGCCATCTTCTGATTCTGCCATTGATATTTTAATGGGGATTGCATTGTATCTGTAGATTGTTTTGGATAGTATGAACATTTTAATGATGTTGATTCTACCAAACCATGAACATGGTATATTCTTCCACTTGTTTATATCTTCCTCTATCCTTTATTTAATGTCAGGTAGTTTTCTGAGAACAGGGTTTTATCTCATTGATTAATTTTATTCCTAAGTATCTTAACTTTTTGTTGCAAGGGCAATTGAGATTTTCTTTATGGTTTTTCTTTTTCTTTTTTTTGTTTGTTTGTTTTAGTTTTCAGATAATTTATTATTGGTGTATAAATGCCATTGATTTCTGGTGTTAATTTTGTACCATGGTACATTGCCAAAATTAATTAATTCCAGTAAAGTTTTCATGGAGTCTTTAGGGTTTTCTATGTACAAGAGCATGTCACCCGTAAATAATGACAGTTTTACTTCCTTTTCCCAATTTGGATGCCATTTATTTTTTCTTCTGGTCTGATTGCTATGGATAGGAATTCCAATACTATGTTGAACAAGAGTGGTGAAAGTGGCATCCCTTTCTTGTTCTTGTTCTTAGGGGAAATCATTTTAGTTTTTGCCCATTGAGTATGAAGTTTATATTAGGTTTGTCACATATAGCTTTTATTATGTTGAGGTATAATCCCTCTATTCGCAGTTTGCTGAGAATTTTAATTAAAAAAAAAAAGATGTTGGAGTTTGTTGAATGAGTTTCCTGCATTAATTTATCTGATTTTTGTATTGCAATTTGTTTATGTGATGCATCACATTTTTGATTTGTGTATATTTTACCAGACTTGCATCCCAAGAATAAATCCCACTTGGTCATGTTGCATGATTTGTTTAATGTATTGCTGGATCCAATTTGTTAAAATTGTGTTGAGGATTTTACTAACTAATTTCTTCAGAGATATTGGCCTATAATTCTCTTTATTTGTAGTGTCTTTATCAGTTTATGGAATTAGAACCTTTTCCAGAGTGTTATATAGTTGGGACAATAGGGTATATAGAATTTTCAAATTGGCCTATTTTAGTTTATTATGTGCATTTAAGCTTCTTCCATGTCTTCTCATGGAATGATAGGTCATTTCATTTTTCCCCATGGTATTAACATTTTTAAATTACATTTATTGATGTAACTTTGGTTAATAATATTATATACATTTAAGGTGTATAAGTATATAATACAACATCTTGATTCAATTTGCTAGAATTTTGTTATATTTTAGCATTTATGTTCAAAAAGACATTGGCCTGTAGTTCTCTATCTTCTTTTTTTGGTGTCTTTATCTGGATTTGGAATTAGGATAATACTGGACTCATAGAGAGAGCTTGTAAATATTCTTTACTCTTGAATTTTTTGGAATATTTTGAAGAGAATATGTCTTAATTCTTCTTTGAATGTTAGGTAAAATTCCCCTGTGAAGCTCTCCAGACTAGGGCTTTTGTTTGCTGGAAGATTTTTTATTACAGCAACTATTTCATCAGTAGTTATTGGCCAATTTGGGTTTTCTGATTTTCCTTGATTGAGTTTTGTAAGATATTATATTTCTAGAACTATTATTATTTAATCCAGGAGGTTCAGTTTGTTGGAATATATTTTTTCATATTGCTTTTTGTTTTGTTTTTTTACAAGCTTTTGCATTTCTGCCAGATCAGTTGTTAACACATTGAGGACAGATCATGAGAATTCTTGCTGCATATTACACAGTTTTACAGAGTATCATACTTTAAAAACATATTAGCTTGGCTCCATCGCGGTAAAGATTTGAAGAAAGGGAGGAACACCAAGATGGCGGCAGAGGTAAACACCTATTGTTCTGCCCCGCGCAACGATTTAAGATCTACAACATAACAGCAGAACAGACAGCACCCAGAATCACCAGAAAGCTGGCTAAATGAAAACTCCACTAATAAGAGTAAAGGTGGGATGCTGAGACTCAGGAGCGGCAGGAGCACAGCCTTTCAGACAGAAACAGGTTAGGAGCCATCCTGGTAGCGAGCGCAGGCTGGGGCTGGAGCAGCACCCCCAGCCGGATTTCTCCTACGGGGAGGGCGGAGATGTCCCACTACACAGATTCCCCAGTGCCAGGCGAAGTCCGAGGTCCGGGAGACACACCCTGGAAGCGGGGCGCAGCAAAGGCTCCTAGTCCCAAGGGTCGCGCAAACCCGCGACTTGCCCCCTGGAAACTTGTCTCCTGATTCCAGAAACCATCTATTTTACAACCTTGGGCTAGACTTTTGGTGTGCAGGCACATTTGGGGAAAGGCAGAGTTGTCTGGCAAGGGGAAGAGACTAGCGGCTTTCTCTTGGAGGTGTCTGCAGCCATCCCCATCCAACACAGACCCACATGTGTGAGCTCCACATAGGACGCAGCTGCCGCTGCTGCTGCCTGCGCAGCTCAGAGACTCCGCCCATCCAACCTGAACACAGTCTCCCTTCACAGCCAATTGGCCTGGAGGTCAAACCCTCCTAGGGCTAACAACAACAAGCTGGGTTTAAATTCAAAAATACTGAATACGACCCATAAAGGATTGCAGTAAGAGTACCCACCTCAGGTAACTGGGGAGGCTGAGCCACTGTCCCTTTGAGGATATCTAGCACATAAAGCAGCCACCATGCAGAGATATGGAAAGAAATCAGGTGTGAAAGAAACGGAGGAGAAAAGACGACAAGACATAGAGTTCAAAACCACGATTATAAGGCTTTTCAAGAGGCTTCTACAAGAGGCCGATCAACTTAATGAGAATTACCAGGAAATAAACAAGACCAACCAGGAAATGAATGAGAATTACAAGGAAATGAATGAGAACCTCAAGGAAATGAATGAGACCCTCAAGGAAATGAACAAGACCTCTGAGGATACGAACCAGACCGTCACGGAAAAAAAAAAAGGACCAACTAGAAATCAAGCATACACAGACTGAAATAAAAAATATTACACAAAGTCCTAAAAGCAGTCCAGAGGGCCACAAGAACCAAGTCAAAGATTTGAAATACAAAGAACCAAAATCCACTCAGCTGGAAAAGCAAGAAACAAAAAGAATTCAGATAATTGCAGATAGCGTAAGGGGCCTCTGGGACAACCTCAAGCATGCCAACATCCGAATTATTGGGCTGCCAGAAAAAGAGAGAGAGCAAGTTAATGAAAACCTACTTGAAGAAATAGTGACTGAAAACTTCCCCCACCTGGTGAAAGAAACTGACTTAAAAGCCCAAGAAGTACACAGAACCCCAAAATATAGGAATCTAAAGAGGACCACACCAAGACATATCATAATTAAAATGCCAAGAGTAAAAGATAAAGAGAGAATATTAAAAGCAGCAAGAGAAAAACAGTTGGTTACCTACAGGGGAGCACCCATACGATTGTCAGCGGATTTCTCAAAGGAAACGATGCAGGCCAGACGGGAGTGGCAAGAAATATTCAAAATAATGAATAGCAAGAATCTACAACCAAGATTACTCTATCCAGCAAAGCTATCATTCAGAATTGAGGATCAGATAAAGTGCTTCGCAGATAAGAAAAAGCTGAAGGGTTCATCACCACCAAACCAGTATTATATGAAATGCTGAAAGATAGTCTTTGAGAAGAGGAAGAAGAAAAAGGTAAAAATATAAATTATGAACAACAAATACACATCTATCAACAAATGAACATAAAAATCAAGTGAATTGATAGACTGATGAACAGGATAAACTGGTGAATATAACAGAAACATGGACATAGAGAGGGAATGGACTGACAATTTTGGGGGAGAAAAGGGTTGTGGGAAGTACAGCAAGAGATTGGACAAAAGTCTTGCAACAATGGGAGAGGACATTGGGGAGGGGGAGGTGAGGGTGGAGGGTAGGCTAGGTACAGGGTGGACGGGAGATATAGGGGGATAAAAAAGGGGAAACAATGTAATTAATAAACTGAACAATAAAGAAAAAAACATATTAGCTTGTAAGGACATGTAACAAATAACTTCAAAATGCAATGGGAATTTAATTTTAAAATGTGCCTTTAACATTTACGTAAACCATTTTTTGTTCTCGTTCAATAGAAACTTATCTGGTTACTGAGTAAAGCTAGCAATAAAACTACTGGTCTGCAATGTATTAAGTTGGCTATTTTGTTTATGATTTTGTTTATTTGGGTTCTCTCTCTTTGTTTCTTGATTAGCCTGGCTATAGTGTAAGAAGCCTCTGGGACAACTTCAAGCATACCAACATCAGAATTATGGGGTGCCAGAAGAAGAGAGAGGGCAAGATACTGAAAACCTATTTGAAGAAATAATGACTGAAAACTTACCCCACCTGGTGAAAGAAATAGACTTAGAAGTCCAGGAAGCACACAGAACCCCAAACAAAAGGAATCCAAAGAGGACCACACCAATACACATCATAATTAAAATGCCAAGAGCAAAAGACAAAAAGAGAATATTAAAAACAGCAAGAGAAAAAAGGTTACCTACAAGGAAGCACCCATAGGACTGTCAGCTGATTTCTCAACAGAAACTATGCAGGCCAGACGGGAGTGGCAAGAAATATTCAAAGCGATGAATAGCAAGAACCTACAACCAAGATTACTCTACCCAGAAAAGCTATCATTCAGAATTGAAGGTCAGATAAAGATCTTCGCAGATAACAAGAAGCCAAAGGAATTCATCAACACCAAACCAATATTATATGAAATGCTAAAAGGTATTCTTTCAGAAGAGGAAGAAGAAGAAAAAGAAGGAAAAGGTGGTTGCTTTAAACTAGGGCATGGTTGGAATTAGAGAGCATTATGCTAAGTGAAATAGGCCAGTCAAAGAGAGATAAGTATCACATGATCTCACTCATTTATGGAATATAATTAACAACATAAACTGTTGAATAAAAACAGATCCAGAGATAGAGAAGCATTGACTGCAAATGTCAGAGGGAAGGTAAGGGAGGGTGTGGGTAAGGAGAAGAGAGCAACCAAAGGACATGTATGCATGCATATAAGCCTAACCAATGGACACAGACATCGGGGAGGGTGGGGGCAGCTGAGGGCATGAGTGGGGAGGGGGAATTAGGACACATATGTAATACCTTAACCAATAAAGTAATTTAAAAAATTAAAATAAAAAATAAAGCAAAGAAAAAAAGGAATTGATTCAGTATATGACTGACATTTTGCTGCCTGCACATTCCTCTAGTATTTTTATGGTTTCCTGTCTTATATTTAAGTCCTTTAACCATTTTGAGTTTGTTTTTGTGTATGGTGTAAGTTGGTGGCCTAGTTTCTTTCCCTTTTTTGCATATATCTTTCCAATTTTACCAACATCATTTATTGAAGAGACTGTCTTGACTCTCTAGTATGTTCTTGCCTCCTTTGTCAAATATTAATTGACTTTAGTGGTTTGGGTTGATTTATGGGTTCTATATTCTATTCCTCTGATCTATATGTCTGTTCTTCTGACAGTAGCAGGCATTTTTGAGAGCAGTGGCTTGTAATACAGCTTAATATCTGGTATTAATATCCCACCTACTTTGTACTTCTTTCATAGGATTGCTGCAGGTATTTGGGGTCTTTTTAAATTCCAGGTGAGTTTTTGGAGTTTCCTCTAGGTCTGTGAAATATGACATTGATATTTTAATGGGGAGTGCATTGAATCTATAGATAGCTTTGGCTAGTATGGAAATTTTAATGATGTTGATTCTACCAATCCATAAAAATGGTATGTTCTTTCATATGTTTATGTCTTCCTCTATCGCTTTTTTCATTGTCCTGTAGTTTTCTGAGTAGAGGTCTTTTATCTCATTAGTTAAGTTTATTCCTAAGTATCTTAATTTTTTGGTGTGATGGCAAATGGGATTTCTTTTTTAGTTTCTCCTTCTGTATTAAGTTCACAATTGGTGTATAGAAATGCTATAGACTTTTAACATTATTTTTGTATCCTGCTACATTGCTGAATTCATTTATTAAGTTTAATAATTTTTGATGGAGTATTTAGTTTTTGTATGTATGGTATCATGACATCTGAGAATAAGGACAGATTTATTACTTCTTTGCAATTTGGATGCCTTTTATTTCTTCTTGTCTGATTGCAATGGCTAGTACTTCTAGTACTATGTTGAACAGGAGTTGTTAGAGTGGGCATCCCTGTCTTGTTCCTTTTTTAGGGGAAATGTGTTTTGGTTTTGGCCAATGAGCATGATGTTGGCTATGGGTTTGTCTTATATGGCTTTTATTATGTTGAGGTATGAAACTTCTAGTCCCTCTTGGTGAGAGTTCATATCAAGAAAGGGTGTTGGATTTTCTAAAATGCATTTTCTGCACCAAATTATATGACTATATGATTTTTATCTCTCAATTTGTTTACGTGATGTAACATGTTTATTGATTTGCGGATATTGTACCATCCTTGCATCTCAGGGATAAATCCTATTTGTTCATGTTATATTATCTTTCTGATGTAATGCTGAATCCATTTTGCTAGAATTTTGTTTAGGATTTTATCAACTATGTTCATGAGGGATGTTGGCATGTAAATCTCGTTCTTTGTGCTGTCATTATCTGGTTTTGGTGTTAGGGTTATGCTGGCTTCATAGAATGAGCTTGGAAGTGTTCCTTCCTCTTGAATTTTTTTTAATAGTGTTAGGAGGATAGGCTTTAGTTCTTTCTTGCATGTTTGGTGAAATCCCCCTGTGAAGCTATTTGGCCCAGGGTTTTTGTTTGCTGGAAGTTTTTAGATGACTGCTTCAATTTCTTCCACAGTTATTGCCCTGTGGAGATTTTTAGAATCTTCTTGATTGAGTTTTAGAAAGTTGTATTTTTCTTGGAATATCTCCATTTCCTCTAGGTTGTCTAGTTTGTTGGAATATAGTTGTTCATAGTCTTTAAAAAAAACAACAACACTTTCCTTTGTATTTCTTTGGGACTGTAGTTATTTTTCCTCTTTCATTTCTAATTTTGTTTATTTGGGTCCTCTGTCTTTGCTTTTTGTAAGTCTGGCTAGAGTTCATCAATCTTCATTATCCTTTCAAAGAGGCTGCTTTTGGTTTCATTTATCTTTTGTAATGTTTTATTGGTTTCTATGTCATTTATTTCTGCTCTGATCTTTATTATCTCCTTCCTTCTGGTCACCCTGGGCTTTTATTGATGCTCTCTTTCTAAATCTTTAAGTTGTAGAGTTAGGTGATTTCCTATGATTTCTTCTTTTTTTTTTTTTAGATAGGCCTGTGGAACTATAAACTTCAGGACTGCTTTCCTTGTGTCCCATAGATTTTGGATTGTTGTGTTTTCATTGGAATTTGTGTCCAGAATGTTTTTAATTTTTTTTGATCTCTTAACTCAATCATTGTTTAATAGCAGGCTATTCAGCTTCAAAGTGTTTGAATTTTAATTGTTTTTATTGTAGTTTATTTCTAATATGCCATTTTGATCTGAGTAAATGCTTGATATGATTTCTTTTTTTAATCTTTTTTTCTTTATTGTTCAGTTTATTAATTACATTGTTTCCCCTTTTTTATCCCCCTATATCTCCCCTCCACCCTGTACCTACCCCACCCTCCACCCTCACTTCCCCCTCCCCAATGTCCCCTCCCATTGTTGCAAGATTATTGTCCAATCTCTTGCTGTAATTCCCACAACCCTTTTCTCCCCAAGAATTGTCAGTCCATTCCTTCTCTATGTCCATGTTTCTGTTATATTCACCAGTTTATCTTGTTCATCAGACTATCAATTCACTTGATTTTTATGTTCATTTGTTGATAGATGTGTATTTGTTGTTCATAATTTACACTTTTATCTTTTTCTTCTTCCTCTTCTTAAAGAATATCTTTCAGCATTTCATATAGTACTGGTTTGGTGGTGATGAACTCCTTTAGCTTTTTCTTATCTGCGAAGCACTTTATCTGATCCTCAATTCTGAATGATAGCTTTGCTGGATAGAGTAATCTTGGTTGTAGATTCTTGCTATTCATTATTTTGAATATTTCTTGCCACTCCCGTCTGGCCTGCATCGTTTCCTTTGAGAAATCCGCTGACAATCGTATGGGTGCCCCCCTGTAGGTAACCAACTGTTTTTCTCTTGCTGCTTTTAATATTCTCTCTTTATCTTTTACTCTTGGCATTTTAATTATGATATGTCTTGGTGTGGTCCTCTTTAGATTCCTATATTTTGGGGTTCTGTGTACTTCTTGGGCTTTTAAGTCAGTTTCTTTCACCAGGTGGGGGAAGTTTTCAGTCACTATTTCTTCAAGTAGGTTTTCATTAACTTGCTCTCTCTCTTTTTCTGGCAGCCCAATAATTCGGATGTTGGCATGCTTGAGGTTGTCCCAGAGGCCCCTTACGCTATCTGCAATTATCTGAATTCTTTTTGTTTCTTGCTTTTCCAGCTGAGTGGATTTTGCTTCTTTGTATTTCAAATCTTTGACTTGGTTCTTGTGGCCCTCTGGACTGCTTTTAGGACTTTGTGTAATATTTTTTATTTCAGTCTGTGCATGCTTGATTTCTAGTTGGTCCTTTTTTTTTTCCGTGACGGTCTGGTTCGTATCCTCAGAGGTCTTGTTCATTTCCTTGAGGGTCTCATTCATTTCCTTGAGGTTCTCATTCATTTCCTTGTAATTCTCATTCATTTCCTGGTTGGTCTTGTTTATTTCCTGGTAATTCTCATTAAGTTGATCGGCCTCTTGTAGAAGCCTCTTGAAAAGCCTTATAATCATGGTTTTGAACTCTATGTCTTGTCGTCTTTTCTCCTCCGTTTCTTTCACACTTGATTTCTTTCCATATCTCTGCATGGTGGCTGCTTTGTGTGGTAGATGTCCTCAAAGGGACAGTGGCTCAGCCTCCCCAGTTGCCTGAGGTGGGTACTCTTACTGCAATCCTTTATGGGTCATATTCAGTATTTTTGAATTTAAACCCAGCTTGTTGTTGTTAGCCCTAGGAGGGTTTAACCTCCAGGCCAATTGGCTGTGAAGGGAGACTGTGTTCAGGTTGGATGGGCGGAGTCTCTGAGCTGCGCAGGCAGCGTCAGCATCAGCTGCGTTGTATGCGGAGCACGCGCGAGCGGGTCTGTGTTGGATGGGGATGGCTGCAGACACCTCCAAGAGAAAGCCGCTAGTCTCTTCCCCTTGCCAGACAGCTCTGCCTTTCCCCAAATGTGTCTGCACACTAAAAGTCTAGCCCAAGGTTGTAAAATAGATGGTTTCTGGAACCAGGAGACAAGTTTCCAGGCGGCAAGTCGCGGGTTTGCGCGACCCTTGGGACTAGGAGCCTCTGCTGCGCCCCGCTTCCAGAGTGTGTCTCCCGGACCTTGGACCTCGCCTGGCACTGGGGAATCTGTGCAGTGGGACGTCTCCACGTATCCCTGATCTCGGACCTCGCCTGGCGCTGAGGAGTCCAGGTAGTGGGACGTCTCCGCCCTCCCCGTTGGCGAAATCCAGCTGGGTGCTGCTCCAGCCCCAGACCGCGCTCGCTACCAGGACGGCTCCTAACCTGTTTCTGTCTGAAAGGCTGTGCTCCCGCCGCTCCTGAGTCTCAGCATCCCCCCTTTACTCTTATTAGTGGAGTTTTCATTCAGCCAGCTTTCTGGCGATTCTGGGTGCTGTCTGTTCTGCTGTTGTGTTGTAGTTCTGAAATCGTTGCGCGGGGCAGAACAATAGGTGTTTACCTATGCTGCCATCTTGGTGCTCTCCCGCTTGATATGATTTCAATCATCTTGAATTTGGAGAGACTTCACTTGTAACCCAATATGTGGTCTATCTTTGAAAATGTCCCATGTGCACTTGAGAAGAACATATATTCTGTGGCTTTGGGGTGAAATGTTCTGAAGATGTCAAGTCCATGTAATCTAGTGAGTCATTTAAATTTGCTGTATCTTTGATTTTTTGTCTAGAGGCTTTATCCAGTGATGTAAATGGGATATTAAAATCCCCTACTGTGACTTCATTGTTGTGTATCTCTCCCTTGATCTCTTCCAGGATTTTTAAAAAATGTATTTGGGTGCTCCTGCATTGGGTGCATATAGGTTTAAAAGGGTTATATCCTCTTGTTGTATCAATCCCTTTAGTATTACGAAGTGGCCTTCTTTATCTCTTGTTATGGCCTTCACTTTGAGGTATATTTTGTCAGATATAAGCATTGCTGCCCCAGCTTTTTTTTTCATTTCCATTTGCCAAAAATATATTTTTCCATCCCTTTACTCTGTGAGTCTCTTCTTGTGAGGTGGGTCTCTGGTAGAGACAGTATATATATACATATATAAATATATAGATAAGTACATAGATAGGTAGATAATGTTTTTTTTATCAATTTAGCCACTTGATGTCTTTTGATTAGAGTCTGTTTATGTTTAAAGTTATTATTGATAGGTAATTGTCTGTAGCCATTTTTATTTTTTGTGCTTGTGTTCTTGCTTCCCTTTTTTGTTTAATATTTTACACTGGTCCCTTTAGCATTTCTTACATTGCTAACTTGGTAGTGATAAACTCCCTTAGCCTTTTTTGTTTATGAATGTCCTTATTTTCACTTCAATTTTGAATGATAGCATTGCTTGATAGAGTATTCTTGGAAGCAGTCCTTTGTTTGGCATCAATTTGTAAGTTGCCTTCCTTTCTTTTCTGGCCTGGTGGTTTTCTGTTGAGAAATTATTTGGTAATCTAATGGGAAATCCCTTGTATATAACTTTCTCTCTCTTGCAGCCTTTAAGATTCTCTCTTTGTCCTGAACATTTGCCATTGTAATTATGATGTGTCTTGATGTAGGTCTTTTTGGGTTCATCTTGTTTGGCACTCTGTGCTTGTGTGATTTTTTCTTCCCCACATCAAGGAAGTTTTCTAATATTTCTTCAAATAGGTTTTCTAAACCTTGTTCCCCTTACTGTCATTCTGGCACATATTATCCGTATGTTGCTTTGTTTAGTGTTGTCCCAAAACTGCCTTTAAGCTCTCCTTCCATTTTTAATTTTTTTCTCGAGTTGCTGTTCAGTCTGGATGTGTTTTGCTTCCCTTTATTCTAATTTGTTAATTTGGTCCTCTACTTTTCCTAGTCTACTGTTTAAACTTCCCATTTTGTTTTTTGTTGCAGCTATAACACTCTTTATTTATTCTTGATTCTCACATAAGTTGATTTTTTCCATCCATCTGGTTTATGAACTATATGACCCTTATTCTGAATTCTTTTTCTGACATATTGCATGCCTCCATTTAACCTAGCTACTTTTCTGAAGATTCTTCCTTTTCTTCCCTTAGGGGGTTCCTTTGTCTACCCAATTAGTTCTCACCAAAGGACCCATGTTTCCAATCATTCAGGAACTGCTCCTTAGGTGGCAGTGGCTCCTCAAGTGGCAGATGATCCTCTGGCTATTGTGGCAGGTACTGTTTTTTAGTTGGCAGCAGCTTCTCTGACGGGTGCTGTTTGCAGCAGTGTTTGCTCCTCTGGCTGATGGGGGGAGGCTGTTTGCACAGCTTCTGCTCCTTGGACTGGGGTGAGCTGCTCACGAGGCTGCTACTCCTTGAATGGGGGTGGGCTGCATGCAGCTGCTGCTCCTTAGACAGGGGCAGGATGCTCTCTGGACTATTGTTCCCCAGACAGTGGTGGTATGCATGCAGCTGCTGCTCCTGAGACAGGCGTGGGCTGTTCATGCCACTGTTGCTCCATGGATGGTGAGGGCTTCTTATGTAGATGCTGCTTCTTGAATGGGGGTGGACTACTCACACAGATGCTGCTCCTCGACTGGTGCCAGTTGTGTGTTACTGCTACTACTTGAATGGGGGCAGGCTGCATGGAGTTTCCTCTGCAGATGTTGGTGGGCTGTCTGTGTGGCTGCTGTTCCTTGGACCAGGGCAGGCTGCTTGGGCAGCTGCTACACCTCAAATGGGGGAGGGTTCTCATGGAGCTGCTGCTCTTCAAATGGGGTGGGCTGCTCACATGGCTGCTGCTCTTTAAACAAGGATGAGCTGTGCATGAGGCTGCTGTTCCTCGGATGCGGGTAGGCTGATCACACAGATGCTTCTCATTGGAATGGGAGGGCTGCTCACACAGCTGTTGCTCCTCAGATGGGCATGGGCTTCTCAGGTGGCTTCTGGTCCTGAGATGGGGAGAGGCAGCTCATGTGGCTGCTGCTTCTTGGGTGGCTGTGGGCTGCTCCTTGGACCAGGGTGGGATGTTTGTGCAACTGCTGCTTCTCAGATGGGGGATGGCTGCATGCACTGCTGCTGCTTCTTATATTGGAGGGAGGGGGACAGGACATTCACACAGCTGCTGCTCCTTGGATGGGGGCAGACCATGTGAAACTGCTCCTCAGACAAGGGTAGGTTTCTCATAAGGCTGCTGCTCACATGGTCTCAGTGCCCCTGGGCTAAAGCATTAGGCCAGTCAGAAGTGACAATGCTTTGGAACTCACAGGAGCCTTTAGTCTTGGACACAATGGGACTGTAGTCAAGACAGCAGGTTCCTGGTGGGGGTGGTTGTATAGTCCTCTGTGTTACTTGAGGGCACCCTGAGTGGAGATGAGGTTGGAATCCCAGTAATAGCAGCTCTCTCCTTCCAAAAGGTGATGTCTCTGAGGAAGAGCCAGATGCTACAGGACTGCTTGCAATGGTAGCAGAGACTACTACCTGGTTAGGTGAGCCCGGTTAGCCTGCCCCTGAAGTTCCCACAGGTTCTAACTGTGCCTCAGTCACACACACACACACACACACACACACACACACACACACACACACACCATGACCACAAACTCCACTTTTGCTCCCTCACTCATGCTCTGTCCTTCACTGCAGAATTCTTCCTACATCAGTAGGTGGGACTGGAGTGTTACTGACCCGTTTGTGGATGGAATCTCCTCTCCAGGTATGTGGTTATGTAGCTTGCTCTTGAGCACATTGGCCAAAAGGATAAAATTACCCCAACAATATACGACATAAAGGGAAAAAACACAAATATACTTAACACACCAATAACCAAAATATAAGGGACCACCAGAGAAAAGAGAATTAAAGGAGAGAAAAGAAAACACAAATGCTATCAAAGAGAGAAAAATGGTATGAGAGAAAAGAAAAAGAAAACAGAAAAAACTCCAGAGAACAAAAAGGTAAACCAAAACATGCAAACACCAAATTCCCAGTGAAGAGGGTAGGGGCAGAATCTCATATACAGAAAGTAGGGTTCAGAATTGGATGAATATGGGGAGGACCTTAGTTCAATATAGAGGAAGTAGAATGTGGATAAGAAGAAAGAAAAAGAGAGGGAAAAATGGCAGCAGAACAGAGGGATGCGATCTGAATCTGGGCCCAGGGCAGAAGGAGGGAGAAGCTGAAGGTCGTGCAGGAAGTGTTTGTTGGTGAGTAGGGGGACAGCTATGCTCCGGGACTGCTGGACTGGCCTCCCCTGCCTGAGTGGCCCCATTACTTCTGGATTCTCTCGCTGAGCCACCAGGGCGGAGGCAGACCACGCCATCTTGAAGGGGAAGGATCTGAAAATATATAGCTGCGGTACCCACTGAATGGCTGAGACCCCCAGAACACCGGCACCCAGTTGACGTGGACATGAAGAGTCTAAGGAGCTCTGAGCTCCAGCACGGAAAGGTCAGATCCCCCTGGGGTTACTTTGGGTGCGAGACAGAGGGAGCTGGCGGACCAAGAGATCTGCACCTTGGAACTCAAAGCCAGGAGATCTGCGCCTGAAATAAAATCTGTGGCTGTTGGAGCTGGTAAACGTGGGAGAGGGCCTTCGGAGCTGGTGGCAGAGGGAATGCCTGGAGGGAAACCAATTTAGAGCTGACAGGAGGGAAACCTGGAAGATTTTGGGAGGGTCCTGGTTGCTAAACCAGCAGTCACCATTAGAGAGGCAACTCTGGAGCAGCCCATTCCCACAAACCAGTATTGAATACCACAGGGACAGCGCAATATTAGTTCAGGCTAGAGAGGACCAATACCCCAGAGGTCAATCTAGAAACACTGCCACCCAGGGGCTGAATCACAAATTGACTCTTGTGTAACACAAGGAATTGCTTTTATTTTCTCTTTATTCTACATTGGGAATAGTGTTCAACAGTCTATTTTCATCTATACTTTAGTATCTTTTACTCTACCTCAATTTCACCTTTATGCCACCACTCTCTTGCTAACCTTTCCCTATTTAGTGCCTTGTTTCCCTTACACTTTTCCTGCTTTAGATTTACCTTAATTCTTTCTTTTTACCCCCTGTTAAAATTTCACCCCACTTATATATCTAATCTCCAACTACCTACTCCAAGTCCATATATACCTCTAGCTTCTCTGACTTCACTATCCTAAATTGTTTTTATCCCTATCCTGTTGTTGTTGTTTACTTGACTGTTGATTATATCGATTTTTTAATGCAAGTTTGTGAGACTGATTTGCTTATTCTTTTATTTTGGTTTGATTTGCAGGGTTTTTTTTTGTTGTTGTTTCTTGTTTTGTTGTCCTCATTTGCATTGTTTTTAGATAGATATTTGCTTCTGTGTTCCCTCACCTCCCGTGATATTAGTAGTTGTATGTAGTTTGTATCACTCTCCAGGTACTACTTGTTGGTTTTTGTTCAGATTAGGGGCTGTCCTACAGGAGTTTTCACCCTACATTGATAGTTTACTATCCTTTTTTTTACTTCTTCCCCTTTTCCCATTATCATTTTGGCATTCCTGACATTCTTTTTGTATGTGTGTGTGTGGGTGTGTGAGTGTCTGTGTGTGTTTGTGTGAGAAAGGTTCTCTTTCTTTTTTCTCACCTATCCCCGAATTTGCCTTTCGCTGGCGATCACCTTTTTTTGGAATTACCAGTCTTGTGACTACATTCCTGTTCAGTGCCTGGTGCGTTGTACCTGGTTGTGTTGTATTTTGTGTATTTAAATCAATGCAGGAGAGTGAGAACTACATAACCAGGTACACAGAGAAGAGAGACCCTGGGAAGACAAGGAAACAACCCACATATGAAAGAAAAACAAGGCTCACCAGAAAAGGAGGTAAACTAAATGGAAGTTAACAACCTGTCAGAGAAAGAATTCAGAGAAATGGTCATAAGGTGGCTGAAAAGAATGGAAGACAAATTTGACATATGCATAAGAACCAAGGGGAATTGAAGAAGAGCCAAAAAGAAATGAAAAGTGACATCGCTGAAATAAAGAACTCAATAGAAAGTATTAAGAGTAGACTAGAAGAAGCAGAGGACCAAATCCGTGAGCTACAAGAAAAGGTAGGAAAAAATAACCAAGTAGAGCAGCTTCTAGAAAAAAAACATTAAAAAGCAGGAGGAGAGCCTAAGGGAATTTTGGACAATATGAAACAAAACAACATCTGTATAATTGGGCTTACAGAAGGACAGGAAACTGAGCAAGGAATAGAAAACCTGTTGGAAGAAATAATGACAGAAAACTTCCCTGATATAGAAAAGAAAGAAAAAAACACACAAAAATCCAAGAAGTTCACAGAGTCCCAAGCAAAAGGAACCCCAATAGACCTATGCCAAGGCACATTATAATTAAATTGGTAAACACCAATGACAAAGTAAGAATCTTAAAAGCTGCCAGAGAGAGATAGAAAGTCACCTACAAAGGAACCCCTATCAGAATAACAAGTGATTTCTCAACAGAAACGTAACAGGCCAGAAGGCAATGGAATGAAATTTACAAAGTCATGCAAAGGAAGGGTCTAAATTGTAGAATAATATAGCCAGCAAGGCGATCAATCAAAATTGAAGGCTAAATCCAGAGCTTCACAGACAAAAAAAGTACTAAGAGAATTCATTACCACCAAACCAGCAATGCAAGAAATGCTAAAGGGTCTGCTGTAAAAAGAAATAGGAAGCGAAGAAGGAACACAGGGGTAAAGAAAAAAATGGCAACATATAAGTACTTATCAGTAATAACTTTAAATGTAAATGGATTAAATGTTTCAATCAAAAGACATAGGGTAATAGACTGGATAAAAAAACACGACCCATGTATCTGCTGTCTACCAGAAACCCACAACCGAAAAAAAAGATGCACACAGACTGAGGATGAAAGGATGGAAAAACGTTCTTCAGGCGAATGGAAAAGAAAAAAAAGCTGGGGTAGCAATACTTATATCCAACAAATTAGATCTCAAAGTGAAGAACATAACAAGAGATAAAGAAGGCCACTTCATAATACTAAAGGGACCAATCCAACAAGAAGAAATAACTCTGGTTAAGATATACGCACCCAATACAGGAGCACCCAAATACATAAAAAACTCCTAGAGGATATCAAGGGAGAGATAGATAGCAATACAATCATAGTAGGAGACTTTAATACCCCACTATCATGATTGGACAAATCCTCTAAACAAAAAATCAGTAAAGAAACATCAATCCTCAATGACTCACTACACCAGATGGAATTAATTGACATCTTCAGATCATTTCACCCGAAAGCCAAAGAATATACATTCTTTTCAAGTGCCCATGGGTCATTCTAAAAGATAGACCATGTGTTGGGTGATAGGCAAAATCTATCCAAATTCAAGAAGATAGAAATCATATCAATCATATTCTCAGATCACAGTGGCATAAAGCTGGAAATCAACTACAAAAAACAATCCAAAGAAATCAAACACACGGAGACTAAACAGCATGCTATTAAACAATGACTGGGTTACTAAAGAGATCAAGGAAGAGAGAAAACATCATGGAAACAAATGACAACAATAGCAGAACAATCCAAAATCTATGGGACACAGTGAAAGTAGTTCTGAGAGGGAAGTTCATGGCTCTACATTCCAATTGCAAAAATATAAGGAACAGCAGCAATAAATTATCTAACCCAACAACTCAAAAAGTTAGAAAGAGAGCAACAAGAAAAGCCCAGTGTAAGCAGAAGGAAGGAAATAGTAAAGATCAGAGCAGAGATAAACAACATAGAGACCAAAGAAACAATACAGAAGATCAACAAAACCAAGAGCTGGTTCTTTGAAAGGATAAACAATATTGATGAATCTCTAGCTAGGTTCACCAAGAAGAAATGAGAGAGGACCCTAATAAATAAAATCAGAAATGAAAGAGGTGAAATAACAACAGAACCCACTGAAAAACAAATGATTGTTAAACAATACTATGAACAACTCTTCTCCAACAAACTGGACAACCTGGAGGAAATGGATATATTTCTAGAAAAATATAACCTCCCAAAACTCAATCAGGAACAATCTAAACAGCTCAATAGACCAATAACTATGGAAGAAATTGAAGCACTCATCAAAAAGCTTCCCGCAAACAAAAGCCCAGTGCTAGACGGCTACACAGGGGAGTTTTACCAAACATTCAAGGACGAATTAACACCTATCCTCCTCAGACTATTCCAGAAAATCCAAGAGGATCGAACACTTCCAAACTCCTTTTATGAAGCTAGTATCACCCTAAAACCAAAACCAAACAAATACGCCACAATGAAAGAGAATTACAGGCCAATATCCCTCATGAATACAGATGCCAAAATCCTCAATAAAATTCTAACAAACCGCATCAAGCAGTACATCAGTAAGATCATACACCATGACCAAATAGGATTTATCCCAGGAATGCAAGGATGGTACAATATCCTCAAATCAATAAATGTGATACATCACATAAACAAATTGAGAGATAAAAATCACAGAGTCATATCAATTAATGGAGAAAAAGCATTTGACAAAATCCAACACCCTTTGTTGATAAAACCTCTCCACGTGGTAGGAATAGAAGGATCATACCTCAACATAACAAAAGCTATATATAATAAACCCACAGCAAACATCATACTCAATGGGAAAAAATTACAACCATTTCTCCTAAGAACAGGAACAAGACAGGGTTGCCCACTCTCACCACTCCTGTTCAACATAGTACTGGAAGTAATAGCCATTGCAATTAGATAAGAAGAAGAAATAAAAGGCATCCAAATTGGAAAAGAAGAAGTAAAGCTGTCCTTATTTGCAGATGACATGATATTGTACATAAAAAACCCAAAAGACTCCATAAAAAAACTAATAGACTTAATAAATGGGTTCAGCAACGTAGCGGACTACATAATTAAAGCCAAGAAATCTAAGGTGTTTCTATATACTAAAGGTGAACTTACAAAAGAGAGACTAAAAAAGCAATCCCATTTACCATCACACCAAAAAAAAATTAAGATACCTAGGAATAAGATTAACTAAGGAGGTAAAAGACCTATTTGCGGAAAACTACAGGACACTAAAAACAGAGATTGAGGAAGATGTAAACAGGTGGAAGAACATACCATGTTCATGGATTGGGAGAATCAACATCATTAAAATGTCCATACTACCCAAAGCAATCTATAGAGTTAATGCACTCCCCATTAAAATACCAATGGCGTATTTCACATACTTAGAAAGAAATCTCCAAAAATTCATCTGGAATAAAAAAGGCCCCGAATAGCCACAGCAATCCTGAGAAAGAAGCATGAAATTCGGTGTGATTTCAATACCAGATTTCAAGCTGTGTTACAAAGCTACTGTTCTCAAAACAGCCTGGTACTGGCACAAGAACAGACATATAGACCAATGGAATAGAATAGAGAATCCAGCTATCCACCCAAACCACTGTGATCAATTAATATTTGATAAAGGAGGCATGAACATAAAATGGAGTCAAGACAGTCTCTTCAATAAATGGTGTTGGGAAAATTGGACAGATACATGCAAAAAAATGAAACTAGATCACCAACTTACACCATACACAAAAATATTCAAAATGGTTATAGGACTTAAACATAAGAAGGGAAACCATAAAAATATTGGAGTTATCCACAGGAAGAAAAATCTCAGACATATGCTGAAAGAACTTCTTCGATGATACTGCTCCTAGGGATATGGAAGCTAAAGACAAAATAAACAAATGGGACTACATCAAAGTAAAAAGCTTTTGCACAGCTAAAGAAACCATTAACAAAACAACAAGAAAATCCACTGTATGGAAGAACATATTTGCAAATGTTATCACTCATAAAGGTTTAATCTCAAGCATCACACAACTCAATAAAAGGAGGACAAATGATCCAATAAAAAAATGGGCAACAGACCTAAAAAGAATCTTTTCGAAAGAAGACAAAAGGCCCAGAGACATATGAAAATTTGCTCAAAGTCACTAATTATTCGAGAGATGCAAATCAAAACGAGCATGCAGTACCATCTCACACCTGTCAGAATGGCTTCCAATAGCAAATCAACTAATGACTAGTGTTGGCAAGGATGTGGAGAAAAAGGAAATCTCCTGCACTGCTGGTGGGATTGCAGACTAGTGCAGCCACTGTGGAGAACAGTATGGAGTTTCCTCAAAAAACTAAAAATGGAGCTCCCATTTGACCCAGTGATCCCACATACCCCAAGACACTAGAAAAGCGAATTAGAAAAGGATATATGCACCCCTATGTTCATAGCAGCACAATTTACCATAGCTAAGATTTGGAAACAGCCTAACTGCCCATCAGCAGATGAGTGGATTAAAAAATAATATTACATCGACACAATGGAATACTACACTGCGGTAAAAAAGGAGCTCCTACCATTGGCAAAAATATGGATGGATTTGGAGAGCATTATGCTAAGTGAAATTAGCCAGGCAGTGAAAGATAAATATCACATGATTTCACTCATTTGAGGAATATAATGAATGACATAGAGTGATGAACAAGAATGGATCCAGAGAGCGAGAAAAGTCCATCAGAATGTCAAACCTTAGGGTAAGTGACAGCTGGTGGGAGTAAGGGGGAAAGTCAATATATTTGAAGTCTTGAACTAAGGTAAGTAATTTGTGTTTTTACATCCCTGACAAAGTTTATATATAGTTATAAAAAAATTGGCAGCTAGTTTGAGATTGAATTGACATAGCCTAGAGCTTGTCTTCTCCCATGGAGACCAGTCCTTAGGCTAGGCCCTTCTTAACCTCCCATGACACCATAGTACCCTTACATGATATTATTCTACAATGTCATTATAATTTTTGATATTTGACAACAGCATATTATACAATTTTCCCAAATAAACTTACAAACTAATTTTTTGAATGTTGGGCAGCAATTTAAAAATGGATAGGAAAGGAATTAATCCCTTTCAGAATGAATTAAGGCACTCTGAATGCACATGATCATTCTATATGGCCTCTTGCCCTTTTTGCGAAGAAGGACCCTCTTCTTACTATCCAAATACACACAGTTGTTGCCTGAGCTTTCAGTTCAAGCTGTGGCTGAAGCCTCTGGGCAGCTGGCACCGTGGATCTGTCTCTTGACCCATGGTGTGAGCTGGGGCCTCTCCGGAGAACAAACCTGGGTCCCCTGAGATTTCTGATCAGTACCGGGACATCAGCAGCAGGTGAGGGGACCCCAAGGCAGGTGCTGGACGTGGAGGCCACGGGGGCATAGACTACAAAGGAGACAGAACTGTACCTCACATCACCCTGTTTAGCCCCGGAGAATGGCTGGTTATCCAGAGACCGGTAAAATTCCTCAGGGAAGGAACAACCTAAGACAGGCACAGAAGCAGAATGACCAACAGGAGAGAACTAAAAGGTCAACTGAGGTGGGGCACAGATCTTCACCCACAAACCTTGCAGGGGCTAACACTCTCACCCCTCATGAGGAACGTCTCATGCCCCCATGGCTGGTTCTCCTCCCACGCACAACTCAGACCAGGACCCAGGTGGCAGACAGAGACTCGGCCAGCAATAGCTGCTCTATATCTGAATGCAGTCTAGTACCAGGAATGCTCAGGACCTACTCAAAAATGCAAATATTCCTTTCCACTAATATTTACAGGTTAAACTAAGATTTCTGCTTGAGTAGTAAAATTGACGGTAAAATAGTAATCAAGTTTTTCAGGTTAATTTAAATTGGCCTAGTGAAATAAATGAATACTCAAGAAAATTTAAGTGTACTGGACAAAAAGCTTTTCCTAAAACATTAACTAAAACATCTATTATTAGTTCACCTCCCTATACATTGCCTAACATCTAAAGAACCTAAAGCAGTCATATTTGTGTTCAAAATTAAAATTTAAAATTATGAAGACTGCAATCTAAAATTTCCAAAAGCCCCCATTAATCAAAAATGGGGGGATGGTGAGGTAATATTATGTAAGGAAAATGATCCTGTCTGTAAAATACATCTAGAAATAAAGAAGAAGAAAGAAAAAGAGAAGAAAATAATAATAATAATAATAATAATAATAATAATAATAACAACATTTAAAAAAATGATTAAAAACAGGATAAAAAATAAAATAAATTAGAATGATAGAAAATAATGTGAAAAGAAAGAGAAAATAAACAAATAAAATGAAGAAAAACGATAAAATAAAATAAAAATGAAAAAGTGAAGTGTTGTTCCTTTGGCTGGATTAAGTAAGATCCCAACTTTCTGTACTGTCTGCAGCTTCTCAGGTTCCAGTTACTGGGACTAAAAGCCACTCTTTAGGCCAGTCCCTATGGACTCTCAGGGACTATTCAGATTTTTCATCCTTTGTGCCACTCAGGGAGTAGTCTGGGTGTGGCTGTATTGCTTGCCTGGAGACTGCAGGGAGGAGCTATCTCTTTTGGAGAAACTAGCTACCTAGGTCCTGCACATCAGCTATGACTCAATGCCAGATTCATGGCCACCTCTGCCGGACCCTGTCCTCTCCTCAGCCTCTCCCCAGACTCCACAAGTCCACACCTCCACCTGCACCTCAGCCATGGGTGAGTGTCTGTATTTGAAAGGTCCTATGAACTAGGTTCAGTGAATAAAAGCAAAGACCACAAAAAGGAAAAAGATCTGCACCACTGCAAGCCCCTCTCCTCCTTGCAAACCACAGGCTGGGCAGCCATCCAGAATGCCCCATGTAGAATCAGTATCTCATGATTTGGACCCAGATTGAGAATCCCCTGCCACCAGCACTTCTCTAGACCTTCTTTCCACAGTCAGATGATATGCCTGTCCCAAGGGATACAACTTTGATGCCATGCTGTTTCCCTCTGACTCTCTGGGCTTGGAGGTCTCACAGTTCTTTCCAACCCAGATCCTTGATTTTACCATTCTCCAGGTGTCCTCTGTCCTTCCCAGCTGCGAATTGTCTCACCAGCTGTGTCTACTTTGTCAATTCGGAATGGATGTTATTTGAATTAGTTGCTCCTTCTATCTACTCTGGGACAAGGCGCGAGACACGTCCATCTATTCTACCGCCATTTTGTCTCTCCTAAAAGCAGACTTGAGAGGGAAGTTCATAGCATTCTAGGCCTACCTAAAAAAAAAAAAAAAGAAAAGAAAGAAATTGTTATTTAACAATCTAACTCTTCAACTTGAGGAATTAGTAAGAGAGCAACATTAAAGGCACAGAGTGAGAAGAAAGAAATAATAAAAATGAGAGCAGAAATAAATGACATAGAGTCAAAAAATAATACAAATTATCAATAAAACCAGTAGCTGATTCTCGACAGGATATAGAAGACTGATGAATACCAAGCTAGGCTCACCAAGAATCAAAGGGATTGAACCCAAATATACAAAATCAGAAATGAAAGAGGCAAACTATCAACAGACCTCACAGAAATACAAAGAATCATGAAAAAAATACTATGAGCAACTCTATTCCAACAAACTGGTTAACCTAAAAAAGTGGAAATATTCCTAGAAAAAAACAACCTTCCAAAACTCAGGAAGAATAAAAAAAAATGAATAGGCTGATAATTATGTATGAAATTGAACCAGAAATAAAAAACCTTCCAACAAGCAAAAGCCCTGGACCAGACACCTTCACAGGGGAGTTTTATCAAACATTCAAAAAATGAAAACCTATCCTCCTCAGACTATTCTAAAAAATTCAAGAGGAAGGAACAATTTAAAGCTCATTATATGAAGCCAGCATTATCCTAATCCCAAAACCAGATAAAGACAATACAAAGAGAGAACTACAGGTTGACATCCATCATAAACACAGATGCCAAAATCCTCAAAAAACTTTCTACCAAATTATATCAAGCATTTTATAGGAAATACTAGAAGCCTAGTGCAGGAAATTCTTGCAGGAGTGGTGTATGTTCCTCAGCCCAGCCTGTACCATCTCCTATCTGGGACCCCTTGAGGGATGTCCAACTGTCCATTTGGGCCTTATCCTACCAGAATCGGGCCTAAACGGGCAGTCGGACATCCCTCTCACAATCCAGGACTACTGGCTCCCAACTGCTCACCTGCCTGCCTTCCTGATTGCCCTAACCACTTCTGCCTGTCAGCCTGATCACCCCCTAACCACTCCCCTGTCTGTTTGATGCCTAACTGCTCTCCTGCCAGCCTGCTTACCCCTAACTGACTGCCCCTGCTGGCCTGCTCACCTCTAACCTCTCTCCCCTGCAGGCCTGGGTCCCCCCAAACTGTCCTTCCTTGTAGGCCCGGTAACCCCCAACTTCTCTCCTCTACCAGCCTAGTCACCCCTAACATCCCTCCCCTATAGGCTTGATTGCCCCCAACAGTCCTCCCTTACAGGCCTGGCCCCTCCCAAATGCGCTCCCCTGTTGGCCATCTTATGGTGGCCATCTTGTGTTCACATGGGGTCAGTCATCCTTGACCACATGGGGGTAGCCATCTTGTGTGTTGGAGTGATAATCAATTTGCATATTACTCTTTTATTAGATAGGATAGAGGCCTGATGCATGGGGTTGGGGCCAGCTGGTTTCCCCTGAAGGAAGTCCTGGATAAGGATGGGGGATTCCTTGAGGTGTAGGACAGCCTGGGCAAGGGGGCTGTGGTAGTTTGCAGGACAGCCATGCCTCCCAGTGACCCAAGCAGAGGCTCTGGTACCTGGGGTTTATTTATCTTATATAACTGAAACTTGGTAGCCTTGAGTGGAGGCCTGGGCTGGCCAGGGTGTGCAGAAAGTTTGGTTTTCTCCATTTCCAGAGAAACCCAAGCCTCCTGCTTGCTCTGTGGCTGCAGCTATCTTGGGCCATCTTGGTTGGGTTAATTAGCATACTTGCTCCTGATTGGCTGGTGGGCATGGCTGGTGGGTATACCCTGTTTCCCTGAAAATAAGAGAGTGTCTTATATTAATTTTTGCTCCCAAAGATGTGCTAGGTCTTATTTTCAGGTGATGTCTTATTTTTCCATGAAGAAAAATATGGTACACATTTATTGAACAACAACAACAAAAAGAAATGTATTACCTGTATACGGTACTGTAGTAGTTGTCATCACAAACCAGCATAATCAGACAAACTGAATCCTACAGTACCAATAATTTCTTGTTACTACCATTATTGCCATGTACAACAATCTATGGTACATTTACTGATACTGATATTATCGGTATGAACACAAAGTAAGATTTATTCAATGACAGTCATGACATCATCTTCTGGAACATCCTCATAACAATCCAAATCCTGAATTTCCTTGTGAATTTCTTGTGACTCCATTTCTTTCAGAATCAGTGGACCAAATCTCTCATGTTTAGCAATAGCACTGTCCTTAAACAAGTACTTCTTGTCAAGGTAGCCTGCTTGTAGTGCATTTGCAATGCAACTGTCAGTGATTTTCTCCCATGAATTCTTCACCCAAGTCACAACCTCTTGCAGTTTAGGTTTCACAAAGTTTCCACGTTGATTTCTCTCCATTCTATTTTCAATGTAGTCATTAATTTCCATGTGCAAATTTTCCTTGAATTGCTTGTTTATTGCAATATCAAGAGTCTGGAGATAGGCCATCATTCCTGCGGGAATCATTATTTGATCTATTTTTCTTTTGTGAAGAAATTTCTTCATGTCTTTAGCACAGTGAGTGCTGGCTGCATCCCAGACTAGCAGACCTCTTAGGCTCCCTCACATAACAAACGGCAGCATTAAATCGGCCCACTTCCTTATAATTGCTGTGTGGCCCAGGCTTTTACAATTTTAAGAATAAAAATATTATTGAGGAGGTCTTATTTTCAGGGGGATGCCTTATATTATAGTGAGAGACAAAACTGGAAGTAGGTCTTATTTTGGGGGGATGTCTTACTTTCGGGGAAACAGGGTACCAGAGTGATGGATGATTTGCATATTACTCTTTTATTATATAGGATCATACACCATGAACAAGTGGGGTTTATTGCAAGGATACAAGAATGGTACAATATCCACAAATTAATAAAGATGATACAGCATCTAAACAAATTGAGAGATAAAAATCATATGATAATTTAATTTGATGCAGAAAAAGCATTTGCCAAAATACAACACCATTTCTTGATAAAAAAAAAAACTCTCAGCAATATGGGAATAGAAGGATCATATCTTAACATACTAAAAGCCATATATGACAAACCCACAGCCAACATAATACTCAATGAGCAAAAACTAAAATCATTTCCCCTTATAACAGGAACAAGATAGGGATGCCAACTCTCACCACTCCTGTTTGACACAGTACTGGATGTACTAGCAATTGCGATCAGACAAATAGAATAAATAAAAGGCAACCAAATTGGAAAAGAAGAATTAAAACCGTAACTATTTGCAGGTGACATGATATTGTTCATAGAAAACACCAAAGTCTCCATAAAAAATCTACTAGACTTAATAAATTCAGCAATGTAGCAGGATACAAAATTAACACCAAGAAGTCTATGGCTTTTCTATACACTAATAATGAATTCACGGAAAGAGAAATTATAAAATCAATCCCATTTACCATTGCAATAAAAAAATTAAGATACCTAGGAATAAACTTAACCAAGGAGAAAAAAGACCCATACTCAGAAAATTTCAGGACACTGAAAAAAGAAATAGAGGAAGCCATGAACAAGTGGAAGAATATATCATGTTCATGGATTGGTAGAATCAAAATCATTAAAATGTCCATTCTACTCAAAGCAATCTATAAATTCAATGCAATCCCCATTAAAATACCAACAGCATACTTCACAAAGACCTAGAACCAATTTCCCAAAAATTCATCTGGAATAAGAAAAAGACCCCGAATAGCTGCAGCATTCTCGAGAAAGAAGAACAATGGTGGAGGGATCACAATACCAGATATCAAGCTATATTACAAAGCCACTGTTCTCAGAACTACCTGGTACTGGCACAAGAACAGACATATAGATCAGTAGAACAGAACAAAGAACCCAGAGATTGGCACAAGCCAGGATCCTCAATTAATAATCAACAAAGGAGGCAAGAGCATACAATGGATATAGGACAGTCTCTTCAATAAATGGTGTTGGAAAAACTGGACAGATACTTGCACAAAAAATGAAATGCGACCACCAACTTATACCATATACAAAAATAAACTCAAAATGGATAAAGGACTTAAACATAACATAGAAACAATAAAAATCTTAGAAGAAGCCATATGCAACAATATAGCAGATATTTGTCGTAGCAATATCTTTACTGATACAGCTCCTAGATCAATGGAAACTAAAGAGAAAATAAACAAATGGAACTGCATCAAAAGAAAAATCTTCTGCACTGCAAAAGAAACTGTCAACAAAACAACAAGAAAGCCCACTGCATGGGAGAACATATTTGCCAATGTTATCTCCAATAAGGGTTTAATCTCCAACATTTAAAAGGAACTCATACAACCTTAACAAAAGGAAGATAAATAACCCAATAAAAAATGGAAAAAAGGACCTAAATAGACACTCTTTGAAAGAGGATATTCAGAAAGTTAAGAGATCGATGAAACCATGATCAAAGTTACTAATCATCTGAGAGATGCCAATCAAAACAACAGTGAAGTACCACCTGGCACATGTCAGAATGGCTATCATCAACAAATCAACAAAAGACAAATGCTGGAGAGGATGCATAGAAAAGGGAACCCTTCTTCACTGCTGGTGGGAATGCAGACTGTTGCAACCACTGTGGAAAACATTATGGTGTTTCCTCAAAAAATTAAAAATGGAACTGCCATTGACCCAGTAATCCCACTTCTAGGAATATATCCCAAGAAAACAGAAACATCAATCAGAAAGGATATATGCATCCCTATGTTCATAGAAGTGCAATTTACAAAACTAATATTTTGAAACAGCCTAAATGCCCATCAGCAGATGAATGGATTATAAAACTGTGGTACATCTACACAATGGAATAGTATGTTGCTTTTAAAAAGAAAGAATTCTTACCATTTGCAAAAGCATGGATAGTTGTAGAGAGCATTATGCTATGTGAAATAAGCCAGTCAGTGAAAGATAAATACAACATGATCTCATTTATGGATAATAAAGAACATTACCAACTGTTAAACAAAAATAGACAGAGGCAAAAAAGCATCAGACAGACTGTCAAAATACTTCAGGAAAGTAGTGGAGGGTTGGAGAGGTAAGATATCAAGAGAAGGACTTCTATGCATGCATAAAAGCATAACTAACAGACTCAAAACACTGGGGATTGGGGGATGAGGGCAAGTGCTGGAGGTAGGGAAGCCTGGGGGAGGTCAGTGTGGGGGAAAAGATGCATATGTACTACTGTTTGTAATACCTTAAACAAAAAATAATAAATAAGTAAATAAAAATACTATTAGAATTAATGAGCTAATTTGGCAATTTAGCAGGATACAAAATTAACACCCAGAAATCGATGGCATTTTTATACACCAATAATGAACTCACATTGAGAGAAACTAAAAAACAATACAAAACAAAACAAAACAAAATAAACAACAAAAATCTCATTTATCATTGCAACAACAAAAAAATAAGATACTAGAAATAAATTTAACCAATGAGGTAAAGCACCTGTACTCAGAAAATTTTAGGACACTGAAAAAAAGAGATAGAGGAAGATATAAACAAATGTAAGAACATACCATGTTCATTGATTGGTATAATCAACATCATTAAAACGTCTGTACTTCGCAAAGCAATCTATAGATACAATGAACTCCACATTAAATTACCAACAGCATATTTCACAGACCTAGAACAAATTCTCCAAACATTCATATGGAAGAAAAAAAGACCCAAAATAGCTTCTGTAATCCTGAGAAAGAAGAAAAACATAGGAGCGATTATCATCATCAGATATCAAGCTACTTTACAAAACCACTCTCTTCAAAACTCCATTTTATTAGCACAAGAACAATCAATGGAACAGAACAGAGAACTCAGAAGTCAACCCACGCCATTATGCTCAATTAATATTTGACAAAGGAGGAAAAAGCATACAGTGGAGTAAAGACAGTCTTTTCAATAAATGTTGTTGGGAAAATTGGATAGTAACATGCAAAAAAATGAAACTAGACCTCTAACTTGCACCATACAAAAAAACCCCACTCAAAATGAATAAATGACTAAAACATAAGATGGAAAACCATAAAAAACTTAGAAGAATCCATAGGCAGCAAAATATCATACATATATCATAGCAATATATTTATACCTTCAGCTCCTAGGGCAGTAGAAACTAAGGAGAAAACAAATGGGATTAGATAAAAATAAAAAGCTTCTGCACTGTAAAAGAAGCCATCAACAAAACAACAAGAAAACCCACTTCCTGGGAGAACATATTTGCCAATGTTTTATCCAATAAGGGGCTAATCTAATCTTCAAAATTTATAAGAACTCATATATCTTACCAAAAGGAAGATAAGCAATCCAATCAATAAATGGGAAAATACTTAAATAGTTACTTTTTGAAAGTGTACATACAGAAGGCCAAGAGACATATGAAAACATGATAAAAGTCACTTATCATCCAAGCGATGAATGTCAAAATGACAATGAGGTATCATCTCACAGCTGTCAGAATGGGTATCATCAGCAAATCAACAAATGGTTAGTACTGGCAAGAATGTGAAGAAAAAGGAACTCCCGTGCACTGCTGCTGGTGGGAATTTAGACTGGTGCATCCAGTATGGAGTTTACTAAAAAAATTAAAAATAGAACTCCCATTTGATCCAGTAATCACATTTCTAAGACTAGGTCCCAAGAAATCAGAATTATCAATCAGAAAGGACATTTGCACACCTCTGTTCATAGCAGCAGCATTTATAATAACTAAGATTTGGAAACAGCCTAAGTGCCCATCAGCAGAGGAGTGAATAAAAAAAAACTGTGGTACTTATACACAATAGAATACTAAGCTGTTGTAAAAGAGAAAGAACTCCTTCCATTGCACAGCATGGATACACATGGAGACCATTATGCTAAGTGAAATAAGCCAGTTGGAGATAGATAAATATCATGTGCTCTCACTCATTTGTGGAATATAATAAAGAACATAAACTGATGAACAAAAATAATTCCAGAGACAGAGAAGCATGGAACAGACTGGCAAACCTTTGAAGGAAGGCAGGGGAGGGATGGGTTTAAAAGATCAACCAAAGGACTCGTATGCATTCATATAAGCATAACCAATGGACACAGACACTAGGGGATTGAAGGCATGTGCTTGAGGTAGGGGTGGCCCAGAGAGAGGTCAATGGGGGGGAAGGAGACATCCTATATAATAAAAGGCTAATATGCAAATCAACTGAATGAAGGAACGACCGGTCACTATTCACTGACCATCAGGGGCCAGACACTCAATGCAGGAGCTGCCCCCTGGTGGTCAGTGTGTTCCCACAGTGAGAGCACTGCTCATCCAGAAGGTGGGCTCCTGGCTGGTGTGTGCAGTGGCCGTGGCAGGAGCCTCTCCTGCCTCCAAAGCAGCGCCAAGGAGTAGAAAGCCTGGCTTCTGGCTGAGCAGTGCTGCTGGGCTCACAGCTAGTGAGTGCAGCAATGGTAGTGTGAGCCTCTTCTACCTCCCCTGCAGGCAGGCAGTAAGTAATGAGGGGTCCCAGACTGTGAGACAGATGTCGAACTGCCAGCTTAGGGACCCCATGATTGCAGAATTTCATGCAATGGGTTTCTAGTATTTAATAAATACTTTAAACAATAAAGAATTAAAAAACAACAACAACAGTAGCACATCTATACAATGGAATACTATGCTGCTATAAAAAAGGAACTCTTATCATTTGCAACAGCATGGATGGACACGGAGAGCATTATGCTAAGTGAAATAAGCCAGTCAGAGAAAGATAAGTATCACATGATCTCACTCATTTGTGGAGTATAATGAACAACATCCTATCTAATAAAGAGGGAATATGGTAATTTGCCCTCACGCAGTCACAAAGATGGTGGCGCCCACAGCCAATAAGGAGGGAATATGCTGATTGAATGCCATTCCCTTAAAGATGCCAATGCCCAGAGCCACAAGATAGTGGCACCCTGTCCCTTCAGACCCACTGGGTCTGGACACTCCACGTGCCTGCCTTCAGAGTCCTCCAGTCCCTTTAGCCCCTGCAGCCACCCAGCACCTGCTTGAGGCACAGGCAAGCCTCCGATTGTGACTGCCCATTTGCCCAGGGCCATTAAAGGCTCAGTTAACCAGAGCCGGCCAAGGCTTGTACTGCCAGCAGTGGCAGCAGCAGAGGTATGATGAGGGCATCACCTCCCACCCTTGAGGGCTCTTGGACTGTGAAAGGGAGCAGACAGGGATGAGGGACCCCCTTCCAGTGCATGAGTTTTCATGCACCGGGCCTCCAGGAAACTGATGAACAAAAACTAGATCCAGAGACAGAGAAGCATTGAACAGACCATCAAACCTCAGAGGCAAGGCAGGGGAGATCAACCAAAGGACTTGTGTGCATGCATATAAGCATAACAAATGAACACACACACTGGACAGGGGGGGTGGTGAGGGCATGTGCTGGAGGGTGGAAGTTGCTGGGGTGAAGTCAATGAAGGAAAAAGGAGACATACACTTTAATCAATAAATAATAATTAAAAATACTTAACAAAAGCAGAAGTCAATCGTAGAGCTTGAAGATGTATCTGTTGGCAAAAAAAAAAAAAAAATGCCATTTTTTACCACCGCACTGATTTACTAAAACCTCATGGTCACTAAGTCTTGTTCCACTTTTTCCTGGTGGAAGCAAGCAGAGTCATTATAAAAGGAACTAGATAGAGGAAGGCTGGAAGCTGAAGATCCATATTTTTATCTATTTTCTCAACCTGATTTGAGACGTGACACAAACTCTGTGCAGAATATTGAACTGTGATCAATATTAATATATTTCTGGTACCTGAGAAATATTTATACATTGCTATTTAAGTACCTATGTGTGGGAACCCCTTTCATGTCCTGCATGATACAGGATCCCCAGTTCACAGTTCGGGTTCTGGAGAAGGCCACACACAAATGAATAGAGACTTAGAAAAACATTAATTTGATAAATGGAGGCCAGGCAGTGATCCAACTCTAGTGGGAGAACTACTGCTCACTCTGGCTTTACCATCCCTTTTATTAAGATTAAGATCATAAGACACACTCATATCCCCCAGGCAGGAAACACCAATAAAAGCCAATCAGTGAATCTTCTTAGGACTAACAGGTGGGGGCTGCTTCAACTACCAATATCCAGTAATTAGCTCTGACCCTTCAAAGCAATTAAGGTTGACCAGCCCTCCAAATTTGCTGTCCACAGCTTTCTATCATTAAAACAATGATCAGCTTCTAGCATCTCCCCCATTTATTTCCTTTAAAATATCTGCAGATTTAGAATTAAACATATAAAAATAAAATGTTCAAGTCCTAATTTCAATGTCCAACAGTTCTCAATGTATACAGTCAGTAATGATTTCTAGATGGTGGACAAATGGTGGCAATGCAGGTCCGACCCTCTCTGGTTTGGTCCTGAGCATCCTGTAGGTACGTACATGGCAAGACATCATCAGCGTCTTCCATCCCTGAGATGTTTTTAATCCACAGGGTCTTGAAGTTGTTTTCTGAAAATACACAAACATATTCTCGACCAAAAGTTAATGAAAGAATCCTTTTTGCAAATTTGACTCAGAATTCTTTCCATCCTTGCCCAAAAGATTTTCCCTTAACCTATTTTGACACCATGTGTGTCCTTCATAGGTGTCTTCCTGTTAACATCACAAATGAAAACTATTTTTTTAAAGTAAAAATTTTTCTAGATGTAATTTACTTACAGAATAATTTTACTTACATCATATTACTCCACTGTCCCCCCTTTTTCATTTAATTATTAGGAGGCTTTTGAAAAAATTTATAATGCAGTCTTGATAACTTAAATTTTATTTTATTTTTTGCACAAAACATGACTGCTTTAAGTTCATTGCATGTGAAGCAATATTACCATGAAATGAACTACCAATAGAAATTTTAGTTAATACTTTAGGAACAGCTTTTTATCTAGTGCAATTAAGCCTTCCTGAATATTTACTTATTTCAATTAGCCAATTAAATTAATCCAAAAACTTGATTACTATTTTACTGTCAAATTTAATACTCTAATAACAACTATTTTACTGTCAAATTTAATATTTTAATAACAATATTAGTTTACCTTGTAAATATTAGTGGAAAGGATTATTTGCATTCTTGAGTAGGCCCTAAGCTTTCCTAGTGCTAGGCTTGACTTAGATACAGAGCAGCTGCTGTCGGTCAAGTCTCTGTTGCCTAGGCCCCAAACTGAGCTTGGCCAACCCTCTGTCTTTTACCTGGCTCCCAATCTGAGCTGGGCACGGGAAGCGAAGCAACCAAGGGGCAGGAGACTTCCCTCAGAAGTGGCTAAAGTTCAGGCCCCTGCATAGTTGAGGGGGTGAGGGTCTATGCCCCATTTCTGTTGATCCCCAAGTTTTTTCCGATGACCCTTCTTCAACTATGCCTGTCTTAAGTTGTTCCTTTCCTGAGGAATTTTACCCATCTCTGGCTAACCAGCCATCCTCTGGGGCCAATTAGGGTAATGTGAGGTTCATTTCTGTCTCATTGATAGTGTAGGCCCCCGTGGCCTCCATGCCCAGCACCTATCTCAAGATCCCACCCCAGCTTCCGGCAGGCCCCGGCACTAATCACAGATCTTGGGAAAATCAGGTTTCTTCTCCAGAGAGGGTTCAGCTCATACCATTGGGCAAGAGACAGATCCATGGTACCAGCCACTATAAGGTTTCAACCTCAGCATGAACAGAAAGCTGAAGCAACAGCCATGGGCAATTAGGTTGTAAGAAAAAGGTCCTTCTTGGCAAAAAAGGCAAGAGAGGCCAATATAGAATGCTCAGGTGCCTTCCACACAGTGGAAGGGATTAAATCCTTTCATATCCATTTTTAAATTGCTGCCAATCATTCAAAAATTAGTTTATAAGTTTGTTTGGAATAATTGTACAATATGCTATTGTAAATTATCAAAAAATTATAATGACATTTAGAATAGTATAATGTAAGGATATTCTTTACTCTAGGCCAGTGATGGGCAACCTTTTGAGTTTGGTATGTCAAATTTTGCCAAAAAAAACGAGCATAACTTGGGTGGTGTGTACTTTGAGAAAAAAAAACATAATTTTGCGATATAGTTTAAATAACAAAAATGTATAATTGCAATATATAGCTGTATTTAGTAAACCAAAAGCTAATTATTGAACTTACCTGCTTAGTGACTTCTTTGTTCAACTGTCAGTCAGTTTCTTTTGTTGGTCTTGATATTATTTAACTTGTGTGGGGTGCCGTGAACTAAGATAAGTGAGGGGGAGGGAGGATTCTTTAACTAACCTGCCTATTAGTGACTTTTTTGTTGCTGAATTTCATTGGCTAAACCTTCAATTAAAGGTTGGTGTTTTGTATACTTCAAGCCCAAGCAAGTGCTGGGTTTGATATTATTTAACACTGAGAATAAGGTCTCACAAAAGTACGTAGAGGAAAAAATTGTGAGTAAAGCCATTGCTACATTTTTCAGGGTGCTAAAAGTGTCTGGTAATCAGTTCCAGGCACTCCAAATATCCTGTTTGTAGTGACACTCTTCTTGATTCTCAAAGCGGCACCTTTCCAGATTCTCAAGCTTTGATCTCAATTCGACAAACACCTGGTCTCAGAAGCTGTCTTGAAATTCTGCATGTTGCATCTCCAAATCATCAATTTGCATCCTTTCAAAACCATTTAATTCCAAACTAGTGTAGGCTACTACATCAGGATACTTAATTATTTTTATAGTGTGTTCTAGGCTTCTAAATTGGTTAAATCTATCACTGAACTGGTCAAGTAATGGAACATGTTGGTGCTTTATATGCAAGGGTTCCATTTCATTTTGTACAGCTGCACTGGTCTTCTCAAAATACTTTGTTACTCAAGGAAATACTTATATAAGTGTTAGTTTCTACATCTCGCTTAAAAATTTTAAGTTTACTTTCAAAAACTTTCGTGTATCCAAACATAATGTCAATATTTTTGCCAAAACCTTGTAACTTTAAATTCAGTTCATTAATATGAACAGAGAGATCTATAAAATATATCAGGGTGTTGACCTACTTATCATCATTGAGCTGAGAAAAGTTTCCCAGATCCTTATCCTCAAGAAATACCTTAATTTCTTCAAAGCACTCCACAAAGCACTCAAGAACTTTGCCTCGGCTCAGCCATCTTACATTATTGTACATCAGCAGTCCACTGTAGTTGGAATCAACCTCCAGTAAAAGTGCAGAAAATTCTCGCTTGTGAAGGGGGCGAGCAGTTATTAAATTAACTATTTTTGTAACAACTGACATTAAGTCGTTTAAGTCGGTGTATCCTGCCTTGGCACATAAAACCTCCGGATGGATAGTACAATGAAAAGGCACAATTGGATGTCCAATAGCGTCTATAAACAATTTGACAAATCCGACTTTTATCCCCACCATGTTTGGTGCCCAATCTGTCGTCACTGATACAACTTTAGAGATATCAATGCTTAGGTCAGGGAATGTTTGTTTAACAACCTTACACATTTCACTTCTTGATGTACTTGTTGGCACTATACTAACTTTATCAACTCTTCTCTCATTGTGAGACCATCAGAATATCGACCAATAATGGCCAACTAAGCATGTGATGTAACATCAGTAGTTTCATCAAGAGAGATAAAAAATATTTACAATTACTTATGTCTCTCTTTAATTGATGTTGTACGTTCGTGTTCAGTCTCATTATTCGGTATTTTATGATATTTCTACTGAGTGGTAACTCAGATATTCTCTTAATAATTACATCTTTATTCTGCATATCATGAAATAGAACTGGTACACATCTTAGGAGAGTTTCTTTAATGAATTCTCCCTCACTGAGTGATTTTCCATGCTGAGCTATGGAGTGAGCAATGTTCAAACTTGCAGATGTTAAATTTATAGAGCCTTTTATAAACTTAAGGATGGAATTAGATAGGCTCTTCTAACGGTGTAGCTGCCTGGAAATGTATTCCTTCCTTTCATCCTCACTTTTTTTCAAGAGCTGGGAATGGTTGATTTAAAAATATCTATTTATATTCCACATTCTGCTTACTACCATTTCAGTACATAGAACGCAAAATGATCTGCCATTTTTTTCTATAATGCCATGCATCTCGGTCCATGTGTCTTGAAAGGGTCGGCTACTGCTACTACCACTGCCTTTACTTAACCTTGGTGTTTTTATTTTTATTTTTTGGGTTCTCCATCACGGGGACAGTGACAGAAGATAGAATTATAGATAGCCGGTTAGCCCTGCAGGTAATTAGGGGTTAACTAGCCTAACTGACCACAAGATGGCACATGTAACTGTCTTTTAGGAAAAGGCAAGGTTTATAAGCAGAAATAGGGGTTAATAAGGATGCACAAAAGTAATACTGGTGAAATGGAGTCTGCACTATGCTGCAAAATGACGTTCCTTATATAAATTAAGATGGCTGCCACTATTTCTAATGGTGGGAAAACAGCACCCATAGCACAGGCCCTCGCCTCTCCCAGCCTCCCCCTCACTTATCTCAGTAATGATGGTCAATTAGAAATCCACAACACCCCAGAACAGTAGATTGGATGATGGTTGCTGTGGTTATGTGGTTGCTGGTAATGGTGATCGCAGGGCCCCTAGAGATGCGTCCCCCGCAGCATTCCATTGATCCCTGCTCCCCAGGCTGGAAGTGAGGTCAAAGATCCCCTAAGGGCCTAACCAGAAGTCCCAGAACTAGATGCTCTGTGCAGGAGTTCTGTTGTTTTAGCCTACAGACCTCCGGCACAGAGTGTCTAGAGTACAGTACAGCAAATGTTTTATCCTCGGCTACTGCACCTGGCCGTGCAATAGCCAAGGATGAAACGTCCTTCTCGGCATGTGGTCCCGTTCTTCTCTGTATACTACCGCATGTGGCCGCACGTCATCAAAAATGGCTAGGAGTGTCAGTGCTGACATGCGTGTCACAGGTTTGCCATCATGGCTCTAGGCCATGACAATTCAATTTCAAACTGGCTGTCAATTTATTTTTGTATAAGGACAGATCTTAATTTTTTTCTTTCTTTTTCACTTTCTGAAGCAATAACTAACACCCAATTTGACCAAGATTTGCATTTTCCTCTGAGTTCTTTTATAATTTTTAAACAACACCTTAAGGAGTCTCATTGCAGGATAGCAGAGAGCCTTGCTCTCTCCTGTCACCTTTGAAAATTTATCCACACCAGAGGCGGTTTCATCAGTGGAGCCTCACTTATTACCGATTTTAAATTCCAAATACCAATCAAGATTCCAGTTTGAACAAGAAACCACATTCTTCAAGCACACAAACCAAAAGTCTATAATAAAATTTACTTTATAACCTAATTCTTCCCCATTAGCCTGGCTGAAAAAGACGTTCCCACCCTATTTACAGATTGCTCTGCAGTTAGTCCTTGGGCTTTGCATGTGGTGAGCCTTCCTCACCTTTCTCTTGGTGAATTTTTTCCACACCCTTTCTCGGTGTATCTTTCCTACTTTGCTCTAGGTGAAATATATCTCTTCCAGATGTCTCATGGTCAGGCGCCAAAAGTGGCATCCCTGGGTGGGCGCCAAATGTGGAAACCTCTTTCATGTCCCACGTGATTCAGGGTCCCTAGTTCACAGTTCGCGTTCTGGAGAAGGCCACACACAAATGAATAGAGACTTAGAAAAACATTAATTTGGAAAATGGGGGCCAGGCAGTGGTCCAACTCTAGTGGAAGAACTACTGCTCGCTCTGGCTTTACCATCCCTTTTATTAAGATTAAGATCATAAGACACACCCATATCCCCCAGGCAGGAAACACCAATAAAAGCCAATCAGTGAATCTTCTTAGGACTAACAGGTGGGGGCTGCTTCAACTACCAATATCCAGTAATTAGCTCTGACTCTAAGAGCAATTAAGGTTGACCAGCCCTCCAAATTTGCTGTCCACAACTTTCTATCATTAAAACAATGATCAGCTTCTAGCACCTATGATTTTATATTATGTTTGTATTACTGGATATTTACAATGATTGAATCCTACTTATGTAATGTACTGTCGTAGATATTTTATATTATTCATGTTAAAATAACCTTATGTGACATGTATCATGTATCAATATTTCCATTTTAACAGTAAGAAAGGAAATTGATAACTAATCCCATTTTTCATAGACACTAAGTGACTTGAGATCATGTTCAACTGGCTCAACAATTTAGATGCTTAACCACTACACTTCACTGATTCTCCTTAGACTATATATTGTTTCTTGGTAGCAGCACTGGTTCATGATGAAATGATCACCAACTTTCAAAATACATGGACCTTTGTATAACCAGCAAAGCATTACCTGTACATTAGATTCTCTTCAGAGAGTATAACTGAAAATTTGCTGTTGCTCAACATTTTCAAAATCTAAATAAAAAGAGCTTATATTTATGTAAAGTTTCTGAATAGGTACTTTCTTTCACTTGGATACTTTATGATCTATTGCTGAATTAAGCAAGGCCACCAGAGAAATGTGGATATAGACTATCAGATTACTTTATTTTTGACATTGATTATAGCACTATAACCATTTTTTGAACCACTTTGGTATTATAGCATCAGTTTATAATTAGCAAAAGTATTTCTAATAGGCCTTAAGAAACATGTTTTGCTGTATTCCGTGGCTGTCCTATTGATATTGCTCACATATCTTCTTTTTCAAATTTTAATTTAATTTTATCTTTTCAATATCTTCATAAAGAGTGCTCATGAGAAAATAGTTCTCTGATCTTAGCAACAATAGTTTTACTTAGCAACTAGTCTAAATTTGTTGTTTAGAAAATGTGAATCATGTAACTGATAAGTTCTTCCTCTTTGGATTGATAGTATAAATATCAGAATCAAATTTGTGGCTCATGTGTAGCAAATGTGAATAAAAACTTAGTCACTGCTATTTTCTCATTTCCAAAGCTATAAATTTTCCTAAGATTTACAGAGGTCATAATACAGCTATATAGCTTTATTGTCTGTGTTTTAATCTACCTTATGTCACTTTATATGTGACCATGGGCAAGGTATTTACCTACTCTGTACCTCAGTTTCTGCATTTGTCAAGTACATAGAATGATAGTACTTAAATTCTATGGTTGCCATAAGTGTAATATTGAGACAATTTTTATAAAGTGCTTAGAATAGAGCCCACCAGTCAGTAGCACTGAGTAATAACTCCAGATGATATTATTTCGCTACACTGCCATGTAAATGATGCCTTCTAGATTCGGACAATGTGATGGCTCTGCTAACACATAGTGAACGCCATGTACACGTTAGCCATTGTTATTATTGTCACATGCTCATAAGGTAGTACAGTTTTAATGAACACAAAGAATGGAATTTCACCTATTTATCATTGTGGTTCCACAAATAAGGTGGATACATAAAAACCCCAGCTGTCAGACAGGTGCAATCTTATTTTATTATTGTGTTGTCTACTACATTAGTGAAAATGTAGCAGCATTTGACATCCAAATATTATATGCCAATATGATTTTAGGTAGGCTATTTCAACATTTAAATTTATTTTTTTAAAATATATTTTATTGATTTTTTACAGAGCAGAAGGGAGAGGGATAGAAAGTCAGAAACATCAATGGGAGAGAGATATCGATCAGCTGCCTCTTGCACGCCCCCTACTGGGGATGTGCCCGCAGCCAAGGTACATGCCCTTGCCAGAATCGAACCTGGGACCCTTCAGTCCGCAGTCCGATGCTCTATCCACTGAGCCAAACCGGTCTCGGCTCAACATTTAAATTTAAATAGCATAGATCTTTGTATTCTTGAAGTTGGATGTGAATGAGAAAAACAGAGATTACGAAAATGGACAAATGTTACAATAGAACCCAAGTGATTACTGTTTTGGGAATGGCATTCTCATAGCTATATTCTTCTCTAGCCCATGTGTAAGCCATGCAAGGGGGGCACATTTTTTAACAGAAAAATTCCAGTGTGCCAGAAAATGCAATTTAAACCCAGCTGCTCCTTAGGGGAAAGAAGATGGGGAGAGATACACTCAACAACTAAACATTGAAGTTATTTTAAACTAAATGATTTCTGAGTTATTCAGGGTAGATTATTTGAGATAGCACTTAAATTATAATTTTTAATCTTTTTCCTACAATTCTTAAGTAACAAGATAGAATTCAGATATATTTCTAAAGCATCAGTGTGAGTAGACATATAAAGTTTCATATACCTACATATACCCATACACATTATTATATTTCATTTAATGATTGTAATATTCTGTTAAATGTTGAAAGTCTTGAGGTGGGAGTGGGTGTTTTATATTGTTAACTGTGGAAATGAAAATATACAAGGGAGATCAAACTTTACATTTTTAACCAGCAACCATCAAAATTATCAGTGAAACTTTCCACTGAAGAAACCTGGGAGGGATAGTTAGGATTGGATTCAAGGAAGCGTAAGGGTAGGACAATGTTTGCCACATGTTCTTTACCTAATAACATTCCTGAATGGGACAAAATTGGCTAAAGGATACTTAGAAAACTAGGGAATCATAGATAATTTTCTATCATTCAATGGTAAGAACAGGTAAACTGTGGAAAGCATCAGAAAGAGCATTGTGTGAACAGGAGATGATTTGGCTGATTTCCTGAGGCTGGGTCAGGAGGACTGCAGATAATTGAAAGATAATTATTTAGGGTTTTCTGGAATACACAATATTCAGAAGTTCATAGCAATACTGTACTCTGAAAACTCATTTTTAAAAAAACAATTTGTTCTTACACCAGAAACTACAATTGATAATGGTGGATGTGTTTGACTGGATGTGAAATCTTTGGTATCTTAGCTGGTGGCAGTAAACAGATAAAATTTTCCTCTTCTAGTAATGTTAATAATTGTCATATTTTGAGTGCCAGGTACTATTATAGGTCCTTAATATTTAAACTTCAAAACACCACTATAAGGAGGAGACAAAATGGTGGTGGAATAGACCGACATGTCCCAAGCCTTGTCCCGGAGCAGATAGAAGGAGCAACTAAATCGAATAGCATCCACTCTGAATTGGTGAAGTAGACACAGCTGGTGAAACAATTTGCAGCCAGGAAGGACAATTTGCAGACACCTGGAGAATGGTAAAATCAGGGATCTGGGCTAAAGAGAACTGTGAGACCTCCAAGCCCAGAGGGTCAGAGGGAAACAGCATGGCATCAAAGTTGCATCCCTTGGGACAGGCATATCATCTGACTGTGGAAAGAAGGTCTAGAGAAGTGCTGGTGGCAGGGGATTCTTAATCTGGGTCCAAATCATGAGATACTGATTCTACATGGGGCATTCTGGACTGCTGCCCAGCCTATGCTTTGCCAGGAGAAGAGGGGCTTGCAGTGGTGCAGCTCTTTTTCCTCTTTGTGGTCTTTGCTTTTATTCACTGAACCTACTTCATAGGACCTTTCAAATACAGACACTCACCCATGGCTGAGGTGCAGGTGGAGATGTGGACTTGTGGAGCCTGGGGAGAGGCTGAGGAGAGGACAGGGTCCGGCAGAGGTGGCCATGAATCTGGCATTGAGTCATAGCTGATGTGCAGGACCTAGGTAGCTAGTTTCTCCAAAAGAGATAACTCCTCCCTGCAGTCTCCAGACAAACAATACAGCCACACCCAGACTACTCCCTGAGTGGCACAAAGGATGAAAAATCTGAATAGTCCCTGAAAGTCCATAGGGACTGGCCTAAAGATCAGCCTTCAATCCTTACAACAGGAACCTGAGAAGCTGCAGACAGTACAGAAGGGTAGGATCTTAAACCAGCCAAAGGAACAACACTTCATTTTTTCATTTTTATTTTATTTTGTTATTATTTTGTTATATCTTTTTTCTTCATTTTCTTTTTTATTTGCTTCTTTATTTTCCATTTCTTTTCACATTATTTTTTCATCATTCTAATTTATTTTATTTTTTATCCTGTTTTTTAATCAATTTTTTAAAATTTATTATTATTTTCTTCTCTTTCTCTTCTTATCCACTCATTCTCTTTCTACTTCCTCTATACTGAACTGAGGTCCTCCCCATATTCATCTAATTCTGAACCTTATTTTCAGTATATAAGATTCTTCTCCCACCCTCTTTACTGGGAATTTGGTATTTGTAAGTTTGGGTTTACCTGTTTGTTCTCTGGTGTTTTCCATATATATATATATATATATATATATATATATATATATATATATATATATATATATATCCTATCTAATAAAGGGTAATATGCAAATAAATCGTCACTCTGTCACAAAGTTGGCAGCACCCATAGCCACAAGATGTTGGTGCCCAGTCCTCTCAGCCCCACCAGAGTCCTTCAATCCAGGAGGCAGCCACTGAGAGTGGGCAGCATGAGTGGCTGCCCTGCCAGAGTCCTCCAGTCACCTCAGTTTTCCTGGAACCTGGTGGAATCCTGCAAGTTGTTGTTGCAATGATTCTCACCATTATCATGATATTTCACCTCCAGTAGCTGAGCAAAGTTTGGTTGGGAGGAATGGAAGTGGATATCAGTTCCATGACAGGTAGGGGAGGGATAGAGCGTGGAGACTCCGCCCCAGTATGGGGAGGTACGTTAGGGTCAGTCCCCCTGGGCATCTGCCTCTAGTCTGAGCTCAGCGATGGCCCCTCGCAAAGCAGATCAGATTCTGCCCCTGGCACTTGTCCTGGCTGCAGTGGCTGCGGTGTCCTGGGTGAGAAGGCAACCTGATGCACTCGGGCAGAGCTGCTCTATGCTGGGCCACTGCTGCCTTAGCTGTGACCTGACCTGCACAGCATGTGGGCCCTATGCTGCTTCTGCAAGCAGGCATGCACAGGGCACCACATGGGGCTGCTGCACAGGCTACTCGTGGGCCTTCCCAGGTGCGTTGGGATCACTCGGCAGGGACAGGGCACTTGGTGCTTTGGGGAGCGTGTTTTAGGGGTGTGGCGGGGGACATAAAGGTGCCATTTGCTGAGAGTTCTGGGCCTGGAGGTGCATTTGGAGAAAGTTGTGTCAGGCATGGACCACGGCACGTGAGTCTCGGGGGCAGAATGGAGAGGGATGCTTGGAGAATTGAGTGGTGTTCCAGAGAAGGGGGTTCAAGGACTATGCGTAGGACCTAGAGGGTGCTCGAGGGTGGGGGCTCATGGAAGAAGCCCACTGGCGGGCACACCAGTGCCAGACAGACACAGAACAGAAATAGGCGAGTTGGGGGCATGGAGGGGTGCAAGGTGGAAGAGTGTGCTGGGGTTTGGGTTGAGTGCCAAATTTAGCAAATAAATACAAGAATCCCAGTTAAACTTAAATATCGGATAAACAACCAATAAGTTTTTTAGTATAAGTACATCCTATATTGCACAGGCCACTCTTCTTTTAAAAGCCATTGGTTATATTTTTCTGAAATTCAAATCCAACTGGGCATAGAGTGGTTTTATCTGGCAACCCTAATGGGGTGGAGGAGAGGGAGGAAGAGACGTGGGGCATGGAGGGGTACAAGGAAGGATTGACTGCAGGAGCTGCATTGCAGACATGGGGGTATATGTCACAGGGCAAATGGAGAGGGTGTTGAGAAAGCCTAGGGCTGGGTGAATCTGGAAAGGCAGGAGAATTAGGGATGTGTGAGGGGAGGAGCAGACTAAAACTTGGTTAGGCCAGCAGATGTGGAAGTAATACCTTCCTGTGGTCCTGTTGCTGGGAGTGACCAAGGGACCAGGTTCTAAGCATTTCCTATAAGGACCTTTCCTGAGCAATACCCATCAGGCTTTTAAATCAGGGGTTGATTTGTTGGGTTACTACTGGAGAGGATTCTGTCTTCTTTAAATACCAGGAGTAAGTTTTTCACACCCACTGGAGACAAAAATCTGAATTCTGTAAAGTGGATATGACCCAATTTTGTCATGCGATACAGCAATTGGACCCTTGTATCTTGAGACATCAGTGGTCCTTCAGGAATTTACATTGAAAAGAATTTACATTTAAAATTTAAGAATTTACACTTTAAAAAATCCTCACCTGAGGATATTTTTCCCCAATGATTTCCAGAGAGAGTGGAAGTGAGGGAGGCAGGGGAGAGAGAGAGAAACATCAATGTGTTACATCAATTGGTTGCCTCCCCGCTCCACCCTTATCATGCTAGAAAATCTGCAACTAAGGCACATGTTCTTGACCCAGAATTGAGCCCTTGATCCTTTGGTCAGTGGGCTGGTGCTCTATCCACTGAGCTAACCTAGACAGGGCAAGAATTTACAATTTTTAAAAATTTAAAATTGAAGTCACTGGAGATATATATATATATATATATATATATATATATATATATGTGTATATTTGATTTTTTACAGAAAGGAAGGGAGAGGGATAGAAAGTTAGAAACATAGATGAGAGAGAAACATCGATCAGCTGCCTCCTGCACACCCCCTACTGGAGATGTGCCCGCAATCAAGGTACATGCCCTTGACTGGAATCAAACCTGGTAACTTTCAGTCTGCAGGCCGATGCTCTATCCACTGATCCAAACTGGTTTCGGCAACACTGAACATTTATTGATCATTTACTATGTCTGTGCCCAAAAGCTAAGCTGGATGTCTCATCAAACCTGATTACTTTCTCACAGCACTGTGGGGGTGTCTGCATATAATAATGTCGCTATTCAGCATATGAGAAAAGCTGGGCTTGGAGAGGCAAAAGCTTTGGCCAGCCAAGATGTTCCAGCAGGTTTTGAAATATTAAAATATTTCCTCTAATTAATTCCCTTTCAATGTGTATGAATTGACCAAGTGGCAGAATGACAGGTCTATGACACACACTGACCACCAGTGGGCAGACACTCAATGCACGAGCTGCCCCCTGGTGGTCAATGTGCTCCCACAACAGGGGGAGCACCACTGAGCCAGAAGCCCGGCTCCATAGCAGCCTATGGATGTCCAACTCCCAGCTTAAGCAGATATTCCCCAAAGGTTCCTGGACTATGAGAGGGTGGGCACAGGCCAGGCTGAGGGAACTCTCCCTCCCCCCCCCCCCCAATGCATGAATTTCATACGCCGGGTCTCTAATATATATTTGACTTTTTCTTTCTTTTTCTACTTTTTCTTTTATCTCATACCATTTTTTTCTCTCTTTGATATCATTTGTGCTCTCTTTTCTCTCTCCTAATTCTCTTTTCTCTGGTGGTCACTTATATTGGGGTTATCGGTGTCATGAGTACATTTGTGTTTTGTTCCCTTTGTGTCATGTCTTATTGAGTTGAATTTTATCCTGTTTGATCTGGTTATGTGGACACTAGAGAGCGAACCACATAACCAGACACCCAGAAAGGAGACTCCATCCATGACAAGACAATAACACACCAGACCCAACTACAGAGTCAGAAAGAATGCAGCAGTAAGGGAAAGAGTGGGAGTGAGTGACAGAGCAAAAGAGGAGTGTGTGGTCATGTGGAGTGTGTGTGTGTATGAGTAAGGCACAGTTAGATCCTGAATAACTTCAGTAGCAGACTAACTGGGCTTGTCCAACCAGGCAGTCTCTGCTACCATTGCAAACAGTCCCAGAGGCCAAATCTTCTGCAAAAATCTTGCCTTTTTGAAGGGGAGAGCTACTGTGATTGGAGCCCAGCCTCACCTCTACCCAGGGTGCCCTCAGATAACACCCAAGACTCTACAGGCACCCCCACCAGGGACCTGCTACCTCAGCTACAGTCCCATTGTCACCAAAGACTCCATCCACACCAGGCGCAGGCTCCTGTGAGTTCCAAAGCATGCTCTCCTCTAACCGGCCCAACGATTTAGCCCAGGACACTGTGACCACATGAACAGCAACCATGTGAGCAGGTCGCTCCCATCCGAGAAGCAGTAGCCCTGCAAGCAGCCCACCCCAGTACAAGCAGAGACAAACTCATGGGCCTGTCCCCTCTCCCCCCGGTCCAAGGAGCAGTAATCTTGCATGCAGCTCACTCCTGTCCAAGGAGCAGCAGCCATGCGAACAGCCTGCCCCCACCTGAGGAGCAGCAGCTGCATGAGCAGCCCTCCCCCACCTGAGGAGCAGCCCACCTCTGCCCAAGGAGCAGCAGCCGCATGAGGAGCCTGCCCACATCCAAGAAGCGGCAGCCCCCATCCGAGGAGCAGCAGCAGCTGTAGGCAGCCTGCACCTGTTTGAGGAGCAGCATCCCTCTCCCCCCGAGCAGTTCACTTCCATCTGAGTTGTGGCAACAGTGCTAGAGATCCCCCCACTGTCTGAGGAACAACATCCTGGTCTGCAGTTCATCCCATCTGAGGAAAAGAAGCCCTGTGAGCAACCTGCTACTGTCTGAGGAGCAGCAGTCTCACAAGTAACTGGCCCCCATCTGAGAAGTGGCAGCCCCCATGAGCAATCAGCCCCCATCCAAGGAGCAGCAGCCACAGGAGCAGCCCACCCAGGTCTGAGGAGCAGCATCCCTGTGAGCATCCCAACCCTGTCTGAGGAGTAGCAGCCACACAAGCAGCCCACCCCTGTCTGAGGAGAAGCAGCCACAAGAGCAGCCAGCCCCTGTCCATGGAGTAGCAGCCCTGAGAGCAGCTCATCCCTGTCTGTGGAGCAGCAGCCATACAAAGAGCCTGCCCCCAACCGAGGAGCAGCAGCCCCATGAGCAGCTCATCACTGTCCACGGAGAAGCAGCCACACGAGCAGCCAGCCCCTGTCCAAGAAGCAGAATCCCTGCGAGCAGCCCACTCCTTTCTGGAGATCATCATCCACACAAGTATCCCACCACTGTTTGAGGAGCAACAGTCCCATGAGCAATCCACTGCCATCTGAGAAGCAGCATCCACACACAGACCACCCCCATCTGAGGAGCAGCAGCCTCATGAATAGCCCACAGCCATCCAAGAAGTAGCAGTTGCATGAGCAGCCTTCCCTGCCAGTCTGAGGAGCTACCACTGTTGAAAACAGTGCCCACGAAAGGAGAGCTGAAAACTGAAGAACAGCTACTGCCATGACCACCCAAAGAGCAGCTGCCACCCAAGGAGTGACTGCCACTCAATGCACCCAATGCAGGAGTGCCAAAATACATTAAAACAACAACAACAACAACAACAACAACAACAACAACAACAACGAAAAACCCTACTCGAAGATATCAAGGAACAGCCCCAGCATGATTCAACACCTAGATCCTTTGGTGAGAGCAGAAATGGGGGCGGGGGAACCCAAAAGAAAGAAAAGGAGGAAACACCAGAAAAGATCTAAGTGAAATAGAGGCATGGAATATGTCAGAAAAAGAATTCAGAATAAGGGTCATACATTTCATAAATTGGATGGATGAAAAAAATCAATGTATGTAAGAATCAAGAAGAAATAAAAAGTGATATAGTTGCAACAAAAAAACAAAATGGAAAGTTTCAACAGTATACTAGGAGAAGCAGAGGACCAAATTAGCAAATGAGAAGAAAGGGAAGCAAAACACACCCAAACTGAACTGCAAATAGAGAAAAAAAAATTAAAAGACAGGAGGAGAGCCTAAGGGAGATTTGGAACAACATGAAAAGAACCACTATATTAATAATAGGGTTGCCAGAACAACAGGAAGAGGATCAAGGGTTAGAAAACCTATTGGAAGAAATAATATCAGAAAACTTCCCTGATGAGGGGGGAAAAATCACATGAGCACTGAGAGTCCTAAACAAGATGAACCCAAAAAAGACCCACACCAAGACATGCCGTAATTACAATAATAAATGTTCAGGACAAAGAGATAATCTTAAAGGCTATAAGAGAGAGATAGAAAGTTACATACAAAGGATCTTCCACTAGATTAACAAATGATTTCTCAACAGAAACACATCAGTCAAAAAAAGAATGTAAGGAAATTTGCAAGGTGATGCAAAGCAAGGACTGCATCCAAGAATACGCTATTCAGGCAAAATAAAAAATAAAAATGCTACAAACAAGTACCTATGAATAATAACTTTAAACATAAATGTACTAAATGCTCCCATCAAAAAACATCAAGTGGATCAATGGATAAAAAAACAAAGACTCATGTATACTGTCTACAAGAGACCCACCTCAGAAAAAGGGACTCACACAGACTTAAAGTGAAGGCATGGAAAAATATCTTTATGACAAATGGAAATGAAAAAATGCTGGGGTAGCAATACTTATATCTGACAAAATAGACATCAAAGTGAAAGCTATAACAAAAGGTAAGGAAGGCCACTTCATAATACTAAAGGGACTGATACAACAAGAGTATATAACCCTGATAAACATATATGAACCCAAGGCAGGAGTACCCAAATACATAGATATCAAGGGAGAGATAAACAACAATACAATCATAGTCATGGAATTAATACCCCACTGACATCACTGGATAAATCCTCTAGACAAAATATCAGCAAAGAAACAGCAATCCTAAATGACACAATAGATCAGATGGACTTAATTGACATCTTCAGAACATTCACCCCAAAGCCACAAAATATACATGCTTCTTAAGTGCACATGGGACATTTTCAAAGATAGACCACATATTGGGTCACAAGCAAAGTTCCTCCAAATTCAAGAAGATTGAAATCATATCAAGCATTTTCTCAGACCACAATTGGATATTAGAAATCAATTACAATAAAAACAATAAAAATTAAAACATTTGGAAGCTGAATAGCATGCGATTAAACAATGATTGGGTTACCAAAGAAGTCAAGGAGGAAGAGGAGGAGGAGAAGGAGGAGGAGGAGGAGGAGGAAGAGGAGGAGGAGGAGGAGGAGGAGGAGGAGGAGGAGAAGGAGGAGGAGAAGGAGGAGGAGAAGGAGGAGGAGAAGAAGAAATCACCTAACTCTACAACTTAAATATTTAGAAAAAGAACATCAAGAAAATCACAGAGTGACCAGACTGAAGGAGATAATAAAGATCAGAGCAGAAATAAATGACATAGAGACAAAAATTCAATGAAACCAAGAGATGGTACTTTGAAACGATAAACAAGATTGATAAAACTCTAGCTAGGCTCACCAAGAAGCGAAGAGAGAGGACCCAAATAAACAAAATCTGAAATAAATGAGGCGAAATAACAACAAAATGCACAGAAATGCAAAGGAATGTTAAAAATGCCATGAACAACTCTATTCCACAAAACTAGACATCCTGGAGGAAATGAACATATTCCTAGAAAAAAATACAACCTTTCAAAACTCAATCAGGAAGAATCTAAAAATTTTCATAGGCCGATAACTATGGAAGTAATTGAAGCCGTCAGGAAAGCTTCCAGCAAACAAAAGCACAGTCCCAGTTGGATTCACAGGGGAGTTTTACCAAACATTCAAGGAAGAACTAAAAACTATACTCCACAGACTATTAAAAAAAAAACAAGAGGGAATAACACTTACATGCTTATTCTATGAAGCCAGAATTACCCTAATACCAAAAGCATAAAAAAGTCAACACAATGAAAGAGAATTACAGGCCAATATCTCTCATGAACATAGATGTCAAAATCCTCAACAAAATTCTAGCAAATCGGATCCAGCAGTACATTAGAAAGTTCATATACCATGACCAAGTAGTATTTATCCCATGGATGCAAGGATGGTACAATATGCACAAATCCATAAACGTGATACATCATATAAAAATTGAGATATATATATAAATATATATATAAAAATAACATAGTCATATCAATTGATGCACAAAAAGCATTTGACAACACCCTTTCTGGATAAAAACCCTCAGCAAAATTGGAATAGAGGGAACATACCTCAAAATAATAAAAGTCTTATATGACAAATCTACAGCAAACATCATACTCAATGGGTAAAATCTAAAACCATTTCCCCTAAGAAAAAAAACAAGACAGGGATGCCCACTTTCACCACTCCTGTTCAGCATAATTCTGGAAGTGCTACCCATAGCAATTAGAGAAGAGTAAGAAATAAAAAGTATCCAAATTGGAAAAGAAGAAGTAAAACTGTCATTATTTGCAGATGAGATGACAATGTACATAAAAAACCCTAAATATCCATAAAAAATTATTACACTTAATAAATGAATTTGGCAATGAAGCAGGCTACAAAATTAATGCAAATACATCTATGGAATTTCTATACACCAATAGTGAACATACAGAAAGAGAAACTTTAAAAAAATCCCATTTTTCATTGCACACACACAAAAAATTAAGATACCTAGGAAGAAAATTAACTAAGGAGGTAAAACACCTCTACTCAGAAAACTAAAGAATGTTGAAAATAAGAGATAGAGGACGACATAAATAGATGGAAGAACATACCGTGTTCATAGATTGGTAGAATCAACATAATTAAAATGTCCTTACTACCCAAAGCAATCTATAGATTCAAGGTAATCCCCATTAAAATTGCAACGGCATATTTCCCAGGCCTAGAACAAACTATCCAATACTTTATTTGGAATCAAAAAAGACCATGAATATCTGCAGCAATCCTGAGAAAGAAGAACAAAGTAGGAGGAATCTCAATACCAGATATCAAACTGTATTACAAAGCCACTGTCATCAAAACTGTATGGTATTGGCATAAGAATAGACATATAGATCAATATAATTTAATAGAGACCCACGGAATTGACCCAAATCACTATGTTTAATTAATATTTGACAAAGGAGATAAGAACATTCTATGGAGTCAAGACAGTCTCTTCAATAATTGGTGTTGTTATAATTAGTCAGATAAATGCAAAAAAAATGAAACTAGATCACCAACTTACACTACACACAAAAATAAACTCAAAATGGTTAAAGGACTTATACATTAGACAGGAAACCATAAAAATATTGGAGAAATTCACAAGCATCAAAATCTCAGACATATGCCAAAGCAATTTCTTCACCAATACTGCTCCTAGGGAAACAGTAACTAAAGAGAAAAAAAAATGGGACTACATCAAAATAAAAGGCTTTTTCACATCAAAAGATACCACCAACAAAACAACAAGAAAGTTCACTGCGTGGGAGAACATATTTTAGAATTTTAGCACCTATTAAGGTTTAATCTCCAACATTTACAAGGAATTTATACAACTTAACACACTACCAGCAACAACAACAAAAAAAGATAAACAACCCAGTCAAAAAATGGGCCTCTATAGATACTTTTCTTTTTTGTTGCTGTTTTTTTAATTTTTTATTGTTCAGTTTATTAATTACATTGTTTCCCCTTTTTTATCAGCCTATATCTCCCCTTCACCCTGTACCTATCCCACCCTCCACCCTCACTTCCCCCTCCCCACTGTCCTCTCCCATTGTTGCAAGATTTTTGTCCAGTCTCTTGCTGTACTTCCCACAACCCTTTTCTCCCCAAGAATTGTCAGTCCATTCCCTCTCCATGTCCATGTTTCTGTTATATTCACCAGTTTATCCTGTTCATCAGACTATCAATTCACTTGATTTTTATGTTCATTTCTTGATAGCTGTGTATTTGTAGTTCATAATTTATATTTTTACCTTTTTCTTCTTCCTCTTCCTCTTCTTAAAGAATATCTTTCAGCATTTCATATAATATTGGTTTGGTGGTGATGAACTCCTTCAGCTTTTTCTTATCTGCGAAGCACTTTATCTGATCTTCAATTCTGAATTATAGCTTTGCTGGATAGAGTAATCTTGGTTGTAGATTCTTGCTATTCATTATTTTGAATATTTCTTGCCACCCTGGTCTGGCCTGCATCGTTTCTGTTGAGAAATCCACTGACAATCGTATGGGTGCTCCCCTATAAGTAACCAACTGTTTTTCTCTTGCTGCTTTTAATATTCTCTCTGTCTTTTGCTCTTGGCATTTTAATTATGATGTGTCTTGGTGTGGTCCTCTTTAGATTCCTATATTTTGGGGTTCTGTGTACTTCTTGGGCTTTTAAGTCAGTTTCTTTCACCAGGTGGGGGAAATTTTCAGTCACTATTTCTTCAAGTAGGTTTTCATTACCTTGCTCTCTCTCTTTTTCTGGCACCCCAATAATTCGGATGTTGGCATGCTTGAGGTTGTCCCAGAGGCCCCTTACACTATCTTCAATTATCTGGATTCTTTTTGTTTCTTGCTTTTCCAGCCAAGTGGATTTTGCTTCTTTGTATTTCAAATCTTTGACTTGGTTCTTGTGGCCCTCTGGACCGCTTTTAGGACTTTGTGTAATATTTTTTTTATTTCAGTCAGTGTATGCTTGATTTCTAGTTGGTCCTTTTTCATATCCATGAGGGTCTCGTTCATATCCTCAGAGGTCTTGTTTATTTCCTTGTAGGTCTCATTCATTTCCTTGTTGGTCTTGTTTATTTCTTCGTAGTTCTCATTAAGTTCATCAGCCTTTTCTAGGAGCCTCTTGAAAAGCCTTATAACTGTGGTTTTGAACTCTATGTCTAGTTGTCTTTTTTCCTCCATTTCTTTCACACCTGATTTCTTTCCATGTCTCTGCATGGTGGCTGCTTTATGTGGTAGATGTCCTCTAAGGGACAGGGGCTCAGCCTCCCCAGTTACCTGAGGTGGGTACTCTTACTACAATCCTTTATGGGTTGTACAGTATTTTTGAATTTAAGCCCAGCTTGTTGTTGTTAGCCCTAGGAGGGTTTGACCTCCAGGCCAATTGGCTGTGAAGGGAGACTGTGTTCAGGTTTGATGGGCGCAGTCTCTGAGCTGAGCAGGCAGCCTCAGCGTGCTCGCGTGCACAGGTCTCTGTTGGGTGGTAATTGTTGCAGGCACCTCCAAGAGAAAGTCGCTAGTCTCTACCTCTTGTCAGACAACTCTGCCTCTCCCCAAATGAGTCTACACACCCAAAGTCTCACCCAGGGTTGTAAAACAAAGCAGTGTGGTGGTCTCCGGGACTGGGGGCAAGTCTCGCATCTGTGCTGTCACACAGTTTACGTGCGCACAAACTGCTTTTCCAAGCAATCTCCTTTCTTCTCAGACTAGGAGACCTCTGCTGCACCTGGCTTCCAGGGTGCATCCCCCAGACCTCGGACCTCGGACCTCGCCTGGCACTGGGATATCCGTGCAGTGGGATGTCTCCACCCTCCTCGTTGGAGAAATCCAGCCGGGGTTGCTGCTGCCAGCCACAGCCCGCACGCACGACCACGACGGCTCCTAACCTCTGTTTTCGTGCATATCTTCAAGGCTGCGCTCCCGCCACTCTTCTGAGTCTCAGTGTCCCACCTTTACTTTTATTTGTGGAGTTTTCACTCAGCCAGCTGTCCGGTGATTCTGGGTGATGTTTGTTTTTTTGTTATGTTGTAGTTTTTGAATTGTTGCGTGGGGCAGAACAATAGGTGTTTACCTATGCCGCCATCTTGGTCTATATCTCTATAGATACTTTTCAAAAGAAGACATAAGGAAGGTCCAGAGACATCCTATATAATAAAAGAATAATATGCAAATTAACCATCACTCCACTATGCCCACAATCCATGCCCACCAGCCAATCAGGAGCAAGTATGCAAGTTAACCCAAACAAGATGGCTGCAGCCACCAAGAAAGCCAGAGGCTTTGATTTCCCAGAAATGGAGGAAGCCATGCTTTCCGCACTACCTGGCCAGACTAGGCCTCCACTCAAGGCTTCAAAGTTTCAATTATAGAAGATAAATAAATCCCAGATACCAGGGCCTCCACTTGGGTTGCTGGGGATGTAGCCAGCCTGCAAATCACCACAGGCCCCTCACCTAGGCTGCTTCACACCCCAAGGGAATCCCCATCCTGATCTGGGACACCCTTTAGGGCAAACCAGCCATCCCCCACCCATACACCAGGCCTCTATCCTATCTAATAAAACAGTGATATGCAAACTTATCATCACTCCAACACACAAAATGGCTGCCCCATTGTGGACACAAAATGGCCACCACAAGATGGCCAGCAGAGAAGGGCAGTTGGGAGGGACCATATCTGCAAGAGAAGGCAGTTGTGTGCAATCAGGCCAGCAGGGGAGGGCATTGGGAGGGACCGGGCCTGCAAGGGAGGGCAGTTGGGGATGATCAAGCCTGCAGGGAAGGGCAGTTAGAGGTGACCAGGCTGGCAGAGGAGGAATGTTGGGGGTGACCAGGCCTGCAGGGAAGGGCAGTTGGGGGGGAGGACCTAGGCCTACAGGAGAGAGCAGTTGGGGGAGATCAGGCCTGCAGGCAAGGGCAGTTAGAGGTGACCAGGCTGGCAGAGGAGGAATGTTGGGGGTGACCAGGCCTGCAGGGAAGGGCAGTTGGGGGGGAGGACCTAGGCCTACAGGAGAGAGCAGTTGGGGGAGATCAGGCCTGCAGGCAAGGGCAGTTAGGGATGACCAAGCCTGCAGGAGAGGGCAGTTAGGGGCAAATAGGATGGCAGGAGAGCAGTTAGGTGACAATCGAGCTGGCATGGGAGTGGTTAGCGGATGATCAAGCTGGCAGGCAGAAATGGTTAGGGCAATCAGGAAGGCAGGCAGGTGAGCAGTTGGGAGCCAGTAGTTCTGGATTGTAAGAGGAGTTCCAGATTGGAGAAGGTGCAGGCTAGGCTGAGGGACACCATCCCTGTACATGAATTTCATGCACCAGGACTCTGGTATAAAAATAAGCTCAAAGTCACTAATCATCTGAGGGATGCAAATCAAATGACAATGTGGTACCATCTCACACCTGTCAGAATGGCTATCATCAAGAAATCAATAAACAAGTGCTGGGAAGGATGTAGAGAAAAAGGATACCCAGTGAACTGCTCATGGGAATGCATTCTGGTGCAGCCACTGTGGAGAACAGTATGGAGTTTCCTCAAAAAAAACCCTAAAAATGGAACTCCTATTTGTCCCAGTGATCCAACTTCTAGGAATATACCCCTAGAAACTATAAACATAAATTAGAAAGGATATATGCACTGCTATGTTCATAGTAGCACAATACACCATAGCTAAGATTTGGAAACAGCCTAAGTGCCCATAAGCAGATGAGTGGATTAAAAAACTATGGTACATCAACACAATGGAGTACCACTCTGTGGTAAAAAAAAAAAAAAAAAAAAAGGAATTCTTACCATTTGTAACAGCTTGGATGGATCTGGAGAGCTTTATGCTAATGAAATAAAGCAATCAGAGAAAGATAAACATCACATGATCTCACTCATTAATGTAATATAATAATCAAAATGAACTGATGAAATAAAATAAGATCCAGAGATGGAGAAGCATTGGTCAGACCATCAAACCTCACAGGGAAAGTAGCGGAGTGTAGGTGTAAGGGATAGAGATTCAACAAAGGACTTGTATGCATGCATATAAGCCTAACCAATGGACATAGACACCCAATGGGGTGAGGGCATGTTTTGTGGGATGGGAAGCCAATGGGGGAATAAGACACATATGTAATAATCAATAATGAGAAAAAATTATTAAGGTTCCTTTCTCAAATGAAAATAAAACATGTTTTGGAGTTAAACACTCAAACCCTCATTCTCTGTTATTCTTTGATAAATAGATTAAATATTTGGTTATTAAGAAAGCCCCACCAGATTAGAGATTCCAAGATGGCATCATAGGCAGACACCTAAACTGCTGTCTCACACAACAATTTCAAAAACACAACTAAAAGACAAAATGGACATCATCCAGAACCACAGGAAAGCTGGCTGACTGGAAATTCTACAACTAGAAGGGAAAACGAATGCACACGTAGAATCAGAGGAGCTGCAAAGCCTGAGATAGGTAGAGAGGCGTGCACACGCAGAAAAGATGCTGCTGGAGAGGATGGGACAGCTGAGTGCCTGGCTAGAGTCCTCTAGTGGGAAGGAGACAAAAGTTCCAGACTGCCCTGAACCCCAGTTCCGACTACACTAAATCCCAGTCCCAGGCTAGACCCTGGGGACCCAGTCCTATATGGGTGGAGTCTGAACTGTAAGGGAGTGGCAAAGGGCAGAGCTATGGAGACATGGGCTTGAGTACATGCAGAGAGGATGGATTTTAAGTGTGCCGCTGGCTGGATCTAGTGGGAAGGAGACAGAGGCTCTGGATGGCCCTGAACCCCAGTTCAGATTGCATTGAGCCCCAGTGCCCAGCAGGAATCTGGGAGTCTGGATTCATTGAGAGAGAGAATGGACTATTTGTCAGCAGGTGAAACTTGAAAGCACCTTCCTCTCAGAAGTGCTTGCAGCGATTGCCTGTGGACACAGAGACCTAGGAACCTCATGGGCTGACTGGAAGGCAAGCGTTTTGGCTCCACCCTGAAACTTTGCCACATTCAAGTTGAGCCCAGAGGCTTGTGCAATTTTGCAAGTCTTGTCACATAAGGCTGTCTCCCAGCATAGACACAGTTGATCCTCACAGCCAATTGTCTGGAGGTCAATTCCTCCCAGTGATAACAACAACAATCAAGACTTAACTACAAGAAGGCTGTGCACTCAGTCAACAAAAGGGTGCACCAAGAGAGTCTACCTCAGGTAACAGGGGAGGATGATACACCTAGCACACAAAGCCACCCTATCAACTCAGGGAAGCAGCAAAAATGTGGAGACAAAGAGATAGATCACAAATGAAAGAAACAGATTTTTTTTTTATCCGCGACTAGGGGGACAGCTGTGCTCCAGGAGAAGATAGAGGACTGCTGGGCTGGCCTCCCTAGCCTGAGCGGCCCCAGTACTGCTGGGTTCTCTCCCTGAGCCAACTGCGCGAGGAGGGGCGCGGAGGCGGACCACGACATCTTGAACGAGAGGAGCCGGAAAACATACAGCTGCCTTGCGCGGTACCGGCTGCAACGCTGGGACTCCCGGAGCACCGGTGTCCAGGTGACGCGGAGGCGCGCAGAGCCCAGGGAGCGCTAAACTCCAGCTCGGAAAGGTCAGATTTCCCTGGGGGTACTTTGGGCGCGAAACTGAGGGGGCTGGCAGTCTGGGAGATCTGCACCTTGGAACTCAAAACCTGGAGATCTGCACCTGAAATAGAATCTGTGGCTGTTGAAGCTGGTGAACGTGGGAGAGGGCCCTTGGAGCTGGTGGCAGAGTTGATCCCTGGAGCGCAATCGGTTTGGACCTGACAGAGGGGGGAAGCCCGGAAGATTTTGGGAGGGTTCTGGCTGCTAAAACAGCAGTCACCATTAGAGAGGCAGTATTGTTTAGTTCAGGATAAAGAGGACCAATAGACACAGAAGTCAACCTAGAAACACTGCCACCCAGGGGCCAAATCACAAATTGACTCTTATGTGACAGGGAATTGATTATATTTTCTCTTCGACCTTGGGAATACAGTCTATTTTCATCTACACTTTAGTATCTTTTACTCTACCTCAACTTCACCTTTATACCACCACTCTCTGGCTAACCTTTTCCTATTTAGTGCCTTGTTTCCCTTACACTTTTCCCGCTTTAGATTTACCTAATTCTTTCCCCTTACCCCCTGTTAAAATTTCACCCCACTGATATATCTAATCTCTAACCACCTAATCCAAGTGCATATATACCTCTAGCTTCTCTGACTTCACTATCTTAAAGTGTTTTTAGCCCTGTCCTGTTGTTGTTGTTTACTTGACTGTTGATTATATTGATTTTTTAAGCAGGTTTATGAGATTGATTTGCTTATTCTGTTATTTTGGTTTGTCTTGTAGGGGGGGTTATTTTTATTTTTGGTGTTGTTTCTTGTTTTGTTGTCCTCATCTGCATTGTTTTTGAGATAGATTTTTGCTTCTGTGTTCCCTCACCTCTCTTGATATTAGTAGTTATATGTAATTTGTATCAATCTCCAAGTACTTGTTGCAGGTTTGGTTCGGATTAAGGGCTGTCCTATAGGAGTTTTCACCCCACATTTATAATTTACTCCTTTTATTCTTTTTTTCTTCTCCCCCTTTTCCCATTATCATTTTGGCATTCCTGTCTTTCTTTTTTGTGAGTGTATGTGTGTGGGGGGGTCTCTTTCTTTTTTGTGTGAGTGTGGGTGTGTGAGTGTCTGAGTGGGTCTGGGGGAGGTTCTCTTTCTTTTTTAGCACCTATCACCGAATTTGCCTTTCTCTGGCGGTCACCTTTATTTGGAATTACAATTACTTTGACTACATTCCGGTTCAGTGCCTGGTGCATTGCACCTGGTTGTGTTGTATTTTGTGCCTTTAAATCAACGCAGGAGAGTGAGAACTACATAACCACATACACAGAGAAGAGAGACCATGGGAAGACAAAGAAATAGCCCACATATGAAAGAAAAGCAAGGCTCACCAGAAAAGGAGGTAAACGAAATGGAAGTTAACAACCTGTCAGAGAAAGAATTCAGAGAAATGGTCGTAAGGTGGCTGAAAAGAATGGAAGACAAATTTGATAATATGAGTAAGAACCAAGAGGAAATGAGGAAGACCCAGGAAGAAATGATGAAGAGCCATGAAGAAATGAAGAGGAGCCAAGAAGAAATGAAAAGTGACATTGCTGAAGTAAAGAACTCAATAGAAAGTATTAAGAGTAGACTAGAAGAAGCAGAGGATCGCATCAGTGAGCTGGAAGACCAGGTTGGAAAAAATAACCAAGTAGAGCAGCTACTAGAAAAAAAAATTAAAAAGCAGGAGGAGAGCCTAAGAGAACTTTGGGACAACATGAAACAAAACAACATCCGTATAATTGGGCTTCCAGAAGGACAGGAAACTGAGCAAGGAATAGAAAACCTGTTGGAAGAAATAATGACAGAAAACTTTCCTGGTATAGGAAAGGAAAAACCCACACAAATCCAAGAAGCTCACAGAGTCCCAAGCAAAATAAACCCCAAAAGACCTACGCCAAGGCACATTATAATTAAATTGGCAAACACCAATGACAAAGTAAGAATCTTAAAAGCTGCCAGAGAGAGACAGAAAGTCACCTACAAAGGAACCCCCATCAGAATAACAAGTGATCTCTCGACAGAAACTTATCAGGCCAGAAGGCAGTGGAATGAAATCTACAAAGTCATGCAAAGGAAGGGTCTGAATCCTAGAATACTGTACTCAGCAAGGCTCTCAATCAAAATTGAAGGTCAAATCAGGAGCTTCACAGATAAAAAAGGACTAAGGGAATTCGGCACCACCAAACCAGCAATGCAAGAAATGCTAAAGGATCTGCTGTAAAAAGAAATAGGAAGCGAAGAAGGATCACAGGGGCAAAGAACAAAAATGGCAACATATAAGCACCTATCAATAATAACTTTAAATGTAAACGGGTTAAATGCTCCAATCAAAAGACATAGGGTAATAGACTGGATAAGAAAACACAACCCATGTATCTGCTGTCTACAAGAAACCCACCTCCGAAAAAAAGACGCACACAGACTGAGAATGAAAGGTTGGAAAAAAGTTATTCAGGCGAATGGAAATGGAAAAAAAGCTGGGGTAGCCATACTTATATCTGACAAATTAGATCTCAAAGTGAAGGACATAACAAGAGATAAAGAAGGCCACTTCATAATACTAAAGGGAGCAATTCAACAAGAAGAAATAACTCTTGTAAACATATACGCACCCAATACAGGAGCACCCAAATATATACAAAAACTCCTAGAGGACATCAAGGGAGAGATAGACAGCAATACAATCATAGTAGGAGACTTTAATACCCCATTATCACCATTGGACAGATCCTCTAAACAAAAAATCAGTAAAGAAACATCAATTCTCAATGACTCACTGGACCAGATGGAATTAATTGACATCTTCAGATCATTTCACCCCAAAGCCACAGAATATACATTCTTTTCAAGTGCCCATGGGTCATTCTCAAAGATAGACCATGATTTAGGTCATAGGCAAAGTCTCTCCAAATTCAAGAAGATAGAAATCATATCAAGTATATTCTCAGATCACAGTGGCATAAAGCTGGAAATCAACTACAATAGAAACAATCCAAAGAAATCGAACACATGGAGACTAAACAGCATGCTATTAAACTATGACTGGGTTACTAGAGAGATTAAGGAAGAGATAGAAAACATCATGGAAACAAATGACAATGATAGCACAACAATCCAAAATCTATGGGACACAGTGAAAGCAGTTCTGAGAGGGAAGTTCATAGCTCTACAATCCTACTGCAAAAATACTAGGAAAAGCGGCAATAAATTATCTAACCCAACAACTCAAAGAGTTAGAAAGAAAACAACAAGAAAAGCCCAGTGTAAGCAGAAGGAAGGAAATAGTAAAGATCAGAGCAGAAATAAATGACATAGAGACTAAAGAAACAATACAGAAGATCAACGAAACCAAGAGCTGGTTCTTTGAAAGGATAAAAAAGATTGATGAACCTCTAGCCAGACTCACCAAGAAGCAGAGAGAGAGGACCCTAATAAATAAAATCAGAAATGAAAGAGGCGAAATAACAACAGACCCCATTGAAATACAAAGGATTGTTAAAAAAATACTATGAACAACTCTACTCCAACAAACTGGACAACCTGGAGGAAATGGATATGTTTCTAGAAAAATATAACCTCCCAAAACTCAATCAAGAAGAATCAAAACAACTCAATAGACCAATAACTGTGGAAGAAATTGAAGCAGTCATCATAAAGCTTCCAGCAAACAAAAGCCCAGGGCCAGACGGCTTCACAGGGGAGTTTTACCGAACATTCAAGGAAGAACTAAAACCTATACTCCTCAGACTATTCCAGAAAATTCAAGAGGATGGAAAACTTCCAAACTCCTTCTAAGAAGCTAGCATCACCCTAATACCAAAACCAGATAAAGATGACACAATGAAAGAGAATTACAGGCCAATATCCCTCATGAATATAGATGCCAAAATCCTCAATAAAATTCTAGCAAATCGGATCCAGCAGTACATCAGAAAGATCATACACCACGACCAAGTAGGATTTATCCCAGGAATGCAAGGATGGTACAATATCCGCAAATCAATAAATGTGGTACATCACATAAACAAATTGACAGATAAAAATCACATAGTCATATCAATTGATGCAGAAAAAGCATTTGACAAAATCCAACATCCTTTCTTAATAAAAACTCTCAATAAGGTAGGAATAGAAGGATCATACCTCAACATAATAAAAGCCATATATGATAAACCCACAGCATACATCATACTCAATGGGCAAAAACTACAACCATTTCCCCTAAGAACAGGAACAAGACAGGGTTGCCCACTTTCACCACTCCTGTTCAACATAGTACTGGAAGTATTAGCCATTGCAATTAGACAAGAAGAAGAAATAAAAGGCATCCAAATTGGAAAAGAAGAAGTTAAGCTATCCTTATTTGCAGATGACATGATATTGTACATAAAAAACCCGAAAGACTCCATAAAAAAGTTAGTAGATTTAATAAATGAGTTCATCAATGTAGCAGGCTACAAAATTAATGCCAAGAAATCTATGGCATTTCTATACACTAATAGTGAATTTACAGAAAGAGAGACTAAAAAAGCAATCCCATTTACCATCACACCAAAAAAATTAAGATACCTAGGAATAAACTTAACTAAAGAGGTAAAAGATCTATTTGTGGAAAACTACAGGACACTGAAAAAAGAGATAGAGGAAGATGTAAACAGGTGGAAGAACATCCCATGTTCATGGATTGGGAGAATCAACATAATTAAAATGTCCATACTACCCAAAGCAATCTATAAATTTAATGCACTCCCCATTAAAATACCAATGGCATATTTCACAGACCTAGAAAGAACTCTCCAAAAATTCATCTGGAACAAAAAAAGGCCCCGAATAGCCACAGCAATCCTGAGAAAGAAGCACAAAGTCGGTGGGATTTCCATACCAGATTTCAAGCTGTATTACAAGGCTACTGTTCTTAAAACAGCCTGGTACTGGCACAAGAACAGGCATATAGATCAATGGAATAGAATAGAGAATCCGGATACCAACCCAATCCACTATGCTCAATTAATATTTGACAAAGGAGGCAGGAACATAAAATGGAGTCAAGACAGTCTCTTCAATAAATGGTGTTGGGAAAATTGGACAGATACATGCAAAAAAATGAAACTAGAGCACCAACTTACACCATACACAAAAATAAACTCAAAATGGATACAGGACTTAAACGTAAGACAGGAAACCATAAAAATATTAGAGGAATCTACAGGAAGAAAAATCTCAGACATATGCCAAAAGAACTTCTTTGATGATACTGCTCCGAGGGCAATGGAAGCTAAAGAGAAAATAAACAAATGGGACTACATCAAAATCAAAAGCTTTTGCACAGCTAAAGAAACCATCAACAAAACAACAAGAAAACCCACTGTATGGGAGAACATATTTGCAAATGTTATTAGTGATAAAGGTTTAATCTCAAGCATCTACAGGCAACTCACCCAACTCAATAAAAGGAGGACAAATGATCCAATAAAAAAATGGGCAACAGACCTAAATAGAATCTTCACGAAAGAAGACAAAAGGAAGGCCCAGAGACACATGAAAACTTGCTCAAAGTCACTAATTATCCGAGAGATGCAAATCAAAACGACTATGCGGTACCATCTCACACCTATCAGAATGGCTTACATCAACAAATCAACAAACGACAAGTGCTGGCGAGGATGCGGAGAAAAAGGAACTCTTGTGCACTGCTGGTGGGATTGTAGACTAGTACAGCCACTGTGGAGAACAGTATGGAGATTCCTCAAAAAACTAAAAATGGAGCTCCCATTCGACCCAGTGATCCCACTTCTAGGAATATACCCCAAGAAATTAGAAAGGCGAATTAGAAAGGATATATGTACCCCTATGTTCATAGCAGCACAATTTACCATAGCTAAGATTTGGAAACAGCCGAAGTGCCCATCAACAGAGGAGTGGATTAAAAAACTATGGTACATTTACACAATGGAATACTACGCCGCGGAAAAAAAGAAGGAGCTCCTACCATTTGTAACAACATGGATGGATTTGGAGAGCATTATGCTAAGTGAAATTAGCCAGGCAGAGAAAGACAAATATCACATGATCTCACTCATTTGAGGAATACAATCAATGACATAGACTGATGAACAAGAATGGATCCAGAGACTGAGAAAATTCCATCAGAATGTCAAACCTCAGGGTAAGTGGCAGGTGGTGAGAGTAAGTGGAAAAGTCAATATACTTGAACTCTTGAACTGAGGTAAGTGATTTGTGTTTTTACATCCCCGACAAAGTTTATATAAAATTATAAAAAAATGGCAGCTAGTCTGACATTGAATTGACATGGCCTAGAGCTTGTCATATTTTATGGAGACCAGTCCTTAGGCTAGGCCCTGCTTAACCTCCCATGACACCATAATACCCTTACATGATATTATTCTACAATGTCATTATAATATTTGATATTTGACAACAGCATATTATACAATTATCCCAAATAAACTTACAAACTAATTCTTTGAATGTTGGGCAGCAACTTAAAAAAAAGGATAGGAAAGAAATTAATCCCTTTCAGAAGGAATTAAGGCACTGGGAAGGCATCTGAGCATTCTATAATGGCCCTTCTTGCCCTTTCAGCCAAGAGGGACCTTCTTGTTACTATCCAAACACACAGATGATGCCAGAGTTTTCAGTTCGAGCTGTGGCTGAAGCCTTTGGGCAGCTGGCACCATGGATCTGTATCTCGACCAATGGTGTGAGCTGGGCCCTCTCTGGAGAAGAAACCTGGGTCCCCCGAGATATGTGATCAGTACCGGGACCCCGCCAGCAGGCGAGGGGACCCCAAGGCAGGTACTGGACGTGGAGGCCACAGGGGGGCATAGACTACAAAGGAGACAGAACTGAACCTCACATCACCCTGTTTGGCCCCGGAGGATGGCTGGTTAGCCAGAGACGGGTAAGATTCCTCAGGGAAGGAACAACCTAAGACAGGCACAGTCGCAGAGGGGCCAACAGGAGAGAACTAAAAGGTCAACAGAGGTGGGGCACAGACCCTCATCCACAAACCTTGCAGGGGTTTGAATTCTCAACCCTCCTAAGGGAGGTCTCCTACCCCCACGGCTGCTTCGCCTCCCACACACAACTCATACGGGGACCCAGGCGGCAGACAGAGACTCGGCCAGCAATAGCTGCTCTATATCTAAATTCAGTCTATTACCAGGAATGCTCGGGACCTACTCAAAATTGCAAATATTCCTTTCCACTAGTATTCATAGGGTAAACTAAGATTTCTGCTTGAGTATTAAAATTGACAGGAAAATAGTAATCAAGTTTTCAGATTAATTTAAATTGGCCAAGTGAAATACGAGAATACTCAAGAAAATTATAGTGTACTGGACAAAAAGCTTTTCCTAAAACATTAACTGAAAAATCTATTAGTAGTTCATCTCACTGTAAATTTGCCTAACATCCAAAGAACCTAAAGCAGTCACTTTGTGTGCAAAAATTAAAATTTAAAATTATCAAGACTGCAATAGAAAATTTCCAAAAGTCCCCATTAATCAAAAAAGGGGAGGGGACATCGGGGTAATATCATGTAAGGGACAAAAAAACAAATATCGAGTAAGTAAAATACATCTAGAAAATTCTTACTCCAGTAAAGTAAATTCCATTATAAAAACAATAGCAGGACACCCATGAAAAAACACACATGGTGTCAAAATAAGCCAAAGGAAAATCATTTAGGCAAAAATTAAAAAGAATCCCAAGTCTATTTTGCATAGAGGATCCCTTTGTTAACTTTTGGTCGAGAATGTGTTTGTGTGTTTTCAGAGAACAACTCCAAGACCATGTGGGTTCCTGTGATGGTGAGGAACTGATGGATCTGTTCCAGTCACGAGGATGGTCCAGAGATGGGGGACACTGACGACACCTTGCCATGCTAGCAGTCGGCAGCTGTGCATGTCTGCAGGCAGCCCAGGACCAAACCAGAGAGGATGGATCATGCATTGATACGATATGTCCACCATCTGGATACCATTGCTGACTTATACACATAATGACTTATTTGACACTGAAACTGGGACTCAGAAAAGTTGGACATTGAAACCGAGACTGAAACACTTTTTGTTCCTATACATTTATTTCTAGAATGTAGAGGCAAGATATTTTTGAAGAAAAGAAACAGGGGAGAGTGATTGATATAGAGGCAGGATGGCCTTGAACAGGCTGTCAAGCTACAGGGGGAGGCTTGGGTGGATGGGAGGCAGATGCGGGGGGAGATCAACGGAAGGACTTGTATGCATGCATATGAACATAACCAATGAATGAAAGACACTGGGGCGGGGAGGGGGGAAGCTGGGGATATGTGCTGGGGGGGTGGGGGAGGCTGGGGGGAGGATAAGGGGGAGGGGGAAAGGAAAACATGTACTACTATTATACTGCAAAAAATCAATAAAAAATAATTTAAAAAAAAATGAAAGAAACAAATGGAGGAAAACAAATGACTATATATAGAGTTCAAAACCATGGTTATAAGGTTTTACAAGAGGTTCTAGAAAAGGCAGATAAATTCAGCAGGACCCTTGAGGATATAAAAAAGGACCAACTAGAAATTAAACATACACTGATTGAAATAAAAATATTATACAGAGACCCAACAACAGACTAGAGGAATGCAAGAATCAAGTCAAAGATTTGAAATACAAAGAGGCAAAAAACACTCAACTGGAAAAGCAAAAAGAATCCAAAAATTTGAGGATAAGTGTAAGAAGCCTCTGGGACAACTTCAAGTGTACTAATGTCAGAATTATGGGGGTGCCAGAAGAAGAGAGAGCAAGATACTGAAAACCTATTTGAAGAAATAATGACTGAAAACTTCTACCGCCTGGTGAAAGAAATAGGCTTACAAGTCCAGGAAGCACACAGAACCCCAAGCAAAAGGAATCCAAAGAGGACCACACCACGACACATCATAATTAAAATGCCAAGAGCAAAAGACAAAGAGAGAATATTAAAAGCAGCAAGAGAAAAAACAGTTACCTACAAGGGAGCCCCCATACGACTGTCAGCTGATTTCTCAACAGAAACTATGCAGGCCAGATGGTAGTAGCAAGAAATTTTCCAAGTTATGAATAGCAAGAACCTACAACCAAGATTACTCTACCCAGCAAAGCTATGATTCAGAACTGAAGGTCAGATAAAGAGCTTCACAGATAAGAAGAAGCTAAGGGAGTTCATCAACACCAAACCAATATTATATGAAAAGCTGAAAGGTATTCTTTAAGTAGAGGAAGAAGAAGAAAGAGAAGGAAAAGGTGGCTGCTTTAAACTAGAGCATGGATGTAACTGGAGAGCATTATACTAAGTGAAATAAGCCAGTCAAAGAGAGATAAGTATCACATGATCTCACTCATTTATGGAATATAATGAACAACATAAACTGATGAACAAAAACAAATCCAAAGATAGAGAAGCATTGACTGTAAAACCTCAGAGGATAGCTAGTGGAGGGTGGGGGTAAGGGGAGGAGAGCAACCAAAGGACTTGTATGCATGCAAATAGGCCTAGCCAATGGACACAGACACAAGAGGGGGTGAAGGCATGAATGAAGAGGTGGGGGTTGGAAGGGGTGATGGAGGATGAGGACACATATGTAATTCCTTAAAAAAGAAATTTAAAGTAAAAAAAAAAAACCTCCTTGTTAAGAGAGACTATTAGGAAGCACCATATTTTAAACAACTTTACATAAGATCACATGTACCATTCAAAACTGATGTATGCTACAGAAAACAAAATTGAAGTTAGAAAATTATGTGAAAACGTCAAGTAGAGCATCTATAGTAATTGCTGATAGAATGAGAGCTACGTCATGGATTTAAGACAGACATGGTTTTATTCACTATCTATTTATATGCCCATTTCCATAAATTGTATATTAAAAGTAATAGAGGATTTTTTACATTAAATTATTTTTCTGTAGAGAAGTATCTATACTTCTCCATAGTGAGTAAAATGAAATCCGGTTTTAAAGAAAGTAACAAATGATCGTTTTCAAATGAGGTTATTTCCTAACTGAAAGGGCCAATAGTATGGTTTCTGATTCTATAACATTAAATCAAGCGCTGGTGATGCAGAATTTTTTTACTGGAACCTGGTTTCTTTGCCAGAGTGGGAGAATGAATCCACAGACAGAGGTTAGTATACAAAGGTGGAGATTTATTGAAGAACACGTACAGACTCCCACGTGGGGAAATGGAAAGAGTCCCACAGAATGGACTCCCACATGGGGATAGGGAAATGGTCCCACATATTTCATGTTTCCATGGTTTATAAAGGCTGCAGTTCTTGTGTCCTGATATCTTTTCTGATTGATCAATATTCCCTTTTGAATTGGTTACTATAGTGATTCCCAAGGCCCTCCTTCCTCACAGTCCTTCAATTCCTTCTGTGCTTTCTTCGTCCTTCTTTATTTTGTAAATATAGACCTTTTTTTGGCTACTTCCAGTTCCCTTGTCTTATGGGAATGTAGCTGCACCTGTCTTCCTTGTGTTATGGAAATGTACCTTCTCCCAATCTGTAGCCCTGTGCTTTTCCATGGACCCCAGTTCTAAAAATTCCCTATGCCTGCCTATATTCCCCTAAAGTTCCTGTTTCACTGGGGGAAGTTACACTAAGGTGATAGAAGTTCATGTTCATTTACTCAGTGCACAGTGGCTAATCTACTTTTTTGTGTTACTTTGTTGTGTTACAAAAAATGTCTTTTACACAAAAAGAGGAAGTTGAAGAGTGTGCCCAGCTATGGTTTATGTTTATGGGCAGATGAAGTCCTGAATGATCGAGATTCCTAATGCCACTGTTGCCTACTCATTCCTAAAGGTCAAGAAATTCAACACAAACCAAAACAAACAAACAAAAGAAGACAAAAAAAGAAATTCAAAGATATTCTTAACCTTTCTTTGAACATTTAACATTAATGGAGAAAATCATCCTATATAATAATCCTATATAATAATCCTATATAATAAAAGGGTAATATGCAAATGAAAAAAACACCACTATGAGTTACATGTTATTGTTTTAATTTGACAAAGAGAGTGAGCTTTTGTGTAAAGTTATATCTAGCTTGAATTTAAACCCAACTATTTTAATGCCAAAGCTATTCTTGTTAATTTCCATTATACCATAAGTAACTGGATTTAAATTTGCAATATGTTTCTTTAAACATTCCCTGATTATTGCCCATCTGGTGTGGCTTATTGGTTGAGCATCCATCCATGCACCAAAAGGTCACTAGTTCAATCTCCAATAGGGGTTGTACAAGAGGCAGTCTATTGATGTGTTTCTCTCATCAATGTTTCTATCTCTCTATCCCTCTCACTTCTTCTTCCTTTAAAATCAATAAAGAAACATACTAACAATATTCTCATTACTTTTTAGCAGTTTATATATTTCCCTTCTAGTATTCCAGTAGTTAGACTGCAGAATGAATGGTTCTGGGTTTGATTCTGGTCAAGGGCAGATGCCCAGTCTGCGGGGTCAATCCCCAGTAGGGGGAATGCAGGAGGCAGCTGGTCAATGATTCTGTCATCATTCATGTTTTTGTCTCTCTCTTCCTCTCCCTTCCTCTCTGAAATCAATAAAAATGTATTTAAATAAATAAAAGCTCAGAATCCTAGAAGACCTTTTTTTCTTATCAGCTCAGCAAAGACATTCCTAAGAGTAGTTCCCTTTGATGCTGATGTCAGCTCACTGAGAAAGACCACCCGATTTGCACTAGAACCTACCAAGCTGGGTAAGAGTGAAGAATTGTGGGCCAAGTCTACTCCACAATGAAGAACTAAGTCTCTCTTACTACTTCAAAGAACTTCTAGAACAATGTGGTTACCTCAATTTTTAGGATCAATAAGTACAGAAGAAAATATTTTTGCATAATTTATATTTTATTTAATATTTAGATGTTACACAGGAAAATAGATAACCCACCCAGTTATAGAAAATAGAAGTTAGTGGAAAACTACTTATAAAAATGAGATAGCACACTCTGGAGGAGGAACCAAGATGGCATCATAGATAAACATCTATCTTGCTGCCCCACACAACAATTTCAAAACTACAACTTAACAACAGAAGGAACATCATCCAGAATCACCGGAAAGCTGGATAAGTGGAAATTCCACAAATAAAAGTAAAGATAGGACACTGTGACTCAGAGGAGCGGCGGAGGGCAGAGTTGAGTATTCGCACAAAGTCAGAGGTTTGGAGCTGTGCACGTGTGAGCGGATAAGGCAGGCGGCTGGATACCCGGCTGGTTTTCTTGAATGGGGAGGGAGACAAAGGCGTCCCACTGCACTGATTCCCCAGTTCTGGGCGAGGTCTGGGGAACCCATACTCACACGGGGTGAAACTGGATAGTAAAAAGGAAGCATGCTGAAACTCAGGTGCTCCAGAGGTCTGTGAACTTGCGGTGAGGGCATGTAAACTTGGGAACTGCAGAAGTGCGTGAGCATGCAGAGAGGACTCATGACTTGCTCTATCGTTTGGGAAACCACCAGACTTCATTGTTTTACAACCCTGGGTGAGACTTTGGGTGTGAGACTCATTTGAGGAGAAGCTGAATTGTCTGGCAGCTGGTAGAGCTCAGCAGCAGCTTTCTCTCAGAGGTGCATGCAGGCTTTACCACCATGCACAGAGACCCAGGTGCTGCATAGGGTGGAGCTGATGGGAAATCAAGGCTGCCTTCTCAGCTCGGAGACTCTGCCCATCCAACCTGAGCACAGCTGATCCTCACAGCTAATTGGCCTGGAGGTCAAACCCTCCTAGTGCTAACAACAATGATCTAGGCTTAACTTCAACAAGACTGTGCAACCCATAAAGGGCTGCACCAAGAGTATCCACCTCAGGTAACTGGGGAAGCTGAGCCACTGTCCTTTAGAGGACATCTACTACACAAAGCTAATTGACCAACTCAGGGAAGCAGCCACAATGCAGAGAAATGGAAAGAAATCAGATGTGAAAGAAATGAAGGGGAAAAAAAAACACGACTGGACATAGAGTTCAAAACCACAGTTATAAGGTTTTTCAAGAGGCTCATAGAAAAGGCCGATGAACTTAATGAGACCTTTGAGGAAATGAACCAGACCTTCAACAATATGAACAAGACCCTCGAGGATATGAATGAGACCCTCAAGGAGAGGAAGAAGAAAAAGGTAAAAATAAAAATTATGAACAACAAATACACATTTATCAACAAATGAATATAAAAATCAAGTGAATTAAAATATGATGAACAGGATAAACTGGTGAATATAACAGAATCATGGGCATAGAGAGGGAATGGAGTGACAGGTCTTGGGGAGAAAAGGGGTGTGGGGGTGCAGCAGGAGACTGGACAAAAATCATACACCTATGGAAGAGGACAGTGGGGGGGGAGATAAGGGCAGAGGGTGGGATGGGTGCCAGGTGGAGGGGAGCTATAGGGGAAAAAAAGGGGGAGCAATGTAATTAATAAACTGAACAATAAAGATTAAAATATTTAAAAAATAAAAAAATATGACAGCAGATTCCAAAATGGCTGCACCTTCTTTTGACACCAATCTAGATTTACAGCTAAATTATAGAGCAATCAACCTGAATAACAAAATAAAGGCTAGCTGAACTGAAATATTATAACAAGGATTTACAGAAGAAGTCACTTAGAGATGCATAAGAAGGGTGGATATATGCCCATACATATGTGCTGTGGCTAAAAGCTGAAGGGATATCTTGCTGGAAAACTCCCTCCCTCCAATAATTTGAGGTCTCAACCACATGCAGAGATTCTCAACACAGAGCAACAGAGATGGGAAAAAGTGTCCATGGAACATTGATTGGTTATAAATCAGTGAGGAACCAGTCTACCTGAGAGAGAAGGGAGTCTGCTAGAGACTCAGACACCACCTTCCCAGGGTGAATCATTCCTATTGTTTCCAGTATTAGCCTGTGAAGTACAGTTTAGTCCTCCAACTACTGGTGACACCATTCTGATTGAACTCAAGTCCGGCAGAGGTATCTGCTGGCTATACTGAGCAAGGACTTTTGGGAAGCTTTTTTTGAAGTTTTTGGTGAAGAGTCAGACAGTGATTGAACTGTGTAATTTTGAAAAGAGGGCCATTATTCCCCACCTCAAGTGCACAGCCAGTGACAACCCACTACCTGTCAAGTCATTTGGTCTACCTTTCCATTCCATGTGGCCCCATAGAGCTGAGTTCAATCCTACATGGGAATCAAAGTACCATGCATAGCTGGGACTTTCATAGCACATCTCTGTGAGAGTCTTTTGTTCAGAAATCAGACATGCAGGAGCTGGGCTGTGTGGTTACATTGTGGGGATCCACTCCTATCTCCTTTGCTACCTAAGACTGCTTCATTTCCCTAATGAGGAACTCATTTGGTCTGCCTTTACAATAGCTGGGGGTCCCTGCTCTGCTGAGTTCTGTTTCTCAGGGGGATGTGAGAGCTGCTTGGATCTGGGACTGTTGATGCATGTCCAAGGATTTTGCCTGGGTAGAGGAAGAAATGACTGCCTCACTTTTATAGGCTTATGGACACCATCCCCAAAGGGAGAATGTTTGGATCTTCCCTTCCCAGTCTTGATAGCCCTGCCTTATTGAGGACAACTCTGGAGAAGGAAAGGAGTGCTGCTAAAAGCTGGAACATTTGGAATATGTCTCCCCCAAAGGCTACTGTCTGGGACCAGGATGAAGAGGTTGGATCCTCCTGTGGACTAGGTTGGCACAACCCCCAGTGGGAGACTGTTCTGAATGGTTCTCTTAAATCCTGGTGATTCCACTTTGCTGAGCTTCCTCCTGTAGAAGGGATGGTTGCTTACTCCCATCCTGAACCTGTCTCACACTCCTCCTGGAAGTTAGAGAATCTGGCAGAGACTGAGTGGTTTGGCTCTGAGGTAGGGGCCATATCACCTCACTGAGTGTATAAATTCACATCCCCCAAATATGGGACCTACTAGCACCATCCTCCCAAAGCAGATCACCCTAACCTACAGAGCTCACAACCTATAAAAGGGTCTTTGGGTTCCTTTCAATTTGAGCCCACTCTACAGTGCTTCGCTCAGAAACTGGAGAAAGACCAAGCAAGCTCAGGCAAAGACAGATAGTTGAGAGATTGATGTGGACCTCAGAGAGACTCAGACCTTTCAGAGATCTACCCCATCCTGTGAGCTGTAGGAAGCTAAACCTCATCTAAAGATTGACTCCTCACATACACACCCAGGCCCAATATATGCAGCCACAAACAATGAATAGTTTGGTCAATTCAAACAAGTAGTTCAAGGATGATTATACACAACATATGACATCAACCTACACCAGAACCACACCCAAGTGGACCCAGAACCAGCACAAGTGGTGGGTTTTAGACCACACAAGAGCATAGCACAGCTATCCACACAAGAGTTACTCCCAGAGGGGAATTCTGGCAGGCACCAGACCTTGCTGGGAACAGCACCACCTCAGGGGATAGCCCCAGAAGAATGACTTATAGATGATGATTGAGATTTAACCTTATAATCAACCAGGCTGAAAGGTTAATTCCATACACAATAGGACCAAGAGCATTTAAGATTCAACTACAACAGAAGGATGCACAAAACTCACAAGAAATATTCCTGGAGTACTGAACTCAGGTGACCTGGAAGATTGTACCACTGAAACCAACAAGACACCTACATCAATAAGTCATCACAATAAGTGTTGGAATCACAGAAGAACTACCTAATACACAGAGACAAAATGGGGTGACAAAGAAAGAACCTCCAAATGAAAAAATAAGAGAAATTGCTGGAAAAAATGAAATGAAATTAAAGCAATTGAGATAGCAGATGTAAAGTTTAAAATAATTGTTAGAATGCTCAAGGACCTAATACAAGAATGGATTATCTCAGTGAGAACTTAAGCAAAGAGATAGTAAGCATTATCCTATCTAATAAAAGAGTAATATGTAAATTAACCATCACTCCACAACAAAAATGGCAGCACACATAGCAGACACTGGTAGCGTCACCACAGCATTGGGAGCCCAGCATCTGCTCCTTGGCCATGGAGGGAGGGGAGAGGTCTCTAGCCAGAAGACTGGGCGTGGGAAGCTGAGCTCACTGGTGACGTGAGCTCAACATCCATGCCACAGCCATGTGGAGAGAGGGAAGGGTCCTGTGGGAACACGAGCCCAGTGTCTGCATCCTGGCTGCATGGAGGGAGGGGAGGACCCAGAAAAATGGATCTTTCCAGTTCCTGATGCTGAAGGAGCCTTTTGGGTGCCAGGGTCCTCCACCTGCAGTCCCCAGCAGAAGCCCAGCAGCCCCAGTCACAGATTGGAAGCCCCCTTCCCACAGTCCAGGCACGACCAACATGCCACCATGGCAGGAGGTGTCTAGCAGGCATGCTACAGACATCAAATCACTGCTGTCAGGCCACCCCCCAACATTCGCAAGTAGTATAGTCCAAGGGGGCAACTCCTGAGGCATGGCCCCCATGGCAGCTGATGCGCACCACACCAGACAGGGAAGCCGGACCTGAGAGTCCAAGCCCACAAATACCTGAGCTGCAGGGCATTGTGGAGCAGGACCCTGAGGAGGCCCCAGGACATGCATCTTCCCAGAGGCTGTGTGGAAGGAGGGAAGGAGCCTCTGGCTAGAGGCTGGGGTGAGGGATGCTGGCATCTTTGCAGGCCAGGCTGAGGGACACCCCCTCTCCTGCACCCCTGTGCATGAATTTCATTCACTGGGCCTCTAGTTAAAAACATAAAAATCATAAAAAAGAACCAGAAATACTGGTGAATGAAGAATAACTGAAATAAACCAAAATAAGTTTAAATGAAGTAGCCTAAATAGACGTAGCTGGTGAGACAATTTGTAACTGGGAAGGGTAGAGGACACCTGAAGAATAGTAAAATCAGGGATCTGGGATAGAGAGAATTGTAAGACCTCCAAGCCCAGAGAGTCGGAGGGAAGCTTCATGGCACCAAGGCTGTGGGCCTTTGGACAGGCATAACATCTGACTGTGGAAGGGCTGCTAGCAACTGGGGATTCTAGATCTAAGCCCACAGTCCTGAGAGGCTGAGCCCAAAGGGGGCAACCTAAACAACTGCCTAAGCCTCACCGTGTTAGGAGAGATGACCAACACAAGATGGCCAGCAAGAGAGGACAGTTGGGAGGGACCAGGCCTGCAAGCAAGGGCAGTTGTGGGCCATCAAGCCTGTAGGGGAAGGCAGTTAGGGTGACCAAGCCAGCAGAGAAGTGGTTAGGCAGTGATCAGGCTTGTAGGCAGAAGTGGTTAGGGGCAATCAGGAAAGCAGGCAGGCAGGCAGTTGGGAGTCAGCAGTCCTGGATTGTAAGAGGGATGTTCAACTGCTTGTTTGGGCCCAATCCCAGTATCAGAGATTGGAGAGGGTACAGGCTGGGCTGAGGGACACCCCCGCCCTCCATGCATGAATTTCATGCACTGGGCCTCTGGTATATTTATATTTCTCTTTCTTCTCTTTCTTTCTTCATCTCCTTTTTCTTTTCTCTCTTACCATTTTTAATCTCCTTGATATCATTTGTGCTGTCTTTTCTTTCTACTAATTCTCTTTTCTCTGGTGGCCACTTATATTGAGGTAATCAGTGTCATGAATACATTTGTGTCTTGTTCCCTTTGTATCATGTCTTGTTGAGTTACATTTTGCCCTGTTCAGTCAATGTGGTAGAGAGTAATCCACATAACCAGATACCTGGAAAAGAGACACCATCCATGAACAGGTCAATAACATTCCAGACCCAACTACAGAGGCAGGAAGTGTGGAGAGAGTGTGAGTGAATGAGGGAGCAAAAGGGGAGTGCGTGGACGTGTGTGTGTGTGTGTGTGTGTGTGTGTGTGTGTGTGTGTGTGTACGTGAGTGAGGGACAGTTAGATCCCATAGGACCTTTGGGGATAGGCAGACCAGGCTTGCCTAGCTGGGCAGCCTCTGCTACAATTTCAAACACTCCCAGGATGACCAGCTCTACTGCAGAGATTGCACCTTCTTTAAGGGAAGAGCTGGAGTGACTGGGAGCCCAGCCTTACCTCCACCCAGGGTGCTTTCAGACACCATCTGGGACTCTACAGCCACCCCCTGCAGGGACTTGTTGCCTTGGCTGAATTCCCTTGGTCACCAAGACTCCAATCACCCTGACCACAGACTCCTATGAGTTCTAAAGCATGTTCACCTCTGGCCAGCCCACTGCTTTAAACCAGGGCGCAATGACCACACAACCAGCAGTAGCATGAGCAGCCTATGCCTTCTGAGGAGCAGCAACTGTGTGGGCATCCCACCCCCATCCAAGGAGCAGGAGCCCATGAGAAGTCCACCACCATCCAAAGAGCAGCCCATCCTCATATGAGGAGCAGCAAGCCCACAAAGAGCTTGCCCCTGTCTGAGGAGCAGCAGCCCACCTCCATCTCAGGAGAAGCAGCCTCATGCATCTTGCCCCCATCTGAGGAGCAGAAGCTGCCCCATACAAAGAGCAGCAACCCCACGAGCACCCCACCGATGTCTGAGGAGCAACAGCTTCAGGAGTAACCTGCCCCTGTCCAAGGAGCAAAAGTTTCATGAGCAGCCCACACCCAACTGAGGAGTAGCAGTAGGGTGAGCAACCCACCCCAACAAATCAGAGTAGCCACCACTGCTTCAAACAGCTGCATGAGCAGCATCCACTAGAGGAGCCATCAGCAACTGAGGAGCAGCCATTGTCATGACCACCCAAAGAGCAACCACTGGCAGAGGAGCCACTGCCACCCTTGGAGCAGCACCCATATGACTCAACACATAGTTCCTACCATGAGAACAAAAATGGAGAGACAAAGAAATCCCCAAATAAAATTAAAAAAGAATTGCCAAAAAAGGAGCTAAGTGAAATGAAGATGTGGAATATGTCAGAAAAAGAATTCAGAATAAGAGTCATATAGTTTATAAACCAGATGAATGAAAAAAAATCAACAACTTATGTAAAAATCAAAAAGAAACACAGAATGATATAACTGTAATAAAAAACACTACAGGGAGAACCTGAATTGTGGGCGGAATCCCAGAGGAAGAGCCAGAGGCGGACCTCTGTAGGTGTGTGCTTGAGTTCGCACAGAGGGAACAAACTAGTCACTGGCTGTGTCTGTTCGGAGAGGGGAGATCCGGCCAGAGGCAGAACTCCAGGGGCATGCACGGGTGCAAACGGTGAGGGTGTTCTATTGACTGTGTGGCTGGCGTCTGGCAGAAGGAAAAAGGAGTTCCAATTGCACTGAACCCAGATGCCAGGCAAAAATCTGAGATTCTGGATCTATTGGGGACTGGACATACTGGTGGCAGGCAGAACGAGAGAGCACCTTTCTCACAGAGGTGCCTGTGGCGATTGCCTGCAGATGCTAGGACCCGGCAACTTCGTGGGCCTCAGCTGCCTGGAAGCCAAGGCTGTCAGCTCCACCCTGAAACTCCGCCCCACCCAGAAACTCCAGCCCATCCAAACAGAGCACAGAGACTTTGGCAAGTTTGCAAGTCCAGGTGCAGAAGGCTGTCTCCTAGAGTAAACACAACTGATCCTCACAGTCAATTGGCCTGGAGGTCAATTCCGCCCAGTGATATCAACAACAAACAAGACTTATCTGCAACAAGGCTGTATACACAGTCCAAAAACGGGTGCACCAAGAGTGTACACAGGTAATAGAGGAGGTCGAGACACCTAGCACATAAAGTACCCAACCAACTCAGGGAAGCAGTGAAAATGGGGAGAGAAAGAAAAAGATCGCAAACAAAATAAATGGAGGAAAACAAACGACTGGATATAGAGTTTAAAACCACAGTGATAAGGTATTTCGAGAGGCTCCTAGAAAAAGCTGATAAGCTCACCAAGAACCTCGAGGATATGAACAAGACCCTCGAGGAGATGAGTGAGACCCTTGTTGATATGAAAAAGGACCAACTAGAAGCTAAACATACACTGACTGAAATAAAAAAATATTTTACAGAAACCCAACAGCAGGGGGAAAAGATGCGGCAAAACAGAGGGAAGTGTAATCATTTGTGTCCCAGGGCAGATGGAGGGAACAGCTGGGGGTTGCACGGGGAGTATTTGTTGGTGAGTTGGGGGACAGCTGGGCTTTGGGAGAAGGAGGGGGACTGCTGGGTTAGCCTCCCCTAGCTGAGTGGCCCTGATGCGGCTGGGTTCTCGCCCAGAGCCACTGGCTCAGAGGCGGACTGTGCCATCTTGAAGGGGAAGAACCTGAAGATTTTGAAGCTGCGGTACCCACTGGGAAGCTGAGACCCCCGGAACATCGGTTCCTAGTTGGTGCAAAAGCAGATTCTGAGGAGCCCTGGGCTCTGCCATGGAAAGGTCAGATTTCCCCTGGAGTTGGGGGAGCTGGCAAACCAGGAGATTCATGCTTGTGAAAGGAGGAAAGAGGAGAAGTCCATGGCTATTGGAGCTGGTGGACATAGAAGAGGGTCCTTGGGGCTGGTGGCAGAGGAGATACTGAGAGGTCAGCCCATTTGGACCTGATGGAGAGGGCCAGACTAACAATTTTGGGAGGGTGCAGGCTGCCAAACCCAAGGAGGAAAGGGGTTTCACGCAGACATACAAGCGGGTCTTGAGTTCGCACACTTGCATTTTTCGTCTCCCAATCCGAGCATCTCAGTGCTGAACCAGGAACGTGGGATCCCCTGGTGGGGGATAGCCTGGGAAACCTCAGGGGTGAGCTGTTTTTCTGAGGCTGGGTATCAGAACAGGTGCTCACCATTAGACAGGCAGCTGTGGGGCAGCCTATTCCCACAAATCAGTATTGAATACCATAGTCATAGTGGGATTTTGGTTCAGAATAGAGAGGACCAATAGACCTCGTAGTCAATCCAGAAACACTGCCACCCAGGGGCTAAATAACAAATTGACACTTGTGTAACACAAATTAAGGAATCAATTTTATTTATACTACTATTTAAACTTTTTTTTAAAGTTCCATTTTATTTCATCTTTATTCTACTTTGGGATTAGTGTTATACAGTCTATTTTCATCTACCCTTTAGTATCTTTTTACTCTACCTCAACTTCACCCTTATGCCATCGCACTCTTGCTAATCTTTCACTAAATAGTGTATTGTTCCCCTTACACTTTTTCTGCTTTAGATTTTCCTTATTCTCTCTTTTTAACCCCTGTTAAAATTTAACCCCACTTTTATATCTAATCTCCAACCACCTGTTCAAAGTCCATACACACATCTCGCTTCTCTGACTTCACCATCCTAAATTGTTTTTCTCTCTGTCCTGCTGATGTTGTTTACCTGACTGTTGATTATATCGATATTTTATGCATGTCTGTGAGAGTGGTTTGCTTATTCTTTTCTTTTAATTTGTTTTGTGGGGGATTTTTGGCATTGTTTTTGTTTTGTTGTTGTTTGCATTGATTTTTTGATAGATTTATGCTTCTGTGTTCCCTCACCTCCCTTGATATTAGTTGTTGTATGTAGTTTGTATCAATCTCCAGGTACTTGTTGCTGGCTTTTGCTGGAATTAGTGGCGGTCCTTTAGAAGTTTTCAATCCATATTGATACTTCATTCCCCTTTTCTTTCATTTTACTAGTTCCCCTTTTCCAATTTCATTTTTGTATCCCCCCTTTTTTTCTTTCTTTCTTTCTTTCTTTCTTTCTTTCTTTCTTTCTTTCTTTCTTTCTTTCTTTCTTTCTTCCTTTTTTCTTTTTCTTTCTTTTGTGTGTGTGAGTGTGTTTTCTCTTACTCTCTTCTTTCTCACCTATCACCTAATTTGCCTTCCTCTGACAATCACCTTTAATTTGGAGTTACCAATACCGTGAATACATTCTTCTTCAGGGCCTGGTGCACTGCACATGGTTGTGTCATAGTTTGAGCCTTTAAATCAACACAGGAGAGTGAGAACTACATAACAAGACACACAGAGAAGAGAGACCATGGGGCGACAAAGAAACAGCCCACCAATGGAAGAAAAACAAGCCTCACAAGAAAAAGAGGTAAAGGAAATGGAAGCAAGCAACCTGTCAGAGAGAGAGGTCAGAGCAATGGTCATAGGATGGCAGAAGAGAATAGAAGTCATTATGAGTAAGAGTCAAGAGAAATTGAAGAAGAACCAAGAGGAAATGAAGAAGACACAAGAATAAATGAATAAGAGCCAAGAATAAATGAAGAAGACCCAAGAAGAAATGAAAAGTGACATTTCTGAGGTCAAAAAAAACTCCATAGAAACTATCAGGAGTAGACTAGAAGAAGCAGAGGACAGCATCAGTGAGCTGGAAGACAAGATAGGAAAAATACGCAAGTAGAGCAGCTTCTAGAAAAAAATTAAAAAGCAGGAGGAGAGCCTAAGGGAATTTTGGGACAACATGAAAAAAAACAACATCCGTATAATAGGGCTTCCAGAGGGACAGGAAACTAAGCAAGGAAAAGAAAACCTCTTGGAAGAAATAATGACAGAAAACTTCCCTGATATAGGAAAGAACAACCCCACACAAATCCAAGAAGCTCACAGAGTCCCAAACAAAATAACCCCAAAGATGATCTATGCCAAGGCACATTGTTAAATTGACAAACATCAACGACAAAGTGAGAATCTTATTTTTAGTTTATTTTTTAAAATTTTTATTTTTATAATATAATTTATATTTAATAGTATTACATATGTTTTCCTTTTACCCCCCAATATCCTCCCCCAGCCTCCCTTACCCCCATCACATGTCCCCACCTGCCCCCCTCCCTGCCCCAGTGTCTTTCATTCATTGCTTATGCTCATATGGATGTATACAAGTCCTTCGGTTGATCTCCCCCAGCATCCGCCTCCCATCCACCCAAGCCTTCCCCCTGTAGCTTGACAGCCTGTTCAAGGCCACCCTGCCTCTATATCAATCACTCCCCCATCAAAGTGAGAATCTTAAAAGCCTCCAGAGAGAGACAGATAGTCACCTACAAAGGAACCCCCATCAGATCAGCAAGTGATTTCTCAACAGAAACTTATCAGGCCAATAGGGATTGAAATGAAATATACAAAGTAGTGCAATCAAAGGGTCTGAATCCTAGAATACTGTAACCAAAAGGCTATCAATCAAATTGAAGATCAAATCAGGAGCTTCACAGAGAAAAAATGTCTAAGGAAATACATTACCACCAAACCAGCAAAGCAAGAAATACTCAAGGGTCTGCTGGAAAAAGCAATAGGAAGTGAAGAAACAACACAGGGTAAAGAACAAAAATGGCCACAAATAATAACCTATCAATAATAACTTTAAATGTAAATAGTTTAAATGCTCCAATCAAAAGACTTAGGGTAACGGATTTAGGATAACAAAACACGACCCATGTATCTGCTGTCTACAAGAAACCCACTTCCAAAAAAAACCACACACACAGACTGATGGTGAAAGGATGGAAAAAGGTTCTTCAGGCCAATGGAAATGGATAAAAAGCTAGGGTAGCAATACTTATATCCAAAAAAATTAGATCTCACAGTGAAGGACATAACAAGAGATAAAGAAGGCCACTTCATAATACTAAAGGGAGCAATCCAACAAGAAGAAATAACCCTGGTAAACATATATTCACCCAATACAGGAGCACCCAAATACATAAAAAAAAACTCCTGGGTGATATTAAGGGAGAGACAGACAGCAATACAATCATAGTAAGAGATGTTAGTACCCCACTATCACCATTGGACAAATCCTCTAAACAAAAAATCAGTAAAGAAACATCAATCCTCAATGACTCACTAGACCAGTTGGAATTAATTGATATATTCAGATCATTTCACCCCAAAGCCACAGATTATACATTCTTTTCCAATGCCCATCAGTCATTCTCAAAGATAGACTATATGTTGGGTCATAGACAAAGTCTCTCCAAATTAAAAAAGATAGAAATCATATCAAGCATATTCTCAGATCACAGTGGCATAAAGCTGGAAATCAACTACAAGAAAAACAATCCAAATAAATCAAACACATGGAGACTAAACAGCATGTTATTAAACCATGACTGGGTTACTAGAGAGATCAAGAAAGAAATAAAAGATAGCATGGAAACAAATGACAATGATCGGACAACAATCCAAAATCTATGGGACACTATGAAGCAGTTTTGAGAGGGAAGTTCAAAGCTCTACAATCCTACTGCAGAAAACAAGAAACAGCGGCAATAAATTATCCAACCCAACAACTCAAAGAGTTAGAAAGAGGGCAATAAGAAAAGCCCAGCATAAACAGATGGAAGGAAATAGTAAAGATCAGAGCAGAAATAAATGACATAGAGACCAAAGAAACAATACAGAAGATCAACAAAACCAAGAGCTGGTTCTTTGAAAGGATAAACAAGATTGATGAACCTCTAGCCAGACTCACCAAGAAGCAAAGAGAGAGGGCCCTAATAAATAAAATCAGATATGAAAGAGGCAAAATAACAACAGACCCCATTGAAATACAAAGGATTGTTAAACAATACTATGAACAATTCTTCTCCAACAAACTGGATAACCTGGAGGAAATGGATATATTCCTAGAAAAATATAACCTCCAAAAACTCAAGCAGGAAGAATCTAAACAGCTCAATAGACCAATAACTATGGAAGAAATTGAAGCAGTCATTAAAAGCTTACCGCAAATAAAAGCAAAGGGCAAGATGGCTTCACAGAGGAGTGTTACCAAAAATTCAGGGAAGAACTAAAACCTATCTCCTCAGACTATTCCAGAAAATTCAAGAGGATGGAACACTTCCAAACTCCTTCTATGAAGCTAGCACCACCCTAATACCAAAAACAGACAAAGATGACACAATGAAAGAGAATTACAGGCCAATATCCCTCATGAATATACCTACCAAAATCCTCAATAAAATTCTAGCAAATCCGATCAAGCAGTACGTCTGAAAGATCATAAACCATGACCAAGTAGGATTTATCCAGGAATGCAAGGATGGTACAATATCCACAAATCAATAAATGTGATACATCACATAAACCAATTGAGAAATAAAAATCACATAGTCATATCAATTGATGCAGAAAAAACATTTGACAAAATCCAACACCGTTCCTTGATGAAAACTCCCAACAAGGTAGGAATAGAAGGATCATACCTGAACATAATAAAAGCCATATATAATAAACCCACAGCAAACATCATACTCAAAGGGCAAAACTACAACCATTTCCCCTAAGAACAGGGACAAGACAGGTTTTCCCACTCTCACCACTCCTGTTCAACATAGTACTGGTAGTGTTAGCCATTGCAATTGGACAAGAAGAAGAAATAAAAGGCATCCAAATTGGAAAAGAAGAAGGAAAGCTATCCTTATTTGCAGATGACATGATATTGTACATAAAAAAACCAAAAGACTCCATAAAAAACTAACAGACTTAATAAATGAGTTCAGCAACATAACAGGCTACAAAATCAAGGCCAAGAAATCAACTGCATTTCTATACACTAATAGTGAACTTAAAGAAAGAGAGACTAAAAAAGCAATCCCATTTACCATCTCACAAAAAAATTAAGATACCTAGGAATAAACTTAACTAAGGAGTTAAAAGACCTATTCGCAGAAAACTACAAGTCACTAAAAAAAAGAGATAGACGAACATGTAAACAGGTGGAAGAACATACCATGTTCATGGATTGGAAGAATCAACATCATTACAATGTCCATACTACCAAAAGCAATCTATAAATTTAATGCACTCCCCATTAAAATACAAATGGCATATTTCACAGACCTAGAAAGAACTCTCTAAAAATTCATCTGGAATAAAAAACGACCCCGAATAGCCACAGCAATCCTGAGAAAGAAGCACAAAGTCGGTGTGATTTCAATACCATATTTCAAGCTGTATTACAAAGCTACTGTTCTCAAAACAGCCTGGTACTGGCACAAGAACAGACATATAGACCAATGGAATAGAATAGAGAATCCAGATATCAACCCAAACCACTATGCTCAATTAATATTTGACAAAGGAGGCATGAACATAAAATGGAGTCAAGAGAGTCTCTTCAATAAATGGTGCTGGGAAAATGGGACAGATATATGTAAAAGAATGAAACTACACCACCAACTTACACCATACACAAAAATAAACTCAAAATGGATACAAGACTTAAACATAAGACGGGAAACCATAAAAATATTAGAGGAATCTACAGGAAGAATAATCTCGGACATATGCAGAAAGAACTTCTTTAGTGATACCACTCCCAGAGCAATGGAAGCTAAAGAGAAAATAAACAAATGGAACTAAATCAAAATAAAAAGATTTTGCACAACTAAAGGGACCATCAATAAAAGAATAAGAAAACTCACTGTATGTGAGAACATAATTTCAAATGTTATCAGTGATAAAGGTTTACTCTGAAGCATCTACAGGCAACTCATAGAACTTAGTAAAAAGAGCACAAATGATTGAATAACATAATGGGCAACAGACCTCAATGGTATCTTTTTGAAAGTAGACAAAAGGAAGTCCCAGAGCCATATGAAAACCTGCTCAAAGTCACTAATTGTCCGAGAGATGCACATAAAAACGACTGTGCGGTACCATCTTACACCTGTCAGAATCTCTTACATAAAAAATCAATAAATGACAAGTGCTGGCAAGGATGTGGAGAAAAAGGAACTCTTCTGAACTGCTGGTGGGATTGTATACTGGTGCAGCCACTGTGGATAACAGTATGGAGTTTCCTCAAAAAACTAAAAATGGAGCTCCCATTTGATCCAGTGATCCTACTTCTAGGAATATATCCCAATAAGCTAGAAAAGCGAATTACAAAGGATATATGTACGCCTATGTTCATAGCAGCACAATTCACCATAGCTAAGATTTGGAAACAGCCTAAGTGCCCATCCGCAGATGATTGCATTAAAAAAAATGGTACATCTACACAATGGAATACTATGCTGCTGTAAAAAATAAGGAGCTCCTACCTTTTGGAACAACATGGATGGAGTTGGAGAGTGTTATGCTAAGTGAAATTAGCCAAGCACAGAAAGATAAATATCACATGATCCCACTCATTTGTGGAATATAATTAACGACAAAAATGGATGTACAAGAGCAAATCCAGAGACTGAGAAAAGTCCATCAGAATGTAAAACCTAAGGGTAAGGGGCAGCTGGTGGGAGTAAGGGGGAAAGTCAATATATTTGAACTCTCGAACGAAGGTAAGTAAGTTGTGTTTTTACATCCCTGAGAAATATTATATCAAGTTATAAAAAAATATTGGCAGCTGGTTTGGGATTGAATTTACATGGCCTATATCTTCTCATCTCCTTAAGCTAGGACCTCGTTAACCTCCCGTGACACCATAATACCCTTACATGATATTATTCTACAATGTCATTATATTTTTTGATATTTGACAACAGCATATTATACAATTATCCCAAATAAGCTTACAAACTACTTCTTTGAATGTTGGGCAGCAAATTAAAAAAGGATAGGAAAGGAATTAATCCTGTTCAGAAGGAATTAAGGCACTGGGAAGGCACTCGAGCATTCTATATTGGCCCCTCTTGCCCTTTTTGCCAAGAGGGGCCCCCATTTTACAATCCAAATCCACACAGCTGTTGCCTGAGCTTTCAGTTCAAGCTGTGGCTGAAGCCTCTGGGTCGCTGGCACCATGGATCTATTTCTCACCCAATGGTGTGAGCTGGGCCCTCTCTGGAGAAGAAACATGGGTCCCCCGAGATATGTGATCAGTACCAGGACCCCTCCAGCAAGCGAGGGGAAACCAAGGCAGGTGCTTTATGTGGAGGCCATGGGGGCATATACTACAAAGGAGACAGAACTGAACCTCACATCACCCTGTTTGGCCCCAGAGGATGGCTGGTTAGCCAGAGACGGGTAAGATTCCTCAGGGAAGGAACAACTTAAGACAGGAACAGTTGCAGATGGGCCAACAGGAGAGAAGTAAAAGGTCAACAGAGGTGGGGCACGGACCCTCACTCACAAATCTTGCAGGGGCCTGAACTCTCTACCCCTTCTGAGGGAGGTCTCCTGCCCCAACAGCTGCTTCGCCTCCCATGCACAGCTTAGATTGGGACCCTGGTTGCAGACAGAGAATCGGCCAGCAATAGCTGCTCTATATCTAAATGCAGTCAATTACCAGGAATGCTAAGGTCCTACTCAAGAATGCAAATAATCCTTTCCACTAATATTTACACAGTAAACTAAGATTTTTGCTGGAATATTAATATGGATAGTAAAATAGTAATCAAGTTTTCAGATTAATTTAAATTGGCCAAGTGAAATAAGTGAACACTCAAGAAAATTTAAGTGTACTGGACAAAAAGCTGTTCCTAAAACAATAACTAAAATATCTATTAATAGTTCATCTCACTGTAAAATTGCCTAACATCCAAAGAACCTAAAACAGTCATATTTGTGTGCAAAAATTAAAATTTAAAATTACCAGGACTGCAATCTAAAATTTCCAATAGCCCCCATTAATCAAAAATGGAGGGGGGATAGTGGGGTAATATGTAAAGAAAAATATCCTGTAAGTAAAATACATCTAGAAAATTCTTATTCCAGAAATGTAACTTCCATTTGTAATGCCAACCACAGGACACCCATGAAAAACACACATGAACTCAAATTAAGCTGAAGGAAAATATTTTAGGCAAAAATAAAAAGAATCTCAAGTCTATTTTGCAGAGAGGATCCCTTTGTTAACTTTTGGTAGAGAATGTGTTTGTGTGTTTTCAGAGAACAACTCCAGGACCTTGTAGGTTCCTGTTACAGTGAGGAACTGATGGATCGGTTCCAGTCACGAGGATGGTTCAGAGATGGGGGACACTGATGACATCTTGCCATGCTAGCAGTTAGCAGCTGTGCGTGGCTGAAGGCAGCCCAGGACTTAACCAGAGAGGATGGAACTTGCATTGCCACCATGTGTCCACTAGCTTGATACCACTGCTGACATGTACACATAAAAAACTATTTGAGGAGAACCAATATGGCAGCATAGGTAAAACACCTATCTTGCCGTCATACACAGCAATTTTAAAACTACAACTTAACAAAAGAACAAACACCTTCCAGAATCACCAGAAAGCTGGCCGAGTGAAAATTCCACAAATAAAAGTGAAGATAAGAAACTGTGACACACAGGAGTGGTGGCAGACAGCGTTGAAGATTCCCGCAGAGAGAGGTTTAGAACACTCAACAGCGGATAGGGCGGGCGGCTGAAAACCGGCCAGTTTTTTCAAACAGGGGAGACAAAGACGTCCCACTGGACTGATTCTCCAGCTCTGGGCGAAGTCCAGGGAACCCACTATCACACGGGGTAAAAACTGGACAGTGGAAGGGCACGCCAAAGCGCGGGTGCTGCAGGGGTCTGCCGGCTTGTGGAAAAGGCAAGCTTGCGTGTGAACTTGGGAACAGCGCAGCTTCCTGACCTAGTAGAGAGTGCTCGCGACTTGCCCGCTCATTTGGGAAACCGTCAGACTGCTTTGTTTTACGACCCTGGGTGAGACATTGGGTGTGCAGAGTCATTTGGGGAGAGTCTGAATTCCTTGGCAGCCGGTGGAGCTCCACACCAGCTCTCTCTCAGGGGTGCTGGTTGCCATTGCCCCCAGCACAGAGTCCCTGGGGCCGCATAGGGTGGAGCTAACGCTGTCTGCTTGGCCCAGAGACTCTGCCCATCCAACCTGAGCACAGCTGAGCTTCAAAGACAATTGGCCTGGAGGTCAACCCCTCCAAGTGCTAACAACGATTAACCTGAGCTTAATTTCAGCAAAACTGTGCAACCCATATCCACCTCAGGTAACTGGGGAGGCTGAGCCACTGTCCCTAGTAGGAAATCTACCATGAAAAGCTAATTGACCAACTCAGGGAAGCAGCCACCATGCAGAGACATGGAAAGAAATCAGATGTGAAATAAATGGAGGGAAAAAACCAACTGGACATGGAAATCAAAACCATGGTTATAGGGCTTCTCAAGAGGCTCCTACAAAAGGTCGAGACCTATAAGGAAATAAGCAAGACCACAAAGGAAATGATCAAGACCAAGGTGCAAATGAATGAGTCCTACAAGGAAATGAACAAGACCCTCAAGGATATAAACGAGACCTGCAAGGAAATGATCAAGACCAACGTGGAAATGAATGAGTCCTACAAGGAAATGAAGGAGACCCTCAAGGATATAAAGGAGACTCTCAAGGATATGAAAAAGGACCAACCAGAAATTAAGCATACACTGACTGAAATAAAAAATAGTATACAAAGACCTAAAGGTGCTCTGGAACAACCCAAGAATCAAGTTAAAGAGTTGAAATACAAAGAGGCAAAATCCACTCAGCTGAAAAAGCAAGAAACCAAAAGAATCCAAAAAATTGAAGAGAGTGTAAGGGGCCTCTGGGACAACCTCAAGCATACCAACATCCGAATTGTAGGGGTGTCAGAAAAAGAGAGAGAGGAACACAATGAAAACCTATTTGAAGAAATAGTGACCGAAAACGTCCCACACCTGATGAAAGAAATAGACTTAGGAGTCCAAGAAGCTCACCGAACCCCAATAAATAAGAACCCTAAGAGGACCACACCAAGGCACATCATAATTAAAACGCCAAGAGCAAAAGACAGAGAGAGAATATTAAAAGCAGGAAGAGAAAAACAGTTAATTACTTACAAGGGAGCACCCATACGATTGTCAGCAGATTTCTCAACAGAAACGATGCAGGCCAGACGGGAGTGGCAAGAGATATTCAAAGTGATGAACAGCAAGAATCTACAACCAAGATTACTCTATCCAGCAAAGCTATCATTCAGAAGTGAAGGTCAGATAAGGTGCTTCGCAGCTAAGAAAAAGCTAAGGGATTTCATCACCACCAAACCAATATTATATGAAATGCTGAAAGATATTCTTTAAGAAGAGGAAGAAGAAAAAGATAAAAGTATAAATTATGAACAACAAATACACATCTATCAACAAATGAATCTAAAAATCAAGTGAATTAATAAGCTGATGAACAGGATAAACTGGTGAATATAACAGTATCATGGACATAGAGAGGGAAGGGACTGACAATTCTTGGGGAGAAAGGGGGTGTTGGAAGTGCAGCAAGAGACTGGACAAAAATCATGCAACTATGGGAGAGGACAGTGGAGGTGGGTGAGGGCAGAGGGTGGCATTGGTACCAGATGGAGGGGAGCTATAGGGGAAAAAATGGGAACAATGTAATTAATAAAATGAACAATAAAGATAAAAAAGAACTATTTGACATTGAAACTGGGACTCAGAACAGTTGGACATTGAAACTAAGGCTCAAACATTCTTTGTTCTTGTACATTTATTTCCAGTATGCAGATGCAAGATATTTTTGAAGAAGCAAAACAGGGGAGAGTGATTGATATGGAGGCAGGGAGGCATTGAACAGGCTGTCAAGATACAGGGGGAAGGCTGGGTAGGGTGGGGGCAGGTGCTGGGTAAGATTAACTGAAGGACATGTATGCATGCATATGAGCATAATCAATGAATGAAATACACTGGGTAGGAGGCAGGTTGGGACTTGTGTTGGGGGGTAGGGGAGGCTGTGGGGAGGATGATGGGAGAAAAAAAGGAAAACATATTTACTACTATTAAATCTAAGTTACACTGCAAAAAAAGTAAAAAAAAAATTAATTAAAAAAAGAAAGGAACCCAACTGCACACTAGAGAAACACAAGAATCACGTCATATTTGAAATCCCAGGAGGCCAAAAACACTCAACCAAAAAAAAAAGAAAAAGAAAAGAAAAAAGAATCCAAAATTTGAGGATAGTGTAAGAAACCTCTGGATCAACTTTAAACGTACCAACATCAGAATTATGGCGTTACCAGAAGAAGAGAGAAAGCCCGACACAGAAAACATATTTGACGAAATAATGACTGAAACCTTCCCCCACCTGGTGAAACAAATAGACTTACAAGTCCAGGAAGTGCACACAACCCCAAGCAAAAGTAATCCAAAGAAGACCACACCAAGACACATCATAATTAAAATGCTAAGAGCAAAGGACAAAGAGAGAATATTAAAAGCAGCAAGAAAAAAAGAGTTAATTACCTACAATGGAGCACCCATATCCTTGTCAGCTGACTTCTCAACAGAAACTATGCAGGCCAGACGGGAGTGGCAAGAAATTTTTAAAGTGATCAACAGCAAGATCCTACAACCAAGATTACTCTACCCAGCAAAGCTATCATTCAGAATTGAAGGTAAGATAAAGAGATTCACAGATAACAAGAAGCTAAAGGAGTTCATCAACACCAAACCAGTATTATATGAAATGCTGAAAGGTATTCTTTAAGAAGAAGATAAAGGTATCTGCTTCAAACTAGAGCATGGATGGAACTGGAGAACATTATGGTAAGTGAAATAAGCCAGTCAATTAAAGATAAGTATCACATGAATTCAGTCATTTATGGAATACAATGAACACCATAAACTGATGAACAAAAACAGATCCAGAGACAGAAAAGCATTGACTGTCAAACCTCAGAGGGATAGTAGGGGAGGGCGGGAGTAAGGGGAAGAGATCAACCAAAGAACTTTTATGCATGCATATAAGCCTAATCAATGGACATGGATACCAGGGGGATGAGGGTATATGTGGTGATGGGGGAGGAAGGGATTGGAATGGGTAATGGGTGATGAAGTCACATATGTGATACCTTAATCAATAAAGAAATTAAAAATAATAATTAGACAAGAAAAAGAAATAAAAGGTATTCAAATTGGGGAAAAAAGATGTAAAACTGTCATTATTCACAGATGACATAATACTGTACATAGAAAACCCCAAAGAATCCAACAAAATTATTAGACTTAATTAGACTTAATAAATTAATTTGGAAATGTAGCAGGATACAAAATTAACGCCAAGAAATCTATGCGTTTTATACACCAATAGTTAAATTATAGAAAAAAGATTAAAAAACAATTGCATTTACTATTGCACCCAAAATTAAGATACCTCAGAATAAATTCAAATAGGGAGTTAAGAGAACCAAGATGGCGGCATAGGTAAACACCTATTTTTCTGCCCCGCACAACGATTCAAAAACTATAACATAACAACAAAACAAACATCACCCAGAATCACCAGAAAGCTGGCTGAGTGAAAACTCCACAAATAAAAGTAAAGGTGGGACACTAAGACTCAGAAGAGCGGTGGGAGCACAGCCTTGAAGATCATGGGGAAACAGGTTAGGAGCCGTCCTGGTCGCGTGTGCAGGCTGTAGGGCTGGAGCAGCAACCCTGGCTGGATTTCGCCAATGGGGAGGGCGGAGACGTCCCACTACACGGATTCCACATCGCCAGGCCGAGATCCAGGGTACATGGAGACGTCCCACTGCACAGATTCCCCAGTGTCAGGCGAGGTCCGATGTCCGGGGATGCACCCTGAAAGCCGGGCACGGCAGAGGTCTCCTAGTCTGCAGAGAAACCAGGCAGCTGGGAAAAGAAGTTTGAGTGCAAATGTCGCACAAACGCGTGACTTGCTCCCTGGAAACTTGTCTCCTGGTCCCGAAAACCACCTGTTTTACAACCCTGGGCGAGACTTTGGGTGTGCAGACTCATTTGGGGAGAGGCAGAGTTGTCTGGTAAGGGGAAGAGACTAATGGCTTTCTCTTGGAGGTGCCTGCAGCCATCCCCATCCAACATAGACGTGCGCGTGAGAGCCTCATAGGACATAGCTGACACTGAGGCTGCCTGCGCAGCTCAGAGACTCCACCCATGCAACCTGAGCACAGTCTCCCCCTTCACAGCCAATGGCCTGGAGGTCAAATCGTCCTAAGGTTAACAACAACAAGCTGAGTTTAAATTCAAAAATACTGTACAACCCATAAAGGATTGCAGTAAGAGTACCCACCTCAGGTAACTGGGAAGGCTGTGCCACTGACCCTTAGAGGACATCTACCACATAAAGCAGCCACCATGCAGAGACATGGAAAGGAATCAGGTGTGAAAGAAATGGGGGAGAAAAGACAATAAGACATAGAGTTCAAAACCAGAGTTATAAGGCTTTTCAAGAGGCTCCTAGAAAAGGCTGATGAACTTAATGAGAAATATGAGGAAATAAATGAGACCAACCAGGAAATGAATGAGACCCTCAAGGAAATGAACAAGACCTCTGAGGATATGAAAGAGTCCCTCACAGATATGAAAAAGGACCAACTAGAAATCAAGCATACACAGACTGAAATAAAAAATATTACACAAAGTCCTAAAAGCAGTCCAGAGGGCCACAAGAACCAAGTCAAAGATTTGAAATACAAAGAACCAAAATCCACTCAGCTGGAAAAGCAAGAAACAAAAAGAATTCAGATAATTGAAGATAGTGTAAGGGGCCTCTGGGACAACCTCAAGCAAGCCAACATCCGAATTATTGGGGTGCCAGAAAAAGAGAGAGAGCAAGTTAATGAAAACCTACTTGAAGAAATAGTGACTGAAAACTTCCCTCACCTGGTGAAAGAAACTGACTTAAAAGCCCAAGAAGTAAACAGAACCCTAAAATATAGGAATCTAAAGAGGACCACACCAAGACATATCATAATTAAAATGCCAAGAGGAAAAGATAAAGAGAGAATATTAAAAGCAGCAAGAGAAAAACAGTTGGTTACCTACAGGGGAGCACCCATATGATTGTCAGAGGATTTCTCAACAGAAATGATGCAGGCCAGATGGGAGTGGCAAGAAATATTCAAAATAATGAATGGCAAGAATCTACAACCAAGATTACTCTATCCAGCAAAGCTATCATTCAGAATTGAAGGTCAGATGAAGTGCTTCGCAGATAAGAAAAAGCTAAAGGAGTTCATCACCACCAAACCAATATTATATGAAATGCTGAAAGATATTCTTTAAGAAGAGGAAGAAGAAAAAGGTAAAAATATAAATTATGAACAACAAATACACAGCTATCAAGAAATGAACATAAAAATCAAGTGAATTGATAGTCTGATGAACAGGATAAACTGGTGAATATAACAGAAACATGGACATAGAGAGGGAATGGACTGACAATTCTTGGGGAGAAAAGGGTTGTGGGAAGTACAGCAAGAGACTGGACAAAAATCTTGCAACAATGGGAGAGGACAGTGGGGAGGGGGAAGTGAGGGTAGAGGGTGGGATAGGTACAGGGTGAAGGGGAGATATAGGCGGATAAAAAAGGGGAAAAATGTAATTAATAAACTGTACAATAAAGATTAAAAATAAAAAATTTAAAAAATGTTGCTCTCAATAAATAAATAAATAAATAAATAAATAAATAAATAAATAAATACGGAGTTAAAAGACCTGTACTCAGAAAACTAACTACAGGACACTGAAAAAAGAGATAGAAATAAACATATGGAAGAACATGCCATGTTCATGGATTGGCAAAATCAACATCATTAAAATGTTAATACTACCCAAAGCAATCTTAAAATTCAATGCACTCCCCATTAAAATGCCATGGGTATCGTTTACAGACAGAGAACGAACTCTCCAAAAATTCATCTGGAATACAAAAAAAGATACTAAATAGCTGCAACAATCTTGAGAAAGAAGAAGAAAGTAGGAGGAATCTCAATACCAGATATCAAACTGCCTGTGACTGGCACAAGAACAGACATATAGACCAATGAAATAGAATAGAGAACCGAGAAATTGAATTAAACCACTAAACTCAACTAATATTTGAAAGAGGAGGCCATACATACAATGGAGTCAAGACAGTCTCTTTAATAAATGGTGTTGGGAAAACTAGACAAATACATGCCAAAAAAAAATGAAACTAGATAAAGAACCCAATAAAAAATGAGCAATGGGCCTATTAGTAAATAGATACTTTTCAAAAGATGACATAAGGAAGGCCAAGTGACATGAAAAGATGCTCAAAGTCACTAATCATCTGGATACAAAATTAATATGCATCTCAGAGAGATGCAAAGCAAAACATCAATTAGGAACCATCTCACACCTGTCAGAATGGCAATCATCAACAAATGACAAGTGCTGCACAAGGATCTTGAGAAAAAGGAACTTTCCTGCACTGCTGGTGGGAATGTAGACTGGTACAGCCATTGTGGACAACAGTATGGAGTTTCCTCAAAAAAACTAAAAATGGAACTCCTGTTGGACCCAGTGATCCCACTTCTAGGAATATATCCCAAGAAACTAGAAACACCAATGAGAAAGGATATATGTGCTCTATGTTCATAGCAGCACAATTACAATAGCTAAGATTTGGAAACAGCCTAAGTGCCCATCAGCAGATGGGTGGATTAAAAACCTGTAGTACATCTACACAATGAAATACTAATCTGTTGTAAATGAAAGTAACTCCTACCATTTGCAACAGCATGGCTGGCACTGAAGAGCATTTTGTTAAACAAACTAAGCAGTCAGAGATAGATAAATATGACATGATATCACTTATTTATAGAATATAATTAACAACATAAACTGATGAATAAAAACAGATCCAGACACAGAGAAGGATCGATTAGATGTTGAAACTTCAGAGGGAAGGTAAGGGAGGGTGGGGGTAAAGAGGAGCAATGCATATAAGCATAACCAATGGACACAGACACCAGGGGGGTGAGGCCATGAGTGGGGGTGGCAATGGGGGGGTGGCAATGGGGACACACATGTAATACCTTAATTAAGAAATAAAGAAAAAACAAAAAGTATAATGACAATATGTAAGTACCTATCAATAATAACCTTAAATTTGAATATGTTGCATGCTCCAAACAAAAGACATAGTGTATCTTGTGAAAGCCGCAACCTGCATGGCTTGGGTTCAGAACCTGGAAAATGCCCATTGACAAATGAAGAGACTAGAGAAGACATATGAATTTGGATATCATGGGGGGGCCAGGCCGAGAGCCATTCTCTAGTGGAAAAGCTTCACTGGTGTCCAGGCCCTGTTAGTTTTTTATTCATTTTTAGATACACATCTTGCCCTTAGTCAGGCAGGCAATCCGGTAGCAGACAATCTTAGAGGTCAGTAAATATTAGTAAAGATTTACTTGGAGACTATTAGGTCAAGAAATTGCTTGAGCCACCATTGTCTCAACAGAACTTTCAGTGCATAGCTCTAGCCCTTGCCAAAGCTCAAGGTCCATCAGCCTTCTGGATTCCCTGTTTGCACTTTCATGATAGTGTAGACAATGGATAGCTTCCAAAGGTAGCTGAATGGAAACCTGAGCCACATAAATCTATACTGATAATAGCCTAAGTGGCATCATGCCCTCACAGCATCACAAGATGGCCATCATAAGATGGCTGTCTGAAAATGGCCATCACAGTATGGTCATCACAAGATGGCCACAGCCACAGCAGAGGTGAGATCCAGTGGCTGCTCTGAGTGGTGAGGCTGGGGATCTCACAGCTATGTGTGGAGTGGTGGAGGCTGGTCCCAGTGTCTCTGCTGCCTCGCATGGAAGAGGTGAGTCCCAGTGGAGGAAGCAGGTCACAGCGGGGGGGGGGGGGAGTTGAGGGCAATCAGTCCAGCAGGGGCAGGTAGTTGGGGGTGATCAGGTCAGCAGGGGAGGTCAGCTGTGGGCAATCAGGATGGCAGGGGAGGGCAGTTAGGCATCAATCATGCTGGTAGAGGAGTGGTTAGGGGGTGATTAGGCTGACAGGCAGAAGTGGTTAGGGGCAATCAGGCAGGTAGGCAAGTGAACATTTATGAACCAGTGGTCCCAGATTGTGAGAGGGATGTCCAACTGGAGCATCAGGCCTAAACTGGCAGTCAGACATCCCTTGAGGGGTCCCAGATTGGTGAAGTGCAGGCGGGGCTGAGGGATTACCTCCTCTCGATGCACGAATTTTGTGCCTCTAGTGCTGTATATAAGAAATACTCCTCTAAAAAAAAAAGATACTACCCTAGATGGTTTGGCTCAATGGATAGAGTATTAGCCTGTGGACTGAATGGTCGCAGGTTCACTCTGGCTAAGGGCACATGCCTAGGTTGAGGGCTCGATCCCTGGTAGGGGGCAAGCAGGAGGCAGCCAATCAATGATTCTCTCTCATCACTGATGTTTCTATCTCTCTCTCTCCCTCTCCCTTGCTCTCTAAAAATCAGTAAAATATATTTAAAAATACAGACAGACTGACAGTGGAGGGATAAAAAAATACTCTATGCAAATAAATACAAACAAACAATAAAATCTGGAGTAGCAATACTTATATCTACCAAAAAGGGTCCATAAAAGAGACAAAGAAGGTCATCACTACATAATACTAAAGAGATCGCTCCAACAAGAGGATATAAATCTTATAAACATATATGAACCCAACATAGAAGCTCATAAATATAAAAGATAGTGTTAGTAGACTGTAAGAGAGATTGGCAATAAAATCATATTTGGGGATTTAAAAACTCCATTGCTATCAATGGGTAGATCTTCCAGAAACAAAATCAAGAAGCCTGCAGTGAACTTAAATTATACATTGAGCCTGATGGATTTAATTGATATGTAAAGAAAAATTTACTCCAAATCAGCAGAATACATTCTCTTTTCAATAACACATGTAATATTCTATAAGGTAGACCACATACTAAGACACATGATTAACCTTAATAATTCAAGATGGTTGTAATAATATTTACCATCTTCTCTGACCACATGGTATGAAATTATAAATCAATTGCAATAAAAGCTAAAAAATACTCAAACACATGAAGAATAAATAACATATAATTAAACAATGAAAGCGTTAACAATAAACTCAATTAAGAAATCAAAAATTACCTGGAGACAAATGAAAATGGACACAACACAACCCCAAATCTATGGGCACAGCAAAAGAAGTCCCGAGCAGAAAATTGATAGCATTACAGGCCAACCTCAATAAGCAAGAAGAACATGTCAAATAAACAATTTAACACTACACCCAAAATAATTAGGAAAAGAACAATAATAAATTCCAAGACTAAGTAGAAGAAAAGAAATAATAAAAAATAGAGTAGGAGTAAATGTAATAGAGACTAAAATATATGATACAAAATATCAATAAAACCGAGTTTTTTTTTTTTTTACAAGATAAACAATATTGACAAACCTTTAACCAGGCTTATCAAGAAAAAAGAGAGTATTCAAATAAGTAAAATCAGAAATGAAAGAACAGAAGTAACAACTAATTGCACAGAAATAAAAAGCATGTAAAAATATAAACAACAATATGCCAACAAACTACAACCTGGCTAAAATAGATAAATTCCTAGAAACATACAATCTTCAAAAACTTAACCAGGAAGAATCAGAAAATTTAAATAGGGGAGGAGAAAATGTTGGCGAGCATCCACCCAGAATTTGCAAACTGGACACAGCTGGGAAAACAATTTGCAGCTGGGAAGGACAGAAGGGCTCCTGGAGAATGGTAGGATTGGGGATAAGGGCTGGAGAGAGATGTGTAACCTCTGGGCTGAGGGGGTCAAGAGGAAGTTGCATCGCACCCAGGCCATGTCTTTTGGGGACAGGTATAACATCTGACTGTGGGAAGGAAGTACACAGGGCTGCTGACAGCTGGGAAACTAAGATCTAAGTCCACAGCTGTGAGAGTCTGTGCCCAGAAAGGTGGCCTGGAGAGCTGCCCAAACAGCACAATGAAGAGGGGGAGGAGTGAGTGAGAGGGGGGACTCACAGTCATGTGGTTGTTTTACCTTTGTTTTGTCCTTGCTTTTATTCAACAAACCTAGTTCATAAGACCTTTCAATTGCAAACACTCACCTAAGGTGCAGGTAGAGGTGCAGATTTGCGGAGTCTGGGAGAGGCTATGGAGAAAAGTAGGGTAGGGAAAATTGACCAGGAATCTGGCACTAAGACATTCGTGACCCTACAAACATAAGTGGCCATTTTTTCCCTGAAGTGCCAGCCCCTCTGAGCAGCCTCAAGGCTGCTAATACAAGCTGCCACACCAGGCCTACATCTTGAGCTGTACAAAGAAAACAAAGACTCTGAATAGCCCCAAAGGGCTCACAGCAACTGGGTTGAAGAGGGCCATTCCTACCAGGAAAGCGATACAGCACTATCCCAACCTAAAGCCCTGTCAGAAGAAGATGCTTGAGCAATTAAAACTGACAGCAGGCAGTCAGGCAAAACTGGCATATTAGTCCTATCTGCTTGCAACCAAAGTCTGTGGAAACAAACACAGAGGAGCAGTGGATCACTTGGAACTTCAACATTGTTTTGAATTCCAAAGACAGTCCCTGAAAGTGGTCAGCACCAAACTACCTAATAGGAAACTCAGAAGAGGCAGAAAGAACACAAGAGCGGGTTGTTAAACCATCCCCCATGGGGCATTAATATTAAGCTAAAGTGAATGACACTTCATTTTTTAGTTTTTCTATTTTATTTAAAATTTTTATTCTTTATTCTTTGTTTTTATCTTTTAGTATTATTTTTCTTTATTCTATTTTTACTGTTATTTTATCTTTTTTTCTCACCGTTTTCTTCCTCACTTCCTTTTTTATGTTTTTTCTTCTTTTTTTATTGTTTAAAGTATTACAAATAGTAGTATTTATGTCTCCTATTTTTCCCAATTGACAATCCCCCAGCCTCCATACCTCCTGGCACATGCCCTCACCCTCCTCCCAGTGTCTTGCATCCATTGGTTATGCTTATATGCATGCATACAAGTCCTGTGGTTGATCTCTTATCTGCTACCACCCCTCACCCCTCCCCTGCCTTCCCGCTGTCATATAACAGTATGTCCCATGCTTCTCTACCTCTGTATCTATTTTTGTTCATCAGTTTATAATCTTTATTATCCACAAATTAGTGAGATCACGTGGTATTTTTCTTTCACTGACTGGCTTATTTCACTTAGTGTAATACTCTCCAGTTCCTTCTATGCTGTTGCAAATGGTAAGAACTCCATCTTTTTTTACAGCAGCAAAGTTTCCATTGTGTAGATGTACCACAATTTTCTGATCCACTCATCTGCTGATAGGTATTTAGGCTGTTTCCAAATCTTAGCTATTGTTAATTGTGCTGCTATGAACATAGGGATGCATATATCCTTTCTGATTGGTATTTTTATTTTCTTGGGATATATCCCTAGAAGTGTTATTACTGGGTCAAATGGCAGTCCCATTTTTAATTTTTTTGAGGAAACTTCATAGGGTTTTCCACAGAGGCAGCACCAGTCTGCATTCCTTCCAGCTGTGAAGGAGGATTCCTTTTTCTCCACATCCTCTCCAGCACTGGTCGTTTGTTGATTTGTTGATGATAGCCATTCTGACAAGGTGTGAGGTGGTACCTCATTGTTTTGATTTGCATCTCTCGGATGATTAATGACTTTGAGCCTGCTTTCATATGTCTTTAGGGTTTCTGATTGTCCTCTTTCCAAAAGTATCTATTACCCATTTTTTTATTGGAATGTTTATCTTCCTTTGTTAAGTTGTATGAGTTCCCTGTAAATGTTGGAGATTAAACCCTTATGAGAGATAACATTGGCAAATATGTTCTCCCATATTTTGTTGATTGTAGCGAGTGGTTATAGGGCTAAGCCTCGGACTGACCTGCTGGCAAAGCCGCAAACAAGTCCCAGCTTAGAGGGCACAGCCCTCTTAGCATAATTAAGGTTGATCTTGTGACTGATCCCTAGATCTTTCCTGGGTCGCTAATGGGCTGTGGGAGGTTCAGCAAGTGCTGCCAAAAACAAGTGAAACTTACAAGACCATTGTAAATTACCTTGTTTACCACTGACTATAAAATAAAGCATCAGCTTACAGTCTGGATCTGTTCTGTGGTCTCAGTCATGTATAGAAGATCCACCTAGACCCAACTTACTCTCTGTCTTTTAGTCATCCTTTGCTGGCCCTCCCTTAGGCTCACCAAACCCTTGGCTGTGCTAGAGCAGCACAAGTGGAGCCCAATGCAGGGCTGGGGCTGAGTTCAGCCCAAGTGTCACTCAATTTGGATCTGAGTGAGAGGGAACTGCAATTGTCAAGTGAAAGGAGGCCCCAGTACTAGCGAAGTGTAAACATGGGAAATTCAGGATCACAGGGAAAGAATGTATGTGTATCCATACTTAAGGCCATGCTTCAAGCAAGGCGCTGTTCTGTGAGGTATGAACAGCTTTTTGACTTTTTGGATTTTGTGAGTAAAACCTGCCCATGGTTTTCTAAGGAAGGAAAGGTAAATATAGAAGCATGGGAGAAGGTAGAAAAACAACTTCACGATCATTATATAGCTGAAAGTCCAGATATGCCTACCTCTACTTTCAGTCTATGGTCCCTGATTTGGGACTGCCTAGAGCCCATTCCAAAAGGGGAGTGGAGGAATGTGGCCAGGGAATCAAGAGTGATGAGGGGCTGAAACCGGTTTGGCTCAGTGGATTGAGCGTCAGACTGCGGACTTGAAAGGTCCCAGATTTGATTCTGGTTAAGGGCATGTACCTTGGCTGTGGGCACATCCCCAGTAGGGGGTGTGTAAGAGGCAGCTGATTGATGTTTCTAACTTTCTATCCCTCTCCCTTCTTCTCTGTAAAAAATCAATAAAATATATTTAAAAAGAAGACAGATGAGGGAAGGTTGCCAAAAGCTTCTGACTCCCACCAGCGCCTCCACTGCCTCCTCCATTCCCTGGGGCTAACCTCCTGTAGGAGAGAGCCCTCTGGACTATGTGCTTCCAAATATGAGCAAGGATTGGAGGAAGCAATCCTTGGGAACAGCACTAGTGGGTTTGGGATGGTGGGAGTAGAGATATGCTAAAGTATTGCTTCAGGGCATGGCCAATAGTCCTAACTTATATTAGGATTTTGTGGCTGCAGCCATATATCTTCAAGGATAAAATATCCCGAGGTTTATATTATTCATTACATGGATGACATTCTCTTAGCTCATAAAAATGAAATGCATCTAAACAATATCTATATAAATTTTCAGGATTCCCTGCATTGTGCTGGATTATGCATAGCACCCAAAAATGTTCAAAGGACATTTCCTTTTTCTTATCTTGGCAGCATTATTGAGGGAAATGCCTCACAAAATTCAAATTTGGACTGACACTTTACTTACATTAAATGACTTCCAAAATTATTAGGAGATATTAACTAGGTTCGACCTGCTTTAAAATTAACCACTGCTGACTTAAGCCCTTTATTTCATACTAGTGGCCCGGTGCACAAAATTCTTGCATGCGAGGGGTGGGGGTGGGGGTTTTCTCTCCAATCTGAGATCCCTGTGGGATCAGACCCAAATTGGCACTTGGACAACCCCCTCACAACCCACTCCTAACCGCTCACCTGCCTGACTGCTTGATCACCCCTAACCACTCTGCTTGCTAACCACTCTGCAACTGGTCCCCTCAGCTGGCCTGCTCAGCCCAAACTACCCCCCACCATCAGCCTGATCACCCCCAACTGCCTCCCCCTCCTGGCCTGATCACCCCTAACGGCCTCTGCCTTGGCCCCTCCACCATTGCAATCTGGGACCCCTGTGCACACACACCCTTCATGATCTGGGACCCCCGGTGCCCGCAGTGAAGCGTGGCAGTAGCTGGTCTTCCCCCAGCCTCCTGTGGCCCCACCCTTTGTGCACACCAGTGATCTGAGAGCCCTGTGCTTGCGCTCTTCGTGATCTCTGACCCCAGGGGCCCACGACAAAGCATGGCGGTGGCCGGCCTTCGCGCCGTGCCTCCACACGGCCTGGGGAACTGGCACTGTGTGCTTGCCGGGACCACCAGCACAGCGTCCACTCCCCAGGCCCATGGCGCTCGTTCCCCAGGCTGTGCAGAGGCAGCAGGAGAGGCAGGATCATGCACTGCGTGGCCCCATCCCCCACTCCTGATTGGCTGATAGCATAGCCAATCAGGTGCCAAGGTATGGTCACATTTGCATGTTACTCTTTTATTACATAGGATACTAAGGGGAGATTCATCTCTGTCATCCCCACGCTGCTTGACAGAGGAAGCCGAGTTAAGGATGCCTTAGGTTCAGCACAACTTACTAGAATTTATTACTCCCTTCTCTTATAGGTTTTAATTTTCCCTAGGACACATACACCCACTGGAGTCATTTGGCAAGCTCCTGGAGTTGTTGAATGGCTATATTTGGCTCATTCTCCAACTAAGGTATGCTTATATGTGGTTGATCTCTTACAGCCCCCGCCCTCTACCCTTCCCTGCCTTCCCACTGTAGTTTGACTGTCTGTTCAATGTTTCTTTGCCTTTGTATCTATTTCCCCCCCCCTTTCTTTTCTTTTTTAAAAAATATATTTTATTGATTTTTTACAGAGAGAAAGGGAGAGGGATAGAAAGTCAGAAACATTGATGAGAGAGAAACATCGATCAGCTGCCTCCTGCACACCCCCGGCACATGCCCTTGACCGGAATTGAACCCGAGACCCTTCAGTCCACTCTAACCACTGAGCAAAATCAGTTTCGGCCCCCGTTTCTTTTCTTTAAAAAAATCTTGCATCTGCATACTAGAAATAAACATATAAGAACAAAAAATGTTTGAGTCCCAGTTTCAATGTCAAATACTTCCTTATGTGTACATGTCATCAATGATATCTGGATGGTGGACAAATGGTGGCAATGCAGGTTCCACTCTCTCTGGTTTGGTCCTGGGAAACCTGCAGCGATGCACAGCTGCTGACTGCTAGAATGGCAAGGTGTTATCAGTGTCTTCCATCTCAGTACTGTCTTCACAGTTGGAACAGACCTGACAGTTCCTCTATGTTGCAGGAATCCATATGGTCCTGGAGTTGTTTTCTGAAAATATACAAACATATTCTCAACCAAAAGTTAATAAAGAAATCTTCTCTGTAAATTAGACTTGGAATTCTTCTTATTTTTGCCCATATGATTTTCCATTGCCTTATTTCGACATCATGTGTATTTTTCATGGGTGTCCTGCTGATAGCAATACAAATGGAAATTAATTTTCTGAAGTAAGAATTTTCTAGATGTAATTTACTTACAAGATATTTTTCCCTACGTGATATTGGCCCACTATCCTCCCTTTTTTTTTTTATTAATCAGAGCTTTTGGAAATTTTATATTGCAGTCTTAGTAACTTTAAATTTTAATTTTTGCACAAAAATATGACTGCTTTAAGTTCTTTGCATGTTAGGTAATTTTATTATGAGATGAACTACTAATAGAGATTTGAGTTAATATTTTAGGAACATCTTTTTATCCAGTACACTTAAATTTTCTTGATTATTCCCTTATTTCAATTAGCCAATTTAAATTAATCTGAAAACTTGATTACTATTTTACTGTCAAATTTAATACTCAAACAATAATATTAGTTTACCTTGTAAATGTTAGTGGAAAGGATTATTTGCATTCTTGAGTAGGCCCTGAGCATTCCTGGTGCTAGATTGGATTTAGATATAGGGCAGCTGTTGCTGGCCAAGTCCCTGTCTGTAACTTGGGTCCCAATCTGATTTGTGCATGGGAGGCAAAGCAGCCCTGGGGGAAGGTGACCTCCCTCAAAAGGGGTGAGAGTTCAGACCCCTGCAAGATTAGTGGGGTGAGGGTCTGTGCCCCACCTTTGTTGACCTTCAAGTTCTCTCCTGATTGCTCCTCAGTGACAGTGCCTGTCTTAGGTTGTTCCTTCCCTGAGGAATATTACTCGTCTCTTGCTAACCAGCCATCCTCCAGGGCCAAGCAGGGTGATGTGAGGTTCAGGTCTGTCTCCTTGGTAGTCTATGTCCCTATGGCCTCCATGCCCAACCCCTACCTTGGGATCCCCTCACCTACTGGCGGGGTCCCATTACTGATCACATATCTCAGGGGACTCAGGTTTCTTCTCCAAGGAGGACCCAGCTCACACCATTGAGCGAGAGACAGATCTATGGTGCCAGCCATCCAGAGGCTGCAACCTCAACTTGAACTGAAAGCTCAGGCAACAGCTGTGTGCACTTGGATTGTGAGAAGAGGGTCCCTCTTGGGAAAAAAGTAATGTGTTGTTGGAATGGTAAATTAGATTGCTTTTTTATTTTCTCTTTCTGTGAGTTCATTATTAGGGTATAGAAAAGCCATAGACTTCTGGGTGTTAATTTTGTATCCTACTACATTGTCGAATTCACTTATTAAGTCTAGTAGTTTTTTGTATGGAGCCTTTGGGGCTTTCTACATACAATATAATGTCATCTCTGAATAAGGACAATTTAACTTCTTTTCCTATTATGATGCCTTTTATTTATTCTTCTTGTCTGATCACAATGGTTAGTATTTTCAGTACAGGAGTGGTGAGAGTGGGCATCCCTGTCTTGTTCCTGTTCTTAGAGGAAATAATTTTAATTTTTGCCCATTGAGTATGCTGTTGCCTGTGGGTTTGTCATATATGACTTTCATTATGTTGAGGTATGATCTTTCTATTTCCAACTTGCTGAGAGTTTTTAATAAAGAAAGAATGTTAGATTTTGTCAAATGCTTTTTCAGCATCTATTGATATGATTATATGGTTTTTATCTTTCAATTTGTTGATGTGGTGTATTACATTTATTGATTTGCAAATGTTGTACCATCCTTGCATCCCTGGGATGAAACCCACTTGATCATGGTGTATGATCTTTGTAATGTACTGCTGGATTCTATTTGCTAGAATTTTATTGAGGATTTTTACATCTATGTTCATGAGGTATATTGGCCTGTAATTCTCTTTCTTTGTATTGTTTTCACCTGGTCTTAGAATTCAGGTAATCCTGGCTTCATAGAAAGAGCTTGGAAGTGTGTCTTCCTCTTGAATTTTTTGGAATAGTCTGAGGGAGATATGTTTTATTTCTTTTTTGAATGTTTTATAAAACTACTCTGTGAAGCTGTCTGCTCCAGGGCTTTTGTTTTGGGGGAATTTTTTTTATTACTGCTTCAATTTCCTCCATAGTTATCAGTCTATTTAGATGTTTTGATTACTCATGGCTGTGTTTTGAATGTTCACATTTTTAGGCATATGTCCATTTTTCTAAGTTGACCAGTTTGTTGGAGTAGAGTTGCTCACAGTGGTTTTTTTTTTTTTTTAAAGATTCTTCATATTTCGGAGAACTAAGATGGCGGCAAAGGTAAAACACCTATCTTGCCATCATAATCAGCAATTTTAATACTACAACTTAACAAAAGAGCAAATACCTTCCAGAATCACCAGAACGCTCGCTGAGTGAAAATTCCACAAATAAAAGTGAAGATAAGACACTGTGACTCGGAGGTGCAGCGGCGAACAGCGTCAAAAGATTCTCGCGCCGCGGAGAGGGCGGGCAGCTGGAAACCGGCCAGTTTTCTCAAATGGGGAGACAAAGGCGTCCCACTGACTGATTCTCCAGCTCTGGGCGAAGTCCAGGGAACCCATTATCATACGGGGTGAAAACGGGACAGTGGGAGGACACGCCAAAGCTCGGGTGCTGCCGGGTCTCCCGGCTTGTGGAGAAGGCAGCTTGTGCAAACAGCTCGGCTGCGTGACGGCGCAGGGAGCTCTCTGCGACTTGTCTCTCATTCGGAAAACCGTCAGTCTGCTTTGTTTTATGACCCTGGGTGAGACATTGCGCATGCAAAGTCATTTGGGGACAGTCTGAATTCCCCGGCAGCCGGTGGAGCTCCACAGCGGCTCTCTCTCAGAGGTGCTGGCAGCCATTGCCCCCGGCGCAGAGCCCCTGGGGCTGCATAGGGCGGAGCTAACGCTGTCTGCTTGGCCCGGAGACTCCGCCCACCCAACCTGAGCACAGCTGAGCTTCACAGACAATTGGCCTGGAGGTCAAACCCTCCTAGGGCTAACAACAAAAAGCTGGGTTTAAATTCAAAAACACTGAATACAACCCATAAAGGATTGCAGTAAGAGTACCCACCTCAGGTAACTGGGGAGACTGAGCCACTGTCCCTTTGAGGATAGCCACCACATAAAGCTGCCACCATGCAGAGACATGGAAAGAAATCAGGTGTGAAAGAAATGGAGGAGAAAAGACGACAAGACATAGAGTTCAAAACCATGGATATAAGGCTTTTCAAGAGGCTCCTACAAAAGGCCGATCAACTTAATGAGAATTACCAGGAAATAAACAAGACCAACCAGCAAATGAATGAGAATTACAAGGAGATGAATGAGACCCTCAGGGAAATGAACAAGACCTCTGAGGATACGAACCAGACCCTCACAGATAAAAAAAAAAAAGGACCAACTAGAAATCAAGCATACACAGACTGAAATAAAAAAAAATTACACAAAGTCCTAAAAGCAGTCCAGAGGGCCACAAGAACCAAGTCAAAGATTTGAAATACAAAGAAGCAAAATCCACTCAGCTGGAAAAGCAAGAAACAAAAAGAATTCAGATAATTGAAGATAGCATAAGGGGCCTCTGGGACAACCTCAAGCAAGCCAACATCCGAATTATTGGGGTGCCAGAAAAAGAGAGAGAGCAAGTTAATGAAAACTTACTTGAAGAAATAGTGACTGAAAACTTTCCCCACCTGGTGAAAGAAACTGACTTAAAAGCCCAAGAAGTACACAGAACCCCAAAATATAGGAATCTAAAGAGGACCACACCAAGACATATCATAATTAAAATGCCAAGAGCAAAAGATAAAGAGAGAATATTAAAAGCAGCAAGAGAAAAACAGTTGGTTACCTACAGGGGAGCACCCATACGATTGTCAGCGGATTTCTCAACAGAAACGATGCAGGCCAGACGCGATTGACAAGAAATATTCAAAATAATGAAGAGCAAGAATCTACAACCAAGATTACTCTATCCAGCAAAGCTCTCATTCAGAATTGAGGATCAGATAAAGTGCTTCGCAGATAAGAAAAAGCTAAAGGAGTTCATCACCACCAAACCAGTATTATATGAAATGCTGAAAGATATTCTTTAAGAAGAGGAAGAAGAAAAAGGTAAAAATATAAATTATGAACAACAAATACACATCTATCAACAAATGAACATAAAAATCAAGTGAACTGATAGGCTGATGAACAAGATAAACTGGTGACTATAACAGAAACATGAACATAGAGAGGGAATGGACTGACAATTCTTGGGGAGAAAAGTGTTGTTGGAAGTGCAGCAAGAGATTGGACAAAAATCTTGCAACAATGGGAGAGGACATTGGGGAGGCGGAGGGGAGGGTGGAGGGTGGGATAGGTACAGGATGGAGGGAAGATATAGGGAGATAAAAAAGGGGAAACAATGTAATTAATAAACTGAACAATAAAAAAATTAAAAAAAAATAAAAAAAAAGATTCTTCATATTTCTTTTTTTAAAGTTTAAATCTTTATAGGTTTCTTTTTTTAAAAAAATAAATCTTTATTGTTTAGATTATTATAGGTGTTCCTCCTTTTTCCCCCCAATAGCTTCCCTCTACCCAATCCCCTACCCCACCCCATGCCCTTATCCTGTCTTCATTCGTATGTATAAGATATTTGTCCTATCACTTCCCCCACCCCTCACATCCTCTTCACCCTGAGAATTGTTAGTCCACTCCCTTTCTATGTCCCTTATTCTATTATATTCATTAGTCCATTCTGTTCATCAGATTTTTCATTCACTTGATTTTTAGATTCACTTGTTGGTAGGTATGTATTTGTTGTCATTTTGTTGTTCATAGTTTTTAACTTTTTTTCTTCTTCCTCTTCTTAAAGAATACCCTTCAGCATTTCATATAATCCTGGTTTGGTGGTGATGAACTCCTTCAACTTTTTTTGTCTGTGAAGCTCTTTATCTGACCTTCAATTATGAATGATAGCCTTGCTGGGTAGAGTAATCTTGGTTGTAGGTTCTTGCTGTTCATCAATTTGAATATTTCTTGCCACTCTCGTCTGGCCTGCATAGTTTCTGTTGAGAAATCAGCTGACAGTCATATGTGTACTCCCTTGTAGTAACCAACTCTTCTTCTCTTGCTGCTTCCAAGATTCTCTTTTTGTCTTTTGCCCTTGGCATTTTCATTATGATGTATCTTGTTGTGGTCCTCTTTGGATTCCTCTTGTTTGGGGTTTTGTGTGCTTCCTGGACTTGTAAGTCTATTTCTTTCACCAGGTAAGGAAAGTTTTCTGTTACTATTTCTTCTAATAGGTTTTCCATATTTTGCTCTCTCTTCTTCTGGCAGCCCAATAATTTGAATGTTGGTATGCTTACAGTTATCCCAGAGGCTCCTTACACTATCTTCATATTTTTGAATTATTTTTTTCTTTTTGTTTTTCTGGTTGGGTGTTTTTTGTATCCTCATATTTCAAATCTTTGGTTTGATTCTTGGAGTCCTTTGATTTACCATTGAATTTCTATATATTCTTTATTTCAGTCAATGTATGCTTAATTTCTGACTGGTCCTTTTCCATTTTCTTGACATTCTCATTATGTCATTGAAGGTCTCATCAAGTGTCTTGGCAGTTTTTAGAAAATTCTTGAGTAACCTTATAAATGTGGTCCTGGACTCTATGTCCTCCATTTCTTTTATTTGTGACATGTTTCTTTGTCTCCGCATTTTGCTGCTTCCCTGTGCTGATGGAGTGAAAGAACTGCTGTACTGGAAACATGCCTATGTTGCTGGACTTGCTTCAGTGGGGCTTTGGTGCTCACCAAGTCTGCCTCTTGAATGTGTCACTTATGCATGTGAGTAGTTGAGTTCTGATGTTGTCTCACACTGACCTCTAGATACACTAGCTTCTGGATTTCCAATGGGGTGCAGGTCAGCTACTGTCTGAGGTGACCCAGCAGAAGCTACAGCAAGGTCTGCAGATTTTTCTTGGGCTGACCAGAGCTGCAGCTTGTTAGATTAAGCTGTGATAGGGCAGGCCATTTATATGTAAATGTCTCTGCGCACAGCTAGGGAGGGTTTGCAGATTGTGTGAGGAGGGGTCTCAGGGAGTCACTAGGATGTGACAAACAGTGATGGCTGACACTCAGCCATTTCTGCGTTTCCGCTTTTCCAAGACCCCTGCATCCCACACCGTGAACAGTAATTGCTGTGGACACCTCTGCAAAGGGGCCACCCTCACTTTCTGACCCGATGTCAGACTGTCCAGATTCTCCCTGTAGGAGTATGGATCACCAGCATCTCCCCAGAAATGAGTTCAGAGTAATTAGGAATTTGTTTCCCTTCAGGTTGAAAACATCAGCACCCTGTCGCCCACTGCCAGCCCAGTTTGCACACCTCCGTACCTTAGCTTTTCAGTGCTTTTGCATGTCTCAATGCTCCGTCTAGTTGCAGAACTTTCACTCAGCCAGCTTTCCCGTGGTTCTGGGTGATAGACATTTTGTCTTTTAGTTGCAGTTTTTAAAATTTTTGTACAAGGCAGCAGTTTAGGTGTTTACCTAATCCTCCATCTTGGCTTCTCCCCAAGATTCTTCAAATTTCTGTGGGGACTGTTTTTATTTCACCTCTTTCATTTCTGATTTTGTTTATTTGGGTCCTCTCTCTTTGCTTTTTATGAGCCTGGCTAGAGGTTCGTCAATCTTGTTTATCCTTTCAAAGAATCAGGTCTTAGTTTCATTGATCTTTTGTATTTTTTTTGTTCTCTATGTCAGTTATTTCCATTCTGGTCTTTATTATTTCCTTCCTTCTGCTTGCACTGAACTTTTCTTGTTGCTCTCTTTCTAATTTTTCAAGTTGCAAAGTTAGATGTTTTATCATCTTTTTTTTTAATCTTTTTTGAGGTAGGCCTGTACTGCTATGGATTTCCCTCTCAGTACTGTTTTCATTGTGTCTCAAAGATTTTGTGTTGTTGTGTTTTCATTGTTTGTTTCCAGGATGTGTTTTATTTCTTCTTTGATCTCTTTGTAATCCACTGATTGCTTAATAGGATTCTATTCAGCCTGCATGTATTTGAATTTTTGTGATTGTTTTTACTGTAGTTGATTTATAATTTTAAGCCATTGTGATCTGAGAAGATGCTTTTTATGATTTCAATCCTCTTAAAATTGGAGACTTTTCCTGTATCCCAATATGTGGTCTATCTTTGAAAATGTCCCTTGTGCACGTGAGAAGAATATATATTCTGTAGTTTTGGGGTGGAATGTTCTAAAATTCTAGCTTAAATCCTTCTGATCTAGTCATTTAGGATTGAAGTTTCTTTATTAATTTTTTGTCTATAGGATTTAACCAGTGATGTTAATTGGGTGTTACAGTCTCCTGCTATGATTGTGTTGCTGTCAATATCACCACTGATATCTTCCAAAAAATTTTTTACTGTATTTGGGTGTTCTTTCATTGGGTGCATAAGTGTTTACCAGAGTTATATCCTTTTCTAGTTTTGATTCCTTCAGAATTATGAAGTGAACTTTCTTGTCTCTTATTATGGTCTTCCCTTTGAGGTCTCTTTTGTCAAATATGAGTATCACTACCCCAGCATTTTCTTTTTCATTTCCATTTGCCTGATAGATATTTTTACATCCCTTCACTTTCAGTCTGTGTGAGTTGCTTGTTCTGAGGTGGCTCTCCTATAGACAGCATATATATGGGTCATGTTTTCTTATTCATTCACTCAATGTCTTTTTATTGGAGCATTTAATCCATTTAAGTTTAATGGTATGATTGTTAGGTACATGTTTGTAGCCATTTCAGTATTTTATGACTGTGTTTCTTCCTTTCTATTTCTTCTTTTTTCTTTTTTTTCCTACTATTACTTATTAGTTTTTTTGTATTTTTTAATCTTTATTGTTCAGTTTATTAATTACATTGTTTCCCCCTTTTTCCCCCTATAGCTCCCCTCCACCCTGTACCTATCCCACCCTCCACCCTCACTTCCCCCTCCCCAATGTCCTCTCCCATTGTTGCAAGATTTTTGTCCAGTCTCTTGCTGCACTTCCCACAACCCTTTTCTCCCCAAGAATTGTCAGTCCATTCCCTCTCTATGTCCATGTCTCTGTTATATTCACCAGTCTATCCTGTTCAACAGCCTATCAATTCACTTGATTTTTATGTTCATTTGTTGATAGATGTGTATTTGTTGTTCATAATTTTCATCTTTACCTTTTTCTTCTTCCTCTTCTTAAAGAATATCTTTCAGCATTTCATATAATGTTGGTTTGGTGGTGATGAACTCCTTTAGCTTTTTCTTATCTGCGAAGCACTTCATCTGACCTTCAATTCTGAATGATAGCTTTGCTGGATAGAGTAATCTTGGTTGTAGATTCTTGCTGTTCATCACTTTGAATATTTCTTGTCACTCGCGTCTGGCCTGCATTGTTTCTGTTGAGAAATCGGCTGACAATCGTATGGGTGCTCCCTTATAGGTAACCAACTGTTTCTCTCTTGCTGCTTTTAATATTCTCTCTTTGTCTTTTGCTCTTGGCATTTTAATTATGATGTGCCTTGGTGTGGTCCTCTTAGGGTTCCTATATATTGGGGTTCGGTGCACTTCTTGGACTCCTAAGTCAATTTCTTTCACCAGGTGTGGGAAGTTTTCAGTCACTATTTCTTCAAATAGGTTTTCATTGTCTTGGCCTCTCGCTTTTTCTGGCACCCCTATAATTTGGATGTTGGTATGCTTGAGGTTGTCCCAGAGGCCCCTTACACTATCTTCAATTTTTTGGATTCTTTTGGTTTCTTGCTTTTTCAGCTGAGTGGATTTTACCTCTTTGTATTTCAAATCTTTAACTTGGTTCTTGGGGTGCTCCAGAGCACTTTTAGGTCTTTGTATAATATTTTTTGTTTCAGTCAGTGTATGCTTAATTTCTGGTTGGTCCTTTTTCATATCCTTGAGAGTCTCCTTTATATCCTTTTGGGTCTCTTTAATTTCCTTGTAGGACTCATTCATTTCCACGTTGGTCTTGATCATTTCTTTGCAGCTCTCGTTTATATCCTTGAGGGTCTTGTTCATTTTCTTGTAGGACTCATTCATTTCCTTTGTGGTCTTGCTTATTTCCTTAGAGGCCTCGATCTTTTGTTGGAGCCTCTTGAAAAACCCTATAACCGTGGTTTTGAATTCCATGTCCAGTCATTTTTTTTCCTCCATTTCTTTCACATCTGATTTCTTTCCATGTTGCTGCATGGTGGCTGCTTCCCTGAGTTGGTCAATTAGCTTTGTGTGGTAGACTTCCTACTAGGGATAGTGGCTCAGCCTCCCCAGTTACCTGAGGTGGATATGGGCTGCACAGTTTTGCTGAAGTTAAGCTCAGTTAATCGTTGTTAGCACTTGGAGGGTTGACCTCCAGGCCAATTGTCTGTGAAGCTCAGCTGTGCTCAGGTTGGGTGGGCGGAGTCTCCGGGCCAAGCAGACAGGGTTAGCTCCGCCCTATGCGGCCCCGGGGACTCTGTGCCGGGGGCAATGGCTGCCAGCACCTCTGAGAGAGAGCTGCTGCCGAGCTCCACCGGCTGCCGGGGAATTCAGACTTTCCCAAAATGAGTCTGTACGTGCAATGTCTCACCCAGGGTCATAAAACAAAGCAGTCTGACGGTTTTCTGAATGAGAGACAAGTCGCGGAGCTCTCTCTGCACCCTCACGCAGCCGAGCTGTTCGTGCGCAGGCTGCCTTCTCCACAAGCCGGGAGACCCAGGAGCACCCGAGCTTCGGCGTGCTCTCCCACTGTCCAGTTTTCACCCCGTGTGATAGTGGGTTCTCTGGACTTCGCCCAGAGCTGGAGAATCAGTCCAGTGGGACGCCTTTGTCTCCCCGTTCGAGAAAACTGGCCGGTTTTCAGCCGCCCGCCCTCTCCGCGGCGCGCACTCCAAACCTCTCTCCGTGCGAATCTTTCAATGCTGTTCACCGCCGCTCCTCCAAGTCACAGTGTCTTATTTTCACTTTTATTTGTGGAATTTTCACTCGGCGGGCTTTCTTGTGATTCTGGAAGGTGTTTGTTCTTTCGTTAAGTTGTAGTATTAAAATTGCTGATTATGACGGCAAGATAGGTGTTTTACCTTTGCCGCCATCTTAGTTCTGTGTCTATTTCTTCTTTTTTCATCATTCTCCTTAGCATTTCTTGCATTGTTGGCTTAGTATTGATAAGTTTCCTTAACCTTTTTGTCTGTTTGAAAAGCTCTTGATTTTCTCTTCAATTTTGATTGATAGTCTTGCTGGATGGACTGTTCTTGGATTCATCCCTTTGCTTTGCATCAGTTTGTAGACCTCCTTCCATTCCCTTCTAGCTTGATGTGTTTCTGTTGAGAAATCATTTGATAATCTGATGGGGGATCCTTTGTAGGTAACTCTGTGTCTCTCTCTTGCAGTCTTTAAGATTGTCTCTTTGTCATTAATATTTGCCATTGTAATTATGACATATCTTGGTGTGGATCTTTGGGATTCATGTTACTTGGGACTTTCTGTACTTGTGTAAGTATTTTCTTCTCCATATCAGGGAAATTTTCTGCAATTATTTTTTTCTAATAGGTTATCCAATCCTTTCTTCTCTTCTTGTCCTGCTGGGAGTCCTATTATACATATGTTACTTTGTTTTGCCTTGTCCCAAATCTCCCTTAGGCTCTCCTCCTGTTTTTTAATTTTTTTCTCTAGTTGCTGTTCACATTGGGTTGTTTCTGTACCTTATCTTCTGACTCACTAATTCAGTCCTCTGCTTCTCCTAGTCTACTGTTGAAACCTTCCATGATGTTTTTTTTATTGAAGCTATGTCACTTTTGATTTCTTCCTGGTTTTTGCATAGAGTGTTTATTTTCTTGTCTACCTGGTGTATGAACAGTATGACCATTACTCTGAATTCTTTTTCTGTCATGTTGCATGCTTCCTTTTTCGCTTATTTCCTTTCTTATCTATTCCTCATTTTCTTTCCTCTGAGGATTGTTTCGTTGTCACCCTATTCTAACTATCACCAGAAGGTTTAAATGTCAAGTTGTTGGGCCCTGACCCATCTGAGGTGGGATCTTCACACCCCTCAAGTGTATCTGAAGAACTCTGACACAAAAACTTGTGGCTTCTGTGGGTTGGTAGCAACCACACTTGCCCAGGATCAGAGTTACAGGCACTTAGTGTGGCCTCGTTTCTATACCTAGAATCAGAAATCGCGCCTGCACCAGACTGAAACAGAGCACCCCTGGTATGTGACAAAAATCAGAGTCCCCTAGTGCATGTCAGGAGTCAGATACCCCCTGTGCCTGCACCGAGAATCAAGTATCAGAGTCTGTGTTGCTTGGTGTGGCCTTGCGCCAAGAATCAGGGTCCTTGTATGCACATGCACCAAGAATTGCAGTCATTGGCTCTTAGTGTGAATTCACTGAGAATCAGAGATCCCAATAACACACAATGAGAAACAGAGTCAAGTCACTGGTGTTCAGTGCTGTCTCTCACGTGGAGAACCAGGGTCCCTGGTCTGCTTGGGAGACCAGGTTGCACAGTGGCAGTGTGTCAGTAGGCGGTCCACTCCTGCCCTGCAGCAAACAGCCTTTCATGTGCGCTTGCCCTGAATCAAGGTCAGGTGGCTCTGTTGTCCTGTGTGGGCATGGGGTCTGGTCCCACAGGTGTGCACTGTGGGGAAAAAACTCCCCGTGTACCCATCCTCAAATTCATCACAGCCTCCCTTTGTGGGCACAGGGTCTGGTCACAGAAAACAAACTCCTCGAGTTCATGCTCTCAGGCTCAGATTTAACGCAGCCTCTCTGCATAGGCATGGGGTCTGGTCACGGAAACAGGCTACGTGAGTTTGTGCGCTCAGGCTCAAATTCAGCACAGGCTGCCTGCATGGAATCAGGATCTGGTTGTCAGAAACAAACTCCCCAAAATTGTGTTCCCCAGCTCAAATTTAGCCTAGCTTCCCTGTGTGGGCATGGTGTCTGGCCATGGGAATCAAACTTCACAAGTCCACAAACTCAGGCTCAAATTCAGTGCAGCCTTCCTATGTGGGCCCAGGGTCTAGCCCCAGGAAACAAACTTCTTGTGTCTGCATACTCAGGCTCAAATTTAGGTAGTCACCACTGCTGTGACTGCACTGTGAACGCAGGAGGCTTATTTAAGCAGTGAGGTTCTGGCAGTTTCTATGCCACTACCATGGTGCCAGTAGGGAGGGGGATTAGCTCTGTGACTGACAGAAATCTGCATCCAGAGTGCCTGGGGTCTTGAAGTCCAGGGGTCTGCAGCTGTGGTCTCATATCTTTTACCTGAGTGGCCGTAGGATTCCAGTTTGTGTCTGAGACCAGATTGGGTACTGGCGAGGTTAAGATAGTAATCTCAAGCAGTTCTGATCTTCAAGATGGTGTGGTCTCGAAAAAAAAACACACAAAAACAACTGGTCATCAAACATGGCGACTGGCAGGAAGGTAGGGAGGGAGAGAGTGTGAGAGGGTGAGGAAACCATAGAGGAGAGTGTAGAGATGTGTGGTGTGTGTGTGTGTGTGTGTGTGTGTGTGTGTGTGTGTGTGTGTTTGAGCTAGGGACAGTTAGACTCTACAGGTCCTCCAAGGGGCTGCCAAATTAGGCATTCTTGGACAGCGAAGCCCCACAAACAAGGCGGACGCTCCTGGGTGGCCAGCAGGCGTGGCAGCAGAGACCACGCCATCTGAGAAGAGGAACTGCCTTGGACTGGGACCCTGCCCTCACCCAGTTGCATCTCAGATGCAGGCCAGGGAACTGCAGCTGCTGGGGCTGGAGAACTGCAGCCACAGCTTCAGACCAACAAACAACAGGAGTCCAGACTTCCCAGCAGCAGATTGCTGGGAGTCAAGGAGCCTATCCCCTTCCCTGAAGAACCCTGGATAGCTACATAGTAACCAATAGACCCACCCCTCCCTCAAGCCACAAATCCCCTAGCCCCTACAGGGAACCGCACATGCTTGAAGCTTGAGAACTTGGTTTCCCAGCTACCCCAGGGGAATTTGGGAACACACTCTGCACGTGTGCACACAGAAGTGGCTGAAGCTCCCAGACAGTAATTGGAGCTTGGAACTTGAAAACTCGGTTTCCCAGCTACCGCAAGGAGAATTAGAGCTTGAAAACGCCTGTAGCCGAAACTCCCAAGCAGGGAATAGGAGCCTGAGCTTTAGAGCTCGCTCAGGGGCCTTAGTACTGCTAAGGAAATTTAAAAGACTGGTGGTTGCCTCCTACAACACAATCGCAACTGGGTGACCAAACCTGCAGGGCAGCAGTGCCACCTGATCTGGTTGCAGGGCAAGCACACATGGAAGTCAGTCTTCCACAGTGCAGGCACACCATAGAGCTATTGTGCAACCCAGCCCTCCATGGTGATCAGGACCCAAATTCTCCCAGCAAGAGGCAGCACTGAGAACCACTGACTTGACTCTGTTTCTTACCTTATGTGCCTGGGATCCGTGATTCACAGCACATCCACATTAAGAGTCAGTGACTCCAATTCTTAGTACATGCACACATGGGAACCCTGATCCTCACAAGAAACTGCATGAGGCAACAGACTCTGAAACTCGATTCTTGGTGCAAACACAGGGAAACTCTGACTCCTGGCACCATCACACCAAGAGCACAGTGCAGGCAGCATCCCTGATACTAGGTGTGCACACAAGACCACACAGAATGCTGGGAAAACTGATCCTGGGCAAGCCTAGTTCCCACCAACCCACAGCACCAACATGCCCTAGTGTCAGAACACTTCAGTGACACTCCGGTGGTGCAAAGTTCCCACAGCACACAGCCCAGGGCCCCGCAACTCAAAGTTGGATCCTTCTGCTGATAGTCAGAACGGGGAGATGACACAATACCCAGAAGAAATAAAATGAGTTGTCACAAAGAAAGGAAATTAGTGAAACTGAAGCTTGCAGCATGACCAAAAAAAGAATTCAGAATAATGGTCATGGAATTTATACATTGGATGGATGAGAAAAATCAACAACCTATACATGAATCAGGAAGAAATGAAAAGTGATATAGCTACAATCAAAAACACCAAGGAAAGTTTCAACAGTAGAGTAGAAGAAGCAGAGGACCGAATTAGTGAGTGAGAGGATCAGGTACAGAAACAAACTCAAACTGAACAGCAATTGGAGAAAAAATTTAAAAAGCAGGAGGAAAGCCTAAGGAAGCTTTTGGAAAACATGAAACAAAGTAACATACATATAATAGGACTGCCAGAAGGACAAGAAGAGCATCAAGGATTAGAAAATCTATTTGAAGAAATAATGACCAAAACCTTCATGGATATGGGGAAGAAAAAAGTTACACAGGTACAGAGAGTCCCAAGCAGGATCAACACCAAAAGACCCACACCAAGACACATCATAATTTCAATGGCAAATATCAATGACAAAGAGAGAATCTTAAAGGCGGCAAGAGAGAGACAGAGAGTGACCTACAAAGGAAACTCAATCAGATTATCAAGTGATTTCTCAACAGAAACACATTAAGCTAGAATGGGATGGAAGGATGTATATAAAGTGTTGCAAAACAAAGGACTGAATCCAAGAATACTCTACCAGCAAGACTACCAATCAAAATTGAAGGGGAAATCAGAAGCTTCACAGACAAAAAGAGGCTAAGGGAGTTTCACACCACCAAACCAGCAATGCAAGAAATGCTAAAGGGAATACTGTAAAAAGAAGAAATAAACAGGTAAGAAGGAACACAGACACAAAAATAGATATGACTGCAAACAAATGCCTTTCAGTAATAATTTTAAACATAAATGGACAAAATGCCTAAATCAAAAGACACTGAGTGGCTGAATGGATAAAAAAATACAACCCATATATATACTGTCTGCAAGAGACCCACCTCAGAACAAGAGACTCACACAGGTTGAAAGTGAAGGGATGGAAAAATATCTTTCAGGCAAATGGAAATTTAAAAAAAGCTGGGGTAGAAATACTTACATCTGACAAAATAGACCTCAATGTAAATTCCAAGAAAAGAGATAAGAAAGCCCACTTTATAATACTACAGGAATCGATACAACAAGAGGATATAATCCTGATAAGCATAAATGCACCCAATGCAGGAGCACCCAAATACATAACAAAACTCTTATAAGATATAAAGGGAGAGAACGAAAACAATACAATCATCACAGGGGACCTTAATACACCACTGACATCACTGGATAAATCCTCTAGTCAACAAAATCAGCAAAGACACAGCAATCCCAAATGATTCATTAGGACAGATGGACTTAACAGACATCTTCAGAACATTTCACCCAAAAGCCACGGAATATAAGTTCTTCTCAAGTGCACATGGGACATATTCAAAAATAGACTACATATCGGGTCACAAGCAAAGTCTCCCAAAATTCAAGAAGATTGAAATCATACCAAGTAACTTCTCAGACCACATTGCAATAAAATTAAAAATAAACTGCAATAAAAACAATTCAAAATTTTCAAACACTTGGAAACTGAATAGCATGCTATTAAACAACTAGAATCCCGGTTCACGAAATTTGTGCATGGGGGTGGTGGGGTTGTCCCTCAAAACAGCCTGAACCCTCTCCAATCTAGGACCCCTCAAGGGATATCCAACTGCCCATTTAGGCCCACTATGCTCAATTAGAATTTCACAAAGGAGGCATGAAAATAAAATGGAGTCAAGACAGTCTCTTCAACAAATGGTGTTGGGAAAATTGGACAGATTCATGCAAAAAAAAAAAAATGAAACTAGACCACCAATTACACCATACAGTAAAATAAACTCAAAATGGATACAGGATTTAACATGAGACACTAAACCATGAAAATATTAGAGGAATCCACAGGAAGAAAAATCTCAGACATATGCCAAAAGAACTTCTTCAGTGATACTGCTCCTAGGGAAATGGAAGCTGAAGACAAAATAAACAAATGGGACAACATCAAAATAAAAAGCTTATGCACAGCTAAAGAAACCATCAACAAAACAACAAGAAAACCCACTATATGGGAGAACATATTTGCAAATGTTATCAGTGAAAAAGGTTTAATCTCAAGCATCTACAGGCAACTCACACAACTCAATAAAAGGAGGACAAAGGATCCAATAAAAAAAAATGGGCAAGAGACCTAAATAGAATCTTTTTGAAAGAAGACAGAAAGAAAGCCCAGAGACATATGAAAACCTACTCAAAGTCACTAATTGTCTGAGAGATGCAAATCAAAACGACTATGCATTACCATCTCACACCTGTCAGAATGGCTTACATCAACAAAACAAACGACAAGTGCTGCTGAGGATGCGGAGAAAAAGGAACTCTTGTGCACTGCTGGTGGGATTGTAGTCTGGTGCAGCCACTATGGATAACAGTATGGAGTTTCCTCAAAAAACTAAAAATGGAGCTCCCATTCTACCCAGTGATCCCACTTCTGAGAATATACCCCAAGAAACTAGAAACGTGAATTAGAAAGGATATTTGCACCCCTATGTTCATAGCAGCACAATTTACCATAGCTAATATTTGAAAACAGCCTAAGTGCCCAGCAGCCGATGAGTGGATTAAAAAACAATGGTACATCTACAGAATGGAATACTATGTTGCGGTAAAAAAAAATGAGCTCCTGCCATTTGCAACAACATGGATGGATTTGGAGAGGATTATGCTAAGTGAAACTAGCCAGGCAGAGAAAGATAAATATCACATGATCTCACTCATTTGTGGAATATAATGAATGACATAGACTGATAAACAAGTATGGATCCAGAGACTGAGGAAAGTACATCAGAATGTCAAACCTGAGGGTAAGTGGCAGGTGGTGGGAGTAAGGGGGAAAGTCAATATATTTGAACTCTTAAAGTAAGGTAAGTAATTTGTGTTTTTACATCCCTGACAAAGTTCATATAAAGTTATAAAAAAAAACTGGCAGCTAGTTTCAGATTGAATTGACATGGCCTAGAGCTTTTCATCTCCTATGAACACCAGTCCTTAGGCTAGGCTCAACTTAACCTCCCGTGACACCATAATGCCCTTACATGATATTATTCTATAATGGCATTAGAATTTTTGATATTTGGCAACAGCATATTATACAATTATCCCAAATAAACATACAAAATAATTCCTTGAATGTTGGGCAGCAATTTAAAAAAGAATAGGAAATGAATTAATCCCTTTCAAGAAGGAATTAAGGCACTCGGAATGCACCTGAGCATTCTATATTGGGCTCTCCTGCCCGTTTGGCCAAGAGGGACCCTCTTCTTACTATGCAAATAGACCCAGCTATTGCCTGAGCTTTCAGTTCAAGCTGTGGCTGAAGCCTCTGGGTCACTAGGACCATGGATCTGTCTCTCACCCAATGGTGTGAGCTGGGCCCTCTCTGGAGAAGAAATCTTGGTCCCCCAAGATATGTGATCAGTACCAGGACCCTGACAGCAGGCAAGAGGACGCCAAGGCAGCTACTGGACGTGGAGGCCACAGGGGCATAGACTACAAAAGAGACAAACTGAACCTCACATCACCCTGTTTGGCCCCGGAGGATGGCTGGTTAGCCAGAGATTGGTAGGATTCCTCATGGAAGGAACAACCTAAGACAGGCACAGTCGCAGAGAAGCCAACAGGAGAGAACTAAAAGGTCAGCAGAGGTGGGGCACAGACCCTCACCCACAAACCTTGTAGGGGACTGACCTCTCATCACTTCTGAGGGAGGTCTCCTTCCACCACAGCTGCTTCGCCTCTCACAGACAGCTCAGATCGGGACCCTGGTTGCAGACAGAGAATCGGCCAGCAATAGCTGCTCTATATCTAAATTCAGTCTAATACCAGGAATGCTCAGGACCTACTCAATTATGCAAATAAGCATTTCCACTAATATTTACACGGTAAACTAAGATTTTTGCTGGAGTATTAAAATTGACAGGAAAATTGTAATCAAGTTTTCAGATTAATTTAAATTTGCCAAGTGAAATAAGTGAACACTCAAGAAAATTTAAGTGTACTGGACAAAAAGCTTTTCCTAAAACAATAACTAAAATATCTGTTAGTAGTTCATCTCACTGTAAAATTGCCTAACATCCAAAGAACCTAAAGCAGTCATATTTGTGTGCAAAAATTAAAATTTAAAATTACCAAGACTGCAATCTAAAATTTCCAATAGCTCCCATTAATCAAAAAAGGAGGGGAGGATAGTGGGGTGATATCATGTAAGGAAAAATATCCTGTAAGTAAAATACATCTAGAAAATTCTTACTACAGAAAAGTAACTTCCATTTGTAAAGCCAACAGCCGGACACCCACGAAAAACTCACCTGGTTTCAAATTAAGCCGAAGGAAAATCATTTAGGCAAAAATAAAAAGAATCCCAAGGCTAATTTTCAGAGAGGATCCCTTTTTTAACTTTTGGTCGAGAATGTGTTTGTGTGTTTGCAGAGAACAACTTCAAGACCATGTGGGTTCCTGCGACAGTAATGAACTGACGGGTCTGTTCCAGTCACGAGGACTTTCTAGAGATGGGGGACACTGAGGACACCTTGCCATGCTAGCTTTCTGACCCATACAGAGAGAATGGAACTTTCATTGCCACAATGTGTCCACCATCTGAATATCATTGCTGACATGTACACATAAAAAACTATTGGACATTGAAACTGGCACTCAGAACACTTGGACATTGAAAATGAGACTCAAACATTTTTTGTTCTTATACATTTATTTCTAGTATGCAGAGGCAAGATGTTTTTGAAGAAAAGAAACAGGGGAGAGTGATTGTTATAAATGCAGGGAGGCATTGAACAGGCTGTCAAGCTATAGGGGGAAGGCTGGGGTGGATGGGAGGTGGATGCTGGGGGAGATCAACTGAAGGACTTGTATGCATGCATATGAGCATAACCAATGAATGAAAGACACTGGGGCAGGGAGGGGGCAGTTGGGGACATGTGCTGGGGGGTAGGGGAGGCTGGGGGTAGGATAATAGGGGAAAAAAGAAAACATACGTACTACTATTAAATAAAATTATACTGCAAAAAAAAAGCATACTGGAAAATAATGATAAGAAAAACACAACAATCCAAAATCTATGCAACATAAAGAAAGGAGTCTTGAGAGGGAAATTTATAGCTCTAGAAGCCTATCTCAAAAATCAGGAAAAAAGGTAGTAAATAATCTAACCTTACAACTCAAATAATTAGAATGAGGGCAACAAGAAAAGCCCAGAGTGAGCAGAAGGGAGGAGATAATAAAGATCAGAGCAAAAATAAATGACAGAGAGACCAAAAAAAATAATAATAAAATACAAAAGATCAATGAAACCAAGAGCTAGTTTTTTGAAAGGATAAACAAGATTGCTGAACCTCAAGCCAGGCTCACCAAAAAGTCAAGAGAGAGGCATCAAATTAACAAAATCAGAATTGGAAGAGAAGAAACAACAACAGGCCCCACAGAAATACAAATAATTTTTTGAAAATACTATGAACAACTCTATTCAAACAAACTAGACTTCCTGGAGGAAATGGACATATTCCTCAAAAAATAAAACATTCGAAAACTCTATAGGGAAGATTCTAAAAATCTCAGTAGTCTGATAACTATAGAAGAAATTGAAGAAGTCATCAAAAAGCTCCCAGAAAACAAAAGCCCGGGCCTAGACAGCTTCATTGGGGAGTTTCACCAAACATTCAAGGCAGAACTTAAATCTAGCCTCCTCAGACTATTAAAAAAATTTAAGAGGAAGGAACTCTCCCTAGCTCATTCTATGAAGCCAGCATCACCCTAGTACTAAAAGCAGATAAAGACAACACAATGAAAGAGAATTGCAGACCAATATCCCTCATGAACATAGATGCCAAAATCCTCAACAAAATTCTAGCAAATCGGATCTAGCAGTATATCAAAAAGATCATACACCATGGCCAAATAGGATTTATCCCAGTGATGCAAGGATGATTCAGTATCTACAAATCAATAAACATGATACATAACATAAACAAATTGAGAGATAAAAATCACATAATCATGTCAATTGACTCAGAAAAAGCATCTGCCAAAATCCAACTCAGCTTCTTGATTAAAACACTCAACAAGGTGGGAATAGAAAGATCATCCCTAAATGATGTTTGACAATCAACAAATCAATAAAAGCCATATATGAAAATCCCTTAGCCAACATCATACTCAATGGATAAAATCTAAAACCATTTCCCCTAACAACAGGAACAATACAGGAATGCCCACTCTCACCACTCCTGTTCAACATAGTTCTGGAAGAACTAGCCATTGTGGTCAGACAAGGAAAAAAGCATCCAAATTGGAAAACAAGAAGTAAAACTGTCCTTATTTTCAGATGACATGATATTGTAGATAGAAAACCCTAAAGACTCCATGAAAACATTATTAGACTTAATAAATGAATTTGCCAATGTAGCAGGATACAAAATTAATACCAAGAAATCTATGGCATTCCTTTGTACCAATAGTGAATTTATAGAAAGAAAGACTAAAAAAGCAATCCGGTTTAGAATTTCAAAAAAATTAAGATACCTAGGAACAAGCTAACCAAGGAGGTAAAAGACTTATATGCAAAAAACTGCAAGACACTGAAAAAAACAGATAGAGGAAGATATAAATAGATGGAAGAACATACCGTGTTCATGGATTGGAATAAATCAATATCATCAAAATGTCTGTACTTAAAAGAAATCTACAGATTCAATGCAATCCTAATTAAAATACCAATGGCATATTTCATTGGCCTAAAAAGAATTTTCCAAAAATTCATCTGGAACAAAAAAAGACCCCAAATAGTTGCAGCAATCCTGAGAAAGAAGCATAAAGTAGGTGGGATCTAAATACCAGATTTCATGCTGTATTACAAAGCCACTGTTCTTAAAAAGCTGGTACTGACACAAGAACAGACATAGAGATCAATGGAATAGAATAAAAAACCAATAAATCAACCCAAACAACTATGCTCAATTAATATTTGACAAAGGAGGCATGAACATAAAATTGAGTCAAGATAGCCTCTTCAACAAGTAGTATTGGGAAAGTTGGACAGATACATGCAAAAAAAAAATGAAACTATACCATCAACATACACCATATACAAAAATAAACTCAAAATGGCTCAAAGACTTAAACATAAGAAGGGAAATCATAAAAATACTAGAGGAATCTACAGGCAGAAAAATCTCAGTCATATGCCAAAGAACTTCTTCACTGATACTGCTTCTAGAACAATGGAAACTATAGAGAAAATAAACAAATGGGACTACATCAAAATAAAAAGCTTTTGCACAGCAAAAGAAACTATCAACAAAACAACAAGAAATACCACTGCATGGGAGAACATATTTGCCAATGTCATCACAGACAAGGGTTTAATCTCCTACATTTACAGGGAACTCGTACAACTTAACAAAAGGAAAACAAACAATCCAATAAAAAATGAGCAACGGACCTAAATAGACAATTTTCGAAGGAGGAAAGAAAGAAGGCTAAGAGACATATGAAAAGATGCTCAAAGTCACTAATTATCCAAGAGATGCAATTCAAAACAACAATGATGTATCATCAGACACCTGTTAGAATGACAATGAACAAATCAACAAAAGACAAGTGTTGGCAAGGATGCAGAGAAAAAGGAACTCTTTTGCACTGCTGGTGGGAATGCATGCTGGTGCAGCCACTGTGGAGAACAGTATGGAGTTTCCTCAAAAAACTAAAAATGTAACTTTCATTTGACTGAGTGATCCCACTTCTAGGAATATATCCCAAGAAAATAGAAACACGAATCAGAAAGAATTTATGCACCCTTATGTTCATTGCAACACAATTTACCATAGATAAGATTTGGAAACAGCCTAAGTGCCCATCAGCAAATGATTGGATTAAAAAAAACTGTGGTATATATACACAATGGAATACTATGCTGCAGTAAAAAAGGAGTTTTTACCATTTGCCACAGCATGAATGGAACTGGAAAGCATTATGCTAAGTGAAATAAGCTAGTCAGAGTAAGACAAATACCACATGATCTCACTCATTTGTGTAATATAATGAATGACATAGACTGATGAACAAGAATGGATCCAGAGGCAGAGAAGCATCAACCAGACTGCCAGACCTCAGAGGGAAGTTAGGGGAGGGTGCAGGGAAGGAGGAAAGATCAACCAAAGGACCTGTATGCATGAATATAATCCTAACCAATGGACATGAAAACCAGGAGGATGAAGGCATGAGTCGGGGGACAGTCGGGGGGTTAATAGAGGGATAAGGAAACATATGTAATACCTTACTCAATAAAGAAATTTTAGAAAAGAAACAACTCTCAGAAAGTCAAAAGTCATATCAACAGTTCCAAATCCATTCACAGGTAATAATCAATGTTTCAGTATTTCATGTTATTTTAAAATATCTAGATATTCAAAAACTTCAATTAAAATTCACTAATTTAGAAAGGAACCATTAAAATAAGTTAAAGTGATTTGCTTAGGTAGCTAAGGTCATTTATTTAAATCTATTTTGATAAGATTTTCCTTCCAGAGATTTTCATTCTTTTAAATGCCTAGGGCATTTTGTGAATTTCAGGTATTTGGATTTTAAAGGTCCTGAGGTTTTGGTTTTAAAAAGTCTATTATCTGAATCAATTGATATGACTATTTGGTTTTTATCTCTTAAATTGTTTATGTGAGTTATCATGTTTATTGATTTGTGGATACTGTACCATACTTGCATCCCTGGGATAAATCCTACTTGGACATGGTGCATAATCTTTCTGATGTACTGCTGAATTCGATTTGCTAGAATTTTGTTGAGGATTTTGGCATCTATATTCATGAGGGATATTGGCCTGTAATTCTCTTTCATTGTGTTGTCTTTATCTGGTTTTGTTATTAGGGTGATGCTAGCTTCATAGAAGGAGCTTGGAAGTGTTCCTTCCTTTTGAATTTTTTGGAATAGTCTGAGAAGGATAGGTTTTAGTTCTTCCTTGAACGTTTGGTAAAACTCCCCTGTGAAGCCCTCTGGCACCAGCCTTTTGTTTTCTGGAAGCTTTTTGATGACTTCTTCAATTTTTTCAATAGTTATTGGCCTATTGAGATGTTTAGATTCTTCCTGATTGAGTTTTGGAAGGTTATATTGTTATAGGAATATATCCATTTCCTCCAGGTTGTCCAGTTTTTTTTGGAATAGAGTTGCTCAGTATTTTTGAAAAATCCTTTGTATTACTGTGGTGTCTGTTGTTATTTAACCTCTTTCATTTCTGATTTTGTTTATTTGCATCCTCTCTCTTTGCTTCTTGGTGAGTCTGGCTAGAGGTTCATCAAACTTGTTTATCCTTTCGAAGAACCAGATCTTGGTTTTGTTGATCTTTTGTATTTTTTTTTGGTCTCTATGTCATTTATTTCTGCTCTGATATTTATTATTTCCTTGATTCTGATCACTGTAGGCTTTTCTTGTTGCTCTCTTGATGCAGAAAAACCATTTGAAGAAAATCAAATGCCTTTTCTTGATAAAAACTCTTAGCAAGGTGGGAATAGAACTATCTTACCTCAATATAATAAAAGCCATATATAACAAACCTGCAACCAACATCATACTCAATGGACAAAAACTAAAACCATTTCCCCTAAGAAAAGGAACAAGACAGCAATGCCCACTCTCACCGATCCTGTACAACATAGTGCTGGAAGTAATAGCCATTGTGATCAGAGAAGAAAAAAAAATAAAAGGCATCCAAATTGGAAAAAAGAAGTAAAACTGTCCTCATTCGCAGATGACATGATACTGTGCATAGAAAACCCTAAAGACTCCATCAAGGAATTATTAGACTTAATAAATGAATTCTGCAATGTAGCAGGATACAATACTAATGCCAAGAAATCTCATTTCTACTCACCAATAGTGAACTTACAGAAAGAGAGCCTAAAAAAGCAATCCCATTTACAATTGCACCAAAACATTAAGATACATAGGAATAAACTTAACTAAGGAGGTAAAAGACCTATATGTAGAAAACTACATAACACTGAAAAAAGAGATAGAGGAAGACATGAACAAATGGAGGAACATACCATGTTCATGGATTGGTAGAATCAACATCATCAAAATGTCCATACTGCCTAAAATAATCTATAAATTCAATGCACTCCCCATTAAAATACCATGACATATTTCACAGACTTAGAACAGACTTTCCAAAAATTCATTTGGAATAAAAAAAGACCCTGAATAGCTACAGCAATCCTGAGAAAGAAGAACAAAGTAGTTGGGATCTCAATACCAAATATTAATACATATTACAAAGCCACTGAACTTAAAACAACCTGGTACTGGCACAAGAACAGACATATAGATCAATGGAATAGAATAGAAGACCCAAAAATCAACCCAAACCACTATGCCAAATTAATATTCGACAGAGGAGACATAAACATACAATGGAGTCAAGACAGTCTCTTCAACAAATGGTGTTGGGAAAATTGAACAGACACGTGCAAAAAATTGAAACTAGTCCACCAACTTATACCATACGCAAAAATAAACTCAAAATAGATAAAGGACTTAAACATAGGCAGGAAACCATAAAAATACTAGAGGAATCTACAGGCAGCAAAATCTCAGACATATGTTAAAGAAACTTCTTCACTGATACTGCTCCTAGGCTAACGGAAACCAAAGAGAAAATAAACAAATGGGACTCCATCAAAATAAAAAGCTTTTGCACAGCAAAGAAAACCATCAAGAAAACAATAAGAAACCCTACTGCAAGGGAGAACATATTTGCCGATAACATCAACAAAAAAGGGTTTAATCTCCAACATTTACCGAAAATTCATGCAACTTAACAAAAAGAAGATAAACATCCCAATCAAAAACTGGGCAACAGATCTAAATAGACACTTTTTGAAAGATACAGAAAGAAGGCTAAGAGACATATGAAAACATGCTCAAAGTCACTAATCATCAGAGAGAAGCAAATCAAAACGACAATGCGGTGCCATCTCACACCAGTCAGAATGGCTAACATCACCAAATCAATGAACGACAAGTGTTGGCGAGGATGTGGAGAAAGAGGAACTCTTTTGCACTGCTGGTGGGAATGAAGACTGATGCAGCCACTGTGGAGAAGAATATGGAATTACCCAAAAAACTAAAAATGGAACTCCCATTTGACTCAGTGATCCAACTTCTAGGAATATATCCCAAGAAACTAGAAGGACACATTAGAAAGGATTTATGCACCCCTATGTTCATAGCAGCATAATTTACCATAGCTGATATTTGGAAACAACCTATGTGCCCATCAGCAGATGAGTGGATTAAAAAACTGCAGTACATCTACACAATGGAATACTATGCTGCAGTAAAAAATAAAGAACTCCTACCATTTGCAACAACATGGATGGAGATGGAGAGCATTATGCCAAGCTAAGTAAGCCAGGCAGAGAAGATAAATATCACATGATTTTACTCATTTGTGGAATATAATGAATAGCATAAACTGACAAACAAGAACAGATCCAGAGACTGAAAAACTTTGACCGAAAGGACAAACCTCAGGGAAGGTGGAGGTCAGTGGGAGTAAGGGGGAGGGATCAATATAGGGACTTGTGTGTATACATATGAGTGTAATCATTGGACACAGACAACAAGCAGGTGGGAGTTGAGTGGAGAGTGGGGAGTAATGGGAGAATAAGGACACATACATAAAAATAAAAATAAATAAATAAAATTATAAGAAACAATAAAAATAAAATAAAAAATTAAATCTAATCCATACTAATGGTCACCATAACCTTAAGAGAAATTGTTTCACGTGACAAAGACTTTTTAATGAAACTCTCCATGGCCTGAAAATTATTTTGGAGGGAAATAAAAAGAGCTTTCCTTCAAATGTCTTAAAGACGAGTATGGAAAGTCAATATATGTGGCCTTTTGAACTAAGGTGAGTAATTTGTTTTTTTGTCTCTCTTACAAGTTTTATACAAAGTTACAAAAAGGAATTGATAGACAGTTTGAAATTGAATTAACATGGCCTAGAGCAAGATTATCCTTACATGATATTATTCCACAATCTCATTAAGATTTTTTAGATTCAACAACAGCTTATTGTACAATTTTCCCCAAAAAATATAGAAAATAAATCCTTAAATGTTTGCCAGCAATTTAAAAAGGACTTGAAAGGATGTAACCCCTGTCAGAAGGATTTAAGGCACTGGGGAGGCACCTGAACATTCTATATTGGCCCGTCTTCCTCTTGTTGCCAAGAGGGACCCTCTTCTCACAATCCAATTGCCCACAACTGTTGCCTGAGCTTTCTGTTCATGCTGAGGTTGAAGCCTCGTGGTGACTGGTACCATGAATCTATCCCTCGCCCAATGGTTTGAACTGAGCTCTCCCTGGAGAAGAAACCTGAGTCCCAAGATATGTGATCAGTGCCGGGGCCCAGCCAGCAGGCAAGGGGATCCCATTGCAGGTGCTGGGCATCAAGGTGAAGGGGGCATAGGCTACCAAGGAGACAGAACTGAATCTCAAATCACCCCGCTTGGCCCCAGAGGATGGCAGGTTAGCCAGAGACTGGTAAGATTCCTCAGGGAAGGAACAACCTAACACAGGTACAGTTGCAGAGGGGCCATCAGGAGGGAACTTGTGGATCAATAGAGGTGGGGCATAGAACCTCACCTCCTTGCAGGGCCCTGAACCCTTACCCTTTCTGAAGTAGGTCTCCTATCCCCATGGCTGCTTCACTTCCCATGCCCAGCACAGATCAGGACTCAGGTAACAGACAGAGACTTGCCTGACAGCAGCTGCACTGTATCTCAAGCCAGCCTAGCACCAGGAATGTTCAGGGCCTACTCAAAAATGCAAATAATCCTTTCCATTCATATTTACAGGATAAACTAAGATGGTGGTTAGAGTATTAAATTTGACAGTAAAATAGTAATCAAGTTTTCAGAATAATTTAAATTTGCTAATTGAAATAAGTGAATATTCAAGAAAATTTAGTTGTACTGGACAAAAAGCTGTTCCTAAAGTATCAACTAAAATTTCTATTAGTAGTTCATCTAATGGTAAAATGACCTAACATGCAATGAACCTAAAGCAGTCATATTTTTGGGCAAAAAATTATAACTTAAAGTTATCAAGACTGCATTATAAAATTTCCAAATGCCTCTATTAATAAAAAAAAGAGGAGGATTGTGGGGTAATATGTAAGGAAAAAATCCTGTAACTAAGTTACACCGAGAAAATTTTTACTTCAGAAAATTAAGCTTTATTTGTAATACTAACAGCAAGACATCCATTTAAAACACACATGGTATCAAAATAAGCCAAAGGAAAATTATATGGGCAAAAATAAAAATTATCCCAAGTCAAATTTATAGAAAAGATTCCTTTATTAACTTTTGGTCGACAATATGTTTATATATTTTCAGAAAACTACTCCAAGACCATGTGGATTCCTGCAACAGAGAGGAGTTGACAGGTCTGCTCTAACCACGAATACAAGAGGAGAAACAGTCCAGAGATGGAAGGTGCTGATGATGCCTTGCCATGCTACCAGTGACTTGCTGTGTGCTGCTGCAGGTTAAGCAGGACCAAAGAACAGAGGGTCGGACCTGCTTTGCCATTTGTCCACCATGCAGACATCATTGCTGACATGTACATATAAGAAACAGCTTGACATTGAAATGAGACTCAGAACTGTTGGTCATTGAAATTGGGTCTCAAACATTGTGCTCATATGTTTTATATCTATGCTGCAAAGGCAATATTTTTAAAGAAAAGAAACAGTGGAAATAAAAATACAGAGGCAAAGAAGCATGGAACAGACTATCAGACTACAATGGGAAGGCAGGGGAGGTTGGGGGAGAGAGTGCTGCAATAGATCAATCAAAGGACTTGTAAGCATGTATAAAAGCATAACTATAGGACACAAGACCCTGAGAAGGAGGGGCAGGTGAGGCCTGTTCTAGGGTGGTGGGAAAGCTGGGGGGAGGTCAAGGGGAAAACCAAGAAACATATGTACTACTATTTGTTATACTTTAAACAATAAAACATATAAATAGCACTAGACAAACCAAAAAAATAAAATAAAAAGTCTATTATCTATAATCCTCTTGAGATGAGTAGGGGAGGTTTTGGGAAGGTATGAGGACTTGGTGGCCATTGAATTGTTTCTGGAGCCATACCTCTGGCCCTGTAAAGACTTTCTTTGTGAAACAGCAACTTTTCTTTCTTTTTTGTGTATTGATTAAGGTATTACATATGTGACCTTATCCTCCCATTTCCCCCCACCTGCAACCCATGCCCTCAACCCCCCTGGTTAAAGTACACTGGTGTCTGTGTCCATTGATTAGGCTTATATGCAGGCATACAAATTCTTTGTTTGATCTCTCCTCATTACCCTCAACATCTCCTACGTTCCCTCTGAGGTTTGATAGTCTGATTGATGTTTTTCTGTCTCTGTTTTTGTTCATCACTTTATGTCGTTCATTATATTCATAATTGAGTAAGATCATGTGATTTTTTATCTTTCTCTGAATGGCTTATTTAGCTTAGCATAATGCTCTCCAGTTCCATCCATGCTGTTGCAAATGGTAGGAATTCCTTCTTTTTTACAGCAGCGTAGATGTACCACAGTTTTTTAATTCACTTATCTGAGGATGGGCACTTAGGCTATTTTTAAATTTTAGCTCTTGGAAATTGTGCTGCTATGAATATAGAGGTGCGTATATCTTTTCTGATTAGTGTTTCTAGTTTCTTGGGATATATTCTTAGAAGTGGGATCACTGGGTAAAATGGAAGTTCCACTTTTAGTTCTTTTTGAGGAAATCCCATACTATTTTCCACAGTGGTTGCATCAGCCTTCATTCCCACTAGCAGTGAAAGAGGGTTCTTTTTTCTCTGCATTCTCACCAGAACTTGTCATTTGTTGATGGTAGCCATTCTGACAGGTGTGAGATGATACTGCATTGTGGTTTTGATTTGCATCTCTTAGATGATTAGTGACTTTGGACATGTTTTCATATGTCTCTTGGCCTTCCTATGTCCTCTTTCAAAAAGTATCTATTTAGGTCCATTGCCCATTTTTTAAATTAGGTTGTGTATCTTCCTTTTGTTAAGTTGTACAAGTTCCCTGTATGGGAGAAAATATTTGCCAATGTTATCACTGATAAGGGTTTAATCTCCAACATTTGCAATAAACAAGCAGCTTTTCTTTCAAAATTGAAATTATTTATTGTTTAAAGTATTACATATACTATTGAATATGTCTCCTTTTTCCCCCATTGATTGACCTTCACCCATGCTTCCCCTAACCCCGGGCACATGCCCTCACCTCCCGCCCCCAGTGTCTGTGTCCATTGGTTATCTTTATATGCATGCATATAAGTCCTTTGGTTGATCTCTTACCATCTCCTCCATGCCCCCCTCTGCCTCCACCACCTTATCTCTGTAGTTTGAACATCTGTTAGATGCTTCTCTGTCTCTAGATATGGTTTTATGAGTTTATGTTGTTCATTATATTGCGATCATGTGATGTTTATCTTTCTACAACTGGATTATTTCACTTAGCATAATGCTCTCCATGTCCATCCATGCTTTTGTGAGTGGTAAGAGTTCTTTCCTTTTTACAGCAGCATAGTATTCCATTGTGTAGATGTGTCACAGTTTTTTAATCCATTCATCTGCTGATGGGCATTTAGGCTGTTTCCAGATCTTCGCTCTTGTAAATTGTGATGCTGTGACCATAGGAGTGCATATATCCTTTCTGACTGGTGCTTCTGATTTCTTAGGATATATTCTTAGAATTGGGATTACAGGCATATTTCACAGACTTAGGACAAACTCTCCAAAAATACACATGGAATAAAAAAAAATCACTTTTTTGTCATTCTTTTTATACTGCTTCTATAACATCATAATTTCAAATTTCCTCTTTAAGTCCTCTGATTCTTTCTTCTGCCATATCGTCAAATCTGCTCTTGCACTCCTGTAGTGATTTTTAAAATTCAATTACTGTATTTTTTCAGCGCCATCATTTCTTTTTAGTTCTTTTTTATAATGTGTATCTCTTTGATTAAGTCATTTGGTTTATGTGTTTGTAAAATTTTCTTTTGTTCTTCCTGTCTTCTTTTAGCTCTTTGAGCACCTTTAAAAGAAAATTTTAATTAAATTTAAAGCTGTGGTTTTATTTAATAATTCGTACACAGGCGGCAGGAGATGCCCCTTAGCCCAGCCTGCACCCTCTCCAAACTGGGACCCCTCGAGGTATGTCCAACTGCCCATCTAGGCCCGATCCTACTAGCATTGGGCCTAAATGGACAATCGGACATCCTTTTCACAATCCAGGACTGCTGGCTCCAAAATGCTCACCTGCCTGCCTCCCTGATTGCCCCTAACCACTTCTGCCTGCCAGCCTGGTCACCCACTAACCACTACCCTGCCAGAATAATTGATTTTTAACTGCTCCACTGCCAGACTATTTGCCCCCAACTTCCCTCCTCTGCTGGCCTGGACACTCCTAACTGCCCTCCCCTGGAGGCTTGATCGCCTGCTGGTGATCTTGTGGTGACCATCTTGTGTCCACATGGAAGCAGCCCACTTGTGTGTTGGAGTGATGGTCAATCTGCAAATTACTCTTTTATTAGATAGGACAGAGGCCTGGTGAATGGGTGTGGGGGCCAGCTGGTTTGCCCTGAATGGTGTCCCGGATCAGGGTGAGGTTCCCTTGGGGTGAAGGGAAGCCTAGGCGAGGGGCCTGTGGAGGTTTGCAAGCCGCCCCCCAGCAACCCAAGCAGAGGCCCTGGGATCTGGGATTAATCTATGTCTACAATTGAAATTTTGTAGCCCGGAGGGGAGCCAAGCCTTCTGCTCATTCCAGGGCATTAGCCATTTGTGTTTGAAACATTGTAGCCTAGAGTGGATGCCTAAGCCAGCAACAGCAGACTGAAAGCTTGGCTTCCTCCATTACCAAGAAAGCCCAAGCCTCTGTTCTCTCCAGCTCAGTGGCTGCTGCCATTTCTGTATCTTTTATAATTGAAACTTTGTAACATTAAGTGGAGGCCTAGGGAGGCAGAAAACTTGGCTTTCTCTGTGGCTGGGGAAACCCAAGCCTTCCTCCTGCTCTCAGTGGCCACAGCCATCTGGTTGGGGTTTATTTGCATAAGTTTCTCCTGATTGGCTGGTGGCCGTGGCCGTGGATGTGACTTGTGGGTGTGGTGAGGGTACGGTCAAATTTGCATATTACTCTTTTATTAGATAGGATATTTCTTTCTCTTAAGCCTGATGTCCGTGGTCTCTCAGGGATTGTTTCTGCAAATTTATTATTATCCTTAGAGATGGTCATATTTCTTGTTTCTTTGTTTGCTTATATTTTTTAATGGGGAGTTGAAAAGATTGGCAATTCTCTCAGTATTGGCAGATTGCCTCCGTACAAAAATAGTTTTCTACTTCTTAGCCATGTGTAGTTTAAAACTTAAGATTAAGCTTTTGTGAAGCCTTAAGATCATTTCAAGTCTTTTCTGAATATATGTTGCCTGCACCTGTGTGTGCTTTTGCATGTCTGTGTGTCACTTTTTCAATTCCCTCATATGCCCAGCTACTTTTGTATGTCTTAATTTCCCTAGGATTCTTACCCCAGCTGCTCTTTGGGACCTTAGATATTCTATTTTATGTCTTTCCCATTATATTTTGAAAATTAATTTTAACCAACACTGCCTTTTTTAACTATTTAAAGTGTGTATAAATTTTGGAGATAGCTCAAATTGTGCAATCTCAGAGTTGTAAGCTAAAGATTTTTAAGTCACTGTCACAATACCTTGACTATAATTAAATTAGGTAGAAAAATAACTTAAACTCACAAAAACTTTAACCAGTATTACATGCTAGCATGCATTCTTTTTATTATTCACCTTAACTTTATATAGACGAATTGTATTTTCTGTACTACAGTCTTTGGGATCATTAAAATCATTGCTCAATTAATAACAGAAAGAGCAACTTATCTTAAATGAGTTTTTTATACTTCATCAGTATATACTAACATTTTGTGATCAATTTTAAATGACTCCAATCTACATGTAAAAACATTTAACTATATGGATTACATTTTAAAATTATGTCATTGCAGTTTCATCACAGAAATTCCCTCAAATCTTAAAAAATACTCTTACAAAAATTATTCTTTGGAGAATATTTTCCTTACCTTATGAAAACATAATTAAAAGTATTTTTCATTATTCTATTTAATGTCTTATACATGTGTCATTTAATTGGTTATTTTGTATACTTTTAAATAATGTAATTTAATATGTTTTCTTTTAGCTCTGAATTCTTGGAGATTTACCTAAAAAGTCACTTTTGAAATTAATAAATGAGGTTATTTTATACCAGAGAAAAAGACTGAATTCTTGTTAAAGATATACAAGTATATATTATTAGTATAGTAATAATAGCAATAGGCCTGGCACCTATTATATATAGCATTTTAAAATTAGGACTTTTTTTAGTATTTATTGATACTGACTTTTTTATCTCTTTATTGTACATATTTGGCTTTTTACTTTTAAGGATTATTTTTTCTTTTCTCTTTAAATCACTTGTGTAAATAAGATTATATCCATAAAACTTTCAGGAACAGAGACTTGCAGTAGACCTCTGAGATCATGAAAACTTGACTGAAGCCAACATTAACAATCCAGTTCTAACTTTCTGAGGGAACAAAGCCAGTAACACAGTCAATTCTCAGAGAAACAATGAACTTTTTATGACTAGCTATATACATTACATGCATAACCAATGAGGTATGGTCACTAATGAAATACGAAGAGCTCTAACCAATGCACAATTTAGTATATAAGACAATTCCATGGGCTTGATGAGATAAAAAACACAAATAAAAATTTTAGGCACTAGAAAAAGATTATGCTTCTCTTAATTTTTTATTCTGAATAAAAATAAACTCTCAAATATTAACTATACATTCATATTCCAAATTAACTTCTTTAGAAATCTAAATACTATTTCCTATTCTCTCAAAATCTATTAACTAGAGACTTTCCAATTTATTAGTAGCTTCCCTACACAAATGGTTCTTCTGGTCCCTGAACAAGTAGGTAAAGATAATCCTCTAGTACTGCCTAAAATTTTCAATTGTATTTTTCCCCCTGAATATGTAGCTAAACACATGGAAGTTTGTTTCAGTTAACCATAAAGATGCCTACAGCCTAGCCCCACAACTGTAAATGAACAGTCTCTTTCACTCTGAGGTTCCTCTTGGGGAATTTAGCCTCAGAAACCCTGCATATAGACACAAGATGTTCATCCCATGATGTTTGTGGCAACATTATTTGTAATAGCAAATGATTGGGAACCAACAAATGTCATTGACTGGAGAAATATATATATGCCTAAGAAACCATTACAACTGAATTATCAGAACAATCAGAATGACTGGTCTACCAGTTTCTATGACACCTGCTGACCACCAGGGATCAGATGCTCAATGCAGGAGGTGCCCCCTGTTGGTCAGTGTGCTCCCACAGCTAACCTTCCCTCTCCTTCCCCCACTGGCCTACCTCCCATTGCCCCTCCCCCCATCCAGCCAACTTTCTGCAGACTCTCCCCCTGGCCAGATAATCTCCAGTGGTCTCTCCCCACTGCCAGCAGGCCCTCCCACTATGCCTCCATCAAGGGGTTGGCTGTCCAATCTCTTGGGGTCCCTTCCCCCAGCTGGCTGCCCCCCTGATTTCCCTTGATTGCCTGCCAGGCCAAGAGACCACCGATGCATGATTTCATGCACTAGGCCTTTAGTGGAGAAATAATTCTCAAAGAAACAATGAACTTTTTATGACTAGCTATATACAGTATATGCAGGACCAATGAGATATGATCACTAATGAACTACAAAGCATATTACATCTGTGTTATGGAATTGGTAAAACAGTGGTACAGCCCATGTGTGACATAGCAGGATTGCTAAGATTCACAATTTTTTAAAAAATATATTTTATTGATTTTTTATGGAGCGGAAGGGAGAGGGATAGAAAGTCAGAAACATCGATGAGAGACATCGATCAGCCGCCTCTTGCACGCCCCCTACTGGGGATGTGCCCGCAGCCAAGGTACATGCCCTTGCCGGAATCGAACCTGGGACCCTTCAGTCCGCAGTCCGACGCTCTATCCACTGAGCCAAACCGGTCTCAGCAAGATTCACAATTAGATAGAAAAAATCAGGTTGCAGAACAATGAATATAACGATGTGTAATTTTCTTTCAAATTTTTAAAAACAAAACCTGGCATTTGTCTATATTTAGGTTATTGCAATATATAAAAGGTCTGGAAGAAATATGAATGAAAGATAGTCATTTTAATGATTTCACCTAAAATAGAATGGAAGAGAAGAACAGTTTTCTTTTTCCCTTTTCCCAAGATATGCAAATATCATTTGGTGAATAAAATTGATAAGTCTAAACTTATGAATGAGAATCTTCATGAAAAGGACATTTTGAATACTTATTATTTGAAGTTTAAGGATAAGCATGCCACTTGTCTGTGAACACAAGCCAATGTTTTTAAAATTACACATTAGGAATAATCTATAAGGTACAATTTCACAACATTCTGCATTCATTTAAAAGAGAAGTGTATTTTATTTGTCTCCTAGCCAAGATTTTGAAGTCTCCCCCCTGGGCTTCTGTTGTTTTTTGAAGAGCCACTTAGGAGTGCTTTGAATATCTACATCATAGAACACATGAGATTGTCAGAATTGGGACTTTTTCCCAGAATGGGGGATACTGATGGAGGAATAATTTAAATGTAACTATATCCATTCCATCCTGAGCTGGTATTACTATCATGGATATTTTTTTTAAAAAGTGCTGGCAAGGACAGTACTCACAGTACTAAACTTGAATTACTAAAGCAAGCATTATAACTTCCAACAATAAAAATATCATCTTTTCTTTTTAGCAACCTTTCCTTTTTTAGTGATACACTTGTCTACAATAATTTATGAACAAATGCTCAGTAATCCATGCTATAATTAGGAACAAAATGACCCAGAGATACAACTAAGATGCTAACTGTTTTATTTAACCCACTGGCCCTATTAATAATAATAACAAAAATATGTATAACCTCATACAGTTTTCTCCTCAATTTCAGAGAAAACTCAGGTTAGTGCCCAAAATTATTAAAGAAAATGTATGTTGTTACATTGAATGCACATAGTTTTATTTCTCAATGAGGGGGTACATAGTAATAAATACTTTTAAAGCTTCTTTAGTTCTATTTTATACCTGATAGAAAGTGTCAAATGATATTAAACTAAGGGAGTTTGTAGGGATAGTATAAATAGCAAAGACTAGGAACTGGCAAGTGTTATGCCCAGTTTTCAAGATCCCCAGAGACCACCAGGGAGCCGTCTGATATAAAAGCAAAGAGTGTTTATTCAAGCCCAGGCTTGGCTCCCTCAACCTCCTTACCAACGCAGCGGCGGGACCAGAGAGAGAGCGAGCCCTAGGAGAGACAAAGGTTATAAAGGACTAGTCATCTGGGTGGGCTTAGGTGAGTGACATGGGTTACAGAGATTGGTCACTTTGGTCAGGCTTTCATATTCTGAGGTCCGAGCCATCCCCTATTATTTTCTGATTGGTCAACAGTGACGCATAGGGAGTATCTTGTGGTTTCGCCTTATTAGGACCTAAGCTGTGTTCCTGGAGTTTCATTGGTCCACTCAGGCAGTGGTTGGGAAAGTTAGGACATTTCTGGCATTCTTGTGGTCACTTCCAGTAGGGGAGGGGGGTTAGGCCAAGGGCTCAGCTCCACAAGATGAGGGATAGTCAGCTCTGCTTTGTTCTTTCATTCCCCCCTTGTCTTGGAGCTTACGGCTCAATCATGAGATGCACTGCATTTCTACCTCGCTTTCCATTTTTATTCTTGAATGGTCAACATAAAAATAATATTCTTCCTTTAGGGCTGTACATAGGCCTCTTTGCTGCATGAATACAGAGGCAGGCCATAACTATTGCTGATAAAAAGGTGGACTCGGCAGTGTGGGTGACAGCCAACAGAGTTTTATGGACATCAGGTGGGTCGAATGCACTGAATTTGAGCTTGAGCAGGTTGTGCTGATTGTAATTAAGGCTCTATTGTGTAATGAAGTCCTTCCGGACTGCAGAGGGATCAGCTGGGTGGACGTGCGTGTGGTGGACCTAGGTTGCGACGCCGTCTACATTGAGAGTGGTGGGTGTAGTCAGCACCACGACGTAGGGGCCCTTCTAACTTGGCTCAAGGGTCTCCTGGTGGTGTCTCTTGACAAAAATCAAGTCTCCTGGACTGCACTGACGAGGCGAGTGGTCAGGCCAGCCTCAATACGGAGGCTTGGCCAAATGTCCTCGTGCACCCTCTGGAGCCTTCTTAAGAGACAAATTTAGTAATATGATCTAAAAAATATGGTGTAGGGAGAGTTCCTTACCTGGTAAAGGGCATACGGAAGGAGAGCTATCCAGCCCCCACCAGTCTCTACGGTTAATTTGATAAGGGTCTCTTTTAGTTTTCTATCTGCCCTGAACTTTGGGGCCTATAAGCACAATGTAATTTCTAATCTGCCCCTATAGCCTAGGCTACTGCTTGTGTTACCTGTGAAATAAAAGCTGGTCCCTTGTCTGACCCTATCATAGCAGGAAATCTATACCTGGGTAAGATGTCTTCTAGCAGTTTTTTTGGCTACCACCTGAACTGTTTTATGCTTGGTTGGGTATGCCTCTCTCTATCCATCCAAAAAAGGTGTCCTTCTCCCACTGTACATTTCCTACCTTAGCCAAATTAAATTAATCTGAAAACTTGATTGCTATTTTATTGTCAAATTTAATATTTTAACAATTTTAGTTTACCCTGTAAAGGATTGTTTTGCATTTTTGAGTAGGCCCTGAGAATCCCTGGTGCTAGCTGCTGTTAGCCAACTTTCTGTTTGTTGCCTTGGTTCTGATCTGGGCTGGTCCAAGTCTTTGTCTGTTACCTTGGTCCCGATCTGAGCTGGGCATGGGAAGTGAAGTAGCCATCAGGCAGGAGACCTCCCTTAGAAGGGGCGAGTGTCCAAGCCCCTGCAATGCTGGAGGGGGGGGTGAGGTTCTATGCCCCACCTCTGTTGAACCCCATGTCCTCTCCTGATGGCCCCTCTGTGACTGTGCCTGTCTTAGGTTATTCCTCCCATGAGGAATCTTACCTGTCTCTGGCTAACCAGCCATCCTCCAGGGCCAAGCAGTGTGATGTGAGGTTTAATTCTGTCTCCTTGGTAGTCTATGCTCCCGTGGCCTCCACACCCAGTGCCTGCTTTGGGACCCCCTCTTCTGCTGGCGGGACCCAGGCATTCATTATATTATCTCGGGGAACCCAGGTTTCCTCTCCAGGGAGGGTCCAGTTCACACCATTGGGCAAGAGACAAATCTACGGTACCAGCCATTAAGAGGCTTTACCGTCAGCATGTAAAGAAAACTCAGGCAACAGCTGTGGGCAATTGAATTCTGAGAAGAGGATCCCTTCTTGGCAAAAAGGGCCAATATAGAATGTTCTATTGCCTAACCAAGAGGCTCTCCACACAGTGGAAGGGATTAAATCTTTTTATGTCCTTTTAAATTGCTGCCAAATATTTGAAGAATTAGTTTATAAGTATGTTAGAAATAATTGTCTTTGCTTTAAGCTATGGCAATTTAATTTCCAAACTGGCTGTAAATTTCTTTTTTTTGTATAGACAAGGTCTAATTACATGTTTCTGCACCTCTCATAGGAGCAAGTAGTGATAGTAGATGTGTTTTAATTTTTGCCTACCCTCCTTTGGTGTCCATGCAAGCTAGAAGCCCTTCTTTAATTTTGCATACGAAAGAGTAGTGGTTTGAATTTGTGTCAATACAAAAGGGAAGCTGGGTGGCAACACCTATGTAATTATACTTTCTTGCCCCACCTCTATTGATCCTGGATGAACCAAGGTGTTTGGTATAAGGTGATCAACCCACATAAGGGTTCTTACCTATGAAGGGTCAGGAATATAAGTACAAAATACTTTTCCATTTTGCCCTGGGTAATATTACCGTACAGTTGTATGGCCAGAAAGATGTTTTCAGGCATCTTTACTATTTTCTTTACCATTCCCTGGGTTGGTCTCCGGGCTGTTTGTTGTTCAGCTCATCCTCCTGCTGCTTTTCTGGCTAGTTTCCCTTTTGGATTCTTGTTTCAGTTTAACATTTCTAGCAGGGATTTACACAATTTTGGAAAAATCCTCTAGACATATGCAAGCATACTCTCTGCCAAAGGTTAATAATGGATCGGGTCTTTTCTATAAACCAGATTCGAGATTCTTCTATTTTACTAGACCATTTTCTTTTGCTATATTCTGGTGCCAATGGGTCTCTCTATAGACGGCTTCCTATTTATTTTTTAAGTGAAGAAATTTAAAGTAATTAAGGCGTGGTGTAGCCTATCCACAGGTGATTTCTCTATCATAATCTGAATCAATGACTCCAAGCAGAATAGTTAATCCTTTTAGAGTGACTCTACTCCTCCCTAAGATTAATCTTAAAGTTTTCTGTGGTACAGGTCCACAAAACTTGCTTTAGGAAATGTATTGTAGTCATTAACTATATTAAATTTAAATGGCCAATTAAGAGAAACAGTTCTGACACTGTTCCTCTGTTCCCATATGCCCAAACCTTCACATTTTTAAATTAGTCTTAAAATCTTCTTTTTATGTCGTTTAAAAATGCATAACCATGCCTCAAACCTTCTATTAAGTATTTCTAAACATGTTTCAGTATTGTAAAGGCAGAGGGAGGATGGAATCTCCAGCCACTTCAAACTGCTACATTCTTTCTAGAGATAAAGATCTCAGTTTCTGATAAGCCTGAAGAGGGGAATGGGGGAATTTATAGCTTCTGCCTTTAAGCATCTTAACAAAATAAGGTGAAAAGTGTCCAAGAAGTCGTCCTGGGTTCTTGGGTCTTATTGGGGCTCAGGAGTTACAAGGAAATTTCTCTCCTCGAAGCAGCCACATCCAGTTACTCAAAACAACTCCTGGAAGGGGATGAGTGCAGGGTGGGTGGAGGCAGGGAGCACAGATTGGCTCGGGTCCCACCGAGGGAGAAGGCTGCAGTTCTTCCCCCTCTGCTCCCACTGGAAAAAGCATTTGTGTCCTGCCAACAAAGGTGGCATGGGGAAACCGGTGACCCTTACACTGTAATCAGATTCCCTGCCCTCTCTGAAAAGCCCCTCTGTTTTGTGTTCCTATTAAAAAGTATTGATTTTAAAACTAATAAGAGTTGCCACATACAAAAAACGAACAAGTGGCTTTTAAAACATTTTCATTTCTTTCTAAAGGTTTTACAATTCATTTAGTTTTTTGGGCAGGCTTGCCAGTTTCGGCTTCCTTTTTGTAAATAGTTAACTTTAGAATTTGATTCCTGCTTAAAATCTCTTCAGACTATAGTTGTTATAATTTTATCAAATAAATAAATATAGACAGAAATTTTGGTGGGCTGGTTTTCTCTCTGACAAAGAGCAAGCACCCCTGGGAAAAAGGAATCCCAGTGGCCACTTGGGGTGGTTTGCTATCCGTCAGAGCATTCAGCCTTAAGTAAATCAAATGTTTCCTTTCTTTTTCTCTTTTTTTTCTTATAGACTTTTACATTTATATGAAGAAATAATTATACCTAGGCAGATAAACAAAATATCAAACAAACAACTGTATTTATACCCTTTCAGTGAACAAATACTCTTACAGTCTTGGGATCTGAGCAGATAACAGGAACATGGGGAGGGGGGCTCCCTTTCCTACATCCCAGACAGGACTCTCAACCCATGTTTCAGCAAAACAGAACTGGCATTCATGTTGGACAAAGGAAACAGATTAATAGGCATAATAAACAGATAAATGCCCTATCCTACAACCAAGGGAGTTTCTCCAGAGCTAGGAGGAGCCCGCTCCACCTCCCATAATGAGGGAGGGAAGAGGAAGGGCTTGCAAACACTGCTGCTGCCAATGCTGCTGCTGCTGCTGCCATAGGCAGGACCAGTTTGTGAAAGGAAAAAAAAAAGTTAAAACTGCTCCCGGAATCCAACCCGAACTCTGAGGAGAAAGGCATCTTGCTCTCCTGCATTGACCTTGGAAAAAGAGAGTGCTTAGTTGGGGAGGGACAGGTTACACATACAAGGTTATTTTAAGAGAGGTGAAATCTTATAAGGAACCTTGAAACAAAGGTCAGTAATCCAGTCGCATAGTCAAAGGCCAAACAGGAAGGGAAGAATCACTTAATGTTCTCTTAGAGGATTTCAACAAACCGACAACAGATTGACATACCTTTGACAAATTAAAACCTAACAAATGATACACATTGGGCCCAATTATGACAGCAACAAACAAAAAATCCTTATATAACTAAAACAAACACAAGACAAACGAAGGGACCACAAAAACAAACAAACAAAACTGTCTTCCAACTCCATGAAAGCAAAAACCGAAAGCTAGCTCAGATTTGTGAGAAGATTCCATGTCTCTCTAGACGATGGCCTCACGCAGATCAGCGGGAGCTACCCACCTCATCTCAGATTCTCAAGGGGAACCCACCTCATGAGGGGTTTCTACCTCCCTCCTGAAGGAGGATCGGAACATCTGACTATTCCCACCCATGGTCCTTTCGGTGCATCCACCTAGACCGCTTCGGGCACCACAGAATTTCAGAAATGAGCTCACACAGGGCAGAACACACAACAACACAGACAGCTACCGTGGTCAGTCAGACTCTCCGGATCGGGGTCCCTTGTGGGTTTTGGGGATCCTGGACGAGCCCCCAAATGTTATGCCCAGATTTCAAGATCCCCAGAGACCACCAGGGAGCCGTCCGATGCAAAAGCAGAGAGTGTTTATTCAAGCCTGAGCTTGGCTCCCTCAGACTCCTTACCAACGCAGCGGCAGGACCAGAGAGAGAGTGAGCCCTAGGGGAGACAAAGGTTATAAAGGACTAGTCATCTGGGTGGGCTTAGGTGAGTGACATGGGTTACAGAGATTGGTCACTTTGGTCAGGCTTTCATATTCTGAGGTCCGAGCCATCCCCTATTATTTTCTGATTGGTCAACAGTGACGCATAGGGAGTATCTTGTGGTTTCACCTTATTAGGACCTAAGCTGTGTTCCTGGAGCTTCATTGGTCCACTCAGGCAGTGGTTGGGAAAGTTAGGACATTTCTGGCATTCTTGTGGTCACTTCCAGTAGGGGAGGGGGGTCAGACTGAGGGCTCAGCTCCACAAGATGGAGGGTAGTCAGCTCTGCTTTGTTCTTTCAGCAAGCCCAATTTAGTCCCAAATGTGCTATTTACTGGCTTTACAGCTTTGGGAAGGTAATTTACACTAACCAAGCTTCAGTTTATCAGTCTGTAAAATGAGGATACTAATATGTGCAGTTCTATAATATGGTTATGCAACAAGGACTAAATGAAGTAGTACATGTAGAATCACTTATGTATATGTAATTATTTATAATTATTCATAGAAGAAACAAATTATTTAGCTATGTTCAATTGCTGCCACAAAACAAACTTCAGGGGAGTGTATCTGCAATCTCCTTGAAACCAAATAATAGATTTCAAAAAAATTGGTTGTTTTGTTCCTGTCTTTGATTCATTTTATAAATGCCATTGAACCATTTTCTCACTCTGAATTTATTTTCTGACAGATGATTAGGACTGATATTTATCCCTCTGGTCACTATAAAACAGTTTTCACAATAGGTTCTAAGAGAATAGGCAGTATACCAAAGGCTCAGTCTACAATGTAATATTGTCAATCAACCAGAGTTTTTCTCAACATAACACCAGCAAAAACAGGTTTTGTTAATAATTTAACATTGATTAGTTCCTTTTGGTAACCTGTACTGCAAATCCAGTAAGTTCTATGAAGTGTTATTATTTACAATAAATGAATTTACATTTTAGTTTCTCATCTCCAGTAGCGTCAAACTACCCTCTACAGTTCTGAAAGGAAGATCACATTTGCTTAGGCTGAAACTCAAACAATTTATTTGAAAAATCAAATATAAATCAAGGTACTGAGAAATTTGCTTTAATTCACATTTTCAGCTTTCTCTCAAAGTTGCCCCCACACACTTGAAACTACTTACACTGACTTATCAGGACACTGTACATCATTTCTGCATCCATTACACACTCTTCTTGTATGTGTGTATATGTGTTCAACATTTGCTCTTCTCATAAAGACACCGCTCAATGTATTAAGGCCCACATTAGTCCAGTATGTCCTTATCTTAACTTGATCACATCTTTGAAGACCCTATTTCCAAATTAGGTCATGTTCATAATTACCAGATGGTAGGACTTGAATATATGTTTAATGGGATGCCACTCAATTAACAACACTGAATTTGTATATCATCATTTTTTTCTTCTTATTCCCAACCTTACCCTATTTTAAAAAAAGCCTAATATGCAACCTCCAGTGGCACACCTGGGCAGGGGGCTGCGACCTCTGGCCAGCTACCTGGGGATGGGGGTGATGAGGACGGAGGTGCAGTGTGAATGTGGAGTGTCCACTGAGCTTGCTTTCATTCCCCTTGCTACCCTCCTCCAGGAAGCCAGGGCTCCTATGCCAGGAAGCCCTTGTGCTCAGGTACCTTCTGGGTGACCTGGACCACAGCTGCCTGGACCGCAGGACCAGTTGGGCTCCCTCTGGGTTCACACAGGAGCTGGTCTGGGAGGCTGGCCAGGAGAGAGCATGCTGCCTGCACAGCTTCTGTGTGGTGCCGCTGGGTTGTCCAGAGGCCCATGCTATACCCTGGACCCACTGTGTCAAGTAGTGCTCACCACATCTCTGCGGGACTCGGGTGCTATGACTTAGGCGGAGGGTGTTACATGGGGTCTAGGGGCACAGATGCTGTCCAGGACCCAGAGGTCATCTGGGACCTGCCTTTCCATGCCAGACATTTGTGCTTCCATCATTGGCCAAGCCTATGGACTACAATTGAGCATGAATTTTGTGTACTGGGCTTCTAGCTGAGACATAATTGACATGTAATATTATATCTACATGAAATGATTTGTAATATTTGTATATTATAAAATGATTACCACAGTATGGTTAAATATCACCTTAATTACACCACATTTTTACCATTTTTTTTTGTGGTGAGAAAATTTAAGGTCCAACCACTTTGCAATTTTCAAGTATATAATATAATATTAACTGTATGTGCCATACTGTATATTAGAGCCCAAGAACTTATTCATCTTATAAATGAAAATTTGTATCATTTGACATCTTCATACTTCTAACACCCTCAGTCCTGAAGCCATCATTCTATTATCTGGTTCTATAGGTATGACCTTTTTACATTTCACATAATAAGTGAGGTCATACATTTTTTTCTTCTTCTGAATTATTTCACTTAGCATAATGCCCTCAGGGTCCATTCATTTTGTTGCAAATGGCAAGATTTCTTTCTTTCCCATGGCTAAACTACATTTCATTATATCTGACATTTTCTTTTTTCACACAGCACACTCCCAAACTCCCTCTGGCCATCACCACCCAGTTGCTTGTATCCATTAGATGTACATATATATATTTTCAGTTAATCTCTTCACCTTTGAGTCCCCTTATCTCCCTCTCCTCTGACCTTTGTCAATCTTTTAAAGTATCCAGACTTCTGGTTGTATTTTGTTTGTCACTTTATTTTGTTCATTGGATTTCATATCTAAGTAAGATCATATAATACTTGCCTTTCTCTGTCTGGCTTATTTTGCTTAGCATAATAATATACAGTACCATACATGCTGTCTCAAAATGTAAGTTACTTCTTTCTCTTACAGTAGAATAGTATTCCATTGTGTAAATGTACCAGAACTTTTTTTTATCCACTCATGTATTGATGGACATTTGCACTGTTTCCAGATAGTGGCTATTGTAAATAACTCTGCTATGAGCATAGGGGTGCACATACTTTCTGACAGGTGCTTTGAAATTCTTAAGATATACTCCTAGAAGGGGGATCACTGGGTCCCATTTTAAAGTTCCATTTTTAATTAAAAAAATATTTATTGTTCCTAACCATTTTGTTCAGTGGATAAAGCATCAGCCTGTGGACAGAAGGATCCCAGCTTCAATTCTGTTCAAGAGCATGTACCTTTGTTGTGGGCACATCCCCAGTGGGGAGTATGCAGGAGACAGCTGATTGATGTTTCTCTCTCATCAATGTTTCTAGCTCTTTATCACTTTCCCTTCTTCTCTGTAAAAAAATCAATAAAATGTATTTTAAAAAATCTTTATTGTTGAAGGTATTATATAGGTCCTCCTTTTCCCCCATTAACCTATTCCAGCCTGCTCCCATCTCTTCCTACCCTAAAACCCTAACCACCCCTGTTGGAAGCTGACTATTGGCCTATTGCCTTCACTAGCAGAGAGGTATGGACAAGGAACCTGGGAAGCTGGTCAACCTTGTAGATCTGAAAGGTCAGAGCCAATTACCCACTGTTTAGTTGAGATAATGGTAGGTAAGAAACTTTCACCTTTTAGTCTTATGTAAATTCTTCCTGATTGGCTATTATTGGAATTGCCTGCCTAAAGGCTATGGGTGTGTCCCATAGTCTTAATAAAGAGGATAGTAAAGCCAGAGCAGGGTGAAGTTCTTCCCCTTGAGTTGGGCTCCTGCCTGGACCCCAATATTCCAAATTAATATTTTCTAATTTCTTTCAATTGCATGTGGCATCCTCCAGCACCCGAACCCTGAACCACGCGGGACTTGGTTCACTACACATCCCATTGTTTCTGTCCATAGGTTATGCATATATATATGCCTACAAGTGCATTGGTTGATGTCTTTCCCAACCTGGCTCCCCTGCCTTCCCTCTGAGGTTCAACAAAAAATAGAGCCAGAGACTGTTAAATCTCAGAGGTAGTTCTATTTTTAATTTTATGAGGAAAATCCATACTGTTTTCCACAGTGGATACACCAGTCTACATTCCCACCAATAATGAACCAGCTTTTCTTTTCTACACATTCTCACCAGAACTTTTTTTGTTTCTGCTTTTCCATTTTAGTGTTTTTATTTTTTATTTATTTATAATATAACTTATATTTAATTGTAGTACATATGTTTTTCTCCCCCCCAATATCCTCCCCCCAGCCTCCCTTACCCCTCAGCAAACGTCCCCACCTGCCCCCATCCCTGCCCCAGTGTCTTTCATTCATTGGTTATGCTCATATGCATGCATACAAGTCCTTTGGTTGATCTTCCCCAGCAACCACCTCACATCCACCCCAGCCTTCCCCCTGTAGCTTGACAGCTTGTTCAAGGCCACCCTGCATTTATAACAATCACTCTCCCCTGTTTCTTTTCTTCAAAAACAACTTGCCTCTGCATACTAGAAATAAATGTATAAGAACAAAAAATGTTTGAGTGTCAGTTTCAATGTCCAACTGTTCTGAGTCCCAGTTTCAATGACAAATATTTCTTCATGTGTACATGTCAGCAATGGTATCCAGATGGTGGACATATCGTGGCAATGCAACATCCATCCTCTCTGGTTTGGTCCTGGGCCGCTTGCAGCCATGCACAGCTGCCGACTGCTAGCATGGAAAGGTGTCGTCAGGGTCCCCCATGTCTGGACCATCCTCCTGGCTGGAACAGACCCGTCAGTTCCTCACTGTCAAAGGAACCCACATGGTCTTGGAGTTGATCTCTGCAAACATACAAACACATTCTAGACCAAAAGTTAATAAAGGGATCCTCTCTGCAAATTAGACTTGGGATTCTTTTTATTTTTGCCTACATGATTTTCCTTTGGCTTATTATGACACCATGTGTGTTTTTTCATGGGTGTCCTGCAGTTGGCTTTACAAATGGAATTTACTTTTTTGGAGTAAGAATTTTCTAGATGTATTTTACTTACAGGATAGTTTTCCTTACATGATATTACCCCACTGTCTCCCCCCACCCTTTTTTGATTAATGGGGGCTTTTGGAAATTTTATCTTGCAGTCTTGGTAATTTTAAATTTTAATTTTTGCTTATGACTACTTTAGGTTCTTTGGATGTTAGGCAATTTTACAGTGAGATGAACTACTAATAGATATTTTAGTTAATGCTTTAGGAAAAGCTTTTTGTCCAGTATAATTAAATTTTCTTGAGTTTTCACTTATTTCACTTGGCCAATTTATTTTATTTATTTATTTATTTATTTATTTATTTTTTAATATATTTTTTTGTAGTATAACTTATAATTAATAGTAGTACATGTTTTCTTTTTCCCCTCCCCGTTATCCTCCCCCCAGCCTCCACTACCCTTCAGCACATATCCCCACCCTCCCCCCTCCCCGCCCCAGTGTCTTTCATTCATTGGTTATGCTCATATGCATGCATACAAGTCCTTCAGTTGATCTCCCCCCGCATCTGCCTCCCATCCACCCAAGCCTCCCCCTGTAGCTTGACAGCCTGTTCAAGGCCATCCTGCCTCTATATCAATCACTCTCCCCTGTTTCTTTTCTTCAAAAATATCTTGCCTCTGCATACTAGAAATAAATGTATAAGAACAAAAAAAGTTTCAATCTCAGTTTCAATGTCCAACTTTTCTGAGTCCCAGTTTCAGTGTCAAATAATTCTTTATGTGTACATGTCAGCAATGGTATCCAGATGGTGGACACATCGTGGCAATGCAAGATCCATCCTCTCTGGTTTGGTCCTGGGCTGCCTGCAGACATGCACAGCTGCTGACTGCTAGCATGGCAAGGTGTCGTCAGTGTCCCCCATCTCTGGACCATCCTCGTGACTGCAACAGATCCATCAGTTCCTCACCGTCGCAGGAACCCACATGGTCTTGGAGTTGTTCTCTGAAAACACACAAACACATTCTCGACCAAAAGTTAACAAAGGGATCCTCTATGCAAAATAGACTTGGGATTCTTTTTAATTTTTGCCTAAATGATTTTCCTTTGGCTTATTTTGACACCATGTGTGTTTTTTCATGGGTGTCCTGCAATTGGTTTTACAAATGGAATTTACTTTACTGGAGTAAGAATTTTCTAGATGTATTTTACTTACTCCATATTTTTTTCCTTACATGATATTACCCCACTGTCCCCTCCCCTTTTTTGATTAAAGGAGACTTTTGGAAATTTTATATTGCAGTCTTGATAATTTTAAATTTTAATTTTTGCACACAAATATGACTGCTTTAGGTTCTTTGGATGTTAGGCAATTTTACAGTGAGATGAACTACTAATAGATTTTTTAGTTAATGTTTTAGGAAAAGCTTTCTGTCCATACACTATAATTTTCTTGAGTATTCACTTATTTCACTAGGCCAATTTAAATTAATATGAAAACTTGATTACTATTTTCCTGTCAATTTTAATAGTCAAGCAGAAATCTTAGTTTACCCTGTAAATACTAGTGGAAAGGAATATTTGCAATTTTGAGTAGGACCTGAGCATTCCTGGTAATAGACTGAATTTAGATATAGAGCAGCTATTGCTGGCCGAGTCTCTGTCTGCCACCTGCGTCCCGGTATGAGTTGTGCGTGGGAGTCGAAGCAGCCGTGGGGGTAGGAAACCTCTCTCAGGAGGGGTGAGAATTCAAACCCCTGCAAGGTTTATGGATGAGGGTCTGTGCCCCACCTCTGTTGACCTTTTAGTTCTCTCCTGTTGGCCCCTCTGCGACTGTGCCTGTCTTAGGTTGTTCCTTCCCTGAGGAATCTTACCCGTCTCTGGCTAACCAGGCATCCTCCGGGGCCAAACAGGGTGATGTGAGGTTCAGTTCTGTCTCCTTTGTAGTCTATGCCCCCTTGTGGCCTCCACGTCCAGTAACTGCCTTGGGGTCCCCTCACCTGCTGGCGGGGTCCCGGTACTGATCACATATCTCGGGTGACCCAGGTTTCTTCTCCAGAGAGGGCCCAGCTCACACCATTGGTCGAGATACAGATCCATGGTGCCAGCTGCCCAGAGGCATCAGCCACAGCAGGAACTGAAAACTCAGGCATCAGCTGTGTGTATTTGGATAGTAAGAAGAAGGTCCCTCTTGGCAGAAAGGGCAAGAAGGGCCACTATAGAATGCTCGGATGCCTTCCCAGTGCCTTAATTCCTTCTGAAAGGGATTAATTTCTTTCCTATCCTTTTTTAAGTTGCTGCCCACCATTCAAAGAATTAGTTTGTAAGTTTGTTTGGGATAATTCTATAATATGCTGTTGTCAAATATCAAATATTATAATGACATTGTAGAATAATATCATGTAAGGGTATTGTGGTGTCATAGGAGGTTAAGCAGGGCCTAGCCTAAGGACTGGTCTCCATAAAATATGACAAGCTCTAGGCCATGTCAATTCAATGTCAGACTAGCTGCCATTTTTTTATAACTTTATATAAACTTTGTCAGGGATGTAAAAACACAAATCACTTACCTCAGCTCAAGAGTTCAAGTATATTGACTTTTCCACTTACTCCCACCACCTGCCACTTACCCTGAGGTTTGATATTCTGATGGACTTTTCTCAGTCTCTGGATCCATTCTTGTTCATCAGTCTATGTCATTGATTGTATTCCTCAAATGAGTGAGATCATGTGATATTTGTCTTTCTCTGCCTGGCTAATTTCACTTAGCATGATGTTCACCAAATCCATCCATGTTGCTACAAACGGTAGGAGCTCCTTCTTTTTTTCCACAGCATAGTATTCCATTGTGTAAATGTACCATCGTTTTTTAATCCACTCATCTGCTGATGGGCACTTCGGCTGTTTCCAAATCTTAGCTATGGTAAATTGTGCCGCTATGAACATAGGGGTACATATATCCTTTCTAATTCGCCTTTCTAATTTCTTGGGGTATATTCCTAGAAGTGGGATCACTGGGTCGAATGGGAGCTCCATTTTTAGTTTTTTGAGGAAACTCCATACTGTTCTCCACAGTGGCTGCACTAGTCTATAATCCCACCAGCAGTGCACGAGAGTTCCTTTTTCTCCGCATCCTCGCCAGCACTTGTCGTTTGTTGATTTGTTGATGTAAGCCATTCTGATAGGTGTGAGATGGTACTGCATAGTCGTTTTGATTTGCATCTCTTGGGTAATTAGTGACTTTGAGCAAGTTTTCATATGTCTCTGGGCCTTCCTTTTGTCTTCTTTCGTGAAGATTCTATTTAGGTCTGTTGCCCATTTTTTTATTGGATCATTTGTCCTCCTTTTATTGAGTTGGGTGAGTTGCCTGTAGATGCTTGAGATTAAACCTTAATCACTAATAACATTTGCAAATATGTTCTCCCATACAGTGGGTTTTCTTGTAGTTTTGTTGATGGTTTCTTTTGCTGTGCAAAAGCTTTTGATTTTGATGTAGTCCCATTTGTGTATTTTCTCTTTAGCTTCCATTGCCCTAGGAGCAGTGTCATCAAAGAAGTTCTTTTGGCATATGTCTGAGATTTTTCTTCCTGTAGATTCCTCTAATATTTTTATGGTTTCCTGTCTTATGTTTAAGTCCTGTATCCATTTTGAGTGTAATTTTGTGTATGGTGTAAGTTGGTGCTTTAGTTTCATTTTTTTGCAAGTATCTGTCCAATTTTCTTTTTTTTTAATTATTTTTTATTGATTTTTTGCAGTATAATAGTAGTACATGTTTTCCTTTCCCCCTCCCCCTTATCCTCCCCCCAGCCTCCCCCACCCCCCAACACATATTCCCTGCTTCCCCCCCTCCCCGCCCCAGTGTCTTTCATTCATTGGTTATGTTCATATGCATGCATACAAGTCCTTCCGTTGATCTCCCCCCGCATCTGCCTCCCATCCACCCAAGCCTCCCCCTGTAGCTTGACAGCCTGTTCAAGGCCATCCTGCCTCTATATCAATCACTTTCCCCTGTTTCTTTTCTTCAAAAATATCTTGCCTCTGCATACTAGACATAAATGTATAAGAACAAAAAGTGTTTCAGTCTCGGTTTCAATGTCCAACTTTTCTGAGTCCCAGTTTCAGTGTCAAATAATTCATTATGTGTATAAGTCAGCAATGGTATCAGATGGTGGACATATCGTGTCAATGCAAGATCCATCCTCTCTGGTTTGGTCCTGGGCTGCCTGCAGACATGCACAGCTGCTGACTGCTAGCATGGCAAGGTGTCGTCAGTGTCCCCCATCTCTGGACCATCCTCGTGACTGCAACAGATCCATCAGTTCCTCACCGTCGCAGGAACCCACATGGTCTTGGAGTTGTTCTCTGAAAACACACAAACACATTCTCGACCAAAAGTTAACAAAGGGATCCTCTATGCAAAATAGACTTGGGATTCTTTTTAATTTTTGCCTAAATGATTTTCCTTTGGCTTATTTTGACACCATGTGTGTTTTTTTCATGGGTGTCCTGCAATTGGTTTTACAAATGGAATTTACTTTACTGGAGTAAGAATTTTCTAGATGTATTTTACTTACTCGATATTTTTTTTCCCTTACATGATATTACCCCGCTGTCCCCTCCCCTTTTTTGATTAAAGGGGACTTTTGGAAATTTTATATTGCAGTCTTGATAATTTTAAATTTTAATTTTTGCACACAAAGTGCCTGCTTTAGGTTCTTTGGATGTTAGGCAATTTTACAGTGAGATGAACTACTAATAGATTTTTTAGTTAATGTTTTAGGAAAAGCTTTTTGTCCAGTACACTATAATTTTCTTGAGTATTCTCATATTTCACTTGGCCAATTTAAATTAATCTGAAAACTTGATTACTATTTTCCTGTCAATTTTAATACTCAAGCAGAAATCTTAGTTTACCCTGTGAATACTAGTGGAAAGGAATATTTGCAATTTTGAGTAGGTCCCAAGCATTCCTGGTAATAGACTGAATTTAGATATAGAGCAGCTATTGCTGGCCAGGTCTCTGTCTGCCACCTGGGTCCCCGTATGAGTTGTGTGTGGGAGGCGAAGCAGCCGTGGGGGTAGGAGACCTCCCTTAGGAGGGTTGAGAATTCAAACCCCTGCAAGGTTTGTGGATGAGGGTCTGTGCCCCACATCTGTTGACCTTTTAGTTCTCTCCTGTTGGCCCCTCTGCAACTGTGCCTGTCTTAGGTTGTTCCTTCCCTGAGGAATCTTACCCGTCTCTGGCTAACCAGGCATCCTCCGGGGCCAAACAGGGTGATGTGAGGTTCAGTTCTGTCTCCTTTGTAGTCTATGCCCCCTTGTGGCCTCCACGTCCAGTACCTGCCTTGGGGTCCCCTCACCTGCTGGCGGGGTCCCGGTACTGATCACATATCTCGGGGGACCCAGGTTTCTTCTCCAGAGAGGGCCCAGCTCACACCATTGGTCGAGATACAGATCCATGGTGCCAGCTGCCCAGAGGCATCAGCCACAGCAGGAACTGAAAACTCAGGCATCAGCTGTGTGTATTTGGATAGTAAGAAGAAGGTCCCTCTTGGCAGAAAGGGCAAGAAGGGCCACTATAGAATGCTCGGATGCCTTCCCAGTGCCTTAATTCCTTCTGAAAGGGATTAATTTCTTTCCTATCCTTTTTTAAGTTGCTGCCCACCATTCAAAGAATTAGTTTGTAAGTTTGTTTGGGATAATTCTATAATATGCTGTTGTCAAATATCAAATATTATAATGACATTGTAGAATAATATCATGTAAGGGTATTGTGGTGTCATAGGAGGTTAAGCAGGGCCTAGCCTAGGGACTGGTCTCCATAAAATATGACAAGCTCTAGGCCATGTCAATTCAATGTCAGACTAGCTGCCATTTTTTTATAACTTTATATAAACTTTGTCAGGGATGTAAAAACACAAATCACTTACCTCAGTTCAAGAGTTCAAGTATATTGACTTTTCCACTTACTCCCACCACCTGCCACTTACCCTGAGGTTTGATATTCTGATGGACTTTTCTCAGTCTCTGGATCCATTCTTGTTCATCAGTCTATGTCATTGATTGTATTCCTCAAATGAGTGAGATCATGTGATATTTGTCTTTCTCTGCCTGGCTAATTTCACTTAGCATAACGCTCTCCAAATCCATCCATGTTGTTACAAATGGTAGGAGCTCCTTCTTTTTTTCTGCTGCGTAGTATTCCATTGTGTAAATGTACCATAGTGTTTTAATCCACTCATCTGCTGATGGGCACTTCGGCTGTTTCCAAATCTTACCTATGGTAAATTGTGCTGCTATGAACATAATGTACATATATCCTTTCTAATTCGCCTTTCTAATTTCTTGGGGTATATTCCTAGAAGTGGGATCACTGGGTCGAATGGGAGCTCCATTTTTAGTTTTTTGAGGAATCTCCATACTGTTCTCCACAGTGGCTGTACTAATCTACAATCCCACCAGCAGTGCACGAGAGTTCCTTTTTCTCCGCATCCTCGCCAGCACTTGTCGTTTGTTGATTTGTTGATGTAAGCCATTCTGATAGGTGTGAGATGGTACCGCATAGTCGTTTTGATTTGCATCTCTCGGATAATTAGTGACTTTGAGCAAGTTTTCATATGTCTCTGGGCCTTCCTTTTGTCTTATTTCCTGAAGATTCTATTTAGGTCTGTTGCCCATTTTTTTATTGGATCATTTGTCCTCCTTTTATTGAGTTGGGTGAGTTGCCTGTAGATGCTTGAGATTAAACCTTTATCAGTAATAACATTTGCAAATATGTTCTCCCATACAGTGGGTTTTCTTGTTGTTTTGTTGATGGTTTCTTTAGCTGTGCAAAAGCTTTTGATTTTGATGTAGTCCCATTTGTTTATTTTCTCTTTAGCTTCCATTTCCCTAGGAGCAGTATCATCAAAGAAGTTCTTTTGGCATATGTCTGAGATTTTTCTTCCTGTAGATTCCTCTAATATTTTTATGGTTTCCTGTCTTACGTTTAAGTCCTGTATCCATTTTGAGTTTATTTTTGTGTATGGTGTAAGTTGGTGCTCTAGTTTCATTTTTTTGCATGTATCTGTCCAATTTTCCCAACACCATTTATTGAAGAGACTGTCTTGACTCCATTTTATGTTCCTGCCTCCTTTGTCAAATATTAATTGAGCATAGTGGTTTGGGGTGATATCCGGATTCTCTATTCTATTCCATTGATCTATATGTCTGTTCTTGTGCCAGTACCAGGCTGTTTTAAGAACAGTAGCTTTGTAATACAGCTTGAAATCTGGTATGGAAATCCCACCGACTTTGTGCTTCTTTCTGAGGATTGCTGTGGCTATTCGGGGCCTTTTTTTGTTCCAGATGAATTTTTGGAGAGTTCTTTCTAGGTCTGTGAAATATGCCATTGGTATTTTAATGGGGAGTGCATTAAATTTATAGATTGCTTTGGGTAGTATGGACATTTTAATTATGTTGATTCTCCCAATCCACGAACATGGAATGTTTTTCCACCTGTTTACATCTTCCTCTATCTCTTTTTTCAGTGTCCTGTAGTTTTCCACAAATAGATCTTTTACCTCCTTAGTTAAGTTTATTCCTAGGTATCTTAATTTTTTTGGTGTGATGGTAAATGGGATTGCTTTTTTAGTCTCTCTTTCTGTAGGTTCACTATTAGTGTATAGAAATGCCATAGATTTCTTGGCATTAATTTTGTAGCCTGCTACATTGCTGAACTCATTTATTAAATCTACTAACTTTTTTATGGAGTCTTTCAGGTTTTTTATGTACAATATCATGTCATCTGCAAATAAGGATAGCTTAACTTCTTTTTTTCCAATTTGGATGCCTTGTATTTGTTCTTCTTGTCTAATTGCAATGGCTAATACTTCCAGTACTATGTTGAACAGGAGTGGTGAAAGTGGGCAACCCTGTCTTGTTCCTGTTCTTAGGGGAAATGGTTGTAGTTTTTGCCCATTGAGTATGATTTATGCTGTGGGTTTATCATATATGGCTTTTATTATGTTGAGGTATGATCCTTCTATTCCTACCTTATTGAGACTTTTTATTAGGAAAGGATGTTTGATTTTGTCAAATGCTTTTTCTGCATCAATTGATATGACTATGTGATTTTTATCTCTCAATTTGTTTATGTGATGTATCACATTTATTGATTTGCGGATATTGTACCATCCTTGCATTCCTGGGATAAATCCTACTTGGTCGTGGTGTATGATCTTTCTGATGTACTGCTGCATCCGATTTGCTAGAATTTTATTGAGGATTTTGGCATCTATATTCATGAGGGATATTGGCCTGTAATTCTCTTTCATTTTGTCGTCTTTATCTGGTTTTGGTATTAGGGTGATGGTAGCTTCATAGAAGGAGTTTGTAAGTGTTCCATCCTCTTGAATTTTCTGGAATAGTCTGAGGAGTATAGGTTTTAGTTCTTCCTTGAATGTTCGGTAAAACTCCCTTGTGAAGCCGTCTGGCCCTGGGCTTTTGTTTGCTGGAAGCTTTATGATGACTGCTTCAATTTCTTCCACAGTTATTGGTCTATTGAGTTGTTTAGATTCTTCTGAATTGAGTTTTGGGAGATTATATTTTTCTAGAATCATATCCATTTCCTCCAGGTTGTCCAGTTTGTTGGAGTAGAGTTGTTCATAGCATTTTTTAACAATCCTTTGTATTTCAATGGGGTCTGTTGTTATTTCACCTCTTTCATTTCTGATTTTATTTATTAGGGTCCTCTCTCTTTGCTTCTTGGTGAGTCTGGCTAGAGGTTCATCAATCTTGTTTATCCTTTCAAAGAACCAGCTCTTGGTTTCGTTGATTTTCTGTATTGTTTCTTTGGTCTCTATGTCATTTATTTCTGCTCTGATCTTTACTATTTCCTTCCTTCTGCTTACACTGGGCTTTTCTTGTTGCTTTCTTTATAACTCTTTGAGTTGTTGGGTTAGATAATTTATTGCCGCTGTTCCTAGTTTTTTGCAGTAGGTTTGTAGAGCTATGAACTTCCCTCTCATAACTGCTTTCACTGTGTCCCATAGATTTTGGATTGTTGTGCTATCATTGTCATTTGTTTCCATGATGTTTTATATCTCTTCCTTAATCTCTCTAGTAACCCAGTCATAGTTTAATAGCATGCTGTTTAGTCTCCATGTGTTCGATTTCTTTGGATTGTTTCTATTGTAGTTGATTTCCAGCTTTATGCCACTGTGATTTGAGAATATACTTGATATGATTTCTATCTTCTTGAATTTGGAGAGACTTTGCCTATGACCTAAATCATGGTCTATCTTTGAGAATGACCCATGGGCACTTGAAAAGAATGTATATTCTGTGGCTTTGGGGTGAAATGATCTGAAGATGTCAATTAATTCCATCTGGTCCAGTGAGTCATTGAGAATTGATGTTTCTTTACTGATTTTTTGTTTAGAGGATCTGTCCAATGGTGATAATGGGGTATTAAAGTCTCCTACTATGATTGTATTGCTGTCTATCTCTCCCTTGATGTCCTCTAGGAGTTTTTGTATATATTTGGGTGCTCCTGTATTGGGTGCGTATATGTTTACAAGAGTTATTTCTTCTTGTTGAATTGCTCCCTTTAGTATTATGAAGTGGCCTTCTTTATCTCTTGTTATGTCCTTCACTTTGAGATCTAATTTGTCAGATATAAGTATGGCTACCCCAGCTTTTTTTCCATTTCCATTCGCCTGAATAACTTTTTTCCAACCTTTCATTCTCAGTCTGTGTGCGTCTTTTTTTCGGAGGTGGGTTTCTTGTAGACAGCAGATACATGGGTTGTGTTTTCTTATCCAGTCTATTACCCTATGTCTTTTGATTGGAGCATTTAACCCGTTTACATTTAAAGTTATTATTGATAGGTGCTTATATGTTGCCATTTTTGTTCTTTGCCCCTGTGATCCTTCTTCGCTTCCTATTTCTTTTTACAGCAGATCCTTTAGCATTTCTTGCATTGCTGGTTTGGTGGTGCCGAATTCCCTTAGTCCTTTTTTATCTGTGAAGCTCCTGATTTGACCTTCAATTTTGATTGAGAGCCTTGCTGAGTACAGTATTCTAGGATTCAGACCCTTCCTTTGCATGACTTTGTAGATTTCATTCCACTGCCTTCTGGCCTGATAAGTTTCTGTCGAGAGATCACTTGTTATTCTGATGGGGGTTCCTTTGTAGGTGACTTTCTGTCTCTCTCTGGCAGCTTTTAAGATTCTTACTTTGTCATTGGTGTTTGCCAATTTAATTATAATGTGCCTTGGTGTAGGTCTTTTGGGGTTTATTTTGCTTGGGACTCTGTGAGCTTCTTGGATTTGTGTGGGTTTTTCCTTTCCTATACCAGGAAAGTTTTCTGTCATTATTTCTTCCAACAGGTTTTCTATTCCTTGCTCAGTTTCCTGTCCTTCTGGAAGCCCAATTATACGGATGTTGTTTTGTTTCATGTTGTCCCAAAGTTCTCTTAGGCTCTCCTCCTGCTTTTTAATTTTTTTTTCTAGTAGCTGCTCTACTTGGTTATTTTTTCCTGCCTGGTCTTCTAGCTCACTGATAAGATCCTCTGCTTCTTCTAGTCTACTCTTAATACTTTCTATTGAGTTCTTTACTTCAGCAATGTCACTTTTCATTTCTTCATGGCTCTTCATCATTTCTTCCTGGGTCTTCCTCATTTCCTCTTGGTTCTTACTCATATTATCAAATTTGTCTTCCATTATTTTCAGCCACCTTATGACCATTTCTCTGAATTCTTTCTGTGACAGGTTGTTAACTTCCATTTCGTTTACCTCTTTTTCTGGTGAGCCTTGCTTTTCTTTCATATGTGGGCTATTTCTTTGTCTTCCCATGGTCTCTCTTCTCTGTGTATGTGGTTATGTAGTTCTCACTCTCCTGCGTTGATTTAAAGGCACAAAATACAACACAACCAGGTGCAACGCACCAGGCACTGAACCGGAATGTAGTCAAAGTAATTGTTATTCCAAATAAAGGTAACCGCTAGAGAAAGACAAATTCGGTGATAGGTGGGAAAAAAGAAAGAGAACCTCCCCCAGACACACACAGACACTCACACACCCACACTCACACAAAAAGAAAGAGACCCCTCCACACACACACATTCTCAAAAAAGAAATACAGAAATGCCAAAATGATAATGGTAAAAGGGGGAGAAGGAAAAAAAAGGAGTAAATTATAAATGTGGGGTGAAAACTCCTATAGGACAGCCCCTAATCCGAACCAAAACCTGCAACATGTACTTGGAGATTGATACAAATTACATACAACTACTAATATCAAGAGAGAGGAGGGAACACAGAAGCAAAAATCTATCTCAAAAACAATGCAGATGAGGACAACAAAACAAGAAACAACACCAAAAATAAAAATAACCCCCCCTACAAGACTAACCAAAATAACAGGATAAGCAAATCAATCTCATAAATCTGCTTAAAAAATCAATATAATCATTAGTCAAGTAAACAACAACAACAAGACAGGGATAAAAACACTTTAAGATAGTGAAGTCAGAGAAGTTAGAGGTATATATGCACTTGGAGTAGGTCGTTGGAGATTAGATATATCAGTGGGGTGAAATTTTAACAGGGGGTAAAGGGAAAGAATTAGGTAAATCTGAAGTGGGAAAAGTGTAAGGGAGACAAGGCACTAAATAGGGAAAGGTTAGCAAGAGAGTGGTGGTATAAAGGTGAAGTTGAGGTAGAGTAAAAGATACTAAAGAGTAGATGAAAATAGACTGTATTCCCAAGGTCGAAGAGAAAATATAATCAATTCCCTGTCACACAAGTGTCAATTTGTGATTTGGCCCCTGGGTGGCAGTGTTTCTGGATTGACTTCTGGGTCTATTGGTCCTCTCTATCCTGAACTAAACAATACTGCCTCTCTAATGGTGACTGCTGTTTCAGCAGCCAGGACCCTCCCAAAATCTTCCGGGTTTCCCTCCTCTGTCCGGTCCAAATTGATTGCGCTCCAGGGATTAACTCTGCCACCAGCTCCAAGGGCCCTCTCCCACGTTTACCAGCTCTAACAGCCACAGATTTTATTTCAGGTGCAGATCTCTAGGATTTGAGTCCCAAGGTGCAGATCTCCCAGACTGCCAGCCCCCTCAGTTTCGTGCCCAAAGTACCCCCAGGGAAATCTGACCTTTCTGTGCTGGAGTTTAGAGCTCCCTGGGTTCCGCGCGCCTCCGCGCCAACTGGGCGCTGGTGTTCTGGGAGTCTCAGCGGTCCAGCCGGTACCAATACTGTAGCTGTATATTTTCTGGCCCTTCCCCTTCAAGATGTCTTGGTCTGCATCTGCGCGCCTCCTTGCGCAGTTGGCTCAGGGAGAGAAGCCAGCAGTACTGGGGCCGCTCAGCCTGGGGAGGCCAGCTCAGCAGTCCTCTATCTTCTCCTGGAGCACAGCTGTCCCCCTAGTCACTGACAAATGCTCCCTGCGCGACTTTCAGCTGCTCCCTCCCTCTGCCCTGTGAGCAGCTTCAGATCAAATCCCTCCGTTCCGCCCCCATTTTCTCCCCCACTTCACTTTGCCAATTTAAATTAATCTGAAAGCTTGACCACTATTTCACTGTCAATTTTCATATCCAAGCAGAAATCTTAGCTTACCCTGTAAATATTAGTGGAAAGGAATATTTGCATTTTTGAGTAGGTCCTGAACATTCCTGGTAATAGACTGAAATTAGATATACAGCAGCTATTGCTGGCTGAGTCTCTGCCACCTGGGTCCTGGTCTGAGTTGTGCGTGGGAGGCGAAGCAGACTTGGGGGCAGGAGACCTCCCTCAGGAGGGGTGAGAATTCAAGCCCCTGCAAGGTTTGTGGGTGAGGGTCTGTGCCTCACCTCTGTGGATCTTTTAGTTCTCTCCTGTTGGCCCCTCTGCGACTGTGCCAGTCTTAGGTTATTCCTTCCCTGAGGAATCTTACCCGTCTCTGGCTAACCAGCCATACCCCGGGGCCAAAGAGGGTGATGTGAGGTTCAGTTCTGTCTCCTTTGTAGTCTATGCCCCCATGGCCTCCAATTCCAGCACTTGCCTTGGGGTACCCTCGCTTGCTGGCGGGGTCCTGGTACTGATCACATATCTTGAGGGACTCAGTTTTCTTCTCCAGAGAGAGCCCAGCTCACACCATTGGTCTATTGACAGATCCATGATGCCAGCTGCCCAGAGGCTTTAGCCACAGCTTGAACTGAAAGTTCAGTCATGAACTGTGTGTATTTGGATAGTAAGAAGAGGGTCCCTCTTGGCAAAAGGGCAAGAGGGGCCATTGTAGAATGCTCAGATGCCTTCCCAGTGCCTTAATTCCTTCTGAAAGAGATTAATTCCTTTCCTATCCTTTTTTAAATGGCTAACCCACATTCAAAGAATTAGTTTGTAAGTTTATTTGGGATAATTGTATAATATGCTGTTGTCAAATATCAGAAATAATAATGACATTGTAGAATAATACCATGTATGGGTATTATGGTGTCACGGGAAGTTAAGGAGGGCCGAGCCTAAGGACTGGTGTCCATAGGAGATGACAAGCTCTAGACCATGTCAATTCAATCTCAAACTAGATGCCAATTTTTTAAAATAACTTTATATAAACTTTGTTAGGGATGTAAAAACAAAAATTACTTACCTCAGTTCAAGAGTTCAAATATATGGACTTTCCGCCTTACTCCCACCACCTCCCACTTACCCTGAGGTTTGACATTCTGATGGACTTTCCTCAGTCTCTGGATCCATTCTTGTTTATCAGTGTATGTCATTCATTATATTCCTCAAATGAGTGAGATCATGTGATATTTATCTTTCTCTGCCCGGCTAATTTCACTTAGCATAATGCTCTCCAAATCCATCCATGTTGTTACAATTGGTAGGAGCTCCTTCTTTTTTACTGCAGCGTAGTATTCCATTGTGTAAATGTACCATAGTTTTTTAATCCACTCATCTGCTGATGGGCACTTCGGCTGTTTCCAAATCTTACCTATGGTAAATTTTGCTGCTATGAACATAGGGGTGCATATATCTTTTCTAATTCGCGTTTCTAGTTTCTTGGGGTATATTCCTAGAAGTGGGATCACTGGGTCAAATGGGAGCTCCATTTTTAGTTTTTTGAGGAAACTCCATACTGTTCTCCACAGTGGCTGCACTAGTCTGCAATCCCACCAGCAGTGCATGAGGATTTCTTTTTATCCACATCCTCTCCAGCAGTTGTCGTTTCTTGATATGTTGATGTAACCCATTCTGGCAGGTGTGACGTTTGAGATGGTACTGCATAGTCGTTTTGATTTGCATCTCTTGGGTAATTAGTGACTTTGAGCAAGTTTTCATATGTCTCTGGGCCTTCCTTTTGTCTTCTTTCGTGAAGATTCTATTTAGGTCTGTTGCCCATTTTTTTATTGGATCATTTGTCCTCCTTTTATTGAATTGTGTGAGTTGCCTGAAGATGCTTGAGATTAAACCTTTATCACTGATAACAATTGCAAATATGTTCTCCCATACAGTGGATTTTCTTCTTGTTTTTTTGATGGTTTCTTTTGCTGTGCAAAAGCTTTTTATTTTGATGTAGTCCCATTTGTTTTTGTTTTTTGTCTTTAGCTTCCATTTCCCTAGGAGCAGTATCATCAAAGAAGTTCTTTTGGCATATGTCTGAGATTTTTCTGCCTGTGGATTCCTCTACTGTTTTTATGGTTTCCTCTCTTACCTTTAAGTCCTGTATCCATTTAGAGTTTATTTTTGTGTATGGTGTAAGTTGTTGATCTAGATTCATTTTTTTTTGCAGGTATCTGTCCAATTTTCCCAACACCATTTATTGAAGAGACTGTATTGACTCCATTTTATGTTCATGCCTCCTTTGTCAAATTCTAATTGAGCATAGTGGTTTGGGTTGATATCTGGATTGTCTATTCTATTGAACTGATCGATATATTTGTCCTTGTACCAGTACCAGGCTGTTTTGAGAACAGTAGCTTTGTAATACAGCTTGAAATCTGGTATTGAAATCCCACCGACTTTGTGCTTCTTTCTCAGGATTGCTGTGGCTATTCGGGGCCTTTTGTTATTCCAGATGAATTTTTGGAGAGTTCTTTCTAGGTCTGTGAAATATGCCATTTGTATTTTAATGGGGAGTGCATTAAATTTGTAGATTGATTTGGGTAGTATGGACATTGGAATGATGTTGATTCTCCCAATCCATGAACATGGTATGTTATTCCACCTGTTTGCATCTTGCTATACCTCTTTTTTTTTAGTGTATTGTAGTTTTCCATTAATTGGTCTTTTATCTCAATAGTTATGTTTATTCCTGGTATCTTAATTTTTTTTGGTGTGATGGTAAATGGGATTGCTTTTTTAGTCTCTCTTGGTGTAAGTTCACTATTAGTGTAGAAATGCAATAGATTTTTTTGGCATTAATTTTGTAACCCGCTACATTGCTGCACTCATTTATTAAGTCTATTAGTTTTTTATAGAGTCTGTTTTTTTATGTACAATATCATGTCATCTGCAAATAAGGATAGCTTTACTTCTTTTTTTTAATTGTTCAGTTTATTAATTAAATTGTTTCCCCTTTTTTATCCCCCTATATCTTCCCTCCACCCTGTACCTATCCCACCCTCCACCCTCCCCTCCCCCTCCCCCAATGTCCTCTCCCATTGTTGAAAGATTTTTGTCCAATCTCTTGCTGTACTTCCAACAACACTTTTCTCCCCAAGAATTGTCAGTCCATTCCCTCTCTATGTCCATGTTTCTGTTATAGTCACCAGTTTATCTTGTTCATCAGCCTATCAGTTCACTTGATTTTTATGTTCATTTGTTGATAGATGTGTATTTGTTGTTCATAATTTATATTTTTACCTTTTTCTTCTTCCTCTTCTTAATGAATATCTTTCAGCATTTCATATAATAGTGGTTTGGTGGTGATGAATTCCTTTAGCTTTTTCTTATCTGCAAAGCACTTTATCTGATCCTCAATTCTGAATGATAGCTTTGCTGGATAGAGTAATCTTGGTTGTAGATTCTTGCTCTTCATTTTTTTGAATATTTCTTGCCACTCTCGTCTGGCCTGCATCGTTTCTGTTGAGAAATCTGTTGACAATCTTATGGGTGCTCCCCTGTAGGTAACCAACTGTTTTTCTCTTGCTGCTTTTAATATTCTCTCTTTATCTTTTGCTCTTGGCATTTTAATTATGATATGTCTTGGTGTGGTCCTCTTTAGATTCCTATATTTTGGGGTTCTGTGTACTTCTTGGGCTTTTAAGTCAGTTTCGTTCACCAGGTGGGGGAAGTTTTCAGTCACTATTTCTTCAAGTAGGTTTTCATTAACTTGCTCTCTCTCTTTTTCTGGCACCCCAATAATTCGGATGTTGGCTTGCTTGAGGTTGTCCCAGAGGCCCCTTATGCTATCTTCAATTATCTGAATTCTTTTTGCTTCTTGCTTTTCCAGCTGAGTGGATTTTGGTTCTTTGTATTTCAAATCTTTGACTTGGTTCTTGTGGCCCTCTGGACTGCTTTTAGGACTTTGTGTAATATTTTTTATTTCAGTCTGTGTATGCTTGATTTCTAGTTGGTCCTTTTTTTTTATCTGTGAGGGTCTGGTTCGTATCCTCAGAGGTCTTGTACATTTCCCTGAGGGTCTCATTCATTTCTTTGTAAGTAGCATTCATCTCCTTGTAAGTCTCATTCATTTGCTGGTTGGTCTTGTTTATTTCCTGGTTGGTCTTGTTTATTTCCTGGGAATTCTCATTAAGTTGATCAGCCTTTTGTAGGAGCCTCTTGAAAAGCCTTATAACCGTGGTTTTGAACTCTATGTCTTGTCGTCTTTTCTCCTCCATTTCTTTCACACCTGATTTCTTTCTATGTCTCTGCATGGTGGCAGCTTTATGTGGTGGCTATCCTCAAAGGGACAATGGCTCAGTCTCCCCAGTTACCTGAGGTGGGTACTCTTACTGCAATCCTTTATGGGTTGTATTCAGTGTTTTTGAATTTAAACCCAGCTTTTTGTTGTTAGCCCTAGGAGGGTTTGACCTCCAGGCCAATTGTCTGTGAAGCTCAGCTGTGCTCAGGTTGGATGGGTGGAGTCTCCGGGCCAAGCAGACAGCGTTAGCTCCGCCCTATGAAGCCCCAGGGGCTCTGTGCCGGGGGCAATGGCTGCCAGCACCTCTGAGAGAGAGCCGCTGTGGAGCTCCACCGGCTGCCGGGGAATTCAGACTGTCCCCAAATGACTTTGCATGCACAATGTCTCACCCAGGGTTGTAAAATAAAGCAGACTGACGGTTTTCCGAATGAGAGACAAGTCGCAGAGCGCTCTCTGCACTGTCACGCAGCTGAGCTGTTCACGCGAGAGCTGCCTTCTCCACAAGCCGGCAGACCCGGCAGCACCCGAGCTTCGGCGTGCCCTCCCACTGTCCAGTTTTCACCCCGTGTGATAGTGGGTTCTCTGGACTTGGCCCAGAGCTGGAGAATCTGTCCAGTGGGACGCCCCTGTCTCCCCGTTCGAGAAAACTGGCCGGTTTCCAGCCGCCCGCCCTTTCCGCAACGCGCACTGCAAAGCTCTCTCTGTGCTCGAATCTTTCAAAGCTGTCCGCCGCCGCTCCTCCGGGTCACAGTGTCTTATCTTTACTTTTATTTGTGGAATTTTCACTCGGCGAGCGTTCTGGTGATTCTGGAAGGTGTTTGTTCCTTCGTTAAGTTGTAGTATTAAAATTGCTGATTATGACGGCAAGATAGGTGTTTCACCTTTGCCGCCATCTTAGTTCTCTAGCTTTACTTCTTCTTTTCCAATTTGGATGCCTTTTATTTCTTCTTGTCTAATTGCAATGGCTAACACTTCCAGTACTATGTCGAACAGGAGTGGTGAGATTGGGCAACCCTGTCTTGTTCCTGTTGTTAGGGGAAGTAGTTGTGTTTTATGCCCATTGTGTAGGATGTTTGCTGTGGGTTTATCATATATGTCTTTTATTATGTTGAGGTATGATCCTTCTATTCCTACCTTGTTGAGAGTTTTTATCAAGAATGGATGTTGAATTTTGTTTAATGCTTTTTCTGCATCAATTGATATTACTATGTGATATTTATCTCTAAATTTGTTTACATGATGTATCACATTTATTGATTTGTGGATATTGTACCATCCTTGCATTCCTGAGATAAATCCTACTAGGTCATGTTGTATGATCTTTCTGATGTACTGCTGTATCTGATTTGCTAGAATTTTATTGAGGATTTTGGCATCTATATTCATGAGGGATATTGTCCTTTAATTCTCTTTCATTTTGTCGTCTTTATCTGGTTTTGGTATTAGGGTGATGCTAGCTTCATAGAAGGAGTTTGGAAGTGTTCCATCCTCTTGAATTTTCTTGAATAGTCTGATGAGGATAGGTTTTAGTTCTTCCTTGAATGTTTGGTAAAATTCCCCTGTGATGCAGTCTGGCCCTGGACTTTTGTTTGCTGTAATTTTTTTGATGTCTGCTTCAATTTCTTCCACAGTGATTGTTTTATTGAGCTGTTTAGATTCCTCTTGATTGAGTTTGGGAAGTTATATATTTCTAGGAATATATCTGTTTCCTCCAGGTGTTCAGTTTGTTGTAAAAGAATTGTTCATAGTATTTTTAACAATCCTTTTTATCTCAATGGGGTCTGTTGTTATTTCACCTCTTTCATTTCTGATTTTGTTTATTAGGGTCCTCTCTCTTTGCTTTTTGTCAGCCTGCCTAGAGGTTCATCAATCTTGTTTATCCTTTCAAAGAACCAGCTCTTGGTTTTGTTGATCTTCTGTATTGTTTCTTTGATCTCTATGTCATTTATTTCTGCTATGAACTTTACTATTTACTTACTTCTGCTTACCCTGGCCTTTTCTTGTTGCTTTCTTTCTAACTCTTTGAGTTGTTGCATTAGATAATTCATTGCCCCTGTTTCTTGTTTTGTTTTTTTTTTTTTCAGGAGGATTCTAGAGCTATGAACTTCCCTCTCAAAACTTCTTTCACTGTGTCCCAAAGATTTTGGATTATTGTGCTGTCATTGTCATTTGTTTCCATGATGTTTTCTATTACTGCCTTGATCTCGTAACCCAGTCACTATTTAAAGCATGCTGTTTAGTCTCCATGTGTTTCTTTGGATTTTTTCTATTGTAGTTGATTTCCAGCTTTATGCCACTGTGATCTGAGAATATGCTTGATATGATTTCTATCTTCTTGAATTTGGAGAGACTATGCCTATGACCCAACACATGGTCTATCTTTGAGAATGACCCAAGGGCACTTGAAAAGAATGTATATTCTGTGGCTTTGGGGTGAAATGATCTGAAGATGTCAAGTATTTCCATCTGTTCTGGTGAATCATTGTGGATTGATGTTTCTTTACTGATTTTTTTAGAGGATTTGTCCAATGGTGATAGTGGGGTTTCTAAGTCTCCTACTATCATTGTATTGCTGTCTATCTCTCCCTTGATACCATCCTGGATTTTTTGTATGTATTTGCATTCTCCTGTATTGGGTGTTTATATGTTTACCAGAGTCATTTCTTCTTGTTAGATTGCTCCCTTTAGTACTATAAAGTGGCCTTCTTTATCTCTTCTTATGTCCTTCACATTGGGATCTAATTTATCAGATATAAGTATTGCTACCTTAGCTTTTTTTTTCACTTCCATTCGTCTGAAGCCCCTTTTTGCATCCTTTCACCCTCAGTCTTTGTGCGTCTTTTTTTCGGAGGTGGGTTTCTTATAGACAGCAGATACATGGGTCGTGTTTTCTCATCCAGTCTATTACCCTATGTCTTTTGATTGGAGCATTTAATCCATTTCCATTTAAAGTTATTATTGATAGGTACTTGTATGTTTTAATTTTTGTTCTTTACCCCTGTGTTTCTTCTTCATTTCCCATTGCTTTTTACTGCAGACCCTTTAGCACTTCTTGCATTGCTGATTTGGTGGTAATGAATTTCTTTAGTCCTTTTATGCTTGTGAAGCCCCTGTTTTGACATTCAATTTTGATTGATAGCCTTGCTGGGTACAGGATTCTAGGATTCATATCCTTCCTTTGTATGACTTTGTATATTTCATTCCATTGCCTTCTGGCCTGATACCTTTCTGTTGAGAAATCATTTGTTAGTCTGATGGGGGTTCCTTTATAGGTGACTTTCTGTCTCTCTCTGGTGGCTTTTAAGATTCTTACTTCGTCATTGGTGTTTGCCAATTTAATTATAATGTGCCTTGGCATCGGTCTTTTGGGGTTCATTTTGCTTCGGATTCTGTAAGCTTCTTGGATTTGTTTTTTTTTTTCTTTCCTATATGAGGGAAGTTTTCTTTAATTATTTCTTCCAACAGGTTTTCTATTCCTTAATCAGTTTCCTGTCCTTCTGGAAGCCCAATTATATGGATGTTCTTTTGTTTCCTGTTGTCCCTAAGTTCCCTTAGGCTTGCCTCCTGCTTTTTAATTTTTTTTCTAGAAGCTGCTCTACTTGGTTATTTTTACCTACCTCCTCTTCTAGCTCACTGATGTGGTCCTCTGCTTCTTCTAGTCTACTCTTAATACTTTCTATTGAGTTTTTTACTTCAGCAATGTCACTTTTCATTTTTTTGGCTCTTCTTCATTTCTTTCTGGGTCTTCCTCATTTCCTCTTGGTTCTTCTTCAATTCCTCTTGGTTCTTACTGATATTTTCAAATTTCTCTTCCATTCTTTTCAGCCACCTTATGACCATTTCTCTGAATTTATTCTCTGACAGGTTGCTAACTTCCATTTCATTTACCTCCTTTTCTGGTGAGGCTTGTCTTTCTTTCATATGTGGGCTGTTTCTTTGTCTTCCCATAGTCTCTCTTCTCTGTGTGTCTGTTTATGTAGTTCTCACTCTCCTGCACTGATTTAAAGGCACAAAATACAACACAACCAGGTGCAATGCACCAGGCACTGAACAGGATTGTAGTCAGAGTATTGGTACCTCCAAATAAAGGTGATCGCCAGAGAAAGGTAAATTCAGGGATAGGTGAGAAATAAGAAAGAGAACCCCTCCCCCCACACACACACAAAGAAAGACAGGAATGCCAAAATTATATTGGAAAAAGGGGGAGAAGTAAAAAAAAGGAGAATAAACTATAAATGTGGGATGAAAACTTCTATAGGACAGCCAGTAATAATAATAATAATAAAACACAGACAGGAACAGGTACCTCAAGATTGATATGAACTACATACAACTACTAATATCAAGGGAGGTGAGGGAATACAGAAGCAAAAATCTGTCTAAAAACAATGAAAATTAAGACAACAAAACAAAAAATAACACTAAAAAAACCCACAAAACAAACCAAAATAAAAGAATAAGCAAACCAATCTCACAAACCTGCATAAAAAATTGATATAATCAATAGTCAAGCAAACAACAACAATAGGATAGTGAAGTCAGAGAAGCAAGAGGTATGTATGGAGTTGGAGTAGGTGGTTGGAGAGTAGATACATAAGTGGGGTGAAATTTTAACAGGGGGTAAAAAGAAAAAATTAAGGTCAATCTAAAGCGGGAAAAGTGTAAGGGAAACAAGGCACTAAATAGGTGAAGGTTAGCAAGAGAGTGGTGGCATAAAGGTGAAGTTGAGGTAGAGTAAAAGATACTAAAGTGTAGATGAAAATAGTCTGTGGAACCCTATTCCCAAAGTAGAATAAAGAGAAGATATAATCAATTTCTTGTGTTACACAAGAGCCAATTTGTGATTCAGAGCCTGGGTGGCAGTGTTTCTAGATTGACTTCTGGGTCTATTGGTCCGCTCTAGCCTGAACTAATATTGCGCTGTCCCTGTGGTATCCAATACTGATTTGTGGGGGTGGACTGCTCCAGAGCTGTCTCTATAATGGTGACTGCTTTTATTTCCAGGCTCCAGAAAAATAGCTCTCCCCTGTAGTTTCGCAGGTTATCCCCCACCATGGCATCCCAAGATCCTGGTTTAGCACTGATAAGCTCAGATTAGGAGAGAGAAAAAAAAACACGGAAGTTTGGAAACTCAGGTTCTGCACAGAACTCAGGGTCTGCACGTATGTCTGTGCAAATCCCCTTTTCCCCTTGGCCTTAGCAGCCGGGACCCTCCCAACATTTTTTGGTTTCCCTCCTCTGTCAGGTCCAAATGGGTTGCTTTCTAGGGATTCCCTCTGCCACCAGCTCCGAGGGCCCTGTTCTACTTTTACCAGCTCCCACAGACACAGATTTTATTTCAGGTGCAGATCTCCCAGCTCTGAGTTCCAAGGCTCAGATCTCCCAGCTCTGCTAGCTCCCTCATTCTCATGCCCAAAGTAACCCCAGGAGAAATCTGACCTTTTTGTGCTGGAGCGCCTATCTCCTTAGACTACGTGTCCAGGCCAACTGGGCACCGGTGTTCTGGGGGTCTGAGTTGTCCAGTGGGTACTGCAGTTGTATATTTTCAGGCCTTTCCCCTTCAAGATGGCATGGTCTGCCTCCACGCCAGTGGCTCCACAAGAGAACCCAGCAGCACTGGGACCCCTCAATCAGGGGAGGCCAGTCCGGTAGTCCCCTACCTTCCCCTGGAGCACAGGTGTTCCCCTACTTGCCAACAAACACTCCCTGCGTGACCCTCTACTGCTCCCTCCTTCTGCCCTGGGACCAGAATCAGATCACATCCCTCTGTTTCTCCGCCATTTTTCCTAGTCCTTGGTTGAATTTTAGATTCATTTTTTGATAGACATATATTTGTTGTTCATAATTTTTATTTTTACCATTTTCATCTTTTTCCTCTTCTTAAAGAATACCTTTAAGCATTTTATATAATACTGGTTTGGTGTTGATGAACTCCTTTAGCTTTTTCTTATTTGTGAAGCTCTTTATCTAACCTTCAATGCTGAATGGTTGCTTTGCTGGGTAGAGTAATATTGATTGTAGGTCTTGCTATTCATCACTTTGACTATTTCTTGTTACTCCCTTCTGGCCTGCATAGATGAGAAATCAGCTGACAATTGGATGGGTGCTTCCTTGTAGGTAATTAAGTGTTTTTCTCTTGCTGCTTTTAATATTCTCTCTTTGTCTTTTGCTCTGGGAATTTTAATTATGATATGTTTTGTTGTGTTCCTTTTTGAATTTCTTTTGTTTGGGGTTCTCTCCACTTCCTAGACTTGTAAGTCTATTTCTTTCTTCAGGTAGGAAAAGTTTTCTGTCATTATTTCTTCAAATAGGTTTTCAGTATCTTGCTCTATCTCTTCTTCTAACACCCCTATAATTCGGATGTTGGTATACTTGAAATTGTCCTAGAGGTTCCTTACATTATCTTCACATTTTTGGATTCTTTTTTCTATTTGCTTTTCCAGTTTAGTGTTTTTTGCTTCTTTGTATTTCAAATTTTTGACTTGATTCTTGTGGTCCTCTAGTGTGCTGTTAGTTCTCTGTATTATATATTTTTTTATTTCAGTCAGTGTATATTTAATTTCCAGTTGGTCCTTTTTCATATCCTTGAGGGTCTTGCTAAATTTATCTGCCTTTTCTAGGAAATTCTTGAAGAGCCTTATAACCATGGTTTTGAACTCTATATCCAGTCATTTGTTTTCTGCCATTTCTTTTGTTTGTGATCTGTTTCTTTGTCTTCATATTTTTGCTGCTTCCCTGATTTGGTGGGGTAACTATGTGTGCTAGGTGTCTTTATGCCAGTCTCAGTGTCTCAGTCTCCTCAGTTATCTGAGGTAGACTCTCTTGGTGTACCCCTTTGTGGATTGTGTGTATAGCCTTGTGGTTAAGTCTTGATTGTTGTTGGTATTACCGGGGGGAATTTATCTCCAGTCCAATAGGTTGTTAGGATCAGCTGTGTCTACACTGGGATAACTTCTGTGTTGGAGACAGCCTTAAGAGACAAGACTTGCCAAATTGCAAAAGCCTCTGTGCTCAGCTTGGATGGGGTGAAGTCTCAAGGCGGAGAAGACAGCCTTGGTTTCCCATCGACCCTGCTCTATGAGGCCCCTGTATCTCAGTAATCAATGCAAGCACCACTGAGAGAAAGCGGCCTTCAAGTTTCGCCCGCTGTCCAACAGTCCAGTTTCTCCATGAATTAGTCTGGGTTTTCAGAGTCTTGCCTGGAACTGGAGTTCAGTGCAGTTGGGAGCTTTTATCTCCCTCCTGCTTGAGAAAGCTCTCCACACACTCAGCAATCAGTCCTGCCAGCGTGCACATGGCTCCAGACCTCTGCCTTTCAAAGCTCCTCCGAGTCTCAGTGTGCTTTTTTCTTTTCCTGACAGTGCAGATTCCCTCTGAAGAAGTCTGGGTTCCCAGAGTCTTGCTCAGAACTGGAGTTCAACACAGTCAGGAGCTTTCATCTACCTCTTGCTTGAGAAAGCCAGCCATGCACTCAGCCACCAGTCCTCTCCATGCATGCATTTCTATACCTCAGCCTTTTGCAGCTCCTCTGAGTCTCAATGTGCTTTTCTTTTTCTTTCTAGTTGTAGAATTTTCACTCAGCCAGCTTTCCTGTGGTTCTGGATGGAGTCAGTTTTGTGTTTTAGTTGTAGTTTTGAAATTGTTGTGCGCGGCAGCAGTTTAGGTGTTTACCAATGCTGCCATCTTCGTTTCTCCTATCTCTTCCTTCTTTTTAATTTTTTTTTAGGGTTGCTGCTCTGCTTGGGTGATTTTTTTCTACTTTGTGTTCTAATTTGCTGATTAAGTACTCAGCTTCTACTAGTCTACTGTTGAAATCTTCCATGGTGTTCTTTATTGCAGCTATATGCTTCCTCATTTCCTCTTGAGTGTTTCTCATGTTGGTGTAATTCTCATTCAGCGTGTTATAATTCTCATTGAGGTGCTGATAATTCTCATTCATTGAACAACCTTATAACTATTACTCTGAATTCTTTCTCTGATAAATCACTTGCCTCCATTGCATTTAGTTAATTTTCTGGTGATTCTTCCTTTTTTTAATTTGGTCTTTGTCTTCCCATTTTTTGCTGTCAGTTTGTATTTGTTTCTATGTCTTAGCTCAAACTGATATGCCACCCATATTGTTTTGGGTCAGTCTTGTGTAGTAGATATTTGTTAAAACCAGTGATGTAGTCTCTCATGTCTCCCAAGCTGGTTATTTTGGGAAGGCCCCCTACTTGAGACATTTTGGTTCTCCTGTTTTAGTTGGATCTTGAGTGTTATTATCTCATCTGTGGATGGAGTCTCTTCTCCTGGTGTCTGGTTATGTGGCTCAATTTCTACCATATAATGCCAGACATTGTGGAGGTACTGACTGATAGCACAAAATATAAGACAAGACATGAACAAAGAAGAAACAGAAAATGAAGGTACATAAGACCCCTGTAGCCTCAACAAAAGAGATAACCAGAGAAAAGAGAATCAATAAAGAAAAAAGAGAGCAAGAATAATACAACAAAGAAATAAAAATATGAGAAGACATCACAACAAAACAAATAAAGAAATAAACACAAAAGTCACAAACAAAATAAATAAAAATCATAGAAAGGTTGGGCACCAGAATCTGTAGATGCAGAGCTTAAATATAGAAAAAAAATAAAAATCAGAAATAGGGAAAGGACCATAGTTTAGAATAAAGGAGGGAGAAAAGAAATGAGAAGACAGGAGGTGGACCATGCCATCTTGAAGGGGAAGGGCCTGAAAATATATAGCTGCAGTACCCACTGGACAGCTGAGGGCCCACTGGTTCCCAGCTGTGCAGATGTATGGATTCAGAGGAGCTCTGTGCTTCACCACGGAAAGGTAAGATTTAGCCTGGGGTTGGGTTGGAGGCACACACTGAGGGAGCTGGAGGAGCGGGGAAATCTGCGCCTAAAAAAAAGTCCAAAAATCTGTGGCATGCAGAAGTGGGCCCTCGGAGCTGGTGGCAGAGGACGTCCCTAGAAAGAAACCCATTTGTATCTGACAGGGAAGGACAGCCCAAAAATTTTGGGAGGATCCTGGCTGGTCAACCCAAGGGGGAAAGGGAGTTCCGCAACCCAATGTGCGGAACCTGAGTAAGCCCACTTGTGTTTCTTTCTCTCCAAATCCCAGCTTCTGAGTGCTAAGCCAGGAACTTGGGATCGCCTGGTGGGGGATGCAGATGAGAGCTGTTTTTCTGGTTCCTTGGAATCAGAGCAGAAAGTCACCATTAGAGAGCAGCTCTGGGACAGCCCATTCCCACAAATCAATATTGAACACCACAGGGATAGCTGAATCTTATTTTAGGCTAGAGAGGACCAATAGACCGGGAGGTCAATCCAGAAATACTGTCACCTAGAAGCTAAATGACAAATTGATTTTTGTGTAACACAAATTAACGAATCAATTTTATTACTACTACTATTTCACCTTTTTTGTCTTTTAAGCGTCATTTTATATTCTCTTTATTTTACTTTGGGATTATTGGTCTACAGTCTATTTTTATCTACCCTGTAGTAACTTTTCAGTCTGCCTCAACTCCACCTTTATGCCACCACTCTCTTGCTAAACTTTCCCTATTTAGAGTCTTGTTTCTATTACCTTTTTCCTGCTTTAGATATTCCTTATTCTTTCTTTTTACCCCCTGTTAAAATTTAACCCTACTTACACATCTAATCTCCAACCACCTGCTCCAAGTCCATACACACCTCTTGATCCTCTGACTCCACTATCCTAAATGTGTTTTTCTCTCTCCTGTTGTTGTTGTTTACTTGACTGTTGATTATATAAATTTTTATGTTTGTTTGTGAGATTGGTTTGCTTATTCTTTTCTTTTGGTTTGTTTTGGGGGGGGGGGTGTTTTTTTGTTTGTTGTTGTTGCTGTTGTCATTACATTATTTTTAGATTTTTGCTTCTGTGTTCTCTCACCTCATTTGATATTAGTAGTTGTATGTAGTTTGTATCAATCTCCAGGTAATTTTTGCTGGCTTTTGTTGGGAATAGTGGCTGTCCTATAGAAGTTTTCACCCCGTATTTATAGTTTATTCCCCTTTCCTTTCTTATTCTCTTTCTTTTCTCTCTTACCTTCTTTTCTTCCCCCCTCTTTCTTTCTATATTTTTGTATGTGGGGGTGTGTGAATGTGTGTGTGTGTGTGTGTGTGTGTGTGTGTGTGTGTGTGTGTTTTCTCTTTCTCTCATCTTTCTCACCTATCATCTAATTTGCCTTCCTCTGGCGATTACCTCTATTTGGGGTTACCAATACCATGAATACATTCCTGTTCAGTGCCTGGTGCCTTGCACCTGGATGTGTTGTATTTTGTGCATTTAAATCAATGCAGGAGAGTGAGAACTACATACACACAGAGAAGAGAGACCATGGGGAGACAAAGAAACAGCCCACTTATGAAAGAAAAACAAGCCTCACCAGAAAAGGCGGTAAAAGATTTGGAGGCAAAAAATCTGTCAGAGAAAGAATTCAAAGAAATGGTCATGAGGTGGCTGAAAAGAATGAAGACAAATTTGACAATATGAGCAAATAAAGAAGACATAAGAAGAAATGAAGAAGATCCAAGAAGAAATGAAAATTGACAGCGCTGAGGTAAGGAACTCAATAGAAAGTATCAAGAGTAGACTAGAAGAAGCAGAGGTCCACATCAGTGAGCTAGAAGACAAGGTAGGAAAAAAATACGCAAATAGAGCAGCATCTAGAAAAAAAATTAAAAAGCAGGAGAGCCTAATGGAGCTTTGGGACAACATGAACAAAACAACATCCACATAATAGGGCTTCCATAGGGACAGAAAACTGAGCAAGGAATAGAAAACCTGTTGGAAGAAATAACGACAGAAAACTTCCCTGATATAGGAATGAAAAAACCCACACAAATCCAAGAAGCTCACAGAGTCCCAAGCAAAATAAAGCCCCTAAGACCTATGCGAAGGCACATTATAATTAAATTGGCAAACATCAACGACAAAGTGACAATCTTCAAAGCCATCAAAGAGAGACAGAAAGTCACCTACAGGAATCCCCATCAGATTAGCAAGTGATTTCTCAACTGAAACTTACCAGGCCAGAGGGGAATGGAATGAAATATACAAAGTCATGCAAAGGAAGGTTCTGATTCCTAGAATACTGTACCCAGCAAGGCTATCAATCAAAATTGAAGGTCAAATCAAGAGCTCCTCAGACAAAAGAAGGACTAAGGGAATTCATTACCGCCAAACCAGCAATGCAAGAAATGCTAAAGGGTCTGCTGTAAAAAGAAATAGGAAGCAAAGAAGGAACATAGGGTTAAAGAACAAATATTGCAACTAATAAGTACTTATCAATAGCAACGTTAAATGTAAACAGATTAAATGTTCCAAACAAAAGACATAAGATAACGGACTGGATTAGAAAATATGACCCATATATCTGCTGTCTAGAAGAAACCCACCTCCGAAAAAAAGATGCTTACAAACTGAGGGTGCAAAGATGGAAAAAAGTTCTTCAGACAAATGGAAATGGAAAAGAAGCTGGGGTAACAATACTTATATCCAACAAATTATATCTCAAAGTAAAGGAAATAACAAGAGATAAAGAAGGCCACTTCATAACCTAAAGGAAGAATCCAACAAGAAGAAATAACTCTGGTAAACATATACGCACCCAATACAGAAGTACCCATATTCATAAAAAAAACCAGGAGGATATCAAGGGAGAGATTGACAGCAATACAATCATAGTAGGAGACTTTAATACCCCACTGTCACCATTGGACAAATCCTGTAAACAAAAAAGTCAGTAAAGAAATGTCAATCCTCAGTGACTCACTAGACCAGTTGGAATTAATTGACATCTTCAGATCATCTCACCCCAAAGCCACAGAATATACATTCTTTTCAAGTACACATGGGTCATTTTCAAAGATAGACCATATATTGGGTCATAGGCAATGTCCAAATCCAAGAAGATAGAAATTATATCAAGCATATTCTTAAATCACAATTGCGTAAAGCTGGAAATCAACCACAATAAAAACAGTCCATAGAAATTAAGCACATGGAGACTAAACAGCATGCTACTAAACAATGACTGGGTTACCAGAGCGATCAAGGAAGAAATAGAAAACATCATGGCAACAAATGACAATGATAGCACAACAATCCAAAATATATGGGACACAGCAAAAGCAGTTTTGAGAGGGAATTTCATACCTTTACAATCCTACTGAAAAAAAAAAAAACAAGAAAAAATGTTAACAAATTATCTAACCTCCAACCCAAAGAGTTATAAAGAGAGAAACAAGAAAAGCCCAGTGTAAGCAGAAGGAAGGAAATGGTAAAGATCAGAGCAGAGATAAACAACATAGAAACCAAAGAAACCAAAGAAACAATATAAAAGAAAAAACAACAACAACAACAAGAGCTGGCTCTTAGCAAGGATAAACAAGATTGATGAACCTCTAGCCAGACTCACCAAGAAGCAAAGAGAGAGGACCCTAATGAATAAAATCAGAAATGAAAGAGGTGAAATAATAGCAGATCCCAATGAAATTCAAAGGATTGTTAAAAATACTATGAACAACTCTACTCCAACAAACTGGACAACCTGGAGGAAATGGATATATTTCTAGAAAAATATAACGTTCCAAAACTCAATCAAGAAGAATCTAAACAGCTCATTAGAACAATAACTATGGAAGAGATTGAAGCAGTCATCATAAAGCTTCCAGCAAACAAAAACCCAGGACCAGACGGCTTCACAGGGGAGTTTTACCAAATATTCAAGGAAGAACTAAAACCTATCCTCCCCAGACTATCCCAGAAAATTCAAGAGGATGGAACACTTCCATACATCTTCTATGAAGCCAGAATCACCCTAATACCAAAACTAGATAAAGACAACACAGTGAAAGAAAATTACAGGACAATATCCCTCATGAATATAAATGCCAAAATTCTCAATAAAATTCTAGCAAATCAAATACATCAGTACTTCAGAAAGATCATACACCATGACCAAGTAGGATTTATCCCAGGGTTGCAAAGATGGTACAATATCTGCAAATCAATAAAGGTGATACATCACATAAAGAAATTGAGAAATAAAAATCACCTAGTCATATCAATTGATGCAGAAAAAGCATTTGACAAAATCCAACACCCTTTCTTGATAAAAACTCTCAACAAGGTAGGAATAGAAGGATCATACCTGAACATAATAAAAGCCATATATGATAAACCCACAGCAAACATCATACTCAATTGGAAAAACTATAATCATTTCTCCTAAGAACAGGAACAATACAGGTATACCCACGCTCACCACTCCTGTTCAACATACTACTGGAAGGGTTAGCCATTGAAATTATACAAGGAGAAGAAATAAAAGGCATGCAAATAGGAAAAGAAGAAGTAAAGCTATTCTTATGTGCAGATGACATGATACTGTACATAAAAAACCCATAAGATTCTAAAAAAAACCTAATAGACTTAATAAATGAGTTCAGCAATGTAGCAGGATACAAAATTAATGCCAAGAAATCTATGACATTTCTATACAACAATAGTGAACTTACAGAAAGAGAGACTAAAAAAGCAATCCCATTTACCATCACACCAAAAAAATTAAGATACCTAGAAATAAACTTAACTAAGGAGGTAAAAGTCCTATTTGTGAAAAACTATAGGATAATGAAAAAAGAGAATGAGGAAGATGTAACAGGTGGAAGACCATACCATGTTCATGGATTGGGAGAATCAACATTATTAAAATGTTCATACTACCCAACGCAATCTATAAATTTATTGCACTCCCCATTAAAATACGAATAGCATATTTCACAGACCTGGAAACAACTCTCCAAAAATGCATCTGGAATTAGAAAAGACCCAGAATGGCCACAGCAATCCTGAGAAAGAAGTACAAAGTCTGTGGGATTTCAATATCAGATTTCAAGCTCTATTACAAAGCTACTGTTTTCAAAACAGCCTGGTACTCGCACACGAACAGACATATAAACCAGTGGAATAGAATAGGGAATCTAGATATCAAAAAAAGCACTATGCTCAATTAATATTTGACAAATGAGGCATGAACATAAAATGGAGTCAAGATAGTCTCTTCAATAAATGGTGTTGGGAAATTGGACAGATACATGCAAAATAATGAAACTAGACCACCAACTTACACCATATACAAAAATATACTCAAAATGGATACAGGACTTAAACATATAATGGGAAACCATAAAAATATGAGAGGAATCCACAGGTAGCAAAATCTCAAACACATGCCGAAAGAACTTCTTCACTGATATTGCTCCTAGGGCAATGGAAGCTAAACAGAAAATAAAGAAATGGAACTAAATCAAAATAAATACCTTTTGCACAGCAAAAGAGATAATCAACAAAACAACAAGAAAACCCACTGATTGGGATCATATATTGGTAAATGTTATCAATGATAAAGGTTTAATCTCAAGCATCTACATGCAACTCATACAACTTAATAAAATGAAAACAAATGATCCAATAAAAAAAATGGGCAATGGACCTAAGTAGAAACTTTTCAAAAGAAAACAAAAGGAAGGCTCAGAGATATATGAAAACCTGCTCAAAGTCATTAATTATCTGAGAGATGCAAATCAAAACGACAATGTGGTACCATCTCACACAGGTCAGAATGGCTTTCATCAACAAGTCAACAAACAACAAGCGCTAGCAAGGATGCAGACAAAAAGGAACCCTGGTGCATTGCTGGTGGGATTGCAGACTGGTGCAGCCACTGTGGAGAACAGTATGGAGTTTCCTCAAAAAACTACAAATGGAGCTCCCATTCGACCCAGTGATCCCACTTCTAGGAATATATCCCAATAAATTAGAAACATGAATTAGAAAAGATATATGCACCCCTAGGTTCATAGCAGCACAATTTACCATAGCTAAGATTTGGAAACAACCTAAGTGCCCATCAGCAGATGAGTGAATTAAAAAAAAACTATGGTACATCTACACAATGGAATACTACACTGCGGTAAAAAGAAGGAGCTCCTACCATGTGCAACAACATGGATGGAGCTGGAGAGCATTATTCTAAGTGAAATTAGCCAGTCAGAGAAAGATAAGTATCACATGATCTCAATCATTAGTGGAATAAAATGAATGGCATTATCTGATGAACAAGATTGGATCCAGAGACTGAGAAACCTCCATCAGAGTGTCAAACCTCTGGGTAAGTGGTCGGTGGCAGGAGTAAGGGGGAAAGTTAATATGTTTGATCTATTGAACTAAGGTAAGTGATTTGTCTTTTACCTTCCTGATAAAGTCTATATAAATTTATAATAAAAATTGGCAGCTAGTTTGATACTGAATTGTCATGGCCTAGAGCTTGTCATCTCCTATGGACAACAGTCCTTTGGCTAGGCCCTCCTTAACCTCCTGTGACACCATAATACCCTTACATGATATTATTGTACAATGTCATTATAGTTTTTTGACATTGTGCAATTATCCGAAATAAACTTACAAACTAATTCTTTGAATTTTTAGCAGCAATTTAAAAAAGCATAGGAAAGTAATTAATCCCTTTCCGAAGGAAATAAGGCACTGGGAAAGCACTCGAGCATTCTATATTGGCCCCTCTTACCATTTTTGCCAAGAGGGACCTTCTTCTTACAATCCAAATCCACACAGCTGTTGCCTGAGCTTTCAGTTCAAGCTGTGTTTGAAGCCTCTTAGCGGCTGGCACCATGGATCTGTCTCTCGCCCAATGGTGTGAGCTGGGCCCTCTCTGGAGATGAATCCTGGGTCCCGCGAGATGTGTGATCAATACTGGGACCCCACCAACAGGCTAGGGGACCCCAAGGGAAGTGCTGGGCATGGAGGCTATGGAGGCATAGACTACAAAAGAGACAGAACTGAACCTCACATTACCCTGTTTGGCCCCAGAGGATGGCTGGTTAGCCAGAGATGGGTAAGATTCCTCAAGGAAGGAATAACCTAAGACAGGCACAGTTGCAGAGGGGCCAACAGGAGAGAACAAAAAGATCAACAGAGATGAGGCACAGACCCTCACCCACAAACCTTGCAGGGGCCTGAACTCTCACCCCTTCTGAGGAAGGTCTCCTGCCCCCATGGCTGCTTTGCCTCCCATGCCCAGCTCAGATTGGGACCCAGGTTATCTAAATTCACTCTAGCACCAGGAATGCGCAGGGCCTACTCAAGAATGCAAATAATCCTTTCCACTAATATTTACAGGATAAACTAAAATTATTGTTTGAGTATTAAATTTGACAGTAAAATAGTAATCTAGTTTTCAGATTAATTTAAATTGTCCAATTGAAATAAGTGAATAGTCAAAAAATTAAGTGTATTATACCATATCTGTTCCTAAAATATTAACTAAAATTTCTTTTTAGTAGTTCATCTCATTGTAAAATTGCCTGACATGCAAAAAGAATTTAAAGCAGTCATTTTTTGTGCAAAAATTAAAATTTAAAGTTACTAAGACTGCAATATAAAATTTCCAAAAGCCCCCAGTAATTAAAAAAGGGGGGCATCATGTAAGGAAAAATATGCTGTAAGTAAATTACATCTAGAAAATTCTTACTTCAGAAAATTAATTTCCATTTGTAATGCTAACAGCAGGACACCCCTGAAAAACACAGAATGTGTCAAAATAAGCCTAAGGAAAATCATTTGGGCAAAAATAAAAAGAATCCCAAGTCTAATTTACAGAAAAAATTCTTTATTAACTTTTGGTCGAGAATATGTTTGTATATTTTCGGAAAACAACTCCAAGACCATATGGATTCCTGTAACAAAGAGCAACTTACAGGTCTGCTCCAACTGCAAATACAGTCCAGAGATGGAAGATGCTGAGGACATCTTGCCATGCTAGCAGTCAGCAGTGGTTTGTCACTGCAGGCTGCCCAGGACCAAACCAGAGAGGGTGGAACCTGCATTACCACCATTTGTCCACCATCCAGATGCCATTGCTGACATGTACACATAAGAAACTATTTTACATTGAAACTGGGACTCAAAACTGGTAGACATTGAAACTGAAACTCAAATATTTTTTGTTCTTAATATGTTTATTTCTAGTATGCAGATGAAAGATTTTTTTATGTAAAAGAAACAGGGGGAAATAGACAGATACAGAGGCATAGAAGCATTGAAAAGACTGTTAAACTACAGTGGGAAGGCAGGGGAGGTTGGGGAGCAGAGGCTCTGGGAGATTAATGGAAGGACTTGTATGCATGCATATAAGCACAACTTATGGACACAAGACACTGTGGGGGGTGGGGAAGGTGAGGGCACCTGGTGGGGGGTAGGGGAGCCCAGGGGGAGGTTAATGGGGAAAAGAAGGAAACATATGTACTACTATTTGTAATACTTTAAAGAATAATATATATATATATATATATATATATATATATATATATATATATATATATATTGAAATAAAGGAAATGTGAAGATGAGAAAAAAAATTGAGATTGAAAATAGAGGAGAGAGTCCTAAAACCACTAGGATTACATCTGTTCCAGCCCCACGTGGCCTCATTACTCCAGAGCTAGAGAAATGGAATCATTGCCCAAAAAGAAACTTTGTTTATGCTTTATGGTAAATGGAGTCTCGTAAACAAATGCCTCACAGCTTGAGAGATTAAGAAAACCTCATTGAGAGCAAGGGAGAACTAAGATGGCGGCATAGGTAAGCACCTATCTTGCTGTCCACGCAACAATTCTGAAACTACAACTTAACAACAGAACAAACATCGTCCAGAATCACTGGAGAGCTGGCTGAGTGAAAATTCCGCACATAAAAGTAGAGGTGGGATGCAGCGGTGACTCAGGAGCAGTGGTGCGCAGCTTTGATGTTCAGAGCGGTGAGGGACAGGCAGCAGACAGCAAGCCCAGCTGGTTTTCTCCAGTGGGGAGGGCGGAGGCCTCCCACAGCACTGACACCCCAGTTCTAGGCGAGTGCCCAGTTTGGGGAAAGGAGGATCCCGGGTGCGGCTGAGGACTGTGAGTTTGGGGAGAGTGCACGCGTAAATTGGAACAGCAGTTTCTGGAGTCCGCGACCAGGCAGAGAATGCGCAACTCGCTCACTTGCTCGGAGACCACCATACTGCTTTGTTTTACAACCCTGAGTGAGACTTTGGCTATGCAGACTCATTTGGGGAGAGGCAGAGTTGTCTGGCAACGGGGAGACCAGTGGTGGATTTACATTGCCACCCAACACTGAGACCCGTGAGTCGCACAGATAAGCTGACGCCACGAGCCCCATTGACGCTGAAGCTGTGCGCCATGTAGGGCAGAGCTAAGGCTGTCACCCCACACCCCTTAGACACTGTAGGGAGGATCTAAGGCTGACGTGCGCTGCATAAGGAAGCTGAGCCACTGTTCCTTAGAGGACACCTATCACACACCGATAAGGGACCAACTCAGGAAAGCAACCACAATGCAGAGAAAAGGAAAGAACTCAGCTGTGAAAGAAATGGAGGAAAAAAAGAAGACTAGACATAGAGTTCAAAACCACAGTAATTAGGTTTATGAAGAGGCTACTAGAAAAGGCCAAGAAACTTAATGAGAACTACAACGAAATAAATAACACCTACAAAGAAATGAACAACGCCTACAAGGATATGAAAAAAGACCAACTAAAAATTAAGCATACACTGACTGAAACAAAAAATATTATACAAAGACCTAAAAGCAGTCCAGACAACTGCAAAAACCAAGTCAAAAATTTGAAATACAAAAAAGCAAAATCCACTCAGCTGGAAAAGCAAGAAGTCAAAAGAGTCCAAAAAATTGAAGATAGTATAAGGGGCCTCTGGGACAATCTCAAGCATACCAACATCAGAATTATTGGGGTGCCAGAAAAAGAGAGAGAGCAAGATAAGGAAAACCTACTAGAAGAAATAGTGACTGAAAACTTCCCACACCTGGCAAAGGAAATTGACTTGAAAACGCAGGAAGTGCACAGAACCCCAAAATATAGGAATCTAAAGAGGACCACACCAAGGCACATCATAATTAAAATGCCAAGAGCAAAAGATAAAGAGAGAATATTAAAAGAAGCAAGAGAAAAACAGTTAGTTACCTATAAGGGAGGACCCATATGATTGTCAGCAGATTTCTCAACAGAAATGATGCAGGCCGGACGGGAGTGGCAAGAAATATTCAAAGTGATGAATAGCAAGAATCTACAACAAAGATTGCTCTATCCAGCAAAGCTGTCATTCAGAATTGAAGATCAGATAAAGTGCTTTGCAGATAAGCAAAAGCTAAAGGAGTTCATCACCACCAAACCAATACTATATGAAATGCTGAAAGGTATTGTTTAAGAAGAGGAAGAAGAAAAAAGGTAAAAATATACATTATGAAAAACAAATACACATCTATCAACAAATGAATCTAAAAATCAAGTGAATTATTAACCTGATGATCAGGATAAAATGAGGAATAGAACAGAATCATGGACACAGAGAGGGAATGGACTGATAATTCTTGGTGAGAAAAAGGGTGCAGGAAGTACAGCAAGAGACTGGACAAAAATCATGCAACTATGGGAGAGGACGGGGGGGGAGGTAAGGGCGGAGAGTGGGATGGGTACTGGGTGTAGCGGAGCTATTGGGGGAAAATGTAATTAATAAACTGAACAATAAAGATTAAAAAAATAAAAAAAGAAAATAGAGGAGAGAGCATATAGGTCCAAATTTAGGAAGTGAAATAACTTTATAAATTAGGAGAATCAAAAAGACAAGGAAGTGAGAAAAATAATAAAAAGGAAATGAGTCATGGAAAAAAAAAGAGAGAAAGGGAAATTGAGGAGGAGTAAGGGAGAGGAAATTAGAAATACGAGCAAAACATGCAAGACTAGAATAATAAGTTAATAAAACAGATAAATAAGAAAGATCATTAAAAAAAACTGTTGGGAATAAAGGAAAAAAACTATGAAGAAGAAAGAAAAAATGAGAGAAAAAAAGAGAAAGAGAGTAAGAAATAGGTCCACAAAATAATAATGAATAGTGAAGCATTATTCCCTTCAGCCGAGTTTTAATACCCCATGGGAGCTGGGTTAGGATCTCACTCTTCTGTTCTGTCAATTCTGAATTCATTTGAGTTACATTGGTTAATAAAATTATACAGGTTTCAAGTATATGATTCTACAAGACATCATCTGTATATTGTATTGTGAATTTACCACCCCAAGTCAAGTCCTCTTCCGTCTGTGTGCACATATGCATGCACAAAATTAGTGTTAAAATGGAATATAAAAAATGTATATATATATGTATATATATATATATATTCAGTAAAAAACATACATGTCAATGTGTGTATGTGTATGCAAGGTAGCTATATAAGCTGAAAGGAAAATAGAAGAATACAAACATTTCACTACAAAGAGCAACTGTATTTCTGTACATTTTCTTTGTATTCAGGCTTTTCCCCTTAAAAACTATGTATATGTTCACGATGATTTTCCCTCAGAATAACTTGGATATTGTTTATTCTTGACATTAAAAATAAACAAAGATAAAATATATATATAAATAGTACAGACAAATCATATGTTATATTGTACATGTGAAACCTGTATGATTTTATTAACCAATGTAAACCCAATAAATTCAATAAAAATAAAAAATAAGTAAATAATAAAATAGAACTGTCAAGTATGATATATATGTCTGTGTTTTTTCACAGGGGTTTAAGGGATAAATAAGGACACATATGTCATACCATAATCAATAAAGAAATTAAAAATATATATGTTTATGAAACAATCAGAAAGATTCAATGATTGAAAAACTGATTCTCCCATTCAAGCTGTTTGAAAAGAGCTACAATGTTAGATTTCATAAGCACCTATGCACTGTAAAATATAATTACTCTATCCTGTCCCTTTAAATTACTGTTGCTCACAATCTCTTTATGATGTCATCACTAAACATTACCAGTTGAAACTTACATTGCTGCAGTCCTGGCAACACATAGGCAGAGAAAATGTCTCTTCTAAGATTGTAAGTACTCTTTTTAATACTTTTTAGTGTTTTTAATAAGTAACATGCTCAATTTAGCTACATGTTTATATTATTTAATATAAATAATGTTTTTTCATCATAATTTTGTTTACAGATTAAAATTTCTATTTTAAACAGAGTAATGAAGTTCCCATCAATATCTTGAGTGTTTTTCTTTAAGATTTGGCTAGTCCAGACTATTTCACAAAATAACTGCCTGCCCTTGACCATTTTATATCTGTGTGTATGTGTACGTATTTATAACCACATCTTATTTTATAAAAAAAGTAATCAATGTATGTAAAAGCACTTACAAAAGTAGAATAGGATAAAACAGTAAGATTTTATTACACTTTTTAAAAGTATATATTTTATTGATTTTATTACAGAAAGAAAGGGAGAGGGATAGAGAGCTAGAAACATTAATGAGAGGGAAACATCGATTAGCTGCCTCTTGCACGCCTCCTACTGGGGATGTTCCCACAACCAAGGTACATGCCCTTGACTAGAATTGAACCTGGGACCTTTCAGTCCACAGGCCAACGCTCTATCCACTGAGCCAAACCGGTTAGGGTGGATTTTATTATACTTTGATACACTTAACTGTGTAAAGAAAATTAGATCCTTCCATGTCCTGATTAAATGGAAAACTTATTATCATATCCAATGAAGGAAAGCACAGTGAGTTGACTTTTTAAAAGAAGTAATTGCATGGATAATAAAATTTTACTCATAGGGAATTAACAGTATTTCTGAGTTTTTGGTGGCTGCATCTTACAATGTTGGTAATTATTTTAAAAGACAAAGTCCTCTAAAAATAGTAATAAAAGTAAGACAAAAAAGTAGGATAACATAAGGGCATTGACTTGGAGCTACTAATTAATATCCATCTGCATTAAGATGAACCATATGAGATTATTGTTATTCAACCATTTTGACTAATAAAAATGGAAATGTCTTAAGGTACAATCTATACTAATAAAAGGGCAATGTGCTAATTAGACTGAAGGACCAGACTCTTCCAGACATCTGACTTCCTTCCAGACAATTAGGGGGTGGCCAGGCCAGCAGGGGGTTAAGGGGGAAGTGACCAGGCAGGTTGGCAGGGGGATGGTTGGGAGGTGACCAGGCCAGCATGGGGGCAGTTAGGGGGTGATAAGGAAGGCAGGTAGGCAAGCGGTTAGGATCCAGCAGTCCCAGATTGTGAGTGGGATGTCCAACTGCTGGTTTAGGCCCAATCCCAGCAGTTGGAACATCCACCAAGGAGTCCCTGTTGGAGAGGGTGCAGGTTAGGCTGAGGGACCCCCCCCCACCTCAGTGCATGAATTTTCTGCACCAGGTCTCTAGTTTAATATAAAAAGCTTGTAAGTAAAACTTAATAATAAAGATAAAATTAAGGTAGTATAAAAATAGAGTATACAAACAAGTAATTTGTAGAAAAAGATATGTGAATGACTAGTAAACACATAAAAGGTGTACAACTTCAATAATGAAAAAAAAGTAGAAACTATGACTCCAAAATTTACATTCCAAAAATTGCTAAGGCTTTTTTCTTTTTAATTGATATATCCTGTAATGTTGGAATATTTTCAATGTGTATGTATCACTTTTAGAACGAGAAAATTCAGTAAGTTAGAAAGAAATAACAATAATGGGAAAATGAGGACATCTGTATTAGTGTCAACAATAAAAATGAAGTTAAAAAATAATTATTTGATTTAAAAATTAAAATTGGGTTCCTTAATGGTTTTGTAAAGATATTTTTAGTTTGATGCTGCCCACATCTGGTCTTCCTGATGACATCACAAAGGCCTCAAGCTTATGTTAATCCACTGGTATTACCTCTTTGAAACACACTGCCACCATCAAAATCCTTTGCCTCCTATCTGAATGATGATACCTTCACTTTCTTGCTCTATCTGAAACTTGGTTCTCTTTCACATACCCTGTTTTCCAGAGGCCCTGTCTAGTGGGAAATGTTTTCCTTCTGACATTTCCTCTTACATTCGGAACCAGAGGTGAACTAGGTATCTGCTTGGCTACTCAATAACATTTATGTCATTCTCCTCTATTCCTTAAAATTAGCCAGTTATGATTATCATGTCAACAGATTATATCATCTGCTACCTTTCCTTGTTATAGCCATTTACTGACTCCTAGGTCACTTCCTTTAATTTTGCCATTATTTTCTGAATGAGCCACTCCCATTCCCTCTAACAGTATTACCTAATTCATCGTTATTTTACTCTATATGTAATCACCAGAGGTCCGGTGCATGATATTCGTTCACAGGGGGAGGTATCCATCAGGCCAGCCTGCACCCTATTCAATCTGGGACCCATCAAGGGATGTCAAACTGCCCATTTAGGTGGGATCAGGCCTAAACCGGCAGTCAGACATTCCTCTCACAATCCAGGACTGCTGGCTCCCAACCACTTGCCTGCCTGCTGGCCTGATTGACCCTAAAGACTACAGCCTGCCAGCCTGATCACCCCTTAACCATTCCCCCTGCTGGCTTGATTGACACCTAACTGCTCAACTGCTGGTCTGATTGCCCCTAACTGTACTTCCCCGTAGGCCTGGTCCCCCCCAACTACCCTCCCCTGCAGGCCTGGTCACCTCTAACTGCCCTTGCTGCAAGTCTGGTCACTCCTAACTGCTCTGCCCTGCTGGCTTGGTCACCCCCAACTGCCCTCCAGTGCAGGCCTGGTTCCCCCCAACTGTCCTTCCCTGTAGGCCTGGGTCTCCCCAACTGCCCTCCCCTGAAAACCTGGTTGCCCCAATCTGCCTTCCCCTGCAGGCATAATTTCCCCCAACTGACCTCCCTTTTAGGCCTGGTCGCTCCCAACTGCCCTCCCCTGCTGGCCTAATTGCCCCCAACTACCCTCCCTTGCCGGCTATCTTGTGGTGGCCATCTTGTGTCCACATGGGGATGGCCTTCATTGAGCACATGAGGGCAGCCATTTTGTTGTGTTGGAGTGATAGTAAATTTGCATATTAACTTTTTATTACATAGGATTATCGTACACTAAAATCTCAATTCTTGGAATTTATATTCTCCATTGATCTTGTATTCCATCTCAGTTCAGTAACTCATTCCCATATATAACACTCCAAAATCTCAATCCTATCTAATAAAAGAGTAATATGCAAATTGACCATACCTCTGTAACACCAACAAGCCATGCCCACCAACCATGCCCACCAGTCAATCAGGAGTGAATATGCAAATAAACCCTACCAAAATGGCTGCAGACACACACAGCAGGAGGGAGGCTTGGGTTGTTCCTAGTGTTAGAGGAAGCCAACCTTTCCACCTACCCTTGCCAGCCCAGGCCTGCACTCAATGCTACAAAGTTTCAGTGATAGAAGAAAAATAAAAATGACTGCAACCATGGAGCTGGAGAGAGCAGGAGATTGAGTTGCACCCAGAGATGTAGGAGCCAAGCTTTCCACCAGCCCTGGATGGCCCAGGCATCCACTTAAGACTACAAAGATTCAATTATAGAAGAGAAATACAACCCAACAGAAATGGCTGCCACCACAGAGTAAGCAGAAGACTTGGCTCCACTCCAGGCTACAAAATTACAATGGTAGAATCTAAATAAATCCCAGATACCAGGGCCTCTGCTTTTTTCGCCAGGGGGTGTGGCCAGCCTGAAAACCACCACAGGGCCTTCACCCAGGCCACACCACATCCCAAGGGAACCTCCACCCTGATCCAAGACATCCTTCAGGGCAAACCAGCTGGTCCCCACCTGTGCACCAGGCCTCTATCCTATCTAATAAAAGAGTAATTTGCAGATTGAACATCACTCCAAACACACAAGAGGGCTGCCCCCATGTGGTAAAAAATCTTGTTCCCATTTGGACACAAGATGGCCACCACAAGATGGCCAGCAGGGGAGGACAGTGGGAGGTTCCAGGCCTGCAAGGGAGGACAGTTGTGGGTGATCAGGCCAGCAATGTAGGGCAGTTGGGAGGGACCAGGTCTGAAAGAGAGGGCAGTTGGGGGCGATCGAGCCTGCAGGGAAAGGCAGTTGGGGAGAACCCAGGTCTGCAGGAGAGAGCTGTTTGGGAGGGACCAGGCCAGCAGGGGAGGGCAGTTGGGGGAAATCAGGCTGGCAGGGGGACAATTAGGCATCAATAAGGCTGGCAGGGAGTGGTTAGGGAGTGATCAGGCTGGCAGGCAGAGGCCGTTAGGGGCAATCAGAAAGGCAGGCAGGTGAGCAGTTGGGAGCCAACAGTCCTGGATTGTGAGAGGATGTCCTACTGTCAATTTAGGCCCAATCTGACTGCGATCAGGCCTAAACGGGCTGTTGGACATCCCTCAAGGGGTCGCAGATTGGAGAGGGTGCAGGCTGGGTTGAGGAACACTCCTCACCCCACCCCCAACCCCCTGGACATGAATTTCATATACCAGTCCTCTAGTTTTATTTATTTATCTTCCCCACAAATTTCTTTATTGATTAAGGTATTACATATGTGTCATTATCCCTCTATTAAGTTCCCCTCTCAATCCTCCCCTGACTCATGCCCTCACCCCCCTGGTGCTCATGTCTATTGGTTAGGCTTATATTCATGCATACAATTCCTTTGGTTGATCTTTCCTCTTTCCCCCGTCCCTCCCGTACCTTACTCCTGAGGTCCAGCATTCTGGTCGATGCTGCTCAGCCTCTGGATCTGTCCCTGTTTATCAGTTTATGTTGTTTATTATATTCCACAAATGAGTGAGATCATGTGGTATTTGTCTTTATCTGACTGGCTTATTTCACTTAGCAAATGCTTTCCAGTTCCATTCATGCTGTTGTAAAAGGTAAAAAATCCTTTTTTACTGCAGCGTAGTATTATATTGTGTAGATATACCACAGTTTTTTAAACCCAGTCATCTGATGATGGGCACTTAGGCTGTTTCCAAATCTTAGCTATGGTGAATTATACTGCTATGAACATAGGGGTGCATATATCCTTTCTGATCGTGTTTCTAGTTTCTTGGAATATATTCCTAAAAGTGGGATCACTGGGTCAAATGGGAGTTCCATTTTTAGTTTTTTGAGAAAACTCCATACTGTTCTCCACAGTGGCTGCAACAGTCTGCATTCCCACCAGCAGTGCAAAATAGTTCCTTTTTCTCCACATCCTAGCCAACACTTGTAATTTGTTGATTTGTTGATGATTGCCATTCTGCCAAGTGTGAGACGATACCTCATTGTTGTTTTGATTTGCATCTCTCAGATAATTAGTGACTATGAGCATGTTTTTATATGTCTCTTAGCCTTCCTTCTTTTCTCCTTTGAAAAGTGTCTATTTAGGTTCATTGCCCATTTTTTGATTGGATTGTTTATTTTCCCTTAGTTAAGTTTTATGAGTTCCCTGTAAATATTGGAGATTAAACCCTTGTCTGTGGTGACATTGGCAAATATGTTCTCCCATGCAGTGGGATTTCTTGTTATTTTTTTGATAGTTTCTTTTGCTGTGCAAAAGCTTTTTTATTTTGATGTAGTCCCATTTGTTTATTTTGTCTTTAGTTTCCATTGCTCTTGGAGCAGTATCATTGAAGAAGTTCCTTCGGCATATGTCTGAAATTTTTCTGCCAGTGGATTCCTCTAGTATTTTCATGGTTTCCCTTCTTTTTTAAGTCTTTGATCCATTTTGAGTTTATTTTTGTGTATGGTGTAAGTTGGTGGTCTAGTTTCATTTTTTTTCTTTTGCATGTATCTGTCCAATTTTCCCAACACCATTTGTTGAAGAGATTATCTTGACTCCATTTTATGTTCATGCTTCCTTTGTCAAATATTAATTGGGCATAGTGGTTTGGGTCGAATTCTGGGTTTTCTATTCTATTTCATTTATCTATATGTCTGTTCTTGTGCCAGTACCAGGCTGTTTTAAGAACAGTGGCTTTGTAATACAGCTTGAAATCTGGTATTGAGATCCCACCTACTTTATTCTTCTTTCTCAGGATTGCTGCAGCTATTAGGGGTCTTTTTTTATTCCTGATGAATTTTTGGAAAATTCATTGTAGGTCAGTGAAATATGGCAATATTATGTTCATGGGGATTGCATTGAATCTGTATATTGCCTTGGGTAGTATGGACATTTTGATAATGTTGATTCTCCCAATCCATGAACACGGTATGTTTTTCCATCTATTTATATCTTCCTCTATCTGTTTTTTTTCAGTGTCCTGTAGTTTTTTGCATACAGGTCTTTTGCCTCCTTAGTTAGATTTATTCCTAGGCATCTTTTGTGTGTGTGTGTGTGTGTGTGTGTGTGTGTGTGTATGATAGTAAAAGGGATTCTTTTTTAGTCTCTCTTTCTATAATTCCTCTATTGGTGTAAAGGAATGCCATATAATTCTTAGTATTAATTTTGTATCCTGCTGCATTGAAAAATTCATTTATTAAGTTTAATAATGTTTTGATGGAGTCTTTAGGGTTTTCTACGTACAATATCACGTCATCTTCTTTTCCAATTTGGATGCCTTTTATTTCTTGTTTGATCACAATGGCTGGTACTTCCAGTACTATGTTGAACAGGAGTGGTGAGAGTGGGCATCCCTTTCCTGTTCCTATTTTTAGGGGAAATAGTTTTAGTTTTTACCCATTGAATATGATGTTGGCTGAGTGTTTTTCATATCTAGCCTTTATTATGTTGCAGTATGATCCTTCTATTCTCACCTTGTTGAGCATTTTGATCAAGAAGGGGTGTTGGATTTTGTCAAATGCTTTTCTGTGTCAATTGATATTATTATGTGATTTTTATCTCTCAATTTGTTTATGTTATGTATCACGTTTATTGATTTGTGGATATTGAATCATCCTTGTATCCCTGGAATAAATCCTACTTGGTCATGGAGTATGATCGTTCTGATGTACTGCTGGATCCGATTTGCTAGAATTTCATTGAGGATTTTGGCATCTAAGTTCATGAGGGATATTGGCCTATAATTCTCTTTTATTGTATTGTCTTTATCTGGTTTTGGTATTAGGGTGATGCTGGCTTCATAGAATGAGCTAGGGAGTGTTCCTTCCTCCTGAATTTTTTGGAGTAGTCTGAGGAGGATAATTATAAGTTCTTCCTTGAATGTTTGGTAAAACTCCCCAGTGAAGCCTTCTGGCCCTGGGCTTTTGTTTGCTGGGAGCTTTTTTTTTTATGACTGCTGCAATTTCTTCCACAGTTATCAGCCTATTGAGATTTTAAGAATCTTCCCTATCGAGTTTTGGAATTTTTATTTTTCTAGGAATATGTCCATTCATTCTAGGTTGTCTAGTTTGTTTGAGTAGAGTTGTTCATAGTATTTTTTAACAATCCTTTGTATTTCTGTGGAGTCTGTTGTTATTTCGCCTCTTTCATTTCTGATTTTGTTTATTTGATTGCTCTTTCTTTGCTTCTCGGTGAGGCTGGATAGAGGTTCATCAATCTTGTTTATCCTTTCAAAGAATCAGCTCTTGGTTTCATTGATTTTTTTTGTATTTTTTGGGGGGGTCTCTATGTCATTTATTTCTGCTCTGATTCTTTTTATCTCCTTCCTTCTGCTCACACTGGGCTTTTTTTGTTGCTCTCTTTCTAATTCTTTGAGTTGTAGAATTAGATTATTTACTGACATTTTTTCCTGATTTTTGAGGTAAGCTTGTAGAGCTGTAAACTTCCTTCTTAAGAATGCTTTCATTGTGTCCCCTAGATTTTGGATTGTTGTGGGGTTTTTTTTGTCATTAGTTTCCAGGATGCTTTTAACTTCTTCTTTGATCTCATTGATAACCCAATCATTGTTTAATAGGATGCTATTCAGTTTCCAAGTGTTTGAGATTTTTGAATTGTTTTTATTGCAGTTTATTTCTAATTTTATGGCATTGTGGTCTGAGAAAATGCTTGGTATGATTTCAGTCTTCTTGAATCTTGGGAGACTTTGTTTGTGACCCGATATGTGGTCTATTTTTGAATATGTCCCATGTGCACTTGAGAATAACTTATATTCCTTGGCTTTCAGGTGAAATGTTCTGAAGATGTCTGTTAAGTCCATCTGTCCTAATGAATCATTTGGGATTGCTGTGTCTTTGCTGATTTTGTTGACTAGAGGATTTATCCAGTGATGTCAGTGGTGTATTAAGGTCCTCTACAATGGTTGTATTATTGTCAATCTCTCCCTTGATGTCTTCTAAAAGTTTTGTTATGCATTTGGGTATTCCTGTGTTTGGGTGTATATATGTTTATCAGGGTTATATCCTCTTGTTGTATCAGTCCCTTTTATATTATAAAGTGGCCTTCCTTATCTTCTGTTATGGCATTTACTTTAAGGTCTATTTTGTCAGATATAAGTATTGCTACCCCAGCTTTTTTTAAATTTCCATTTGCCTGAAAGATATTTTTCCATCCCTTCACTTTCAATCTGTGTGAGTCTCTTGTTCTGAGGTGGGTCTCTTGTAGACAACATATATATGGGTTGTGTTTTTTTTTATCCATTCAGCCACTTGGTGGCTTTTGATTGGGACATTTAGTCCATTTATGTTTAAATTTATTACTGAAATGTATTTGTTTGTAGTCATCTATTTTTGTGTCTGCATTCCTTCTTACCTGTTTATTTATTTTTACAGTGTTCCCTTTAGCATTTCTTTCATTACTGGTTTGGTGGTGACAAACTCCCTTAGCCTCTTTTTGTCTGTGCAGCTCCTGATTTCCCCTTCAATTTTGATTGATAGTCTTGCTGGATCGAGTATTCTTGGATTCAGTTCTTTGCTTTGCAACACTTTATATACCTCCTTCCAATTCATTATAGCCTGATGTGTTTCTGTTGAGAAATCATTTGATAATCTCATAGGGGTTTTTTTGTAGGTAACTCTCTGACTTTCTCTTGCCAACTTTAAGATTCTCTCTTTGTCATTGATATTTGCCATTAAAACTATGATGTGTCTTGTTGTGAGTCTTTTTGGGTTGATCCTGCTTGGGACTCTCTGTACTTGTGTAACTTTTTTTCTTCCCCATGTCCTGGGCGTTTTCAGTCATTATTTCTTCAAATAGATTTTCTAATCCTTGCTGTTCTTCTTGACCTTCTGGCAGCACTATTATACCTATGTTATTTCATTTCATGTTGTCCAGAAGCTCCCTTTGGTTTTCCTCCTGTTTTTAATTTTTTCTCCAATTGCTGTTCAGTTTGAGTTAGTTTCTGTACCTGATCCTCTCACTCACTAATTCGGTCCTCTGCTTCTTCTAGTCTGCTGTTGAAATTTCCCACGTTGTTTTTGATTATAGCTATACCATTTTTCATTTCTTCCTGATTCTTGCATAGGTTGTTGATTTTCTCATCCATCTGGTGTATAAATTCCATGAATATTTCTCTGAATTCTTTTTCGGTCATGGTGCAGGCTTCAGTTTCACTAATTTCCTTTCTTTGTGACTCCTCATTTTCTTTCTTCTGGGTATTGTGTCATCTCCCCATTCTGACTATCACCAGAAGATTCAAACTTTGAGTTGTCTGGACCTGGGTTGTGTGCTGTGGGAACTTCATACCACCTGAGTGTCAATGATGTGCTCCGACACTAAGGCGTGTGGGTGCTGTGGGTTGGCAGGAACCAGGCTTGCCCAGGGTCAATGTTCCCAGCGTTCTGTGTGGTCTCATGTGCACACCTAGAATTAGGGACCCTTGCCTGGTGTATGTTGAAAAGGGTGCCAGGAGTCTGAGTTTCCCTGTGTCTGCACCAAGAATTGAGTATCAGAGTCTGTTGCCTCTTGAGGTTTCCCATTGAGGATCAGGGTCCCTGTGTGTGCATGCACCAAGAATTTGAGTTACTGGCTCTTAGTGTGGATGAGCTGTGAGTCAGGGATCCCAGGCAAATAAGGTAAGAAACAAAGTCAAGTCGGTGGTGCTCAGTGCTGCCTCTTGCTGGGACAATTTGGGTCCTGATCATCATGGGGGGGGGGGGAGAAGAGGAGCTGGGTTGCACAATATATAGCTCTGTGGTGTGCCTGCACTGTGGAAGACTGACTTCCATGTGTGTTTGCTCTGTAATCAGGTCAGGTGGCACTGCCACCCTGCGAGTTTGATCACCTGGTTGCAATTGCATTGCAGGAGGCCACCACCTGTCTCAAGTTCCCTTAGCAGTACTGAGGCCCCTGAGCGAGCTCCCAACCTCCACTCTCCTATTCCCTGTGTGGGAGTTTTGGCCACAGAATTTTTCAAGCTCTATTTCTCCTTGGGGTAGCTGGGAAAACGAGTTTTGAAGTTCCAAGCTCCAATTTCGGTCTGGGCACTTAGACCACAGGCGTGCGCACATGCTCAGAGTGTGTTTCTAAGCCCAAGTTCCCCTGGGGTAGTTGGGAAAGCGATTTTTCAAGTTCCAACTGGCAGTTCCCTGTAGGGGCTAGGGGAATTGTGGCTTGAGCGAGGGGCGGGTCTATTGGTTACTATGGAGCTATCCGCTATCCTGCAGGGAGGGAGATAGGCTCCTTGACTCACAGAAATCTGCTGCCAGCAAGTCTGGACTCCTGTTGTTTGTTGGTCTGAAGCTGTGGATGCAATTCTTTGTCCCTAGTGGCTGCAGGTCACTGAGGCATGCATCTGAGATGCCACTGGGTGAGGGCAGGGTCCCAGTCCGAGGCAGTTCCTCTTGTCAAGATGGTGTGGTCTCCACAGCCTCGCCAGCTGGTCGCCCAGGAGTGTCTGCCTTGTTCGAGGGGCTCCGCTGTCCGGGGATGCCCGGTTTGGCAGCCCCTTGGAGGACCTGCAGAGTCTAACTGTCCTTAGTCCATACACACACATACATACACACACACACGTACACACACACACACACACACACACACACACACACCACGTCTACACTCTCCTCTATGGTTTCCTCACTGTCTCACACTCTCTTCTCCCCTACCTTCCTGTCCATCTCCATCTTCTGTTCCTTCGCGCCTCTAGTTTTAAATATTTCACTTTCCAGTACTGCCTCAAATATCTCTGGTACGCCTACTCCAACAATTCCTCCATCCCTCTACAACCAACTATTGATTTTAGCACCTTTGAACTATTGCTCACCAATCCCCTCTCAATGGTTTTACTTAGGTCCTTACCAATTTTACATCCTTGCTTATTTTAAATTCTTACAGACTCAGGATAAGTCAGCACAAGTACTTTGCTGTATACATCGAATTCCCTTCCCCTTCTCACTTTTGACATACCTGCTGGCAAAACTTTTATTTTAAATAAATCAAACTCTCCTATTGCTCCACAGTAGTACCATTGCTAACTGAATGTGGCTGAGGAAAAAATTCTGTAATATTCAGGCTTCAATTTCAAATTATAATGACAAACTGCAATTGAGCCACTAATGTTAACTGGTAATGGTACTAAACTTCTCTTTTCTGTTAAAGGAATTCTTACTCTTGAAGAATATTTCTTAAATGTTTCTCTACAAATCTACAGTATCTTCTCTCTGCCACACTTTGAGCCAATAAAAAATAATAGGGTAAATTTTCACCATTATCAAAACTGAATATATTAGTTTACAAGTATCTTTAAATCCCTATTATCTGCCTTTTCCACTCTTAGAGTAGATGCTCTATTCATGCTCATAATTAAGTATAACTTACAGTATATTAGTTTACTGGAACTGGTAAAGCAAATTACTACAAACCATTTGGCTTAAAACATCAGAAGATTATTTTTTTTACACCATCAAAATCTAGAAGTCTAAAATCAATGGTCCTTTCTGGACACTCAGAAGGAGAATCTATTTCATGCCTCTCTCCTAGCTTCTAACAGTTTCTGGCAGTCCTTGGCATTACATAGCTTGTAGATGCATCACTCCAATCTTTGCCTCTATCATCCCATGGCACACTCTCCCTGACTGTGTCTATGTTCAAATGTCACTCTTCTCATTTGATCACCAGTCTTTTTATTAGGGACAACCTTAATCCAGTGTGATCTCATCTTGATTACATCTGTAAAGACTCTATTTCCAACTAAGGTCAAGTTCACAGGTACCAGATAGCAGGACTTCAATATATCTTTATGGGAAAAACAATTCAACTCATATCACTGGATATTGGATTTTCTTCACTACTTAATGATATAACTACTACATTAACTCTCTTCTCTCTTTTCAGCTTTAAAAAAATTACTTTCAAATAATATGTTTTAATTTATTTTATTTTAAAAAATTCTTTATTGCTGAAAGTATTACATATGTCCCCTCCCCCACCCATTGTCCTCTCCCAGCCAGCCCCTGCCCACCAGCCCCAGTCTTCACTGCCCACCCCCATGGTCTGTGTCAATTATTTATGCTTACTTATACAAATAAAAGTGTCATATGTTAATTAAACCGAACATCTGGACATCCTTCTGGACAAAGCCACAGTGGCAGGGGCCAAGGCAGAAGTGGTTGGAGAAATCAGGCTGGCAGGGGAGGGCAGTTAGGGGGCAATCAGGCCAGCAGGGAAGCAGTAAGGGGGTAGCCAGGTAGGCAGAAAGGAGCTGTCAGGCAGGCAGGAGGGAAGTTAGCAAGAGGCAAATTAGGGGGTAAGCAGGATGGCAGGGGGCAGTTAGGGGATTGCTAGCCTGGCAGGGAGGCAGTTAGGGAGAAGCCAGGCCGACAAGGGAGCAGTTAGGGGATGGTCGTCTGGTGGGGGGGGGGCAGTTGGGAGGTGGCCAGGCCAGCAGGGGGGCAGTTAGGGGGTGGCCAGGCAGGCAAGAAGGAAGTTAGGGGGCATGCAGGACGTCATGGGAGGGCAGTTAAGGGGTGGCCAGCCTGGCAGGGGGGCAGTTGGGGGATGACCAGGCCAGCAGGAGGGCAGTTAGGGGGTGGCCAGGCCAACAAGGGGGGATTTAGAGGAAAATCAGGCTGGCAGGGGACCAGTTAGGGGGCAATCTGACCAGCAAGCAGAGACAATTAGAGTCCATCAAGCAAGCAAGTGGTTAGGAGCCAGCAGTCCCAGTTTGCAAGATGGTGCAGGTAGGTCTGAGGTTCCCCCTCTGTGCATTAATTTCATGCACCAGGCCTCTAGTATTCATATAAGATCTTTGGTTGATCTCTTACCATCTCCCCCACAAATCCTACCCTCTGTTCCCTCTGAGGTTTGACAGTCTATTTGATAATTCTTTGTCTCTGGATCTATTTTGGTTCATCAGTTTACATTGTTCATTATATTGCATAAATGAGTGGGATCATGTGATATTTATCTTTTTCTGACTGGCTTATTTCTCTCAGCTTAAAGCTCTCCACTTCTATCCATGCTGTTGCAAATGGAAAGAGTTCTTTTTTACAGCAACGTAGTATTCCATTGTGTAGATTTACCACAGGTTTTTAATCAATTCAACAGCTGATGGGCAATTAGGCTGTTTCCAAATCTTAGCTATTATAAATTGAGGTGCTATAAACATAGGGGTGCATAAATTCATAATTATTAGTGTTTCTGATTTCATAGGATATATTCCTAGAAGTGGGATTTCTGGGTCAAATGGGAATTTTATTTTTGAGTTGTTGAGGAAACTCCATACTGTTTTCCACAGTAGCTGCACCAGTCTGCATTTTCACCAGTAGTGCACGAGGATTTGTTTTTCTCCATATCCTCTCCAGCACTTGTCCTTTGTTGATTTGTTGATGATAGCCATTCTGAGATGGTACCTCATTGTTGTTTTGATTTTTATCTCTCAGATGATTAGTGACTTTGAACATTTTGTCATATACTTCTTGGTTTTCTAAATGTCCAATTTTGAGAAGTAACTATTTAGGTCCTTTGCCCACTTTTTTACTAGAATTTTTGTCTTCCTTTCTTTAAGGTTTATGAGTTTTCTATAAATTTTGGATAATAAACCCTTATCAGATGTTATATTGGCAAATACGTTCTCCCATACAGTGGGTTCTCTTGTTATTTTGATCCTGGTTTCTTATGTTGTGAAGGAGGTCTTTATTTTGATGTAGTTGATTTGTTTATTTTCTCCATATTTTTTATTTTCCTATGAGATATATTTGCTATTTTGCTGCCTATGGATTCTTCTAAGACTTTTATGGTTTCCCGTCATATGTTTAAGTCCTTTATCCATTTTGAGTTTATTTTTGTGAATGGTATAAGGTGGTTTTCAAGTGTCATTGATGTATGTATCTGTCTAATTTTCCAAACATCATTTATTATTTTATTTTAGTTCTTTATTGTTGAAAATATTACAATTTTTTTCTATCACTGTCTTCTCCCAGTTTGCACTTCTTGAACCCCATCCTTCATTGCCCCCCATTGTCTGTGTCCATTGGTTATGCTTATATGCATACAAGTTCTTTAGTTAATCTCTTCTCTCCTGATCCCACCCCTCCTTGGTCCACCTATCCCCTGCCTTCCCTCAGAGATTTAACTGTGTGTCCGATGCTTCTGTGTCTCTAGATCTAATTTGCTCATCAGTTATATTGTTCATTATATTACACAAATTAGTGAGGTCATGTGATACTTATCCTTCTCTGACTGGCCTATTTCCTTTAGCATAATGCTCTCCAGATCCATCCCGGCTGTTGCAAATGGAAGGAGTTCTTTCTTTTTTACTGCAATGTAGTATTCAATTGCATAGATTTACCACAGTGTTTTAATCCACTCATTTGCTGATGAGTATTTAGACTGTTTCCAAATCTTAGCTATTGTAAATGGCATTGCTATGGACATAGAGAGGCATATATTCTTTCTGATTGCTGCTTCTGATAGTTTGTGATATATTCCTAGAAGTGGAATTACTGGGTCAAATTGGAGTTCAATTTTTCTTAAATTTTTTGAGGAAACTACATACTGTCTTCCACAGTGGCTGCACTAGTCCCACCAACAGTGCACTAAGATTCCCTTTTCTCCCCATCCTCCCCAGCACTTGTTGTTTGTTGATGATATCCATTCTAACAAGTGTGAGATGGTACCTCATTGTCATTTTGATTTGCATTTCTTCAATGATTAGTGACATTTTCTCATATGTCCCTTGATTTTCTGTATGCCCACTTTCAAAAAGTATCCATTTAGGTCCATTGCCTATTTTTATTGTGTTGTTTATCTTCCTTTTGTTAAGTAGGATGAGTTCCCTATGAATTTTGGAGATTAAATTCTTATTGGATGTCACATTGGCAAATATGTTCTCCCATGCAGTGCATTTTCTTGATGTTTTGTTGATGGTTTCTTTTGCTGTGCAGATGATTTTTCTTTTAACGTAGTACCATTTGTTTATTTTATCATTCATTTCCATTGTCCTAGAAGATGTGTCAGTAAACATATTGGTACCAGCTGGGTGTTTTTCTGCCTATGTATTCTTCTGAGATTTTTATGGTTTTCCTGTCTTATGTTTAAATCTTTAATCCATTTTGAATTTATTTTTGTGTATGGTGTAAGTTGGCGGTCAAGTCTCATTTTTTTTGAAAGTATATGACCAATTTTCCAAACACCATTTATTGAAGATACTGTGCTGGCTCAATTGTATGCTCTTGCTTCCTTTGTCAAATATTAATTGAGAATAATAATTTTGGTCTATTTCTGGGTTCTCTGTTCTGTTCCATTGGTCTTTGTGTCTGTTCTTGTGTCAGTAGCAAGCTGTTTTGAGAAAGTGACTTTGTACTATAACTTGATGTCTGGTATTGTGATCTCTCCAACTTCCTTCTTTTTTCTCAGATTGATGTGGCTATTTGGGATCTTTTCTAATTCCATATAACTTTTGGGGGAGTTTGTTCTAGGATTGTGAAATATGCCATTGGCATTTTATTGGGAATTGCATTAAATCTATAGATTGCTTTGGGAATTATGGACATTTTAATGATATTTATTCTACCAATCCATGACAAGGTATATTTTCCACTTGTTTATATATTCCTCTATCTCTTTCTTCAATGTCCTGTAGCTTTCTGAGTACAGGTCTTTTATCACCTTAGTTAAATTTATTCCTAGGTATGTTATTTTTTTGTTGCAATGGTAAATGGGATTTTTTTTAAGTTTCTCTTTCTGTGAGTTCATTATTGATGTATAAAAATGCTGTATATTTCTGGGTGTTAATATCTTATCCTGCTACATTGCAAAATTTATTTATTAAATCAAGTAGTTAGATGGATTCTTTAGGGTGTTCTGTGTATAATGTCATGTTCATCAGCAAATAATAACAGTTTCACTTTTTTCCCCTAATAAACATGCCTTTATTTATTCTTCTTATTTTATCTCTATGGCTAGCACTTCCAGTGCTATGTGAAACAGGAATGGTGAAGGTGGATTCCCTGTCTTGTTCCTTTTCTTAGGGGAAATGATTTAGATATTGCCTATTGAGTATAATGTTGGCTGTAGGTTTGTCATATAAGGCTTTTATTATGTTGAGGTATGATCCTTTCATTTCCACTTTGCTGATTGTTTTTATCAAGTAAGGGTGTTGGATTTTGTCAAATGATGTTTTTCATCAATTGATATGACTATGAGATTTTTGTCTCTCGATTTGTTTGTTTGATGTATCACATTTATTGATTTGTGGATATTGTAACAGCCTTGCATCCCCAGAATAAATTCCAGTTGGTTATGGTGTATGATTTTTCCAATGTAATGCTGTATCCAATTTACTAGAAATTTGTTGACAATTTTAGCATCTATTTTCATCAGGGATATTGGCTTGTAATTATCTTTGTTTGTAGTGTATTTACCTGGTTTTTGAGTTAAGGTAATGCTGGAGTCATAGGAAGGGTTTGGATGTGTTCCTTTCTCTTGAGTGCTTTGGAATAGTCTGAGGAGCTTAGGTTTTGGTTCTTCTCTGAATGTATGATAAAACTATCCTGTGACGACATCCTGACAAAGGCTTTTGTTTGATGGAAGTTTTTTTATTAATAATTCAATTTCCTTCATAGTTATTGGCCTATTCAGAATATTTTATTCTACTTCTTTTATCTTTATTGTTCAGTTTATTAATTACATTGTTACCCCTTTTTATCCCCCTATAGCTTCCCTCCACCCTGTACCTATCCCACCCTCCACTCTCAACTCCCCCTCCCCACTGTCCTCTCCCATTGTTGCTAGACTTTTGTCCAGTCTCTTGCTGCACTTCCCACAACCCTTTTCTCCCCAAGAATTGTCAGTCCATTCCCTCTCTATGTCCATGTCTCTGTTATATTCACCAGTCTATCCTGTTCAACAGCCTATCAATTCACTTGATTTTTATGTTGATTTGTTGATAGATGTGTATTTGTTGTTCATAATTTTCATCTTTACCTTTTTCTTCTTCCTCTTCTTAAAGAATATCTTTCAGCATTTCATATAATGTTGGCTTGGTGGTGATGAACTCCTTTAGCTTTTTCTTACCTGCGAAGCACTTCATCTGACCTTCAATTCTGAATGATAGCTTTGCTGGATAGAGTAATCTTGGTTGTAGATTCTTGCTGTTCATCACTTTGAATATTTCTTGCCACTCACGTCTGGCCTGCATCGTTTCTGTTGAGAAATCCGCTGACAGTCATATGGGTGCTCCCTTATAGGTAACCAACTGTTTCTCTCTTGCTGCTTTTAATATTCTCTCATTGTCTTTTGCTCTTGGCATTTTAATTATGATGTGCCTCGGTGTGGTCCTCTTAGGGTTCCTATATATTGGGGTTCGGTGCACTTCTTGGACTCCTAAGTCAATTTCTTTCACCAGGTGTGGGAAGTTTTCAGTCACTATTTCTTCAAATAGGTTTTCATTGTCTTGGCCTCTCGCTTTTTCTGGCACCCCTATAATTCGGATGTTGGTATGCTTGAGGTTGTCCCAGAGGCCCCTTACACTATCTTCAATTTTTTGGATTCTTTTGGTTTCTTGCTTTTTCAGCTGAGTGGATTTTACCTCTTTGTATTTCAAATCTTAAACTTGGTTCTTGGGGTGCTCCAGGGAACTTTCAGGTCTTTGTATAATATTTTTTGTTTCAGTCAGTGTATGCTTAATTTCTGGTTGGTCCTTTTTCATATCCTTGAGAGTCTGCTTTATATCCTTGAGGGTTTCTTTCATTTCCACGTTGGTCTTGATCATTTCTTTGCAGCTCTCGTTTATATCCTGGAGGGTCTTGTTCATTTTCTTGTAGGACTCATTCATTTCCTTTGTGGTCTTGCTTATTTCCTTATAGGCCTCGATCTTTTGTTGGAGCCTCTTAAAAAACCCTATAACCGTGGTTCTGAATTCCATGTCCAGTCGTTTTTTTTCCTCCATTTCTTTCACATCTGATTTCTTTCCATGTTGCTGCATGGTGGCTGCTTCCCTGAGTTGGTCAATTAGCTTTGTGTGGTAGACTTCCTACTAGGGATAGTGGCTCAGCCTCCCCGGTTACCTGAGGTGGATATGGGCTGCACAGTCTTGCTGAAGTTAAGCTCAGTTAATCCTTGTTAGCACTTGGAGGGTTGACCTCCAGGCCAATTGTCTGTGAAGCTCAGCTGTGCTCAGGTTGGGTGGGAGGAGTCTCCGGGCCAAGCAGACAGCGTTAGCTCCACCCTATGCGGCCCCAGGGACTCTGTGCCGGGGGCAATGGCCGCCAGCACCTCTGAGAGGGAGCCGCTGCGGAGCTCCACCAGCTGCCGGTTACCAGATAATTCAGACTTTCCCAAAATGAGTCTGCGTGCGCAATGTCTCACCCAGGGTCGTAAAACAAAGCAGACTGACGGTTTTCCGAATGAGAGGCAAGTCTCGGTGCGCTCTCTGCGCCGTCACGCAGCCGAGCTGTTCGCGCGCAAGCTGCCGTCTCCACAAGCAGGCAGACCCCTGTATCACCCGAGCTTCGGCGTGCCCTCCCACTGTCCAGTTTTCACCCCGTATGATAGTGGGTTCTCTGGACTTCGCCCAGAGCTGGAGAATCAGTCCAGTGGGACGCCTTTGTCTCCCCGTTGGAGAAAACTGGCCCGTTTTCAGCCGCCCGCCCTCTCCGCTGGCGCGCACTCCAAACCTCTCTTTGCGAATCTTTCAAAGCTGTTCGCTGCCGCTCCTCCGAGTCACAGTGTCTTATCTTCACTTTTATTTGTGGAATTTTAACTTGGCGAGCTTTCTGGTGATTCTGGAAGGTGTTTGTTCTTTCGTTAAGTTGTAGTATTAAAATTGCTGATTATGACGGCAAGATAGGTATTTTGCCTTTGCCGCCATCTTAGTTCCTCCCCTATTTTATTCTTCTTGATTGAGTTTTGGAAGATGTTATTTTTCTAGGAATGTGTCCATTTTGTCTAGCTTGTGCAGTTTGTTGGAATAGTCCATTTTTAACATTATTTTATTCATGTGGAGTCAATGGTTACTTTGCCTCCTTTAGTTCTGATTTTATTTATTTAGATCCTTTCTCTTCTGCATCTTGGTAAACCTGGCTAGATGTTCATTGATCATGTTTATCTTTTCAAAGAACAAGTTCTTGGTTTTACTTATCTTTTGTATTATTTTTTTTATCTCTAAGTCATTTATTTTTGCTTTGATATTTATTATTTCCTTCCTTTTGTTTACTCTGGGCTTTTCTTGTTGATATTTTTCTAAATCATTAAGTTGTAGAAATATATAATTTATTAGCATGTTTTTTGTTTGTTTGGTTTTTGAGTTAGGCTATGAATTTTCCTCTCATAATTGCGTTCACTCTGTCCCATAGATTTTGGGGTTGTCGTGTTTTCATTGTCATATCTATCCAGGATTCTTTTTATTTCTTCTTTGATCTCTTTGGTAAACCAGTTATTATTTAATGGCATACTATTTAACCTCCAAGTGCTTATTTTTTTCTTGTTTTTGTTGTAGTTGATTTCTAATATTATGACATTGTGACTGAGAAGATGGTTGATATTATTTCAATCTTCTTGAAATTAAAGACACTTTCTAATGTGGTGTATCTTTGGAAATGTCCCAATATGTGGTTTATCTTTGAAAATGTCTTGTGTGCACTTGAAAAGAATGTATAGTCTATAGCTTTGGAGTAAAGTGTTTTGAAGGTGTCAAGTAGCTTCATCTGATTTAGTGAGTCATTTAGGATTGTTATTTCTTTGTTGATTTTTTGTCAGAATTATCCAGTGATGTCAATAGGGTATTAAAGTATCCTAAAATGATTGTGTTGTTGTTCATTTCTCCCTTGATATCTTCCAGAAGTTTTCTTATGTATCTGAGTGCTCTTGTATTGGGTTCATATATATTTACCATTGTTATGTCCTCTTGTTGTAAGGATCCCTTCAGTATTATGAATTGACCTTCCTTATCTCTTCTTATGGACTTCACTATGAGGTCTATTTTGTTAATATAAGTATTTCTACCTCCACTTTTTTTTTCATTTCCATTTTCCTGAAAAAAAGTTTTCCATCCTTCACTTTCAGTCTTTATGTGTTCCATGTTCTGAGGTGGGTCCCTTGTAGACAGCATATATCCTATCTAATAAAGAGTAATATGCAAATTTGACCATACCTTCGCTACACTTCCAGCCAATCAGGAGCGGGGGTGGGGCCGAGCGTGGCACTCAGGAGCAGAGGATGGGGTCGAGGGTGGTGCGTGGGAGGCCATGTGCAGCACGCAGAAGTGGGTGTGGAGCCGAGCGCGGCACATGGGAGGTGGGGGGCGAGGCCGAGGTTCCAGGACTGCAAGGGAGGGCAGTTGTGGGCGATCAGGCCAGCAGGGGAGGGCAGTTGGGCAGGACCAGGCTTGCAGGGGAGGGCAGTTAGGGTGACCTGGCCAGCAGAGGAGGGAAGTTGGGGGCAAACAGGCTGGCAGGGGAGCAGTTAGACATCCATTAGGCTGGTAGGGTAGTGGTTATAAGGTGATCAGGCTGGCAGGCAGAAGTGGTTAGGGGCAATCATGGAGGCATGCAGGTGAGCAGTTTGGAGCCAGCAGTCCTGAATTGTGATAAGGATGTCCGACTGCCCGTTTAGGCCCGATCCTATTGGGATTGGGCCTAAACGGACAGTCAAACATCCCTCGAGGGGTTCCATATTGGAGAGGGTGCAGGCTGGGCTGAGGACATCCTCCACCTCCTGTGCACGAATTTCATGCACCGGGCCTCTAATATATGTATATTAGAGACCCCTTGCAGGAAGATTCCTCCAAGAATAGAGCTTCCTGCAGCCTAAGCAAAGCTCCCTCCTTTCTCTGCTGCCACGCTCCCTTCTCCACTACCTTGCTCACTCCATCTCCGCTGCCCTGCTCTCTCCTGTCTCCACTGCCTCGCCTCCATCTCTGCTGCCCTGCTCTCATCTCTGCTGCCTCACTCCTTTATCCACTGCTTCACTTCCTTCTCTGCTGCCTCCCTTCTTCTTGTCTCCTCGGCCTCACTCCCTCCCATCTCCTCTACCTTTCTCCCTCCCTTCTCCATATCCCCGCTTGGTCACTTTTCCACAGCTTTGGTTCCTTCTGCAGTGCTTGGCTTCCTTCTACAAAGTCTTCTGCACGTGTATATGCAAATTAACCTCCATCTTGGTTGGTTTGATTTGCATACTTGCTCTGATTATCTTGTGGGCATGGCTTGTGGTTTAGTGAAGGTATGGTCAGTTGCATATTACTCTTTAATTAGATAGGATATGTAATGTTTGCTTAGACATTTAGCCACCTTATTTATTTGGATTGGGGCATTTAATCCATTTATTTTTTAGGTTATTAGTGACAATTACATGTTTGAAGCATTTTTTTCTTTATTCCTGTGTTCCTTCTTCCTTTTCTATTTATTCTTTTTACAACCTCCCCTCTACCTTTTCTTGCATTCCTGGTAATAAACTCCCTTCCTTAGCCTTTTTTTTGTCTATGGAGTTCCTGACTTCACCTTCAATTTTGAATGATAGCTTTTCTGAATAGAGAATTCTTGGATTCAGTCCCTTGTTTAGCATCACTTTGTATACTACATTCTATTCCCTTCTAGCCTGATGTGTTTCTGTTGAGAAATCATTTGATAACCCAATGGGCGATCTTTTGTAGGTAAATCTGTCTCTCTTTTGAAGCCTTTTAGGTTTTTTTCATTAATGTTGATATTATAACTGTGACATGTATTGGTGTGGGTCTTTTTGGATTCATCTTTCTTGAGACTCTCTGTGTTTCTTTGAGTTTTTTCTTCCCCAAGCCAGGGAAGTTTAGTGTCACAATTTCTTTAGGAGGTTTTCTAATCCTTGCTCCTCTCCTTGTCCTTCTGGCACACCCACTATACAGATGTTGATTTCTTTCATGTTGTCCCAAAGCTCTCTTAAACTCTCCTCCTGCCTTCTAATTTTTTTCCAATTACTATTCAGATGTTTTTTTTAACATTTAATTTTTTAGTGATTTTTTTGCAGTATAACTTATATTTAATAGTAGTACATGTTTTCCTTTCCCCTCTCCCCATTATCCACCCTCAGCCTCCCCTACCCCCCAGCACATGTCCCCACCCAGCCCCCTGCCCGACCCAGTCTCTTACATTCATTGATTATGCTCATATGCATGCATACAAGTCCTTCGATTGATCTCCCCCAGCATCCACCTCCCATCCACCCAAGCCTTCCCCCTGTAGCTTGACAGCCTGTTCAATGCCTCCCTGCCTCTATATCAATCACTCTCCCCTGTTTCTTTTCCTCAGAAATATCTTGCCTCTGCATACTGGAAATAAATGTATAAGAACAAAAAATGTTTGAGTGTCAGTTTCAATGTCTAACTGTTCTGAGTCCCAGTTTCAGTGTCAAATAGTTCTTTATGTGTACATGTCAGTAATGGTATCTAGATGGTGGACACATCATGGCAATGCAAGATCCATCCTCTCTGATTTGGTCCTGGGCTGCCTGCAGCCATGAACAGCTGCCAACTGCGAGCATGGCAAGGTGTTGTCAGTGTCCCCCATGTCTGGACCATCCTCGGGACTGGAACAGATCCATCCATTCCTCATAGTCGCAGGAACCCACATGGTCTTGGAGTTGTTCTCTGAAAACATACAAACACATTCTCAACCAAAAGTTAACAAAGGGATCCTCTCTGCAAAATAGACTTGGGATTATTTTTATTTTTGCCTAAATGATTTTCCTTTGGCTTATTTTGACACCATGTGTGTTTTTTCATGGGTGTCCTGTAGTTGGTTTTACAAATGAAATTTACATTTCTGGAGTAAGAATTTTCTAGATGTATTTTACTTACAGGATATTTTTCCTTACATAATATTACCCCACTCCCCCCCTTTTTGATTAATGGGGGCTTTTGGAAATTTTATATTGCATTCTTGGTAATTTTAAATTTTAATTTTTGCACACAAATATGAAAGCTTTAGGTTCTTTGGATGTTAGGCAATTTTACAGTGAGATGAACTACTAATAGATATTTTAGTTAATGTTTTAGGAAAAGCTTTTTGTCCACTACACTAAAGTTTTCTTGAGTATTCACTCATTTCACTTGGCCAATTTAAATTAATCTGAAAACTTGATTACTGTTTTACTGTCAGTTTTAATACTCAAACAGAAATCTTAGTTTACTCTGTAAATACAAGGGGAAAGGAATATTTGCATTTTTTAGTAGATTCTGACCATTCCTGGTAATAGACTCAATTTAGATATACAGCAGCTATTGCTGGCTGAGTCTCTCTGCCACCTGGGTCCCAGTATGAGTTGTGCATGGGAGGCGAAGCAGCCGTGGGGGTAGGAGACCTCCCTCAGGAGGGGTGAGAATTCAAGCCCCTGCAAGGTTTGTGGATGAGGGTCTGTGCCCCACCTCTGTTGACCTTTTAGTTCTCTCCTGTTGGCCCCTCTGCAACTGTGCCTGTCTTAGGTTGTTCCTTACCTGAGGAATCTTACCCGTCTCTGGCTAACCAGCCATCCTCCTGGGGCCAAACAGGGTGATGTGAGGTTCAGTTCTGTCTCCTTTGTAGTCTATTCCCCCATGGCCTCCACGTCCAGCACCTACCTTGGGGTCCCCTCACCTGCTGGCGGGGTCCCGGTACTTATCACATATCTCGGGTGACCCAGGTTTCTTCTCCAGAGAGGACCCAGCTCACACCATTGGTCAAGAGACAGATCCATGGTGCCAGCTGCCCAGAGGCTTCAGACACAGGCATCACCTGTGTGTATTTGGATACTAAGAAGAGGGACCCTCTTGGAAAAAGGGCAAGAGGGGCCAATATAGAATGCTCAGATGCCTTCCCAGTGCCTTTATTCCTTCTGAAAGGGATTGATTCCTTTCCTATCCTTTTTTAAATGGTTGCCCAACATTCAAAGAATTAGTTTGTAAGTTTATTTGGGATAATTATATAATATGCTATTGTCAAATATCAAATATTATAATGACATTGTAGAATAATATCATGTAAGGTTATTATGGTGTCACGGGAGGTTAAGGAGGGCCTAGCCTAAGGACTGGTGTCCATAGGAGATGACAAGCTCTAGGCCATGTTAATTCAATCTCAAACTGGCTGCCAGTTTTTTTTATAAGTTTATATAAACTTTGTCAGGGATGTAAAAACACAAATTACTTACTTTAGTTCAAGAGTTCAAATATATTGACTTTCCCCCTTACTCCCACAACCTGCCACTTACCCTGAGGTTTGACATTCTGATGGACTTTTCTCGCTCTCTGGATCCATTCTTGTTCATCAGTCTATGTCATTCATTATATTCCTCAAATGAGTGAAATCATGTGATATTTGTCTTTCTCTGCCTGGATAATTTCATTTAGCATAATGCTCTCCAAATCCATCCATGTTGTTACAAATGATAGGAGCTCCTTCTTTTTTACTGCAGAGTTGTATTCCATTGTGTAAATGCACCATAGTTTTTTAATCCACTCATCTGCTGATGGGCACTTAGGCTGCTTCCAAATCTTAGCTATGGTAAATTGTGCTGCTATGAACATAGGGGTACATATATCTTTTCTAATTCACATTTCTAGTTTCTTGGGGTTTATTTCTAGACTTGGGATCACTGGATCAAATGGGAGCTCCATTTTTAGTTTTTTGAGGAAACTCCATACTGTTTTCCACATTGTCTGCACTAATCTACAATCCAACCAGCAGTGCAGGAGAGTTCCTTTTTCTCTGCATCGTCACCAGCACTTGTCATTTGTTGATTTGTTGATGTAAGCCATTCTGACAGGTGTGAGATGGTACCGCATAGTCGTTTTGATTTGCATCTCTGGGATAATTAATGACTTTGAGCAAATTTTCATATGTCTCTGGGCCTTCCTTTTCTCTTCTTTCGAAAAGATTCTATTTAGCTCTGTTGCCCATTTTTTTTATTGGATCATTTGTCCTCCTTTTATTGAGTTGTGTGAGTTGCTTGTAGATGCTTGAGATTAAACCTTTATCACTGATAACATTTGCAAATATGTTCTCCCATACAGTGGGTTTTCTTGTTGTTTTCTTGATGGTTTCTTTAGCTGTGCAAGAGCTTGTTATTTTGATGTAGTTCCATTTGTTTATTTTGTCTTCAGCTTCCTTTTCCCTAGGCGCAGTATCACTGAAGAAGTTCTTTGGGCATATGTCTGAGATTTTTCCTCCTGTAGATTACTCTCATGTTTTTATGGTTTCCCATCTTACGTTTAAGTCCTGTATCCATTTTGAGTTTATTTTTGTGTATGTTGTAAGTTGGTGGTCTAGTTTCATTTTTTTTGCATGTATCTGTCCAATTTTCCCAACACCATTTATTGAAGAGACTATCTTAACTCCATTTTATGTTCATGCCTCCTTTGTCAAATACTAGTTGAGCATAGTGGTTTGAGTTGATATCTGGATTCTCTACTCTATTCCATTGATCTATATGTCTGTTCTGGTGCCAGTACCAGGCTGTTTTGAGAACAGTAGCTTTGTAATACACCTTGAAATCTGGTATGGAAATCCCACTAACTTTGTGCTTCTTTCTCAGGATTGCTGTGGGTATTTGGGGCCTTTTTTTATTCCAGATTTATTTTTGGAGAGTTCTTTCTAGGTCTGTGAAATATGCCATTGGTATTTTAATGGGGAGTGCATTAAATTTATAGATTGCTTTCGGTAGTATGGACATTTTAATTATGTTGATTCTCCCAATCCATGAACATGGTATGTTCTTCCATCTGTTTACATCTTCCTCTATCTATTTTTTTAGTGTCCTGTAGTTTTCCACGATTAGGTCTTTTACCTCCTTAGTTAAGTTTATTCCTAGGTATCTTAATTTTTTTGGTGTGATGGTAAATCGGATTGCTTTTTTAGTCTCTCTTTCTGTAAGTTCACTATTAGTGTATAGAAATGCCATTGATTTCTTGGCATTAATTTTGTAGCCTGCTACATTGCTGAACTCATTTATTAAGTCTATTCGCTTTTGTATTGAGTCTTTCGTGTTTTTTATGTACAATATCATGTCATCTGCAAATAAGGTTATAGTAAATAGCTTTACTTCTTTTTCAATTTGGATTCCTTTTATTTCTTCTTCTTGTCTAATTGCAATGGCTAATACTTCCAGTACTATGTTGAACAGGTGTGGTGAGAGTGGGCAACTCTGTCTTTTTCCTGTTCTTAGGGGAAATGGTTGTAGTTTTTGCCCATTGAGTATGATGTTTGCTGTGGGTTTATCATATATGGCTTTTATTATGTTGAGGTATGATCCTTCTATTCCTACCTTGTTGAGAGTTTTTATCAAGAAAGGGTGTTGAATTTTGTCAAATGCTTTTTTTATATCAATTGATATGACTATGTGATTTTTATCTGTCAATTTGTTTATGAGATGTATCACATTTATTGATTTGAGGATATTGTACCATCCTTGCATTCCTGGGGTAAATCCTACTTGGTCAGGGTTTATGATCTTTCTGATGTACTGCTGGATCTGATTTGCTAGACTTTTATTGAGGATTTTGGCATCTATATTCATGAGGGATATTGGCCTGTAATTCTCTTTCATTGTGTCATCTTTATCTGGTTTTGTTACTAGGGTGATGTTAGCTTCATCGAAGGAGTTTGGAAGTGTTCCATCCTCTTGAATTTTCTGGAATAGTCTGAGGAGTATAGGTTTTAGTTCTTCCTTGAATGTTTGGTAAAACTGCCCTTTGAAGCCCTCTGGGCCTGGGCATTTGTTTGCTGGAAGCTGTATGATGACTGCTTCAATTTCTTCCACAGTTATTAGTCTATTGAGTTTTTTAGATTCTTCCTGATTTAGTTTTGGGAGGTTATATTTTTCTAGAAATATATCCATTTTCTCCAGGTTGTCCAGTTTGTTGGAGTAGAGTTGTTCATAGTATTTCTTAAAAGTCCTTTGTATTTCTACGGGGTCTGTTGTTATTTCACCTCTTTCATTTCTGATTTTATTTATTAGGGTCCTCTCTCTTTGCTTCTTGGTGAGTCTGGCTAGAGGTTCACCAATCTTGTTTATCCTTTCAAAGAACCAGCTCTTGGTTTTGTTGATCTTCTTTGCCCATGTTTCTTTGGTCTCTATGTCATTTATTTCTGCTCTGATCTTTACTATTTCCTTCCTTCTGCTTACACTGGGCTTTTCATGTTTCTCTCTTTCTCTTTGAGTTGTTGGGTTAGATAATTTATTTCCGCTGTTTGTAGTTTTTTTCCAGTAGGATTGTATAGCTATGAACTTCCCTCTCAGAACTGCTTTCACTGTGTGCCATAGATTTTATATTGTTTTGCTATCATTGTCATTTGTTTCTATGATGTTTTCTATCTCTTCCTTGATCTCTCTAGTAACCCAGTCATAGTTTAATAGCATGCTGTTTAGTCTCCATATGTTTCATTTCTTTGGATTGTTTCTATTGTAGTTGATTTCCAGCTTTATGCCACTGTGATCTGAGAATATGCTTGATATGATTTCTTTCTTCTTGAATTTGGAGAGACAATGCCTAGGACCCAACACATGGTATATCTTTGAGAATGACCCAAGGGCACTTGAAAAGAATGTATATTCTGTGGCTTTGGGGTGAAATGATCTGAAGATGTCAATTAATTCCATCTGGTCTAATGAGTCATTGAGGATTGATGTTTCTTTACTGATTTTTTGTTTAGAGGCTTTGTCCAATGTTGATAGTGGGGTACTAAAGTCTCCTACTATGATTGTATTGCTGTCTATCTCTCCCTTGATATCCTCTAGGAGTTTTAGTATGTATTTGGGTGCTCCTATATTGGGTTCATATATGTTTACCAGAGTTATTTCTTCTTGTTGGATTGCTCCCTTTAGTATTATGTAGTGGCCTTCTTTATCTCTTGTTATATCCTTCACTTTGAGATCTAATTTGTCGGATATAAGTATTGCTACCCTAGCTTTTTTCCCATTTCCATTCGCCTGAAGAACCATTTTCCATCCTTTCACCCTCAGTCTGTGTGTGTCTTTTCTTTAGAGGTGGGTTTCATGTAGACAGCAGATATATGGGTCGTGTTTTCTTATCCAGTCTATTACCCTGTGTCTTTTGATTGGAGCATTTAAACCGTTTGCATTTAAAGTTATTATCAATAGGTAGTTATTTGTAGCCATTTTTGTTCTTTGCCCCTGTGTCCTTTTTGGCTTCCTGTTGCTTTTTACAGCAGTCCCTTTAGCATTTCTTCCATTGCTGGTTTGGTGGTAATGTATTCCCTTAGACCTTTTTTGTCCTTGAAGCTCCTGATTTGATCTTCAATTTTGATTGATAGCCTTGCTGGGTACAGTATTCTAGGATTCAGACCCTTTCTTTGCATGACTTTGTATATTTCATTTCAATCCCTTCTGGCCTGATAAGTTTCTGTTGAGAAATCACTTGCTAATCTGATGGGTGTTCCTTTGTAGGTGACTTTCCTTCTCTCTCTGGCAGCTTTTAAGATTGTCACTTTGTTGTTGATGTTTGCCAATTTAATTATAATGTGCCTTGGTGTAGGTCTTTAAGGGTTTAATTTGCTTGGAACTCTGTGAGCTTCTTGGATTTGTGTGGGTTTTTTCTTTCCTATATCATGGAAGTTTTCTGTCATTATTTATTCCAACAGGTTTTCTATTCCTTGCTCAGTTTCCTGTCCCTCTGGAAGCCCTATTATGCAGATGTTGTTTTGTTTCATGTTGTCCCAAAGTTCCCTTAGGCTCTCCTCCTGCTTTTTAATTTTTTTTCTAGAAGCTGCTCTACTTGGGTATTTTTTCTTACCTTGTCTTCCAGCTCACTGATGCGGTCCTCTGCTTCTTCTAGTCTACTCCGTATACTTTCTATAGAGTTCTTTTCCTTAGCAATCTCACTTTTCATTTCTTCTTGGTTCTTCTTCATTTCCTCTTGTGTCTTCTTCATTTCTTCATAGTTCTTCTTCAATTCTTCATAGTTCTTCATTTCTTCATGGCTCTTCTTCATTCCCTCATGATTCCTCTTCAATTCCTCATGGTTCTTACTCATATTGGCTTCTGTTCTCTTCAGCCACCCTATGACCATTTCTCTGAACTCTCTATCTCTGACAGGTTGCTTGCTTCCATTTCGTTTACCACTTTTTCTGGTGAGGCTTGTTTTTCTTTCATTGGCGGGCTATTTCTTTGTCTCCCCATGGTCTCTCTTCTCTGTGTGTCTTGTTATGTATTTCTCACTCTCCTGTTTTGATTTAAAGGCTCAAACTACAACACAACCAGGTGCAGCACACCAGACACTGAAGAAGAATGTATTCACAGTATTGGTAACTCCATATTAAAGGTGATTGCCAGAGGAAGGTAAATTAGGTGATAGGTGGGAAAAAAAGAGAGTAAGAGAAAACACACTCATACACACAAAAGAAAGAAAGAAAGCAAGAAGAAACAGAGAGAGAGAGAGAGAGAGAGAGAGAGAGAGAGAGAGAGAGAGAGAGAGAGAGAAAGAAAGAAAGAAAGAAAGAAAGAAAGAAAGAAAGAAAGAAAGAAAGAGAGAGAGAAAGAAAGGATTGCCAAAATAAAATTGGGAAAAGGATAGGAGTAAAAGGAAAGGAAAAGGGAGTAAACTATAAATATGGGTTGGAAACTCCCAAAGGACCACCACTAATCCCAACAAAAGCCGGCAACGAGTACCTGGAGATTGATACAAACTACATTAAACAACTTTCAAGGAAGGTTAGGGAACCCAGAAGCTTTAATCTATCAAAAAAACAATGTAACTATCACCAAAACACAAAACAATGCCAAACTATCTCCCACAAAACAAATTAAAAGAAAAGAATAACCAAACCAATCTCACAAACATGTATAAAATATAAACAACATCAGCAGGACCGAGAGAAAAACAGTTTAGGATAGTGAAGTCGGAGAAGCGTTAGATGTGTATGGACTTGGAGCAGGTGGTTGGAGTTTGGATATAAAAGTGGGGTAAAATTTTAACAGGGGGTAAAAAGAAAGAATAAGGAAACTCTAAACCAGAAAAAGTGTATGGGGAACAAGACACTAACTAGGGAAAGGTTAGCAAGAGAGTGCTGATATAAGGGTGAAGTTGAAGTAGAGTAAAAAGATACTAAAGGGTAGATGAAAAAAAGACTGTATAACACTAATCTCTAATTAGAATAAAGATGTAATAAAATGGCACTTAAAAAAAGTTCAAATAGTAGTAGAAATAAAATTGATTCCTTAATTTGTGTTACACAAGAGTCAATTTGTGATTCAGCCCCTAGGTGGCAGTGTTTCTGAATTGACCTCTGGGTCTATTGGTCCTCTCTAGCCTGACCTAAAAGCCTGCTATGTCTATGGTATTCTCTGCTGATTTGTGGAAATAGGCTACCTCAAAGGTGCCTCTCTAATGGTGAGCACCTGTTCTGATCCCCAGCCTCATCAAAACAGCTCACCCCTGTGGTCTCCCAGGTTATCTCACACCAGGGGATCCCCCATTCCTGGTTCAGCGCTGAGGAATTCAGACTTGGAGAGGACAAATGCAGATGCGCGAACTCATGTCCTGCTCATATGTTTGTGGTGAAACCCCTTTCCCCCTTGGGTTTGACAGCCCGCTCCCTCCCAAAACTGCCAGGCTGGCCTTCTCTGTCAGGTCCAAATGTGTTTTCCTCTATGTATCCCCCCTGCCACCAGCTCCGAGGGCCCTCTTCCACGTTTGCTGGCTCCAGCAGCCATGGACTTTTCCTCTCCCCCCCCCCCCAAGGTGCAAATCTCCCGGTGTTACCAGCTCCCCTAACCCCAGGAGAAATCTGACCTTTCTGTGGCAGAGCACAGGGTTCCTCGGAATCCACTTCTGCGCCAACTAGGAACCAATGTTGTGTGTGTGTGTGTGTGGGGGGGGATCTCAGCCACCCAGTGGGTATTGCATCTGTAAAATCTTCAGGCTCTTCCCCTTTAAGATGGAGCAGTTCGTCTCTGAGCCAGGCTCCGCAAGAGAACCCAGCCACACGGAGCCGCTCTGGTAAGGGAGGCTAATCTAAGCAGTCCCTCTCCTTCTCCCAAAGCCCAGCTGTCCCCCAACTCGCCAACAAACACTCCCCGCTCGACCCTCAGCTGCTCCCTCCGTCTACCCTGGTACACAAATGATTACACGTCCTTCTGTTGCAATGCCATCTTTTCTCTTGTTCAGATGTTTTTATTCCCTGTATTTGAACTCGCTGACTTGGGTCTCTGCTTCTTCCAGTCTACTGTTTAAACCTTTCATTGTGTTCTTTTTTTTGCAGATATATCATTCTTAATTCCCTATTAATTCTAATATATTTTTGTGAATTTCACATCCTGAAAGTTGAGTATCTTTTTGAACATTACTCTGAATTCTTTCTCTGACATATTGCTTGTTACAATTTCATTTAGTTCCTTTGGGGGGAGGTGATTCTACTTTTTTTCTTTTGGGAATTATTTCTTTTTCTCCCCATTTTTGTTATCTCTGGCCCTGGGATCCTACATGGAGTCCAAGAGTTTAGAGCCATAGCAGTTCAATGCTCTGGGGACTCACTAGCCTGGAGGCTGAGTCTGCCATGAGTTTCACACCTTATTATCTCTGCTCTGAATTTTAACCACTTCTACCATGGCTTAGGTTCCTCAGTTTTCTTCTCCAGAAACACAGGGTCAGCAGAGACTCCTGAACATTCCTCTGGTATGTGACTCCCTGTGAGGGCCAAGAGCTCTGTAGCATGAAATTCACTGTGCATCTCCAACATCCAAGGCAGGATGGTGCCCCACTTCTCTGTCAGTGCACTTGAGCTGTGGCTGGACATCCTGGGTCACATTGACAGCTCCAACCTGTGCTGGAGTGGAGTGGTCACCTTCTCATCGCTCTGTCTGGGCCAAAGATTGAGCGAGAATAGGGCAAGGGCTCTGTCCTGGACCAGGGATGGATTATGCATTGGCTGACTGCTTTGGGCCAGGGATGGAAGGCACACTGGAGGATTGCTCTGTCTTGGATGGGAGTGGTGGGTATGCCTGGCTGTGGCTCTGTACTGGGACTGGGAATGAGGCGAGACAGTGGTACCACTGGCTTGCACACATAGTGCAGAACCTGAAGCACATGATTCTGGGATGCTAGGTCTGGGCTCAGGTGAGGAGGTGCACCTATGGAGGTGTCTCTAGCATGCCCTCACTGCATACATCTGGGTTCCCACAGTACAGACCACATTGCTCACTGCTGGGTTAAGGTGGTGTTTCCAAGACAGATATAGATAGCAAGCAACTCCCTGCATAGGTCCAGGAGTGGTGTCCAAGGTCATTCTGAAGATGGTATGGTTGTGTTTCTGGCTTCCATGGCTTCCCCCTTCAAGACGGTCTGGGTTCCACACCAAAGCCACCCCAGGCTGGTAATGCCTGTGGTGGTAACAGGGGCTCTCCATCAAGGAAAACCCAATCTGCAAGACCCTGGGACTCCAGAGATATCAAACTGTCCTTCATTCACCCACATATGCACCACAAATTTTCACACACGCCCCTCTCCCTCCTTAACTCTATCACACTCACTTCTTCCCTCCCAAGACTGTTCCAAGACTAAAATATTAAATGGGATCTTCTCCACATCCCCAATACAATTTATTGTATCCTTTTGCTGCCTCTGTCAATCATTAATTGAGAATAATAGCTTGAATCAATCTCTGGGTTGTCTGTTCTATTCCATTAGTCTATATGTCTGTTCTTGTGCCAGTACCAAGCTGTTTTGAGAAGAGTGGCTTTATAATATAGCTTACTGTCTAGTATTGTAATCCCTCCAACTGTGTTCTTTATTGTCAGAACTAGAGACCTGGTGCACAAAATTCATGCACAGGAGTAGGGGGGAGACATTCATCAGCCCAGCTTGAACCCTCTTGCCTGATTACCTCTTGGGAGATCTCTGACTGCTGGTTTAGACCAGATCTCACAGGGACTGCTTACTCCTACCCACTTGTCTGCCTGCATGCCTTATCACTCCTAAACCACTCATCTACATGCCTGACTGCTGCTAACCACTCACCTGCCCCTAACTGCCCACCTGCCTGCCTGATCACCCCTAACCATCTTGCCTGCCTGCTTGTTTTCCTCTAACTTGTGTGCCTGCCTGCCTGATTTTCCAACCCCGCACTTGCCTGTGTGATCACCCTTCACAACTCAACTGCCTGCCTGATCACTCCTAACCGCTTGTACATTGGCCCCCACCACCATGGCTTCATCTGGAAAGTAATTCAGAAAGATATCTGGAATGATGTCCAGAAGGTCATTTGGCTGTCTGGTCTAATCAACATATTATGCTTTTATTAATATAGATTGCTGCAGCTATTTGAGGTCTTTGTTTTATTCCATATAAAATTTTGGAGAATTTGTTCTAGGTCTGTGCAATATGCCATTGGTATTTTAATGGGCATTTTGTTGAATCTATAGATTGCTTTGGGTACTATTGACATTTTAATGATGCTGATTCTACCAGTCCATGAACATGGTATATTCTTTAACTTGTTTATATCTTCCTCTATCTCTTTCTTAAACATCCTGTAGTTTTCTGAGTAAGAACATTTACTTCATTACTTAAGTCTATTTCTAAATATCTTAATTTTTTGTTGAAATGGCAAATGGGATTTTTTTTTTAGTTTCTCTCTCTATGAGTTCATTATTGGTGTATAAAAATGCCATAGATTTCTGGGTGATAATTTTGTATCCTGCAGTGCTGCCAAATTCATTTATTAAGTCTAATAGACTTTTTTTTAATGGAGTCTAGGGTTTTCTATGTACAAAATCATGTCATCGGCATATAATGACAGTTTTTTTCTCTTCCAATTCAGATGCCTTTTCTTTTTTCTTCTTGCCTGATTTCTCTGTCTAGCATTCCCAGTAATATATTTAACAAGAGTAGTGAAAGTGGTCATCCCAGTCTTATTCCCGTTCTTAGAGGAAGTGGCTTTATTTATTCATTTAAAAAATTATTTATTTTTGAAACTATTACATATATCTCATTCCCCCCCCCCATTGACTCCCTTCAGCCTGCCCCTGCCCACGCTCCCCAGGCCTACAGCATCCTATTATCCGTGTTTATGAATTATGCATATAAGCATACAAGGTATTCAGTTGATTACCTCCCATTCACCCACCTTCCCTCTGAGATTCTACAATCACCATATTATTCTTTTTAAAAAGTATTTATTGTTTAAAGTACCACATATAGTATTACATATGTCTCCCTTTTCCCCAATTGGCCACCCTACCCTCCAGCACATGTCCCTAACCCCCTAATATCTGTGTCCATTGGTTACACTGATATGCATGCATACAAGTTCTTTGGTTGATATCTTATCTTCCACCCCACCCTCCCCTGCCTTTCCTCTGAAGGTTGATGGACTGTTTGATGCTTCTATGAATTTGAAGAGACCTTGCCTTTTCCCAATATGTGGTCTATCTTTGAAAATGTCCCATGTACACTTTAGAAGAATGTATATTCTGCTTAATTGGGGTGAAATGTTCTGAAGATTTCCATTAAGTCCATCTGATCTAGTGAGTCATTTAGGATTGCTGTTTCTTTGCTGATATTTCGTCTAAAGCAGTGGTCGACAAACTGCGGCTCACGAGCCACATGAGGCTCTTTGGCCCCTTGAGTGTGCTCTTCCACGAAATACCATGGCCTAGGCTAGTCTATTTTGAAGAAGTGGCATTAGAAGTTTAAGTTTAAAAAATTTGTCTCTCAAAATAAATTTCAATCATTGTACTATTGATATTTGCCCCTGTTGACTAATGAGTTTGCCAACTACTGGTCTAAAGGATTTATTCAATTATGTCAATGGGTTATTAAAGTCTCCTAGTATGATTGTTTTGCTGTTGATCTCTCCCTTGATATCTTCCAGAAGTTCTTTTATGTATTTAGGTGCTCCTGCTTTGGGTGCTTATATGTTTACCAGAGTTATATCCTCTTGTTGTATCAATCCCTTCAGTATTATGAATTGACCTTCCTTATCTCTTTTTATGGCCTTCACTTTGAGGTCTATTTTGTCAGATATAACTATTGCTACCCCCGCTTTTTTTTAATTTCAATTTGCCTGATAGATATTTTTCCATCTCTACATTTTCAGTCTGTGTGAGTCCCTTGTTCTTAGGTGGGTCTCTTGTAGACAGCATATATATCGGTCATATTTTCTTATTTATTCAGCCACACTATGTCTTTTGATTTAAGTATTTAGTCCATTTAGGTTTAAGGTTGTTATTGATAGGTACTTGTTTTTAGCCATTTTTATTCTTCATGCCTGTGTTACTTCTTCCCTTTCTACTTATTCTTTTAACAACCGTTCTTTTACCTTTTCTTGCATTACTAGCTTGGTAGTGATAAACTCCCTTAGATTTTTTTTGTCAGCAAAGCTTCTTATTTCACCTTTAATTCTGAATGATAGCCTTACTGGATAGAGTATTCTTGGATTCAGTCCTTGGCTTTGCACACTTTGTATACTTCATTACATTCCCTTCTGGCTTGATGTGTTTCTGTTGAGAAATCATTTGATAATCTAATGGGTGATCATTTGTAGGTAATGCTCTGTCTTTAAGATTATTTTCTTTTTCATTAATGTTTGCCATTGTAATTACAACATGTCTGCATGTAGGCCATTTTCAGGTCATCTTGTTTGGGACTCTGTGCTTGTGTGACTTTTTTTCTTCCCCAAATCAGGAATGTTTTCTGTCATTATTTCCTCAAATAGGTTTTCTAATTCTTGTTTCTCTTCTTGACCTTCTGGCACCTCTATTATATGTATATTACTTCATTTCATGTTGTCCCAAAGCTCCCTTAGGCTCTCCTTCTACTTTCTAATTTTTTTCCCTCTAATTGCTGTTCAAATTGGGCATTTTTTATGCCCTATCTTGTGACTCACTAATTTAGTCCTCAGTTTCTTCTAGTCTTCTGTTGAAATCTTCCATTGTGTTTTTAGTATATATATCATTATTGATTTCCTCTTGATTCTTACATAAGTTGTTGATTTTCTCATTCATCCTGTTTATGAACTCCATGACCTTTATGCTGAATTCTTTTTCTGACATAATGCATACCTACATTTCATTTAATTCCTTTTCTGGCAATTCCTCCTCTTCTTTCCTTGGGACTTGTTTCTTTGTTCCCTTATTTTTGCTGTCTCTTTTTGCCCCCAAGCACCCTGTTTGGGGTGTGAGAGGTTGAAGACCCTATTAAGGCAATGGTATGGAAATCATTGGCCCAGAGGGTATGTCTGCCTTGATTAACATGCCTTTATTGTCTCTATTCTGAGTTGTATTCTTTTCTCTCATAGATCTGGTCCCTCAGTTGTCTGCTTCAGATGCTCGTGTGGTGGGACCATGTGCACAGTTCCTCTGGTGTGTGACTCGCTGTGAGGACCAAGAGGCCTCTGGCATGCAATTTGATGAATGGCCCCAATACCCATTGCAGGGTGGTATCCTAGGTCCCTCTGGTTGTGCACTTGCAGCACAGTCCTGTGGCCTCTGTCTGGTCACACTGTCTTTCTCTGGTTCACCCCAAAAGTGCTCTCCTATGACCCAGTGTGAGGTGCGTGCTGGGTTGCTCCAGGTAGCCCCTACAGGACTGTCACAGGGGCCAGGGAGAAGTGGGTGTGGGTTGCTCTGGACCACACATTCAGTGCTTCCCTATGGCCTGAGTAGGGTGTATGCTGAGTTACTCCAGGTTGCCCCTGCAACCTGGACTCATGGTGGAGTGAGCACAGGTTGCCCCTGGGCTCATGGTGGAGTGAGCACAGGTTGCTCTGGCTCTCACAGTCCTTGCTTTCTTATAGCTTGAGTGAGATGCATGCTGGGTTGCTCCAGTTCACCTCTCCTCAGTGTGGAGTCGGGGAAGGTTGCCATGGGTTTCTCAGTCATGCTCTCCTGTAGCCTGGAGTGAGGCATGTGCTGTGTTGCTCCAGATGGCCCCAGCAGGACTGTCTTGGGGGCTGGGTTGTAGCAGGCATGGGTTGCTCCGGGTCACACAGTCAGAGCTCCCCTATGTCCCTGAGTGAGGCTTGTGCTGGTTGCTCTTGATCACTCCTCTCTGGTTAGGGTGAAGCATGTGTGGGTTGTTCTGGGTCACCTTAGAAGATCTTCCCAGGGAGCCAGGGTAGAGCATGCTCTGGGTCTCTCTGGGTCACCCCAGTAGGAGGATCCAGGACTTGGGGTGGAACAAGCACCAGGTGGCTCTGGGTCAGGCTAACAGCATGGCTCTGTGATCTGGGGTGGGAGTGGGGCAAAGGGTTCCCACTTTGTACTCACTTTGGAGGCAGATCCTAGGATGCTGGGTCCCCGTGAGCTGTTGAGGAGGCCTGGTTCTGGTAGTGCACGATCCCTGCAGATGTCTGTGAGCTTGCCAGTAGCTACTGCACCACTCTCTGCTGGGGCATGTTGGTGGTTCCATGTGGTTTATGGCCAGCAAGTGGCATTCTTTAGGTGTCCTCTGCCCTTCCTTATTGAAAATTGTCTTCTGAGCTATGTCTAATTTGTTAATTCAAGGTGTATGTTCTCTGATTCAGTTGCTTTTCTGGCCTGGCCCTAGGAGGAGGTGCATGACACTACTGTCTATTCAGCCATCATTTTTTCCATTCTATATGCATTATTTATATATTATGGATATTAACTCCTTGTTGGAGCTGTTTGCAAATATTATCTACTATTTGGTTGGCTGCATTTTTGTTTTGTTTATTTTCCTGTGCAGAAGCTTTTCAGATTGATATAGTCCCACTCATTTATTTTCCCTAACTTTGGGGTCAAATTCATAACATATTCTCTCTGACCAAGGTCCATAGTCTAGTGCCTATGTTCAATTCTATGTAATTTAGTTTCAGATCTTATATTTTGTTCTTTGATCCACTTAGACTTAACTTTTGTACATGAGAACAAACTGCAGTCTAGTTTCATTATTTTGCATGTGACTTTCCTATTTTTTCAGCACCATTTATTGAAGACGCTTTATTTTCTTTATTGCATGTTTTTGGCTCGCTTATCAAAAATAATTTGCCCATGCACATGTGGGTTTGTATCAGGGCTCTAAATTCTATTCCATTCATCTGTGTTTCTGTTTCGTTGATAATACTATGCTATTTTGGTTATTGTAACTTTATAATAAAATTTTTAGTTAGGTAGGGTGATATATCTGGCTTCATGTTTTTTAGTTATTTGGGGTTTCTTTTTATGGATCCCTATAAACCTGATGATTTTTTGTCTTATTTCTTCAAAAAAGACTTTGGCATTTGATGGGGGTTGCATTAAATTGTATGTTGATTTGGGTAATATGGCCATTTTAATTATGTTGATTTTTCATATCAATGAACCCAGAATATCTTTTATTTTCATTGTATCTTTTAAAATATCTGTTAATAATGCTTTGTAGTTTTTAGTATATAGGTCCTTCACTTCTTTTGTTAAGTTTATTTCTAGGTATTTTATTCTTTGCTTGCAATTGCAAAATGAATTATTTTTTTCAATACTTTTACTGAGGTTTCATTGTTAGTATTGAAGAAAGCTGTGGATTTTTTACATTGATATTGTTTTCTGCAAATATATTGCATGTAAATTTGTTTCTAACATTTTTGTGAAGTCTTTGTGAACATTTGCAAAAAGTGGCACTTTTACTTTTTCATTCTGAATTAGAATGATTTTTATGTCTTTTTCTTGCCTGATTGCTCTCCATAGGACTTCCAGAACTATGTTGAATTAGAGTGATGAGAGTGGGCATCCTGGTTTTGTTCTGATTTTAGAGTAAAAGCTTTTATTTTTTTTTCACCTTTGAGTATGATATTGGCAGAGAGTTTGCAATATATGGCCTTTATTTTGTAGAGATACTTTCATTCTATACCACTTTTATTGAGTGTGTTATTCATAAATGTTTTTTGTATTTTATAAAATACTTTTTCTGCATTATTTGATAAGATCATATAATTTTTATAATTTTTTCTGTTAATGTGATTTATTAAGTTTATCAATTTGGGTATGTTGCCATCCTTGTGCCCCAAAAACGAACCCAACTTAATCATGATGTATTATTTTTAGTGTATTGTATATTTGATTTGTTGGTATTGTGTTTAAAATGTTTGCATCTGTGCTTTCAGAGATATTGGTGTGTATTTTCTTTTGTTGTGTTATTCTTGCCAGGTTTTGGCATCAAGGTTATGTTGGCCTTATTAAATGTGTTAAGAAACATTAGTTTCTAGAGGCCTGGTGCACAACTCTGCACATGGATGGAACCCAATAGGGCCAGGTCGGCTTGGGGAAGAGGACAGACGCGGCTGGATACAGGGAGGGGCTACCATGGGCAGTTGGCTGGCCAGCCTCACTCCCTGGTCAAAGGCCTGGTTGAAGGGTCAATTTGCATATCAGACTTTTATTATATAGGATTATATAAATTTTTGGAAGAATTTGAGAAAGATGTGTATCCAGTCATCTTTGAATGTTTGTTAGAATTCACTAATCAAACCATATGGTCCTAGACTTACTTTTTTTTTAAATTTTTTTACCGTTGTTTCAATTTACTCACTGTTGATTACTCACTGCCCTATTTAGGTTTTCCAATTCTTCATGATTCAGTCTAGGAAAGTTATATATTTCTAAGAACTTATCCATTTTTATGGGTTACTGAATTTGGTTCCATATAGTCTTTCATAGTATTCTAGTATGATCCATTGTATATCTGTGATGTCTGGTAACTTCTATTTCATTTCTGATTTTGTTTATATGGCTTTTCTCCTTTTTCCTTAGTGAATCTAGCAGGAAGTTAGTTAATTTTACTGTTTCAAACAACCCATTCTTTGTTGTATTAATTTTCTGTATAGCCTTTTTGTCCTCAATTTCATTCAATTTTTATTATTTTCTTTCTTCTACATACTTTAAGTAGGTTTTGTTCTTCTTTTACTACTTTAAGATATAATGTTTGGCCCAGTCAGGTTGGCTCAGTATTTCAGCATCAACCTATGAGTTGGGGGTCATGGCTTGATTCCCAGTCAGGGCACATACCTGGGGACTCAATCCCCAAGAAGTGGGGGATGGCGCAGGAGGCAGCCGATAGATGATTCTTTCTTATCTTTGATGTTTCTCTCTCTCTTCCTCTCCCTTTCTCTCTGAAGTCAATAAAAATATGTATTTTTTTAAAACAAAAGATATAATGTTTGGTTGTTTCCTGAGATAGATCTAAAATTACATAAATTTCCCTCTTATTACTGCTTTAACTGTAACCCAGAAGTTTCAATATACCTTGGGATCACACCTTTTATTTCTTCTTTGACCCAGTAATTTTTAGTGGTATATTGTTAATGTTTTCATATTTGTGGCATTTTGCTCGCTTTATTGAAGTTGATTTCTAGTTTGTAATCATTGTGATCAGAGAATATGCTTGGTATAATTTCAATATTCTTGAATTTGTTGAGCCTGGTTTTATGATCCTACATATGACCTATTTTTGAGACTGTTCCATGTGCACTGGAGAATAACATGTAATCTGAGGTCCTGAAATGAACACTTTGTAAATGTCAGTTATGTCTATTTGGTCTCATGTGTCATTTAAGGTTGATATTTCTTTTTTTAAATAAGATTTTATATTTATTGTTCAGTTTATTAATTACATTGTTCCCTTTTCCCCCACCTATAGTTCCCCTCCACCTGGTACCCATGCCACCCTCTGCCCTCACCCACCTCCACTGTCCTCTCCCATAGTTGCATGTTTTTTGTCCAGTCTCTTGCTGCACTTCCCACACCCCCTTTTTCCCCAAGAGTTGTTAGTCCATTCCCTCTCTATGAACGTGATTCTGTTACATTCACCAGTTTATCCTGTTCATCAGCTTATTAATTCACTTGATTTTTATATTCATTTGTTGATAGATGTGTATTTGTTGTTCATAATTTACACTTTTTTCTTTTTTTTCTTCCTCTTCATAAAGAATATCTTTCAGCATTTCATATAATATTGGTTTGGTGGTGATGAACTCCTTTAGCTTTTTCTTATCTGCGAAGCACTTTATCTGACCTTCAATTCTGCATGATAGCTTTGCTGGATAGAGTAATCTTGGTTGTAGATTCTTGCTATTCATCATTTTAAATATTTCTTGCCACTCCTGTCTGGCCTGCATCGTTTCTGTTGAGAAATCTGCTAAAAATCGTATGGGTGCTCCCTTATAGGTAACTAACTGTTTTTCTCTTGCTGCTTTTAATATTCTCTCTTGGTCTTTTGCTTTTGGCATTTTAATTATGATGTGTCGGGGTGTGGTCCTCTTAGGGTTCCTATATATTGGGGTTCGATGCACTTCTTGGACTCCTAAGTCTATTTCTTTCACCAGGTGTAGGAAGTTTTCAGTCACTATTTCTTCAAATAGGTTTTCATTGTCTTGCTCTCTCTCTTTTTCTGGCACCCCTATAATTTGGATGTTGGTATGCTTGAGGTTGTCCCAGAGGCCCCTTACACTATCTTCAATTTTTTGGATTCTTTTGGTTTCTTGCTTTTTCAGCTGAGTGGATTTTACCTCTTTGTATTTCAAATCTGTAACTTGGTTCTTGGGGTGCTCCAGAGCAATTTTAGGTCTTTGTATAGTATTTTTTATTTCAGTCAGTGTATGCTTAATTTCTGGCTGGTCCTTTTTCATATTCTTGAGAGTCTCCTTCATATCCTTGAGGGTCTCGTTCATATCCTTGTAGGACTCATTCATTTCCATGTTGGTCTTGATCATTTCCACGTTGGTCTTGATCATTTCCACGTTGGTCTTGATCATTTCCTTGCAGGTCTTGTTCATATCCTTGAGGGTCTCATTCATTTCCTTGTCGGTCTTGCTTATTTCCTTATAGGTCTCGACCTTCTGTAGGAGCCTCTTGAGAAGCCACTTGACCGTGGTTTTGAGTTCCATGTCCAGTTGTTGTTTTTTTCCTTCCATTTCTTTCACATCTGATTTCTTTCCATATCTCTGCATGGTGGCTGCTTCCCTGAGTTGGTCAATTAGCTTTGTGTAGTAGACTTCCTAGAAGGGACAGTGGGTCAGCCTCCCCAGTTACCTGAGGTGGATATGAGTTGCACAGTCTTGCTGAAGTTAAGCTCAGGTTAATCGTTGTTAGCACTTGGAGGGGTTGACCTCCAGGTCAATTGTCTGTGAAGTTCAGCTTTGCTCAGGTTGGATGGGTGGAGTCTCCGGGGCAAGCAGACAGTGTTAGCTCCGCCCTATGCGTCCCCAGGGACTCTGTGCTGGGGGCAACGACCTCTGAGAGAGAGCAGCTGCCAACCTCCACTGGCTGCCGGGGAATTCAAACTCTCCGCAAATGAGTCTGCAGACACAACGTCTCACCCAGGGTCGTAAAACAAAGCAGTCTGATGGTTTCCCAAATGACACAGCAAGTCGCAGAGCGCTCTCTACATGGTCTCACAGCTGTGCTGTTCCCAAGTTCATGCTCAAGCTCGCTTCTCCACAAGCCGGCAGTCCCCTGTATCACCCGAGCTTCGGCATGCCCTCCCACTGTCCAGTTTTCACCCCGTATGATAGTGGGTTCCCTGGACTTCGCCCAGAGCTGGGGAATCAGTCCAGTGGGAGGTCTTTGTCTCCCCGTTCGAGAAAACTGGCCGGTTTTCAGCTGCCTGCCCTATCTTCTGGCTCTCACAGCTCCTCCAAACCTCTCTCCAGGCGTATTTTCAATGCTGTCCTCAGCCGCTCCTCCGAGTCACAGTGTCTTATCTTCACTTTTATTTGTGGAATTTTCACTCAGCCAGCTTTCTGGTGATTCTGGAAGGTGTTTGTTCTTTCATTAAGTTGTAGTTTTAAAATTGCTGTGTATGGACGACAAGGTAGGTGTTTTACCTATGCCGCCATCTTGGTTCTCCAAGGTTGATATTTCTTTACTGGCTTTCTTTTTGGATGATATATTTAGAGCTGTCAATGGAGTATAAGGTCCCCAATTGTGATTGTGTTTTTGTTTGTTTCTCCCTTTAATTCTGTTAGTAGTTGCTTTATAAATTTTTATGCTCCCTGATTGGTGCATGTATATTAAGAATTATTTCGTCTTTTTGATATAATATACCCTTTATCATTTAAAATTGTCCATCTTTGTCTCTTGTTAGCTTTGTTATCTTGAAATCTGTTTTGTGAGATATAAGTATGGCTACACTTGCTTTTTTGTAGATGACATTTGCTTGGAGAATCAATAGCCACCCTTTCACTTTGAGTCTATCTTTGTCTTTGCAGCTTAAATGTATCCTGGAGGCAACATATGGTTGGTTTTTTTTCTTGGTGAAACCTGATACTTTATTCCTGTTTATTGGTGAATTCATTTCATTTGCATTTAGGGTAATTACTGATATAAAAGAATTTTCTATCACCATTTTATCTTTTGTTTTATATTATCTCTGTGCCTCCATTGGCACTTTTCCCTTGTGTTGGTGGTATTTCCTTCTGGTTTAGGTTATATATATCAGTTTTGTGTTGTTGTTTGTGTGTATGAGAGTGTGCGTGTGTGTATGCGCACGCGCGCACACGCGTGTGTGTGTGTGTGTGTGTGTGTGTGTGTGTGTGTTTAGGTTCATGAAAAAAAGCTTAATATATACAATAGTCCTTTTTCTTTTTAATGCACCTAATCTCCATTTTCCTTGCACATGCCTCACCTGATTCTTTCCCTACAGGGTGAGCCCAACCATGTACTTCTGGTTTCAAGGCTGCATCCATGGCTCCTAACATCTCTCCCTTGTTGCTTTTTTCTTTTTCTCCCACTTGTCCAACTTTAGATGTTTCATGTGAATATTTCTCAGGTATACTTGTGCATTGAGCAGGGAATTCTTCTTAGGTTACGCATCTATGCATATAAGTGCTATGGTTAATCTCTTCCTGCTTCCTCCTCCCTCATTTTCTCTGAGATATGTCAGTCTGTTCCATGCTTCCAATTCTCTGGATCTATTTCATTCATCACTTTATTTAATTAGATTCCACATATAAGTGAGATTACATGATACTTGTTTTTCTCTGACTGGCTTATTTTGGTTAGCATAATACTCTCCATGTCCATCCATGCTGTCACAAGAGGTAAGAATCCCTTCTTTATTATGTTCAAGTGTCTTCTTTCCTTTGCATCATTAATAGATTTCTATCTTCAATATTACCATCTGCCCCAATCTATTTCTTATACTCACTAACTTATTCTTGATCTCTTCTATTGAATTTTTCATCTCCAAAATTTCTATTCAGTTATCTTTTAAAGGTTCAATATCTTAGGTAAAGTATGCATTTTGTTTGTTGATTTGTTTTTTAAGCTCATAAAATTAACTGTCTATTTTCTCACATATCTTTGAGGTATTTTAGAACAGCAATCTTGAATTCTTTTTCAGTTATATCGCATATTTCTATATTTTAAGTTTGTTTTCTAGAGATTTTTAAATTTTCTTTCTGAGATTACTTGCTACATTAGTTACTCATGGTATTTAAAGGATTACTTCACTATCTAGACATCTATGTATGAGTGGCACTTCTCTAGATTAATACAAAGAGGTCTTTCTATTATTTTCCAGTAGGTGGCAATGAATCACAAGTTTTAAACTGTGAAATACCAGTACTGTCCCCCCGCAACTAGATGTTGCCTTTACTGTATCCAGGATGTATAGGGGTGAAATGGACACGGCGAACCAGACAGCTTATTTGTTGTTTTACCCTCACAGTAACACCCGCCTCAGACCGATCTGGGGTCTCTCCTGCACATCAACCCTGGGACTGATCACAAAGTGCATTTTTTGCTCAGAGATAAAAGTGTTTTTGAAGTGCCAGTTCTCAAGTTTGCAGATAACATGCTTCACAGATTTACACCAGGGATGAAAGGAAGTGCGCTCTGGGAGGCTACAAGGTGGCAGAATTCTATGGCTTTGTTTCTCTGTCTAGAATGCCAACTGCCCAAAAAACGCAGATGCACCCCCATATTGTGTATTTGCACAGGTCTCTGAAACCAGTTGCAGCATGTACAGTTCACTCCTGCAGTAATGCTCCCTAAATTCCTTGGCTCCTTTGTTCAAAGGGAGCACACGCCATACCTGATTCTTTCCCTACAGGGTAAGCCCAACCATGCACTTCTGGTTTCAGGGCTGCATCCATGGCTCCTAACATCTCTTCTCCCTTCTTACCTTTTTCTTTTTCTCCCACTTGACCACCTTTAGATGTTTCAATGTGAATATTTCTCAGGTATACTTGTGCATTGAGCAGGGAATTCTTCATTGAGTTATAGCTGTTCAAATTGTTGAAACTTTAAGGGAAGAAACCAAGGGGTTCTCTCGTGCTGTAATTCCTCCTCCATTAAGTTTTAATGCCTGGTTATAATCCACTGTGACTTGAGGTTCCACACTCTGAGTCTTTGGTTCTTCTTTCCGAGTTATTATTTTTTTAAAATGTAGCCTATGTTTGCATGTGGTATTAATTTTACCCGCCTGTTTCTTGCTTATATAATGTTCACAGTTTAATGTCCTATTATTTCCTCTTTCTATCCCTTTTATTATTTTTCCTTTCTATTCCTTTCAGTTGGAAGTTTTACTTCTTTTATAACATCTCAAAAATGTATAGTTCTCTTGTGTGTATTATTAGCATTTACACCATTAGACATAGTACTCCTCCACAAATTTTTATGTATAACATCATTCCTATTCATTGCTATTACTGAGATGTCTAACCTGTTCCAAGAGTCACACAAACAAAACAGAACAAAGCAAACAAAGAACCCTATGAAGTCTACCCTCACTCTTGGTTTTATCTCTCATGCCAGTGAAACCAATAATTTTAACACCCATTGAAAGCTGGATAAAATGAAAAATTTCTAAATTATGAAGTTGTGGTTCTTTTTTCTTAAATATTCTTCCCTTAATTTTATGTCTTTCCTTTTATATTTTATTATAAGCAGTGAAATAAAATACATTGTAATTTCAGTGCTTTCCTTGAAAATCTCCTCAGCTAAGTATCATTCATCACTTATACCTAATTTCCACATAATCCTATAACAGAATTGAACTGTTTCTCCTACTGTAGAAAGAATGCCCTTTCCTCCAGTCTCTAATAACATTTTCACTTCCTCCTTAGCACCATTCTAATGTTTTAATGTTTATGTATCTTCTTTTTCTTCATGTATTGCTAGACATTATTTATTTAATTTCTTTATTTACCTTTTAACATTGTTTCTAATTTTGTCTTTTTTATTAAATTCATTAAAGTGACACTGTTTAATAAGATTATATAGGTTTCAAGTGTACAATTCCATGTCTGTATATTGCATTGTGTGCCCACCACCCAAAGTCAAATCCTCTTTCTTCACCACAAATTTGATCCCCTTTATCATTACTCCCCAACCTTTCCCTCTGGTAACCACCCTACTGTTGTCAGTGTCTATGAGTTTTTGTTTCTTTTCCTTGTTTGTTCACTTTTTTGCATTCAGTTTTATATCTGAGATATGAAAGAAATCACACATTTTTTACTTTATCTGTCTGACTTATTTTGCTTTGCATGATATTTTCAAGATCCACCCATAATGTTAACTATTTAATCAAAGTTCTGTTTATGACTATTTAGGTATTCTCTAAGATTATATAAGTTTTCATTAATGTGGTCCTCACTTATATCTGAGCCCACATTATCAGCACCTTTAATGTCGATATTTTACAGTCTGTCTATGACAGTTTAGGTGTTTTATAAGATGATATAGGTTTTTTATATCATACTTCTCACTTTCTTCAAAGTCCTAATCAGCGCTTTTAACATCCATATTTATACTATTTGTTTCAAGGCAATCTAGGCTTTTTTTTTTCTATTATGCTCCTCTAAATCCTTTCAGGCTCTGCTAACTACCTAATTGCAAAGTGACTTTCACATCTTAGATATTTATTACACCCTTACCCAATATTGGCAGCAAGACTAGTATTATTTTTTATTATGCAGTAGAAAAAAATACCACAATATCAGGGAAATAAACTACCTAAGTATATTTTCTCACATTCAGGGAGGTCAGAAATCTTAAGCCAGTTTTTAAAAATATTTCTTATTGCTTAAAGTATTACATGTAGTATTACATATATCTCCTTTTTTAACCCCTTGACCTTCCCCCAGCCTCCGCTATCCCCTGTCGCATGCCCTCATCCCCCCCAGTGACTTGTGCCCATTTATTGTGCTTATATGCATGCATACAAGTCCTTTGGTTGATCTCTTTCCCACCCCCTCAATACTCCCTTGCTTTCCCATTGTAATTTGACAGACTGTTCAGTGCTTTACTGGTTCTGTATCCATCTTTTTGTTTATCAGGTTATAATGTTAATTATTTTCCATAAATTAATGAAATCATGTGGTATTTTTATTTCATTGCCTGACTTATTTCACTTAACATAATGTTCTCCACGTTCATTCATGCTGCTAAAAATGCTAAGAATTCCTTCTTTTTATAGCAGCATGATATTTCATTGTATAGATGTACCATAGTTTTCTAATCCAATCATCTGGGGATGGGCATTTGGGCTATTTTCAAATATTAGCTATGGTAAATTGTGCTGCTATGAACATAAGGGGGTGCATATATTCTTTCCGATTGGCGTTTCTAGTTTCTTGGGATATATTGCTAGAAGTAGGATTATTGGATCAAATGGGAGTTCAATTTTTAGTTTTTTTGAGGAAACTCCATATTGTTCTCCACAGTGACTGTACCAGTCTGCATTCCCACCAGCAGTGCACAAGGGTCCAATTTTCCCTACATCCTCACCAGCACTCGTCATTTGTTGATTTGTTGATGATTGCCATTCTGACAGGTGTGAGATGGTACTGCATTGCCATTTTGATTTGCATCTCTGGGATAATTAGTGACTTTGAGTATGTTTTCTTATGTTTCTTGGCCTTCCTTCTGTCTTCTTTCAAAAAGATTCTATTTAGGTCTGTTGCCCATTTTTGTGGATCATTTATCTTCCTTTTATTAAGTTGTATAAGTTGCCTGTAGATGTTGGAGATTAAAACTTTATCAGTGATAACATATGCAAATATGTTCTCCCATAGACTGGGCTTGCATCTTGTTTTGTGGATGGTTTATTATGCTATACAAAAGCTTTTTATTTTGATGCAGGCCCATTTGTTTATTTTCCCTTTAGTTTTCATTGCCCTAGGAGCGGTATCGGTGAAGAAATTGCTTCAGTACATGTCTGAGATTTCTCTGCCTGTGGATTCCTCTAGTATTTTTATGGTTTACCTTCTTATGTTTAAGTCCTGTGTCCATTTTGAGTTTATTTTTGTGTATGGTGTAAGTTGGTGGTCAAGGTTCATTTTTTGCATGTATTTATGCAATTTTCCAAACACCATTTATTGAGAAGACTGTTTTGACTCATTTGTATGTTCATGCCTCCTTTGTCAAATATTAATTGAGCATAGTGGTTTGGGTTGATATCTGGGTTCTCTATTTTATTCCATTGGTCTACATGTTTGTTCTTGTGCCAGTACCAGGCTCTTTTAAGAACAGTGGCTTTGTAATATAGCTTGGAAACTGGTATTGAGATCCCATCTACTTTGTTCTTCTTTCTCAGGAATGATGTTACTATTCCGGGTCTTTTTTTATTCTAGATGAATTTTTGGAGAGTTCTTTCTAGGTCTGTGAAATATGCCATTTGTATTTTTAAAAGGAGTGTATTGAATCTATAGATTGCTTTGGGTAGTATGGACATTTTAATGGTGTTGATTCTCCCAATCCATGAACATGGTATGTTTTTCAATCTGTTTACATCTTTCTATATCTCTTTTTTCAGTGTCCTGTAGTTTTCTGCCTATAGGTCTTTTACCTCCTTAGTTAAGTTTATTCCTAGGTATCTTAATTTTTTTTGGTTCGATGGTAAATGGGATTGTTTTTTCAGTCTCTCTTTCTGTAAGTTCACTATTGGTGTATAGAAATGCCATAGATTTATTGGCGTTAATTTTGTATCCTGCTACATTGCTGAATTCATTTATTTAGTCTAATAGATTTTTTTGATGGAATCTTTCGGGTGTTTTACATACAATATCATGTGATTTGCAAATAAGGACAGATTTACTCCTTCTTTTCCAATTCGGAAGCCATTTATTTCTTCTTCTTGTCTAATTGCAATGGCTAATACTTCCAATACTATGTCGAACAGGAGTGCTGAGAGTAGGCATCCCTATCTTGTTCCTGTTCTTTGAAGTATGATGTTGGCTGTGGGTTTATCATATATGGCTTTTATGATGCTGAGGTATGATCCTTCTATTCCCACCTTGTTGAGAGTTTTTATCAAGATACGATGTTGGATTTTGTCAAATGCTTTTTCTGCATCAATTGATATGACTATGTGATTTTTATCTCTCAATTTGTTTATGTGATGTATCACATTTATTGATTTTCAGATATTGTACCATCCTGATATCTCTGGGATAATTCCGACTTGCTCATGGTCTATGATTTCTCTGATGTACTGCTGGACCCAATTTGATAGAATTTTATTAAGGATTTTGGCCTCTATGTCCATGAGGGATATGAGCCTACAATTCTCTTTCATTGTGTTGTCTTTGTCTGGTTTTGGTATTAGGGTGATGCTGGATTCATAAAATGAGCTTGGAAGTGTTCCTTCCTCTTGAATTTTTTTGAAATAGTCTGAGAAGGAGATGTTTAATTCTTCCTTGAATGTTTGGTAAAACACCCCTGGCCCCAGGCTTTTGTTTGTTGGAAGCCTTTTGATGACTACTTCAATTTCTTTCATAGTTATTGGCCTATTGAGATTTTTAGATTGTTCCTGATTGAGTTTTGGAAGGCTGAAATTTTCCAGGAATATGTCCATTTCCTCCATGTTGTCCAGTTTGATGGAATTGAGTTGCTCTTAGTATTTTTTAACAATCTTTGGATTTTGGAGGGTTCTGTTGTTATTTTTCCTCTTTTATTTCTGATTCTGTTTAATTGGGTCCTCTTTCTTAGCTTTTTGGTGAGCCTGGCTAGAGGTTCATCAATCTTGTTTACCCTGTCAAAGAACCAGTTATTGGTTTTGTTGATGTTTTGTACTGTTTTTTTGTTTGTTTGTTTTTTGGTCTTTATATCATTTATCTCCACTCTGATCTTTATGATTTCCTTCCTTCTGCTTACACTAGACCTTTCTTGTTGTTCTCTTTCTAACTCATTGAGTTTTAGGGTTAGGTAATTTATTACCATTGTTTCTTTTTGTTTTGTTTTGTTTTGTTTTGTTTTCAGTAGGTTTGTGGAACTATGAACTTCACTCTCAGGAGTATTTTCACTGTGTCCCATAGATTTTGGATAGTTGTGTTTACATTGTCATATGTTCCCATTATGTTTTTTATTTCTTTCTTGATATCTCTGGTAACACAGTCATTGTTTAATAGCATGCTGTTCAGTCTCCATGTCTTTTTGGATTTTTTTTTATTGCAGTTGATATCTAGTCTTATGCCACTGTGATTTGAGAAGGTGCTTGATATGATTTCTATCTTCTTGAATTTGAAGAGACTTCACCTGTGTCCCAATATGTGCTCTATCATTGAAAATGTCCCATGTGCACATGAGAAGAATGTATTCAGTAGTTTTGGCGTGGAATGTCCTGAAGCTATTGATTAAGTCCAACTGATCTAGTGAGTATTTTAGGATTGATTTTTCTTTGCTGATTTTTGTTTAGAGGATTTGTCCAATGCTGATAGTGGGGTATTAAAGACTCCTATTATGATTGTTTTGCTGTCAATCTCTCCCTTGATATCCTCCAGGAGTTGTTTTTTATGTATTTGGGTGCTCCTGTATTGGGTGCATATTTGTTTACCAGAGATATTTCTTCTTGTTGGATTGCTGCCTTTAGTATTATGAAGTGGCCTTCCTTATGTCTTGCTATGTCCTTCGCTTTGAGATCTAATTTGTCTGATATAAGTATTTCTACCCCAGCTTTTTTTCCATTTTCATTCACCTGAAAAACCTTTTTCTACCCTTTAACCCTCAGTCAAAGTGCATCTTTCTTTCTTAGGTGAGTTTCTTGTAGACAGCAGATATATGGGTCATGTTTTCTTATTCAGTCCGTTACCCTATGTCTTTTGATTGGGGCATTTAATCCATTTACATTTAAAGTTATATTGCTGATTTGGTGGTAATACATTTTCTTAGTCCTTTTTTTGTCTGAGAAGCTCCTGATTTGATCTTAAATTTTGATTGATAGTCTTGCTGAGTACAGTATTCTTGGATTCAGACCCTTCCTTTGCATGACTTTGTATATTTCATTCCATTCCTTTTTGGCCTGATGAGCTTCTGTTGAGAAATCAGTTGATAGTCTGATGGAGATTCCTTTGTAGGTGACTTTCTGTCTCTCTCATGCCACTTTTAAGATTTTTACATTGTCTTTGGAGTTCGCCAATTTAATTTTAATGTGCCTTGGCATCGGTCTTTTGGGGTTCATTTTGCTTGGGACTCTAAGAGCTTCTTGGATTTGTGTGGGTTGTTACTTTCCTATATAATGGAAGTTTTCTGTAATTATTTCTTCAAACAGGTTTTCTATTTCTTGCTCAGTTTCTTCTTCTTCGGAACCCCATATTATCCAGATGTTGTTTTGTTTCGTGTTTTTCCAAATTTCCCTTAGGCTCTCCTCCTGCTTTTTATTTTTTTCTAGAAGCTGCTCTACTTGGCTATTTTTTCCTACCTTGTACTCTATCTCACTGATGTGGTCCTATACTTCTTCTAGTCTACTCTTGATGCTTTCTATTGAGCTTTTTACAGCAGCAATGTCCTTTTTCATTTCTTCTTAGTTTTTCATTTCCTCTTGGTTCTTACACATATTGTCGAATTTGTCTTCCATTTTTTTCAACCATTTTATGACCATTTCTCTGAATTCTTTCTCTGACAGGTTGCTTGCCTCCATTTTATTTACTTCCTTTTCTGGTGATGCTTGCTTTTCTTTCATATGCAGGCTGTTTCTCTCCCCATGGTCTCTCTTCTCTCGGTGTCTGGTTACATAGTTCTCTCTCTCCTGTGCTGATTTAACAGCTCAAAATACAACACATCCATGTACAACACACAAGGCACTGAACAGAAATGTATTTATGATATTAATAACCCCAAATAAAGGTGACCATTAGAGAAAGGAATATTAGGGGATATGAGAGAAAGAAGAAGAAAAACAAAGAAAGAAAGAAATGCAAAAATGAAATTAGGAAAAGGAAAAAAATGTAAGAGAGAAACAGAAAATAATGAAGAAGAGGGGAACAAACTAGATATATGGAGAGTTTATCCAGTAGAACAGCCACAAATCCCAACAAATGCTGGCAACAAGTACCTGAAGATAAATATAAACTACAAAGAACAACTAATTTCAAGTGAGACAAGGGAAAACAGAAGGAAACAAACAAACAAAAACAAAACAAAAAAGAATAAGCAAAAAAATCTCACAAAAAAGCATAAAAATGATATAATCAACAATCAAGCAAACAACAACAAAAGAATAAAGAGAAAAAATTTAGATAATGAAGACAGAGAAGAGAGAGGTGTTTATGGACTTAGAGCAGGGGATTGGAAATTAGAAATATAAGTAGGGTGTAATTTTAACAGGGAATTAAAAGAAGGAATAGGGAAAACCTAAATCAGAAAAAGGGTGAGAGAAAAAGGACAATAAAAGGGGAAAAGTTAGGGAGAGAGTAATGGCAAAAAGGTAAAGTTGAGATAGAGTAAAATGATGCTAAACAAAAGATGAAAATAGAATGTAGAACACTAATCCCAAAGTAAAATAAAGAGAAAATAAAATGACCCTTATAAAGAAGGTAAACTTGTAGTAGTAATAATATTGATTGAAAATAAAAATGTAATAATTAAAAAGTTAAAATTAAGTGTCAAAAAAAGAAAAAAAAAGGAGTTTCTTAAATAAAAGATTAAAAAAATAAAAATGTCCAATAAAGAAGGCCATTCACTTCCTCTACTATTCTGCTTGGCTCTCCTGTTTCCTAGTCAGGACAGTATTGCAGTTCCCTGCATTCCACTGCTTCTCAGTGTTGTATGCCAGTCCTGATTTTCAAGCAGGCAGTGTCTTAATTTCTTTTTTATATAAATTTCTTTATTGATTAAGGTGTTAGATATGTGTCCTTATTACCCCATTACTCCCCATACCCCCCATTCATGCCCTCATACCCCTGTTGTCTGTGTCCTTTGGTTAGGCTTATATGCATGCATATAAGTCCTTTGATTGATCTGTCTCCCTTGCTCCCACCCTCCCCTTCATTCCTTCCAAGGTTTGATGGTCTGATTGATGTTTCTCTGTATCTGGAACTGTTTTTGTTCATCAGTTATTTTGCTCACTATATACCACAAATGAGAGAGATCATGTGATATTTATCTTTCTTTAACTGGCTTATTTCACTTAGCATAATGCTCTCTAGTTCCAACCATGTTGTTGCAAATGGTAGGAATTCCTTCTTTTTTAGCACAGTGCAGTATTCCATTGTATAGATGTACCACAGTTTTTTAATCCACTCATCTGCTGATGGGCAATTAGGCTGTTTCCAAACCTTAGCTATGGTGAATTGTGCTGCTATGAACATAGGGATACATATATCCTTTCTGATTGGTGTTTCTAGTTTCTTAGAATATATTTGTAGGAGTGGGATTACTGGTTAAATGGGAGTTCCATTTTTAGTTTTTTGAGGAAACTCCATAATGTTCTATAAAGTGCCTGCACCAGTCTGCACTCTCACCATCAAGGCACAAGGCTTCCTTTTTCTCCACAACCTCACCAGCAGTTGTCATTTGTTGATGATAGCCATTCTGATAGGTGTGTGATAGTACTACATAGTGGTTTTGATTTGCATCTCTAAGATAATTACTGACATTGAGCATGTTTTCATGTGTCTCTTGGCCTTCCTTCTATTTTCTTCTGAAAATATTCTATTTAGGTCTATTGCCCACTTTTTTATTGGATCATTTGTCTTCCTTTATGAAGTTGTATAAGTTGCCTGTAGATGTTGGATATTAAAACTTTATCAGTGATAACATTTGCAAATATGTTCTCCCATACAGTGGGCTTTCTTGTTGTTTTGTTGATGGTTTCTTTTGCTATGCAAAAGCTTTTTATTTTGATGTAGTCCCGTTTGCTTATTTTCTCTTTAGCTTCCATTGCCATAGGATGAGTTATCAGTGAACAAGTTCCTTCGGCATATGTCTGAGATTTCTCTGCCTGTGGATTCTCTAGTATTTTTTTATGGTTTCTCATCTAATGTTTAAGTCCTATATCCATTTTGAGTTCATTTTTGTGTATCTTGTAACTAGGTGGTCCAGTTTCATTTTTTTGCATATATCTGTCCAATTTTCCCAACACCATTTATTGATGAGATTGTCTTGATTCAGTTGTATGTTCATGCCTCCTTTGTCAAATATTAATTGAGCATAGTAGTTTGGGTCGATATCTGGCTTCTCTATTCTATTCCATTGGTCTATATGTCAATTTTTGTGTCAGTACCAGGCTGTTTTGAGAACAGTGGCTTTGTAATACAGGTTGAAAACTTGTATTTGTTGCTGTGTCTTTGATGATTTTTTGACTAGAGGATTTATACAGTGATGTCTGTGGTGTATTAAAGTCCCCTACTATGATTTTATTGTAGTCTATTTCTCCCTTGATATATTCCAGGAGTTTTTTTTTTTCATGTATTTTGGTGCTCCTGCTTTGGTGCATACATGTTTATCAGGGTTATATCCTCTTGATTGGTTGATCCCTTTAGAATTATGGAGAGGCCTTCCTTGTCTTTTGTTATGGCCTTCACTTTGAGATCTATTTTTTCAGATAGAAGTATTGCAACCCTAGATTTTTTTCCATTTCAATTTTCCTAAAAGATATTTTTTATCCCTTCACTTTCTGTCTGTGTGAATGCCTTGTTCTGAGATGTGTCTCTTGTAAACAGCATATATATAAGTTATATTTTCTTATACATTCAGCCACTCCTTGTGTGTTGATTGGAGCATTTAATCTGTTTATGTTTAATGGTATTATTGGTAGGAACTTATTTGTATCCATTGTTATTTTTTGTGCTTGTCTTCCTCCTTCCCTTTTTATTTGTACTTTTCACACCAATCCCTTTAGCATTTGTTGCATTGCTGGCTTGGTAGTGATAAATTCCCTTAGCCTTTGTGTGTGTATGTGTGTGTTTCTGTGAAGCTCCTTATTTACCCTTCAATTTTGAATGATAGCCTTGCTGGATATTCTTGGATTCAGTCTCTTGTTTTGCATCACTTTGTAAATTTCCTTCCATTGTTTTCTGGCATGATGTTTCTGTTGAGAATTCATCTGATAATATAATGGGAGATCTCTTGTAAGTTTCTGTCTCTCTCTTGCAGTCTTTAAGATTCTCTCTTTGTCTTGAACATTTGCCATCTTAATTATGACTTGTCTTGTTGTGGGTCTTTTGGGTTCATCTTATTTGGAACTCTCTGAGCTTTTGTGATTTTTTTACCCACATCAAGGAAGTTTTCTGACATTATTTCTTCAAATAGGTTTTCTAACCCTTGTTCCTCTTCCTGTCATTCTGGCACACCTATTATTTGTATGTTGCTTAATTTCATGTTGTCCCAAAGCTCCATTAGGCTCTCTTCCTGTCTTTTAATTTTTTTCTCCAATTGCAATTTAGTTTGTGTGTGTTTTGCTTCTGTCTTCTAATTCACTTATTTGGTCCTCCACTTCTAGTGTACTGTTGAAACTTTCTATGGTGTTTCTTATTATAGCTATATCACTCTATTCTTGATTCTTACATAAGTTGTTGTTTTTTTCATTTATCTGGTTTATGAACTGTATGTATGACTTTTTCTGAATCATTTTTCTGACATAAATCATTCCTCCATTTCACTTAGCTGCTTTTTAGCAATCCATGCTTTTCATTTCTTTGGGGGTTTCCTTGTCTCACATTTTTTTCTGATCAAAGGATCTAGGTGTTGAGTTATGCAGTGGCTGCTCCTTGGGTGGCAGTGGCTCCTCAGGCAGTTGTGGCCAAGGATATTCCTCAATTGGTGGTGGCTCCTCTGGTGGGTGCTGTTTGCAGTAGCTGTGGCTCCTTTGGCTGGTGGGGGCAGGTTGCTCACTCAACTGCTGATCCTCAGACGGGAGCTGGCTGCTCATGAGGCTCCAGCTCCTTGGATGGGTGTGGGCTGCACACAGCTGCTGCTCCTTGGACAGCGACAAGCTACTTATTTTGGTGCTGCTCCTCAGATGGGGCAGGCTGCTCATGCAGCTGTTTCTCGTTGGCAGGGCTGGGTTGATTGCAGGGCTTGGTTGATTGCAGGGCTTCTGCTCCTCAGATGGTGGTAGGCTGCTCATAGGGTGTTGCTCCTCAGATGGGGGCAGGCTGCTTATGAGGCTGCTACTCCTCTGTCATGGGCAGGTTTCTCACAAGGCTGTTGCTCCTTGTATGAGGACAGGCTGCTGCTCCTCATATGCTGTCAGGCTGTGTGCATTGCTTCTGCTTCTCTAATGGGTACTTGCCACTCACGTATCTTCTGCTCCTCAAATGGGTGTGGTCTGCTTGCATGGCTGTTGCTAGTTGGACGGTGGTGTGCTTCTCATGAAGCTGCTGCTCTTCTGATAGGGCTGGGCTGCTCATGCAGCTGCTGCTCCTCAGATGGGAGCAGATTGCTTGCAGAGTTACTACTCCTCAGACAGGGATGGGCTTCTTGTGAGGCTGCTGCTCCTCAGACAGGGAAAGGCCGTGTGAGGCTGCTGCTTCTCGTCCTGAGGTGGGCTGCTGATGAGTCTGCTTGTCCTCCAACTGTGGCAGGTTGCTCACAGGGCTGCTGCTCCTCATATGAGTGCATGCTGCTCATGCAGCTGCTGCTCCTCAGTTGTTGGCACGCTGCTCACAGAGCTGTCATCCCTCAGACGGGCACGGGCTGCTCACATAGCTGCTACTCCTCAGATGTTGGTGGGTTGCTCGCATGGCTGCCATTCCTCTAATTGGTGTGCATTGCTTGCGGATCTGTTTCTCCTTGGATAAGGGCCGGCTGCTTCCATGGCTGCTGCTCCTCGGCCTGGAGCAGGCTGCTCCTTGGACAGGAGTGGGGGCTCACATAGCTGCTGCTTGCATAGTTTCAGTGCCCTGAGCTAAAACGTTGGGAGGGTCAGAGCGGAGCATGCTTCGGAACTCACAGGAGCCTGGACCTGGAGTGGCTGAAGTCTCAGTGACCATGGTTCCACAGCCAAGGTTGCAGGTCCCGGGTGGCTGTAGCATCCCAGGTGTTATCATTCTCGAGGTGTCCTCTGCCCTTCCCGCCTGTGAATTGTTTCATCAGCTGTCTACTTTGCCAATTCAGTGTGGATGTTATTCGATTTAGTTACTCATTTTATCTGCTCCAGGACAAGGCTCGGGGCACATTCATCTAATCTGCTGCCATTTTGTCTCTGCTCTATTGTGCCATGTTTTGTTAATAATATTAATTTTTTTTAAATTCTGATGCTATATTTTTTGCTTTCTTGCTCTATGATCTGCTAAAGCAAGTATGCTAAAGACTCCAACTATTATAGTGATTTTATATTACTACTTTTTAGATTTATAAAATTTTGCTTTATGTGTTTTATAACTAAATAAATAATCAGTGTGTGCATCCTAATTTAGAATTCTTAAATCTTCCTACTGGATTTTCTAGTATTTTCCTAATATTATGTAATATTCCTATGTATCTTTATTTATTTTAAAGATAAATTATTTTGAAATTAGTATAGTTCCATGAGCTATTAATGTGTGCAAAGTACCTCTGTTTGTTTGTTTTTTCAACTTTGTGTGTCTTTTTAAATTTTAGGTCTAGCTCTAATAATCCATTGTGACTTAAATGGTATACTTAATCTATACTAATAAAAAGGTAATATGCTAATTAGACTGGGAGACCTTCCAGGAGGCCTTCTGGATGTTCTTCTGGACAAAGCTATGGTGGCGGAGCCGAGGTAGAGGTGATTAGAGGCTAAGAGGGGAGGGCAGTTATGGGTGATCAGGCCAGTGGGAGGGGCCCATTGGGGGTGATCAGGCCGGCAGGTGGGGACAGTTGGGGGTGAATAGACCATCAGGGGGGCAGTTTGGGGTGAGCAGGCCATTAGTGGGGGTCAGTTGGAGATAATCAGGACAGTGGGGGGCAGTTTGGAGTGAGCAGGGCAGCAGGAGGGCAGTTGGAGGCCAGGGGGCCAGTGGGGAAGGAAGGTGGAAGTGAGAAGACCAGCAGGGGGACAAATAGGAGGAGCAGGCTGGCAGGAGGGGGCAGTTGGGAGCGAGTAGACTGGCAGGCAGAGTGGTTAGAGGCAATCAGGAAAGAAGGCAGGTGAGTGGTTAGGAGCCAGCAGTCCCAGATTGTGAGAGGGATGTCCAATTGTTGGTTTAGGCCTGATCCCTGTAAACTGACAGTAGGACATCCTTCGAGGGTTCCCAGATTATAGAGGGTGCAGGCTGGGCTGAGGGACACCCCCCCCCATGCACAAATTTCATGCACTGGGCCACTAGTATTTATATATTTTTGGCATAAGAAAATATGAAATACTTCCTATATTATAGTTAATATAAGATTTACACTCTCAACAAAATTTTAGCCTGCCAGTGTTGCTCAGTGGTTGAGAATCGACCTATGAACCAGCTGATCCTGGTTCAATTCCTGGTCAGGGCACATGCCTTGGTTTCAGGCTCGATCCCCAGTAGGTAGCCTATTGATTATTCTCTCTCAATAAAAACATTTTTTAAATTTAATTGTACAACACAATAATGTTAATTAGAAGCACTATGTTAAACAGAAAACATCTAATTCTTATTAATCTTAGTACATTTATATTTAATGTAATAACTTTATACACATATGTAAATCTCACATCGTATTTTTATTTACATGTATGTTTTTTATGAATTTTTTAAAAAGTGTATTTTATTTTAAATTAAATTTATTGGGGTAACATTGGTTAATAAGATTATATGACATTTAATTGTTTATCTCTATGATACCTGATCTATACATTACATTGTGTGCCTACCTCCCAAAGTCAAATTATCTTCCACCACCTTATATTTTGCCCCCTTTACCCTTTACTAGTCCCTGCCATGTCGCCCTCTGATAAACACTATACTATTTCCTGTGCTTATGAGTTTTCATTTTAAATCTCACATATGAATGAAATCTTATGGTTCTTAGCTTTTTCTGACTGACTTATTTTACTAAGCACAGTATTCTTTAGGTCAATACATGTTGTCACAAATGGAAGTATTTTATCTTTTCTTATGCTTGAGTAGTATTCCATTGTATATATGTACGACATATTCTTTATCCAATCCTCTATGAAAGGACACTTTGGTTGTTTCCATGACCTGGGTACCATAAATAATGCTGCAACAAACATAGGGGTTCATATACTATTATCTTTGCAAATAAAGGTTGTGGGTATTTTTTCATTTTGGGAGGTAGATACCCAGAAGAAGGATTTCTGGATAATGTGGTAACTCCATTTTTCAGTTTTTGAAGGACATCCATACTATTTTTCATAGTGACTATACCACTTTACAATCACACCACCAGTGAATAAGGATTCCCTTTTCTCCACAACCTATCTAACACTTGATATTATCTGTCTTATTGAAAAGACCCATTCTAGCAGGTGTAACTTGATATTTTATTGTCATTTTGATTTACATTTTCCTAATAGCTAGTGAAATTGAAAATATTTTTATAAATCTGTTGGCTGTGTTTATGTCTCTTTGACAGGGATATCTTTTCAGGTCTTCTGCTCATTTTGTAAAAATTGTTGCATTATTATGATTATGATTATGGTTATGATTATTATTTACACTATTACAGATATCCTCATTCCCCTCACCTTTGTCCATCTCCACCCAGTACTACCCCTCTTCTCTCTGGCCATCACTACATTTTTCTATGTGTCTATGAGTTATGCATATATGTTCTTTGGCTAATGCCTTTACCCTTTTTCATTCAGTGCCCCCCACGACCCTTCTGACATTTGTCAGTCTGATCCATGTATCTATGCCTCTGGTTCTATTTTGTTTGCAAGTATATCTTGTTAATTAAACTCCATATATAAATTAGATCATACAGTATTTGTCTTTCTATGACCAGCTTTTTTTCATTTAACATAGCATTCTCCATGTTCATCAAGGCTGTTGCAAAAAGTAAGAGTTCCTTCATTTCTGCACCTGAATAATATCCCATTGTGTAAATGTACCACTCCCTTTTTTATCCATTTACATACTGATGCACATGGCTGCTTCCAAATATTTGCTATTGTAAATAACACTGCAATAAACATAGGGGTGCTTATATTCTTTTGAACTGGTGTTTCAGAATTCATAGGATATATTTTCTGAGGTTGGATTGCTGTCTCAAAATGTAGGTACATTTTAAAAATTTTATTGAGGTAACACAATACTGTTTTCCACAGTGGATGCACCATTTTTCTTCTCACCAAGAGTGCATTTGAGTCCCCCTTCCTCCACATCCTCAACAACACTTGATTATTGATGCTAGCAATTCTAGCAGGTGTGAAGTGACACATTATTGTAGCTTTTATTTGCATTTCTCAAATTATTAATGATGATAGAATTTTTATATGTTTAGTGACCATCTCTATGTCTTCTTTAGAGAAGTGTGTATTCAGGTTTTTTTTACCTTTCTTTAAATTTTATTTTATTGTTTAAAGTTTTACAAATAGTAGTAGATATGTCTACTTTCCTCCCCCATTGACCTCCCCAGGGCTTCCCCTACAATATAGCAATGCCCTCATCCTCCCCCTCCCCTGATTGGTTATGCTCAGATGCATGCATACAAGTCTTTCAGTTGGTCTATTAACCACCAACCCCAACACTCCACTCTTTGCCTCTGTATCTATTTTTTCATCAATTTATAATGTTCTTTTTAAAAAAATCTTTATTGTTCAGTTTATTAATTACATTGTTCCCTTTTTCCCCCTATAGCTCCCCTCCACAAGGTACCCATCCCACCCCCTGCCCTCACCACCCCCACTGTCCTCTCCCATAGTTGCATGATTTTTGTTCAGTCTCTTGCTGCACTTCCCACACTCCTTTTCTCCCCAAGAATTGCCAGTCCATTCCCTTTCTATGTCCGAGATTCTGTTACATTCACCAGTTTATTCTGTTCATCAGATTATTAATTCACTTGAATTTTAGATTCATTTGTTTATGGATGTGTATTTGTCGTTCATAATTTACACTTTTATCTTTTTCTTCTTCCTCTTCTTAAAGAACATCTTTCAGCATTTCATATAATATTGGTTTGGTGGTAATGAACTCCTTTAGCTTTTTCTTATCAGCGAAGCACTTTATCTGACCTTCAGTTCTGAATGATAGCTATGCTGGACAGAGTAATATTGGTTGTAGATTCGTGCTACTCATCACTTTGAATATTTCTTGCCACTCCTGTCTGGCCTGTATCTTTTCTGTTGAGAAATCCGCTGACAATCGTATGGGTGATCCCTTATAGGTAACCAACTGTTTTTCTCTTGCTGCTTTTAATATTCTCTTTGTCTTTTGCTCTTGGTATTTTAATTGTGATGTGCCTTGGTGTAGACCTCTTAGGGTTCCTGTATATTGGGGTTCGGTGTGCTTCTTGGACTCCTAAGTCAATTTCTTTCACCAGGTGGGGGGAGTTTACGTTCACTATTTCTTCAAATAGGTTTTCATTGTCTTGCTCTCTCTCTCTTTTTCTTTCTTTTCTTTTTTTTTTTTTGAACTGTAGATTTTTTAATTTATTTTTATTTTTTTAACATTAAATTTTATTGATTTTTTTGCAGTATAACTTATATTTAATAGTAGTACATGTTTTCCTTTCCCCTCTTCCCATTATCCTCCCCCAAGCCTCCCCTACCCCCAGCACATGTCCCCACCCAGCCCCCTGCCCGACCCAGTCTCTTTCATTCATTGACTTTGCTCATATGCATGCATACAAGTCCTTCGGTTGACCTCCCCCAGCATTCACCTCCCATCCACCCAAGCCTTCCCCCTGTAGCTTGACAGCCTGTTCAATGCCTCCCTGCCTCTATATCAATCACTCTCCCCTGTTTCTTTTCTTCAAAAATATCTTGCATCTGCATACTAAAAATAAATGTATAAGAACAAAAAATGTTTCAGTCTCAGTTTCAATGTCCAACTTTTCTGAGTCCCAGTTTCAGTGTCAAATAGTTCTTTATGTGTACATGTCAGCAATGGTATCCAGATGGTGGACACATCATGGCAATGCAAGATCCATCCTCTCTGGTTTGGTCCTGGGCTGCCTACAGCCATGCACAGCTGCCAACTGCTAGCATGGCAAGGTGTTGTCAGTGTCCCCCATCTCTGAACCATCCTCATGACGGGAACAGATCCATCAGTTCCTCACAGTTGCAAGAACCTACATGGTCTTGGAGTTGTTCTCTGAAAACACACAAACACATTCTAGACCAAAAGTTAACAAAGGGATCCTCTCTGCAAAATAGATTTGGGATTCTTTTTATTTCTGCCTAAATGATTTTCCTTTGGCTTATTTTGAAACCATGTGTGTTTTTTCATGGGTGTCCTGCAGTTGGTTTTACAAATGGAATTTGTAATGGACTGAGAGAAAAACAGTTTAGGATAGTGAAGTCGGAGAAGTGATAGATGTGTATGGACTTGGAGCAGGTGGTTGGAGATTGGATATAACAGTGGGGTGAAATTTTAACTGGGGGTAAAAAGAGAGAATAAGGAAAATCTAAACCAGAAAAAGTGTAAGGGGAACAAGACACTAACTAGGGAAAGGTTAGAAGAGAGTGCTGGCATAAGGGTGAAGTTGAGGTAGAGTAAAAAGATACTAAAGGATAGATGAAAAAAGACTGTAAAACACTAATCCCAAAGTAGAATAAAGATGAAATAAAATGGCACTTAAAAAAAAGTTTAAATAGTAGTAGAAATAAAATTGATTCCTTAATTTGTGTTACACAAGAGTCAATTTGTGATTCAGCCCCTAGGTGGCAGTGTTTCTGAATTGACCTCTGGGTCTATTGGTCCTTTCTTGCCTGATCTAAAATCCTGCTATGTCTATGGTATTCACTGCTGATTTGTGGAAATAGGCTACCCCAGAGGTGCCTTTCTAATGCTGAGCACCTTTTCTGATCCCCAGCCTCAGCAAAACAGCTCGCACCTGTGGTCTCCCAGGTTATCCCCCACCAGGGGATCCCCCGTTCCTGGTTCAGTGCTGAGAAATTCGGATTTGGAGAGGACAAACGCAGGCATGTGAACTCACGTCCTGCTCATATGTTTGTGGTGAAACCCCTTTTCCCCTTGTTTTTGGCAGCCCGCTCCCTCCCAAGTTTGTTAGGCTGACCTTCTCCATCAGGTCCAAATGGGTTGCTTTCTATGTATCCCCCCTGCCACCATCTTTGAGGGCCCTCTTCCATGTTTGCCGGCTCCCACAGCCACAGACTTTTCCTCTCCCCTGCCCCCCCCCCCAGGCATGAATTCCCCTTTTTCCAGCTCCCCTAACTCCAGGAGAAATCTGACCTTTCTGTGGCGGAGCACAGGGTTCCTCGGAATCCGCTTCTGTGCCAACTAGGAACCGATGTTTGGGGAGGAGTCTCAGCCGCCCAGTGGGTACCACATCTGTAAAATTTTCAGGCTCTTCCCCTTCAAGATGGCGCAGTCCGCCTCTGAGCCAGTGGCTCCACAAGAGAACCCAGCCAAACTGGAGCCGCTCTTTAAGGGAGGCTAATCTAAACAGTCCCCCTCCTTCTGCCAAAGCCCAGCTATCCCTCAACTCGCCAACAAACACTCCCCGCTCGACCCCCAGCTCCTCTCTCCATCTACCCCGGTACACAAATGATTATGCGTCCTTCTGTTCCGCAGCCATCTTTTCTCTCCACTCTCTCTCTTTTTCTGGCACCCCTATAATTCGGATGTTGGTATGCTTGAGGTTGTCCCAGAGGGCCCTTACACTATCTTCAACTTTTTGGATTCTTTTGGTTTCTTGCTTTTCCAGCTGAGTGGATTTTACCTCTTTGTATTTCAAATCTTGAACTTGGTTCTTGGGGTGCTCCAGAGCACTTTTAGGTCTTTGTATAATATTTTTTCTTTCAGTCAGTGTATGCTTAATTTCTGGTTGGTCCTTTTTCATATCCTTGAGAGTTTCCTTTATATCCTTGAGGGTCTCCTTCATTTCCTTGTAGGACTCATTCATTTCCACGTTGGTCTTGATCATTTCCTTGCAGGTCTCGTTCATATCCTTGAGGGTCTTGTTCATTTCCTTGTAGGACTCATTCATTTCCTTGTCGGTCTTGCTTATTTCCTTATAGGTCTCGACCTTTTGTTGGAGCCTCTTGAAAAACCCTATAACCGTGGTTTTGAATTACATGTCCAGTTGTTTTTTTTTCTTCCTCCATTTCTTTCACATCTGATTTCTTTCCATGTCTCTCCATGGTGGCTGCTTCCCTGAGTTGGTCAATTAGCTTTGTGTGGTAGACTTCCTACTAGGGACAGTGGCTCAGCCTCCCCAGTTACATGAGGTGGATATGGGTTGCACAGTCTTGCTGAAGTTAAGCTCAGGTTAATCGTTATTAGCACTTGGAGGGGTTGATCTCCAGGCCAATTGTCTGTGAAGCTCAGCTGTGCTCAGGTTGGATGGGGGGAGTCTCGGGGCCAAGCAGACAGCATTAGCTCTGCCCTATGGAGCCCCAGGGACTCTGTTCCAGGGGCAATGACCGCCATCACCTATGAGGGAGAGCCACTGCCAAGCTCTACTGGCTGCCGGGGAATTCAGACTCTCCCCAAATGAGTCTGCACACCCAATGTCTCACCCAGGGTCGTAAAACAAAGCAGTCTGAAGGTTTCCTGAATGAGAGGGCAAGACGCAGAGTGCTCTCTGCACGGTCATGCAGCTGAGCTGTTCACGCAAGCTGCCTCCTCCACAAGCTGGCGGACTCGGCAGCACCCAAGCTTTGGCGTGCCCTCCCACTGTCCAGTTTTCACCCCGTATGATAGTGGGTTGGTTCCCTGGACTTCAGCCAGAGCTGGAGAATCAGACCAGTGGGACGTCTTTGTCCCCTCGTTCGAGAAAACTGGCTGGTTTTCAGCCGCCTGCTCTCTCAGCTGGCGTGTGCTCCAAACCTCTCTCCACGTGAATCTTTCAATGCTGTCTGCCGCCGCTCCTCCGAGTCACAGTGTCTTATTTTCACTTTTATTTGTGGAATTTTCACTCGGCCAGCTTTCTGGTGATTCTTGAAGGTGTTTGTTCTTTCGTTAAGTTGTAGTATTAAAATTGCTGAGTATAACGGCAAGATAGGTGTTTTACCTATGCCGCCATCTTGGTTCTCCTCTAGGTTGTGTTTAGATCCTGCTTTCCTTGTGGCACTCAACACTGGTTTGTGGGAGTGGGCTGCCCCAGAGCTGGTTCTCTTACGGTCACTCCCTACTCTGATCCCCAGGCTCCAGAAAAACAACCTTCCCCTGCATTCTCTTAGCATGTCTGCAACTGAGAAATCCCATGCACTAGGCTTAGCAATCAGGAGCAAAGATTCAAAGAGGAAAACATGCAAGTGTGTGAACTCATGGGCTGCATACAAATCTGCACAGTCTTTCCTTCCCCCTTGTGTCCAAGCAGCCCACACATTTTTAAAATGTTTAAACTGTCCTTCTGCTTCAGATCAAAGTGGTTTCCTTTTTAGAGATCCCCTCTGTTATCAGCTCTGAGGAACCCTTTCTTCATACACAGGTCACGCCAGCCACAACAGCCATGGATTTTTCTAGGTGCAGAATTCCCCTGGTCCTCCAGTTTCTGCAGTGCATGCATTTCTATGTTCTGTCAGGAACAGAGACTTCACCTTAACCCAGGTGAAATCTGACCTTTCCGTGGTGGAGTGTAGAGATCCTCTGAATCTGCATGTTTGCACCAATTGGGGACTGGTGCTCTGGGGTTCACAGGTGTTCAGTGGGTGCCACAGTTGTAGATTTTCAGACTTCCCATAACATCCACTTTCCCCTTCAAGATGGTGAGGTCTCCACATCCAAGCCGGTGGATCCAGGAGGGAACACAGCAGCAGTGGGGCCTCCCCAGTCAGGGGAGTCCTGTACTGCAGTCCCTCAGCTTCTCCTGGAGTATAGCTGTCCCTTAACTCACAAAGGGACACTCCTCATGTGACCCTCAGCTGTTCTTTCTATCTGCTCCGGGACAAAGCTCAGGACATGTCTATCTATTCAGCTGCCATTTTTTTTCTGCACTTGTGGTCTTTTTTATTTTTTATTCTATATGATTTTTTGAAGAGTTTGTTCTAGGTATTTGAAGTATGTTGTTGGTATTTTAACAGGGATTGCATTTAATTTATAGATTGCTTTGGGTAATATGGAAATTTTAGTGATGTTGATTTTACCAATCCATGGACATGTAATATTCTTCTATTTGTTCATGTCATACTCTATTTTTTCAGTGTCCTGAAATTTTCTGAATACTGATCTTTTATTTCCTTGGTTAAATTTATTTCTAGGTGTCTCATATTTTTTGGTGTGATGGTAAATGGGATTGCTTTTTGGCATCTCTTTTTGTGAGTTAATTATTGGTGTACAGAAAAGCCATAGAATTTGGGTGTTAATTTTGTATCCTGGTATGTTGCCAAATTATTTTATTAAGAATAATAATTTAATGAATTATTTAGGGTTTTCTATGTATAATATCAGGTCATCTGCACATAAGGACAGTTTTACTTTTTCTTTTCCCATTTGGATGCCTTTTTTTCTTCTTCTTCTTGTCTGATCACAATGGCTAGTATCTCCAGTACTATGTAGAACAGGAGTGGTGAGAGTGGGCATCCCTGTCTTGTTCCTGTTCTTAGGCAAAATGGTTTTAGTTTTTACCCATTGAATATGATGTTGACTGTGGGTTTATCATATATGGCTTTTACTATGTTGAAGTATGATCCTTCTATTCCCACATTGCTGAGAGTTTTTATCAAGAAAGGATGTTGGATTTTTTCAAATGCTTTTTCTGAATCAATGGATATGATTGTATTGTTTTTATCTCTCAGTTTGTTTATGTGGTGTATCAAGTTTATTGATTTGTGCATATTGTACCACACTTGCATCCCCAGATTAAATACCACTTGATCATAATTTTTCTAATGTAATGCTAAATTTGATTTGCTAGAATTTTGGTGTCTATGTTCATTAGGGATATTGGCCTGTTATTGTCTTTATTTGTATTCTTGTTGTTGTTGTTTTGGGATTAGGGTAATATTGGCTTCGTAGAAAGAACTTGGAAGTGTTCCTTCCTCTTGAATATTTTGGAATAGTCTGAGGAAGATAGGTTTTATTTCTTCTTTGAATGTTTGATAAAACTCCTGGTGAAGCCATCTGGTCCAGGGCTTTTTTGTAGTGGTTGTTATTGAGTTGTTTATTATTATTATTATTATTATTATTATTATTATTATTGCTTCAATTTCCTCCATAGTTATCAGCCTATTCAGATTTTTTATTTCCCCTATTTGAGTATTCTAAGGTTGTATTTTTCTAAGAATATGTCCATTTCTTATTTGTTAATCAGTTTGTTGGTATAGAGTAGCTCATAATACTTTTTAATGATTCTTTCTAGTTTTGTGGGATGTGTTTTTATTTCACTTATTTCATTTCTGATTTTGTTTACTTGGGTCCTCTCTTTTTGCTTCTTGGTGAGCCTGGCTGGAGGGTTATCAATCTTGTTTATTCATTCAAAGAACCAGCTCTTGGTTTCATTGATCTTTTTTTCTTTCTTTCTTTCTTTCTTTCTTTTTTTTTTTTGGTCTCTATGTCATTTATTTGCACTCTTACTTTTATTATTTCTTTCCTTCAGCCCACTCTGAGCTTTTCTTGTTGTTCTCTTTTTAATTCTTCAAGTTGCCAAATTAGATGGTTTGTTACCATATTTTCTTTATTGTTGTTGTTGTTGTTGTTGTTGTTGTTGTTGTTGTTTTCTTGATGTAAGCCTTTAATGCTATGAACTTCCATCTCAGGACTACTTTCACTGTGTCCCAAAGATTTTGGATTGTTTTGTTTTCATTGTTGTTTGTTTCCAGGATGCTTTTTTTTCCTTTCATATCTTTGGTAACCAACTCATTGCTTTATAGTATGCTATTCAGCCTCCAAGTATTTGAATTTCTGTGGTTGTTTTTATTGTAGTTGGTTTTTAATTTTACGTATTGTGATCTGAGAAGCCTCTTGATATGATTTCAATCTTCTTGAATTTGGAGAGACTTTGCCTGTGACCCAATGTGTGGTTAATCTTTGAAAATGTTACATGTGTGCTTGAGAAGAATATATATTTTGTAATTTTGGGGTGGAATGTTATAAAGATGTCAATTAAGTTCATCTGATATAATGAGTTGTTTAGGATTCCTGTTGCTTTGGTAATGTTTTGTTTAGATGATTATCCAGTGATGTTAATAGTGTATTAAAGTCTCCTATTAGGATTATATTGCTATCAATATTTCCTCTGATATTTTCCAGAAGTTTTTTTTTAAGTATTTATGTGATCCTGCATTGGGTGCATATATGTTTCCCAGAGTTACATCTTCTTGTTTTATCAATCCCTTTAGAATTATGAAGTGGCCTTTCTTATCTCTTATTATGGTCTTCACTTTGAGGCCTATTTTTTCAGATATAACTATTGCTATCCCAGCATTTGTCATTTCCACTTGCCTGATATTTTTCCATCCCTTCTCTTTCAGTCTGTGTGAGTCCCTTTTTCTGAGATGGGTCTCTTGTAGAGAGTATATATTTTGATAACAGTTTCTTATCCATTCATTCACTCATTTTCTTTTGATTGGAGTATTTAACCCATTGACATCTAATGTTGTTATTAATAGATATTTATTTGTAGCCATTTTTGTACTTTATGAATGTGTTCCTCCCTCCCTATTTCTTCTTTTCACAGCATTCCCTTTAGTATTTCTGTCATTGCTGGCTTTGTAATGATAAACTTCCTTAGCATTTTTGGTTTGTCTGTGAAGCTCTTGATTTCCCCTTCAATTTTAATTGTTAGTCTTGCTGGATTGAGTATTTTTGGATTTAGTCTTTTTGTTTGCATCATTTTGTATTCTTTCTTACATTCCCTTTTAACTTCATGTGCTTTTGTTGAGAAATAATTGGATAATCTGATGGGGGATCATTTATCGGTAACTCTCTTGTCTCTTTTTCAGCCTTTAAGATTCTTTCTTTGTCATCAACATTTGCCATTGTAATTATGATGTATATTGATGTAGGTCTTTTCTGATTCATCTTGCTTGGGACATTCTGTACTTGTGTGCCTTTTTTCTTGCCCATATCAGAAAAGTTTTCTGTCATTTTTTCTTCATATATATTATCTAATTATTACTGATCTTCCTGTCCTTCTGGCACCCCTATTCTTTCTATGTTACTTTCTTTCGTGTTGTCCAAAAGGTCTCTTAGGTTCTCCTCCTGCTTTTTAATTTTTTCTCCAGTTAATGTTCAGTTTGGGTTTGTTTATCTACTTTTCTTCTAACTCACTAATTCAGTCCTATGCTTCTTCTAGTCTACTGTTGAAACCTTCAATAATATTTTTGATTATAGCTATATCACTTTTGATTTCTTTCTGATTTTTGCATAGGTTGTTGATTTTCTACTCCTTCCAGTTTATGAACTCTATGACCATTACTCTAAATTTTTTTCTGTCATATTGCATGCTTCTGTTCCACTTATTTCCTTCCTTAGTGATTCTTCTTTTTCTTTGGGGATTTTTCATTGTCTCCCCATTCTATCACCAGAAGGTTCAAATGCCAAGTTATAGGGGCCTGAGCCATGCGCAGTGGAAGCATTGTGCCACAATTGTCACTGAGGAGCTCTGATACTGAGACGTATGGCTGCTGTGGGTCAGTGGGAGCCACATGTGATGAGAATCAGAGTCACCAATGCTCATTGTGGCCTCTTGTGTGCACCTATAATCAGGGACCCTGCATGCACTATGCTGAAAAAAAGTCCCCATAGGTGTGTGCTGATATCTGAGTCCCTTAGTGTGTGCTGGGTGTCAGAATCCCCTTGTGCAGATGCTGAGAATAGAGTATCAGAGTCTCTGTTGCTTTGTGTGGCCTCACACTGAGAATCAGGGTCCCTGTGTGTGCATGTGCCAAGAACTGCAATCACTGGTGCTTAGTGTACATCCACTGAGAACCAGGGATCCCATGCATGCACAGTGAGAAACAGTACCCGCATGTGCATGCCAAAAGTCAAGTCACTGGTGCTCAGTCCTGCCTATTGCACAGAGAATCATGGTCCCCAGCCTGCTTGAGGGGCTTGGTTTCACAACCACCCCTGTATCAGAGGGAGGCCCACTCGTACACTGTGGGAAACAGACTCCTGTGTGCTCATGCCCAGAATCAAAGTCAAGTAGTGCACCCATCCAAAGTTGGCAGGAGGCCCACTCCTGTGCCACGAGAAACAGACTCCCTATGTCTGCATGCCCAGAGTCAAAGTCAGATCATGCAGTTTCCATGTGTCGGCAGGAGGCTAACTCCTGTGCCACGGGAAACAGATTCCTGTATGCATGCACCCAGAGTCAAAGTTAACTCACATACTCACCCTGTGTCAGCAGAAGACCTTCTCATGTAAACAGGTCTACCAGTTCCTATGCTGCTGCTGCAGCCCACAAAGGGGTGGGGATATAGGCTCTATGACTCACAGAAATCTGTGGGTGGGATGTCTGGAGTCTTGGTGTCTGTGGGTCTGCAGCTGTGGTCACAGGTCTTTGTCCTGAGAGGTTGCAGGGTCCAGGTTTGCATCTGAGACCAGATTTATGGTGGTGAGGCTAAGATAATAGTCACAAGCAGTTCTGTTCTTCAAGATTATGTGGTTTATGTGCCCATGCTGGCCACCCTGGAGTGTTTTCAGTGGCAGCAGGGTTTCACAGTGTAGGACTGCCTGGTCTGGCAGCTCCCCAGAAGACTTGCAGGATCCAACTGTCCCTAGCACTCTCTCTGTCTCTGTATCTCTCTTTCTCTCTCTCTCACCAAGTCCACACATTCCTCTATTACTCCATCTCTCTCTCACACATTCTCCCTTCCAGCCTTCTTGCCAGTCACCATATTGAAGTCAATTATTTTTACCCATTTTTAATCAGATTATTTGTCTTCCTGGTGCTGAGTTGTATAAGTTGTTTATCTGTTTTAGAAAATAACCTCATATCAGATGTATCATTGATAAATACATTCTCTCATACAGTGGGTTCCATTTTCATTTCTTGATAAATTCATTAGCTGTGCAGAAGTTTTTCAATTTGACGTAGTTCCATTTTTTTATATTTTCCTTTAATTTCCTTGCCCTAAGAGAAATATCAGTAAAAATATTACTACACAAATGTGAGAGATTTTATTGTCTACGTTTTTTTCTAGGACTTTTATGGTATTATGACTTACATTTAAATCATGTAATGATTTTGTGTTTATTCTTGTGTGTAGTGTAATTTGGTGCTCTAGTTTTATTATTTGGCATGCACCTGTCTAATTTTCCCAACACAATTTATTAAAGAGACTCTTTTTTACTCCATTGTACTTTTTTGCACCCTTTGCCAAATATTAATTGACCAGATGGCTGTTGGTTGATTTCTGGGCCATCTGTTCTGTTTCATTGATTTACTTACCTTTTCTAGTGCCAGTATCATGCTTTAATTATAATAGTTTTCTAATATAGTTTCGTATCTGATATTATGATCTCTCCAACTTTGTTCTTCTTTCTCAAGATTGATGAGGCTAATTTTGGTCTATTTTGGTTCAATTTAAAGTTTTGGAATATTTGTTCTAGATCTGTAAAATATGCCATTGGTGTTTTTAATAGGAATCATGTTGAGTCTACAGATGGCTTTGGGTAGTATGAACATTTTAATGTCAAATCATCCACTCTATACACATAGTATATGTTTCCACTTATTGTTTCTCCTCAAATAATTTTTTTCAGTGTTATATAGTTTTCTGAGTACATTTCTTATACCGCCTTGGTTAAGTTTATTCCTGGGTTACTTATTTTTTGTTGGTTGCAATAATAAATGGGATTGTTTTCTTTGTTGCTCTTTCTAATAGATCATTATTCTTACTGCTCAGTTTGCTGCTTAGGGTTTCATATATATAGACTAGAGGCCCAGTTCATGAAATCCATGCATGCCAGGGTATCCCTCATCCTGGCCTGCACCCGCTTCACTTTGAATCCCCTCAGGGGATGTCCAACTGCTGGTTTAGGCCCAATCCCACAGGCCTAAACCAGCAGTTGGACGTCTCTCTCACAATCCAAGACTGCTGGTTCCTAACTGCTCACCAGCTTGCCTGCCTGATCACTCCTAATCACCTCAGCCTAACTGCCTGATTGCCCCTAACCATCTTTGCCTGCTGGCCTAATCACTCCCTAACCACTCCCCTGCCAGCCTGCTCACCCCCAAGTACCCTCCCCTGCCAGCCTGGTTGCCCCCACTTCCCTCCCCTGCTGGCCTGATCACTCCCAACTGCCATCCCCTACCGGCATGGTTGCCTTCCACTGCCCTCTCTTGCTGGCCTGGTCACCCCTAACTGCCCTCCCCTGATAGCCTAGTCACCCTCAACTGCCCTCCCCTGCCAGTTTGGTCACCCCCTAACTTCTTGCTTTCCCACACCAGCCTGATTATACGCCTAACTGCTTGCTCACCTGCTGCCCTGATCTCACCCCTGACTGCTTGCTCCCTTGCCAGCTTGATTGCCCCTAACCATCTCTGCCTTGACCCCCACTATCATGGCTTTGTCCAGAAAGAACTCAGATGTCCAGTCAACCTGGTCTAATTAGCATATTACCCTTGTATTAGTATAGATATTTGCTGTGGAAAAAGTCCTAAATTGACATGTTTTTCTTTTATAACTTTTAAAATATTATTCCATTGTCTTTATCACTCATTTTCTCCCTTATGTCAAGATATAATTTGGGGTCATGTATCAAAAATATCCACAGAATAATTTACAAAATTTAAAAACCTAATATGTTTTAAAGAAAGAAAACTATTTGGAAGTTTAATTATATTTGATCTTATAATAACCTAATGCAAAGCTCACATCTATGTAAAGCAATCATGCCATAATATATGGGAAAATCATCCCTTTTCTCACTCTTCCTTGATTGCTTTCTCTAGTGTTCTCCAAAATGAGATATATGTGAAATTAATCTATCAAAGTGTGTGAATAAAATACTATAATTTCAATTTACATGATTTATTTAATCTTTAAAATTTGACTATCTTAATGTATGATTTATATAAACTATATTATTATAGTAGAATATAAATTATACATAAGTTATACTAGAAAGGAAGTGTTGAAAACACTACACTGTAGAAAGGAAGTGAAAAATAAATGTAGGTGTAATGTGTCTTTTTCCAAGAATATAAATGCATTGATCAATTAGCATGCCAGACTTCCAAACTTAAATTCCTAGGATCACAGGCCATAATATCTCCCCTCAAGACCATTCAGAGCTGTGATTCTTAACCAGAACTGAATATCCAAATTACCAGAGAAAATGTAAATGCATACTTGATTAAGCATACCCAAATATTCTGCTTTATGAATATAGGAGTTCTCAAGAATGTTTACCTTTTTTAAAATTTTCAGGTTAATTCTTACATTAACCTTCTTGAGAACAACTGGACTACATATGATAATTACTCAGTATCTCCAAAATATTTTCTAAGTAAGTCGGTAGTTTTTAAATGATGAATATAGACTAGGATTTGGGCTGCAGACTATAGCTTTACTTAGGAAATGAAAATATGTCTAACTCAAATATAAATATGTTTGACTAATTTTACTTATTTTTATTTACTAATTTGAAAGTTTAGAAAAGTAAATTAAAAAGCTCTGCAGCAAACATGTATATAAGAATAATATCAGATTAAGGAGCGTTCACAACTCACTATCCTTAGTAACTAATAAGGAATCATTATTTAAAAATTAATTTTTATAATGTATATCCTCAGTAGACAATATAATTATTACCAGATCAAATTGGCAATTTCCAAAAAGGGCATATCATGGATCAACTTCTCCTGTGTGTAAGAACAATTCAAAACACAGATAAACTGTTATAGTATAATAGTGGCCCGGTGCACGAAATTCGTGCACACTAAAAGGGTATTAATTAGAGGAAATATTTTAATAGTGCTATTTGCCCTTTCTCTATAATAAATGTGTGACAGATAAAAGGAAATGAGTACAATGTATATAAAAATAATACATAATTTCATTAATAAATAATAACAAAATGATATAACAACAATAACAAACTCATGATATAAAAACAACATTGATGCAAATAATGACTGATAAAGTGGTTAAACTCATTCTAATATTTTCCTGTATATCACATTAACAGTGAAAACACTTTCAGAGTGCTGTACTAATTTCCCTTGGGAAAAAGTATTTACAACTTTAACTTTAACATCACATGTTTTTCGAACTCAAAAAAAAAAGCAACATGATAACTGACCATGTGTGTTCAGGATTCAGGTGGGAATATTCCTACTTGGTCACTTGGTCTAGAGTTTGTCCTTGAAATTATTTTCATAAATAAATAAAAAAATAAATATATATATAAATATATATATATATATATATATGTATATATATATATATGTATATATATTTGTAGTATAACTTAGATTTAATAGTAGTACATATATGTTTTCCTTCCCCCCCATTATCCTCTGCCAGCCTCCCCAAGCCCCCAGCACATGTCCCCACCTGCCCCCACCACCTCAGTGTCTTTTATTCATTGGTTGTGCTCATATGCATGCATACAAGTCCTTTGGTTGATCTCCCTCAGCACCCACCCCCCACCCTCCTCAGCCTTCTCCCTGTAGCTTGACAGCCTGTTCAATGCCTGCCTGCATATATATCAGTCACTCTCCCCTGTTTCTTTTCTTCAAAAAATATCTTCCATCTGCACACTAGAAATAAACGTACAAGAACAAAAAATGTTTGAGTCTTAGTTTCAATGTCCAACTGTTTTGAGTCCCAGTTTCAATGTCAAATAGTTCTTTATGTATACATGTCAGCAATGGTATCCATCTGGTGGACACATTGTGGCAATGCAAGTTCCATCTTCTCTGGTTTGGGCCTTGGCTGCCTGCAACCACGCAGAGCTGATAACTGCTAGCATGGCAAGATGTCATCAATGTCCCCCATCTCTGCACCCTCCTAGTGACTGGAACAGACCCGTCAGGTCCACACTGTCACAGGAACCCACGTGGTCTTGGAGTTGTTCTCTGAAAACACACAAATACATTCTCAACCAAAAGTTAATAAAGGGATCCTCTCTGCAAATTAGACTTGGGATTCTTTTTATTTTTTGCCTAAAAGATTTTCCTTTGGCTTATTTTGACAACATGTGAATTTTTCATGGGTGTCCTGCTGTTGGTATTACAAAGGGAAGTTACTTTTCTGGAGTAAGAATTTTCTAGATGTATTATACTTACAGGATATTTTTCCTTACATGATATTACCCCAATACCCCCCTCTTTTTTGATTAATGGGAGCTATTGGAAATTTTAGATTGCAGTCTTGGTAATATTAAATTTTAATTTTTGCACACAAATATGATTGCTTTAGGTTCTTTGAATGTTAGGCAATTTTACAGTGAAATGAACTATGAATAAATATTTTAGCTGTTGTTTTAGGAACAGCTTTTTGTCCAGTACTCTTAAATTTTCTTGAATGTTCACTTATTTCAGTGGGCCAATTTAAATTAATCTGAAAACTTGATTACTATTTTACTGTCAATTTTAATACTCAAGCAAATATTTTAGTTTACCCTGTAAATATTAGTGGAAAGGATTATTTGCATTCTTGAGTAGGTACTGAGAATTCCTGGTACTAGACTGAATTTAGATATAGAGCAGCTATTGCTGGCTGAGTCTCTGTCTACAACCTGGGTCCTGATCTGAGCCTTGTGTGAGAGGTGAAGTAGCCGTGGGGGTTGAGACCTCCCTCAGGAGGGGTGAGAGTTCAGGCCCCTGCAAGGTTTGTGGGGGAGGGTCTGTGTCCCACCTCTGTTGACCATTTAGTTCTCTCCTGTTGGCCCCTCTGCCACTGTGCTTGTCTTAGGTTGTTCCTTCCCTGAGGAATCTTACCCACCTCTGGATAACCAGCCATCCTCTGGGCCAAACAGGGTGATGTAAGGTTCAGTTCTGTCTCCTTTATAGTCTATGCCCCCGTTGCCTCTACGTCTGCCACCTGGTCCTAGTACTGGTCACATATCTCAAGGGACCCAGGTTTCTTTTCCAGAGAGGGCCCAGCTCACACAATTGGGTGAGAGACAGATCCATGGTGCCAGTGACCAAGAGGCTTTAACCACAGCTTGAAGTGAAAGCTCAGGCAACAGCTGTATGTATTTGGATATTAAGAAGAGGGTTCCTCTTGGCAAAAAGGGCAAGAGGGGCCAATATAGAATGCTCGAGTGACTTCCCCGTGCCTTAAATCTTTTGGAAAGGGATTAATTCCTTTCATATCCTTTTTGAAATTGCCCAACATTCATAGAGGTAGTTTGTAAGTTTATTTGGCATAATTGTATAATATGCTGTTGTCAAAGATCAAAAATTATAGTGACATTGTAGAAGAATATCATGTAAGGGTATTATGGTGTCAGGGAGGTTAAGGAGGGCCTAGCCTAAGGACTGGTGTCCATAAGAGATGACAAGCTCTAATCCATGTCAATTCAATCTCAAACTAGCTGCCAATTTTTTTAAATAACTTTATATAAACTTTGTCAGGGATGTAAAAACACAAATTACTTACCCTAGTTCAAGAGATCAAATATATTGACTTTCGCCCTTACTCCCACCACCTGCCACTTACTCTGAGGTTTGACATTCTGATGGATTTTTCTCAGTCTCCGGATCCATTCTTTTTCATCAGTCTATGTCATTCAATATATTCCACAAATGAGTGAGATCATATGATATTTATTTTTCTCTGCCTGGCTAGTTTCACTTAGCATACTGCTCTCCAAATCCATCCATGTTGTTACAAATGGTAGGAGCTCCTTCTTTTTTACTGCAGCATAGTATTCCATTGTGTAGATGTAACATATTTTTTAAATCCACTCATTGGCTGATGGGCACTTAGGCTGTTTCTAAATCCTAGCTCTGGTAAATTGTGCCTCTATGAATATAGGGGTGCATATATCCTTTCTAATCGACATTTCTAGTTTCTTGGTTTATATCCCTAGAAGTGTGATCACTGGGTCGAATGGGAGCTCCATTTTTTGTTTTGTGAAGAAATCCCATACTGTTCTCCACGGTGGCTGCACAATTCTACAATCCCACCAGCAGTGCAGAAGAGTTCTTTTTTCTCCACATCTTTACCAACACTTGTCATTTGTTGATTTGTTGATGTAAGCCATTCTGACAGGTGGGAGATGGTACCACATTGTGGTTTCGATTTGCATCTCTCGGATAATTAGTGACTTTTAGCAAGTTTTCATATGTCTCTGGGCCTTCCTTTTGTCTTCTTTTGAAAACATTCTATTTAGGTCTGTTGCCAATTTTTTTATTGGATAATTTGTCCTTTTTTTATTAAATTGTATGAGTTGCCTGTAGATGCTTGAGATTAAACCTTTATCACTGATAACACTGGCCAATATTATCTCCTATACAGTGGGTTTTCTTGTTGTTTTGTTGATAGTTTCTTTAGCTATACAAAAGCTCTGTATTTTGATATAGTCCCATTTGTTTATTTTCTCTTTAGCTTCTATTGCCCTAGGAGCAGTATCACTGAAGAAGTTCTTGCAGCATATGTCAGAGATTTTTCTTCCTGTGGATTCCTCTAATATTTTTATGGTTCCCCGTCTTATGTTTAAGTCCTGTATCCATTTTGAGTTTATTTTTATGTATGGTGTAAGTTGGTGGTCTAGTTTCATTTTTTGCATATATCTGTCCAATTTTCTCAGCCCCATTTATTGAAGAGACTATCTTGACTCCATTTTATGTTTATACCTCCTTTGTCAAATATTAATTGAGCATAGTTGTTTGGGTTGATATCTGGCTTCTCTATTCTATTCCCTTGGTCTATATGTCTGTTCTTGTGTGAATACCTGGCTGTTTTGAGAACTGTAGCTTTGTAATACAGCTTGAAATCTGGTATGGAAATCCCACTGACTTTATGCTTCTTTCTCAGGATTGCTGTGGCTTTTCAGGGCCTTTTTTTATTCCAGATGAATTTTTGGAGAGTTCTTACTAGGTCTGTGAAATTTGCTATTGGTATGTTAATGGAGAGTGCAGTAAATTTATAGATTGCTTTGGGTAGTATGGACATTTTAATTATGTTGATTCTCCCAATCCATGAACATGGTATGTTCTTCCACATGTTTACATCTTCCTCTATCTCTTTTTTGTGTGCCCTGTAGTTTTGTCTGAATAGGTCTTTTACATCCTGAGTTAAGTTTATTCCTAGGTATCTTAATTTTTTTGGTGTGATGGTAAATGGGATTACTTTTTTAGTCTCTCTTTCTGTGAGTTCAACATTAGTGTATAGATATTCCATAGATTTCTTGGCATTAATTTTATAGCCTGCTACATTGCTGAACTCATTTTTTAAGGCTTTTTGTTTTTTTATCGAGTCTTTCCATTTTTTTTATATACACTCTCATGTCATCTGCAAATAAAGATAGCTTTACTTCTTCTTGCTCTATTTGGATGCCTTTTATTTCTTCTTCTTTTCTAATTGCAATGGCTCATACTTCCAGTACTGTGTCGAACAGGAGTGGTCAGAGTGGGAAGCCCTGTCTTGTTCTTGTTCTTAGACGAAATGGTTGTAGTTTTGCTCATTGAGTATGTTGTTTGCTGTGAGTTTATCATATATGGCTTTTATTATGTTGAGGTATGATCCTTCTATTCCTACCCTGTTGAGAGTTTTTAATCAAGAAAGGGTGTTGGGTTTTGTCAAATGCTTTCTCTGCATCAATTGATATGACTATGTGATTTTTATCTCTCAATTTGTTTATGTGATGTATCAAATTTATTGATTTGCTGATATTGTACCATCCTTGCATTCCTGGGATAAATCCTACTTGGTCATGGTTTATGATCTTTCTGATGTACTGCTGGATCTGATTTGCTAGAATTTTATTGAAGATTTTGGCATCTACATTCATTAGATATATTGACCTGTAATTCTCTTTCATTGTGTTATCTTTGTCTGGTTTTGGTAGTAGGGTGATGCTGGCTTCATAGAAAGAGTTTGGAAGTGTTCCGTCCCCTTGAATTTTCTTGAATAGTCTGAGGAGCATAGGTTTTAGTTCTTCCTTGAATGTTTGGTAAAACTCCCCTGTGAAGCCATCTGGCCCTGGGCTTTTATTTGCTGGAAGCTTTTTGATGACTTCTTCAATTTCTTCCATATTTATTGTTCAATTGAGCTGTTTAGATTCTTCCTGAATGAGTTTTGCGAGGTTATATTTTGCTAGGAATATATCCATTTCTTCAAGCTTATCCAGTTGGTTGGAGTAGAGATGTTCATAGTATTTTTTAACAATCCTTTGTATTTCGATGTGGTCTGTTGCTATTTCTCCTGTTTCATTTCATATTTTATTTATTAGGGTCCTCTCTCTTTCCTTCTTGGTTAACCTGGCTAGAGTTTCATCAATCTTGTTTATCCTTTCAAAGAACCAGATCTTGGTTTTGTTGATCTACTGCATTCTTTGGTCTCTATGTCGTTTATCTCTGCTCTGATATTCACTATTTCCTGTCTTCTGCTTACACTGGGCTTTTCTTGTTGTTCTCTTTCTACCTCTTTGAGTTCTTGGGTTAGATAGTTTATTGCCCCTGTTTTTGTTTTGTTTTGTTTTGTTTTTGTAGTAGGATTGTAGAGCTCTGAACTTCCCTCTCAAAACTCTGTCATAGTGTCCCATACATTTTGTATGGTTGTGCTATCATTTCCATTTTTTCCATGATGTTTTCTATTTCTTCCTTGATCTCTCTAATAACCCAGTAATCATTTAATAGCATACTGTTTAGTCTCTATGTGCCTGATTTCTTTGGATTGTTTTTATTGTAGTTGATTTCCAGCTTTATGCCACTGTGATTTGAGAATATGCTTGATACGATTTCTATCTTCTTGAATTTGGAAAGACTTTGCCTATGACCCAAAATATGGTCTATCTTTGAGAATGAGCCATGGGCACTTGAAAAGAATGTATATTCTGTGGCTTTTGGGTGAAATGATTAAAGATGTCAATTAATTCCATTTGGTCTAGTGAATCATTGAGGATTGATGTTTCTTTACTGATTTTTTGTTTAGAGGATTTGTCCACTTGTGATAGTGGGGTATTGAAGTCTCCCACTATGATTGTATTACTGTCTATCTCTACCTTGATGTCATCCAGGAGTTTTTTTGTTTTTATGTATTTTGGTGTCCCTGTATTGGGTGCGAATATGTTTAAAAGAGTTATTTCTATTTGTTGGATTGCTCCCTTTAGTATTATGAAGTGGCCTTCTTTATCTCTTGTTATGTCCTTCACTTTGAGATCTAATTTGTTGGATATATGTATTGCTACCCCAGCTTTTTTTCCATTTCCATTCTCCTGAAGAACCCTTTTACCTCCTTTTACCCTCAGTTTGTGTGTGTCTTTTTTCGGAGGTGTTTTTCTTGTAGACAGCAGGTACATGGGTCTTGTTTTCTTACCCAGTCCATTACCCTATGTCTTTTGTTTGGAGCATTTAAACAATTTACATTTAAAGTTATTATTGATAGGTTCTGATTTGTGGCCATTTTTGTTCTTTACCCCTGTGTTGTTTCTTCGCTTCCTATTGCTTTTTCCAGCAGACCCTTTAGCATTTCTTGCATTGCTGGTTTGATGGTAATGTATACCATTAAACCTTTTTTTTCTGTGAAGCTCCTGATTTGACCTTCAATTTTGATTGATAGCCTTGCTGGGTACAGTATTCTAGGATTCAGACCCTTTATTTGCTTGACTTTGTATATTTCATTCAATCCTTTCTGGTCTGATAAGTTTCTGTTGAGAATCACTTGCTAATCTGATGGGGGTTCCTTTGTAGGTGAGTTTCTTTCTCTCTATGGTGGTTTTTAAGATTCTCACTTTGTCGTTGATTTTTGCCAGTTTAATTATAATGTGCCTTGGTGTAGGTCTTTTGGGGATTATTTTGCTTGGGACTGTGTGAGCTTCTTGGATTTGTGTGGGTTTCTTCTTTCCTTTATCAAGGAAGTTTTCTGTCATTATTTCTTCCAACAGGTTTTCTATTCCTTGCTCAGTTTCCTTTCCCTCTGGAAGCCCTATTTTACAGGTGTTTTTTAATTTTCATGATGTCCCAAAGTTCCCTTAGGCTCTCCTCCTGCTTTTTTTTTCTAGAAGCTGCTTTACTTGGATATTTTTTTCCTACCTTGTCTTCCAGTTCACTGATGCGGTCCTCTGCTTCTTCTAGTCTACTCCGTATACTTTCTATGGAGTTCTTTACCTCAGCAATGACACTTTTCATCTCTTCTTGGGACTTCTTCATTTCTTCTTTGGTCTTCTTCATTTTTTCTTGGGTCTTCTTCATGTCCTCTTGGCTCTTCTTCATTTCTTCTTGGGTCTTCTTCATTTCTTCTTGGCTCTTCTTCATTTCTTCTTGTGTCTTCTTCATTTCCTCTTGGTTCTTCTTCAATTCTTCTTGGTTCTTAGTCATACTGATTTCTGTTCTCCTCAGCCACTCTATGACCATTTCTCTGAACTCTCTCTCTGACAGGTTGCTTGTTTCCATTTCTTTTACCTCTTTTTCTGGTGAGGCTTGTTTTTCTTTATTGGTGGGTTATTTCTTTGTCTACCCATGGTCTCTCTTCTCTGTGTGTCTCTTTATGTAGTTCTCACTCTCTTGCGTTGATTTAATGGCTCAAACTACAACACAATCAGGCGCTGAAGAGGAATGTATTCCCAGTATTGGTAACTCCAAATTAAAGGTGATTGCTAGAGGAAGGCAAATTAGGTGAAAGGTGAGAAAAAAGAGAGTTAGAGAAAACAAACTCACATGCACAAAGAAAGAAAAGTAAGAAAGAAAGGAAGGAAAAAAGAAAGATAGAAAGAAAGAAAGAAAGAAAGAAAGAAAGAAAGAAAGAAAGAAAGAAAGAAAGAAATGCCAAAATGAAATTGGGAAAAGGGGAAGGAGTAAAAAGAAAGAAAAGAGGAATAATCTCTAAATATGGGTTGAAAACTACTAAAGGACTGCCACTAATCCCAACAAAAGCCAGCAACAACTACCTAGAGATTGATACAAAGTACATACAACAACTAATATCAAGGCAGTTTAGGGAACACAGAAGCATAAATCTCTCAAAAAAAAATCAATGCAAACAAGAACAAAACAAAACAAAACAAAAACAATGCCACCCCCCACCACAAAATAAATTAAAAGAAAAGAATAAGCAAACCAGTCTCACAAACATGCATAAAATATTGATATAATCAACAGTCATGTGAACAACATCAGCAGGACAGAGAGAAAAACAATTTAGGGTAGTGAAGACAGAGAAGCAAAAGATGTGTGTGGACTTGGAGCAGGTGGTTGGAGATTAGATATAAAAGTGGGGTGAAATTTTAACAGGTGGTAAAAAGAGAGACTAAGGAAAATCTAAAGCAGAAAAAATGTAAGGGGAACAAGATACTAACTAGGGAAAAGTTAGCAAGAGAGTTCTGGCATAAGGGTGAAGTTGAGGTAAAGTAAAAAGATACTAAAGGGTAGATGAAAATAGACTGTATAACAGTAATCCCAAAGTAGAATAAAGATGAAATAAAATGGCACTTAAAAAAATTTTAAATAGTAGTAGAAATAAAATTGATTCCTTAATTTGTGTTACACAAGTGTCAATTTGTGATTCAGCCCCTGGGTGGCAGTGTTTCTGAATTGACCTCCGGGTCTATTGGTCCTCTCTAGCCTGAACTAAAATCCCATTATGCCTATGGTATTTGATACTGATTTGTGGAAATAGGCTACCCCAGAGCTGCCTCTCTAATGGCGAGCACCTCTTCTGATCCCCAGCCTCAGAAAAACAGCTCACCCCTGTTGTCTCTCAGGTTATCCCCCACCAGAGCATCCCACGTTCCTCGTTCAGCACTGAGAGACTCAGATTGGGAGAGGAAAAACGCAAACGCGTGGACTCAAGTCCTGCTTGTATGTCTGCCCGAAACCCCTTTCCCCCTTGGGTTTGGCAGCCTTCACCTTCCCAAATTTGTTAGACTGGACTTCTCCGTCATGTCCAAATGGGTTGGTTTCTAGGTTTCCCCTCCACCACCAGCTCTGAGAACCCTCTTCCATGTTTATCAGCTCCAACAGCCACATACTCCCCTCTCCCTTTTTTCCCCAGGCTCGAATCTCCCTGCTTTGCCAGCTCCCCCAACCCCAGGGGAAATCTGACCTTTCCGTGGCAGAGCACAGGGTTCTTCAGAATCCGCTTCTGTGCCAACTAGGAACCAATGATCTGGGGGGTCTCAGCCGCCCAGTGGGTATTGCAGTTGTAAAATTTTCAGGCTCTTCCCCTTCAAGATGGCGCAGTCTGTCTCTGAGCCAGTGGTTCTGTGAGAGAACCCAGCTGCACCTGGGCCGCTCCGTTAGGGGAGGCAAGTCTAGCAGTCCCCCTCCTTCTCCCAAAGTCCAGCTGTCCCCCAACTCTCCAACAAACACTCCCCGAGCGACCTTCAGCTGCTCCCTCTGTCTTCCCTGGGACACAAATGATTATGCATCCTTTTGTTTTGCCGCCATCTTTTCTCTCCCTTTTAATAGTCATTGCAAATGCTGGCATCATGGGAAACTGTCGTCGAATTAATTTAAATGATAGGCTAGTGTCAGAGGGGGACAAATCAATTCTTGGAATCAGAACAACCTCTCCCTCTGCAGATCCTGTTAATACTTCAGCCTCCATAATGTTAGGTAGTAATATTTTGAGAATAAATCTGGTACCATTACAAGGACCTCTTTTACTATTAAGATTTCTCAATAGCATGATGATTGTACCCAATTTCAATTTTAATTTATGACATTGCATTCCTGAAGGAGTGATACTATTAAGAAATTCAATGGGAATTTTTTTCCTTTTTAGCATCATCTGTTAAATCAATGGAATCATCACTCAAATAGGTGTGAAAATCTCCATCAAGTATATCCAAAATTTCTTCATTTAGTTTTTGAACATGCTCATTTTTTTGACAAAGAATTGCATGTTTAGATATATTTTTAATATTATCTATAGGGGATATACTATTTCCAAAGTGGCTTCAATAATAGATCCATTACAAATCATTTCATGGAGAATTTGAATAATATCCATTCCTACATGAAAACTGCTATCAAGTTTTCCATCTCCAAGTTTTATTAACTATTCTCTATAAGCAGAATCCTCTGACCTCATATTTGTTTTAAGAGACAACTTTCTGAAACATCTCCAAACATCACAGTACTTTAAACTCGTTTGTACTATGGCTGATCACATAGCATGTGGCACAATACTGACACATTGTCGAAAATCCCCTCTGAGAAGGAGAACTTTTCCACCAATGCAACATTCAAATTCCTAATTTCTCTTAGTAATTTGTCTATGGTGTTTATAGCATGACTGGATGCCATGGTGCATTCTTCAATAATAAGAAGTTGGGCCTTTTTAATGGTTTTAGCAACTTCACTACACATGGCAGTGACCACCATGAGTCCCTCAGCCTGACCTGCATCCTCTCTAATATGAGAACCCTCAAGGGACCCCTCTCCAATCTGGGAATTTCTGTCTGTCTTTGCAATCACATGAGCGAATTGTCTGAGACCCCAACCTTTGCTTTCCCTCCATCCCTCACCCGCAACAGTAACTTCTTCCAGACTCACTTTGATATAGTGTCTAGGAGATCCCACAGCGTGTCTCTCACCAGAACTACATTTCCCAGCATTCTTGGTGCTCCCTGTACTCTTCATTTCTCACTGTGAGAGATGCCGCAGTGCATCTGTCACCAGAACTACATTTCCCAGCATTCCTGGTGCTCCCCACACTCTGCACAAACCAAGAGGACTGTGAACTTCCTCCACCCGGTGGTGGCCACCGAGGTCTCCGCACACCCCAGAGACTGGCAGCCAGCTCCCCCACCCCCATCATGGGTTCTGGGCTGGGGACATGGGCCCAAACTGCCACTTGGGGCCAGATCATGCGCAAGTGGTTGGGGGCAGGGCGGGAACATCCCTGTCTCCCAAGGCCCCTGGATGCCAGCAGCCAGCCTCATGGTGGGTGCTGGGTTGGGGGGCATGCAGGGACCTCTGGGCCTCACACAGCGGCAGCCACCAGGGTATCCGCATGCTCCAAAGCCCAGCAAACAGCTCCCTGCTGTGGGTGCTGGGCTGGGGGCGTGGACCCAAACTGCTGCTTGGCTTCAGAACTCATGATGCTAATGACTCACAGTCCCGCCTCATGCCTGGCGCTCATTACCCAAGGTGCCCCGGACGCTCATTTGCATGTCCCACTCTACAAGTAAACCCCACAGCTCAGTCACAGCCTAACTGTCAAACCAACCAACATGCGGGACTCGTGAGGGGATCCCATGGCATCAACTTCCCTAACCATCCCAAGGTCACTCCAAAAGGACGTGACTCAGTCACAGTAACTGAAAGGAGGGATCTCGCTGGCCCTTATCATGCGGGCGGAGCTTATAGCATGCTTGCTTCCATGGCACTGTGGCCACACCCCCGCTGGTCTCGCTGGCTTCACTGGCCTCACCTCCTGTCCTCTGGCCACACCTGATGACTGTGCCCCTTGTCCGCTGGCCACGCCCCCTGCTCCTGATTGGCTGGTAACGTAGCGGAGGTACAGTCAATTTGCATATTATTCTTTCATTAGATAGGATGCCGCTATCAAACATCATTAATGGTTTAATTTTATGTAAGTAGTGAGAAAACATCGACATGAAGATTTTTAAAACTTATTTAGTGAATTTAGAAAATATGTGGGTTATTATAATTTTAAACTTTTTCACTGAAAAATTAGAGTTATGCTGGTTGGATTTACTGTTCCATGTAAAAACTTATAAAATAAAAACCTAATACACAAATTTACTGTCACTCCAACATACAAGATGATTTTTCCCATGTGGACACAAGATGGCCTCCACAAGATGGCCAGCAGGGGAAGGCAGTTGTGGGTGATCAGGCCAGCAGAGGAGCGCAGTTGGGAGGGACCAGGCCTGCAAGGGAGGATAGTTGGGGGCAATCAGGCCTGCAGGGGAGGATAGTTGGGGATAACTAGGCTGTCAAGGGAGGGCAGTTATGGGGGACCAGGCCAGCATGGCAGGGCATTTGGGAGCAACCAGGCCTGCAGAATAGGGCAGTTGGAAGGGACAAGGCCTGCAGGGGAGGGCAATTGGGGGGATCAAGCCTGCACGGGAGGGCAGTTGGGGGTGGCCAGGCCTGCAGCAGAGGACAGTTGATGGTGACCAGGCCACCAGGGGAGGGCAGTTAGGGAAAATTGTGCTGGCAAAGGAGCAGTTAGATGTTTATCAGACTGGCAGGGGAGTTGTTAGGGGGTGATCAGGCTGGCAGGCAGGAGCGGTTAGGGGCAATCAAGCAGGCAGACAGATAAGCAGTTGGGAGCCAGCAGTCCTGGATTGTGAGAAGGATGTCCAACTGCTCATTTAGGCCTAATCCCTTGAGGGGTCCCTGATTGGTGAAGAAGCAGCCTGGGCTGAGGGACACACCCCTATGCATGAATTTCATGCACTGGACCTCTTGTATTTTACATATTTTAGAAGATGTCAAATTAACATTTTTATTTTATCTTTTGTTCCACTATTGTTGAAGTTTCTGGTAAAAATATACTTTTATTCACATACTAGGGGATGAGTGCATGAAATTCATGCACTGGGGGTGGATGATCCCTCAGCCCAATCTGTCCCCTCACAAACACTGGGAGCCCTCAGGAGATGTCCTACTGACCACTCAACCCAAGCCTGCCCAAGGCCTAAAGCCTCTGGCTGAGGCTTTAGGCCTTGGGCACCCAGCCATCGTCCTGCAATGCGGCCGATGGCTGGTTCTATCCCAGCCATGCCTCACCCCCAGCCCAGGCCTTCACCCCAGCCAGCTCACGACCAGCTAGCACTGGACTCGGCCCAGCCCCTTTGGCCCAGGCCTTGTCCTTGGCCAGTGCATGCCGGCTGCCTCCATCCCGCCCTCCTCAGGGTCCAGGCCACCTCAGCCCCTCCCACCATGGCCGGCCCACCTAGACTATGCCCCCTGCGGCCTGGGCTGCCTCAGCCTCACCTCCATGTGACCAGGGCTGCCTTGGCCCCGACTCCCATGGCCCAGGCTGCCTCAACCCCACCCCCCATGTCCTGGGCCACCTCAGCCCTGCCCCTGTGGCCCAGGTCGCCTTGGCCCCACCCCAGATCCTGATTGGCTGGTGGGCATGGCTGGTGGATGTAGCGAATGTATGGTCAATTTGCATATCACTCTTTTATTAGATAAGATAACTTGATTTAGAGGAAAGATGTAATATGAATTTTAAGTATATATTTTTAGAAAATGGAAATAGGATAATTCACAAAATTTCTTTTTTATTATTGAGTTATTAATAATTAGTAATCAATAGTAATTAGTACTATTGTTATTATCCGTCGTACAAATTCAAGTAAAGCATTTTATTTTTTTTTTAACAGACAAGCAGTAAACATCAAATCATATGATAATTCCATTCCAAGTAAGAAATTTTAGCCTTTGGAGTTCAATATCTTTTAGATTATATTTAAAAATAAATTTATTGGTAAATTACTAGTATCTTCCATTCAATATGATAAAGCATAAAATGTATTTTGTTAAAATTTAGGAAAATGATATCTGTGAATGTGTATGTTTATGTTGGTATGTGTGTATTTGTAAAATATTTCTGGCCTTGATGTGAGTTTGTACGCATTATTTTAAAAGATAATAATTAGTATGCTCTTCCTCATTATAAAAAAACAACCTTGGTTTCTTAAGGCTCCTTTGTGTTTAAAATTAAGTATAACCAAATGAAAATTAGAAAAGGAAAATAGTTAGAAAGATGAAGTGGATGATCCATTTGTTATACAAATAGAACTTTTGGAAAGTTCTTCTTAGTATATTGAGTTTAAAATCTATCTTCATAATCTATCTTCTAACCATTCATTTTAGTTTTTACTTCAAAAAATTCCCAAAATAAGTCTCTAACTTTGTGATTAAGAGAATAGACACTGGCCCCAGAATATCTGTTTGAATTTTAAATCTTATACTTTATGATTTTGATCAAATAATTTTAAACTCTCATAGTACTTTATTTTTCTACATCTGTTAAAAAGAGGCTATTATCTATCTATATAATTGGGGGCACTTGGACATCCCTCTCACAATCCAGTTTGCTATCGCACGAATGACTGAACAGGCTAGGCTGTGTGGGGTGATCAGGCTGGCAGTGGGGGTTAGTGAGGGGCAACCAAATGACTGAGCAGCAGGCTGTGTGGGGCAACTAGGCTGACAGGAGGGATGTTGGGGGTGACTAGGCCTGCAGGGAAGGAAGTGAGGTGATGACCAAAACAACCAGTCAAACAAATAGCAGGCAGTGTGGGGCAACCAGGCCAGCTGAGGGGAGGCAGTGAGGGACAACCAAACAACTAAACAGCAGGCTGCATGGGGTGACCAGGCCAGCAGGGGGGAGCAGTGAGGAATGACTAAATGATTGAACAGCAGGCTGCATGGTGTGACCAGGCCAGAAGTGGAGGCAGTTGTGGGCAACCAGACCAGCGGGAGGGGGCGGGGAGTTGGCTGACGAGGCAATTAGGGGTAATCAGGCTAGCAGGGGGGCAGTTAAGGGATACAAGGCCAGCAGGGGGGCAATGTGGGGTGATCAGGCAGGCAGGCTGGTGAGTGGTTAGGAGCCAGCAGTCCAGGATTGTGAGAGGGATGTCTGACTGTCAGTTTAGGCCCAATCCCTGGGATCGGGCCTAAACTGGCAGTTGGACATTCCCCAAGGAGTTCCAGATTGGAGAGGATGCAGGCTGGGCTGAGAGGACCCTCCACCCATCTGCACAATTTTCATGCACCAGGCCTCTAGTAAATTATATTATCTAATTCAAAGTGTTGTTTGAAGATTAAATGAAGTGATCTGTATAAAGTGCTTAAAACACTGTCTGATACATAGTAAGCACTATTTTATATTAGTAGTTACAACTATTCTATAAATGCTTTACTACTATTCTTCTATATAACATCTCCTTAAATATTAGAAAATGGAGAGCACAGTGTCCCCATCTTTAGGACTGTCCTTAGTTACCTCACCAGTTCTCTTTTCGCAGAGCTATTACATAATGCAATCCCCTTTACAATTATATTTGAGATACCCTAAAGTGTGTATATGTTCCTTTAATAAATTATATTAAATTTATTTGGGTAACAATAGTTAATAAAATTATATAGGTTTCAAGTATACAATTCTATAACACATCTTCTCTATATTATATTGTGTGTTCACACGCAACATCAAGTCTCCTCTTTTTAAAATAGAGTTCATAGAACTGAATGGATTATTTTGGTCTGTGGCCCTAATTCTTGTGTCTTGTAGTAACACTGAGATCAGAGGAGTGCTGAAATAAACAATTAGATTTAATCAATTGAGATTTTTACTATTTATGTTCAGCCTTGTGTTAGCTATTATGGAGACTACACAAGTAGTCATATTGTCTGCACCCTAACCAAAAGAACACAAAAGAAGTAAACCAAGATAGAGATTATGAAGATGTTTGAAAATAAAAAGTGAATCTTCCTCTATTTTCAATTCCTATTGTTGTTCTATTTTGACTATTATTATTTAAACATCTATCTGTAAAAATAGGTTTAATCTAGAAAATTAAATTATATGTGGTGATGGAAGATTTGAGAATTAAATGATGTGGTAGAAACCCAATGCAATATACAGATAATATATTGTAAAATTGTACACTTGAAACCTATATAATTTTATTAACCATTGTCATCCCAGTAGACTTAATTATTTTTAGATTATAAATGCTATTTTTAAACATAGTTATTCCAGATGGGGGCATAATATTTTATTGGAAAATCTCAATGAAGTTCTTAATTGATATTTAAAGAAACTATAAACTCCAGAAAGAAAAGGGATATTTTGAGTTATAACTTATTTTAATCTAAACAATATATTTCTTACTCATGGGGATCTCAGAGTTTATGAAAGTATGCCTGCTAATTGTAAATTATTTATTGTCTTCTCTTATGTTAGTCAGAGAATCAAGTAGAAAATTATGGAACCAAGAATGCTTCACTTTGACATTTCCCAAACCACCTCAGCCAGGTATAAAAAAGAGATCAGTACCTTCAGAATTACAAATCACAGTTCCTGTAAGTACTGAAAAGGGTATTTTAAAACTAAATATAAGGTAATATACTATTTAAATATAAACATATGTAATTTGAATTTTACTATTAGTAGGAGATATTTTAAAATGTATAATTCTCCATAAATCAGGATTCTCTCATTTGTTTCAGATCAAACTTTTATTTATATGTGGCTCTCCATTTCAACAGCATTATATAGCTAAAAGGACAGGCAATCTAGATAATCAAATACTGAAAATGGTGGGGTATCTCAGAAAAATTTTACCAGATCAAAACCAAAAAAATTGAAACTCAGAACAGGAGCTGCTCTTGATGAGGTTTCAGAGCTTCTCACTTTTCCTTAATCTGGCTCTAAGGATACTAGATACTGGGAGGATCAAGTTTTTTTCACTACTTTTATAAAGTGGAGTTATCAGCAGCCAAAGGAAAGACTAGTTCTCAGAGGTCAGTCCATGCTGTTATCAAATTATGTTTTAAAAACATATCCAAAAGCATCATTACATTCAATACATTTATTCAAGAGCTATTCATTACATCTGTAGTGATGTAAGTCTATATTTTTTTCTTTATTATCTTCCTTTGATTCCTTATGACCAGTTCATTGATTGGTGATGACTCTACTGAATAGTTGGAAGAATAAAAGAAATAAATATAAATTAATCTATGAATCTACTATGACAAATTTTGGGTGGGAGTGTAAAAATAATACACTACTGCTGCACAAATTAATGTGAATCAAAAATTTGTTTTATTCTATGTCTTTGTTTTTGACAACACTTCGCAGCAGGGTTCATAGGCTTTTAAAAGTTGATCAGAGACCTTGAAAACAAGAGTAGAAATGAGGCTTAGCCTGAAGCCTACAGCTATCACAAGAATTGGCATGGCAATATTGATGGGCATAAGCTTATTTATTAACTAATTTGAGGGTTAATATTACACAAAATGTTCCAAAAGACCACTCCCATATTGGGGTCCAAAATGAACCCACTATCAATTGTAAATACACACCCTGAAATATCATGGATAATTGTTGGTCTGCTTCAATCCCAATATAAATCAATATGTGAATAACATTTCTCCTGAAGTAATTTTATTTGCAAAGTAGAGTTATCCTAGCTAGTAAAGAGGGAATATGTTAATTGACCCTCATGCTATATCAAAGATGGCAGTGCCCAAGCCAATAAGAAGGGAATATGCTAATTTATTGCACTGTCTTCAAATGTGGAGATGCCCACAGCCACAAGATGGTGGTGGCCAGTCCCCTCAGCCCTTCCAGGGTGGCAGGCCAGCCCTAGCCACTCTGCGTGCCTGCCTCCAGAGTCCCCTAGTCCCATCAGTCCCGCAGACGCCCAGGGCTGGCCCGAGGTGCAGGCAAGCCTCAGATGGGGGCTTCCTTGCCTCCCAGGACTGGCCTGAAGTGTAGGCAAGCCTCAGATGGTGGCTGCCCAGCCTCCCAGGGCCACCCAAGGCTTAAATAACCAGGACTGGCTGAGGCTTGCGCTGCCAGCAGTGGCAGCAGCATAGGTGTCATGGACATCACCTTCTCCTGATCGCCAGGTCATCTCCCACCCCTGAGGGCTCCTGGACTGTAAGAGGGGGCAGACCAGGCTGAGGGACCCCCCTCCAGTACATAAATTTTCATGTACTGGGCCTCTAGTCTCATATAAACACATATAGGACATCGGAGAAAAATAAGTTTAAAATAGATGGTTAATAAGAAACCAGACTTATTTTCAATTTTTAATATATAATTGTTTTGATTTCATGAAAATTTTTAAATAAAATTTATTGGGGTGACATTGGTTAATAAAAGCATATAGGTTTCAAGTATATAATTCTATGACACATTGTTTGTATATTGCATTGTCAAAAATTCTTGTTGTTATTCTAACCAATCTTTTCAGAGATATGATCAAAGAAAATTGGAGGAAGTCCATAAGCCAGCTCATACACGGATATGGCATTTTTTAAGAAAAAATTTCCAAAGGCCATCTAATTGCTTCACTCTCAGGCAACAGGCTCCATTTAGACATCCCTATACACTTAAAGCCCATCCTGAAAAATTGAAAGATAACAATAAAAAAATAACATTTAAGAAAAATTCCAAGAAAAATACTTGTCCACATGAGACAACTATAGAATCCAAGGAATCAGGAAATGAAAAAAAATCTAAAATAACAAACAAAGAAGATGAAACTGCATCAAAATCATCACATGCAAGTGAACTATCTAAGAAGTCAAAGTGCAAATCTGGGATGAATCCAAAATCCAAAGATTCTCAGAAAGTCTTAATGGTGCATCCCCAAAATAGTAGAGCTTTCAAAAATTCCAAGGATACAAATATTGAACCCATATGTACAAAAAAGGGTTCTAAGAGCTCAAAGAACAATTCTAATGCCAAATCTGAGGCTTGCTCAAAAAATAATTCCAATATGAATTTATTGCTATATTTAGAGGAGTCTAGTGCTGAATCTACAGAATCTGATATGTGGTTAAATAATTACTCACAGAATAATTCAAAGAAAGCTTCAAAGAAAGAATCAAAGAAAAGCTCTGATGCGGAATCTTTAGATTCAAAAGATGCAAAGAAGGATAGAAAAAGTAGAAAGAAAAGCAACAAGAAAAAGAAGAGTGCAAAGAACACAGAGTCTACTGATGTGGAATCTGGGTCTGAATTTGAGTCAAAAAAAAGTAAGAAAGATTCAAATAAAAGTAAGAAAGCTTCAAAGAAAGATGACAAGAAAAAGGATATCAAGAAGGAAGCATTGTCAACTGATGATGATCCTGAATGGATTTCAAAAAAGAGTGAAAAAGATGAAAAAAATAAGAAGAAAGGGTTAAAGAAAAGTGAAAAAATTAAGTCTGCAATGAAGTCTACAGAGACTAGTGAAACTGAATCTGATTGGGAGTCAAAAAGGGATAAGAAAAATTCAAAGAAAGCTGATAGAACTTCAAAGAAATATTCCAAGAGAAAGGATGCAATGAAAACCATAGACTCTACTGATGTTGAATCTGATGTGTCTTTCAAGAAAGACACAAAAAAGCCTGGAGTAAGCATAAGTTCAGATGCTGAATCTGAAGCATCAATGTATAAAGCTGGGTCTAAAAAGAAAGGAGTTTATGAATTAGATGCAACATCTACAGATTCAAAGAAGGAAACACTTGGAAGAAAAATAGGTTTTAGAACATCATTCAGAAGGACCACATTTAAAGAAAAAGGAAAATGTACAGTTACAGGTAGAATTCCTCCATCAAGAGAAAGTTCAGTACCATCTCCTTGTGAGCCTATACAGCTCTCACCTAAGATCAAACATCTCTGTCGGTGCAAGTTTGATCCTCCACAAGCAAAACCAAGATATGCTCCTTTGGTATGTTTACTTATTTTATTTTAGAGACATATATTATAAATGAAAGGTATTTTAATGATTTGAGTTCCTATTTTCTCTAAAGAATAGTCCTCTGTTACTGGAATATTGACAAGTTAGGGACTCTCAGGTAAGAAAGATAAAGAATACTTCAAAAACACTAAAAATAGTTGCAAAACAAATGTCAAAAAGTTAAGAATAATATATAGATTGAAGTATAGATAACTTGCTTGTGATTTGAACAAACACTTAAAATTACTTGTAAGGGGAATCACATTGCAAAAGTGGTTAACGCTTCTATACTTAAGGACAAAATGAAAGGTGACTAAAACTTGTACAGAGGCAGATTAAAGTAAGATATAAATACATTTTCTAGGGAATTACTGAATATAGGAAAAATACATAACCAATATCCAGACAGAGCTTGTTGGAACTAAAACATACCAGAATTCAGATAGGCAAAATATTACTTATGTAATCCATCTCTGAATTAATCTTCTTTATGAGACATCATTCTTACAGATGATCAGAAAAAAAAGTTAACTTGCAAGAAGCAACTTGATCTCCTCTGGTTTATAAATGTTTATTTCAGGTTAGCTCAGTCTCATGGGATAAATATTCTATAAATTCAAATTTTCTATTTTGGGCCACCAGGGTATGATCTCTTTTATCCTCCTTCACCCAAAATCTGGCAAGGTGGCTGTAAAGGGAAGCTTTAAGTAGACATCTCACTTTGGTTAGAGCTGCTTCTTTCCCCCATGTTGTCCTCTCTTTATAGTTTTCTGTGGTCATTGGTTGAGATGTAGCTCATATTCATGGTTACTTTCTATCAGCCTGTGTTTCTCTGCTTTCTTTCTCTGTTTTGTTTGTCTATTTTTTATTATGGTATGGATAAATCTGCTAAAATGAGAGAATCTGTAGATATGGCTGGGTCTTGATCTTTAGCTTCTAATTTTAATTTCCTCCTCCCTTTTCTCTACTTCTTTACTGTCCTCCTATTCTTTTTTTTAATCTTTATTGTTCAGTTTATTAATTACATTGTTTCCCCTTTTTATCTCCCTATAGCTTCCCTCCACCCTGTACCTATCCCACCCTCCACCCTCACCTCCCCCTCCCCACTGTCCTCTCCCATTGTTGCTAGATTTTTGTCCAGTCTCTTGCTGCACTTCCCACAACCCTTTTCTCCCCAAGAATTGTCAGTCCATTCCCTCTCTATGTCCATGTCTCTGTTATATTCACCAGTCTATCCTGTTCAACAGCCTATCAATTCACTTGATTTTTATGTTCATTTGTTGATAGATGTGTATTTGTTGTTCATAATTTTCATCTTTACCTTTTTCTTCTTCCTCTTCTTAAAGAATATCTTTCAGCATTTCATATAATGTTGGTTTGGTGGTGATGAACTCCTTTAGCTTTTTCTTATCTGGAAAGCACTTCATCTGACATTCAATTCTGAATGATATCTTTGCTGGATAGAGTAATCTTGGTTGTAGATTCTTGCTGTTCATCACTTTGAATATTTCTTGCCACTCCCGTCTGGCCTGTATTGTTTCTGTTGAGAAATCCGCTGACAGTCGTATGGGTGCTCCCTTATAGGTAACCAACTGTTTCTCTCTTGCTGCTTTTAATATTCTCTCTTTGTCTTTTGCTCTTGGCATTTTAATTATGATGTGCCTCGGTGTGGTCCTCTTAGGGTTCCTATATATTGGGGTTCGGTGCACTTCTTGGACTCCTAAGTCAATTTCTTTCACCAGGTGTGGGAAGTTTTCAGTCACTATTTCTTCAAATAGGTTTTCAATGTCTTGGCCTCTCGCTTTTTCTGGCACCCCTATAATTCGGATGTTGGTATGCTTGAGGTTGTCCCAGAGGCCCCTTACACTATCTTCAATTTTTTTGGATTCTTTTGGTTTCTTGCTTTTTCAGCTGAGTGGATTTTACCTCTTTGTATTTCAAATCTTTAACTTGGTTCTTGGGGTGTTCCAGGGCACTTTCAGGTCTTTGTATAATATTTTTTGTTTCAGTCAGTGTATGCTTAATTTCTGGTTGGTCCTTTTTCATATTCTTGAGAGTCTGCTTTATATCCTTGAGGGTTTCTTTCATTTCCTCGTTGGTCTTGATCATTTCTTTGCAGCTCTCGTTTATATCCTGGAGGGTCTTGTTCATTTTCTTGTAGGACTCATTCATTTCCTTTGTGGTCTTGCTTATTTCCTTATAGGCCTCGATCTTTTGTTGGAACCTCTTAAAAAACCCTATAACCGTGGTTCTGAATTCCATGTCCAGTCGTTTTTTTTCCTCCATTTCTTTCACATCTGATTTCTTTCCATGTTGCTGCATGGTGGCTGCTTCCCTGAGTTGGTCAATTAGCTTTGTGTGGTAGACTTCCTACTAGGGATAGTGGCTCAGCCTCCCCAGTTACCTGAGGTGGATATGGGCTGCACAGTCTTGCTGAAGTTAAGCTCAGTTAATCGTTGTTAGCACTTGGAGGGTTGACCTCCAGGCCAATTGTCTGTGAAGCTCAGCTGTGCTCAGGTTGGGTGGGCGGAGTCTCCGGGCCAAGCAGACAGCATTAGCTCCGCCCTATGCGGCCCCAGGGACTCTGTGCCGGGGGCAATGGCCGCCAGCACCTCTGAGAGAGCCGCTGCGGAGTTCCACCGGCTGCCGGTTGCCGGGGAATTCAAACTTTCCCAAAATGAGTCTGCATGTGCAATGTCTCACCCAGGATTATAAAACAAAGCAGTCTGACGGTTTTCCGAATGAGAGGCAAGTCGCGGTGCACTCTCTGCGCCTTCACGCAGCCGAGCTGTTCGCGCGAGCTGCCTTCTCCTCAAGCCGGGAGACCCGGCAGCACCCAAGCTTCGGCGTGCCCTCCCACTGTCCAGATTTCACCCCGTGTGATAGTGGGTTCTCTGGACTTTGCCCAGAGCTGGAGAATCAGTCCAGTGGGACGCCTTTGTCTCCCCATTGGAGAAAACTGGCCGGTTTTCAGCCTCCCGCCCTCTCCGCGGCGCGCACTCCAAACCTCTCTCTGCGCGCGAATCTTTCAAGGCTATTCGCTGCCGCTCTTCCGAGTCACAGTGTTTTATCTTCACTTTTATTTGTGGGATTTTCACTCGGCGAGCGTTCTGGTGATTCTGGAAGGTGTTTGTTTTTTCGTTAAGTTGTAGTATTAAAATTGCTGATTATGACGGCAAGATAGGTGTTTTGCCTTTGCCGCCGTCTTAGTTCCTCCTGTCCTCCTATTCTTTTTCTTCTTTCTCAAAGGGCTTCAATTTCCTCTTCTAACATTGTTGGAATCTCCATTTGCTTTTCATACACTATATTGGAATTTGTATATATTTTTCTCTCTCAGAAAGTCTGGAATTTTAAGTCCATTTTATCCTACTGGATTCAAAAAGTCAGCTTTGAGACTGGAAGCTGAAATAATAATGCCCTGTTTAGAGTTTAATCTTAGAGGTTGAGTCAATGGGTGGGTAGTAAAAAATGAATATATATTGGGGCTACAAGGATGAATATATATTGTTGGATAATTTTAAGGTAAATGAAAACAATAACCTCAAATAGCTGTATTATTTTCCACAAGCAGTTTTTATAAAAAATGAGTAAAAGTAAGGAAACAAGTTGGGGCTAAAGATAAGTTTTATTTAGAGAAAACAACTTCAAGGACACATCCTAGGCTTGTATTCATTCACCACCAAATGTCTTTAAAAACTTACATATGCTTAGCTACCATCCAGTCAGATTTTTCCATCCTTACCACTTCCATCCTTACTACCAAATATTTTCTTGGGACCACATCAACTGGTCTCTCCTTTCTCCTCACCTTCTTTTTTTTATTGACAGTATTAGAGATGCCCCCCATTTCCCCTTACCCACCTCCACCCAGACCCTGACCTATCCCAGGCCTTCACCACATCTTATTCTATAATCTGATAGCATTTAAGCTAGTATCGCCCTTTTTATAAAGCACTTACTTTACTTGACTTCTATTACTCCATGCTCTCCTGTTTTCCTTCCCACTTATTTATAGCTTTTCACTATCTATATTGTATCCTCCTCTACCTAACTTTTAATGAGGGAATGACCAAAAACTTGATCCTGATTTTTTTCTATCTACAATATTCCCTTGGTGAGTTCATTAAATGCAATGATTCCATATACCATCTGTCAAATTATCACATGTAGCTCTAATCTTCCCATTGAGTTTTAAATTATTATATCTAACTGTTGTGGCAGAAAGCATGGGAGAAAGATCAGCCAGCACTCTGACGGACAAAAGTTTAACCTTTATTTCACATATTGCTAGTCCAGGAGAATTCTGGATCCAAAGCCTGAACTGAACTCATGGGGAAGCTCTGACCTATATATCTCCTCCTGTGGCAGGCCCCTTAGAGTCCCCAAAGCTCTGCCCATGTCAGTCATGGTGGGGCCTTGGGGGCATGCTCAGCAACTCTGCCCAAGTCAGCTGTGGCAGAGTCCTGGGGTTAGGCTCTGCAGCTCCACCCAAGTCAGTCAGAGTGGGGAAGTAAGACTACAGTTTTAAACAGATACTGAACTAGGTTGCAAGTCCTCCCCCTCCCCGGCCATTTTCCTTTTCATTCCCCCTCTTGTTCTATTCTTAGCCTTGGGGATTATAAAGTCTTAGCAATTGTGGATAAATTCAACACTCTAGCTACTTCCTACTGAAGGGGGGAAGACAAAAAAGGAGATTCAGTATCTCCAGTCTTCACCATCTTCCCCAAGGGGGTCATCAGAGTAGCAAGGGCAGAGAAGTTCTCCTCATGGTACCAGTCTGGGGTTCTGGAGACACTTGTATGGAGACAGAATAAAACTATTAGAATAAAACAAAAACAATAATTATCCATATAAGGAGATTTAGGTCCACTAGCTGGATCTGCCATCTTCTTGAAGATGATCCACAGGGGGTGGTTCAGGTCAGAGGTCACTTTCCACTCTGGATGCTGATTGTCCAGCTGGTAGGCTGCTTTTATCTGGGAGTGGTGGATCCAGGTGTTCAGTCCTGCAACTTTGAGAGTTGAGGGGGTGATTAGTATGACTCGATAAGGTCCCTTCCAAGTTGGCTTAAGGGGTTCCTTTTTTCAATCTTTTACCCAAACCTGGTCCCCAGGCTTGTGATGGTGCACAGCTGTTCCTAGAGAGAAGGGCAATAGATCAGTAACCCATCTGTGGACTTCAAGGACAGTTTTCTCAAGGCCTTGTAGCTGTTTCTGAATTTCTAAATTCCCTATTTCCCCCAAATCTCCATTTGGCCAAATTAAGGGAGGGGGTCTGCCATATGGAATTTGAAATAGAAAGAACTCTACCCTGGCTCTCATGTCACAGCACACCTGTAGGAGCACAAGTGGTAAGATATATGTCCAGGATAAGTTCGTCTACTGGCATAGCTTAGCCATAGCCTGCTTGAGAGTCCAGTTCATGTGTTCCACTTGCCCTGAACTCTGGGGCCTGTAGGCTGTATGTAAATTCCCTTAATTCCTAAGGCCTTAGCTACCTGCTATAATATCTTAGCTATAAAGGCTGGACATTATCTGACCCTATGAGTTTTTTAAATATATTTTACTGATTTTTTACAGAAAGGACGGAAGAGGGATAGAGAGTTAGAAACATCAATAGGAGAGAAACATCAAATAACTGCCTCCTGCACACCTCCTACTGGGGATGTACTCGCAACCAAGGTACATCCCTTTGACCGGAATCAAACCTGGGACCTTTCAGTCTGAAAGCTGACGCTCTATCCACTGAACCAAACTGGTTAGGACATGACCTTATGGTCAATGGAATTATATACCAAGGAATTATAACCTTAGTGACTTTTCTCACCTTCTCCGTGTGGGTAGGACATGCTTCAACCCAGCTTGAAAAGGTGCAGACAAAAACTAAAAGATAATCTATTTCCTCTACTGGGGCCCTATTTCTGTAAAGTCTACCTCAGGATATTTAATGGGAGCTTGCCCACTGTGCTGAATTCCTATTGGTCCCACAGGACCTTGCCTTGCATTGTTCTGTGCACAGAGGAGGCAGTGCTGAGAAACTGAGCTGCATAAAGAGGGGAGATGGGCAATTAGATAGTATATGCTTAACAATGATTCTAGAAACCATATTCCCTAAATGGTTAAGTTCATGCTTCTGGAGGACTACTCTATGAGCTAACTGTTCTGGAATGTAAATCCTATGATATGGGAATGCCCACCAACCTTCCTTCATCCTTTTACCCCCTTCTTGTTGGGCTCATTCTTTTTGAGAGGTATATTTCGGAGGTTCAGGTAATTCAGGAACCTGTATGATCTGCGATGGCACTGCCCACTCCTTAGCAGCTAGCCTTGCCACTGCATCTGTGTGATGGTTCCCTTTTGACACTGAGTCTTTTCCTTTTTGGTGTCCTCTATAATGATGACTGCTACTTCCTTGGACTCCCAGACTGCTTCTAGTAACTTCAAGATCTCATTCTGATTTTTTTATTCCTTTTCCTCCAGCTGTCAGGAGCTCATTTTCCTTGTATATGGCCATGGATATGCAGGATAGAGAAGACATAGTGCAAGTCAATGTAGATGTTTGTGAGTTTATCCTTACTGAGATATAAGGCTCTGACTGGGGCCCAAAGTTCTGCCCTTTGCATTGATTATCCTTCAAGAAGGGTCTGTGCCTCTATTATTTCAAAGATTGATACCACTGTATACTCAGCTCATTTTTTTCCTTTATCTAGAAAGCTACTGCCATCCATGAAGAATATTAAGTCTGGATTCTGTAGAGGCCTATCTGTTAGATCTGGCCGGCTGGAATATGCCTCCTCTATGATTGCTAGACAATCATGCTCAGGGGTTCCCTCGATGGGTAGGAAAGTGTCAGGATTAAGAATTCTTACTGCCTCTAATCTTATTCGTGGATTTTCATATAGGAGCCCTTGGTATTGAGCCATTTGAGCATAAGTCAGCCCTTTAGCTTGCATGAGGGTGACAATAGCATAAGGCACTTTAACATTTAAGTTCTGTCCCAGAATGAGCTTATCTGCCTCTGACTAGTAAGACCATGGCTGCAAGGGTCCTGAGGCATGGGGACCACCTGGAGGCAACTGGGTCAATCTGTTTGGAGAGGTAGGCTACTGGCCTCTGCCAGGGGTTCCAACTCCTGAGTCAGAACTCCTAGGGCTACCCCATTGTTCTCCTGAATGAAAAGGTTAAAGTTCCATGTCAAATCTGGAAGCCCTAGGGCCAGCGCTTCAGTGAGTTTTGTCTTTATGGTTGTGAAGCCTCCCTGCCCCCCTTTCAGGACCCCAGTTAATGGGTGCCTTTTCCTCTCCTTTTAAGGCTTCATAGAGTGGCTTAGCTAGATCTAAGAATTCTGGGATCCAAATTCAACAGAACCTTGCTGCTCTTAGGAATTCCTGAATCTGTTGTCGGGTTCTGGGGACTAGTATGGCACATACTGCCTGTTTTCTTTCTGTACCTAATCTTCATTTCCCTTGGATAATTTGGAAACCTATGTATTTGACTTCCCTCTGACAGATTTGAGCCTTCCTTTTGGACACCTGGTAACCTGTTTCAGTTAAGAGTCTTAGAAGGGCTCATGTTCCTTCCCAACACTGAGTTTGCCTGGAGCTAGCCAGTAGGGGGTCATCTACATATCGGAGTAGAACATACCCCAGGTCCTGTACTGGAAATTGAAAGATGAAACAGATGGGGCAGAGAGACAAGGGTACCAGGATACAGACTTTATTGAGGAGGAAACCCTTCCCAAGGGAGAAAGAGCTCACGTGCGGGGTGAAGACACCTTTGAGAGGAGGGGATGGGGCCCAACAGAGGAGGCAGAGAAACCAGGGGAGGGGAGGAGAAGAAGGGACCCAGCTGGACCGCTTCCCAGACTGCCTGGGAGAACAGTCCAGGAAAAAAATGTGCCACATGGTACACTGAGACACCTTTTAAGGGCAGGAAGGTAAGGGGTTGGGCCCAGGGCGGAATGGGAAGGGGTGGGACACAGGGCACTCAGCATGCACATGATTGGTGGCTCAATGTCTCTGTGGCAGATGCCAGTTACATCATGATTCTGCTCACCAGTTGGGGAGAGGAAGTGTCTATCAAAAAAGTCCCTATTAAAACAGTCATTCTAGGTGGCCCTGGATACCAGGCATAGGTTCCTTGGAATTAGATACTGGTGAAGTTTTACAGGTGGTGCCCAGGCTTCAAGTCAATTAGCACTGGGGTGTGGTTCTTAGCCAGGCCTGGGGGATTTCCTTCTCCCCAGACCAGCGGGAATTCCTTCTCTAGTTCTTTTGACTGGGAGGTATAAAGTCTCCATTCTTCCTCCCAAGGCAATGCTAAAGACAGGGTCATTGGAGAGGTTTCCTCACCTAAGCACAGTTGTGCTGAGAGGCCCGGGCAAAGGTGATTTCTGCTCCCATTTTGGCTAAAAGGTCTCTGATCATTAGAGGGACCAGACAATCTGGCAAGTACAGGAATTCATGAACCACCTGGTGGCTGCCTAACTGACATCAGCAGGGGTGGCAGAATGGTCTGTGGGTGTGGTACCTAGTAACCCTGATAATGGTGACCTCCAGTCCTGGGAGAGGAGCTACTTTCTATGTAATTACCAAATTCTTTGCCTCTGTATAAACCATGAAGTTCACAGTCTGACCCCAATTTTCATTTTGACTATGGTCTCTTGGGAGCTCAGTTGGAAAGAGCCCAGTTGGAGTTGGAGGCTGCCAGGCTGATTAGGTCTGTTTCAGGTGACTCTGGCCGATAGCGGCTGGGTGGTATGGAGGGCCTTGCCTGCTTCTTCTGGACGCTCAGACATTCATTCTTCCAGTGTTCTAATTCTTACAATAGGCACATTAGTCCCATTTAAGATCCATCTTTCCTTTTCATGACTTGAATCCTTACTGTCTCCCTTTCCTTTTCTGGTAGCTAACTTCTGTAACAGCCACAGCAATCAGAGTCACTTTCCTTTTTAGTTTTTCCTCAGCCTGTTTTTTAGCCACATTGACCCAATTAATGAAAACATTCTTTGCTATTTCTAGTAGCTCAGTTGCATTCTTTCCTGCAAAGCTTTTGTATATTTCTCCTTATGTCTGGTTGAGCCTGACTAACAAAGTCTGTATTGACCATTATTTGATTCTCTGAGGTTTCTGTGTTAAAGGGAGTGTAAACTTGGTGTGTTTCACAGAGTCTCTCATAAAAAGCTGCCAGACTTTCATCAGACTCTGGAAAACCGCAGAGGTCTTGGCCATATTAGGGGCTTCTTAGCCCCAATTCGGAGCCTCTGGAGGAAGGCCAGCCAATATCTCTCTAACCTCGCCCTCTTGTCCTCTGAATTTGGTTCTCATCTGGGTACCACATCTAGGACAGCCTCCCTGGCTTGTATGTCTGTGTCTAATATCCCTGGTGGGGCTTGGGTCTGGAGCCATTTTCGAGCTTCTGTTATTATTCTCATGCACTCCTCTGTGTTAAAAAGCATGAGAAAGAGTTGCTTGCAGTCCACCCAAGTGGGATTATGGGTATGAAAAATTGACTCCAGAAGGTCAACTATAGCTTGAGGTTTTTTGGAATAAGTGGGAGTATGATGCTTCTAATTTAAGAGATCAGTCCTAGTGAAATGCTAGTAGTAAAAGACTGATATCCCTCTTGTGGAATCCCATTTTCTCAAATTATGTGAGAACTCCACATTTCTCAGAGGCATCTGGAAAGCCGGGAGTGGTTTGAGTCCCGGATCAGCTGAGCACAAACCTATATACTGCATTCAACTGCCTCTGGAGAGTCTGGTTGGGTGGAGACAGAAGGAGGTGATGTATCTAAGCTACCCTGGCTAGGCAAAAGGGCATTGGCTACTGCTTGAGGCACATATGGAGGTGGTAGAATTTGCAGGGTTTCCTCAGGGGGTTCCTTCAGAATAAGAGGCTTATTTTCATTCTGAGGGGTCTACCCTTTTTCCTTATATACACAAAACTGAATCCAAAGTGGCTTAGGCTCTGCTATTTCTAGCCATTAGTCAATAATATAAGGGAACTGGTCAGGATGACCTAGGACTCCTGTGATAATTCTGTGAACATTCCTAAGTGTGAGGACATCCAGTGTGCCCTCAGGTGGCCATCCTATTCCAAAAGATGTCCAGTCTATTTCACACATCCTTTTTAACTCTGGTTTTAACCCCACAGTCCCCAATAAACCCCTTTTTAAAATTCCTTAGCATATATTTTAAGACAATACAGTTTGAGGAGGAGCTATTATCCATGTTGCAGGGAGGGACCATGTTACCTCCTCTTTTTAAAATAAAACAAAAGAAAACAAAAAAACACCTAAATAAAAGAACTAATCAAAATAAGGCTTATTTTCTAACTTCATTTGTTCTTGGGTTTAGACAACAAATAACACTAATCACATTTCTGCTATACATTGATATAAGCTATTCAACCTCTGTTAAATATGCAAATCATTTATTCCCAAGTGTCCCATTTTTAGGGAAGACTGGATTTATAAGATCACTCTTTGATTTAGAGAATACAGGATACACAAGATGCCTTTATTTAGGGCAGTGATGGGCAACCTTTTGAGGTTGGTGTGTCAAAAATTCGCCAAAAAACAAAGCATAACTCGGGTGGTGTATAATTGGAGAAAAAAAACAATAATTTTGTAAAATTTATAGTTTAAGTAACAAAAATATATAATTGTAATATATAACTGTATTTAATAAATCAAAACCTAATTATTTAACTTACCTGCTTAGTGACTTCTTTGTTCATATGTCAGTCAGTTCCTTTGTTGGTCTTGCTATGATTTAACTTGTGTGGGTTGCCATGAACTAAGATAAGTGAGGGGGAAGGGGAATTCTTTAACTAACCTGCCTATTAGTGACTTTTTGTTGCTGAATTTCATTGGCTAAACCTTCAATTGAAGATTGATATTTTGTACACTTCAAGCCCAAGCAAGTGCTACTAACTTCATCTGTCAATCTGTTTCCTTTGTTAGTTTTAATATTATTTAATGCTGAGAATAAGGTCTCACAAAAGTACATAGAGGGAAAAATTGTGAGTAAAGCCATTGCTATATTTTTCCAGGGTGTTAAAAGTATCTGGTAATAGGTTCCAGGCACTCCAAATATCCTGTTTGTAGTGGAACTCCTCTTGATTCTCCAAGTGGCACTTTTCCAGATTCTCAAGCTTTGATCTCAAGTCAACAAACATCTGAGCCCAGATGCTGTCTTGAAATTCTACAAGTTGCATTCCCAAATCATCAATTTGCATCCATTGGAAACCATTTAATTCCAAACTAATTTAAACTACTACATTAGGATACTTAATTATTTTTATGATCTGTTCTAGGCTTCTAAGTTGATTAGATCTATCACTGAACTGGTCAAGTAATGAGTCTAAAACATGCTGGTACTTTATATACAAGGGTTGCATTTCATTTTGTACAGCTCCACTGGCCTTCTCAAAATACTTTGTTACTCAAGGAAAATACTTATAAGTTTTAATTTCTACATCTCACTTGAAAATGTTAAGTTTACTTTCAAAAGCTTTTACGTAGCCAAATATAATGTCAATACTTTTGCCAAAACCTTGTAACTTTAAGTTCAGTTCATTAATATGAACAGAGAGATCTGTAAAATATATCAGGGTGTTGACCCACTTACCATCATTGAGCTGAGAAAAGTTTCCCAGTTCCTTATCCTCAAGAAATACCTTAATTTCTTCAGAGCACTCCACAAAGCGCTCAAGAACTTTGCCTTGGCTCAGCTATCTTATATTAATGTACATCAGAAGTCCACTGTGGGTGGAATCAACCCCCAGTAAAAGTGCAGAAAATTCTCACTTGTGAAGAGGGCGAGCAGCTATTAAATTAACTATTTTTGTAACAACTGACATTAAGTCGTTTAAGTTAGTGAATCCTGCCTTGGAACATAAAATCTCCTGATGGATAATACAATAAAAAGGCACAATTGGGTGTCCAATAGCTTCTGTAAACAATCTAACAAATCCAACTTTCCCCCCACCATGTTTGGTGCCCTATCTGTCTTCACTGACACAACTTTAGAGACATCAATTTTCACGTCATGGAATGTTTGTATAACAACCTTACATATTTCGCTTCCTGATGTACTTGTTGGCACTGATACTAACTTTATCAACTCTTCTCTCATTGTGAGACCATCAGAATATCAACCAATAATGGCCAACTGAGCATGTGATGTGACATCAGTAATTTCATCAAGAGAGATAAAAAATATTTACAATTACTTATGTCTTGCTTTAATTGATGTGGTATGTTGGTGTTCAGTCTCATTATTTGGTCTCTTATAATATTTCTACTGAGTAGTAACTCAAATATTCTCTTAATAATTGCATCTTTATTCTGCATATCATGAAATAGAACTGGTGCACATTTTAGGAGAGTTTCTTTAATAAATTCCCCCTCACTGAGTGCTTTTCCATGCTGATCTATGGAGTGAGCAATGCTCAAACTTGCAGATGTTAAATTTGTAGAGCCTTTTATAAATTTAATGATGGAATTAGATTGGCTGCTATAAAGGTGTAGCTGCCTGGAAATGTATTTCCTCCTTTCATCCTTTTTTTCCCAAGAGCTGGGAATGATTAGTTTCAAAATGTCTATTTATATTCCACGTTCTGCTTACTACTGTTTCAGTACATAGAACGCAAAATGATCTGCCATTTTTTTTCTATAATGCCATACATCTCACTCCATGTCCCTTGAAAGGGTTGACTACTGCTACTACCACTTCCTTTACTTAACCTTGGTTTTTATTTTTTGGGTTTTCCATCGGGGGGGGGGCAGTGACAGAAGATAGAATTATAGAAGCCTGTTAGTCCTGCAGGCAATTAGGGGTTAACTTGCCTAACTGGACACAAGATGGCACATGTAACTATCTTTTAGGAAAGGGCAGGGTTAAGAAGCAGAAATAGGGGTTAATAAGGATGCTCAACAGTAATAGTAGTGAAATGGAGTCTGCACTATGCTGCAAAATGACATTCCTTATATGAATTAAGATGTCGCCCGTTCTTTCTAATGGCGGGAAACGGCAACCATAGCACAAGCCCTCGCCTCTCCCAGCCTCCCCCTCACTTATCTTATTAATGATGGTCAATTAGAAATCCATGACACTCCAGAACATTAGATTGGATCATGGTTGCTGTGGTTATGTGGTTGATGGTAATGGAGATCACAGGGCCCCCAGAGATGCATTCCCCATGGCATTCCACTGCTCCCAGCACCACCTGGTCACTATGGGCCTCACCATCTTGGTTGGGTTAATTTGCATACCCATTCCTATTAGCTGGTAGCGTAGTGAAGGTACAGTCAATTTGCATGCTTCTCTTTTATTCGATAGGGTTGTTTCAGATCTTATATTTAGGTCTTTGATCCATTTTGAATTAATTTTTCCATGGGGGAAAAACTGTGGTCTAGTTTCATTCTTTTGCATGTGGCCTGCCAATTTTCTCAGTACCATTTATTAAAGAGGCTTTCCTTACTTTGTTGTATGTTTTTGCTCCTTTTAAAAAAATTATTTGTATATATAGCTGTGAATTTTTTTCTGGACTTTGAATTCAATTCCTTTGATCTTTATGTCTATTTTTTTTGCCAATACCACACTATTTTGTTTATCATTGCTCTGTAGTATAATTGGAAATCTGATAGTGTAATACCTCCATTTTTTTTTCTCCATCTCAGGAGTGCTTTGGCAATTTGGAGTATTTTGTAGTTCCAGACAAACCTGATGATTTTTTACACCATTTTTATATTATTTCATTTTATTTCTTAATTTTTATTTTATTATTATTTTTAAAGTGTTTCTTAAATTTTTGAAAGTTTTACAATGTCTCCTTTTCCCCCAGTTGACATCCCCCCTACACAGCCATTCCCACCCAGGGCAAGCCACCACTGCCTCACTATCTGTTTCCATTGGTTATGCTAATATGCATGCACAGAAAGTCCTTTAGTTGCTCTCTAACTCCCCTTCCATTAGCCCTTAGTTCGATAGATTCTTTTTTAAAAATATTTTATTGATTTTTCACAGAGAAGAAGGGAGAGGGATAGGAAGTTAGAAACATCGATGAGAGAGAAACACTGATCAGCTGTATCTTGCACACCCCCTACTGGGGATGTGCCCGCAGCCAAGGTACATGCCCTTGACTGGAATCGAACTTGGGACCTTTCGGTCTGAAGGCCGACGCTCTATCCACTGAGCCAAACCAGTTTCGGCAGTTCAATCTTTTCTTAGTCATCAAATTATGTTGATATGAGTGAGATCATGTGATATTTTCTTTTTCCAAATGGCTTATTTCGCTTACATAATGCTAGCCAGTTCTATCCATGTTGTTGCAAATGGTAAAAGTTCCTTCTTTTTATATCAACATAGTATTTTATTGTGTAGATATACCACAGTTTTTTAATCCACTCATCTGCTGATGGGAATTTAGGCTGTTTCCAAATCTTAGCTATTATAAAGTGTGCTGCTAGGAATATAGGGGTTCATATAGCCTTTATTATTGGTGTTTCTGGTTACTTGGGATATAGTCCTAGGAGTGGGATTACTGGGTCAAGTGGGAGTTATATTTTTAATTTTTTTAAATATATATTTTATTGATTTTTTACAGAGAGGAAGGAAGGGACAGAAAGTCAGAAACATCGATCAGCTGCCTCTTGCACCCTCCCCACTGGGGATGTGCCTGCAGCCAAGGTCCATGCCCTTGACCGGAATCGAACGCGGGACCTTTCAGTCCGCAGTCCAAGGCTCTATCCACTGAGCCAAACCGGTTTCGGAAGGAGCATGCGTTTTTAAATAGCACGAGAATTTGAACCCCACACGCACGCATTTTCAGGAGTCCTGATAGAAGCAGCTCTCCCTTTCCAAACCCCCAAAGACTGCGGGCGTGTCGTGCATTGGCCAAGTTCCTATATTTTTAATTTTTGAGGAAACTCCACACTGCTTTCCAAAGTGGCTGCACCAATCTGCATTCCCACAAGCAGTGCACGAGGGCTTCTTTTTCTCCATATCCTTGCAAGCACTAGTCGTTTGTTGATTTGTTGATGATATTCATTCTGACAAATGTGAGATTGTATCTCATTGATGTTTTGATTTGCATCTCTTGAATGATTAGCTACTTTGAGCATGTTTTAATATGTCTTTGGGCCTTCTGTATGTCCTCTTTTGAATAGTGTCTATATACATCCTTTGACCATTTTTGATTGGATCATTTATCTTCCTTTTGTTAAGTTGTATTAATTCTCTGTATATTTGGAGATTAAGCTATTATTGGAAATATCATTGGCAAATATGTTACCCTATGCAGTGGGCTTTCTTGTTGTTTTGTTGATGTTTTCTTTTGCTTTGCAGAAGCTTTTTATTTTGATATAGTCTTATTTGTTTATTTTCTCATTAGTTTCCATTGCCCTAGGAGCTGTGTCTGTAAATATATTCTTTGGCATATGTCTGCTATTTTGCTACCTATGGAGTCTTGTAGGATTTTTATGGTTTCCCGTCTTACATTCAAGTCCTTTAGCCATTTTGAGTTTGTTTTTGTATACGGTGTAAGTTGGTGATCTAGTTTCATTTTTTTCCCATATATCTGTCCCAATTTCCCAACACCATTTATTAAAGAAACTATTTTGATTCCATTGTATTCACTTGCCTCCTTTGTCAAATATTAATTGAGCATAATAGCTTGGGTCAATTTCTGGGTTCTCTGTTCTATTCCTTTGGTCTATATATCTGTTCTTGAGCCAGTAGCAGGCAGTTTTTGAAAACCATGGCTTGGTAACATAGTTTGATATCTGGAATTGTGATCCCTCCAACTTTGTTCTTCTTTCTCAGAATTGCTGTGGCTATTTGGGGTTGTTTGTATCCTATATGAATTTTTGGAAAGTTTGTTCTAGATCTTTGAAATATACAGTTGGTATTTTAATGGTAATTGCATTGAATCTATATTTTGCTTTGGGTAATATGGACATTTTAATTATATTAATTCTACCAACCCATGAACATGGTATGTTCTTCCATTTGTTTATATCTTCCGCTATCTGTTTTTGCAATATCCTGAAGTTTTCAGAGTACAGGTCTTTTACGTCCTTAGTTAAGTTTATTCCTAGGTATCTTTTTTTTTTTTTTTTGGTTCAATGGTAAGTGAGATTTTTTTGGGGGGGTTTCTCTTTCTTTGACTTCATTATTGGAGTATAAAGGGGGCATAGATTTCTGGGTGTTAATTTTGTATCCTGGTACATTGTCAAATTCATTTGTTAGGTCTAGTAGTTTTTTGATGGAGTCTTTGGGGTTTTCTGTGTATAGTATTATGTTATCTGCAAACAAGGACAGTTTTACTTTTTTTCCAATTTGGATGCCTTTTATTTCTTCCTCTTGTCTGATCACTATGGCTAGTACTTCCTGTACTGTATTGAAAAAGAGTGGTTATAGTGGGCATCCCTGTCTTGTGCCTGCCCTTAGGGGAAATGAGTTTAGTTTTTGCCCATTGAGTATGATGTTGGCTGTATGTTTGTCATATGAGGCTTTTATTATGTAGAGGTACGATTCCTCTATCCCCACTTTGCTGAGATTTTTTATCAAGAAAGGGTGTTGGCTTTTGTCAAATGTTTTTGTTTTTGTTTTTGCAATTGTTATGATTATGTCATTTTTCTCTCAGTTTATGTGATGTATCACATTTATTGGTTTTTAGATATTGTACAATCCTTGCATCCCCAGGATAAATCCCACTTAGTCATGGTGCATGATCTTTCTAATGTAATGCTGAATCCAATTTGCTAGAATTTAGTTGAGGATTTTAGCATCTATTTTCATCAAAGATATTGGCCTGTAGTTTTCTTATTTTGTGTTGTCTTTATCTGGTTTTGGAATTAGGGTAATGCTGGCTTCATGGAAAGAGCTTGGAAGTGTTCCTTCCTCTTGAATTTTTTTTGAATAGTCTGTAGAGGATAGGTTTTTATTCTCCTTTGAATGATTGATAGAACTCCCCTATGAAACTGTCCAGACCAGGGCTTTTGTTTGCTGAAAGATTTTTTATCACTTTTTCCATTTCTTCAGTAGTTATTAGCCTATTCATGTTTTTTTTTCTTGATTGAGTTTTGGGAGCTTGTCTTTTTCTAGGAATATGTCCATTTCATCTAGGTTGTCCATTTTGTTGGAATATAGTTGTTCATAGTATTTTCCCATAATCATTTGTATTTCTGTGGGATCGCTTGTTACTTCACCTCTTTCACTTCTGATTTTGTTTATTTTATTCCTCTCTCTTTGCTTCTTAATGAGCCTGGCTAAAGGTTCATCAATCTTGTTTATACTTTCAAAGAACCAGCTCTTGGTTTTGTTGATCTTTAGTATTTTCTTTTTTTTCTCTCTCTGTCATTTCTCTCTGCTTTGTTCTTTTTATTCCTTCCTTCTGCTTATGCTGGGCTTTTCTTGTTGCTATCTCTTAACTCTTTGAGTTTAGGGTTGGGTAATTTATTTCCATTGTTTCTTGTTTTTTGAAATAAGCCTATAGAGCTATGAATTTCCCTCTCAAGACTACTTTCACTGTGTCCCATAGATTTTAGATTGTTGTGTTTTCATTATCATTTGTTGCGACGATGCTTTTTATTTCTACTTATATCTCTTTGGTAACCCAATCATTATTTAGTTTCATGCTAATTAGCCTTCAGGTGTCTGATTTTTTAATTGTTTTTATTTTAGTTGATTTGTAATTTTACATCACTATGATCTGAGAAGATGCTTGATATGATTTCTATCTTAAATTTGAAGAAACTTTGTATGTGTCCCAATATGTGGTCTATCTTTGAAAAAGACCAATGTGCCCTTGAGAAGAATGTATATTCTGTGACTTTGGAGTGAAATGTTCTGCAGATGTCAATTAATTCCATCTCATCTAGTGAGTCATAGAGGATTGGCATTTCTTTGCTGAATTTTTATTTAGAGGATTTTTCCATTAGTGATAGTGGAATATTGAAGTCCTGTAATATAATAGTATTTCTGTCAATCTCTCAACATCCTCCAGAAGTTTTTTTTAAAAATATATTTGGGTGCTCCTGTATTGGGTGCATATATATTACCTAGAGTTATATCTTCTTAAATGGCCCCCTTTAGTATTATGAAGTCACCTCCCTTATGTCTTGTTGTGTCCTTCACTTTGAGGTCTAATTTGTCAGATATAAGTATTGCTACTCCAGAGTTTTGTTGTGTTTTATTTTTTTAATTTTCATTTCCATTCGCCTGAGAAACCTTTTTCCATCCCTTCACTATCACTTTGTGTGAGTCCTTTGTTCTGAGGTGGGTTTGCTATAGACAGCAGATATATGGTTCATGTTTTCTTATCCATTCTGCTACCCTACATCCTTTTATTGGGGCATTTAATCCATTTACATTCAAAGTTACTATTGATAGTACTTGTTTGTTCCCATTTTTTATTCTTTATGCCTGTGTTCCTTATTCTCTTCATATGTCTTATTTTTTTTTACAGCAGACCCTTTAGCATTTTTTGCATTGCTGTTTTGGTGGTAATAAACTCCTTTAGTCCTTTTTCTTCTGTGAAGCTACTGATTTCCCCCTCAATTTTGATCGATAGACTTGCTGGGTACAGTATTCTTGGATTCAGACCCTTCCTTTGCATGACTTTGTATATTTCATTCCATTCCCTTCTGGCCTTATGTATTCCTGTTGAGAAATCAGTCACTAGTCTGATGGGGGATCCTTTGTACGTGGCTTTCTCTCTCTGGCAGCCTTTAAGATTATTACTTTGGCTTTAGTGTTTGCCAATTTTATATAATAAAATAGAAACATGCAAATGTGACCATACCTTTGCTACACTGCCAGCCAATCAGGAGCGGAGAGCATGGCCGCAATGTGCTGGGAATGGGACGGGAGGAGTGGCCGTGGCATGGGGGACAGGAAGTATGGCCACAGAGCATGGGATGGGAAGCCAGCGGGGAACTGGGTGCAAAATATGGAACGCTTCACAAATTTGCGAGTCATCCTTGCACAGGGGCCATGTTAATCTTCTCCGTATCATTCCAATTTTAGTATATGTGCTGCCGAAGCAAGCATGCTACAAGCTCCATCTACATGGCTGGCGAGATCCCTCCTTTTCAGTTACTGTGACTAAGTCATGTCCTTTCACGGTGACCTCGGGACAGTTAGGGGAATTTGATGCCACAGGATCCCCTCATGAGGCTTGCATGTTTGTTGCTCTGATATTTAGGCTGCGGGATTTACCTGTCATGTGGGACATGCAAATGAGTGCCCGGGGAACCTTAGGTAATGAGCGTGAGGCAGGGCTGTGAGTCGTCAGGCCCAACCGCTGGGTCGGCAGAGCAGGCGGGTGGTGGTGAGCACGTACCACACCTTTGCACACGGTGCTTTTGAGGGCCTAGAGAGTAGGAGAGGCTTGGTCCTTGAGGCATCCATGGTGTGGGGAGGGCTGGGCCAGGACAATGCCATACTTTCAAGGCAAGTTGTTTCCCGCTTAAATATCCTCTGATGAATATATTTTAAAAAGAAGTAAATATTCAGCCATTGTCACACCTTGAAAAGTTAAGGTAATTCCATAGTATCACTTAATATCCACTGTACGTTCAAATGTCTTTGTTTCAAAGATGTCTTTTACTGTTGGTTTGCCAAGGATCCAAGCGAAGTCCTGTTGACCACACTGTATTTGGTTACTTGGTCTTTAGGTCTCTCTTATTCTCTATTGTCACCCATCCCAATTTCTCTTGCGGCCTTAGTGAGGAAACTGGATATTTGCCCTGTGGAGCATCACAATTCTTGCATTTGGCCCATTTCTTACTGATAATGTCATTTAACTTCTCTGTCTTATATGTTCCTTGCAAAGTCATAGATCCAGATGTCCAGTAAACCTATGGTCATTGCATCCCAGTGTGACGCTGGCAGTGTTCTGCTGAACTAGAGGGCTCCAGGGGTCATCTGCTGGACCCTCCATTATAAAGTCTGGAGCAACAATCCTGAGTGACCTCAATAACTTTCAATTTCAAGCAGGAAAGAAGGAGCTGGAAAAGTACAAGTGCTGTGCTTTGGCAGAGGCATGGGAAGTGGCGCCTCAGGGGTCCTGGGTCTGTGGCGGAGCATCTCTGGGGATGGCAGGGAAGGTGGGAGAATGGGAGCCGGGGAGGCACTGTGAGCATAGAAGGGCCCTTCAAAGGGCAGCCTTCAAGGGGAGAGGCAGACATGCGGCCTGAAGGTCCAGTAGGCGAGAGACCCCTACACCCGAGTCCCACTGATCTCTATGGTCAAGGTTGGACACACCCGGTTCTGGCGGGCCAAGCACACTGTATCCGGCGCCCATGCCCCCAGTGGTGAGGGGCAGTTGGGGCTGAACAGGCTGGCAGAGGAGACCAGTTGGGGCAATTAGGCCAGCAAGCAGAGTGGTTAGGGGTGATCAAGCAGTCAGGCAGGTGAGCGGTTAGGAGTGGGTTGCGAGGGGATTGTTCAAGTGCTAGTTTAGGCTCAATCCCACAGGGGTCTCAGATTGGAGAGGATGCAGGCCGGACTGAGAGACAACCTCCCTACCCCCCACATGCATGAATTTCATGCACCAGGCCACTAGTTTAATTATAATGTGCCTTGTTGTCAGTCTTTTGGGGGTCATTTTGTTTGGGACTCTGTGAGCTTCTTCTATCAATCAAGGAAGTTTTCAGTCGTTATTTCTTCAAATAAGTTTTCTATGCCTTGCTCACTTTCTTCTCCTTCTCGCCCTCCTATATGCAGATGCTGTTTCATTGTGTGTTGTCCCAAAATTCCCTTAGGGTATCCTCCTGTTTTTTAATTTTTTTCCCCTAGATGCTGCTCTGCCTGGGTATTTTTCCATACTTTGTCTTCTAGCTCATTGATGTGGTCCTCCACTTCTTGTAGTCTACTGTTGATGCTTTCTATTGAGTTCTTTGATAACATCTTTCATTTCTTCTTGGTTCTTCTTCATTTCCTCTTGGTTCTTACAGATGTTGTTGAATTTATCTTCCATCTTTTTCAGCAACCTTATGACCATTGCTCTCAATTATTTCTTTGACATGTTACTTGCCTCCATTTTGTTTACTTTCTTTACTGGTGATTTCTCCTTTTCTTTTGTATGTGGGCTGTTTCTTTTTCTCCCCATGATTGTTCCTCTCTGGATATCTCGTTATACAGGTCTTTCTCTCTCCTGAATTTAGGTGTCTCCAGGATTGCTGAAGAATTTAGAGAACCAAAGCCAATATCTCCAAGTCATAATAGTAGAATAGCAATGTCCGCCTTTGGTTCTACCACCAACTGGCTCAACCTCCACACCTACATTATTTTTAAAAATGGAATTGGGATTTTTATTGAGGCTATACTAAATATGCATATCACTCGGGGTAACATAGACATTTTAATTATGTTGATTCTTACAATCTATAAAAATGAAATATCTTTATATTTCATTTTGTCTTTTTCAATATCTTTAAATAATGTTTTGTAGTTTTCAGTATATACATATTTTGCATTCTTTATTTATTCTTAGGTGTTTTATTCTTTTTGTTTCAATTTCAAAAGTAACTGTTTCTTTCATTTCTTTTTTCTGAAATTTCATAGTATAAGAATGCAGTGGATTTTCATAAATTGACTTTGTATCCTGCAACTTTACTGTATTTGTATATTGTTTCTAATAGTTTTTTGTGGTGGATTCTTTATGGGTTTCTATATAAAAATGATATAAACTGCAAAAAAGTGTTACTTTTTCTTTTTCATTCTTAATTTGGATGCCTTGTATTTCTTTTGCCTAATTTCTCTTGATAGAATTTCAAGTTATATTTAGAATGAGAGGTGAAAGTGGGAATCCTGGTTTTAGAGAAGAAGATTTTAGGTTTTCACCATTGGGTATGTTATTAGTTGAAGGTTTGTCATATGTAGTTTTTATTATGTGGAGGTACTTTCCTCCCATCCCCATTTTACTGAGTATTTTGATCATAAATGAACATTATATCTTATTAAATATTTTCCCTGCATCTATTGATAAGATCTTATTATTTCACCCTTTGTTTTGTTAATGTAATATATAACATTGATTGGTTTGGTTATATAGAACCATCCCTGAGTCCCTGAAATGAATCCACTGGATTGCGATATATTTTTTTAATGTACTGTTGTGTATTATTTGCTAGTCTTTTATTCTCTTCAATTTTATATTGTCAGATATAAGTATGGCTATACCTGCATTTCTCTGGTGCCATTTGCTTGGAGAATCATTTTCTACCTTTTTATTTTGAGTTTCTTTTCTTTTGCAATTTAGATGTTTCTCCTAAAGACACCATGTGGCTGGGTTTTATTTTTATTTATCCAATCTGCTACTAGGTGCCTCTTCATTGGTGAATTCAGCCCATTTATATTTAAGGTTACTATTTAATGTATTAGGATTTCCAATAGTTATTTATCTGTTTTCTTATGTTAGTTCTGTGCCTCCATTGGTTCTTCTCCTTTATGTTTCTCTATTGTTTTTTTTTTTTTTGGTGATATTCTATCATTTTTCTGTTTCCTCTTTTTAAAATTTAATATAACTTTATTTTTCAGCTTATTAAAATGTTCCTCTTTTTCCCCCATAGCTACTCTCCCCCTGGTACCCATCCCACCCTCTGCCCTTACCTCCCCTTGCCCCACTGTCCTCATCCATAAGGTGTACGATTTTTGTACAGTCTCTTCCTGCACCTCCCAAACCCCTTTCCCCCCAAGAATTGTCAGTCCATTCCCTTTCTATGCCTCAGATTCTACTATATTTACCAGTTTATTCTGATCATCAGATTTTTGATTCACTTGATTTTTAGATTCACTTGTTGATAGATGTGTTTTTGTTGTTCATAATTTTTATCTTTAACTTTTTTCTAGTTCTTCATCTTCTTAAAGAATACATCTCAGCATTTCATATAATACTGGTTTGGTGGTGATAAACTCCGTTAGCTTTTTCTTATCTGTGAAGCACTTTATCTGACCTTCAATTCTGAATGATAGCTTTGCTGGGTAGAGTAATCTTGGCTGTAGGTTCTTGTTCTTCATCACTTTGAAAATTACTTGCCACTCCCATCTGGCCTGCGTAGTTTCTGTTGAGAAATCAGCTGACAATCATATGGGTGCTCCTTTGTAGGTAACTAACTATTTATCTCTTGCTGCTTTTAATATTCTCTCTTTGTCTTTTGCTCTTGGCATTTTTATTATGATGTGTCTTGTTGTGGTCCTCTTTGGATTCCTATTGCTTGGGGTTCTGTGAGCTTCCTGGACTTTTAATTCTATTTCTTTCACCAGGTGGGGGAAGTTATTGGTCACTAATTCTTCAAATAGGTTTTCAGTATCTTGCTATCTCTCTTTTTCTGGCACTCCCATAATTCGGATGTTGGTATGCTTGAGGTTATCATAGAGGCTCCTTACACTATCTCCAATTTTTGGATTATTTTTGCTTCTTGCTTTTCCAGCTGAGTGTTTTTTGTTTCTTTGTATTTCAAATATTTGACTTGATTCTTGTGATCCTCTAGTCTGCTTTTAGGTCTCTGTATATATATTTTTTATTTCAGTCAGTGTATGCTTAATTTCTAGTTGGCAATTTTCATATCCTTCAGGGTCTCCCTCATATTTTTGAGGGTCTTGTTAAATTTATCGGCCTTTTCTAGAAACTTCTTGAAAAACCATATAATCATGGATTTGAACTCTATGTCCAGTCATGTTTTTTTTCCCCTCAATTTCTTTCGAATGTAATTTGTTTCCTTGTCTTCACAATTTGGCTGCTTTCCTGAGTTGGTCAAGTAGATTTGTGTGGTAGGTGTCCTCTAGGTCACAGTGGCTCAGCCTCCCCAGTTACCTGAGATAAATACTCTTGGTGCACCCTTTTATGGGCTGCACAGTCTTGTTGTAGTTAATCCTAGATTGTTGTTGGTATTGCTGGGAGGGTTTGACTTCCAGGCCAATTGGCTGTGAGAATCAGCAGTGTTTACGCTGTGAGAGTCTCTGTACTCAGCTTGGATGGGGCGGAGTCTTTGGGCTGAGCAGGCAGCCTTGGTTTCCTGTCAGCCCCACCCTAAGCACCGCTTGGGTCTCCATGCTTTGTGGCAATGGCTGCACACATCTCTGAATGAAAGCTGCCTGGAGCTTTGCCCACTGCTGGACAGTCTAGTTTCTCCCCAAATGTGTCTGGACACCCAGTCTCATCTGGAACTGGGAAACAAAGCAGTCCAGCAGTTGTTTTTTTTTTTTCCCTCCCAAATGATAGAGCCAGCCACGAGCCCTCTCTGCAAGCTTGTGTGCCTCTGCAGCTCCCAAGTTTCAGTGTGTTTTGTCCTTACAGTCCAGTTTCACCCCATATGAGTCTGTGTTTCCCAAGACTCTCCCAAAACTGGGAATCAGTCAGTGGGGAGCCTTTGTCTCCCTCCCCGTTTGAGAAAACCAGCTGGGTATTCAGCCACCTGCCCTTTCTGTTCACATGCAGCTCCACACCTCTGTCTCCACATGTCTCTGCAACTCTGCCCTCCGCAGCTCCTCTGAGTCTCAGTGACCTTTGATCTTTCCTTCTATTTGTGGAATTTCTACTCAGCCAGCCCTCCTATGGTTCTGGATGATGTCCGTTTTGTCTTTTATTTGTAATTTTGAAATTGTTGAGAGGGGCAGCAATATAGGTGTTTATCTATGCCGCCATCTTGGTTCCTCCTGTTTCCTCTTTTTTTCATTATATATCTCAGGGTATTTTATATGTGTGGTTACCTTTAGTTTTGTTAAAATGAATATTTCATATGTACAGTAGTCTTGTTTCTTTAAAAATGCTCTTTTAATGGTCTCCTGTAATAAGCAGTCATCTGTGATAGCCGTCAGTTTGTTCCATGTATCCAAATATTTGTTAAGTGTCATGATGATGGAAAGAACATTGAACTGTAAATCATCAGTGTTAGTGATAAAACACATTTATTGCAATAAAATCAAGGTCCTTGTAATAAATGATCAAGAAATAAGAATAGAGAATTTATGCATGATGAGACAAATATAAAAACAAAATAATGAAAAATATTTACTATGTCATATTAGTAATCAAATAAAATCATGAGATCATTTTTCATCTAATAATGCAGTAACTACATATAAAATTGTGTATTAAATATGTAAAATATATTGTATAAAAATGGATAGATTTTATGTGGAGTTTTTGAAGCTTCAGTGTCAGTGGTACATTTATTCACTGCTGACTGTAGAAAAGGAATGACATAAATTGGCTTCACTTTCCTCTAGGTCTATATGGGACTAGTAAGAAGGGTCCTAATTTGATCAATACTTTTTGATTCAGTAATATCATTACTAGGAATGTATTATAATGAAAAAAAATCAGGAGAAGGAAAAACAAACCCGAGGCATAAAAATGATGAGTGCAATAAGTCTATAAGAAAAATCTTTGAAATTAAAATAAATGTATAAGATTAAGAGAATGGTTCAGTAAAAGATAAAACAGAGTAGTATGTATTCATTGAAATCATAATTATGAAACCTTGTTAATACAAGGGGAAATTTCATGCTATGATGTTGCACCTGAACAAAAATTTGCATACTTATGGAGAAAGTAGACAAAAACATGCAAATATAAACATACTTGCATCAGTGTAGTATAATTTAGACTATCAACTATTATTAATGTATTTTGTGTTTTTGTTCACTATCAATTTTTAAAATTCTGGTATATTAAAATAATTGTGACACTTTAGATTTATAATGTAACATTTCTAGGGCCTGGTTTCTTACACAAATGCTGGTGGCGAGACTAGAATCCAGTAGTTCTCATCTTTCAATGGATTTTATAATCACCCAGGAAGGTTGTTGAAAATGCACATTGCTAACTCCATCTCAGAATTTAACTTGGTAGGTCTGGAGTGGAGTCCATGGACCTGTATTTTTAATTAGAAATAACTAAAATTTATATCTAAATTCTCTTCCACGTATAGCATTCTGTGTTTTTTTTTTTTAATTTAGTTCTTAACACACCAGAAACTCTCTATAATGATTAGATTTAAAAAATAATCTTTTTATTTTCTTTTTTCCTTTTACTTTATTTCTTAGCCTGAAGCAAAGTGGATTCACAAGCTGCTTTAAAGAACAACTGAGCGCTTGGTTTCACAGAATGGCCTTACCCCGGTGAACCCCAGCTACTCTCAAATGGGCATTTATACTTCTGTGGGACTGTAATAAATAAAATAAAATCTTCTGTGAGTACCAGGATCTGATTTTTTTGCATGTAATTTATATTTTTTAATTTTTATTTTTAAAATATATTTTATTGATTTTTCACAGAGAGGAAGGGAGAGGGATAGAAAGTCAGAAACATCGATGAGAGAGAAACATCATCAGCTGCCTCTTTCACACCCCCTGCTGGGGATGTGCCCACAGCCATGGTACATGCCCTTGACCAGAATCGAACCCGGGACCTTTCAGTCCGCAGGCCGATGTTCTATCCGCTGAACCAAACCGGTTTCAGCTGCATGTAATTTATAGAAATCTTTGTAAAGGTGTGTACTTTATTCATGAAATATCTGAACTAAAGTACTGCAGTATTTTCCCCCATGCTCTGAAGCTTCATTTGGAAGCAGATTCAGTTTAGTTAAAACAGTGATTTTCCTTTTATATTGTGTTAAATTTCTCTTCTATTTATTATTTAAAGAGTAAATAGAGTCCTAGATTTTTTTCCTAATTGGATAGAGAATCCTCTTATACACGGAAGGGTTGCAGGTTTCATCCCAGCCCTGATCATGAAATTTATGGGAAGAAACCAATAAATGTGTCTCATATCTTTTTCTCTCTCTCTCTCATCTATCTATCTATCTCTCTCTGCCTATTCCTGCCCCCTCCCTCCCTTTCACTCTCTCTAAAAATCAATGGAAAAATATATATCCTTGGGTGAGGATTAACAACAATTTAAGAAGAATAAATAGCATGAAGGGAAGTAAGCATATTTTTCAGACCCTTAAAATAGAGTTTTATGTATATAGAAATTCTCACTTCCTATATTCACAGAGTTTCAATGTAATAATCTACCTTTAGATAATTTCATTTTAGTTTATTACTTTCTTTAATAATAACCTGAAAATGTCCATAGAATAATAACAGACATTTATCAATTATTTATATATATATATAATATAATAATAATACATACACAGACAGTTAGATATAAATATGAAAACCTTTCAGTTCACCAAGTCTGTTTTCTGCTTTTTTGGTATAATCTTCATTTCTAATTACTCTCAGAAATGCCTACATTTCTGAAAAAATTTTAAAGTGATGTCATTTTTCTAGCTCATTTGATCAATTACACATGTCCTAATTCACAAATAAAATGTTTTTCATTGCGACATTATAAGTAGGAAAGGTTTTAAAATAATCCAATTGCCTGTTATAAGTGACTGATTGAAAACATAATAGTAATTCTACACAATGGAATGCCATGTGAATGTGAAAAATAATAAGGAAGCTCTCTATGTGGTGAGATGAAAAGATCTCCATTATAAATTTAACTTAAAAAATCAAGGTACTGAAGAACATATATGTTCTGGACAGACAGGGAGAGGGACTGCAGGAGGTTGGCCACCGGCCCCAGGAGGGAGCTGGCTCTCAGACCCCTGGGAAAGGTTCTGTGTCTGCCACAACCCATCCCCAGTTCCCCATTCCAGCCTGGGGCCTGAAGGCCCCAGCAGGGCCGGGAGATGAGGCAACAGTCTGGGCACAGAAGAAATGGACTCCAGATGCTGATGCCGCCATCACAGTTCCCTACCTCCCACTCTATTCCTTCTCTCACTGCTGTGCCGCCACTGCAGTGAGTGGGTGCCAATTGGGGCCTGCAGGCTCAGGGAGGGGCCATGGGAGATTGACCGGCTGGGGGAGGTTGGCTGTGGGAGAACACTGACTACCAGGAAGCAGCTCCTGCATTGAGCGTCTTCCCCCTAGTGGTCAGTGAGCATCCTAGAGACAAGTAGTTCCTGTCATTATTCTGGTCATTTGGTTTAAGGGCCATTTAGACATATATATATGTATGTATATATATATATATATATATATATATATATATATATATACACACACACACACACACTAGAGACCCGTTGCAGGAAGATTCATGCAAGAATAGAACTTCCTGCAGCCTGACCAAAGCTCCCTCCCATCTCTGCTGCCTCGCTCCCTTCTCCACTACCTCTCTCCCTTCCTTCTCCACTGCCTTGTTCACTCCCATCTCCGCTGCCTCGCTTCCATCTCCACTGCCTGGATCCTGCCTCCTTTGCCTTGCTCCCTTCTCCCCCACCACGCTTGCTTACTTTTCCACAGCTTTGCTCCCTTCTACAATGCTTGGCTTCCTTCTATGCATGAATATGCAAATTAACTGCCATCTTGGTTGGGTTAATTTGCATACTTGCTCTGATTGGCTTGTAGGCGTAGTGAATGTACAGTCAATTTGCATATTACTATTTTATTAAATAAGATAGTAGTGACCTGGTGCATGAAATTTGTGCATGGGGGGTGGTTCCCTCAGCCCAGCCTCTCCAATTTGGGACTCCTTGATCACAGATCAGTTCTCAACCAGCAGTCAGACATCCCTCTTGCCATCTGGGACCACTGGCTCCTAACCGCTTACGTGGTGCCTGTCTGATTGCCCTTAACTGCCCCTGCCTGCCTGCCTGACTGCCCCTTACCCCGCTGCCTGCCTATCTGATTGCCCCTAACCTCTTTGCCTGCCTGCGTGATCACCTCCAACTGCCTCTTCCTGCCTGCCTTATTGCCCCTAACTGCCCTCATCTGCCAGCCTGGTTGTCCCCAAATTCCCTTCCCTGCTAGCCTGATCTTGTCCAGTCTCTGTCTCTCTTTGTTTTTCTCAGCAGTCCTCCAGGTCTCACTGCCTCTCTGTGTCCCTCTTCCTCTTTCCCAGCTGGCAGGGTATGGGGCCAGTGGGGCCACTCCACCCTCTGCCCACCCTCCCTTCCATTTAGGCCTCTTCAGGCCTGGTCTGTTTTGTTTCCTCATTCTGATAGAGGGTCCAAGAATGAGCTTGGAGGGAGGGAAGAAAATTAAAAGAGAAAGAATAGTGAAAAAAATGCATGTATATTCCATTACTAAAGTTACCATTAGGGTCACAATTGGTCAGCCTTCTGCATGGCCCATTCTAACATTTACAAGTGTTGCTGCCTTACCTGGAAGTATGATTCCAAACTTCATTTCTGAAGGGTCAGATCTTCTAGTAAGCATACTCTCCTGAAAATATATTCACAATTAAATTTAGCAAGGGAAGACCAAGAGATGCCCACATGGATCATGTTAGTTCCACATATATTCCTTCCTTCTTATATTGTGAAAAGCAACTCTACTTCCTGTTCATCAGGTTAAATTACCCTTTCAAGATGGTGACTCTTCTTCATAACAGCTAGCCCTTAGGCTTAGTAATTCAAAGTGTTCTGACAGTAGCAATAACTTATACTCCATTGAGACTATTGCTTAATCTCCTGGCAAGAATATGTCCATTTGGGGGAATCAAGAGTTAATCTCTGCAGTGACAAGAACTGATTCTGCAAGAACACAAACCACCTGTTAATCATTCAAAATGATGGTAAGTGAAACCACTCTTGAGCATATCCCTAGATTTCTGGGTACAAGTGTTTTTTCATGTAGAAGACTCTTTATTTAATGCATATATTGCATCTGAATGGATAGCACCAATCTTGCCGAGTATTGCATCCAAGCAATTCATCATCTATTCAGTGTTCATTTAAGCTTTCTTTGAGGCCACAGCTTCTGGAGAGTGAAATATGCAATATATCCAGTCGATGGTATGGTCAGGTGCCCACTGCCACACATTTTTTACTGTGAAGTGAATACACTGGTCAGATACTATACTCATCAAGGTCACCCATATGCTGCTGTAATGTAAGTGCCATCTACTTTTGGCTTGAACCCACCAAGCCAACCTATTTATAAACAAGGCCAGGTTTTCTTTTCTCCTTTATATATTCACTAGAGACTTAGTACAAAAATTAGTGCACAGGTGGGATCCCTCAGCTTGACTGGTGATCAAGGCCTATGGGGAGGGGCATCAGGCCAGGGGGAGGGACTCAGGAGGTTGGCTGATGGGTGGGGAGGGGTTGTGGGAAGTTGGCCAGCTCGTGCGGGGTCCACGGGAAGTTGGAAGGCTCCCCGAATCAGAACATGAGGGGCTGGCTTGGCAGGGGTAGGGACCATGGAGGTGTGGGGGGGCCACAGAAGGTTGTCTGTGGGAGTACAATGACCACCCTGGGGCAGCTGCTGTGTTAAGCATCTGCCCCCTGGTGGTCAGTGCACATCATAGCAACTAGTCAACCAGTTGTGCCAGTCCCAGTCTTTTGGTTGTAATGGTTGCTTAGGCTTTTATATATACTAGAGGCCCGTTGCACAAATTCATGCAAGGGTGGGGTCCCTCAGCCTGATTGGTGATCGTGGCTGATGAGGGCCATCTTGCTCAGTCCTGACTGCAGGGAGGGACCATGGGAAGTTGGCTGGCCAAGGGAGGTTGTCTGTGGAAGCACACTGACCACTAGGGGACAGCTCCTGTGTTAAGCATCTGACCCCTGGTGGTCAGTGTGTATCATAGCTACCAGCCAGTTGTCCAGTCGTAATGGTCACTTAGGCTTTTATATATAGATAGATATTTAGGTACAAGTTGAGGAAAGTTTCTGTTGCAAGTATGTTGCATAACACAGATGTCTGTGCTACCTGTTTATGCAGCTTATGTATATCCTCTGATTCTGCTCAGACCTGACTCCAGAATAATTTCCATTTTATGATGGAAAGCTGCTGCATCTGTTTGAATTTTTGACTTGGTAAATCAAATAGCCCTGACTTATAATTGGCAATTTTTTAAACTTTTTAATTAATTGATTAATTGATTTTTTACTCTTTTTCATTTCTCTATTTTTTCTTAAATATATATATATATATATATATATATATATATATATATATATTCTTTATTCTTTAAAGTATTACAAATAGTGGTACATATGTTTTCATTTTTTCCACCCATTGTCTTCCCCCCAGCCTCAATTACCCCCCAGCACGGGTCCTCACAAGATCCCCCCTGCCCCAGTGTCTTGTATCCATTGGTTATGCTTATATGCATGCATACAAGTCCTTCGGTTGATCTCTTACAGCCCCCGCCCCCACCCCTTCCCAGCCTTCCCCTGTAGTTTGACAGTCTGTTCAGTGTTTCTTTGACTCTGTATCAATCCGTTGCCCCTGTTTCTTTTCTTTAAAAAGACCTTGCATCTGCATACTGGAAATAAATGTATAAGAACAAAAAATGTTTGAGTCTCAGTTTCAGTGTCCAACTGTTCTGAGTCCCAGTTTCAATGTCAAATAGTTCCTTAAGTGTACATGCCAGCAATGGTAACTGGATGGTGGACATATGGTGGCAATGCAGGTTCCACCCTCTCTGGTTTGGTGCTGGGCTGCCTGCAGCAATGTACAGCTGCTGACTGCTAGCATGGCAAGGTGTTTTTAGTATCTTCCATCTCTGGATTATCTCCATGGTTGGAACAGACCTGTCAGTTCCTCTTTGTTGCAGGAATGCATATGGTCTTGGAGTTGTTTTCTGAAAATATACAAACATATTCTCGACCAAAAATTAATAAAGGAATCTTTTCTGTAAATTTGACTTGGTATTCTTTTTATTTTTGCCCAAATGATTTTCCTTCGGCCTATTTTGACACCATGTGTGTTTTTCATGGGTGTCCTGCTGTTGGCATTACAAATAGAAATTAATTTTTTGGAGTAAGAATTTTCTACATGTAATTTACTTACATGATATTTTTCCTTACATGGTATTACCCCACTATCCCCTCTCTTTTTTGATTAATGGGGGTTTTGGAAATTTTATATTGCAATCTTGGTAATATTACATTTTAATTTTTGCACAAAATATGACTCCTTTAGGTTCTTTGGATGTTAGGCAATTTTACAATGAGATGAACTACTAATAGAAATTTTAGTTAATATTTTAGGAACAGCTTTTTGTCTAGTACACTTAAATTTTCTTGATTATTCACTTACTTTATTTGGCCAATTTAAATTAATCTGAAAACTTGATTACTATTTTATGGTCAAATTTAATACTCAAACAATAATCTTAGTTTACCCTTTAAATATTTGTGGAAAGGATTATTTGCATTCTTGAGTAGGCCCTGAGCATTCCTGGTACTAGACTGGATTTAGATATAGGGCAGCTATTGCTGGCCAAGTCACTGTCTGTAACCTGGGTCTCGATCTGAGCTGTGCATGGGAGGTGAAGCAGCCATGGGGGCAGGAGACCTCCCTCCAGAAGGGGTCAAAGTTCAGTCCCCTGCAAGGTTATTGGGTAAGGTTCTGTGCTCCACCTCTGTTGACCTTTTAGTTCTCTCCTGTTGGCCCCTCTGTGACTGTGCCTGTCTTAGGTTGTTCTTTCCCTAAGGAATCTTACCCATCTCTGGCTAACCAGCCATCCTCACGGGCCAAGCAGAGTGATGTGAGGTTCAGTTCTGTCTCCTTGGTAGTTTATGCCCCCATGGCCTCCATGCTCAGCACCTGCCTTGGGATTCCCTCACCTGCTGGCGGGGTCCTGGTACTGATCACATATCTAGGGGGACTCAGGTTTCTTCTCCAGGGAGGGCCCACCTCACACCATTAGGCGAGAGACAGATCCATGGTGCCAGCCATCCAGAGGCTTCAACCACAGCTTGAATTGAAAGCACAGGCAACAGCTCTGTGCACTTGGATTGTGAGAAGAGGGTTCCTCTTGGCAAAAAGTTCAAGAGGGGCCTTATAATTGGCAGTTTTGGATGCAGTATAGCATTTTGTCAGTATTACATGAACCAGTATCATGCCAGGATATGTCTCTCAAGGGACAAATAATTATTTGCTATAGATGCCCTGGGATCAACTTTGACATCCTTGCACTGGAGCCTGTCCTAAGCCCCACCTTGCTTCTTTTACCACCAGTGACACCCCAAAAACCGCAGTGTCTTCTTGATTATGTGGAACAAGCAGCAGAAGTACTGATGCCACAACCTAAGCTTGTTGCCAAGCCCTTTTTTGTTTCCAGGTCTCACTGAAATCTGACAGCCTAGTGTTACCCAATAAAATAGAGCAATATTCTGAGGTGTGAAATGTGTTTCTTCAAAATCCAAGAAATACTACCAGGAACTGTGCTTCTTTCTATGTTATAGTGAATGCAAGATGGAGCAATTAAATTTTTATTTTCTTTAGGGGTGTGAAAATTCTCTCTGCATGCTCTTGACCACTGTATTTGTAAGTATTTTTTTACTCAAGTTAATGATTTCTGAATATTTTTTTAGGATTCATCTTTCATTCTCTAAAATTGATGTGCATTATGAAGCGTTTCAGCATACTAATTTACTTTTTTAAAATATATTTTTATTGATTTCAAAGATGAGTGGAGAGAGAGAGAGATAGAAACATCATTGATGAGAGAGAATCATTATCAGCTGCCTTCTGTACTCCCACACACACTAGGGATTGAGCCCACAACACACATCTTCTCTGACTGGTAATTGAACCATGACCTCCTGGTCAATGCTCAACCACTGAGCAATGCCACCTGGACCAGGATACTTTTTTAAGTATCATCAGCATGATACTACCTCTGTGAAAGAGTAGAGTGATAGTTTATGGGGTGTCCAGACATTCTAGAATTTTTACACTATATTGAGAAATAATTTGAAATTTATATAGCCCTGATCAAAACTAAATGAATAGTGTCTTTCAAATGTGCAGGTTAACTTTTTCTGTTACTAATTTATGATTAGATATAAAATAATTAATTTCCCAAACTAATGCAACTGAGGACTTACTAAACTGATCAAACAATGATATTACATCCAGCAGAGTGGTTGAAATAGGGGATAATGGTACAATACAGTTGACTTTGTGGTAGTCTATAGTAATTCTCAATAATCTATCCAATTTTCTCAGTTACTGAGAACAAAGATCAACAATAATTAATATAAAAGTGAAAAGTCTGGCCAGAAGGGTGAATTTGGGCTATTTGGCGTGAATATTTGCTTTTTATTGCCTACTGCTTATTCAAAGACCTAAACCAAACTTTCCACAACCTGATCATCTTATTGTTTACTAAACATTACCATTGACATGTTTGTTTGCATTCCTAAAAGGCAATTATGCATTCTAGTAAATAAAAGCAGACTGGAATGAAAACTCAGTGGAACTTGTCTACTACAGTTAAATTTTCCCTGGCTTCCCCCTATAATTCCAAATCTATATTTCTTGTCTTGTGTTTTAATTTGCACATCAGCTCTTTCTTTAAGCCTTTGAACCCAAAAGCCGTGCTCTTCAACTGGGACCTGGAGAAAAAGAATTTGCCAGAGCAGAAAATATCATAGGATCAGTGGTGGAAGATTAACTGTGTGCAAAATTCATGCCAGCTGCAGAAACCCACAGATCCGTAAGTGCTCGAGTATTTTCTTTTCTTTCAGCCAGAACATAATGGGGCAGAATTCGTCGAAATGAGAGACTTTCTGTACCCTTTTGGCTTACTTACTAAGGGATAAGGGAGTTGCAGTTTCAGATCTTCTTTTACAGTTTATGCATATTATTATAAAATATATGAACTAGGGCAGCAATTGTCTTAGGTAGACACTGCAGTTTTAACCTTAACTTAACCTGCTAATTGGCCTCTGTACCCATTTGCTTGCTTGCTAAAATAATAGAAGTTATTTTGATTTTCTGAACTGATGTATTATTGAATGTTCCCTTGATGGTGGTTTGAATATCCCAATGATTGTGATTTCACTGGTCATCGAAGCACATTCCTCTGGGAACCAGGACAATTATCACAATTGTCTCAGTAGCTACAGATAACTGAGTTTCAGTTGATTCAGTGGTCCTGGAGTCAGGAGAGCACAATTATCCTAAATTGCCTCAAGTAGCTACTGAGAGTGCATTCCTGTTGACTCAGTGATCCCAAAATCTGAACAGCACAATTATTCTAAATTGCCCCACCAGGTGGTTCCAGATAATGTGTTTCTGCTGATTTAGTGATTCTTACATACTAACTTTGCTTCTATAAAAAAAAATGCTTTTTCGCGAAGTAGGTTCCTCGTTCCAGACCCAAAGATGTAATCAATACTTTTGTGCTATTCTGCCAATATAAGCCAGACTTGTTGAGCTGTTCAGGGCTGCGAGGTTTGAAGAGCATTAGCCACTCGTATGCTGCTGGCTTTAATAAATGACTACAATTTGACTTTTTTGAGGCATCCTATGTAAAATGGGGGTACATCACAACATATAATCCATGGTTTTCTGATGAGGGTACATTGGCTATTGAATGTTGGGAAGAAATAGGTCAGAACTTGAAAGAAGCTCAGCAGCAGGGGGAAATTTTGCCTCCAAATTGTCTTTCCTTGTGGGAAATGATAATGCATTTTCTGTAGCCTTTCAGAAAAGAAATACCATCTGCCCTGGCACCCTCCACTCCTAAGAGAAGCCGAAAGATAAATTGGGGGAGTGGACTTCATGTCCTGATTCTGAAACATTTAAATTGCCACTAATAGAATCACCTATGCAAAGAGCCATCCAAAAAGGATTGAAGGACATGACAGTGGAGGATAGACTTGCTTTTCCTGTTATACTAGTAGTTAATCCACAATTCCCTAATCAAATAGTAAGACAGCATGACAGATTTGACTTTAAAATGATAAAGGCTTTGCGTGATAGTGTAAATGGCGCAAATGCTCCATTTATTGGAGAAATTATAATTAACATTTCTGAAGCATTCCTAGCTCATATGATTGGTATTTTCTAGCCCATGCAACTCTGGATGGAGGAGATTATTTGCTATGAAAAGGAGAGTTTTTAGAGAAATGTCAAGAATAAGCTTCTTCAAATTTCAGACAGAAAGTTCTCCTAACTTTTGAGATGCTTGCAAGAAAGGGACAATTTAATGATATTCAAAAATCGCCTCCTCTATGTCCAACAGGCATATGAGCAAGTTAGACTTTGTGGAAGAAAAGCCTGGTGGGCTTTAACAGCAAAAGGGGAACATGAAGGAGCCTTTAGTAAGTGTGTAAGGGCAGGACAGGCCTGCAAAGACCATTTTGGACTGTGTGACTTGGCAGTCACCATGTTGGCCGCTTGAAACTTACCTGGGGGCTGCCATCTTAAAATCACAAAGACCAACGCATAAACTCGGACGATGAGGGGGGACAGCAGGAATCAAGGATTTGATTCCCCGATAAGGCTAGTAGGGAATGTGATAGCCAGACTCAGAGGGGGGAGGAGGATAGAAGAGAAGGATGTGGTTCACCATGCTTAGACCAGACACAACCACTGAAACCCCCTTTAGCTATTTGTGACATTTACTCAACCATCCCTTGCCTGAGAACATCCTGCTGCCAGAACACAGCACGGCCAGATACTGGGTCGACAGGGCCCACCAGCAGCTTGGGAAAATTTTCTGCTTCCCTGTACTGTAACTGACCTTGTGCTACCTTTCTTTGTGTGAAACAGGCCAATCACAAATTGCCAAATCTCCCTGCGTTGGAGATAAAAAGTGCTTGCTACTGAGGCTCGGGGCTCGCGTTGCTCACTGCTGTGACAGTTGAGACATGAGCCTGGACTCGAGTTCATAATAAAAGCTTCTTAAATTTTTGATCTGGCTCCTTGGTGGTCGTCACTCATGGGTGGTCCATAACAAGTGCATGCAGGGGCACACTGAATCATTCTCTGATTTTGTAGCTCACCTCACTCAAGCAGTGAGACAGTAGATTCAATATGAAACAGAAGATTCATTTTGACTCAGCAATTAGCTTATGAAAATGCCTATGCTGATTGTAAGAAATGTCTATCGCCTCTAAGAAAATATAATACCATTACAGAAATGATTTGAGCCAATCAGGAGCAGGGGGCAGGGCCGAGCAGTGAAAGGTGGGGGGTGGGGCTGAGGGAGGCTGGGCCAAGGAGCATGTGGGGCGGGGGGTGGGGCTGAGGTGCATGTGGGGTAGGGGGACGGGGCTGAGATGTGCACAGCTGCAGCATGGGTGCGGGTGGTGGCATCATCAGGCATCATCAGGCACGGGCGGTAGCAGTGTCGCCGCGGCACCAGGTCCCCTGTTGTAGGGACAGGGGACTTGAGACCAGGCCAGGGGACCTAAGGCTATGCCCTTTGCTCCAGCACCAGGCCAGTGGACCTGAGGCTGCACCCCCTGCCCGAGGGGCTTGACGGGACACCTAAGGCCACATCCCCCACCTCAGCACTGGGGGACCAGAGGCTAAGCTGGAGGTCCTAAGGCTGCACCCCCTGCCCTGGTGACAAGGCCGAGGGACATGAGGCTAGGCCAGGGTACCTGAGACTGTGCCCCCTGCCCTGCGGGACTTCATGGGGGTGGGGCTGGCTGAGTCTGGGTCTTGCGCGATTTCAAAGTTTCAAGGTGAACACAGGTGGGTAGAGACTTGACTCTGGGTCCCACGGCATGCCCCAGACTCTGACAGGAATGGAGATTTTCATATACATTTTATTAATTTTATTTCATCTCTGACATTTCTATTATAGAGAAAGGGAAAATAGCAATATTAAAATATTTCCTCTAATTAATTCCCCTTTAATGTGCATGAATTTCATGCACTGGGCCACCAGTACCATATAATTCCCAAGGACAGGCCATTATTGAATGACAATATCAGTGGCTAAAATCCCAACTTGAAAAACAAAAAGGGGGGTTATGATGGAGAAATCACCTGTGGGTAGGCTGCATCAAGTCTTAATTATTTTAAACTTTTTCACTTGTGACTTTGATAATAAGACACCATGGAGTTACATTGATGTCAGAATAAAACAAAGGAAAATGGTCTAATACAGTAGTTGGCAACTCATTAGTCAACAAAGCCAAATATCAATAGTACAATGATTGAAATTTCTTTTGAGAGCCAAATTTTTTAAACTTAAACTTCTTCTAATTCCACTTCTTCAAATTAGACTCACCCAGGCCATGGTATTTTGTGGAAGAGCCACACTCAAGGGGCCAAAGAGCCACATGTGGCTCCTGAGCCACAGTTTGCCAACCAGTGGTCTAGTAAAATGGAAAGATCCTGAATCTGGTTTTTGGAAGGGACCTGATCCATTATTGACCTTTAGATGAGGGTATGCTTGTATATTTCCAGAAAATTTCTCCAAACCTGTGTGGATTCCTGCAAGAAATATTAAATTGCAATATGGATCTGAGAGAGGAATTAGCCAGATTAATGAGGACCTTGCACCTGGAGCCACATCGTGGAGCTATAGACAATTGGTTATCCCAGCAACAATCAGCAGCTCCAGGAAACACACTAAAGAAAAGGAGTGGAAGAAGAATACAGCGGATGATGAACAGCCCAGAGATGACTTGAGGAGTGATAAAGAAGATGGTTCAGAAAGCTGAACAAATTGGTGAAGAGACCAAAACCCCAAGAACACCTGAAAATGTCTTCTTTGTCATGCTGGCAGTAACCAGCTGTGTGGTAATATCACTGGGGCAAAAGGGGCAGTCCTCCTTGGGTAAAATCCCTTATGTGGGCTGATCCCCTGCCTAGTATAGCAAACTAGAGGCCCAGTGCATGAAATTCATGCATGGGGTTTGGTGGTGGTCCCTCAGCCCAGCCTGCACCCTCTCCAATCTATGACCCCTTGAGGGATGTCCAACTGCTCATTTAGGCCCAATCCCACGGGGCAGTTGGACAACCCTCTCACAGTCCAAGACTGCTAGCTCCCAGCTGCTCACCTGCCTGCCTTCCTGATTATCCCTAACCACTTCTGCCTGCCAGCCTATTTGATGCCTAACTGCTCCCCTGTCAGCCTGTTTGAAGGCCCTGATGTCCCTGCCCTGAAGGCCTAGTCCCCCCCAACCTGCTCTCCCCTGCAGGCTTGATTGTTCCCAACTGCCCACCCTTTCAGGCCTGGTCCTGCCCAACTGCCCTCCCCTGCTGACCATCTTGTGGTGGCCATCTTGTGTCCACATGGGGACAGGACCTTTGACCACATAGGGACAGCCATCTTGTGTATTGGAGTGATGGTCAATCTGCATATTACTCTTTCATTAGACCAGATAGAGGCCTGATACATGGTTGGGGGCCAGCTGGCATGCCATGAAGGGTGCCCCGGATCAGAGTGGGGGTTCCTTTGGGGTATGGGGTGGCCTAGGTGAGGGGTTTGGGGTGGTTTGCAGACCAGCCATGTCCTCCAGCGACCCAAGCAAAATCCCTGGTATCTTCTATTGAAACTTTGTAGCCTAGAGCAGAGTCAAGCCTCTTGCTCACTCTGTGGTGGCAGCTATTTCTGTTGGGATTTATTTATCTTCTATAATTGAAACTTTGTAGCCTTAAGTGGAGGCCAAGAGAGGCCATGGCTGCAGAAGCTTGGCTTCCTCCATCACTGGGAGCATCCCTAGCCTCCTGCTCTCTCCAGCTTCATGGCTGCTGCCATATTTGTTGGGATTTATTTATCTTCTATAATTGAAATTTTGTAGCCTTGAGTGGAGGCAAGAGCCTGGCTAGGGTGTGCGGAAAGCTTGGCTTCCTCCATTGCTGGTGAAACCCCATGCTCCCTCCTGTAGCTCCATGGCCACAACCATCTTGGTTGGGGATAATTTGCATACTCACTCCTGATTGGCTGGTGGGCATGACTGGTGGGTATGTTGGTGGGTGTGGCTTGTGTGTGTAGCAGGGTGATGGTTAATTTGCACATCGTTCTTTTATTAAATAGACTATATGGGCAAAGTATAATTACATGGGTGTCCACAGCTGGCTTCTCCCCTCAGTCCAACAATTTGCATAATATGCTTTTATTATATAGGATTGGAATCATGTTGAATATACAGCATCAAATAGTAATTCCTCCATATAATATACAAACACCATTGATCCTTCTTATTCCTAAGTTACATATTTTAAAATTTGCTTGCAAATTAAATTTTTTCTGTATTATCAAGGTTGATACTGGTGATACTTTCTGAGTCATTCATGATATTCTCATCACAGTGACACTTGAGTCACCCAGCACACACCTTCCCAGATGAGGCAGTATTGGAGCCTTCCTGTCTTTGTTTTAATACTGCAAACAACTGTCCTTCTTGCCATTTATTGTTGTATTTTCTGCTATATTTTAGTATTTTGGGGAGTGATTTTTGCCCTTTCCAGTGGCTCCGAACTGTAGTGCTCTAATGCTGTCCAGAGCTCCTGGGTACAAGAAAGCTGTGAAGTGTCTAATAGAGAAAATGTGTGTTTGATACGTTTTGTTCAGGCATGAGTTATAGTGCTATTGGCTATAAGTTTAATGTTAATGAAACAACATTTAAAGACACATAAGTAAATAATGCATCTTTAAACCAAAACACACATAAAACAAGGATATGTATTAACCTTCTTATAACAATGCTGCGACTAGAGGGTTGCAAGAACCAACCCCACATTTCCCCTGGGAACAATGGTTTAGCATTTGCAGTTCATTTTCATGGGGACTTGATGAATATACTTAGGGACTTTTCTCTAATAGCATATGTATCAAAATTCAAGCAATTCCAAGATTATTTTTCTTCATCCAACAAAATATAACACAGTCTTACATATGTTGCTACAACCAAGCTATTAACATTGGCATCTATTTCCATGCCATTAAGCGACGTGACTCTACCATAGTCACCTGTCATCGTTTTTTGCCTTTTGCAGACACCACTTACATCTTTCCTTATTGCACCATGGGGAACAGATAATTAAAAGCTACAGACAGGCTCAGTGAAGATGCTGACAATTTATCATTCTTATTTCAAATTTGGATTAATAAAGTAGGTCAGTTTGCTTGGATCTCTTTGTTTTTTTTAAATTACATTTATTGGGGTGACATCATTTAATAACATTATGTAAGTTGGAATTATACATTTCTATGATAAATGATCTTCAATTGCATCTGTTTTTTATTGTTTAAAGTATTACAAATAGTAATACATATGTCTTCTTTTTTCCCCATTGACCTTTCCCAAGCCTCCTCTACCCCACAGCACATGCCCCCTAGGGTCTTGTGTTGATTTGTTATGATTATATGCTGCATACAAGCTCTTCAGTTGAACTCTTACCCCCCCTCCAAACTCCCCAGCCTTACCGCTGTAATTTGAAAGTCTGTTCAATGTTTTTCTGCCTCTGTGTCTATCCTTTTGTTCATCAGGTTATAGGGTGCTTTAATATCCATAAATGAGTGAGATCATGTGGTATTTTTCTTTCACTGGCTGGCTGATTTCACTTAGCATCATGCTCTCCAGTTCCATTCATGCTGCTACAAATAGTAACAATTCCTTCTTTTTTATAGCAGCATAGTATTCCATTGTGTAGATGTGCCATAGTTTTTTAATCCTCTCATCTGCTGATGGGCATTTAAGCTGTTTCCAAATCTTAACTATTGTAAATTTTGCTGCTATGAACATAGAGATACATATATCCTTTCTAATTGGTGTTTCTGTTTCTTGAGATATATTCCTAGAAGTGGTATTTCTGGGTCAAATTGCAGTTCCATTTAAAAAATTTTGAGGAACCGACATTCTGTTTTCCACAAAGCTGCACCAGTCTGCATTCCCACCAGCAGTAAATAAGGGTTCATTTTTCTCCACATCCTCTCTAGGACTTTAAATTTGTTGATTTGTTGATGATAGCCATTCTGCCAGGTGTGAGGTGGTAACTCATTATTGTTTTGATTTGCATCTCTCAGATGATTAGTGACTTTGAGCATGTTTTCATGTGTTACTTGGCTTTCTGAATGTCCTCTTTCAAAAAGTGTCTATTGAGGTCCTTTGACTATTTTTTGATTGGGTTGTTTATCTTTATTTTGTTAAATTGTATGAGTTCCCTGTAAATTTTGGAGATTAAAAAAATTATTGGAAGAGGAACCAAGATGGCAGCATAGGTAAACACCCATAGTGCTGCCCTGTATAACAAATTCAAAACTACAACTAAGGACAAAATGGACATCATTCAGAACCACCAGATGGCTGGCTGAGTGGACATTCCACAAACAGAAGGAAAAATAAAAGGACACTGAGATTTGGGGGAGCTGTGGAGGACAGAGTTGTGGATATGCTCTGAGTCAGAGGTTCGGAGCTGAGCACGAACGGAAAGGGCAGGCGACTGCAAACCCGGCCGGTTTTTTTGAACTGGGAGGGATACAAAGGCATCCCACTGCACTGAGCCCCAGTTCTGGGCAAGTCTCGGGGAACCCAGACTAACACTGGGCGAAACTGGACTGTAAGGAGGAAACACGGTGAAACTCAGGTGCTTAAAAAGGGCCTGCTAGCTATTGGAGAGGGCTCATGGCTGGTTCTAACGTTTGGGAGGGAAAAAACAAGCAAACAAACAACAACAACAACAACAGCAACAAAAAACACCAGACTGTTTTGTTTTCCCATTATGGGTGAGTCTTTGGGTGTGCAGACTCATTTGGGGAGAAACTAGACTGTCCAGCAGTGGGCAGAGCTCCGGGCAGCTTTCTCTCAGAGGTGCGTGCAGCCATTGCTGCGGGGCACTGAACCCGGGAACAATTTAGGGTGGAGCTGACCAGAAACCAGGGCTGCCTGTTCAGTTCAGAGACTCCACCCCATCCAGGCTAAACACAGTTCATCCTCACAGCCAATTGGCCTGGAGGTCAACCCTTCCCAGTGATACCAGCAACAATCTAGGCTTAACTAAAACAAGACTGTGCAGCCCATAAAGAGGTGCACCAAGACTATCCACCTCAGGTAACTGGGAAAGCTGAGCCACTGTCCCCTAGAGGACACCTACCACACAAACCTACTTGACCAACTCAGGAAAGCAGCCAAAATGCAAAGACAAGGTAACAAATTACATGTGAAAGAAATGGAGGGAAATAAAAAGACTGGACATAGAGTTTAAAACCACAGTTATAAGGATTTTCACGAGGATCCTAGAAAAGGCCGATAAATTTAACAAGACCCTTGAGGATATGAGCAAGTCCCTCAAGGATATGAAAAAGGATGAACTAGAAATTAAGCATACAGTGACTGAAATAACAAAAATATTATACAGAGACCCAAAAGCAGACTAGAGGACTGCAAGAATCAAGTCAAAGATTTGAAAAACAAAGAAGCAAAAATCACTAAGCCTGAAAAGCAAGAAGTAGAAAGAGGCCAAAAACTTGAAGATAGTGTAGAGAGCCTCTGGGACAACTTCAAGCATACCAACATTTGTATTATGGGGGTGCCAGAAAAAGAGAGAGAGCAAGATACTGAAAACTAATTTGAAGAAATAGTGACCAAAAACTTCCCCTACCTGGTGAAAGAAATTGACTTAAAAGCCCAGGAAGGGCACAGAACCCCAAACAAAAGGAATCCAAAGAGGAACACATCATAATTAAAATGCCAAGAGTAAAAGATAAAGAGAGAATATTAAAAGCAGCAAGAGAAAAACAGTTAGTTACCTACAAGGGAGCACCCATACGATTGTCAGCTGATTTCTCAATAGAAACTATTCAGGCCAGATGGGAGTGGCAAGAAATATTCAGAGTGATGAATAACAAGAACCTACAACAAGATTACTCTATCCAGCAAAGCTATAATTCAGATTTAAAGGTCAGATAAAGTGCTTTGCAGATAAGAAAAAGGACTAAAGGAGTTCATCAACACCAAACCAGTATTATATGAAATGCTGAAACTGTTTATTAAGAAGAGGAAGAAGAAGAAAAAGGCAAATATAAAAGTTATGAACAACAAATACACATCTATCAACAAGTGAATATAAAAATCAAGTGAATTAAAAATCTGATGAACAGAATAAACTGATGAATATAATAGAATAAGGAGCATAGAAAGGAACTGGACTGACAATTCTCTGGGGAAAGGGGTGTGGGGGTGTGTGGGAAGAGACTGGACAAAAAACGTACACCTATGGATGAGGACAGTTGAGGAGGAAGTGAGGGCAGAGGATGGGATGGATACCAGGGGAAGAGAGCTATGGGAGCAACATTGTAATAATCTGAACAATAAAGATTTATTAAATTAAAAAAATTATTGGAGATAACATTGATAAATATATTCTCTCATGCAGTGGGCTTTCTTGTTGTTTTGATGATGGTTTCTCTTGCTGTGAAGATTTTTATTTTGCTGTAGTCTCATTTTTTTATTTTCTCCTTAGTCTCTCTTGCCCTAGGATCTGTGTGTATAAAGATACTGCTATGACATATGTCTCCAATTTTGCTGCCTACGTAGTCTGGTAGGATTTTTATGGTTTCCTGTGTTATGTCAAGTCCTTTAGCCATTTTGAGGTTGTTTTTGTTGTTGTTGTTGTTGTTTATGGTGTTTAGTTGTTGATCTAGTTTCATTTTTTTTGCATGTATCTGACCAAATTTCTCAGCACCATTTATTAAAGAGGCTGTTTTGACTCCATTGTATGCTCTTGCCTCTTTTGTCAAATAATAATTGAGTGTAATGGCTTGGGTCCATTTCTGGATCACAACTCTGTCCCATTGGTCTAAATGTCTGTTCTTGTGCCAGTACCAGACAGTTTTGAGATCCTTGGTTTGGTAATATAGTTTGATGTCTGGTATTGTGATCCCTCTAATTTTGTTCTTTTTTCTCAGGACAGCTGGGGCTACTCATGTGTTTTTTTTTATTTGTTTGTTTGTTTCAGATTAATTTTTGGAGAGTTTGTTCTAGAAATTTGAAATATGCCATTGGTTTTTTTTAATAGGTATTGCATTGAATCTATAGATTGGTTTAGATAGTATGGATGTTTTAATTATGTCGGTTCTATTAATGTATGAACATGGTATGTTATTCCATTTGTTTTTGTCTTCTTCTATCTCTTTTTTTCAGTATCTTGTAGTTTTTTTGAGTACAGGTCTTTAATTTCTAAGTATCCTAAGTTTATTCCTAAGTATCTTAAATTTTTTGGTGCAATGGTAAGTGGGATTGTTTCTTTAATTTCTTTTTCTGTGAGTTCATTATTGAAGTATAAAAATGCCATAGATTTCTGGGCATTAATTTTACATCCAGCTACATTGCCATATACATTTTTTATGCCTAGTAGTTTTTTGATGGAGTCTTTGGGGTTTTCTATGTGTAGTATCATGTCATCTGTGAATAAGGACAGTTTTACTTCTTCTTTTCCAATTTGGATGCCTTTTATTTCTTCTTGTCTGATCACTATGGTTAGTACTTTTAATACTATGTCAAACAGGAGTGGTGAAATTTTGCATCCTTGTCTTGTTCTTGTTCTTAGGGGAAATGAGTTTAGTTTTTTTTTGTTTTTTTTTTTTCCATTCAGTATGATGTTGGTCGTGGGTTTACCATATAGGGTTTTTATTATGTTGAGGTATGATCCCTCTATTCCCACTTTTCTGAGAGTTTTTATTTTTAAAAAGTGTGTTGGATTTTGTCATTGATTTATGGATATTGTACATTGTTGCATCCACGATATAAATCCCACTTGGTCATGGTGTATGATCTTTCTAATGTATGGCTGAATCCTATTTGCTAGAATTTTTTAAAAATATATTTTATTGAGTTTTTACAGAGAGGAAGGAAGAAGAGTAGAAAGTTAGAAACATCAATGAGAGAGAAACATCAATCAGCTGTCTCTTGCACAGCCCCTACTGGGATTGTGCCCGCAACCAAGGTACATGTCCTTGACCGGAATCAAACTCGGTACCTTTCAGTACACAGGCTGATGCTCATCCATTGAGCCAAACAGGTTTCGGCGATTTGCTAGAATTTTGTTGAGCATTTACTATCTCTGTTCATCAAGGATATTGGCCTATAGTTCTCTTTTTTTGTGATGTGGTTATCTTTTGGGGGATTAGAGTAATGCTGGCTTAATAGAAAGAGCTTGTAATATTCCTTCATCTTTGGTAGTTTTTGGCCCACTCAGGTGTTTTGATTCTTCTAGGTTGTCGATTTTGTTGGAATAGAGTTGTTCGTAGTATTTTTTTCTTAATTGTTTGTATTACTGGTGGGTTCGGTTGTTATTACACCTCTTTTATTTCTGATTTTGTTTATTTGGGTCCTCTCTCTTTGCTTCCTGGTGAGCCCGCCTAGACTTTCGTCAATCCAAAGACCCGGCCCTTGGCTTTGTTGATGTTATGTATTGTTTTGTGGTCTCTATTTCATTTATCTCCCCTCTGATCTTTATTATTTCCTTTATTCTGCTTATGCTGGGCTTTTCTTGTTATGCACTTTCTAACTCTTTGAGTTGTAGGTCTAGGTAATTTATTACCATTGTTCCTTGTTTTTTGAGGTAGGCCCTGTAGAACTATGAACTGCCCTCTCAAGACTGCTTTCATTGTGTCCCATAGATTTTGGATTGCTGTGTTTTCATTGTCGAATGATGTTTTTTATTTATTCTTTGATCTCTCTGGTAACCCAGTAATTGTTTAATAGCACAATACTTAGTATCCATGTGTTTGTTTTTTATTGTAGTTTATTTCTAATTTTATACCATTGTGATCTGAAAATATATTTGATTTGATTTCTATCTTCTTGAATTTGAAGAGACTGCCTGTGACTCAATATGTGGTCTATCTTTGAAAAAGACCCACATGCTCTTGAGAAGAATGCATGTTCTATGGCTTTGGGCGAAATGTTCTGAACCTGTCAATTAATTCCATCTGATCCAGTGAGTCATTTAGGATTGAAGTTTCTTTGCTGATTTTTTGTTGAGAGGATTTTTCCAACAGAGATAGTGGGGCATTAAAGTTCCCTAATATGACTGTATTGCTGTCAGTCTCTCCCTTGATATCATAAGAAGGTTTTTAATGTATATGAGTGCTCATGTATTGGGTGTGTATATGTTTACCGGTATTATTTATTCTTGTTGGATTTCTCCTTTCATATTATGAAGTGTCCTTCCTTATCTCTTGTTGTGTCGTTCACTTTGAGATCTAATTTGTCAGATATAAATATTGCTACCCCAGCGTTTTTTTTTCTTTTTCATTTCCATTCACCTGAAAAACCTTTTCTATCCTTTCACCATCAGTCTGTGTGTTCTTTTTTTAAGGTGGGTTTTCTGTAGACAGCAGATATATGGTTGTTGTTTTCTTATCCACTCAGCTACCCTATATCTTTTCATTGAGGCATGTAATTCATTTACATTTAAAGTTATTGTTGATAGGTATTTGTCACCATTTTTGTTCTTTTCTCCTGTGTTCCTTCTTCACTTCCTATTTCTTCCTTTTACAGCAGACCCTTTAGCATTTCTGGCATTGCTGGTTTGGTGATAATAAACTCCCTTAGTCCTTTTATTGTCTGCGAATCTCCTGATTTCCCTCTCAATTTTGATTGATAGCCTTTCTGGGTACAGTATTCTTGAATCCAGACCCTTCCTTTGAATGAGTTTGTATATTTCATTCTATTCCCTTCTATTCTGTTGTGTTTCTGTTGAGAAATCAGTCACTACCCTGATGGGGGATCCTTTGTAGGTAACTTTCTGTTTCTCTCTAGCCACTTTTAATATTCTGACTTTGTCATTGGTGTTTGCTGATTTAATTATAATGTGCCTTAGAGTCAGTCTTTTGGGGTTCCATTTTGTTTGGGACTCTGTGAGCTTCTTTGATTTTTGTGAGTTTTTTCTTCCGTATATCAGGGAAGTTTTCTGTCATTATTTCTTCAAACAAGTTTTCTATTCCTTTCTCAGTTTCCTCTCATTCTAGAACTCTTATTATGTAGATCCTGTTTTGTTTCATGTTGTCCCAAAGTTCCCTTAGCTGTCCTCCTGTTTTTGTAAGTTTTTTTTTTTTTGTCTCCTCATAATCTCTCTCCTTTGGTTATCTTGTTATGTAGTTCTCTCTCTCCTGCATTGGATTAAAGGCACACAATACAACACAGAAAGGCACAATGCACAAGGCATTGAACATAAATGTATTCACGATACTAATAACCCCAAATAAAGGTGGCAACCAAACAAAAGAGAGCTAGAGGATAAGAAAAAAAAGGTGCAAAAATTATATTGATAAAAGTTAATAAAGTAAGAGAGAAAAAAAGAGAATAAAAAAGAGGGAGGTGAAACTATTTATATGGGGTGAAAACTCCAATAGAACAACCAGTAATACCAAAAAATGCAAATATGCCTAGCCAGTTTGGCTCAGTGGATAAAGTGTTGGCCTATGAAGTGAAGAATCCTGGGTTCGATTCCAGTCAAGGGCATGTACCTTGGTTGCAGGCACATCCCCAGTAGGGGGTGTGCAGGAGGCAGCTGATCAATGTTTCTCTCTCATTGATGTTTCTAACTATCTCCCTTCCTCTCTATAAAAAAAATCAATAAAATATATTTTTAAAAATGCAAACAACAAATACCCAGAGAGGAATGCAAACTACAAACAACAACTAATAACAAACAAGGAAAAACAAAAGCAAAAAGTTAATAAAAACAAAAAAGAGTAACAATCTCACCAATAAGCACAACAATATCCAATCTAATAAACTATCAAGCAAATAAAAACAATAAGAAAGAGCGAAAACAGCACAAAATAAAACAAAGAAACCTAGAACAAAAACAAAAACAAAAAACAAAAAAAAAAAACAGAACAAAAAAACAATAACAACAAAAAACAGACAAACTAAAAAAAGGCATAGAGAAAAAAAATTGGATTGTGAAGAAAGAGGAGAGGTGTGTATGCACTTAAAGCAGGGGGACAGGAATTACATATATAAATAGGGTGAATTTTTAACAAGGTGTAAAAAGAAGAAATAGAGAAAATCTAAAGCAGGAATAGAGTAATAGAAACAGGACAACAAAAGGGGAAAAGTGAGGAAGAGAGTGTTGTCATAAAGGTAAAGTTGAGATAAAGTAAAATGATGCTAAAGGAAAAATTAAAATAAAATGCAGAAACAAATAAAAAAATAAGATAAAATAAAGAAAAATTAAAATGACACTTTAAAAATAGTAGTAGTAAGAATACTGATTTAAAATAAAAATAAAATAATTAAAAAGGTAAAATCAAGTGAAAAAAATTATTTCTTAAGTAAAAAATGAAAAAATAAAAATGTGCTGTGATGAAGGTCATTCACTTCCTCTACTATTCTGTTTTGTACGCCTGTTTCCTGTCCAGTAGTCCAGTGAAGTTCCCTGCATTCCACTGCTCCTCTGTGTTGTAAACCACAGTCCTGAGCAGGGTCTTTGCTTCTTAAACTGCTTTATTTGTGTTTACTCAAGAGCCAATTTGTGATTTAACCCCTGGGTGGCAGTATTTCTGGATTGACCTCCAGGGCTATGTCCTCTCTAGCCAGTATTTAAATTTTGTTTTTCCTGTCACAATACTGGTTTGGGAGTATGGACTGCCCAAGAGTTGATTCTCTGATCATTACTCCCCGCTCTGATCCCCAGGTTCCACAAATACAACTTTCCCCTGAAATCTCTGAGAGTGTCCCCAATTGAATGATCCTATCTACTGGCTTAGTAATAAAAAGCAAGAATTTAAAGAGAAAAAAAGGGCCCTAGTAAGTGCGTGAACTCACAGTTTTTACCCTCTGGCACTGCGCAGAAGTCTTAGAAAGTCTCTGGGTGGACATTCCCCCCATCCCCCCCTGCCCCCCCCTCGCACCCCCGCACTAAGCATCAGGCACACCGTTAAAATTTTAGGCTGCCTTTTTGGGCCCAGTCCAGCTATGAGTTGCTTTTTAGTTACCTTCTGTTAGCAGCCCTGTGGGTCCTCTTCCACATTTGCGGATCACGCTAGCCCCAAAGGCCGCAGACGTTGTGGGGCACAGACTTCCCCGTAACCTCTAGCTCCCCTTGTGTGTGTTTCTCCTGTGTGAATGGCAGACCTCACCTTTTCCTCTGCAAAATCTGACTTTTCAGAGCTCATCTGAGACTGCATATTTGTGCTGCTTGAGGTCAGTGTTCCTGTGTTTAAAGCTGTTTCATGGGTGTTGTTGTTGTAGATTACTGGGATGTATAGGCTTCCAGTAACAGCCACTCCCCCCTTCAAGATGGTGCAGGTCCCCTGGCTTCCTTTTTTTATATAATACAAGAATCAAACCACTGTTCCTTTGTGTGTAGAATTAAAGCTGCCTATCACCACATGAAAGGAGGGGGAAGAGAAAACCTAAATACAATTACTATCACTGTTTGCTTCTGGGAAAGGCAAAGAGAATTTAACATTACTAAAACATCCCCCCACTAAGCCATTATGTAGAAAGTTTTATGAATGGCACCCCCAGCAGCAAACTTAAGAACAGTTTTTTTTTCTTTTGTGGAGTGAAGCCCCTATGGGTATGTGTACAGTAATAATCAATGAAAATCAGCTGCTGCAATTGCACCGGTAAAATGATATAGTTTAAAATGATAATTTTAATGAAAAATCACCTTCTTGGTCCTTATAGTAAAAAATAACACCACCCTTGATATTTTGGAATTACAGCAGCATATTGTATAATTATCCCAAACAAACTTACAAACTAATTTCTTATATGCCTGGAAGTAATTTTAAGAAAGAACTGACTCCTTTACTTTTGCCTTTTAGCATAACCACTATTGCCTGTATCATTCTTGTTCTTATTTGTTTAATTTTAGTCTGCAGATGTGGAATAAAAATTTTAAAAGAATCAGAGCTCTGAAAGCTGCATATCAATACCTATTAAGAAATTAAAGAGGGGGAAATTCTAAGAACCAAGATCAATAGTAATTAATATAAATATGAAAAATCCAGCCTGAGTTTGGGCTCTTTGATATTCACAGCATGAATATTTGCATTTACTTACTGCTGACTCAATATCCTAAAGCAAACTCCCCACAACCTGATAATCTTATTATTTACTAAACATTATCATTGCCCAAACAGGTCTGTCTCTGAAAGATCCCAGGTTCGATTCGGGTCAAGGGCATGTACCTTGGTTGCAGGCACAACCCAGTAGGATGTGTGCAGGAGGCAACTGATCGATGTTTCTAACTCTCTGTAAAAAAATTCAATAAAATATATTTAAAAATTACCATTGATATGTCTGTTTGCATTCCTAAAAGGCAATTGTGTATTCTAGTAAATAAAAGCAGACTGGAACAAAGACTCAGTGGAATTTGACTACTACAGTTAAGTTTTCCCTGGCTTCCCCGCCATAATTCTAAATTTATATTTCTTGTGTTTAGTTTGTGTGTCAGCTCTTTATCCAAGCTTTTGAACCCAAAAGACACCCTGGCCATGGCTTTTCACACTAAGCGGAGAGACTAGCAAAATAAACAAAGATGAGTTGAACTGTTACCCATGCATCACTTATATCTTTAGAAGTGGTACAAATCATTCTTTTTCTATTTCTCTCCTGGAGAATAGAGGGAGAGTTTCAAAAGTTTACACTTGGAGTAATATAGCAGCTCCCTGCTATAGTGTTGTGATGTACCCTCATTTTACATAGGATGCCTCAGAAAGTCAAATTATGGAGTCATTTATTAAAAGCCAGCAGCATACGAGGGAACTATTCAGTGCTCCAAATATCACAGCCCCGAACAGCTCAACACATCTGGCTTATATGGGCATAATAGCACAAAGGTATTGATTACATTTTTGGGTCTGGAATGAGGAACCTATTTCGAGAAAAGCATTTTTTACAGAAGCAAAAATTGAGCAAGTCAGTTACCTAAATATCTAAGAATCACTGAATCAACAGAAGCACATTATCTGTGACCACCTGGGCAATTTAGAATAATTGTGCTGTCCAGATCCTGGGATCACTGAGTCAACATGAATCCATGTATCTGTAGCTACTGAGGCAATATAGGGTAAGTTCTGATTCTGGGACCACTGAGCCAACCGAAACTCAGTTATCTGTAGCTACTGAGCCAATTTAGAATAATTGTCCTGTCCTGATTCCCAGAGGAATGTGCTTCTATGACCAGTGAGTTCACAATCATTGGGATATTCAAGTTATCATCAATGGAGTATTGGATAGCATACATAAGTTCCAGAAAATAAAAATAGCTTTCTATTGTTTTAGCAAACAAATAAGTACAGAACACAAACAGCAATTTCTACCTGAGATGATTGCTACCATACTTCATTAGTAGCTCCTACTCTTCAGTTCACCAACCAAATAGAGGGTTAATCTAACTACAAAGTATGGAATTGGCATCTGTGCACTTAGGAGTTGAGAATATGGGCTTTCAAACACCTTACATTCACCGTAAACCAAACTATAACCAGTACTCTGTTTATTACTTGGTCACATGCATTACTTTGATAGGGCTGCCTAGCAAAATGGCAGGTAACTAAGCCACAACAAACTAAGTGATTTAAATGGCATACATTTATTTTCTCACCATCATAGAGACCAGAAGTCCAAAATCAAGGTATTGACAGAGTAGGTTCCTTCTTTGGCTTATAGATAGTTGTTTTCATGTTGACATAATATTCTCCTTCTATTCATCTCTCTGTGTCCTATTTCTAAATTTTTATGCTGACCTAAGTCATATTAGATTAGGACCCAATTTCATTTTAAGTTGAGAACATCAGTAAAGAACCTATCTTCAAATGAGGTCATGTTCTGTAGTATTGGCAGTTAGGACTTCAACATATGAATTTGGAGGGGATGTAATAAAAAACAAACAAACAAAAAACACCTCCAAGTCCTTACTAAAAAAGATACCAGAATGATGATGTGTCAGTTCTCTGACATCAATGTCCAGTTAGATCCTGTGTCAGATAGTATTCAAAATATGTGGGTATTTATTCTTTTCCAGTGTACAGTCACCCAAGTAAATGGCTCTAGGTCGTATTGAGAAAGGACTGAAGAAAGTTTTACAATATATACTTCCTGCAGTATTACAGGGTTTTCCCCCATATAGATATGGCCCTATTTTCAATGGATTGTGGATTTGAATATTGGCTTAGATCCAAATATTGTACAAGGAATTATAACTTTTTATTATATCAACAGTCTTCAGATTCAGCTCTCTCATTCTTCTTTTTTTTCTGATTCAACATGTTAAGTAGCACTCTCATCATCTGCTCACATATTTTTTCCCATAGGGATACTATGCTTTATGAACCATTTCAACAGTTCCATCAGGGTTAAGCCAAAATTAATGTCCCTCCAACACTGCTGACTTCTGGTAGTTAAATGCCAACACCTGATCTCTGTTATTCTGGGGACTCACAATTATCCCAGAAATTATCAAGTCCAATTCTTTGATGGTCCTTCTACAATCCCTGACAAAAAGAGCCACTACTGAATCTTTTTTAGTGAAGCCAGTGTCTCCCTTGTTAGTGAATTTCCGATAACACTGGTAAATGAGGCATCCTATGGTCCCTCCTGTGGAACACTGTCCTCTGCTGCATCTTCTTTGTTTTTGTAAATTATTATATTTCATGCTATTTATTTTTAGAAAAAATGTTTTAATTAGGTAACAATGGCTAATAGCAGTACTTAATTTTCAGATGTACACTATTATAATTCTACTAGAGGTCCAGTGCATGAAATTTGTGCATGGGGGGGGGGGCGGCTGTCCCTCAGCCCAGCCTTCACCCTCTCCAATCTGGGACCCCCTCAAGGTATATCTGACTGCGGGTTTAGGTCCATTCCTGGTGGGATTGGGCCTAAACGGGCAATCAGACATTCCTCTCACAATCCAGGACTGCTGGATCCCAAATGCTCTCCTACCTGCCTTCCTGATTGCCCCTAATCACTTCTACCTAGCAGGCTGACACCCCCTAACCACTCCCCTGCCAGCCTGATTGATGATTAACTGCTCCCCTGCCAGGCTGTTTGCCCCTGACTGCCATCCGCCACAGGTCTGGTCACCCCTAACTGGGCTCCCCTGCAGACCTGGTCACCCATAACAATACTCTCTTGCAGGCCTGGGTCCCCCCAACTTCCCTCCCCTGCTAGCCTGATTACCCACAACTGTCCTCCCTTGCAGGCTTGGTCTCTCTCAACTGCCCTCCCCCACTGGCCATCTTGTGGTGGCCATCTTGTGTCCACATGGGGGCAGCCATATTTGATCGTATGGGGGCAGCCATCTTGTGTGTTGGAGTGATGGTCAATCTGCATATTACTCTTTTATTAGATAGGATAGAGGCCTGTTGCTTGGGAGGGAGCCACTCATTTGCCCTGAAGGGTGTCCTGGATCAGGGTGGGGGTTTCCTTGGGGCGTGGGGTGGCCTGAGCAAGGGTCCTGTGGCAGTTTGCAGTCTAACCTTGCCTCCCAGTGACCCAAGTGGAAACCCTGGGATCTGGTATTTATTCATCTTCTATAATTGAAACTTTGTAGCCTTGTGCAGAGCCAAGCATCCTGCTTGCTCCATGGCCACAGCCATTTTTCTTGTGATTTATTTATCTTATAATTGAAACTTTGTAGTGGAGGCCAAGGCAGGCCAGTGCTGCAGGAGCTTGGCTTCATTTATCGCCAGTGAAAACCCAAGCCTCCTGCTCTCTCCAGCTACATGGCTATTGCCATTTTTGTTGGGATTTATTTATCTTCTATATTGGAAATTATGTAGCCTAGAGTGGAGGCCTGGGCCTGGCCAGGATGTGGGGAAAAATTGGCTTTCTCCATTGCCAGGGAAACCTAAGACTCCTGTTCACTTTTGGGCTAATTTGTATACTCACTCCTGATTGGCTGGTGGGCACGACTTGTGGGTGTAGTGAAGTGATGGTTAATTGTCATATTACTCTTTCATTAGATAGGATATCTTATACACTATCATGTACTCACCACCAAAAGTCTAGTTTCTATTTGTTACCAGACGTTTGATTCACTTTACCCATTTTTCCTCTTCCCAATACTTTTTCTCCCATAACCAGTATTATATTCTTTTTATTTATGGATTGTTATTATTTTTTGTCTTATATTCCACATATAAGTAAAATCAAAGTTTTTGTTCTTTTCTGTCCAACTTAGCATAATCTCATGTTGTTGCAAGTGACAACATACATAATCTTTCTATGGCTCAGTAGTATTTCATTGTTTATACGTAGACATATATACAATATATAGAGTATACTCTTGAGCATATATATATATATATATATATATCATAGTTTTCCATTTTGTGTGTATATATATATATATATAGTATTACATTGTGCGTATGTGATGTACACACACACACACACACACACACATACACACACTAGAGACCCGGTGCATGAAATTTGTTCATGGGGGTGTCCCTCAGCCCAGCCTGCACCCTCTCCAATCTGGGATCCCTCGAGGGATGTCTGGCTGCCCGTTTAGGCCCGATCACGGTAGGATTGAGCCTAAATGGGCAGTCGGTCATCCTTCTCACTATCCAGGACTGCTAGCTCAAAACTGCTCACCTGCCTCCTTCCCTGATTTCCCCTAACCACTTCTGCCTTCCAGCCTGATAACCCCCTAACCACTACCCTGACAGCCTAATTGATGTCTAACTGCTCCCCTGCCAGCCTGTTTGCCCCCAACTTCCCTCCTCTGCTGGCCTGGTCACCCCTAACTGCTCTCCCCTGCAGGCCTGGTCCCTCCCAACTGCCCTCCCCTGCTGGCCTGGTGGCCCACAACTGCCCTCCTTTGCAGGCCTGGAACCTCCTAGCTGCTCATTTTATGGTGGCCATCTTCTGTCCACATGCGGGAAGGATCTTTGACCACATGGGGGCAGCCCTCTTGTGTGTTGGAATGATGGTCAATCTGCATATTACTCTTTTATTAGATAGGATACAGGCCTGGTGCATGGGTGGAGACTGGCTGATTTGCCCTGAAGGGTGTCCTGGGTCAGTGTGGGGGTTTCCTTGGGGTATAGGAAAGCCTGGGCGAGGGGCCTATGGTGGTTTTCAGGCTGGCCATGCTCCAGAGCAACCTAAGCAGAGTCCCTGAGATCTGGGATTAATTTATGTTCTACAATTGAAACTTTGTAGCCTGGAGCAGAGCCAAGCCTTCTGCTTGCTCCGTGGCAACAGCCATTTCTGTTTGAAACTTTGTAGCATGGAGTGGAGGCCTAGGCTAGGGTTGCAGAAGTTTGGCTTCCTCCATCGTCCCAGCAACCCTAGCCTCTTCTCTCTCCAGCTCCATGGCTGCCGCCATTTCTTTTGGGATTATGTATCTTATATAATTGAAACTTTGTAGCATTGAGTGGAGGCCTAGGCCAGCAATGGCAGGCGGAAAGCTTGGCTTCCTCCATTACCAGGGAAATCCAAGTCTATCTCTTGCTCTCAGTGGTGGTAGCCATCTTGGTTGGGGTTTATTTGCATAATTTGCTCCTGATTGGTGGTAGCATGGCTGTGGGCGTGGCTTGATCAGAGATATGGTCAATTTGCATATTACTCCTTTATTAGATAGGATAATTATCTTTATTTATACATTTTTGGTTATTTCCATATCTTGGCTATTGAAAACTGCATTGCAATGAACATAAATATATGTAGTGTCCCAAAAATGTATACACACAATTTGAATCATTATAAAGGCAGTGTTTAATAAAATATATTTCATTTTCAAAACTGAGCTATCAACTGTTAAAGTTTGTATACATTTTTGGGGACAGCTGTACATAATTCATATGTTCATGTTCTTCAGATAAATGCCTATGAAAAGAATTGCTAAATCATATGATAGGTAGTTTTTTAAATTGTTTTTTTATTGTTTAAAGTATTACAAATAGTAGTACATATGTTTCCTTTTTTTCCCCAATTGACCTCCCCCGGCCTCCCCTACTTCCCAGAACATGACCTCACCTGCCCCCCCCCCTTCCAGTGTCTTGTATCCATTGGTTATGCTTATATGCATGCATACAAGTCCTTCAGTTGATCTCTTACAACCCCTGCCTCCCAACATCCTCTGCCTTTCCACTGTAGTTTGACAGTGTGTTCAATGCTTCTTTGCCTATGTATCTATTTTCCTGTTGCTTTTCTTTAAAAAATATTGCATCTGCATACTAGAAATAAACATATAAGAACAACAAATGTTTGGGGAAGAGAAAAATGGCGGCGGAACGGAGGGATTCGATCTGAATCTGCTCACAGGGAAGAGGGAGGGAACAGCTGAAAGTCGCGCAGGGAGCATTTGTCCGCGACTAGGGGGACAGCTGTGCTCCAGGAGAAGATAGAGGACTGCTGGGCTGGCCTCCCTAGCCTGAGCGGCCCCAGTACTGCTGGGTTCTCTCCCTGAGCCAACTGCGTGAGGAGGCGCGCGGAGGCGGACCACGACATCTTGAACAAGAGGAGCCGGAAAACATACAGCTGCCTTACGCAGGTACCGGCTGCACCTCTGGGGCTCCCGGAGCACCTGCGCCCAGGTGGCAGGGAGGCTCGCAGAGCCCAGGGAGCGCTAAACTCCAGCATGGAAAGGTCAGATTTCCCTGGGGGTACTTTGGGCGCGAAACTGAGGGGGCTGGCAGTCTGGGAGATCTGCACCTTGGAACTCAAAACCTGGAGATCTGCACCTGAAATAGAATCTGTGGCTGTTGAAGCTGGTGAACGTGGGAGAGGGCCCTTGGAGCTGGTGGCAGAGTTGATCCCTGGAGCGCAATCAGTTTGGACCTGACAGAGGGGGGAAGCCCGGAAGATTTTGGGAGGGTTCTGGCTGCTAAAACAGCAGTCACCATTAGAGAGGCAGTATTGTTTAGTTCAGGATAAAGAGGACCAATAGACCCAGAAGTCAATCTAGAAACACTGCCACCCAGGGGCCAAATCACAAATTGACTCTTATGTGACAGGGAATTGATTATATTTTCTCTTCGACCTTGGGAATACAGTCTATTTTCATCTACACTTTAGTATCTTTTACTCTACCTCAACTTCACCTTTATACCACCACTCTGGCTAACCTTTCCCTATTTAGTGCCTTGTTTCCCTTACACTTTTCCCGCTTTAGATTTACCTAATTCTTTCCCCTTACCCCCTGTTAAAATTTCACCCCACTGATATATCTAATCTCTAACCACCTAATCCAAGTGCATATATACCTCTAGCTTCTCTGACTTCACTGTCTTAAAGTGTTTTTATCCCTGTCCTGTTGTTGTTGTTTACTTGACTGTTGATTATATTGATTTTTTAAGCAGGTTTATGAGATTGATTTGCTTATTCTGTTATTTTGGTTTGTCTTGTAGGGGGGGTTATTTTTATTTTTGGTGTTGTTTCTTGTTTTGTTGTCCTCATCTGCATTGTTTTTGAGATAGATTTTTGCTTCTGTGTTCCCTCACCTCTCTTGATATTAGTAGTTGTATGTAATTTGTATCAATCTCCAAGTACTTGTTGCAGGTTTGGTTCGGATTAAGGGCTGTCCTATAGGAGTTTTCACCCCACATTTATAATTTACTCCTTTTATTTCTTTTTTTTTCTTCTCCCCCTTTTCCCATTATCATTTTGGCATTCCTGTCTTTCTTTTTTGTGAGTGTATGTGTGTGGGGGGGTCTCTTTCTTTTTTGTGTGAGTGTGGGTGTGTGAGTGTCTGTGTGGGTCTGGGGGAGGTTCTCTTTCTTTTTTCCCACCTATCACCGAATTTGCCTTTCTCTGGCGGTCACCTTTATTTGGAATTACAATTACTTTGACTACATTCCGGTTCAGTGCCTGGTGCGTTGCACCTGGTTGTGTTGTATTTTGTGCCTTTAAATCAACGCAGGAGAGTGAGAACTACATAATAACATACACAGAGAAGAGAGACCATGGGAAGACAAAGAAATAGCCCACATATGAAAGAAAAGCAAGGCTCACCAGAAAAGGAGGTAAACGAAATGGAAGTTAACAACCTGTCAGAGAAAGAATTCAGAGAAATGGTCATAAGGTGGCTGAAAATAATGGAAGACAAATTTGATAATATGAGTAAGAACCAAGAGGAAATGAGGAAGACCCAGGAAGAAATGATGAAGAGCCATGAAGAAATGAAGAGGAGCCAAGAAGAAATGAAAAGTGACATTGCTGAAGTAAAGAACTCAATAGAAAGTATTTAGAGTAGACTAGAAGAAGCAGAGGATCGCATCAGTGAGCTAGAAGACCAGGTAGGAAAAAATAACCAAGTAGAGCAGCTACTAGAAAAAAAATTAAAAAGCAGGAGGAGAGCCTAAGAGAACTTTGGGACAACATGAAACAAAACAACATCCGTATAATTGGGCTTCCAGAAGGACAGGAAACTGAGCAAGGAATAGAAAACCTGTTGGAAGAAATAATGACAGAAAACTTTCCTGGTATAGGAAAGGAAAAACCCACACAAATCCAAGAAGCTCACAGAGTCCCAAGCAAAATAAACCCCAAAAGACCTACGCCAAGGCACATTATAATTAAATTGGCAAACAGCAATGACAAAGTAAGAATCTTAAAAGCTGCCAGAGAGAGACAAAAAGTCACCTACAAAGGAACACCCATCAGACTAACAAGTGATCTCTCAACAGAAACCTATCAGGCCAGAAGGCAGTGGAATGAAATCTACAAAGTCATGCAAAGGAAGGGTCTGAATCCTAGAATACTGTACCCAGCAAGGCTCTCAATCAAAATTGAAGGTCAAATCAGGAGCTTCAGAGATAAAAAAGGACTAAGGGAATTCGTCACCACCAAACCAGCAATGCAAGAAATGCTAAAGGATCTGCTGTAAAAAGAAATAGGAAGCGAAGAAGGATCACAGGGGCAAAGAACAAAAATGGCAACATATAAGCACCTATCAATAATAACTTTAAATGTAAACAGGTTAAATGCTCCAATCAAAAGACATAGGGTAATAGACTGGATAAGAAAACACAACCCATGTATCTGCTGTCTACAAGAAACCCACCTCCGAAAAAAAAGACGCACACAGACTGAGGATGAAAGGTTGGAAAAAAGTTATTCAGGCGAATGGAAATGAAAAAAAAGCTGGGGTAGCCATACTTATATCTGACAAATTAGATCTCAAAGTGAAGGACATAACAAGAGATAAAGAAGGCCACTTCATAATACTAAAGGGAGCAATTCAACAAGAAGAAATAACTCTTGTAAACATATTCGCACCCAATACAGGAGCACCCAAATATATACAAAAACTCCTAGAGGACATCAAGGGAGAGATAGACAGCAATACAATCATAGTAGGAGACTTTAATACCCCATTATCACCATTGGACAGTTCCTCTAAACAAAAAATCAGTAAAGAAACATCAATTCTCAATGACTCACTGGACCAGATGGAATTAATTGACATCTTCAGATCATTTCACCCCAAAGCCACAGAATATACATTCTTTTCAAGTGTCCATGGGTCATTCTCAAAGATAGACCATGTATTAGGTCATAGGCAAAGTCTCTCCAAATTCAAGAAGATAGAAATCATATCAAGTATATTCTCAGATCACAGTGGCATAAAGCTGGAAACCAACTACAATAGAAACAATCCAAAGAAATAAAACATATGGAGTCTAAACAGCATGCTATTAAACTATGACTGGGTTACTAGAGAGATTAAGGAAGAGATAGAAAACATCATGGAAACAAATGACAATGATAGCACAACAATCCAAAATCTATAGGACACAGTGAAAGCAGTTCTGAGAGGAAAGTTCATAGCTCTACAATCCTACTGCAAAAAAACTAGGAACAGCGGCAATAAATTACCTAACCCAACAACTCAAAAAGTTAGAAAGAAAGCAACAGGAAAAGCCCAGTGTAAGCGGAAGGAAGGAAATAGTAAAGATCAGAGCAGAAATAAATGACATAGAGACCAAAGAAACAATACAGAACATCAACGAAACCAAGAGCTGGTTCTTTGAAAGGATAAACAAGATTGATGAACCTCTAGCCAGACTCACCAAGAAGCAAAGAGAGAGGACCCTAATAAATAAAATCAGAAATGAAAGAGGTGAAATAACAACAGACCCCATTGAAATACAAAGGATTGTTAAAAAATACTATGAACAACTCTACTCCAACAAACTGGCCAACCTGGAGGAAATGGATATGTTTCTAGAAAAATATAACCTCCCAAAACTCAATCAAGAAGAATCTAAACAACTCAATAGACCAATAACTGTGGAAGAAATTGAAGCAGTCATCATAAAGCTTCCAGCAAACAAAAGCCCAGGGCCAGACGGCTTCACAGGGGAGTTTTACCGAACATTCAAGGAAGAACTAAAACCTATACTCCTCAGACTATTCCAGAAAATTCAAGAGGATGGAAAACTTCCAAACTCCTTCTATGAAGCTAGCATCACCCTAATACCAAAACCAGATAAAGATGACACAATGAAAGAGAATTACAGGCCAATATCCCTCATGAATATAGATGCCAAAATCCTCAATAAAATTCTAGCAAATCGGATCCAGCAGTACATCAGAAAGATCATACACCATGACCAAGTAGGATTTATCCAGGAATGCAAGGATGGTACAATATCCACAAATCAATAAATGTGTTACATCACATAAACAAATTGAGAGATAAAAATCACATAGTCATATCAATTGAGGCAGAAAAAGCATTTGACAAAATCCAACATCCTTTCTTAATAAAAACTCTCAATATGGTAGGAATAGAAGGATCATACCTCAACATAATAAAAGCCATATATGATAAACCCACAGCATACATCATACTCAATGGGCAAAAATTACAACCATTTCCCCTAAGAACAGGAACAAGTCAGGGTTGCCCACTTTCACCACTCCTGTTCAACATAGTACTGGAAGTATTAGCCATTGCAATTAGACAAGAAGAAGAAATAAAAGGCATCCAAATTGGAAAAGAAGAAGTTAAGCTATCCTTATTTGCAGATGACATGATATTGTACATAAAAAACCCGAAAGACTCCATAAAAAAGTTAGTAGACTTAATAAATGAGTTCAGCAATGTAGCAGGCTACAAAATTAATGCCAAGAAATCTATGGCATTTCTATACACTAATAGTGAACTTACAGAAAGAGAGACTAAAAAAGCAATCCCATTTACCATCACATCAAAAAAATTAAGATACCTAGGAATAAACTTAACTAAGGAGGTAAAAGATCTATTCGTGGAAAACTACAGGACACTGAAAAAAGAGATAGAGGAAGATGTAAACAGGTGGAAGAACATTCCATGTTCATGGATTGGGAGAATCCACATAATTAAAATGTTCATACTACCCAAAGCAATCTATAAATTTAATGCACTCCCCATTAATATACCAATGGCATATTTCACAGACCTAGAAAGAACTCTCCAAAAATTCATCTGGAACAAAAAAAGGCCCCGAATAGCCACAGCAATCCTGAGAAAGAAGCACAAAGTCAGTGGGATTTCCATACCAGATTTCAAGCTGTATTACAAGGCTACTGTTCTTAAAACAGCCTGGTACTGGCACAAGAACAGACATATAGATCAATGGAATAGAATAGAGAATCCGGATATCAACCCAATCCACTATGCTCAATTAATATTTGACAAAGGAGGCAGGAACATAAAATGGAGTCAAGACAGTCTCTTCAATAAATGGTGTTGGGAAAATTGGACAGATACATGCAAAAAAATGAAACTAGACCACCAACTTACACCATACACAAAAATAAACTCAAAATGGATACAGGACTTAAAAGTAAGACAGGAAACCATAAAAATATTAGAGGAATCTACAGGAAGAACAATCTCAGACATATGCCAAAAGAACTTCTTTGATGATACTGCTCCGAGGGCAATGGAAGCTAAAGAGAAAATAAACAAATGGGACTACATCAAAATCAAAAGCTTTTGCACAGCTAAAGAAACCATCAACAAAACAACAAGAAAACCCACTGTATGGGAGAACATATTTGCAAATGTTATTAGTGATAAAGGTTTAATCTCAAGCATCTACAGGCAACTCACCCAACTCAATAAAAGGAGGACAAATGATCCAATAAAAAAATGGGCAACAGACCTAAATAGAATCTTCATGAAAGAAGACAAAAGGAAGGCCCAGAGACACATGAAAACTTGCTCAAAGTCACTAATTATCCGAGAGATGCAAATCAAAACGACTATGCGGTACCATCTCACACCTATCAGAATGGCTTACATCAACAAATCAACAAACGACAAGTGCTGGCGAGGATGCGGAGAAAAGGGAACTCTTGTGCACTGCTGGTGGGATTGTAGACTAGTACAGCCACTGTGGAGAACAGTATGGAGATTCCTCAAAAAACTAAAAATGGAGCTCCCATTCGACCCAGTGATCCCACTTCTAGGAATATACCCCAAGAAATTAGAAAGGCGAATTAGAAAGGATATATGTACCCCTATGTTCATAGCAGCACAATTTACCATAGCTAAGATTTGGAAACAGCCTAAGTGGCCATCAGCAGATGAGTGGATCAAAAAACTATGGTACATTTACACAATGGAATACTACGCCACGGAAAAAAAGAAGGAGCTCCTACCATTTGTAACAACATGGATGGATTTGGAGAGCATTATGCTAAGTGAAATTAGCCAGGCAGAGAAAGACAAATATCACATGATCTCACTCATTTGAGGAATACAATCAATGACATAGACTGATGAACAAGAATAGATCCAGAGACTGAGAAAAGTCCATCAGAATGTCAATCCTCAGGGTAAGTGGCAGGTGGTGAGAGTAAGTGGAAAAGTCAATATACTTGAACTCTTGAACTGAGGTAAGTTATTTGTGTTTTTACATCCCTGACAAAGTTTATATAAAATTATAAAAAAATGGCAGCTAGTCTGACATTGAATTGACATGGCCTAGAGCTTGTCTTATCCTATGGAGACCAGTCCTTAGGCTAGGCCCTGCTTAACCTCCCATGACACCATAATACCCTTACATGATATTATTCTACAATGTCATTATAATATTTGATATTTGACAACAGCATATTATACAATTATCCCAAATAAACTTACAAACTAATTCTTTGAATGTTGGGCAGCAACTTTAAAAAGAATAGGAAAGAAATTAATCCCTTTCAGAAGGAATTAAGGCACTGGGAAGGCATCCGAGCATTCTATATTGGCCCTTCTTGCCCTTTCTGCCAAGAGGGACCTTCTTGTTACTATCCAAATACACACAGCTGATGCCAGAGTTTTCAGTTCGAGCTGTGGCTGAAGCCTTTGGGCAGCTGGCACCATGGATCTGTATCTCGACCAATGGTGTGAGCTGGGCCCTCTCTGGAGAAGAAACCTGGGTCCCCCGAGATATGTGATCAGTACCGGGACCCCGCCAGCAGGCGAGGGGACCCCAAGGCAGGTACTGGACGTGGAGGCCACAGGGGGGCATAGACTACAAAGGAGACAGAACTGAACCTCACATCACTCTGTTTGGCCCCGGAGGATGGCTGGTTAGCCAGAGACGGGTAAGATTCCTCAGGGAAGGAACAACCTAAGACAGGCACAGTTGCAGAGGGGCCAACAGGAGAGAACTAAAAGGTCAACAGAGGTGGGGCACAGACCCTCATCCACAAACCTTGCAGGGGTTTGAATTCTCAACCTTCCTAAGGGAGGTCTCCTACCCCCACGGCTGCTTCGCCTCCCACACACAACTCATACGGGGACCCAGGCGGCAGACAGAGACTCAGCCAGCAATAGCTGCTGTATATCTATATTCAGTCTATTACCAGGAATGCTCAGGACCTACTCAAAATTGCAAATATTCCTTTCCACTAGTATTCACAGGGTAAACTAAGATTTCTGCTTGAGTATTAAAATTGACAGGAAAATAGTAATCAAGTTTTCAGATTAATTTAAATTGGCCAAGTGAAATACGAGAATACTCAAGAAAATTACAGTGTACAGGACAAAAAGCTTTTCCTAAAACATTAACTGAAAAATCTATTAGTAGTTCATCTCACTGTAAAATTGCCTAACATCCAAAGAACCTAAAGCAGTCACTTTGTGTGCAAAAATTAAAATTCAAAATTATCAAGACTACAATAGAAAATTTCCAAAAGTCCCCATTAATCAAAAAAGGGGAGGGGACAGCGGGGTAATATCATGTAAGGGACAAAAAAAAATATCGAGTAAGTAAAATACATCTAGAAAATTCTTACTCCAGTAAAGTAAATTCCATTTGTAAAAACAATAGCAGGACACCCATGAAAAAACACACATGGTGTCAAAATAAGCCAAAGGAAAATCATTTAGGCAAAAATTAAAAAGAATCCCAAGTCTATTTTGCATAGAGGATTCCTTTGTTAACTTTTGGTGTAGAATGTGTTTGTGTGTTTTCAGAGAACAACTCCAAGACCATGCGGGTTCCTGCGACGGTGAGGAACTGATGGATCTGTTCCAGTCATGAGGACGGTCCAGAGATGGGGGACACTGACGACACCTTGCCATACCAGCAGTCAGCAGCTGTGCATGTCTGCAGGCAGCCCAGGACCAAACCAGAGAGGATGCATCATGCATTGACACGATATGTCCACCATCTGGATACTATTGTTGACTTATACACATAATGAATTATTTGACACTGAAACTGGGACTCAGAAAAGTTGGACATTGAAACCGAGACTGAAACACTTTTTGTTCTTATACATTTATTTCTAGTATGCAGAGGCAAGATATTTTTGAAGAAAAGAAACAGGGGAGAGTGATTGATATAGAGGCAGGATGGCCTTGAACAGGCTGTCAAGCTACAGGGGGAGGCTTGGGTGAATGGGAGGCAGATGCGGGGGGAGATCAACTTAAGGACTTGTATGCATGCATATGAACATAACCAATGAATGAAAGACACTGAGGCGGGGAGGGGGGAAGCTGAGGATATGTGCTGGGGGGTGGGGGAGGCTGGGGGGAGGATAAGGGGGAGGGGGAAAGGAAAACATGTACTACTATTATACTGCAAAAAATCAATAAAAAAATAAATTAAAAAAAAAGAACAACAAATGTTTGATTCTCAATTTCAATATCCAACAGTTCTGAGTCCCAGTTTCAATGTCAAATAGATCCTTATGTGTACATTTCAGCAATGATATCTGGATGATGGACAAATGGTGGCAATGCAGGTTCCACCCTCTCTGGTTTGGTCCTGGGCAACCTGCAGTGATGCACAGCTGCTGACTGCTAGCATGGCAAGATGTCGTCTACGTCTTCCATATCTGGACTGTTTCTCTTCTTGTCTTTGTGGGTGGAGCAGACCTGTCAGTTCCTCTTTGTTGCAGGAATCCATATGGTTGGAGTTGTTTCCTGAAACTATACAAACATATTCTTCACCAAAAGTTAATACAAGAATCTTTTCTGTGAATTTGACTTGGGATTCTTTTTATTTTTGCCCAAATGATTTTCCTTTGGCTTATTTTGACACCATATGTGTTTTTCATGGGTGTCTTGTGTTACCATTACAAATGGAAATATTCTGAAGTAATATTTTTCTATATGTAATTTACTTACAGGATATTTTTCCTTACATGATATTACCCTACTACACCACCTTTTGTTTTGATTAATGGAGGCTTTTGGAAATTTTATAGTGCAGTGTTGGCAACTTTAACTTTTAATTTTTGCACAAAAATACTAATGCTTTAGATTCTTTGCATGTTAAGCAATTTTACAATGACCTGAACTACTAATAGAAATTTTAGTTAATATTTTAGGAACTTTAAGAATTTTAGTTACTATTTTTTTGTCCAGTACAATTAAATTTTCTTGCGTATTCACTTATTTTACTTGGCCAATTTAAATTAATCTGAAAACTTGATTACTATTTTACTGTCAAACTTAATACTCAAACAATAATCTTAGTTTACCCTGTAAATATTAGTGGAAAGGATTATTTTCATTCTTGAGTAGGCCCTGAACATTCTTGGTGCTAGAGTGATTTAAATATAGGGCAGCTGTTGCTGGCCAAGTCTGTCTATAATTGGGTCCCTATCTGAGCTGGGCATGGGAGGCAAAGCAGCCATGGGGGCAGGAGAACTCCCTAAGAAGGGTTGAGAGTTCAGGTCCCTGCAAGTTTAGGCAGGTGAGGGTCTGTGCCCTACCTCTGTTGACCTTCAAGTTCTCTCCTGATGGCCCCTCTGCGACTGTGCCTGTCTTAGTTTATTCCTTCCCTGAGGAATCTTATCCATCTCTGGCTAACCAGCCTCCTCAGGGGCCAAGCAGGGTGATATGAGGTTTAGTTCTGTCTCCTTGGTAGTCTATGCCCCCGTGGACTCCACACCCAGCACCTGCCTTGGGATCCCCTCACCTGCAGATGGGATCCCAGTACTGATCACATATCTTGGGGACTCAGGTTTCTTCTCCAGGGAGGGCCCAGCCCACACCATTGGGCGAGTCAGATCCATGGTACCAGCCACCCAGAGGCTTCAACCTCAGCTTGAACTGAAAGCTCAGGTAACAGCTGTGTGCAACTGAATTGTGAGAGGAGCATCCCTCTTGGCAAAAAGGGCAAGAGGGGCCAATATAGGATGCTCAAGTGCCTTCCCAATGCCTTAATTCCTTCTGAAAGGCATTAAATCTTTTCATGTCCTTTTTCAAATTGCTGCCAAACATTCAAAGAATTAGTTTATATGTTTCTTTGGGATAGTTGTACAATATGCTGTTGTAAAATATCAAAAATTATAACGACATTGTAGAATAATATCATGTAAGGATATTCTTTGCTCTAGGCCATGTCAATTCAATTTCAAATTGGCTGCCAATTTTTTTATAACTTTATATAAACTTTGTCAGGGAGGTAAAACCACAAATTACCTACCTTAGTTCAAGAGGTCAAATATATTGACTTTCAGTTACAATCCTTTTTCTTAAGGATATGGTGACCACTAGTATGGGTTAGACTTAATATTTTCTTTTCTTTTATTTTTTTCTTATAATTTTTTTCTTTAATTTTTATTTTTCACATATGTGTCCTTATTCCCCCATTACCCCTTACCCCCCCACACATGCCCCACCCCCCAGTAATCTGTGTCCATTGATTAGGCTCATATCCTTGCACACAAGTCCCTCTGTTGATCTCTCCCTCTTACTCCTGCCACCCCCCACTTACCTTGAGATTTGACATTCTGATGGACATTTCCCAGTCCCTGGATTTGTTCTTGTTCATCAGTCTATAGTGTTCATTATATTCCACAAATGCGTGATATCATGTGATATTTATCTTTCTCTTTCTGGCTAATTTCACTTAGCATAAAGCTCTCCAGCTCCATCCATGCTGTTGCAAATGGTAGGAGCTCCTTCTTTTCATAGCAGCATAGTATTCCATTGTGTAGATGTACCAGCATTTTTTAATTCAATCATCTGCTGATGGGAACTTAGTTTGTTTCCAAATCTTACCTATGGTACATTGTGCTGCTATGAACATAGGGGTGTATATATCCTTTCTAATTCGTGTTTCTAGTTTCTTGGGATATATTCCTAGAAGTGGGATCAATGGGTCAAATGGGAGCTCCATTTTTAGTTTTTTTTTAAGTTTTTTTTACTGTTCTCCACAGAGGCTGCAGCAGTTTGCATTCTCACAAGCAGTGCACCAGGCTTCCTTTTTCTCCCCATCCTTGCCAACACTTGTCATTTGTCAGTTTGTTGACAATAGCCATTCTGACAGGTTTGAGATGGTACCACGTTGTTGTTTTGATTTGCATCTCTCTGATGATTAGTGACTTTGAACATGTTTTCATATGTCTCCAGGCCTTCCTTTTGTCTTCTTTCAAAAAGATTCTATTTAGGTCCTTTGCCCATTTTTTATTGGATTCTTAGTCTTCCTTGTATTAAGTTGTATATGTTGCCTGTCGATGCTTAAGATTCAACCTTTATCAGTGATAACATTTGCAAATATGTTCTCCCACACAGTGGATTTTCTTTATGGTTTCTTTTGCTGTGCAGAAGCTTTTTGTTTTAATGTAGTACCATTTCTTTACTTTCTCCACTGTCTCCATTGCCCTAGAAGTTATGTCTGTAAATTTATTGCTACAGCATGCTATAGAGCAGTCCATGTCTGCTATTTTGCTGCCTATGGAGTCTTGTAGGACTTTTATGGTTTCCAGTCTTACATTTAAGTTCTTTATGCATTTTGAATTTATTTTTGTGTGTGGTATAAGTTGGTGATGTAGATTCATTTTTCTGCATGTATCTGACCAAATTTCCCAACACCATTTACTGAAGAGACTATCTTGACTCCATCGTATGACCTTGCCTACTTAATCAAATATTAATTGAGCATAATGCCCTGGGTTGGTTTCTGGGTTCTCTGTTCTATTCCATTGGTCTGTATGTCTGTTCTTGTGCCAGGACTAGGCAGTTTTGAGAACTGTGGCTTGGTACTATAGCTGATATCTGATATTGTGATCCTTCCGACTTTGTTCTTTCTCAGAATTGATGTGGCTATTCAGGGTCTTTTTTATTATTATTCCAGATGCCTTTTGGAGAGTTTGATCTAGATATTTGAAGTATGCCATTGGTACTTTAATTGGGATTGCATTGGATCTGTAGATTGCTTTCAGTAGCATGGACATGTTAATGATATTGATTCTACCAATCCACAAACATAGTATGTTCTTCCATTTGATTATATCTTTATCTCTTGTTTCAATGTCCTATAGTTTTTCACATATAGATCTTTTACCTCATTAGTTAAGTTTATTCCTGGCTATCTTAATTTTTTTGATGCAATGGTAAAGGTTAGTTTTTTTTCCATTTCTTTTTTTAATCTTTATTGTTCAGTTTATTAATTATATTGTGTCCCCTTTTTATCCCCCTATAGCTCCCCTCTACCCTGTACCTATCCCACTCTCCACCCTCCCCTCCCCCTCCCCACTGTCCTCTCCCATTGTTGCAAGATTTTTGTCCAGTCTCTTGCTGCACTTCCCACAACCCTTTTCTCCCCAAGAATTGTCAGTCCATTCCCTCTCTATGTCCATGTCTCTGTTATATCCACCAGTTTATCCTGTTCATCAGCCAATCAATTCACTTGATTTTTATGTTCATTTGTTGATAGATGTGTATTTGTTGTTCATAATTTATATTTTTACCTTTTTATTCTTCCTCTTCTTAAAGAATATCCTTCAGCATTTCATATAATATTGGTTTGGTGGTGATGAACTACTTTAGCTTTTTCTTATCTGCGAAGCACTTCATCTGACCTTCAATTCTGAATGATAGCTTTGCTGGATAGAGTAATCTTGGTTGTAGATTCTTGCTGTTCATCACTTTGAATATTTCTTGCCACTCCCGTCTGGCCTGCATCGTTTCTGTTGAGAAATCCGCTTATAATCGTATGGGTACTCCCTTATAAGTAACCAACTGTTTCTCTCTTGCTGCTTTTATTATTCTCTCTTTGTCTTTTGCTCTTGGCATTTTAATTATGATGTGCCTTGGTGTGGTCCTCTTAGAGTTCCTATATATTGGGGTTCAGTGCACTTCTTGGACTCCTAAGTCAATTTCTTTCACCAGGTGTGGGAAGTTTTCGGTCACTATTTCTTCAAATAGGTTTTCATTGTCTTGGTCTCTCTCTTTTTCTGGCACCCCTATAATTCGGATGTTGGTATGCTTGAGGTTGTCCCAGAGGCCCCTTACACTATCTTCAATTTTTTGGATTCTTTTGGTTTCTTGCTTTTTCAGCTGAGTGGATTTTCCCTCTTTGTATTTCAAATCTTTAACTCAGTTCTTGGGGTGCTCCAGAGCACTTTTAGGTCTTTGTATACTATTTTTTATTTCAGTCAGTGTATGCTTAATTTCTGGTTGGTCCTTTTTCATATCCTTGAGGGTCTCCTTCATTTCCTTGTAGGACTCATTCATTTCCACGTTGGTCTTGATCATTTCCTTGCAGGTCTCGTTTATATCCTTGAGGGTCTTGTTCATTTCCTTGTATGACTCATTCATTTGCACCTTAGTCTTGATCATTTCCTTTGTGGTCTTGCTTATTTCCTTATAGGCCTCGACCTTTTGTTGGAGCCTCTTGAAAAACCCTATAACCGTGGTTTTGAATTCCATGTCCAGTCGTTTTTTTTCCTCCATTTCTTTCACATCTGATTTCTTTCCATGGTGGCTGCTTCCCTGAGTTGGTCAATTAGCTTTGTGTGGTAGACTTCCTACTAGAGACAGTGGCTCAGCCTCCCCGGTTACCTGTGGTGGATATGGGTTGCCCAGTCTTGCTGAAGTTAAGCTCAGTTAATCGTTGTTAGCACTTGGAGGGGTTGACCTCCAGGCCAATTGTGTATGAAGCTCAGCTGTGCTCAGGTTGGATGGGCGGAGTCTCCGGGCCAAGCAGACAGCGTTAGCTTCGCCCTATGCGCCCCGGGACTCTGTGCGGGGGGCAATGGCTGCCAGCACCTCTGAGAGAGAGCCGCTGCCGAGCTCCACCGGCTGCCGGGGAATTCAGATTCTCCCAAAATGAGTCTGCATGTGCAATGTCTCCCCCAGGGTCGTAAAACAAAACAGTGTGATGGTTTTCCGAATGAGAGACAAGTCGCAGAGCGCTCTCTGCGCTGTCACGCAGCAGAGCTGTTCGCGCAAGCTGCCTTCTCCACAAGCCAGCAGACCCGGCAGCACCCGAGCTTCAGCGTGCCCTCCCACCGTCCAGTGTTCACCCCTTATGATAGTGGGTTCTCTGGACTTCGCCCAGAGCTGGAGAATCATTCCAGTGGGACGTCTTTGTCTCCCTGTTCGAGAAAACTGGCCGGTTTTCAGCCGCCCGCCCTCTCCGGGGCGCGCGCTCCAAACCTCTCTCCGCGCAAATCTTTCAACGCTGTTCGCCGCCGCTCCTCTGAGTCACAGTGTCCTATCTTCACTTTTATTTGTGGAATCCTCACTCGGCGAGCTTTCTGGTGATTCTGGAAGGTGTTTGTTCCTTCGTTAAGCTGTAGTGTTAAAATTGCTGAGTATGACGGCAAGATAGGTATTCTACCTATGCCGCCATCTTGGTTCTCTCTCTCCATTTCTTTTTCTATTACATTATTATTGGTGTATAAAAAGGCCATATATTTTTGGGTGTTAATTTTGTATCCTATTACATTGTCAAATTCATTTATTAGGTCTAGTACTTTTTGATGGAGTCTTTGGGGTTTTCTATGTATAGCATCATGTCATCTGTGAATAGGACAATTTTATTTTTTATTTTCCATTTTAGATGCCATTTATTTATTCTTGTTGTTTGATTGCTATGGCTAGCAGTTATAATACTATACCAAAAGGAGTAGTGAATGTAGACATCCCTGTCTTCTTTTTGTTCTCAGGGGAAATGAGTTTAGTTTTCGCCCATTGAGTATGATGTTGTCTGTAGGTTGTCATATATGGCTTTGATTATGTTGAGGTATAATATCTCTATTCCCACTTCGCTGAGAGTTTTATAAAGAAAGTAACTTGGATTTTGCCAAATGCTTTTTCTGCATTGATTGATGTGATTTTTGTCTCTTAATTTGTTTATGTGATGTATCACATTTATTGATTTGCTGATATTGAACCATTTTTGCATCCCCCAAATAAATTCCAGTTGGTCATGATGTATGATCTTTCTAATGTATTGCTGAATTTGATGTGGTGAAATTTTGATGAGGATTTTAGCATCTATATTCATCAAGGATATTGGCCTATAGTTCTTGTGTGTGTGTGTGTGTGTGTGTGTGTGTGTGTGTGTGTGTGATGTCTTTATCTGGTTTGGGGATTAGGGTAATGTTGGCTTCATAGAAAGAGCTTTGAAGTGTGCCTTTCTCTTGAATTTTTTGGAATAGTCTGAGGAGGATAGGTTTTAGTTCTTTGAGTGCTTGGTAGCACTCCCCTGCAAAGTCTCCCAGACGAAGGCTTTTATTTGTTGAAAGATTTTTAGTCGTTGCTTCAATTTCTTTGGTAGGTATCAGTCTATTCAGGTTTTTATATTCTTCCTGATTGAGTTTTGGGAGCTTGTATTTTTTAAGACTATGACTGTTTCATCTAGGTTGTACATTTTGTTGGAATAGAGTTGTTTTTAGTATTTTTTCATAATCGTTTGTATTATTGTGGGATTGGTTATTAATTCACCTCTTTCATTTTTGATTTTGTTTCTTTGGTTCCTCTCTCTTTGCTTCTTGGTGGGCCTGGATAGAGGTTCATCAATGTTGCTTATCCTTTCAAAGAAGCAGCTTTTGGTTTTTGTTGATCTTTGGTATATATATATTTTTTATTTCTATGTCTTTTTTTAATGCTTTGATCTTTATTATTTTCTTACTTCTGCTTAAACTGGGCTTTTTTATTGTGCTCATTATAACTTTTTGAATTGTAGTGTTAGATAATTTATTAATATTTTTCCTATTTTTTGAGGTAGGCCTGTGTGGCTATGAACTTCCATCTTAAGACTGTTTTCACTGTGTCCCATAGATTTTGGATTATTGTGTGTTCATTATTGTTTATTGCCATAATGTTGTTTATTTCTTCTTTGATCTCTTTGGTAACCCAGTCATTGTTTTATAGCATGCTATTTACCCTCCAGATGTTTGATTTTTTTCATTGTAGTTGATTTCTAATTTTATGCCATTGTGATAGGAGAAGATGCTTGATATTAATTCTATCTTCTTGAATATGAAGAGCCTTTGCCTGTGTTCCAGTACTTAGTCTATCTTTGAAAATGACCCATGCTCACTTAAGAATAATGTATATTCTGTGGCTTTGGGGTGAAATGTTCTGAAGATGTCAATTAATTCCATCTGTTCTAAGGAGTCATATAGGATTGCTGTTTCTTTGCTAACTTTTTTTGTTTAAAGGATTTATCCTCTGGTGTTAGTGGGGTATTAAAGTCCCCTACTATGACTGTATTGGTGTCAATCACCCCTTTGATATCCTCCAGAAGATTTTTTAATGTATTTGGGTAGTTCTGTATTTGCTGCATATATGTTTACTAGAGTTATATCTTTTTTTTCAAATTGTACCCTTTAGTATTATCTATTATTAAGACCATCACTTAGAGATCTAATTTGTCAGATATAAGTATGCTACCCAAGTTTTTTTAATTTTCATTTCCTTTCACCTGAAAAACCTTCTTCCTTCCTTTCACCATCAGTCTCAGTGAATCCTTTGTTCTGATGTGGGTCTCCGGTAGACAGCAAATATATGGGTTTTGTTTTCTTATTTACTCAGCTATGCTATGTCTTTTGATTGAGGTATATAATCAATTTTTTAAAGTTATTGTTGATAGGTAAGTATTTGTCACCATTTTTATTCTTTATGCCTGTGTTCCCTCTTCCCTTTCTATTTCTTCTTTTTACAGTAGAACCTTTAGCATTTTTTCCATTGCTGGTTTGGTGTTAACAAACGCCCTTAGTCCTTTTCTTATCTGTGAAGCTCCTGATTTCACCCTCAACTTTTATTGATAGCCTTGCTAGGTTCAGTATTCTTGGATTTGGAACCTTGCTTTGCATGAGTTTGTGTATGTATGTATATGTATGTATGTGTGTGTGTGTATGTGTGTGTGTATATATATATATATATATATATATATATATATATATATAATTCCATTCCCTTCTGGCCTGATGTGTTTCTGTTGAGAAATTAGTTAATAGTCTGATGGGAGATCCCTTGTCGGTAACTTTCTGTCTCTCTCTGTTAGCCTTTAAGATTCTTACTTTGTTGTTGTTGTTTGCCAATTTAATTACAAAGTGTCTTGGTGTGGGTCATTTGGAGTTTATAATGTTTGAGACTCTGTGAACTTCTTGGACTTATGTGAGTTTGTGTGTTTTTTTCTCCTTACAAATATCAGGGAAGTTTTCTGTCATTATTTCTTCAAACAGGTTTTCTATTCCTTGCTCAGTTTCCTTTTCTTCTGAGATTCCTATTATGGAGATGTTGTTTTGCTTCATGTTGTCCCAAAAGTTACCTTAGGCTCTGATTGGGTATTTTTTCCTACCTTGTCTTCTAGTTCACTGATGTGGTCCACCACTTCTTCTAGTCTACTATTGATGCTTTCTATTGTGTTCTTTGTTGCAGCGATGCCATTTTTCATTTCTTCTTGGTTCTTCTTCATTTCCTCTTGGTTCCTTCACATATTGTTGAATTTGTCTTCCATTCTTTTCAGCAACCTTATGACCATTTTTTCTGAATTCTTTCATTGACATATTGCTTGCCTCCATTTCATTTACTTCCTTTTCTGGTTATTCCTCCTTTTCTTTTGTATGGGTGCTATTTACTCTTCTTGGAGTGTCTGATTATGTACCTCTCCTGCATTGACTTAAAGGCACAAAATAAAACATGACAAGACACAATGCCCAGTTCACCAAACACAAATGTATTCATGATATTAATAGCCCCAAATAAAGGTGACCATCATCAAAAAGAGAATTAAGGGAAAGAAAGAAGTACAAAAAATATATTGGGAAAAAGGGAAAAAATGTTATAGAGAAAACAGAGTGGCAAAAAGAAAGGGGGAATATATGTATAAGGAAAAGAACTCCAAAAAAACCCAACAGCTAATCCAAAAAATTCAAACAGCAACCAATTCTGAGATGAATGCAAACAGCAAACAGCAACCAATTAAAAAAATAAAAACAGCAAACACCCAACTGAATTTGAGGAGGTAGAGCTCTCTGTAGTCAATCTCTGACCTTTCTGTGAGTGGATTGCTTCACCAGATGTGTTTAATTCACTAATTATGGGTGGATGTTTTCCCAATTCAGCTGTTACTTCTATCTGTTCTTTGAAAAGGTACAAGGCCTGTCTGCATATTTGGTGCCTTTTTGTCTCCTCCTGGACAAACTTTTTAGGTGTCCATGGCTGGAGAGGCTGGATTCTCGGTGTTCATAGGTTTACAACTGAGGCATCTGGTGCCTGGGCAACATGGTTATAGGTTCCCAGAAAGTATCCTAGGTCCCCCAGGTTGAAGATAACGCTGGGCTTTTGATCATAGCTGCTCTCCCCTTCAAGATGGCAGAGTCTCTACAGCAGAGCCAACTACTTCAGGCGAGATTTCTGCAGTAGTAGAGGCTGCCTGGCCAGATGATCCTGGTCCACCTGTCTCCAACAGTCCTGTGGAATATAGCTGTCCCTCACTCACAAATACAGACACTCCCCACATGTCCATGCACTCTCCTTTCACTCTCACATTCACACACTATCTTGCAGCCTGCTATCCTTTTGGCCGCCATCTTGGATCCTCAAGTCTAGTAGATATTCTAAGGAGTCTTTCAGGTTTTCTATGTACTATATCATATCATCAACATATAATGACAGTTTTACTTCTTCTCTTCCAACATGGATGTCTTTTTACTTGTTCCTCTCATCTGATAACTATAGCTAGCACTTCCAGTACTATGTTTAACAGGTAGGGTGAAATTGGGTGTCCCTGTCTTGTTCCTGTTTTGAGGAGAAATGGTATTAGTTTTTGCACATTGAGTATGATGTTGGGTGTAGCTTTGTCATATAAGGCTTTTAGTATGTTGAGATATGATCCCTTCATTCCCACTTTGCTGAAAGTTGTGTTTTGTTTTGTTTTTTTATCAAGAAAAGGTGTTGGATTTTTAATGCTTTTTCTGTATCCATTGATATGATCATTTGATGTTCATTTTCCAATTTATTTATGAGCTATATTACACTTATTGATATACAGATATTGTACCAGCCTTGCATCCCTCAAATATATCCCTCTTGGTCATGGTGTATGATCTTTTAAATGTATTTTTGTATCCTATTTGCTAATATTTCATTAAGGATTTTAACACCAATGTTCATCATGGATAATGGCCTGCATTTCTCTTTTTTGGCAGCATCTGTTTTGGGGATTAGAGTAATTCTGGCTTCATAGAAGGAGTTTATAAGTGTTCCTTCCTCTTGAATTTTTTGGAATAGTCTGAGGAGGATAGGTTTTAGTTCTTTGAAAGTTTGGTAAAATTTCCCAGTAACGCTGTCCATACTAGGGCTTTTGTTTCCTGGATTTTTAAAATTACTGCTTCAATTTCCACAGTAGTTATCTGCCTATTGAGATTTTATGATTCTTCCTGATTGAGTTTTGTAAGATTGTGTTTTTAAAGGAATATGTCCATTTAGTCTGGGTTGTCCAGTTTGTTGGATTAGAATTGTTTATAGTATTTTTTTTTTACAATCCTTCCTATTTCTTTGGGGTCTGTTGTTATTTTGCCTCTTTCATTTCTGATTTTGTTTATTTGGGTCCTCTATCTTTGCTTCTTGGTGAGCCTGGCTAGAGGTTCATCAATTTTGTTTATCTTTTCAAAGAAACAGTTCATGGTTATATTGATCTTTTGTATTGTTTGATTGGTCTCTATGTCATTTATTTCTGTTCTAATCTTTATTACTTCCTTCCTTCTACTTACTCTGGGGTTTTCTTGTTGCATTCTTTCTAATTATTTAAGTTGTACAGTTAGATAATTTATTACCAGTTCCCCTCTTCCTCCTCCTCCTCCTCCTCCTCCTCCTCCTCCTCCTCCTCCTCCTCCTCCTCCTCCTCCTCCTCTTCTTTCTTTTCATCTTCTTTTTGGAGTAGGCCTATAATATTATGAACTTCCCTCTCAGGACTGCTTTCACTGTATCCCTTAGATTTTGGATTGTGTTTTCATTGTCATTTATTTTCAGGATTTTTAAAAATATTTCTTCTTAGATCTCTTTGGTAACCCAATCATTGTTTAATAGCATGCTATTTAGCATCCAAGTGTTTGATTTTTGTTGTTTTTATTGTAGTTGATTTAAAATTTTATGCTATAATTACAATGGAAAATGTTAATTCTTTCTTTGTCATTAATATTTTCCATTGTAATTACGATGCATCTTTGTGTGGGTCTTTTTGTGTTTATCTTGTTTGGGACTCTCTATGCTTATGTGCTTTTTTTCTAACCCAACTCAGAAAAGTCTTCTTTCATTATATCTTCAAATAGGTTTTCTATTTCTTGCTCCTCTTCTTCATCTTCTGGCAGCCTTATTATGTGACTGTTGCTTAATTTCATATTGTCCCAAATCTCCTCTAGTCTCTACTTCTGCTTTCTAACTTTTTTCTCCACTTGCTGTTCATAGAGGGTATTTTCCATCCTTTATTCTAACTTTGTGCGTTGATTCTCAGCTTCTTCTAGTCTACTATTGAAATCTTCCAGTATTTTATTTATTGCAGTTATGTTAATCTTCATTTTCTCTTTATTCTCACACATGTTGGTAAATTTCTCATTCAGATTATTGTGCATCCTTATAACCATTACTCTGAATTCTTTCTCTGACATATTGCTTGCCTTCGCTTCCTTTTCTGGTGACTCCTCCTTTGCTTTCTTTGGGGGAACTGTTTCTTTGCCTCTTCATTGTTTGCTGTCTCTTTTTGACCCTGGGCATCCTGCTTCTGGTCTGAGAGTTTGAAGCCCCTAGCAGTCCAGTGGTCCATAAATCATTATCTTAGAGACTGGGTCTATCTTCAGTTTTATGCCTTTATTGTCTCTGTTCTGAGTTTTATCCCTTTTTCTCATAGATCTGGTCCCTCAGTTGTCTACTTCAGATGCTTGGGGTAGCTGGGGTGCATGTACAGTTCCTCTGGTGTGCAAATTCCCATGAGGATCCAGAGTTCTGTGTCATGCAATTTGCTATGTAGCTCAAGTACCCACAGCAGGTGGTGCCCTAGGTCCTTCTGGTAGCTTACTTGCAGTGCAGTCCTGTGGCCCCTGGTTGGATGCACTGAATTGCTCAGCATCATTCCAGCAGTGCTGTATTGTGGCCTGGAATGGGGCACATGCCAAGTTGCTCTTGGTTGTCTTGGAAGCACTGTTCTAGGATTGTAATGGATCAGATGCAAGTTGCTCTGGGTTGCAAAGTCACTGCTCTCATGTGGTCTAAGTGGAAGCATGCTGGGTTGCTCTGGGTGACTCCAGAAGCACCATCTCAGTTTCTGGAGGTGGAATGGGTTCCAGGTTGCTCTGGGTTGCACAGGGACCTGTCTCCTGTGGCCCCAAGTGGGGCATACACTGTGTTTCTCTGAGTTGCCCTTACAGCCAGTCCTAGGCTCAGGATAGAGCAGGCTCCAGTGGCTCCTGGTAAGACTGGCAGCACAGTTATGGGGCCCAGGGTGGGGAGAGGGGGTGGGGGTCCCTCTGGCTTTCACTTACAGTGGGGTCCTTGAGCAGGATCATGTGATGCTGGGTCTTTGCAGTCTGGCAAAGAGGCACAGTGTGTGAGGTCTCTCTGGTGAGCAAGCACTGCAGACATATGGGAGCTCATGGTAATTACTTCCAGGGAACACATGGTTTATGGCTGACTAATAGCTCCCTACATAGACTGGAGTGGTGTCTGAGGCCAGTCTGGGTGTTGGTTGTTGCGCTTCTGGCCTCTACTGCTCCCCTCTACAAGATGACATAGATTCATTGCCAAAGCCACTCCTAGACTGGGAGTGTCTGCAGGAGTAGCAGGGGCTCCCTGTCTGGGAGACCCTTATCTGCCAGTCCCCAAGACTCCTGGGTGATCCAACTGTCCTTCACTCACCCACATACACACACCACATGTTCACACACTCCTCTATCACTTTTTTACTCACTCACACTTTCTCCCTCCCTGCCATCCTGCTGGCTGCCATATTCCTGAATACCATAGTAGATAGTTTTAATTTTAAGTTTTTGATAACTTCCATGACGATTTACTCCCATACTGATTTACATAGTGGCTACACAAATTTACAATCCAGCTAGCACTGTATGAGAGTTTCCCTTTCTCCACATTTTCATAACACTTGTTATTTCTTATTTGAGTGTGTGTGTGTGTGTGTTGTGTGTGTGTGTGTGTGTGTGTGTGTGTGTGTTTTATAATAGACATTCTAACAGATATGAAGTGACATCTCATTTTGGATTTGATTTTTATTACCCTACTAATTAGTGAGTTTAAGTATCTTTTCATTTGCCTCTTGGCCATCTGTATATATTCCTTGGAAAATTGTCTAATCAGAACTTCTATCCATATTATAAACAGTTTTTATGCAATATGCTAATAAGATGTCTGAATTCTTTAGATATATTGGATATTAACCCTTTATCAATAGTATTACTTGCAAATATCTTTTGTTTACTTGGTTGGTTTCCTCATTGTTTGGTTTATGGTTTTCTTTTTTATGCAAATGCTTTTTGCTTTAATGCATTCCCAATTTGTTTATTTTTGGTTTTGTTTCCTTTACCTTTGGAGTAAAATTAAAAAAAAAAAACCTCTGAGATCCATGTTCAGAAGCTTATTGCCTAAATTTTCTTTTATGTATTTTATTCCATTTGGGGTTCATTTTTGTAAATGGTGGAAAAGAGTGGTCTAGTTTCATTCTTTTGCATATGGCTGTCCAGTTTTCCCATCAACATTTATTAAAGTGATTTCTTTTTCTGCATTGTATATTCTCAGTTCCTTTGTCATAAATTACTTGCTCATATATGTGTGGATTTACTTCTAGGCTCTTAATTCTGTTTCATTTGTCCAGTCAGCTGGTTGTCCAGTCACCTAGGCTTTTCTATATATAGACTAGAGGCCCAGTGCCTGTGGGGATCGAGCCAAAACTGGCTTTCTGATATCCCCTGAGGAGCCCTGGTTTGCGAGAGGGTGCAGGCCAGGTCGAGGGACCCCACCAGGGCACAAATCTGTGTACTGGGGATCCTACACCCTTCAAGGGTTCTCAGTTTTTGAGAGAGCTCAGGCCAGGCTGAGGGACCCCACCAGTGCATGAATCCGTGCATCGGGCCTTGCAGCTCTGTTGACTAATGAGTTTGCTGACCACTGTCATAGGGGCTTAATTACAAGGAACAACAACAGCCTGTAATTATTGGAATTGAGAGTCTAGGTCAGTGGTCAGCAAACTTATTAGTCAATAGAGTGGGAAACTGTGGCTCGCAAGCCACATGTGGCTTGCGAGCCACAGTTTGCCGACCACTGCCCTGAAGCATACCTGATTGAAAGATGGCACAGGCCAGGCTGAGGGATTTATTTATTGGGCCTTTAGTATGCATATAATATCTTTGGTTAATCTCTTCCTACCCTCCCCTATCCCCCTATCCTTCTGAGATTCATTAGTCTGTTCCACATTTCCATGCCTGTGGTCTCCACTACTGTGTTGAGTGCCTGCCCCTGGTGGTCAGTGCATGTCATAGTTACCAGGTAGTCAGTCAATTGCTTAGGCTTTTATATATAGACTAAAGGCCCTGTGCAAGAATTCATGCATGGTGGGTTCCCTTGGCCTGGCCGGCGATCGGGGACGATCGGGGCTATCTCTGACCCTAATTGGGGCCTGAGACTAATCAGGGCTGGACCAGTTGGGGGAAGGGGCCATGAGAGGTTGACAGGCCTTGAGAGGTTGCCTGTGGGGACACACTGACCACTAGGAGGAAGCTCCTTCATTGAGCATCTGCCTCCTGGTGGTCAGCACACATCATAGCAACCAGTTGATTGCTCATTCAGTTGTTCGGTCACTTAGACTTTTATAATATAGATATGCATAGCCCATGGACCTGGACAATAGTGTGATGAAGACCTGGAGGGGTAAGGGTAGGTAAATGGGGAGATGTGAAACATCTGTAATACTATCAACAATAAAAGATATTTAATAAATAAATAAATAAATTTAAACCAAAAAATATACTAAAACGTATGAGTTATAGCAATAGCAGTTAATAAAAAAAGTTCATACATATAATTAGCCTACATTACTGAAAAAAGGAATGCAAAAATTTAAGCTAATTTTACACTTCAAGAAACTAGAAAAAGACAACAAAGTAGGTTCAAAATTACCAGGAGAAAAGAAATGACAAAATCAAAGTTGAAATAAATAAAAAACTTTATTAAAAGAGCTGATTTTTTGCAATAATAACAAAAAATATATGAGTCTTTATGTAGACTTCTCAAGAAACAGAGAAGTGAGAGATCAAATAAGTAAAATAAAAAATGAAAGAGAAGACATTATATATGACTCAACAGAAATAGAAGGATAAACAAAATATGGACAATTATATACCAACAAATTGAATGAATTAGAAGTAGATAAATTCCTTGAAGCACATTTTACCAAGAGTGAATTATGAAGAAATAGAAAATATGTGCAGACTAATTACTGGTAAGGAGGTTGAATCAATAATCAAAAAGTTCCCATCAGAGAAAAGTTAGGTAGAAGATGAATTCTCTGGTGAATTCTACCAAACATGTAAATAATCAATGAGAACCCTTTTCAAACTATTAGAGAAAATGGAATTGGAGGGCATAATTCCAAGTTCACTTTATGAAGCCAACATTACACTGATAGCAAAGCCAGGCAAGAACACTATAAGAAAATTACACTTTCTCCCTTTAGTTCTGTTAATAGTTGTTTTATGTATTTTGCTGTTCCCAGTTGGGTGCATATATATTAATAAATATTATGTCTCTTTATTATAATGTCCCATTTATCATTACATAATGCTCATAATGGATTAAATATTTAATGTTAGAATTGAAATCATAAAAATCCTGGAAGTAAACATAGGCAATAAAATCTCAGACATTTCTTATAGCAATATTTTTTGGATATATTCTCTTGGACAAGGAAAACAGAAAGTAAACAAATGAGACTAGATCAAACTAAATTTTTTTGGCACAGTGAAGGAAACTGTCAACAAAATTGAAAGCAAACCCACTTATTGGAAGAACATATTTGCCAACTATACATATGATAAGCATTTAATATCCAAAATTTATATAAAACTCAAAAAAACCCCACACTAAACAACCTAATATAAAATGGGTAAAATATATAAATATACATTTCTCCAAAGAGGACATACAGATGGCCGACAGATATATGAAAAGATCTTCATTGTCACTAATCATCAGATAAATGAAAATTAAAACCACAATGAAATATAACCTCAGAAGTGTCAGAATAGCAATCCTATATAATAGAAGGCTAATATGCAAATAAACTGAATGGTGGAATGACTGGTAACTATGATGTCCACTGACCACCATGGGGCAGACGCTCAACGCAGCAGCTTCCTCCTGGTGACCAGTGTGCTCCCACAGAGTGAGCATCACTCATCCAGACATTCCCTGAGGACTTTCAGACTGCAAGAAGGTGAAGGCCAGGCTGAGGGACCCCCCTGAGTGCATGAATTTCATGCACCAGGCCTCTAGTCATAAACAGATCCATAAACAACAATTGCTTATGAGGATGTGGAGAAAAGAGAACCTTTTATGATTATGGTGGGAATGCAGATTTGTGCAGCCACTGTGAAAAACAGTATGGGGTTTACTCAAAATATTGAAAACGGAACTGCCTTATAACCCAGGGATTCTACTTCTTGGACTATATAGCAAGAAACCTGAAACACTAATTTAAAAGAATATATGCACCCCTATGTTCATTTCAGCATTATTTACAACTAGAGGCCCAGTGCATAAAATTCGCAGTCTAGGACCCTGCCCCCCGCCCCCAGGGGATTGGCCCTAAGCTGGAATTCAGACATCTCTTTCACAGTCCAGGGTTCTTCCAGTCCAGGACCCCTTGCTCCTTACCGCTCACCTGATGGGGAGATGGGAGAGGTTCACCCCACCTCCGCCACCTCTGCTGCATTTGCCAGCTGACAGCCCAGCTTCTGGCTTGGGGGAGAGGGGGTGGGAGTGTGGCTCAACCCGAAGCTGCTTAATGCTTCTTAGTGCTGGCCCAGCCCCCTACCCACTGGTAGGGGGTGGGGAATCTGGATCTAGGCCAGCTGGGGGAGGGGCCCTGGGAGGTTGAGGCTCCCCAGTCGTACTCTGTTTAGCCTCTGCAGAGGCTCTGGCAGCACACTTCCACCTGTTCCCACCTCCTGCTTCTGTGGAAGGGACGGCGCAAGGACTGCCATGACTGGCCTGGCAATACAGGCTCACTGACTCCTCCCCCCACTTGCTAGTCATTCTTGGAGGCTTGCCCAGTCCAATTAGCATATTACTCTTTTATTATTATAGACTAGAGGCTCAGTGCATGAAATCTGTGCATGGGAGTGGGGGGGGGTCCTCTCAGGCCAGCCTGCACCCTCTCCAATCTGGGACCCCTCGGGGGATGTCTGACTGCCAACAGTCAGACATCCCTCTCACAATCCAGGACCACTGGTTCCTAACTACTCACCTACCTGCCTACTTTATTACCCCTAACTGCCCTTCCTGATTGATGCCCTGGTTACCACCAACTGCCCCCCATTGGCCTGGTCTGCCCCTAAATGTCCCCTTCACCTGTCTGGTTGCCCCATTCAGCCTGATGTTCAATCATTTTGTCATCCCTCACTAAGCCCCCTGCCAGCCTGGTCACCCCATGCAGCACTCTGTTCAGTTGTTTGGTCATCCCTCACTAACCCTCCTGCCAGCCTGGTCGCCCCACCCAGCCTGCTGCTCAGTTCTTTGGTCATCCCTCACTAGCCCACTGCTGGCTTGGTCACCCCACCTAGCCTGCTGTTCAGTCATTTGGTCGGCCCTCACAAGCCCCCTGCTGGCCTGGTCACTCCATCCAGCCTATTCAGTCATTTATTTGGTTCTTTCAGTTGCAACAGTCACTTAGGCTTCTTTATTTAGAGAGATAGCCAAGATCTTGGAACAGCCAAATTGTCCATCAGTAGAAGAGTAGTTAAAAAAGCTATGGTACTTTTACACAATGGAATATTAGTCACACAAAAAATATTTTGGGGTGAAGAGATCAAACAAAACAATAAACACGGATAACAGTACAGTGACTACCAGTAGGAAATGTGGGTGAAGGAGTTAGAATAAGGTGTCGGGTGTATAAATCATGATGGAGGAGACTGGACTTGGTGTGGTAAACACACAGTACCATATACAGATGATGTATTATAAATTTGTACACCTGAAACCTATATATTTTATTAACCAATGTCATACTTTAAATTCCATAAAAACAAAGTAATAATCAACATGAGACATATATTTTTAAAAAGAAGAAAAAAGCAATCCTCAAAAATAATCAAACTGTTCCCAAGTATCTTGAGTCCAAGAGCAAAGCTTATAAACAGAAGTAATAATAATAAAATATTTGCCACCAAAAGTAAAATTCGCAATGTATGACATAAAAAAAATAGAAGCAGAAAAATATACCCACAACAAGGAGAAAAACTCACCAATGGAAACAGTGCCCCAAATGACACAGATAATATATGTAAACAAAGATATTAAAACAACTATTGATAAATGAACTCTTTATATTCATTGCCTAACTACTAAGTCATATACTCTCTTATGTTAACTCAATTGGGGTGGACATTTGTATATATGCAAAATAGAGTCAATATTCAGTTCTCTTACCGTATGGGTATTCAATTGGTCAAGAAAGCATCATTTATTGACAAAGAATGTTTTGTCCTTGCAATACAGGTGTAAGTGTTGTCACAAATTATTCATATATAAATGTCTTATTTTGTCCTATTCTATTCTATTTTGTTTGTCTACATAAATCAACATAGTTTTTATACCTTTCAGACCCTTTACAGAACATTCTACTTTCAGGGCTCATTTGTGGTGGTCTGTTTCCACATGTACCCACCCCAGTTGCCAGTTCATAAATTCACCTGTTAGGCCAAGTTTCTCCTGCTCCTCATTTTTTTTTTTTTGCAACATGGTTTAGAATAATGGGAAACTGGGTAATGTCTGTGATGCTATACTCATATTCACAGGAAACTATGTGGGAAGATGGAGATGCCTTATTTCAATTAAGGATGTCACTTTGCCTTTATATCATTTCTCTAAATTTGGTCTTTCTATACTAAGGCTCTCAGACATTCAACAGGGAATGAAATCCCAGTTATTTCTTCCTTGAGAGACCCACAAACATCATGAGTGAGTTTCTTGGAGCCTTTGATATTTTAAATGACTATTCTTAGCAAACGTTTTGTTCAGATACCTAAAATATTTTGTATTTCAGCACACAACCATCTCTAAAATAATGTGTGCACTAGTCCTTCCAATACACAATTATAGGTCTGTGAGATCTAATTGAAGTAACATGTACTTATTAAAATATGAATCAGTTTTTAATATATTATTTTTGAGTTTATTTGAAGCAAACTGATGACATTGCTGCAAAGCAAGATCTCAAAGGCTCCGCAAATGTGGCTCATCTTAAATTCCTTCTTTATTTAGAAGACTTGATGGCATTCTTTATTATCTCCACTAGGGGTCAGAACAGCCCTACATTTAAAAAAAAATGTTGCTATGGTTTCAGTTATAATTCCATTTCGTATACAAATTCATTGATTACCTTGTGTACTTTTAACCTGTAAGTCATACTTGGGGATAACAGAACAATGAATGGGGATAAAATATCATCAATATTTAACATTTCAATTAAACAATCACCACTAAGATATGTGCAGAGAAAAAAGCAGCTCACTTTATTTTCAGAACTACACACTATATTATTGGCCCAGAAACCCCAGTAGTTTTGAGCACAAATCTTATTTGTATCTTATTTCAAAATAGTCATAAATGTTTATAGAAATGCCAGCCTCTTTTCAGTTCATTTCAGTAGGTACTTCACACACATATTGTGTATGGGAATAGGAAGCATATTTTATTTTACGTATTGAAGCCATTTAGCATAGTCCATAAACCAAATACTCTGATTCATAGTTTGATTACTTTTATGAACATTTTAACATTTATTATTTTTTAAAATTCTTTATTGTTTAAAGTATCGCATATGGTATTGCATATGTGTCCTTTTTCCCCCATTGACCTATCCCCGGCCACCTACACCCCCAGCACATGTCCTCACCCCACTAGTGTCTGTTTCCATTGGTTATGTTTATATGCATGCATACAAGTCCTTTTGCCTTCCTCTCCACCCCCGCCTGCCTTCCCTCTGAGGTTTGACAGTCTGTTTGATGCTTTTTTCTCTCTGGATCTACTAGTGTTTTTTATTCATCAGTTTATGTTAATTATATTGCACAAATTAATGAGATCATGTGATATTTATCTTTCTTTGATTGGCTTATTTCACTTAGCATAATGACCTCCAGTTCCATTCATGCTGTTCTGAATGGTAAGAGTTCTTTCTTTTTTTACAAAAGTATAGTATTCTGTTGTGCAGCTGTACCACAATTTTATAATCCATTCATCTTCTGATGGACACCAAGGCTGTTTCCAAATCTTAGCTATTGTAAATTATGCTACTATGAACATAGGGGTGCATATATCTTTTCTGATTGGTATTCTTGTTTCTTGGGATATATTCCTAAAAGTGGGACCACTGGGTCAAAAGGCAGTTCCATTTTCAGTTTTTTGAGGAATCTCCATACTGTTTTCCACAGTGGCTGCACCAGTCTGCATTCCCACCAGCAGTGCAGAGGGTTCCTGTTTCCTTGTTAATTTTTTGCCTAGAAGATCTACCCTTTGAACTCAGCAGGGCATTAAATCCCCCTAATATGCCTATATTGTTGTCAATCCTTCCTTTAAAATTCCCCAGAAAAATTATATGTATACCCTGTTTTCCCCAAAATAAGACAGTGTCTTATATTAATTTTTGCTCCCAAAGATGCACTAGGTCTTATTTTCAGGGATGTCTTATTTTTCCATGAAGAAGAATACGGTACACATTTATTGTTGAACAACAACAACAAAAAGGAAATGTATTACCTGTATACGGTACAGTAGTAGTTGTCATCACAAACTAGCATAACCAGACAAACTATGAATCCTACGGTATCAAAAATTTCTTGTTACTACCATTATTTCCATGTACAACAATCTATGGTACATTTACTGATACTGATATTTACCGGTATGAACACAAAGTAAGATTTATTCAATGATAGTCATATCATCATCTTCTGGAACATCATCATAACAATCCAGACCCTGAATTTCCTGGTGAATTTCTTGTGACTCCATTTCTTTCAGAATCAGTGGACCAAATCTTTCATGTTTAGCAATAGTACTGTCCTTAAATAAGTACTTCTTGTCAAGGTAGCCTGCTCCTAGTGTATTTGCAATGCAACTGTCAGTGATTTTCTCCCATGAATTCTTCACCCAAGTCAAACCTCTTGCAGTTTAGGTTTCACAAAGTTTCCACGCTGATTTCTCTCCATTCTATTTTCAATGTAGTCATTAATTTCCATTGAAATTTCTGTCCTTGAATTGCTTGTTTATTGCAATATCAAGAGTCTGGAGATAGGCCGTCATTCCTGCGGGAATTATTATTTGATCTATTTTTCTTTTGTGAAGAAATTTCTTCATGTCTTTAGCGCAATGAGTGCTGGCTGCATCCTAGATTAGCAGACCTCTTTGGCTCCCTCGCATAACAAGCGGCAGCATTAAATCGACCCATTTCCTTATAATTGCTTGTGTGGCCCAGGCTTTTTCAGTTTCAAGAATAAAAATATTATCGGGGAGGTCTTATTTTCGAGGGATGTCTTACTTTCGGGGAAACAGGATATATATATATATATATATATATATATATATATATATATATATATATATGCTCCTGCATTGGGTGCATATATGCTTAACAAGGTTGTATAATCTTGTGGGATCAGTCCCTTTAGAATTATGTAGTGACCTTTATTTTCTCTTGTGATGGTTTTTATTTTGAAGTGTATTTTGTCAGATGTGAGTATTGCTACCACAGCTTTTGTTGTTGTTTCCAATTGCATAGAAAATTTTCTATCCTTTCATTCTCATCCTGTAAGAATCTTCTGTTCTGAGGTAGGTCTCTAGTAGACTGGATATATTTGGCTCATCTTTTCAGACCCATTTAGCTATCCTATGTCTTTTGATTGGAGCATTTAATCTATTTACATTTAAGGTTATTCATAGGTACTTATTTACTGCCATTTTAATTATTTATACCTATGTTTCTCTCTCTTATTATTACAGCAGTCCTATTAGCATTTATTTTTTATTATTTATTAATATCTTTATTTATTTTAGAGAGGAAGGGAGAAGGATAGAGAGTTAGAAACATCGATGAGAAAGGAACATCAATCAGCTGCCTCCTGTAGACCCCCCACTGGGGGCGGGGATGTTCCCACAACCAAGGCACATGTCTTTGACTGGAATGGAACATGGGACTCTTCAGTCCGCAGGCTGATGCTCTATCCACTGAGCCAAACAGGCCAGGGCCTTTTTAAATTTTTTTCTTTATTGATTAAGATATTACATATGTGTCCATATCCCCCCATTGTTCCCACCCCCCACTCATGCCCTTACCCCCCTGGTGTCTGTGTCCATTGGTTAGGCTTATATCCATGCATACAAGTCCTTTGGTTGATCTAGCATTTCTTTAGTGCTGATTTGGTAGTATAATTACATTTAGCCTTTTGTTTATTTGTTTGTTGTCTGTGAAGTTCTTTATTTCATCATCCAATTTGAATGATAGACTTGCTGGATAGAGTAGTCTTGGTTTCATATCCTTGTTTTTCATTACCTTGAATATTTCATGCCCTTCCCTTCTTGTCTATAGTGTTTCTTATGATAAATCTGTTGACAGTCTTATGGGAGCACTTTGTAGGTAAAAATTGCTTTTCTCTCTTTGGCAGACCAGCCTCTCTTGGATAGGGAGAGACTATCCCCGCTGCAGGAGCGCCTCCGACTGCGGGACACGAGCAAGGAGCCCATGCCATCTTGAAGGGTAGAAGGGCCTTGTCTAGGAACTCATCAGCACCACCACCCAGATAGGCCTTGGTACTTCCCACGAACCAGCAGCAATTCTAGCCAAAATCTTTCTGCCCCATCTGCAGACCCGTAGAGCCTGGTACCTCCACGTCCAAAGAAATACCTCTCCCGCAGCAGTAAGTACAACTTCCCCCTCCCCAGTGGCAGAACTCGGTACGCAAACATTCCTGCATTTCCAGTGTGCAGGTATCCAGGACATACCACTCCCTAGGCAGCACCTGGGAGCAAGTGTGAGTCCCTGCTTGGTGTGATTTTTCTGCAGAAAAGGGCATGCTACCCACATTAGAAATTCTGAATTCTCTCTTCCTGAATAACTGCCCACAGTCACCTCAGCTACTCAACCTCAGTGGCAGGGCCCCACAGAGTGTGTCAGAGCTTTGTGCCTGGAAACACATCACCACAGTCATGCATCTCCAACAGGGAGGCACTGTGAGCCCATCTATCCACAGGGCACTCGTGGGAGCCACTGTGAGCTCTCAATGGGTGCCACTTTAGAAAAACAGAGAAGCATTCACCTCCCTTCCCCCCGGGGGGTAGAAATTCTGAATTAATCATCCTGGATACCTGCCCACAGCTGCCTCAATTACACAGCTTCAGTGCCAGGGCCCTTCAGAGTGCTTCAATGTGCCTTGCTGGCAAATGCACCATGGGTGGCCCTGTCAGCCACCACTGGGAGCATGTGACTATCCACCAGAAGTGCAGCAGCAAAAGCTGAGTCTGCCCACTCCACAACTACAGAACCCTGCACACCACAGTCATGCCTTTCCAGAGCGCAGGCCCCCTGAGCCCCATCGCCCCAAAAGATGGTTCCTGAGTGCCACTGTGAGTCCCCACTGGGTACATGTGATTTAAATCAAGGGGGTAAGACAGCAAAAATTGGGACACCCCCCCCTCCATGGCTGCTGACTTCTAGACACCACAGTTACTTCTTTTCAGCTAGCAAGCCTATATCAAGAGAACCCAAATAGCTCAAGTAGAGAGCTACCCCAGATTACCAAGCCCAGGAGACCTGAGAGATCACACCAGTAGGACCATCTCCAAAAGAACATGGGTAGAAAAGCAATCGGATCTACAATTAAAATGTTACAGCAAAACATGGGAAGACAAGAAAGCAATCCCCAAAGGAAAGAAAAAGAGGAATAACCAGAAAGGAAGTTAAATTAAACTGATGCTAGCAACATATCAGAGAAAGAAATCAGAGTAATATTTATAAGGATGCTCAAATGACTGAATGACAATTACACACAATTCAATGACAAATACACACAACTCAATGAGAATTATAAGGAGCTGAATGAGAATGTCACTAACATGTAAAGGAACCAAGAAGAGATGAAGAACGACATAGCTGCAATAAAGAACACAATGGAAGGCTTAAACAGTCGACTAGAAGAGGCTGAGGACCACATCAGTGAATTAGAAGACAAGGTAGGAAAAACATACAAACACAGCAGCAACTGGAAAGAATACTTAAAAAGTAAGAGGAGAGCCTAAGGGAGTTTTGGGACAGCACAAGACCAAACAATATTCATATAATAGGGATACCAGAAGGAGAGGAAGAGAAGCAGGGAATAGAAAACCTGTTTGAAGAAATAATGACAGAAAACTTTCCTGATATTGGCAAGAAAAAAAAAAACTTTGCAAGTCCAAGAAGTACACAGAGTCCCAAACAAGATGAACCCCAAAAGATGAACACCAAGACACATCATAATTAATATGGCAAACACCAATGACAAAGTAAGAATCTTAAAGACTGCCAGAGAGAGAAATTTACCTACGAGGCATCTCCCATTAGAATATCAACTGAGCCAAAACCGGTTTGGCTCAGTGGATATAGCATCGGCCTGTGGAGTGAAAGGTCCCAGGTTCGATTCCAGTCGAGACCATGTACCTTGGTTGCAGGCACATCCCCAGTAGGGGGTGTGCATGAGACAGCTGATTGATGTTTCTCTCTCATTGATGTTTCTGACTTTCTGTCCCTCTCCCTTCCTCTCTGTAAACAGTCAATAAAATATATTTAAAAAAAGAATATCAGAAATTTGGGTCTCGGAGAACCAAGATGGCGGCATAGGTAAAACACCTATCTTGCCGTCATACTCAACAATTTTAATACTACAACTTAACGAAAGAACAAACACCTTCCAGAATCACCAGAAAGCTCGCCGAGTGAAAATTCCACAAATAAAAGTGAAGATAAGACACTGTGACTAGGAGGAGTGGCGGCAGACAAGCATTGAAAGATTCGTGTGGAGGGAGGTTTGGAGCGTGCGCCAGCGGAGAGGGCAGGCGGCTGAAAACCGGCCAGTTTTCTCAAACGGGGAGACAAAGACGTCCCACTGGACTGATTCCCCAGCTTTGGGGGAAAGTCCAGGGAACCCACTATCATACGGGGTGAAAACTGGACAGTGGGAGGGCACGCTGAAGCTCGGGTGCTGCAGGGTCTCCCGCTTGTGGAGAAGGCAGCTTGCGTGAACAGCTCGGCTGCATGACCGCACAGAGAGTGATCTGTGACTTGCTTTCTCATTCGGAAAACCGTCAAACTGCTTTATTTTACAACCCTGGGTGAGTCATTTGGGGAGAGTCTGAATTCCCCGGCAACTGGTGGAGCTCGGTAGCAGCTCTCTCTCAGAGGTGCTGGCCGCCATTTCCCCCCACGCAGGGTACCTGGGGCCGCACAGAGCAGAGCTAACGTTGTCTGCTTGGCCCAGAGACTCCGCCCATCCAACCTGAGCTCAGCTGAGCTTCACAACAATTGGCCTGAAGGTCAACCCCTCCAAGTGCTAACAACGATTAACCTGAACTTAACTTCAGCGAGACTGTGCAACCCATGTCCACCTCAGGTAACTGGGGAGGTTGAGCCACTGTCCCTAGTAGGATGTCTACCACAAAAAGCTAATTGACCAACTCAGGTAAGCAGCCACCATGCAGAGACATGGAAAGAAATCAGATGTGAAAGAAATTGAGGAAAAAAAACGACTGGACATGGAATTCAAAACCAAGGTTACAGGGTTTTTCAAGAGGCTCCAACAAAAGGTCAAGGCCTATAAGGAAATAAGCGAGACCGACAAGGAAATCAATGAGTCCTACAAGGAAATGAACGAGACCTGAAAGGAAATGATCAAGATCAATGTGGAAATGAAGGAGTCCTACAAGGATATGAACGAGACCCTCAAGGATATGAAAAAGGACCAACCAGAAATTAAGCATACACTGACTGAAATAAAAAATATTATACAAAGACCCAAAAGTACTCTGGAGCACCCCAAGACCGAGTTAAAGATTTGAAATACAAAGAGGGAAAATCCACTCAGCTGAAAAAGCAAGAAACCAAAAGAATCCAAAAAATTGAAGATAGTGTAAGGGGCCTCTGGGACAACCTCAAGCATACCAACATCTGAATTATAGGGATGCCAGAAAAAGAGAGAGACCAAGACAATGAAAACCTATTTGAAGAAATAGTGACCGAAAACTTCCCACACCTGGTGAAAGAAATTGACTTAGGAGTCCAAGAAGTGCACCAAACTCCAATATATAGGAACCCTAAGAGGACCACACCAAGGCACATCATAATTAAAATGCCAAGAGCAAAAGACAAAGAGAGAATAATAAAAGCAGCAAGAGAGAAACAGTTGGTTACTTATAAGGGAGCACCCATACGATTGTCAGCAGATTTCTCAACAGAAACAATGCAGGCCAGACGGGAGTGGCAAGAAATATTCAAACTGATGAACAGCAAGAATCTATAACCAAGATTACTCTATCCAGGAAAGCTATCATGCAGAATTGAAGGTCAGATGAAGTGCTTCGCAGATAAGAAAAAGCTAAAGGAGTTCATCACCACCAAACCAATATTATATGAAATGCTGAAAGATATTCTTTAAGAAGAGGAAGAAGAAAAAGATAAAAGTGTAAATTAGGAACAACAAATACACATCTATCAACAAATGAATCTAAAAATCAAGTGAATTAATAAGCTGATGGCCAGGATAAACTGGTGAATGTAACCGAATCACGGACATAGAGAGGGAATGGACTGACAACTCTTGGGGACAAAAGGGGTGTGGGAAGTGCAGCAAGAGACTGGACAAAAATCATGCAACTATGGGAGAGGACAGTGGAGGGGGGTGAGGGCGGAGGGTGGGATGGGTACCAGGTGGAGGGGAACTATAGGGGGAAAAAGGGAACAATGTAATTAATATACTGAACAATAAAGATTAAAAAAATAAAAATAATAAAAAATTTGGGTCTCAAAAAAAAAAAAGAATATCAACTGATTTCTCAATAGAATCACAGCAGGAAAAGAGAATTGAATTAAATATACAAAGTAATGCAAAGCAAGAGACTGAACCCAAGAATACTATACCCAAAAAGGCTATCATTCAAAATTGAAGGTGGAATAGGAGCTTCACAGACCAAAAAAAAGGCTAAGAGAGTTTATCACCACCAATCCAACAATGAAACAAATGCTAAAGGGACTGCTGTAAAAAGAAAAAAAACAGAATAACAAGAAGAGACACAAACATTAAGGATAAATATGACAAGAAACAAGTACTTAACAATAACAACATTAAACATAAATGGATTAAATGCACCAGTCAAAAGACATAAGGTAGCTGAATGGATAAGAAAACTTGACCCATACATTTGCTGTCTGCAAGAGACCCACCTCAGAACAAAGGATTCACACAGACTGAAAGTGAAGAGATGGAAAAACATTGTGCAGGCAAATGGAAATGAGAAAAAAGCTGGGATTGCGATACTTATTCTGATAATATAGATCTCAACGTAAAGGCCACAACAAGAGATAAAGAAGGCCACTATATAATACTAAATGGAACAATTCAACAAGAATATATAACTCTGGTAAACATATATGCACCAAAATACAGGAGCACCCAAATACATAAATCAACTTCTGGAAGATATCAAGGGAGATATTTATAGCAATACAGTCATAGTAGGGGACTTTAATATTCCACTGACACCACTGGATAAACCATCTAAACAAAAAATCAGCAAAGAAACAGCAATCCTAAATGACTCACTAGATCAGATGGACTTAATTGACATCTTTAAAAAAAAAATTCACTCCAAAGCTACAGAATATACATTCTTCTCAAGTGCACATGGAACATTTTCAAAGATAGACCACATGTTAGGAAACAAGCAAAGTCTTAAAATACAAGAGGATCAAAATCATAACAAGCACCTTCTCAGACCATATGGCATAAAACTAGAAATCAACTACAATAAAAACAATAAAAATCAAACACTTGTAGGCTAAATAGCAGGCTATTAAGCAATCATTGGGTTATCAAAGAGATCAAAGAAGAAATTGAAAGCATGCTGGAAACAAATGACAACGAAGACACAAAAATCCAAAATTTATGGGATGCAATGAAAGCAGTCCTGAAAGGGAAGTTCATAGCTGTACAGGCCTATTTTTTTAAAAAGGTAATAATTTATCTAATCTTGAAACTTAAAGAACAAGAAAGAGAGCAACAAGAAAAGTCCACAGTAAAAAGAAGGAAGGAGATAATAGAGATAGGAGCAGAAATAAAGAACATAAAGACCAAAAAAATACATAAGATCAATGAAACCAAGAGCTTGTTCTTTGACAGGATAAGCAAGATTGACGAACCTCTAGCCAGACTCACTAAGAAACAAAGAGAGAGGGTCTAATTAAATAAAATCAGAAATGAAAGATGTGATGTAACAACTGATCCCACAGACATACAAAGGATTGTAAAAAAAATACTATGAACAACTCTACTCCAACAAACTGGACAACCTCGACAAAATGGACACATTGCTAGAAAAATAAAAACTTCCAAAACTCAATCAGGAAGATTCAAAAAGCCTGAATAGGCTGATAAGTACTGATAAAATTGAAACAGTAATCAGAAACCATCCAGCAAACAAAAGCCCTGGACCAGATGGCTTCAGAGGGGAGATTTACCGAACATTCAAGGAAAAACGAAAACCAATTCTTCTCAGACTACTGCAAAAAATTCAAGAGGAAGGAACACTTCCAAACTCTATGAAGCCAGCATTACCCTAAATCCAAAACCAGATAAAAACAGCATAAAGAAAGAGAATTCCAGGTCAATAGCCCTGATGAACATAGATGTTAAAATCCTCAACAAAATTCTAGCAAAACAGATACAGCATTACAGTAGAAAGATCATACACCATGACCAAGTGGGATTTATTCCAGGAATGCAGACTGGTAAAATATCAGCAAATCAATAAATGTGACACATCACATAAAAAAACTGAGAGACAAAAATCACATAATCAGATAAATTAATGTAGAAAAAGCATTTGAAAAAATCCAACACCCTTTTCTGATAAAAACTCTCAGCAAACTGAAAATAGAGGAATCATATGTCAACATAATAAAAGCCTTATGATAAACCTACAGCCAACATCATACTCAATGAGCAAATCTAAAAACATTTCCACTAAGAACAAGAACAAGACAGGGATGCCTGCTTTCACCACTCCTATTAAACATAGTACTGGAAGTGCTAGCCACAGCAATCATACAAGAAGAAATAAAAGGCATCCAAATTGGAAAAGAAGTAAAATTGTTATTATTCACAGATAACATGATACTATACATAGAAAACCCTAATGACTCCTTAAAAATTATTAGACTTAATACATGAATTTAGCAATGTAACAGGATACAAAATTAATGCAAAGATATCTATGACATTTCTATACACCAACAGTGGATTTACAGAAAGAGAGACTAAGAAAACAATCCCATTTACCATCCAATCAAAGAAAAATAAGATACCTATGAGTAAATTTAACTAAGGAGGTAAAAGGATTCTACACAGAAAACTACAGGTTATTGAAAAAAGAGAGGAAGACAAAAATATATGGAAGAACATATTGTCTTCTTGGAATGGTAGAATAAACATAATTAAAATGTTCATACTACTCAAATAAATTTATAGATTCAATGTACTCCCCATTAAAATAACAGTGACATATTTCACAGATCTAGAGTGAACTCTCCAAAAATTCATGTGGAATAAAAAAAGACCACGAATATCTACAACAAACCTGAGAATGAAAAGCAATGTAGGAGGGATATCAATATCAGATATAAAGCTGTATTACAAAGCCACTGTTTTCAAAACTACCTGGTACTGGCATAAGAACAGACACATAGACAAGTGGAATAGAATAGAGAATACAGAAATCGACCCACCCCACAATGCTCAAATAGCATTTGACAAAGGAGGCAAGAGCATACAATGGAGTCAAGACAGTCTCTTCAATAAATGGTGTTGGTAAAATTAGACAGATATATGCAAAAAATTAAACCGGACCAACAACTTACAGCATACACAAAAATAAACTCAAAATGGATAAGGGACTTACATTAAACCATAAAAATATTACAGGCAGCAAAATCTCAGACATATGCCAAAGCAATATGTTCACCGATACAAGAGAAATTAAAGAGGAAATAAACAAATGGGACTACATCAAAATAAAAAGCTTCTGCACAGCAAAAGAAACCCTTAACAAAACAATAAGAAAGCCCATTGCATGGGAGAACATATTTGCCAATGTTATCTCCAATGAGGTTTTAATCTCCAACATTTACAGGGAACTCATACAACTTACAAAAGGAAGATAAACAACCCAATAAAAAAATGGGCAATGGATCTAGATACTTTTCAAAATAAAACATAAGGCCCAGAGACATATGAAAACATGCTCAAAGTCACTAATCATCTGAGAGATGCAAATCAAAATGACAACGAGGTACCATTTAACACCTGTCAGAATGGCTATCATCAACAAATCAACAAACGACAGGTGCTGGAGAGGATGTGGAGAAAAAGGAACCTTTGTGCACTGATGGTGGGAGTGCAGACTGGTGAAGCCACTGTGGAGAACAGCATGGAGTTTCCTCAAAAACCAAAAATGGAGCTGCCATTTGACCCAGTTATCCTACTTCTAGGAATATATCTCAAGAAATTAAAAACACCAATCAGAAAGGATATATGCTCCCCTATGTTCATAGCAGCACAAATCACCAGAGCTAGGATTTGGAAACAGCCTAAGTGCCCATCAGCAGATTACTAGATTACAAATCCATGGTACATAAACACAATGGAATAGTACGTTGCTTTAAAAAAGAAGAAATTCTTACCATTTGCAGCAGCATGGATGGAACTGGAGAGAATCATGTTAAATGAAATGAGCCAGTTCATGAAAGAAAAATACCACATGATCTCACTCATTTATGGATAATAAAGAACATTTTCACCTGATGAAGAAAAAGATAGATATAGAGGCAGGGAAACATCGAACAGACTGTGAAATTACAGCAGTAAGTCTGGGGGATGTGTAAGAGATCGACTGAAGGACTTGTATGCATGCATATAATCATAACCAATGGATGCAAGACACTGGGGGTAAGGGCATGTATGGGTGGGGGTTGGGGGGCATGGTGAGATATGGACACATGTAATATCTTAATCAACAGAAAAATTGGAAAAAAATCTCTCTTTGTCTTTAACTTTTGCCATTTCAATTATAATGTGTCTGGGTGTGGACCTCTTTGAGTTCTTCTTACTTGGGTCTCTCTGTGCCTTTTGAGCTTGTTTACTCTTTTCCTTCATCAGGTTAGGGGTGTTTTCTGCTATTATTTCTTCTCTAATCCTTGTTCACTTTTCACCTTCTGTTACCCATGTGATATGAATATTGTTACATTTCATGCTGTCCCACAGTTTCTTTAAGCAGTCCTCATGTTTTTCTTCATCATTTTTGTTTGTTTGTTTCTCTGATTGATTTTTTTTGCTCTACCCTATCTTAAAAATCTCTGATCTGATCCTTGCCTTCCCTTAATCTGTTGTGTATTCCTTTCAATATTATTTATTAGTGCTATGTTATTCTTTATTTCCTAGTAGTCTTTTTTCACAGTTACTATAACTTTTCTCATGCTGTTGAGAAGCTTTGCCATCATTGTACTAAACTCTATATCTGATAAACTCTATATCTATCTCCATTATATTTAGCTCTTTTTCTTGAGAACTCTCTCATTCTTTCATTTGTGGGTTTTTTTTATTTTCTCCCCATTTGGCTGCCTGATTGTATTTGTATCTATGTATTAGGTATATATGCTACTACTTTCAATCTCTGGTGCAAAACAATGTCAAACTGGCCCCAAGTCCCCTGTTTGGAGCTATAGGCAATCCACAGCTTGTGGCTTCCTCTGCTGGGGCTGGGTGCCTTTGGATCAGACCAAGTTTTTCCCCAGTCTCTGCTTTTCTTAGCCTTGGTCCCAAAATGAGATCAGGAAAATACTCAAAGGATCCAGAGATCTGCCTCTGCCTGCAGTCTGATTATTATTATTGAAGTCTTAATATGCCTCAAGCTATCAACCACGGGTGGGGGTGGGAGGCAATAGGTCTTCCAACAGGATGGAGCAATTGCCTTTCCTCCAGGAAACAAATGCCTGCATACCAAAGTCCAAAGAGGAAGATGTCCTTTACAGCATGAATGAATGACTCAGCACTGAAAAACTGGATGGCTACCATCTGAGGTTCATCCCTATTTGCTCCCAACCCTGCTTCTGCTCACACAGCTCTAGTCCATTCTGCTCTCCCTCTGACAGAGCCCAAGGTGAGTTTCTGTACACAGTATTTTGTGCATTAACCCTTTAAGAGTGAGCCTGCATTTCCAGCTGTCTCTGGTTGGTATGCTGGAAAACCCTGCTGCTTTTCAAAGCCAGATGTTCGGTGGGCTCCTTTCTCAGTTCTTGTTCTCTGGGCTTGGGATTCCAGCTTGAGATTTAGACTCCAGAGTTCTCAGTAGGAACCTGCTACACCTGAGATATACATCTGGACCTTCAGCTTCTGTATGTGGGAGCCTGATCAGCCCTTCCTAACAGTCTCTATGTGGTCTTCCATTTTTTCATCCTTGGTTATAAGGGTTTTCTCCAGCTAGTTTTCAGTTGCTTTTTCAGGGTGGTTTTTCTGTGTTTTAGTCGCATTCCCAGTTTAGTCCTGGGAGATTGTCAGTGTAGCTTCCACTTACTCTGCCGCCATTTTTAATCCATCTCTCAATGGCTCATCTGGGTAATCTTGGTTGTAGGCCCTTAATTTTCATAATTTTGAATATTTTGTACCAGTCCCTATTAGCTTGCAAATTTTTATTGAGAAATTAGCTTATAGTCTTATGGAAGTTTCCTTGTAGTTAACTGCTTTACTCTAACATTCACTGTCTTTAATCTTTGCTGTTTTAATTATGATGTTTCTTGGTGTGAGCCTCTTTGGGTTCACCTTGTTTGGGACTGTGTGCTTCCTGGGCGTATAAATCTATTTCTTTCACTAGATTAGTGAAGTTTTCTGTTATTTCTTCAAATAGGTTTTCAATTCATTGCTCTCTCTTTCTTCTCCTTTTGATATCTCTATTTCAAAAATATTGGTATCCTTGATATTGATATTTCCCCAGACATCCCTTAAATTATCTTGATTTGCTTTTTTTTTTTGGTTTTTGGTTCTTATTGGGTATTTTTTGCTACTTTATCTTCCAAATAGCAGACTCAATCCTCTGCATCATCTATTCTATTTTTGATTACTCTAATATATTTTTATTTCAGCTATTGTATTCTTCATTTTTTTATGTTCTCTATCTCCATTTTCATGTTTCCTATCTTTGTTAAAGTTCTCACTAGGATCATTAAGCATCCTTATAGCCAGCATTTTGAATACCGCATCTATTAATTTGCTAGCCTCCACTTTTTTTAGTTCTTTTTTCTGGAGTTCAGTTGTATTCTTTTATTTGATACACGTTTTTGTTTTTGTCTCCTCATTTGGCTAGTTTTTGTGTATTTTTTATGTGTATTAGATAGAGCTGCTACAGCTCTCAATCTTGATAGAATGGTTTTATGTAGTAAGTGTCCTGTAGGGCAGTGGCACAATCTCCCTAGTCATTTGAGCTTTTAAGGGTTGTGTAAGTCCTCTTGTTGCAGTTGAGCTTTGAGTACTGTTGGCACATCAATCAGACATTCAAGCTGATCGGTTATGAGGACTGGCTGTGACTACAGTGGAGGAGCTGTTGTTCAGGATTTGGCCTCTCTGAGGCAAATTCACTTTACCAGGGATCTGGTGCCTGCCAAGTTACCCATTGATTATCATTCATGGATGTGGTTGGGTGGTTCTCTGGTGTGGTCTGAAGCTGGCTACTGAGTGTTTTAGTTCTGGGGCCTCCTAGAAGGTACAGACCAAGGTCAGCTGATGCCTGTTTTCTCTGCTGTGCACCTGATATGAGGTACAAAGTGATCTGCATATGGTTGCCACTTGTGCTGGGCTTGGAGGCTTAGGAGAAGCTATGAGGTCTTCTGTTACTAGTGCTGGACTTGGGGCCACTTGGCAAAAGGTATGGGGCACACCAAGACCAAATGCTGCTTCTGGGGTGTTTGTGAACCTTTAAAAGTCTTTAAGAATGTCCACAGCATAATCTAACATGGACCATTTTCATTGAAAGGCCATGGAAGTAGTTTGGGTGGGCCCATAAGTTGAATGGGGGGGGGCGTTTCTCAGGAAATCATCAAGGCAGTACAAACAGTGTTAACCAGGTTCATGGAGACTCACATATAACACCTGCCTGCACATGCAGGATGAAGTTTCATCAAAGAAATAATGGTGTCTGCCAGCACTTCTGTCTGGGAGAAAGCTGCCGCTCTAGCCCTTTCCCTAAAGCTGGACGATTTAGTTTCTTCCAGTATATCCCTGTAATCCTTAGATCTGTTACCCCAGCATTGGAGCTCAGAGCAATTCACTCTGAATAAGTCTAAACATGGACCTTTTTAAGTGGAACAAATGGGGCTCCTTAATCTCACTCAGCCACTATATCTGCTGTTGTTCATAATCAGAAGTTACAGGGACTTTTCAGCACTGGGACCTAAGCTGGGGAGCCTGGTATGGGATAGAACTGCTTGTTCATCAGAGCCGGCCTCTATATCCCTCCTGATTCTTAACCACACATGGATGTAAGCCCAACCTGTTCTACATCTCTGCCCTTCTTTCCAGTCTTGACACATGTTATTCTGTGTATCCTTAGTTATAGGACTTTTGTTCAGTAAGATTTCAGTCTATTCTTACTAATGATTGTTATGTGGTTTAGTTGTAATTTTGATCTGGTCATGAGAGGAGGCAAGTATAGCATTCAACTGAAGCTACTCCTTTAAAATGTTAATATTAATTTAACAGTTGTCTCATTATGTGAATATACTTAAACACACTTAATTATGCCTTCTTATTGAACAGCCATTTTTTCTTAATATTTCTTCTTGATTTATTCATTGAACAATGATTTAATAAGTGTATACCATAAGCCAGGCACTGTAATACCACTGGGGATGTAGCAGATATACCTGTGTGTGATCATATATCTACATGTGAATAGGTGTGTAGCCTTTATGATGCTTAAATTCGTGATGCTGCAACAAAAAACTCGGAATAAATCTGTCTACCATTTCTCAATAATGCATTTACATAGGTTTTTAAGGATGAAACTACTAAATTGGAGTATGTGAATAATATAAGGATGTTAATATAAATTACCACATATCTCAATAGAAAGATTGTATCATTTTATATGCTTGTAAATATACAGGCAGAAATCATGTCTTTCTTGCTAATCATACCACTATATTCTTATCACTTGAGATTGTGCCTGTGGGTGCCCTGACCAGAGTACACTTGAGGGTCAAGGCCTCCTTGCAATGTGCATGAGTACAAGAGAGGACACAATGGTATTACAAGGTGAAAGGCTCCTTTTGCCCTACACTTGCACAGGGTCAATGACTCAGCAATGGCACTATGTGCACTGTACAAGCACAACCTTATGTAATGGGTCTATGTTAATGTAGTCTAAGTGTCATGAATTGGCATGAGGCCTCTTTTGTTTGAGCATGTATATAAGATGCCACTGACCAGCCAGTTGTTGGCTGCTTTGTTCATAATAAAACATATCCCACTTATCTATTGTAACCTTTGTGTTTTTTAAATTCCCTGCACCCAAAAGTGTCCAGTCCCTGGCTGAAGAGCTTGCCCCTAACTATTAAGTATTTCTCTCTCAAACTGCAGCCAGTGAGTCTAGAGAATGGTCCACAGATCCTGAGTTGGGGCAGCTGGGGATTGAGAAAATGAAAGAGACAGATGCAGAGACAGAGGGAAAAAGCTGGGACCAGGTGGGACAGCTGGCCCTTTGATTGAGAGATAGTGACCCAGAGCAGGTGCAACACATTTATTATATACAATATAATTCCAGGAAGTTTTACTAGAGTTTAAAACAAAGGAAATTATATGAAATCGTGGTTAAAGATAAAGGTGTAATTTTTTATTCTTTGTGGCTTCATTGTAATCATCACTTCTTGGCTAAGGCCAGATAATTGTTTCTATTCTTTGGGTCTGGCTGAACTTAAATAATGAAACCTACCCACTGGCACCTGAGCTAAGGGTCAGCCTGACGACATACCTTCCTCTGGCATGGTATGCCTCCAAGACGTGGCTCTGACAATGCCACTGGATTTAGCTGACAATAATTAAAGAAATGCTCAATGTTCCTTCCAAGGTGCTCTCTACATCTCCCCCTTTTTATTTTTTATTTTTTTTAGGTACTCAATAAGTGGTAGCTTTTATTATTATTTGCCAGACAAACCTCATAAGTTCTTTTTAAAAATTGAATAAATCATTATTGTTCAGATTATTACAATTGTTCCTCCTTCTGCCCCCCCCCCCCATAGCTTCCCTCCACCCGGTTTTCACCCCACCCACCCTCTGCCTTTACATCCCCCCTACTGTCCTCATCCATAGGTATATGATTTTTGTCCAGTCTCTTCCCACACCCTCCACACCTCTTTCCCCCCAAGAATTGTCAGTCCACTGCCTTTCTATGCCCCTGAATCTATTGTATTCACCACTTTATTCTGTTAATCAGATTATTTATTCATTTGATAGAACTGCTTGTTCTAGATATGTATTTATTGTTCATAATTTTTATCTTTACCTTTTTCTTCTTCCTCTTCTTAAAGGATACCTTTCAGCACTTCATATAATACTGGTTTGGTGGTGATGAATTCCTTTAGCTTTTTCTTATCTGTGAAGCTCTTTATCTTACCTTCAGTTCTGAATCATAGCTTTGCTGGGTAGAGTAATCTTGGTTGTAGGTTCTTGCTATTCATCACTTTGAATATTTCTTGCCACTACCATCTGGCCTGCATAGTTTCTGTTGAAAAATCAGCTGACAAACATATGGGTGCTCCCTTATAGGTAACTAACTGTTTTTCTCTTGCAGCTTTTAATATTCTCTCTTTTTGTCTTTTGCTCTTGGCATTTTAATTATGATGTGTGTTGGTGTGGTCCTCTTTGAATTTCTTTTGTTTGGGGTTCTGTGTACTTCCTGGACTTGTAAGTCTACTTTTTCACCAGGTGGGGGAAGTTTTCAGTCATTATTTCTCCAAATAGGTTTTCAGTATCTTGCTCTCTCTCTTCCTCTGGCACCCCCATAATTCTGATGTTGGTACACTTGAAGTTGTCCCAGAGGCTTCTTACATTATCTTCAAATTTTTGGATTCTTTTTTCTTTTTGCTTTTCAGGTTCAGTGTTTCTTGCTTCTTTGTATTTCAAATCTTTGACTTTGATTCTTGCATTCCTCTAGTCTGCTGTTGGGTCTCTGTATAATATTTTTTATTTAAGTCAGTGTATCTTTAATTTCTAGGTGGTCCTTTTCATATCTTCAAGGGTCTTGCTAAATTTATCGCCCTTTTCTAGGAAACTCTTGAAAAACCTTATAACTGACTTTGAACTCTATATCCAGTCATTTGTTTTCCTCCATTTCTTTCATTTGTGATCTCTTTCTATGTCTTTGCATTTTCACTGCTGCCCTGAGTTGGTAGGGTAGCTTTGTGTGCTAGGTGTTCTATATGGGTTAGTGGGTCAGCCTCCCCAGTTATGTGAGGTGGACATTCTTGATGAACCCCTTTGTGGACTTGTGCACAGTCTTGTTGTAGTTAAGCCTTGATTTTTGTTGATACCACTGGGAGGAATTGACCTCCAGGCCAATTGGCTGTGATGATCAGTTGTGTCTACACAGGGAGAACTTCTATGCTGGAGACAGCCTTATGAGACAAGACTTGCCAAATTGCAAAAACCTCTGTGCTCAGCTTGGGTGGGGCAGAGCCTCATGGCTGAGCAGACAGTCTTGACTTCCCATCAGCCCTGCCCTATGAGGTCCCTGGGTGTCAGAGTCCCTTGGTAATCACTACAAACACCTCTGAAATAAAGCCACCCTGGAGTTTCGCCTGCTGCCAGACAGTCTAGTTTCTCCCCCAATGAATCTGGATCCCCAGATTATCACCCAGAACTGGAGTTCAGTGGAGGCGGGAGCTTCCATTTCCCTCCAGCTAGAGAAATCCAGCACCACACTGAGCAGTCAGTCTTCTCTGCACATATTCACATGCATGTCACCAGATCTCTGCCTTTTGTGGCTCCCCTGAGTTTCCGCCTGACAGTCCAGATTCCCCCTGTATGAGCCTGGGTCCCCAGGGTCTTGCCCAGAACTGGGGTTCAGTGCAGTCAGGAGCTTTTGTCTCCTTCCTGCCTGAGAAAGCCAGCCAGGCAACTATCCACCCATCATCTCCATGCACGTGTCTCCATACCTCAGCCTTTTGCAGCTCCTTGATTCTCCATGTGCTTTTCTCTTTCCTTGCAGTTGTAGACTTTCCATTCAGCCAGCTTTCCTGTGGTTCTGGATGATGTCCGTTTTGTCCTTTAGTTGTCGTTTTGAAATTGTTGTGTGAGGCAGCAGTTTAGGTGTTTACCTATGCTGTCATCTTGGTCTCCCCCCTTTTTATTTTTAAATGTAGCTTATGGCCGTCTAGTTGGAGCCTTTGGACTTGATATTACAGGAGTTTGCTGCTGACTGAAAGAAAGCAGGATAAAATTAGTAGTATACAAAGGAATCCTATTAGGTCCCAGGTGGTGTGTTTTAACATTTTCCATGGATTAAATTATTTTAAATATTCCAATAATTATTTTTCCATTTTCATTAGAGATATAATTTCATCATGACTATTCTGAATGGCTAACACATGTTTGTGTAGCCACACTAGGTCTTAGCTGATATTATAATGATGACATATTCCCTGTAGGTGCAATTTTATTTTAATCCAATCCCATAGATAACTGTTATAATGGTCTGGAGTCACACAAATAGATATGAAATCAGCATGATATTGCAGCTGCTGTATAATTTTGACACATTCTAATTGATTACTAGTCCTATTACTACAACTTCTAAAGCATTTAGCTTTGTTTCTAGCTTTTTGTCTATATATTCTTGATAATTAAATGTAGTTGAGGTAGTCTGAACCAATTCATTGACACACTTTGCATTCTGGATGCTTTGGGTTAATTCAAGAGAAGCAGTTATAGCAGATGCATTAACAGTAACTAGGGTAACAATACCAAAAATAAGAAGTCCCAAAACATGCTTTTTCTGGGATAGTTGATTGTGTAATTCCTGTAGTGCCTGGAGGCCTATAGCTTGATACCATTTTCCTTTTATGTAAGTGGAAGTATAATAAAAGAAGGCTGCTTTAAAATTAATATATCTTCATTCAGGTTATGTCTGGAAACACAGCTGGTAAGGTTACAGTGATGGCATTGGACAGCATAATGAGTGTCTAATCTGGTGAGGTACATATTTCCAGTCACCAATACATATGGGAGATGGACACAGGCTTGTAAGCCATAGCAAGGGCTTGATGAACATGCTCATTTAATATGAGCTAAAAAAGAGCCAGTAAAATTAAGAAAGTCAAGGGCAGTGGCTAAATGCCAAAGATCTTTCTGCTAACTTCCTGTTTTCATGATTATGGTGTTGCTCACAAACCATCCTGATGACATAGGCTCATGATGGAGATATTTGCCATCAAGCCTGTGAGACCAATCTAATAAATACAAGTCAAAGCCAGAAATATTATGTCTCACTGGTACAGGGTTGGCACAATCTTGCCATTGAAGAAATGCTCCTAGCTCAGTAGTGGTGCTATTAGGACAGTAGGGAAGTGGGGGATGCTTATCAAACAGCCATTGGGTGGCTTTAGGAAATGCTAGTTTAGTAACTGTCTGAATATATTTTCCTATGTCCCAGGGGCCTGAAAGGTTAGCAACATCTGCACCTCCATAGGATGTCTTATTTTCTTGGCCAAGCTGTAAACATCCTGAAGTCCCCTTTTTAGATAAACAAATGGGGAGCTCCCCACTCAAATCACCCTATATAATAAAGAGGCAATATGCAAATTGACCATCACTCCAATACAAAAGATGGCTGCCATAAGATGGCCAGCAAGGGAGGGCAATTAAGGGGGACCAGGCTCACAGGGGAGGGCAGTTAGGAACAATTGGGCTGGCAGGAGAGCAGTTAGATGTCTATCAGGCTGGTAGGAAAGTGGTTAGGGGGGATCAGACTGGCAGGCAGAAGTGGTTAGGGGTAATCAGGCAGGCAGGCAGGAGAGCAGTTGGGATCCAGCAGTCCTGGATTGTGAGAGGGATGTCCGACTGCCCTCAAGAGGTCCAAGATTGGAGATGGTACAGTCTGGGCTGAGGGATAACCCTCATCCCCTGCATGAATTTGGTGCACTGGGTCTCTAGTTATAAGTATAATCACCTTGGGAAGAAGGAGTTATGTGCTTGTCTGAGTTACCCCCAACCATATTAGTGTTGTTAGTAAACACTGGTACGGATTTCCAGATCTATGTGGCTGAATTTGCCATAGGGGGGTCTAGAACATATGTCCAGTAAGTCTCTCTTATAGCCATTCTTACATGGCAGCTGATAAGTGCCATTATAGCAACGAAAATTGTGGAGGGGGTTACCTGAACCCCCTGTTCTTTCACCACTTGCTTCTTCAGTTGACCCATGTGGGGATACTAGCTTCTTGGGTGGCGTTGGTCACCTGCCTTCTGCTCTCATTCTTCTGGGTCAGTTGCTGAACTGGCATCATCAGAGGAGCTGTGATTTTCAGCTTCTTGAATGGCAGGAGTAGCTGTTCTCCCAGGTCCATGGTCATGATGCACTGCTTGCTCTGGCACCCAGATGGGGTTAGAAGCACCTTATGGAAAGATACAAACATGGCCTCTTCCCCATACCACTATTGGATCTGGCCCTTTCCACTGCCCTATTTGTAAATCACTCTATCATGCCATACCAGCAGGTGCAATGACACCAGGAGCTTGGTGCCGCTCAGCTGGTGTGTGACCCTCATGGTCACAATTTAATAAATTTAAAATATAAAGAACATGATTTAACTGATTCTGTGGAGTAGGATAATATCCATCTCCCCCTTTTTATTTCTGTAACTGAGTCCTTAAGGTTTGATTGGCTTTTCTTTTAATAATTTCCTGTCCTTGAGGATTATAGGGAATACCTGTTTTATGGATTATTTGGTATTTCTTGCAAAACTGCTGAAAGGTGGAGCTAGTATAAGTAGGTCTATTTTCTGTTTTTATTTCTAGGGGCCATCCCATGACTGAAAAAGCTGCTAGGCAGTAGTTAATTATATGCTTTGTGCTTTCCTTTATGAGAGAGAAAAGAAATATTTTAGGCATTTCAAAGTCTATTGAGATGATGTAAAGTCAATTCTAGATTAAGAGAAATTTTCTAAAAAGTTAAACCCTTGAAGGATTGTAACACTTGGTTTTACCCAAAGATTATGTATTAAAATGTATTAGATAGGAATATAGGCTAGTCAACTTCAGTTTCTATGATTAAAAGAATTTTAAAATATATATTTTATTAATATAATTAATTATTTTACTAGAAAAAAACTAACTAAAATAAGGCTTATTTTCTAACTTCATTTGTCCTTGGGTGTGGACAACAAATGATACTAATTTGATTTCAGCAATTAATCTTCCCAAACACTTTGACATGAGCTACTTATTTTCTTGATTAGGGAGTCAAAATTCAAAAACCTTAATTTGTCAATGATAATAAAAAAAATAAATAGCCAATATTTCTTAAATCAACATTTATGAAAAATATTTTAAATATACTTTTACTTTCAAGAAAATATATCTTTAATAAGGTATAAGAGACCTTCTATAATAAAAGCTAAGAGCAGGTGAATTAAAACTTGCTAGCAAATAATATTTCAGTATTTTATGCTATTTTAAAATATTTAAATGTTTATTATTTAACCTAGTAATGTTCCAAAGTCTTTAAGTTACCAAGACTTTGGGAAATTATGTATATGTACCAGAATATGAGGCTAGAGAAAAGGCAGGGGGAGGAGGGAACAGGCCTTACAGGCCTTTCCAAGGCTGTAGCCCTTTGAATTTAAAAGGCAGATTTTCCTTAGAGATAACATTCTAAGGTTACTGCAGTGGCTCTAACTTGTTTCACAGCCTAGAAAAGATGGTTTTTGGTGGCACAGTGGCCAAAGGGCTGCTTGGAGGCTGAAACTGTAAATCATTATCTTGGCTGATCCCTTAGATTCTCACCACTCTTCCCCTACTCCCCCATTGCATAGGGAGGTAAAGACATGACAAGGGATTTTACTATTATTGTTATTTATTACTAGGTGCCCAGTGCACGAAGTTCACGCACTGGGGGTGGGTGATCCCTCAGCCCAATCTGCCCCCTCACACATACTGGGAGCCCTCAGAGGATGTCCTACTGACCGCTCACCCCCAGCCTGTCCAAGGCCTAAAGCCTCTGCCTCTGGCCCAGGCTTTAGGCCTTGGGCAACCAGCCATTGACCTGCTCTGCTCAGCTCCAGCCTTAGCCCCAACCACCTGAGGGCCATGTGGTTGCTGCTGGGGCCTCAGCTCCAGACCAGGCCTTAGTTTTGGCTGCCTTCAACTTCCCTTCCTCGGGGGCCGTGCAGTCACCGCTGGCCAATTCGGCTTTGCCCTGGGGCCTGTGGGCTCACTGCCACCACCTTGGCTCCACCCCTGGGAGCTGTGCACTCACAGCCACACACCTCAGCTCCAGTCCAGTCCTTAGCCAGGTGGTCGCAGGCAGACGGGGCTAAGGCCTGGACCGGAGCTGAGGCACCTGGAGGCAAGTGCACAGCTCCAGGAGGAGGCGGGAAGCCGAGGCGGTGGCGGCCGCTTCCGCTCTGCCCCCGGAGTCCTGTGGTCACCGCCGCCACTTTGGCTCTGCCCCCACGGGCCCTGCACTGACCATCGCCACCTTGACTCCACCCCCAGGAGCTGTGTGCTCACTGCTGTGTGCCTCAGCTCCGGTCCAGGCCTTAACCCCGTCTGCCTGCGACCACCTGGCCCAGGGGCTGTGCAGTTGCCACTGGCCGCTTTGGCTCTGCCTGCCCCCTGAGCCCTGTAGTTGCCCCCCTCACCTTGGCTCCGCCCCCGGAAGCCGCCTCGTCTCTGCACCCCCCCTGGCCTTATCCCCAGGGCTGGCCTGTGAGGGTTTATGTGTCATAGGCAGGCTTAGAATTAGCTGGCCTTTGTTTAACTTCCCTGGATTGTAATTTTTATAGATTTTGCACTTCCAAATTAATCTTAGAATCTTAAAATGTTAATGCAGCATAATAAAATTATAAATCAAAGGAAATTAAATTAAAGTTATAATATAGACACATAGACAGAAATCTAATTATCTAAGAATTTCTAATGGCTTGGGAGGGAAAGAAAAGGTCTTTAAGAATTCTTGGCAGTTGCTAAGAAATTGCTTTCATCTTTTATACTTGGTTCAGCCCACTACAAATAGCTTGAGACTCCAGCAAAACGAAATATGAAGTTGCTTTCACTTTTGGCTTAGGACCTGCATCCTTCTATAAAGGCTAAGTGAGCAAAACCTTTCTTATCATCTGAATCACCCTGATCACGATGATGCTTGTCCTGCTCCACCTGAAACTCTAGCTCCCACTCATAATTAGGAGGTAAAACTTTATCTGGCAGGCTTTTGATTGCAGTGGTAAGAGCAGTGGGCAGAGGAGGAAGTGGAGCAGAGTGGAGAAGTGGTGATTTTAGAGATTCGCACCCCTCCACTGTAGGCAGTAAAAAAAAAAAGCTGTGACCACACTTTGCTCACACATTCTTTTTTTTTTTTTTAATATATTTTATTGATTTTTTACAGAGCGGAAGGGAGAGGGATAGAAAGTCAGAAACATCGATGAGAGAGAGACATCAATCAGCTGCCTCTTGCACGCCCCCTACTGGGGATGTGCCCGCAGCCAAGGTACATGCCCTTGCCGGAATCGAACCGGACACCCTTCAGTCCGCAGTCCGACGCTCTATCCACTGAGCCAAACCCGTCTCGGCTGCTCAGACATTGTTAAGCTCTCCTGCACTGGATCAAGGCAATCATGAATTACAGACAATAGTGTGAATGTAGGAATAGGAATTTTCTCTGGATCTTCTGCTGTATATTGGTCATGCAACTGCTTTCAAACATTTTTCCAGGTTTGAGAGTTGATGGTTCTCTCTTTAGGAAACCAAGGGGAAATTTCATTAACAAAACTTAAAAAAATTAAAAAATTGATTATGCTTAAGAGAGCATTCTCTAGCTTTAAGGATAATTTTAAGCATTTGAGAGTAGAGATCTCTTTCCTGAGATCCTGAATACCCATGTTTTACACCCAGTTCTTACAATAATCTGCTATTTATCTTATTTGATTTGGTGCTCAGTAAACTTCTCGGAGTGACCACCTCACCTGACTTTTGAAAATTCCCTTGTACTCAAATCCCTGGATCCAGGCGCCAAATATTAAGTATTTCTTTCTCAAACCGTGACCAGTGCGGCTAGAATCCTGAGTACGAGCTGCTGGGGATTGAGAGAATGAAAGAAAGAGACAGACGCAGAGACAGAGAGAAAAAGCTGGGACTGGGTGGGATAGCTGGGCCTCTGATGGAGAGACAGTGACATTTATTGCATACAGTATAATTCCAGGAAGTTTTACTATAGTTTAAAACAAAGGAAATTATATGAAATCATGGTTAAAGATAAAGGTGTAATTTTTTATTCTTTGTGGCTTCATTGTAATCATCACTTCCTGGCTAAGGCCAGATAATTGTTTCTATTCTTTGGGCCTGGCCGAACTTAGATAATGAAACTCACCCCCTGGCACCTGAGCTAAGGATCAGCCTGATGACATACCTGCCTCTGGCACAGTACATCTCTAGGACATGGCTCTGCCAATACCACTGGACTCAGCTGACAATAATTAAAGAAATGTGCAGTGTGCCTTTCCAGGCGCTCTCTACACCTAATAGTGCCTGGCACCTTTTATGTAGTTAGTATACTTAAAAATAAGTAAATAATTGAGTAAAATCTCATCAACAGTCTATTAGAAATTTCACCTATCTTTGCCATAATGTCATTTAATGCCTAAAAATGTACTTTAGAGCCAGGCTACATGGGTGTCCATTGTGCAAGTTATGTGATCACTCTATTTTAATATTTTAAAGTATAAAATGGAACTAATAGTAATATGACCTCATATGATTGTTGTAAAGTTTAAATACATTGATTCCTAATCATTGTCTAACATATACTAGTAGTTAGCAGTCAGTAGATATTATCTATAGCTATTATTATAATTTAAAAAGGTCTAACACTTTATATGTGTATTTTGAGTTTTGTTTATATATCCTGAGTCTTATAGTTTCTATTTTTTATGTGTATGAATTCTTTTTTGCTTTATTGATTAAGGTATTATATATGTGTTCTTATTCCCCATTTCCACCCCCTTTCACACACACACACACACTCATGCTCTCACCCCCTGGTGTCTGTGTCCATTGGTTAGGCTTATATGCATACATACAAGTCCTTTGGTTGATCTCCTCCCATACCCCCACGCTCCACTACCTTCCCTCTGAGGTTTGAAAGTCTGATCGATGCTTTGATGTCTCTGGATCTCTTTTTGATCATCAGTTTATGTAGTTCATTATATACTACAAATGAGTGAGATCATGTGATATTCATCTTTCTCTGTCTGGCTTATTTCACTTAACATAATGCTCTCCAGTTTCATCCATGCTGTTGTGAATGGTAGGAGTTTTTTTTCTTTTGTTTTCTTTTGTTTTTGTTTTTCTGTTTGTTTTTGTTTGGTTGGTTTTTTACAAAAGTATAGTATTCTGTTGTGTAGATATATCACAGTTTTTTAATCCACTCATCTGCTGATGGGCACTTAGACTGTGTTCAAATCTTCGCTATGGTAAAGTGTGCTGCTATGAACATAGATGTGCATATATCCTTTCTGATTGGTGTTTCTAGTTTCTTGGAATATATGAATTCTATTTTTAAAAAATATATAAACACCCAGGCTGGTGTGGCTCAGTTGAGGGTCGACTTATGAACCAGGAGGTCATAATTCGATTCCTGGTGGTCAGGTCACATGCCCAGGTTGTGGGCTCGATTCCCAGTGTGGGGAATATAAAAGTCAGCCAATCAGTAATTCTCTCTCATCACTGATGTTTCTTTTTCTCATTTTCTCTTCCTCTCTGAAATCAATAAAATATGTTTAAAATAAAAAATAAAATAAAACAAGCAAACAAACCTTGGACTCTTGAGTCAAATAGTTCTAGTTTGAATTCTGACTCAACCACAAACTTTGGAAACTAGAGTGAGTTAATTAAATTATTTATGCCTCTACTGTGTCACCTATATCATGAAGATAATAAGAATGTCTTTCTCAAAATGTTTTAGTAATTATTAAATGACTTATACTTAAAAATCACTTTTCAAAGTGCCAAATATATAGTAACTAGTGGCTCCATGCATGAAATTCGTGCAGAGGAGGGGGGTGGAGGAGGGGTGTGTCCCTTAGCTTGGCCTGCATTCTCTCTAATCTGGGACCCCTGTGTGATTGGGCTTAAACTGGCAGTCACACAACCCCCCTGCAATCTGGAAGTACTGGCTCCTAACTGCTCACCTGCCTGCTGGCCTGCTTTCCCCAACTGCACCCCCTGCCAGCCTGATCACCCCCAACTGCCCTTCCCTCCTGGCCTGATCACCTGTAACCGCCTCTGCCTCGGCCCCACCACCATGGCTTTGTCCAGAAGGACATCTGGAATGTCTCATGGTCTAATTAGCATATTACCCTTTTATTAATATAGATAGGGTATGACATACTGCCATAACTATAACATATCTACCAGTATTACCTATGAGAGTACCTACTTCATGAGATAAGAAGGCATCTAATACATTACATTGTATATGTTGTAAGTAGTAGGAAATACAGTATTTGTAGCAATAATATACACCCTGTGACTTCCCTTCCTGATCTGGGAATGGTTCCCAGGTCTTTGAACATTTCCTGGCCCCTAATGTATTATTTTTTTGCCATTCAGTGTAACTTTATTTACTGTTTATCGCATGTGATTTGAGGTCTTTAATTTCTAACCACCAAAGATTCAAAGGACTATTTTTTCCATGAATTTTAACATTAACATTAGTGAATTCGTGTATTCATGTGTTTTTATTGTAAACATCTGAATTATTCACATTGTCATAGATCCTGAACTCATAAGCGTGGACCATGCACATGCTGGCAGCAAGCCAGGAAGCCAGTCTGCAAGCTAACTGACACTCTGTATAAGGAGAAAAGTCATAGTATAATATTTAATGTCCAACTTTAATTCATATGCTATCAGGGACTCAACTGCTTGGTTGGTGATGGGGTTGATTATTGGGAGGATTATTCCTGAAATAATTAAGGAAAGGGTGGCTCAATCTTTCTTCTTGGTTGCTTGCTCCTCCACAGCACCTTCATCTCTTTGGGCAGCTTCTTGGGCAGCTTCTCCTTCACCTTCTTGGGCATCTTCTTCTTCACCTTCACCTTCACCTCCTTCCTCCTTTTATCTTCAAATTCTTTCTTGGCACCTTCTTCCTTTTCTTCTTCCTCTTCCTCAGCCTCTTCCTTCTTCTCCTCTTCAGCTTCTCCTTCATAAGGGGGTTCATCCTTAGTTTCCTCAGCTTTTGCAACCTCAATGGTCTCATCCACATCAAACTGCTCCTCCTGGAGGTGGCAGGGGTATTAAGAAGGGAAGGAGCCAGCAGGCATAAAGTAGAAGCTAGTCTGTAAACCACCATAGGCAGATCACCAAAGACCTGGGAACTCGGGGAGTAGCCTCTGACTATGCTTCCCAAGCTGGTGAAACTGAGCAGGGTCTTCTCACCTCTCAAGAGTTTCCCATAGCTGCAATGTCAATGTCCAAAGCCACCTTCACATTGAGGAGGTCCTGGTATTCTTTTAAATGTCATGCCATTTCACTCTTTGTAGTTCTCAACTCATTTTCTAATTTGTTGATCATGTCCTGCATAGTACTAACATCGGAGTTCTGCTTATCCTCTGGCTCTCGCAGCTGCTTTCCCATTGCTTTGTTCATGCCCCGGCATGTTGCCATCTCCAGGGTCTTGGCCTTGACCATTCGCTGGCCCACACTGCATAGGTGTTCTTGGCAGAGCTCTCTGTCAGCATGGTGAAGCGACTCTTGTACCATTCTTCAGCATTCTGCATGTTCTTGGCAGCCAGCTTCTTGTACTGGGCGTGGATGTCCTTGAGCATAGCGGAGAGGTCAGACTTGGAGAACAGGTCCATCTCCATGGAGATCTGAGCATACTGGATCTGCGCCTGCAGCTTGGCAATCTCCTCGTAGCGCACCTCCTTCAGAAAGGCAATTTTGGCCATCAGGCTGTAGATGCACTTTTACACCTCAGAGCCTGCAAGAGCCACCTCATCTGCACCTTTGCTCACCTCCATCAGCCATCCCTCTGCATCCTCATGATTTAGCACCTCTTCCTGGTAGCATGCCTGCAGGTTGTTCCAAGCCACTTCGGAACCCAGGTGCTTTCTAACTGTCCACTTCCCTCTCATCTCCAGGGACAGGGCATGGTGGGGTTGGACTCAGGCATCCCATTTTCATTAAAATGTTCAATCCAGGCCTGCTCCACCAGTGTCCTCAGGTGGCCCAGGGGCAGACAGTGATCCTGGAGACCTGGGACACCCCTGCCTATGGACCCCCCAGCAACTTCAGGAGCTGTCCATGCCCATCCCGATGGCCACCTGGACCCCTCAGACAGCTTCAGGAGCTTCCTGTTGGAACTGCCCAGTCCTGATCACCACCTGGACCCCGCAGGCAACATCAGAAGCTGCCTGCTGGAAATGCCCGGTCTCAATTGCTGCCTGGACCTGTGGGCAGCGTTAGGTGCTGCCTACTGGAACTGTCCAGTTCTAATTGCTGCCTGGACTCTTCGGGGAGCACCAGGCACTGTCCATACCACCTGCCTGGTCCCAATCCATGCCAGGACTTCACGGGCAACATCAGGCGCTGTCCCCCGGGCTTTCCTGGTCCCAGTGCTGCCGGGAGCCCACGGGAAACGTCAGACACTATCTATGCTGCCTGTCCCATACCTATCACTGCCTGGACCCGGCAGGTGACATCAGGAGGTGCCTGCTGGACCTACACATTCCCTATTGCCGCCTGGACATAGCAGGCAGCACCAGGCTGTAGGCCAGCCACCTCGCTGCTGCTATAGATCAGAGGCTCAGCCATCGCTGCCTGGCCCTGCTCTTTGCCCGCCTGGGCCTACAGCCAGGTCCGGAAAAGGTCTCTCCCCGGACCTGAGGTGGCGCTTGCAGGCTGGCCACTGCTCTGCTGTGATCAATGGAGGGCGGGGGATGCTATCTGCCTGGCCCCACCCAGCCTTCCACCAAGGCCTCTCTCCAGGGAAGAGGCCTTTTCCGGACCTGGCTGTAGGCTGGCCACTGCAATGCTGCGATCAATCGGAGCCTGCCATAACTGCCTGGCCCCATCCCCTGGGAACCTGGCCATTGCCCTGCGATTGGCTTGTGGGCTTGGTTTGGGGGCATGGCTTATTGGGTGTAGCGAAGGTACAGTCAATTTGCATATTACTCTTTAATTAGATAGGATGGTTCAAATCAATGTTAGCAATCCCCACTTCTCACCAAGACTGTGATCCTCTTCTTATTTCCAAATCACCCCCTTTTTTGGCTGTTTTAATAAAATTTTATTTTCAGGGGGAACCAAGATGGCGGCTTAGGTAAAACACCTATCTTGCCGTCATGCTCAACAATTTTAATACTACAACTTAACGAAAGAACAAACACCTTCCAGAATCACCAGAAAGCTGGCTGAGTGAAAACTCCACAAATAAAAGTGAAAATAAGACACTGTGACTCGGAGGAGCGGCGGTGGATGGCGTTGAAAGATTCCTGCGGAGAGAGGTTTGGAGCGCGCGCCAGTGGAGAGGGCGTGCGGCTGAAAACCGGCCAGTTTTCTCGAATGGGGAGACACAGACGTCCCACTGGACTGATTCTCCACCTCTGGGCGAAGTCCAGGGAATCCACTATCACACGGGGTGAAAACTGGACAGTGGAAGGGCACGCGGAAGCTCGGGTGCTGCCAGGTCTGCTGGCTTCTGGAGAAGGCAGTTTGCGTGCGAATAGCTCAGCTGCGGGACCACGCAGAGAGCGCTCTGCGACTTGCTGTGTCATTCGGGAAACCATCAGACTGCTTTGTTTTATGACCCTGGGTGAGACATTGGGCATGCAGTCTCATTTGGGGAAAGTCTGAATTCCCAGGCAGCCGGTGGAGCTCGGCAGCGGCTCTCTCTCAGAGGTGCTGGTGGCCATTGCCAGCATAGGGTGGAGCTGATGCTGTCTGCTTGGCCTTGAGACTCCGCCCATTCAACCTGAGCAGAGCTGAGCTTCACAGACAATTGGCCTGGAGGTCAACCCTCCAAGTGCTAACAACGATTAACTGAGCTTAACTTCAGCAAGACTGTGCAACCCATATCCACCTCAGGTAACTGGGGAGGCTGAGCCACTGTCCATAGTAGGAAGTCTACCACACAAAGCTAATTGACCAACCCAGGGAAGCAGCCACGATGCAGAGACATGGAAAGAAATCAGATGTGAAAGAAATGGAGGAAAAAAAAAAAACGACTGGACATGGAATTCAAAACCACGGTTATAGGGTTTTTTAAGAGGCTCCAACAAAAGGTCGAGGACTATAAGGAAATAAGCAAGACCACAAAGGAAATGAACAAGAGCAACATGGAAATGAATGAGTCCTATAAGGAAATGAACAAGACCCTCAAGGATATGAACGAGACCTGCAAGGAAATGATCAAGACCAACGTGGAAATGAATGAGTCCTACATCGAAATGAAGGAGACCCTCAAGGATATAAAGGAGACTCTCAAGGATATGAAAAAGGACCAACCATAAATTAAACATATACTGACTGAAATAAAAAATATTATACAAAGACCTAAAAGTGCTCTGGAGCACCCCAAGAACCAAGTTCAAGATGTGAAATACAAAGAGGGAAAATCCACTCAGCTGAAAAAGCAAGAAACCAAAAGAATCCAAAAAATTGAAGATAGTGTAAGGGGCCTCTGGGACAACCTCAAGCATACCAACATCCGAATTATAGGGGTGCTCAAAAAAGAGAGAGAGCAAGACAATGAAAACTTATTTGAAGAAATAGTGACCGAAAACTTCCCACACCTGGTGAAAGAAATTGACTTAGGAGTCCAAGAAGCGCACCGAACCTCAATATATAGGAACCCTAAGAGGACCACACCAAGGCACATCATAATTAAAATGCCAAGAGCAAAAGACAAAGAGAGAATATTAAAAGCAGCAAGAGAGAAACAGTTGGTTACCTATAAGGGAGCACCCATACGATTGTCAGAGAATTTCTCAACACAAACGATGCAGGCCAGACGGTAGTGGCAAGAAATATTCAAACTGATGAACAGCAAGAATCTACAACCAAGATTACTCTATCCAGCAAAGCTATCATTCAGAATTGAAGGTCAGGTGAAGTGCTTCGCAGATAAGAAAAAGCTAAAGGACTTCATCACCACCAAACTAATATTATATGAAATACTGAAAGATATTCTTTAAGAAGAGGAAGAAGAAAAAGATAAAAGTGTAAATTAGGAACAACAAATACACATCTATCAACAAATGAATCTAAATATCAAGTGAATTAATAAGCTGATGAACAGGATAAACTGGTGAATGTAACAGAATCACGGACATAGAGAGGGAATGGACTGACAACTCTTGGGGAGAAAGGGGATGTGGGAAGTGCGGCAAGAGACTGGACAAAAATCATGCAGCCATGGGATAGGACAGTGGATGAGGGTGAGGGCGGAGGGTGGGATGGGTACCAGGTGGAGAGGAAGTATAGGGTGAAAAAAAGGGAACAATGTAATTAATAAACTGAACAATAAAGATAAAAAATAAATAATAAATAAATAAATAAATAACCCCCCCCAAAAATTTATTTTCAAAAAAAAAGGCAGCAGGTTGTAACTTGCTAATTCCTGATCAATTTCAGTTTCAAATGTTTTTTCAAAGCCTTCTGGGTATGCTACTTTCTCCCTACGTGCCCATTATCTTCCCATCCAAACTAACCATATACCTGGAAGATAATGGGAATGGAGGAGAGGAGTGGACCAAAGCAAAGGAAGGAGGTGGGAGTGGGGAAAAAGGAAAGGTGAAAGGGAATTGTGGGGAAGGTATCCTGGAGGAAAATCAGCATGGCTAAATGCTGACTGAACAGCTGTCCAGTCTGAAATATCCTCCAAATCCCTTTTTATCTGTATTCCAACTTCCATACTACTTGTAGACTAGTCTTTCAAAGGACAGCTATTCTCATGATATTTCTCTATCTCCACTCAAAAATATTTATTTCCATCACTTACTAAATTAGGTAAAAAATTAGCCTAGCATTTTATATCTGATTCCAAATTATCTTTCCAGCCTTCTTTAAATCAATACTTCTTCCCCAGCATGGAACCATTGCTCTTTTGTAAGTTTTATCATCCCTTTTCCTCCTCCACACAGGTATAAAAAGGGCTGAAATTTGACTTCATGTTTATGGAATGAACATTTTCTTTCCCCCAAAATTCATATGAAAGCATAACTCTCAGTGCAATGGTATTCAGATGTGGGTCCTTGAAAGGTAATCATATTTAAATGAGATAATAGAACCCACATGACAGTATTAGTACAATTCTAAGAATGAGAAAATAGAGTTAATCCTTTCATATGAAGATACAACCATCAGTAAGCCAGGAAAAAAATGGCTCTAATGGGGAGCCCAAACTGACTGGCACCTTGCTCTTGGACTTTTGAGCTTCTAGAAATACAAGAACTAAATGTCTGTTTAAGCCACCCAATCTATGATATCTTGTTATAGTAACACAAGCTGACTAAGACACTTACTCATGCTATTATTTATGCTTGTAATACATTTCATTTAATCTCTAAGTTAATGCAAGTCTGACTCAAATGCAATATGTTTTAAATAAAATTTCTTGTCCCCCTGATGAATATATATGTTTAGTGCCTCCCATAAAGTCAAATTTCAGCCCTTTGTATACTTGTGCTACCGTTCATTGAATAATATGCTGCTTAAGACAGGGATTGTGCCTCCTTTATCCCTTAGTGCAAAATATCAAATAGATGCTTCATAACAATGTATTCAATTGAAACCTTGTTTTTACCAATAAAATGCTAGAAAGAAAATTACTTCCTGGACTTGTTGTTCAGAATTCCAATATTGAGTTATTTTGGTGGAAAGTTTGGAGCTGGAGAGTATATTTTAGGAAGAAAAATATAGAAAGATTACTGAAAATATTATTTATTTTTATTTTTAAAAATATATTTTTATTTATTTCAAGGAGTAGGGAGAGGGAGAGAGAGAGAGAAACATCAATGATGAGAGAGGATCACTGATCAGCTGCCTCCTGCACACCTTCTACTGGGATCGAGGCTGCAATCTGCGCATGTGCCCTTGACTGAAATTGAACCCAGGACCCTTCAGTCCTCAGGCCGATGCTCTATAAACTGAGTAAAACCAGCTAGGGCTGAAAATATTATTAAATATACAGATTTGATCAAATAAGGTCTATGGATGATTTAATAAGGTTGTTTTGTTATCAGCTTAGTCTTTTATCTTGAAAGCTTAAAGTTTCTTAGATTAATATGCTTCAGATTACCTAGGAGACAAGAGAGAAAGGGAAGGAGAGCAAGTGAGCAAGCAAGAATGTGTTTTATAAAAAATACTTGTGAAGTTTTATACAGATACAATAGAGCTAGAGGGAGTAGAGCGAACACAAAGTAAAAACTTTATTGAGAAGACCAGATACAGAGAAAACTACAGAATTCTCCCCTTGGATCCACCCTAGTAGCCTAGTCTGAATCAATTATTTGTCTTTTATTCATTCATTTATTCTATTCAACAAACCTCTACTGAGTGAATATTATGTGGAGAACTGTGGTTGGCCTATAAGGGAGACAGGGAAGCTCACATTTTGGGTATGGAGCTAGCCATAAAATAACAATCATTTACTAGTCAGACAACATAAAGAGTGTGTGTTCTGGGAGGTCAAAAATAGCAGGGACCACTGGGATACAGCTAACTCACAGAGTGAAGTTAATTATAAAGTTCCTGTTACCACAGAGCTCACTGTGGCAGCTCAAGAATCCATGAGGAGCAACTAGGATTGGAATTTGTGGAATTTCTTGCATTTGTGATCCTTTGGACTACATATTTTCCTGTCAGTTTTTCTCCAAACTGGTGCAAAAGGTGTTGGGGGTAGCATTTGGACATTTTACTTCTTTTTGTCATAGTTTTCATTATTAATTTTAAGTTATTCTATTTGTTGTCCATGATTTTCTTCTTACTCTGAATATGGTTTCCCAAAACTTGAATATGGAATCAGTAGGAAAATTGTAGTACCATATACTGAAAAGCTTTTGCTTTATGGCCAATGTTTCTAACATAGTCATAGATGCCTTATTTTAAAAACCTACTTGACTATTTTCCTATATATCTGATAGTTTGATTCATCACAATCAATTGCCAAATAAATTTTTATACAAATAGTCTCTAAAGGAGGTGTTTCATTCCAAGGAATTTTATATCTTACTAGAGGCCCAGTGCATGAATTCATGCACAGGTGGGGTCTCGGACTGGCTGACAGTTGGGGCTGATCGAGCTGGCCAGGGGGAGGGGCCATGTGAAGTTGGCTGCTGGCACACCCTGATTGGCACTGATAAGTTGGGGCCAGCTGGCCGAGAGGTGGAGGGGCCACAGAAGATGGGTTGGCAGGCCCGCCCCAATTGGGGCCATTGGGGCCATTGGGGCTGGCCAATTGGCCCAGGGGGAGAGACCGCAGGAGGCTGGCTTGCCACAGGAAGCTGGCTATGGGAGCACACTGACCACCAGGTGGAAGCTCCTGCATTGACTGTCTGCCCCCTGGTGGTCAGTGCACATCATAGCGACTCACCAAGCAGTCATTCAGTCGTTTGGTTGCTTAGGCTTTTATATATAAAGACTAGAGGCCCAGTGCATGAAATTCATGCATGGTGTAGGGGATGTCCCTTAGCACAGTCTACATCCTCTCCAATCCAGGACTGCTGGCTTGCAACTGCTTGCCTGCCTGCCTTCCTAATTGCCCCTAACTGCTTCTTCCTGCCAGCCTTATCATTCCCTAACCATTCCTCTGCCAGCCTGATTGATGCCTAACTGCTCCTCTGCTAGTGGTTTGCCCCTAACTGCTCTTCCCTTGCAGGCCTGGTCCCTCCCAACTGCCCTCTCCTGCTGGCCTGATCACCCACAGCTGCCCTCCCTTGTAGGCCTGGTCCCTCCAACTGTCCTCCCCTGCTGGTCGTCTTGTGATGGCTATCGTGTATCCACATGGGGGCAGGATCTTTGACTACATGGGGCAGCCATCTTGTGTGTTGGATTGACTGTCAATCTGCATATTACTCTTTTATTAGATAGGATAGAGGCCTGGTGCATGGGTGAGGGCCAGATGGTTTGCCGTGAAGGGTGAGCCGGATCAGAGTAGGGGTTCCCTTTGGGGCATGGGGCATCCTGGACAAGAGGTCTGTGCTGGTTTGCAGGCCAGCCATGCCACCCAGTGACCCAAGTGGAGACTCTGGTATCTGGGATTTATTTATCTTCTACTATTGAAACTTTGTAGTCTTGAGCTGAGCCAAGCCTCCTTCTCCCTCCATGGCTGCAGCCATTTCTGTTGGTATTTATCTTCTATAATTGAAACTGTGTAGCCTTAAGCACAGGCCAAGGCAGACCAGGGCTGTGGAAAGCTTGGCTTCTTCCATTGCTGGTGGCAATACTAGCTTCATGCTCTCTCTAGCTCTGTGGCTGCCATCATTCATTTATCTTCTATAATTGAAACTTTGTAGCATTGAATGGAGGCCTCAGCCAGCCAGGGTGTGCGGAAATCTTGGTTTCCTCCATCACTGGGGAAACCCAAGCCTCCTTCCTGCTCTCTCCGTGGCTGCTGCCATCTTGGTTGGGGTTAATTTGCATCTTGGTTGGGGTTAATTTGCATACTTACTCCTGGTTGGCTTGTGGGCATGGCTTGCAGGTATGGTGGAGGTACAGTCAATTTGCATATTACTCTTTTATTAGATAGGATGAGCCAATCAACAGCATTTATTATATAGTTACAAGGTGACTAACAGTGTGACAACTTTGAGGAACTTTTGAAATGGCACATGCAGCCTCTGAACACAAACTGCAAAGCACAGCTATAAACAGTGTTCTTTTCATTAGTTTTTCTTTAGTTTACTACATTCAGCATTCTTTCAATCTCATGGGAAGGGGCATTTGTTGGGTTCACACTGTCTTTCATGCACTTTTTTGTATTTATAATGTCATTGAGTTTTCAAAATAATCTTATGAAGCAGATGTGATTACCCTCTAGGAGTCAGTACATATCAGCTAGGTATGCGACTCTGGGCAAGTCATCCAGCCTCTCCAGGTCTCAGTTTTCTCACTGCACTTACACAGTTGTTGGATTGCTCCAGAGAAAATTAGGAGAAAATATAAAACTACTTGCAAAACTATAATGTGCCATGGCACTCTAAGGTGTTCTTTCTAGTATATTCAGCAGCATTTCTAAAATCATAAGGAAGAAATTTGATTATTGCCATTTTGAAACTGCCATCATTCAGCCTTACCCCCTTTTAAATTTATTTCTTAATAGAATGAGTCAAGCTTGCTGCTGTTGGTAATTAAATGCTTTTATAGATTAACTAGAGGCCCAGCACATGGAATCGTACATGGGTAGGGTCCCTAGGCTTAGCCAGTGATCAGAGCCATCTTCTGCTCGCTTGCCAGTCTCCAGTCCCATGCCACCACCACCCATTCAGTTCTCCATTTCAGTTCACCCCATGGTTCTCCATTTGCCATTCTGCGATTGGAGTCTGCAGGCCAGGGAGAGAAACCGAGAGGTGAGAGGTGATCAATGCACCAATGCACCTTATAGTGACTGATCAAGTGGTTGTTCCGGTCATTATGTCATTATTGTCATTGGGCATTTATTATATAGGATGAATATATCAGTTGTCCTGTGTGTGTGTGTGTGTGTGTGTGTGTGTGTGTGTGTGTGTGTGTGTGTGGTTGGTAGGTAAATCTGTTTCAAACACTTTATTTATTTGAATCAGGCTTTTTTTTTCTTTTAAGGCTCATAGTAAATTATATTTTGTGTGTGTATATGTGTCTTTGTGATTCTTTTTCTTATAAATGTATTGTCATTGTGGAAGTAATAATCCCACACTGTTAACTTTTTGGCATCTTAGATGTTTTTGCCAAGTCTCTCTCTCTCTGTGTGTATATGTTTATGTGTATACACACACACACACACACATACACACACACACACACACACACACACACACACATTATATATATATGTAAAATCCAAAGGAAAAAATAGATATATCAATAAAATTAGAGTTCCCTGAAACTGACAGCATTAATGATTCTTTTTGTGTCTTATCATTCTGCCCCATTCTCACTGGACAGATGCTGTTTCACCCTGGGCATTCTTTATTAAAGTTATTTTCAAAGTGTGATTTTTAGGATCGCCTGCATCAAAATTACCTAAAAGCATGTCAAAAACGCAGTGATACATGCCGCACCCCAGACTTACTGAATCATAGCCTCTAATAGTGATGCTATCAAAACAGCATTTTTAATATACTTCCAAGCCAATTTTATGCATAGTAACAGTGACGAATGTTAAAATGAATGTAGTAGAAAACATTGTAAAAATACACAATATTAGTAAAAAAATCAAGCACTTCAAAATAGTATACAATGACAAATAAATCTTCCAATATATTCTTGACTCTATCCTGCTCTTAGCCAGAACGCCAGAACACAGAAGAAAGATTTCCTCAATTTTTCTCAAACCAAATACATAAGAATTAATGATATATTTGCAAATATATATATTAATTCGCCACTTTATTCTCACTCAGCCATAATGAATCAGAAGTTCTTGAGGTGGGGCTTGGAAATCATCATGTCAATAAACTTGCTAGGCAGTTGTGATACACACTCCAGTTAAACAAGGCACATAGAGTAGCTGCTCCAAATATTTTACTTTTCATTGAGATATAATTCTGATATCATATAATTGATACATTTAAAATGTATAATTCAATAAGTTTTAGTATATTTACAGTGTTGTGCAATGACCACCATTATATAATTTAAGAATATTTTCATTAACCCCTAAAAGAAAGTCCATACCCAATAGCATTTACCTCTATTCTAATTTTATTACAACTCTTTGCAACCACCAGTCTTTTTGTTTCTATGGAAATTGTATATTCTGAACATTTCATGTAAATGAAAGTATGTAATATGTGTATGTATGTATGTATGTATATATATATATATATATATATATATATATATATATATCACTGTGTTCAAGTATCATGTTTTCAAGTTTCAGCCTCATTATACCTTATACTAGCACTTTATACCCACTTGCTCCAGCACTGTTTGTTGAAAGACTATTCTTTGCCCCATTGAATTATTTTGGCAGATTGGTTGAATATTAATTATACGCAAATACATGGATTTATTTCTGGACTCTTAATTATATTACATTGATTTATACTAGTTTATCTATTGTTATGTGAATACTACACTGTGTTTATTACTGCAGCTTTGTAGTAAGTTTTGAATCCAGGAAGTATGTATCCTTCAATTATTTTTATTTTTTTCAAGGTTGTATTGGCTATTCTGGCAACAGACAGCAGAGTGCGGAACATGGTGGACATTGGCTGTGGTGGAATCATGGAGCAGGTGAATGGGGTACCAGACCAAGGTGGGGCACCAGTCGCTGTCATTGGGGCAAACCTCTGGTGGTTACTGAAATTCTTTGCTCCCACATGCCACAGTCCCACCAAGTGCTTGCATCTGCTGCCAGGACCCGGTGCCAGCCCTGATTACTCAGCACCTACAGTGGGTGCGAGAGGCGGCTGGGGACCCCAATTGCCCCTCAGGAGCAAGGCGAGGTGGAAAAGCCCACCATGTTCCTCACTCTGCTACCTGCTGCCAGCACCTCCCATGTTCCACGTACACTCCCTGGTGATCAGCGCTCATCATAGTGACTGGTTGTTCAGTTGCTTGGTTGTTCCAACATTCAGTTTATTTGCATATTAGGGTTTTATATATATATACTAGGGGCCCGGTGCATGAAATTCGTGCATGGAGAGTGCAGGGTGCGAAGGGAAGAGTGTCCCTCAGCCCTGCTGGCCGGGGGCAGGCCCTCCTTGGCAGCTTGAGCGCAGCTTCTGCACGGCCCAGGGAAGTCCCTTTTGGACAGCTTGAGTGCAGCTTCCGCATAGCCAGGGGCGGGCCCTCCTGGGCAGCTTTCATGCAGCCAGGGGCAAGCCCTATTGGGCAGCTTAAGCGCAGCTTTTGCAAGGCCTGGGACAGGCCCTTTTGGGCAACTTGAGCACAGCTTCCGCACAGCCCAGGGCAGGCCCTTTTGGGCAGTTTGAGCGCAGCTTTCGGGTGGCCCGGGGCTGGCCCTCCTGGGTGGCTTGAGCATGGCTTGAGCACAACTTTCATGCGGCCAAGGGCAGGTCCTCTTGGGTGGCTTGAGCGCAGCTTTCACACAGCATGGGGCTGGCCAGCTTGGGCGGTTTGAGCACAGCTTCTGGGCAGCCTGGGGTGGGCCATCTTGGGAAGCTTGAGTGCAGCTTTCCCACGGCCCAGGGTGGGCCCTCTTGGGAGGCTTGAGCACAAGTTCCATGCGGCCCAGGGCCGGCCCTTTTAGGCATCTTGAGCACAACTTTCACACGACTGGGGGCAGGCCTGCTGGGGCAGCTCAACTGTGGCCTCCACAGGGCCTAGGGCAGTCCAGCCGAGACAGTGTGGATGCTGCCCCAGTCAGCCCTTTCTCTCAGTGGCCACAGCCTTCTTGGTTGGGGTTTATTTTCTCATGATTGGCTTGTGGGTGTGGCTTGTACATGTGGCCTGTGAGAGTAGCAGAGGTACGGTCAATTTGCATATTACCCTTTTATTAGATATAGGATATATATACTATTGAACCGGTGCACAAAATTCATGCATGAGGGGAGGATGGGGGGGGTGTCCCTCAGCCCAGATTACACCCTCTCCAATCTGGGACCCCTCGAGGGATGTCAGACTGCCTATTTAAGCCTGATCATGATATAGGGTCAGGCCTAAATGGGCAGTCTGAGATCCTTCTCACAATCCAGGACTGCTGGCTCCAAACTGCTCACCTGCCTGCCTCCCTGATCACCCCTAACCACTTCTGCCTGCCAGCCTGATCACCCCCTAACCACTACCCTGCCAGCCTAATTGATGTCTAACTACTTCCCTGCCAGCCTGTTTGCCCCCAACTTCCCTCCTCTGCCAGCCTGGTCATCCCTAACTGCCCTCCCCTGCAGGCTTGATAACCACAAACTGCCCTCCCTTGCAGGCATGGTCCCTCCCAACTGCCCTCTCCTGCTGGCTTGATGGCCCACAACTGCTCTCACAAGCAGGCCTGGAACCTCCCACTGTCCTCCCTTGCTGGCCAGCTTGTGGTAGCCATCTTGTGTCCACATTAGAGCAGGATCTTTGACCACATGGGAGCAACCCTCTTGTGTGTTGGAATGATGGTCAATCTGCATATTGTTCTTTTATTAGATAGGATAGAGGCCTGGTGCGTGGGTGGGTCCAGCTGATTTGCCCTGAATGGTGTCCTGGATCAGTGTGGGGGTTCCCTTCAGGTGTGGGGTACCCTGGTCAAGGGTTCTATGGTGGTTTGCAGGCCAGCCATGCCCCCCAGCAACCCAAGTGGAGGTCCTGGGATCTGAGATTAATTTATCTTTTATAATTGAAACTTTGTAGCCTGGAGTGGAGCCAAGCCTTCTGCTTGATCCATGGTGACAGCCATTTCTGTTTGAAACTTTGTAGCCTAGAGTGGAGGCCTAGACTAGCGCTGCAGAAATTTGGCTTCCTCCATCGCCCCAGCAACCCTAGCCTCTTCTCTTTCCAGTTCCGTGGCTGCCACCATTTCTGTTGGGATTATGTATCTTCTATAATTGAAACTTTGTAGCATTGAGTGGAGGCCTAGGTCAGCAATGGCAGGCAGAAAGCTTGGCTTCCTCTTTTGCCAGGGAAACCCCATGCCTCCCTCATGCTCTCAGTGGCAGCCACCATCTTGGTTGGGGTTTATTTGCACAATTTGCTCCCTATTGGCTGGTGGGCATGGCTGTGGGTGTGGCTTGTTCAGAGGTACAGTCAATTTGCATATTACTCTTTTTTAGATAGGATACTAGAGGCCCGGTGCATAAAATTCATGCATTGATGGGCTGCCTTCTGCATGCCCCACACTGGGGATCCAATCCACAACCCCGGGCATGTGCTCTGACCAGAAATTGAACCATGACCTCCTGGTTCATAGGTTGATGCTCAACCACTGAGCCATGTTGGCCAGGCAAGTCACATATAATTTTGAAACTCTCTATTAAATTCTTCATTTCAGTCATCATATCTTTCAGCTCTATAATTTCTGCTTTTTTTAATGCTTTCTATTTTTTGGTTCTATTTCATTTAGTTTTAGAATTGTTTTTCTAATTTCATTTAATTGTCTTTCTGTATGTTATTGTACTTCTCTAAAATTTATAGAGGGTTATCCTGAAATTTTTCTTTGACAAGTCATAGATCTTCATTTCATTAGGTTCAGTCACTGGAGCTTTATTAATTTCCTTTGGTGGTGTCATATTTATCTTATTTTCATGATCCTTGCTTGATTTCTTATGTTAGTATATGCACATTTGAATAAGTATTCTCTTTTTTCAGAATTTGCAGGTTTGGTTTGTCAGAGATAGTGTTTCAATAGTTAGCTGAGCTTGAGCTTCTAGATGTGTCTGCTGGTAACATTCTTGGGGGAGACTTGCTATTAGGGCTTATATTTGGGTGAGGCCACAGCCCTAACTTTGAGGTCTTAGGGGTTGCTGTTGGCTGAGAATATTTGGGTAAGACTGTTGTCTTTTTCCCTGATTAAGCAATGCTCTAGAATGGGCTATGTGATTCCTTGAGTTCTCTAGTTGGGTACTATATTTATAGGTAGATAGGGCTATGAATTACATTCCCTATCCCGGTGAGGTAGCAAGTTGACTCTGAGAGCATGCATAGTTCATTATTTAGAGACCAGGATTTGGCAGGATTCTACACTGAACTTCCTGGCTAGATGAGGTCACCAGTTTTGCCCTGCAGACAGAGAAAGCCACAGGCCATATTCTCTGTTCCAGTGCCATTGTAAGCAGGGCTGTTGGATGATCTACGAAATCTTCTTCTGTGTTTTGATCAGGTTCCCTGGTTGGGCTTGCTAAAAACTGTATTCAACAATGGGAGGGGCTATAAATTAGTTTTCTTGCCTGAAGGAGTGGGACGAACCAGCTCCAAGGCTGGCAAAGCTGTTTGTAATCTTGATTCAAGTCAACCTGTGTTCCAACATGGCAAAACAGGTCCTCTGTATTTGTATACTGATAATTGGCTTTCCCTTTTAACCCCTTTGCAAATAGTATTGTTGGACTATGTAGCTTCATAGTGGTCTAACCAGCCTTTCTAATCTAGCAGGGCCAAAAGCTATATTCAGCTTTGGACCAGGCTATTATTCAGTTCCCCTGACCATAAGGGGATGAGAAGGCAATCTCCAAGAAACTACACAGTATTCCTGATTAAGATTTTTGTTTGGGAGGGAGCTAGACTCAACAGTGGGTAGTGCTATGACTTGCCTCCCCTTTCTAGCCAAACCAGGCAAACTGACTCTAATTCCAGCAAGATTGTTTATAGTCTTAACTGAAGCCAACCCACTTCCATGTTCCCTGGCTCAACAAGACTATTAGCTTTGCTCTGCAGACAGTCAGCTCAGCCTGCCATACTCTTTGCTCAAGCATTGCTGGGATATGCAGCTTCAAGGATTTTTGGCAAGCCTTTCTGGTCAGGCAAGGCAGGAGCTACAGTTAGCAATGGGCCTTACAGTTAGCTTCTAGCCTGATTTACCCTACCTGGATAGGTGTAGACAAGATTTCAGAGTTGATAAGGCTCTTTTTTGGCGAACTTAAATCATGCAGACTTGCCCCACACTGAGTATCCTATTCAGACTGCACCACCATCTTGGCTCTGCAGATTAGCAAAGCTGCTGATTTAGACTACTATTTGGGTCTTGCAGAAAGGGATTCAGTCTGTCAATTTCTGAGTGCTGGTTACTGTAAGTCCCTCTTCTTTTCTCAGATTATCAGGATCAAACTCCACAGGTTCTTCCACAATTCCCATGGAGGAAACCAGAGTGGGAGCTCCCAAGAAGTGACCCATAATGTTATTGGATCAGGATGCCCACTTTGGGCTCTTTTTACCCTCTGGAGGAACCATATACTCAGGAGAGCTTTCTTTTGTTTTATCTTTATTGTTGAGAGTGTTACAAATGTCCCCATACCCCACCATTGCTCCTCCTGTAAACAAGAGAGACTTCTTAGTGCAGTGATTCATGGGCCTGTGGGAGAGGTAATGCAATCAGCATGTAACCATTCCTCTTACACTTATGGTGATTCTGTCTTAGGCTCTGCGGTGTATGGGAGTGCTTCAGTTTCACTTTCTTGTTTTATGATTCTCTCAGTGGTGTCTTGTATATGAATAATTGTTACTTATCTTTCTTGTGAAGGGGAGTGAAATTAGGTGTGATTTATATGGCCAGGTTGGTGATGTCATGCTGGTAATAATTCCTCTCATAATATTTTTCAAAATGTAATAGTGAAGCCATCTGGGCCTAGAATTTTTTTGTGAATAGTTGTTATAATTACTAATTTAATCTATAAATGTGTTATGGTTCTATTCAGATTTTCTATTTCTGAGTTATTTTCAGTAGTCTGTGGTTTTCAAGGAATGTGTTCATTTTTACACATCTATTTTATCGGATATAGACGTTCATAGTATTTTCTTATTTTCCTTTTTTATTTTGGTAAGGTAAGAAATAATATTTTTATTTTTTATGATAACTTAAATTTTCTCATTCTTTCTTGGTCATTACAACTAGTTTTGTCAATTTTGTTGACCTATACTAAGAACTATTTTTTTGTTTCATTGATCTTTTATTGCTTTAATTTTTTCTATTTAACTTATTTTTGTTCTCATATTTATCATTCTGTTCTTTTCAATTGATTTTGGGTTAATCGTTTGCTCTCTTTTACTAGTGTCTTAAGATGGAAGATTAGGTTATTAATTTGTGATCTTTCTTCTTTTTATTTACTTTTGAGGCAATTTTTAATAGTCATGGGTATAAACACTAATTCAAAAGAATATATGTTCTCCTAAGCTGATTGCAGTATTATTTACAATTGCCAAGATTTAGAAGCAGCCCAAGTGCCCATGAGTAGATGAATGGATAAAAAGAACTGTGGTAGATTTATACAATAGAATGTTACAAAGCCATAAAATAAACGAGAAAAATCTTTCCTTTTGTGATAACATGGATGGACTTGGAGTGTATGATGCTAAGTGAAATAAATAAGTCAGAGAAAGATAAGTACCATATTATTCTAGGCATATGAGGAATCTAATGAACAAACAATATAGTGATAGACTCGTAAAGAGGAGGGTGAGAACTGTCAGAGGGGCCTGGGGTTGTGGGCTTGATTGAAAAAGGTGAAGGGATTAAGCAAATAAAAAATTCATAGACATAGACAATAGTATGATGATTATCAGAGGAAAGGCGGTAGGAGAAGGTAGAAAAGAAGAAAGGGGAGATAATTGGCCATCTTTCTTCTATTTAATATAGGTGTTCTAAAGTGATAAATTGCTATCTAAGCATTGCTTTCACTGTATCACATATCCTATCTAATAAAGAGGGAATATGCTTTCTCTGACTGGCGTATTTCACTTAGCATAATGCTCTTCAGTTCCAGCCATGCTGTTGCAAATTGTAGGAATCCCTTCTTTTTTACCATGGTGTAGTATTTCATTGTGTAGATGTATCACAGTTTTTAATCCACTCATCTGCTAATGGGCACTAAGGCTGTTTCCAAATCTTATCTATTGTGAATTGTGCTGCTATGAACATAGGAGTGAATACATGCTTTCAAATCGGTGTGTCTAGTTTCTTGGGATATATTCCTAGAAGTGGGATCACTGGGTCAAATGGGAGTTCCATTTTTAGTTTTTTGAAGAAACTCCATATTGCTCTCCACAGTGGCTGCACCAGTATGCATTCCCACCAGCATTGCACAAGAGTTCCTTTTATCTCCACATCCTCACCAGCACTTGTCATTTGTTGATTTGTTGATCACAGCCATTCTGACAGGTGTGAGATGGTATCTCATTGTCATTTTGATTTGCATCTCTCAGATAATTAGTTACTTTGAGCATGTTTTCATATGCATCACATGATCTCACTCATTTACAAAATAAAATGAACAACATAAGCTGATGAACAAAAACAGATCCAGAGACAGAAACATTGATCAGACCATCAAACCTCAGAGGGAAGGTAAGGGAAGTTGGCTTAAGGGGGAGAGATCAACCAAAGGACTTGTATGCACGCATATAAGCCTAACCAATGGAAACAGACAACAAGGGGGTAAGGGCATAAGTGGGGGGGGGGGATAAGGAGTAAATAAGGACACATATGTAACACCTTAATCAATAAAAAAAGATTGACAAATAAAAAAGAGGGAATATGTTAATTGGTTGACCTGCCCTCAAATATTGCTGTGCCTACAGCCAATACGGAGGAGATATTCTTTTTGACTTACCCACCTTCAACGATGGTGGCACCCACAGCTAATAAGGAAGGAATGTGCTAATTGACTGCCATGCCTACAAAGTTGGCGACACCCACAGTCACAAGATGGTAGCACCCAGCCCCCTCAGCCCTGCTGGGGCTGCATACACATGCTTGCCTCCAGAGTCCCTTAGTCCCCTCAACCCTTAGTTGCCCAGGTCTGGCCCAAGGCACAGGAAAGCTTCATATGATGGCTGCCCAGCTGATGCCCAAGGCTCAGGCAAGCCTCAGATGTTGGCTTCCCAGCCACCCAGGGCTGCCTGAGGCTCAGGTAATCAGGGCCAGCAGAAGATTGCCCTGCTGGCAGTGGCAGCCACAGAGATGTGATTGGCTGTCGCCTTCTTCTGATTGTCAGGTCACCCCCTTCCCCTGAGGGCTCCCAGTCTGTGAGAGGGGCAGGCTGGGGTGAGGGACCCCCTCAAGTGTATGAATGTTCATGCACTGGGCCTCTAGTGATTTAATAATAAATTTGTGCTTTTATTTTCATTTATAGTAAAGTATTTTCTTATTGTTTAAAGCATTACAAATAATAGTACATATGTCTCCTTTTTTCCCCCCATTGACCTTCCCCCTGCCTCCCCTAATGCCTGGCAAATGCCCTGACCCCTTCTCCCCCAGTGTCTTGTGTCCATTGGTTTTGCTTATATGTATGCATACAAGTCCTTCAGTTGATTTCTTACCTCCCCGTACCAACACTCCCCAGCCTCCAAGCTATGATTTGACACCCTTTTCTATGCTTCTCTGCCTCTGTATCTTTTTTGTTCATCAGGTGATAATGTTCTTTATTATCCATAAATGAGTGAGATGATGTGGTATTTTTCTTTCACTGCCGGGCTTATTCCACTTAACATAATGTTCTACAGTTCCATCCATGCTGCTGCAAATGGTAAGAGTTCCTCCTTTTTTAGCAGCATAGTATTCCATTGTGAAGATATACCATAGTTTTCTAATCCACTCATCTGCTGATTGGCATTTAAGCTGTTTCCAAATCTTAGCGATTGTGCTGCTATGAACATAGGGGTGCGTATATCCTTTCTGATTGGTGTTTCTATTTTCTTAGGATATATTCCTAGAAGTGATATTACTGGATCATATGGCAGTTCCATTTTTAAATTTTTGAGGAAATGCCATACTGTTTTCCACAATGACTGCACCAGTCTGCTTTCCCACCAGCAGTGCAGGAGGGTTCCTTTTTTCTCTGCATCCTCTCCAGCACTTGTCATTTGTTGATTTGTTGATGATAACCTTTCTACCAGGTGTGAGGCGGTACCTCATTGTTGTTCTGATTTGCACCTCTCAGATGATTAGTGACTTTGAGCATGTTTTCATGTGTCTCTTGCCTTTCTGAATGTCCTCCCTTTGAAAAGTGTCTATTTTGGTTTTTTGCCCATTTTTTGATTGGGTTGTTTATCTTCTTTTTGTTAAGTTGTATGAGTTCCCTGAAAATTTTGGAGATTAAACCCTTATCAGACACAACATTGGAAAATATGTTCTCCCATGCAGAGGGTTTTCTTGTTGTTTTGATGATGGTTTCTTTTGCTGTGCAGAAGCTTTTTATTTTGATACTAGAGGCCCAGTGCATGAAATTTGTGCATGAGGGGGTGTCCCTTAGTCCAGCCTGCACCTTCTCCAATCTGGGACCCCTCAAGGGATGTCCGACCGGGCAGTCAGACATCCTTCTCACAATCCAGGACTGCTGGTTCCAAACTGCTCACTTGCCTGCCTCCCTGATTGCCCCTAACCGCTTCTGCCTGCCAGCCTGATCACCCCCTAACCACTACCCTGGCAGCCTAATTGATATCTAACTGCTCCCCTGCCAGCCTGTTTGCCCCCAACTTCCCTCCTCTGCCCACCTGGTCACCCATACATGTCCTCCCCTGCAGGCTTGATCACCCCCAACTGCCGTCCCCTGCAGGCCTGATGGCCCACGACTGCCCTCCCTTGCAGGCCTGGAACCTCCCAAAGGCTCTCCCGTGCTGGCCAGCTTGTGGTAGCCATCTTGTGTCCACATGGGGGCAGGAACTTTGACCACATGGGGGCAGCCCTCTTGTTTGTTGGAGTGATAGTCAAACTGCATATAACTGTTTCATTAGCTAGGATAGAAGCCTGGTGCATGTGTGGGTCCAGCTGGTTTGCCCTGAAGGGTGTCCCAGATCAGGGTGGAGGTTCCCTTGGGGCAAGGGGTTTCCTGGGCGAGGAGCCTGTGGAAGTTTGCAGGCCAGCCACACCCCCCAGCAATGCAAGCAGAGGCCCTGGTATCTGGGATTAATCTATGTCTACAATTAAAACTTTGTAGCCTGGCCGAGACCGGTTTGGCTCAGTGGATAGAGCGTTGGACTCACATCCTCAGCAGGGGGCATCCAAAAGGCAACTGATCGATGTCTCTCTCTCTTCAATGTTTCTGACTTTCTATCCCTCTCCCTTCTGTTCTGTAAAAAAAAAAAATCAATAAAATATATTTAAAAAACAAACAAAAATAAAACAACTTTGTAGCCTGGAGTGGAGCCAAGCCTCCTGTTTGCTCTGCTCCATGGAGGCAGCCATTTCTGTTTGAAACATTGTAGCCTAGAGTTGAGGCCTAGGCTGCCAACAGTAGGCTGAAAGCTTGGCTTCTTCTGTTGCCAGGGAACCCCAAGCCTCGGTTCTCTCCAGCTCAGTGGCTGCCGCCATTTCTGTATCTTTTATAATTGAAACTTTGTAACATTGAGTGGAGGCCTGGCAGGCAGAAAGCTTGGCTTCCTCTGTTGCTGGGAAAACCCAAGCTTTGCCCCTGCTCTTAGTGGCGGCAGCCATCTTGGTTGGGGTTTATTTGAATAATATGTTCCTGATTGGCTGGTGGGCGTGGTTATGGGTGTGGCTTGTGGGTGTGGCGAAGGTATGTTTAAATTTGTGTATTACTCTTTTATTAGATAGGATAGTCTCATTTGTTTATTTTCTCCTTAGTCTCTCTTGCCCTAGGATTTGTGTCAGTAAGATTATTTCTACGACATATATCTGTAATTTTGTTGCCTATGTAGCCTTGTAGGATTTTTATTGTTTCCTGTTTTACATTCAAGTCCTTTAGCCATTTTGAGGTTTGGTTTTTTTTAATGGTGTAAGTTGGTGATCTAGTTTCATTTTTTTGTAGGTATCTGACCAGATTTCCCAGCACCATTTATTTAAGAGGCTGTTTTGACTCCAGTGAATGATCTTGCTTCCTTTGTCAAATATTAATTGAATATAATGTCTTGGGTCCATTTCTGGATCTTCTATTCCATTGGTCTATATGTCTGTTCTTATGCCAGTACCACACAGTTTTGAGACCTATAGCTTGGTAATATCGTTTGTTGTCTGGTATTGTGATCCCTCCAACTTTGTTCTTTCTCAGGATAGATGTGGCTATTTGGGGTTACATCTTAGACAGTTGAGGATCATTGATAACTGAGAAATCTCCCTGTAAACCTTGTGCGCAATGTCACTTGCCCTGAGCCCTAGCACTGGGAGGGAAGGTAACTTGGGAACACACACACACACACACACACACACACACACACACACACACACACCAGAAAACCAGCTACAAGGTTATTGCGAGAACCACCTCCATACTAAGCACCTGTGTCTTGCAGAGCCAGTGTGAGATGAAGAGACAAGCCTTCACTGCCACCGGGGTAATCAAGAGTTTTGGCCGGACTTTTGAGCACACACTGACAGAGTGAGAAGCCAGACGCAAAGCACAGACTATGGCGCTGAAACGATTAATAAGGAACTTAGTGATTTGGCCCATGAACCTTCAGCACAGTGTTCTGCAGGTCCAGTTAGGGATGATATGTTTCATTGGAAAGCCACAATTATGAGACCTAATGACAGCCCATATCAAGCTGGTGTATTCTTTTTGACAATTCATTTTCTACAGACTACCCCTTCAACCACCTAAGGCTGCATTTACAACAAGAATTTATCATCAAAATATTAACAGTAATGGCAGCATTTGTCTTGATATTCTAAAATCACAGAGGTCTCCTGCATTAACTATTTCTAAAGTCCTTTTATCCATTTTTTCACTGCTATGTGATCCAAACACAGATGACCTTCTAATGCCAGAGATTGCACAGATCTATAAAACAGACAGAGATAAGTACAACAGAATATCTCAGGAATGGACTCAGAAGTATGCCATGTGATGCTATCTTAAAGTCAGAATAACCTGCATTATAGCTGAAATAAACTTTATTTTTTTTCTCTTCAACATTTTATTTATTTTTTTTAATTTTATTTACAATATAACTTATATTTAATAGTAGTACATATGTTTTCCTCCTCCCTCCAATATCCTCCCCCCAGACTCCCCTACCCCTCAGCACATGTCCCCACCTGGCTCCCTCCCCACCCCAGAGTCTTTCATTCATTGGTTATGCTCGTATGTATGCATACAAGTCCTTCGGTTGATCTCCCCCAGCATCTGCCTCCCCTCCACTCCAGCCTTCCCCCTGTAGCTTGACAGCCTGTTCGAGGCCACCCTGCCTCTATATCAATCACTCTCACCTGTTTCTTTTCTTCAAAAATATCTTGCCTCTGCATACTGAAAACAAACGTATAAGAGCAAAAAAGTTTGAGTGTCAGTTTCAATGTCCAACTGTTCTGAGTCCCAGTTTCAATGTCAAATAGTTCTTCATGTGTACATGTCAGCAATGGTATCCAGATGGTGGACACATCGTGGCAATGCAAGATCCATCCTCTCTGGTATGTTCCTGGGCCGCCCGCAGCCACACACAGCTACCGACTGCGAGCATGGCAAGGTGTCATCAGCGTCCGCCATCTCTGGACCGTCCTCGTGGATGGAACAGGCCCGTCAGTTCCTCACTGTCGCAGGAACCCACATGGTCTTGGAGTTGTTCTCTGCAAACACACAAACACATTCTCGACCAAAGGTTAACAAAGGGATCCTCTCTGCAAAATAGACTTGGGATTCTTTTTATTTTTGCCTGAATGGTTTTCCTTTGGCTTATTTTGACACCATGTGTGTGTTTTTTTTTTTTTTTATGGGTGTCCTGCAGCTGGTTTTACAAATGGAATTTTCTTTTCTGGAGTAAGAATTTTCTACATGTATTTTACTTATAGGATATTTTTCCTTACATGATATTACCTCATTGTCCCCCTCCCCCCTTTTTTTGGTTAATAGGGGCTTTTGGAAATTTTATCTTGCAGTCTTGGTAATTTTAAATTTTAATTTTTGCATACAAATATTACTACTTTAGGTTCTTTGGATGTTAGGCAATTTTGCAGTGAGATGAACTACTAATAGATAATTTAGTTAATGTTTTAGGAAAAGCTTTTTGTCCAGTACAGTTAGATTTTCTTGAGTATTTACTTATTTCACTTGGCCAATTTAAATTAATCTAAAAACTTGTTTACTATTTTCCTGTCAATTTTAATACTCAAGCAGAAATCTTAGTTTACCCAGTAAATACTTGTGGAAAGGAATATTTGCATTTTTGAGTAGGTCCTCAGAATTCCTTGTAATAAATTAAATTTAGATATAGGGCAGCTATTGCTGGCCGAGTCTCTGTCTACTACCTGGGTCCCGGTGTGAGTTGTGTGTGGGAGGCTAGGCAGCCGTGGGGGTAGGAGACCTTCCTCAGGAGGGGTGAGAATTCAAGCCCCTGCAAGATTTGTGGATGAGGGTATGTGCCCCACCTCTGTTGATCTGTTAGTTCTCTCCTGTTGGCCCCTCTGCGACTGTGCCTGTCTTAGGTTGTTCCTTCCCTGAGGAATCTTACCCGTCTCTGGCTAACCAGCCATCCTCCGGGGCCAAACAGGGTGATGTGAGGTTCAGTCCTGTCTCCTTTGTAGTCTATGCCCCCGTGGCCTCCACGTCCAGCACCTGCCATGGGGTCCCCTCGCCTGCTGGCGGGGTCCCGGTACTGATCACATATCTCAGGGGACCCAGGTTTCTTCTCCAGAGAGGGCCCAGCTCACGCCACTGTTCGAGAGACAGATCCATGGTGCCAACTGCCCAGAGACTTCAGCCACAGCTTGAACTGAAAGTTCACGCATCAGCTGTGTGTATTTGTATAATAAGAAGAGGGTCCCTCTTGGCAAAAGGGCCAGAGGGGCCAATATAGAATGCTCAGATGCCTTCCCAGTGCCTTAATCCCTTCTGAAAGGGATTTCCTATCCTTTTTTTAAGTTGCTGCCCAACATTCAAAGAATTAGTTTGTAAGTTTATTTGGGATAATTGTGTAATATGCTGTTGTCAAATATCAAATATTATAATGACATTGTAGAATAATATCATGTAAGGGTATTATGGTGTCATGGGAGGTAAGGAGGGCCTAACCTAAGAACTGGTGTCCATAAGAGATGACATGTTCTAGACCATGTTAATTCAATCTCAAATTAGCTGCCAATTTTTTTTATAACTTTATATAAACTTTGTCAGGGATGTAAAAACACAAATCACTTACCTTAGTTTAAGAGTTCAAATATATTGACTTTCCCCCTTACTCCCACCACCTGCCACTTACCCTGAGGTTTGACATTTAAAGGACTTTTCTCAGTCTCTGGATCCATTCTTGTTCATCAGTCTGTGTAATTCATTATATTCCTCAAATGAGTGAGATCATGTGATATTTGTCTTTCTCTGCCTGGCTAATTTCACTTAGCATAATGCTCTCTAATTCCATCCATGTTGTTACAAATGGTAGGAGCTCTTTCTTTTTTACCGCAGTGTAGTATTCCATTGTGTAGATGTACCACAGTTTTTTAATCCACTCATCTGCTGATGGGCACTTAGGCTGTTTCCAAGTCTTAGCCATGATAAATTGTGCTGCTATGAACATAGGGGTACATATATCCTTTCTAATTCGCCTTTCTAGCTTCTTTGGGTATATTCCTAGAAGTGGGATCACTGGGTTGAATGGGAGCTCCATTTTTAGTTTTTTGAGGAAAGTCCATACTGTTCTCCACAGTGTCTGCACTAGTCTACAATCCCACCAACAGTGCAGGAGAGTTCCTTTTTCTCCACATCCTCGCCAGCACTTGTCATTTGTTGATTTGTTGATGTAAGCCATTCTGACAGGTGTGAGATGGTACCGCATAGTTGTTTTGATTTACATCTCTCGGATAATTAGTGACTTTGAGCAAGTTTTCATATGTCTCTGGGCCTTCCTTTTGTCTTCTTTAGAAAAGGTTCTATTTAGGTCTGTTGCCCATTTTTTTATTGGATCATTTGTCTTCCTTTTATTGAGTTGTGTGAGTTGCCTATAGATGCTTGAGATTAAATCTTTATCACTGATAACATTTGCAAATATGTTCTCCCATATAGTGGGGTTTCTTGTTGTTTTGTTGATGGTTTCTTTAGCTGTGCAAAAGCTTTTTATTTTGATGTAGTCCCATTTGTTTATTCTGTCTTTAGCTTCCATTGCCCTAGGAGCAGTATCATCAAAGAAGTTTTTTTGGCATATGTCTGAGATTTTATTTCCTGTAGCTTCCTCTAATGTTTTTATGGTTTCCTGTCTTACGTTTAAGTCCTATATCCATTTGGAGTTTATTTTTGTGTATGGTGTAAGGTGGTAGTCTAGTTTTATTTTCTTGCATGTATCTATCCAATTTTCCCAACACCATTTATTGAAGAGACTATCTTGATTCCATTTTATGTTCATACATCCTTTGTCAAATATTAATTGAGCATAGTGGTTTGGGTTGATATCTGGATTCTCTATTCTATTCCATTGATCTATATGTCTGTTCTTGTGCCAGTACCAGGCTGTTTTGAGAACAGTAGCATTGTAATACAGCTTGAAATCTGGTATTGAAATCCCGCCGACTTTGTCCTTTTAGCATTTCTTGCATTGCTGGTTTGGTGGTAATGTATTCTCCTAGACCTTTTTTGTCTGTGAAGCTCCTGATTTGACCTTCAATTTTTATTGATAGCCTTGCTGGGTACAGTATTCTAGGATTCAGACCCTTTCTTTGCATAACTTTGTATATTTCATTACAATCCCTTCTGGCCTGATAAGTTTCTGTTGAGAAATCACTTGCTAATCTGATGGGGGTTTCTTTGTAGGTGACTTTCTGTCTGTCTCTGGCAGCTTTTAGGATTCTCACTTTGTCGTTGATGTTTGCCAATTTAATTATAACATGCCTTGGTGTAGGTCTTTTGGCGTTTAATTTGCTTGGAACTCTGTGAGCTCTTGGATTTGTGTGGGTTTTTTCTTTCCTATATCAGGGAAGTTTTCTGTCATTATTTCTTCCAACAGGTTTTCTATTCCTTGCTCAGTTTCCTGTCCCTCTGGAAGCCCTATTATGCAGATGTTGTTTTGTTTCATGTTGTCCCAAAGTTCCCTTAGGCTCTCCTCCTGCTTTTTAATTTTTTTTCTAGAAGCTGCTCTACTTGGGTGTTTTTTCCTACCTTGTCTTCCAGCTCACTGATGCGATACTCTGCTTCATCTAGTCTACTCCTGATACTTCCTATGGAGTTCTTTACCTCAGCAATGTCACTTTTCATTTCTTCTTGGGTCTTCTTCATTTCTTCATAATTCTTCATTTCTTCATATTTCTTATTCATTTCTTCATATTTCTTATTCATTTCTTCCCGGCTCTTCTTCATTTCCTCTTGATTCCTCTTCAATTCCTCATGGTTCTTACTTGTATTGGCTTCTGTTCTTTTTATCCACCCTCTGACCATTTCTCTGAACTCTCTCTCTGACAGGTTGTTTTCTTCCATTTCGGTTACCTCTTTTTCTGGTGAGGCTTGTTTTTCTTTCATTGGTGGGCTATTTCTTTGTCTCCCCATAGTCATTCTTCTCTGTGTGTCTTGTTATGTAGTTCTCACTCTCCTGTGTTGATTTAAAGGCTCAGACTACAACACAACCAGGTGCAGCACACCAAGCACAGAAGAAGAATGTATTCACAGTATTGGTAACTCCAAATTAAAAGTGATTGCCAGAAAAGGTAAATTAGGTGATAGGTGTGGTAAGAGAGAGCAAGAGAAAACACACTCACACACACAAAATAAAGAAAGAAAAAAAAAGACAGAAAGAGAGAAAGAACGAAAGGAAGAAAGAAAGAAAAAGAAAGAAAGAAAGAAAGAAAGAAAGAGAGAGAGAGAGAAAGAAAGAGAGAAAGAAAGAAAAGAAAAAAAAGGGAATGCCAAAATAAAGTTGGGAAAAGGGGAAGGAGTAAAAAGAAAGGAAAAGGGAGTAAACTATAAATATGGGTTGGAACCTCCCAGAGGACCGTCACTAATCCCAGTAAAAGCCAGCAACGAGTACCTGGAGACTGATAGAAACTACATACAACAACTAATATCAAGGGAGGTTAGGGAACACAGAAGCTTAAATCTATCAAAAAACAATATAAACATCACCAATACACAAAACAATGCCAACTCTCGCCCCCCAAAACAAATGAAAAGGAAAGACTAATCAAACCAATCTCACAAATATGCATAAAATATAAACAACATCAGCAGGACCGAGAGAAAAGCATTTTAGGATAGTGAAGTCGGAGAAGGATTAGATGTGTATGGACTTGGAGCAGGTGGTTGGAGATTGGATATAAAAGTGGGGTGAAATTTTAACAGGGGCTAAAAAGAGAGAATAAGGAAAATCTAAACCAGAAAAAGTATAAGGGGAATAAGACACTAACTAAGGAAAGGTTAGCAAGGGAGTGCTGGCATAAGGGGGAAGTTGAAGTAGATTAAAGAGATACTAAAGGGTCTGAGTAGAATAAAGATGGAATAAAATGGCACTTAAAAATTTTAAATAGTAGTAGAAATAAAATTGATTCCTTAATTTGTGTTACACAAGAGACAATTTATGATTCAGCCCCTAGGTGGTAGTGTTTCTGAATTGACCTCCGGGTCTATTGGTCCTCTCTAGCCTGATCTAAAATCCCGCTATGTCTATGGTATTTACTACTGATTTGTGGAAATAGGCTACCCCAGAGCTGACTCTCTAATTGTGAGGACCTGTTCTGATCCCCAGCGTCAGAAAAACAGCTCGCCCCTGTGGTCTCCCAGGTTCTCTTCCACCAGGGGATCCCCCCTTCCTCGTTCAGTGCTGAGAAATTCGGCTTTAGAGAGGACAAACGCAGGCGCGCGAACTCACGTCCTGCTTGTATGTTTGCGCGAAACCCTTTCTCCCCTTGGGTTTGGCAGCCCGCTCCCTCCCAAAACTGCCATGCTAGCCCTCTCCTTCAGGTCCAAATGTGTCGCCCTCTATGTATCCCCCCCTCCTGTCACCAGCTCCGAGGACCCTCTTCCACTTTTGCAGGCTCCAACAGCCTCGGGTTTTTCCTCTTTTTTCGCCAGCCGGGAATCTCCCTGTGTTACCAGCTCCCTTAACCCCCGGAGAAACCTGACCTTTCCGTGGCTGAGCACAGGTTTCCTCAGAGTCTGCTTCTTCACCAACTAGGAATCGATGTTGGGGGGGAGGTGGGAGTCTCAGACGCCCAGTGGGTACCACAACTGTAAAATCTTCAGGCTCTTCCCCTTTAAGATGGCGCAGCCGCCTCTGAGCCAGGCTCCGGGAGAGAACCGAGCCGCACCAGAGCCGCTCCGTTAAGGGCGGCTAATCTAGCAGTCCCCCTCCTTCTCCCAAAGCCCCGCTGGCCCCCCACTCGCCAACAAACACTCCCCCCGCGACCCTCAACTGCTCACCCCGTGTACCCCGGGACACAAATGATTATGCGTCCTTCTGACCCGCCGCCATCTTTTCACTCTCCTGGAATAAACTTTAAATTACTGTTCCTGTTTTGATTTTCTTATCTGGCTGCTCCATTATCAGACCTCATCTTTTTAATTTTATTTTTTGTTTACCTCTGTCCATTCATTCACATGCTCATCTAAGAAAACTTAAGTTCTTCCAGCTTTGGACAATAACTGCTTTTAGAAACTGTAAAGTAGTTATAAGAGAACAGTTGCCCAAGATTCAGAATTTTTTTTAAAATAGATAATGTGTATTATGTGGCCAATATCTTCACTCTAATTTGGTTATGTGGCTAAAACCATTCCTCACTGCTCTAATATGCTGAAGAAATCATCTGAGGGTGAGGGAAATGGAGGCTCAGTTGTCGCATCAAAGGAAACAGCACTATTCTAGCAGCATCCATTCTTGTTTAAGCCTTCCACTGTTAGAGATCTGAGGTTACATGATATACTTTATGCTCATAGCTGATGTGGCTAGAGAATTGGTATTGAATTTATAGCATCAGCAGAACAGAAAATGTGATGTATTTTATGCATGTCAGTAAAGGAATGACCTGTTTTTGTTCTATTAAGAATGGAAATTAGAAGTCAAACACCCTTTGTATTCCAAAATAGGGTCTCAAACATTTTGTAATTTTCATTTAAATTGTTAGGAGACTTGGAGCTGTTAGTTAATCTATCTTCCAATACATTGTTTAATATAGCACTGAATAAATGTTGCAAGTTGTCAATAGATGAGTGATCAACTAATAGCTCTGCTAGTAATTGGTTTATCTTTCTTCAATAAAGTTGCATAAACCAATGGAAAACAACAACAAAAACACAAAAATTATGCTTCACTCTTAAAGGGACCGTGCATAAACTCACTCTGTGCTCAGCACAGAGGTAGCAGTTTGAAAGGCACTTGGGTCATGTGTGAAGGAGATGTATAGACTAATTTTAGGGTATGTGCTAGAGGGATCTGCTGGAGCTCTCCTTGGAAATAGAGGTATTAGTAGGTGCCATTCCTTTTTTTGTTTTCCCTACCTCCACCCAGCTGCCTTCACGGGCAAGCACCAGGTCTGATATTCTGCATTAACCTGCTAAATGTTCACCTGTCCAAGTGTCCTGTTAAAGACGTTCCATGGCCAATCTCCCTGTACAGATTAGGGCACATTTTCCATAGTGGAAACAGGTACTCCATCTTCCAGCAACTATTAGGCTTCCCCAGAAGGTTTCTAAAGCAATGATCCACCTTTCCAGCACCTCACATGTAGCTCTGTGGGTTTCCAAAGTGGTGCCCCATGCTCCTACACCCAGAAAATCTATTCAAAGTATTAATGGCTAAAAATTTCCCTTACATGGTAATGGAAACAGACATCAAAGTCTAGAAAGCATCACAAGTTCCAAACAAGATGAAGGGAAAGAGACTCACACAAGACACAATTAAAGACAAAGAAACAGATCATCTTAAAAGTAGCAAGAGGAGAACACTTAGAAAATCAGCCAATTATTTCAACAGAAATTTGGTAGGCCAGAAGAGAGTGACATGACATTAAGTGATGAAAGACATATTAAAAGTGATGAACTATGTACAAGAGTACTAAACCCACAAAGGTTATTATCTAGAATTGAAAGAGAAACTGTTTTCTATACAAGCAAAAGCTAAAAGAGTTCATCATCACTAAACTGTCTTTATAAGAAATGCTAAAGGGACTTTTATAAGTGGAAAAGAAAAGACCAACACTAGAAATGAGAAAATATACGAAAGAAAAACATCACTGTTAAAGGCAAAGATATAATAAAGATAGCAGATAAACCACTTATAAAACTAGAATTAAGGTTAAAAGAAAAAGTAGTAAAATTATCTATAATAATAAAAGTATAATATGCAAATCAACTGAATGATTGAACATCAGAACGACTGTCAAGATGACCTTCCAGATGATAATGCTATGACATGCATTGGCTCCAGGTCAGATAAGACTGGTGTGATGCGATTGGTCAAGGGGTCCCCGCCATTGCCCCACAATCGCCCTGCAGAGGGAGGCCCAGGCCACCTGGCTGGTGGCACTGTGGTGGGTGGGTGGGACCTGCCACTGCGGGGCGATTGATCTGGAGGCTCCATGATTGATTGCCCCACAGAGGGAGGCCCAGGTCAGCCATGCAATCATACCCTATGCCTGTTGCTTGCAGAGTGAGGTGGGGATGGGTAGGAGGTGTGTAGCACCGCACAGATGGCAAGCAGTGGCAGTGGTGGGGGTAGGGCTGGCTGCTGGCATCCAGGGGAAGGAAATCCCCAATAGGCCCTGATCACTAGCTAGGCCTAGAGACCCTACCTGAGATGTCCTGGATTGAGAGACTGCACAGGCCAGACTGAGGGCCCCCCTCCATGCACAAATTTTGTGCACTGGGCCTCTAATCTATAATAAGAAGTTAAAAATGCTCAGTCACTGATCATCAGAGAGATGCAAATTAAAACAACAATGAAGTATCACTTTACACCTGTCAGAATGGCTACTATCAACAAAAGGCCCAAGGCTTCACAGCATCTCCCATTGCTTCACAGCTGGACATCATATGGGCACATCCAAACCCCATACAAAGAAGAGAAATCTGCAGATGTCTCCATAGCTCCTGCTGTGTGGCCTCAGGCAGAGCTAAATTTGCACCTCCTTAGAGATCCATGAGTCAGTGTACCCAGGGGTCAGAGTGTGACCATCCAGATTACAACTCCTCAGATCCATAAGGGACACACACAAGGGGCAGACGTTGTGAACACCAAAGCCCCACTGAAGCAAGTCCTTCCCCATAAGAGTGTATCCAGCCCAGAAGTTCTCTTATCATAGACACAACTGATCTTCACAGCCAATCGGCCTGGAAGTCAATTCCATCCAGGGATGGCAACAACAATCAAGTCTTAACTACAACAAGACCACAAAGGGATGCACCAAGAGTATCCACCTCAGGTAATTGGGGAGGCTGAGCCACTTGGCCCTATAGCACACAAAGCTACTCCATCAACACAGGGAAGTAGCCAAAATGCAGAGACAAAGAAACAGGTCACAAATGGCAGAAATGGAGGAAAGCAAACTACTGAATATAGAGTTCAGAACCACAGTTATAAGGTTTTTAAGAATTTTCTAGAAACCATGGATAAATTTAGTGAGTCCGTTGAAGATATGAAAAAGAACCAAATAGAAATTAAGCATACACTGATTGAAATAAAGAATAATATACAGAGATCCAACAGCAAACTAGAGGATCACAAAAATCAAGTCAAAGATTTGAAAAATGAAGAAGCAAAAAACACCCAACTGGAAGAACAAAAAGAAAAAAAGAATAAAAAAATAAGAAGATAGTCCAAGGACTTCTGGGACAACTTCAAACGTACCAACATCTGAATTATAGGGGTGCCTGAAAAGAGAGAGAGCAAGATATTGAAAACCTATTTGAAGAAATAGTGTTAGAAAACTTCCCCTGCCTGGTGAAAGAAATAGACTCACAAGTCCAGGAAGTGCAGAGAACTCCAAACAAGAGGAATCTAAAGAGGACCACACCAAGAGACATCATAATTAAAATGCCAAGAGCAAAAGACAAAGAGAGAATATTAAAAGCAGCAAGAGAGAGAAGAGAACCAAGATGGCGGCATAGGTAAACACCTATTGTTCTGCCCCATGCAACGATTTAAGAACTACAACATAACAACAAAACAAAAATCACCCAGAATTGCCAGAAAGCTGGCTGAGTGAAAACTCCACAAATAAGAGTAAAGGTGGGACACTGAGACTCAGAGGAGCGGAGGGAGTGCAGCCTTGAAGACAGAAACAGGTTAGGAGCCGCCCTGGTCGTGCACACGCAGGCTGGGGCTGGAGCAGCAACCCCGGCTGGATTTCGCCAATGGGGAGGGCGGAGACATCCCACTACATGGACTCCCCAGCACCAGGCGAGGTCAGAGATCCGGGATACGTTGAGATGTCCCACTCCACAGATTCCCCAGTGCAAGGCTAGGTCCGAGGTCTGGGGGACGCACCCTGGAAGCGGGGTGCGGCAGAGGTCTCCTAGTCTGGAGAGAAACCCGGAGGCTGGTAAAAGAACTTTGTGCACAAGTGTTGCACAAACTCGCGACTTGCCCCCTAGAAACTTGTCTCCTGGTCCCGGAAACTATCTATTTTACAACCCTGGGCTAGACTTTGGGGGTGCAGACTCATTTGGGGAGAGGCAGAGTTGTGTGATACGGGGAAGAGACTAGCTGCTTTCTCTTGGAGGTGTCTGCAGCCATCCCCATCCAACATAGACCCGCGAGCACATGCGCACATGCGCACGCGAGCACCGCATAGGATGTAGCTGACACTGAGGCTGCCTGCGAAGCTCAGAGACTCCGCCCATCCAACCTGAACACAGTCTCCCTTCACAGCCAATTGGCCTGGAGGTCAAACCCTCCTAGGGCTAACAACAACAATCTGGGTTTAAATTCAAAAATACTGTACAACCCATAAAGGATTGCAGCAAAAAGTACCCATCTCAAATAACTGGGGAGGCTGTGTCACTGACCCTTAGAGGATATCTACCACATAAAGCAGCCACCATGCAGAGATATGGAAAGAAATCAGGTGTGAAAGAAATGGAGGAGAAAAGACGACAAGACATAGAGTTCAAAACCACGGTTATAAGGCTTTTCAAGAGGCTCCTAGAAAAGGCCGATGAACTTAATGAGAATTATGAGGAAATAAACAAGACCAACCAGGAAATGAATAAGACTTACAAGGGAATGAATGAGACCCTCAAGGAAATGAACAAGACCTATGAAGATATGAACCAGACCCTCACGGATATGAAAAAGGACCAACTAGAAATAAAGCATACACAGACTGAAATAAAAAATATTACACAAAGTCCTAAAAGCAGTCCAGAGGGCCACAAGAACCAAGTGAAAGATTTGAAATACAAAGAAGCAAAATCCACTTGGCTGGAAAAGCAAGAAACAAAAAGAATTCAGATAATTGAAGATAGTGTAAGGGGCCTCTGGGACAACCTCAAGCATGCAAACATCCGAATTATTGGGGTACCAGAAAAAGAGAGAGAGCAAGTTAATGAAAACCTACTTGAAGAAATAGTGACTGAAAACTTCCCCCACCTGGTGAAGGAAACTGACTTAAAAGCCCAAGAAGTACACAGAACCCCAAAATATAGGAATCTAAAGAGGACCACACCAAGACATATCATAATTAAAATGCCAAGAGCAAAAGATAAAGAGAGAATATTAAAAGCAGCAAGAGAAAAGCAGTGGGTTACCTACAGGGGAGCACCCATATGATTGTCAGCGGATTTCTCAACAGAAACGATGCAGGCCAGATGGGAGTGGCAAGAAATATTCAAAATAATGAATAGCAAGAATCTACAACAAAGATTACTCTATCCAGCAAAGCTATCATTCAGAATTGAGGGTCAGATAAAGTGCTTCGCAGATAAGAAAAAGCTAAAGGAGTTCATCACCACCAAACCAATATTATATGAAATGCTGAAAGATATTCTTTAAGAAGAGGAAGAAGAAAGAGGTAAAAATATAAATTATGAACAACTAATACACATCTATCAACAAATGAAAATAAAAATCAAGTGAATTGATAGGCTGATGAACAGGATAAACTGGTGAATATAACAGAAACATGGACATAGAGAGGGAATGGACTGACAATTCTTGGGGAGAAAAGGGTTGTGGGAAGTACAGCAAAAGATTGGACAAAAAACTTGCAACTATGGGAGAGGACAGTGGGGAGGGGGAGGTGAAGGTGGAGGGTGGGATAGGTACAGGGTGGAGGGGAAATATAGGGGGATAAAAAGGGGAACCAATGTAATTAATAAACTGAACAATAAAGATAAAAAATAAAATAAAATAAAAGCAGCAAGAGAAAAACAGTTAGTTACATACAAGGGAGGTCAGCTGATTTCTCAACAGAAACTATGCAGGCCAGAAGGAAGTGGCAAGAAATATTCAAAGTGATGAATAGCAAGAACCTACAACCAATATTACTCTGCCCAGAAAACTATCATTCAGAACTGCAGATAAGATAAAGAGATTCACAGATAAGAAAAAGTTAAAGGAACTCATCACCGCCAAACCAGTATTATATGAAATGCTAAAGGGTGTTCTTTAAGAAGAGGAAGAAGAGAAAGGTAAAAATAAAAATTATGAACAACAAATACATACCTATCCACAAGTGAATCTAAAAATCAAGTAAATAAAAAATCTGATGAACAGAATAAACTGGTGAATACAATAGATTCCAGAGCATAGAAAGGGAGTGGACTGACAATTGTCGGGGGAAAGAGGTGTGGGAAGAGACTGAACATAAATCATACACCTATAGATTAGGACATTGTGGAGGGGGTTAGGACAGAAGCTTGGGTGGGAACTGGGCGGAGGAGAGGTTTGGGGGGGGGAAGGAGGAACAACTGTAATAATCTGAACAAAAAAATTATTTATAAATAAATAAATAAATAAATGGAGAGAGTAATACTAACATGAGAAAGTATTACCATTCTGGAAATATCAAGATATATATGTAAACAAATAATATCTTGAAACACATTTTTTGCCACTGGCTCCTGAACAATGTAAAGATACTTTCAATGAAATCTGCGAGTTGCTATATATGTTGATAAAAGCAGTTTTATAATCATAAATGATCAAGCAAGGTCAACCGTAAAATGTTAGAAAGTTACAGCCTTTTTATTTAGTACCCAGAAAATACCAGTAATTTAATATATGTTGATAAATGTTGCTCACAGAGTTTTAACAAAAAAATAAATATAAATTCTATGTAATCTTTGGTATGTTGTAAATTCACGATGATAGCCATTTCTTAGCAGCACTGTGAGGGAAAAAAACACTATAAAATGCACTACTGGATTGGGTTTTACATAAAAAACATAGTACAATAACAACTTTCATGTCAAAAGAAGCAAGGCTTTAAAAATCACATAAGATAAATAATGGTATAAATTGCATAATGTATTCAGAAAAAGAAAATACAGTTGTTCGAACATTGGGAATCACCTCTTTCAATATCCACATTAAAGATTTTAAGTACATGTGAATCAAATTTACATATAACTTCTATTTATTGCCATTTCTGTTTTAAGAAGTTCAATAAAATGTCAGTGAATATGATATTTTCTATATTAGAAAATAAGTATAGGAATCCCAAAGTGCTTGGGAAGTGTTGGAAAGATCATGCTTTTTGTTTGTTTTTTAGTGTTGCCTACAGCAAAATAGTCACTCTACATAAACACAATGTTAATGAACACTACATATGGTCTAAAAAAATTTAGCACAGAAACACACCATTCTCCTTTTTTTTTCACTGTAGTATTTAATGCAAGATAAATTCTCCTTTTTATACCACACTGGCATTTCAATATTTAATTAGGATTTCTTATATAACTTTAAGAATGGATATTTCTTGTTAGAATGCTTTTGTGATATTGAATTTCTTGTTATATTAAAACACAAACTTACTTTATTTTTTGCTACACATTGTCTTAATTTCAGAGAGAGTGAGTTTGAAAACTCAAATGTGACCTGAACTATATTAGTTAATACAAAAGAAAAAAAGCAAATAAATCTAATTGGTTACATTATGACAATTTATTACCAAACTAAAGCAGTACATTCTCTAGAATTGTCCCATATAAAATTATCCTATCTAATAAAGAGAGAATATGCTAATTTACCCTCACACCATTGCAAAGATGGTGGTGCCCACAGCCAATAAGGAGGAAATATGCTAATTGACTGACCTGCCCTAAAAAATGGTGGCACCAGTCCCCTAAGCCAGTTGGGGCTGCAGACACATGCCTGCCTCCGGATACCATCAGTCCCCTGATCCCCCAAGCCACCCAGGGCTAGCCCGAGGTGCAGGCAAGTCTAGGGCTGCCTGAGGCTCAGGTAACCAGGGCTGGCTGAGGCTTGCGCTGCCAGCAGTGGCAGCAGCAGAGGTGTGATGGGGCATCACCATCCCCTGATGGCCGGGTCACCTCCCACCCCTGAAGGCTCCTGGACTGTGAGAGGGGGCAGGCCAGGCTGAGGGACACCCCTCTAGTGCATGAATTTTCATGCACCAGGCCTCTAGTATGCTTAATAAATACCTTTAGAATAGTAGATTAATTTACATAATTAGACAATTAGAATGAAAACAAAATAGACACTTTATTGTCCAAGGTTTAGAAATGTGAATATGAAGCAAATCCTAATTTGGCAATCACACACACACACACACACACACACACACACACACACACACACACACACATTTCTAAGCATTTAGCACAGATTTCTTGCTGGTCAACAAACTAAAAGGTACATACTTCATACACTACAATATAACTAAGCAAGCTTGACTATTTGTCTTGTAAAAATACTTTTACTTTATGTTTCTCTTCATAGTTCAAATAAACTAATACCTATTATTTAAGAGTAACTATACCTTAACTATTAGCAACCAATGTGAATTTTTAAGTGATCAAGCATTATGATTTTATTAAAATTATATGATGGACTTCACTATATTGTAAGACTAAACCCAGGAATATTGCATCCATGAGTAAAATATATTTGTGAATAAATGCTATCAATGCCACTGCAGCCTTGCATATGGATGCAGAAAACACACTACTGGATTGTTCTATTAATTTCAGCAATCATTCATTTTGAGATACATGCTAAAATTATCTGAATAAGCTGATGAATGTAAGAAATTGTTCTAAAAGTCTAATTGCAATTGACCAATCTATACTTAATATGTCTTGGATTATTGTTCAGATTTAACATTGTGTTAATATAATCTCTGTGCGCTGAAATCTAGACAAAGGATCAGGATATTTTAACCCCACTGATAGTTTGCTTTCATCCTTTCTATGCCCTATTTTTCTCTATAAATACAATAAGCAAAGGAGCCTGGGAGCAGCAGGAGACTCATTATATTATAGATCACATACTATAAGAAACAAGACTGCAGGTAAATATGGGCTGACAAAAACTGCTTCCCTCCACACCGTTCTGTTACAGAAGTTCATTGTAAATTTCATTGTTATTAAAAAGCGTGGGTGGTTTTAAAAGAAAATGTAAATTGATAAGTGGAAAGGAAAGAAATTATATGATAATCTGGCCTTTAGGCATACTATGTAAATTCCTTGCCCAAAAATATCTCCCTTGATAATAACTGAATCTTAAATTATTCTCATCTGGTTCAATTGCCTAAAAATCCAGCAAGTAGAAACTCATTTGATTAATGGACATATTTCTTGAAAAATGCCAATTATTTACTAACTACTGACAGAAAAAAATGTGAATTAATTCAATGAAAATAGCTGCTCTGTGGTAATAGAAGTTGTGATTTGAGTAAGGAGAAGGGTGTGAGGTCATTTCGGGGCACAAAATATTTTAGGGATAATTTAATCATGGAGTCCTCTGTGAGGTAATCAAATAGGATAGCACATACAGGCTAGAAGACTAGAGAAAGAAAATGTAGACAATGCCAAAGACATACTTTGCCTAGTATAAAGCCTTAGTTTTCTAGTTAACCTTAGAGCCAAGATAAGTGGTTCTTCTTCAGATATGAAGGGTCTCTTGTGAGGAAAATACTATCCAATCAATATAGATAAGTTTATAAGTGGTCAGCACTATTTCAGCATAATTTTTTTGTTTTGTTTTTGTTTTCTCTATTTCCACATAATGCTTTAATAAACACTAAGTATCTGTGCTTGAGTTTGTGGGTTGACTACACATATGAAATCAATTTGGGCTACCAAAGGTACTATAAAAATGTTTTACTATGTTTAATTACCAAAGGCAAGAAATTATAAAAATCAGTTTAGGTATTACTGGGTCTAACAAAATAGGCTATAGTTCATTTTTCATGAAACAACTGAAACCTTTATTTCCCCACAAAATCACCATCACTGGCACTACTATTTTAATTTTCTTGCAATTGGTTTCCTGAGTTTATTTATACTATGTGCTTCAGGACATTATATAGTTAGTCTACCTTGGTAAAATTGGTGTTTTCCCTCTGTGGAAAAAAAAGGTCTCTCCCTTCCAGATAGCAATAACAATCCCAAACTGTGCTATCATTGAATACTACCAAGAAGCATTAACTAGAAAGAAAAACAATGCAAAATCATTGTTCATGAGTTCATTACAAACTACAGCACTGTAAAATTTTATAAAAATATTTTAAGACTTAAGCATTTATACAAGCCCCATTAAAAATATCCCATTCCCATCTGCATTTGTTGCTTTAGACTTATAACCAAATGGACACATGATTAGGCATTCCTAACTGGGTTCCATCTATAAAATGATAGAGTTTGAAGCTTTCCCTTATAAGGTTGCTCCCTACTACTGTTAAACTACCATGTTTGAATTTTCTAGAAGAAAACTCTTGCAGAATTATAGGAAAAATCTACTAGCATATCTGTATCTTTTACATATTGTCAATCCTCAATGAGTGATAAGGAATCATGCTGTTCACTACTTCATTCTGATTGTGTTTCTTTCATAAAAGGACTATATGGCATGACCTTTCTGTACAAATTCATTGGTAAATTAGTTAAGATCGTCTACTTTTTAAAAAATGATTGATTATGAAAAGACTGAAAGTTATTTTTATTATTTTTCATTTTCCAATTTCACTTATCCTAATTTTATAGTAATAAAAGTAGACATGGAAATAGTTTCTCTGCTCTTAAAAGTTCACCATGAAAATCATATCTCTGAGTTTGTCCTATCACTTTTGATAGGAATGCATACAAGCACAAAGAATATAATGGCAAGAGGAAAATAAGTCTGAATACATGGACATAAATTGTCACATACAATTGCTTCCAGTAATAAAGCAAAACAAGGAAAGAAAAACAAACAAACAAATTGGAACACAAAAGTCTACAAGATATGATAGCAGTCTATTTCTAAGCACTATTTTCCATGTGACACATTAGATGTTCTTTAATGTCTTTCAATTATTGGAAAAAGACACCTCAAAATAAAGATACATACTTTTATACATCACACCCAAGAAACGTCTTTGTGCATGAAATATATATCATATGGTAAAGATAATATGTATACTTTCTTTTATTAAATACCAAAATTATGTCTCCTAGGTTAAGTTACATACTTCAGCAATTAGAAATCAACTCTCTCTCTCTCTGAACTAAGCAAAATAAAATACAGAGCAAACATTACACCTAGCATACATAAGTAGTTCACTTATATTCGCTAAACAAAACTGTAATATCCTCCAGTTTATATTCATGTGTTCTTTCTATCAGCAGCAGCAGCAGTAGTAGTAGTAGTGGTATTTTATTCAACAACACAAAAAGATTCTTTAAAATTGTATCATTTGGAGAAAACAATACTTAATACACAGTGACTCTGAATCATAAAATGTAATAAGACCAGACCAACTTGGCCATATTTCTTTTATAGTTTTAAAATGTGTTCAAATTTTATATAGATCATTCATATTACTTCCTATTTAAAAGTATAACTATTATGTAGCATTGTCTAAAATTTACTGATATGCATTATACTATATCATCTGTGCTAAGCTCACAAGTTCACTACAGTAAAATTTCAACTATATTCCATAGAATTCAAGGTATACTACTATGATACACCATAATTCAAAGCACATTGAAGTCCAAAAAAACAACAGTGCAATTCATTATAAGGGGTGGGGGTGGGGCAAGCAGATGATGACTAAATCCAACTGGTTCACTTGAAAGTCAGCTTACATAAAACCAAGGTAGTATGAACACCATGTACTTTATTTTCAAAGTCTTAATTGTTTAGTAGGTCACAACACCAATATAAAGCCTTTGGCTAAAAATTCTTCTTTTGTAGTACAATTCTATCAGAAGTGAACTTTACAGAAGCCTTGTGAAAACCTTTATTTCTAGATGAGGCCACTTATGGATAATCTACAGGCCTGAATGCACACATTATCTGTGATTTAATTCTTCTGTAAAAACTTTGGCATCAACCATGTCAGGCGTACACATATTAGCACAAATAAGTTTTGCACTGGCATCAAACTACTATGTCTACATTTTAGTAATTACGGAGTGGAGTTACTACCAAATGAATGGAGCCCTTTGGTTGTACACAATAATGAGCTTCTACAAATCAATTTCAATTTGATTTTCTTTCTTTTTTTTTTAAGCCTATCCTTCAGGATCTTATGTCAAAAAATACTGACATTGATTTGCATTATACTGTTATATTTGCATCTTGAATATTGGTAATGATTCACCAAACCATTATTGTATGAAACCAGAAAAACTACAAAAGTAACTATTTAAAGGAACTTTAGAAGTTAGTGTGCAGAGAAGCTGTTAGGACCTTGTAGATACCATATATATTTAAATAAATCTTGGACACTAGTGCAAAACAACATATTGTGAGTGTTGTGGATCTGTGTATGTTTATTTTTTAATTTCACTGCCCTTAAATAAGAATTAAACAGAATATTCAAGTAATTTAGCAGAAAACAATGCCTTTGATATAAGATTAGGCAAAAGCTACACATTTGTCTTTTCTCTTCATCCAGTTTGTCAGAGGAACACTGGAAATCTTACAAGCCAGTTGAAGTCCTCTTTTTCATGCTTCGTCGTTGAGCTAAGCTTGAGGCAGCAACAGGCTCTAGGACTGGTTGGAAGGTCTTCTGAGTCAGTGCTGAATATGTGGCAATCACTGCTCCCTAAAATAATGAGAAATAGTACGAACTGAATTATAATCTCTGAAGGTGAAAAAAAAAATTTCCAAGTATATCATAAGAAATTTAATTACAACTTTTCTTTTCTTTTTTTTTTCTTTTTTTTTTGCCTAGGAAAATAATTGAAAATACTTGACTTGTACATAGATGCGCCTTTGATGAATTAATACCTGATTACTTCTATATTTCTTATTTCAATAACTATGTGTCTTACAATACATAATTTTATTAGTTTTCATCACTAATTTAATTTGGCTTTACAAGTTTTTACTTATTTTTTTAATCTCAGAGGAAATGGCGGGCAGGAAGAGATTAACCAAAAAACTTATGTACATATATGCATAGCCCAAGGACATAGACAATAATGTGGTGAAGGCCTGGGGAGGGGATTGGAGCAGGGAGGAAGGGGTTAAAAGGAGAGGAAAAGTAAATATGTACTACTTTCAACAACAAAGATAAACTAAAAATAAACAAATTTCATTTTATAGGAATTATACATATTGTATATAAACACAATATTCTTAAATACATAGTATAAGATGACTATAGTAAGGCTAATCAGCATATCTTCATATAGTTATAATTTTTTTGTATGTGTGATGAGAGTACCTGAAATCTCTTAGCAAATTCCAGTATTATTCTGTATATTAGATCTCTGGAGTTATTAATACTGTATAACTTTAATGTTATATACTTTGACCAATATTTCTCCCTTTTCTTCTCCACCCTAGAAACCACATTCTACTTTATGCTTCTACATATTTGACTTTTTTAGATTCCACATATACAAGAGATCATGTATCTTTTGCATTTCTATGTCTGGCTTTATTCACTTAAAATCATGTCTTTCAGGTACACCATGCATATTGTTGCAAATGGCAGAATCTCCTTTTTTAAAGCTGAATAATATTCCATTGTATGTGTGTCTATCACATCTTTATTATCAAATAGTTATCGGTGCTCCCTTGTTCCCTGCAGCATTATTCACAATATACAGAAACAATCTGTGTCTTAAAAGAGATTAATGCATAAATTACTAAAATTTAAAATCTAGGTTCAATGTCTATAAATATAGGAACATGCACTGATGGTTATTAATTTAGAAATCAATAACAATCTTTTGTTTCCATATGAAATTTGCATTTAATCTAGTCCTAGCCCTAGTGTTTTCTAAGAACTAAGCAAATATAATCAATAAACTTGTATTTATCATCAGAAAGGCTATAGGCAGGTAGGAGGGGAAAATGGCGGCAGAACAGAGGGATGCGATCTGAATCTGGTCCCAGGGCGGAAGGAGGGAGCAGCTGAGAGTTGCGCAGGGAGTGTTTGTTGGTGAGTAGGGGGATAGCTGTGCTCCTGGAGACGGTAGGGGACTACTGGACTGGCCTTCCCTGACTTAGCGGCCCCAGTGCTGCTGGGTTTTCTCGTGGAGTCACCAGTGCGGAGGCGGACCACGCCATCTTGAAGGGGAAGGGCCTCAAAATATACAGCTGCAGTACCCACTGGACGGCTGAGACCCCCAGAACACAAGGGCCCAGTTGGTGCGGGCACGCAGAGTCTAAGGAGCACTGCACTTCTGCACAGAAAGGTGAGATTTCGCCTGGGGTTACTTTGAGCGCGAGACTGAGGGAGGTGGCTGAGTCTGGAGATCTGCACCTTGGAACTCAGAGCCAGGAGATCTGCGCCTGAAATAAAATCTGTGGCTGTTGGAGCTGGTAAAAGTAGAAGAGGGCCCTCAGAGCCGGTGGCAGAGGGAATCCCTAGAAAGCAATCCATTTGGACCTGACAGAGGAGGGAAACCCAAAACATTTTGGGAGGGTCCTAGCAGCTAAACCAGCAATCACCATTAGAGAGGCAGCTCTGGACCAGCCCATCCCTACAAATCAGTATTGAATACCACAGGGATAGCGAGATTTTAGTTCAGGCTAGAGAGAACCAATAGACCCAGAGGTCAATCTAGAAACTCTGCCACCCAGGGGCTGAATTACAAATTGACTCTTGTGTAACACAAGGAATTGATTTTATTTTCTCTTTATTCTACTTTGGGATTAGTGTTCTACAGTCTATTTTCATCTACCCTTCAGTATCTTTTACTCTACCTCAACTTCACCTTTATGCCACCACTCTCTTGCTAACATTTCCCTATTTATTGCCTTGTTTCCCTTACACTTTTCCCGCTTTAGATTTACCTTAATTCTTTCTTTTTACACCCTGTTAAAATTTCATCCCACTTACATATCTAATCGCCAACCACCTACTCCAAGTCCATACATACCTCTTGTTTCTCTGACTTCACTATCCTAAACTGTTTTTCTCTGTCCTGTTGTTGTTGTTTACTTGACTGTTGATTATATCAATTTTTTTATGCAGGTTTGTGAGATTGGTTTGTTTATTCTTTTATTTTGGTTTGTTTTGTGGGTTTTCTTAGGTGTTGTTTTTTGTTTTGTGGTCCTCATTTGCATTGTTATTTAGATAGATTTTGCTTCTGTGTTCCCTCACCTCCCTTAATATTAGTAGTTGTATGTAGTTGATATCAATCTCCAGGTACTTGTTGCTGGTTTTTCTTCAGATTAGTGGCTGTCTTATATGAGTTTTCACCACACATTTATAGTTCATTTCCCCCCCCCTTTTTTTTACTTCTTCCCCTTTTCCCAATATAATTTTTGCATTCCTGTGTTTGTGTGTGTGTGTGGGGGGGGCATTCTCTTTCTTTTTGGGTGTGTGTGGGTGTGTGAGTGTCTGTGTGTGTATAGCAGGGAGGGTTCGCTTTCTTCTTTCTCACCTATCTCCGAATTTGCCTTTCTCTGGCGATCAACTTTATTTGGAGTTACTGATACTGTGACTACATTCCTGTTCAGTGCCTAGTGCATTGCACCTGGTTGTGTTGTGTTTTGTGCCTTTAAGTCAATGCAGGAGAGTGAGAACTACATAACCAGACACACAGAGAAGAGAGACTATGGGGAGACAAAGAAACAGCCCACATAGGAAAGAAAAACAAGCCTCACCAGAAAAGGAGGTAAACGAAATGGAAGTTAGCAACCTGTCAGAGAAAGAATTCAGAGAAATAGTCATAAGGTGGTTGAAAAGAATGGAAGACAAATTTGACAATATGAGTAACAACCAAGAGGAATTGAAGAAGAACCAAGAGGAAATGAGGAAGACCCAGGGAGAAATGAAGAAGAGCCAAGAATGAATGAAAAGTGACATTGCTGAAGTAAAGAACTTAATAGAAAGTATTAAGAGTAGACTAAAAGAAGCAGAGGACTGCATCAGTGAGCTAGAAGACAAGGTAGGAAAAAATAACCAAGTAGAGCAGCTTCTAGAAAAAAAATTAAAAAGCAGGAGGAGAGCCTAAGGGAACTTTGGGACAACGTGAAACAAAACAACATCCGTATAATTGGGATTCCAGAAGTACAGGAAACTGAGCAAGGAATAGAAAACCTGTTGGAAGAAATAATGACAGAAAACTTCCCTGATATAGGAAAGAAAAAACCCACATAAATCCAAGTAGCTCAAAGAGTCCTAAGCAAAATGAACCTAAAAAGACCTATACCAAGGCTCATTATAATTAAATTGGCAAACACCAGTGATAAAGAATCTTAAAAGCCATCAGAGAGAGAGAGAGAGAATGTCACCTACAAAAGAACCCCCATCAGACTAACAAGTAATTTCTCAACAGAAACCTATCAGGCCAGAAGGCAATTGAATGAAATATACAAAGTCAGGCAAAGGCAGGGTCTGAATCCTAGAATACTGTACCCAGCAAGGCTATCAATCAAAATTGAAGGTCAAATTAGGAGCTTCGCGGACAAAAAAGGACTAAGGGAATTCATTACCACCAAACCAGCAATGCAAGAAATGCTGAAGTTTCTGCTGGAAAAAAAAAAAAAAAGCGGAGAAGGAACACAGGGGGGGTAAAGAACAAAAATGGCAACATATAAGTACCTATAAATAATAACGTTAAATGTAAATGGATTAAATGCTCCAATCAAAAGACATAGGATAATAGACTGGATAAGAAAACAAGACCCATGTATTGGCTGTCTACAAGAAACCCACCTCCGAATAAAAGACACACACAGACTGAGGGTGAAAGGATGTAAAAAGGTTCTTCAGGTGAATGGAAATGGAAAAAAAGCTGGAGTAGCAATACTTATATCCGACAAATTAGATCTCAAAGTGAAGGGCATAACAAGAGATAAAGAAGGCCACTTCGTAATACTGAAGGAAGCAATCCAACAAGAAGAAATAACTCTGGTAAACATATACGCACCCAATAAAGGAGCACCCAAAAACATAAAAAGAAAACTCCTGGATGATATCAAGGGAGAGATTGACAGCAATACAATCATAGAAGGAGACTTTAATACCCCAATATCACCATTGGACAAATCCTCTAAACAAAAAATCAGTAAAGAAACATCAATCCTCAATGACTCACTAGACCAGATGGAATTAATTGACATCTTCAGATCATTACATTCCAAAGTCACAGAATATACATTCTTTTCATGTACCCAGGAGTCATTTTCAAAGATAGACCATATGTTGGGTTATAGGCAAAGTCTCTCCAAATTCAAGAAGATAGAAATCATATCAAGCATATTCTCAGATCAGAGTGGCATAAAGCTGGAAATCAACTACAATAAAAACAATCCAAAGAAATCAAACACATGGAGACTAAACAGCATGCTATCAAACAAAGACTGGGTTACAAGAGAGATCGAGGAAGAAATAGAAAACATCATGGCAACAAAAGACAATGAAAGCACAACAATCCAAAATCTATGGGACAGTGAAAGCAGTTTTGAGAGGGAAGTTCATAGCTCTAGAATCCTACTGAAAAAAACAAACAAACAAGAAACAGCAGCAATAAATTATCTAACGCAACAACTCAAAGAGTTAGAAGGAAAGCGAGAAGAAAAGCCCAGTGTAAGCAGAAGGAAGGAAATAGTAAAGATCAGAGCAGAAATAAATGACATAGAGACCAAAGAAACAATACAGAAGATCAACAAAACCAAGAACTGGTTCTTTGAAAGGATAAACAAGATTGATGAACCTCTAGCCAGGCTCACCAAAAAGCAAATAGAGAGGACCCTAATAAATAAAATCAGAAATGAAAGAGGTGAAATAACAACAGACCCCATAGAAATACAAAGGATTGTTAAAATATCCTATGAACAACTCTGCTCCAACAAACTGGACAACCTGGGGGAAATGGATACATTTCCAGAGAAATATAGCCTCCCAAAATTCAATAAGGAAGAATCTAAACAGCTCAATAGACTGTGGAAGAAATTGAACCAGCGATCAAAACCTTCCAGCAAACAAAAGCCCAGGACCATACAACTTCACAGGGGTTTTACCAAACATGCAAGAATGAACTACAACCTATCCTTCTCAGACTATTCCAGAAAATTCAAGAGGATGGAACACCTCCAAACCCCTTCTATGAAGCTAACATCACCCTAATACCAAAACCAGATAGAGATGACATAAAGAAAGAAAATTACAGGCCAATATTCCTCATGAATATAGATGTCAAAATCCTCAATAAAATTCTAGCAAATCGGATCCAGCAGTACCTCAGAAAGATCATACACCATGACCAAGTAGGATTTATCCCAGGAATGCAAGGATGGTACAATATTGCCACATCAATAAATGTGACACATCACATAAACAAATTGAGAGATAAAAATCACATAGTCATATCAATTGATGCAGAAAAACAGTTGACAAAATCCAACACCATTTCTTGATAAAAACTCTCAACTAGGTAGGAATAGAAAGATCATCAGTCAACATAATAAAATCCATATGTGATAAAGCCACAGCAATCATCATAATCAATGGGCAAAAACTACAACTATTTCCCCTAAGCACAGGAACAAGACAGAGATGCCCAATCTCACCACTCCTGTTCGACATAGTAGTGGAAATATTAGCCATTGAAATTAGACAAGAAGAAGAAATAAAGGGGATTCAAATTGGGAAAGAAGAAGTAAACATATCCTTATTTGCAGATGACATGATATAGTACATAAAAAATCCAAAAGACTCCATAAAAAAACTAATAGACTTAATAAATGAATTCAGCAATGTAGCAGGCTACAAAGTGAATGCCAAGAAATATATGGCATTTCTATACACTAATAGTGAACTTTCAAAAAGAGAGACTAAAAAAGCAATCCCATTTACCATCACACCAAAAAAATTAAGATACCTAGGAATAAACTTAACTAAGGAGATAAAAGCCCTATTCGCGGAAAACTACAGTACACTAAAAAAAGAGATAGAGGAAGATGTAAACAAGTGGAAGAACATACCATGTTCATGAATTGGGAGAAACAACATCATTAAAATATCCATACTACCCAAAGCAATCTATAAATTTAATGCACTCCCCATTAAAATACCAATGGCATACTTCACAGACCTAGAAAAACTCTCCAAAAATTCATCTGGAATTTTAAAAAAAGGCCCTGAATAGCCACAGCAATCCTGAGAAAGAAGCATAAAGTCAGTGGGATTTCAATACCAGATTGCAAGCTGTATTACAAAGCTACTGTTCTCAAAACAGCCTGGTAACTGGCACAAGAACAGACATATCGACCAATGGAATAGAACAGAGAATACAGATATCAACCAAAACCACTATGCTGAACTAATATTTGACAAAGTAGGCATGAACATAAAATGGAGACAAGTCAGTCTCTTCTATAAATGATGTTGGGAAAATTGGACAGATATATGCAAAGAAATGAAACTAGACCACCAACTTACACCATACACAAAAATAAACTCAAAATGAATACAGGACTTAAACATAACAAGAGGAACCATAAAAAATATTAGAGGAATCCACAGGAAGAAAAATATCAGACATATGCCGAAGGAACGTCTTTGGTGATACCGCTCCTAGGGCAATGGAAGCTAAAGAGAAAATAAACAAATGGGACTACATCAAAATCAAAAGCTTTTGCACAGCTAAGGAAACCACAAACAAAACAACAAGAAAACCCACTGTATGGGAGAACATATTTGCAAATGTTATCAGTGATAAAGATTTAATCTCAAGCATCTACAGGCAACTCATACAACTCAATAAAAGGAGGACAAATTATCCAATAAAAAAATGGGCAATAGTCCTAAATAGAATATTTTCGTAAGAAGAGAAAAGGAAGGCCCAGAGACATATGAAAACTTGCTCAAAATCACTAATTATCTGAGAGATGCAAATCAAAACGACAATGTGGTACCATCTCATACAGGTTAGAATGGCTTACATCAACAAATCAACAAATGACAAGTGCTGGCAATGATGTGGAGAAAAAGGAGCTCTCCTGCACTGCTGGATTGTAGACTGGTGCAGCCACTGTGGAGAACAGTATGGAGTTTCCTCAAAAAACTAAAAATGGAGGTCCCATTTGAGCCAGTGATCCCACTTCTAGAAATATATCCCAAGAATCTAGAAACACGAATTAGAAAGGATATATGCACCCCTATGTTCATAGCAGCACAATTTACCATAGCTAAGATTTGGAAACAGCCTAAGTGCCCATCAGCAGATGAGTGGATTAAAAAACTATGGTACATTTACACAATGGAATACTACACTGCAGTAAAAAAGAAGGAGCTCCTACCATTTGTAACAACATGGATGGATTTGCAGAGCATTATGCTAAGTGAAATTAGCCAGGCAGAGAAAGATAAATATCACATGATCTCACTCATTTGTGGAATATATTGAATGACATAGACTGATGAACAAGAATGGATCCAGAGACTGAGAAAGGTCCATCAGAATGTCAAACCTCAGGGTAAGTGAGGGGTGGCGGGAGTAAGGGGAAAAGTCAATATATTTGACTTCTTGAACTAAGGTAAGTAATTTGTGTTTTTACATTCCTGACAAAGTTTATATAAAGTTGTAAAAACATGGCAGCTAACTTGAGATTGAATTGACCTGGCCTAGAGCTTGTCATCTCCTATGGACACTAGTCTTTAGGCTAGGCCCCCCTTAACATCCTGTGGCACCATAATACCCTTGCATGATATTATTCTACAATGTCATTATAATTTTTGATATGTGACAACAGCATATTGTACAATTATCCCAATGAAGCTTACAAACTAATTATTGAATGTTTGGCAGCAATTTAAAAAAAAGGATAGCAAAGGAATTAATCCTTTAAGAAGGAATGAAGGCACTGGGAAGGCATCTGAGCATTCTATATTGGCCCCTCTTGCCCTTTTTGCCAAGAGGGACCCTCTTCTTACAATCCAAGTGCGCACAGCTGTTGCCTGAGCTTTCACTTCATGCTGTGGTTGATACCTCTGGGCGGCTGGCACCATGGATCTGTCTCTCGACCAATGGCTTGAGCTGGGCCCTCTCTGGAGAAGAAACCTGGGTCACCCGAGATATGTGATCAGTACCGGGACTCCACCAGCAGGCAAGGGGACCCCAAGGCAGGTGCTGGACGTGGAGGCCATGGGGGCATAGACTACAAAGGACACAGAACTCAACCTCACATCACCTGGCTTAGCACTAAAGGATGGCTGGTTAACCAGAGACAGGTAAGTTTCCCCAGGGAAGGAACAATCTAAGACAGGCACAGTCGCAGAGGTGCCAACAGGAGTCAATTAAAAGAGGGGGGGGCACAGACCCTCACCCACTAACCTTGTAGGGGCCTGGACTCTCACCCCTTCTGAGGAAGGTCTCCTGCCCCCACGGCTGTTTTGCCTCCCAACCACACCTCAGATCAGGACCCAGGTTTCAGAAAGAGACTCGGCCAGCAACAGCTGCTCTATATCTAAATTCAGTCCAGTACCAGGAATGCTCAGGGCTACTCAAGAATGCAAATAATCCTTTCCACTAATATTTACAGGGTAAACTAAGATTTTTGCTTGAGTATTAAAATTGACAGTAAAATAGTAATCAAGTTTTCAGATTAATTTAAATTGGCCAAGTGAAATAAGTGAATAATCAAGAAAATTTAAGTGTACTGGACAAAAAGCTGTTCCTAAAACATTAACTAAAATATCTATTAGTACATCTCACTGTAAAATTGCCTAACATCCAAAGAACCTAAAGCAGTCATATTTGTGTGCAAAAAATAAAATTTAAATTTACCAAGACTGCAATCTAAAATTTCCAAAAGCCCACATTAATCAAAAAAGGAGGGGGAGGATAGTGGGGTAATATCATGTACGGAAAGTATCTGTAAGTAAAATACATCTAGAAAATTCTTACTCCAGAAAACTAACTTCCATTTGTAATGCTAACAGCAGAACACTGATGAAAAACACACATGATGTCAAAATAAGCGAAAGGAAAATAATTTGGGGAAAAAATAAAAAGAATCCCAAATCTAATTTGCAGAGAGGGTCCCTTTGTTAACTTTTGGTCAAGAATGTGTTTCTGTGTTTTCAGAGAACAACTCCAAGACCATGTGAGTTCCTGCGACAGCGAGGAACTGACGGGTTGTTCCAGTCACGAGGATAGTCCAGAGATGGGGGACAGTGAGGAAACCTTGCCATGCCAGCAGTTGGCAGCTGTAAGTTGTTGCAGGCAGCCCAGGACCAAATCAGAGACGATGGAAATTGCATTGCCACCATGAGTCCACCATCTGGATACCATTGCTGACATGTACACATAAGGAACTATTTGACATTCAAACTGGGACTCAGAACAGTTGGACATTGAAACTGAGACTGAAACATTTTTTGTTCTTATACATTTATTTCTAGTATGCAGATGCTAGATATTTTGAAGAAAAGAAACAGGGGAGAGCGATTGATATAGGGGCAGGGAGGCATTGAACAGGCTGTCAAGCTACAGGGGGAAGGCTGGGGAGGGTGGGAGGGCAGGTGCTGTGGGAGATCATTCGAAGGACTTGTATGCATACATGTGAGCATAACCAGTGGATGCAAGACACTGGGACGGGGGGGACAGGTGGGGACATATGCTGGAGGGTAGGGGAGGTTGGGGGGAGGACAATGGGGGAAAATGGAAAACATATGTACTACTATTAAATCTAAGGTATACTGCAAATAATAAATAAAAAAATATATGTAAATAAATAAATATATAAATAAATAAATACAAAAAGAAAAAGAAAAAGAAAGGCTATAGGCAAAAAAAGATAAAGAGAGAGAGAGAGACCAAGGCTGTTATTTAAAAATAAATAGAATAAAACAAATCTGTAAATAATCTTTTAAAAATATATTTTATTGATTTTTTACAGAGAGGAAGGGAGAGGGATAGAGTTAGAAACATCGATGAGAGATAAACATCCATCAGCTGCCTCTTACACATCCTACTGGGGATGTCCCTGCAACCAAGGTATATGCCATTATGGGAATTGAACCTGGGACCTTTTAGTCCACAGTCCGACACTTTATCCACTGAGCCAAACCAGTTATGGTTGTAAATAATCTTTAAAAATAAAGATGCTTTAAAATAATTATATAAGTGTTCATGAGCGAATGGCATGCAATGGCTTTATAAAGTATCAAGCATTTAGAAGGTACATTAAAGTATGTTTTACCTTAATGACATATGATGTACCATTTCTATTTGGCTGATCATTTGGCAGCTGGTCTCTGTGGGTTATCCATGAGTGTTTTAACACTTGTTCTGTAGTGTATCGCTGCTGTGGGTCCATATGTAGCATGTGGGAAAGCAAATCCTAAATTAAATTAAAAAATTAAATATAAAACTATATATCAGTAATTTTTTAGTAAATACATATTATTTCACATTTTCTCAAAATATAACAGCATCATATTTTCAATCAGTTTGATCTAACCTACTTCTAGTGTAAACAAACCTGTACTCTGAACAGTAGATTGTCAAAAGAGAATTTTGAGATAGATTTTTAAATATACAGTAAATATTTACTTATTATTTTTGAATCAGAGAATACCAAACCTGTGGGACTGAAATGTGGTTAGAGAGGGAAAATAAAAATGTAAAGTAGCAGGAGTTATCCTGGAATGTGCTAAATAGTTAAGAGAAGAAAGGAACTATTGATGTTTGCTGGTAAGTTGAATTCCAAAGTATAAGGTTATGTGTATATGGATACAGCATAGAAGGGAGGATTCCATTTGTTAATACACCCAATAATGAATGGTTTACTGAATAAAATAGTAAAGAAACTAAAACATAAATTGAAGTGTAGAAATTGACTGCTAGCATAATAGTGGTCAGAGTATTATGTTTTTCATCAGAGTAACTAAATGTGAATATGCTTATTTTATCTTTGATCATAAAAATGTTATAAAATAATATAACCTTATAGTGAAAAACAATTTTCGATATATGAAATTATATGATAATTTTAAATAAACTTTCTGCCAAGCATATTTTAGAGAAAGGAGAAGTAAGTTCTCCTTCAATAGTATCTTCTAATATAGAAACAAAATCATTATTTTGTAAATTTTTCAACAATAGCAGAAGCAGTGAAACTAAAAATTCTAAGGAATAAAATAATAATTTAAAGAATAATGTAAATGGTTTAAAAATATAAGGGAATAGAGTGTGGTGCAGGCTTCTCCCTTAAGTGTGGCTTGCATTAGAGGCCCCTTTTAGCAACAGCTGCCAGTCTGTTTTTAAATTTGAGCCCAGTTAACCATTAGGAGCTCTTTCAACAGGTACATTTATTTTCCAGGTCAAAACCTTTCTTAGAGAAGTAAGCTTGTGAGGAAAAAAGATGGCGGCGGGACAGAAGGACGCGTAATCTTTTGTGTACCAGGGTTGACGGGGTGAGCAGCTGAGGATCCCGGGGGGAGTGTTTGTTGGCGAGTGGGGGGACAGCAGAGCTTTGGGAGAAGGAGGGCGACTGCTTAGATTAGCCTCCCTCAAGGGAGCAGCTCCGTGCGGCTGGGTTCTCTCCCGGAGCCTGGCTCAGAGGCGGCTGCGCCATCTTAAAGGGGAAGAGCCTGAAGATTTTACAGTTGTGGTACCCACTGGGCGTCTGAGACCCCCACCTTCCCCCCAACATCGGTTCCTAGTTGGTGAAGAAGCGGACTCAGAGGAAACTTGTGCTCCGCCACGGAAAGGTCAGGTTTCTCCTGGGGATAAGGGAGCTGGTAACACAGGGAGTTTCTCCCCTGGGGGAAAAAAGAGGAAAAACCCGCGGCAGTTAGAGCGGGCAAACGTGGAAGAGGGTCCTCGGAGCTGGTGACTGGGGTGGGGGGATACATAGAGGGCAACCCATTTGGACCTGAAGGAGAAGGCCAGCCTGGCAGTTTTGGGAGAGAACGGGCTGCCAAACCCAAGGGGAGAAAGGGTTTCACGCAAACATACAAGCAGGACGTGAGTTCGCGCGCCTGCGTTTGTCCTCTCTAAACCCGAATTTCTCAGCACTGAACTAGGAAGCGGGGATCCCCTGGTGGAAGAGAACCTGGGAGACCACAGGGGCGAGCTGTTTTTCTGACGCTGAGGATCAGAACAGGTCCTCACCATTAGAGAGGCAGCTCTGGGGTAGTCTATTTCCACAAATCAGTGGTAAGTACCATAGACAGCGGGATTTTTAGATCAGGCTAGAGAGGACCAATAGACCCGGAGGTCAATTCAGAAACACTGCCACCTAGGGGCTGAAGCACAAATTGTCTCTTGTGTAACACAAATTAAGGAATCAATTTTATTTCTACTACTATTTAAATTTTTAAGTGCTATTTTATTCCATCTTTATTCTACTCAGAGATTAGTATTATATAGTCTTTTTTCATCTACCCTTTAGTATCTCTTTAATCTACTTCAACTTCCCCCTTATGCCAGCACTCTCTTGCTAACCATTCCTTAGTTAGTGTCTTATTCCCCTTACACTTTTTCTGGTTGAGATTTTCCTTATTCTCTCTTTTTAGCCCCTGTTAAAATTTCACCCCACTTTTATATCCAATCTCCAATCACCCGCTCCAAGTCCATAGACATCTAATCCTTCTCCAACTTCACTATCCTAAAACGGTTTTCTCTCAGTCCTGCTGATGTTGTTTATATTTTATGCATATTTGTGAGATTGGTTTGGTTATTCTTTTCTTTTAATTTGTTTTGTGGGGAGAGGGTTGGCATTGTTTTGTGTTTTGGTGATGTTTACACTGTTTTTTGATAGATTAAAGCTTCTGTGTTCCCTAACCTCCCTTGATATTAGTTGTTGTATGTAGTATGTATCAGTCTCCAGGAACTCGTTGCTGGCTTTTGCTGGGATTAGTGGCGGTCCTCTGGGAGTTTCCAACCCATATTTATAGTTTACTCCCTTTTCCTTTCTTTTTACTCCTTCCCCTTTTCCCAATTTTATTTTGGCATTCCCTTTTTTTTCTTCCTTTCTTCTTTTCTTCCTTTCTTCCTTTCTTCCTTTCTTCCTTTCTTCCTTTCTTCCTTTCTTCCTTTCTTCCTTTTCTTTCTTTCTTTCTTTCTTTCTTTCTTTCTTTCTTTCTTTCTTTCTTTCTTTCTTTCTTTCCTTCCTTCCTTCCTTCCTTCCTTCCTTCCTTCCTTCCTTCCTTCCTTCCTTCTTTCTTTTGTGTGTGTGAGTGTGTTTTCTCTTACTCTCTTTTACCTGACCTATCACCTAATTTACCTTCCTCTGGCAATCACTTTTAATTTGGAGTTACCCACACTGTGAATACATTCTTCTTCAGTGCCTGGTGTGCTGCACCTGGTTGTGTTGTAGTCTGAGCCTTTAAATCAACACAGGAGAGTGAGAACTACATAACAAGACACACAGAGAAGAAAGACTATGGGGAGACAAAGAAATAGCCCACCAATGTAAGAAAAACAAGCCTCACCAGAAAAAGAGGTAACCAAAATGGAAGCAAGCAACCTGTCAGAGAGAGAGTTCAGAGAAATGGTCATAGCGTGTATGAGGAGAACACAAGCCAATATGAGTAAGAACCATGAGGAATTGAAGAGGAATCAAGAGGAAATGAAGAAGAGCCAGGAAGAAATGAAGAAGAACTATGAAGAAATGAAGAAGAATTATGAAGAAATGAAGAAGACCCAAGAAGAAATGAAAAGTGACATTGATGAGGTAAAGAACTCCATAGAAAGTATCAGGAGTAGACTAGATGAAGCAGAGGACCGCATCAGTGGGCTGGAAGACAAGGTAGGAAAAAACACCCAAGTAGAGCAGCTTCTAGAAAAAAAATTAAAAAGCAGGAGGAGAGTCTAAGGGAACTTTGGGACAACATGAAACAAAACAACATCCGTATAATTGGGATTCCAGAAGTACAGGAAACTGAGCAAGGAATAGAAAACCTGTTGGAAGAAATAATGACAGAAAACTTCCCTGATATAGGAAAGAAAAAACCCACACAAATCCAAGAAGCTCACAGAGTTCCAAGCAAATTAAACCCCAAAAGACCAACACCAAGGCAAGTTATAATTAAATTGGCAAACATCAACGACAAAGTGAGAATCCTAAAAGCTGCCAGAGACAGACAGAAAGTCACCTACAAAGGAACCCCCATCAGATTAGCAAGTGATTTCTCAACAGAAACTTATCATGCCAGAAGAGATTGTAATGAAATATACAAAGTTATGCAAAGAAAGGGTCTGAATCCTAGAATACTGTACCCAGCAAGGCTATCAAACAAAATTGAAGGTCAAATCAGGAGCTTCACAGACAAAAAAGGTCTAAGAGAATACATTACCACCAAACCAGCAATGCAAGGAATGCTAAAGGGTCTGCTGTGAAAAGCAATAGGAAGCCATGAAAGAACATAGGGGCAAAGAATAAAAATGGCTACAAATAACTATCTATCAATAATTACTTTAAATGTAAATGGTTTAAATGCTCCAATCAAAAGACATAGGGTAATAGACTGGATAAGAAAACACGACCCTTATATCTGCTGTCTACAAGAAACCCACCTCCAAAAAAAAGACGCACACAGACTGAGGGTGAAAGGATGGAAAATTGTTCTTCAGGCGAATGGAAATGGAAAAAAAGCTGGGGTAGCAATACTTATATCCGACAAATTAGATCTCAAAGTGAAGGATGTAACAAGAGATAAAGAAGGCCACTACATAATACTAAAGGGAGCAATCCAATAAGAATAAATAACTCTGGTAAACATATATGCACCCAATATAGGAGCACCCAAATACATACTAAAACTCCTAGAGGTTATCAAGGGAGAGATAGACAGCAAAACAATCATAGTAGGAGACTTTAATACCGCACTATCACCATTGGACAAATCCTCTAAACAAAAAATCAGTAAAGAAACATCAATCCTCAATGAATCACTAGACCAGAAGGAATTAATTGACATCTTCAGATCATTTCACCCCAAAGCCAGAGAATATACATTCTTTTCAAGTGCCCATGGGTCATTCTCAAAGATAGACCATGTGTTCGCTCATAGGCAAAGTCTCTCCAAATTCAAGAAGATAGAAATCATATCAAGCATATTCTCAGATCACAATGGCATAAAGCTGGAAATCAACTAGAATAGAAACAATCCAAAGAAATCAAACACATGGAGACTAAACAGCATGCTATTAAACTATGACTGGGTTACTAGAGAGATCAAAGAAGAGATAGAAAACTTCATGGAAACAAATGACAACGACAGCACAACAATCCAAAATGTATGGGGCACAGTGAAAGCAGTTCTGAGAGGGAAGTTCATAGCTCTACAATCCTACCACAAAAAAACTAGAAACAGTGGCAATAAATTATCTAACCCAACAACTCAAAGAATTAGAAAGAAAGCAACAAGAAAAGCCCAGTGTAAGCAGAAGTAATGAAGTAGTATAGATGAGAGCAGAAATAAATGACATAGAGACCAAAGAAACAATACAGAAGATCAACAAAACCAAAAGCTGATTCTTTGAAAGATTAACCAAGATTGATGAACCTCTAGCCAGACTCACCCAGAAGCAAAGAGATAGGACCCTAATAAATAAAATCAGAAATGAAAGAGGTGAAATAACAACAGACCCCACTGAAATACAAAGGATTGTTAAAAAATACTATGAAGATTCCAACAAACTGGAGAACCTGGAGGAAATGGATATGTTTCTAGAAAAATATAACCTCCCAAAACTCAATCAGGAAGAATCTAAACAACTCAGTAGACCAATAACTATGGAAGAAATTGAAGCAGTCATCATAAAGCTTCCAGCAAACAAAATCCCAGGGCCAGACGGCTTCACAGGGGAGTTTTACCAAACATTCAATGAAGAACTAAAACCTGAAGTAATACTAATACTAGAACTAATACTCCTCAGACTATTCCAGAAAATTCAAGAGGATGGAACACTTCCAAACTCCTTCTATGAAGCTAACATCACCCTAATACCTAAAGCAGATAAAGATGACACAATGAAAGAGAATTACAGGCCAATATCCCTCATGAATATAGATGCCAAAATCCTCAATAAAATTGTAGCAAATCGGATCCAGCAGTACCTCAGAAAGATCATACAACATGACCAAGTAGGATTTATCCCAGGAATGCAAGGATGGTACAATATCCTCAAATCAATAAATGTGATACATCACATAAACAAATTGAGAGATAAAATTACATAGTCAATTGATGCAGAAAAAGCATTTGACAAAATCCAACACTCTTTCCTGATGAAAACTCTCAACAAGGTAGGAATAGAAGGATCATACCTCAACATAATAAAAGCTGTATAACGAGAAACCCACAGCAAACACCATACTCAATGGGCAAAAACTACAACCATTTCCCCTAAGAACAGGAACTAGACAAGGTTGACCACTCTCACCACTCCTGTTCAACATAGTACTGGAAGTATTAGCCATTGCAATTAGACAAGAAGAAGAAATAAAAGGCATCCAAATTGGAAAAGAAGAAGTAAAGCTATCCTTATTTGCAGATGACATGATATTGTACATAAAAAACCCAAAAGACTCCATAAAAAAGCTAATAGACTTAATAAATGAGTTCAGCAATGTAGCAGGCTACAAAATCAATGCCAAGAAATCTATGGCATTTCTATACACCAATAGTGAAATTACAGAAAGAGAGACTAAAAAAGCAATCCCATTTACCATCACACCAAAAAAATTAAGATACCTAGGAATAAACTTTACTAAGGAGATAAAAGACCTATTCGTGGAAATCTACAGGACACTAAAAAAAGAGAATGAGGAAGATGTAAACAGGTGGAAGAACATACCATGTTCATGGATTGGGAGAATCAACATAATTAAAATGTCCATACTACCCAAAGCAATCTATAAATTTAATGCACTCCCCATTAAAATACCAATGGCATACTTCACAGACCTAGAAAGAACTCTCCAAAAATTCATCTGGAATAAAAAAAGGCCCCAGATAGCCACAGCAAACCTGAGAAAGAAGCACAAAGTTGGTGGGTTTTCAATACCAGATTTCAAGCTGTATTACAAAGCTACTGTTCTCAAAACAGCTTGGTACTGGCACAAGAACAGACATATAGATCAATGGAATAGAATAGAGAATCCAGATATCAACCCAATCCACTATGCTCAATTAATATTTGACAAAGGAGGTATGAACATAAAATGGGGTCAAGATAGTTTCTTCAATAAATGGTGTTGGGAAAATTGGATAGATACATGCAAAAAAATGAAACTAGAGCACCAACTTACACCATACACAAAAATAAACTCAAAATGGATACAGGACTTAAACGTAAGACGGGAATCCATAAAAACATTAGAGGAATCTACAGGAAATAAAATATCAGACATATGCCAAAAGAACTTCTTTGATGATACTGCTCCTAGGGCAATGGAAGCTAAAGACAGAATAAACAAATGGGACTACATCAAAATAAAAAGCTTTTGCACAGCTAAAGAAACCATCAACAAAACAACAAGAAAACCCACTGTATGGGAGAACATATTTGCAAATGTTATCAGTGATAAAGGTTTAATCTCAAGCATCTACATGCAACTCACACAACTCAATAAAAGGAAGACAAATGATCCCAAAAAAAATGGGCAACCGACCTAAATTGAACCTTTTCTAAAGAAGACAAACGGAAGGCCCAGAGACATATGAAAACTTGCTCAAAGTCACTAATTATCCGAGAGATGCAAATCAATACGACTATGTGGTACCATCTCACACCTGTCAGAATGGCTTACATCAACAAATCAACAAATGACAAGTGCTGGCAAGGATGCCGAGAAAAAGAAACCCTCCTGCACTGTTGGTGGGATTGTAGACTAGTGCAGCCACTGTGGAGAACAGTATGGATTTTTCTCAAAAAACTACAAATGGAGCTCCCATTCGACCCAGTGATCCCACTTCTAGGAATATACCCCAACAAACTAGAAAGGCGAATTAGAAAGGATATATGTACCCCTATGTTCATAGCAGCACAATTTAGCATAGCTAAGATTTGGAATCAGCCTAAGTGCCCATCAGCAAATGACTGGATTAATATACTGTGGTACATCTACACAATGGAATACTACGCTGTGGTAAAATGAAAGAGCTCCTACCATTTGTAACAACATGGATGGAATTAGAGAGCATTATGCTAAGTGAAATTAGCCAGGCAGAGAAAGACAAATATCACATGATCTCACTCATTTGAGGAATATAATGAATGACATAGACTGATGAACAAGAATGGATCCAGAGACTGAGAAAAGTCCATCACAATTTCAAACCTCAGGGTAAGTGGCAGGTGGTGTGAGTAAGGGGGAAAGTCAATATATTTGAATGCTTGAACTAAGGTAAGTGATTTGTGTTTTTACATCCCTGACAAAGTTTATATAAAATTATAAAAAAATTGGCAGCTAGTTTGAGATTGAATTAACATGGCCTAGAGCATGTTATCTCTTATGGACACCAGACCTTAGGCTAGGCCCTCTTTAACTTCCTGTGACACCACAATACCCTTACATGATATTATTCTACAATGTCATTATAATATTTCATATTTGAAAACAGCATATTATACAATTATCCCAAATAAACTTACAAACTAATTCTTTGAATGTTGGGCAACTACTTAAAAAAAGGATAGGAAAGTAATTAATCCCTTTCAGAAGGGATTAAGGCACTGGGAAGGCATCCGAGCATTCTATATTGGCCCCTCTGGCCCTTTTGCCAAGAGGGACCCTCTTCTTATTATCCAAATACACACAGCTGATGTGTGAACTTTCAGTTCAAGCTGTGGCTGAAGCCTCTGGGCAGCTGGCACCATAGATCTGTCTCTCGACCAATGGCTTGAGCTGGGCCCTCTCTGGAGAAGAAACCTGTTTCACCCGAGATATGTGATCAGTACCGGGACTCCGCCAGCAGGCAAGGGGACCCCAAGGCAGGTGCTGGACGTGGAGGCCACGGGGGCATAGACTACAAAGGAGACACGACTGAACCTCACGTCACCCTGTTTGGCCTCAGAGGATGGCTGGTTAGCCAGAGACGGGTAAGATTCCTCAGGGAAGGAACAACCTAAGACAGGCACAGTCGCAGAGGGGCCAACAGGAGAGAACTAAAAGATCAACAGGGGTGGGGCACATACCCTCATCCTCAAACCTTGCAGGGGCTTGAATTCTCACCCCTCCTGTGGAAGGTCTCCTACCCCCACGGCTGCTACGCCTCCCACGCACAACTCATACTGGGACCCAGGTGGCAGACAGAGACTTGGCCAGCAATAGCTGCCCTATATCTAAATTTTTTTTATTACCAGGAATGCTGAGGACCTACTCAAATATGCAAATATTCCTTTCCAGTAGTATTCACAGGGTAAACTAAGATTTCTGCTTGAGTATTAAAATTGACAGTAAAATAGTAATCAAGTTTTCAGATTAATTTAAATTGGACAAGTGAAATAAGTGAATACTCAAGAAAATCCAACTGTACTGAACAAAAAGCTTTTCCTAAAACATTAACTAAGATATCTATTAGTAGTTCATCTCACTGCAAAATTGCCTAACATCCAAAGAACCTGAAGCAGTAATATTTGTGTGCAAAAATTAAAATTTAAAATTACCAAGACTGCAAGATAAAATTTCCAAAAGCCCCTATTAACCAAAAAAAAAGGGGAGGCAGTGGGGTAATATCATGTAAGGAAAAATATCCTATAAGTAAAATACATGTAGAAAATTCTTACTCCAGAAAAGAAAATTCCATTTGTAAAACCAACTGCAGGACACCCATGAAAAAACACACATGGTATCAAAGTAAGCCAAAGGAAAATCATTTGGGCAAAAATAAAAAGAATCCCAAGTCTATTTTGCAGAGAGGATCCCTTTGTTAACCTTTGGTTGAGAATGTGTTTGTGTGTTTTCAGAGAACAACTCCAAGACCATGTGGGTTCCTGTGACAGCGAGGAACTGACGGGTCTGTTCCAGCCACGAGGATGGTTCAGAGATGGGGGACGCTGACGACACCTTGCCATGCTAGCAGTCGGCAGCTGTGCGTTGCTGCAGGCGGCTCAGGACCATACCAGAGAGGATGGATCTTGCATTGCCACGATGTGTCCACCATCTCGATACCATTGCTGACATGTACACATGAAGAACTATTTGACATTGAATCTGGGACTCAGAACAGTTGGACATTGAAACTGACACTCAAACTTTTTTTGCTCTTATACGTTTGTTTTCAGTATGCAGAGGCAAGATATTTTTGAAGAAAAGGAACAGGGGGGAGTGATTGATATAGAGGCAAGGTGGCCTCAAAGAGGCTGTCAAGCTACAGGGGGAAGGCTGGAGTGGAGGGGAGGCAGATGCTGGGGAAGATCAACCGAAGGATTTTTATGCATGCATATGAGCATAACCAATGAATGAAAGACACTGGGGTGGGGAGAGGGGCAGGTGGGGACATGTGCTGGGGGGTAAGGGAGGCTGGGGGAGGATATTGGGGGGAGAGGAAAACATATGTACTACTATTAAATATAAGTTGTAAATAAAATTTTTAAAAAATCCATACATATAAGAGAAAATCTAGAAAAAAATAAATAAATAAAATGGAAAAAAATATATAAGGGAATAGAACAATCAACAAAAATCGATTGGAAAAAGGACATATGGGCATAAATAAATGCCAAATAATATAAAAAACAGACCTAAGAGATAATCATAAAATGATAAATGTTCCAACAGTACAAGGACCTCTTCCTCTAGCCAAGATGGAATACCAAGGACTAGATTCACCAACCTCTTTGAAACAACTCTCTCACCCACCTCCCCAAAACAGCCCCACACCATAAATATAGGACACAATGGCTTTCAAGTGGTCAAAGATTAGGAGTGAGGAAGAGTGATCCTTAAAATATAGGAAACAAATCTAGGACGCCCTATCATTGCCCCAGCTTGCCACCTTGAAGAGAAAGTTTTCAAGCAGCTGTTCAGGTAAGAAAAACCTAGGCAGAGCCTGACAGTTTCCCTCAGAGTTAGGAAAGACCAAGAGAGATAGGGAGATAGCAGAATAGACAACCAGAGAGGTGCGACGATCAGATAAAGAACTACAGAGATCTGTAGAGGGTCTCCCTAAATTATTCAGAAGATTACTGATAAAGCCTTATTTTTTGGTGGGGGGAAGACAATGTTAAGAACTATCTGAAAGGATTATAGAGAAATGAGAACTTATACAAATTGGAGTATATTGCCTGTTCCCATCAGCCAGACTGGAAAATCTCAAAATTCATGGAGCATTTCTTAGAATACTTACAGGTAACCTCCCTGAGTAGTGAGGAGCCCTAGACTTTAAAAAATGTATTAGAAGGAAGATTTAAAAGCATCACATTGTTTCCTCTAACTTAAGCGTGGCCCAGAATAAATCTCAAGAATATTTATATAAATAAAAATGTGTCTAGCACCTCCTGGGATAAAATTCACTATGCCTGGCTTCTTAGCAAAAACTAGAGGCCCAGTGCATGAAATTCATGCACGGGTAGGGTTCCTAGGCCTGGCCAGTCGCCAGTCTTGAAACCATAAATATCCTAGAATAAAACACAGGCAGCAAAATATCAGATATTTCTCATACCAATATTTTTTTCTGATTTCTTCAGGCAAGGGCAACAAAAGACAAAGTAAACTAATGGGATTACATGATTTTTTAATTCCACATATAAGTGTTATCATACCTCACTTGTCTTTCTCTGCCTGACTTGTCTCACTTAGCATAATGTGCTCAAGGGCCATCTGTTGTCCCTAATTACAGGATAACCTTCTATGTCATGGTTGATTAATTATATTGTGTATGTATACCATATTATTTTTATCCATTTTTCCATTGATTAGCATTTGTGTTGTTTCCATGTTTTGGTTATTGTGAATAATGCTGTGATAAACATGGAAGTACCTATATCTTATCAAACTTCTGTTTTCATTTCCTTTGCTTACATTCACAGAACTCAAATGGCTAGATTGAATGGTAGATCTATTTTTAATTTTTTGAGGAGCTATGATAATGGTTTGCATTGTAGCTGTACCAGGTGACTTCCTGGTCCATAGATCGATGCTCAACCACTGAGCCACTCCAGCCAGGCAAGTTTATTCTTGTATAAGAAAGTCTAATTTCATTATTTTACACATATCTGTCCAATTTTCCCAACATCATTTATTGAATAGAATATCTTTACTCAATTGTGTTTTTGTCTCCTTTGTCAAATATAAATTATCTATAAAGAGTGAGATTATTTATGGACTCATTCTTCTGTTTCATTGATTTATATGTTTATTTTTATGCCAGTACCAGTGTATGGCTTTCTGGTATAGTTTGATATCAGGTATTATAACCTTTCCAACCTCGTACTTCTTTCTCAAAATTTCTGTGGCTATTCATAGTCTTTGTCATTCCATAACATTTTGGAGTATTTGTTATAGTTCTCAGATATATGCCATTGGTATCTTGATGGGAATGACATTGAATCTATGATTGCTTTCAGTAGTATGGACATTTTAATGATGTTAATTCTTGCTACCCATGAACACGGTATACTCTTCCACTTGCTTGTATCTTATTCAATTTCTTTCTTCAGTGTTTATAATTTTCCAAGTACAGTTCTTTTATATCCTTGTTTAATTTTATCCCCAGGTATTTTATTCTTTTTGAAGTGGCTGTGAATGGAATTGTTTCCTTAGTTTCTTTTTCTGGTTGTTCATTAGTGATGTATAAAAAGGCAACTGATTTTGATATGTATTCTGTATCTTGTTACTTTACTGAATTCATTTATCAGTTCTAGTAGTGTTTTGGTGAAATATTTAGAGTTCTCTATATTAAATATTATGTCATCTGCAAAATGAAAAGCTTTTTTAGAAAAAAAAAGCCAATATGGCGGCATAGGTAAACACCTAGGTTTTTGCCCCACACAACAATTATGAGAATAGAACTGAAGGACAGAACAGACACTGTCCAGAACCGTGGGAAGGCTGGCTGACAGGAAGATCTGAAATTGGAGGGTCATAGAAGAGCGCATGAATAATCAGAGCCTCTGCAAAGCCCAAGTAAGGTGGAGACTCGCCTGTGCGAGAGGACAAGGTGTCTGAACCTTGCAGGGGTGCTCTGGAGGAAAGGAGACAAAAACTCCAGGCTGTGCTGAACCCAGTTCAGTTTGCACTCAAAACTCGGGGGAACCAAGCCCTTACGGGGAGAACCTGGATTGCAGGCAGAATCCCAGGGGAAGAGCCAGAGGCAGACCTCCGTAGGCGTTCATGTGAGTGTGTGCAGAGGGGAAAATTGGGTCGCTGTCTGTGTCTGTTAGGAGAAAGGAGCTCCGGCCAGAGGCGGAACTCTGGGGGCGCGCAGGAGTGCTCATGTGGAGGGCGTTCTGTTGACTGTGTGGCTGGCATCTGGTGGAAGGGAAAAGGAGTTCCGATTGCACTGAACCCAGGTGCCAGGTGAAATCTGAGATTCCGGATCCATTGGGGACTGGACGTTCTGGAGGCAGGCAAAACATGAGGGCACCTTTCTCAAAGAGGTGCCTATGGCGATTGCCTGCAGACACTAGGACCTGGCGACCTCATGGGCCGGGGCTGAAAAGAAGCCAAAGCTATCGGCTCCACTCTGATACTCGGCTCCACCCTGATACTCCGCCCCACCCAGAAACTCCGCCCCATCCAAACTGAGCACAAAAACTTTGGCAAGTTTGCAAGTCCAGGTGCAGAAGGCTGTCTCCTAGAGTAGACACAGCTGATCCTCACAGTCAGTTGGTCTGGAGGTCAATTCTTCCCAGTGATACCAACAACAAACAAGACTTATCTACAAGGCTGTATACACAGTCAACAAAGAGGTGCACCAAAAGTGTACACCTCAGGTAACAGGGGAGGCCAAGACACCTAGCACACAAAGCTACCCAACCAACTCAGGGAAACAGTGAAAATGGAGAGAAAAAGAAAAAGATCACAAACAAAAGAAATGGAGGGAAACAAACAACTGGATATAGAGTTCAAAACCACAGTGATAAGGTATTTCAAGAGGCTCCTAGAAAAAGCTGATAAGCTCAGCGAGAACCTCAAGGATATGAAAAAGGACCAACTAGAAACTAAACATACACTGACTGAAATAAAAAAAAATATTTTACAGAAACCCAACAGCAGACTAGAGGAATGCAAGAATCAAGTCAAATATTTGAAATACCAAGAGGCCAAAAACACTCAACCGAAAAAGAAAAAAGAATCCAAAACTTTGAGGATAGTGTAAGAAGCCTCTGGGACAACTTCAAACGTACCAACATCAGAATTATGGGGGTGCCAGGAGAAGAGAGAGAGCAAGATATGGAAAACATATTTGAAGAAATAATGACTGAAAACTTCCCCCACCTGGTGAAAGAAATGGACTTACAAGTCCAGGAAGCACACAGAACCCCAAGCAAAAGGAATCCAAAGAAGACCACACCAAGATACATCATAATTAAAATGCCAAGAGCAAAGGACAAAGAGAGAATATTAAAAGCAGCAAGAAAAAAACACTTAATTACCTACAAGGGAGCACCCATACGCTTGTCAGCTGACTTCTCAACAGAAACTATGCAGGCCAAATGGGAGTGGCAAGAAATTTTCAAAGTGATGAATAGCAAGAACCTATAACCAAGATTACTCTACCCAGCAAAGCTATCATTCAGAATTGAAGGTCAGATAAAGATCTTCACAGATAAGAAGAAGCTAAAGGAGTTCATCAGCACCAAACCAGTATTATATGAAATGCTGAAAGGTATTCTTTAAGAAGAAGAAAAAGGTGTCTGCTTCAAACTAGAGCATGGATGGAACTGGAGAACATTATGCTAAGTGAAATAAGCCAGTCAAAGAAAGATAAGTATCACATGAACTCACTCATTTATGGAATACAATGAACAACATAAACTGATGAATAAAAAGAGATCCAGAGACAGAAAAGCATTGACTGTGAAATCTCAGAGGGATGGTAAGGGAGGGCTGGAGTAAGAGGAAGAGATCAACCAAAGGACTTTTATGCATTCATATAAGTCTAACCAATGGACACGGACACCAGGAGGGTGAGGGCATAAGTGTTGACAGGGGGAGGAGTTGATTGGAAGAGGTAATGGGTGATGAGGACATATATGTAATACCTTAATCAATAAAGAAATAAAAAAATAAAATAAATAAAAGTGTTAGTTGGAATATTCAGAACAATGTTAAGTAATAGCAATGATATGTGCTTATCTTGCATCTGACTTTCAGACTAAGATTTAAATGATTTGCAACTATTAAAATTATGCTGATTAATATTACATTTAGAATAAACTATATATCCTATTCAAAAAAAGAAAAGCTTTTGCAAAGCAAAGTAAACCATCAACAAAATGAAAAGACAATCCACTGAATGGGAGAACATATTCCCTGAGACATCTGATAAGGCCTTAATATCCATAACTTATAAAGAACTTAAAAATTCAATACCAAAAAACTCAAATAATCTAATTAAAATGGGCAAAGGACCTGACTAGATACTTGTCTAAAAAGGATATGCTGATGGACAATTGATATGAAAAGATACTCAACTTCACTAGTCATTAGAGAAGTGTAAATTAAGACCACAATGATATATCACCTCACACCTGTGAGAATGGCTATTATTGGTAAATCAACACAGAAGTGTTGACAAGGAGGTAGAGAAAATGGAATTCTCATGAATGGTTAGTGGAAATACAGGTTGGTGCAGACACTGTGGAAAGCAGTACAGAGACACCTCAGATGATGAAAAGTGGAACTGCCTAATGATCTAGTAATTTGACTTCTGGGAATTGATTCAAAGAAACCCAAACAACTAATTTGAAATAATATATGTATCACTATGTCCACAATAATCAAGATTTGGAAGCAGCTCAAGTGTCAATTAGTAGATGATTAGATAAAATAGCTGTGGTACATTTACTTTGTTGATTGCTACTTGGCTGTGAAAAGGAAATCTTACCCTTTGTGACAGCATGGATGGACCTAGAGAGCATTATGCTAAGCGAAATAAGCCAGTTAGAGAAAGACAAATACCATATGATTTCACTCATGTGTGAAATCTAATGAATAAAATGAACTAATAAGCAACATGAAACAGATTCATAATTTGGCTGGTGGCTGAGTTGGGGGAGTGGATGGAATGAGCAAAAAATTAAGAGAAAATCAACTCATGGACATCGACAACAATGTGGTAATTGCCAGGTGGAGGGAGTTTTGGGTTAGTTATAGGAGCGTTTATCAGGGATAAATGGTAATGGACAGAGACTTGACTTGGAGTGGTGAACACACAATACAATGTATAGAATATGTATTGTAGCATTGTGTAACAAAAATGTATAATTTTGGTAAGCAGTATCACCCCCAATAAATTCATTAAAATGGAAAAAACTAAGCCTGTTAAAAAACAGAGCAAAATGATATTTAGCATGAGATAAGGGTTATGGGGTAAGATGAATATTATTTAAGCAGACAACCTTATAAAAATGACTTCTAATGCATAGAGATAATAATATTGTACCACAATTATATAATGTGATAAATATTGATACTATATCAATCATGTTACAATGAATATAACATGCTGTATACCTTAACTTAAAAATAAAACACAAGGTAGATGGATCTATAAGGAATTATGCTAAGTGAAATAAGTCATATAGAGAAAGACAAATACTATATTATTTCACTTACATGTGGAATCTAAAGAACAAAATAAATGAAGAAACAAAATAGAAACAGACTCATAGATACAAATAATAGACTGATGCTTACAAGATGGGAAGGGGTTGGGAGGCTGGGTGAAAAGGTGAAGGGATTAAGAAGTACCAGTTGGTGATTACAAAATAGTCATGGAGTTATAAAGTACAGCAAAAAGAATATAGTCAATAAGTTGCAAGATCTATGTATGAGGTCAGGTGGATACTTGAAATATCTGGGGATCACTTTGTAAAGTATATGATTGATCATTATGCTGTATACCTGAAACCAATTCAAAATAATATAGAGTGTAAATAGTAATATAAAAATTAAAATAAAAACGAATGACTTTAGTTAAGTTATTAAACTTGTGGGTTTATGTAATAAAATAAAATTCTATAAAATAAAAGCCTAATATGTAAATCAACCAAACAGTGGACCAAACACCCAAATGACTGGCATAACAACTGGTCACTATGATGGACACTGACCACCATGGGGCAGACACTCAGTGCAGGAGTTGCTTCCAGGCCACAGGCCCTGATTGGTGGCAGTGGTGGGGGGCAGAGCCAGTGAATGGGTGGCGAGTGGGTGGCACCAGGCCAGCCAAGGTGGGTTCCAGCAGGGGGTCCCCCTACCACCCCATAAGTAGCCTCACAGATCAGCTCCGATTGCCCGCTAGGCCTAGGTACCTTACCCATATGCAAATTTCATGCACCAGGCCTCTAGTGCTATCTAATAAAAGAGTAATATGCAAATTGACCATACCACCGATAAAGCCAAGCCAATCAGGAGCAAATTAACCTGAACCAAGATGGCTGCAGTCACTGAGAGCAGGAGGGAGGCTTGGGTTTCTCTGGCAATGGAGGAAGCCAAGCTTTCCGCTTGCGCTTACCTACCTAGACTTCCACTCAATGCTACAAAGTATCAATTATAGAAGATATATCCCAACAGAAATGGCAGCAGCCATGGAGCTGGAGAGAGCAGAGACTAGGGTTGCCAGGGCAATGGAGGAAGTCAAACTTCTGCAGCCCTAGTACCTAGGCCTCCACTCAAGGCTACAATGTTTCAATTATAGAAGGTAAATGTCCCAACAGAAATGGCTGCCACCACAGAGCGAGCAGAAGCCTTGGCTCTGCTCCAGGCTACAAAGTTTCAATTGTAGAACATAAATACTAGATCCCAGGGCCTCCGCTTGGGTCTCTGGGGGGCGTGGCCAGCCTGAAAACCACAACAGGCCCCTTGCTCAGGCCCCCCAAGGAAACCCCCACCCTGATCCAGGACACCCTTCAGGGCAAACCAGCTGGCCTCCACCTATGCAGCAGACCTCTATCTTATCTAATAAAAGAATAATATGCAGATTGACCATCATTCCAAAATACAAGAGGGCTGCCCCCATGTGGTCAAAGATTCTGCCCCCATGTGGACACAAGATGGCCACCACAAGATGGCCAGCAAGGGAGGGCAGTTTGGAGGGACTAGGACTGCAAGAAAGGACAGTTAGGGGTGCTCAAATCTGCAGGGAAGGGCAGTTAGGAGTGACCAGGCCAGCAGAAAAGGGAAGCTGGGGGCAAACAGGCTGGCAGGGGAGCAATTAGACATCAATCAGACTGGCAGGAGAGTGGTTAGGGGGTGATCAGACTTGTAGGCAGAAGCAGTTAGGGGCAATCAATAAGGCAGGCAGGCGAGTAGTTTGGAGCCACCAGTCCTGGATTGTGAGAAGGCAGTCGGACATCCCTCAAGGGGTCCCAGATTGGAGAGGGTACAGGCGAAGCTGTACCCCTTCAACTCTGTGCACAAATTTCGTGCACCAGGCCTCTAGTAAAAATATAAAAATAGATGATCAAATCAAGTTTTGGCAAGGATATGAAATAACTAACACTCTCATAAACTGCTGGTGGGAATGTAAAATGGTACTTTGAAAAATAGTTTCATGATTTATTTAAAAATCAAATATATGACTCAACAATTCTGCTTCTGAATATTTACATAAAAATTAAAAATTATCCATCTATACAAATACCAGCACAAGGATAACCATTGTGCTTTACTGGTAATGTTACAAAACAGCTGACAATCTAAGTGTCAATAAAATGTGAATGGATAAACAAACTGATGTATCCACACAATGAAATATTATTCAGCAATGTAAAGAAATACACTATTAATAAAATCCAACAACATCAAGTAATTTCAAAATAATTATGATGAGTGAAAGATTACCAAAAAAAGAGTACATATCTTATGATTCTATTTATTAACATTTCTAGAAAAATGTAAATTAACCAAAAGTATTAGGTACAAGGTTGCCAGAGAATGCAGTGATTGGGAATTGTAGTTGGGTATGTTGGACAGGAGGAAAAATTATAAGGAACCAAAAGGAAATTCTTAGGGATAATCTTGATTTCATTTTGATTTTTGTGATTGTTTCTTGGTGTAAATGTCATTACATTAAATTATATACTTTAAATGCATGCATTTTATAGTGTATTATACACTGTGTGGTGAGATTATTATTATCTCTGAATGTATATCCTATATAATCCTATATAATATAGGGCTAACGTGCAAATTGTCCCCTTGACCAGGAGTTCAACCAGCAGGCAGGCCAGCCTACTGTTCATGTCCCCTCCCCCTGGCCAGGTCAGCTAGACCCCACCCATGTATGAATTGATACACGCACACACACATACACACACACACACACACACACACACACACACTGAGTGGCCAGATTATTATGTGTTCAGAGATCATGATAATCCGGCCACTCAGTGTATATCTCAGTAAAATTTTCTTTAAAAAAAGTCAATGGTCTAACACAAAGCAATAGGTCCCTTTAGTCCCAAAGTTTCAGCATATAATCACCTATATACACTCAAATTTAATAAGAAAAAGCCCCACACTATTTTGCTCACCCTTAAAACTTATCTGATCTTTTGTACTTTCCTAAGGATTCTGGGGAAATATTGAAAGATAAAGTAGTGATGGTGAGATAATGCAAAATAATTTTAGAATATGGGCCTCTACAAATATTGAAATACACTGCTATGCCTTAAATTTTATTCATGAGCTTCTTTATTACTAATGGAAAGTTCAAAGATTAACACTGCTTTTCATACTGCTTTGTACATTCTTAACAACTTAAACTTACTGTACACTTACTATGTGCTACATATATTAATCTTTTTAATCTACATAACAACCCTGAGGTAGATACTACTACTATCTTTATAGATGTGCAAACTGAGACTTAAAGAGGTTAAGCATCATTCTCAAGGTCACATAGATAGTAAGTAAGAATATGGATCCAGATAGTCAGAGTCTGGCTCATAAAACTAAACAATACTATTTTTCATTCTTCTCCATTTAACTCAATATTGATTCTTGAACTTTATATAATTACTAGAGGCCCAGTGCACAAATTCCTTTTCTCAATATCGTTTTGCACTCTTTTCTCTCTTCTAATTCTATTTTCTTTGGTGGTTATCTCTATTTGGGATTACCGGTGTTGTGAATACATTTGTATTTTGTTCCCTCTGTTGTATCCTGTTGAGTTGTATTTTGTGCATTTTGGCCAATGTGGTAGAGAGTGAACCAAATAACCAGACACCATGAGAGGAGCAAAAATGAAGAGATAAAGAAACAACCCCCATATAAAAGAAAAGGAGGAATCACCAGAAAAGGAAGTAAATAAAATGGAAGCAAGGAATTTTTCAGAGAAAGAATTCAGAGAAATGGTCATAAGAGCACAGAAAAGGATTGAAGACAAATTCAATGACATATGAAAGAATCAAAAGGAAATGAAAAAGAACCAAGAGGAAATGAAGAATTACATAGCTGCAATAAAAAACACAATAGAAAGCATCACAAATAAAATAGAAGAAGCTGAGGACCACATGAGTGTGCTAGTATACAAGGTAGGAAAAAATCACCCAAGCAGAGCAGCAACTGAAGAGAAAAAAAAAAACTTATTTTAAACAGGAGAGCGTAAGGGAGCTTTGTGAAAACACAAAACAAAACAACATCCACATAATAGGGCTTCCAGAAGGAGAGGAAACTGAACTGAGCAAGGGATAGAAAACATGTTTGAAGAAATAATGACAGGAAACTTCCTTGTTATTGGGAAACAAAAACTCATACAAGTCCAAGAAGCTCGCAGAGTTGCAAACAAGATGAACCCAAAAAGACTGACACCAAGACACATCATAATTAAACACTAGCAACAATGTAAGAATCTTGAAGGCTCCCAGGGAGAAACAGAAAGTTAACTGTAAGGAATCTCCCATTAAACTATCAATGGATTTCTCAACAGAAACACATCAGGCCAAAAGGGAATGGAATGAAATATACAAAGTCATGCAAAACAAGGGAATGAATGCAAGAATACAATACCCATCAACAAGGTTATCATTCAAAATTGAAGGTGTAATCAGGAGCTTCACAGAAAAAGAAGGGCTAAGGGAGTTTGTTACCACCAAGTGAACAATGCAACAAATACTAAAGGGACTGCCGTGAAAAGAAGAAATAGAAAGGGAAGAAGGAACACAGGCATAAAGAACAAAAATGGTGACAAACAAGTACCTATTAATAGTAACCTTAACCCCTTGCCAGTTTGGCTCTGTATATAGAGCATCAACCTGTGAACTAACGGCTCCTGGGTTTGATTCCAGTCAAAGGCACACACCTTGGTAGCAGGTTCCTCCCTGGCCTGGGCTCTCGTCAGGGCTCATGCAAAAAGCAACCAATTGATGTATTTCTCTCACATTGATGTTTGTCTCTGTTTTTCTCTCTCTTCTACTCTTCCTAAAAATTAATGGAAAATATCATTGGGTAAGCATTAAAATAATAGTAATAAAATAATAACCTTAAATGTAAGTGGATTAAATGCTCCAATCAAAAGAGATAGGGTAGCTGAATGGATAAGAAAACATGACCTTTACATTTGTTATCTGAAAGAGACCCACTTCAGAACAAATGACTCAAATGTATTGATAGTGAAAGGATTAAAAGAAAAGTTTTCAGGTGAATGGAAATTTTTTAAAAAGCTGGGGTAGTAATACTTATATCGGAAAAATTAGACTTCAAAGTGAAGGCCATAACAAGAGATAAGGAAGGCCACTTCATAATAATAAAGGGAGCAATTCAACAAGAGGATATAACTCTGGTAAACATTCATACACCCAATACAAGAGCACCCAAATATATAAAACAACTTCTGGAAGATATCAAGGGAAAGATTGATAGCAATACAGTCATAGTAGGGGACTTTACTAGCCCACTGAAATCACTGGATAGATCATCTAAACAAAAAAATCAACAAAGAAAGAGCAATCTTTAATGACTCACTGATCAGATAGACTTAATTGACATCTTTAGAAGATTTCACCCCAAAGCTACTGAATATACATTCTTCTCCAGTGCACAGGGAACATTTTCAAAGATAGACCATATATTAGGACACAGGCAAAGTTTCTGCAAATTTAAGAAGATAGAAATAATAACAAGCATTTTTTCAGATCACAATGGCATAAAACTAGAAATCACTACAATAAAAACAATGAAAAAAATCAAACACTTGGAGGCTAAATAGCATTTTATTAAATAATGATTAGGTTGCCAAAGAGATCAAGGAAGAAATTTAAAAAATCCTGGAAACAAATGACAATCAAAACACAAGAATCCAAAATCTATGGGACAAAATGAAAGCAGTCCTGAGGGGGAAGTTCATAGCTCTACAGGCTTACCTAAAAAAATGGTAATAAATTATCTAATCCTACAACACAAAGAGTTAGAAAGAGAGCAATAAGAAAAGCCCAGTGAAAACAGAAGGAAGGAAAAAATAAAGATCAGAGGGGAAATAAACAACATAGAGACCAAACAAACAAATAAACACACAATACAAAAAATCAATTAAGTCATGGACTGGTTCTTTGAAAGGATAAACAAGATTGATGAACATCTAACCAGGCTCACTAAGAAGCAAAGAGAGAGGACCCAAATAAACAAAAGTAGAAATGAAAGAGGTGATTTAACAACTGACCTCGTAGGAATACATGGGATTATGAAAAAATACTATGACCAACTCTATATCAACAAATTGGAAATCTGGATAAAATGAATAGACATATACTTAGAAAAAATGCAAGCTTCTAAAACTAAATCAGGAAGAATAATAAAAAACACCTAAATAACATGATAATTACCAAAGAAATGGAAGTAGTAATAAAAAATCTTCTAGCAAACAAAAGCCCTAGTAAAGATGGTTTTATAGGGGTGTTTTACCAAGCACTCAAAGAAGAGCTAAAACTTATCATCTTCAGACTAGTTCAAAAAATTCAAGAGCAAGGCACACTTCCAAGCATACATTACCACGCACACAAAAAGACCTGCAGGCCAATATCTTTAATGAACATAGATGTTAAAATCCTCAACAAAATTCTAGCAAATTGGATCCAGCATTACATTAGAAAGATCACACACCATGACCCCAGTGGGATTTGTTCCAGGGATGCAAGGATGGTACAATATCCCCAAATCAACAAATGTGATCCATCACATAAACAAACTGATAGATAAAAATCAGATAATGTTATCAATTGATACAGAAAAAATTTTGAAAAAATCCAACACTTTTCTTGATAAAAACTCTTAGCAAAGTGGTAATAGAAGGATCATACCTCAACATAATAAAAACCTTATATGACAATCCTACAGCCAACATCATACTCAATGGGAAAAAAACTAAAACCATTACCCTTAAGAACAGGAATAAGACAGGGATGCCCACTTTCACCCACTCCTGTTAGACATACTACTGGCCAAAGCAATCAGACAAGAAGAAGAAATAAAAGGCCTCCAAATTGGAAAAGAAGAAGTAAAACTGTCATTATTCACAGATGACATGATATTGTACATAGAAAACCCCAAAGACTCTACCAAAAATTTTCTAGACTTAATAAATGAATTCAGCAATGTAACAGGATACAAAATTAACAGCCAGAAACCTATGGCTTTTTATGCACCAACTAGATGGCCAATGCATGAGATTTAGTGCACTCGGGGTTGCGTGGGGAGGATCCCTCAGCCTGGCCTGTGCACTCTCTCAGTCTGGGAGCCCTCAGGCGATGTCCAACTGATGCCACCATCGCTCCCCTTGCCAGCCATGAGCCAGGCTTCTGGGCTTCTGGCTGAGTGGTGCTCCTGCTGTGGGAGTGTTCTGACCACCAGGGGCAGCTCCTGTGTTGAGTGTCTGCCCCTTGGTGGTCATTCTGCTTTTCGATTGATTTGCATTTTATCCTTTTATTGTATAGGATAATGAACTCACAGAAAGAGAAACTAAAAAAAATCCCACTTATCATTGCACAAAAATTAAGATACCTAGGAATACACTTAACTAAGGAGATAAAAGGCCTATACTAGGAAAACTAAAGGACATTGAAAAAAAAGATAGCAGAAGACATAAACAAATGGAAGAATATACTGTGTTCATGGATTGGTAGAATCAACATGATTAAACTGTCCATATTACCCAAAGACATTTATATATTCAATGCAATCCCCATTAAAATACCAATCCCCATCAAAGACCTAGAACAAACTCTCCAAATATCCATCTGGAATGAAAAAAAGACCATGAATAGCCACATCTTTCCTGAGAAAGAAGAACAAAGTTGGAGGGATCATAATACCAGATATCAAGCTATATTACAAAGTCACAGTTCTCAAAAGCCTGGTAATGACACAATAACAGACATGTAGACCAATGGAACCGAACAGAGAACCCAGACATTGTGCTCAATTAATATTTGACAAAGAAGGCAAGAGCATACCATGGAGTCAAATAGTCTCTTTAATAAATGGTGTTGGAAAATTTGGTCAGATATATGCAAAAAAATTAAAATAGACCACCCACTTACATACACAAGAATAAACTCAAAAGGACTTAAATGTAAGATAGGAAACCATAAAAATCTTAGAAGAATTCACAGACAACAAAATATCAGACATACATCATACCAATGGTGTTAACAATACAGCTCCTAGGGCAATGGAAACTAAGGAGAAAATAAAAAAACATAGTTCTACATCAAAATAAAAAAGCTTCTTCACAGCAAAAGAAATCATCAATAAAACAGCAAGTAAGCCCACTGCATGGGAGAATATAGTATTTGCCAATGCTATTTTAGATAAGGTTTTAATCTCCAAAATTTCCTGGGAACTCATAGAAATTAATAAAAGGAAGATAAACTACCCAATTAAAAAATGGGCAAAGGACATAAATAGACACTTTTCAAAAAAGTACATACAGAAAGCCAAGAGACATGAAAACATGCTCAAAGTCACTAATTATCCAATAGCTACAAATCAAAATGACAATGAGTTACAATCTCACACCTGTGAGAATGGCTGTCTTCAATAGATCAACAAAGGACAAGTGCTGGAGAGAATGTGGAAAAGAAGGAACTCTCCTGCACTGCTGATGGGAATGCAGACTGGTGCAGCCACTGTGGAAGACAGTATGGAGTTTCCTCAAAAAATTAAAAATAGAACTCCCATTTGACCCAGTAATCCCACTTCTGGAACTATATCCCAAGAAAACAGAAACACCAATCAGAAAGGATATATGTACCCCTATGTACATAGCAGCACAACTTACAATAGTTATGATTTGGAAACAGCCTAAGTGCCCATCAGCAGATGAGTGGATTAGAAAACTGTTGTACATCTACACAATGGAATACTAAGCTGCTATGCAAAAGAAGGAACTTTTACCATTTGCAACAGCATGAATGGACATGGAGAACATTATGCTAAGTGAAATAAGCCAGTCAGAGAAAGATATATATCACACGATCTCACTCATATGTGGGATATAATGATCAACATAATTTGATTAACAAAAATAGATCCAGAGACAAGGTAACAGCAGACTGTCCAACCTTAGAGAGAAGGCAGTGGAGACGGAATTGGAGAATAACCAAAGGACTTGTATGTATGCATATTAGCATGATCAATGGGGCGGGGGGGACTTGTCCCTGGCAGTGGGAGTGGCTGGGGGTGTGTGGGCAAATTGGGGCAAAAGGAGACATATATAATACTTTAAATAATAAAAAGTAACATATTTGCATACTCTATGGACATGAAAAATAGTTTGGTGAAGGCCGAGAGGGAGGCACAGGTGGGTGGAGGTGGACAAAATGGGAGAAGTGGGGGACACCTGCAAAAACCTTAACATTAAAAATGTTCAATAAAATTAAAATTATAATGTTGCTAAAAAACATTGTTTCCTTGGGGGAACTTTAATTTTATATGTATTGTGTAAATGTTTTTTACAGCTTGAGCATATCCATGTATTGTTTGTGTAATTAAAAATAATAAAAATTTCTCATGGCTAAAAAAATAAGAAAACACAAAAATGAGTATGATATTTACAACTACCCAAGTGAAGAGATTAAAAATGTGCACAAATGAATATATGAAAGGTAGAAAATAATAATATCTCTAATAAAGCACATAAAATGTTGTTATGGGTACACAGTAAGATAAAAGGTAGAATTTTTTTCTTTTTTGTAAGGAGGCAAGGGAAAAGCCAGTAATTATTACATAAAAATTTCTACTGGGCATTTCTTTGTTGGCTGAGGGTATATGTACTTGAAATAAGTAACACCTTACTTATTTTTAATAGTCTAAAATTTAGACAGAATAGTCTTCTAATTAATCAGGTGTTATTGTGTTTATTTTTAATGTTGAGTGAAGTAATGAAATTTTCATTGCTCTCTTGCTTCTTCTACTTTTACTTTGTTTGCCAGATTCTTCCCCTTGTTTTAAAAAGGGAAGGATCAATTACAATGTTCTCTAAGCCTGGGGTTTGGGCATGAAGAATTAGCTGAAACTATTGTAGCAATAACATATACAAAACTAGCATGCCTTCCACTACGACCACAACTGTTTAACTGAATAAACAAAGTTTATAAACTCTGCATGGACAGGAGGCAAGGAGAAGAATCTTCTGTATGCTTCTAGTGGTGGTACTAACTAATAGAAAGAAAAGCATTTAAAGGGAAAAATAACTTGTAAGGAACTATAATTAAAACAATTGTTATTATATGACAGCATATACCACAGAAAACTAAAAATATAAGCACAATTGCCATATAAATTCCTGTGTATTTCATCATTTTATTCACTATTGCCAGTTATATTTTTAAAGAAAAGCAAGAGGCATATACATACAAAGTGGATAGATTATTATGATCTCTGAATGCATAATAATCTGGCCACTCAGTGTATAGCCTATATAATAAGAGGCTAATATGCAAATTGTCCCCTCGACCAGGAGTTTGACCAGCAGGCAGGCCAGCCAACTGCCCCTGTTCTCTCACCCTGGCCAGGCTGGCCGGACCTCACCCATGCACAAATTCATGCACTGGGCCCCTCTAATATCCTAAATAATAAAAGATAAACATGCAAATTTGACCGTACCTTTGCTCCTGATTGGCTATGCTACCAGCCAATTAGGAGCAGAGGCAGGACCAAGTGGCATGAGCACTGGGCCCCAGGGGTGGAGATGAAATGGCAGTGGTGGCGAGCGCCCATCCCCAGAGCGCTGTGAGGGGAAGTGGAGGCAGCAGCAGCGATGGTGGCAGTGGCAGGGAGCACCTGGCCCTTGGGAGCTGTGAGCAGAAGTGGCGGTGAGCGCCCAGCCCCTGGGGCCAGGTGGTCGCAGGCAGCCAGGGATGAGCTGAGCAGGGCGATGGCTGGGTGCCCAAGGGCTAAAGTCTCACCAGAGGCTTTAGGCCTTGGGCAGGCTGGGGGTGAGCCATCAATTGGACATCCCCTGAGGGCTCCCAGTATGTGAGAGAGGGCAGGTTGGGTTGAGGGACCACCCACGCCCAATGCACAAATTTCATACACTGGGCCCCTAGTGTGTGTGTGTGTGTGTGTGTGTGTGTGTGTGTGTGTATCCTATCTAATAAAATAGTAATATGCAAATTGACTGTCACTCCAACACACAAGATGGCTGCCCCCATGTAATCAAAAATCCTGCCCCCATGTGGACACAAGATGGCCACCACAAGATGACCAGCAGAAAAGGGGAGTTGGGGGGGGGGACCAGGCCTGCAAGGGATGACAGTTGGAGGGACCAGGCCTATAGGGAAGAGCAGTTAGGGGTGACCAGGCCTGCAGGAGAGGGGATTTAGGGACAATCAGGCATCAATCTGGCTGGCAGGGGAGTGGTTAGGGGGTGATCAGGCTGACAGGCAGAAGTGATTAGGGGTAATCAGGAAGGCAGGCAGGCAAGCAGTTGGGAGCTAGCAGTCCTGGATTGTGAGAGGAATGTCTGACTGTCTGTTTTGATTCCGTAGGATCGGGCCTAAACAGGCAGTTGTACATCCCTCAAGGGGTCCCAGATTGGAGAAGGTGCAGGCTGGGCTAAGGGACACACACCCAGTGCATGAATTTTGTGCATCAGGCCTCTAATACACACACACACACTGTATACACTGAGTGGCCAGATTATTATGCATTCAAAGATCATAATAATCTGGCCACTCAGTGTATGCGCGTGTACACACACACACACACACACACACACACACACACACACACTATAATTGTTCCTTGTGAATATGTGATTTTGTGATGCACAAACTGGCTGACTTAGGAAATACATTTAGTTCATGAATAATAATAGTAGTTTCAACCCCTTTATAAGAGGGAAATAAGACAAATTATAAATAAACAGAAATGCACAGAAAGGGAATTTTGGAGTTATAAGGAACCACAGGGAGAATTTAGTCTCCACATTGTGCAGATGAGAAAACTGCAGCAGCTAGTTAGTAGATCAAAAGTAGCACTCTAATCAGTTGCTCCTTCTACCACAGAAAACTAAAAATATAAGCACAATTGCCATATAAATTCCTGTATATTTTATCATTTTATTCACTATTGCCAGTTATATTTTTAAAGAAAAGCAAGAGGCATATATATACAAAGTGGATAGATTATTATGATCTCTGAATGCATAATAATCTGGCCACTCAGTGTATAGCCTACATAATAAGAGGCTAATATGCAAATTGTCCCCTCGACCAGGAGTTTGACCAGCACACCTGTGTTATTACGGCTAACATCCAAACAAAATCCCTTCTCTGTTTTTCTGTTGGCAATTACATTCCACAATGATCAGGATATGATATTTACTCCATAATATACCCTACAGATTAACTAGTGTTCTTGAGACAATTAGGTTTTATCATTAGCAGATATTAAACATAAGCAATTCCCTTTGTCTTAAAATGTTTTCTACTTCAAATGCAGCTTAAAAGCCTCAAGTCCCTATAATACACATGCTGACAACCTTTGGGCTTTTGTTTTAAAACTTAAATTTTTTAAATTAGAAAGGTAACAATCTGTAGTCAAGGACTGACCATCCCTCCCCCCTTAATTAAATAGGACCAGTCGCTTTGAAACTGCATTAATACAGCAGCCACTAAACACATGTGGCTATTAAGCACCTTTAAAATGTGGGTACTCCATAAACTCAGATAAGCTGTAAGAATAAAATACAAACAAAATTTTGAGAGACTTAAAATAAACAAATAATGTAAAATATTTCACTAATTTTTTATTGATTAAATGGTAAAATATTTTAACTATACCAGGTTAAATATATTGTTACTAAATTAATTTCACCATTTTCTTTTTGTTTTTTAATGTGTCGAACTAGAAATTTTATTTTTATTTATTTATTTTTGCTATATAACATGTTTTTTATTTTTACTTCAGTGGATTTATGAGAATTACCTTATGAAAATTTTCTCGTACCTTTCAAGATTACTATACTTTTTGAGGGGTGAATCTTTGGACTCATGATTTTTCACTCTGCATTTGCATAGGAACTCAAGATATGTACACTAACTAGAAATTTTAAAATTCCGTATGTGGCTTACATTATATTTTATTGGACATCTATAAGCCATCAATAATAAATATCTAGATGCTACTGATAAAAAGTTTATGTATTCTCTAAGAATATTTAACATTACAAAAATTGCCTACATAATCACTAGTCAATATCTGTAGTAAAAAAGAAACAACGTAAAACACACACACACACACACACACACACACACACTACATTCAGAAAGCAACTTTAATTGGCTTAAGTATGCCTTTTGCTTCAGTATATTTACATTTTTAGTTTGGGTTATTACTGAAACTGTTTTATATTCCCTAAACACATATAAACTAATAAAATAAGAATGTTGCCCAAAAAGAATCATGAGCAAAAACAAAAACAAAAACAAAACAAAACAAAACAAAAAAACCTTGGCCATTGTTTTTTTTCAGTCAACACATACAAGTGAATTAACTTAAAAACAAATGCTGACATATAACACCATCATATACTATGCAAATACACACTGGACTATAACTTAAAGATTTCAGTAATTTAAGATTAATACAACAAATATATTTATAATTTATACCTTTGCTCCATCTGAAATATTGTCCCAGTTTCCACCACTCAAAGAGAACTTTCCATTGCCTATACGCAGCAGTATCTCTTCGGGAGTATCATTGGGGCCATTAGCAAATGGAGTATAACTAGTAATAAAATAGATTTTAATAAACATAGGGCCTAAGATATATATATGAAATATAATTGAAAGTGATGAGCATAAGACTACATGCAAATATTTACTATAGCAAAATAGAACATCTAATAATTGCCTTCACTGTGCACATCAAATTTGATACTTCAAATAATGAACTTAATCCTAATTAATTATTTAATAAAATGAATAATCTTGTCTATATCAAAGTCTTGTTGCCTTTGATCAGTTAATCTATGTAAAATAAAATAAATGTTGTTGGTCATGTAAAGTTAGTTTTAAATTAGACTGTAATAAAACATGCAAATTTTGTATTCTCCCAGGCATAAGTCAGCAAACCTAATATACCTACCATGAGGAAATTTAATTTTATATATTCATAAAAATGCATTTATTTTACTGATTCACATTTATTCATTAGCATTTTATAAATATTATCAGTGAAAAGAGGTTAAAAATAATTTCAATTAATGTCCGTAAAAATGTTAGTTAAATATTTATATTGGTATAACAAAAAACCCTCTAGAGCATTAAAATTTTATGTGGATTAATATTCATGGAAAAACAAATATTTTGCATGAAGTTAAAATAGTTTAAAATTAATTATAGAATTACAGAAAGTGATCAGTTTTGTACCATTTTAACAGATGGAACTGAAAATGGTATTCAAATTTAGGAATGAAAAGTATCACTGTTAAAAAGTATGAGAAATATATCTTCACATGTTAATGTCTTAATTCCTCATATAATAATTAAAGTTGATATAACACAAAACACACATATATACACTAACATTCATTTTTTGTTTAGTCATAAAGAAAATATTTGAAAGCAGCAATCCAGAAACGGTATCCCTTGTTTCATGTGAAAACTTTAGCTATTCATAACTTTAGCACTTACTTTGGGCTATAAATAAATATTTTGCAAAATTTTATAATATATACCTAAAAGTATGTGGAGCCTAGCCAGCGTGGTTCAGTGATTGAACCTCAATCTATGAGCCAGGAAGTCATAGTTCAACTCCAGATCAGGGCACATGCCCAGGTTGTGGGCTAGACCCTCAGTGTTGGATGTGCAGGAGGCAATCAATCAATGTTTCTCTCTCATCGTTGATGTTTTTATCTCTCTCCCTCTCTCTTCCTCTCTGAAATCAATAAAAAAAATCTAAAAAAATAAAAAGTATGTAGAATACACTGACATACATAATGATCACCAAGCCAATAAATAATTGTATGATGATTTCATATGTATAAATCTTCTGTTATATCAAGCATATTTTAGTTATACTAAATGTCTGCTCTAAAAAGGCAAACCCAAATACATTATAATTTTATTATATTCTTCATATTCCATTCTATAAAATGATTTTTTAAAATCCAGCCTTTCTTTACTGACATAAATTTTTTACTTCTAAATAAAAATATTAAGAGTAAAACAAGTCTTGTAAATTACCAACATTAACATAATCCATTTATTACTTTGTTTATCCTTTCAAGAGAAGGTAACTGTGTGTTTCTGTAATTTAGCATTCTGTTACTATTTAAATTTGTTATAAAGCTCAATCTATCAAATCTCTAGGGGCAGAGGAGCCAGAATTTAAGTACTTTAAAAAAATCAATTCAAGCCTTAGGCAGTTTGGCTCAGTGGATAGTGTAGGCCAGCAGACCGAATGGTCTTGGGTTCCTTCTATTAGGATTGTGTTCAAGGGCACCTACTTGGGTTGCAGGCTCCTCCCTGGCCTGGCTCTGGTTGGGGTGTGTACAGGAGGCAACCAATCAATTTGTTTCTCTCATATTGATTTTTTTTTCTCTATCTTTCCCTCTCTCTCCCACTATCTCTAAAATGCAATGGAAATAAAATTAAAATTATATCTTAAATAATAATTCAGTATCAATTGAAAACTTTTAAAATTATATGAATATTGTCGCATTAAACACCTTTATTTTTTTCAATTTTATAAGAAAACAATCTATATAATAAAGAAGTAATATGCTAATTGGTCCTAATGGTGTCACAATCAAGACCAGGCTGCATGTGAACAGGAGCTGGTGGGCAGGGATGGGGGCAGGGACTTGCATCACTGGGACATGAGGCTGCCACAGGGGGTGCCCCCCCTAATGGAGGCATGCGCAGGCATGCATGGGCACCACCCAATCCAGAGGGGGGCATCAGGACAGGCCTTGGCGGCCTCTGCAGCAGCAATGCCTGGCCTGAATGGGATTGTCAGGACGGGCCCTGGTGCCACAGCCGTAGCCTTGGCAAAGAGCTCTCAGCACTCCTGTGCAAGGGTCTGAAGGCACAGAGAGGAGGGGAAAGCACATAAGCAGTTAAGGGGTTTAGGCCAGGAGGGGAGAGCAGATAGGCAATTAGGGGGATCAGGCCAGGAGGGAAGAGCAGATAGGCAGTTAAGGGGTCAGGCCAGGAGGGGAGAGCAGTTGGAGGATCAGGCCTGCAGGGGAGCAGTTAGGGACATCAAACAGACAGGAGAGCAATGAGGGGCCTCAGGCAGGCAGGTGAGTGCTTAGGAGCCAGTGGTTCTGGATTGTGAGAGAGGTCCCAGATTGGAAAGGGTGCAGGCCAGGCTGGGGGATCCCTTCCCCATCTCCCTCCCCTCTCCCTGTGCATGAATTTCATAAACTGGACCATTAGTGTACAATATTTTGAAATGTTAATAGACTTTTTCTTAAGTTCATTTTCATCTGTCCTCTTTCTAGATGAAAATATACAGGTGAAATGCAAATAATTATGTGAATTATTTTGACTATATAAGGTTTCTTACCCAGCCAACATTGTGTAAAAAAGAACTCCAAGACTCCAAATATCACATGCAGCATCGTAGCCCTGTTGCATAAGAACCTGAGAAAGAAATAATTATCTGGTATTACTCAGTATAAATTCCTTTATGTCATCTGGATGAAAGTTGTGCTTCTAATGATCTCACAAATGTTCACAATTTAAAAACTTAGACTATTTAAAACATAGTTTCATGTAATATTAAAGGCAAAAAACTTCTGCTATTAGCAAGTATGGAATAAATAGCTATTAATAAAGTGAGTAACATGGATCATACAAAAAAAAAACCTTGTAAAATATTAACTTTCACTTCTCCTCTTAGAAAAACCAAATACAGACATCAAAATTTAAGATCAATATGTACAAAAAGCTTAATATACGTTACACATAATATTGTCTTTAATCCTGACACTGACTCTATAAGGAATTTATTATTTCTATTTTGAAGATGAAAAAACTGAGGCAAATGTTCAGTAATTTGACCAATACCACAAAACTGCTAAGTAGTGAAGGAGGTATAATTACTCTAGAGCTTGTGCTTATAATATCTGTAACTGCCTCCTTGCTACATACGAGATGGTAAGATAATATATGATAATATAAAAGAAAAAATAATATTTGTTTTATAAACAAGGTTTATGTCTTGAAAAGATCAGCATATTTCTGGATTACAAATACACATTTGATAAATTCTAAATGGTTTCATTAACTTTTCATACAATAATTTATGTAGCTGTTTCTTGCTCTCAGCACTAGTATTAATAAAAATCAATGATATATTCATTATGCATTAATGTGAATTTTCCCCATGAGGTTAATAAAGTTTGTTAGAAAATAGACGAAATGAAACTTTCTTATTCAGAAAAATAAGTCCACTGCTACAACCTTTAGGCATAGGGACAAATAGAAACATTGTTAATGCACTAACAATGTAGGCTGTGTAAGCACCAGATTGGACATTTCATTTATAAGAGACTCAATACATTAATGTTTGGCTTTGACAATTGCCAGTCACGAACAATGAACAACTAACTTAAAGTTCAAGACATAATTTTTCTAGTTAAATTGGATTTATAAGAACACACATATGTGCAAACTTAATAAGCTGGAGAAGCTATTAAACACTTCTATAACTGGCTTACGTACATAATGCATGTAGGGATTACAAAAGCCCTTAATAAATAAAGAGGTACAGTTAAACCACTCAGAACATGATAAACCCAAGTTATCATCCTTTAGTAAAACTTAAACCTCTCCTACTCCCCCACCACCACCTATTTCATTTCTTTTTCTCATAAATTCTTATGGTTCTGGACATCACCATCATGTTTTCCGTGGTTCCCTTATGACACTATTTAAAAAAAAAACTTCTTTTAACTTTTAACTTTATTTACGAGAGAGAGAGAGAGAGAGAGAGAGAGAGAGAGAGAGAGAGAGAGGGAGAGAGAGAGAGAGAGAGAGAGAGATCAGTTTGTTGTTCCTCTTATTGGTTGATCCTTGTATGTGTGCTGATCAGGGATTGAACCCACAACATTACAACCTTGATGTACCAGGACAATGCTCAGCCAGGAATAGTAGAGTATTTTTAAATGTTCCAATTTGCAACCAAGGTCAAAGGACTGTCCAGGAACTTGCTGGATAGGTGAGGGTTACTAATTGAGTCAGCTATAATGATGTCACACACTCAAAACCTTCCTAGTTAATGAGAAAAAGGGCACAGAATGTGTGATAGTGCTTAATCTAATTAGCATCAACCATGAAAACTTTTTTTACACATTTACCACACACTTAAACCCATTTTATATGGGCAAAGAGAAGGCAGTCCACTTTTGCTCTAGAGTGGGTCTCAAAGCTCTATAATATTAAGAATATATAGCCATAGAAAAACAAGGCAAGATAGTGTGATGAATGAAAGAGTACAATGCAGAACATGTGTTTAATACTTTCTTACTTGCATCAAGTTAAATACAAGAATACAGACGTCAGAAGTAAAGTATTTAATGCCATTGACTTTTTTGCATTTGGTATTCCATAGATATTCATTTCTTTGTTCAACTTAATTCATATTTGGAGCAAAACATCCAGCCCAGAGCAGAACAATGCAGAGTAAATTCACACTCATTTTTTTTAATAAAGAGCTGTGGGAACAACATCCAACCAATTTATTATAAGTTCCTTTAATTCAGAATTATTCTTATATATCAGGAGACATTAAATATCAGTTTAATTCTATTATAGATTTATATTTGTAAAAATTAAATATTTTAGAGAAATATTAACTTTTGTGACATAGGTATAATAGAAAAGCACATCTACTATATAAATCTTAAGTTGATTGAATTAATACATATAAAAGTGAATAAATATTATTAACTCCTTGTTAAGTTGAAATTGTAATCAGTTTATCTTTAAATTTTTATTTATTGGTATGAGAGAGAAAGTGAGTGGTGTGGGAGAGAAAGAGAGAAAGGGAAGGGGGAGGAAGAAAGAGAGAGGGGCGAGAGAGGGAGAGAGATGCAGAGACAGGGAAAGAAAGAAACAATGATTTGTTCTTCCACTTATTTATGCATTCATCGGTTGATTCTTGTATGTTCCCTGACCAGAGATCTAACCAGCAACCTTGGTGTATTGGGATGATGCTCTAACCAATTGAACTACCCAGCCAGAGCTATAATCTATATGAATAAAAGGGTAATATGCTAATTAGACCTGGTCAACTGGACATCTTCTAGACATCTGACTTCCTTCTGGAGGAAGCCATGGTGATGAGGGCTGAGGAAGGGGGTGTTAGGGGTCATTAAGCCAGCAGGGGGGAAGTTAGAGGGTGATCAGGCTGGCTAGAGGGCAATTAGGAGATGGCCAGGCTGGCAGGGAAGCAGTTAGTTGGTCGCCAGGCCAACAAGGGGGCAGTTAGAGGCTGGTGAGGTTGGCACGGGCGCAGTTAGGGGCCTGTGAGGCTGGCAGGGGGGATGTTAGGAGGTGACTAGGCTGGCAGGGTGTAGTTATAGGGCAACCAGGTCAGCAGGGGGTCAGTTAGGGGGCAACCAGGCTAGCAGGGGGCAGTTATGGGGTGACCAGGCAGGCAGGGGGCAGTTAGGGGGATATCAGGCCAGCAAGCAGTGGCAGTTAGGGGCGATCAGGCAGGCAGAAGAGTGATTAGGGGCAATCAGGCAGGCAGGTTGAATGGTTAGGGGAGATCAGGAAGGCAGGCAGGTGAGTGATTAGGAGCCAGTGGTTCCAGATTGCGAGAAGGATGTCTGACTGCTGGTTTAGGCCCTAACCCTGGGATGGGGCCTAAACCAGCAGTGGGACATCCCCCAAGGGGTCCAGGATTAAACAGGTGCAGGGCGGGCTGAGTGACCCCCCACACACACCCCGTGCACAAATTTTGTGCAACGAGCCTCTAGTTATCTTATATTAGAGAAAAAAGACTCCTTAGGCATTATAATGAAGTAATGAATTTATACCCCCATAATGCTACTATATTCAAATACCTATATAGGCACTTGAGTATTTCTAATTTTAGTTTAAAAGATAATTCATTTCCTATATATCATTACTAATTTTTTGAGTTTGAAATTTCTTTTGAATAGTAGCATAGTATTCCATTGTGTAGATGTACCACCGCTATTAAAAAGAAGAAACTTTTACCATTTGCAACAGCATAGATGGAACTGGACAGCATTATGCTAAGCAAAATAAGCCAGTCAGCGAAAGATAAATATCACATGATTTCACTCATATGTGGGATATAATGATGAACATAATTTGATGAACAAGAATAGATCAATCTAGAGACAAATTGTAGAGAGGGGGGTTTAGAAAGCAACCAAAGGAGTTATATGCATGCATATTAGCATAACCAATGGACACAGACAGTGGGGTGGTGGGGGCTTGCCCAGGCTGGGAAGAGATGGGGAGGAGGTCAATTGGGGAAAAAGAAGACATGTAAAAGTTTAGACAACAAAAAAATAATTTAAAAAAAGAGTTTGAAATTTCAAGAACAAATCTAACACAAAACTCATTAATAAAAATTTACATATATTCATTGATCCCTACTAGAGGCTTCATCACTTGATAAAACTTTTCAAAGCATTTAAAAAATTTTATTGAATTTATTGGTGTGACATCCTATCTAATAAAAGAGTAACATGCAAATGTGACCATACCTTGGCTCCTAATTGGCTATGCTACCAGCCAATTGGAGCAGGGGGTGGAATAGGGGGCAGAGCAGGGGGCCAACCTCATTGTTCAGCTGGGGACTTGATTTCCCAAGATAGAATTATGGAGGAAGAAAAATAGTTTTCCTCAACCTTTCTGAGTTCGTAGTGGAGGCCCTTGTAATGAAAGACAGATCGCCAAGAGAAAACAAAAGTTCATTAACATGTGTACCTCATGTATATGTGGGAGATCTCAGGAAAAAATGAGTAACTCCCCAAGCTGGCTTAGAATGCAGATTTAAAAACCTTCTTCCTAGGGAAAGGGAACAGGAGATGTAGGCCTCCTAGAGGAGAGTAAATGATTTTTAGGAAAGATGAATGGGGGTGGAGAGAAATAGTTTGCAACAAAGTTTGGGTGTTATGTCCTGTGACAGGAGTCAGTCTTCTCTGCCTGATGACACTTCTCCTATCAAGGGGACCTATGACATTTAAGCTCCTTTAGGAGGGTCCAATTTTAGACAGATCAGGAGACTTCAGTGAAATCATCTGAATGCACTTGCAGTTTTTCAAGAATCTGCAGCTCAAGATCATCAATATAACAATAAAGCATATGTTGGGGGGTAGCATGTTCTCTGACCTTCAGAATAAACCCAATAAAAGCTTCTTTCCTCTCTCAGATGATTTGTCACAGTGGGTTATTCCCTGAAGACGGCATTCTGGGAGTGGTCATTACATACCCTGTGTATGTAGAAAGGTGTGGGCCACATCACTAAATAATCCAGGGACAGTTTTTCTCACCTTGAGGAAAGGGAGATAAAGTTGTAATAGTTTATCTCCCTTTCCACAGGTTTCTTGTGGGTTTGTGTCTCAGCTGGACCCGCCCGCCGCCCCCCCCCCCCCCCAGCAGCCCCAGCGCCTACACATCGGGCCTTGGGGCTGCTGGCTGCTAGTCCTATGGGTTTGTATCTCCAGTCCACCCTCCTCCCACCCCTCAGCCCCAGGTCTGCGGTGGCAGGGCTTGGGGCTGCTGAGTGCTGGCTTCCCTGCTGGTTTGTGTCTCAGATCCAGCCCCTCACAGGCTTGTAGCTGCTGGGTGCCAGCCTCCCTGCTGGTTTGTATCTCCAATCTGGGGGCCGCTGGGTGCTGGCCTCCATGCAGGTTTATGTCTCCGATTCGGCCTTTGCAGCTCCAACACCTGGAGGCAGAGCTTGTGGGTGCTGGGTACCGGCCCCCTGTGGGTTTGTGTCTCTGATCCAGGGACTATTGGGTGCCAGCCTCCCAGCAGGTTTGCACCCCACACGTGCCCCGCCCGCTGTGCCCCCAGCCAGCCCAAGGCCTAAAGCCCCCGCCCCGGCCTGGCCCACCCTGCTACTTGCATGCCCGCCCCCCTCAGTACTTCAAACTCACTCCTACAGTGGGTCTGTCAAGAGAACTACGTTTCCCAGAATTCCTGGCGCCCACGATACCCTGCATGAACCAAGAGCACCGTGAATTTTCTCCACCCTGTGGTGGCCACCGGGGTCTCCACACACCCCAGAGACTGGCAGCAGCCCCCCACTCCCTTTGTGGGTGCTGGGCTGGAGGATATGCAGGGACCCCGGGCGCTCATTTGCATGCGATTCAGGCACCATAAGCTAAAGGAGGGCCAGCCCTTAAGTACCTTGTGGGCCACCCTTATAGGGTGGTGGGTGCTTTCACTGTACTGCATCCACACCCCTGCTAGCCTCACCCCCTGTGTGCTGGCCATGCCTCTGCCCACCCCCACCCCCCCCCCCAACCCCCACCCCCACCCCCACCCCCACCCCCACCCCCACCCCCCTGCCCCGCACCCCGCCCCCCGCCCCCCGCCCCCTACTCCAAGTGGCTGGTAGCATAGCCAATTAGAAGCCAAGGTACGGTCACATTTGCGTGTTATTCTTTTATTAGACAGGATGTGTAATGCTAAGTAGTATAAATTACTTCATGTTCAACACAACCCAAAATATCTGAAAGCCTGTCTTGACTTTGTTACCAAGTGAGTGCTGGGTGTTGAAAATGTTATTTAGGTACTTTAAACCTCAGTTTCCTCATTTATAACATTTAATATATTGAAGGTAGAGTTATCTCTACATTCCCTTACAGCTCTAAAAGGGTAAATTCTTAAACTAGTACATCACCCAGGAAAATAAAATAGTCTAATTATTACATTCAAGTTGGTTTCAGATGCTAACTTCTAGCCTGAATACTTATACTAAGGGGTTATCAGAATTCACTGATTTAAAAAGCTTTATTGTTGAGAATGGATATGATAACTCGGATTTCACCCACCAACCATAACATATACATGCCATTATATATATTCAACTAAAGGAAAGAGTGAAAAACAAAACTGAAGTTTCAAGGAATACCTCAGGTGCTACAAAATTTGCAGTGTAGCATGGAGTTAAGAGAAGCCCATTTTCTCCTCGAAGTTGCTTTGCAAACCCAAAATCACAGATCCGAATGGAGTCTGCATTGGCTGATTCATCCATGTATAAAATATTACTAGGTTTAAGATCACGATGAACAACCTTGAACACAAAAGAAAAAAATAGTATGTTTCTACAGCTAAATAAATATCTGTGAAATAAAACATTTTATGTTAATATATTTCTAGGAAAATAATCTCTATCAGATAGATGTTCTGCTTTCTATTCAAACTACCAGTTCTATTAATAACTTCCAATCTCAAATTATCAAAATTCAATTCTCAGTTCCACTTCTGTTTATATGAACTAAGACCTTATCTAATATGCCCCTACTCACAGTAAACAACTATAAAACTTGAAAATAATAATAAAAAAACGAACTACCAGAAGGTACGGGGGAGTGAAGAGAAGCAGACAGGCTCTGGTGGGAAGTACACAGTTGACTGAAGGAAGGGATACAGGGAACTATATGAATGACTTTTAGGCAAGGGGAAAAGTACAGTCCCTGTGTCACACAGTAGTGGTGAAGATACACGTAGAAAAGCCCACAGTCTTTCTGGCCTGAAAGACCAGAAAAGAGATGCTGGGAAACCTTTAATGCTGAGTGGAGGGATATTGTAAATTAAAAAGTCAAAACTACCCCCTGAGCTCTGGCCACATAGCTCACTTGGTTAGAGTGTCATACTGATACATTAAGGTTGCGGGTTCAATCCCCAGTCAAGGCACATATAATAATCTCTCTCATTCTCTCTCTCTCTCTCTCTCTCTCTCTCTCTCTCTCTCTCTCTCTCTCTAAATAAAAATTGCCCCTGAATCAACAATGTGTAGAAGAGGGGTGAGGGAAAGTAAAAGAGGGTAAAGAGGGGATCAATGGTGATGGAAAAAGATTTGATTTTGGGCGATCAACACACAATGCAATATACAGATGATGTATTATAGAGTTGTGCACCTGAAACCTGCATAATTTTATTAACCAATGTCATCCCAATAAATTTAATAAAAAGTTTCAAATGTGTAGAAAAGGCTCAAAGTAGCTTATATTAATATGAAAGATAGAGACCAAAGTTGCTACCCCAAAAGCAGAATTTTGATCAGTTTATTGCTTAGGGCCACTTGTGGCTTGCGAGCCGTGGTTTGCCAACCACTGACCTAGGCTCTTGATTCCAATAATTACAGGCTGTTTTTGTTTCTTGTGATTAAGCCCCTATCCCAGTGGTCGGCAAACTCATTAGTCAACAGAGCAGCAAACCGTGGCTCATGAGCGGCAGTTTGCCTACCACGGCATTAGGGTGACATTGCTTAATAATAAAATTATATAGGTTTTAGATATCTATCTATATAAATTCCCAGCAACTGGAATGGCAGCATAACCAGAATGACTGGCGGCTATAACACGCACTGTGGCAGCCAGCCAGCCTGATCGGGCCCCAATTGCCCGCCCCGCCTCAGGCCAGCCAGGCTCCTGATTAGTCCCCAACAACTCAATTGGGGGCAGGGCCAGCCAGACAACCACCCGCGGTCCCTCCCCTTGCCAGCCATAGCCCTTCCCTTCCCCTAGCCTGGCCCAATGGGTCCCCATTGGGATGGGCCAGCTGGATCCAACTTGTTCACAAATTCATGCACCAGGCCTATAGTATAAATTCTATAATATATCATCTATATATTGTATTACTTGGGGTGGTGAATATACAGACAATTTTCAAAATAATATGATGGAGATGCTAGCTAAAGCTAGGTGTTAATGATATTGCAGCATATAAATGCATAAATTTTGTAAACCTTAAACAATGTTATATTATATCTCAATAAAAATGTATTATTCAAAATTCACAAGACTAAACATAAGACATTTAAAAAATAAAGTGGCTATTATAACTATCTCAATAAAGTAAAAGGAAACATGCTTTTGATATATGAAATTATCACCAGAAATGTAGAAGCAGCCCTAACCGGTTTGGCTTAGTGGATAGAGCATTGGCCTTGGACTAAACAGTCCCAAGTTCAATTCTGGTCTAGGGCATGTACCTTGGTTGCGGGCACATCCCCAGTAGAGTGTGTGCAGGAGGCAGCTGATCAATGTTTCTGTCTCATCGATGTTTCTAACTCTCTATCCCTCTTCCATCCTCTCTGTAAAAAAATCAATAAAATATATTTTTTAAAAAACAATATAGAAACAAAAAATAAAATAAAATGCTAGAAATGCAAAATATTCTGAAATTCTCTACATTATAAATTTCTTAATGATTATCTACTTCATTTAATCTAGGTCTATCTTAACCAGCAGTTCACTACACTGAAATATATTTAAAGACAAGGACCAAGACTTACTCATATTTGAATCTGTAATACTTTTCATAATGCCTGGCATATAGAAATGCTAAATACATCTCTGTCATTAATTTATTTAATTGGTGTAAGAAACTGAAGGTTTCTAAAATAATATACTAAAGTAAAGGTGCTTAGTATGCCCACCACCCAAAGTCAAATAATCTTCTGTCATCATATATTTGGCCCCTTTGTAAAATATACATCATGTCTCACAGAAATGTATCCTTGAAACTTATTAACCAATGTCACCCCAATAAATTTAAATGAATTAATAAAATTAAATAAAAAAGAAAAGATGCTTATAATTTTCCTCTTCTCAAAAGGAAAAGGAAACCCTTGATTTTAGAGAGTGTTGATAAAAGCAATCAATCAATTCTATCTAATAAAAGCATAATATGCAAAATGACCATATCTCTGCTACACCCACAAGCCACACCCACAATTCATGCCCACAAGGCAATCAGGAGTGATACGCAAATAAAGCCAACTAAGAGCAGGAGGGAGGCTTAGGTTTCCCAAGCAACAGAGGGAGGCTTAGGTTTCCCCAGCAACGGAGGAAGCCAAGCTTTCTGCCTGCCCTTGCTGGCCTTGTCCAGGGCAGAGCCAGGCGATCAGAGCGAGCTGGGGTCCCTCACCCAACTGCCCTTTCCCCTAGGCCTGGTGCCCCCCAAATACCCTCCCCTGCAGGCTCAAGTCTCCCCCAACTGTCCTCTCCTACTGGCCTGGTCACCCTCAACTGCCCTCCCCTGTAGGCCTCATCCCCCCCGACTGCCCTCTCCTGCAGGCCTGAGTCCCCCCAAACTGTCCTCACCTGCAGGCCTGGTCTCCCCTAACTTCCCTCCTCTGCCAGCCTGATCACCCATAACTACCCTCCCGTATAAGCCTGGTCCTTCCCAACTATCCTCCCCTGCTGGCTTGATCTCCCACAACTGCCCTCTCCTGCCAGCCATCTTGTGTCCACATGGGGGCTGCCATCTTTTTTCACATAGCAACAGCCATCTTGTGTGTTAGAATGAAGGTTAATTTGCATATTACTCTTTTATTACATAGGATTAGTATGTTCTCTATAAAATATATATTCTCTATAAAGAAGTAATTCACTTTAAGTGTTATACTCTACATATAATTTTATGAATGTACAAGTCACAGAACTGAAGGAAAGAGTATAACTACAACTTACTCCTTGACAATGAAGGTAGTCAACTGTTTTAGTTATTACAAACAGTACATCACTAGCTTCCCTTTCCGAGAAACATTTTTCTTTGAGAATACGGTCAAGTAGTTCTCCTCCTTTCATCAAATCCGTAACAAGATAAATGTATCTACCATCGTCATAAACCTAAAAAAGAACACATTTTAAAATGTTATTATTTATAATTTTAATTCTGAAATATTTAAATTACATTTACTTTGCTTTTCTAGTGAATCTCTAATGTTAAAAAATATATATTTCTTTATGTCCAATATAGTAGTGAAGATTAAATTGGCTACAGTCCCCTGAGATCATGTTAAACATATAATTTCATTAACTTTTTGGGTAGTATGTTATACTTCATCAAATGATATAAATGAAAAAAAATAGAACTCTGTACCTCTCAAATGGCATATATTTCATTTATTAGTGTGTTATAGACACTTTTCTTCCCTACATGTAGTAAACTTTCTTTTAGCAGTAAATATATTACTAATGTTTAATATCCTCCCCATAGGCCATTGTCTGACATGTTGTCTTAAATGTTTGTTGAATTCAAATACTATATCAAGGAAAATAAGTTGGAAAAATAAGTGTATCCTTTCATTCTGGGCTTGTGACATAGACTGATTAGATAAGTGATGATAGATGATGATAGATAGATAGATAGATAGATAGATAGATAGATATAAAGTACTATTTTAAAATATTAATCAAAATGCATATCATATTATCCAAAACAAACTGACCTAGGTCAGTGGTTGGCAAACCGCGGCTCACGAGCTCTATGCTCTATTGATTAGCGAGTTTGTCGACCACCTTTACTTCTTTGGACACAATATACCACAATTGCCTAATCCTCACAGCTTCTAACTACATGGTAACATTTGGTTTACTCCAGTGGTCAGCAAACTCATTAGTAAACAGTGTGGCAAACCGTGGCTTGTCAGCTGCATGTGGCTCTCGAGCCGCTGTTTGTCATCCACTGATGATAGCTGATTTGTCTGCCTTCTATAAAGAGAAAAGAGCATTATTTTCTTACTAGTGGCTCAGTGCACAAATTCATGCACTTTGAAAGGAAATTAATTAGAAGAAATATTTTAATATCTCTATTTGCCCTTTCTCTATAAGTGTCAATCAAATTCACAACTGACAATGACAGATCAAGAAACACGTGTGCAATTGGCATCAGTGAGAGCTTTATGTATGTATGTATATATATATATATATATATATATATATATATATATATATATACAGATAAACTGGCTTAATCAGACATGCTTTCTGATGTAGATAAATTTTTTCCAGCCCAGTGAATCACCCCAACTTCTTTTTCAGGTAATTGTCAGCAACATACCAGTAAATATCAACACGAAGCAGATTATTATTGTAGATCATGTAGGGAGAACAAAAGGTAAAATATTTAACTGCAGCAGTATTTGACTATATTCTGTGCAGTGAGAAAACCTGAAGTCATTTTCAAGGTCCACCATTTCTTACTTTTTTTTCAATCAGGTCAAGTTTCTAAACCTTCTAAATCTCTGTTTTCTGGCTAATAAAAATAGGATTCCACCGAGTTTCCTATCTAACCACTCCCAGGACTTCTGTGAGAATCAAATGAGTTGAGGCACGGGAAAACATTTCACAGACATTTGGTTAAAGTGTAAAATGTTTCCACCTGGCTATAAAGCAAGTTGTGTTCCTGAGCGGAAGAAACTCCAAGGAGGTTAGTCGCTAGGGAGAGAAAGCCGGGCTTTACTATGTGACATCATTACCTGGCGCCCACAGCAACCGTTTTCAGGCTTGGCTGAGCTGTGGGCCACATTTTGTGCTGTGGGCCACATTTTGTGCTGTGGGGTCTCAGCAACATTGGCTGCGATTTGGTGACTTTTGCCCTGGAGTGGTGGTGGGGCCTGTGTCCCACTTGGGGGAAGCCTAGTATTGCCTTGTGGGCACCAGGTCTGTGGTACCATTTCTCTGTAAATGGCCAGTGCTCATCACATCATCTTTTGTGTTGAGCATCTTCCCCCTGGTGGTCAGTGCATGTCATAGCGACTGGTCGGATGGTTAGACACTTAGCATATTAGCCTTTTATATATATATATAGTCAGCTTTTAAGAATATCTATTTTTTAAGAGCACATATTTTTATTGTCAAAACAAGTCAGATATATGAGCATATGAAAAAAACAAATAAATTAATCATTCTCATTATTTGATACTCTGGGGCCTCTCTATGATAAAAATCAGCTCAGCTGACTATGCAGACACCAACCTTCCAAAGTACAAATAGCAGGGATTTGATACAGTATTCAGGACAATGACCAAACATGTCCATAGCTTTCCTTGGTTCCTTCCTCAGTAACCTCTATTTTTACACAAGGTATGAGGTTCATTTTGAGAAAAATTTATAAATTTTTATTTATTTATAAATTTAAAGATTTATACATTTTTATTTATTTATTTATAAGTGTTTATTTATTTATAAATGTTTATTTATAAATTTTTATTTATTTATTTCCAGAAAAATATTTTCATGCTTCTACCTCTAAGGAAAAAATTCAGGCTCTGCTGACACTTGTTTCATATGAACATCCAGAATATAATCTACATATAGTTTTTACCATCTGTACTTTTATAAAGCTTTAAGAGGAGAGGACCAAAGGACTTGTATACATGAATATAAACGTAACCAATGGACATGAACACCAGGGGAGTAAGGGCATGAGTAGGGGGAGGGTTGGGATGGTTAACAGAGGGGTAAGGACATATATATAATACCTTAATCAATAAAGAAATTAAAAAAGAATGAAATGATTTAATGATTAAAAAAAAGCTTAACATTCATTTATATGCACTGAGTGGCCAGATTATTATGATCCCTGAATGCATAATAATCTGGCCACTCAGTGTAGGCTACCACAGGTAGCCTGGGATTTTAAAATAAAGGTTTCCATATATAAGAACTGCATTGTGGGTAGTTAGAAAGAAGCAGAGGACTTACTAGCCAGAGGCTGGGGGCCACTATCTCTTAGTCCCTTGACATATCAAGATTTAAAAGCTTTCCCTTATATATAAGTACACTGAGTGGCCAGATTATTATGCATTCAGAGATCATAATATTCTGGCCACTCAGTGCATATCAAAGCAGTAGTTTGAATATTTTCCCTTAAATGGTTTTCCATCAAAATGCAATTGACTTAATCTTACTGTAAAGTGAAACAAAGGATATGCAAAATTTGTGTTTGTTGACACATGAAAGAAAAGCACTGCACAGCAGAACTGCCCTGGAGGCATGGCAGTAAGAACTGCCTCTCCCAGTCTCCACACAGGAGATGGGTCCCTGCCAAGTCTGGCTTTTCTTTGTGCCCAGATCTCAAACAAATGTAGGTTCCCTCACTGACAAGGCTGGAGCCCAAGGCATTAGCAGTAGAGAGGGCAAGAGACTAGTCAGTGAGCACCTCTACACCATGATTCATCCATCAAGAAGCCTTGCTTTGGGAACAACACAAACGTTATCTACCTCGTAAACAATGATCAAGGTCTTGTCTAGGCTAAATGATGAAAAAAAAATTGATGAGGCATCTATACATCACTGCTAAGATTATTTAATCTAACTTTAAATTGTAGCAATATACAATGGCTTTTACCACACAATGGAAAGTTTTGCACAGAGCAAGTTTCTCAAAAAACAATAATACCTCCAGTTCTAGGCTCAGTTTAAAATTTTTAAAAAACAAAAACACAAACAAAAATAGAAACCTTTCCTATATCAGACTAGGGTAATAGGGAAATGGAGGTAAGACACCTTCTATCCAGAGTCACTGGAAGAGAAAGCTGTATAAGCTATTGGGTGTGAACATATTTTATTCATGGGATTTAAGATTATGGATCAATAGTGTTTATTTCTTTCTTTCCATCAGTGGGATATTCATCATGGGAAGCTTAAAGGCTGTTGGATCTTCGACCATTAGGGTGACCTGGACGTGGATAAGTAGTACTGGAGAAGGTTTCTTGGCTCCTCTGCAGGGCTGGGTGCACAAACCTCCCAAATTATATTTATGGAGAGATCTTAGTCCAAAGAGGCTCTATTTATCTGTCTACTTTCTGTCTTTATCCCCACTTCCAGAATCCATGGTTGCCGGGAACCAATTCGAGCATGTCATAATTATAAGAGTTTCATCAAAAAGTTGATGAGACTTGGGGGCTCAACAAAGGCTAAGCCACATATGTAATTACCTGTTGGAACAACTAAAAAGCATCTCCCCCAAACCTGAATAGGATTGCTTGCTGGCAGATGGCTCAGGGCATCTTAATCTACATGTTATTGCCTCCTGTTGGCCAAATACCTGAACAGCTATAGGCTCTTCCCCAATCTGACAATGCTTCTCTAAACCTTACCCTTTGAAACCCTACCCTTTTAAGTGTATTATCTCCACCTTGCCTTAGGACAAATACTATCTAATAAGAGTAATATGTAAATTGACCATACCTCCAATCAAGCCATGCCCACAGCCACTCCCATCAGCCAAAAAGGAGCAAATTATGCAAATAACCCCAACCAAGATGGCTGCAGCCACTGAGAGCAGGAGAGAGACTTGGGTTTCCCCAGCAATGAAGGAAGCCAAGCTTTCTGCCTGCCCTTGCCAGCCTAGGCCACTACTCAACGTTACAAAGTTTCAATTATAGAAGATATATCCCAACAGAAATGGTGGCAGCCATAGAGCTAGAGAGAGCAGAGGCTAGGGTTGCCCAGGGAATGGAGGAAGCCAAGCTTCTGCAGCCCTGGCAGTCCTAGGCCTCCATCTAGGCTACAAAGTTTCAATTATAGAAGGTAAATATCCCAAACAGAAATGGCTGTCGCCACGGAGCGAGCAGAAGGCTTGGCTCCACTCCAGGCTACAAAGTTTCAATTGTAGAACATAAATCAATACCAGATACCAGGGCCTCCACTTGAGTTGCTTAGCGGCATGGCCAGCCTGCAAACCACATAGGCCTCTTTCCCAGGATACCCCACGCACCAAGGGAACCCCCACCCTGATCTAGGACACCTTACAGGGCAAACCAGCTAGCCCCCACCTATGCACCAGGCCTCTATTCAATCTAATAAAAGAGTAATATGCAGATTGACCATCACTCCAACACACATGAGGGCTGCCCCCATGTGGTCAAAGATCCTGTCCCCATGTGGACACAAGATGGCCACCACAATATGGCCAGCAAGGGAGGGCAGTTGTGGGCCATCAGGCCAGCAGAGGAGGGCAGTTGGGAGGGACCAGGCCTGCAAGGGAGGGCAGTTCGGGATGGTCAAACCTGCAGGGGAGGGCAGTTAGGGGTGACCAGGCTGGCAGAGGATGGAAGTTGGGGGCAAACAGGCTGGCAGGGGAGCAGTTAGACATCAATTAGGTTGGCAGGTTAGTGGTTAGGGGGTGATCACTCTGGTAGGCAGAAGCAGTTAGGGGCAATCAGGGAGGCAGGCAAGTGAGCAGTTTGGAGCCAGCAGTCCTGGATTGTGAGAAGGATGTCCGCCTGCCAGTTTAAATTGGGCCTAAATGGGCAGTCGGACATCCCTGGAGGGATCCCAGATTGGAGAGGGTGTAATCTGGGCTGAGGGACACCTCCTATCCCCTGTACACAAATTTTGTGCACCAGGTCTCTAGTTGTGTTAATAAAAAGCATGGGTACTGAGTCAATGGAAGTCTTTAGCTCCTTTAGCTGAAGCTCCACTGACTCCCAATGCCTTTCAAAACTATCTTTCGTCCTTGGACTCCTTTATTGAATCTATGTGTAGCTCCTTTCTCCAGATTGCTGAAACTTTGTAATGCTGGGACAAGAACCCTGGCACATGGTGATAGGATTTGGGCCAGATAGGACTGTTGAAGAGCCAGAAGAGAGCAGACCTCCAGGTTACTGCTCAATGGAAGAGTGGGTGTTGCTGCTGGAGATGGACTGGGCTGAGGCTGGCTGCTTCTCTTCTCTCATTATCTCTCCACTCTGTGTTGTTTTTTTTTAGTTTTTGCAGTGCTTCAACTTGAACGTACTTGGTCTCCTAGGTGATAAGGAGATTATAGGGCATGTAGCCAGCATCTCTCTCTACCATGTCTGTTGCTCAAAATGTTCAATGGTCTGTTTTATGATTAGAGAATTCATGAGACACAGGTAGCTTTAGACTTCATCATGGGGACCTAGTCCATACTGTCAATAGCCAATGGCAGGGTCATGGTAGAGAAGGACACACTGGCCTCTCCTTCATCCACTAGATATTGTTTCAAAACCATTGAAAGACTTGGATCTAGGTATTTTTCTATATATATTTCAGAGCTGAGTCCCTAATACCAGAGTGAAATAACGTGATAATTACACTTACAAATATTAATGAGGAACATTGCCCAAATGCTGAAAATTAGCTAAGTTGGTTGGAAACAGTTCATATATTCCAGACATTCTGTTTCACTGCTACAGAGCTGTCTGCAGCCTGAGGTCTGGCACTAAAGAGGCTGCAAGAACCAATGTCTCTAGAGGTTGTGGTGAATTAGGGACCCAAGCCCTGGTATATTTGCATTGTGTCAGCTGCAACCCTAAAGGCTTCACGCACTGGCCAAAGAGTGTAAACTCAGTAACATCTATTAATAGGACATATGTTCATTTTACAAAACTATAGAGTAATATAATTTCACTTAAAAAAACAATCCACAGTTCAAAAACCAATTTCTGTAGAGTTAAGATAATAAAATGTAGAATTTGACAGATTCTCATAATCTGTATTTATAGTATCACAGAATAATAAATGTTGCTAGTTGTAATGCTAACTACTTAACTAGCCAGAATATATTCAAGTAATCAAGACATTCTCATTTACCAAAAATCATAGTTCCTTTCTGATGTTCTACATAAAGGGAAGAATACAGAATAATGGGGGGGGGGCGGTAATTGAAGTAGCAAATGTAAGAATCTTGAGATTGTGTTGCATGACAGGAAATTTAGCATAGACATGAAAAGCTTCCAAAAGAAAATAAAGTGCCAAGTCATAACTTCATTAGCTTAGATTTTGAATTAGCTTAGATTTTAAATACCTACATCTTTTAAAGTTATAATGTTTGGGTGTTGTCCATAGCGCATCAAAATTTCAATTTCTTCTGAGGGGTTTCTCTTACTTTTGTCAATAACCTAAGAAATAAAACAAGACAAATCTCAGAGGGAAAAAATTATGATCTTTGTCTAAAAATTAATGATATATTTTCAATTTGTTATGGTTTTGAGAAAATGCTTGAAACTAATGATGCTTGCCCCATATTAAAATTTAACAGTTAAAAATGTCCTATAACTGCAACAATAATAAAAGACTATTTTCTTTAACATTATATTCCATTTGATTAAAACTACACTAGCTCATAATGTGATCCAAATGTAACAGTAATTGTTACAATTACTCAATTTTAACATTCTACCTTAAAACATTCAAAAGAAAAATATTCATGAGATACAATGTTTCTCTAAAATAAAGTATTGGAAAGAGATTCAAAATGAAAATATTAAGTCTTGAGAGGTTTTTCTCATTATTTTTTCTTTGCAATCTCCACTAGCCCCAGGGAAAAATGTCTGTTAGTCAAGTTACATATATAACCCCCAAAAAAGGCTCAGGGACAATACCTTCACTGCAAATTCCATGTTGGTAACTGTATGTATGCATCGCTTGCAAACAGAATAGGAGCCAACACCAATATCTTCTTTCAACTCATATACCTCCCCAAATTGTGCAGCATTTCCATTTATCTGTTTTTTTAAAAAAAAATACTGAGAATAATGAAATATTTTCACATTTTTATCTTCTCTTCAAAATTTACACGGGTTGGGGCAAAAGTGTGTTTATAATTGTTTGTTTGGAAAATAATCTATAATAATAAAATCGTAAAATGCAAATTGACCAAATTACGGAACAGCAGAACAACCATCTGAATGACCTTCCAGATAAAGACAGCCAGGGCAAGGAGCCCATGAGGAAGCTGGGGCTGCAAGGGCCCCCACAGCTGGGGCTGTGAAGGCCTACCCTTGTACAAATTTTATGCATCAGGCTTCTAGTACAATAATAAACAAATAATAATACAAGAATAAACTCTAAGTTTTACATACAACTGTAAGCCTACCTTTGCACCAACCTCTATTCATCCTAAATCTTTACAAAATTATGAATAATCCATTATAGAATTTTTATCAGTATGTATAAAAGGCTTAACCAGATCTGAGGGGATCCTAAATTGTAGGTTTTCTAGATACCCAAAGACAACACAATAAATAAATTAACTTACATATCACCATTACATTTTCTTGTCAAAGAGATTACATAAATATAATTAAATGTTACTATTGTCTACTTTATTTAAAAATGTATGGAAACATTTAATTCATTATTATACACATAAATAAATGAAGTTAAAATTATTATAAATTAATTACAAATAACTGAAGTAAATAATTACTCCTAAACTAAATAATCTGATTAAATGGAACTTACCTGAACAATTGGTAACATATCTGCACTTGTGATAGAAGTGATTTTATATTCTTCAGCAATAGAAGTTGAAACAAAACTGAATCCTTTGAAGAGTTGATGAGCATTAGCACTGGCTGGCAAACCAGGAGAATCTAATATCCAAATAATTATATTTAATTAGAATTATATAGATTTCTATAATATAAAATGTCAGCATTTCTTTGAATATAAATAAAACCACAAAATTATTAAATTGTTATATTATTTATTTGATTTATTATATATTATCTGTCTCTCCACACTACTATGCAAACCACATGTAGATTATAATTTTTCTCAGTTCATTCACTGCTGCCTCTTCACTGGTGAGGACATTTATAGGTAGCAAATATTTGTTGAGTTAGTGTACAAAACACATTTCACCAAAAGTAAACCTCATTAAATTCTAAACTGTAAGAGTCAAAGTGATATATCTCATGTCTTATCTCCTATCCCTGACTTGATAATACATTAGCATGAAACAGCTTTTTCAAATAGCTGCAGCAAATAGCTGAGAAAGAAGAACAAAGTAGGTGGGATCTCAATAACAGATATTAAACTGTATTACAAAGCCACTGTTCTTAAAACTGCCTGATACTGACACAAGGATAGACAGACATATAGACCAATGGAATAGAATAGATAACCCAGAAATCAACCCAAACCACTCAGCTCAATTAATATTTGACAAAGGAAGCAAGAACATACAATGGAGTCAATACAGTCTCTTCAATAGATGGTGTTGAGAAAATTGGACAGATACGTGCAAAAAAAATGAAACTAGACCACCAACTTATACCACACACAAAATTAAATTTAAAATGGATAAAGGACTTAAACATAAGACATGAAACCATAAAAATACTAGAGGAATCCATAGGCAGTAAAATCTCAGACATATGTCAAAGTAATTTCTTCACTGACACTGCTCTAGGGCAATGGAAACTAAAAGAGAAAATAAATAAATGAGACTACATCAAAATAAAAAGCTTCTGCACAGCAAAAGAAATGATCAACAAAACAACAAGAAAGCCCACTGCATGGGAGAACATATTTGCCAATGTTATCTCTCATAAGGGTTTAATCTCCAACATTTACAGGGAACTCATACAACTTAACAAAAGGAAGATAAACAACCCAATCAAAAAATGGGCAATGGATCTAAATAGTTACTTTTCAAATATAAGAAAGGCCCAGAGACGTATGAAAACATGCTCAAAGTCACTAATCATCAGAGATGAAAATCAAAGCGACAATGAGGTACCATCTCATACTTGTCAGAATGGCTATAATAAAAAACCTAGAGGCCCGGCGCATGAAATTCATGCATGGGGGTGCGGGGGATGTCCCTTAGCCCAGCCTGCACCCTCTCCAATCTGGGACCACTCGAGGGATGTACGACAGCCCATTTAGGCGCAATCCTACTAGGATTGGGCCTAAACAGGCAGTTGGACATCCTTCTCACAATCCAGGACTGCTGGCTCAAAACTGCTCACCTGCCTGCTTCCCTGATTGCCCCTAACTGCTTCTGCTTGCCAGACTGATCACCCCCTAACCACTACCCTGCCAGTCTAATTGATGTCTAACTGCTCTCCTGCCAACCTGTTTGCCCCCAACTTCCCTCCTCTGCCAGCCTGGTCACCCCTAACTTCCCTTACCTGCAGGCTTGATCGCCCCCAACTGCACTCCCTTCAGGCCTGGAACCTCCCAAAAGCCCTCCCCTGCTGGCCATCTTGTGGTAGCCATCTTGTGTCCACATGTGGGCAGGATCTTTGACCTCATGGAGGCAGCGCTCATGTTTGTTGGAGTGATGGTCAAACTGCATATTACTCTTTTATTAGATAGGATAGAGGCCTGCTGCATGGGTGGGCCCAGCTGGTTTGCCCTGAAGGGTGTCCCAGATCAGGATGATGGTTCCGCTTGGGGCAAGGGGCGGCCTGGGCGAGGGGCCTGTGGAGGTTTGCAGGCCATCCACACACCCCCAGCGACCCAAGCAGAGGCCCTGGTATTTGGGATTAATCTATGTCTACAATTGAAACTTGTAGCCTGAAGTGGAGCCAAGCCTTCTGCTCGCTCTGCTTCATGGTGACAGCCATTTCGGTGTGAAACAGTGTAGCCTAGTGTGGAGGCCTAGGCCAGCAATGGCAGACTAAAAGCTTGGCTTCTTCCATTGCCAGGGACACCCAAGCCTCTGTTTTCTCCAGCTCCGTGGCTGCCGCCATTTCTGTACCTTTTTAAAAATTTTTTATTTACAATATAACTTATATTTAATAGTAGTACATATGTTTTCCTCCCCCCTCAATATCCTCCCCCCAGCCTCCCCTACCCCCCAGCACATGTCCCCACCTGCCTCCCTCCACACCCCAGAGTCTTTCATTCATTGGTTATGCTCATATGTATGCATACAAGTTCTTTGGTTGATCTCCCCCAGCATCTGCCTCCCCTCCACTCCAGCCTTCCCCCTGTAGTTTGACAGCCTGTTCGAGGCCACCCTGCCTCTATATCAATCACACTCCCCTGTTTCTTTTCTTCAAAAATATCTTGCCTCTGCATACTGAAAACAAACGTATAAGAGCAAAAAAAGTTTGAGTGTCAGTTTCAGTGTCCAACTGTTCTGAGTCCCAGTTTCAATGTCAAATAGTTCTTCATGTGTACATGTCAGCAATGGTATCCAGATGCTGGACACATCGTGGCAATGCAAGATCCATCCTCTCTGGTTTGGTCCTGGGCCGCCTGCAGCCACGGACAGCTGCCGACTGCTAGCATGGCAAGGTGTCGTCAGCGTCCCCCATCTCTGGACCGTCCTCGTATTTCTGTACCTTTTATAATTGAAATGTTGTAACATTGAGTGGAGGCCTGGCAGGTGGAAAGCTTGGCTTCCTCTGTTTCCCAGGGAAACCCAAGCATTCCCCCTGCTCTCAGCTGTAGCAGCCATTTTGGTTGGGGTTTATTTGCATAATCCATTCCTGATTGGCTGGTGGGCGTGGCTGTGGGCATGGATTGTAGGTGTGGTGAAGGTATGGTAAAATTTGCATATTAATCTCTTATTAGGTAGGATGAACAAACAACAAGTGCTGCAAGGATGCAGAGAAAAAGGAATCCTTCTGCACTGGTGGTGGGAATGCAGACTGGTGCAGCCACTATGGAGAACAGTATGAAGTTTCCTCAAAAAATGAAAAATGGAACTCCCATTTGACCCAGTGATCCCACTTCTAGGAATATATCCCAAAAAACTAGAAATACCAATCAGAAAGGATATATGCACCCCTATATTCATAGCAGCACAATTTACCACAGCTAAGATTTGGAAACAGCCTAAGTGCCCATCAGCAGATGAGTGGATAAAAAAAAAAAAACTATGGTACATCTACACAATGGAATACTATGGTTCTGTAAAAAAGAAGGGGTTCTTACCATTTGCAACAACATGAATGAAACTGGAGAGCATTATGCTAAGTGAAATAAGCCAATCAGAGAAAGATAAATATCACATGATCTCACTCACTTATGGAATATAAAGAATAACATAAACTGATTAACAAAAACAGATCCAGAGACAGAGAAACATCAATCAGACCTTCAAACCTCAGAGGGAGTTCAGGGAAGGGTGGGGGTAAAAGGGAGAGGTCAACTAAAGGACTTCTATGCGTGCATGTAAGTCTAACCAATGGACCCAGACAACAGGGGGGTGAGGGAATGAGTGGGGGGTTGGGGTGTAATGGGGGGATTAGGACACATATGTGATACCTTAATCAAAAAATAATTTTTTTAAATAGGGGGAAAAAGCTTTTAAAACAAAACAAAGAAACCTTTTATCTTTCACTCTAGTCTCTTCCTCTCTGATAAATATTTCCCATTTAAAGGATGTATTTGAAAGGTGCCCAAGCAAAGCTGTATGTGGAACCACATTTCTATAAGACAAACCAACCCTTGGGAAACATATAATTCATTTAGTTTTTACTTGAGAAGCTAGTTTACCTTTTAAGCATCTAATAGAATAAAAGCCCTAATGTTACACATGAACATGCATTACCTTTGGGTGTTTTTGCAGTAAATTCAGAATCAAAACAAAAAGTATCATCTGGTTTTCCCGAAGCAGGTTTGAAAGGAGGTTGAACTTCTCTTTTATATAATTTCTAGAAGCAACAGAATAACATGAAAACACAGTAACACATTAAAATCATAATACTTTGTAAGGGAAACCAGAACATAATATAGAAATAATCACAATTTCATAAATGAAATTTCAACCAGCTTCAGATACCTGTTAACTAAATTCTAAAATATTTTAGTAATACTGTACAGAATCAAGTGACACCAGGAAATACATTAGTGATGCCACACATTGCATTTACAAAGAATAATGATGTTGGGCTTTAGATATCAAATATTGTCTTCAATTTTTGCTGGTAAAATAAACATCAGAATATGTTGCAATGTTACAATGGAGAAATAACTAACAATATTAAAATATTTCCAAATTAATAATTACATAATTTTCAATAAAACTATTGAAATAGTTTTGTTTCATGTAAAATATGCACTAAAGCTTCTGCAGAGCAAAAGAAACCATCAATGAAACAAGAGGAGAGCCCACTGCAAGGGAGAAAATATTTGCCAATATTATCTCTGATAAGGGCTTAATCTTCAAAATTTATGAGGAACTCACACAACTTAAAAAAGGAAGATAAACAATCCAATCAAAAAATGGGCAAAGGATCCAAATAGACACTTTTTTGAAAGAGAACATAAAGAAAGCCAAAAGACATATGAAAACATGCTCAGTCACTAATCATCTGAGAGATGCAAATCAAAATGACAATGAAATACCATCTCATACCTGTCAGAATGGCTATCATTAACAAATCAACAAACAACAAATGCTGGCAAGGATGCAGAGAAAAAGGAACCCTCATGCATTGCTGGTGGGAATGCAGACTGGTGCAGCCACTGTGGAATACTGTATTGAGTTTCCTCAAAAAATTATAAATGAAACTTCCATTTCACACAGTAATCCCACTTCTAGGAAAATATCCCAAGAAATTAGAAACACCAATAAGAAAGGACATATGCATGCCTATGTTCATATCAGCACAATTTATAATAGCTAAGATTTGGAAATAGCCTAAGTGCCCATCAGCAGATGAGTGGATTAAAAACCTGTGGTACATCTACACAATGGAATACTACTACACTGCTGTATAAAAGAAAGAACTCTTACCATTTGCAACAACATGAATAGACATGGAAAGCATTATGCTAAGCAAAATAAACCAGTATGAGAAACACAAATATCACATGATCTCACTCGTTTGTGGAATATAATGAACAATATAAACTGATGAACAAAAATAGATCTAGAGACAGAGAAGCATGGAACAGACTGTCAAACCTCAGAGGGAGGGCAAAGAGGGTGGGTGGAAAGTAAGAGATCAACCAAAAGGCTTGTATGCAAGTATATAATATAATTAATGGACCCATACAGTAGGGGGATGAGGTCTTGTGCTGGACAGTGGGAGTGGGCGCGGAAAGGTTAATGGGGGAAAAAGGAGACATATGTAATACTTTCAACAATAAAGATTTTTAAAAAATATACATTAAAGGTATTATCTAGGGTTCTTATTATAGAAATCCAAAATTTAATCTTGTAATACCATTTAAGTATCTAAAATTTATATATCAATGAAAAACATATAAAATTTTGCAATTTATGAACATCTAACTTTATGGGAAAATCTACACTTTTTTAAAAAGCTCACAGACCCACACTAGTGGAAAATTAATAGAACGTTATGTAAAATAATCTTATTTTCATTTTTTATTAAATTTATTGGGATGATATTGGTTAACATGAACATATAGGTTTCAGGTGTGGGTTTCTATGTTACAAGATCTGTATATTGCACCTTATACCCATTACCCAAAGTCAAATTTTCTCCTGTTTCCAGATATTAGAACACCCTCCCTCCTCACCTTCCCTCTGGCAACCACCACACTGCTAATTTGTGTTCACAAGTTTCAGTTTTATACCCCATATATGAATTAAAGCATATGATTCTTAGCTTTTTGTGACTGACATTTCACTTAACACAATATTCTCAAGGTCCATCCATGTTGTTGCAAATGGTACTATTTTGTTCTTTCTTATGACTGAGTAGTATTCCATTGCGTATATGTATTTACATCTTCTTTAACCAGTCTCCATATTGCAGGACACTTTGGTTGTTTCTAATGTCTTGGCAACCATGAATAATGCTGCAATGAACATAGCTGTTCATATGTTTTTGCACAAATATGATTTCGAGTTTATGATTTCATCAGAGATCATTGGGTCGTATGGCAGCTCCATAGTGGATATACCAGGTTACATTCCCACCAGAAGTGAATGAGAGTTCACTTTTCTCCACAACCTCTCCAACACTTATTATTGCTTGTCTTAAATATAATGGCCACTCAAACAGGTGTGAGGTGGTATCCCATTGTAGTTTTGATTTGTATTTCCCTAATTGCCAGTGAGATTGAACATATTTTAATATATCTATTGGCTTCTTGGGAGACGTGTTTTTATAGCTGTTCTGCTAACTTTTTGATTGGGTTGTTTGTGTGATTTTGAGTCTTATGAGTTCTTTATATGTTTTAGAAATTAAACCCTTGCTCTAACTGGTTTGCTCAGTGGATAGTGCGTTGGCCTGCAGACTCAAGGGTCCCAGGTTTGATTCCAGTCAAGGGCATGTACCTTGGTTGTGGGCAAATACCCAGTAGGGAATGTGCAAGAGGCAGCTGATCAATGTTTCTCTCTCATTGATGTTTCTAACTCTCTGTTCCTCTCCCTTCCTCTCTTTAAAAAATCACTAAAATATATTTTTTTGAAAAGAGAAAGAAAAGAAATTAAACCCTCGTTGGAGCTATTATTTGCAAATATCATATCCTATCCTATCTGGTTGGCTGCCTGTTTGTTTTGTTGTTGTCAGTTATTCTTTCTTTCTTTTTTTCTTTCTTTCTTTCTTCCTCTCTCTCTCTCTCTCTCTCTCTCTCTCTCTCTCTCTCTCTCTCTCTTTCTTTCTTTCTTTCTTCCTCTCTCTCTCTCTCTCTCTCTCTCTCTCTCTCTCTCTCTTTCTTTCTTTCTTTTGTCATTTATTCTTTCTTCCTTTCTTCTTTCTTTTTCTATGCAGTAGCTTTTTAGTTTGATATAGCCCCATTCATTTATTGTTATTTTTACTTCCCTTGCCTTTTGGATCAAGTTCATAAAATGTTCTCTAAAACCCAGGTTCACAAATTTGGTACTTAAATTTTCTTCGATGTAACTTATTGTCTCAGATCTTATATTTAAGTCCTTGATCCATTTTTTTCGATTTAATAGTTTATTTTTATTTTTTCCTTATAATTTTTTTAAATTTTATTTTTTTACATATGTATCCTTATTCCCCCATAACCCCCACCCCCCACTTATGTCCATGTCCATTGATTCGGCTCATATGCATGCACACAAGTCCCTTGGTTGATATCTCCACCTTACCTCCACCCTCCCCTACCTTCCCTGAGGTATGATGTTCTGATCAACGTTTCTCTATCTCTGGATCTGTTCTTGTTCATCAGTCTATGCTGTTCATTATATTCCACAAAAGAGTGAAATCATATGATATTTATCTTTCTCTGCCTGGCTTATTTCACTTAGCATATTGCTCTTCATCTCCATCCATGTTGTTGCAAATGGTAGGAGGTTTTTTTTTTTTTTACCACAGGGTAGTATTCCATCAGCTTTGTTTGATCCATTTTAATTAATTTATGTACATGGGGACAAAATGTAATCCAGTTTCAATCATTTAATGTGGCTTTTCAGTTTTCCCAGCACCATTTATTTACTCCATTGTGTGTTTCTGGCTCATTTGTGGAAAATTATCTGTCCATATACATGTGGTAGCTGGGTTCTTTATTCTGATCCATTGATCTGTTTGTATATTTCTCTGCCAATACCATGCTGTTTTGATTATTGTAGCCCTGTAGTATAATTTGAAGACAGGTAGCATGATACTTCCAGCTTTGTTTTTTCTCAGGATTATTTTGTCTATTCGGGGTCTTTTGTGGTCTGAAGATTTCTCATCCGATGTCTTTAAAAACTGACATTGGTATTCTGATGGGGGTTGCATTAAATCAGTATATTGCTTTGGGAAATATGGGGTGAACTATGTAGAGGCCCCACTGGTTTTAGGGCAGCCTCCCTGGCTGCTTTATCTGTAGTCTCATTCCATCTTGATTCTGGGGAGTCCCCTTGTCTCACAGAGGTAGAAGTGGAAAGACTTAATTATATCTGGTAGTGCTAGTTAGCCCATCGCGCTTGCTCTGCTCATATTTGTCTAACTGCCTAATATATTACCTAAAGGATCCAAGCTCTGAATTCTTTTAGGAAAAATGGACATCAGTGGTCTCTTCTAGCTACTTCCTGCTGAGGGTAGTCAGAGGTTTCTCTCAGAGCCAAGAGATCCTTGCTGTCTGTCAGAGGGACAATGAGGCCTGGACACAAGAAGAGGTGGGCTTGTGACCTGGTAGAGATAAACTGTAACAAATGGTCTAGTAGAAGGGAAAGAAAACCTTTCAGTTTTAATAACTTTTATTAAAATAGAATTTTTCTCCTCAAAATTACCCTTCTCTTTATGAAAAGAGCCAAATTAAAACTAATTTATCTATTGTATTTAATTTGGCCTGATTGTTTGCATAAATATAATAAGAATGGTAACTGAGTATCTTTGCTGGAAATTCATGATTAAATCTCAATGTGCCCCGTAGGGCTAGGAAGCCAAGCCACTCAGCTGCCTTTCAGGCCTGCCTGTAGTATCTGCTGAATTAGGTGAAGTACTCACCTGTAGTGGCTCTATCCGGACCCATATCCTAGGCGTTAAGTCTCATCTCAGCCCTCCTACTCGTCACAGCTCAGAGTGCATAGGGGTCCCGCAGGGACACAAAGGTGCCCTTATTGCCCCCCTTGTACTCTGACCAACTGCCAGTGATGGTAGGATATGGACCTGATGCTCCAGCACCAGCTATTTACGGGGCTACCAAGCTGGAAACCAGACTTTCTCTATGGTACTCTTAGTGGCTTTAAGTCTTCAGAGTTCAGGTAGGGCTCTTTAAAACATGATAATCCAGTCAAAGTTTCTAGCTAATAAAACTACTATTGGAAATCAGTCTTATTGAATTTATGTAAAGAAATGTATTGCCGTGATTTATTAAGCATTGCCAAATTTCAGAGGAATTGTATAAGGAGAAAAATATACTGACCTGCTTTAAGATAGAATTTTCCTTGCTAGTCCTTTCTATGGACTTTCCAAAGTAATATTTTCTGAACAAACAGTAACTGTTAGATTTCTTTTATCAGTCCCTCCCTAAGTACTTTGGTATAACTATTTACCCTCTGTTTACGGAGGTAGAATGTAAATTATTTATTCTTCCTGGCTTACTGGCCTGTATTGTTTGATTTCCCTTTAATATTTCGCTTCTCCTTCTTATTACATATATAATCTTTATAAATTTTATACTTCTAAATTAGCCTTCAAACCTTCTTTCTATGTCATTTAAAAATGTATAACTATGCCTCTGACCTTCTACTTCGTATTCCTTATTCTTTGAAACCTTAATCCTTTAATGATTCCTAAAAAGTAAACAGTCAGAATTTCTTAGATTAACATTTATGACTTAGACCTTTTGTAATAAAACTAAGAGTAGGTAAAAGTATTTCTTTTTGAGAGACAAAGATTTATAGAACTTAAACTAGTTGTAACATTAAAGATATTATATCTTAAAGTTCCTTTGCTGAATATTCTACCACCACCTAAGAAGTACCTAATAACCCAACCCTGCCAGGCTCAGACAATGAGATTTTCTTTATGTGTATTGGAAGGGTTAAAAAGAAGAAAACAGGATAGAGGAAGATCTATTGTGTTTTGCCAGCATAGTTCAGATAAGCAAGAAACCAAGGTCTACAGCAGAGCAGGTTGTAGCCAGTAAAGTCAATAAAAACCTATCTCTCCCTGCTCTCCCCGCTGACACCCCCCCCCCTTTTCTGCATTAACCATTTACTCTGTCCTTAGCAGTGGAAATAAGGCAAGCGGTCTGAAATCCTCTATAACCAGGCTTTTTACACTTAAAGAACAGCTGCTCTCCCTCCCAGATTTTCCTTCTTTACTCTAAGGTTCCAGAAGATCTCAGCCTTTACTAATTCTGGTATCTCTAACCATCCCAGCCTAGGGCCTCTCTATCTCAGCAGGCTGAAAGTGAATTACACTGCCTCTACCCTTTCTCACACCTGCTCTGGAGCAGTTTTTGGCTCTCTTCCTCCCTCAGAGACCCACTGTAAATCTATCAGGAAGGGTGGGCAGGCTGCAGTTCTTGTGACCACATGATTCTCTGTTTGCTAGCAGGGCTGAAAAACCAGCCTACAAAGCAGTTAATTATGACTAATCTTAACCCAGCAAGCCTTTGTTTAAACTTCCCTAAATTGGCAATCTTCACAAATTAACGCTAGAATTCTGAAATTTTAAACTAACACAGTAAAATTATAAATTAAGGAAAAGTAATTATAAGTTTTCTACTGTCTTCCCTCTAAAGCAGGGTTTGTACTATCTTTAAACAAATTAAACAACAGAAAGAGATAACAAATACTCTCATGTGTATAGCCAGAGAGCACAAAGTAGCTTTCACTTTATACAAACTCTCACACATACATTTATACACCAGACAGTCTGAGTTTTTTACTTAAAGTTGGCCATTCCCACACAAAATTTCTGTAAATCAAAAGTGTTAACAGAGTCTCCATAGTCATTCGCTCGCCACTTGAATTCCTGAAAATTTTTCAAATACTATTGCAGGGAAGTACATACAGAACATGAAGTAAACTGACCCATTCTAATGATAGAGAATATTAGACTACAATAACACAGAATAACAAAAACAATAACAACCAACTGAGGATCACAGGGCACCATTGTGCACCGGGATCTGCTCTTGGAAGTAGTGCTGTGTCCAGCCTTCCAGAGACCCTAGATGGGCACCCACAGAACCAGAAATAATTTTGTTATTGGTAAGAACCAGATCCAGGTGGCTCCGATCAGAGTCAATCAGGAAATTTAGTAGGCAGGGTCTCCGACCTCTACCAATCCCAGGGTTGAGGAACGTCTCTCAGAGATCTCCTCCTGGGTCAGAGAGTCCAGGACCCCGGTGGGCTCCAGTCACAGGACCAGTCAAAGGCTGGTGATCTCACTGGGGGCCTCCAAATGTTGTGGAGCGAATGCGAGTGAACGACCATTAGAGTCCAGACCAAATTAAAATTTAGGGAGCCTTTATTAGCCAGCCAGTGACTGCTCTGCCTTTCTCCATTCAGGGAGTCCGAAGAGCAGCCCCCGACCCTTTGTGCAGGACCGCTGTTTTTGCAGAGCAAGCAACCCAGATAAAACAGTTTTTTTCCCAATCAACGTCAGGGTTATCCCATTGACTACTATGTTATTTACAGGGTTATCCTGTTGTTCAGAAAGCTGACAGTGCTCTATCTTGTAAGGCTATTTTGTGAGATGCAGCTGGGATTCAGAGAAGAAACCAAGGATGTCAGCAGAGCAGGTCGTTATGCTCAAAAATTTCTACTCTCTGACATAGGGATGTTATATATTTCTGAGAACTTATCCATTTCTTCTGGACTATTAAATTTAATGGCATATACTCTTTTATAATATTCTAGTACGATCCTTTTTATATCTGTGATGTCTGTGTTGACTTCTCTCTCACTTCTGATTTTGTTTATATGGGTCTTTTACTTTTTTTCCTTGGCAAGGCTAGCCAAGGGTTTGTTAATTTTATTAGTCTTTTCAAAGAAGCAGATTGTTATTTGTTTATTCATTTTTGTACAGTATTTCTTTTCTCTATACTGTTCATTTTTTTATTATTCCCTTTCTTCTGCTGACTTTAGGTTGCTTTTGTTCTTCTTTTGCTAGTTCTTTAAGCTGTGATGTTAGATTATTTACTTGGGATTTCTCTTGTTTCTTGAGATAGGCCTGTAATAATATAATCTTCTTTCTTATTATTGCTTTCGCTGCATCCTGGAAGTTTTGATATGTTGTATTCTTATTCTCATTTTTATTTATATATCTTTTTATCTCATCCTTTATTTCTTTTTTGATCCAGCCATTTTTTAGTATTATGTTGTTTAATATTCACAAATTTGGGGGTTTCTTTACTTCCTTTTTGCAGTTGATTTCTAATTTCAGGGCATCATGATTAAAGAATATGCTTAGTATGATTTCAATCCTCTTGAATTTGTTGATTCTAGTTTTGTGACCCAACATATGATCTATCCTTGAGAATGTTCTATGTGCACTTAGGAATATATATCTGATATCATGAGATGAAAGGTTGAGTAAATGTCAACTATGTCCATTTGGTCTAGTGTTTAGGCCAATATTTCTTTATTGATTTTCTGTTTGGTTGTTCTGTCTAGAGCTGTAAATGGAATGTTAAGGTCCTTACCTATGATTGTGTTTTCATCTGCTCTCCTCTTAGTTCTGTGAGTAGTTGTTTTATATATTTCAGTGGTCCTTGGTTGGGTGTATATATACTAAGCAATGTTATTTTTTTTCTTGATGTAGTGTTCTCTTTATCATTATAAACTGCCCACCTTTGTCTCTTGAAAATCAATTTTGTCATATATATGTAAGGCTATCATTGCTTTTCTGTAGATTTTATTTGCTTGCACAATCACTTTCCACCCTTTTACTTTGCAGCTTAGATGCATCTCTTACAGGAATCATATGGTTGTATTTTGTTTTATTTATCTACTCTGCTATTCGGTGCCTCTTTCTTGATGAAGTTATACCATTTATTTTACCTTTAGGGTAATTACTGACGTATGAGAATGTCCAGTATCATTTTATCTTTTGTTTTCTGGTAGCTCTGTGCCTCCATTGTTTTTGTTTTTATTTATTTGTATTTCTCTCTGTGTTTTTTTGTTTGGTGGTATTCCATACTTCTTTCCTCTATTTCCAATTTTTTAAAAACTCTGTCCTGTTTTGGGAACTTGTGTATGGTTACCCATTAGGTTTCTAAAAAATAAACTTTCATATATACCTTAGTTTGCTTTTTTAAGTGCATCTCATCTTCATGTTCTTATGCCGGCTTAGACTTTCAACCCCTCCCCTTTTATGTTTCTCTTCACACAAATTAATGCTGTTTTTGGTGATCTTACTCATACTGTTGTGACTTTATGTTCTTTGTTTCAGATAGAAAAAAGTCCTTAAACATTTCCTGCAATAGATGTTTTCTGGTGATAAAATTCTTCAACTTCTGTATGTCTGGAACATCTTTATTTCTCCTTCATATTCAAAGGATAATTATCCTGGATATATTATTTGTGGCTAGTAATTTCTCTCTTTCTGAATTGTGCCTATTTGCTCCCACTCTCTTCTGGCTTGCATAGTTTCTGCTGAGAAGTCTGATAAAATTTTGATGGGTTCTCCTTTGTAAGTCCCTTCCTTCTTTTCACTGGCTGCTTTGAGAATTTTTCATTGGTCATTAATTTTTTACAGTTTTAATATGAAGAGTGCTGGAGAGAATCTCTTTGGATTGAGGTAACTAAGTGATCTATTTGTTTCTTAGATTCAAGGAGCTAGTTCTTTCCATAGATTTGGGAAGTTATCATCCACTATTTGTTTGAATAGACTCTCCATTGTTGCCAGCTCCCTCTCTTCCTCCACTGGAATGCCTATTATTCTAATATTATTCTAATATATTCTGATGGTGTTCTTGTAGACCTCTTTCATTTTTCTTTATGATCAGATCTCTCTTTTCTTCCCTATGCATCATTTCTACATTCTTCTCTTTGATATCACTAACTATTTCCTCCATCAGGTTGGCTCTGTTTTCTATGCTCAGTAGTTTCCTCTTAAACTTATTAATTGGTGCTTCATTTCCAGGATTTTTCATTGGTTCTTTTTCAAAGTTTCAATCCCATTGGTGAAGTACTTAAATTGTTTATTGACTTGTTTTCTGAGTGTATTGAACTGTCTGTCTACTTCCTTGCATCCTATTGAATATTTTCTGAACTGCAATCTTGAAATCTGTCATTTATATATCACATATTTCCATGTGTCTCAGCTTGCTTTCTGGAGATTTTTCATTTTCTTTCTGATCATCTTTGTTGCCATGATTATTCAGTCTTTGCTATTCTCTTTGCCTAGACATTTATATCTGTCCATATTAATGGTGAACAACAGCTTCTTCTGAAGAGGCTTTTCTACTATTTTCCAGTAGATTGTCCTGAACTGCAAGATATTTTTAGCTCTGTGATCTCCAAGTCTTGACCCATGGCTTTCTTCAGACTGTACAGCTGCACAGCTTGGAGGGTGGGGTTTGTTTTGTCCTCAACATAATGGCAAACCCTGATCCCCCTGGGGTTCTGTCCCAAGCACCCCACCTGGGGATCATCACAGAGGGAAACAGCAGTTCTACTGAAATAGATCTTGGTTTACAGATAATGTGATCCATGACCGAAATCCAAGAGCAAGGGGAGGATACTTTGGGGAGTCCAAATGGCGACAGTGCTCTGTGGTTCTATTTTTCTGTTAGAAACATCACTGCCCTTCCCAACATTACAGAGTTACAGAACAGAACCCCGTGCTCTGTTAGGTATCTGCTCACTGCTCTGCCTGTTGGACTGCACCCCTCAATTCTCTGTTCTTCCAGGGCACAGGCAGCGCCTGCAACAGCTAGGTTCCTCCCCTCTCCAGGATGTGCTGTGAGCTCCCAGCTGCAGGGCTGTATCTGTGCTTTCCTCCCTTCTCATATCCCAGTTTATTATCAGTTGCCCACCTTTAGATGTTTCTATGTGCAGGTCTCTCAATTGTGCCTCTGTATTGAGCAGGGAATTCTTTGTTGAATTATAATTGTTTTACTTGTCATAATTTCACTGGGAGAGGCCAAGGGGATCTCTCACACTTCCATTTCTCTTATGTCCACAATTTTCATTTATATTTACATAAACATCCCAGTCTTTTTTATTTAAATTAAGATCAAGGAATATAAACTGTTTAGGTTTAAAAATGATGGAGCCCAGCCGGTGTTGCTCAATGGTTAAGCATCAACCTATAGATCCGGAGGTCTCCCTTCCATTCCTAGTAAGGACACATGCCTAGATTGCTGGTTCGATGTCCAGTAGGGGGCGTGCACGAGGCAATCACTGATTCTCTCTAATCATTGATGTTTCTAATTCCCTCTTTTGTCCTCTCTGAATACAATAAAAATGAAAAATAAAGAATGGTGGAAAATAAAAATTTTCAGTCTCTCTAGGTATGAGAAAAAGGAAGAATAGAGAAGCATTACAAAAAAATTACAAGGGGTAAAAGAGGGATGTAACAGATATATTAAAGGAAACTCACATGTACTATGTCAATTGAGTGGCAATTTAGAGTATTAATACTAATGACTTCCACAAAAAAATAAAAATAGCCTTCTAAAACATGTTCCATAAGCCGTATGTAATGATGATTTAATCAGTTAATAGTGGCTCTCTGCATATGCCCTAGAATTTAAGAGATTTTTCTTTTGAAAAAAAATTCAATTTTTTCAATTTAAGAGATTTTTCTTTTGAAAAAGAATTTAATACCAACAATAGAACTAGAAAAAATTACAATAAAAAATAAACTGGGTGGAGGGGGAAATGGGTAAAGGGGTTTAATTATATGGTGACAGATGGAAACTAGACTTTGGACGGTGAGAATGCAATAGTGTATACCAAATCAAATTATAATGTTGCATACCTGAAACTTATGTTATTAACCAATGTTGCCCCAATAAAAATAATCCCATACTAGTAAAACAAATGAATTTAGTTAACCAGCAAAGTCAATATATTACAATTTACTCTTCAGCTTTTGCTCATAATAAAGTTACGCAGTAACAAGTTTTCTAGTGAACTTACATTCCAGTCAATATTTGCAAAAAAATTGTGTCTTTTGATTTCCTCAACTCCTTCTGAACCTATGAAAATAGAAAGACTTTTTTATTGGTGTAATTTTTAAAAATCTTTATACCTGACTTTTAAGCTGTGATCTATACAGAGCAGTACGCACATTTTATAGGTTCCTTGTAGTCAAAGGAACCTATAAAATATCTCATATAATATTTTATTACAATTGCTTCTTTCAATTTAACATGAAAAATATTCAAATTGAAGCACATAGAATAAAATAAATATTGAAATGCCTTCCAAATCAAATCAAAATCATGTTTAATACAACTTTGAATTTACATACATTTTCTTCATAGTTGAGCCTATGACCTCATATCTATAGGCAAAAATAAAAGTACAACATAATAAAGTGACATTCAAATTTTAACATAAGGTCATAAATAGAATAGATGAAAGGATTACATCTGGGTGCAGGTAAGGTTACCTGAAAGTGGCCAAGTAATAATACACTTAATAATATTGGAAGGACAAAACAATTATCTTTAAATATCAAAAAGGATTACCTATACAATTCTGTGAACTATTTAAAAAAAATGAAATGCATACGATATATACAATTATATTAAACAGAAATACTGAATAACTAGACCAATCCATTTTTAAATTATAGACATACAGAATTTACTGGAATCAGTACATATATAAAATGCAAAGCTATAGGTATAAATATATAGCAGCAGTAAAAGAACTTAAGCCAGAAAACATCCTATCTAATAAAAGAGTAATATGAAAACTGACTGTACCTCAGCTACCCCAACAAGTCACACCCACCAGCCATGCCCACCAGCCAATCAGGAGCAAATATGCAAATAAACCCAACCAAGATGGCTGCTGGACACAGAGAGCAGGAGGGAGGCTTGGGTTTCCCCAGCAATGGATAAAGCCAAGCTTTCTGCCAGCCCTTGCTGGCTCAGGCCTCCACTCAATGTTACGATGTTTCAATTATAGAAGATAATGATGACAGCCACGGAGCTGGAGAGAGCAGGAGATTTGAGTTGGATCCAGAGAAGGAGGAAGCCAAGATTTCCACTTGCCCTGGCTGGCCCAAGCCTCTGCTTAAGGATACAAAGTTTCAATTATAGAAGATAAATAAATCCCAATAGAAATAGCTGCCACTACAGAGTGAGCAGAAGGCTTGGCTCTGTTCCAGGCTACAAAGTTTCAATTATAGAAGATAAATAAATCCCAAATACCAGGGACTCCTCTTGGGTGCCAGGGGGAGTGGCCAGCCCACAAACCACCACAGGCCCATAGCCCAAGCCACCCCACACCCCAAGGGAATCCTCACCCTGATCCAGGACACCCTTCAGGGCAAACCAGCTGGCCCTCACCCATGTACCAGGCCTCTATCCTATCTAATAAAAGAATAATATGCAGATTGACTATCACTTCAACACACAAGAGGGCTGTCCCCATGTGGTCAAAGACTCTGCTTCCATGTGGACACAAATTGGCTACCACAAAGTGTCCTGCAGAGGAGGGCAGTTGGGAAGGACCAGGCCTGCAAGGGAGGGCAGCTGTGGGTGATCAAGCCTGCAGGGGAGAGCAGTTAGGGGTGACCAGGCCAGCAGAGGAGGGAAGTTGGAAGGTGACCAAGACTGCAGAAAGGACAGTTGGGGAGGACCCATGCCTGTAGGGGAGGGCAGTTAGGGGCAAACAGGCTGGCAGGGGAGCAATTAGGCATCAATCAGGCTGGCAGGGGAATGGTTAGGGGGTAATCATGCTGGCAGGCAGAAGCAGTTAGGGGCAATCAGGAAGGCAGGCAGGTGAGCAGTTGGGAGCCAGCAGTCCTGGATTGTGAGAGGAATGTCCAACTGCCTGTTTAGATCCAACCTTGGTAGGATCGAGCTAAAATGGGCAGTTGGACATCCCTCTAGGGGTCCCAAATTGGAGAGGGTGCAGGCTGGGCTGAGGGACACTCTCTCCCCACCCATGCACAAATTTTGTGCATCGGGCCTATACTAAAGTTATAATTATCATCCCAAAGCCTGCAGTATATTGATACAAAAGCTAAGAAAATAAACAATACCCAATCTATTTGCTGGATTCCTTTTGAATAACATCCTTAAAAGACTTTGTGCTTCAGCACTAAGAAACTGAGGCATTCCAAGTTTTGCTCTGGAAAAGAAGATTTTAGAAAATTTCATTAAAAACTTGCCACACTTCTAAATTTACAAATCTCAAAAATAACTTTAAAGAGTGTTTTCACAGTGGTAAATAATTCCCCTCTTAGCACAGGAGAAGGGAATAAGACAGTGTGGTAAATGTTATTTTGTTTCAATTTAAATCCACAAGTTTCTCAAAACTGAAATCAAGAGCACTTTATAAAACCCAGCACCCAAAATGTTAAAAACTGTCAACAAAGTGGGAATAGAGGAAACATATCACATGTAATGAAGGCCATATAGGATGAACCCACAGCCAACATCATACACAATGGGCACAAACTACAAGCATTTCCCTTAAGATTGGGGACTAGAGAGATCTCTACTTTAAGCACTCCTATTCAACATAGTACTGGAAGTCCCAGCCATAGAAATCAGACAAGTAAAATAAGTAAAAAGCTTCCAAATTAGAAAGAAAACAATAAAACTGTCCTTATTTACAGATGATATGATACTGTACATATAAAACCCTAAAGACACCACCAAAAACTACTAGAATTGATAAATCAATTCAGTAAAGTAACAAGACACAAAATAAATATTGAGGCATCAGTTGCATTTTTATGCCCCCAAAATGAACTATTGGAAAGGGAAACTAAGAAAGCAATACCATTTACAATTGCTTCAAAAAGAATAAAATACTTAAGAATTAATTTAACCAAAGATGTAAAAGACCTGTACTCAGAAAATTATGATACTGGAGAAAGAAACTGAAGAAGATACAAGTAAGTGGGAACATATACCTTGTTAATGGATAGAAAGGATGTCTATCATTAAAATATCCATGCTATCCAAAGCAATCTACAGATTGAACACAATTCCTATTAAGATACAAATGGCATATTTAACAGAACTAGAACAAATATTCCAAAAGTTTATATGGAATCATAAAAGTCCCTGAATAGCAACAGTAAATGATCTTGAGAAAGAAGAATGAAGTTGGGTGAATATACTACCTAATATCAACTATATTAGAAGGCCATAGTAATCAAAATAGCATGGTACTGGCATAAAAACAGAAATATATCACATGAACTCATATTTGGACTCGAAAGAGCAAAATAAACTGATGAACAAAATAGATCTAGAGACATAAATGCATGGAACAGAGTGTTGAATCTCAGAGGGAAGGTGGTGGTAGGTGGGTGGGAAGAGATTAATCAAAAAACTTATATTCATATATGTAAAGAGATTAATCAAAAAACTTATATGCATATATGTATAACCCATGGACACATACTATAGTATGGTAAAGGCCTGGGGAGGGGGACAGGTGTTGGCTAGAAGGGAACAATGGGGGAAAAGGGGTGTCTATAATACTTTCAACAATAAAGATAATTTTTTAAAAAAAAGAAGAAATTAAAAAATCATATAGAACAATGGAACAAAATTGAAAACTAAGAAATAAATCCACACCTTTATAATCAATTCATATTTGACAAATGAAACAAAAGCATTCAATAGGCTTAAGATAGTCTATTAAATAAGTGGTGACTGGGAAATTAGAGAGACACATGCTAAAAAAATGAATTATACCACTTTATTACACCACACACAAGTATAAACTCAAAATGGACTGAAGACTTAAATGTTAGCCTGGCCAGCATGGCTCACTAGTCGACCTATGAACCAGGAAATCAGGAAGATGCAGTGGATTCCTGGTCAGGGCATATGCCTGGGTTGCAGGCTCAGTCCCCAGTGTGGAGTGTGCAGGAGACAGCAGATCAGTGATTCTCTCTCATCATTGATGTTTCTATCACTCTCTCCTTCTCCTTTCCTCTCTGAAATAATACTAATACTAATACTAATACTAATACTAATGCTAATGCTAATGCTAATGCTAATACTAATACTACGAATAATATATATTTATATTTTAAAGACTTAAATGTTAGACTTGAAACCCTATAAATCCTAGAAAAAAACACAGGCAGTAAAATCTTGTACATTTCTCATAGTGATATATTTTTTTTATCTATATCCTTGGGCAAGGGAAACAAAAGAAAAAATAAACAAATGGGACTACATCAAACAAAAAGTTTTTGCACAGGAAAGGAAACCATCAGCAAAATGAAAAGACAACACACTGAACAGGAGAACATTATTTGCTGATACATCTACTAAGGCCTTAATATTCAACATTTATAATGAACTTACAAAATGAAAAACCAAAACAAACAAAGAATACAATTAGAAAATGGGTGAAGGCCCTGAATAGACACTTTGTCAGAGGACATACAGATGGCCAAAAGACATATGAAAAATAGTCAGTGTTACTTATCATCAGGGAAATGAAAATTAAAACCACAAAGAGATATCATGTCATGCCTGTTTGAATGGCTATCATCAACAAACAACAAGTGTTGCGAAGGATGTGGGGAAAAGGAAATCTTAGTGAACTGTTGGTGTGAACGCAGATTGATGCAGCCACTGTGTAAAGCCCTATGGAGTTAACTCAAAAAATTAAAAATTGAACTCTCTTATGACCCATTGATTCCACTTCTGGGAACTTAGCTTAAGAAACCCCAAACACAAATTAAAAATATATATATATGTGCACCCCTATGTTCACTGCAGCATTATTTACAATAGCCAGGATTTGGAAGCAGCCCGAGTATTCATCATCAGTAGATGAGTAGATAAAACAGCTATGGAATACTGCTCAGTCATAAAAAAATGAAAAAGGAAATCTTATCTTTTGGGACAGTATGGATGGATCTAGAGAGCATTATGCTGTAAAATCAGTCAGACCAAGACAAGTACATATGATTTCACTCATATATGGAACCTAGTGAAAAAAGTGCACTAATGAGGAAAATAGGGACAGACTCATAGAGAGCAGGCTGACAGTTTTGGGTGGGGCTTGGAGGGGGTAAAGGGATTAAGTGAAAAATAAAAAAAGACTAAAAAACTCATGGACACTGACAACAGTGTGGTGATTGTGGGTGCAGTGGGGTTGAGATAGATAGGCGTATAAACAGGATAAATGGTGATAAAAAAATAATAAAATAAAGAAAAAAACTGAAAGCAAAAAATTTTTCCCATAAGAAAATAATGTAGTGCTTACACTTACTTTAATATCATATTCATGGTCTCATTTCTGTCTTTACCTTGAAATGGCAGTGTACCAGTAAGCATTTCAAACTGAAACAAACAAAAACCAATCAATTTAGCACAGTCTTATAATCCGTGATCATCAAATCATATAGGACCTGCATGACAGTACATCAAAATAGGAGTAAAAGAACTAGGTCACTTAAGGAAATATAATTCTGGTACCCTACTATATATAACTCAATTGATAGATAATCTGTAGCAAATGAAACCAACCAATTTTTTTCAGTCTTGTAGAAAAAAAAGATATGCTTTTAAAACAAGCAACTGAACTGACAAAGGAAAGTAAAAATAAGCATAAAACGATTTCAACATTTCAAATTCATAAATTATCAAGAAATATTTAACCATTCTTGCCCTGGTTGGTGTTTTTAGTGGTTAGAGCATCAGCCCATGCACCAAAGGGTCTGGGATTTGATTTTTGATTAAGGGCACATAACTAGGTTGTAGATTCTACCCCTGGCCCCAGTTGGGGTGAATTTGGAAGATAACCAAACAATGTGTCTCTCAAAATCTCTCTCTCTCTCTCTCTCTCTCTCTCTCTCTCTCTCTCTCTCTCTCTCTCTCTCTCTCCCTCTCTCTCTCTTTCTCTCCTCCTTGTACTCTCTCTAAAAAGCAATGGGAAAAATTCTCTGGTGAGGATTAACAAAAATATTTTAACCAATATCTTTCCACTCACTTTTCTAAAAACAGAAACTCAAAAAAAGAGAATCTACACACACACACACACACACACACACACACACACACACACACCTGAATAATTTTAAAAAATAAAAACACTGACACATTTGCAGATATCATAAGGAACATTTTCTCTAAGAGATTTCATTGCAATGCAGACAACTAGAAAATTAATTAACACTATAAAAATACTATGTCTAAAAATGAAGATCATCATAGTTCATTAAAATGTTTTATATACTTAATATAAAATCTTAAACTGATTCACTAATGGCTTTAGCCTCAGTCCTCTGTTCTTTTATGAACTACTATCTTAATTATTAGCTTATCCATTTACTGTCTCCTAGACCCTTATAACTCTCAAATCCTATCCAGCCTCAATCTTTCTCAAGCCCCAGTTTTCCCTCCCATATTGATAATAAAGGTTCTCAAGTGGAAGAGGTAGCAATGGGAGTCAAAAAAGAGAACGGAGAAAGCAATTGTGGTATAAGAGGATCATCTCTCTCAAGCTCCAGTCCCCACCCCCAAATATTTGAAATGTCTTTAACAAGCCCTGGACAGGTACCTAAGTGGACTAGAGCATGGTCCCAATACGCCAACATTGCTGGCTAGATCACTGGTCAGGGCATATAGAAGAATCAACCAATGAATGAATAAATAAGTAGAACAGCAAACAGATCTTGTTCTCTCTCCCTCTTTCTCTCCCTGTCTCTGTCTCCTCAGGAGTTCAACCATGAGACCATGAGTTCAATCACTCACTATGATTTGCACTGACCACTACGGGGTTGTTCACAACATGGCAGCCAACCAGCGGAGGTGGTGGGGCTCTGAGACAGTGAGGGAAGGAGAAGGCAGGGAGGCGGAGAATCTGATCGGCCCTGATTTCCTGGCAGGCCTAGGGACCTTACCCATGCACAAATTTTGTGCACCAGGCCTCTAGTATTCTATAATCCCACACTGTCTTATAAGGAAATCTTGTTGAGTTTCTACTTGTAGATTCCTCCACTTACAATCCACTTACATAATTCTGTCCAGGCTCATCTTCCTAACATTCATGTTTCCTATAATTACAATCTTGTTTAAGAATTTGTAAAAGTTTCCTGCTACAAAGAGAACTGCATGCAAATGCTTAAGATTTATAGCCTCATTTCCTCCACTCTCACCCACATTCTTAAATATTACTCTAGTCAACCGGTTCTCCTTGCTAATATGATAATATTATCCTTGACACGCAGCTATTTACATTTTATCCATATTTCAGGGCTTATTTTAAGTTCTCTCCCCCACTTTTCCTATGTCAACTTATATTAATTTTATCCTGAATTCCTAAGGTACTTCTGGGCAACTTAGCTACTGCAATTGTTTCCTAATTGGTCTGTATGCCTTCTTTGGTCACGGAAAATGCCAAATAATGCCCTTATAGTCTGTTCCCATACAACTGCCTTCCCCAAATGCCAGTTTTTAAATGGGTACCTAATATACTGATGTGTTATATTGACTTTTATTCAGTGATAAATAGGCAAAATTTATTATCAAGCTTCAAAAGCAAACTATTTAATTCAATAGCTATTCATATATCATCCTAATTAACACTACAAGTTATATGCTACATCTTATACCAAATTAGTTAATCAGGATGCCAACTGTAGTAGGTAATGAAGGAGACAAAAAGTAATATAGCACATGGTTGCTCTCCCCAAAAGGTTTATAATTTTTCTAGGGACATGCTTGAAACAATTTGAGTATAAGAAAATATATGGTAAGGTATTAAATTCTGTGATAACTAATTAAAATGTCATATCATTACTAAACACAGTATTCTGAAATCTAAAAATTGGTAGATGTTTTAATATTTTTTATAGTTGAAATGCAATCTTAGTTTCAAATATATCACATAATGATAAAACACTTATATACCTTAGAAGTAAACATCTGTCACTGTACAAAGTTATTCTGATATTATTGACATGCCCTATATTGTATGTGTTATATCACATTCATGACTTATTTTTTGTAGCTCTTAATCTCCTTCACCTTTTTCACCCACCCACCACTAACTTCCCTTCAGGCAACCACCAATTTGTTTTCTGTATCTACAATCCTTAAACCAATTAACAAAAAGCACTGGCAAGAATATAGAGAAAATGGAATCTTAGTGCATTGTTGATCAACTGATGCAGCCACTGTGGAAAAGAGTATGGAGTTTCCTCAAAAAATTAAAAATAGAACTGCCTTTTGACACAGCAATCCCACTTCTGGGACTATATCCAAAGAATATCAAAACACCAAGCAGAAAGAATATATGAACCCCTATGATCACTGCAGCATTATTTACAATAGCCAACAGCCCAAGTGCCATCAGCAGATGAGTGGATAATAAAGCTGTAGTACATTTACAAAATGGAATGCTACATAGCTATAAAAAAGAAGGAAATCTTACTCTTTCCAACAGCATGGAGGAAACTAGAGAGTACCATGCTAAACAAAATAAACCAGTCATAGAAAGCCAATTATCATCTGGAATCGAAAAAAAAATGAACTGACAAACAAAATGGAACCAGAATTATAGATATATGGAACAGACTGGCTGGTGCCCAAGAAGAGGGGCGGGGGTAGGGTAACTGGATAAAGAAGTTGAAAGGATTAGCTAAAGAATATATATGCACATTCCATGGACACAGACAATAAGGTGATGAAGGCCAAGGGAGGTGGAGGCACAGACAGGTGGAGGTGGGCAAAGTGAGGGAGTATAGAGGACCTGCAATTATGTGTAAATTAAAATTTTTAAATAAATATTACTAAATTGAAAAAAAAAGAAATCAGAACACCAAAATCCTAATCCATATTTATAACAGCCAAACAAAACTTTTTAAATGATAATCATGAATTATTAGAATCCTATTCTCATCTCACAAATTTTAAATTAAAATTCTATATTTTCATTTGTATTAAAATTGATAGATAATTAAAATTCTAAGCAGTATTAATTTTATATTAGCAGAATTTTTTTAAAAATAGCACTACTTACCATAAGTACACCATATGACCACCAATCAGCACTCTGAGAATGACCTCTCCTATTTACTACTTCAGGAGCCATATACTCTACTGTACCACAAAATGAGTAGGCCTTCTTTTCTTGATCTACTGATTCTTTGCTGAGTCCAAAATCTGTAATAACATTGTTACACAAAAAATATATCTGAAGATATACAGAAAATAGAAAATACCAAAAGAAAGAAAATTATGTATTTAAACCTTAAAATTATTCATGGATGGACTGTTATTACTCTTAAGCTGTGATATAAATAATGGAAATAGACTGTATTTAATATTAAGAACATTTAAAGATTTCTCAGTTACATATCATCTCAAAATACATTTTCATGTCTATACTTAAATATCATTCAACAATTTTGAGACAACAATAATTAAAGGTGTCATAGTTTTTAAAATGTAAGACAAAAAGAGATAATAAGTTAAACTTTTTAAAATATTGAAAAAGTTTATTTTGCTTTGGCTTTGGTGTTTTCTATTTTTTAAGGTCTTCAAAGAGCTAAATGTATTAATACATAAAAATTTAATCTTATTTCTATGTATTAGCAATGAAAAAATAAAAGTTGAAAATTTAAAAGTACCTTTTATAATACACCAAAACACACACACACACACACCCTTGAAATCCACAGGTATAAATATAAAAAGCATATGCAATATCTTTACAATGAAAACTTGAAACACCGATGAAAGAAATCAAAGTAGATTTAAGTATATGGAGAGATATGCTATGTGTATTGTATGGTTTGGAAGAGTCAATTCTGTCAAAGATGTCAATTCCCCCAAAACTGATCTAAAGATTCAATTAAATTTTAATAAAATTCCAAGCAAGATTTATTTTCTAGAAATCAACAAGTTGAATTTAAAATGTATATTAAAATACAGCGACAATAGGACAGCCAAACAATTTTGAAAAAGGATAATAAAATCAAAGGACTTACATTAACTAACTTCCATACTTATTATAAACCTACAGTAATCAAGAGAGTGGTATTGAAGAAAAGCTAGACATATAGATACAAATAAATGAACAGGACAGTGTCCAAGAATAGACTGACACATACAGTCAGTTCTGCTATAATGCTTGTTTAAAAATGCAAATTTTATCCAATGGAATTGATACATTAGGAAGCAATTTGAGGATAACAGAAATTTCATGTGCAATTTTGTTTGCAAGAAACACTAGATAGCACACTAAAAAATTGTACCTAGCTGATCTAAGCCAAGTAGAAATACATACACGCACATACCTCAAACAAAGCAACTATTTCAGTTTATCATGTGTGTATGAGACATTCTGTTAACCTGTAATGCTACACTTTCCTCTCAATTCCAGATAATCTACCCTCCGCTACTTTACAATAACGTAAAAACTACAAACTTTCTTATGTTAAGTCTACAAGCAAATCTAAAGTTTTTTTAAGTGAAGGTAGCATGTTTATTGTAGTATTTATATAAGTTTAATAATTTAGAACATATCAAACAATGCTATCATTTTTATTCATTTCCTGTATTTCTCAAATGTTTCACTAGTTATTTAGATTACTGCTATACCTCTAACCCCATTTTTGCCATAAGCCCCATTCTTTTTATTATGCAATAAAGCACAGTGCAATAATTTTTAAGGTCACAGGTGTTGCATTTTAATGGAACCAGCTACATATCGTAAATTGATTTCTGAAAAATCTTAAAAGAAATTCCATGAAGAAATGTCAGTCTTTTCAACAAATGGTGCCAGAAAAATAGGATATTCATATAAGAATACATCCTCAAACTATACATAAACATTAACTCAAAATGAATCACAGAACTAAATGTGAAATGTAAAACTTAAAGGCATAAAATTTCCAAAAGTAATATAAGAGAAAATATTTGTGATCTTGGATTCAGAAAGAATTTTAATAAAATTCCAAGCAAGATTTATTTTCTAGAAATCAACAATTTGAATTTAAAATTTATATTAAAATACAGAGACAATAGGATAGCCAAACAATTTTGAAAAAGGATAATAAAATAAAGGATAATAAAATAAAATATTTTAATCTTTATTGTTCAGTTTATTAGTTACAATGTTCCCTGCTTTTTCCCCCTATAGTCCCCCACCACCTGGTATCCATCCAACCCTTCGCCCTCACCCCTCCACTCTCCTCTCCCATAGGTGCATGATTTTTGTCCAGTTTCTTGCTGCAACTCCCACACCCCTTTTCTCCCCAAGAATTGTCAGTCCATTCCCTCTCTATGCCCATGATTCTATTATATTCACCAGTTTATCCTGTTCATCAGAATTTTAATTCACTTGATTTTTATATTCATTTGTTGATAGATGTTCATTTGTTGTTCATAATTTTTATTTTTACCGTTTTCTTCTTTCTCTTCTTAAAGAATATCTTTCAGCGTTTCATATAATATTGGTTTGGTGGTGATGAATTCCTTTAGCTTTTTCTTAGCTGCGAAGCACTTCATCTGACCTTCAATTCTGAATGATAGCTTTGCTGGGTAGAGTAATCTTGATTGTAGATTCTTGCTCTTCATCACTTTGATTATTTCTTGCCACTCCCGTCTGGCCTGCATAGTTTCTGTTGAGAAATCCGCTGACAATCGTATGGGTGCTCCTTTATAGGTAACTGTTTTTCTCTTGCTGCTTTTAATATTCTGTCTTTGTCTTTTGCTCTTGGCATTTTAATTATGATGTGCCTTGGTGTGGTCCTCTTAGGGTTCCTATATATTGAGGTTCAGTGTACTTCTTGGACTCCTAAGTCAATTTCTTTCACCAGGTGTGGGAAGTTTTCGGTCACTATTTCTTCAAATAGGTTTTCATTGTCTTGCTCGCTTTTTCTGGCACCCCTATAATTCGGATGTTGGTATGCTTGAGGTTGTCCCAGAGGCTCCTTACACTACCTTCAAGTTTTTGGATTCTTTTGGTTTCTTGCTTTTCCAGCTGAATGGATTTTACCTCTTTGTATTTCAAATCTTTAACTTGGTTCTTGCGGTCCTCTAGAGTACTTTTAGGTCTTTGTATAATATTTTTTATTTAAGTCAGCATATGCTTAATTTCTAGTTGGTCCTTTTTCATATCCTCGTAGGTCTTGTTCATTTCCTCATAGGTCTTGTTCATTTCCTTGTAGGTTTCGGTCTTTTCTAGGAGCCTCTTGAAAAGCCATATAACCGTGGTTTTGAACTCTATGTCCAGTCATTTTTTCCCCCTCCATTTCTTTCACATCTGATTTCTTTCCAAGTCTTTGCATGGTGGTTGCTATCCTGAGTTGGTTGATTAGCTTTGTGTGGTAGATGTCCTCTAAGGAACAGTGGCTCAGCCTCCCTAGTTCCCTGAGGTGGATACTCTTACTGCAATCCTTTACCGGTTGTACAGTATTGTTGAAGTTAAGCCCAGCTTATTGTTGTTAGCACTAGGAGGGTTTGACCTCCAGGCTAATTGGCTGTGAGGTTCAGCCGTGCTCAGGTTTGATGGGTGGAGTCTCCGGGCTGAGCAGGCAGCTCTGCCCTATATGGCACTTGGGACTCTGTGCCAGGTGGCAATGGCTGCCAGAACCTCTGAGAGAGAGCTGCTGCCGAGCTCCACTCGCTGCCAGACAATTCAGCCTCTCCCCAAATGAGTCTGCACACCCAACGTCTAACCCAGGGTCATAAAACAATGTAGACCGGTGGTATCCCAATCGAGAGAGTAAGTCATGAGTCCTCTCTGCGCAGTCACGCAGCTCTGCTGTTCCCAAGTTCATATGCACTCTGCACAAGCTCGCCCTCTCCACAAGCTTGCAGACCCTTGCAGTGCTCGAGTTTCAGCATGCTTCTCCACTGTCCAGTTTTCACCCCGTATGATTGTGTGTTCCCTGGACTTCACCCAGAGCTGGGGAATCAGTGCTGTGGGATGTCGTTGTCTCCCCATTCAAGAAAACTGGCCAGGTTTGCAGCTGCCCACCCTATCTGCTCGTGCACACACAGCTCTAAAGCTCTTTTTGTGAGTATCTTCAATGCTGTCTTCCGCCACTGCTCTGAGTCACAGTGTCCTATCTTCACTTTTATTTGTGCAGTTTTCACTCAGCCAGCTTTCCGGTGAGTCTAGATGATGTTTGTCCTTTTGTTAAGTTGTAGTTTTGAAATTGCTATGTATGGCAGCAAGATAGGTGTTTACCTATGCCACCATCTTGGTTCCTCCTCCTGAAAGAATTTCTTAGATGCAACATTAAAAGTTCAATTTATAAAATAAAAATGTTGAAAACTGAACTTTATGGAAATAAACTGCTTTTCAAATGTTACTATTCAGTAAATGTAAAATAAGCTATACATTGGGAGAAAACATTTGCAATCACATATCTGATAAATGACTTGTACTTCAGAGTATATTGAACACTCAAAAATTCAATAATAATAAAACAATTTTTAAATGGAAGAAAGATTTGAACAGACAGTCTGCAAAGAAATAAATACATGAAAAGATGATCAATATCATTAGTTATTAGAAAAATGCAAGTTAAAACCACAATGAGATACTACTACATTCCCACTAGTAGAGCTAAAATAAAAAATGCTGGCAGTAACAATAATGGGTGCACACAAAGCAACTGGAGCTCTCATACATTGCTAGTGAGTATGTAAAATAGTACAGGCACATTGGAAAACATTTTGGAGGTTGCTCATTAAGGGAAACTTAAACTTACCACATGACAAAGCAATTCTGCTTCTTTTGTATTTACTCAAGCGAAATAAATGTTAATGTTCACATAAAACCTGTACATAAATACTAGTATTTATAGTGGCTTGATTCCTTACTGCTGAATTAAACAGGAAATAACCAAAATTCTCCTTGACTGAGGATCAAACAAACCATCCTATCTAATAAAAGAGTAACATGCAAATTGACCATGCCCCCGCTATGCTACCAGCCAATCATGGCAGGAGGACTTGGCAGGGGGCATAGCCAGGGGCATGGCCAGCACACAGGGGGAGAGGCTGGCAGGGGCATGGCCTCAGCGCAGTGAAAGCAACTACCACACTATAAGCTCTGCCCACATGGTACTTAAGGCCTGGCCCTCCTTACAGTTATGGTGACTGAATCACATGCAAATATGCACCTGGGGTCCCTGCATGCCCCCCAGCCCAGAACCCACAATGAGAATGGGGGCCTGCTGCCAGTCTCTGGGGTGTGTGGAGACCCCAGTGGCCACCACCGGGTGGAGAAAATTCACAGTGCTCTTGGTTCGTGTAGTGCTCTTGGTATAGGGAGCATCAGGAATTCTGGAAAATGTAGTTCTGGTAGCAGACCCACTGTAGGAGAGAGTTTAAAGTACTGAGCATGGAACACAGAAGAAGCGGGATGGGTCGGGCGGGGGCCATGGTGCAGGAGCGCTGGGGCCCCCGCCCAGATGCTGTGAGTGGAAGTGGCAGTGAGCGCCCAGCCCCTGGAGCCAGGTGGTCACAGGAAGCTGGGGCTGAGCTGAGCAGGGAGATGGCTGGGTGCCCAAGGCCTAAAGCCTCGAGGCTTTAGGCCTTGGGCTGGCTGCAGGTGAGCCATCAGTTGGACATCCCCTAAGGGCTCCCAGTATGTGAGAGAGGGGGCAGTTTGGGCTGAGGAACCACCCACCCCCAGTGCACGAAGAAAGATTGAGCCCCCCTTTCTTTAATTATTTCAGGAATAATCCTCCCAATAATCATCCCCATCACCAACCAAGCAGTTGAGTCCCCAATAGTATATGAATTAAAGTCCGACAATAAATATTATGCTATGACTTTTCTCCTTATACAGAGTATCAGTTTGGTTGCAGAGTGCCTTCCTGGCTTGTTGCCAGCCTGTGCATGGTCCACATTTATGAGTTCAGGATCTATGACAATGTGAATAATTCAGATGTTTACAATAAAAACACATGAATACACGAATTCACTAATGTTAATGTTAAAATTTATGAAAAAATTAGTCCTTTGAATCTTTGGTGGTTATAAATTAAATACCTCAAATCATGTGCAATAAACAGAAAATAAAGTTACACTGAATGCCAAAAAAAAAAAAAAAAAAAAAAAAACAGGAAAAAAAAGAAAAAAATATATTAGGGGCCAGGAAATGTTCAAATATCTGGGAACCATTCCAGATCAGGAAGAGAAGTCACAGGGTGTATATTATTGCTACAAATACTGTGATTTCTACTACTTACAACATATATAATGTAATGTACTAGATGCTTTCCTATCTCATGAAGTATGTATTCTCATAGGTAATACTGCTAGATATGTTATAGTTATGGCAATATGTCATATCTTATCTATATTAATGAAAGGGTAATATGCTAATTAGACCACGAGACATTCCAGATGTCCTTCAGGACAAAGCCATGGTGATAGGGCCAAGGCAGATGTGGTTACAGTTGATCAGGCCAGGAGGGGAGGGCACTTGGGGGTGATCAGGCTGGCAGGGGGGTGCAGTTGGGGGCAAGCAGGCGAGCAGACAGAGTGGTTAGGGGAGATCAATCAGGCAGGCAGGTGAGCAGTTAGGAGCCAATAGTCCTGGATTGCGAAGGGGTTGTCTGACTGCCATTTCAGGCCTGATCCCACAGGGGTCCCGTATTAGAGAGGATGCAAGCCAGGCTAAGGGACACACCCCCTCCAACCTCCCCCATGCATGAATTTTGTGCACCGGGGCACTAGTGGGACCATTATAAAATGGAGTACTACTTAGTAACTTTTTTAGAAGTTATTGGTACATGCAACAATAAGGATGAATCTCAAATTTACTACATTAAGTAAATGAAGTCAAACTCAAAAGACTATATATGCTGAAGTCTATTTACATTGTGGAAAAGGCAAGCATAGTGCTATAAAGCAGATTTATTGTTGTCTATTGGTAAAGAGAGGATTAACTGATTTATAATGGGGAAAATTGGAAGGGAGTGGTGGAACTTTTAATATATTGATGGTGGTAATGGTTTTAAATCTGTATGCATTTGTCAAAACCTTCAAAACTATATGTGAAAGGGTAATTTTTCTTAAACTCTATATTTTGAGACTATTTCAAATTTAATGCAGTTATATGAAACACTACAGAGATCCTGTTTGCCCTTCACCCAGTTTCCTCCATGGTGACATCTTACAAAAACTATATTACAATATCACAACCACAGTATTGACAATGATGCTGACAAGATGCAGAATAATTCCATCATCATAAGCATCCAAAGAGTAAGTTTTACTCTCTGTAAGTTATATCTTTATTCTATGAATAAAAAGGCTATAAGCCGAATTTTTATAAATAAAATATCAACATTAATACTTAGTTTTCAAGGCCCTAGAAACTTATTTTCCAATCATGCTCAATATTTTCATTGAATTGAAATAAACCAGTCAATGAAAGATAAATACCACATGATCTCACTCATTTGCAGAATATGAAAAACATCATAAACTGACCAACAAGAATAGATAGAGGCAAAGAAGCATTAAAAAGTCTGTCAAATTACAGTGGAAAGGCAGGGGATGGAGGGGGGTAAGAGATCAACCGAAGGACTTGTGTGCATGCATATAAGCATAACTAATGGACGCATAACACTGGGTGAGGGCATGTGCTGGGTGGGGTGGGTAGGAGAGGCCTGGGAGAAGTCAATGGGGAAAAATAAGACATATGTACTACTATTTATAATACTTTAAACAACAACATTTTTTAAAAAGGTAAAAAAAGAAAAATAACTATTTTTGTATAACTGAATATATTATGATTTTCAGTGTATTTTAAAAAATATTTTCAATGTTGTCCTATGTTATTTCTCTACATTTCTTAAAATACTCTGTTACTTCTCTACATTTTGCGAATTTTGATACTCTACACAACCAATTTCAAAAGTAAATGTAATAAAAGTTCATCTTTAAGTTGAGTTCAGCAGAATATGACAACCCTGTAGAGAAGAACATTGACATTGTTGGACATTCCAGAGAGACGAAAGGAAAGGGAATTTTCTTATCCTTTATTACTTTTCAGAGATTTATGCTACTTCACAGAGGGCTTTGTGGTACTAGTTCTAAAAAGAAAAGATATTTAACACTAGAATTTGCTCAGCAATGAACTAAACATTTATTTTACAATATTAAGGGTTAGCTACAAGATTTTAAAAAGATATATCAATCCATGGTTTTTCCAGGTCACTAATTTGAAATAAAAATAAAATATAGAAGTCAGCTAAATAAAGAGGGGTTTTTTTTGGTTTGTTTTTTTGGTGGTGGGGGCCACAGGGCAGTATATTTATGCAACTATAAAGACTGTTCACTGAGACTTTACATTTTAAAAGCACACCCAGAACAACACAATTTAATGAGTATGTACTATTAGTAAAGGTAATCTCATTGATTAATTAGAAAATATCAATAAAAATACTTGAATTATTTTCTTATATATACATTTTTCTCTTAAATATTCAGCTAAAGCACAATGTGATTTAAATTTCTGATGCTGTATATGTTAGTTCCTTCTCTTTATAGAAATTACTCTTGAATTATGCCCCTCAGAAAACATATAACTGTAACAACAGACATTTCAAATCAATTGTGTGTACAACTTATAATTTTAATGGCATACTATGAGTAAACATTTTTATAAAACAGTGAAATCATATTATACAGTTTTTGTATAGAGTAGTGGGGGTATTAGATAAAAAATTAAGACATAAAGACATTTTAAATAATATACTAGCAAATATACAGATATGTTGGGGGTATCCACTCTCATACCAATCCAGTACTTCTGCAATACAAGCATAATCTTGGTATGAGGTACATCAAGGTCAAAGCACAGTCTTATCATGGAACCTTCCTACAGTCCACTGACATTCAGAGCAACCTGTTAAACATTAGATTAATTCTTCTACCTGGAGTAATTTTAAAGTGTACTTGTAAAAATTAAGGTATTGCCCTCTATTAAGATTATTCTAGGAAAACTCAGAAAGCTGATGAAGGCCCTACTTAGATTAGACACTCCTAAATCACTATAGTCCACTGCTATAAATGATAAATAGTTATTAATCTGGTATTTTTCAGTATAGTATTCAAAATAGAAAGAAAAACATATAAAAAGGGAAGGAAAGAGGGCATGAAGGAGGGAACACCCATAGAAGGTAAGAAAGCAAGAAAGGGAAGGTATAAAAATAAGATAAGAGAGAGAAAGAAAGGAAGAGATAATGGAAAATTGAATAAAATTATTCTTAAAATACTTGCTGTGAATGGTCACACTTTAACCAATATTATTGGAATGTTGAGAGGTTAAATATGTAAGTTTATTATTCATTACACAACTCTAAATTAGGTTATAATCATAAAACAGTATAAATTATCTAATGTGTTTTGCTGCTGACATTTTAAAGATACTCAATTAAAATTTTTTGTATGCATGCATATAAGCCTAAGAAATGGACACAGACAACAGAGGGCTGAGGACATGAGTGGGGGAGATGGGGGGTAATGGAATGTTCTATCTTTCCAAGTCCAGGGGGGTTAGGCACTCTTATTATCCTGGAGGAATGCACTACCAGTTCTCTACTTACTGGTGATACCACCCTACCAAGCTTGAGTCAAGCAGAAAGGCTTGTTGACTGAAACCAACAGGGACATTTGGTGGGCCTTTCTCTGGAGAAACTACAGGCAGACACTCAGACAGACAGTGAACTGTGGGGCTTAAGAATGGTGACCAGTCTTTCCCACCAACCAATAGGCTCAGCCAGCACTACTCCCAATTGAATACAGTTTTGTTCTATCTTTCCAAGTCCAGGTGGCTACAACCTGCTGATCACAATTCCACTGGGGAAGGAAGAGCCACCAAAAGTTGGGACATTTGGAGCACATATCCTTCAGAACCTCCAGTCTGGGGCTCAAGTTGGTGAAGCTTGCCCTGCTCCAGCAGGCTTGGCTGGCACCTCCCTTAATAGAAGAACATCTTGAACTGGTTCCCAAGTCCCAGTGGTTCCATCCTGCTGAGCTCAGTTCCATGGGGGGATGTGAACTCCACTGAGAACTGTTACCTTTGTAAAATGTCTCACTCAGATCCTTCATCTGGGTCTCTAACAGCAGCTCCAGAGAAAAGGAGAGGCAGGAAGTTTGCCTGCCTTCCACTGGGTTAGCCAGCAACAGCCCAAAAGAAGACTGCCTCGATCTGTTTTCACAGATCTCAATGGACCCACTCTATTGAGCTCAGCTCAGTGGGAAGAAGGGAATTCTGCTAAGAGATGGGACTTCTGGAGTGTGTCTCCCTTACAGACTCCAATCCGGAGTTCAAGTGGGCAGGCTATGCAACTAAAGGGAGGCATGAAACTTGACCCTGCTCCTGCAAGATAACTCGGAGTCACCTCCAATAGAGGACAGTTTCTATTTGTTCTCCCAAGTTCCAGTGGCCCTACCCTGCTAAGCTTGCTCCTGTCATGGAGATAGTTGGCTGCTCCCAACCTGAACTGATGGTGCACTCCTCCTGGGGGAGCTAGAGTTGGAGACTCTATCAGAGACTGAGTGGTATGGCTCTGAAGAAAGGATCACATTCTCTTCATTGAGGGCATGACCATGCTGTCCCCAAGTAGAGGACTCTACTAACATTGTATTCCATACCCAGTCACCCAGCCCTACAGAGCTTGCACCCTGTGGAATGGACAGTGGGGTGTGGTCAGCTTGGGCTCACTATACAGTCTTTCTTCAAAAAGCTATAGAACATCCCCAGGCAAGTTCAGGGGTTGATGGAGTACCCAGCAGGTGAATGCCAACCTCAGAAAACCTTGAATTATTTATTGATCTGTACCCAACTCACGGCTGTATGAAGCAAACCTATGAAAACAGTTTGGTCCTTCCCATGCAAAACCAGATGGAGTAGATGCTACCACAATCAGTGAATAGCATGTTAGCTCAAGGAAATTTATGCACAATGTCTGACACGACCTGTATTTGAACCCATGACCTATGTAGGCCAAGAACTAACACAAAAGGTGGGCATCAAACTTTAGAGATTGACCCAATAATCCACACCAACAGCAGAAACAAAGGGGGACTACAGCTAGCACGAGACTGCATGAAACAACTCTGCTTTAGGGGGCAACCCCTGAACAGAAACTCAGACACAGTTAGTGAGGCCTATCCTCATAGGCAGGGTTAACTCCAACCAAGAACAGGCCATCAGTATTAAAGAGTCAACTACAACAGGATGGACTACATAAGCCACCCAAGGAATATTTCTGGAGCACCAACCTTAGGTGATCTAGAAGATAGAACTATTGAGACTCACAAGGCATCTACATCAGAGAACCCTCATAACAAGCTATGGAGTCACAGTAGATATACCTTATACACAGAATAAAACACAAAAAGAAAATATAAATATGACCCAGATACCAAGATACCATATGCATAGTTGAAAACAATGGCTATAAGTATGCTCATGGACCTTAGGGAAAGAATGAATATTCTCAGTGAGAACTTAAAGAGGTAATAAGTATGGGAAAGAAAATATAAAACATTTTTTTAAAAATCAGAAATGATGAATGAAACATCTGAAATGAAGAATACACTAGAAGAATACAAAATAGACTAGATAAAGCAGAGGATCAGGTTGAATCAGCAATTTAGAGGACAATATAGCAGTAAGAACATAAGAAGAGCAACAATTAAAAAAAGAATTAAAAAAAATTAGGTAGGTCCTGAAAAAATGGCTGCGGAATAGAGGGATGTGTTCTGAATCGTGTCCCAGGGCAGATGGAGGGAGCAGCTGAGGTTTGCGCGGGGAGAGTTTGTTGGTGAGTTGGGGGACAGCTGGGCTCCGGGAGAAGGATGGGGACTGCTGGATATGCCTCCCCTGACCAAGGTGCTCCCTGTGCAGCTGGGTTCTCTCATGGAGCCAACAGCTTGGAGGCAGACTGCGTCATCTTGGAGGGGAAGGGCCTGAAAATATACAGCTGCAGTACCCACAGAACTGCTGAGACCCGCAGAACACTGATTCCTAGTTGGCGCAGAAGTGGATTCGGAGGAGCTCTTCAACATGGAAAGGTCAGATTTCCCCTGGGGTTAGGGGGAGCTGGCAAAGCAGGGAGATCTGCGCCTGAAAAAAAAAAGTTCGTGGCTGTTGGAGCAGGTAAATGTGGAAGAGGGCCCTCGGAGCTGGTGGCAGAGGGGATTCCTAGAAAGCAGCCCATTTGGACCTGACAGAGAAGGGCAGCCTAACAATTTTGGGAGGGTGCTGGCTTCTAAACCCAATGGGGAAAGGGGTTTTGTGCAAACATATGAGCGGAACCTGAATTTGCGAACTTGCATTTTTTCCTCTCCTAATCCAAGTTTTTGAGTGCTAAACCAGGAACCTGGGATCGACTGGTGGGGTATATCATGGGGGATTGCAGAGGAGAACTGTTTTTCTGGAGCCCAGGGATCAGAACAGGCAGTCACCATTAGCGAGGCAGCTCTGGGGCAGCCCATCCCCACAAATCAGTATTGAATACCACAAGGATAGCAGGATTTTAGTCCAGGTTAGAGAGGACCAATAGACCCAGAGGTCAATCCAGAAACACTGCCACCCAGGGTCTGAATCACAAATTGACTCTTGTGTAACACAAATCAAAGAATCAATTTTATTTCTACAACTATTTAACCTTTTTTAAGTGCCATTTTATTTCCTCTTTATTCTACTTTGGAATTAGTGTTATAGAGTCTATTTTCATCTACCCTTTAGTATCTTTTTACTCTACCTCAACTTCACCTTTATGTCACCACTCTCTTGCTAACCTTTCCCTTGTTAGTGTCTTGTTCCCCTTACACCTTTCCTGCTTTAGATTTTCCTTATTCTTTCTTTTTACCCCCTGTTAAAATTTCACCCCACTTATATATCTAATCTCCAAATACCTGCTCCAAGTCTATACACCCCTCTCGCTTCTCTGACTTCACTGTCCTAAATTGTTTTTCTCTCGGTCCTGTTGTTGTTGTTTAATTGACTGTAAATTATATCGATATTTTAGGCATGTTTGTGAGATTGGTTTGCTTATTCTTTTCTTTTAGTTTGTTTTGTGGGGTTTTTTGGCATTGTTTTTTGTTTTGTTGTTGTTTGCATCATTTTTTGAAAGATTTATGCTTCTGTGTTCCCTCACCTCCCTTGATATTAATTGCTGTATGTAGTTTGAATCAATCTCCAGGAACTGGTTGCTGGCTTTTGTTGGGATTAATGACTATTCTATAGCAGTTTTTAACACATATTTATAGTTTATTCCCCTTTTCTTTCTTTTTACTTCTTCCCCTTTTTCCAATTTCATTTTGGCATTCCTTCCTTCCTTCCTTCCTTCCTTCCTTCCTTCCTTCCTTCCTTTCTTTTTGTGTGTGGGTGTGTGAGTGTGTGTGTGCCTGTGTTTTCTCTTGTTCTCTTCTTTCTCACCTATCACCTAATTTGCCTTTCTCAGGCAATCAACTTTAACTTGGTGTTACCAATACTGTGAATACATTTCTGTTCAGTGCCTGGTGCATTGCACCTAGTTGTGTTGTATTTTGAGCCTTTAAATCAATGCAGGAGAGTGAGGACTACATAACTAGACACACAGAGAAGAGAGACCATGGGGAGACAAAGAGCCTGCCAGTTAAAGAAAAACAAACCTCACCAGAAAAAGAGGTAAGCAAAATGGAAGAAAGCAACCTGTCAGAGAAAGAATTCAGAAAAATAGTCATAAGATGGCTGAAGAGAATGGAAGACATTATGAGTAAGAATCAAGAGGAAATGAAGAAGAACCAAGAGTAAATGAAGAAGACTCAAGAAGAAATGAAGAAGAGTCCAGGAGAAATGAAAAATGACATTGCTGATGTGAAGAACTCCATAGAAAGTATCAAGAGCAGACTAGAAGAAGAAGAGGACCGCATCAGTGAGCTAGAAGACAAGGTAGGAAAAAAAACACAAGTAGAGAAGCTTCTAGAAAAAATGAATAAAAAGCAGGAGGAGAGCCTAAGGGAACTTTGGGACAACATGAAATAAAACAAGATCATCATAAAAGGGCTTCCAGAGGGACAGAAAACTGAGCAAGGAATAGAAAACCTGTTGGAAGAAATAATGACAGAAAACTTCCCTGATATAGGAAAGAAAAAACCCACACAAATCCAAGAAGCTCACAGAGTTCCAAGCAAATTAAACCCCCAAAGACCTAAACCAAGGCACATTATAATTAAATTGGCAAACATCAATGAATGACAAAGTGAGAATCTTAAAAGTTGCCAGAGAGACAGAAAGTCACCTACAAAGGAACTCACATCATATTAGCAAGTGATTTCTCAACAGAAACATATCAGCCAGAAAGGAATGGAATGAAATATACAAACTCATGCAAAGAAAGGGTCTGAATCCTAGAATACTGTACCCACCAAGGCTATCAATCAAAATTGAAGGTCAAATCAGGAACTTCACAGACAAAAAAGGACTAAGGGAATACATTACCACCAAACCAGCAATGCAATAAATGCTAGAGGGTCTTCTGTAAAAAGATATAGGAAGCTAAGAAGGATCACAGGGGTAAAGAACAAAAATAGCCACAAATAAGTACCTATCAATAATAACATTAAATGTAAATGGTTTAAATGCTCCAATCAAAAGACATGGGGTAACGAACTGGATAAGAAAAGACGACCCATATATCTGCTGTCTACAAGAAACCCACCTCAAAAAAAAAAAAAAAAGACACACACAGACTGAGGGTGAATGGATGGAAAGACATTCTTCAGGCGAATGGAAATGGGAAAAAAAGCTGGAGTAGCAATGCTTATATCCGGCAAATTAGATCTCAAAGTGAAGGACATGACAAGAGATAAAGAAGGCCATTTCATAATACTAAAGGGAGCAATCCAACAAGAAGAAATAACTCTGGTAAACATATGTGCACACAATACAGCAGCACCCAAATACATAAAAAACTCCTAGAGGATATCAAGGGAGAGATAGACAGCAATACAATCATAGTAGGAGACTTTAATACCCCACTATCACCATTGGACAAATCCTCTAAACAAAAATCAGTAAAGAAACATCAATCCTCAATGACTCACTAGACCAGATGGAATTAATTGACATCTTCAGATCATTACATTCCAAAGTCACAGAATATACATTCTTTTCATGTACCCAGGAGTCATTTTCAAAGATAGACCATATGTTGGGTCATAGGCAAAGTCTCTCCAAATTCAAGAAGATAGAAATCATATCAAGCATATTCTCAGATCAGAGTGGCATAAAGCTGGAAATCAACTACAATAAAAGCAATCCAAAGAAATCAAACACATGGAGACTAAACAGCATGCTATCAAACAAAGACTGGGTTACAAGAGAGATCTAGGAAGAAATAGAAAACATCATGGCAACAAATGACAATGATAGCACAACAATCCAAAATCTATGGAACACAGTGAAAGCAGTTCTGAGAGGGAAGTCCATAGCTCTACAATCCTACTGCAAAAAACAACAAACAAACAAACAAACAAACAAACAAAAAAACAAGAAACAACGGCAATAAATTATCTAACCAAACAACTCGAAGTGTTAGAAACAGAGCAACAAGAAAAGCCCAGTGTAAGCAGAAGGAAAGAAAGAGTAAAGATCAGAGCAGAAATAAATGACATAGAGACCAAAGAAACAATACAGAAGATCAACAAAACCAAGAGCTGGTTCTTTGAAAGAATAAACAAGATTGACGAACCTCTAGCAGGACTCACCAAAAAGCAAAGAGAGAGGACCCTAATAAATAAAATCAGAAATGAAAGAGGTGAAATAAAAACAGACTCCATCAAAATAAAAAGGATTGTTAAAAAATACTATGAACAACTCTACACCAACAAACTGGACAACCTGGAGGAAATGGATACATTCCTAGAAAAATATAACCTCCCTAAACTCAATCAGGAAGAATCTAAACAGCTCAATGGACCAATAACTATGGAAGAAATTGAAGCAGTCATCAAAAAGCTTCCAGAAAACAAAAGCCGAGGGCCAGAATGCTTCACAGGGGAGTTTTACCAAACATTCAAGGAAGAACTAAAACCTATCCTCCTCAGACTATTCCAGAAAATTCAAGAGGATGGAACACTTCCAAACTCCTTCTATGAAGCCAGAATCACCTTAATACCAAAACCAGATAAAGATGACACAATGAAAGAGAATTACAGACCAATATCCCTCATGAATATAGATGCCACAATCCTCAATAAAATTGTAGCAAATCGGATCCAGCAGTACCTCAGAAAGATCATACACCATGACCAAGTAGGATTTACCCCAGGAATGCAAGGATGGTAAAATATCCGCGAATCAATAAATGTGATACATCACATAAACAAATTGAGAAATAAAAATCACATAGTCATATCAATTGATGTAGAAAAACATTTCACAAAATCAAGCACCATTTCTTGATAAAAACTCTCAACAAGGTGGGGAGAGAAGGATCATAACTCAACATCACAAAGCCATATATGATAAACCCAGCAAACATCATACTCAATGGGCAAAAAGTACAACCATTTCCTCAAAGAACAGGAACAAGACAGGGATGCCCACTCTCTCCACTCCTGTTCGACATAGTATTGGAAGTATTAGCCATTGCAATTAGACAAGAAGAAGAAATAAAAGGCATCCAAATTGGAAAAGAAGAAGTAAAGCTGTCCTTATTTGCAGATGACATGATATTGTACATAAAACACCCAAAAGACTCTTTAAAAAAACTAATAGACTTAATAAATGAGTTCAGCAATATATCAGGCTACAAAATTAACGCCAGGAAGTCTATGACATTTCTATACACCAATAGTGAATTTACAGAATGAGAGACTAAAAAAGCAATCCCATTTACCATCGCACCAAAAAAATTGAGATTTCTAGGAATAAACTTAATTAAGGAGGTAAAAGACGTATTCATGGAAAACCACAGGACACTAAAAAAAAGAGATAGAGAAAGATGTAAACAGGTGGAAGAACATACCATGTTCATGGATTGGGAGAATCAACGTCTTTAAGATGTCCATACTACCCAAAGCAATCTATAACTTTAATACACTCCCCATTAAAATACCAATGGCATATTTCACAGACCTAGAAAGAACTCTCCAAATTCATCTGCAATAGAAAAAAGACCCAGAATAGCGACCGCAATCTTCAGAAAGAAGCACAAAGTAGGTGGGATTTCAATACCAGATTTCAAGCTTTATTATAAAGCTACTGTTCTCACAACAGCCTGGTAGTCTCACAGGAACAGACATATAGTCCAATGGAATAGAATAGGGAATCCAGATATCAACCAAATCACACACTATGCTCACCTAATACTTGACAAAGGAGGCATGAACATAAAATGGAGTCAAGACAGTCTCTTCTATAAATGGTGTTGGGAAAATTGAACAGATATATGCAAAAAAATGAAACCAGACCACCAACTTACACCATACACAAAAATAAACTCAAAATGGATATAGGACTTAAACAAAAGATGGGAAACCATAAAAATATTAGAGGAATCCAAAGGAAGAAAAATCTCAGACATATGCCGAAATAAATTCTTCACTGACACTCCTCTGGGGCAAATGGTAGCTAAAGAGAAAACCAACAAATGGGACTACATCAAAATCAAAAGCTTTTGCACAGCTAAAGAAACCATCAACAAAACAACAAGAAAACCCACTGTATGGGAGAACATATTTGCTAATGTTATCAGTGATAAATGTTTTATCTCAAGCATCTACAGAAAACTCATACAATAAAAAAGGAGGACAAATGATACAATAAAAAAATGGGCAACGATCCTAAATAGAATGTTTTCAAAAGAAGACAAAAGGGGGGAGGAACCAAGATGGTGGCATAGGTAAACACATATTGTGCTGCCCCGCGCAGCAATTCCAAAACTACAGCATAATAACAAAACAAACATCTTTCAGAATCACCAGAAAGCTGGCTGTGTGAAAATTCTATGAATAAAAGTAAAGGTGGGACACTGAGACTCAGAAGAGCAGCAGAACACAGCCTTGAAGATATGCATGGAGCCAGAGGTTCAGAGCCGTGTGTCGCAAGGGGGCAGTAGGGCTGGCAGCACCCACCCAGGCTGGATTTCTCCAACGAAGAGGGTGGAGACGTCCCACTGCACAGATTCCCCAGTGCCAGGTGAGGTCTGATGTCCGGGGTATGCACCCTAAAAGCTGGGCATGGAAGAGGTCTCCAAGTCTGAGGAGAGTGCACGTAGCTTGGAACAGCAGTTTGTGGGCATAAAGTGTGCAACAGCACAGAGGTGTGACTTGCTCCCTGGCGATTTGCTCCCTGGTTCAAGAGACCATTGGACTGCTTTGTTTTACAACCCTGGGCGAGACTTTGGGTGTACAGACTCATTTGGGGAGAGGCAGAGATGTCTGGCAATGGTTGGAGGCAAGCGGCGGCTTTCTCTTGGAGGTGCCTGCAGCCATTACCACCAAACACAGAGACCTGCACACCGCATAGGGTGTAGCTGATGCTGAAATTGCCTGCACAGCTCAGAGACTCCACCCATCCAAACTGAACACAGTTTCCCTGCACAGCAAATTGGCCTGGAAGTCAATTCCTCCTAGGGCTAACAACAACAAGTTGGGCTTAAATTAAAAAATGCTGTACAACCCATAAAGGATTGCAGAAAGAGTATCCACCTCAGGTAACTGGGGAGGCTGAGCAACTGTCCCTTAAAGGACATCTACCACGTAAAGCTAATCGACCAACTCAGGAAAGCAGCCACCATGCAGAGACATGGAAATAAATCAGGTGTCAAAAAATGGAGGAAAAGAGATGGCTAGACATAGAGTTCAAAATCACAGTTATAAGGCTTTTCAAGAGGCTCCTAGAAAAGACCGATGAACTTAAAGAGAACTATGAGGAAATGAACAAAATCTACAAGGAAATGAACAAGACCTTTGAGGATATGAACGAGACCCTCAAGGATATGAAAAAGGACCAACTAGAAATCAAGCATACACTAACTGAATAAAAAAATATTACACAAAGTCCTAAAAGCAGTCCAGAGGGCCGCAAGAACCAAGTCAAAGATTTGAAATACAAAGAAGGAAAATCCACTTGGCAGGAAAAGCAAGAAACAAAAAGAATCCAGATAATTGAAGATAATGTTAGGGGATTCTGGGACAACCTCAAGCATGCCAACATCCTAATTATGAGGGTGCCAGAAAAAAAGAGAGAGCAAGGTAATGAAAACCTACGTGAAGAAATAGTGACTGAAAATTTCCCCCACCTGGTAAAAGAAACTGACTTAAGAGCCCAAGAAGTACACAGAACCCCAAAATATAGGAATCTAAAGAGGACCACACCAAGATACATCATAATTAAAATGCCAAGAGCAAAAGATAAAGAGAGAATATTAAAAGCAGCAAGAGAAAAACAGTTGGTTACCTACAGGGGAGCACCCATACGATTGTCAGCAGATTTCTCAAAGGAAACGATGCAGGCCAGACGTGAGTGGCAAGAAATATTCACAATAATGAATAGCAAGAATCTACAACAAAGATTAATCTATCCAGCAAAGCTATCATTCAGAATTGAAGGTCAGATAAAGTGCTTCGCAGATAAGAAAAAGCTAAAGGAGTTCATCAACACCAAACCCATATTATATGAAATGCTGAAAGATATTCTTTAAGAAAGGAGGAAGAAAAGGTAAAAATATAAATTATGAACAACAAATACACATCTATCAACAAATGAATCTAAAAATCAAGGGAATTAATAATCTGATGAACATGATTAATTGGTAAATATAACAGAATCATGGACATAGAGAGGGAATGGACTGACAATTCTTGGGGAGAAAAGGGGTGTAGGAAGTGCAGCAAAAGACTGGACAAAAATCTTGCAACAATGGGAGAGGACAGTGGGGAAGGGCAGGTGAGTGCAGAGGGTGGGATGGGTACAAGGTGGAGGGCAACTCTAGGGGCATAAAAAAGGGGGAACAATGTAATTAATAAACTGATTTTAAAAAGACAAAAGGAAGTTCCAGAGACATGAAAACCTGCTCAAAGTCACTAATTATCTGAGAGATGCAAATCAAAATGACAATGCGGTACCATCTCACACATGTCAGAATGGCTTTAATCAATAAAACAGCAATTGACAAGTGCGGGTGAGGATGCAGAGAAAAAGGAACTTCCCTGCACTGCTGGTGGGATTGTGGACTGGTGCAGCCACTGTGGAGAACAGTATAGAGTTTCCTCAAAAAACTGAAAATGGGGATCCCTTTTGACCCAGTGATCCCACTTCTAGAAATATATCCCAAGAATCTGGAAACACGAATTAGAAAGGATATATGCACCCCTATGTTCATAGCAGCACAATTTACCATAGCTAAGATTTGGAAACAGCCTAAGTGCCCATCAGCAGATGAGTGGATTAAAAATCTATGGTACATCTACACAATGTAATACCACGCTGTGGTAAAAACGAAGGAGCTCCTACCATTTGCAACAACATGGATGGAGCTGGAGAGCATTATACTAAGAGAAATTAGCCAGGCAGAGAAAGATAAATATCACATGATCTCACTCATTTATGGAATATAATAAATTACATAGACTGATGAACAAGGATGGATCCAGTGACTGAGAAAAGACCATCAGAATGTCAAACCTCAGGGTAAGTGGCAGGTGGTGGGAGTAAGGGGGAAAGTCAATATATTTGACCTCTTGAACTAAGGTAAGTAATTTGTGTTTTTACATCCCTGATAAAGTATTTATAAAATTATTTTAAAAATTGCAGCTAGTTTGAGATTGAGTTGACATGGCCTAGAGCTTGTCATCTCCTATGGACACCAGTCCTTAGGCTAGGCCCACCTTGTCCTACTGTGACACCATAATACACTTACATGATATTATTCCACAATGTAATTATAATTTTTGATATGTGACAACAGCATATCATACATTTATCCCAAAGAAACTTACAAACCAATTCTTTGAATCTTTGGCAGCAATTTTAAAAAGGAAAGAAAAGGAATTAATCCATTTCAGAAGGAATTAAGGCACTGGGGGGCACTCGAGCATTCTATATTGGCCCCTCTTGCTCTTTTTGCCAAGAGGGACACTCTTCTCACAATCCAAGTAAATACAGCTGTTGCCTGAGCTTTCAGTTCAAGCTGTGATTGAAGCCTCTGGGAGGCTGGCCCCACGGATCTGTCTCTCTCCCAATGGTGTTAGCTGGGCCCTCCCTGGAGAAAAACCTAAGTCCCCCGAGATATGTGATCAGTACCAGGACCCCGCCAGTACGTGAGGGGACCCTAAGGAAGGTGCTGGGCGTGGAGGCCACAGGGGCATAGACTACCAAGGAGACAGAACTGAACCTCACATCACCCTGCTTGGCCTCGGAGGATGGCTGGTTAGCCAGAGACAGGTAAGATTCCTCAGGGAGGGAACATACTAAGACAGGCACAGTCGCAGAGGGGCCAACAGGAGAGAACTAAAAGGTCTACAGAGGTGGGGCATAGACCCTCACCCAGTAACCTTGCAGGGGCCTGAACTCTCACCCTTTCTGAGGGAGGTCTTCTGCCCCTATAGCTGCTTTGATTTCCATGCACAGCTCAGATCGGGACCCAGGTTACAGACAGAGACTTGGCCAACAACAGCTGCCGTATATCTAAATTTAGTCTAGTACAGGGAATGCTCCAGGCCTCCTCAAGAATGCAAATAATCCTTTCCACTAATATTTACAGAGTAAACTAAGATTTTTGCTTGAGTATTAAATTTTGCCATAAAATAGTAATCAAGTTTTCAGAGTAATTTAAATTGGCCAAATAAAGTAAGTGAATAATCACGAAAATTTAAGTGTACTGGACAAAAAGCTGTTCCTCAAATATTAACTAAAATTTCTATTAGTAGTTCATCTCATTGTAAAATTGCCTACCATCCAAAGAACCTAAAGCAGTCATATTTGTGTGCAAAAATTAAAATTCAAAATTCCCAAGACCACAAGATAAAATTTCCAAAAGCCCCCATTAATCAAAAAGGTGGGGGGGGGCAGTGGGGTAATATCATGTAAGTACAAATATCCTGTAAGTAAATTATAGCTAGAAAATTCTTACTCCAGAAAAGTAACTTCCATTCGTAATGCCAACAACAGGACACCTATGAAAAACACACATGGTGTCAAAATAATCCAAAGGAAAATAATTTGGGAAAAAATAAAAAGAATCCCAAGTCTAAATTACAGAATAGATGCATTTCTTAACTTTTGGTCAAGAATATGTTTGTATATTTTCAGAAAACAACTCCAAGACCATATTGCTTCCTGCAACAATGAGGAACTGACAGGTCTGTTCCAACCACGAAGATAGTCCAGAGATGGAAGGCACTGACGACACCTTGCCATGCTAGCAGTCAGCAGCTGTGCATCACTGCAGTAGCCCAGGACCAAACCAGAGAGGGTTGAACCTGCATTTCCACCATATGTTCACCATCCAGATACCATTGCTGACATGCACACATAAGGAACTATTTGACATTGAAACTGGGACTCAGAACAGTTGGACAATGAAACTGAGACTCAAAAATTTTTGTTCTTATACATTTATTTCCAGTATGCAGATGCAAGATCTTTTTAAAGAAAAGAAACAGGGGGAAATGATTGATTTAGAGGCAAAGAAGCATTGAACAGACTGTCAAACTACAGGGGGAAGGCTGGGGAGTGTGGGGAATGGGGGCTATAAGAGATCAACAGAAGGACTTGTATGCATGCATATAAGCATAACCAATGGATACAAGACACTGGAGCGGGGGGGCGGGGGCAGGTGAGGACATGTGCTGGGCGGTAGTGGAGGCTGTAGACTGGACAATGTGGGGAAAAAAGGAAAACATATGTACTACTATTTGTAATACTATAAAAAATGAAAAAAATCAAAGAATAAAAAAAAGACATTAAAAAAAATAAAATAGGTAAGTCTAAGGGATCTTTCGGATAACATGCACATCATAGAGGTGCCAGAAGGAGAGAGTGAGCATGAGATTATAAACATATTTGAAGAAATAATGGCTGAAAACTCTCCTGATTTGATGAAGGAAATATACATTCAAGTTTAGGAAGCACAGAGAGTCCCTATAAAGATGAAACCAAAGAGGCCTACATCAAGACACATCATAATTAAAATGGTAATGGTTAAAGAGAAAGAAACAAGCTTAAAAGCAGCAAGGAGAGGGACAGTTAGTTACCTACAGGGAGCTCCCATAAGTTTGTCAGCTGATTTATCAACAGATACACTTCAGATCAGAGGGGATTGGATGGCATATTCAAAGTGATGAAAACCAAAGATCTATTCCCAAGTCTACTTTACCCAGCAAGGCTAACATTTAAATTGAAGAGGAATAAAGAGCTTCCCAGAAAAAAAGAAGTTCATTACCACCAAACCAATATTGCAAGGAATGTTTTCTTAAGAAGGAGAAGACAATGACTAAGATGAAGACAAAGATGAAGAAGAGAACAAAATAAGTAGAGGAACAGAAGTATAAAAAATAAAATGGCAATAAACAAGTACCTGTTAATACTTTAAAAGTGAAGGGATTAAATTATACAATAAAAAGACATAGAGTAGCTGAATGGATAAGAAAACATGACCAAAATATATACTATCTAAAAGAGACCCACCTCAAAACAAAAGATAAACAGAGTGTATCTCTCTGGGCCAGAGTGAAAGTGAAGGGTTGAAAAAAATACACCATGTAAATGGAAACTAAAACCAAAAACTACAATCAGGACATCATTAGCTACATCTGATAAAACAGACTTCAAAACAAAGACCACAATGAGACAAAATGATCACTGTAGGGAGGAAAATGGCAACTGAATTGGCAGACATGTCCTGCCCCTTCTTCCAGAGCAGACAGGAGGAGCAACTAAAAGAAATAGCATTCACCCCGAATTGGTGAAGTAGACACAGGTGGTGAGACAATTCACAGCCAGAAGGGCAGAGGAAGCCTGGAGAATGGTAGAATCAGGGATCTGGACTGGAGAGAGATGCAGGGCCAAAGGGCCAAGAGGGGAGAAGGAAGCTGCAATGCACCAAGTCCATGTCCCATGGATACAGGCATAACATCCGACTGTGGAGAAGAAATCCACAGGGCTGCTGGCAGCTGGGAAATCTAGATCTAAGTCCACAGCTACAAGAGGCTGTGCCCAGAGAGGTGGCCTGAAGAGATGCCCAAGCTGTGTGGTGCCAAGGGGAGAGAAATTCAAAGTCACATGGTTGTTTTGCCTCTGTTTTATCTTTGCTCTTATTTTCTAAACCCTGTTCATAGGACCTTTCAATTACAAACATTTATTCAAGGCTGCTATTCATGTGGAGGTGTGTATTTGTGGAGTCTCAGGAGAGGCTGTGGAGGAGAGCAGGACAGGGAGAGGTAACCAGGAATCCAGCACTGAGACATTTTTAACCCTCCAAACTTAAGCAGCCATTTTTCTCCTGAAGAGTTAGCCCCTTTCAGCAGCCTCAAGGCAGCTAATACAGCCACACCTAGCCTACACCCTGAGCTGTACAAAAGACACAAAGACTCTGAATAGCTCCCCAAAACCCCCAGGGACTGGTTTTAAGAGGGGCCTTTCAGTCCTGGAAAGAAACACAGCACCATCTACATAGAAAGCCCTGTCAGAAACAGATGCCTCAGTAATTAAGATTGATAGCAGGTAGACAGGCAAAGCAGAAAGATTGGTCCTGTCTGCTTACAGCCAAGGCTGTGGAGATAGACACAAATAGAGCAGTGTTGGATGGCTTGGAATTTCAACACAGTGTTGACTACCTAACAGGAAACTGAGAAGTGGCAGATGGAACAGAAGAGTGGGATCTTAAAGCAGCCCCTCTGGGGCAATAAAACTCAGGTGAAGTACACAATACTTCACTTTTTTATGTTTTAACTTTTATTTAAACATTTTTTTCTTCTTATTGTATTATTTTTTCTTTATTCTATTTTTTATTTTGTTATTTTATTTTATCTTATTTTGAAAATTTTCCACCCTTCTCTTCCTCAATTCTGCCTCTTTCATTCTGTTTTCTCTTTTACTGTACCTACTTTAGTTTTTGTTTCCTCTCTTTTTACGCCTTGTTAAAAATAATCTTTATGTTTTGTTGACATGTTACTATTATTGTAATCTCTGTTGGCTTACTCAAATATCTAATTCCCTCTATCCTGCTCCAAATCCATGCACCCTTCTCCTCTCTCTTTCTTTGCTAGTCAGTACTTTCTTTTATCCTTGTTTATCCTCTCCTCTCTTACTCTCTTATTCTCCTAATTGTTTAATTAGTTTTACTCACTAAACTAAGCTTACCTGCTCTCTCCTGTATTTCCCTTTTCCAAAAAATTAATGACTAAATTAAATTTTTTTGTTTTATCTTTATATTTATTTATTCTTATTTATTTTTCTTTTCTCATCAACTCATTATCTTTCTGCCTCCTCTATACTGAAGTGGGGGATATTTGTTTTTTGCATTTTTTGGTTTGTTTGTTTTTTGTTTGTTTTGTGGTGTTTTCTCCCCATATATTTTTTCTTTTTATTTTCTATCTTACCTATCTTTTTTTCTCAATATTATTCTTTTCTCTCTCCTAATTCTATTTTCTCTGGTGGTCATTGGGGTTATTGGTGTCGTTAGTACATCCATGTTTTATTCCTTTTGTGTCATGTCTTACCAAGTAGTAATTTGTTCTGTTCAGTCAATGTCATAGAGAGGGAGGCACATAAACAGACACCTGAGAGGAGACTCTATCCACAAATGGGATAATAACACTAAAGACCAAAATACACTATGAGAACAAAAATATCCCAAGTAGGGGGCATCTCCAGAATACCCAGCCTAGAAGTGCTGAGAGATTATATAACTGGGTCCCACAAACCATCCTAATATATAAAAATCATGGGTCCATCACAAACAGAGGCTCAGCCAATCAGAAGTCAGTCCTGCAGTCAGTGCTGGGTTGCCATGATGACCCAGCACTGACTGCTGGGGAGGGGGGGTGCTGTGAATCAGGCCTGGGGAAAGGCCTGAAGAAAGAAGCAGGGTCTGATGTGGCAGCTGTTGATCAGCACTTGCCTCTCTTTCTCTCAGGGCCAAAAATGCTGTACTGCCTACGTTTCTCTCCAAGCCTCCACCTGGGCTGCTGATCAGCCCCACCTTTTTGATCAGGCCCCATTGATAGGCCCAGAGATGCTGACTGACATTGAAACTGACCAATCAGAACCAAATCTGGGTGAAGTGTGAGGAGCCAATGGCTGCCTAGGAGGCAGAGCTTTTGATGCTGATTAGCATAGAAACTGACCAAAGAGAACCAAATCTAGGTCAACTGTGAGGAGCCAGTAGCTGCCTAGGAGGCAGAGCTTTTGACACTGACTAGTATAGAAACTGACCAATCAGAACCAAATTGGCAGGCAGAGGAGGGAGTTGGGGGTGAGATCAGGCAGGCAGAGGCAGTTAGGGGCAATTAGGCTGGCAAGGAAGGGCAGTTGGGGACAAAATCAGGCCATCCAGGGAGGTCAGTTGGGGGCAATCAGGCTGGCAGGGGAGGGCAGTTGGGGGCAAGATCAGGCTGGCAGGGAAGGCAGTTAAGGGTGATATCAGGAAAGCAGGGGAGGGCAGTTGGAGGTAAGATCAGGCTGACAGGGGAGGGAATTTAGGGGCAATAAGGCAGGCAGAGGCATTTAGGGGTGAACAGGTGGGCAGGCAGGTGAGTGGTTAAGAGGCAGTGATCCCAGATCAGGCCTAAACCAGCAGTCAGACATCCTCCAAGAGGTCCTCAATTGGAGAGGGTGCAAGTTGGGGTGAGGGAACACCCCCCTCCACGCATGAATTCCTTACAGCAGGCCACTAGTCTCTTGTAAAAGACAAACTAAAAAAAACTGAGTGGCATAGCATTTGATCTAATACATAGATACAATCACACACACACACACACACACACACACACACACACACACACACACAGCAACAATGGGGAGACAAAGAACCCCCACACAAAAAGAGAGGAGTCACCAAAAAAGGAAATAAACAAAATGGAGGCAAGCAATTTTTCAGAGAAAGAATTCAGAGCAATGGTTATAAGGATGCTGAAAAGGATGGAATAGATATTCAACAACATCTGTAAGAATCAAGAGGAAATGAAGATTGACACAGATGCAATAAAGACACAATGGAAAGTTTCAACGGTAAACCAGAAGAAGCTGAGGAACACATTAGCGAGTTAAAGAAAGGGTAGACTAACACTCAAACAGAGCAGCAAGTGGAAAGGAAACTTAAAAAGCAGGAGTAGACCCTAAGGGAACTTTGGAACAACACCAAATGAAACAATATTCTCATAATAAGGGTGCCAGAAGGAGAAGACTCTGAGCAAGGAAGAAAAAAGCCTGTGTGAAGAAATGACAGAAAACATCCCTGATTTGGGGAAGAAAAAAGTCATACAAGTCCAACAAGCACACAGATTGCCAAACAAGATGAACCCCAAAAGACTGACACCAAGACACATTATAATTAAAATTTCAAACATCAATGACAAAGTAAGAATCTTAAAGGCTGACAGAGAGAAATCGAGTTACCTTCAAGGGATCTCCCATTAGACTATCAACTGATTTCTCAACAGAAACACATCAGGACAAAAAGGAATGGAATGAAATATACAAAGTGATGCAACGGAAGAGACTGAATCCAAGAACACTATACCCAGTAAGGCTATCATTCGACATTGAAAGTGAAATCAGGAGCTTCACAGAAAAAAAAAACTGCTAAGGGACTATATTACCACCAATCCAGCAGTGCAAGAAATGCTAAAGGAAATGCTGTAAAAAGAAGAAATAAAAAGGAAGAAGGAACACGGCATAAAGAATAAAAATGGCAACAAACAAGTAACTATCAATAATAAACTTAAATATAAATGAATTAAATGCTCCAACCAAAAGAAATAGGATTGCTGAATGGATAAGGAAAAATGACCTACTGTTGTATTGTCAATTAGCAGCCAGATATGAGATGCCTTAATGAGTCAATTGATTAAGTGTCATTTTTATTGCACATGGGTTCAGAGCAGAAATCTCTGTCAAATTCTGAACAAACACAGGAAGAAGTTTTCCCTTTTTATAGTCTTCTAGGTCTTTGTATAACTTATTTTTGTAGACAGCTTGTAACCTTGAGTATGTATCATATCTACAAACATCCGTCATATCTATACAGATATCTGTAACCTTGGATACATAATGAGCAAACACTTGGCATGAATGAGAATATGAGAATTATTATCAGTATCAGCATATCAGCCCCTGTAGATGGCTAGCTTGCAAGGTCAGACAGTTTGGTTTATCTTTTCTATTACTTACGTTAAAAAACAAAGTCATTTTTACAGAATAAGAGCCCATATAAAAATAACCGTGTTGACTTATGGAACAAGGGACTAGCAAGGAATAGCAGAGAACTTCAAAACAGTATTTTCAAATAGCAGTTTTCCCAAAGGACGGATCATTACCATGCTTCATTCCCCACTGGCTTTATGTAAATGGGTCAAATCATTAACTCTTGTCAGTTATTGTTGGGGAGGGGCTTGTTAACATTGTTAATCTACTCAGCTTTGAGGTTTCCTTTAACAAGTCCTATAAAGAGAATTAATAACATGGCACACGTGAATGTTTTATCTTTAGATGATCCGAAGACTCCTGGATTCTCCATTTTGCCTGTGCTGCCTTGAGGCTGGTGTGATGAAGCAACATTGGGATCCCTTCTACCTTGACTGTCGTAGGGGTGGTCAGGATGACGTTGTGTGGTCCCTTCCAGGTAGTTGTCAGTTCTTGGGTGGTAAGTTTATTTACCCAAACAGAGTCACCAAGGTGGAAGGGATGAATCGGATCAGAAGTTGGCAGAGCATCTCGGGCTACTTCTGGGCTGCTCTTTGTGTGGACTGTAAAGCCTGTAAAGACTTGAGCAAAGACTGGTTATGGATTTCAGCTTTTTTTCTAATTCCAGGGACCATTTCCTGGAATAACTTCTTAGCTACTATGGTGGCTGTTTCTGTCTTAGTCGGGTATGCCAGGGTCTGAAAGAGTCACTAAAATCTGTAGAGGCCCCACTGGTTTTTAGGGAAGTCTTCTAGGTCGCTTTGTCCATTCCTTGGTTCCATCTTGCTTCTGGGGAGTCCCCTTTCTGGTGTCCCTTACAGTGGACCAATGCCACTACTTTGGGTAGCCAGATGACTTCTAGAAGAGCCAAAATCTTTTCTTTATTTTTAATGTCCTTCCCATATAAGCTAAAAAAAAATCCCTGTTCTTTGTAAATAGCATTGTGTACATGAGCTATTGCAAATGCATACCTGCTATCAGTATAAATTATTAATGATTTGTCTTTTGCCCACCGGTGAGGCTGAATAAGGGCAATTAATTCGGCCTTTTGTGCTGACATCCCATGGGTGCATGCCTGAGACCAGATGGTTCAGTCTAAGCCCCTTATCTTATATATGTAGAGGTGGAAAGACTTGGTTACATCTGATAGTGCCAGTTGGCCCATTGTCCTTGCTCTGCTCATGTCTGTCTTCTGCCTAGTATATTACCTCAATGATCCTGGCTCTGAATTCTTTCAGGGAAAAAGGACGTTGGTGGGCTCCTATGGATACTTCCATGCTGAAGAGGGGCAAAGTTTTCTTTCAGAGCCAAGAGATCTTTGCTGTCTGTCAGAGGGACAATGAGGCCTGGGCACAGAAGGAGGTAGGCTTGTGACCTGGTGGAGACAAACTGTAACAAATAGTCAAGTAGAATAGAAAAAAATTTAGTTCTAATAATTTTTATTGAAATATAATTTTTTCTCCTTAAAATTATCCATCTGTTTTGTTTTGTTTTGTTTGCAGCTTCATGGTTGGTTTTGGCCAAACTTTTTATTTAGTATTCTGTAGTTGCTTAACACACACTTAAATGATCTTACTGGAGGAGGGGAGAGGAGGGGGAGGTTCTTGTAGATTCCCAAGGAAATGTCTAAAAGACAAAATATGGCCAGCACTATTGGTTTTGGGTTTACTGGGTGAATAGCACTTTCTTTACATAAGCATTTGATCTCAGGTTTTTCATACTGATAATATTTGAGATTTCAGTTTGAAAACTGTAATGATATCCTAAGAGTAGCATATCCCAACCACTCTCTAATAGCTATCTTTTTTGTATAGGCAGAGGGATTAATTCATCTCTCCATTTTAGATGGCTAGATGTTTGTAGATCTTAGAATTGCTTGCCTTATTAACTGGGGGGAAAAATTAGAAAGTGGTCTTTTGGGACACTTTTACTTCAAAAATTACACCACTAGTACACAAGTCAAGCCTTAACACATTTAACATTTGCTTGTTGAAAGTAATGACATAAGATCAAACATGTTTTACTTTTTTCCCCACAAGAACATAAAAATTATGAAAGAGGAACCTAACGGGAAATTTGAAAAATGTAACACAATTTCTCCTTTTAGTAGTCCTTGGGTATTTATGACAGAATAGGTTCCACTTTCTGTTTGTTTCTTTGAACAGGGATTTTGGTCCAAAGTTTCGTTTTTAATATCTGCTTCTGCCTCCCCCTCTATCAGATCGGCTTCCTCCGCTACCACCACCCCTGCGTGCTCCGTGGCTTGAACCGCTGTAGGAATCACGTGGAGGAGGGAACCCCCTTTCCATAGAAGGGGGAAGCCCTCTTTCTTGTCTGCCAACCCAGTCACGACCACTTGAGTAGAGATCACTTCGACTGCTTGAGTAACTGTCTCCACTTCCACCATATCTGTCATGTGAGCTGCTGTAATCATCATAGCAACTACTTCCACCATAAGATGGTGGGGGCCCTAGTGTAGGTGGAGCACTACGTGAGTTACCATAACTGTCATATGAATCCCTGTAGGAACTCCCACTTGGATGATCTGAATAGTCACGATCACGACCATAGCCATCTCTCACTATAGTATCTTGAAGGATAGTCATCACATGAACTGGAATGACCATAATCACGATACATATAATCTCTTGGTGGTGGAGCATAATCTCTTGTATCACGAGAGCTTGGGTAATCTCTACTTGAGTAGCTGTCATTAGTGGAATATCCATCATCTCTTGGGGACAAATAAACATCTCTATGGGAAGGCAGGGGTTCCCTTCAAGGTGGGCCTCCATAACTATCTCTTCCATGTGATACAGGAGCTCTTCCTCCCATTCCACTGCTGCTGCGAACTGGTCCAGCAGGAACAGATCTTTTAGGAGGAGGACCCCCACTTCTCGGTGGTGGTCCTCCTTTTACTGGAAGTGGTCCCCTGGAAGAACTCTTGTTAAAATTCATGGAATAGCCACCATCATCCATGTGCCCTCCACGTGAGGAAGGTCCCCTAGTTCATCCACTTCCTCCTCTTCCACCTCGAAGACCCCTTGGAGGGCCTCTGCATCTTGGAGATGGAGGTGGTCCACGTCTACCATTTCAAATGATGGTTTAGTGGCTTGTTCTACCTTGATGGCTTTTCCATCTAAGGACTTTCCATTCATATCTCTGGCTGCATCCTTAGCATCTGCTGGGCTTTCAAAGGTGACAAAAGCAAGTCCTCTCGATTTGTTTGTTTCATGATCTTTCATCAAGAGCCCTTCCACTATCCATCCATATTTGCCAAATACAGCTTCAAGGGCTTTCTCATTTGTTTCTGTATTCAGGCCACCAATAAAGAGCTTTCCTGGACGATCAGCTTCAACCATTTTTCCTCCCTGGTAAGAGTCGGAGGGTTGACGACTGTTTCAAGCTCCTACGAGCTCGCTGACAGAGGTTTCCGAGCCCCTCAGCACAAGGGAGGACTGCTGGCTCCGAAGACGGGAGAGAGAACCTGCAGGTTATCCATCTGTTTATTAAAAGAGCCAAGTCAGTATTAATTTGTCTATTGTGTTTCATTTAGTCTGATTGCATAAACACAATAAGATGGTGGTAACTGACTACCCTTGCTGGAATTTCATGATTGAATCTTAATGTGCCCCGTAGGGCCAGGAAGCCAAGCCATCCAGCTGCCATCAGGACTGCCTGCAGTATCTGCTAAGTTAGGTTAATTCCTTACCTGCAGTGGCTCTACCTGGTCCCATGCCCTAAGCCACAGTTTGCCGCTCTGTTGACTAATGAGTTTACCGACCACTGGCATAGACTCTCGATTCCAATAATTACAGGCTGTTTTTGTTCCTTGTGATTAAGCTCCTATCCCAGTGGTCAGCAAACTCATTAGTCAACAGAGCGGCAAACCGCGGCTCCTGAGCCTCAGTTTGCTGACCACTACCCTAAGATTTAAGGCCAATTTAAGTAGTTCTCCTACTCCTTGAGGTCTAGAGTGTGTGGGGGTCCTGCCAGGATGCAGAGGTACCCTTATTGATCCCCTTCTACTCTGACCAACTGCCAGTGATAGTAGGGTATGGGCCTGATGCTCCAGCACCATTTATTTTCAGGGCTACCAAGCAGGATATCATGCCTTTTCCCTGGCACTCTTATTGGCTTCAAATCTTCAGAGGTCAGACAGGGCTCTTTAAAACATGATATTCCAGTCAAAGTTTTCAGGCAATAAAACCACTATTGGAAACTGGCTTTATTGAATTTATGCAAAGAAATGCATTGCCATGATTCATTTATTAAGTATTGCCAAATTTTGGAGGAATTATATAAGGAGAAAATATACTGCCCTCCTTTAAGATCTTCTGGTTTTCCTTGCCCATTTGGGCACCTGCCCCTGCCCTTTGGACAGCTAGGTGCCCTTCACTTCTTTTGGGATTCAACCCTATATAACCCTCTTCCAGGATAGCTAACATAGGGCTATAACAATGATACTTAGTGTGGGAAACTGGACATTTTCCAGTTACTCCCAAAGACTACTAAAGTTTGTAGACCTACATAGCTCTATAGTAATTGGTGGCAGCTGTATTCACATCTGTAAGAGAATTAAAGGTTAATATAACATATTGGCATAATGAAATACAATATTGGCACTGTGGCCATTTTAGGCAGCTAAATTTTGTTACCAAACATGACACATGGTAGGGCTATATAAACATTTCAGGGAGGTGACTAAAGTCAATTTTTGACCTTTCTACACAAAGCAAAATTGTCCTTGTCTCTTTGGAGCCATGTTCACGAGAACAAGGCATCAACCAAGTCCATCATGTAGGGCATTGCTCAATGCCATATAGGGTGATCTATGCTCTTGGCTATAACTGGCACCTGGGAGTATATCAAGGGAGTTACCTTGCACAGTTCTCTGTAAGCCATTGTCAGGGCTTGTGTGTGGTGGTCAGTTCTCTCTAGCTATAAACACAGTATGTACAATTTCCATAAAATGTATTATGGCACAGAAGAAAGTTGTTTGCTGCACATAGGCAGCTTAACCCATATACAACCGGGCTTGCAACTCTGCCCAGCAAACTTGAAAGTCCTGAAGGCTCTCTGGTTTATGAAGAGTGCCTTTCCTTTAACCTCTTCTGCCTTGCCATCCCTTTGGCTCCAAGCAGTAAGCTAAGCACAGCCTGGGCTGCAGGGAGAGACAAGTTTGTACATTGCAAAGTGCTCCTGCAGTGGTGGCTTGGGCTTCAGGCCCTACTATGCCACCTGTCCTTCCTGGCAGTGACTGTGGCCTCTCCTGTGGTCCCTTGTAGGAATATGGCATCTAGCCACCACCACCCCCAAAGCAAGTGTTCTGCCCCCTCTTGGTCTAAGAGGTTAACTTTCTCCACTTAGCCAAGAGAGTTTAAAGTTCTGAGACCTCCAGCTCAAAAAAGTGTCTTTTCTCCCAACTCCTTTCAGTACCAGAAATTGCTGCTGAAGTCTTAATCCTTTCAGCACATTTGCAGCCAGAAAACTTTTACTAGCTCTATTGATGGTTGCTTTCACAGATTCCAGGGCCCGTTGTTTGTCATTTTTTTTTAAACTAGTAAGTCAAATATTTATGTTTTTTATTTTGTGTTGTAAAACACTCATAATTCATTGGGCAACAGCTCTGGTGTCAGGTCACTGCCTGGCATCCCCCACTTTATTGCTCCTGCTGCTTCTTCCAGTGGCTACAGGTGACTCAGGCATCTAGCCCCTCTGCCTTCTTTCACCTTGATCTCAGTAGCTAAATCTTTGGTCTGCCTAGAAATCAGCTTTAAATCACTAGGGCATGTGCTGACCTCAGCTCTGTCTCTCCTCTGGTTGGTTCCTAGGAGTTTAGTTTAGTTTTTTTTTTTTTCCCAAATCACGTCTGCCCCTGTCCTGTTTTTTTTCTTCTTGCTACTGAAACCTTATTTTCATATTTCCTATTACATACATAACCTTTATAAACTTCACACTTTCAAATTAGCCTTCAAACCTTCGTTCTATGTTCTTTAAAAATGCATAACTATGCCTTAGCTCTTCTTTTTCTTTTTAATTCACTTTATTGTTTAAAGTATTACAAATAGTAGTACATATGTTTCCTCCCCCCCATTGACCTCCCCCTGAACTCCCCTACCCCCCAGCACATGCCCTCACCTGCCCCCCCCAGTGTCTTGTATCCATTGGTTATGCTTATATGCATGCATACAAGTCCTTCGGTTGATCTCTTACAGCTCCCACCCCCCACCCTCCCCTGCCTTCCCACTGTAGTCTGACAGTCTGTTCAATGCTTCTTTGCCTCTGTATCTATTCCCCCCCATTTCTTTTCTTTAAAAAAATCTTTCATCTGCATACTAGAAATAAACATAAGAACAAAAAATTTTTGACTCTCAGTTTAAATGTCAAATAGTTCCTTATGTGTACATGTCAGCAATGGTATCTTCTATTAAGTATTTTTATTTTAATACTTTTTTCTTTTTCCTTTAAAATGTATTAGAATTCCTTATTCTTAGAAACTTTAATTATTCAATGACTAGAGGCTCAGTGCACAAAATTTGTGCACGGGGGCGGGGGGTGTCCCTCAGCCTGGCCTGCACACTCTCCAATCTGGGACCCCTCAAGGGATGTCTGCCTGCCCATTTAGGCCCAATCCAAAACTGCTGGCTCCAAACTGCTCGCCTGCCTCCCTCCCTAATTGCCCCTAATCACTCTGCCTGCCAGCCTGATCATCCCCTAACCATTACCCTGCCAGCTTAATTAATGTCTAACAGCTCCCCTGCCAGCCTGTTTGCCCCCAACTTCCCTCCTCTGGTGGCCTGGTCACCCCTAACTGTCCTCCCCTGCAGGCTTGATCACCCCCAACTGCCCTCCCTTGCAGACCAGGAACCTCCCAATGGCTCTCCCCTGCTGGCCATCTTGTGTGCACATGGGGGCAGGTTCTTTGACAACATGGGGGAAGCCCTCTTGTGTGTTGGAGTGACGGTCAATCTGCATATTGCTCTTTTATTAGATAGGATAGAGGCCTGGTGCATGGGTGGGGGCCATCTGGTTTGCCCTGAAGGGTGTCTTGGATCAGGGTCGGGGTTCCCTTGGTGTGAGGGGTGGCCTGGGAGATGGGCCGATGGTGGTTTGCAGGCCAGTCATGCCCCCAAGCGACCCAATTTATGTTCTACAATTGAAATTTTGTAGCCTGGAGTGGAGCCAAGCCTGCTTGCTCCGTGGCAATTTCTGTTTGGGTTTATTTAAATTCTATAATTGAAACTTTGTAGCCTACAGTGGAGGCCTAAGCACTAGGACTGCAGAAGCTTGGCTTCCTCCATTGCCTGGGCAACCCTAGCCTCTGCTCTCTCCAGCTCCATGGCTGCTGCCATTTCTGTTGGGATTATGTATCTTCTATAATTGAAACTTTGTAGTATTGAGTGGAGGCCTAGGCCAGCAAGGGCAGGCAGAAAGCTTGGCTTCCTCCATGGCCAGGGAAACCCAAGCTTCCCTCAAGCTCTCAGTGGCTGCAACCATCTTGGTTGTGGTTTATTTGCTCCTGATTGGCTGGTGGATGTGGCTTGTAATATGGTCAATTTGCATATTACTATTTTATTAGACAGGATTATCAAACAGTAAACCATCAGCATTTCTTAGATTAAATTCATGAATATACTTTAAATATATTTTTGCTTTCAAAAATGTATCTTAATAACCTTGAGATCTGGCCTTGACTATGGAATTAATTCTTTTCTAGTAAGGCCAATAAAATATTATATTTTAAAGTTTATTTGCTGAGCATTCTCATGTAGCCCAAGAAGCACCCACCCAATAACCCCACCCTGCCAGGCTTGGAGATAGGAACCTTTTAATCTGGCTGGACAATGAGATTTTCTCTATGTGTATTGGAAGGGTTAAAGGGAATACAATGGGGCAGAGACAAATTTATAGTGCTTTGCAGAATGCTTGTGGCCTTGAAGAAACCAGCCAGCAAAAATCAACAAAAACTTATCTCTCCCTGCTCTCCCCACCGACACCCCCCTCCCCCACTTCCTGCATTAACCATTTACTTTGCCCTTAGGGGAAACAAGGCAAGTGGTCTGAGATCCTGTATATTCAGGGCTTTTACACTTAAGGACACATTCTTCTCTCTATAACAGCTGCTCTTCCTTCTAGATTTTTCCTTCTTTACTCTAAGCCCTCAGAGGATCTCAAGTTCTCCTCCTTCTTTACTATTTTTGATCTCTGCAACTATCCCCTTGTTCCCCAGCCCAGGGCTCCTCTATCTCAGCAGGCTTAGAACCTTCCACCCTACCCAGCAAATCCCACAGCTACTACCCCATCTCACACCCACTTAGGAACAGTTTTTGGATTTCTTCCTCCCCCACTTTGGCATCGGCCCCAAAGTGCCCCCTTCAGGAGATTGCTGGTGCCAAATCTGGCTTCATGCCCAGGGTCACACAGATACCCTCCACTGGTGACCCCCCCTCTAGTTAGAGCAGGTGTTCACAGGTCTCAGGACCACATGATTTTCTGTTTGCTGGAAGGGCTGAAAAAAGGCAGCCCACAAAGCAGGTAATTATGAGAAGTTAGCAGAGATCACCCAGGAAAGTCATAAAAATCTGGAAGTCTTTCTTTTTCACCTTACACAAGCGATAAAAATGTACTAATCTTAACCCTATAAGCCTTAGTTCAGCCTCAGCTGGCCCGTGCATGACTACAATGTCATAGGAAGGGGCAAGGCCCTGTAACTCTCTTCACCCTACCGAGTTTCGTAAGTCCTGCCTCTCTTTTTGTCCTCGGAAACCTCTGTCAGCCAGAGGAGATAAGGAACCTGTAAATAATAAGTTCTTTGATCCTTGAAATTTTTATAGCTATTTACTACTTTGTTGCAAATAGTTAATTGGAAAGACTTTTCTCTTGCTTTTTCTTACAAGAAATCTTGGAACCTAGTCAGCCTTTGTTTTAACCTTCTCTGGGCTACACCCTTCACAAATTTATACCGTTAAATCAATCCCAGAATTCCAAAATTTTAACCTAATACAGCAAAATTGCAAATCAGGGAAGAGCAAATCAAAACTCCTACTATACAACCAAAGACAGAAGGTTTATTAGCTAAGCAGGCCAATTCCATCTCTGACAGAGAGCAAAACACTCTTGAGAAAAAAAGAAATCCCAGCAACTGCATGAAGATTTTTGCAGTTTGTCAGAGCACTCAGCCTTAAGTAAATCAAACTTTTTAGCCAGGCGAGTCAACAGACTAACACAAAGTGGCTTTCACTTTTATGCAGGCTCTCATACTTACATTTATAGACCAGTTAATGAACAGATAATTATGCCGAGACGGACAGACAAACATCTGCACTCACACTTTTTCAGCAGACAAGCATTCTTGAGCGTTAAGCAGATAACTGAAACACTGCCCACCTCCTCCAATGGACATGGGGGCACTCCTGGCACCCACACCCTAAGACAATGTTCTCAACCAATGCCTCGGTGAGAACCTTTCAGAGAAGTTAAGACTGTGTCTAGTCCTCTTCTCAGTAGCAAAATGACTAGTCCCAAGCAAACAAACAGAAAAGTGAACTCAAAATTCCTTATCTAATTTGAATTCCCTTATCTCTGGAGGCTTTTTCCAATGACTCCAAAAGAATGCAGGGTCATGTCAGGTGTCCTCCGTCTGGCTGTCATGACCACTAAGAAGCATCTCTAGGACCCTGGAAATTCATCAGGTGGTACCTTCCCCTAGAGATCCTCAGGCATCAGAGCCTGGCAACCAGGCAGGGGAGGCCATCTGTCCCAGGTGTCTGAGACCAGGTTCCAACAGGCATCTATCTCATATCTCGATGGGAGTCTCCAAATGTTGCATTGTCAATCGGTGAGCTAGATATGAGATGCCTTGTTGAGCCAATTAATTAGGAGTCATTTTTATTGTGTGCAGGTTCAGAGCAGAATATCTCTGTCAAATTCTGAACAAACATAGGAAGGAGTACTCCCTTTTTATAGCCTTCTAGGTCTTTGTGTAAGTTATTTTTGTAGACAGCTTGTAACATTGAGTATGTATCAGATAATATCTAACAAACATCTGTCATATCTATACAGACAACTTGTAAGCTTGAGTACATATCATAGCTATACAGACATCTGTAACCTTGGATACATAATGAACGAACACTTGGCATGAGAATATGGGAATTATTATCAATATCAGCCCCTTTAGATGGCTAGCTTGCAAGGTCAGACAGTTAAGTTTATCTTTTATATTATTTAAGTTAAGAAAACAAAGTTATTTTTACAGAATAAGAAACTGTCTAAAATTAACATATTTGACTTATGGAACAAGGGATTAGCAAGAAATAGAAGAGAACTTCAAAACAGCAGTTTGAAACAGCAGTTTTCCCAAAGGAGGTATCATTACTATGCTTCACCATATATTTGCTGTCTGCAAGAGACCCACCTCATAACAAAGACTCAAATAAACTGATAGTCAAGAGATGAAAAAAGTGTTTCTGGCAAATGGAAATGAAAAAAAAGCTGGTATAGCAATACTTACTCTGACAAAATAGACTTCAAAGTGAAGGTCGTAACAGGAGATAAGAAGGGCCACTTCATAATAATAAAGGAAATAATTCAATAGGAGGATATAACTCTGATAAACATATATGCACCCAATGTAGAAGCCCCCAACTACATAAAACAATCTGGAAGATATAAAAGGAGAGATAAAAAGGAATACAATCATACCACTGGACTTTAATACAATCATACCACAGGACTTTAATACCCCATAGAAACCACAGAATAAATACTCTAAATAAAAATAATCAGCAAATAAACTGAAATCCCTAATGGCTCACTAGATCAGATTGAACTAATTGATATCTTCAGAACATTTGACCCCAAAACTATATTCTTATCAAGTGCACACAGGAAATGTTCAAAGATAGTCCACATATTGGTACAAACAAAACCTCTTCAAATTCAAGAAAACAGAAATCCTATCAACCATCTGCTTAAATCACAATGGCATAAAATTAGAAATCAACTACAATAAAAACAATGAAAAAAATCAAGAGGCTAAATAGGACACTATTAACCAATAATTGAGTTACCAAAGACATCAAAGAAGACATAAAAAGCATCTTGGAAACAAATAACAATGAAAACACAACAATATAAAATCTATGGGACAAAATGAAAGCAGTCTTGAGAGGAAAGTTCACAGATCTACAGCCTACCTTAAAAAAATAAAAACAAGAAAAAATGGTTATACATTATCTAGCCCTACAAGTTAAAGAATTAGAAAGAGATAAACAAGAAAAGCCCAGTGTAAGATGAAGGAAGGAAATAATAAAGATCAGAGTGAAAATGAGCATCATAGAGACAAAAACAAAAATAAAAAAAATACAAAAGATCAATAGAATTGAGAGTGGATTCTTTGAAAGGATAAAAAAGACTGATGAACCTCTAGCCAGGCTCAGCATAAAACGAAGAGAAAAGACCCAAATAAACAAAAGTAGAAATGAAAGAGGTGAAGTAAAAATTGACCACACATACAAAGGAGTGTAAAAAAAAATAATATGAACAACTCTACTCCAATAAACTGAACAAACCTAGATGAGATGGACATATTCCTGGAAAAATACAATATTCTAAAACTCAGTCAGGAAGAAACAAAAAAATCTAAATTGGCAAATAATACCGAAGCGGTAATCAAAAAACTCATCAAACAAAAGTCTAGGTCCAGAAGGCTTCACAGGGGGAGTATTATGAAACATTCAAAGAAAAAGGAATGTTTTTCTCAGACTATTCCAAAAAAAATCATGAGGAAGGCACATTTCCAAGCTCTTTCTATGAAGCCAGCATTTCACTAATTTCAAAACCAGATAAATACACTACAAAGAAAGAAAACTATAGGCCAATATCCTTGATGAACATAGATGGTATAATCCTCAACAAAATTCTAGCAAATCAGATCCATCATTAAATAAAAAATATCATACAACATGACCAAGTGGGATTAATTCTGGGGATGCAATGTTGGCACAATATCCACAAATAAATAAAAATTATACAACACATAAACAAATTTAGAGACAAAAGCACATAATCATATCAATTGATGCAAAAAAAAGGTATTTGACAAATCCAACAACTTTTCTTGTTAAAAACTCTCAGCAAAATGTGAATAGAGAGATTATACCTCAACAAAATAAAAGGCTTCTATGACAAGCCTACAGCCAACATCATAGTCAACAGAAAAAACTACAACCATTTCCCCTAAGACAAGAAACCAGACAGAGATGTCCACTCTCACCACTCCTGTTCGACATAGTAAGTACTGGAAATTCTAGTCATAGCGATCAGACAAGAAGAAAGAGTAAAAAGCATCCATACTAGAAAAGAAATAAAACTGTCATTATTTGTAGATGAGATAATACTGTTCAAATAAAACCCTAAAGACTCCATAAAAAAACTACTAGACTCAATAAATGAATATGGTATGCATATAAGCATAGCCAATGGACACATACACCAGGGGAGTAAAGGAATAAGCAGGGAGTGAGGGGTAGGGGGGACTAAGGACACATATATAATACCCAAATTAATAAAGAAAAATTAATAAATAAAATTAATATGGCAATGTAACAGGATACAAAATTAATACCCAGCAATCTATGGCTTTTTTATACACCAATAATGAACTCACAGAAAGAGAAACTAAAAAAAAAATCCCATTTCCCATTGCAACAAAAAATGAAGATACCTAGAAATAAACTTAACTAAGGAGGTAAAAGATTGTACTTAAAAACTACATGATATTGAAAAAGAGATAGAACAAGACATAAAAACAAATGAAAGAATATAACACGTTCATGGATTGGTACAATCAACATCATTAAAATGTCCATACTACCCAAAGCAATCTACAGATTTAACTCAATCCCTATTGAAATACCAATGGCATATTTCATAGACCTAAAACAAACTCGTCAAAAATTCATTTGGAATTAAAAAAGACCCCAAATAACCTCAGAAATCCTGAAAAAGAAGAACAAAGTTGGAGGGATCACAATACCAGATATCAAGGTATATTACCAAGCCACGTTTCTCAAAACTGCCTGGTACTGGCACAATAACAGAGAGATAAATCAATGGAACAGAACAGAGAACCCAGAAACTGACCCAAGCCATTATGCTCAATAAATATTTGTCAAAGAAAGCAAGATCATACAATGAAGTCAAGACAATCTCTTCAATGAACAGTGTTGGAACAATTTGACAGATATATGCAAAAAAATGAAACTAGACCACAAACTTATACCATACACAAAAATAAACTAAAAATGGATAAAGAACTTAAATGTAAATCATAGAAATCTTAGAAGAATCCATAGGCAGCAAAATATCAGATACGGCTCTTTGGACAATGGAAATTAAGCAGAAAATAAACAAATTGGACTACATCAAAATAAAAAGCTTTTGCACAGCAAAAGAAACAATCAACAAAACAACGTAAAAAACCCACTACATGGGAGAATATATTTGCCAATGTTGTATCGGAGGGTGTAATCTCCAAAGTGCATAGGGAACTCATACATTTTAACAAAAGGACAGTAAACAATGCACTAAAAAATGGGCAAAGAACATAAATAGACACTTTTAAATGCAGAAGACACACATAAAACCAAGAGACATATGAAAACATGCTCAAAGTCACTAATTATCAGAGAGATGCAAATCAAAACAACAGTGAGGTACCATCTCACACTGTCAGAATGGCTATCATCAACAAACAACAAGTGCTAGGGAGGATATGGAGGAAAAGGAACCCTTGTGCACTGCTGGTGGGAATGCAGACTGGTGCAGCCACTGAAGAGAACAGTATGGACTTTCCACAGAACATTAAAAATGAAACTCTCATTTGATCCTATTTCTAGGAATATATCCCAAGAAATAAGAAACACCAATCAGAAAGAACATATGCACCCCTATTTTAAGTGCCCATTAACAGATGAGTGGAATAAAAACTATGGTACATATTAATAATGGAATACTACACTGTGTAAAAAAGAAAGAACTTTTAATATTTGCAACAGTATGAATGGTCTTAGAGAGCATTATGCTAAGTGAAAATGCCAGTAGCAGAAAGATAAATATCACATGAGCTCCCTCATTTGAGGAATATGATGAACAACACAAATTGATGAACAGAAATAGATCCAGAGACAGAAGCATGGAACAGACCATCAAACCTCAGAGGGAAGGAAGGAGAAGGTGTGTGTTGGGGGACAAGGGGTGGTTAAGAGGTCAACCAAAGGACTTGTATGCATGCTTATGAGCATAACCAATGGACATAGATAGTGAGGATGAGGGCATGTGCTGTGTGGTGGGAGTTATTGGGGATAGGTCAAAAGGGGAAAAGGGAGACATATGTAATACTGTACACTATAATAATAATAAAAAAGAATAGGCATATAGAGCAATGGATCAGAATAGAGAACCCAGAAATAAACCCACACCTTTATGGTCAATTAATATTTGACGAACAAGGTAATAAAGACAGTCTCTTTCATATATGGTGTTGGGAAAACTGGATGGGTATATGCAAAAAATTAAACTAGACCACCAACTTATACCATACACAAGAATAAATCTAAATGCATTAAAGACTTAAATGTAAATAGTAAAATCATAAAAATCCCAGAATAAACATAGGCAATTAAATCTCAGATATTTCTCAATGCAGTGTTTTTGTAGGTATATCTCCTAGGGCAAGGGAAACAAAAAATATGAAACTATGTCAAACTAAAAAAATTTTACAGCAAAATATCCCATCAATAATAGTGTAGTGATTGCCATGGGGAAATGAGACAGAAGTAGATGGAGAAAAATATAATGAGGATAAACATTGATGGACAGAGATATGACTTGGGGAGGTGAACACAAAAAACAGTGCACAGACGAAGTGTCATAGAATTGAGCTCCCGAAACCTGTATAATTGTATCTAGTGTCACCACAATAAATTCAATTTAAAAGAAAAGAATGAAAAGATAATTTGAAAGAGTGGTGGGCTAGGAAAGAGAGCTGTCAGCTAATGAATATCTAACTTCTCAACTCATAATGCTATTTAATAATACTCCATCCCGTTTAGAAATGAAATATATCGTAATAATTTATTTTAAAAGTGAAAAGATAACCCAATGAATAGGAGAACATATTCACCAATGATACATCTGATAAGTGGTTAATATCCCAAATATATAAAGAACTTATAAAAGTCAATACCAAAAAAAACAACCCAAACAATTCTATTAAAAAATGGGCAAAGATTCTAAATATACTTTTCTCCCAAGAGAACATAGAGATGGCCAATAGACATGAAAATATGTTAAAGGTAACTGATTATCACAGAGATACTAATTAAAACCACAATGAGATATCACCTCATGCTATTCAGAATGGCTATCATATATAAATCAACAAACAGCAAGTACTGGCAATGATGTAGGGAAAAGGAAACCTTCGTGCATGGTTGGTAGAAATGCAGACTGGTGCAACCACTGTAAAAACAATATGGAGTTACCTCAAAAAATTAAAAATAAAACTGCCTTTTAAGCCAGAAACTCCACTGGATATACATATGAAGAGAGTGGAGACCCTTATTCGAAAGAATATTTGTATCCCCAGTTTATTGAAGTTTTATTTACAGTAGCCAAGCTCTGGAAACAGCCCAAGTGCTCATCAATAGGTGAGTGGATAACAAAGCTGTGGTACATTTATACAATGGAATACTACACAGCCATAACACAGAAGGAACTCTTATTCTTTCTGACGGCATGGATGGACCTGGAGAAAATTCTGCTAAGTAAAATAAGCCAGTCAGAGAATGACAAATGCCACATGATTTCATTTATATGTGGAAGCTAATAAACAACAAATTATAAATGGAAACATGAACTAGCAAACAAAATATAAATAGAAAGATACATAGAATAGGCTGTCACCTGTCAGAGAGGAAGAGTTTGTTTAGGATTAAAAAATTTTATTATACATACACACTTTTATAAAAAAGAAAACACATGGACTCATTCAACAGTATGTGATAGTCAAAGGGAAAGGGGGTAGGAGGAAGTAGAAGAGAGCAAAGAGGAGATAGAAGTGGATGGAAAGAGACTTTACTTTGGGTGATAGGTATACAGATGATGTTTTCCTCAGTTTACACTTGAAACCTGTATGGTTTTATCCAATGTTACATCAATATATTATATATACAGATGACATTTTCTTCCTGTTAAAAGCCTTGTGTCCATTATTTATAGATTAGCATTGATTCTAACTACTCTTCCCTCCTCATCTAGTTTGAGTCCAAAAGGTGTAAAAACAAAATACAGTTCATAAGACTAAACATAAAACAACTTGAAATGATTATTCACCCAAATTAATCTTAATGTAGAAGAGAGATATAGGTATGATTTATTCTACTCTTTTCCTACCTTTCTTTCTCATCTCTGACAAATAGATATAATTTATTAAGAAAAAATGAAAATAATCCTATATAATAAAAGGGTAATATGCAAATTATCCCTTTGGGAGTTTGACCGACCAGGAGTTTGACCACTCACTATGATAAGCACTGATCACCAGGGGGTGGCACGGAAAAAAGGAAGGCCCCAGCCAGCAGCTGGCAGCAGTGGTAAGGAAGGCACTGATTGGCCCTGATCGCCAGACAAGCCTAGGCACCCTACCTGTGTACAAATTCTGTGCACCAGGCCTCTAGTTAAATCATAATTAGCTTTGCAAATAAAGTTTGAGTACTACAAAAAATTACTTATTATCTGCACTAACAAAAGAGAAACATGCAAATTGACCATCCCTCTGCTATGCCCACCAGCCAATCATGAGTGAGTATGCAAATTAACCCAACAAAGATGGCAGCAGCCATGAAGCTGGAGTGAGCAGGAGGCTTGGGTTGGCAACAATGAAGAAGGAAGCCAAGCTTCCTCCCTGCCCTGGCTCCGGCTGAAGGAGTGGGTCACCAGGAGGCCTGGACAGCCTGAAAACAGCCCTCAGTCCCTCACCCAGGCTGGCTATGCCCCCCCAGTGGGGACCCTCACACCATGGGGCCATGGCCAGCCTGCAAACCACCATAGGCCCCTCACCCAGGCTGCCCCATACCCCAAAGGAACCCCCACCCTGATCTGGGACACCTTGAGGGCAAAGCAGCCTGCCCTCACCCATGCACCAGGCCTCTATCTATACTAATAAAAGGGTAATATGCTAATTAGACTGGGAAACCTTCCAGGAGACCTACTGGACACTGTTTTGGACAAAGCCATGGTGGCAGGGCTGAGGTAGAGGTGGTTAGAGGCCAGGCTGGTGGGGGCATTTGGGGGCAAGCAGGCTGGCAGCAGGGCAAAGTTGGGAGAAAGCAGGCTGGCAGGCAGAGTGGTTAGGGGCAATCAGGCAGGCAGGCAGGTGAGTGGTTAGGAGCCAGCAGTCCCAGATTGTGAGAGGGATGTCTGACTGCCAGTTTAGGCCCAATCCCTATAAACTGGCAGTAGGACATCCTTCAAGGGGTCCCAGTTTGGAGAGGGTGTAGGCCAGGCTGAGGGACACCCCTCCATGCATGAATTTCATGCACCAGGTCACTAGTATAAAATAAAACTCAAATCTCACCTCTTCATATTTTTCTTTCCTTTTCCTTTCAATCCTTTTAAATCTAATTTGCTTATTTTATATATGAATAAGAAAATGAGGCTATGAATCAGTAAGATTCACTAAACATTATTTGAACTTTATCACATTTGCTTGAGTTTTCATGTTAACAGCTTCATATTTAATCTTTACAGTGAAGGAGTATACTTAGAAATTTTAAAGCAACTTACCTTAAAGTGTACTGGTCCAAAGTTCCCTGTGAAGACCACATCTTCATTTTATCTGTTTTAACATTCTGATAATTAAATACAGAATTTACTCTCTATTTAAAACATAAGTAACCTTTGGAGATTGGTTCACTCAGTAAAATGCCCTGTGTTCATCCAAGTTGCTTTATATATGATAAATCCTTTCCTTTTTATAGCTGGGTAGTAGTATTCCATTGCATGAAAGTATGTTTATTCATTCACAGTTTAAAGGACATTTAGGACATTTTTAGTTTTTGACTATTACAAATAGAGCTGTTATGAAAATTCATGTGTAAGTTTTTGTGTGCACATACACTTTTATTCTTCTAGGAAAAATGCCCAGAAGTGTGACTACTGTATGATTCAATTTATATCATATTTTCAAACAAAATTAGACATGTAGAACAGATAACTGGTTGTCAGGAATTAGGTGAAAGGGAGAGAGGGTGTAACAATAAAAGGGCAGCACAAGAGAGTTCTTTTGTGTTTGTAGGACAGTTTTGAATATTGATTGTCCTGGTGGTATTGATCTCCCTATATATGATAAAAAGTCACAAAGATGAACAAAAAATAAATGTATATAAAAACTAGTAAAATCCAAGTAAAGCATATAATTGAGTTACTTATAATGTACCAACTTCCTGGGTTTAATAATGCAGCTTTGTAAGATGTCGCCATTAGGGAAACTGGGTACCTCTTGGTACTATTTTTGCAATTCACTATAAATCTAGAATCATTTCAAAATAAAATGTTTTCAAAATGGTTTATTACGGATATTTTATACCTAAGAAGCACAGTGTATAAATTCCTCAATATTAAAAAGAAAATAAACCATGTTTTGCAAACAAAGAAAAAATTAACCTTTGATTGTAAACACTTGGTTTAAAAGTTTATAATTCACTGTTATTCAAATGTGATAACTACTTTTAACTTTTCAATCTAGACTAAAACTAAGATAATGTGTTTTTACTTAGAAAATCAAATGTCATTTCTGAATTAGGGCAGCAACTCTATTGTATAATTTTTTGATATTATAATTAAACCATATTGAGAGCTATCTTATCTACCTATTAAATGATTTTTTTGTACACAAAAGAGAATAAAATGTGAATTAAATCCAGAAAAAAAGGAAAAAGTAGACTTAGTTAAATATAAAAATAATGAAAAATATAAAAGAAGCTTAGGGTACAATAAGAAAATTTTCATACCTGTTAACTTGATATGTCCTATTTCATCAAGCAAAATGCTGTAAATAAAAATTTACATTCAATAAGATGGGAATAAAATAGCTTATATAAAACATTTCATAAAAATCTTTACAAAATTAAAATAAATCAGTGTCTATTTGAAATACTGGAAATAAACAATTAATTGAAAATCAATGAGTTTTTCTTGTTATACAACAACTAAAAGAGAAAAAAATTAGATGTATTTTCCCAAAGTAACTTCAACCACTTATTTATATCAAGAAATGCCCCACCCCTCTAGATCATTTATAGTTCTAAAGATCCTAATGAGTACTCTATCATTTTAATCATAAAATGTACACACATTCATTTCTCTTATTAGACTCCCATTTTAAAATGAATTATTCTTGTCATATTTCTGGATTTGTATGTTAGAGCAGTACAAGGAGGTCAAATCATTTCTAATCAGATTCCATCCATTTCTTTAACCAACATGTTTTTTATAATGCATTCATTTAAAAAAAACACACAAGTCATGAGGTTCCAATGCACTTTAATTTTTATTCAGTTTTTAAGTTTAGCAAGTCAGCTTTTCCTAAACAATACTTTATATGAGTTTCTACCATTCTCTTTAAAAGTTCAGTAAATATAAACTTTAAGTTTCAATAGAAAATCTTTAGAAACATCTTAAAATAATTAAAAGAGTATTTTGCATCTCTTTGTAATCACTATGCCCAGGAAGTTCAAAGCCATACAAATCTTTGCACTATTAAGAGTAATAAGCTTCTATTACTTAGGAAACATCTTTGGTCAAAGCATTAGAATCCATTTCATATCAGGAAACAAGTGGGATTCAGAATACCCTGAACAATAATGTCCAGACTAATATCACCATTTTTATAATCATGTTGGTTGAATTTTTGCTCCACTAATTTCCTTTTTTTATTTCCATTTAAATTCATGTTTGCAGTTATGGATCTTTGATAGCTGAAGATCACAGGCAAGCCACATAGAGTTATGACCCATCTTTTACACTTTTATAATTGTGCTTATACCATATGGTCTAGTGTCTTAGTATTGATTACTCAAGGGCCTTTGGTCATTCTTGACAGTAATACTTAATGGTTTTTAGCCAGTGGTGTCACAGCCAGATTTCACTGTAATATGTAAAGGGTCAAGTAGTGTTTTTGTACCACTACCATTTTAAATGTGGGTATTCTGCCATGGAGCAATCTGTACTGGGATGAAACCTGACATATGTATTACTCAATGTTTAGTTTTATCTCTGTTTGGTAGCTCCTTAGAGTAATGAGAGCTGCAATGTTGACTCTTGTGTTCTTAGAATTTAAATGGCATAGCTTTCTGAAATGATTTTGTCCAAGTTTAATAGTCCATTGTAGGAGCTTTGTAACTTTAATTTGCTAAAAAGTATACCAGTTTTCAGTAAAGCATCCTATTTTTTATTCACTACTAAACAATAATTCATTGGTACAAACACTATCATGTGAATAAATAAAAGTGAATAATTGGAAAAAAGAAGTTCAATGGGTATCTTATGAAGATTACTTTCTATAAGTTTCATATAGCTGTGAAATTCATATATATTTTCATATTATCTTTAAATGAAAGCTGTAATGGAGAAAAAAGTCATTATATAACACTGGTAATAAGGATATGTAAAGAGAATATAACTGTACTTTTCTGGCTTCAGGTCTCTATACACAATTCCTAATCGGTGCAGATGATCCAAAGCAAGGGCTAGTTCTGCAAGGTAGAATTTCACATCTTCCTCTGTAAACAGAACCTAAAATAAAATAATAATTTACCATTTTTCAATATTTTTAATTTACTTCTTTAAAACCAGTAAACAGACAAATCTAGAAAAAAGGAAATATGAGAAACAGATGGAATTAACCACTTTAAGAATCTTCTTCAATATTAGCTATTGAAATATTAATATTCCTAAAAGTTATTTTGTAGTTTGCACATCTTCTTACACTGCATGCACTACACAGGGTTTACCATTTATTTTAATATGATTATTATTTTTAGTAGTCTACTACAATATAGTAATACCTAAATGATCTTTAAAGTATACAGAATATTTTAAAGGCTTAGCATTGGCAATTTCACTATTTCTATTTTTATTTTTCACTGTCTATTATATCTCAGATTTTTCTTTTTGAGAAGTTCTACAAATTCAAAGTCTCTAATATGCCAACACAAAGTATTAAATTAGTAACTCATATTAAACAAAATCCTAAGCCAAATCTCTACCTTAAGGGATAGTTACAGGCCTATTCTACTAATGAAGTACATCAGTTTAATGGCACTGTATTCCTCAACCATTTTATGCCTGGGAATAGAACTTTTAGGATGAGTGAAAAGAACATGGGACTTGGAACCAGAATTAAGAGTATAATGTTTGAAATGTCACTTAGTCCTCTGGCCTTCAATTCCTAAACCTGTAAAATAAGGATAATAATATCTGTTTATCAAATAAGGTTGTTGTGTCAAATTAATTTACATGGGTGAAAAAAAAGCTTCATAAATTGTAAAATGCTATGTGTGTAACTATGAGGTATTATGATTATAGATTTATGTCTACATTTACAAGTGAGTGTTAATTTACACACAGAGTGAGGTGCTATTCAATTATTAGATGTAATTTTTAAGATTTGTCAAGGGCTTCCAATTGACAAAACAACTAACTTGCCTAAAAATTTTCATTTTCATTGGTTATTTGGATTATTAGAAAAGGGTAAAATTTGAAAGAAGTATCATAAAGATTTTATAACTGGCTTTGCCATTTAGAATTATGACCACTGAATTACACAACGCAGATTCATGTTACTGGTAAAATGTCAGAAAATGATCAGTTAAAAATAAATTTTGATACCCTACCTACTTTTAAACATGATTTATAGAAAAAGACTCTTCATTAAGTTTCAAAAGAGTCCATTTGACATAATGGCAAAAGTATGAGAACATCATTTCCATTTGATATTTCATTAAGAATAAAAATACTGCCCTTACCCATTTGGCTTGGTGGATAGAGTGTTGGCCTGTGGACTGAAGGGTCCCAGGTTTGATTTCGGTCATGGGAATGTACCTTGGTTGCAGGCACATCCCCAGTAGCGGGTGTGCAGGAGGCAGCTGACCCATGTTTCTAACTTTCTATCCTTCTCCCTTACTTTTTGTAAAAAATCAATAAAATATATTTTAAGAATAAAAATACTTATTACTTTAACTTCTGAGGAAGGCTAATATATAAAAAAACTTAATATATAAAAAAACACTAAACAAAAACCTTTCAAACTCTAAATTAAAGAAACTATGCCCATGTTACAGTTTATGACAAGCATATTATCTTGTCATAAAGCTTTCTCTGTAGAAAGCCTCAGGATGGATGCAAATAAGCTTAACTAAATAGAAATTACTTCCAGTCACTTGGCATTCGTTAGGTTATTACAATCTTCCAAGCAATACTGTGAGGTAGGTATTATCATCACCTTGCATTTGGAGCAAAAAATCAGTGATGAACGAACTTGCTCAGAATAACACAGTATGCCCAGGATTTGAACACAGGAATACTTCTCCCTAAGAATAATAAGCTGCTTCTGCCATATGCTATCCTACAACTAATTTTTAAAGTTTTAGGTTCCCTAATATTAATTCTTTCCTATTCACTAATCATCCCATCAAAAATACACTGAAAATGAAAGTAATCTAAAACCCCAGTACCCTGAGGTAATCATTGCTAGTCTTTTGCTGTTTGATACTCAATCAAGTTATTCAGGTCTGTATGTATATATGTGTTTTAACACATTTGAGGTAATACTAATACACACACACAGTATTTAGTAGCCTACTTTCCCCCTATTTTTTATACCATAAGCATTGTCCCATATCTTTAAAACTTATTTATAAAGAAGTTTCAGTAGTGCTATAATATCAACATACTAATTTACCATAATCTATTGAAATGTTAATTTAGATTATTTCCAGTTTTTCACTATTTTAAATAATTATTCAACATGCACATATATTTTTGTATTTATGATTATTTCTCCAATATAAGTTCCTGAGAAATATAACAAGAAATATTGGGTCAAGGAGAAGAAATAGTACAATTTTCTTGACATACTCAAAAATTATTTTGGAAAAAGGTTACAATAATACCCACCAGCAGTTTATAAAAACATTTGTCTTATCACATACATCATAGCACTGAATATTGCCCTTTTGAAAATATTTTCTAATTTAAAGAAAAAAGACATAAATTCCTTTAATTTAAATATTTATTGTTAAGCTATACATTTTCTTCATGTCTAGTGGCCTATTATTTTAATGAATTATAAGTAATGATTTTCCCTATTTTCCAGTATGGACTTACTGTTTTTTTAATAAGTATAAGTCTGTTAAATAATAAAAATGTCAGTTCTCCATTATATTACTTGTTAGTATTTTCTCCAATTTGTGCTGGTTTTTGATGTTCCATAATTCATAATTTTATGTAGTCAAATTTAAATAATCCTTTCTGTGTGATTTTGCTTCTTTATTTTAATGATTAAAGAGATGTCCATTCAATAGTCAATTACACATTCAACTGCATCTTCATTTAGAATAATTATTTTCCCAGATTTAGCACTTTAACATAAGTAAAATTTATCTTTGGGTCGATGACATTTTAAAATGATTTATTTTCTCTAATATGTAACTAATTTATTATATATTGTTTACTGAACAATAAATATCTTTGTCTTTAACTTTGATAATTTTTCTAACATAACAATATATGTTAAGTAATATATGCCAGAATATTCCTGGGCTATCCATAATGTGTCTAGTCTTGTGTTGATAATATGCTTTGCTTATAACAGCAACTTTATAAAGTTTTAAGAGGTAGAGCAAGAAAATAGTATTCTTTATTTTAAAAATGCCTTGGTATTTTTCATCTGTTTGCTTCTCCAAATAAGCTGGCAAAATCATTCTGTCAATATAAAACAAACAATAATTCCTATTGATGGATTTATTGGGAATTTCTTAAGCTGATAAGGTATTCTGGAAGAATTGGCAACTTTACCACTATCAGTCACTCATCCCAATATGTTTGCTTTATATTAGCAAAGTAGGGCATGACTTAAGATTTTTGTGTATTTGTGTGCATGTGTATTTTAAAGAAGAGATATTTGAGGAGGTACCATCCTTTTAAAATATGCATTAGGCACATTATAAAATTCTTAACCTAGAAATATAGTTTTAAAGTATTTTTCTAAGGCATAGATAAAAATCCACATTTTGGATGATATAACAGTTTTTGTACATGCAATTGAAGTATAATCAATAAGAAACTCCTTATTAATAAGCTGTGTATAGATATAACCATTAAATCATTTTCAAAGCCTGTTCAATGCATATACTAATTTATTGTTTTTTGGGAGATGCATTTAAAATGCTTGCTCTTACCTAATATTCCAGACTTAGGAATCAAAACTTACTGATTGCATCTCTGTGCTAGTATGGGTTTAGATAGTCCCACATCGAGAATGGAGGTCTGAAGAGTTTAAAACAAATTAGAAATGACTACAAGAGTTCTCATACTCATTCTTGACACTTCTACAAACTAACTCATGAAATCATAAATACTGTTTGTCCCTCTAAGTCTTGGGATCAGCTTTTAACAAGGTCCTATAAAGACCCTCCTTGGAAGGGTGTTTACACAGACTCTACCATATTCTGAATTCTCTTCTATAGCAAACAATATACCAAGATCACAGTCTGTATTCATGCATCATATAATCTTCACTGGAGGGAGACATATATAAGCCAGAGACCTTAACCACTTAAGAACTGGCTAGCATCCCAGAAGCACACCGTTCCTTTTTCATAGCAACTTTCCAAACTCTGGGATTCAACAGTTAGCTCCTCCACACTCAACATTTTAATTCTGCAAGTGAGATGTTGAGCCACATTCACCCAATTAAAATGCTATCCTTCAGACTACCACTTTAAAACAAAATGAAGTAGACAAGGACAGGATTTACTCTCCCACCTGAAACCAGTAAAATATAGGACAAAATATATGAAAAGACACTTTTCAAGACATTAAACGTCAGACAACAAAAGGACAGTGAATATTGAGAGATGGAAAACAAATGATATAATCCCTATATCTGCCCCCGCTTACTACTTGGAAAGAGTTTTCAAGCAGCAATGTAGGTATTGCTAAGTCAGGCAGAGTCTGGAAAACTCCCTAAGGTGATGAGATAAAAGAGAGATCTAGGAAGAAAAGAAGGGTAACATTCACATGATAGAGCACAGAAGGGAAAATTGCAGACAAAAAGAAGAACTGAGTTATATATGCAACCTTTCTCAACTATTCAGCAGAGAAATGCTCAACACATGTGAATGAAGAAACTATCCTGATCCAGGAAAAGAATCAATGAAAGAATTAGAGAAACTGATCCATGGAGCACAAACAAGGCCAGGAATAATTCCTGTTACCTCCATCCAGAGCAAAAAACCTTATAAGTCACAGAGTATTAGATAAGCAAGTGGGTTTTGCATTAGAGTAGAGGAAAATTAACCTGTAATTGAATGCACTTCTGATCTAGTTTAACAACCAGAATTAAACTAGCTGCACATTATTGAACAAAACTCAATAGTATTTATAGGAATACAAAAATATCCATCACCTAACAAGGTAAATTTCTGAATGTCTGTCATCCAATAAAAAATTGCCAATTATGAATATGAAGAAAATACCTGAGCTCAGGAAATAAACAATCCTAAAGGATTGAGTGAAATAATATGCAGAACCTACAAATGACCAAGAAAGGGCCTGTTCCTACCAGTAGGAGTGAAAAACTTCATAATTACATGTTGTTATTTTGAGTACTAAGAAGTCATAATTCAGTATTGGATAAAAACAATCCTAGATTAAATTCTGCTCTGGTCACACATACAATGATAAAAATAAGATGTAAAAGGTTAACTGCATCCAAGAACAAAGCCAGATACTACTTATAAGATAACATAAGTATTTAGAGTAAAAGAAAACTAAATTGATAATGTCTACCATCTAATATTAAATTACCATGCCATTGAAGCAAAAAAGAAGTGGCAGACAATACCTAAATAAATAAATGTTTTGCAACAAAACTTTATTAAAAAATTGGCCATATTTAGCATGAGACAATAAATACCTGACTCCTGAGTTAAATACAAGAGCCCTGGATTGCACAGCTAAGTTGGTTGGAGCTTCATCCTGTGCAGCAAAAGAGGTGGAGGGGTTGATTCATGGTCAGGGTACATACCAAGGTTGTGGGTTTGATCCCAAGTCAGGAAACATGTGAGAAACAACCAACTGATGTTTCTTTCTCACATCGTTGTCTCTCTGTCTCTGTCTCTCTCTCCCTTCTATGTAAAATCAATTTTTACAAAAAGATTTATACTACAAACCCGAAAGTAACTACTAAAATAAAAAAGTAATACAGATAGAAATCAAACCACAGAAAAAGTAAATAAAATTGTGAAAGTTCTTGATCTTTAAAAATTGAAGCATGAACTTCAGCAAGAGACAAAACAAAACTGTACAGTCATAATAGTCTAATAGCAATTGTACTGCACAATTTAGTGATTGTAAAGTTTCCTGTAATGAGAAATGTTTGTCTCATATTTTGATACCTCTTAAATTTATGTCTTTTAGAAAGATAGTGTCTGTTTCTTTTTATATTTTTACTGAGTGTAAATATTTGTTATATTTTTGATTAAGATAATTTAAAAGTACTATTTATTGGTATCATATCGACTAGTGCAGTGGTCGGCAAACTCATTAGTAAACAGAGAAAATATCAACATTACAAAGATTGAAATTTCTTTTGAGAGCCAAATCTTTTAAACTTAAACTTCTAACGCCACTTCTTCAAAATAGACTCCCCCAGGCAGTGGTATTTTGTGGAAGAGCCACACTCAAGGGGCCAAAGAGCCGCATGTGGCTCACGAGCCACAGTTTGCTGACCACGGTACTAGTGCATTAGTGAAATAAAGTACCTGCATTAAAAAAATTGTGAAGTAAGGTGAGAAAATAAGGGGTGGGGGGTTGAAGAACAGATGGGGTCAACCAAAAAAACAAAAAAAGACAAAACACAAAACAAAACCATTTACTACAGAACGTTAAAAGAGAGAGAGAGAGAGAGAGAGAGAGAGAGAGAGAGAGAGAGAGAGAGAGAGAGAGAGAGAGAGATAACCAAGTGAAAGAATACACCAAGTTCATGGATTGGTAGAATTAACATAATTCAAGTGTCCATACTACTCAAACCAGTCTATAGATTCAATGTAACCCCTATTAAAATGTTTCACAGATCAAGAAAAATACTCCAAAAATTTATATGGAAATGAAAAAGAACGCAAGTTCACATGGCAATCTTGAGAAAGAAGAACAAAATTGGAGGGTTCAAAATACCAGATATTAAGCTAGCCTACAAAGCCATTATAAACAAGATAGCCTGGTACTGGCACAAGTACAGGCATGTAGATAAATGGAAGAGAACAGAGAACCCAGAGATCAACCCATAACATTATGCTCAATGAATGTTTGACAAAGGAGGCATGAGAGTGTCTTCAATAAATGGTGTTCTGAAAATTGGACAAGTACATACAAAAAAAAAAAAAGAAAGAAACTAGACCACCAACTTACACTATACACGAAAATAAACTCAAAATGGATAAAGGACTTAAACAAAAGAGGGGAAACCATAAAAACACTAGAAGAATCTACAGGTAGCAAAATCTCAGATATATGCCGAAGTGGTATCTTCACCGATACAGCTCCTAGGGCAATGGAAATTAAAGAGAAAAAGAACAAATGCGACTACATCAAAATAAAAAGGCTTTTACACAGCAAAAAAAGCCATCAACAAAACAAGAAAGCCCACTGCATGGGAGAACATATTTGCCAATGTTATCTCCGATAAGGTTTTAATCGCCAACATCTACAGGGAACTCATAAAACTTAACAAAAGGAAGATAAAGAACCATATCAAAAAATGGGCAACAGACCTAAATGGATACTTTTTGAAAGAAAACATAAGGAAGGCCAAGATACATATGAAAACATGCTCAAAGTCACTAATTATCTCAGAGATGCAAATGAAAATAACAACGTGGTACCATCTCACACCTGTCAGAGTGGCTACCATTAACATATCAACAAAGGACACGTGTTGGTGAGGATGCACAGAAAAAGGAACACTCCTGAAATGCTGGTGAGAATGCAGACTGGTGCAGCCACTGTGAGGAACAGTATGGAGTTTCCTCAAAATACTAAAAATGGAACTCCCTTTTCACCCAGTGATCCCGCTTCTAGGATTATATCCCAAGAAACTAGAAACACCAATCAGAAAGGTTATATGCACCCCTATGTTCATAGTGGCACAATTCACCAACGCTAAGATTTTTTGAAACAGTCTAAGTGCCCATCAGCAGATGGGTGGATTAAAAAACCATGGTACCTCTACCCAATGGAATACTATTCTGCTATAAAAAGGAAGTAACTCCTACTATTTGCAACAGCATGGATGGAGCTAGAGAACATTAGGTGTTATAAGCCAGTCAGTGAAAGATAAATATCATATGATCTCACTCATTTGTAGAATATAAAAAACAACATAAACCAAAGACCAAAACAGATCCAGAGAAAGAGAAGCATCAATCAGACCATCAAACCTCAGAGCGAAGGTAGGGGAGGTTGGGTTAAGGCGGAGAGATCAACCATAGGACTTGTATGCATGTATAAAAGCATAAGTAATGGAAGCGGACAACAGGGGATGATGGTGAAGGCAGAAATGGGGGGTAGGGGGACAATGGGGGAATAAGGACATATTTGTAAAACCTTAATAAAGGAAAATAATTGACATACAACAATTAGCTGCTATTTTTACATGCCAATAATAGCTAAAAAACAAAACATTGGCACATCTATATTGTGGAATACTATTCTGCTGTAAAAAGGAAGGAACTTCTACCATTTGCAACAGCATGGATTGAGCTGGAGAGCATTATGCTAAGTGAAATAAGCCAGTCAGAGAAAGATAAATATCACATGATCTCAGTCATTTGTGGGTTATAATGCACAACATAAATCAAAGAACCAGAACAGATCCAGAGACAGAGAAGCATTGATCAGATGCTGAAACCTCAGAGGGAAGGTAGAAGAGGGTGGGGGTAAGGAAGAGAGATCAACCAAAGGACTTGTATGCATGCATATAAGCCTAACCAATGGACGCAGACACCAGGGGGTGAGGATAAGGGCAGGATTGGAAGGTTAGTAGGGGAATGGGTAGGTAAAGAGACATATGTAATACCTTAATCAATAAAGGAAAAAATAATAATACAAGAATAAACTCCATTTCGCATACTCACAACTGTTAAAAAACAACAAAAAACAGATAAATGTTTAGCCACACCCATAAAAAAAGAGAAGGGGTTCAAATTTAAAAACTCAGAAATGAAAGAGGAGTGACAACTCATATCACAGAAATAAAAAAAAAGTTGTTAGAGACTACTATAAACAACTACACACTCACAAATTTGATGAACTAGAACAAATGGATGAATTCATAGACAAATAATTTTTCACAATTTAATCATAAAGAGACAGAAAATCGGAACCAGCTAATTACTGTAAATAAAACTGAAACAGTAATTAAAAAAAACTCCCAATAAACAAAGTACAGGCCAGATGGCTTCAATAGTAAATTCTACCCAGCATTCAAAGAAGAATTAATACCTATACTTCTCAAACTATGCAAAAAAAGTTAAAGAGGAAAGAATGCTTGGAAACTCATTGTATAAGGCCAGCATTACCCTGATTACAAAATCACACAAAATCACTACAAAAAAATTACAGGCCAATATCTCTAATAAATATTGATGCAAAAAATCACAACAAAGTATTAGCAAACCAAATTCAAATAATACACTGAAAATATAACATATCATGATCAAGTAGGATTTATTCCAAAAGTTCATTATTTGTAAATAATGAATGATCAGAAAGAAAAAAATTGAGAGAACAACCCCTTAGCCAATTGCATCAAAAAGAGTAAAATACCTAAAAATAAATTTAACCAAGGAGATAAAGACTTGTACTCTGAATTCTATAAGACCCTGACAAAAGCAATAGAAGAATACACAAAGGTATGGAAGGATATACCATGTTCATGGGTTGGAAGAATTACTATCATTAAGATGTTCAGACCTCCTAAAACTATCTACAGCTTCAATGCAATCCCTAACAAAATATTGATGACATTTTTTCACATAAGTGGAACAAATAACCCTAACATTTTAATGGAATAACGAAATACTTTGAATAGCAAATGCAATCTTGAGCGAGAAGAACAAAGTTTGAGGTACCATGGCTATAAATTATAGTACAAAGTTGCAGTAATCAAAACATTATGGTACTGACACAAATACAGACACATAGATAAATGGAACAGAAAAGAGAGCCGAGAAATAAACCCACACTTATATTGTCAATTGATCTACAACAAAGGAGGTGAGAATATACAACAGGAAAATGACAGTCTCTTCAATAAATGATATTGGGAAAACTAGACAGATACATGCATACAATTAAACCAGAAATAGTTCTTACACCATACACAGATATAAACTCAAAATAGTTTGAGACTTAACTACAAAACTTCAAAACATAAAACTCTCAGAATATTAGCAGTAAACATTACTAATAATGAAAACCATAATGAGATATCACCTTAACCTGTGAGAATGGCTATTATTAAAAAAAATGAAAGAATAACAAATGTTGACAAGGATGCGAAAAAATAAAACTACATTATGACTCAGCAATTCCACTTGGCTATTTATCAAAAGAAAATGAAAATAAAAATTCAAAAAGATTTATACAATCTCATGTTCACTTAAGCACTGTTTATAATTGTACTAGAGGCTCAGTGCACAAAATTCATATTCATGCATGCGGGGAGGTGGGGGTTCCTCAGCCCGGCCAGCACCCTCTCCAATCTGGGACCCCTTGGGGGATGTCCAACTATCTCTCACAATCCAGGACAGCTGGCTCCTAACCACTCCCTTGCCTGCCTGCCTGATTGCCCCTAGCCCCTCCACCTGTCTACCTTATCACCCCTTACCACCTCTGCCTGCCTAATTGCCCCTAACCACCTCTTCCTACCTGCCTGATTGCTCCTAACTGCTCCTCTGTTGGCCTGATTGCCCCTAAGCAACTCTGCCTTGCCCCACACTCAGAACCCAGGATTCCCTCCTCCAGCTGGTCACAGGAACCAAGGACCTGGGCTTCCCTCCATCTAGCTGACTGCAAGCTCCCAGGACCTGGCGTGGCTTCACCTGGGTTGGCTGTAACCCCAGGGGACAATGGGTGGGCTGCTTTGCCCAGGCTGCAGTCGCAGGTGCCCAGGATTGCGGTGTGGGTGGCTTGTTCCTCTCCTGGGCTGCAGCCCCAGCCGCTATTGCCCAGGACCATGGGGAAGGTGACTTGTCACAGTCCCGTGCCCCAGGCACAGCTATTAGCACCTGGGACTGTGGAGTGGGCAGCTTGTCCCTCTCCTGGGCTGCAGGCGCAGGCACAGCCACTGGCACCCAGGACAGTGGGGCTTATGGCTTGTCCTTCTCCTGGGCCTAAGTGACTGTTATGATTGGACAACCAGATAACTGGCCAGTAGCTATAATACACACTGACCACCAGGGTAGCTATATTGCAAACTGACCATGCTCAGTGCAGGAACTTCCCCCTGGTGGTCAGTGCACTCGCACAGGTAACCTCCTGCAGCAAGCCAACCTCACACAGTCCCTTTCCCCGAGCTGGCCAAACTCCTGCAGTCTCCCCCCCACCCACCCACCCAGCCAGCTCTGATTGGCCTGGTCACCATCCAGGACAAGGGACCCCACCTGTGCACAAATTCATGCACTAGACCTCTGGTTAAAAAAATGAGGACAATTTAATTTACCATTGGAACAACATAAAGCATAACAACATCCTTACCACAAGGGTGCCAGAAGGAGAAGAGAGAAATCAAGATATTGAGAAACTATTTGAAGAAATAATGACCAAAACTTTCCTAACCTGGTGAAGGAAAAAGACACATAAGCCTAGGAAGGGCAGAGTCAAAAACAAGATGAATCTAAAGAGACCCACATCAAGACATATCATAATTAAAATTTCAAAGGTTAATAGCAAAGAGAGAATCTTAAAAGAAGCAAGAGAAAGAGTTAGTTACCTAAAGTGAACTTCCATAAGATTGGCAGCAGAAACATTTAGGCTAGAAGGAATTGGCATGAAATTTCAAAGGAATGAGAAGCAAGGACGTACAATGAAGACTAGTTAAGCAGCAAGTCTATCGTTTAAAAATTGAAGGAGAAATAAAAACTTCTCAGAGAAGAAAAAATTTAAAGGAGTCCATTATCACCAAAGCAGTATTACAAGAAATGGAAAAGAGAAATGGAGGAGAAGGAGGAGGAGGAGAGAAAAAGAAAAAGAGAAGGAGAAAAGTAGAATAGTTAAAAGACTATAATGGCGATACATTTGTACCTAATAATAATCAGTGTAAATGTAAATGGCTTAAATGCTCCAATCAAAAGATAAAGGGTAGCTGAATAATTAAGAAAATAAGACTTATATACACTACCTATATGAAACCTTACATAGAACAAAAGATACATATGGACTACAAGTAAAAGGATAGAAATATATATTTCATGCAAATGGAAACCTAAAAATAGCTGGAGTAGCAATACTTATATCTGAGACTTTAAAACACTGTATAGTAATAAAGGGAGCAATGTAACAAGAGGATATAACACATAAACATTCACACACCCAACATAGGAGCACCAAATAAAGAAAGCAAATCTTGATAGGCATAAAGGAATAGATCCACAGTAATCCTATATAATAAAGAGGTAATATGCAAATTAACTATCACACCATCACAAAATGGCTGCGCCCACAGCGGATGCGGGGTTCCTGTAACACAAGGTTGCTGCACCCACAGAGGAGGTGGGGTTCCAATAACAAGTGATCAGCAGGGACCTGAGGATGCATAGAGCCTGGCTGGGGCAGGGGACCAAAGGCTGTGCCCTCTGCCCAGTGCCCCTTGCCCAAGCACTAGGCCAGGAGACCTCAGGCCACACACCCCACCCAGTGAGGCTTGACAGGGGGTCTGAAGGCATGCCCCTGCCCTAGTGCGAGGCTGAAGGGACCTCAGGGTGCACCCTTCGCCCCGTGCCAGGGGAACTGAGGCTGTGCCCCTCACACTGTCACTGCGCTAGGGGACCTGAGGCCATGACCCCACCCTGGCACAAGGCCGAGAGACCTGAGGCTGCAACCCCTGCCCAGTGGGGCTTGATGGGGAACCTCAAGCCACATCCCCTGCCAGGAAAGGCTTGATGGAGGACCTCAAGGTGCATCCCCACCCCAGTGCTGTGCTGGGGGTCCTCAGGCTGTGCCCGTCACCCCAGGCCAGGAGACCTGAGGCCATGCACTCCCGCCTGGTGGGGCTTGATGGGGGTGGAGTCGTCCAGGTCTGGATCTCAGTGCAATTTTGAGGCACGTGCAGGTGGGTGGGGACCTGACTCTGGGACCTATGGTGTACCCCAGATTCTGACAGGGGAAGATTTTCATATACATTTTTCTAATTTTCTTTCATCTCTGACACTTCTATTATAGAGAAAGGTCAAATAGCAATATTAAAATATTTTCTTTAATTAATTCCCTTTTAATGTGCACAAATTTCGTGCACCTGGACACTAGTACAGTCATAATAGGGGATTTTAACACCCCACTGACATCAATGGATAAGTATTCAGGAAAGAAAATCAAAAAGAAATCAGCAGCCTTAAATGACACAAAGGAACAGATAAATTTAATTGATATATAAAAGTATTTTACCCCAAAACATCAAAATATACATTCTATATAAGTGGATAAACAACATTATCCAACAGAGACTATATATTATGACACAAAATAAGTCTCAAAAAGTTAAGATTGAAATCATATCAAACATCTTTCTGAACATGTCGGCATGAAACTTGAAATCAAATCAAAAGAAAAATATTGAAAAACTCACAAACACATGGAATCTAAATAACAAATAACTAAAAATGATTGGGTTAAAAATGAGATCACAGCATAATTCAAAAAATATCTTGAAACAAACGAAAAGGAGGACACAACAACCCAAAAGCTATGGAACATAGTGAAGGCAGCTGTAAGATAGAAATTTGTAGGTCTGTAGGCCTAGCTATAGAAATGAAAATAATCCCAAATAAAGAATCTAATTTTACACTTAAATAAACTAGAAAAAGAATAACTAACAAAGCCGAAAGTTAATATAAGAAAGCAAATTAATATCAGAAAAGAAATAAACAAGACTCTAAAGAAAAAAGCAGCACAAAAGATCAATGAATCCATCTGAGAGCTATTGCTTTGATGAGGTGAACCAGACTGACAAACTCTTATCAGTTTCATCAAGAAAAAAAAAGACCAAATAAATAAAATGAGAAATAAGAGAGAAAATGTAATGACTGACTCCACAGAAATACAAGGGATTCTAAGAAAACATTAAGAATAACTATATGTCAACAAAGTGTACAATCTAAACAAAATGGAAAAATACTAAAAACATACAACCTTTCAAAACTCAATGAGATAAAATCAGAGAACCGGAGTAGATAAATTAAAAGTGAAATTAAAGCACTAATGAAAAACCTCCCAACAAACAGAATACTGGATAGCTTCAAAAGAGAAATTTATCAAACTTTCAAATTAAAATGAAAACCCATCCTTCTCAAAATATTCCAGAACATTCGAGAGAAGGGTACACTCCCAAGCTCATTTTACCAGGATAGCATTATCCTAATTCTAAAACCAGATAAAGACACTATAAAGAAAGAAAATTATAGCACAATATTTCTGATGAACATAGATAATAAAATCATCAAAAACATTAGCAAACTGGATCCAGCAATACATTAAAAAAATCATACACCATGATCAAATGGGATTTATTCCTGGAATACAAAGTTGGTGCAATATCCACAAATCAATGTGATACACCACATAAATGAAATGAAATCTAAAGCTCACTTGATAATATCAATGCATGCAAATAATTTTTTTTCAGAAAATCCAGTACCCATTTATCATAAAATCTCTCGAGTGGGAAAAAGAATAAACCTCAACATAATAAAGGCTATATATGACAAACCCACAGCCACCCTCTTACTCAATGGGCAAAAACAAAAGTGCTTCCCTTAAGGTTAGAAATAACAAGCATGCCTGCATCCACCACTCTTATTCAACATAGTACTGGAAGTCCTAGCCACAGCAATTAGACAGAAGACATAAAATCATGAAAATTGGAAATGAGGAAGTGAAACGGTCATTATTTTCAGATGACATGACAACGTACATAGAAAACCCTAAAGGTTCCACCAAAAAACTCCTAGAACTAATAAAATAATTCAGTAAAGTAGCCAGATACAAAATAAACATTCAGAAATCAGTTGAATCTTTATACACTAATAGTGAATTATTAGAAAGATAAATTAAGAAAATAATCCATTTCACAATTACTTCAAAAAATACTTAAGAATAAATTTAACCAAGTATATGAAAGATCTGTACTCATAAAATTATAGAACATTGGAAAAATAAATCAAAGAAGATACAAGTAAGTGGAAGCATATCCATGTTCATGGATAGGAAAAATGAATATCATCAACTGTCCATAATCCCCAAAGCAATCTATAGAGTTAATTCAATTCTTAAAAAGATACCAATGATATATTTGATAAAACTAAAATAAATTTTCCAAAATTTTATAAGGAACTTCAAAAGAACTTGAATAGCAACAGCAATCTGGAGAATGAAGAACAAAGTTGGAGGAATCATGGTACTTATTATCAAATTATACTACAAGGCCACAGCAATCAACACAGCATGGCACTGTCATAAAAACAGGTATGTACACCAAAGAAACCCAATAGAGAGTACAGGATTAAAACAATGCCTTTATGGTGAAATGCTATTTGACAAAGGAAGCCAGAAAATACAAAGGGGTAAAGAAAGTTTATTCAATAAACGGTGTTGGAAAAATTGAACAGATATATATTTTTAAAAAGAAACTAAGTTAGATTTTTATACCACACAGAAGTATAAACTTAAAATTAATTAAAGACTTAACTGTAAGATTCGAAATCATAAAAATTCTAGAAAAATACAGGAGTAAAATCTCAAACATAACCCATGACATTATTTTTGCCACTATATCTCCTTAGGCAATCAAAAGAAAAAAAATAGTGGTATTGCATCAAACCAAAAAGCTTCTGCATAGCAAAAGAACACATCAACAAAATAAAAGGAAATCCACTGGATGGGAAAATATATTTGCCAATGATACATCTGATAACAGGTTAATTTCAAAAAATATTATGAACTTATACAAGTCAACATCAGGAAGACAAATAATCTAATTAAAAATGGGCAAAGGACCTGAACATAGACTTCTCCAAAGAGGATATAGAGATGGTCAATAAAAATCTGAAAAGATGTTCGACATCACTAATTTTCATAGAAATGAAAATTAAAACCACAATGAGATATCACCTTACACCTGTCAGAATGCCTATCATCAATATAACAGCAAAAAACAAATTTTGTTGAGGATGAGAAAAGAGAACCCCTGTGCACTCTTCCTGAGAATACAGATTAGTGCAGCCAGTGTAGAAAACAGTATGAAGTTTCCTCAAAAAGTTAAAAATGGGACTACTTTATGACCCAGCAATTCCACTTCTGCAAATATATCCAAAGAAACACAAAACACTAACTTAAAAAAATATTTGTAACCATATGTCCATTGAGCAGAATTTATAATAGATAAGATTTGGAAACAAGTGCCCACCAGTAAATGAGTGGATCAAAGAAAATTGTATATTTTTACAATGGAATACCATTCAACCATAAAAAAGAAAGAAATCTTATCTTTTGCAACAGAATGCATGGACCTAAAGAGTATTAAGCTAAGTGAAATAAGCCAGTCAGAGAAAGACAAGTACCATATGATTTCACTAATTTTTTTATCTTTATTGTTCAGTTTATTAATTACATTGTTTCCCCTTTTTATCCCCCTATAGCTTCCCTCCACCCTGTACCCACCCCACCCTCCACCCTCACCTCCCCCTCCCCACTGTCCTCTCCCATTGTTGCTAGATTTTTGTCCAGGCTCTTGCTGCACTTCCCACAACCCTTTTCTCCCCAAGAATTGTCAGTCCATTCCCTCTCTATGTCCATGTCTCTGTTATATTCACCAGTCTATCCTGTTCAACAGCCTATCAATTCACTTGATTTTTATGTTCATTTGTTGATAGATGTGTATTTGTTGTTCATAATTTTCATCTTTACCTTTTTCTTCTTCCTCTTCTTAAAGAATATCTTTCAGCATTTCATATAATGTTGGCTTGGTGGTGATGAACTCCTTTAGCTTTTTCTTATCTGCAAAGCACTTCATCTGACCTTCAATTCTGAATGACATCTTTGCTGGATAGAGTAATCTTGGTTGTAGATTCTTGCTGTTCATCAGTTTGAATATTTCTTGCCACTCCCGTCTGGCCTGCATCGTTTCTGTTGAGAAATCCGCTGACAGTCGTATGGGTACTCCCTTATAGGTAACCAACTGTTTCTCTCTTGCTGCTTTTAATATTCTCTCTTTGTCTTTTGCTCTTGGCATTTTAATTATGATGTGCGTCGGTGTGGTCCTCTTAGGGTTCCTATATATTGGGGTTCGGTGCACTTCTTGGACTCCTAAGTCAATTTCTTTCACCAGGTGTGGGGAAGTTTCCAGTCACTATTTCTTCAAATAGGTTTTCATTGTCTTGCTCTCTCTCTTTTTCTGGCACCCCTATAATTCGGATGTTGGTATGCTTGAGGTTGTCCCAGAGGTCCCTTACACTATCTTCAATTTTTTGGATTCTTTTGGTTTCTTGCTTTTTCAGCTGAGTGGATTTTACCTCTTTGTATTTCAAATCTTTAACTTGGTTCTTGGGGTGCTCCAGGGCACTTTCAGGTCTTTGTATAATATTTTTTGTTTCAGTCAGTGTATGCTTAATTTCTGGTTGGTCCTTTTTCATATTCTTGAGAGTCTGCTTTATATCCTTGAGGGTTTCTTTCATTTCCGTGTTGGTCTTGATCATTTCTTTGCAGCTCTCGTTTATATCCTGGAGGGTGTTGTTCATTTTGTTGTAGGACTCATTCATTTCCTTTGTGGTCTTGCTTATTTCCTTATAGGCCTCGATCTTTTGTTGGAGCCTCTTAAAAAACCCTATAACCGTGGTTCTGAATTCCATGTCCAGTCGTTTTTTTACCTCCATTTCTTTCACATCTGATTTCTTTCCATGTTGCTGCATGTTGGCTGCTTCCCTGAGTTGGTCAATTAGCTTTGTGTGGTAGACTTCCTACTAGGGATAGTGGCTCAGCCTCCCCGGTTACCTGAGGTGGATATGGGCTGCACAGTCTTGCTGAAGTTAAACTCAGTTAATCCTTGTTAGCACTTGGAGGGTTGACCTCCAGGCCAATTGTCTGTGAAGCTCAGCTGTGCTCAGGCTGGGTGGGCGGAGTCTCCGGGCCAAGCCCACAGCGTTAGCTCCGCCCTATGTGGCCCCAGGGACTCTGTGCCGGGGGCAATGGCCACCAGCACCTCTGAGAGAGAGCCGCTGAGGAGCTCCACTGGCTGCCGGTTGCCGGGGAATTCAGACTTTCCCAAAATGAGTCTGCATGCGCAACGTCTCACCCAGGGTCGTAAAACAAAGCAGTCTGACGGTTTTCCGAATGAGAGGCAAGTCGCGGTGCGCTCTCTGTGCCGTCACACAGCGGAGCTGTTCGCGAGGAAGCTGCCTTCTCCACAAGCCGGGAGACCCGGCAGCACCCGAGCTTCGGTGTGCCCTCCCACTGTCCAGTTTTCACCCCGTGTGATAGTGGGTTCTCTGGACTTCACCCAGAGCTGGAGAATCAGTCCAGTGGGACGCCTTTGTCTCCCCGTTGGAGGAAACTGGCCGGTTTGCAGCCGCCCGCCCTCTCTGCAGCGCACACTCCAAACCTCTCTCTGCGCGCGAATCTTTCAAGGCTGTTCGCTGCCGCTCCTCCGAGTCACAGTGTCTTATCTTCACTTTTATTTGTGGAATTTTCACTCGGTGAGCTTTCTGGTGATTCTGGAAGGTGTTTGTTCTTTCGTTAAGTTGTAATATTAAAATTGCTGATTATGACGGCAAGATAGGTGTTTTGCCTTTGCTTTAAAAAAAGAAAGACTCACAGATAGAGAACAGACTGAGAGTTGTCAGAGATTAGGGGTTTTGGGGACCTTTGTGAAAAAGATAAAAGGATCAAAAAAAAAAAAAAAACCTAATAGCCAAGACCGGTTTGGCTCAATGGATAGAGCGTCGGCCTGCGGACTGACCTGTCCCAAGTTCGATTCGGATCAAGGGCGTGTACCTTGGTTGCGGGCACATTCCCAGTAGGGGGTGTGCAAAAGGCAGCTGATCGACGTTTCTCTCTCATGGATGTTTCTGACTTTCTGTCCCTCTCCCTTCCTCTCTGTAAAAAATCAATAAAATATATATTTTTAAAAAACAGCTAATAGAAAACAGTGTGGTGATAAGCTGAATGAAAAGATGTGTGTGTGTGTGTGTGGGGTGGAGTTAAAAGAGAGTAAAGGAGGGATAAGTGGTGATGGAAATAGACTTTATTTGGAGTGGTGAACACATAACGTAATACACAGACGATATATTATACAAGTGTACACCTGAAAATATAATTGTATTAAACTGTCACCCCAGTAAATTCAATTAAAATGTATAATTGGCATAAGATAGTCAAATAGATCAATGGAATAGAATAATATGTCTTGATATATACCTTATTTTTTGGGTCAATTGATTTGCAAGAAAAAATTCAAGTTAATTTTGTGAAGAAAATTGTGCTTTCCAATGATGATGCTAGAACAATATGTATTTCAATAGAGGATGAGTCAAAAGTAGGTTATAGTTATAAGTATTCAAAACACAGAGTTTATCTTTGTATTATTACTTATTAATTATTATATTATTTTCCTTATGAAAACTACAGACCTACCTTTTCCCACCCTGTATAAACAAGATATGGCAATTACAACAAATATATCTATCACCACATACTAAAATAAACTCAAAATGGATTATAAATTTAAATGTAAAACCTAAAACTAAAAGACTTCTAGAAAACATAGGAGAAAAATATTTATGGCCTGGGATTAGACAAATATCCCTTAAGTAGGACAGCAAAACATAATTTATTTAAAAACTCAAAATACTGGAGTTGCGCAGGGAGCATTTGTCGGCGACTAGGGGGACAGCTGTGCTCCAGGAGAAGATAGAGGACTGCTGGGCTGGCCTCCCTAGCCTGAGCAGCCCCAGTACTGCTGGGTTCTCTCCCTGAGCCAACTGCGCGAGGAGGCGCGCGGAGGCGGACCACGACATCTTGAACGAGAGGAGCCGGAAAACATACAGCTGCCGTTCGCGGTACCAGCGGGACCTCTGGGGCTCCCGGAGCACCGGCGACCAGGTGGCGCGCAGAGCCCAGGGAGCTCTAAACTCCAGCAAGGAAAGGTCAGATTTCCCTGGGGGTACTTTGGGTGCGAAACTGAGGGGGCTGGCAGTCTGGGAGATCTGCACCTTGGAACTCAAAACCTGGAGATCTGCACCTGAAATAGAATCTGTGGCTGTTGAAGCTGGTGAACTTGGGAGAGGGCCCTTGGAGCTGGTGGCAGAGTTGATCCCTGGAGCGCAATCAGTTTGGACCTGACAGAGGGGGAAGCCCGGAAGATTTTGGGAGGGTTCTGGCTGCTAAAACAGCAGTCACCATTAGAGAGGCAGTATTGTTTAGTTCAGGATAAAGAGGACCAATAGACCCAGAAGTCAATCTAGAAACACTGCCACCCAGGGGCCAAATCACAAATTGACTCTTATGTGACAGGGAATTGATTATATCTTCTCTTCGACCTCGGGAATACAGTCTATTTTCATCTACACTTTAGTAGCTTTTACTCTACCTCAACTTCACCTTTATACCACCACTCTCTGGCTAACCTTTCCCTATTTAGTGCCTTGTTTCCCTTACACTTTTCCCGCTTCAGATTTACCTAATTCTTTCCCCTTACCCCCTGTTAAAATTTCACCCCACTGATATATCTAATCTCTAACCACCTAATCCAAGTGCATATATACCTCTAGCTTCTCTGACTTCACTATCCTAAAGTGTTTTTAGCCCTGTCCTGTTGTTGTTGTTTACTTGACTGTTGATTATATTGATTTTTTAAGCAGGTTTATGAGATTGATTTGCTTATTCTGTTATTTTGGTGTGTCTTGTAGGGGGGGTTATTTTTATTTTTGGTGTTGTTTCTTGTTTTGTTGTCCTCATCTGCATTGTTTTTGAGATAGATTTTTGCTTCTGTGTTCCCTCACCTCTCTTGATATTAGTAGTTGTATGTAATTTGTATCAATCTCCAAGTACTTGTTGCAGGTTTTGGTTCGGATTAGGGGCTATCCTATAGGAGTTTTCACCCCACATTTATAATTTACTCCTTTTATTTCTTTTTTTCTTCTCCCCCTTTTCCCATTATCATTTTGGCATTCCTGTCTTTCTTTTTTGTGAGTGTATGTGTTTGGGGGGGTCTCTTTCTTTTTTGTGTGAGTGTGGGTGTGTGAGTGTCTGTGTGGGTCTGGGGGAGGTTCTCTTTCTTTTTTCCCACCTATCACCAAATTTGCCTTTCTCTGGCGGTCACCTTTATTTGGAATTACAATTACTTTGACTACATTCCGGTTCAGTGCCTGGTGCGTTGCACCTGGTTGTGTTGTATTTTGTGCCTTTAAATCAACACAGGAGAGTGAGAACTACATAACCACATACACAGAGAAGAGAGACCATGGGAAGACAAAGAAATAGCCCACATATGAAAGAAAAGCAAGGCTCGCCAGAAAAGGAGGTAAACGAAATAGAAGTTAACAACCTGTCAGAGAAAGAATTCAGAGAAATGGTCATAAGGTGGCTGAAAAGAATGGAAGACAAATTTGATAATATGAGTAAGACCCAAGAGGAAATGAGGAAGACCCAGGAAGAAATGATGAAAAGCCATGAAGAAATGAAGAGAAGCCACGAAGAAATGAAGAGGAGCCAAGAAGAAATGAAAAATGACATTGCTGAAGTAAAGAACTCAATAGAAAGTATTAAGAGTAGACTAGAAGAAGCAGAGGATCGCATCAGTGAGCTAGAAGACCAGGTAGGAAAAAATAACCAAGTAGAGCACCTTCTAGAAAAAAAAATTAAAAAGCAGGAGGAGAGCCTAAGAGAACTATGGGACAACATGAAACAAAACAACATCCGTATAATTGGGCTTCCAGAAGGACAGGAAACTGAGCAAGGAATAGAAAACCTGTTGGAAGAAATAATGACAGAAAACTTCCCTGGTATAGGAAAGGAAAAACCCACACAAATCCAAGAAGCTCACAGAGTCCCAAGCAAAATAAACCCCAAAAGACCTACGCCAAGGCACATTATAATTAAATTGGCAAACACCAATGACAAAGTAAGAATCTTAAAAGCTGCCAGAGAGAGACAGAAAGTCACCTACAAAGGAACACCCATCAGACTAACAAGTGATCTCTCAACAGAAACCTATCAGGCCAGAAGGCAGTGGAATGAAATCTACAAAGTCATGCAAAGGAAGGGTCTGAATCCTAGAATACTGTACCCAGCAAGGCTCTCAATCAAAATTGAAGGTCAAATCAGGAGCTTCACAGATAAAAAAGGACTAAGGGAATTCGTCACCACCAAACCAGCAATGCAAGAAATGCTAAAGGATCTGCTGTAAAAAGAAATAGGAAGCGAAGAAGGAACACAGGGGCAAAGAACAAAAATGGCAACATATAAGCACCTATCAATAATAACTTTAAATGTAAACGGTTTAAATGCTCCAATCAAAAGACATAGGGTAATAGACTGGATAAGAAAACACAACCCATGTATCTGCTGTCTACAAGAAACCCACCTCCGAAAAAAAGATGCACACAGACTGAGGATGAAAGGTTGGACAAAAGTTATTCAGGCGAATGGAAATGAAAAAAAAGCTGGGGTAGCCATACTTATATCTGACAAATTAGATCTCAAAGTGAAGGACATAACAAGAGATAAAGAGGGCCACTTCATAATACTAAAGGGAGCAATTCAACAAGAAGAAATAACTCTTGTAAACATATACGCACCCAATACAGGAGCACCCAAATATATACAAAAACTCCTAGAGGACATCAAGGGAGAGATAGACAGCAATACAATCATAGTAGGAGACTTTAATACCCCATTATCACCATTGGACAGATCCTCTAAACAAAAAATCAGTAAAGAAACATCAATTCTCAATGACTCACTGGACCAGATGGAATTAATTGACATCTTCAGATCATTTCACCCCAAAGCCACAGAATATACATTCTTTTCAAGTGCCCATGGGTCATTCTCAAAGATAGACCATGTATTGGGTCATAGGCAAAGTCTCTACAAATTCAAGAAGATAGAAATCATATCAAGTATATTCTCAGATCACAGTGGCATAAAGCTGGAAATCAACTACAATAGAAACAATCCAAAGAAATCGAACACATGGAGACTGAACAGCATGCTATTAAACTATGACTGGGTTACTAGAGAGATCAAGGAAGAGATAGAAAACATCATGGAAACAAATGACAATGATAGCACAACAATCCAAAATCTATGGGACACAGTGAAAGCAGTTCTGAGAGGGAAGTTCATAGCTCTACAATCCTACTACAAAAAACTAGGAACAGCAGCAATAAATTATCTAACCCAACAACTCAAAGAGTTAGAAAGAAAGCAACAAGAAAAGCCTAGTGTAAGCAGAAGGAAGGAAATAATAAAGATCAGAGCAGAAATAAATGACATAGAGACCAAAGAAACAATACAGAAGATCAACGAAACCAAGAGCTGGTTCTTTGAAAGGATAAACAAGATTGATGAACCTCTAGCCAGACTCACCAAGAAACAAAGAGAGAGGACCCTAATAAATAAAATCAGAAATGAAAGAGGTGAAATAACAACAGACCCCATTGAAATACAAAGGATTGTTAAAAAATACTATGAACAACTCTACTCCAACAAACTGGACAACCTGGAGGAAATGGATATGTTTCTAGAAAAATATAACCTCCCAAAACTCAATCAAGAAGAATCTAAACAACTCAATAGACCAATAACTGTGGAAGAAATTGAAGCAGTCATCATAAAGCTTCCAGCAAACAAAAGCCCAGGGCCAGACGGCTTCACAGGGGAGTTTTACCGAACATTCAAGGAAGAACTAAAACCTATACTCCTTAGACTATTCCAGAAAATTCAAGAGGATGGAACACTTCCAAACTCCTTCTATGAAGCTAGCATCACCCTAATACCAAAACCAGATAAAGACGACACAATGAAAGAGAATTACAGGCCAATATCCCTCATGAATATAGATGCCAAAATCCTCAATAAAATTCTAGCAAATCGGATCCAGCAGTACATCAGAAAGATCATACACCACGACCAAGTAGGATTTATCCCAGGAATGCAAGGATGGTACAATATCCGCAAATCAATAAATGTGATACATCACATAAACAAATTGAGAGATAAAAATCACATAGTCATATCAATTGATGCAGAAAAAGCATTTGACAAAATCCAACATCCTTTCTTAATAAAAACTCTCAATAAGGTAGGAATAGAAGGATCATTCCTCAACATAATAAAAGCCATATATGATAAACCCACAGCATACATCATACTCAATGGGCAAAAACTACAACCATTTCCCCTAAGAACAGGAACAAGACAGGGTTGCCCACTTTCACCACTCCTGTTCAACATAGTACTGGAAGTATTAGCCATTGCAATTAGACAAGAAGAAGAAATAAAAGGCATCCAAATTGGAAAAGAAGAAGTTAAGCTATCCTTATTTGCAGATGACATGATATTGTACATAAAAAACCCGAAAGACTCCATAAAAAAGTTAGTAGACTTAATAAATGAGTTCAGCAATGTAGCAGGCTACAAAATTAATGCCAAGAAATCTATGGCATTTCTATACACTAATAGTGAACTTACAGAAAGAGAGACTAAAAAAGCAATCCCATTTACCATCACACCAAAAAAATTAAGATACCTAGGAATAAACTTAACTAAGGAGGTAAAATATCTATTTGTGGAAAACTACAGGACATTGAAAAAAGAGATAGAGGAAGATGTAAACAGGTGGAAGAACATTCCATGTTCGTGGATTGGGAGAATCAACATAATTAAAATGTCCATACTACCCAAAGCAATCTATAAATTTAATGCACTCCCCATTAAAATACCAATGGCATATTTCACAGACCTAGAAAGAACTCTCCAAAAATTCATCTGGAACAAAAAAAGGCCCCGAATAGCCACAGCAATCCTGAGAAAGAAGCACAAAGTCGGTGGGATTTCCATACCAGATTTCAAGCTGTATTACAAGGCTACTGTTCTTAAAACAGCCTGGTACTGGCACAAGAACAGACATATAGATCAATGGAATAGAATAGAGAATCCGGATATCAACCCAATCCACTATGCTCAATTAATATTTGACAAAGGAGGCAGGAACATAAAATGGAGTCAAGACAGTCTCTTCAGTAAATGGTGTTGGGAAAATTGGACAGATACATGCAAAAAAATGAAACTAGAGCACCAACTTACACCATACACAAAAATAAACTCAAAATGGATACAGGACTTAAACGTAAGACAGGAAACCATAAAAATATTAGAGGAATCTACAGGAAGAACAATCTCAGACATATGCCAAAAGAACTTCTTTGATGATACTGCTCCGAGGGCAATGGAAGCTAAAGAGAAAATAAACAAATGGGACTACATCAAAATCAAAAGCTTTTGCACAGCTAAAGAAACCATCAACAAAACAACAAGAAAACCCACTGTATGGGAGAACATATTTGCAAATGTTATTAGTGATAAAGGTTTAATCTCAAGCATCTACAGGCAACTCACCCAACTCAATAAAAGGAGGACAAATGATCCAATAAAAAAATGGGCAACAGACCTAAATAGAATCTTCACGAAAGAAGACAAAAGGAAGGCCCAGAGACATATGAAAACTTGCTCAAAGTCACTAATTATCCGAGAGATGCAAATCAAAACGACTATGCGGTACCATCTCACACCTATCAGAATGGCTTACATCAACAAATCAACAAACGACAAGTGCTGGCGAGGATGCGGAGAAAAAGGAACTCTCGTGCACTGCTGGTGGGATTGTAGACTAGTACAGCCACTGTGGAGAACAGTATGGAGATTCCTCAAAAAACTAAAAATGGAGCTCCCATTCGACCCAGTGATCCCACTTCTAGGAATATACCCCAAGAAATTAGAAAGGCGAATTAGAAAGGATATATGTACCCCTATGTTCATAGCAGCACAATTTACCATAGCTAAGATTTGGAAACAGCCAAAGTGCCCATCAGCAGATGAGTGGATTAAAAAACTATGGTACATTTACACAATGGAATACTACGCCGCGGAAAGAAAGAAGGAGCTCCTACCATTTGTAACAACATGGATGGATTTGGAGAGCATTATGCTAAGTGAAATTAGCCAGGCAGAGAAAGACAAATATCACATGATCTCACTCATTTGAGGAATACAATCAATGACATAGTCTGATGAACAAGAATGGATCCAGAGACTGAGAAAAGTCCATCAGAATGTCAAACCTCAGGGTGAGTGGCAGGTAGTGAGAGTAAGTGGAAAAGTCAATATACTTGAACTCTTGAACTGAGGTAAGTGATTTGTGTTTTTACATCCCTGGCAAAGTTTATATAAAATTATTAAAAAATGGCAGCTAGTCTGACATTGAAATGACATGGCCTAGAGCTTGTCATATCCTATGGAGACCAGTCCTTAGGCTAGGCCTTCCTTAACCTCCCATGACACCATAATACCCTTACATGATATTATTCTACAATGTCATTATAATATTTGATATTTGACAACAGCATATTATACAATTATCCCAAAATAAACTTACAAACTAATTCTTTGAATGTTGGGCAGCAACTTAAAAAAGGATAGGAAATAAATTAATCCCTTTCAGAAGGAATTAAGGCACTGGGAAGGGATCCGAGCATTCTATATTGGCCCTTCTTGCCCTTTCTGCCAAGAGGGACCTTCTTGTTACTATCCAAATACACACAGCTGATGCCAGAGTTTTCAGTTCCAGCTGTGGCTGAAGCCTTTGGGCAGCTGGCACCATGGATCGGTGTCTCGAGCAATGGTGTGAGCTGGGCCCTCTCTGGAGAAGAAACCTGGGTCCCCCGAGATATGTGATCAGTACCGGGACCCTGCCAGCAGGTGAGGGGACCCCAAGGCAGGTACTGGACGTGGAGGCCACAGGGGGGCATAGACTACAAAGGAGACAGAATTGAACCTCACATCACCCTGTGTGGCCCCGGAGGATGGCTGGTTAGCCAGAGACGGGTAAGATTCCTCAGGGAAGGAACAACCTAAGACAGGCACAGTCACAGAGGGGCCAACAGGAGAGAACTAAAAGGTCAACAGAGGTGGGGCACAGACCCTCATCCACAAACCTTGCAGGGGTTTGAATTCTCAACCCTCCTAAGGGAGGTCTCCTACCCCCATGGCTGCTTCGCCTCCCACACACAACTCATACGGGGACCCAGGTGGCAGACAGAGACCCGGCCAGCAATAGCTGCTCTATATCTAAATTCAGTCTATTACCAGGAATGCTCGGGACCTACTCAAAATTGCAAATATTCCTTTCCACTAGTATTCACAGGGTAAACTAAGATTTCTGCTTGAGTATTAAAATTGATAGGAAAATAGTAATCAAGTTTTCAGATTAATTTAAATTGGCCAAGTGAAATATGAGAATACTCAAGAAAATTATAGTGTACTGGACAAAAAGCTTTTCCTAAAACATTAACTAAAAAATCTATTAGTAGTTCATCTCACTGTAAAATTGCCTAACAACCAAAGAACCTAAAGCAGTCACTTTGTGTGCAAAAATTAAAATTTAAAATTATCAAGACTGCAATATAAAATTTCCAAAAGTCCCCATTAATCAAAAAAGGGGAGGGGACAGCGGGGTAATATCATGTAAGGGAAAAAAAATATATATATCGAGTAAGTAAAATATATCTAGAAAATTCTTACTCCAGTAAAGTAAATTCCATTTGTAAAAACAATTGCAGGACACCCATGAAAAAACACACATGGTGTCAAAATAAGCCAAAGAAAAATCATTTAGGCAAAAATTAAAAAGAATCCCAAGTCTATTTTGCATAGAGGATCCCTTTGTTAACTTTTGGTCGAGAATGTGTTTGTGTGTTTACAGAGAACAACTCCAAGACCATGTGGGTTCCTGCGACGGTGAGGAACTGATGGATCTGTTCCAGTCACGAGGACGGTCCAGAGATGGGGGACACTGACGACACCTTGCCATGCTAGCAGTCAGCAGCTGTGCATGTCTTCAGGCAGCCCAGGACCAAACCAGAGAGGATGGATCTTGCATTGACACGATATGTCCACCATCTGGATACCATTGCTGACTTATACACATAATGAATTATTTGACACTGAAACTGGGACTCAGAAAAGTTGGACATTGAAACCAAGACTGAAACACTTTTTGTTCTTATACATTTATTTCTAGTATGCAGAGGCAAGATATTTTTGAAGAAAAGAAACAGGGGAGAGTGATTGATATAGAGGCAGGATGGCCTTGAACAGGCTGTCAAGCTACAGGGGGGAGATCAACCGAAGGACTTGTATGCATGCATATGAACATAACCAATGAATGAAAGACACTGGGGTGGGGAGGGGGGGAAGCTGGGAATATGTGCTGGGGGGTGGGGGAGGCTGGGGGGAGGATAAGGGGGAGGGGGAAAGGAAAACATATACTACTATTATACTGCAAAAAATCAATAAAAAATAATAATAAAAAAAAAAAGAAAACACCTAAAAAAAAAATAAATAAATAAATAAATAAATAAATAAATAGTGCACTTAAAAAAAAAAAAATAAAATAAAAACTCAAAATACATAAAGGACTTAAACATAAGAATTCATAGGTTGCAAATTATCAAACATTTATCCTAGCAATATCTTTACCAATACAGCTCTAGGACAATGGAAACTAAGGAGAAAATAAACAAATAAGACTACATCAAAATAAAAGAACTTCTGCACAGCAAAAGAAACCATCAACAAAATAACAGCAAAGCCCACTGCATGGGAGAATATATTTATCAATGTTATCTCCAATAAGGGTTTAATCTCCAAAATCTATAGGGAACTCATACAACAATGTAACAAAAGGAAGATAAACAATCCAATAAAAAAAAATGGGCAAAGGACCTAAATAGACACCTTTCGAAAGAGGATATACAGAAAGCCAAAAGACATATGAAAACATGCTTAAAGTCACTAATCATCCAGGAGATGCAAATCAAAACAACAATGAAATACCATCTCACACCTGTCAGAACGGCTATCATCAACAAATCAACAAACATGTGCTGGCGAGTGTGTGGTGAGAAAGCAATCCTCATGCACTGCTGGTGGGAATGTAGACTGGTGCAGCCACTGTGGAAAACAATATGGAGTTTCCTCAAAAAATTAAAAATGGAATTCCCATTTGACCCAGTGATCCCACTTCTAGGAATATATCCCAATAAATCTGAAACACCAATCATAGGAGCACAATTTACAACAGCTAACACTTGGAAACAGCCTAAGTGCCCATCAGCAGATGAGTAGATTAAAACTGTGGTACATCTACACAATGGAATTCTATGCTGCAGTAAAAAAGAAAGAACTCTCATCATTTGAAACAACATGGATGGACTTGGAGAGTATTACGCTAAGGGAAGTAAGCCAGTCAGAGAACGAGAAATATCATATGATCTCACTCATTTATAAAATATAATGAACAACATAAACTGATGAACAAAAATGGAGCCAGAGTCTTAGAAGCATTGAAAAGACTGTCCAACCTACGAGGGAAGGCAGGGGAGAGAGATGGAGTAAAAGATCAACTGAAGGACTTGTATGCATGTATATGAGTGGAAACAATGAACACAGACAGTAGGGGGGATGAGGGTATGTGCTGGGGGTTGGGAGAGTCTGGGGAGGGAACAATGGTGTAAAAAGGAGACTTATGTAATACTTTAAACAATAAAGAATTTAAATATTAAAAAGTATATAAATAAAACTTCATTAAAATTAAGAACTTCTTTTAGAAAAATACTGTTAGCAGAAATCCTTAATTTTCATGAAGTTTTGTTTATATACTTTTTAAATTTTTAATTATTTAGTTTTTAAAGTATTACATAAGTCTCTTTTTTACCCATTGACCTCTCCCCAGCCTCTCCCACCCCCACCATATGGTCTCATCACCCTACTATATCTTTGTGTACATTATTTCTTTTGTTTAATGAGATATAACTTAATAAATATTTATTGAATAAAAAATAAATTTTAAATAAGAAAGAAAAATACTGTTAAATAGAATAAAAGGACAAACTATAGACCAGAAGAAAATATTTGCAAACAACCTATATGATAAAGGACTTACCATCCAAAATATATGAAGATTTTCAAAACTCAGTAAGAAACAACCCATTTTAAAAAATGGGCCAAACCTCTCTGGAGAAGAAACCTGGGTCACCCGAGATATGTGATCAGTACCGGGACCCCGCCAGCAGGCGAGAGGACCCCATGGCAGGTGCTGGACGTGGAGGCCACGGGGACATAGACTACAAAGGAGACAGGACGGAACCTCACATCACCTTGTTTGGCCCCGGAGGATGGCTGGTTAGCCAGAGACGGGTAAGATACCTCAGGGAAGGAACAACCTAAGACAGGCACAGTCGCAGAGGGGCCAACAGGAGAGAACCAAAAGATCAACAGAGGTGGGGCACAGACCCTCATCCACAAACCTTACAGGGGCTTGAATTCTCACCCCTCCTGAGGAAGGTCTCCTACCCCCATGGCTGCTAAACCTCCCACGCACAACTCACACCGGGACCCAGGTGGTAGACAGAGACTCGGCCAGCAATAGCTGCCCTATTTCTAAATTTAATTTATTACAAGGAATTCTGAGGCCTACTCAAAAATGCAAATATTCCTTTCCACAAGTATTTACTGGGTAAACTATGATTTCTGCTTGAGTATTAAAATTGACAGTAAAATAGTAATCAAGTTTTCAGATTAATTTAAATTGGCCAAGTGAAATAAGTGAATACTCAAGAAAATCTAACTGTACTGGACAAAAAGCTTTTCCTAAAACATTAACTAAATTATCTATTAGTAGTTCATCTCACTGCAAAATTGCCTAACATCCAAAGAACCTAAAGTAGTAATATTTGTATGCAAAAATTAAAATTTAAAATTACCAAGACTGCAAGATAAAATTTCCAAAAGCCCCTATTAACCAAAACAAGGGGGGTGGGGGACAATGAGGTAATATCATGTAAGGAAAAATATCCTATAAGTAAAATACATGTAGAAAATTCTTACCCCAGAAAAGAAAATTCCATTTGTAAAACCAGCTGCAGGACACCCCCCAAAAAAACACACATGGTGTCAAAATAAGCCAAAAGGAATATCATTTAGGCAAAAAAAATTAAAAAGAATCCCAAGTCTATTTTGCAGAGAGGATCCCTTTGTTAACCTTTGGTCGAGAATGTGTTTGTGTGTTTGCAGAGAACAACTCCAAGACCATGTGGGTTCCTGCGACAATGAGGAACTGACGGGCCTGTTCCATCCACGAGGACGGTCCAGAGATGGCGGATGCTGACAACACCTTGCCATGCTAGCAGTCGGCAGCTGTATGGGGCTGCAGGCGGCCCAGGAACATACCAGAGAGGATGGATCTTGCATTGCCACGATGTGTCCACCATCTGGATACCATTGCTGACATGTACACATGAAGAACTATTTGACATTGAAACTGGGACTCAGAACAGTTGGACATCGAAACTGACACTCAAACTTTTTTTGCTCTTATACGTTTGTTTTCAGTATGCAGAGGCAAGGTATTTTTGAAGAAAAGAAACAGGGGAGAGTGATTAATATAGAGGCAGGGTGGCCTCGAACAGACTGTCAAGCTACAGGGGGAAGGCTGGAGTGGAGGGGAGGCAGATGCTGGGGGAGATCAACCGAAAGACCTGTAAGCATACATATGAGCATAACCAATGAATGAAAGACTCTGGGGTGGGGAGGGAGGCAGGTGGGGACATGTGTGGGGGGCTAGGGGAGGCTGGGGGGAGGATATTGGGGGGGAGGAAAACATATGTACTACTATTAAATATAAGTTATATTGTAAATAAAATTAAAAAAAAAAAAACAACACACACACACAAAAAAAATAAATAAAAAATAAAAATAAAAAATGGGCCAAAGATTTGAACAGACATTTTATTAAAGAGAATATATAGATGTCAAATAAGTGCATGAACAGATGATTGACATCATTAATCTTTAGGGTAATAAAATTCAAAATGACAATAACCAGTACACACTTATGAGATGCCCAAAATTAAAACAAGACTGACCATACCAAGTGTTAACAAAGATGTGGAGCAACTGAAACTCTCATATGCCGCTGATGGGAATGTAAAAATTATATAACCACTTTGGAAAAGTTTAAGTGTCTTTAAAATAAGTTAAAACATATACCTACTATATAACCCTATCATGGTTGAGGAGAAAGAGGAATGAATAAGGAGAGAGTGAAGGACTTTCAGAACAGTGAAACTACTTTGTATGAGACTACAATGGTAGATATGTGTCATTATACATTTATCCAAACTCATAGAATGTACAATAACTATAAGCCCTAATGTAAACTATGAAAGAAAATAAAAATATACAACCCAATTACTATACTTTAGGTATTTAAGCATGGAAAATGAAAATATATGTCCATACAATCATTTGTATGTGAATGTTTTAGCAGTTTTATTAGTAATATCCAAAAACTGCAAACACAAACATTTTGGAATACTCAAAACAATAAAATGAATAAAATATAGGTACATGTAATAATATGGACGAATTTCAAAAATAATTCTGCTGAGATATATAAGTCAGACAAAAAATACAAACTATAGAATTCCATTTATATAATATCCTAAAACATTTAAACCAAACAGTGACAGAAAGCAGATTCAGTAGGGTTGGGACAGTATGGAAACTTGACAAAGGGGTACAAAAAAACTGTTGGGGTGATGGAGAAGCTAATTATTTTGATTGTGATGATGGTTTCAGGGGTATATATAAATGTCAAAATTTATGAAAGTGTATGCTTTAGTATATGCAGTTTGTTGTAATTTACACCACCATAAAACTGTTTTAAACATAAATAAATTAAACACTACTCCCAGAGGCACTTTGGTAGCTTCTGTAGCCAAAGACCTAGGTGTGGCCTTATATGCTTCATCCAGTTATTTAAATTGATATTGTGCCTAAGAAATAATAAGTATCACATTGAGATCATCTAAATGACACAGGCGGATAGAAAATACAAGTAATTACCATATCCACTAAATGCTATGCAATTAAACAAACAGAACAGATAACACTTAATATTTCTCTAGAGGAAAAGAAATAAATTGATTTTCTTAGTTTTGTTTCAATTAAACATGTATTTACAGACAGATACCTCTTTGGATAATCTTGTGAAGACATCTCCTCCTCTGAGAAAATCCAGAATTAAATACAGCTTCCCTTCAGTCTGAAAGGCTAGTTTAAAAATAGAATATAGTAATATAACAATATTAAAGGCTTAAAAAGCATAGTACATTTTTAAGTTTAGAATTTTATCATTGAACACTATATACCAATTAAGCATTTACTCACATGGTCCATTATTGAATCACATTATTTCAAAATTAAATGTGGTGTTGAAATAACTATAAAACACTTTTAAGAACATAATCAATATTGCATGTAGCTTCACACAGAAACTTCTACTACCCTCACTTTCCTGATTTTTGAACATCATGTTATATTACTATTATCTGAACTCTGCATCCCCATCTATTGAAAATCTAATTCTTTCAAGCTTAACCAAAATGCCACCTCTTTCTTCTATTAAGCTTTCCTCTCTAAAGGATTTCCCCCTTTTCTCATTTCCTACAGCAGCCTTACACTTCCCCATCAGCATTACTTGCTACTACTTTTGAGATCGAATGGTACTTTATGTCTCTCTTATGGTAGTTACTCCATTTGAATTGTTTAATTTGTTTTCACATCTGTTTTCTTTACAGATTATAAATTTCTTGAGAGCAGAGATTGTTTCACGCTTATAGCTCACTACATCTAATACAGTGTTTTGTACACAACTGGTATTTACTGATTAAACTAATGACATCCAAGAGATTAAAAGAAGTCTTTAGATACTACCATTTTCACTTCATTGGGGTAACAAGGAGTGAAAGAATAACTTCTTGAAAGTTATTATAAACATAGTTGGGTATATATTTTAATATATTATTTGTCAACGTTACCTAAGAATAAAATAAATACCTGATACTTTTTTAAATTTCAAAAATTGAAAATGACATAGTAGCCTATATTGGGTATTTAATGATGTATAGACCTTTGAATTTCCCAGGGAAGCTAAACTAAAAAATATCATGCATACATTAAATTAGCAATAGAGCCATAATTCAAACTCAGAACTATCTAATTTCAAATTCATCTTCTTTCTATAACATCTACTACTTCTCATTGCTATTCCTCTCCCTTAAATATATGAAAGAATAACTCAAATACACTAATAAAATTACATTATTATATTAAATGGAACCAGGAAATGAGCTCATTGTGAACAGGTAAGTGGAGCACAAACACCATAATATTTTGAATAAATTATCACATAATTTTATAGCCTAATATCACAAGAGATAAAGCCTAGTATAATATAGAAATACTACCAGACAAATAAGCAGAAGACATTATCTTGTTTGCTTAGACAAGTTAATCAACAAATATAAGAACTACAACTAGTTAGATATTGATTCTTACTTTAGATAAAACTTTTCATATAGCTGAATACATTAAATAATTTGAAGTATTTATTTCTTGTTATATTATTGTCTGAAAAGAAATCCTTTTTATGTCACTAGACAAATCAATTAATCAAACTTTTATTGAAGCTTAAATTGTGGTACAGAAATACATTTTAATTGATTTAAGTCCAACACTACCATGAAGAGAGAAATTGTGGGACCAAAACTGTCCTTCTACCATAACATACTAGGATTAATTTAAATTACCACAGTTTTCATTTTTTTAGGTTTTGTTTTATAAAAATTTGTGCAGTATTTCAATAATAGAAATTTCAAATCTATTAGAAAAAAATTAGACCTCAAGCCAACACATGTCATCAAATCTACTGGAACACTGTTCAAGAACAAAATCCACTCTGCGCTTTGGTCCTTAAAACAACACCGAACAGTAGGTACTGTGTGCGAATCACAGAATCAAACTGATCTATTAATTGAAAGCTTCTTCAGTAAAAATCTGAATCAAGAACATGATTAAAATAAAATTCAAAGTGTTCCAAACACTTGATTTCAAAACAAGTAGATTTTATGTTCAGAAACACTAGAAAAAAAAGTGTTTCATTTATAAATACGTAAGGAACAAAAATAACACTGCATCAAGCCACACAAAAAAAATTAAATATTTTTGAGGAAAAAATATAAAATTTAGTCAACTCTGTTGTTTTCTAGGCTGAGAAATATCACAGTATTTGCAAATACAGCTAAAAATGCAACCCTTGAAAGCTGTATTTGTAGTCATTTCCCATTGACCATTTTGGGATTCTGCATGTTGTTTTATGGATAGCATTCTGCTTCACTGTGTATGTCTGGTAATTTACTTGATCCTTAGAAATCATGGTGAAAGAAACACCATCAATAAGAGGAACACAAAGTCAGAACATCCAGCACAGTCATCATAAAGACACAGAACTTCAAGTCACAAGATGACAAAGACATTAATGCCACTTGAACTAAAGTTTATGATGTATTATTGATTCAATTTAATGGAAATGGCTGCTAAAATTAAAAATAAGGTGAATGATCTGATTTGACTTCCTGAATCCAGCACAATCTTTATCTGAAATCTCCTTGCTAATATAGGTAGTGATATTTTTTTATACTACTACTTAGCAAGTTAGTAAAGACATGGTACTTATGAAAAGTTAATCTTATTTACTGAAGAATACAGAATGGCATACAGTTCCCATATAGTTCTGCCATTATATTCTAATATTAATCTGTGTTTTTCTTACTAATCAACACTTGATATTTATTTTGGTCACTATCTTCTAAAAAAGCCAATGCCAATTCTTAAAAAGCCAAACTCCCTGGATCTTAAAATAAATTAAGTCTAGGGCCCACTTGCTTTCCCACTCTAGGGTATAAGATTGGTATAAACCCAGCACAACAGTGTATTTGCTTTATTGAGGTGGGGCTGGGAGGGCAGACAACATGACGAAGAACAAAATCAATTAAAGTAATAGAAGCTCAGGAGGCAATAATTTTAATATAGTAATACACAAAATGGTTAATTGCAATCACTTTGTTAAGAGGACTCAACTCATGGAAGAGAAACTTTAATTGCTATTGCAAAAAGAAATCTGTAGAAAGTAGAAATTGGTTTCAACAACATTAGTAGAGAATGTGTTCTAGAAATTGGAGGTAATTAGATGTAATAACCTGGCAGCAATTTAATAGAACAGCCCCGCTTATTAGGCTGGGGCCAACACCTAATGAAGATAAAACCATTGTCTGTAGGGAATTTTGTATGATAACTAGAAAAATATTACACTGTGTATATCTAAATTGAATTGTCACAAGTGTTGTAAAGTCTCATATAGTAAGATTTTTTTCTACATGCACTTCAATTTCACAGTAAGAGCATCATAAAATAAGAATACCTAAACACAGAAGAGAGCATTCATGTAAGATATCTAACTCCTTTATGTAATAATGCATACAACTTAAAATAATTATATCTAGGGCTTTCTACATATTACATACCATAATGCAATTTGACAATAAATGGATGATTTACTTCCACCAGTATATCCCTCTCCATCTTTGTGCGAACTCTGTCTTGAACTAAAAAATTACAGAAGGTTAGAATATATTACTATTGTATGTAGTTTCCATAGACATTTCATCAAACAAAAATGTAAAAATATAAAACATAACTTTATAAGTTCCTAAATTTGCAGTCTATATATGCCTAAACATTAATTACCATATGCTCAGCAAGCAAATAAATTCAGTTTACATCTCAAGGTGGGTTAAAGTGACATAAACTCACTTATATACATTTGACTTATATACATTTTTTATGTATTAGTCTTTAATTTTTCAAATGAGTTTATTGATTAAAACTGAGCATGGTGCTTTCTGATCAGAGCCTGAAGACAGTGTATATAAGTGTATGCAGGCAGTTGTGCATTCTCAATATGTAATAGCAACCGATATGGAACAGAAAACAAATAAAAGAATATTTTATCTAATAAAAGAGTAATATGCAAATTGACCGAACCTTTGATAGACCCACAATCCATGCCCACAAGCCACACCCACAAGCCAATCAGGAGCAAATTATGCAAATAAACCCCAACCAAGATGGCTGCAGCCACTGAGAACAGAAGGGAGGCTTGGGTTTCCCCGGCAATAGAGGAAGCCAAGCTTTCTGCTTGCCCTTTCTGGCCTAGGCCTTCCCTCAATGCTACAAAGTTTCAATTATGGAAGATACATATCCCAACATAAATGGCAGCAGCCATGGAGCTGGAGAGAGCAGAGGCCAGGGTTGCCAGGGCGATAGAGGTAGCCAAGCTTCTGCAGCCCTAGCGCCTAGGTCTCCATTCTAGGTTACAAAGTTTCAATTATAGAATTTAAATAAACCCAAACAGAAATGGCTGTAGGAGCCAGCAGAAGGCTTGGCTCCACCCCAGGCTAAAAAAGTTTCAATTGTGGAACATAAATAAATTCCAGATACCAGGTCCTCCACTTGGGTAACTGGGGGGTGTGGCTGGCCTGCAAACCATCATAGGTCCCTCACCCAGGCCACCCCATGCCACAAGAGAACCCCCACCCTGATCCGGGACAACCTTCAAGGCAAACCAGCTGGCCCCCACCCATGCACCAGGCCTCTATCCTATATAATAAAAGAGTAATATGCAGATTGACCATCATCCCAACAAACAAGATGGCTGCTCTCATGTGGTCAAAGATCCTGCCCCCAAGTGGACACAAGATGGCCATCACAAGATGGCTAGCAGGGGAGGACCATTGGGAGGTTCCAGGACTTCAAGGGAGGGCAGTTTTGGGCAATGAGGCCAGCAAGGAAGGGCAGTTGGGAGGGACCAGGCCAGCAAGGGAGGACAGTTGGGGTGATCAAGCCTGCAGGGGAGGGAAGTTAGGGGTGACCATGCCAGCAGAGGAGGGAAGTTGGGGGCAAATAGGCTGGCAGGGGAGGAGCAGTTAGACATCAATTAGGCTGGCAGGGTAGTGTTAGGGGGTGATCAGGCTGGTAGGCAGAAGCAGTTAGGGGCAATCAGGGAGGCAGACAGGTGAGCAGTTTGGAGCCAGCAGTCCTGGATTGTGAGAAGGATGTCCGACTGCCCGTTTTAGAAGGATGTCCGACCCTACCAGGAGCAGGCCTAAATGGGCAGTTGGACATCCCTCGAGGGGTACTAGATTAGAGAGGGTGCATGCTGGGCTGAGAAATACCTCCCACCCCCGTGCATGAATTTCATGCACCGGGTCTCTAGTGGCTTAAAATATAAGTTCTTTTTATTAAATGTGTCACTTTTTATGCCATTAAATTTTTATCATGGTATACTTTCACTAAATTATGACATATACAAATGTCAAGCCTAGAAATATCAATTACAGCTAAAAAACAAACAAACACCTGAATGATTACTAAATTAAAAAAAACTAAGACAAAAATTCAAGAACCGCCGAACCGGTTTGGCTCAGTGGATAGAGCGTCGGCCTGCAGACTGAAAGGTCCCAGGTTCGATTCCGGTCAAGGGCATGTACCTTGGCTGCGGGCACGTCCCCGGTTGGAGGTGTGCAAGAGGCAGCTGATCGATGTTTCTCTCCCATCGATGTTTCTGACTTTCTATCCCTCTCCCTTCCTCTCTGTGAAAAATCAATAAAATATATTAAAAAAAAATTCAAGAACCATATGATTTCAATTATAGGTGGGATGGAAAACTGCAATTAACTTATTAACAAATGAGAAAAACAAAGAAACAAAAACACACAGACATAGACAACAGTATGTTAGCTACCAGAAGGAAGTAGTAAAAGGAAATGGGGTCAAATACATGATGACTGAAGAAAATCTCATTTTGGGTAGTGGGCACACAATGCAATATGAAGATGATGTATCATAGAAATGTATATTTGAAACGTATATAACTTTATTAACCAATGAAGATGATGTATCATAGAAATGTATATTTGAAACGTACATAACTTTATTAACCAATGTCACCCCATTAAGTTTAATTAAAAATTAAAAAAGAAAAATAAAGCTACTCAACTTATACAAGCAATACACAGGGTACTTCTTAAAATGAGATTTACCAAATTTTATTTTTAAAAGTTTTCTGATTTTCTACCTTTCAAAGAAGCTTTTTTTAACACCTTCATTGCATAGAGTTGTCCAGCATCAGGGCCAGTCTTCTTTCTAACAAGAAAAACCTAATAGTGGAAGAAAAAGTATTAAAATTAACTTCCAAGCAATTTTTGTTATACATACACATTAGCATATGCATATGTTCTTGCATTTTTTATTTCATAAATGTAAAGTTCCTATTAATTCTATCCTTTTAATACTTTCTCACTTGCATTCATTTAGTAAATCACACTCTCATAAACACTACTGTGAGAAGAAAATTTAAAAAAATATATGATATGGTCATGGACTTCTTAATGTAAAAAATAGCAAAAATAACAAAACAATTTGAGCTAATGGAGCTCCTTTTAAAACCCAAGATCCTTTTAGTGACCTTAATAAAGAGCAACTTATGTGATGACTATTAATTTGATACCTTCATATCTACTTCCTTATTGGTCCATTTTAGAAGTTACTAGGAATTTTAATTTTTAATAAGAAATCCGGTGCAATTCTTATCTCTGTGCCCATTAAAAGAATCATGATGGCAAATTACCTCAATAAACAAATGAAAGTTAAATTCTTTAAAGTTACCAATCGAGCTTAAATAATATATCACATTTAAAAACTAATATTATGACTCATTAAAAACTAAATTTTAAATGCCAGCTACAAAGATAAATGTAAATAGATTACAGTTTTATGTGTTATTAGTAAAATGCAGTTTTAAAAAATAATTAGCAAAACCTATTCAATGCTTCAATATGCCATCCCCAACTCTAGCATATTCTATTTAAGTGTTGCTTAAATAAAAAACATGTAATCAAGTAACTAATGTACACTAACAAGAGAAACATGCAAATTGACCATCCATTTGCTATGCCCACCAACCAATCAGGAGTGAGTATGCAAATTAACCCAACAAAGATGGCAGCCACAGAGCTGGAGTGAGCAGGAGGCTTGGGTTGCCCCCGGTGATGGAGGAAGCCAAGATTCCCACCAGTCCTGGCCACTGCTCAAGGAGTGGCTGGAGAAAAAAAAAGAGAGGCTGGGAGCCTGGGTTGCCGGGGATTGTGGCCAGCCTGAAGACAGCCCTCAGCTTCTCATCCAGGCTGGCCATGACCCCATGGAGTAAGAGCTCCCACTGGGCTGCTTGGCCAGCCTGCAAATAGCCATCAGCCCCTCACCCACACTGGCCATGCCCCCATGGGGTGAGGGCCCCCACTGGGGGGCATAGCCAGCTTGAAAAGAACCATCAGCCTCTCACCCATGCTGGCCAGGCACCCCAACAGGAAACCCCACACTGAAGAGGGTGTGGCCAGCCTGAAAACCACCATAGGCCCCTTGCACAGGTTTCCCCACCTCCCAAGGAACGCCTACCCTGATCCAGGGCACCCTTCAGGGCAAACCAGCCAGCCCCTACCTGTGCACCAGGCCTCTATCTATACTAATAGAAGGGTGATATGCTAATTAGACTAAGATACCTTCCAGGAGACCTGCCAGACACTCTTCTGGACAAAGTCATGGTGGCAGCGCCAAAGTAGCGGCTGTTAGAGGCCAGGATAGGATGGCAGTTGTGGGTGATCAGACCGGTAGGGGGCTATTGGGGGTGATCAGACCGGTAGGGGGCTATTGGGGGATTCATTGGCAGGGGAGGCAGTTGGGGGTGAACAGATCAGCAGTGGGGCCAGTTGGGGGGAAGCAGGCCATCAGTGGGGGTCAGTTTCAAGTGAGCAGGACAGCAAGGGGGCAGTTGGGGGCAAGCAGGCTAGTAGGGAGGAAAAATGGGGGAAAGCAGGACATCAGGGGTTGAAGTTGAGGGCAAGCACACTGGCATGGAGGGCAGTTGGTGATCAGGCTTGAAGGGGGGGATTTGGGGGCAAGCATGCCAGAAGTGGGGGGGGATTGGGGCCAAGCAGTCTGACAGGCAGAGTGGTTAGGGGCAATCAGGCAGGCAGGCAGGTGAGCAATTAGGAGCCAGGAGTCCCAGATTGCGAGAGGGATGTCCAACTGCCAGTTTTTCCCTGATCCCTGTAATCCAGCAGTAGGACATCCTTCGAGGGGTCCCAGATTGGAGAGGGTGCAGGCTGGGCTGAGGGACACCTCCCCCCCCCCCCGCCCCCGCATGCACGAATTTTTTGCACTGGGCCACTAGTTTGTAAACATAAAATTCCAGATGGGAGAGCTGTTGAGTAATTTTTGTCTTGCCTATTTCCGAAGATACAGCTCAAAATCTTTTATTGCAGATCTTTTATTTGTAATTATATATCAGCCAACTCAGGGTTGAGGGGAGATTTTTTACTTCATGGAATTTCTGCTTTCTTCTATCCTGAAAGTATGACTTTATTTCTGACCTAAACTCAAGGACCATTTAAGGTCTAGCATTTTCACAGTCATGTAGACTAATGCTTCTCATACTTTCTGTGTAGATAAATAAGTATTTTTCCCTTTCCTCCAACCCACTGTGGATCATACTTTTATTAAATATATAGAAAATTAAATGTCATAAAAATATAATATTTTTAAACTAATAGATTCCACACATAAAATTACTCATTAAATTTCTGTAAACGTTCCTAAATGCTTAGTCTCAATTTTTTAACATTTCACACAGTGAACCAGTAACAAACAGTTCATACCACATTGGAGGAGACTATTCAAGAGAATCCACAATATAACAAAGAGTTGGTTTTTTGCAACATAAAACTATCTTTGCACTAAAAAGAGTTTAGGAGTTTAACCAAATAAAAATATTGCATATCACCATAAATATATTTTGTATGCAAAGAGCTAACAAATTAAAACTGCTACTATCTATTACTTCCTTGTCTAAAATCGAGTCTGAACTCCAACACGATTTCCCTTAAGCAACAGAGAACCCTGAGAAAGTATGTATCTTGCCATAGAAGATTATCGTGGGTTCATTCCATGGAATTATTTTTACTGGATTTAACTTTGAAAATGATATTCTTAAAAGTCCATAATTTGTACTGATAAAAATGGTAATTATTTGAGCAACGAGTGTTAAATTTAGCATACATATAGTCTGCCTTCAGTGATTTTTATAAAATAGGAGCAATAAAAATTAATTTATTATAAATGAACAGTGCTAATTCTCATTTTTTCATTGCAAAATAATATCATTCAACCTGGGTTAGACAGAAGACACATACAAACTACATTATCATGGTATTCTCATTGTCATATGACACATATTGGTCAAGTTCAAGAAGCTCAGACTCCAGATGCATATTTTCTCATCTTTTTTTCCTCCAAGTTTGTTTCTCAAATAGAATTTTATATTATTAGTATATCTAATTAAAGGGGCAGTCTTTATCAATTTTTAAGCAGGAGATTAAAGGATTACCATCACACACACACACACATACACACACACACACCCCTTCAAAGCTAAGCAAATGGTATTAACCCTAATAACCAGAACCAAGTTTTCACTCAATTTTACTGAGAGGGGCAAATAAATGAAGATAAAAAGCAGTTCCCTTTTTTCTAATCAGTATGATGTGACCAAGAGGATGAAAACTTATGATTCTGCCCTAACAGGTTTGGCTCAGTGGATAGAGCATCGGCCTGTGGACTGAAAGGTCCCAGGTTCAATTACGGTTAAGAGCATATATCTTTTTGCGATTACAACCCCAGTAGGATGTGTGTAAGAGGCAGCTGATTGATGTTTCTCTCTCATCAATGTTTCTCTCTATCCCTCTTCCTTCCTCTCTGTAAAAGATCAATAAAATATATTAAAAAAAATAAAACATATGATTCCACCACAAGTGGAACTATCTTTAACAAATTCTTCCAGAAAAATCAGTTCTCAATTTTTTGTTCTCTGGAATCCTTAACAGTGTTAAAAATTATTGAAGATGTCAAAGTGATTTTGTTTTTGTGTTATATCTATTGATATTTATCATATTGAAAATTAAAACAGAAAAATAATTACTGATTGATTCATTAAGGATAATAAATGTGTTACATGTGAATATAAATCCTATCTATTAAAAGAGTAACATGCAAATTGACCATACCTCTGCTACACCCACCAGCCACACCCCCATCCAATCAGGAGCAAGTATGCAAATTAATCCCAAGCAAGATGGCTGCAGCCACAGAGAGCAGGAGGGAGGCTTGGGTTTCCCCAGCAACAGAGGAAACCAAGCTTTCTCAACACCTTGGACTGCCCAGATCTCCACTCAATGATACAAAGCTTCAATTATAGAAGATAAAAAAAATTCAACAAAAATGGCAGCAGCCACAGAGCTGGAGAGAGCAGGAAACTAGAGTTGTTCCAGGCGATGGAGGAAGCCAAATTTTCTGCCTGCCCTAGCCTTCCTTGGCCTCTGCTTAAGGCAACAAAGTTTCAATTATAGAAGATAAATAAATACCAACAGAAATGGCTGTGGCCATAGAGCGAGCAGGAGGCTCCGCTCCACTAAAGGCTACAAAGTCTCAATTATAGAAGATAAAAAATCCCAGATACCAGGGCCTCCACTTGGGTCACCAAGGGGTGTGGCCAGCCTGTAAACCACCAAAGGCCCCTCACTCAGCCACCCCACACACCAAGGGAATCCCCACCCTGATCTGGGACACCCTTCAGGACAAACCAGCTGGCCCCCACCCATGCACCAAGCCTCTATCCTATCTAATAAAAGAGTAATATGCAGATTGACCATCACTCCAATACACAAGATGGCTGCCCCCATGTGGTCAAAGATCCTGCCCCCATGTGGACACAAGATGGACAGCACAAGATGGCCAGCACAAGATGGCCAGCAAGTGAGGGCAGTTGGAAGGACCAGGCCTGCAAGGGAGGGCAGTTGTGAGTGATTAGGCCAGCAGGGGAGGGCAGTTGGGAGGGACCAGGCCTAAAAGGGAGGGCAGTTGGGGGAGATCAAGTCTACAGAGGAGAGAAGTTAGGGGTGACTAGGTGAGCAGAAGAGGGAAGTTTGGAGCAACTGGGCCTGCAGGAAAGGGCAATTGGGGTGACCAGGCCTGCAGGGGAGGGCAGTTAGGGGTGATCAGGCCTGCAAGGGAGGGCAGTTTGGGGCAAACAAGCTGACAGGAGAGCAGTTAGGCATAAATAAGGCTGGCAGGGGAGTGGTTAGGGGGTGATCAGGCTGGCAGGCAGAAGCAGTTAGGGGCAATCAGGAAGGCAGACAGGCGAGCAGTTGGGAGCCAACAGTCCTGGATTGTGAGAGATATATCTGATTGCCCATTTCTGTCCAATCCTACCAAGCAGTTGGACATCCCTCGAGGGGTCCCAGATTGGAGAGGGTGCAGGCTGGGCTGTGGGACACCCCCACCTCCCATGCACAAATTTCGTGCACCAAGCTTCTAGTATCTTTATAAAAGATAACTATATTTTTCAAAAAACTGAAAAAGTGACACTGATTTATATTTTCTACTTTTTCTTATTTACATTTTCAGAAGTCTCTAATATCAGACTTAGCAGAAGACAAGTTGGATTATCATATCTGCTTCTACATAGATTGAATGTTGTAATTGAGTTATTTTGCTTGAAGTATAGAAAGGAAAATCAGATCTCCACAGATATGTACTAGTATTTGAAAAGGAAATATTTTAATAGCCTGTTCATGTAGCTTTGGTTATGTTTCCTTGACATGAAACAAGAATTTGACAAGTGGCAGTTTCTTAAAGATTAGTTACAATGGAGAATCTGAAGTTATATCAAATTCATGTCCATATTCTGTTATGTAATAATCCACTGATCTACCTTACACTTTAAATGGATTTGTACTCATGCCTAATTTGAAAATATCTTGTGAGTTTTGCAGATCTTCCAAATGTTGAGAGCAGTAATTTCCTCAGAAAAATATATTTTGAGTATTAAGAAGATATCAAGCTTATGATAGCAAATAAAAATTTTCTACGATTCTAATTTATTACTTTAAAGCTCAGAAAATTTGACTTGAGAAAATGGCGGCAGAATGGAGGGATTCGATCTGAATCTGCTCACAGGGCAGAGTGAGGGAGCAGCTGAAAGTCTCGCAGGGAGCATTTGTCGGCGACTAGGGGGACAGCTGTGCTCCAGGAGAAGATAGAGGACTGCTGGGCTGGCCTCCCCAGCCTGAGCGGCCCCAGTACTGCTGGGTTCTCTCCCTGAGCCAACTGCACCAGGAGGCGCGCGGAGGCAGACCACGACATCTTGAAGGGGAAGGGCCTGAAAATATACAGCTAGAGTACCGGTACCGGCTGGACGGCTGAGGCTCCCAGAGAACCGGCGCCCAGTTGGCGCGGAGGCGCGCAGAGCCCAGTGAGCTCTAAACTCCAGCATGGAAAGGTCAGATTTCCCTGGGGGTACTTTGGGCGCGAAACTGAGGGGGCTGGCAGTCTGGGAGATCTGCACCTTGGAACTCAAAACCTGGAAATCTGCACCTGAAATAAAATCTGTGGCTGTTGAAGCTGGTAAACGTTGGAGAGGGCCCTTGGAGCTGGTGGCAGAGTTAATCCCTGGAGCGCAATCAGTTTGGACCTGACAGAGGAGGGAAACCCGGAAGATTTTGGGAGGGTTCTGGCTGCTAAAACAGCAGTCACCATTAGAGAGGCAGTATTGTTTAGTTCAGGATAGAGAGGACCAATAGACCCAGAAGTTAATCTAGAAACACTGCCACCCAGGGGCCAAATCACAAATTGACTCTTATGTGACAGGGAATTGATTATATTTTCTCTTCGACCTTGGGAATACAGTCTATTTTCATCTACACTTTAGTATCTTTTACTCTACCTCAACTTCACCTTTATACCACCACTCTCTGGCTAACGTTTCCCTATTTAGTGCCTTGTTTCCCTTACACTTTTCCCGCTTTAGATTTACCTAATTCTTTCCCCTTGCCCCCTGTTAAAATTTCACCCCACTGATATATATAATCTCTAACCACCTAATCCAAGTGCATATATACCTCTAGCTTCTCTGACTTCACTATCTTAAAGTGTTTTTATCCCTGTCCTGTTGTTGTTGTTTACTTGACTGTTGATTATATTGATTTTTTAAGCAGGTTAATGGGATTGATTTGCTTATTCTGTTATTTTGGTTTGTCTTGTGGGGGGGTTATTTTTATTTTTGGTGTTGTTTCTTGTTTTGTTGTCCTCATCTGCATTGTTTTTAGATAGATTTTTGCTTCTGTGTTCCCTCACCTCTCTTGATATTAGTAGTTGTACGTAATTTGTATCAATCTCCAAGTACTTGTTGCAGGTTTTGGTTCGGATTAGGGGCTGTCCTATAGGAGTTTTCACCCCACATTTATAATTTACTCCTTTTATTTCTTTTTTTTCTTCTCCACCTTTTCCCATTATCATTTTGGCATTCCTTTCTTTCTTTTTTGTGAGTGTATGTGTGTGGGGGGGTCTCTTTCTTTTTGTGTGAGTGTGGGTGTGTGAGTGTCTGTGTGGGTCTGGGGGAGGTTCTCTTTCTTTTTTCCCACCTAATTTGTCTTTCTCTGGCGGTCACCTTTATTTGGAATTACAATTACTTTGACTACATTCCGGTTCAGTGCCTGGTGCGTTGCACCTGGATGTGTTGTATTTTGTGCCTTTAAATCAATGCAGGAGAGTGAGAATTACATAACCAGATACACAGAGAAGAGAGACCATGGGAAGACGAAGAAATAGCCCACATATAAAAGAAAAGCAAGGCTCGCCAGAAAAGGAGGTAAACGAAATGGAAGTTAACAACCTGTCAGAGAAAGTATTCAGAGAAATGGTCATAAGGTGGCTGAAAAGAATGGAAGACAAATTTGATAATATGAGTAAGAACCAAGAGGAAATGAGGAAGACCCAGCAAGAAATGATGAGGAGCCATGAAGAAATGAAGAGGAGCCACTAAGAAATGAAGAGGAGCCAAGAAGAAATGAAAAGTGACATTGCTGAAGTAAAGAACTCAATAGAAAGTATTAAGAGTAGACTAGAAGAAGCAGAGGATCGCATCAGTGAGCTAGAAGACAAGGTAGGAAAAAATAACCAAGTAGAGCAGCTTCTAGAATAAAAAATTAAAAAGCAGGAGGAGAGCCTAAGAGAACTTTGGGACAACATGAAACAAAACAACATCTGTATAATTGGGCTTCCAGAAGGACAGGAAACTGAGCAAGGAATAGAAAACCTGTTGGAAGAAATAATAACAGAAAACTTTCCTGGTATAGGAAAGGTAAAACCCACACAAATCCAAGAAGCTCACAGAGTCCCAAGCAAAATAAACCCCAAAAGACCTACACCAAGGCACATTATAATTAAATTGGCAAACACCAATGACAAAGTCAGAATCTTAAAAGCTACCAGAGAGAGACAGAAGGTCACCTACAAAGGAAACCCCATCAGACTAACAAGTGATCTCTCAACAGAAACCTATCAGGCCAGAAGGCAGTGGAATGAAATTTACAAAGTCATGCAAAGGAATGGTCTGAATCCTAGAATACTATACCCAGCAAGGCTCTCAATCAAAATTGAAGGTCAAATCAGGAGCTTCACAGATAAAAAAGGACTAAGGGAATTCGTCACCAACAAACCAGCAATGCAAGAAATGCTAAAGGATCTGCTGTAAAAAGAAATAGGAAGCGAAGAAGGAACACAGAGGTAAAGAACAAAAATGGCAACATATAAGCACCTATCAATAATAACTTTAAATGTAAACGGTTTAAATGCTCCAATCAAAAGACATAGGGTAATAGACTGGATAAGAAAAAACAACCCATGTATCTGCTGTCTACAAGAAACCCACCTCCGAAAAAAAGACGCACACAGACTAAGGATGAAAGGTTGGAAAAAAGTTATTCAGGCGAATGGAAATGAAAAAAAAAGCTGGGGTAGCCATACTTATATCTGACAAATTAGATCTCAAAGTGAAGGACATAACAAGAGATAAAGAAGGCCACTTCATAATACTAAAGGAGCAATTCAACAAGAAGAAATAACTCTGGTAAACATATACGCACCCAATACAGGAGCACCCAAATATATACAAAAATTCCTAGAGGACATCAAGGGAGAGATAGACAGCAATACAATCATAGTAGGAGACTTTAATACCTCATTATGACCATTGCACTGATCCTCTAAACAAAAAATCAGTAAAGAAACATCAATCCTCAATGACTCACTGGACCAGATGGAATTAATTGACATCTTCAGATCATTTCACCCCAAAGCCACAGAATATACATTCTTTTCAAGTGCCCATGGGTCATTCTCAAAGATAGACCATGAGTTGGGTCATAGGCAAAGTCTCTCCAAATTCAAGAAGATAGAAATCATATCAAGTATATTCTCAGATCACAGTGGCATAAAGCTGGAAATCAACTACAATAGAAACAATGCAAAGAAATCAAACACATGGAGACTAAACAGCATGCTATTAAACTATGACTGGGTTACTAGAGAGATTAAGGAAGAGATAGAAAACATCATGGAAATAAATGACAATGATAGCACAACAATCCAAAATCTATGGGACACAGTGAAAGCAGTTCTGAGAGGGAAGTTCATAGCTCTACAATCCTACTGCAAAAAACTAGGAACAGCGGCAATAAATTACCTAACCCAACAACTCAAAAAGTTAGAAAGAAAGCAACAGGAAAAGCCCAGTGTAAGCGGAAGGAAGGAAATAGTAAAGATCAGAGCAGAAATAAATGACATAGAGACCAAAGAAACAATACAGAAGATCAACAAAACCAAGAGCTGGTTCTTTGAAAGGATAAACAAGATTGATGAAACTCTAGCCAGACTCACCAAGAAGCAAAGAGAGAGGACCCTAATAAATAAAATCAGAAATGAAAGAGGTGAAATAACAACAGACCCCATTGAAATACAAAGGATTGTTAAAAAATACTATGAACAACTCTACTCCAACAAACTGGACAACCTGGAGGAAATGGATACGTTTCTAGAAAAATATAACCTCCCAAAACTCAATCAAGAAGAATCTAAACAACTCAATAGACCAATAACTGTGGAAGAAATTGAAGCAGTCATCATAAAGCATCCAGCAAACAAAAGCCCAGCGCCAGACGGCTTCACAGGGGAGTTTTACCGAACATTCAAGAAGAACTAAAACCTATACTCCTCAGACTATTCCAGAAAATTCAAGAGGATGGAACATTTCCAAACTCCTTCTATGAAGCTAGCATCACCCTAATACCAAAACCAGATAAAGACGACACAATGAAAGAGAATTACAGGCCAATGTCCCTCATGAATATAGATGCCAAAATCCTCAATAAAATTGTAGCAAATCGGATCCAGCAGTACATCAGAAAGATCATACACCATGACCAAGTAGTATTTATCCTAGTAATGCAAGGATGGTACAATATCCGCAAATCAATAAATGTGATACATCACATAAACAAATTGTGAAATAAAAATCACATAGTCATATCAATTGATGCAGAAAAAGCATTTGACAAAATTCAACATCCTTTCTAAATAAAAACTCTCAACAAGGTAGGAATAGAAGGATCATACCTCAACATAATAAAAGCCATATATGATAAACCCACAGCATACATCATACTCAATGGGCAAAAGCTACAAACATTTCCCCTAAGAACAGGAACAAGACAGGGTTGCCCACTTTCACCACTCCTGTTCAACATAGTACTGGAAGTATTAGCCATTGCAATTAGACAAGAAGAAGAAATAAAAGGCATCCAAATTGGAAAAGAAGAAGTAAAGCTATCCTTATTTGCAGATGACATGATATTGTACATACAAAACCCTAAAGACTCCATAAAACAGTTAGTAGACATAATAAATGAGTTCAGCAACGTAGCAGGCTACAAAATTAATGCCAATAAATATATGGCATTTATATACACTAATTGTGAACTTACAGAAAGAGAGACTAAAAAAGCAATCCCATTTACCATCACACCAAAAAAATTAAGATACCTAGGAATAAACTTAACTAAGGAGGTAAAAGATCTAATCGTGGAAAACTACAGGACTCTGAAAAAAGAGATAGAGGAAGATGTAAACAGGTGGAAGAACATTCCATGTTCATGGATTGGGAGAATCAGCATAATTAAAATGTCCATACTACACAAAGCAATCTATAAATTTAATGCACTCCCAATTAAAATACCAATGGCATATTTCACAGACCTAGAAAAACTCTCCAAAAATTCATCTGGAACAAAAAAAGGCCCCGAATAGCCACAGCAATCCTAAGAAAGAAGCACAAAGTCGGTGAGATTTCCATACCAGATTTCAAGCTGTATTACAAGGCTACTGTTCTTAAAACAGCCTGGTACTGGCACAAGAACAGACATATAGATCAATGGAATAGAATAGAGAATCCGGATATCAACCCAATCCACTATGCTCAATTAATATTTGACAAAGGAGGCATGAAAATAAAATGGAATCAAGACAGTCTCTTCAATAAATGGTGTTGGGAAAATTGGACAGATACATGCAAAAAAATGAAACTAGAGCACCAACTTACACCATACACAAAAATAAACTGAAAATGGATACAGGACTTAAACGTAAGTAAGGAAACCATAAAAATATTAGAGGAATCTACAGGAAGAAAAATCTCAGACATATGCCAAAAGAACTTCTTTTTTTTTTTTTAAATACATTTTATTGATTTCTTACAGAGCGGAAGGGAGAGAAAGTCAGAAACATCGGTGAGAGAGAGACATTGATCAGCTGCCTCTTGCACGCCCCCCACTGGGGATGTGCCCGCAGCCAAGGCACATGCCCTTGCCGGAATCGAACCTGGGACCCTTCAGTCCGCAGCCCGACGCTCTATCCACTGAGCCAAACCAGTCTCGGCTAAAAGAACTTCTTTGATGATACTGCTCCGAGGGCAATGGAAGCTAAAGAGAAAATAAACAAATGGGACTACATCAAAATCAAAAGCTTTTGCACAGCTAGAGAAACCATCAACAAACAACAAGAAAACCCACTGTATGGGAGAACATATTTGCAAATGTTATTAGTGATAAAGGTTTAATCTCAAGCATCTACAGGCAACTGACCCAACTCAATAAAAGGAGGACAAATGATCCAATAAAAAGATGGGCAACAGACCTAAATAGAATCTTCACTAAAGAAGACAAAAGTGAGGCCCAGAGACATATGAAAACTTGCTCAAAGTCACTAATTATCCGAGAGATGCAAATCAAAACGACTATGCGGTACCATCTCACACCTATCAGAATGGCTTACATCAACAAATCAACAAACGACAAGTGCTGGCGAGGATGTGGAGAAAAAGGAACTCTCGTGCACTGCTGGTGGGACTGTAGACTAGTACAGCCACTGTGGAGAACAGTATGGAGATTCCTCAAAAAACTAAAAATGGAGCTCCCATTCGACCCAGTGATTCCACTTCTAGGAATATACCCCAAGAAATTAGAAAGGCGAATTAGAAAGGATATATGTACCCCTATGTTCATAGCAGCACAATTTACCATAGCTAAGATTTGGAAACAGCCGAAGTGCCCATCAGCAGATGAGTGGATTAAAAAACTATGGTACATTTACACAATGGAATACTACGCAGCGGAAAAAAAGAAGGAGCTCCTACCACTTGTAACAACATGGATGAATTTGGAGAGCATTATGCTAAGTGAAATTAGCCAGGCAGAGAAAGACAAATATCACATCATCTCACTCATTTGAGGAATACAATCAATGACATAGACTGATGAACAAGAATGGATCCAGAGACTGAGAAAAGTCTATCAGAATGTCAAACCTCAGGGTAAGTGGCAGGTGGTGGGAGTAAGTGGAAAAGTCAATATATTTGAACTCTTGAACTGAGGTAAGTGATTTTTGTTTTTACATCCCTGACAAAGTTTATATAAAGTTATAAAAAAATGGCAGCTAGTCTGACATTGAATTGACATGGCCTTGAGCTTGTCATATCCTATGGAGACCAGTCCTTAGGCTAGGCCCTGCTTAACCTCCCATGACACCATAATACCCTTACATGATATTATTCTACAATGTCATTATAATATTTGATATTTGACAACAGCATATTATACAATTATCCCAAATAAACTTACAAACTAATTCTTTGAATGTTGGGCAGCAACTTAAAAAAGGATAGGAAAGAAATTAATCCCTTTCAGAAGGAATTAAGGCACTGGGAAGGCATCCGAGCATTCTATATTGGCCCTTCTTGCCCTTTCTGCCAAGAGGGACCTTCTTCTTACTATCCAAATACACACAGCTGATGCCTGAGTTTTCAGTTTCAGCTGTGGCTGAAGCCTCTGGGCAGCTGGCACCATAGATCTGTATCTCAAGCAATGGTGTGAGCTGGGCCCTCTCTGGAGAAGAAACCTGGGTCCCCCGAGATATGTGATCAGTACCGGGACCCCGCCAGCCGGCGAGGGGACCCCAAGGCAGGTACTGGACGTGGAGGCCATAGGGGGGCATAGACTACAAAGGAGACAGAACTGAACCTCAAATCACCCTGTTTGGCCCCAGAATATGGCTGGTTAGCCAGAGACGGGTAAGATTCCGCAGGGAAGGAACAACCTAAGACGGGCACAGTCGCAGAGGGGCCAACAGGAGAGAGGTAAAAGGTCAACTGAGGTGGGGCATAGAACCTCATCCACAAACCTTGCAGGGGTTTGAATTCTCACCCCTCCTGAGGGAGGTCTCCTACCCCCATGGCTGCTTCGCCTCCCACACACAGCTCATACGGGGGACCCAGGTGGCGGACAGAGACTCGGCCAGCAATAGCTGCTCTATATCTAAATTCAATCTATTACCAGGAACGCTCAGGACCTACTCAAAATTGCAAACATTCCTTTCCACTAGTATTTACAGGGTAAACTAAGATATCTGCTTGAGTATTAAAATTGGCAGGAAAATAGTAATCAAGTTTTCAGATTAATTTAAATTGGCCAAGTGAAATATGTGAATACTCAAGAAAATTATAGTGTACTGGACAAAAAGCTTTTCCTAAAACATTAACTAAAAAATCTATTAGTAGTTCATCTCACTGTAAAATTGCCTAACATCCAAAGAACCTAAAGCAGTCATATTTGTGTGCAAAAATTAAAATTTAAAATTACCAAGACTGCAATATAAAATTTCCAAAAGTCCCCATTAATCAAAAAAGGGGAGGGGTCAGCGGGGTAATATCATGTAAGGGAAAAAAAAATATCGAGTAAGTAAAATACATCTAGAAAATTCTTACTCCAGTAAAGTAAATTTCATTTGTAAAAACAATTGCAGGACACCCATGAAAAAACACACATGGTGTCAAAATAAGCCAAAGGAAAATCATTTATGCAAAAATTAAAAAGAATCCTAAGTCTATTTTGCATAGAGGATCCCTTTGTTAACTTTTCGTCGAGAATGTGTTTGTGTGTTTTTAGAGAACAACTCCAAGACCATGTGGGTTCCTGCGACGGTGAGGAACTGATGGATCTGTTCCAGTCACGAGGATGGTCCAGAGATGGGGGACACTGACGACACCTTGCCATGCTAGCAGTCGGCAGCTGTGCATGTCTGCAGGCAGCCCAGGACCAAACCAGAGAGGATGGATCTTGTATTGATACGATGTGTCCACCATCTGGATACCATTGCTGACTTATACACATAAATAATTATTTGACACTGAAACTGGGACTCAGAACAGTTGGACATTGAAACTGAGACTGAAACATTTTTTGTTCTTATACATTTATTTCTAGTATGCAGAGGCAAGATATTTTTGAAGAAAAGAAACAGGGGAGAGTGATTGATATAGAGGCAGGATGGCCTTGAACAGGCTGTCAAGCTACAGTGGGAGGCTTGGGTGGATGGGAGGCAGATGCGGGGGGAGATTAACTGAAGGACTTGTATGCATGCATATGAACATAACCAATGAATGAAAGACACTGGGGCGGGGAGGTGGGGAAGCTGGGGATATGTGCTGGGGGGAGGGGGATGCTGGGGGAAGGATAAGGGGGAGGGGGAAGGAAAACATGTACTACTATTATACTGCAAAAAATAAATTAAAAAATTAAAAAAAATAAAGCTCAGAAAATTTGTCAGTTGTTTTCCATGAAATACAGGCTTACTAGATTTAATTTTTGATAAATCACTAGCTGATGCCCAATTTTAAGGAATCATAGTTTGTTCATCATTCTTTCAAGTAAAATTGTTTCATTTTATAAAGTATCTAGTTAAGCCCAAAATTTTGAAATATTGCACAAGTGCTCTCTTGACAGAACCATCATCTTTTGGTATGCAGCTAAGTGGTGTATGTGTACTTGTCATTTCATCACACAATATTAAAAAGAGGTGTACTCTATGATTGATATTTGATAAATTAATGATTGGTAACAACACCTCACCTCATTCCTAAATAAAACTTACATGTTTTTTAAAGCTGAAAGTGTATGAAGAATACAATGAATACTGACAGTTTGGTGTCACAGCTTGATTGTATCAAGGTGGAAGAAGTTTTACAAATAATATCTCAGTATTATTATAAAACTAGAGGCTCAATGCAGAAAATTCTTGCAAGAGTAGGCCTTTTCAGTCTTGGCTGCCTTGGCCCTTGCAGCCCTGGCTTTGTCCTGAAGGTCATCTGGAAGGACATCGGAAGGGCGTCCAGATGGTCCTTCTGCTCTTTGGCCTTTCAGCTGATTTGCATGTTATGCTTTTATAATTATAGATACTTTTGCCCTTAGAACATCTGAAGGCATGTTACAGATACTCAGTGGTAGACAGATGACACAGCACCACTTTTCTAGAACACATCCTTTAGTAGGGTTGAAAAGAATGAAGTATAGAAGGCAAAAAGAGGCAATGAAGGAAGAATGAAAAAGATAGCCCAGACTTTCAAGAAGACACATCTATAAAACAACTGTTTTTCCCCTAGCTCTTCTTAACACTCACTAGTATCCCAATATGGCATATAATAGAAGCCATCATTCACAGCCTAGAGAAGTAACTTCTTATTAGTTCATCACCTGATTTGTTTGTTGTAGGTCTTATGGTGATGTTCCTAGCAAGCAAACAAACAAAAATAACCTGTCAGCTCTCTTCCCAATAATCAACTACAGAAGTTGGTACAGCTTCAATTACTGAATCCAAAATATATATCTATACTGATCAGAGAGGTTTATTTTCGTTCATTCTTATCCAATTACTATAGACTGTCCAAAATACCAATAAGTGAGTGAGTAACTCCAATATATTTTTCTCTTGGTGATAGGGACTTTTATATTTTCCATTAAGAATTAATTAGTGTTTGATAAAGAGAATTAAAAAATCACCCAGATTTAACATTGATTAAAGACAAAAGACAAACCGCAAGAAAATTTTTAAATATATTTTATTGATTTTTTACAGAGCAGAAGGGGAGAGGGATAGAAAGTCAGAAACATCGATGAGAGAGAGACATCGATCAGCTGGCTCTTGCACGCCCCTACTGGGGATGTGCCCGCAGCCAAGGTACATGCCCTTGCCGGAATCGAACCCGGGACCCTTCAGTCCGCAGTCCGATGCTCTATCCACTGAGCCAAACCAGTCTCGGCAAAACCACAAGAAATTTTAAGATGTAAATATGTATTTTGTAAAAACTAGTTTTGGATAGTTAATCAATTACTTCAGATGACAATAGTTTAATATTCTCAAAAATTCAATTTGAGTCCTTTAGTAAAAGCTTTACTACCATAAAAGCAAAAAAATTATAATCCACAGATGTTAAAATGTATGCATTGTATATATATGCTCTGGCAAGTAAAGGCTAGTCTGAAAATTTCAAACATGTATTCATGTGCATAATTTGATTGTGTTTTAAAATAATTAATGTAAATTATTTGTTATACTACATTTCAATCCATACATTAATGTTAACTAATAGCATTATAGTTGGTGTGTTTAATACAGGATTTTATATTCATATTTCACAATGATAATGTGCGCTTCTTTAAAGTATAATTGTACAACTGATTATACTAGGGTTTTCCCCTATTAAATGGCCTATAAAGATATTTAATCTTTCAAGGCTTTGTACATTCTGAAATTCCTTTTACTGCACTTAACAATGACATTTTGCATAAAAACTTAAATAAGGCTGCATCCCAAAATTTCTTGGAATTGTTCCCACACTTTTCTGATTCATAGCCTTGGCCAAATTCCTAAATAGGTTCAGCATATAACAAGTCACACCCACACAATACTTGCACAAATGATGAAAAAATGTTCATATGCTAGGAAGAAAAAATAAGCTACTTCCTTAGTATTTCTTTGATTGATGAACTGCATAAATATCACTATTCTGTATTTCAGTATTAGGGATTTTTAAAAAGGCTTTTCTGATAGTCTTCTTAAAGAAAAGTTTCTGCACAAAGCTGAGTGTTTCCTGAATTTCATGATTACATTGAGAACTTGTCAGCATGCTGCTATGTTTAATGTGAAGATGCTATTGAAGACATTTCCTCAGGTTATACTTCATTCTCTTTTACAAAGGCCATGAGAAAAACTTCTCTGGCCTGTTTGATCTGTTTCTACATTGAATATACTGTCAAATAATCATATAAATAAATGTATCAGATTCTTTATAATGGCTGCCAAAAAATTTAAATCTTCATTTTTGTTCCACTGCTAGAAGATGCATAGACTCCTTATGCCATGCATTTATGAACAACAGAACACATTCCTGCTCAACTTCTTGGATTCCATCATTTATCCACTTGTTTTAATTTTATGTTTTTACCATTTATCTATGAAATTGTTAAATGTTTTCTGGAACAAAGCTGGATATAAATACACATATACATAAAATATATACATTAAATGAAAAAACAATAAAGTATAATGACTGGAAATGTTTGCCTGGTATGATTTTATTTAAACTAACCAGAGGCCTGGTACATGAAATTCATGCATGGGGGTGGGGGTGAGTGTCCCTCAGGCCAGCCTGCACCCTCTCAAATCTGGGACCCCTCGGGGGACTTCCAACTGCCTGTTTAGGCCCAATCCCAGTAGGATAGGGCCTAAATGGGCAGTCAGACATCCCTCTGACAATCCAGGACAGCTGGCTGCTAACTGTTCACCTACCTGCCTGCCTTCCTGATTGCCCCTAACCGCTTCTGCCTGGCAGCCTGATCACCCCGTCACTACTCCTCTGCCAGCCTGATGGATGCCTAATTGGTTCCTTGCCAGCCTTTTTGCTCCTAATTGCCCCCCTGCAGGCCTGATCACCCCTAACTGCCCTCCCCTGCAGGCCTGGTCACCCCCAACTGCTCTGCCCTTCAGGTCTGCCTCCCAACCCCCGCAATTGACCTTCCCTGCAGGCCTGGTCAGGTCACCTGCAACTTCCCTCCTATGCTGGCCTGGTCACCCCTAACTGCCCTCCCCTGAAGGCTTGATTGCCCCTAGCTGCCCTCCCTTACAGGACTGGCCCCCCACAACTGCCCTCCCCTGCTGGCCATCTTGAGGTGGCCATCTTGTGTCCACATGGGGGCAGGATCTTCGATCACATGCGGGCAGCCATCTTGTGTATTGGAGTGATGGTCAATCTGCATATTACTCTTTTATTAGATAAGATAGAGGACTGGTGCACAGGTAGGGGCTGGCTGGGTTGCCCTGAAGGGTGTCCTGGATCAGGGTGGGGGTTCCCTTGGGGTGTTGGGGTGGCCTGGGTGAGGGGCCTATGGTGGTATGCAGGCAGGCCATGTTCCCCAGTGACCCAAGTGGAGGATCTTGTATCTGGGATGTATTTATCTTCTACAATTGAAATTTTGTGGCCTGGAGGAGAGCCAAGCCTTCTGCTAGCTAAGTGGTGGCTGCCATTTCTGTTGGGTTTTATTTATCATCTCTATCTTCTATCATTGAAACTTTGTAGCATTGTCTGGAGGCCTAAGCTGGCAAGGGCAGGCAGAAAGCTTGGCTTCCTCTTTTACCAGGGAAACCCAAGCCTCCCTCCTCTTCTCTATGGCCACAGCCATCTTGGTTGGGTTTATTTGCATATTTGCTCCTGATTGGCTGGTGGAAGTGGCTTGTTGGTGTAGCAGAGGTATGGTCAATTTGCATATTACTCTTTTATTAGATAGGATATTTAAGCACTTATACAATGAGGATATGAATGAACTTTATCTCTGTTTTCTAAAATTAATATAAAATATGCAAAATAATTAAATGAATATTCTATTCTTTAAAAAATTTAAAATAAAACTGCAAAATGAACATACCTACTCTACAGGTCAATTCTATAAACAACCCCCAGACACTCACACACACACACACACACACACACACACACATTCTATTGAAAGCTCTTTCTAGTTTTACTCTTGGCAGAACAGCTACTCAAGTCCTATTACCTTGTCTTTACATATCTCTTGTACCAATTCACTGCTAAACTACAACCCAGCTTAATTTGTCCTTTTTGTGTCCTGGAAATGTTTCTCTATATTTTAAATGTTATAGCAATACCACATAGATTTTGGGATATTTTAAGACAATTAATGTCTATTTTATATTCACTAATACTGCTTTTGCAACTCTTGGGCACACGCTGGATGTTCAATAAGTGTGTTTCTTTTAAAATGTTTCAGAGTATGATAAATCACAACTGCTCAATGGCTTTACTTTTCTTCTTTGAAATTAAATTTCAGACACTTTGAAATTGGTAGTATTTCATAATCTTTCTCCCTTAAATTATTGTTGTTGTTGTTGTTATTGTTTTCCTAAAGGCTGTTACTGCATGAATGCAATGATTTTCATGTATTAAATGCTAGGTGCACAAAAGTTAGGAACCAGACCTACATATTTCTTTTCCAAAAATAATATGCCATAGAGTATTCAATAAACAATTTTAGTAATGAGTTTCAGAGTAATCTTTCACAATTTTGCTTTCTCTCTTAAAATTAAGATCCTTGAAAGGAGTAAATTTGACATAATTCACATATCCCTCAGTAACTACTCTTGCTATACTTTACACACTGCTTTAGCAGATGATAGATGAGTTCATGCATTTATACATGAACTGATATATACATTCTGACTTCTATGATAGAACTAAGGAATATAGATTAAATCAGCAGTAGAGAGCAAGTTGTGATCATGGTAGCTTATAAACAGGAAAACGTCAACTCTTTTTTAAAAAGAAAAATCAATCTACCTTGACTTAGGCAGCTAACAAATACCATGGTATATCTTGCCCTAGAAAAATAAGTAACCCCAGGGCATTTGACAACTATGATTATATAAAGAAGTATAAATAAATGGAATTAAAATAAATAACAGAAATAAAATTAGTAAAATTAGGAAGTTACCTTTGTTTAAATCCTTTGACAAATCTCGAAAAGGCACAATTAACAGATTTCTAGCTATGTGTACATTTTTTTGCTGAATGTTTAGAAAAGAAGCAAATGTGGAAAACAGCATTCATTACCTTTCCAAAGGATCCCTGACCAAGAACCTTGAGCAACTCAAACTGTGCAGGGTTTGCTTTCTCATATCCTTCCTTAACATGATGAATAATAGGAATTTCTTTAACTCCTTCATCCTATAAAAAGAAAATCCAAATAATATTCATATCCAGTTGAAACATGTTATGATAAACTTAGAGTCAGGGAACATACCAAAATAATTTAATTCCCAACTCCTTCAATCTAGCATAGAGTTTTATGGGTTACTGGTATCCTCATTTCCGCTTTCTAAAACATAGAGCTTCACCATTACTGCCACCCCCATTATATAATTTCATGTAAATAAAAGTATATACCTTTCTTGTGCCAGTACAAGGCTGATTTGAGTACAGTGGTTTTGTAGTATAACTTGATATCTGGTATTGTGATCCCTCCAACTTTGTTCTTCTTTCTCAAGATTGCTGCGACTATTCAGGGTCTTTTTATTACATTTAATTTTTGGAATATTTGTTCTAGGTCTGTGAAATAAGCTGTTCGTATTTTGATAGGGATTGTATTGAATCTATATATATATTTGGTAGTATGGCCATTTTAATGGTGTTGATTCTACCAATCCATGTACACAGTATATTCTTTCACTTGCGTATATCTCCCTTGTTCTCTTTTTTCAACATCCTGTATTTTTCTGAATACAGGTATTTTGCCTCCTTGGTTAAATTTATTCCTAATTATCTTAGTTTTTTATTGCAATAGTAACTTGGGTTATTCTTTTAGTTTCCCTTTCTGAAAGTTTATTTTTGGTGTATAAAAATACCACACATTTCTGGGACAATAGACTGGTGGAGGCCTGGGTGGAGAAGGGAGGGAGGGCAATGGGGGAAAAGAGGGTCATATGTAATACTTTCAACAATAAAGATTTAATTTTTAAAAATCATATAAAATATATGCTTCAACTTTACCTTCCATCTAAGTACAAGGAAAATATAAACAACAAAATGTCTTAAGACTCTCACCACAATGTGACTCATGAGTCGGATGCAAATAAAGTCAAGAGATAAACATGTTTTTGTAAACTGTAGAGCATGGCAAATAAATGTGAAACTCCATCATATCTTGAATAGTATTTCGCTATACCCTTTTAATTAGTCAGTGATATATCAATATTTAAATGTATAACTAGTCACATATTAAAATAGAAACTGGCATAGACACACAATCTGCAAAGCCCAAACAAATGTTTCCAGGCCATAACCCTATTTTTATTAAAATGTTATATATAGCCCTAGGTGGTTTGGCTCAATGGATAGAACGTTGGCCTGTGGACTGAAGGGTTTTAGGTTTGATTCCAGTCAAGGGCACTTGCCTGGGTTGCAGGCTCAATCCCCAGTAAGGGGGGCATGCAGGAGGCAGCCGATCAATGATTCTCTCTCATCATTGATGTTTCTATCTCTCTCCCTCTTCTTTCCTCTCTTAAATCAATAAAAATATATTAAAAAATAAAATGTTATATATGTTATATGCCAGATTTCCTAACACTTAGATAAGGCAGAAAGGAAACTATCCAAAGAGTATTTCTTCTCTTTGATGTAGGACTCTACTCAGCTGTGAAGACTACAATCAAGTGAGCTGCAATACTAGTCCATAGAGAGACACAATATCTAGGATAAAAAAATAAATCCTCATGTATTACATATTACAAAATAATAGCTGAGATATATTATCTAACCTTCTCACTGTATAAAGGAGAAAACTGAGATTTAGAGTTTAAGGTCACATGACTAATTTGTCACAATGCCTATATGTCTCAATAGCTTTCCATTTCAGGGTTGGGGTAAAAGTAGATCAACATTTGTCCATATAGAAATTAATACAATAATTAATAAATAATAATATAAGAATAATCTCTGTGTTTCACATGCTAACAGCTGTAAAACTACTTTTGCACAACACTGCACCATATTTTTAATAGAAGTTATTGGGGTACCAGTATGGATAGACCTGTAGACACTATGGTAAGTGAAATAAGCAAGGAAGAGAAAGATAAATACAATATGATTTCAGTTATATGTGGAATTTCAGTTATATGTGATGGACAAAATAAACAAACAAAATAAAAGGAGACTCATAGATACAGAGATCAGACTGACAGCTGTCAGAGGGAATGGGGTTGGGGAGCTAGGTGAAATAAGTGAAGAGATTAAGCAAGAAAACACACACACATATATTATATACATATATATATATATATATATATATATATATACATATATATATGTATATATCTCCTATCTAATAAAAAAGTAAAATGGAAATGTGACCATACCTTAGCTCCTGATTGGCTATGCTACCAGCCAATCAGGAGCAGGGGGCGGGGCCAAGGAGTGGGGCCAAGAGGTGCGACGGCTGGGCCCCGGGGGTGGAGACCAAGCAGTAGTGGCATAGAGCGTCATGGTGCCCTGGCCCCCCAAGCTTGGAGGCGGCCAGGGTTGGAGGCTGGGGGCAGCAAGAGAGGGAGGCAGACAGGGGTGGGGCAAGCAGCCAGGGCATGGGAGCAGAGGTGAGTGCCCAGCCCCTGGGGCCGGGTGGTCACAGGCAGCTGGAGCTGAGCTGAGCAGGGAGATGGCTGAGTGCCCAAGGCCTAAAGCCTCACCAGAGGCTTTAGGCCTTGGGCAGGCTGGGGGTGAGCCATCAGTTGGACATCCCCTAAGGGCTCCCAGTATGTGAGAGGGGGCAGGTTGGGCTGAGGGACCACCCCCCCATGCACGAATTTCATGCACCGGGCCACTAGTGTGTGTGTGTGTGTGTGTGTGTGTATATATATATATATATATATATATGCCTAATACGCTAAATGTCTGGCCAAGTGGTTGACTGATCGGTTGTTATGATATTCACTGACCACCAGGGGGCAGATGCTCTGACCAGTAGGTTTATTTGCTGCTGGGTCTGGCCAATTGGGACTGGATGAGACAGGGCAAGATATGCCCTGGAGCCCTCCTACAATCCCTCCCTTGCCACTGGCCTATCTGTAACTAGGCAAGATAGCCCTGATCTGCCCCAATTACCAGCCAGGTAGAGGAACCCCACCTGTGTATGAATTCATGCAGTGGAGGGGGTGTCCCTCAGCCCTGCCTGCCCCCATTACAGTCTGGGAGCCCTCAGGAGTGGGAGGCAACCCAGTGATCAGAGGAAGGTGACACCCCATCACACCTTTGCTGTTGCCACTGCTGGCAGCACAAGCATCGGTTGGCCATGGTTGCCTGAACCTCAGGCTGCCATCCGACGCTTGCCTGGACCTCAGGCCGGCCCTAGGCAGCTGAGGCACTGAGGGGAATAGGGGATTCAGGAGGCAGGCATGTGGAGTGGCAGGGCCTGCCTATGTGCCTGGCCTTGCCGTGGGCCTGCACCCCCCCCACGCCTCCCCCCGTACCCCCCCCCCCCGTGGGGCTGAAGGGACTAGATGCCATCATCTAGTCAATTAGCATATTCCCTCCTGATTGGTTGTGGGCACTGCCATCTTTAAGGGTAAGACAGTCAATTAGCATACTCCCTCCCTTATTGGCTGTGGGTGCCACCTTGAGGGTCAATTAGCATATTCCCTCTTTATTAAAAATTATATATATATATATATATATAACATATAGACACAGACAATAGTGTGGTGATAGTCATGGGGTGGGGAGTAGGTAGAGTTGGGCAAAGGGTGAGCAAATGGGGACAGAAAGAAATTTAGTTTAGGACAATGGGTGCAGATGCAGTGTGCAGATGATGTTTGATTGATTTGTGTATTTGAAACCTGTATGTTTTTGTGAACTAATATTATCAATCTGTACTATATTAATGTGGTCATGAAGGCAAGAAAGTTATCAATAAATTTACCCTTTAATTGATGGACAAACCAATTGGGGCTCTAGTCAAATTGAGCAAGAGCTTAGTCTCAAGTAAGCTGTTTCAAAACAGCTAAAATTACTTGTGTCACATAGGTAGACAAATATTCACTCTCTCAAGAGGGGCATCTAGGCAGAGAAATTTTAACTTTAAGGTATAGGAACCAGTCAAAAATGAAAAGTCTCCCTTAAAATGATGACTGTGGATGTTTTTCATGTCAAAATAACATTTCACTGGCCCTTTTAAGTTGCTAGGAGAGTGATTTTCCCCTTTTGAATAGGTCTTTTTTTTAAGTCAAGAATCTATTTTGATCTCACTTTTTATTTCTTCTTTAACCAACCAGTTTTTTAATAGCATGGTCTATAATCTCCACATATTTTGGGGGGTTTTACTTCCTTTTTTGCCATTGATTTCTAATGTTAAAGCAATATTTTTTTAGAATACACTTGTTATGATTTCTGTCTTCTTTAATTTGTTGAGACTAGTTTAGTGACCCAATATATGGTCTAACTTTGAGAGTGTTCCATGTGCACTGGAGAAGAATGTATCATCTGATGTTCTGGGATGAAAGGCTCTGTAAATATCAATTATGTCCACTTGGACCAATATGTCATTTAAGTCCAATATTTCTTTACTGATTTTCTGTTTGGATGGTCTATCTAGAGCTGTCAATGGGGTATGTAGATTCCCAACTATGACCGTGTTTTTGTCTGATTATCCTTTTAGTTCTGTGAGTAGTTGCTTTATGCATATAGGTGCTCCATGATTGGATGCATATATATTAAGAAGTATTATGTATTTTTAATGTATTTTCATCTTTATAATTACAAAATATCCATCTTTGTTTTTTGTTATATTTGTTATTTTGAAATCTGTTTTATGAGATATGAGTATGGCTACACATGCTTTTCTGTGGATGCCATTTGCTTGTAGAATCATTTTTTACCCTTTGACTTTAAGATTTTTTTTTCAGCTTAGATGTGTTTACCAAAGGCAGCATATGGTTGTTTTTTTTTTTTAATCTAATCTGTTACTCTGTGCCTTTTTATTAGTGAACTTAGTCCATTCACATTTAGGGTAATTATTGATGTACTAGAGGCCTGGTGCACGAAATTATTGCACTGGGGGGGTCCTTCAGCCAGACCTGCATGCTTTCACAATCCAGGAGCCCTCAGGGGATGTCCCACTGACCACTTAGGCCCACTCTCCACAGGACAACCTTAGTGGTCCCGCCACTGCCACCACTGCTGCATTTGCCAGGCTTCTGGCTGAGCAGTGCTTGCTCTGTGGGAGCACACTGACCACTAGAGGGACATAAGAGACACATGTCAAGAATGCCTTCTAAAATTATAAGCATAGGACTTAAAATAACAGGAAATCAGTTTTTTAAGATACATTTTCAGGTAAATGTAACATTTATATATCTGAGTAATAAAGATATAAATTAATTTAGAGACTTAACATATTGTTGTCTTTGTGCTAATTGAATCAACCAAAAATTTAATGGTTAAATTAATCTTCTTTTAAAATTCCTAAAATATCGGTAGTATTAAAAATATGTATTTTACTTACAGGCATAACAAAATTCTATATAAACTTTAAAAGTAAATACAAATGGACAATAAACTAACAAAATATGATACATCTATTCTTGTTTTAACAACATAAATAATTAACACTTACCAATCATCTACTAAAGAAAAATCTTAACATATTTTTTAACATAGATATTGCTGGGAGCAATAGAGGACCAGATGGTAAAATATGATATCAGATATCTTTCATTAGTGACCTGTTACTTAGTACTTCCCAAATTGAAGGCTTTCTTGAAAAGTGGACTAAGGCATATTAAAATTATCTGAATAATAATTCAGCAATGTGTGATAGATATACATATATTTTGGAAACATTTTATATAATTTTGTTTATTTAACTGAAGAAAACAAAGCAAATGACCATGAAAGTCTAAAGCTACAAAAATTGAGATGGAGGGAACTGGTTGTCTAAATTAGTCAATCGTAAAACATTAGGCCTCATATGCAATAACTAAAGTTCAAATTTAAAGAACACTTTAAAGAATCTATACATCATAAAGCAGTTTCTATAATCTTCTATTATTTAAAACAAAGACAACCTCAAAAACACATTGCTGCCATAATTACAGTTGAATAAGCAACCACAATCAAAGCAGTCCTATATATGAAAACATGAGACAAAAGAATCATAAAATTATATGGTTAGTGTTTCTTATAACCCATATCATTTAACTGTCACAAGTACCTGACACAGTGAAAGTATTGTTTTATTTTAATTTTTCGAATAAAGTTTATAGACAACATTATTTTTATTAGTTTCAGGTGTACAGATAGTAGTTAGACGATCATATACTTTACAAAGTAGTCCCCCTAATATTTCAAGTGTATATCTTCAACGTACATAGTTATTGAAATATTATTGACTATATTTCTTATGCTGTACTTTACATTACTGTGACTATTTTGCGACTACCAATTTGTATTTCTTAATCCTTTCACCTTTTTACTCAGCCTACCAACCCTTCACCTTGGCCACCATAAGTCTAATCTCAGTCTCTATAACTCAGTTTCTATCTTGTTTGTTCATTTATTTTGTTCTTCAGGTATTTTTCTTACTATTTTAAACTTATTTCACTTAGTATAATACTCTCTAGGTCCATCCATGCTGTCACAAATGGTAAGATTTGATTATTTTTTATGCCTGAGTATTATTTCATTGTATATATGTACCACAGCTTTTATGAAAAACAGTATGGATGCTTGTCAGAAAATTAAAAATGGGACTGTCTTATGACCCAAGGATTCCACTTCTGGGTATGCACCCAAAGAAACCCAAAACACTAATTGAAAAGTACAGTGAAAGAATGATGTTTCAAGTTCAAATAACTCAGGCCACAAACTAAATCAAAACTTGATACCCCTTTTTAGCAACTGAAGGTGATTGCCTAATGTAAATCATATTACCTTCTAAAGGCATAAATTTTAGTTTTACAATTAAAATTGTAAAAAGGTGTACTTCCTGATTCATCTTTTATTAAAATCATATGTATGTATCAATTAGAAAGGTATTTACACAGGTAAATATTTAACAATACCCTGTGTTCGTGTTGGTTACACATGTATATATACATACTCATGTACATGTTTTTCCTTTCTACTGTGATGTGGGACATGTTATTTCCCTGTTAATTTATTAATATTGACATACACCTTCACAACTGCCTTTTGTATTTCCTCACACTCTAATATTTTATAAACTAGAAACATAAATATTACTATGAATTTTAGTCCATGTGATTTATAGATAAAACTCTAGATGGTAAATATTTATCTAGAAAGATAAATACCACATGATCTCACTAATTTATGGAATATAATGAATAATATAAACTGATGAACAAAAATAGATCCAGAGACAGATAAGCATCGAACAGACTGTCAAACTTCAGAGGGAAGTCAGGGGAGGATGAGAGGGTGGATAAGAGAGATTAACCAAATGACTTGTATACATATATTTAAGCATAACCAATGGAAACAGACATTAGGGGGGTGAGGGCATATGCTGGAGGGCAGGAGCAGGCGAGGAAAGGTCATTAAGAGGAAAAGGAGACTTATGTAATACTTTCAACAGTATTTTTAAATACTATATCTGAGGTTCCTTCCAGCTTAAAAAAAACTATAATTCTACAAATGTATCCACAAAAAAAGAAAATTATAAAATAACAACACAGAAATGGTTACCTTAGTCAGACCCTCCTTAAAATCTTAAGACCACTCTTCTGTAAAACTATATCTTGTAACATGAGAGACTAGTATATAAGTCTTGAATAGAATAACCTAATATTTATGCATTCTTTAAAACTAGTTAGGAATTTCCAAAATAATTTAGATGTAATTCTTTTTGAAAACTAGCAATACATTTTAAATCACCACAGGTTTTCCTTGTAGTTAAATATTTCCATATTACATCTCCTTTCTACCCTAAAGTTGAATACAATCTTATTTGGATTTTTTTTTTCACTTTTCGTTGTATTTCTTTTATGTAGCTATAGTTGGTATACAATATCATATTAGTTTCAGGTGTACAATATAATGACACAATATTTATATACCTTACAATGTGATTACCACCTCACTAAATTTAATAATCATCTGTCACATGGCAAACTTATCACAATATTACTGACTATATTACCCTCATCCTTTTCACCCATCTTCCTACCCATTCCCCTCTGGCAAATATCAGTTTGATCTGTTTCTATGAGTCTGTTTTTGTTTGTGTATATGTTTTGTTTCTTTAGAGTCCACAGATGAGTGAAAATGTAATTCAGAGGATTATGTATTTTAGTAATGTATTTACTCAAATACTGGCAAGTAAAAATTTCACCCATTACACTTAAAATTTCATGGCATGTAAATTATACCCCAATAAAGTTGTCTTAAAAATTCATGTATAGCCCTGGCCAGTATGGCACTTTTATTTGGGCATCATCCCATGCACCAAAAGGTGGCGGGTTTGATTACTGATTGGGGCACTTGCCCAGATTGAGGTCTCAATCTTCAGTAGGTGATGCGTAGGAGGCAGTTGATCAATGTTTCTCTCTCACATCAGTATGTCTCTATCTCCTTCCTCTCTTATACTCTCTGTCTCAAAAATAAAAATAAAAATTTCATGTACAAGAGTTTCTGACAGGAAAATGTGTCTTATATTTTGACCTGCTATTATTTTGTTAATAATTGGATTTGTTTATTATTAATGTACCTGAATAAACTTCTTTAATTGACAAAAAATTTTCTCCTTTCCCATTATTATTTCCTTTAATTCTGAAATGTAGCTTAGCAAGTTAACATGAGTACTTACTTGGCAAGAATCTGGTTCTCCTTCTTCCATTGGATCATCAAGCATTTTAAGATGATTTACCTGCAAAATATTGTTCAAAAACTTAAGTTCAAGCATATTAGGACAAGGGTAATAATTTTAAAAAATCTAACCCTAAGCATTTCCCTTTACAATAAAACAAAAGCCACACTTACTGAAACACAAAAGGACAAAAGACACATAGAAGATAATTAGAAAAGAAGCATTATTAATATAGTTTCCATATTGTCATTGAGAATCCTTAAATTTAAGTGCTATATGCTTCGTTTCATAGTGGTTAGAGCTTTGCTATAATGAATGAACATAAACTAAACATATGATATGTACTCTCATTAAGACAAGCCCCCAATCAAATGTTTATGAGACAGGGGTAAAATGTCACAGAAGAAATTTATTATGTGAATATGTTCAAAGCAAGTTAAGATGGAAAAAGTTTTAATTAATTACACTGTTGTGAATCCCTTTCCTTTAATTCAATTCTATTAACATTCGAGTTACTTTATAGAAGAATAAACTGTAGAAGTAAAATGTAAGTGGCTATGGGAAAATTATTTTAACATACAAAGCTCAGTAGATAATAATATTTATTCTTCAAACATTACTTCAAGAAAGAGTAAGTGTAGAGGGCTAAGATCAAGAGTTCTCAAACACTAGCCCATAGGCCAAATATGGCCTGCTATCTGTTTTGTAAATAGAATTTTACTGGAACGCAGACACATCCATTTGTTTTCATATTATCTATGGCTGCTTTCTCAATGCAACAGCAGAGTTGAACAGTTGACAGAGCCCTATGCATGCAAAGTCTAAAATAGTAGTGTTTATTATTTGGCACTTTACAGAAAAAGTCTATCAACCACCAATCTAAGATGTTTGAAAATTAAGCAACAGGATGATGATTTAGAAAAAAAAATAAATTTCACCAGTTCCTATTTATGAGTCCACAGAAAAGTAAAAAAAAAATAAAAATAGGAAAGTAAATAACCTTTGGTGACAGCCACGATGGAATAAACCTATCTCTCCTTTGATTATAAACTGAAGCCTTTAGACAAAACACAAAAGGGAACTACCTAAGTACTCTGAAAATTAACCAATAACAATCAGGTTAAAGAAGAAAACCAAAATTTGAAGAATAACCATAGTGTAGTGAGTTACCTGTGTTTATTTTCCACCTGTATTTCCTGGCTTTGATCCAAAGAGAGACTGATTCATGACACTCTACAGTGAGAATAAGCAAAATTTCCAAGAGAAATTCTACTTTCTGAACAGAAGACCAGGGGAAGACGCCCTTTTGAGCAGGTGAGCTTAAGAATCCCAAATTTTCTTTTTTCCCACTTTTCTTTTGACTCCTAGTCCTGCTCCAAGGCAAGCCTCAACCAAGGGAAGACCTATATATCTCTAGTCAGAGGAACAAAAAAAAAGAGGCCTGTAAAATAAGAAAAGTATGGAGATAATCACTGTTACTGTTTTATCCTCTCTTTGACTTCACTCCAAGGGTAGCCCCAAAGTTCAGAGTTGTGTGACAGCATAAGATGCTAAAACCCTGAGAGAAACTCACATTTCTGGTCAGAGGAACAATGATAAAGGACCCATGGTAACTGGAGAATCCATAGAAGAAATTATGGGGAGGTTAAAATGGGAGAACTAGATCCTTTAATTATATGTATGAATAGACAGAAGTCTTAGTTCCAACAATTGTATGCTTATATAATATAAATTGTGTTTCATTAAAGCTGATTTTAAAAAATGAATGAGTTTCCAAAATTTGGTGAAATGTATAAATTTACAGTTTAAAGAAGCTCAATGAATAACAAGAAGAATATAATTAAAGAAAGCTACCCCATGACATAGCTTAATAAACTCTAAACCAAAAGGAAAAGAGGGAAAATCTTAAAATCAGTGAGAGAAAAACAACATATTACATAAATATCAAATTAAATAACTACTGATTTATCATGAGAAATCATGGAGGTTAGAAAATCATGGCAGGATATTTATCTGATATAAATATAAATTTATGTTAACACAAAAAAACTATACATAAATGTGTATAGCAGCTATGTTCATAAATATAAAAAACTGGAAACATTCCAGGTGTCCTTCAACTGATAAGTAGATAGAAAACCATTCATCAATAAAAAGGAAATGACTTTTGATGCTTGTAATAAAATGGATAAATCTTAAATGTATTTGGCTAACTGAAGAAATTTAATCTTAAAAGACTAAATATTGTAAGAAAACAAATACATGACACTGAAAAATTCAAAACTACAGGGAACATTTTCACATCAATGATTTCTAGGGAAAGAAGATAGAAAGAAGGAGAATACTATTCAGCAATTAAAAGAAATGATCTCTTGTTACATTAAACAACATGGATGAATCTCAAATACATTATTATAAATGAAAATAAGACAGTCTGAAAAGACCACATACTCTGTGATTCTACTTATATGTCATTTTGGGAAAGGTAAAATTATAAATTATGGAGAAAACATTAGCAGTTGCCGGAGGTTAGGCCTAGGGGTACGTACGGGTGTACTACACAGATGCAGCAATGGGGATTTGATGGGGACTATTCTATATCTTGATTATTATGGTGGTGGTTACACAATTCCAGGCATCTTTCTAACATCAGAACCATACATGAAAAAGAGTGAATTCACTATATGTTGTTCTAATATAAACATATTAAGAAGTAAATTATGGTACCCAGCATTATTTCTTCTAAAAAACTGAATGAGGACTAAATAAAGTGACCAATAATGTCTATTTTGCTAATTGATCCATCAGTCCTTATCTTACTTGATCTTGCTGTATCAAGCCACAGTTGACCAATCTCTCCTGTTTGAGTCTTTGGCTTTTGTAATAACATACTTTCATTTTCTTTCGCTCTAATTTCTTTGCTCTTTTTAAATATCTTTAAAATATTTTAGAATCTCAGGAAATGGATTTTGGTCTTCTTCTCATCTCATTCCACATTCTTTTTCTAGACAGCTAATTTACCAACATGACTCACATTTACTGAGACTACTCTTCTGAGCTCTTGACCCATACATCCAACTGCCTAATTGACATTTCTACTTGCTTATCTCACATGGCTCTCAAAAAATAACCAATACATAAAGGAATTTATTTCCCCTTCAAACACACACACATACACACACACACACACACACACACACACACACACACACACACACACGCACACACACGCAAGCATATGCTTTCCTCCAGGGTTCCCAATTTCAATACATAGATAGCACCATATACCAACTTATCTAAAAAGCACAGATAGACTGGGGGATAAAAAAACTGTGATGGATTTATCATTAACATACAGGAAAAGTACAATAAATAAAACAGTCCACAAACCAATGTTAACATAGAATTCTGATCAATGACATGTCACTAAAAATGACTCTCAGGAAGACCTATAGAAAAATATAATATTGTTTTCCTGTTACCTTGGACTGATCACTTCCTATTAATACTATCTTATGACCAATTTATAATAAACTGTGCGTCTTAATGAACTAGAAATAAAATGATTCTAAATGATCCAAATAGATCACTGTATCCTAAAAATCATTTCAATCTATAGAAATAGCCTTTAAAAACAGACATTCCATTATTCCCAACTCAACTACGTTTAACAAGGTACCTGGTTGTCATCAGAATACTCATTCTTATAGAGGACTTCAGTATTCACTGATATTTACTAAAATATAAATAATTTTTACCTGTATGAAAACAAAGATACTTTCAGAATTCTAGGGGACATTAAATATTTATTTCAAAAGTAACATTTGCAGTTTGAATAAACAAACAGACATGCTGATTTCCCCCAATTAAGTGCCAAATAGGGGGAAATTATTTCCTATAGAAGACTCTGGAAAGATTATGAAGTTATAAAAGTAGCAATAATTCACTCAGATACTCCAAAACCCAAGTTAAAAGACTCTTCTAGTGAAGAATTCTTTAAAATTATTTTCATCCTCTCAGAGAATAACAAAATAGATTAATATATTCTTGATAAATACAAATACTAAAGGGAGTTGCTATACTCACCTTATCTCGGAAAATCACATGGGTCATCTCAAACCTGTTATGTTCTTACTACTAATGACAAAAGCAGCTCAATGCAGAAAACTGAACTGAGAAAAATATATTTTCCCCTCATATGCTTAAAAATGGAGGTGATATGAAAAATGAACATTTTATTAAAAAGGCTGTTATCTGGCCGCAATAATGCTATTAAGCATACACCTGTTCCTCTGTATTAAACTCAAGATCAATTGACAAAGCTCATAGCTTGATGAAATGAAGAGATAAATAAGAACAAGGTACACAGTGAGGAGAAATATGGGTGACAAATTATCAACAAAACATACATATAAGACACAAACCCTCACAACAAATTTAGTTGTATTATAAACTTTCAAGCAGTCTCCAGGACACCCAAATTCCACCTAGTAAACAAAAACACTATATTTATAAAGTCCCTAATGTTAAAAATGTTTAAGTCCACATCTAGAGAAAAAATTCCTTCTCAAATGAGCTTCCCAAGTTAGCTACTGACAAATATGGAAAAAAGAATTATTCTATTTTTTCACTTCCTTTAAATAACTATAGCAACTTATAGTAGATCTAAACTTACAGGTAGGTTCACATCTGCCTAGAATAAAGGTTTATGTGCATACATTGAATTAAGCCCGTGACAAAGTGAAATAATCCTCCCAGTTCACAAATAAAACAGGCAAATTCTATGATGGGCATACACAATCCTCATCTCTTGCTTCTCATGCCCTTGCATAATCCTCATATCTTTGAGTGTGGACTGTACCTGGGTCTTGCTTCCAATAAACAGAACATTTAAAAGGTGATGGGATTTCATTTCTATGTTGTCCTATCTATTAAAAGCCTAATATGCTAACTGTCCAGTCATCCAGTCATCTATTCAACCAATCAAAGCATAATATACTAATGATATGCAAAGGCTGCTCAACAGCTTGCTTATGACATGCACTGACCACCAGGGGGCAGATGCTCTGACAAGCAGGCTAGCTTGCTGCTGGGGTCTGGCCAATCAGGACTGAGCAATATAGGCCTGAAGCCCTTTCACAGTCCCTCCCTGGCTGGCCAACCTCCAGTGTGCCTCCTGGGCCCCGATTGTGCACAGGTGGTGTCCCTCAGCCTGGCCTGTGCCCTCTCGCAATACAGGACTCCTTGGAGAATGTTGAAGAGCCACGGGCAAGGCTGAGGGACCCCACTGGTGCACGAATTCATGCACTAGGCCTCTATTGTCATATAAGACTTGAGATATTCTCTTTAATAGCTTGATTGAAGTCGCTGAATAAACCCACATAGCATGGAAGCCTCTAGGCCAGTGGTTCTCAACCTTTCTAATGCCTCGACCCTTTAATACAGTTCCTCATGTTGTGGAGACCCCCAACCATAAAATTATTTTTGTTGCTACTTCATAACTGTAATTTTGCTACTGTTATGAATCATTAATGTAAATATTTGTGTTTTCCGATGGTCTTAGGTGAGTGGCCCTGTGCAGGAAGCCAGGCATTGCCTCACCAATAGAGATGTAAATGGAACAAACAGGAAACCTGGTCAAAGTTTTATGGATCTCTTTACCCACTGCTTAGGTGAGACATTGGTAGCTAAAGCAGTTGCCCCGCTTTAGTCTTATGTTAAGTATGAACTGTTTACTCACCATTTAGGTGAGACTTTAGTTGCCCATCTTTTAGTCTTATGTTAAGTATGAACTATTTACATATTGTTTAGGTGACACATTCGTAATTGAAAAGGCTTCCACACCTTTTGTCTTATGTTAATTCTTGCTTGTTGATTTCATTGTTGGAATTTCCTGACCTAAAGGACATGGATTTATCACTTAGCCCTAATAAAAGGGGATAGGAAAACCAGAGTGGGTGGCGTCCTCCCCCTTGAGGTGGACTCCTGCCTGGCCCCCATTATTCCCCCAAAATTAATGCTTTTCCAGTCTCCTTTCATTTGTGTGCGGCCTTCTCCAGATCCTGAACCCTGGCATTGGAACCCTGGACACGCAGGATGTGAAAAGGATTCCCACAGCCCTGCTAACGGTTCTCAACCTGTGGGTCTGACCCACAGGTTGAGAACCACTGCTGTAGAGCCTAAGACCATCGGAAAACACAGATATTTACATTACAATTCATTAACAGTAACAAAATTACAATTATGAAGTAGCAACAAAAATAATTTTATGGTTGGAGGTCACCACAACATGAGGAACTGTATTAAAGGGTCGCGGCATTAGAATGGTTGAGAACCACTGCATAAGCACTGAGAGCAGCCTCTAGTTAAAATCCAGCAAGAAGCCAGGGTCCTCAGTACTGCTACAAGAAAAGGAATTTTTCCAAGGGTCTGAGGAATTTTAGAAGTAGTTTCTTATCCAGTCAGGCCTCCAGATATGAATGTAGGAGAGCTGAAATTTTGATTACAGTTTATGGGACCCTAAGAAGAATATCTAGTTGAGCAATGCCTGAAGTCCTGACTCATAATAACTGTTAAATAATAAATGTATTGGAGTAAGCTGCTAATTTTTTATAATTTGTTATAAAACAATGAGTAATTAATATAATCATTACTACTGAACAGAAGTATGATTTTAAATTATCTTCTAAATTGAACTTTGTAAAAATATATATGTATAGTTTAATACCTTTAGCATATATATTTTCTTATTAAAATCATGTCTTTGTTCTTGTTTGGTAGACATAAAACTAAACTTACATACCAGTAAACAAACTAGGAAAAATAATCAAGTAGAGCAAATTTTCTGTTAAATAAAGTATAATAGGACTACCCAATTAATTTTGGTTTTAATTAACTTAAGATTGAGCTGTTATATTTTCATCTTTTATTCTACATTCTGAAAAAATCAATTACTAACTTAATAAGCACAGCATAGAGAACATAAATAATATCATGGTCCTTTAACGATCAGAAATATTGAGCTACCCTTTGAACATGAATTATCAACGATGTAGACTTGTTGATATAAATTCAGCAGAAGATAAAATATAAATTAAATGTATACTAGCCTACAGCATATCCTAGGACTTGCTTTTCAAATAATTCTGCCACATGTGAGGATTGGAAAAACTGAAACCTTTACACAGTGTTGTTGGCAATGTAAAATGTTATAACTGCTACCAAAAACAGTATGCCCAACTTTCACCACAATTATTCAACATAGTTCTGAATGTCATAGCCAGAGAAATCAGGCAAGTAAAAGACATAAAAGGCATCCAGATTGGAAATAAAGAAGTAAAACTATAACTCCTTGCAAATGACATAGTACTATATATAGAAAACCTTAAAGTCTCCACCAAAAATAAAAACTATTATTACAAGTAGTAAACTTTCAAGATACAAAATCAATGTACAAAAATCCACTGTTTTCCTATATGCTAACAACAAAACTCATAAAAATAAATGAAAAAATAAATTATTTTGGCAATTGCAACATAATAAAATACTTAGTGATACACTTAACAAAGGAAGTGAATGACCTATATAAGGAAAACTACAAAGTATTATTAAAAGAGATAGAAAGCCCTAGATGGTTTGACTCAGTGGATAGAGCCTATGCTCCAAAGGCTCCTGGGTTCAATTCCGGTCAAGGGCACATGCCTCAGTTGCAGGCTCTTCCCCAGGCCAAGCCCTGATCAGGGTGCATGTAGGAGGCAACTGATCAATGTGTTTCTCTCACATCGATGTTTCTCTCTGTCTCTCTCTCTCTCTCTTCCACTCTCTCTAAAAACAAACAAAGAAAATGCAAAGATATCCTTGGGTAAGGAAGAGAGAGAGAGAGAGAGAGAGAGAGAGAGAGAGAGAGAGAGAGAGAGAGAGAGGAAAGAGAGAGAGAGAGATGGATACAGTGCAATGGAAAGATAATCTGTGTTCATGGGATGGAAGAATCAACATAGCAAATAATGATTTAATGTAATCCCCAATAAAATTCCAATGCCCATTTTTAAAGAAATAGAACAACAAATAACAACACCAAAAACCATCAGATTTCTATGGAACCAAAAAAGGCTTCTAATAGCCAAAGAAATCCTGGACAAAAAGAACAAAACCAGAGGTGTCATACTACCTGACTTCAAATTATATTACAGGGCAACCATATTAAAAACAGCATGGTATCGACAGAAAAACAACACACAGACCAATAGAGCAGAACTGAATGCCTAATAGAGCCAAAGACATATAATGGAGAAAAGAAAGCCTTTTTAATAAATCATGCAGGGTAGAATGAAAAGCCACATACAAAAGAATGAAACTAGATTATAGTCTGTCCCAATTATACAAGAATTAATTCAAGATGGATCAAAGACTTTTATATAAGATCTAAAACAATAAATTACATAGAAGAGAATATAGGTACTAAACTCACGGACCTTAATCTTAGAAAAGATTATATAAATTTGACCCCAAAGGCAAGGGAAGCAAAGGCAAAATAAATGAATTAGACTATTCTATATAATAAATAGGCAGTATGCAAATTAACCCTCACGCCCTCTCAAGATGGCTGCCTATGACCAGGCCAGCAGGAGGGTTAGTGAGAGATGACCAAAAGACTGAAAAAGCAGGCTGTGTGTGGCAACCAGGCTGGTAGGGGGGCTAATGAGGGACGACAAAATGACTGAACAGTAGGCTGTGTGAGGCAACCAGGCCAGCAGGGGGGACAGTTAATGGCAACCAAACTGGCAGAGGGGGACAGTTGGGGGTGACCAGGCCATCACGGGGAACAGTAAGAGGTGACCAGGTTGTGGGGGGCCAGTTAGGGGAAACCAGGATGGAGGAGGAGGGGCACAATTGGGGAAGACCAGGCTGGCAGGGGGAGGCAGTTGGGGGCTATTAGGCTGGTGGGGGAGGCAGTAAGGGCAACCAGGCTGGCAGGGGGGGTAGTTAGGGGTGATCAGGCTGGCATACAGAGGCAGTGAGGGATGATCAGGAAGGTGGGGGGCAGTTAAGAACAACCAGGTAGGCAGTTAGGTGAGCAATTAGGAGCCAGATGTCCAGGATTGTGAGAGGGATGTCCCCCAAGTGGTCCCAAATTGGAGAAAGTGCAGGCTGGGCTGAGGGGAGCCCCTCCTATGCACAAATTTCATGCACCAGGCCTCTAGTATAAAACTAAATAGCTTCTGCACAGCAAAGGAAACCACCAACAAAACAAAGAAACAACCAACCACATGAAAAATATTTGCAAACAACAGCTTCAACGAATGGTTGATATCCAAAACATAAAAAGAACTTGTACAACTCAGCACCAAATAATCAAATTTAAAAAGGGGCAGAGGACCAAAACAGACAACTTTCACAAGAAGACATACAAATGACTAGCGGATATATGAAAAGAGGCTCAATTTCACTAGCAATTAGAAAATGCAAATCAAAACTACAATGACATACCATCTCACAATTGTTAGAATGGCTGTTATCAAGACAAATGTTGAAGAGGTTGTGGAGAAAAAGGAACCCTCATTCACTGCTTGTGGGAATATAAATTGATACAGCTACTATGAAAAACAATATGGTGGTTCCTCAAAATATCAAGAATAGAGTTACCATATGACTCAGCAACCCCTCTTCTGGGTATCTACCTGAAAATTTTGAAAACATTTAATCACAATGATATATGAACCCCTATGTTCATTGCAGGACTATACCTGGTGACCAAGACATGGTTACAACCAGAGTATGCTTTGATAGAATATTGGATAAAGAAAATTTGATACATATATTTTATGGAATACAACCCAGCCATAAAAAAATGAAATACTTCTATTTGTAATAACCTGGATGAATCTTGAGAACAACATGCTAAGTGAAATAAGTCAGATGACAAAAGTCAAGAATCGTCCAAAAGTGTGGCTCACTGGTTAAGCATGGACACATGAATCAAGAGGTCACCAATTCAATTTCCAGGCAGGGCACATTCCAGGGTTGTGAATGTAATGCCCAGTAGGGGCATGCAGGAGGCAGCCTATAAATGATGTTTCTCTCCCATTGATGTTTCTATCTCTCTATCCCTCTCACTAAAGATAAATAACATCATATTTTTTAAAAGTCAAGAACCATGTGAGCCGAAACCAGTTTGGCTCAGTGGATAGAGCATCAGCCTGCGGACTGAAGGGTCCTGGGTTCGATCCTGGTCAGGGTCATGTACCTTGGTTGCAGGCACATCCCCACTGGGGATGTACAGGAGGCAGCTGATAGATGTTTCTCTCTCATCAATTTTTCTAACTTTCTATTCCTCTCCCTTCCTCTCTGTAAAAAATAAATAAATAAATAAATAAATAAATAAATAAATAAATAAATAAATAATATTTTTTTAAAAAAGAACCATGTGATTTCATTCATATGTGGGGTATAGAAGTAAAATTCATAGTCTCACAGCCACAGACAACATTGTGATGGTTACCAGAGAAAAGGGTGCATGGGCGTAGTAAAGAAAAAGAGGATCAAATTTATGGTGACAAAAGTGATATGACTGTGGTTGTTGGGAACACAATGCAATATAGAGATCATGTATCATATACTATATACTTGAAACCTATAGGACCTTAATAGCCAGTTTTACCCCAATAAATTTAATTAAAATTAATTGATTATATATATACAAAAAGAGTGCCATGTTGGCCTAGCAATAAAACACAAAATAAAATTATCTACTCAATGTGATTATAATTGTCACACTACATAGAGAATATCGCTTCACCCAGAATATGTTCATAATTTCCTAACACTCAAGCTGTGATTAATTTCAACTTATTTTTACTTCAATGTTTGTTATACCCTTCTAAACTTAAAAAAACAGGCCAACACAATAAAGTCTAATTTTTCATTCTTTTTGAAATTAAGAACTTTACTGGCAGAACTTGTGAAATGCACCTCCCTGAAGGCAGGAAGAACAGTGCATTAGATTGTAGAAGTTGTTAATCCTAAGAGACTAATGAATGTGACGAGTTAGTTCAGCCCAGCCCTCATGGCTCAGTGGTTGAGTGTTGACCTATGAAACAGGTCATGATTCAATTCCCAGTCAGGGCACATTCCAGGGTTGTGGACTCTATCCCCAATAGGGGGTGTGCAGGAGGCAGCTGATTTATGATTCTCTCTCATCATTTATGTTTCTATCTCTCTCTCCCTCTTCCTTCCTTCCTATCTGAAATTAACAAAAATATATTTTAATAAAAGAATACTTAGTTCAATTTTTAGAACTGGAATAATAGCTAAATAACTAACAATATTTTGAATGTGCCATAATGTTACAGGGATTTAATACAAAGAAAGTCAAGCACACTGCTTTTTGTTTAACTGTATAATCTAATATAAATACTAAAATAATTATGACTTTTATTGAATTTATTGAGGTGACACTGGTTAATAAAATTACATAGGTTTCAGCATCTGTATATTATATTGTGTTTTCACAAATCAAGTCTCTTTCCATCATCAGTTATCTTGCCTATACCCCATTCTACCTCTCCCTCCCTATTTTATAATCCTCGCATTAGGATATTCTCATGGATTTCAGAGAGAAGAGACTGAGGAGAGAGCAAGCAAGAGAGAGAAACATCAATGTGAAAGAATTCCTACTGGTTGCCTTCCATACTTGCCCAGACCAAGGATCAAATCCTCAACCTTTTGATATACAGTACTATGCTCTAACCAACTGAGCCACACAGGCTAGGGAAACCTCCACCTGTTTTTGTTTTTTGTTTTTTTTATTATTATTTATTAGTTTGTTTTTGTTTAATTTCTTTACCTTTTTCATCCAGACCTGCAAAGCTCCTCTACTGTGATAGCTGTCAGTCTGTTCTGTATGTGTGTGTTTCTATTTTGTTTGTTAATTTATTTTTGTTCATTAGAATCCACATATGAGTAAAATAATATGGTACTTGTCTTTCTCTGATGGGCTTATTTCACTTAGCACAGTGCTCTCCAGTTCCATCCATGCCATTTCAAATGGTAAGATTTCCTTCTTTTGTAAGGCTGGGTAGTATTCCTTTGTGTAAATGTACCACAGTTCTTTTAACCACTCATCTACTGATGGGCACTTGGGCTGCTTCCAAATCTTATCTATTGTAAATAATGCTGCAATGAACATAGGGGTGCATATAACCCTTCAAATTCGTGTTTTGGGTTTCTTCAGATGTATTCACAGAAGTGGAACTGCTGTGTCATAAGGTAGTTTCATTTTTAATTTTTTAAAGTAACTCCATACTGGTTTCCACAGTGGCTATACCGATCTTAATCCCATCAACTTTTTCTCCACAACCTCGCTAACAATTATTGTTAGTTGATTTATTGATGATAGCCATTCTGATAGGCATGAGATGATATCACATTGTGGTTTTAATTTGCATCTCTCTAATGATTAGTGGCGTTGAACATATTTTCAGATGTCTATAGGACTTCTGTATGACTTTTGCCCATTTTTTAATTAGAATGTATGTTTTTCTCAGTGTTGAGTTATATAAATTTTTTATATATTTTGGAAATGAGCCCTTTACCAGATTTATTGTTCTCCCAGTTAGTGGATTGTTTTTTTCATTTTGTTGATGGCTTCCTTTACTGTGCAAAAAACTTTTTAACTTGATATAGTCCAATTTGTATTTTTTTTCTTTTCTTCCCTTGCTCAAGGAGATATATCATAAAAAAATATTGCTACAAGAAACATCTGAGATTTTACTATGTTTTCTTCTAGGATTTTTATGGTTTCAAGTATAACATTTAAGAAATTAATCATTTTGAGTATATTCTTGTGTTTAGTGTAAGTTGGTTGTCGTGTTTCATTATTTTGCATTTATCTGTCCAATTTTCCCAACACCATTTATTGAAGAGACCATTGTATGTGTTTTCCTCCTTTTCAACTATAAATTGACAGCCATGACGTGAGTTTATTTCTAGGTTGTCTATTCTGTTACATTGATCTGTATGTCTGTTTTTGTGCTGGTAAAAGGCTGTTTTTATTACTATGGCTTTGTGCTATAGTTTAGGGCAGTGGTCAGCAAACTGCGGCTCATGAGCCACATGCAGCGCATGAGCTGCAGTTTGCCGCTCTGTTGTCTAATGAGTTTGCAGACCACTGTCATATATTACCCTTTACCTTTTTGCACACAATATGCCATAATTTCCTAATCCTCACAGCTTCCAACTACATGGTAGGAGTTAGTCTAGTCCAGTGATCAGCAAACTTATTAGTCAATAGAGCGGCAAACTGCAGCTCACAAGCCGCATGTGGCTCGCGAGCTGCAGTTTGCCAACCACTGGTTTAGGGCAAAGCATGACTCTTCCAACTTTTTCCTTTCTCAGGATTGCTGGGACTCCATAACTTTCTCTCTTCCTCAAGTTAAAGAGAAATGACTCTAAAGTTACAAAATTTATTCAAATGTGATGTCTCCTAAACAATACCCTACTTCAAGATCACTCTCTATGTTTTCAGAGATGCTGTTATTTGTTTAAAAATAACCACATCATATACCTCTTAATAATCATTTTGCAATATAGAGCCAAATCTATCTATCTATCTATATATCTATCTATCTATCTATCTATCTATCTATCTATCTATCTATCTAAATGTCTAAGTGACCATTATGACAGAACCTTCAGAACCACAGGTCAACCAGTCATTATGATGTGCACTGACCACCAGAGGGCAGATACTCAATGCAGGTGCTGCCCCCTGGCAGTCAGTGTGCTCCAACAGCCGACCTCCCATAGCCCCTCCCCCTGGCCGGCTCACCCCCATTGGCCCCTGGTACTAAACCATTTGTAGAGATCTACTTCTGGGTCAGGGTTTCATATGCATCAGAGCAGCTCCCTTGCTGTGATCTATTGAAAGTCAGCCTTTGACACAAGGGTTTGTCTTGCTCCTGTCCTTTCCCTTCCCTGGGGGCCACCCACCCACTGTAGTGGTGAGGGAAGGAGGGGAGAAGGCAGGGAACCACACAGTGGCAGGGCGCTGAGGGCAGTATTTGAGTCCAGTGTCCATTCCTTTCATACCCTTCACCTCTCCCAACCCTGCTTTGGCCTTTGGGCCTGGGCTGGGACAAGGAACTGGGGGTGAGTGTCAGCAGACATTGCCCCTTTACCAAGGTGGCCGAGGGTCGGCTCTCTCCTTAGGGCCAGTGACCAACTTCCTGTGGTCCCTCCCCCAGCCAGGCTACCTGCCAGGGTTTCTCCCCCTGCCCCTCCATGTGAACACCAGGCCCTGATCTCCTGATTGGGGCCTGCCAGCCTACCTCCCACCACAGTGACTCCCCCAGTTGGCCAACCTCCCCCTGTGCAGGAATTTGTGTACCAGGCTTCTAGTAGTTTAAATAAAAGGACTAAATTAAGTCATCCCTATGTTATCTAGCCAATCCCATGTTTCCTAGGCACTGCTTACATGTGTGTGTTAAAATGAGTCACATAAGCTATTACTCATCTTGCTATCCAGGTTCTTGACAATCTCATGATGAAAACAATAAGAATAACATTAATTTCAAAATGTTACTACTATTGCTACAATAGCCATTTATCTTTTCTACCATATATTGTCTTACACTTCTGTAAGTTGGAGGTGAAACACAAAAGTCAAACATTATTGGATTAAGAAGTATCACAGGTGACTCAAAAGGTGATTTATTAACTCAGATAGCAATCCAATAGTAACCTCATTATTGTAATATCAGTGAAGCAAGTCCAAAGACATAGATTTAAATTCAAAGGCAATTCATTAGTAAAAAATAAGTTTCCTTATCCATGTAGTAAGAATTATTGTAGAAGAACGGTAAATAAAACAAAGAGGAACAAAAATAGTGGCATAAACACTGGAAATTGCTATCTTCCACAACCCCATCAAAATGACAACTAAAATAGTTGCAGCTGGTACTTATAGCCAATTGGTCTAGAGGCAAATTCTTGCCTGTGAGGCCAACAGCAATCAAGGCTCAACTACAAAAAGACTGCACAAACCCCACACAGGTGTGCACCTAGAGTGCCCAGCTCAGGTGAATGGGGAGGCTGAACAACTAGGCCCTACAGGATACCACCTATAAAGGACACTCTACTAATTCCAGGTACATACTAGTTCTACCTAATATGTAGAAACAAACAAATAGAAACAGCCAAAATGTAGATACAAACATGTCACAAATGAAAGAACAAAATAAATCTCCAGAAAAAAAGAACTAAATGGAGTTGAAGCAATAAAACTACTAGATACAGAGTTCAAAACAATGGCTATAAGGTTGCTCAAGAATCTTAGTGAGAGCTTCGAGGGACTTAGTAAAATTTTCAAGGATCTTAGTGAGAATTTCAAAGACATAAAAAAGGAGCAGTCAAAAATTAAGTATTCACCAACTGAAATAAAGAATAATTTACAGAGATTCAACAGTAGAATAGTGGATTCTGATAATCAATCAACAATTTGGAATATGAGAAACCAAAAAGCACACAATCAGAAGAACAAAAGAAAAATAATACAAAAATATGTAGAGTGTAAGGAGCCTACCAACATTTGCATTATAGGGGTGCCAGAAGGAGAAGAAAGAGAACAATATATTGAAAACCTATTTGAAGAAATAATGATAGAAAACCTCTTCTATCTGGTGAAAAAGTCAATTATCAAGTTCAGGAAGAACAGAGTCCCAAACAAGAGAAACTCAAAGAGGCCCACACCAAAACACATCATAATTAAAATGTCAGTGGTTAAAGACAAAGAGAGAATCTGAAAAGCAGCAAGAGAAGCAGTTGGTTAACTACAAGAAGTGCCTATTCGACTATCAAATGATTTCTCAACAGAAACTTTGCAGGCCAGAAGGGAGTGGCAAGATATATTCAGGGTGATGAATAACAAGAACATACAACCAAGATTACTGTACACAGCAAAACTATCACTCAGAATTAAAGGTCATATAAAAAGATTCACAGACATAAAAATGTAAAGAATGCCATCACCACCAAACCAATATAACATGAGATATGGAAGGGCATACTTTAAGAAGAATAAGAAGGAGAAGGAAGTTGAAGAGGATAAAAATATAAACAGGGGAAAAAGAACATGGTGGCTGTCAAGATGGGAGTGAGGGAAGGAGTGTGAGTGAGTAAGGGAGTGAAAGAGGAGCCTGAAGACATGCACAATGTGTTTTGGGGGGAGTGAGGGACAGTTAAATCTCACAGGATCTCAGGTGCAGGCAGATCAGGCAGTGTGGGACAAAGACGTCCTATGACTACCACAGACACTAGCAAGGCAAGCATGCCTCTAGAACAGAAGCACAACATTTTGAAAGGAGAAATGGAGGTATTAGCCTCAACACCACCCAGACTGGCCTTGTAAACCACCCCAGACCTGCTCAGTGAGCTCCATGGCAGCAGGAACTCACAAGGGACCATCCCCATGGGCTCCTGGACCACTGCAGTGAGTGACACAAGACCCTGGGACCTTCTACCCAACTCAGTGAGTCAGAGAGGTACATGCTACCCTGGCCACAGGCTCTAGGATCCTGTAGAAAATCACAGAGTCACATAACACCTTTGCTGCAGGTTCCAGGATCACAGGTTGAGTCAAAAACTAATGGGACTTCACAGGTGACCCTCGCCATGAGAGCTGGGATCCTGAGCACATCCACAGCAACTTGCAGGATGAGGTCATGGGTGAGTCACATAGCCAGACAACCTGTAAGGAGACTCCATCCATGAAGGGACAGTGACTTTCAAGACCAATCTACATCACGAGAACCCAAATAACTCAAGTACGTAACTTTCCTAGAACATCCATGTTAGGAGATCTCAGAGGCTGCACCACTGGGTTTCAAAAAACACTTATTACACAGGACCACCACAAAAAAAAATCTGGGTGGCATAGCAGTTTTATCTAAGACATAGAAACAAATACAAAGGGATAACAAAAATGGGGAGACAAAGAAAAAGCCCCCAAATGAAAGAAAAAGGGGGAACTGCCAGAAAAGGAATAAAATGAAATGTAGGCAAGTAATTTGTAACAGACAGAATTCAAAGTAATGGCTATAAGGATGATCAAACATCTGCCTTAGAATCACACACAACTCAATGAGAATTTAAGGAGATGAATAAAAAATATACCAGCATGGATAAGAATAGAGAGGAAATGAAGAATGACATAGCTGTAATAAAGAACACTCTGGAAGGTTTCAACCTAGACCAAAAGAAGCTGAGAACTAAATCTAAGAGTTGAAAGACAAGGAATTAAAAAAAAAAAACACTAAGAGGATCAACTGGAAAAATAATGAAAAAGCAGGAGGACAGTTTAAGGGAGCTTTGGGACAACATGAAATGAATCAGCATCTGCATAATATGGGTGCCAGAAAAGCTAAAAGCTGAGCAAGTAATAGAAAACCAATTTGACCAAATAATGACAGAAAACTTCCCTGACTTGGAGAAGAAAAAAATCACACAAGTCCAGGAAACACAGGGAGTCCCAATCAAGATGAACTCAAAAAGACCCACACTAAGACACATCATAATTAAAATGGTAAAGGTTAAAGACAAAGGAAGAATTTCAAAGGTTGAAGATAGAGACAGAAAGTTATCCATAATGGATCTCCCATTAGAATAGCATCTGATTTCTCAACAGAAACACATCAGGCTGAAAGGGAATGGCATGAAGTATATGAAGTATGCCAAATACTGAAAAGTAAGGGACTGAATTCAAGACTATTCTATCTATAACAGCAATCTTTCAAATTGTAGTTGCAATCAGGAGTTTTGCAGACCAAAAAAAGACTAAAGGAGTTTATTGCCACCAAACCAGCAATTCAGTAAATCCTAAAGGTGATGTTGTAAGAAGAAGAAATAGGAAGAGCGGGAGGAACGCAGGCATAAAGACTAAAAATGGCAACAACAATTACCTATCAATAATAACCAATCCAAAGACATAGGGTAGCCAACTGGATAAGAAAACATGACTCATATATATGGTGTCTACAAGAGACTCACCTAAAATCAAAGGACTCATACAAAGTGAAAGTAAAGGGATGGGAGAAAGTTCTTCATCCAAATTGAAATGAAAAAAAAATAAAGCTAGGATAGCAGTACTTATATCTGACAAAATAGACTTCAAAGTGAATGCCATAACAAGAGATAATTAATGTAAGCCACCTTAGTACTAAAGGGATAGATAAATAAGAGAATATAACTCTGGTAAACATATATGCACCCAATAGGGGAGCATTCAAATACAATAAAAAAAAACTTCTAAAGAATATTAGAGAGAGAAAAAAATGGCAGCGGAACAGAGGGATGGGATCTGAATCTGCTCACAGGGCAGAAGGAGGAAGCAACTGAGGGTCGCGCAGGGAGCGTTTGTTGGCGAGTAGGAGGACAGCTGTGCTCCGGGAGAAGATAAGGGACTGCTGGGCTGGCCTCCCCAGCCTGAGCAGCCCCAGTACTGCTGGGATCTCTCCCTGAGCCAACTGTGCGAGGAGGCATGCAGAGGCAGACCATGACATCTTGAAGGGGAAAGACCTGAAAATATACAGCTTCAGTACTGGCTGGATGGCTGAGACTCCCAGGAACACCGGCGCCCAGTTGGCGTGGACGCACGTAGAGTCCAGGGAGCTCTAAACTCCAGCACAGAAAGGTCAGATTTCCCTGGGGGTACTTTGGGCGTGAAACTGAGGGGGCTGGCAAACTGGGATATCTGCACCTTGGAACTCAAAGCCTGGAGATCTTCACCTGAAATAAAATCTGTGGCTGTTGGAGCTGGTAAACGTGGGAGAGGGCCCTTGGAGCTGGTGGCAGAATTAATCCCTGGAGCGCAACCAATTTGGACCTGACAGAGGAGGGAGACCCAGAAGATTTTGGGAGAGTCCTGGCTGCTAAAACAGCAGTCACCATTAGAGAGGCAGTATTGAATACCACAAGCACAGCAAAATTTTAGTTCAGGATAGAGGACCAATAGACCCAGAAGTCAATCTAGAAACACTGCCACCCAGGGGCCAAATCACAAATTGACTCTTGTATGACACAGGGAATTGATTATATTTTCTCTTCGACCTTGGGAATACAGTCTATTTTCATCTACCCTTTAGTATCTTTTACTCTACCTCAACTTCACCTTTATGCCACCAATCTCTTGCTAAACATTCCCTATTTAGTGCCTTGTTTCCCTTACACCTTTCCCACTTTAAATTTACCTTAATTCTTCCTTTTTACCCCCTGTTAAAATTTTACCCCACTTATATATCTAATCTCCAACCACCTACTCCAAGTCCATATATACCTCTAGCTTCTCTGACATCACTATCTTAAAGTGTTTTTATCCCTGTCCTGTTGTTGTTTACTTGACTGTTGATTATATCTATTTTTAAGCAGGTTTATGAGATTGATTTGCTTATTCTTTTATTTTGGTTTGTCTTGTAGGGGGGGTATTTTTATTTTTGGTGTTGTTTCTTGTTTTGTTGTCCTCATTTGCATTGATTTTCTTTTTTTCTTTTTTTTCTTTTTTTTAATCTTTATTGTTCAGTTTATTAATTACATAGTTTCCCCTTTTTATCTCCCTATAGCTCCCCTCCACCCTGTACCTATCCCACCCTCCACCCTCACCTCCCGCTCCCCACTGTCCTCTCCCATTGTTGCAAGATTTTTGTCCAGTCTCTTGCTGCACTTCCCACAACCCTTTTCTCCCCAAGAATTGTCAGTCCATTCCCTCTCTATGTCCATGTTTCTGTTATATCCACCAGTTTATCCTGTTCATCAGCCTATCAATTCACTTGATTTTTATGTTCATTTGTTGATAGATGTGTATTTGTTGTTCATAATTTATATTTTTACCTTTTTATTCTTCCTCTTCTTAAAGAATATCCTTCAGCATTTCATATATTATTGGTTTGGTGGTGATGAACTACTTTAGCTTTTTCTTATCTGCGAAGCACTTCATCTGACCTTCAATTCTGAATGATAGCTTTGCTGGATAGAGTAATCTTGGTTGTAGATTCTTGCTGTTCATCACTTTGAATATTTCTTGCCACTCCCGTCTGGACTGCATCGTTTCTGTTGAGAAATCCGCTGACAGTCGTATGGGTGCTCCCTTATAGGTAACCAACTGTTTCTCTCTTGCTGCTTTTATTATTCTCTCTTTGTCTTTTGCTCTTGGCATTTTAATTATGATGTGCCTTGGTGTGGTCCTCTTAGGGTTCCTATATATTGGGGTTCGGTGCACTTCTTGGACTCCTAAGTCAATTTCTTTCACCAGGTGTGGGAAGTTTTCGGTCACTATTTCTTCAAATAGGTTTTCATTGTCTTGGCCTCTCTCTTTTTCTGACACCCCTATAATTCGGATGTTGGTATGCTTGAGGTTGTCCCTGAGGCCCCTTACACGATCTTCAATTTTTTGGATTCTTTTGGTTTCTTGCTTTTTCAGCTGAGTGGATTTTCCCTCTTTGTATTTCAAATCTTTAACTTGGTTCTTGGGGTACTCCAGAGAACTTTTAGGTCTTTGTATAATATTTTTTGTTTCAGTCAGTGTATGCTTAATTTCTGGTTGGTCCTTTTTCATATCCTTGAGAGTCTCCTTTATATCCTTGAGGGTCTCCTTCATTTCCTTGTAGAACTCATTCATTTCCACGTTGGTCTTGATCATTTCCTTGCAGGTCTCGTTTATATCCTTGAGGGTCTTGTACATTTCCTTGTAGGACTCATTCATTTTCTTTGTGGTCTTGCTTATTTCCTTATAGGCCTCGACCTTTTGTTGGAGCCTCTTGAAAAACCCTATAATCGTGGTTTTGAATTCCATGTCCAGTCGTTTTTTTTCCTCCATTTCTTTCACATCTGATTTCTTTCCATGTCGCTGCATGGTGGCTGCTTCCCTGAGTTGGTCAATTAGCTTTGTGTGGTAGACTTCCTACTAGGGACAGTGGCTCAGCCTCCCCTGTTACCTGAGGTGGATATGGGCTGCACAGTCTTGCTGAAGTTAAGCTCAGTTAATCGTTGTTAGCACTTGGAGGGTTGACCTCCAGGCCAATTGTCTGTGAAGCTCAGCTGTGCTCAGGTTGGATGGGCGGAGTCTCTGGGCCAAGCATACAGTGTTAGTTCTGCCCTATGTGGCCCTGGGGATTCGGTGCCAGGGGCAATGGCCGCCATCACCTCTGAGAGCGAGCCGCTGCCGAGTTCTTCCGGCTGCCGGGGAATACAGACTCTCCCCAAATGACTTTGCATGTGCAATGTCTCACCCAGGGTCATAAAACAAAGCAATCTGACAGTTTTCCGAATGAGAGACAAGTAGCAGAGCGCTCTCTGTGCCGTCACGCAGCTGAGCTGTTCGCGTGCAAGCTGCCTTCTCCACAATCCAGCAGAACCATCAGCACCCGAGCTTCGGCGTGCCCTCCCATTGTCCAGTTTTCACCCCGTATGATAGTTGGTTCCCTGGACTTCGCCCAGAGCTGGAGAATCAGTCCAGTGGGACGTCTTTGTCTCCCCGTTCGAGAAAACTGGCCGTTTTTCAGCCGCCCGCCCACTGCGCGCCGCGCGCTCCAAACCTCTCTCAGCGCAAATCTTTCAACGCCGTCCGCCACCGCTCCTCCAAATCACAGTGTCTTATTTTCACTTTTAGTTGTGGAAATTTCACTCGGCGAGCTTTCTGGTGATTCTGGAAGGTGTTAGTTCTTTCGTTAAGTTGTAGTATTAAAATTGCTGATTATGATGGCAAGATAGGTGTTTTACCTTTGCCGCCATCTTAGTTCTTTCTGCATTGTTTTTAGATAGATTTTTGCTTCTGTGTTCCCTCACCTCCCTTGATATTAGTAGTTGTATGTAATTTGTATCAATCTCCAGGTACTTATTGCGGATTTTGGTTCAGATTAGGGGCTGTCCTATAGGAGTTTTCACCCCACATTTATAATTTACTCCTTTTTTTTTCTTCTTCCCCTTTTCCCATTATCATTTTGGCATTCCTGTCTTTCTTTTTTGTGAGTGTGTGTGCGTGTGGGGGGTCTCTTTCTTTTTGTGTGAGTGTGGGTGTGTGAGTGTCTGTGTGTGTCTGGGGGAAGTTCTCTTTCTTTTTTCTCACCTATCACCGAATTTGCCTTTCTCTGGCGATCACCTTTATTTGGAATTATCATTACTGTGACTACATTCCGGTTCAGTGCCTGGTGCGTTGCACCTGGTTGTGTTGTATTTTGTGCCTTTAAATCAACGCAGGGGAGTGAGAACTACATAATCAGATACACAGAGAAGAGAGACAATGGGAAGACAAAGAAACAGCCCACATATGAAAGAAAAACAAAGCTCACCAGAAAAGGAGGTAAACGAAATGGAAGTTAACAACATGTTAGAGAAAGAATTCAGAGAAATGGTCATAAGGTGGCTGAAAAGAATGGAAGACAAATTTGATAATATGAGTAAGAACCAAGAGGAAATGAGGAAGACCCAGGAAGAAATGATGAAGAACCAAGAAGAAATGAAGAGAAGCCACGAAGAAATGAAAAGTGACATTGCTGAGGTAAAGTACTCAATAGAAAGTATTAAGAGTAGACTAGAAGAAGCAGAGGATCGCATCAGTGAGCTAGAAGATAAGGTAGGAAAAAATAACCAAGTAGAGCAGCTTCTAGAAAAAAAATTAAAAAGCAGGAGGAGAGCCAAAGGGAACTTTGGGACAACATGAAACAAAACAAAATCCGTATAATTGGGCTTTCAGAAGGACAGGAAACTGAGCAAGGAATAGAAAACCTGTAGGAAGAAATAATGACAGAAAACTTTCCTGGTATAAGAAAGGAAAAACCCACACAAATCCAAGAAACTCACAGAGTCCCAGTCAAAATAAACCCCAAAAGACCTACGCCAAGGCACATTATAATTAAATTGGCAAACAACAATGACAAAGTAAGAATCTTAAAAGCTGCCAGAGAGAGACAGAAAGTCACCTACAAAGGAACCCCCATCAGACTAACAAGTGATCTCTCAACAGAAACCTATCATGCCAGAAGGCAGTGGAATGAAATTTACAAAGTAATGCAAAGGAAGGGTCGGAATCCTAGAATACTATACCCAGCAAGGCTCTCAAAAAAAAAAACTGAAGGACAAATCAGGAGCTTCACAGATAAAAAAGGACTAAGGGAATTCGTCACCACCAAACCAGCAATGCAAGAAATGCTAAAGGATCTGCTGTAAAAAGAAATAGGAATCGAAGAAAAAACACAGGGGTAAAGAACAAAAATGGCAACATATAGGTACCTATCAATAATAACTTTAAATGTAAACGGTTTAAATGCTCCAATCAAAAGACATAGGGTAATAGACTGGATAAGAAAACACAACCCATGTATCTGCTGTCTACAAGAAACCCACCTCCGAAAAAAAGACGCACACAGACTGAGGATGAAATATTGGAAAAAAGTTATTCAGGGGAAAGGAAATGAAAAAAAAAGCTGGGGTAGCCATACTTATATCCGACAAATTAGATCTCAAAGTGAAGAACATAGCAAGAGATAAAGAAGGCCACTTCATAATACTAAAGGGAGCAATCCAAGAGGAAGAAATAACTCTGGTAAACATATACGCACCCAATACAGGAGCACCCAAATATATACAAAAATTCCTAGAGGACATCAAGGGAGAGATAGACAGCAATACAATCATAGTAAGAGACTTTAATACCCTACTATCACCATTGGACAGATCCTCTAAACAAAAAATTAGTAAAGAAACATCAATCCTCAATGACTCACTAGACCAGATGGAATTAATTGACATCTTCAGATCATTTCACCCCAAAGCCACAGAAAATACATTCTTTTCAAGTACCCATGGGTCATTCTCAAAGATAGACCATGAGTTGGGTCATAGGCAAAGTCTCTCCAAATTCAAGAAGATAGAAATCATATCAAGCATATTCTCAGATCACAGTGGCGTAAAGCTAGAAATCAACTACAATAGAAACAATCCAAAGAAATCAAACACATGGAGACTAAACAGCATGCTATTAAACTATGACTGGGTTACTAGAGAGATCAAGGAAGAGATAGAAAACATCATGGAAACAAATGACAATGATAGCACAACAATCCAAAATCTATGGGACATGGTGAAAGCAGTTCTGAGAGGAAAGTTCATAGCTCTACAATCCTACCGCAAAAAAACTAGGAACAGCGGCAATAAATTATCTAACCCAACAACTCAAAGAGTTAGAAAGAAAGCAACAAGAAAAGCCCAGTGTAAGCAGAAGGAAGGAAATAGTAAAGATCAGAGCAGAAAAAAAATGACATAGAGACCAAAGAAACAATACAGAACATCAACTAAACCAAGAGCTGGTTCTTCGAAAGGATAAACAAGATTGAAGAACCTCTAGCCAGACTCACCAAGAAGCAAAGAGAGAGGACCCTAATAAATAAAATCAGAAATGAAAGAAGTGAAGTAACAACAGACCCCATTGAAACACAAAGGATTGTTAAAAAATACTATGAACAACTCTACTCCAACAAACTGGACAACCTGGAGGAAATGGATAAGTTTCTAGAAAAATATAACCTCTCAAAACTCAATCAAGAAGAATCTAAACAACTCAATAGACCAATAACTGTGGAAGAAATCGAAGCAGTCATCATAAAGCTTCCAGCAAACAAAAGCCCAGGGCCAAACGGCTTCACAGGGGAGTTTTACCGAACATTCAAGGAAGAACTAAAATCTATCCTCCTCAGACTATTCCAGAAAATTCAAGAGGATGGAACACTTCCAAACTCCTTCTATGAAGCTAGCATCACCCTAATACCAAAACCAGATAAAGATGACACAATGAAAGAGAATTACAGGCCAATATCCCTCATGAATATAGATGCCAAAATCCTCAATAAAATTTTAACAAATCAGATCCAGCAGTACATCAGAAAGATCATACACCACGACCAAGTAGGATTTATCCCAGGAATGCAAGGATGGTACAATATCCGCAAAGCAATAAATGTTATACATCATATAAAAAAATTGAGAGATAAAAATCACATAGTCATATCAATTGATGCAGAAAAAGCATTTGACAAAATCCAACACCCTTTCTTGATAAAAACTCTCAACAAGGTAGGAATAGAAGGATCATACCTCAACACAATAAAAGCCATATATGATAAACCCACAGCAAACATCGTACTCAATGGGCAAAAACTACAATCATTTCCCCTAAGATCAGGAACAAGACAGGGTTGCCCACTTTCACCACTCCTGTTCAACATAGTACTGGAAGTATTAGCCATTGCAATTAGACAAGAAGAAGAAATAAAAGGCATCCAAATTGGAAAAGAAGAAATTAAGCTATCCTTATTCGCAGATGACATGATATTGTACATTAAAAAACCAGAAAGACTCCATAAAAAAGTTAGTAGACTTAATAAATGAATTCAGCAACGTAGTAGGCTATAAAGTTAACGCCAAGAAATCTATGGCATCTCCATACACTAATAGTGAAGTTACAGAAAGAGAGACTAAAAAAAGCAATCCCATTTACCATCACACCAAAAAATTAAGATACCTAGGAATAAACTTAACTAAGGAGGTAAAAGACCTATTCGTGAAAAACTACAGGACACTGAAAAAAGAGATAGAGGAAGATGTAAACAGGTGGAAGAATATACCATGTTCATGGATTGGGAGAATCAACATAATTAAAATGTCCATACTACCCAAAGCAATCTATAAATTTAATGCACTCCCCATTATAATACCAATGGCATATTTCACAGACCTAGAGAGAACTCTCCGAAAATTCATCTCGAACCAAAAAAGGCCCCGAATAGCCACAGAAATCCTCAGAAAGAAGCACAAAGTCGTTGGGATTTCCATACCCGATTTCAAGCTGTATTACAAAGCTACTGTTCTCAAAACAGCCTGGTACTGGCACAAGAACAGACATATAGATCAATGGAATAGAATAGAGAATCCAGACATCAACCGAAACCACTATGCTCAATTAATATTTGAAAAAGGAGGCATGAACATAAAATGGAGGCAAGAGAGTCTCTTTAATAAATGGTGTTGGGAAAATTGGACAGATACATGAAAAAAATGAAACTAGAGCAACAACTTACACCATGCACAAAAATAAACTCAAATGGATACAGGACTTAAACGTTAAGACAGGAAACCATAAAAATATTAGAGGGATCTAAAGGAAAAAAAAATCTCAGACATATGCCAAAAGAACTTCTTTGTTGATACTGCTCTGAGGGCAATAGAAGCTAAAGAGAAAATATACAAATGGGACTACATCAAAATCAAAAGCTTTTGCACAGCTAAAGAAACCATCAACAAAACAACAAGAAAACCCACTGTATGGGAGAACATATTTGAAAATGTTATCAGTGATAAAGGTTTAATCTCAAGCATCTACAGGCAACTCATGCAACTCAATAAAAGGAGGACAAATGATCCAATAAAAAAATGGGCAACAGACCTAAATAGAATCTTCATGAAAGAAGACAAAAGGAAGGCCCAGAGACATATGAAAGCTTGCTCAAACTCACTAATTATCTGAGAGATGCAAATCAAAACGACTATGCGGAACCATCTCACACCTGTCAGAATGGCTTATATCAACAAATCAATAAACGACAAGTGCTGGCGAAGTTGCGGAGAAAAAGGAACTCACGTGCACTGCTGGTGGGATTGTACACTAGTGCAGCCACTTTGGAGAATAGTATGGAGTTGCCTCAAAAAACTAAAAATGGAACTCCCATTTGAGCCAGTGATCCCACTTCTAGGAATATACCCCCAGGAAACTAGAAACGCGAATTAGAAAGGATATATGTACCCCTATGTTCATAGCAGCACAATTTACCATAGCTAAGATTTGGAAACAACCTAAGTGCCCATCAACAGATGAGTGGATTAAAAGCTATGGTACATTTACACAATGGAATACTACGCAGCGGAAAAAAAGAAGGAGCTCCTACCATTTGTAACAACATGGATGGATTTGGAGAGCATTATGCTAAGTGAAATTAGCCAGCAGAGAAAGACAAATATCACATCATCTCACTCATTTGAGGAATACAATCAATGACATAGACTGATGAACAAGAATGGATCCAGAGACTGAGAAAAGTCCATCAGAATGTCAAACCTCAGGGTAAGTGCAGGTGGTGGGAGTAAGGGGAAAAGTCAATATATATGAACTCTTGAACTAAGGTAAGTGATTTGTGTTTTTACATCCCTGACAAAGTTTATATAAAATTATAAAAAAATGGCAGCTAGTCTGACATTGAATTGACATGGCCTAGAGCTTGTCATCTCCTATGGACACCAGTCCTTAGGCTAGGCCTTCCTTAACCTCCCATGACACCATAATACCCTTACATGATATTATTCTACAATGTCATTATAATATTTGATATTTGACAACAGCATATTATACAATTATCTCAAATAAACTTACAAACTAATTCTTTGAATGTTGGGCAGCAACTTAAAAAAGGATAGGAAAGAAATTAATCCCTTTCAGAAGGAATTACGGCACTGGGAGGGCATCCGAGCATTCTATATTGGCCCTTCTTGCCCTTTCTGCCAAGAGGGACCTTCTTCTTACTATCCAAATACACACAGCTGATGCCTGAGTTTTCAGTTCCAGCTCTGGCTGAAGCTTCTGGGCAGCTGGCACCATGGATCTGTATCTCAACCAATGGTGTGATCTGGGCCCTCTCTGGAGAAGAAACCTGGGTCCCCCGAGATATGTGAGCAGTACCGGGACCCAGCCAGCAGGCAAGGGGACCACAAGGCAGGTACTGGAAGTGGAGGCCACATGGGGCATAGACTACAAAGGAGACAGAAATGAACCTCACATCACCCTGTTTGGCCCCGGAGGATGGCTGGTTAGCCAGAGACGGGTAAGATTCCTCAGGGAAGGAACAACCTAAGACAGGCACAGTCGCAGAGGGGCCAACAGGAGAGAGGTAAAAGGTCAACTGAGGTGGGGCACAGACCCTCTTCCACAAACCTTGCAGGGGCTTGAATTCTCAACCCTCCTGAGGGAGGTCTCCTACCCCCATGGCTGCTTCGCCTCCCACACACAACTCATACCGGGACCCAGGTGGCAGACAGAGACTCGGCCAGCAATAGCTGCTCTATATCTACATTCAGTCTATTACCAGGAATGCTCAGGACCTACTCAAAATTGCAAATATTCCTTTCCACTAGTATTTACAGGGTAAACTAAGATTTCTACTTGAGTATTAAAACTGACAAGAAAATAGTAATCAAGTTTTCAGATTAATTTAAATTGGCCAAGTGAAATAAGTGAATACTCAAGAAAATTTTAGTGTACTGGACAAAAAGCTTTTCCTAAAACATTAACTAAAAAATCTATTAGTAGTTCATCTCACTATAAAATTGCCTTAACATCCAAAGAACCTAAAGCAGTCATATTTGTGTGCAAAAATTAAAATTTAAAATTACCAAGACTGCAATATAAAATTTACAAAAGCCCCCATTAATCAAAAAGGGGAGGAGTCAGTGGGGTAATATCATGTAAGGAAAAAAAATATCGAGTTAGTAAAATACATCTAGAAAATTCTTACTCTAGTAAAGTAAATTCCATTTGTAAAACCAACTGCAGGACACCCATGAGAAAACACACATGGTGTCAAAATAAGCCAAAGGAAAATCATTTAGGCAAAAAATAAAAGGAATCCCAAGTCTATGTTGCAGAGAGAATCCCTTTTTCAACTTTTGGCCGAGAATGTGTTTGTGTGTTTTCAGAGAACAACTCCAAGACCATGTGGGTTACTGCGAATGTGAGGAACTGACGGATCTGTTCCAGTCACAAGGATGGTCCAGAGATGGGGGACACTGACAACACCTTGCCATGCTAGCTGTCAGCAGCTGTGCATGTCTGCAGGCAGCCCAGGACCAAACCAGAGAGGATAGATCTTGCATTGCCATGATGTGGCCACCATCTGGATACCATTGCTGACATGTAGACATAAAGAATTATTTGACACTGAAACTGGGACTCAGAACAGTTGGACATTGAAACTGAGACTGAAACATTTTTTTTTCTTATACATTTATTTCTAGTATGCAGAGGTAAGATATTTTTGAAGAAAAGAAACAGGGGAGAATGATTGATATAGAGGCAGGGTGGCCTTGAACAGGCTGTCAAGCTACAGTGCGAAGGCTTGGGTGGATGGGAGGTGGATGCTGGGGGAGATCAACTGAAGGACTTGTATGCATGCATATGAGCATAACCAATGAATGAAAGACACTGGGGCGGGTAGGGGGGAGGGTGTGAATATGTGCTGGGGGGTAGGGGAGCCTGGGGGATGGTTAAGGGAGAGGGGGAAATGAAAACATGTACTACTATTAATTATAAGTTATACTGCAAAAATCAATAAAATATATTTTAAAAATATTAGAGAAATATCAATAGCAATACAATCATAGTAGAGGATTTTAATACCCCATTGACATCACTGGATAAATGTTCTAGCCAAAAATTCAACAAAGAAAGAGCAATCCTAAAAAACTTGTTTTATCAGATTGCACTAATTGATATCTTGAGAACATTTCACCCCAAAGCTATGAAATATACATTCTTCTCAAGTGCACATGGATTATTATGAAAGATGCACCATGTTGGGACACAAACTAAGTCTCCACAAATTCAAGAAGATTGAATTTATATCAAGCATCTTCTCAGACCACAATGGCATAAAACCAGAAATCAATTGCAGTAAAAAAAAAATCAACCAAGCACACAGAGGCTAAATAGCATGCTATTAAGCAATGAATGGGTTACACTAGAGATCAAAGAAGAAATAAAAATACATCTTGAAAACAAATGACAATGAAAACAGAACAAACCAAAATCTATGGGACACTGTGAAAGCAATCCTGTGAGGGAAGATCATATCACTACAAACCTATCTATAAAAAAAAAGAAAGAAAAAGAAAAGAAAAGGAAAGAAAAGAAAAAAAGCACAAGAAAAATTTGTAATAAGTTACTTAACTACTTAAAGAATTAGAAAGAGCAACAAGAAAAGCAGAGAGTAAATAGAAGGAAGGGAATATAAAGATCAAAGCATAAATAAATGACATAGAGATTTAAAAAAATACGAGATCAATAAAACAAACAACTGGTTCTTTGAAAGGATAAACAAGATTGAAGAACCTCTATCCAGATGCAGCAAGAAACAGAGAGAGGACCCAAATAATAATTTTTAAAAAATCAGAAACAAAAGAAGTGAAGTAACAACTGACCCCTCAGAAATACAAAGGATCATAAAAAAAAAAAAACGTACTATGAACAACTCTATTCCAACAAACTGATCAAGCTTGATGAAATTGACATATTCCAAGGAAAATACAATCTTCCAAATCTTAATCAGGAAGAATCAGAAAACCTGAAAAGGCAGATAACTACTGATGAAATTGAAGCAGCAATAAAAAATAAAAATGAATAAAAACTTCCAGCATACTAAAGCCCTTATCTGGATGGCTTCAAAGGAGTGTTTTATCAAACATTCAAAGACATAAAACCTATTCTCCTCAAACTACTCCAAAAAATCTAAGAAGAAGGAACACTTCGAAGTTCTCTTCATGAGGCCAGCAATACCGTAATTTTAAAACTAGATAAGCACTACAAAGAAAGAGAATTACAGGCTAATATCCCTGATCAACATAGATGCTAACATCCTCAAGGAATGTTTGCAAATGAGATACAGCCATACATTAAAAACATCAAACATCAGGACCAAGAGGGATTTATTCTGGGGGTTTCAAAACTGGTACTATATCTGCAAATCAAAAATTGTGATACAGCACATTAACAGATTACAACAAAAAATCACATGATCATATCAACTGTTGCAGAAAATGCATTAAATGAAATCCAACACCTATTTTTTTTATAAAAACTCTCAGAAAAGTGGGAATAGAGGAATCATATCTCAACATAATAAAAGCCTTATATAACAAACCTACACTCAACATCACACTCAGTGGGAAAACACTAAAACCATTCCCCCTAAGAATAGGAACAAGACAGGGATGGCCATTTTCACCATTCCTGTTCAACATAATTCAGGCAGTGCTGGCCATAGCGATCAGACAAGATGAAGAAATAATAGACATTCAAATTAGAAATAAGGAAGTAAAATTATAATTATTCACAGATATCATAATATTCTACATTTAAAAGCCTAATGACCCCATCAAAAAGTACTAGATTTAATTTATTTAACATGAAAAAAATATTATTTTATTTTGGGGAAAAAAGCTTTTATACTAACAGCATGGATGTTACTGGCGAGCATTATGCTAAGTGAAATAAGCCAGTCAATGAAAGAAAAATAACACATGATCTCACTCATTTGTGGAGTAAAAAGAACATTATAAACTGATGAACAAAAATAGATACAGAGGCAAAGAAGCATGGAACAGATTGTCAAATTACAGCGGGAAGGATGAAGAGGGTTGGGAGGGGAGGTAAGAGATCAACCAAAGGATTTGTATGCATGCATATAAGCATAAACAATGGATGCAAGACACTGGGAGGGGGCTAAGGGCATGTGCCAGGAGTGGGGGTAGGGGAGCCTGGGGGAAGGTCAATGGAGGAAAAAAAAGAGACATATGTACTACTATTTGTAATACAATAGTAGTTAAATTTAATTCATTTAACAAATGAATTTGGCAACATAGCAGGATATGAAATTATCACCCAGAAATATGTGGCATTTTTATACACCAATAATGAACTTCAGAAAGAGAAACTAAAAAATAAGGAAAAAAATCTAATTTGCCATTGCAATAACAACAACAACAACAAAAATAAGATACTTAGGAATAAACTTAACCAAGGAGATAAAAGACCTATACTCAGAAAACTACAGGACATTGAAAAGACAGATAGAGGAAGATAAAAACAAGTGGAAGAATATACTGTGTTGATGGATTGGTAGAATCAATATCAGTAAAATGTCCATACTACCCAAAGAAATCTATAAATGCAATGCAATCACTATTAAAATACCAACAGCATATTTCTTAGACTTAGCACATATTCTCCAAAAATGTAATGGAATAAAAAGACCCCAAATAGTCTCAGCAATCTTGAGAAAGAAAAACAAAGTTCAAGGAATCACAATACCAGATATCAAGTTATACTACAAAGCCACTGTACTCAAAACAGCCTGATGTTGGGAAAAAAACAAAAAACAAAAAACACACACAGGAATATAGACTAAGGGAACAGTACAGACACTGCAGAAATCGACCCAAGTATTATGTTCAACTAATATTTGACAAAGAAAACAAGAGAATACAAAGGGGGCAAGACAGTCTCTTCAATAAATGGCATTGGTAAAATTGGACATGTACATGGAACAAAATGCAACTAGACAGCCAACTTACACCATACACAAAATAAACTCAAAATGGATAAAAGACTTAAATGTAAGACTTGAAACCATAATATTCTTAGAAGAAATCATATGGTAGCAAAATTTCAAGCATCTCTCATAGTAATATATTTACTGATCTCCTAGGAAAATGTAAACAAAAGAGAAAATAAACAAATGGGACTACATAAAAATAAAAAAAAAAAACTTTTGCACAGCAAAAGAAACCATCAACAAAACAAGAAGAAAGCCTACTGCATGGAAGAACATACCTGCCAATGATACATCCTATAAGGGGTTAATCTCCAAAATTTGTAGGGAACTCATACATCTTAACAAAAGGAAGATAAACACCCCAATTAAAAAAATGCACAAAGGACTTAAATAGGAAGGGGATATACGGGATGCCAGGAGACATGAAAACTTGCTCAAAGTCACTAATAATCAGAGAGATGCCAATCAAAAAGACAATGAGGTACCATCACATACCTGTCAGAATGGCTATCATCAACAAATCGAAAAATGACAAGTACTGGCGAAGATATAGGGAAAAAAGAACCCTCATGCACTGCTGGTGGGCATGCAGACTGGTGCTGCCACTGTGTAAAACAGTATATAGTTTCCTCAAAAAGTTAAAAATGGAACTCCCATTTGACCCAATAATAACACTTCTAGGAATATGGTCCAAAAAATCAGAAACACCTATCAGAAAGTACATATGCACTCCTATGTTCATAGTGGCACAATTTACAATAGCTAAGATTTGGAAACAGCCTAAGTGCCCATCAGCAGATGAGTGAATTAAAAAGGTGTACATATACACAATGGAATACCACGCTGCTGTAAAAAAGGAAGAACTCTTACCATTCACAACAGCATGGATGGACATGAAGAGCATTATGCTAAGCAAAATAAACCAGTCAGAGAAAGATAAATATCACATGATCTCACTCATTTGTGTAATATAATAAACAACATAAACTGAAGAACAAAAATAAATCCAGAGATACAGAAGCATCGAACCGACCATCAAATTTCAGAGGGAAGGCAAGGGCAGGGGGTAAGAGATCAACCAAAGGATTTGAATGCATGCATATGAGCATATCCAATGGACACAGACACTAGGGGTGTGAGGGTATGTGCTGGGGGTGGGAGTGGCCGGGTAGAGGTCAATAGGGGAAAAGGAGACATATATAATACTTTAAACAATAAAGAATTTTAAAAATTATCCCCCCCCCAAAAAAAAGACTGAAGATAAACAATCCTATTTTAAAAATGGACAAAGGACCTAAATACTGGTAGAACTTTCTCCAAAGTGGACATATAGAAGGCCAAAGGGCATATGAAAAAAATGCTCAAAGTCACCAATCGTCCTCCTCACACCTTTCAGAATGGCTATCATCAACAAATCAATGAAGGGCAAGTGTTGGTGAGGATGTGTAGAAAGGGAACCCTAGTGCACTGCTGCTAGGAATGCAGACTGGTGCAGCCATTATAGAAAACAGTATGGAGTTTCCTCAAAAACTTAAAAATGGGACTCCCATTTGACCCAGTGATTTCATCATTAGGAATATATCCTGAGAAATCAGAAGCACCAATAAGAAAGGATATATGCACATCTAAGTTCATACCAGCACCATTTGCAATAGGTAATATTTGGAAACAATCTAAGTGCCCATTGGCAGATGAGTGAATTAAAACACTGTGGCACAGAACTGCGCGAGGAGGCGCGCGGAGGCGGACCACGACATCTTGAACGAGAGGAGCCGGAAAACATACAGCTGCTGTTCGCGGTACCGGCGGGACCTCTGAGGCTCCCGGAGCACCGGCGACCAGGTGGCGCGCAGAGTCCAGGGAGCTCTAAACTCCAGCAAGGAAAGGAGAGTGAGAACTACATAACCACATACACAGAGAAGAGAGACCATGGGAAGACAAAGAAATAGCCCACATATGAAAGAAAAGCAAGGCTCGCCAGAAAAGGAGGTAAACGAAATGGAAGTTAACAACCTGTCAGAGAAAGAATTCAGAGAAATGGTCATAAGGTGGCTGAAAAGAATGGAAGACAAATTTGATAATATGAGTAAGACCCAAGAGGAAATGAGGAAGACCCAGGAAGAAATGATGAAGAGCCATGAAGAAATGAAGAGAAGCCACGAAGAAATGAAGAGGAGCCAAGAAGAAATGAAAAATGACATTGCTGAAGTAAAGAACTCAATAGAAAGTATTAAGAGTAGACTAGAAGAAGCAGAGGATCGCATCAGTGAGCTAGAAGACCAGTTAGGAAAAAATAACCAAGTAGAGCACCTTCTAGAAAAAAAAATTAAAAAGCAGGAGGAGAGCCTAAGAGAACTATGGGACAACATGAAACAAAACAACATCCGTATAATTGGGCTTCCAGAAGGACAGGAAACTGAGCAAGGAATAGAAAACCTGTTGGAAGAAATAATGACAGAAAACTTTCCTGGTATAGGAAAGGAAAAACCCACACAAATCCAAGAAGCTCACAGAGTCCCAAGCAAAATAAACCCCAAAAGACCTACGCCAAGGCACATTATAATTAAATTGGCAAACACCAATGACAAAGTAAGAATCTTAAAAGCTGCCAGAGAGAGACAGAAAGTCACCTACAAAGGAACACCCATCAGACTAACAAGTGATCTCTCAACAGAAACCTATCAGGCCAGAAGGCAGTGGAATGAAATCTACAAAGTCATGCAAAGGAAGGGTCTGAATCCTAGAATACTGTACCCAGCAAGGCTCTCAATCAAAATTGAAGGTCAAATCAGGAGCTTCACAGATAAAAAAGGACTAAGGGAATTCGTCACCACCAAACCAGCAATGCAAGAAATGCTAAAGGATCTGCTGTAAAAAGAAATAGGAAGCGAAGAAGGAACACAGGGGCAAAGAACAAAAATGGCAACATATAAGCACCTATCAATAATAACTTTAAATGTAAACGGTTTAAATGCTCCAATCAAAAGACATAGGGTAATAGACTGGATAAGAAAACACAACCCATGTATCTGCTGTCTACAAGAAACCCACCTCCGAAAAAAAGATGCACACAGACTGAGGATGAAAGGTTGGAAAAAAGTTATTCAGGCGAATGGAAATGAAAAAAAAGCTGGGGTAGCCATACTTATATCTGACAAATTAGATCTCAAAGTAAAGGACATAACAAGAGATAAAGAAGGCCACTTCATAATACTAAAGGGAGCAATTCAACAAGAAGAAATAACTCTTGTAAACATATACGCACCCAATACAGGAGCACCCAAATATATACAAAAACTCCTAGAGGATATCAAGGGAGAGATAGACAGCAATAAAATCATAGTAGGAGACTTTAATACCCCATTATCACCATTGGACAGATCCTCTAAACAAAAAATCAGTAAAGAAACATCAATTCTCAATGACTCACTGGACCAGATGGAATTAATTGACATCTTCAGATCATTTCACCCCAAAGCCACAGAATATACATTCTTTTCAAGTGCCCATTGGTCATTCTCAAAGATAGACCATGTATTGGGTCATAGGCAAAGTCTCTCCAAATTCAAGAAGATAGAAATCATATCAAGTATATTCTCAGATCACAGTGGCATAAAGCTAGAAATCAACTACAATAGAAACAATCCAAAGAAATTGAACACATGGAGACTGAACAGCATGCTATTAAACTATGACTGGGTTACTAGAGAGATTAAGGAAGAGATAGAAAACATCATGGAAACAAATGACAATGATAGCACAACAATCCAAAATCTATGGGACACAGTGAAAGCAGTTCTGAGAGGGAAGTTCATAGCTCTACAATCCTACTACAAAAAACTAGGAATAGCAGCAATAAATTATCTAACCCAACAACTCAAAGAGTTAGAAAGAAAGCAACAAGAAAAGCCCAGTGTAAGCAGAAGGAAGGAAATAATAAAGATCAGAGCAGAAATAAATGACATAGAGACCAAAGAAACAATACAGAAGATCAACGAAACCAAGAGCTGGTTCTTTGAAAGGATAAACAAGATTGATGAACCTCTAGCCAGACTCACCAAGAAGCAAAGAGAGAGGACCCTAATAAATAAAATCAGAAATGAAAGAGGTGAGATAACAACAGACCCCATTGAAATACAAAGGATTGTTAAAAAATACTATGAACAACTCTACTCCAACAAACTGGACAACCTGGAGGAAATGGATATGTTTCTAGAAAAATATAACCTCCCAAAACTCAATCAAGAAGAATCTAAACAACTCAATAGACCAATAACTGTGGAAGAAATCGAAGCAGTCATCATAAAGCTTCCAGCAAACAAAAGCCCAGGGCCAGACGGCTTCACAGGGGAGTTTTACCGAACATTCAAGGAAGAACTAAAACCTATACTCCTTAGACTATTCCAGAAAATTCAAGAGGATGGAACACTTCCAAACTCCTTCTATGAAGCTAGCATCACCCTAATACCAAAACCAGATAAAGACGACACAATGAAAGAGAATTACAGGCCAATATCCCTCATGAATATAGATGCCAAAATCCTTAATAAAATTCTAGCAAATCGGATCCAGCAGTACATCAGAAAGATCATACACCACGACCAAGTAGGATTTATCGCAGGAATGCAAGGATGGTACAATATCCGCAAATCAATAAATGTGATACATCACATAAACAAATTGAGAGATAAAAATCACATAGTCATATCAATTGATGCAGAAAAAGCATTTGACAAAATCCAACATCCTTTCTTAATAAAAACTCTCAATAAGGTAGGAATAGAAGGATCATACCTCAACATAATAAAAGCAATATATGATAAACCCACAGCATACATCATACTCAATGGGCAAAAACTACAACCATTTCCCTTAAGAACAGGAACAAGACAGGGTTTCCCACTTTCACCACTCCTATTCAACATAGTACTGGAAGTATTAGCCATTGCAATTAGACAAGAAGAAGAAATAAAAGGCATCCAAATTGGAAAAGAAGAAGTTAAGCTATCCTTATTTGCAGATGACATGATATTGTACATAAAAAACCCGAAAGACTCCATAAAAAAGTTAGTAGATTTAATAAATGAGTTCAGCAATGTAGCAGGCTACAAAATTAATGCCAAGAAATCTATGGCATTTCTATACACTAATAGTGAACCTACAGAAAGAGAGACTAAAAAAGCAATCCCATTTACCATCACACCAAAAAAATTAAGATACCTAGGAATAAACTTAACTAAGGAGGTAAAAGATCTATTTGTGGAAAACTATAGGACACTGAAAAAAGAGATAGAGGAAGATGTAAACAGGTGGAAGAACATTCCATGTTCGTGGATTGGGAGAATCAACATAATTAAAATGTCCATACTACCCAAAGCAATCTATAAATTTAATGCACTCCCCATTAAAATACCAATGGCATATTTCACAGACCTAGAAAGAAGTCTCCAAAAATTCATCTGGAACAAAAAAAAGGCCCCGAATAGCCACAGCAATCCTGAGAAAGAAGCACAAAGTCGGTGGGATTTCCATACCAGATTTCAAGCTGTATTACAAGGCTACTTTTCTTAAAACAGCCTGGTACTGGCACAAGAACAGACATATAGATCAATGGAATAGAATAGAGAATCCGGATATCAACCCAAACCACTATGCTCAATTAATATTTGACAAAGGAGGCAGGAACATAAAATGGAGTCAAGACAGTCTCTTCAATAAATGGTGTTGGGAAAATTGGACAGATACATGCAAAAAAATGAAACTAGAGCACCAACTTACACCATACACAAAAATAAACTCAAAATGGATACAGGACTTAAATGTAAGACAGGAAACCATAAAAATATTAGAGGAATCTACAGGAAGAAAAATCTCAGACATATGCCAAAAGAACTTCTTTGATGATACTGCTCAGAGGGCAATGGAAGCTAAAGAGAAAATAAACAAATGGGACTACATCAAAATCAAAAGCTTTTGCACAGCTAAAGAAACCATCAACAAAACAACAAGAAAACCCACTGTATGGGAGAACATATTTGCAAATGTTATTAGTGATAAAGGTTTAATCTCAAGCATCTACAGGCAACTCACCCAACTCAATAAAAGGAGGACAAATGATCCAATAAAAAAATGGGCAACAGACCTAAATAGAATCTTCATGAAAGAAGACAAAAGGAAGGCCCAGAGACATATGAAAACTTGCTCAATGTCACTAATTATCCGAGAGATGCAAATCAAAACGACTATGCGGTACCATCTCACACCTATCAGAATGGCTTACATCAACAAATCAACAAACGACAAGTGCTGGCGAGGATGCGGAGAAAAAGGAACTCTCGTGCACTGCTGGTGGGATTGTAGACTAGTACAGCCACTGTGGAGAACAGTATGGAGATTCCTCAAAAAACTAAAAATGGAGCTCCCATTCGACCCAGTGATCCCACTTCTAGGAATATACTCCAAGAAATTAGAAAGGCGAATTAGAAAGGATATATGTACCCCTATGTTCATAGCAGCACAATTTACCATAGCTAAGATTTGGAAACAGCCGAAGTGCCCATCAGCAGATGAGTGGATTAAAAAACTATGGTACATTTACACAATGGAATACTATGCCGCGGAAAAAAAGAAGGAGCTCCTACCATTTGTAACAACATGGATGGATTTGGAGAGCATTATGCTAAGTGAAATTAGCCAGGCAGAGAAAGACAAATATCACATGATCTCACTCATTTGAGGAATACAATCAATGACATAGACTGATGAACAAGAATGGATCCAGAGACTGAGAAAAGTCCATCAGAATGTCAAACCTCAGGGTAAGTGGCAGGTGGTGAGAGTAAGTGGAAAAGTCAATATACTTGAACTCTTGAACTGAGGTAAGTGATTTGTGTTTTTACATCCCTGACAAAGTTAATATAAAATTATTTAAAAATGGCAGCTAGTCTGACATTGAATTGACATGGCCTAGAGCTTGTCATATCCTATGGAGACCAGTCCTTAGGCTAGGCCTTCCTTAACCTCCCATGACACCATAATACCCTTACATGATATTATTCTACAATGTCATTATAATATTTGATATTTGACAACAGCATATTATACAATTATCCCAAAATAAACTTACAAACTAATTCTTTGAATGTTGGGCAGCAACTTAAAAAAGGATAGGAAATAAATTAATCCCTTTCAGAAGGAATTAAGGCACTGGGAAGGGATCCGAGCATTCTATATTGGCCCTTCTTGCCCTTTCTGCCAAGAGGGACCTTCTTCTTACTATCCAAATACACACAGCTGATGCCTGAGTTTTCAGTTACAGCTGTGGCTGAAGCCTTTGGGCAGCTGGCACCATGGATCTGTATCTCGACCAATGGTGTGAGCTGGGCCCTCTCTGGAGAAGAAACCTGGGTCCCCCGAGATATGTGATCAGTACCGGGACCCTGCCAGCAGGTGAGGGGACCCCAAGGCAGGTACTGGACGTGGAGGCCACAGGGGGGCATAGACTACAACGGAGACAGAATTGAACCTCACATCACCCTGTTTGGCCCCGGAGGATGGCTGGTTAGCCAGAGACGGGTAAGATTCCTCAGGGAAGGAACAACCTAAGACAGGCACAGTCGGAGAGGGGCCAACAGGAGAGAACTAAAAGGTCAACAGAGGTGGGGCACAGACCCTCATCCACAAACCTTGCAGGGGTTTGAATTCTCAACCCTCCTAAGGGAGGTCTCCTACCCCCATGGCTGCTTCGCCTCCCACACACAACTCATACGGGGACCCAGGTGGCAGACAGAGACTCGGCCAGCAATAGCTGCTCTATATCTAAATTCAGTCTATTACCAGAAATGCTCGGGACCTACTCAAAATTGCAAATATTCCTTTCCACTAGTATTCACAGGGTAAACTAAGATTTCTGCTTGAGTATTAAAATTGACAGGAAAATAGTAATCAAGTTTTCAGATTAATTTAAATTGGCCAAGTGAAATATGAGAATACTCAAGAAAATTATAGTGTACTGGACAAAAAGCTTTTCCTAAAACATTAACTAAAAAATCTATTAGTAGTTCATCTCACTGTAAAATTGCCTAACAACCAAAGAACCTAAAGCAGTCACTTTGTGTGCAAAAATTAAAATTTAAAATTATCAAGACTGCAATATAAAATTTCCAAAAGTCCCCATTAATCAAAAAAGGGGAGGGGACAGCGGGGTAATATCATGTAAGGGAAAAAAAAATATCGAGTAAGTAAAATACATCTAGAAAATTCTTACTCCAGTAAAGTAAATTCCATTTGTAAAAACAATTGCAGGACACCCATGAAAAAACACACATGGTGTCAAAATAAGCCAAAGAAAAATCATTTAGGCAAAAATTAAAAAGAATCCCAAGTCTATTTTGCATAGAGGATCCCTTTGTTAACTTTTGGTCGAGAATGTATTTGTGTGTTTACAGAGAACAACTCCAAGACCATGTGAGTTCCTGCGACGGTGAGGAACTGATGGATCTGTTCCAGTCATGAGGACGGTCCAGAGATGGGGGACAGTGACGACACCTTGCCATGCTAGCAGTCAGCTGCTGTGCATGTCTGCAGGCAGCCCAGGACCAAACCAGAGAGGATGGATCCTGCATTGACACGATATGTCCACCATCTGGATACCATTGCTGACTTATACACATAATGAATTATTTGACACTGAAACTGGGACTCAGAAAAGTTGGACATTGAAACCGAGACTGAAACACTTTTTGTTCTTATACATTTATTTCTAGTATGCAGAGGCAAAAATTTTGGAGAAAAGAAACAGGGGAGAGTGATTGATATAGAGGCAGGATGGCCTTGAACAGGCTGTCAAGCTACAGGGGGAGGCTTGGGTGGATGGGAGGCAGATGCGGGGGGAGATCAACTGAAGGACTTGTATGCATGCATATGAACATAACCAATGAATGAAAGACACTGGGGCGGGGAGGGGGGGAAGCTGGGAATATGTGCTGGGGGGTTGGGGAGGCTGGGGTGAGGATAAGGGGGAGGGGGAAAGGAAAACATGTACTACTATTATACTGCAAAAAATCAATAAAAAAAATAAAAATAAAAAAAAACACTGTGGCACATCTGCACAATTGAATACTATGTTGCTGTAAAAAAAGAAAGAAATGTTACCATTTGCAATGGCATAGATGGACATGGACAGCATTATGCTAAACAAAATCAGCCAGTGAAAGAAAGATAAGTATCACTTGTTTTCACTCATATGTGAAATCTAATGAACAACACAAACTAAAGAACAAAAACAGATGCAGAGATAATAGAAGCATCAAGCTGTCTGTCAAACATCAGAGGGAATGCAGGGGAGGGTGGGTAGGAAGAGATCAACCAATCAACTTGTATGCATATATGCATAACCCATGGACAGAGACAATAGAGTGCTGATGTGGCGATGTGGGGCAAGAAGAGCTGGGAGAAGTCAATGGGGGGGGGGGAGACATATGTAATACTTTCAACAATAATGATTTTAAGACATATAAAAACGGCAACAAATATATATCAACAATTGAATCTTAAAATAATAAATCTAATAAGGAATCCAATGAACAAAATAAATTGATGAATAAAATGAAAACATGGAACAGATTGACAAATCTCGAGTGAAAAGGAGGGGGGATCAAGAAAGGTTAACTAAAGATTTTATATGCATAGATGTAATAATACCTATGGACAGAAACAATAGGGTGGTAAAGGCCACCGGTGCCATCAAAACCATTTGGAGGGGGGCAATCGGGGCAAAATGAATGGGTCATCTGTAATATTCTCAACAATGAAGATTTTTTTTTAAAGCAAGGGGAACATATTCTCAAACATCATAATCCTCTGTGACTGTCATAAATGAATGCCAGGAATAAGGGGAGGTATGTAAAGCAAGAATGAAGCACAAATTAAACTGCCATACATATTGAGGTTCCAGTCTTTTACATATATTACTGATTTCAGGAAAGAAGGGAGAAGGGGAGAGAGATAGAAACATCAATAAAGAGAGAGAATCATTGATCGGCTGCCTCCTGCATGCCCCCTACTGGGGTTCAAGCCCGCAACCCAGGCATGTGCCTTTGATGGGAATCAAACATGGGACACTTCTGTCTGCAGGCTGATGTTCTATTCACTGAGTCAAACCAGATAGGGCAGAGAAGTTCCACTCTTGACGTTGATTTAAATAAGAAGAATTGTATTCATATTTTTAAAAAATGTTAATGTTTAAAAAGTAAAGGATTGGAAAGGAGCTATCATTTAGTCTGCAAGTAATGAATGTCACAGGAGTGCGAAATTTAAACATTAATATCCTAGAAAATGGAATTTTAAAAAAGCTTTCTACAACCATCTTTCAGAACAGCCTGAAAGCTGAATGGAAGTCATACAACTAGGGAAGTAAAGAAGAAAGCACATTGAGACTGGTAGAAACAGCAGAACAGGCTGGTCCAACACTCACATGTGCTTTTTTTGTGATCAGGAAGATTGTCTCTGTGGAGGCCACCAGTAAGAAGAAGAGGTTCCCAGCTCCATACCAAATCCCATTTGCACACCAGCCCCCAGCCCAGGGTTTCAGAGCTGGAAAGAATAGTCCCCATAACTTTGGGCAGTAAAAACCAGTGGGGATTGTTGCTGTATGACAGGGAGGCTGCAATCCTTTTAAAGGACAAGTGCATGAAGTTAGTTGATCTCTTTAAGCATCAGTGTCTGGCAGCTTATGGAGACCCAGACACATTGACTGGCATCAGGGCAGGAACTCAGGGGTAGCTATCTCTCAGAGAGAATTGCTCACAGGGGTTGTTACTGTGCTAAGACCTCTGCCATTGCAGAGCTGTCTAGCAGCCATTATCTGAGTTTCCATCAGCACTGTTCACTCAGCCCTGGTGATTCCCTGAGACCCAGCCACATCCAATTTTTAGCCCCACCCAAGCGTTTTGCAGCAGCTTTGGCATATGAATGGAATGTCCTGGCTCAGGCTTCAGACTTTGCTAAAATCTCTCAAATAGGCTGCAGCTTACATCAGCATGGCCCAAACCTATCAATAAGAGGCCCAAAACCCTGCACCAGCACCAGCCTGCCTTGCTTCACAGCTGAGCCTCACCTGGGCACTTCCTAGCTCAGTACAAATAGCAGCTATTTACAGATTTCTCTGTAGTTCCTAGTGGGTTGCCCCAGACAGTGTCTGACTTTGCACCTTTCTGGAGGCCTGAGAACCAGTGCACCCAGTGTACATCTTCAGATCATACCAGATTACAATGCTACACATCCACAGCAACATACTCAAGGAGCACACTCAGTAAGTACCAAAGCCCCACTCAAACAAGTCCTGCCCCATAGGAGTGTCTCATGCACAGCAACTCTTCCACTGCAGTATCAGCTGGTCCTTACAGCCAATTGGCCTGGAAGTCAACTCCTCCCAGTGATGCCAATACCAATCAAGGCTCAACTACAACAAGACTATGCACACAGCCCACACAAGGGCATACCTACAGTGCCCAACTCAGGTGACAGGGGAGGCTGGGTCACTGGGCCTATAGGACACCTACTAAACAAAGTCACTCTAATAATTCCAAGAGACATTGCAGCTCTACCTAATACATAGAAACAAACACAGGAAAGCAGCCAAAATCTGAAGACAAAGAAACATGTTACAAATAAAAGAAATGGAAGCAAGCAAACTACTGGATACAGAGTTCAAAAGAATGGTTTTAAGGTTACTCAAGGATCTTAATTAGAGCTTCAAGGGACTTAGTGAGACTTTCAAGGATCTTAGTGAGACTGACAAAGATTTAAAAAGACCAGTCAGAAATTAAGCATACACTTACTGAAATAAAGAATAATTTACAAGGATTCAACAGTAGAGTAGAGGATTCCAAGAATCAAATCAACAATTTGGAATATGAGGAAGCAATAAACACCCAATCAGGAGAACAAAATGAAAAATAATCCAAAACTATGTAGAGTGTGTAAGGAGCTTCTGGGACAACTTCCAGGGTACCAACATTTGCATTGGAGGGGGGTGAGGTGCCAAAAGAAAAAGAGAGAGAGCAAGATATTGAAAACCTATTTGAAGAAATAATGACAAAAAATTTCCCCTACCTGGTGAAAAAAATAAACTTACAAGTCCAGGAAGTGCAAAGAATTCCCAAAAAGAGGAACTCAAAGAGGCCCACATCAAGACACATCATATTTAAAATGCCAAGGGTTAAAGACAGCAAGGGAAAAGCAGTGACCCCCTAACTGGTTTGGCTCACTGGATAGAGCATTGGCCTGCAGACTGAAAGGTCCCAGGTTTGATTCTGGTAAAGAGCATGTTCCTTGGTTGCGGCACATCACCAGTAGGAGGTGTGCAAGAGGCAACTGATTGATGTTTCTCTCTCATTTATGTTTCTAGCTCTCTATGCTTCTCCTCTCCTCTCTGTAAAAAATCAATAAAATATATTTTTTAAACGAAAAGCAATTACTACAAGGGTGCACCCATACAACTATCAGATGATTTCTCAACAGAAAATTTGCAGGCCAGAAGGGGGTGGCAAGTAATATTCAAAGTGATGAATAGCAAGACCCTACATGCTTATTCTACTCAGCAAATCTTTAATTTAGAATAGAGGGTCAAATAAAGAGCGTCACAGACAAGAAAAAGCTACAGGATGTCATCATGACCAAACCAGTATTATGTAAAATAGTCAAGAGTATTCTTTAAGAAAAGGAGGAATAAGAACAAGAAGGACAAGAAGAATGAGAAGGAGGAGAAAATAAGAATAAAATTGCAACAAATATATATCTATCAACAATTAAATCTAAAAATCAAAATAGATAAAAAGAAATCTAATGAACAAAATAAACTGGTGAATAAAATAGAATCAGAGGCATGGAAACATGGAGTAGACTGATGAATCTCAGAGAGAAGGGGGTAGAGAGTGCGGGAAACAATTAACCAAAGATCTTGCCTACCAACAGAGACATAAGGATGTTGAAGGCCTGGGGCAGATCAGGGCAGGAACTGGATGAAGGGGGGAAATGGGGGTACATCTGTAATACTCTCAACAATAAAGATTAAAAAAATAATTTTTCTATAAGCCCGTGTGTGTGTGTATGTGTGTGTGTGTGTGTGTGTGTGTGTGTGTGTGACATAATATACTACTATCCTTTCAGATATTTCCTTGTGACTATGGAAGAATGGATGGGTATACAGCCAGTTAGTTTTCAGGTAAAAAGGCAAAAACCTGGAACAGTAAGCAAATAAATCCTATGAGGTAATTATCACAATACCTTACACATACATAGGCATTTAATAATTATTAGCTAGATATATACATGCAGAATATTTAGAACTACTCAAAATACCAATTTAAGTATCATCATGCTTAAAGAACTTATTTTATAGATGATCAGTTATGAGGAGATAAACTAAGCATATCAATATTATATACACACTAGAGGTCTGGTGCATGAAATTCATGCATGGGGAGGGGACGGGGAGGACGTCCCTTAGCCCGGTCTTCATCCTCTCCAACCCGGGACCCCTTGGGGGATGTCTGACTGCTGGTTTAGGCCCAATCCCGCAATCTGGAACTGCTGGCTCTTAACTGCTCACCTGCCTGCCTGCCTGATCACCCCTAACCACTCTTTTTGCCTGCCTGGTCACTCCTAACCCCTCTGCCTTCCTGCCTTATTGCCTGTAACTGCTTCTGCCTGCCTGCCTGATCAACCCTAACCGCTCTCCCCTGCCGGCCTGATCACTCAAACTCCTCTGCCTCGGCCCCTCTCACCATGGCTTTGTCCAGAAGGACCTCCAGAATATGTCTGGTCTATCTGGTCTAATTAGCATATTACCCTGTTATTAGTATAGATTAGACAGTATTAATGGAACATTTTGGGTTTTTTAAAGTTTGATTCAATTTCAGAAAATCAGCTTCTCATTATTATTCAGGTAGAAATGTGTTAACTCTATTTGGCTGAATTTATTGCTTTTCAATAGCTCCAAAGTGTTGCCAATGCTAAGGCACTGACCATCTGGTCCGTCTCATATGAGTCAACATATGGTTTGAAAATATTACTTGTAAAGGATACATGCATTATGAATGGTACCGATGCATTCTTTAGATATATTTCTTTTTACAGATATCAGGTCCATGTAATTTCATTAAAATATTACCTTAGGGAATATAAAATAAGTTTAAATTGTCCATTGAAAAAGTACTTAGTCAAGGACACCTACATTTTACAATAATTTTGTAAAATTGTCTTATTATTCTAAAACATTATATACAAAGCAAAATTCTATTTAATTCTCAAAATAATCATAAACACGTTAATTTCTAACTTATATATGAAGAAACTAAAGAACTTTATTTTACTTCTGCACATGTCTAAGAAATCAATTGATTATATTTGTATGGAAATATTTCAGGATTCCCAATTTTCTTCCATTGATCTGTGTGTCTATCCTTCCATCAAAATCATACTGTCTTAATTAGTTGTAGTAACGCAATAAATATTAATACTGTGTATAGAAAGTGATTTCTAGCAATTAAGTCTTCTTTTTCAAAAATGGTTTCAGATATTCTAGGTTTTGAATTTCAGAACAAAATTTTCTATGCCTACAAAAAAACCTTGTTGAATTTTATTTTAGACTAGAGACCCAGTACATTAAATTTGTGCACAGGGGTGTGTTTATCCCTCAGCCCAGCCTGCACCCTCTCCAATCTGGGACTCCTTGAGAAATGTTCAACTGCCCATTTAAGTCTGATCCTAGTAGGACAGGGCCTAAATGGGCAGTTGGATATTTATCTCACAATCCAAAACTGATGAATCCCAATCACTGCCTAACTGATTGTCCCTAAATGCTTCTGCCTGCCAGCTTGATCACCTCCTAACAAAGTGATGGGCAACCTTTTTAGTTTGGTGTGTCAAAATCCCCCCCCCAAAAAAATGAGTATAACTCGGGGGGGTGTCAATTCGAGGAAAAAAACATAATTTTGCCATATTTATAGTTTAAATAACAACAATGTATAATTGTAATATATAACTGCATTTAATAAACTAAAAACTATTTAGCTTACCTGATTAGTGAATTTTTTGTTCACCTGTCAGTCGGTTTCTTTTGTTGGTCTTGATATTATTTAACTTGTGTTGGGTGCTATGAACTAATATAAGTGAAGGGGAGTGGAATTTTTAACTAACCTGCCTATTAGTGAATTTTTTGTTGCTGAATTTAATTGGCTAACCCTTCAGTTGAAGGTTGGTATTTTATACACTTCAAGCCCAAGCAAGCACTACTAACTTCATCTGTCAATTTGTTTCTTTTGTTGGTTTTGATATTATTTAACAATGAGAATGAGGTCTCACAAAAGTATGTAGAGAGAAGAACTGTGAATAAAGCCATTGCTATATTTTTCAGGGTGCTAAAAGTGTCTGGTAATCAGTTCCAGGCACTCCAAAATTCCTTTTCATAGTGGCACTCCTCTTGATTCTCCAAGCAGCACCTTTCCAGATTCTCAAGCTTTGACCTCAAGTCGACAAACACCTGAGCCCAGATGCTATCTTGAAATTCTGCAAGTTACATCTCCAAATCATCAATTTGCATCCATTGGAAAACAATTAATTCCAAACTACTATAGACTACTACATCAGGATACTTAATTATTTTTATGGTCTGTTCTAGGCTTCTAAATTGATTAAATCTATCACTGAACTGGTTAAGTAACGAGTCTAAAACATGCTGGTACTTTATATGCAAGGGATCCATTTCATTTTGTACAGCTGCACTGGCCTTCTCAAAATACGTTGTTACTTGAGGAAAATAGTTATAAGTTTCATTTTCTACATCTCGCTTGAAAATTTTAAGTTAACTTTCAAAAGCTTTTAGGTATCCAAACATAACATCAATACTTTTGTCAAAACCTTGTAACTTTAAGTTTAGTTCATTAATATGAACAGAGAGATCTGTAAAAAATATCAGGGTGTTGACCCACTTATCATTATTGAGCTGAGAAAAGTTTCCCAGATCTTTATCCTCAAGAAATACCTTAATTTCTTCAAAGCACTCCACAAAGCACTCAAGAACTTTGCATTGGCTCAGCCATCTTACATTATTGTACATCAGCAGTCCACTGTAGGTGGAATCAACCTCCAGTAAAGGTGCAGAAAATTCTCGCTTGTGAAGGGGGCGAGCAGCTATTAACAATTCTTTAACAACTGACATTAAGTCGTTTAAGTCAGTGAATCCTGCCTTGGCACATAAAATCTCGTGATGGATAATACAATAAAAAGGCACAATAGGATGTCCAATAGCTTCTGTAAACAATTTGACAAATCCAACGTTTTTCCCCACCATGTTTGGTGCCCCGTCTGTCGTCACTGACACAACTTTAAAGATATCAATACTTAGGTCACGGGATGTTTGTATAACAACCTTACATATTTTGCTTCCTGATGTACTTGTTGGCACTGATACTAACTTTATCAACTCTTCGCTTATTGTGAGAACATCAGAATATTGACCAATAATGTCCAAATGAGCATGCAATGTGACATCAGTAGTTTCATCCAGAGAGATAAAAAATATTTACAATTACTTATGTCTCTCTTTAATTGATGTTGTACATTTGTGTTCAGTCTCATTATTCAGTCTTTTATGATATATCTATTGAGTGGTAACTCAGATATTCTCTTAATAATTGCATCTTTGTTCTGCATATCATGAAATAGAACTGCTACACATCTTAGGAGAGTTTCTTTAATGAATTCTCCCTCACTGAGTGCTTTTCCATGCTGAGTATGGAGTGAGCAATACTCAAACTTGCAGATGTTAAATTTGTAGAGCCTTTTATAAATTTAATGATGGAATTAGATTGGCTCTTATAAAGGTGTAGCTGCCTGGAAATGTATTCCTTCCTTTCATCCTCACTTTTTTTCAATAGCTGGGAATTAGTTTCAAAATGTCTATTTATATTCCACGTTCTGCTTACTACCGTTTCAGTACATAGAATGCAAAATGATCTGCCACTTTTTTCTTTAATGCCATACATCTCGGGCCATGTCCCTTGAAAGGGTCGGCTACTGCTACTACCACTTCCTTTACTTAACCTTGTTTTTTTTTATTTTTTGGGTTCTCCATCAGGGGGGCAGTGGCAGAAGATAGGATTATAGATAGTGTATTAGCCATGCAGGCAATTGGGGGCTAACTAGCTTAACCGACCACAAGATGGCACATGTAACTGTCTTTTAGGAAAGAGCAGGGTTAATAAGCAAAAATAGAGTTAATAAGGATGCACAACAGCAATAGTGGTGAAATGGAGTCTGCACTACGCTGCAAAATGACATTCCTTATATAAATTAAGATGGCTGCTGCTATTTCTAATGGTGAGAAATGGCACCCATAGCACAGGCCCTCGCCTCTCCCAGCCTCCCCCTCACTTATCTCAGTAATGAAGGTCAATTAGAAATCCACGAGACCCCAGAACAGTAGATTGGATGATGGTTGCTGGTAATGGCAATCACAGGGCCCCCAGAGATGCATCCCCCCACGGCATTCTGCTGCTCCCTGCTCCGCTGGTCACAAGTGAGGTCAAAAATTCCATGAAGGCCTATCCAGAAGTCCCAGAACTAGACGCTCTGTGCCAGAGTTCTTTTGTTTTGGCCTACAAACCTCCGGCACAGAGTGTCTACACTACACTACAGCAAATGTTTCATCCTCGGCTACTGCACCTGGCCATGCAGTAGCTGAGGAAGAAACGTCCTTATAAGCTTGCGGTCCCATAATTATCTGTATGTGACTGCATGCAGCCCCGTGTCATAAAAAATGGCTACACTTGTCAGTGCTGACACGTGTGTCATAGGTTCGCCATCAGGGCCCTAACCACTCCCCTGCCAGGCTGATCAATGCCAAAATGATCCCCTGCTGGCCTGATTGCCCCTAACTGCCCTCCACTGCTGGCTTCATCTTCCCCCAACTTCCCTCCCCTGCTTGCCTGGTCACCCCTAATTGCCCTCTACTGCTGGCCTGGTCCCCCACCAACTGCCCTTCCATGCAGGCCTAGACCCCCACAAGAGCCCTCTCCTGATGGCCTGGTCTACCCCAACTTCTCTCCCCTGCAAGCTTGGTCACCCCTAACTGCCCTTCCCTGCTGGCCTGGTTGTCCTCAACTGCCCTCCCCTTCAGGCTGGGTCTCTCACAATTTTCCTCCCCTACAGGCCCAGTCCCCACCAACTACAATCTGCTGTAGACATGGTCCCCCTCAGTGGCCCTCCCTGCAGGCCTGGTCCCCATGAACTGCCATCCCCTACTGGACTGGTCACCCCTAACTGCCCTCCCCTGCAAGCCTGGTCCCCCAGTACTGCCTTCCCCTGCCAGCCTAGTTCCTCCAAACTGCCCTCCTCTACAGGTCCAGTCCCTCCCAACTGCCCTGCCCTGCTGTCCTGATCACTCACAACTACATTCCCCTGCCAGCCATCTTGTGGCAACCATCTTGTGCCCACATGGGGAAAGCCATCTTTGACCACATGGGGTGGCAATCTTGTGTGTTGGATTGGTGGTCAATTTGCATATTAGTCTTTCATTAGATAGGACTAGAGATCTGGTGCATGGAATTTGTGAACAGGGCAGGGGTGGTCCCTCAAACCAGCCTGCACCCTCTCCAATTTGGGACCCTGCAAGGGATGTCTGACTGCCTACTGGGATCAGGCCTAAATAGGAAGTCAGACATCCCTCACACAATCCAGCAATGCTGGCTCCCAACTGCTTGTCTGCCTGCCTTCTTGGTTTCCCCTAGCTTCTTCTGCCTTCCAGCATGATCACCCCCTAACCACTCCCCTGCCAGCCTGATTAAAGTCTAACTGCTCCCCTGCCACCCTGTTTGCCCCCAAATTCCTTCCTCTGCTGGCCTGGTCACCCCTAACTGCCCTCACCTTCAGGCTTGATTGCCCCCAACTGCCCTCCCTTGCAGGCCTGGTTCCTCCCAACTGCCCTCTCCTATAAGTCTTGTCCCCTACAACAGCCCTCCTCTGGAAGGCCTGGTCACACCTAACAGCCCTTCCCCACAGGCCTGGTTCCCCCCAAGTGCTCTCCCCTGCAGGCCTGGGTCCCCCCTAACTGTCCTACCCTGCAGGCCTGGTCACCCCCAACTTCCCTCCTCTGCCAGCCTGGTCACCTCTAACTGCCCTCCCCTACAGGCTTGATCGCCCCCAACTGCCCTCCTTTGTAGGCCTGGTCCCTCCAAAATACCCTCCCCTGCTGGCCTAATCACCCACAACTGTCCTGCCTTGCAGGCCTGGCCCCTCCCAACTGCCCTCCCATGCTGGCCATCTTGTGTCCACATGGGGGCAGGAACCTTGACCACATGGGGAAAGCTGTCTTGTGTGTTGGAGTGATGGTCAATCTGCATATTACTTTTTTATTAGATGGGATAGAGACTTGGTGCATGGGTGGAGGCCAGCTGGTTTGCCCTAAGAGTGTCCCAGAGGATCAGGATGGAGGTTCCCTTAGGGCGTGCGGTGACCTGGCAAGGGGCATGTGATGGTTTGCAGGCCAGCCATGCCCCCCGGCAACCCAAGCAGAGGCCCTGGTATCTGGGATTTATTTATCTTCTACAGTTGAAACTTTGTAGCCTAGAGCAGAATCAAGCCTTCTGCTTGCTCAGTGGTGGCAGCCATTTCTGTTGGGCTTTATTTACCTTCTATAATGGAAACTTTGTAGCCTGGAGTGGAGGCCCAGGCCTCCCAGGGCTGCAGAAGCTTGGCTTCCTCCATCGCCAGGTGCAACCCTAGCCTATGCTCTCTCCAGCACTGTTGCTGCCACCATTTCAGTTGGGATTTATCTATCTTCTGTAATTGAAACTTTGTAGCACTAAGTGCAGACCTAGGCCATCAAGGGCAGGCAGAAGGCTTGGTTTCCTCCATTACCAGGAAACCCAAGCCTCCTTCCTGCTCTCAGTGGCCACAGCCATCTTGGTTGGGGTTTATTTGCACATTTGCTCCTGATTGAGTTGTAGGTGTGGCTTGTGGGTATGGCTTGTGGGTGTAGTGGAGGTAAGATCAATTTGCATATTACTCTTTTATTAGATAGGATTGCTACTAAATCCATATGATTTACTGATCTGGTATGGTTTCTAACATTGTCTATGTCCTTTCCTTATTTTCAATATTGCCATTATGGGATAGACAACAATGTACACAGGAAAGAGATTCAAATTCTATATATGCCTCCCACTGATTTATATATCTCTTTCTCATCTGTTAAAATCTAACATTTTCTTATCAAGCTCTATTAAAGACTGAATAAAACTGAATGGATAATATGTGATCAATAATAATGTCATATTTTTTCCCTTAAGTTCAGACACATTTAAGATGGAATAAGTCTTCATGTAAAAAATTTCCATGAAGTGCTAAAATTCTATATTTCCTCTTAAAGTCTGTCCCCAACCACTTTATAGGAGAGACAGATAGGTCTTATAGTAAGAACAATTATCCATTACCTTTAAAATTGTTTTAGATATATTATAAGATATTTTAATAAAAATGGAATCACTATCCCCTTATTTAGCTAGCAATAAGGTATGCAGGTTATATAGCCTCTTAATTATAAGGTTAACTTATATACAAATAAGCTAGGATACAAATATTTTACTTTTATTATGAAAAAGCAAAATTTCAAAACTACACAGCAAAAACATACAGCGTACCTCAAATACATCCTTTGCCTCAATCATGTCTGAAAACAACAGATAAAGCTGAACAAAATTATAATTCACAGAAAATTTATTTTAAAGCTAATTGCTTAGGAACTGATACTGCTTTTTTATTGTTGGATAATAAGAACTATATGACTATTTCTCTGTTTACTTTGGCCTCGAGCTGTGATTCTGAATCCTTGGCTGTACATTATAATCTAGGGAATGATGTTCAGACCCCCAACAGATAAGTTAATTACGAAACTTAGTGAGTAAAGCACCATCACAGAATTTTCTTAACTTGCAGCTATATTTAATATACAGTTAGAATGATGAGAAATAATCACCCTGAGGAAATTTAAGGCCAAAATTGCAATCAAACTATATTTCAAATGTAGAGTATACCCTTAGAGCCTGCTTACCTGTGTTCTGTTTCATCCTCAAATTCTATCCTCCATTTTTTCAATACACTTTCTAATTTACATTTTCCTTCTTTTCATATCAAAGTAGTTTATTATAGGCATACCTCATTTTATTATGCTTTCCTTTATTGTCCTTTGCAGATTATGTGTTTGGTATTTTTGTGGTTTCTTACAAATTGAAGGTTTGTGGCAACAATGCATCAAGAAAGTCTACACAAGCTACTTTCCAACAGCATTTGCTCATTTTCTGTCTCTGTGCCACATTTTGGTATTCTCACAATATTTCAAATATATTTTATTATTATTATACTAGTGGCCCAGTACACACAATCATGCCCATTGAGAAGAAATTAATTAGAAGAAATATTTTAATATTGCTATTCGCCCTTTCTCTATAATAGAAGTGTCAGAGATGAAAGAAAATTAGTAAAATGTATATCAAAATAAAATGTAAATTGATTAATAAATAAACAATAACAACATGATACAACAAAGTCATGATATAAAAACAACATTGATAAAAACAATGACTAATGAATTGATTAAACTTATTCTAATGTGCATCGTTAGTCTTCAGAAATATTCTGTTGACAACGCTGCTTTCAGCTTCAGAATGTCAACAAAAACAACCAAATTCACAATCAACAATGACAGATCAAAACACACACATGCCATTGTTACCAGTGAGAACTTTATGTATCGTGCATGCATGAGTCAATGTTTACTTTTAAACTAGAGGCTCTTTGCATGTGGTTGGGGTCCATCAGCCTGGCCTGTACCCTCTCCAATCCAGGAACCCTCAGGAGATGTCCGACTGCCTCTCAGAATCTGGGACAACTGGTTCTTAATCACTTACCTGCCTGCCTGCCTTCCTGAGTGCCCCTAATCACCTCTGCCTGCCTGATCATCTCTAACCACCTCTGCCTGCCTGACTGATCACCCCTAACTGCTTCCCTGATGGCCTGATCACTCCTAACCACCTCTGTCTCACCTGCACCTGGGACCTAGGATTCCCTCCTCTGGCTGGTCACAGGTACCCAGGACCTGAGCTTCCCTCCCACTGGCTGGATGAAGGCACCCAGTACATGGGCCAGCCTCACCTGAGCCACCTGCAGCCGCAGGGCACTATAGGTGAGCAGCTTTGTCCAGGCCACAGCTGTAGGCACCCGGGACCACAGGGCGGCAGGTTTGTCCCTCTTTTGGGCCACAGCCACATGTGCTGGCACCCAGAACCATGGAGCAGGTGACTTGTCCCTCTCCCAGGACACAGGCCCAGCTGCTGGCCCCTGGGACCACAGGGCAGGTGGCTTGTCCCTCTTCCAGGCCATAGCCTGGTGGGTCCCCATTCCTCTCCTGAGAGCTCATTTGTGCCTGGCTGGTCCCCTTTCCTCTCTCATGAGGTCATTTGTGCTTGACTGGTCCCCATTTCTCTCACCAGTGTTGAGTGTCTGAGTAATTATAGCATGACCAGCATAACTGTGTGAGAGCATGATGAGCATTTGCATGTTAGCTCTTTATTATATAGGATTGACAGTGTGCTTCATATGTACCAGCCAGTCAGTTGGATAGATGGCCAGTTACTTAGCCTTTTATATATATATAGACTAGAGGCCTGGTGCATTAAATTCGTGCACTGGGGGTATGTGGGGGCGGGGGGGAGCTCAGCCCAGCCTGCACCCTCTCCAATCTGGGACCCCTCAAAGGATGTCTGACTACCCATTTAGGCCCAACTGGGATCGGGCCTAAATGGGCAGTCGGACATCCTTCTCACAATCCAGAACTGATAGCTCCAAACTGCTCACCTGCCTGCCTCCCTGATTGCCCCTAACTGCTTCTGCCTGCCAGCTTAATCACCCTCTAACCACTATCCTGCCAGCCTAATTGATGTCTAACTGTTCCCCGGCCAGCCTGTTTGCCCCCAACTTCCCTCCTCTGCCTACCTGGTCACTCCCAACTGCCCTCCCCTGCAGGGTTGAATGCCCCCAACTTCTCTCCTTTGAAGGCCTAGTCCCTCCCAACTGCCCTCCCCTGCTGGCCTGATCACCCACAACTTCCCTGCCTTGCAGGCCTGGAACCTCCCACTGTCTTCCTCTGCTGGCCATCTTGTGGTGGCCGTCTTGTGTCCACATGCAAGTGGGATCATTGACCACATGGGGGTAGCTCTCTTGTGTGTTGGACTGATGGTCAATTTGTGTATTACTCTTTTATTATATAGGATAGAGGCCTGGTGCATGAGTGGGGGCCAGCTGGTTTGCCCTGAAGGGTGTCCTGGATCAGGGTGGGGGTTCCCTTTGGGTGTGGGGTGGCCTGGAAGAGGGGCCTATGGTGGTTTGCTGGCCGGCCATACCCTTCAGCGACCCAAGTGGAGGCCCTGGGATTAATTTATGTTCTATAGTTGAAACTTTATAGCCTGGAGCAGAGCCAAGCCTTCTGTCACTCCGTGGTGACAGCCATTTCTGTTTGAAACTTTGTAGCCTAGAGTGGAGGCTTAGGCTAGGGCTACAGAAGTTTGGCTTCCACCATCACCTTGGCAACCATAGCCTCTTCTCTCTACAGCTCTGTGGCTGCTGCCATTTCTGTTGGGATTATGTATCTTTTATAATTGAATCTTTGTAGCATTGATTGGAGGCCTAGGCCAGCAATGCAGGTGGATAGCTTGGCTTCCTCTGTTTCTGGGGAAACCCAAAGTTCCCTCCTGCTCTCAGTGGTGGCAGCCATCTTGATTGGGGCTTATTTGCATAATTTGCCCCTGACTGGCTGGTGGACATGGCTGTGAATGTGTCTTGATCAAAGGTATGGTCAATTTGCATATCACTCTTCTATTAGGTAGGACTAGAGGCCCAGTGCATGAAACTTGTGCATGGGGGTGTGTGTCTCTCAGCCCAGCTTGCAACCTCTCTAATCTGGGACCCCTTGAGGGATGTCCAACTGCCCATTTAGACTTTATCCTGGTAGGATTGTGCCTAAATGGGTAATTGGACCATCCTCTCACAATCCAGGACTGCTGGCTCCCACCTGCTAAACTGCCTGACTTCCTGATTGCCCCTAATCGCTTCTGCCTACCAGGTGATCACCCTCTAACCACTCCCCTGCCAGCCTGTTTCCCCTTAACTGCCCTCCCCTGCAGGCCTGGTCACCCTTAACTTCCCTCCCATTAAGGCTTGGGTCCCCCCCAACTGCCCTTCCCTGCAGCCCCAGTCATCCCCAACTTCCCTCCTCTGCAAGCCTGGTCCCTCCCAACTGCCCTCCCCTGCTTGCCTGATCACCCACAACTGCACTCCCTTACAGACCTGGTCTCTCCCAACTGCCCTCCCCTGCTGACCATCTTGTGCTTGCCATCTTGTGTCCACATGTGGGCAGTAATCTTTGACCACATTGGGGCAGCCATCTTGTGTGTTGGAGTGATGTCAATTTGCATATTATCCTTTTATTAGATAGGAGGATTAGATAGGATAGAGACCTGTTGCATGGGTGGGGGCCAGCTGGTTTGCTCTGAAGAGTGTCCCAGATCAGGGTGGGGGTTCCCTTTGGGCATGGGGTGGCCTGGGCGAGGGGCCTGCAGTGGTTTGCAGGCCAGCAAAGCCCCCCAACAACCCAAGCAGAGGCCCTGGTATCTGGGATTTATTTATCTCTATAATTGAAACTTTGTAGCCTTGAGCGGAGCCAAGCCTCCTGCTTGCTCTGTGGCTGCAGCCATTTTTGTTGGGTTTTATTTGTTTTCTCTAATTGGAACTTTGTAGCCTTAAGTGGAGGCCAAGTCAGGCCAGGGCTGCAGAAACCTAGCTTCCTCCATCACCTCGGGCAACTCAAGCCTCCCGCTCTCTCCAGCACTGTGGTTGCTGCCATTTTTGTTGGGATTTATTTATCTTCTACAATTGAAACTTTGTAGCCTTAAGCAGAGGCCAAGGCAGGCCAGGGCAGGCAGAAAGCTTGGCTTCCTCCATTGCCAGGGAAACACAAACCCCCTGCTCTCTCTGTGGCCACAGCTATCTTGTTTTGATTAATTTGCATATTTGCTGCTGATTGGCTTCTGGGCCTGGCTTGTGGGTATAGTGGAGTTATGGTCAATTTGCATATTACTCTTTTATTAGATAGGATTTGTTATGGTGATTTGTTATCAGTGATCTCTTATGTTACCATATATCATTGCAATTATTTGGGGGAGCCACAAACTGTGCCCAGATGAATATAGTACACTTAATTGATAAATGTTGTGTATTTTCTGACCCTTACACTTACCACCCATTCCCCAGCCTATTTCTGTCTCCTCGGGCCTTCCTATTCCTGAGACACAACAATATTGAAATTAAACCAATTAGTTCCTCTACAATGTCATCTAAATATACCAATAAAAAGAAGAGTCACATGTCTCTTACTTTAAATCAAAACCTAGAAATTAAGATAGATGAATAAGGTATAGATAAGTCAAAAGCTAAATCTCTTGTACCTAACAGCCAAGTTGTAAATGAGGTTTAAGGAAAGAAGCCGTCTCTACAACATTAAAGTACATGGTGAAGCAGCAAAGGCTGATATACTATCTAAGTTTCAGCAAGTTATCCAGAAGATCTAAGATAATTAATAAAAGTGGGTACACTCGCCAAAACCAGTTTGACTCAGTGGATAGAGCATCAACCTACGGACTGAAGAGTCCCAGGTTCGATTCCAGTCAGGGGCACATACCTTGGTTGCGGGCACATCCCCAGTGGGCGGTGTGCAGGAGGCAGCTGATTGATGTTTCTCTCTCATTGATGTTTCTAACTCTCTATCTCCCTTCCTCTCTGTAAAAAAAAATCAATAAAATATATTTTTTAAAAAGGTGGGTACACTAAACAACAAATTCTCAATGTAGTTTAAATAGCTTTATGTTGGAAGGAGATGTCATCTAGGAATTTCATAGGTAGAGAAAAGTCATGCCTAGATTCAAAGCTTCAGAGAACCAGTTAAGTCTCTTGTTAGGGTCTAATACTACCGATGACTTCAATTTGAAGTCAATGCTCATTGTGAAAATCCTAGAACCTTTCAGAATTATGCAAATGAACTATGCCTGTGCTTTATAAATGAAACAAAGCCTGAATGACAGCACATCTGTTTACAATATAGTTTACTGAATAATTTAAGCCCATTGTTGAGCTCAAGAAAAAAAAAGATTCCTTTAAAATATTGACAATGTACTCGGTCACCCTATCTATAACTCTGATAGAGATGTATAACAAGATTAATGTTCTTTTAAAAATAATTAAAAATTTAAGACAAGATTAATGTTGTTTTCATGGCTGCTAACACAACATCCATTCTGCAAACGATGCAACAAGGGGTAATTTTGACATTTTAAGTTGTATAATTTAAGAAGTACATTTCACAATGTGATAGCTGCCATAGAGATTCAACTGATGGATGTGAGCAAAGTGAACTGAAACCCTTCTGGAAAGAATTCACCATTATAGAATCCATTAAGAACATTAGTGTTTCCTGGAAAGATGTCAAAATATCAACATGAACAGGAGTTTGAAGAATCTGGTTCCAACCCTCATGTATGATTTTCAGAGCTTCAAAAGTTCAGTAGAGATACTAACTACGGATGTGGTGGAAACAGCAAGAGAACCAGAATTATAAGTAGAGCCTGAAAATGTGACTGAATTATTGCAATATCATAATAACACCTTAATGAATGAGGATGAGCTTGTTATGATGAGCAAAGAAAGTAGTTTCTTAAGATGAAATATAGTCCTGTTGAAGAATTTTTGAAGATTGTTGAAATGAGAACAAAAGATATTACATAAACTTAATTGAAAAAGCAGTGACGGGGTTTGTGAGAATTGACTCCAATTTTTGAAAGTTGTACTGTGTATAAAATGCTATCAAAAAGCATTGCATCCTACAAATAAATTGCTTGTAAATGGAAGTGTCAACTGATGTGGCAAACTTTGTTGTTTTATTTTAAGAAATAGCCAGTCACTCAACATTAAGCAACCACCAGGCAACCTCCATCAGCAAAGAGATTATCATTCACTGATGGTATGCATTTGTTAGAAATAAATTATTTTTAATTAGGTTATTTACATTTTTATATATAATGCTATTACACAGTTAACAGATTACAGTATAGTATAAATATAACTTATAAACACTAGAAAAATAAAAAATTCATATGACTTGCTTTATTGCAATATTTATTATGGTGGTATGGAACAAAACTAGCAAGATCTCCAAGATATGCTTGTATTTAATTGTATTTCTTATAAACCATTACAAATACTTTCTGAAATGAAATTGCTTGTAAAACACATTCTCTCTCTCTCTTTCCTACCTCTCTCTCTCTCTCTCTCTCTCTCTCTCTCTCTCTCTCTCTCTCTCTCTCTCGCACACACACACACACAGAGTCATTCAGCATGACATCAAGCATACAGATAAAAGTCAAGCAGAAAAATAACTTATATAGAATGCCTCCAGCATAATTCAGAAAACATGTCTATTATCTATAAAAGCCAAATTAAGCTTAGCTCTACATCTACAAACAATCCAAAACTAAACAAAATATACAAAGAACAAAAACTATCAGCAAGAACATTAGTCTTTGGAGTTTACATAAATGTGTAAACATTGTATAGGAAATTCTGATAAAGTACAAAAAGGCTGACCAACCAGCGTGGCTCAGCAGTTGAGCATTGATCTATGAACGAGGAGGTCATGGTTCAATTCTCAGTCAGGGCATATGCCCAGGTTACGGGTTTGATCCCCACTGGGAGGTCTGCAGGAGGCAGCCAACCAATGATTCTCTTTCATCATTTATGTTACTATCTCTCTCTCCATCTCCTTTTCTCTCTGATATATATAGTATTTTTTAAATTAGTAAAAGGCTCACCGCAAGATTCCAACTATCTACCAGATCATCAGAAATGGTGCTAGCCCTAGCCGGTTTGGCTCAGTGGATAGAGCGTCAGCCTGGAAACTGAAGGGTCCCAGATTTGATTCTGGTCAAAGGCACATGCCCATGTTGTACTCTAGATCCCCAATATGGGGCAGACAGGAGGCAGCCGATCAATAATACTCTCTCATCATTGATGTTTCTATCTCTTTCCCTCTCCCTTCCTCTCTGAAATCAATAAAAATATTTTAATAACTTTTAAAAAAATACCTTCTGGAGGAAGGAAATATCACATATATATTGCATACCTATATACATACGTATTTACGTAGACACAAATAAAGGTCTTAATACTTTTCATTCTACAATTTTAGCCACGAGTCAGGCATAAACTCAGTATGGATAAAAATGGGGCAATATACTAAGTATGACAAGCTCAGGGGAGGCCTGCATGGTAGGTCTTATAAACTCAAAGACTGAAAGCAACTACATAGGATGGTCTGAACATATAAATTTCTAAAAGTAGGCCATGGCAAGTAGCCATGTCTGCCTTGACAAAGGTCAATCTTTACCTTATATTACTTTTTTTGTATATTATATGACATACCTTTATCAGAGTGGTGGTGAACACACAATTCAGTGTACAGATGATGTGTTTTAGAATTGTGCACCTGAAACCTATATAATATTGTTAAGCAGTGTTATCCCAATAAATTCAATTAAAAATAAAAGAAATGTTGCTTAAAATATGACAGCATCCACCAAAATAGAAATGATAGGAAGAGAAAAAATCTTATATATCTTTCTCAAAACTATAGATGAGAAAAACTATGAGATGGGTGGTATTAAAACAATATGGGCCAAGAAAGCAGCAGCACCCTGTCAGACCTTATTATGCAAGAAGGGAATGATTATTTCTCTTGATGAAGTAATCAAGGTAGGGAAATATAGAGGCCCTACCCTGAAGGAGCTGACCTGAATATTTCCAGACCAAACTTGTTTATAAAAAAAAAAGTCTTGGAGGAACTGGGGAGGAACCAGTAAGGGGCAGGGACCGATAGTACCATTTCTATTGGAAAAAAAAAACACAGGTGAAAGCATATAAGAAATAAAGATGTCCCTGTTCTCTTTTCCACTTTACATAAAGAACCAATCATTATTTCAGAACAAACTTCTGCCACAAGATGCTATTTAAGGTGAATATTGCTAAAATTTAAAAAGCAAGAATTGGAAGGCCAAAGATCATTTTAAAAGCATGAAAAAATGTTTTAGCTTATAATACGTGCATCCACCATTGGTAGTAAAGATTTTAAGCATCCAAGCATGACCAGAAATTTTCAGTGTTTTTCTCTTATTCAAGACAATATGAATGAGGGAGTCATTTTAGTTTCTATATCCCCTATTTATTTTTGTGTTATTCCAGTGGTCAGCATAGACACTTATATTGGCAAGCAGGTATTAAATATCTTTTAAATTGATTAAGTAGTATTACAACATTCCTAATCTCTGTGGATTTTTATTCTTTCCTTTTAATCACCAACATCTAATTAGTTGCCAAACTCTATTTTTATATTTGCGAGGTCTCTACCATCTGCCCTCTCCTTTCAACCTTTCTGCCCTATTTCAAATATCTACTACTGCTTCCACTGAGTAATACAATAGCCTCCTGGTTGCTATTCCCCATGTTGAAATGGACATATTAGTATAAAAGTAGAATCTTTAAAGACGCAACCAGGAGGGATCTGAAAACTTGAATAGGCTGATAAATACTGAGGAAATTGAAGCAGTAATAACAATAAAAAAAATTCCAGCAAACAAAAGCTCTAGTCTGGACAACTTCACAGGGGAACTTTACCAAACATTCAAAGGAGAACTAAAATCTATCTGCCTCAGACTATTTCAAAAAATTCAAGAGGAAGGGACACTTCCAAGCTCCTTCTATGAAGCCAGCATTACTTTAATTCCAAAACAGATAAAGATGATCAAAGAAAGATAATTACATATGATGAACATAGATGATAAAACCCTCAAAAATATGGCAGCAAATCAGATCCAGCAATGATTTTAAAAAATCATACACCATGACCATGTGGGATTTATTCTGGGAATGCAAGGCTGGTACAATATTCACAAATCAATAAATGTGATATATCACATAAATAAATTTAAGGACAAAAATCACATGATCATATCAATTGATGCAGAAAAAGTATTTGACAAAATCTAACACCCATTTTGATAAAAAAAAAAACCTCTCAGCAAAGTGGGAATAGAGGGATCATACCTCAACATAATAAAGGCCATGTATAACAAACCTATACTCAGCATCATACTCTATGGGCAATAAGTAAAACAATTTTGTGTAACAACAGAAACAAGACAGACATGTATGCTTTCATCACTATTATTTGACATAGTAATGTATGTCCCAGCCACAGTGATCAGATAAAAATCCTATCTAATAAAGGAGTACTACACAGATTGACCATCACTGCAACACACAAGAGGGCTTCCCCCATGTGGTCAAAGATCCTGCCCTCATGTGAACACAAGATGGCCACCACAAGATGGCCAGCAGGGGAGGGAAGTTGGGAGGTTCCAACCTGCAAGGGAGGGCAGTTGTGGGCCACCAGGCCAGCAGGGGAGGGCAGTTGGGAGGGACCAGGCCTGCAAGGGAGGGCAGTTGGGGGTGATCAAGCCTGCAGGGGAGGGCAGTTAGGGGTGACCAGGCTGGCAGAGGAGGGAAGTTGGGCAAACAGGCAGGCAGGGAAGCAGTTAGACATCAATTAGGCTGCCAGGGTAGTGGTTTGGGGGTAATCAGGCTGGCAGCCAGAAGCGGTTAGGGGCAATTAGGGAGGCAGGCAGGTGAGCAGTTTGGATTTAGCAGTCCTAGATTGAGAGAAGGATGTTCAACTGCCCATTTAGGCCCGAACCTACTGGGATTGGGCCTAAACTGGCAGTCGGACATCCCTTGAGGGGTCCCAGATTGAAGAGGGTGCAAGCTGGGCTGAGGGACACTGCTCCCAGCCACCTCATGCACGAATTTCATGCACTGGGCCTCTAGTAAAAGAAAAGACTTCCAAATTGGAAAGAAGTAAAACTGGCATTATTCGCAGATGATGTGACAATGTACATAGAAAACCTTAAATACTCAATCAAAAAACTACTAGATTAAATAAATACATTTGACAACATAGCGGGATACACAATTAGCACCCAGAAATCAATGGCATTTTTATATACCAATAATGAACTATCAGAAAGAGAAACTAAAAAAATTCCATTTACCACTGCAACAACAACAACAAAAAATAAGATATTTAGGAATAAACTTAATCAAGGAGATAAAAGACCTGTATTCAGAAAACTACAGGATATTGGAAAAGTAGATAGAGGAAGATACAAACAAGTGGATGAATATACTGTGTTCATGGATCAGTAGAATCAACATCAGTAATATGTCCATACTACCCAAAGAAATCTATAGATTCAATCCAATCTCTATTAAAATACCAATGGCACACATAGTTCACAGATCTAGAACAAACACTACAAAAATTTTTATGGAACCAAAAAGGCCCCGAATAGCCATAGCAATCTTGAGAAAGAAAATACCAGATATCAAGTTATACTACAAAGCCATTGTATTTGAAAGAGACTTGTACTGACACAAGAACAGTCATATAGATCAATGGAACAGAAGAGACACCCCAGAAACTGACTTAAGCCATAATGCTAAATTAATATTTGACAATAAGGGCAAGAACACACAAGGGAATCAAGAGAATCTCTTTAATAAATGGTGTTGGGAAAACTGGACAGATACATCCAAAAAAAAATGAAACTAGACCACCAATTTAGACCATACAGAAGTATAAACTCAAAGTGGATAAAAGCCTTAAATGTAAGTTGTAAAATCATAACAAAATCTTAGAAGAAACTATAAGCAGCAAAATCTCAGACATCTGTCATAGCAATATGTTTACCAATACATCTCCTGACCTAGGGCATAGAAAAGGGAACCCTAGAAATAAGTGAATACTCAAGAAAATTTAAGTGTACTGGACAAAAAGCTGTTCCTAAAACATTAACTAAAATATCTATTAGTAGTTCATCTCACTGTAAAATTGCCTAACATCCAAAGAACCTAAAGCAGTCATACTTGTGTGCAACAATTAAAATTTTAAATTACCAAGACTGAAATATAAAATTTCCCAAAGCCCCCATTAATCAAAAAAGGGGGGATAGTGGGGTAATATCATGTAAGGAAAATATCCTGTAAGTAAATTACATCCAGAAAATTCTTACTCCAGAAAAGTAACTTTCATTTGTAAAGCCAACAGCAGGACACTCATGAAAAAACACACATGGTGTCAAAATAAGCCAAAGGAAAATCATTTAGGCAAAAATAAAAAGAATCCCTAGTCTAATCTGCAGATAGGACCCCTTTGTTAACTTTTGGTCGAGAATGTGTTTGTGTGTTTTCAGAGAACAACTCCAGGACTTTGTAGGTTCCTGTGACAGTGAGGAACTGATGGGTCTGTTCCAGTCACAAGGATGGTCCAGAGATGGGGGACACTGACGACACCTTGCCATGCTAGCAATCGGCAGCTGTGCATGGCTGCAGGCAGCCCAGGACAAAACCAAGGAGGATGAAACTTGCATTGCCACGATGTGCCCACCAATCAGATACCATTCCTGACATCTACACATAAAGAACTATATGACATTGAAACTGGAACTCAGAACAGTTGGACATTGAAACTGAGACTCAAACATTTTTTGTTCTTATACATTTATTTCTAGTATGCAGAGGCAAGATATTTTTGAAGAAGAGAAACAGGGGAAAGTGACTGATATAGAGGCAGGGAGGCATTAAACAGGCTGTCAGGCTACAGGGGGAAGGCCGAGGAGGGTGGGGGCGGATGCTGGGGAAGATCAACTGAAGGACTTGTATGCATGCATATGAGCATAACCAATGAATGAAATACACTGGGGCGGGGAGGGGGCAGGTGAGGACATGTGCTGTGGGGTAGGGGAGGCTGGCGGAGGATAATGGGGGGGGGGGAACATATGTACTACTATTATATCTAAGTTATACTGCAAAAAAATAAAAAAAAATTAGAAAAAAGAAAAGGGAACCCTAGTACACTGTTGGTGGGAATGCACACTGGTGCAGCCATTATGGAAAACACTATGAGTGTCCTCAAAAAATTAAATATAGAATTGCCATTTGATCCCACTTCTGGGAATATGTCCTAGGAAATCTGAAACACCAGTCAGAAAAATTGTATGCATCCCTATGTCCATAGCAATGCAATATACAATAGCTAAGATCTGGAAACAACCCAAGAGTCCATCAGTAGATGAGTAGATAAAAAAGCTGTGGTACAGCCAGTTCCAGTGTACCTCAGTGGTTGAGCATTGACCTATGAACCTTTTTTTCCTATAGTCAACAGAGGCCGTATTTCCTTTTCAGGCAATTATCCACTTTTCACTGGAACCAAGCTAGTTCTTCTTTGAAACCTCCAACACATTTTTCTATAAGGCAATTCTACAATGTTTAAGCTCTTCATCATCATACCTATTGTGCACTGGTCTAAAAGTGTAAATACCCTTAACAATTTTTCCTGTGGGAAAACATGTTAAGTTTCAAACAAACAATTTTCACACTTTTGAATGATAATTCAAAGGTTAACAATGACCCATGAAACAAGACAGATAGAAGATATTTAAAAAGACTCCATAATATATGATAACGTATATAATCATTAATTTTATCATGATTCAACACACAGAGAAATCATTTTCTTTCACATAAAAATTAATAGATTCTTAGGTTTTATTTATGAATGGCAATATATTTTCAAAATATATATTTACAATGAAAATACCCTTAATCCCCAAAACTAACACAATTGAAGGCCACAAAGCTCATATTCAAAGATTAACATGTCTAAAGTCAACATCAACAAACATGTAATTAGAAAAATATAAATTCTCAAGGGAATACCATTATAAACAAAAAACATCAAAAACTTCTACTGAATACTAATCAGGCTTGTTTATATGTAGCATTTAGTCTTCACCTAGAATATTTTAATTAAATCCCTTGAAGGGTTAAATCTAAAAATCATAACTGTTTTAAACAAAGAATGCAGAAATACTATCTTCACCACATTACTTTCATCTTTCATTTTACTTCATTAGGGATTAACAATTTCCACTGGAGTATTTTTCCAAATTGTTGAGGGAGAAAGACCCATTGTTAAATCTCTACTATATCTGAAACATACTGCAAACAATAAAAAATGTGTCCTTATTGCAATAGAAAACACTTAAAATAAAAATAAAGAAAAACACTTATACAGTAAAAGTTAACAAAAATAATAAAATAGCAGGCATGTGAAAGGCTATCCACCTTCCACACCATCCTTATTCAACTGGTTTTATAAACCAGACACCTGAGTCTATGTCAGTAGATTACATGCATTAAAATAGAACAGTAATTCCTCTGCTCTTGTATAGTCTGGCCAGAAAATTCTTGGAAGTATAAACTATCCTTACATTCCAAAAAGAAATGAACCCCTCTTCATTCATCCTGTTCTTAATAGATGTAGAATATTAAATGTATTTGGGAATTATTTAATTCTGTAATAAAATCTATATAATAAAGATGTAATATGCAAATTGACTGTCACACCCTCACACAATCTGGGTGCCTCCATGTGGTCACAAGATGGCCACCACAAGATGGCCAGCAGGGGAGGACAGTTGAGGGGGCCAGGCCTGCAGGGGAGGGCAGTTGGGGGTGACTGAGCCAGCGGGGGAGGGCAGTTAGGTGCAAACATGCCTGCAGGGGAGGGCAGTAGTAGGGGACCAGACCTGCAGGAGAGGGCAGTTGGAGGTGACCATGCTGCAGAGGAGAGCAGTTGGGGGGGTCATGGCCTACAGAGGAAGGCAGTTGGGGGAGACCAAGCTGCAGGGGAGGGCAGTTGGGGACAATCAGGCTTGCAGGGGAGCAGTTAGTCATTGATCAGATCTGCAGGGGAGTGGTTAGGGGACGATTAGGCTGGCTGGCAGAAGCAGTTAGGGCAGCGGTCAGCAAACTCATTAGTCAACAGAGCCAAATATCAACAGTACAATGATTTAAATTTCTTTTGAGAGCCAACTTCTTTAAACTTAAACTTCTTCTAATGCCACTTCTTCTAGACTTGCCCAGGCCATGGTATTTTGTGGAAGAGCCACACTCAAGTGGCCAAAGAGCAATCAGGCAGGCAGGCAAGTTGTTGGGAGCTAGCAGTCCCAGATTGTGAGAAGGATATTCCCTAAGGTGGTCCCAAATTAGAGAAGGTGTAGGCTGGGCTGAGGGATAATCTCCCTCCCAGTGCATGAATTTTGTGCACTGGGCCTCTAGTATTCCCTATAAGTAGAGAGGAATCAACTTTAGACTCCTGAATGTGTTTCCACTACATTCTTGTTAAATGTTATCCTGGCATGTAATTTTAACCCAGTTCAGCTGGAAATTTGAAAGAAAAAAAGAACGAGTTAAACAGACAAGAGTCCAAAGTGTATTTTTAAGGATGAAGATACTTAGACAAATTTTCATCTTGAGACACTGAGGGCTTCAAGTCCTTCCTCAAAAGATACTACTATTGGCAGTCAGTTTGGCATTCAAATATTTTTAGAAGGTCTATGGTGGCCTTTACTGTAGTGCTAAGCTGTCAATCGATTAACTTATCAGAAAAGGATCTGACTTTCTATCCCAAAAGTGTAATTATTATGCTTAAATGCTGCCTGCTTTTAATAGCAACAACAAACAACAATAAAGCAAAGTACCTGTGCACAGCTAAGTTTTCACTGCACAGCCGATCAAAGTTCAACCACAACAGTTTCTGAAGAGGAGCAGGAAGAGAGGAGAACCTAAATATTATGGTTAAATCTCGCTGTCTTACAAAAGATGCATCATATAAGGGTTGGGGTTTACTATGTGTCTTTTATGGAACAATGGGGCCATGGGGACAACAGTTGTGAAAAGCAGAAAGAAGGGGTGGAGGAAAGAGAGCGGTAGAAAGAGGGACCACAGAGGATGCAGTAGAACATCACCCAAATGTAGATGAAGAAATCTGGCGTCCAGTTAATGGGCACAGGGGTTGTTACAAAAAAGACACAAGCTACATAAAAATGAGAAAGCCACGTAACTAAGGTGTACTCATCCCTAGGTGCAAATGTCCCTAGTTACTTAGTCAACTTGGTGTTTTTGTTGCCCAGGGTTCCTAAAACAGCTACGATGCAACAGAGAGCTAAAGTTAGCAGTTGTCCCTTAAAGTGTTCCCAGAGAATGAAGACTTGGAAACCCAAAGCGACACCTGGGGCATCCCCTAGTCCCACTCTAGATCGCAAAGTGAGAAACTTAGTCACAACTCCAGAGTAGCCAGCGAGGCAGGCAACCTCCCCAAAACTGAGCCTGCCAGCTAGTCCCTGCCTGCTCTGAGGGAAGGTACAGTTGGGACAGCGCTTGTTTAACCATCCTGCAGCCTCCAGAGGGCTTACTTGGGCACCCTGCTGCCCAGCCCCAAGCCCCTTCTTTCTGGAGTCCCAGCCAGAGTCCAGAGGGAAGGATGGGGGTGGCTCCAGTCCCCCTTGGCCACCACACTAACCTCGCAGCTGTTCGCGCCGCCACCAAACACCTCCATGTCTTGATTCCCAGGGCTCCTCCTGAGGAGCGAATGGGAGCATCACTCCTTCAGGAGCCCAGGAACAGGAGCTGCTGACCACGGGCACCGCTGTGCATCCTGTCTGTAGAGCTTTCCTGCCGCTGCCAAAACCTTCCAGCCCCGCCTTCAGGGACCTCTGTTCTAGCCACTGAGTCCCTCCGAGGCTGGGAGCAAGAGGTCACCTCCTCCACAAGCTGCTGCTCCCCATAGATAAGACAACTCCGTTCTGTCTCTCTTGGAGCTGCCACTGGGCTCCGCTCACAACTGCCTCTGCCTAGATTGTCGCTTGGCGGTGACCCCCTCCCCCACCCTGCTTCCTGAGCACCCCCCCCAGCTCCCAGCTCTGTCAATATGGCGGCAGAAGCAGCTTTACCTGTGCGGTGCCTAGACAACCCCCCTCCCCCTCCCACCCCTTGGTGGCACAATAGTGTCACCAGAATATCAGTGGAGATTCCCTAGCCTGGGGTGATGGGGGTATGGGAAAGAGGGGCGGGAGCGAGTTCGGAGGACTGTGTGGTGGGGGTTGGGAAAGAGGAGAGGGTGGAGTGCTGGGTGCGGGGGATGCCGGAGAGAAGTAGTAAAAGCCACTGCTAGAGCCAGGGTAAACCTGCCCACTTCACGGAGCATGCGCGCACTGTTCACACATGCTCAGCAGGCTCTCACAAGTCTAGGAAAGCAGCCTTGCCTAGGGAGGATTCCCCAAACAGATGCAGAAACGTGGTGATCCTTCTGAACATTGGAGGTGTCAGTGTCAGGGAGGACTCAAGGAATATCTACTTGCAGGGCTCACAAAAGAAGATGTCCTCTACACCCAACCACAATTTTAGTCCATTATATATTAGTCTCCAAGAAGCGAGAAGTAGCAAGAAAATGCTTTTAAAATAAATTAGTATATCTGTGGTCCCTAACTCCTCCCCTCTCACCCCCTGCACCCCCCTCTCCCGCTGTTCCCTCTCAGGCTGTGTCTGCTGTTTGCATTCATACTATTGATGACACACTAGTGTATACACACACACACACACACACACACACACACACCACTTATTGGCCCCTACTTGTTGCAATGAAGGTGGAATATATAGCGGTGAACAAAAGGATTCCAGTTGTGAGTATGTGAAACACAGAGTTTATTCTTGTATTATTATTTATTAATTATTGTATTATTTTTCATATAAACAATTATAAACCTACTTTTGACCACCCTGGTATAAAAGATAACCTTGCCCCTGCCCAGCTTTACTGCTTCGCTACTTAAAGCCACACTATACTAAGTGCTAGAGACAAAACTGAGATAAAGTAGATTCTCATACATGATAGATGATCAAGATCCTTCTCATCAAAACACTTCAAAACCCAAAGTAGTTATTCTACCTTTGACACTTCAAAGAGCCTTAAAAAGAGCAACTGTAACAGTGATTAAGCTAGCTCAGTACATTGGTGAGGTTTCTAATGTTAGATGTACAACACAGAATTTCCTACCCCCTACTACACCTAAGGCTGTTGTATTGTGCAACAGAAAAACAATAAACTATGCCCTCCATTTATTTCATAATAGAGCTTTCAGTGGACCACAAAGATTGGCTCACTGAATTGCAAACAAGGGTCATTAATATTGCCCTCCCAACTACTCTCCTTAAAATCCCCTGGAGAGAGCTTTATGAATATGATTCTGTAAAAGTGAAACCTTTGAAAATAGTGGGTGCATGAAGCTATAAACAATGAAAATATGTGAGTGTGCATGCATGCCATGCACTCATGCATAAATGTGTTTAGCTAAAAAAAGACAGTGTTCTTAACTCAACCTTTTTGAGCACTGGATTGCATCTGTTGTTGCCTATTCAAAGGCTTTGTCTGCAATTCCACCCCCATTTCTTTCATAGCAACTATTTTCTTCCCTCTGCTGGACTTCTCCCATCAGCAAAAACTATGCTGTTACTGACTTCAACTTGCTGGTCCACACATTAGCATTTCATGCAGTTAACGAATTGCTTTTTCCTGTTCATTTTTTCTCCTATGTCATTGGCTGTTTCTTCTTAGTGTCCTTTATTGGATCACTCTTCATCTTCCCAATCTCTAAAAGCTGTTAACTTCAGGGCTTGATACTCCACTTCTATCTCCCCCAGCATCCATAAGGGATTTCTCCATATCCCATTCAGTTCCACTGCTTTAAATTCCATGTATATGCTGAAGATGCTCAAATTTTATCTTCCACTACAAAGTCATGAAATCAATACTTATACATGCAACTTGCCTATCCTACCTGGATATTAATAGGTATTTCAAACTTAATCTAGTCAAAACTGAATTCTAAATTTGAGCCCAACAAACCTATTCCCCAGACTTGTACAGGAAAATTAATGACCTCTGCCATCCACCTAGTTTACTGCTCAAATCTCACTTCAAAGTCCTTCTATAACCATCTTTTCTAAAACCCCAGCCTTATAAGTGTCTAGCCTCATCCTGCTTTTTCTTCATAACATCAATCAACATCCGGTTGTGATATATTTTTCTTCCCCACAGAACCTTGCATAAAGCCCAGAACATTCATTTAATAAATACACCACATCACCTATGCTAGTATTAAGAAACTTACAGTGAATGTATTACTTTGTTTCTATATAAAATTTAACCTTTATATACTGTATATATTCATTCATTCATCATTCTCCTTAACATATAAACATGCACACATCTCTTTCATTTAAAAAAGTAAGTATTGCCCTAGCTGGTTTGGTTTAGTAGCAGAGCATTGGCCTTTGGACTGAAAGGTCCCAAGTTTTATTCTAGTCAAGGGCACATGCCTGAGTTGCAGGCTCAATCCACATTAGGGGGCATGCAGGAGGCAGCCAATCAATGATTCTCTCTCAAACCTGTTGTTCTATATATCTCTCTCCCTCTCCCTTCCTCTCTGAAATATATATATATATATATATATATATATATATATATATATATATATATATATATATATATTAAAGTAATCATTAAAAACCCTTCCTCAATTCAATGGTTTTAACAGACTCCTGATTCTCAAATGTTTCAATCAGTTAACAAGTCTCTTTGCTTTTATCTCAAACTAGAGGTCTGGTACATGAATTCTTGCATGGTGGAGGGAGACCAAAGGAGGTTGGCTGGCCAGGGGGGAGGGACTGATCCATTGATCAGGGCCTGCTGGCAGGGGGGGGGGAGGGACAGGAGGGAGGGATCACAGGAGGTTCTCCATCCAGGGGAGGGATCACAAGAGTTTGGCCACTGGCTGCAAGGAGGGAGCCAGCCCTCAGTCCCACTGGAAAAGGGGCCATGTCTGCTGCCACTCACCCTTGGTTCCACATCCCAGGCTGGGCCCCAGGGACCCAGTGGGGTTGGGAGAGGAGGCAACAGTTGCTGGATGCAGTTTGCCACCTCCCCCCCTCTTACTCCCCTCACCGCCAAGACACCATCATAGCAGGTGGGTGGCCCCTGGAGAATGGAGAAGATGGGAGTGAGACAAAACCTTGTGTTGAGGGCCAACTTTCAATAGGTTGCAGCAAGGGAGCTGCTCTGCTGCATAAGAAACTCTGGCCCAGAAGCAGGTCTCTATGAATGGTTTAGCACCAGGGGCCAATGGAAGCAGCCAGCCAGTGGGAGGGGCCACAGGAGGTTGGCTATGGGAGTGCACTTACCACCAGGGGTTAGCTCCTGTGTTGAGTGTCTGCCCCCTGCTTGTCAGTGCGCATAATACTGACTGGTCATTCCTGTCAACACACACACACACTAGAGGCCCAGTGCACAAAATTCATGTGCAGGTATGGTCCCTAGGCCTGGCCTGAGATCAGGGCCATCTTCCTCAGCTGCCCAGCTGGCTCCACCCCCCACCGTCATCCACCCCTAGTTGCCTATTTGCCATCAGGTGATCAGTGCATGATGGCCGAGGGAAGGGACCAAGAGGTTGGCTGTTCCTGCTCACTCACCAGCCCTGCCCTAACAGCAGGTGACCATCAGGCAATCAGAACCTGCCAGCCAAGGAAAGGGACCAAGAGGTGGCAAGTGTACCTCATAGTGGTTGTTCTGGTCATTCTGATATTAAGGTCAATTTGCATATTACCTTTTTATTATCTAGGACAGAGGCCTGGTGCATGAGTGGGGGCTGGCTGGCCTGCCCTGAAGGGGCCCCCGGATGGGGTTGGGGGGGTTCCCACTGGGGGGTGGGGTTCGCAGGCTTGCCCCACCGCTGATCAAGGTGGGGTCTCCGCTGGGATGAGGATGGCTGGTCATGCCCCAGATGGGATCGGGGTTCTCGCTGAGGGGCTGACAATCTGGGTGAAAGGCCACAGGCAGTTTCCAGGCCAGCCATGACCCTATTAGGGTGGGGGTCCCTGCTGGGGGGTGGGACTGGCCTGGGCAAGGGGCCATTGTCAGTTTTTAGGCTGGTCATGCCCCTGGCTTTGTCAGGAAGAACATCCAGAAGACATCTTGTCTGACTAGCAGATTACCCTTTTATTAGTATAGATAGATATTTATTTTAAATGTCTGCTCCATCCCCATGGCCAGCACTTCAGTTCACCTCATATATTTCCTTGAACTAATGATACTAATACCTCTTAACTGTTGGGTTGGTCTCCAACTGCCCTCCTCTGCCAGTCTGGCCACCCCCAACTTCCCTCCTCTGCTGGCCTGGTCCCTCCCAACTGCTCACCTCTGCTGGCCCATTCACCACTAATTGCTCTCCTTGCTAGCCTGATCACCCACAACTGACATCACTTGCAGGCCTAGTTCCCCCACCCCCAATTGCCCTCCCCTGTAGGCCTGGTCCCTCCTAACTGTCTTTCCCTGCTGGCCTTGTCTCCCTACTGTCCTTCCTTTCAGGGTGGTCTCCTCAACTGCCTTCTCTTATAAGCTTCGGTCCCCCCAATTGCCATCAACTTCAGGCCAGGTCCCCCCTACTGCCCTTCCCTGCAGGCCTGCTCCCCTTCAACTGTTCTCCCTTGTAGTCCTGACCCCCTTCTGCCCTCCCCTGTAGTCCTGGTCCTCCCCTTTTCTCTCCCTTGTTCCTGGTGTCCCCCTATTGCCCTCCCCTGCAGGCCTGGTAACCCCTAACTGCCCTCCCTGCTAGCCTGATCACCCACAACTGCCCTCCCCTGCAGCAATGGTCCCCACAACTTCTCTCTCCTGTAAGCCTGTGTCGCCCCCAACTGCCTTACACTGCACCCTTGCATGTCCCCTAACTGTCTTGCATTTCAGGCCTGGTCCCCAACCAACTGCCCTCCTCTGCTGGCCTGGTCACTCGCAGCTGCACATCACTGCTGGCCCTTTCACCCCTTACTGCACTCCCTACTCGCTTGATCACCCATAACTGCCATCTCCTGTAGGCTTAGACATCCCCCACAACTGCCCTCCCCTATAGGTTTAGCCCATACTGCCCTCCCATGCAGGACTGCCTTTCCAAGTGACCTCCCAGGCAGGCTGGTGTCACCCCCAACTGTTTTCCATTTAAGACCTGGGTCCCCCCACCAAAAGTCCTGTCCACTGAAGGCCTGGTTCCCCCAATTGCTCTGCCCTGTAAGTCGACCCCCCCCCAATGGACTTCCCTGCAGTCATGGTAAGCCCAGTGCCCTCCCCTGCTGACCTGGTCTCTGCTAACTGCCCTCCTCTGTCAGCCTGATCTCCCCCAACTGTCCACTCCTGCAGGAATGATCCCCCCTACTGCCCTCCATTGCAGGTCTGGTCCCCCACATTGCCATCCTCTGCCAGCCTGGTCCTGCCCAACTGCCCTCCCCTGCTGGCCTGGTCCCTACCAACTGTCCTCCCATGCTGGCCTGATCCTTCCCAACTGCCCTCCACTGCAGGCCTGATCCCCCACACTGCCACCCCTGCCAATCTGGTCCCCGCCAACTGCCCTCCCCTGATGGCCTGGTCCATCCCAACTGTCCTCCCCTGCTGGCCTGTTCCCCCATACTGTCCTTCCCTGCAGGGTGGTCCCCTCAACTGCCCTCCCCTTCAAGCCTCAGTCAACCTGAATTGCCATCCACTATATCCCTGGTCCCCCCTACTGCCCTTCCTGCAGGAATGCCTCCCCCAATCTTCCCTCTCCTGCAAGCCTGTGTCACCTGCAACTGTCTTCCACTGCAGCCTTGGGTCCCCCTAAATGTCTTTCAATGCAGTCTTGGGTCCCCCTCACAGCTGCCCTCCTTTGCAGTCCTGGTCCCCCCAACTGCTCTCCCCTGAAGGCTTGACCCCTCAATAGCTCTCCATGCTGTCCTGGTCCACGCCCGCTGCCCTTCCCTGCTGACCTGGTCTCCGCCAACTGCCCTCCTCTGCCAGCTTTACCTCCCCCAACTGACCTCCTATGCAGACCTGGCATGGTCCCACCCACTGCTCTCCCCTGCTGTGTTGGTCTCCTCCATCTGCCCTCCTCTGCCAGTCTGGTCACTCTCCTGCTGGCCTTGTCTCCCTCCAACTGCCCTTCTCTGCTGGCCAGGTCACTTCCAACTGCATACCTCTGCTGGCACGTTTGCCCCTAACTGCCCTCCCTGCTAGCCTGATCACCCACAACTGCCATCTCCTGCAGGCCTAGTCCCCCCCCCAAGAACTGGCCTCTCCTATAGGCCTTTACCCCCATATTGCCCTACTCTGAAGGACTGCCTCCCCAGCTGCCCTCCCATCCAGATCTGTGTCACCTCCAAATGTTTGACATTGCAACCCTGCCCCCCCCCAAATAACTGCCCTCAACTGCAGGCCTGGTTCCCCTAATTGCTCTCCCCTACAGGATTGACCCCCCAGTGTCCCTCCCTGCAATCATCATACCCCCACTACCCTCCCCGCCTGACCTTATCTCCCCCAACAGCCCTCTCCTACAGGCGTGATTCCCCAAACTGCTCTCCACTGCAGGCCTAGTCCCCCACACTATCATCCCCTGGCAGCCTGGGCTTCCGCAATTGCCCTCTCCGGCTGGCCTGGACCCTCCCAACTGTCCTCCCCTGCAGACCTGGTCCCTCCCAACTGCCCTCCTGTGCTGGCCTGGTTTCTCCCAACCGCCTTCCACTGTAGGCCTGGTCGCCCACACTGCCATCCCCTGCCAACCTAGTAGCCCCAACTGCCCTCCCCTGCTGTCATGGTCCCTCCCAACTGGCCTCCCTTGCAGTCCTAATTCCTCCCAACTCCCCTTCACTGCAGGCCTGGTCTCCCCTAACTTCCCTCCCCTGCCAGCTTGTTCCCTCCCAATTGCCCTCCCCTGCTGACCTGGTCCCTCCCAACTGTCCTCCCCTGTTTGCCTGGTCCCCCATACTGTCCTTTCTTGCAGGCTGGTCCCCTCAACTGCCCACCCTGCAATCCTCGGTCCCCTCCAATTGCCATCCACTATAGGCCTGGTCCCCCTTTCTGCCCTTCCCTACAGGCCTGGTCCCCTTCAACTGCTCTCCCTTGCAGTCCTGATCCCTTTCTGCCCTCTCCAGTAGTCCTGGTCTCCCACACTGTTCTGCCCTGCTGGCCTCGGTCCCCCAACTGCCTTCCCCTGAAGGCCTGGTCACCCCTAACTGCCCTCCGTGCTAGCCTGATCACCCACAACTGCCCTTTGCTGCAGGACTGTCCTCCCCAACTTCCCTCTCCTGCAAGCCTGTGTCATGCCCAACTGTCTTCCACTAGAGCCCTGGGTCCCTCTGAATGTCTTGCATTACAGGCCTGTGTCCCCAGTAATACTGCTCTCCTTTGCTGTCCTGGTCCCTCCCAACTGCTCTCCCCTGAAGACCTAACCTTCCAATGGCCGTTTCTGCAGTCCTGGTCTACCCCCACTGCCTTCCTCGGCTGACCTGGTCTCCCCCAACTACCCTTCTCTGCTAGCATGGTCCCCCACAACTGCTCTCCACTGCAGGCCTGGTCCTATTAACTGCTCTCCCCTACTGGGTTGGTCTCCTCCAACTGCCCTTCTCTGCCAGCCTGGTCACCCCCAACTTCCCTCCCCTGCAGGCCTGGTACCCCACCAACTGCCATCCTCTGGGGCCTAGTCATTCCCAAATGCACACACCTGCTGGCTTTTTCACCAATAACTGCCCTCCCTGATAGCCTGATCACTCAAACTGCCATCTCATGCAGGCCTAGTCCTCTCCCCCAATTGCCCTCCCCTGTTGGCCTGGTCCCCATACTGTCCTTCTTTGCAGGCTGGTCCCCTCAACTGTCCTCCACTGCAAACCTCGGTACCCCCCAATTGCCATCCACTATCAGCATAGTCCTCCCACTGCCTTCCCTGCAGTCCTGGTCCCCTTCAACTGCTCTCCCTTGCAGTCCTGACCCCTTTCTGCCCTCCATTGCAGGCCTGGTCACCCCTAACTGCTCTCCCTGCTAGCCTGATCACCCACAACTACCCTCCCCTGCACGACTGCTCCCACAACTTCCCTCTCCTGCTAGCCTGTGTCACCCCCAACTGTCTTCCAATGCAGCTCTGGGTTCCCCTCAACTGTCTTCCAGTGCAGGCCTGGGTCCCCCTCACAACTGCCCTCCATTCAGTCCGGGTCCCCCAACTGCCCTCTCCTGCAGGCCGGGTCCCCCACAAGTGCTCTCTTCTGCTGCTCTAGTCCCTCCCAACTGCACACCCCTGCTGGCCCAGTCACCCCTAACTGCCTTCCATTCTAGCCTGTACACCCACAACTGCCATCTTCTGTAGGCCTAGTTCCCCCCCCCACTACCCTCCCCTATAGGCCTTTACCCGCATACTGCCCTTCTCTGCAAGACTGCTTCCCCAACTGCCCTTCCACGCAGGTCTGTGGTCACCCCCAACTGTTTTCCATTGCAGACCTGGGTCCCTCCCCGACAATTGCCCTCTACTGCAGGCCTGGTTTTCCCCACTTGTTCTCCTCTGCTGGACTGACCCCCCAATGGCCCTCCCAGCAGTCATGGTACCCCCACTGCCCTCCCCTGCAGGTTTGTCCCCAGCACCTGCACTCCCTTGTAGGACTGGTCCCCCCCAACTCCTTTCCCCTGCCATCCTGCACCCCCTTCTGCCTTCCCCTGCTGTCCTGGTCTCCCACACTGCTTTCCCTTGAAGGACTGGTCTCCCCCAACTGCACTCCCCTACTGGCCCAATCACCCCTAACTTCCTTCCCCAATCGCCCCCAACTTCCCTACCCTGCAGGACTGCCCCCCAACTGTCCTCTTCTGCAGGTCAGGGTACCCCTAACTGCCCTCCCTTGCCTACATGTTCACCCCCAACTGCCTTATTCTGCTGGCCTTCTCACCCCTAACTTTCCACAACTGCCCTCCCTGGCCGGCTATCTTGTGGCAGCCATCTTGTGGTGGCCATCCTGTGTCCTCATGGGGCAGCCATCCTTGACCACATGGGGGCGGCCATCTTGTGTTTTAGTGTGACAGTCAATTTGCATATTACTCCTTTATTAGATAGGATATGCATATTAAAGTACTAAAATAAATAGTAATACAATATTAATGCTCAAACATGTTATAACTAGAAAATATATCTGGTCCTACACATAAGGAAGCATGACCCAAAGGAAACTCATGTATTTTTTTCATCAACATTCTATTTTTTAAATCTTTGTTTTTGAAAGTATTACAAATGTTGCCCTTTTTCCCCCATTGACTCCCTCTAGCTTACCCTCCCCTACCCCTCATCAACATTTTTAAACAAATTTATTATTTTAAGGTAATAGCAACGAGAATTCAATTTTACCCTAGGATGTATAAAAGATGGAAAATATATTACTTTTACACTAACAATAACAAAAAAGGCAAATACACAAAGTAATCATAACATTTTTTGAACCCATCAGCTATCTTAGGTCATAATGCAACAAAATAGCCTAAAATCTGAGAACAGAAAAGTAAGCACTGGTGCACCTAGAGCATAACACAAGGGTAAAATACATAGGTTGCCACCAAATACTAAGGAGATTTAGTAATAAATTCAATTGTTTAATGAATTGCTACAGGCAATAGATTATATAGAACTTCTTGGAGCTGCAGAGACAGAGAAGTTTGCATTCACTCTCAGGCTGTTCTCCAGAGACTTATATCTGGTGATCATGAAAAAAATGAGTAGTAGGGAAGAACACCAAATAAAGCATTCCTGAACATTATAGGCATGGAAGAGGGGTCCAGCCATTGTTGCAACAAAGACAAAAATCTTACACAAATGCTATTGGGTGATGGAGGAGGAGGGAACAGTACTCACTGTTACCCCTTAGGAAATGTGTAAACACTCACTTCTTTTGAGGAGGAGTAAAAGAAAAATAAGTTATATTCCTTAGCAAAGAGGCAGAAAGCTGTCCAAGACTCAGACAATTTGGGGCTTCCTACCAATGGGAAGGGTCAGAAAACTCTTTTCTTCAAAGGCCCATCAAATATATTGGCCATATAGAAGACAGGCAGTATCACTAAAAATCTCTACTCTGAAAACCAGGGCCCCAGGGCCTGTCTAAGACTGATGCTAAACCAGGACAATAGAGAAACCACATCATGGTAGTATGCACTACATAAAAAGTAACAACAGATTAATTGAATATGTGTCATACTGTAAAATGAAAATCTAAACCTTTTAAAAGAAACCAGAAAAAAATATTTGTGACTTAGGGTCACAAATCTTCAGAGTGCTGAAACATGACACCAAAGCCATGATTCATAGAATAAATTGATAAATTAAACCTCATCAAATTATAATATTTTATTCTGAGCCACATGCAAAACAATGAAACTAAACTCCATTTTGTACCCATATACAAAATTAACTGAAAATAGATAAAATTTTTTAATATAACCCATTAAATAATAAATTATATAGAAAAAAACATAGGTCCTAATCTTATGAACTCTTGTTTTAGAGATGATTTTATGAATTTGACCCCAAAGGCAAGGAAAGTAGTAAAAAAATAAATGAATGAGACTATATCAAACTAGAAATCTTTTGCACAGCAAAAGAAACCACCAACAGAACAAAAAGGCAACCAACCAAATAAGAGATACTTGCAAACAATAGCTCTGAGAAGGGGTTAATATTCGAAATATAAAAGGAATTCATATAACTCAACACCAAACAAACAAATTAAACATATTCTTCTTCAAGAAGATATACAAATGGCCAACAGATATACTATAAAAAGATGCTCAACTTCACTAGCTATTAAGGAAATGCAAATCAAAACTACAATGAGATACTGCCTTTCATCTGTTAGAGTGGCCATTATCAATAAGACAAGTAATAACAAATGTTGGAGAGATTGTGGGAAAAGGAAACCCACATTCACTGCTACTGGGAATGTAGACTGATACAACCACTATGGAAAACAGTCTGGCAATTCCTCCAAAAATTAATAATAGAGTCACCATACAACCCCTCTTCTGGGTATCTGCCTGCCTGAAAATTTTGAAAGCATTTATTCCCAAAGATATATACACCATGTGTTCATTGCAGCGTTATTTACAGTAGCCAAAACACGGAAACAACCAAAATACCCTATAATAGAGGACTAGATACAGAAGATGTTGTACATATACACAATGGAATACTACTCAGCCATAAGAAAGGATGAAATAGCATTTGCAAAAACATGGGCAGACCTTGAGAACATTATGCTAAATGAAATAAGTCAGATAGAAAAATCTAAGGATCATATGATTTCATTCATATGTGTATATAAAACTGAAACTTATGAACACAACAGTGTTGTGATTGCCAAGGGAAATCAGGTGGGGAAAGAAGGGGGTCCTAATATGAGGTGACGCGAGAAAATATTTTGACTTTGTATACTTGGTGCTATATAGAGATTTAGAAATCCACACAAATATGTTCATGTTGACCAATGTTACCTCAATAAAATTTATTTAAAACCAGAGGCCCAGTGCACAAAATTTGGGAGCGTTTGGGTCCCTCAGCCTGGCCTTCACCTTCTCACAATCCGGGACCCCTCAGGGGATTTCTTACTGCTGGCAGTTGGACATCTCTCTTACAAACTGGGATCGCTGGCTTCTAACCGCTCGCCTGCCTGCCTGCCTGATCACTCTTAACCACTTTCCGCCTGCCTGATCACCCTTAACCACTCACCTGCCTGCCTTATCGCCCCTAACCACCTTTGTCTTGGCCCCTGCCACAGCAGCTTTGTCCAGAAGGACATCCAGAATGATGTCCAGAAGGTCTTCGGCTGTCTGGTCTAATCTATAATAATAAAAGTGTAATATGCAAATCAACCAAACAGCAGAACGACCATCCAGACAACCACACTACGACAACCCACTGATGCCAGACCAGCCAAGGTGGGCACGATGCTATTGGTCAGGGCCCCAGCCATTGCCCCTTGATCGCCCTGTAGAGGGAAGCCCAGGCCACTGGCTGGTGGGGTGATTGATCAATCGGGTGGGAGGTGGGGAGTCTGTGATTGCCCCAAAGAAGTAGGTACAGGCCACCCTCTGTGGATCGATTGATCTGACGGCTCCATGGAACCAAGGAACGGGGGTTGAGGGAGATGGCAGCGGATGTGGGCAATGCCAGGCCAAGGTGGGTGTGGGCCGGGGCAGGGCCATGAAGCAGCCAGGGCGGGGGTCATCCAGGGCTGTGAAGGCCTACCCTTGAACGAATTTCATGTACCAGGCCTCTAGTTAGCACATAATGCTTTTATTATCATAGATGATGTCTGGAGAGCTGAATGTCTTCCAATTCTAGACTCTGAAGCGGGGAATGTGAATGCTGCCATGGTTTTTTACTTTAATCCAGTGCCAGCTCATGGAGTGTCCTGGCAGGAGTGCATGGGTGTCCTCGTGAGAGTGTGGGGTGTCCCAGCAGGAGTGTGTTTTAGATTAAACATGGTTTGCATCTAGTTGCTTTTTATCTTGGTGCACACAGGGTAGATGCATTGTCCCATTCTCAGCTCTGCTCTGATCCCAGGGAGAGCTCCTCAGAGGAAGGGAGCCCACCTTCCCCTCCCCTGTGTTTCTCTGTAGAGCCTGACTTGGGGCCAACACCCCATGGGGTTCAGAAATGTTTCCCGAGGGGGTTAATGGAAGGGCACTGAGAACATTTTACCTAACTCCCCTTGGACAGCAACATCCAAAAGGGAGCACAGGTTTAAAAATGATGCTTTTCTGGGAATACAGTAACTATTTTGTTTGTTTAGTTTAATTTGGGTTAATCTCCTTTTCTACTGAGTGAACCTCTAAAGCTCTTAATGGATATTAGAAAAATGAATGCGGAGAACTAAGATGGCGGCAAAGGCAAAACACCTATCTTGCCGTCATAATCAGCAATTTTAATACTACAACTTAACGAAAGAACAAACACCTTCCAGAATCACCAGAAAGCTCGCCGAGTGAAAATTCCACAAATAAAAGTGAAGATAAGACACTGTGACTCGGAGGAGCATTGGCGAACAGCCTTGAAAGATTCGCAAGGAGAGAGGATTGGAGTGCGCGCCGCGGAGAGGGCGGGCGGCTGGAAACCGGCCAGTTTTCTCCAACGGGGAGACAATGGCGTCCCACTGGACTGATTCTCCAGCTCTGGGCGAAGTCCAGAGAACCCACTATCACACGGGGTGAAAACTGGACAGTGGGAGGGCACGCTGAAGCTTGGGTGCTGCAGGGTCTCCCGGCTTGTGGAAAGGCAGCTTGCGCGAACAGCTCGGCTGCGTGACGGCACAGAGAGCACACCGCGACTTGCCTCTCATTCGGAAAACCTTCAGACTGCTTTGTTTTACGACCCTGGGTGAGAGATTGCGCATGCAGACTCATTTTGGGAAAGTCTGAATTCCCCGGCACCTGGCAGCCGGTGGAGCTCCGCAGCAGCTCTCTCTCTGAGGTGCAGGCGGCCATTGCCCCCGGCACAGAGTCCCTGGGGCCGCATAGGGCGGAGCTAACGCTGTCTGCTTGGCCCGGAGACTCCGCACACCCAACCTGAGCACAGCTGAGCTTCACAGACAATTGGCCTGGAGGTCAACCCTCCAAGTGCTAGCAACGATTAACTGAGCTTAACTTCAGCAAGACTGTGCAGCCCATATCCACCTCAGGTAACCGGGGAGGCTGAGCCACTGTCCCTAGTAGGAAGTCTACCACACAAAGCTAATTGACCAACTCAGGGAAGCAGCCACCATGCAGCAACATGGAAAGAAATCAGATGTGAAAGAAATGGAGGAAAAAAAACGACTGGACATGGAATTCAGAACCAAGGTTATAGGGTTTTTTAAGAGGCTCCAACAAAAGATTGAGGCCTATAAGGAAATAAGCAAGACCACAAAGGAAATGAATGAGTCCTACAAGAAAATGAACAACACCCTCCAGGATATAAATGAAACCTGCAAAGAAATGATCAAGACCAATGTGGAAATGAATGAGTCCTACAAGGAAATGAAAGAAACCCTCAAGGATATAAAGCAGACTCTCAAGGATATGAAAAAGGACCAACCAGAAATTAAGCATACACTGACTGAAACAAAAAATATTATACAAAGACCTGAAAGTGCCCTGGAGCACCCCAAGAACCAAGTTAAAGATTTGAAATACAAAGAGGTAAAATCCACTCAGCTGAAAAAGCAAGAAACCAAAAGAATCCAAAAAATTGAAGATAGTGTAAGGGGCCTCTGGGACAACCTCAAGCATACCAACATCCGAATTATAGGGGTGCCAGAAAAAGCGAGAGGCCAAGACAATGAAAACCTATTTGAAGAAATAGTGACTGAAAACTTCCCACACCTGGTGAAAGAAATTGACTTAGGAGTCCAAGAAGTGCACCGAACCCCAATATATAGGAACCCTAAGAGGACCACACCGAGGCACATCATAATTAAAATGCCAAGAGCAAAAGACAAAGAGAGAATAATAAAAGCAGCAAGAGAGAAACAGTTGGTTACCTATAAGGGAGCACCCATACGACTGTCAGCGGATTTCTCAACAGAAACGATGCAGGCCAGACGGGAGTGGCAAGAAATATTCAAAGTGATGAACAGCAAGAATCTACAACCAAGATTACTCTATCCAGCAAAGAAATCATTCGGAATTGAAGGTCAGATGAAGTGCTTTGCAGATAAGAAAAAGCTAAAGGAGTTCATCACCACCAAACCAACATTATATGAAATGCTGAAAGATATTCTTTAAGAAGAGGAAGAAGAAAAAGGTAAAGATGAAAGTTATGAGCAACAAATACACATCTATCAACAAATGAACATAAAAATCAAGTGAATTGATAGGCTGTTGAACAGGATAGACTGGTGAATATAACAGAGACATGGACATAGAGAGGGAATGGACTGACAATTCTTGGGGAGAAAAGGGTTGTGGGAAGTGCAGCAAGAGACTGGACAAAAATCTAGCAACAATGGGAGAGGACAGTGGGGAGGGGGAGGTGAGGGTGGAGGGTGGGATAGGTACAGGGTGGAGGGAAGCTATAGGGGGATAAAAAGGGGAAACAATGTAATTAATAAACTGAACAATAAAGATAAAAAATTTAAAAATAAATAAATAAATAAATAAATAAATAAATAAATAAATAAATAAATAAATAAAATAGAAAAATGAATGCAATGCTGGGGGAACCAGGGGAACAAGTAGGCTCTCGTGGGTGCCAGTTCCTGGGTGTTGGTTGCCTGTCGCTGGATGGTGGGTGCCGGTCTATGGGTGTTGGTTGCCTGTCTCTGAATGGCCAGTTCCAGTCTCTGGTGTTGGGTCCAGTCTTTGGGTGTTGGGTGCCTGTCTCTGGGTGTTGGCTGCCAGTCTCTGGGTGGCGGGGGCCAGTCTCTGGGACTTGGTGGGAGTGTGAAGAGCTCAGCTGTGAGCACAGCTACCCCCTGGCCTCAGCTCAGTGCATGGCTGAGGACCAGGCTGGCCCTAGCAGTGGTTTGAACATGGCCATGAATGAGGAGGAGGGTGCTCTCCCTACCATGTGGGAGCTGCTCTCAGTGACCATCATCCAGCATTGCCACCTGATTGTGCAGGTATGTCAGTGAGGTACAAGGTGGACTGGCCTACAGCACCAGTGGTTAGTGCCCATTGGGCTTCAGAGCATGCACTCTCCCTGGAGCCAGGCACTGGTGAGGTAGGGCCCTGGAGACTCAGAGGCAGCAGCACATGGTGTGGGGACAACAGGTGGTTGTGCTATTCTCTGGGGCACATGGGCTCCATATGTTCCATTCCCAACCTTTCTAACAAACTTGCAAGACTGGTATCATTATTCCAGGTTTAGGGTCAAACAAACGGAGACTGTGAGGGGCTGGTTCAGGGGCCCAAAGGTGGCAGCTAGGGATGAAGGACCATCGGTTCACAACCAGTTGGCTTCACTTCCCAGCCCTGCGTACATGGCATGCCCTGCGTACATGGCATAGGTAGCTGAGCGCAATTGTACGTGGCTCTTCACCCAGAGAGAAGTGCGGGCATCCCGGGCTGTTGCTTTTGGGGTGCTGAGCCTGGACTCTCAGCCACGTCGCCAGATCCTCGGGGTTAAGGGGAGCCTCTAGCCTGCCTCCCTGCACCTAGGTGGGCCATGAGAAGTGGTGTCTGGCTCTGATTTCCTGGCCAATGCTCCCTTGCAGACCACCTCTCCCATGTCACCCAGCACAGTGAGTGTTTACAATCTGGGGGACACTCGTTAAGCTCCCCATGAGCCCTTGGTTCTGCACCAGGGAAGTCCGGAGGGTACCAGGCCCTTGGAGTGCTAGGGCGCTGGCCGGTGGGGCTGCTCCACTTTCTCCTGGACCACTTCTCCATCTCCTCGTGGCTTAGTTGTTCCAGTTATAAAACGGAGATAAGGATATCATTTTAAACCAGGGTTTCCCCCTTGTTCCTGCCCCGCCCTCCCTCCCTCTATTCCTGCACTGGTCCAGCTGCCTGGCTCTGCCCTTCCTCCATCGCAGAACCACTCAACTCAGGCTCTGGCCATGCCCATTGCGCAAGGAGGAGCATGTGCAGTTTCCTGCAGATAGGGAAGCAGCTGTGGAGTAGGCAGTTGTCAGCTTTTCCCAAGGAGGGTTTTGTGCTTTAAAGCTGATGCTCTCTGTTCACCTCACAACAGGGTTGCTGCAGATGCTGAAGTCTCCACTCTGGACCCTCTCACAGTGGTGAGTGCGCATCCCGGGAGGCTGTGCAGTTGAGGCGCCACATTCCTTTCAGAAGAAACTGAAGATCACTTGGAGCCTGCCAGCTGCGGCGGGCGGGGGGACAAGGAGGTCTGCCTTGTGCCCACTAGCCAGTCCCAAGTCCCGCTCCGCTGCCACCCAGCCTGGTTCCCCTTGGTTCCCAGTTGGGCATCCAGAATGGGAGCCTAGGGGCGGGCGGGGTGCTGGGGCGTGGGACCTAAAAGTGCTTCATGCACTTCCTGGTGTTCAGTTGTCCTCCAGTCTGGTGTTGAGGACCCTAGGCAGTTATTAGTATGGAAGAGGGGGCTATCACTATAAGTCATACAGATATTAGGAGAATAATAAAGAATACTAAAAGCAACTTAATGCCTATAAATCTAACAACCGATTTAATAAAAGAAATAAATGACAAACGCTCACTCAAAACTAAATAAATATTCAATGAAATATTATTCAGCCATAAAAGGAATAAAGGTCTGAAACATGATACATGGGTGAACCTTAAAAACATTATGTTAAGTTAAAGAGGTCAGACACAAAATACCACATGTGAAAGGTCCAAGTAGGCACATTCATGTAGATAGATAGTAAATTAGTAGTTTCCAGGAGCTTGGGGAAGGGAAAAATTAAGACTATTAATGGATACTGTTCCCCTTTTTGAGGTGATTAAAATATCCTGGAGTTATATAGAGGTGATAGTGATACAATCTTGTAAATATACTAAATTCTACAATTCAAAGAGGTGAAGTTGATAGTATGCGGATTACAAATCATAAAAATAATAAATAGGATGAATAGTCTCATACCTATTAAATTAACTAAATGTATGGTTTAAAATATTCCATGAAAAAAATTCAGGCCTAGATAGTTTGAAAGTTCAATTCTAACAAATATTTAATTAAGAAAAATATGTGTACCATAAAAATCTTAGAAGAAAACATAGGCAGAAAAATCTCAGACATCTGTCATTGAAATATGTTTACTTATACATCTCCTAAGAAAATGGAAACTAAAGAGAAAATAAACAAATTGAACTAAATCAAAATAAAAGGCTTCTGCATAGCAAAAGAAACAATCAACAAAATAACAAGAGAGCCAACTTCATGAAAGAATATATTTGTCAATGACACATCCAATAAGGATTTAATCTCCAAAATATGTAAGGAACTCATACAACTTAACAAAAAGAAGATAAACAATTCAATTTTAAACATTGACAAAGGACCTAAATAGACATTTCTCCAACTGGACATATAAAAGGCCCTTTTGGCATATGAAAAAAAATGCTCAAACTCACTAATCATCTGATATATGAAAATCAAAACAACAATGAGGTACTACCTCACACATTTTAGAAGGACTATTATCAACAAATCAACAAACAACAAGTGTTGATGAAGAGTGGAGAAAAGGGAACTCTTGAACACTGCTGGTGGGAATGCAGACTGGTACAACCACTTAGGAAAACAATATGTAGTTTCCTAAAGAAATTAAAAATGGAACTGTCACATGACCTAGTAATCTCACTTCTAGGAATATAGTCTAAGAAATTAGATACACCAATTAGAGAGAATATATGCACCCCTATGTTCATAGCAGCACAATTTACAATATATAAGATTTGGAAACAATCTAAGTGCCCATCAGCATATGAGTGGATTAAAAAACAGTGGTAAATTCACACAATGGAATACTATTAAGCTGTAAAAAAAGAAAGAACTCTTACCATTTGCAACAGCAAGGATGGACTTGGCTAGCATTATGCTAAGTGAAATAAGACAGTCAGAGAAAAATGATCTCACTCATATGTGGCATTTAATGAACAACATAAACTGATGATCAAAAATAGATACAGAGAAATAGAAGCATGGAACAAACTGTCAAACCTGAGAGGGAAGGCAGGGAAGAGTGGGTGGGTGGAAGAGATCAACCAAAGAACTTGTATGAATATACACTGAGTGGCCAAATTATTATGATCTCTGATTGCATAATAATCTGACCACTCAGTGTGTGTGTGTGTGTGTGTGTGTGTGTGTGTGTGTGTGTGTGTGTATTAGAGGCTTGATGCATGAATTCATGCATAGGTGGGGTCTGACCAGCCTGGCCAGGGAGAGGGGACATGGGCAGTTGGCCAGCCTGCCTGCTGGTTGAACTATTGGTTGAAGGAACAATTTGCATATTAGCCCTTTATTATATAGGGTATACACTGAGTTGCCAGATTATTTTGCATTCAGAGATCATAATAATCTGGCCACTCAGTGTATGTGTAACCCATGAACACAGACAATTGGTGGTGAAGCCTGGGATTTGGAGAGGGGCTAGAGGGGAGAGATTAATGGGGGGAAAGGGAACATATACAATACTTTGAACAATATAGTTTAAAAAAGAAATAATATCAATTCTACACAAGCTCTTCCAGAAAATAAAACAAAAAAGGAAATACTTTCTAAGTTATTTATAATTCTAATATTAGCCTAATACCAAAAAAGACATAGATTACAAGAAAAGAACAATACAAACTAATACACTGTTTTTATTACTGTAGCTTTATATGTCTTGAAGTCTGGTATTTATGGTCAATTGACTTTTACAAAGTTACAGAGGCATTCAATGGAGAAATAATACACTTTTCAACAATGCGTAGTGTAAAAACTGGGCACCCATGTGGAAGAAAATTAACTTTGATCTAGTCCTTGCAGCATACACAAAAAGTAATCAAAATCCTATATAATAAAAGGCTAACATGCAAATTGACCAAACAGTGGAACAACCAGTCACTATGATGCACACTGACCACCAGGGGGCAGGCACTCAATGAAGGAGCTGCCCCCTGGTGATCAGTGCTTTCCCACAGGCTGAGTGCTGCTCAGCTAGAAGCCCTGAGCTGGGCTCAGACTGGCAAGCGCAGCAGCAGTGGCAGGAGCCTCTCCCACCTTTGAAACAGTGCTAAGTTGGTAATCAGACTTTCCCAAAGGGCTCCTGGACTGCAAGAGGGCACAGGCCAAGCTGAGGGACCTGTACGAGTGCACAAATTTCATGCACCAGGCCTCTAGTAGATTATAAACATAAATGTTAAACCTACACTAAAATTTCTAGAAGAAAGAATATAAAAGGCAAGACAAAATTTATGATCTTTTTTCAGACAAGACTTTTTCAGATTTGACACTGAACTTACTATCCATGATATACAAGAAACTGAAAATTCAATAATAAAAAAATTAAAATGTTATGTTATTGATGAAAATATTATAGATGTCCTTTTTTTCCCCATTGACCCCCACCAAACCACACACCCCCCCAGGACTTCAGCACATTATTGTCTGTGTCCACGGGCTAGGCATATGTATAAAAGTTCCCAAGTTTATTTCTTTTCATCCACACCATAATCAGCACATTCCTTCTGAGATTTCTCAATTTTTCCATGCTTCTGTGTCTCTGGATCTATTTTGTCCATCAGTTCATTTTATTCATTAGATTTATGATATAATAAGATCAGGTGATACTTGTCTTTCTCTGACTGGATTATTTTGCTTAGCATAATACTTTCCAGGTCCCTCCATGCTGTCTCAAATGGTAAGATATACTTACAGTTGCAAGTATTCCGTGGTGTAAATGCACCACATCTTTTTATACACTCATCAACTGTTGGGCACTTGTTGCTATTTCCAGATCTTAGCTATTGTAAATTGTGCTGCTATGAACATGGGAATGCATATATTCTTTCTTATTATTGATTCAGATTCTTAGGATATATTCCTAAAAGTAGGATCACAGGCTCAAATGGCAGTTCATTTGTAATTATTTGAGGAGACTCCATGCTATTTTCCATAGTGCTTGTACAAGTCTGCACTCCCACCAGCAGTGTAGTAGGATTCCCTTTTCTCCACATCCTCCCCTGCACTTGTAATTTCTTTTGTTGATGGTAGCCATTCTGACAGGTGTGAGGTGATATCTCATTGTTGTTTTAGTTTGCATCTCTCTGATGATTAGTGACTTGGAGAATTTTTTTCAAATGTTTCGTAGACATGGGTATGTCCACTTTGGTATTTTAATAGGGATTCCATTGAATCTATAATTTTCTTTGGATAGTATGGACATTTTACTGATGTTAATTCTCCCAATCAATGAATGCAGTGTACTAGTATTCTACCAGTTTATATCTTTATCTCTTTTTACAGTGTACAGGTTTTTACCTCCTGGGTTAAATTTATTCCTAACTATCTCAATTTTTTCTTGTTATGGTAAATGAGATTATTTGTTTAGTTTCTCTTTCTGAAAATTCATTATTGGTGTATGAAAATGCTCAATTTCTGTTGGTTAATTTTGTATCTTGCTACATTGCTAAATTCATTTATTAAAGCTGTTAGTTTGTTGATTGAGTATTAAGGGATATCTATGTACAATATCATGCCATCTTTGAATAATGACAGTTTTATTTCCTCTTTTCTAATTTGGATATCTTTTATTTTTTCTTCTTGTCTGATTGCTGCTATGCTTCGGACTTCCAATACTATGTTGAATAAGAGTGGTGAAAGTGGTGAAAGCAGACATCCATGTCTTTTTCCTATTCTTAGGAGAAATGTTTTTAGTTTTTGCACAATAAGATATTGTCTGTAGGTTTGTCATATAAGGCCTTTATTATGTTGAGGTATGATCCCTCTAGTCCCACTTTGCTTAGAGTTTTTATAAAAAATTGGTGTTGGATTTTGTCAAATGCTTTTTCTACATCAATTAATATGATCCCGTGATTTTTGTCTTTCTATTTGTTTATGTGATGTATCACATTTACTGATTTATGAATATTGTATCAGCCTGGCATAAATAAATCCAGCAACTAATGAATTGCTGGGTCTGATTTACTAATATTTGGTTGAGGATTTTAGCATTTATCTTCATCAGGGATATTGGCATGTAATCCTCTTTTTTTTTTTTGCTGTATCTTTATCTGGTTTTAGAATGCGGGTACTGCTGGTCTCATAAAAAGAAAACTTGAATGTGTTCCATCCTCTTGGATATCTTGGAATAGTTTGAGGGGGATAAATGGTAGTTCTTTGAATGTTTGGTAAAACTGCCCTGTTAAGCTGTCTGAACAAGGTTGTTGTTTTTTTCTGGGGATATATATATATATTGAGTGGCCAGATTATTATGTATCCAGAGATAATAATAATTTGGCCACATAGTGTGTATCTTACTGCTTCAATTTCTTCAGTAGTTATGGGGCTATTCAGGTTTTTTTATTCTTCCTGATTGAGTTTAGGAAAATTGCATTTTTTAGGAATATGTCCATTTTGTCCAGGTTATCTCATTTGCTGGAATAGAGTTGTTCATAGTAATTGTTTACGATCCTTCATATGTCTGTGGTGTCAGTTGTCACTTTATCTTTTTCATTTCTGATTTCATTTATTTGGGTCCACTCTCTTTGTTTCTTAATGAATCTGGCTAAAGATTCATCAATCTTGTTTATATTTTCAAAGAAGTTTTTGGTTTCTTTGATCTTTTGTATTGTTTTATTAGTCTCTATGCCATTTACTTCTGCTCTGATCTTTATTATTTATTTTCTTTGACTTACTCTGGGCTTTTCTTGTTGATCTCTTTCAAATTCTTTAATTTGTAGGGTTAGATAGTTTATTAAAAGTTTTTCTTGTTTCTCGAGGTAGGCCTGAAGTGCTATGAACTTCCCTCTCAGGACTGCTTGCACTGCATCCTATAGATATTGGGTTGTTTTGTGTTCATTTTTATTTGTTTCCAGGATGTTTCTTTTTAATTTCTTCCTTGATATATTTGATAATTCATTCGTTGTTTAATAACAACCTATTTAGCCTCCATGTGTTTGCATGTTTTTGAGTATTTTTAATGTAGTTGATTTTTTATTTCATGTCATTGTGATTCAAGCAAATGCTTAATATGATTTCAACCTTTATGCTCTTGTAGAGACTCAGTTTGTGTCTTAATATGTGGTCTGTCTTTGAGACTGTCCTATGTGCACTTGAGAATAATGTATATTCTGCATCTTTTAGGGAAATGTTCTGTAAATGCCAATTAAATTAATCAGATATAGTGTTTCATTTAGTGTCACTGTATCCTCGTTGATTTTTTTGTATAGAAGATCCACCCACTGATTTATGTGGGATATCAAAGTCCCCTAGTATAATTGTATTGATGTCCTATCTTCCTTAAAATCCTCCAGATGTTATTTTTATATATTTAGGTGCTCCTGTATTAGGTTCCTATATGATTACTAGAGTTATATTCTCTTGTTGCACTGATCTCTTTAGTATTATGAAGTGACCTTCATTGTCGCTTGTTATGGTCTTCATTTTGAAGTCTATTTTGTCAGATATGAGTATTGCTACCCCAGCTTCTTTTTCATTTCCACTTGTATGAAAATTTTTTTTCTAACATTTCACTTTTATACTGTGTCAGTCTTTTGTTCTTAGGTGTGTTTCTTATCGACAGCATATACAGTATATTGGTCATGTTTTCTTATACATGCAGCTACCCTATATCCTTTCGTTGGAGCCTTTAAGCCATTTAGATTTAACATTATTTTTGATAGGTACTTATTTTTTGACATTTTAATTTATTTTACCTGTGTTCCTTGTTCTTTTTTAAAAAATATATTTTTATTGATTTCAGAGAGGAAGGAAAAGGGAGAAAAAACATTAATGATGAGAGAGAATTACTGATTGGTGGCCTCCTGCAGGCCCCATACTGGAGATGGAGCCTGCAACCCTGGCATGTGCCCTGACCAGGAATGGAACTGTGAACTCCTGGTTCATAGGCTGATGCTCAATCACTGAGCCACACAGGCTGAATTATATCTTCTAAGACGGTGCTGGTTTGGTGGTTACAAAATCTTTTAGCCTTCTTTTGTCTGTGAAGCTCCTTATTTCACCTTTGATTTTGAATGATAGCCTTACTGGGTAAAGTAGTATGGGATCTGGTCCATTGATTTTCATTCATTTGTATACTTCATGCCACTCTCTTCTGGCCTGAAGTGTTCCTATTAAGAAATCAGCTGACATTCTAATGTAAGTTCCCCTGTGGTAACTTTCTGTCTGTCTCTTGCATCTTTTAAGATTCTCTCTTTGTCTTTAATATTTGCCAATTTAATTATGATGTGCCAAGGTGTGGGTCTTTTGGGGTCTATCTTGACTTGGACTCTCCGTATTTCCTGAACTGTGTGATTTTTTCCTTCACCAGGTTAGGAACATTTTCTGCCATTGTTTCTTTAAACAGATTATCTATTCCTTGCTTAGATTCTCCTCATTCTGGCTCCCCTATGATGTGAATGTTATTTCATTTCATGTTGTCCCAAAGCTCACTTGAACTTTCCTTCTGCTTTTTAATTTTTTTCCAATTGCTGCTCTGAATGTGTGTTTTTTTCTTTCTACCTTGTCTTCTAATTCGATGATTTAGTCCACAGCTTCTTCTAGTCTACTATGGATTCCTTCCAGGGTAGTTTTTATTTCAGCTCTCTCATTCTCCATTTCCTCTAGATTATTATTGATGTTTTCTATGTCTTTTTTATGCTGTTGTAGTTCTCATTAAGTTCCATAAGTTGTAGTTTTCACTAAGTTGTTTGTTCACCTTAGAACCATTATTTGGAATTCCTTATCTGAAAAATTGCTTTCCTCCATTTTATTTATTTCCTTCTCTGGCAATTGAAGGTAGCACCAGTCATATCCCTGAACACTTGGGCAGACAGCCCCATCCCAAATCCAGTCACTGTAGCTTCCTGAGTTTGTTCAAACCAGTATGCTTGGTGTGTGCTGCTATCTCTTTTGTAAAGGTCAATATGTAGGCTATGGCAGGCAAGGCTCCTGATTATGTGGAGGACTGTATCACATAAGTGGGTTTTCTTCCTTTTCCTGAGCTTTGGCTTCTGGGAGTTGCTACTGCCTCTCAGGAAATATGACTGTTTCATTTTGGGGGGATATGAACCAATGCAGAATGGCCTGTTGCTGCTTTTCCACATCTTCCTCCAAATCCTCCCACACCAGCTTCTCCTTAGACACCTTGAATCTACACTATCTTCCCTCCTTCAAAGCCTTGGGTGAGTAGTTACCAGTGAAAAGCCTATTCTCTGGGTAAATACACACACACACACACACACACACACACACACACACACACACACACACACACACACACATAAACAAATAAATAAACAAACACAAAACAACCAAACAGAAATGGATGCTTTCTTTCAAGCCAGCTATGGTCTACCAGCTCCAGGCTCCCTGCTGGCCAGCAGCCCTGCTGCCTTTCGCCTTTCATGGCTGGATGTCATATGGGTCTTGATTTTCTATAGGAAACACAACACTCCTTTAGCCAGGAGCTTCCTCCTCACTCTTGGCCCACAGCCCATGGAAGCTGGGTTAACCCCACTCTCAACCTTATCCTTCTTACCAGTCTTCAGGTGTTTTCTGCTCTTCCTTGCTATAAGTCTTGTCCTCAGCTGGACCTCAGTTGGTAATTCTGGGTTAATGTTCCCCATTTACTAGTAGTTTTATTTTCAGTCTGGCTCTGGGAGGAGGGGCAATAAAAGTCTGCCTATTTGGTCACCATTTTCTCTCTCCAAAAGAAACATTTTAAAAATGCAAATGATTAAATAGGCACTTCACCAAAGAAGATATCCTGATGGAAAAAAGTACATTTGAAAATGTTAAATATTAATCATTAGTGAAATCCAAATGAAAACTACAACACCTATTATGGACTAAATGTATGTTTTCTCCCACAATTTTTATTTTGAATTCCTAATACCCAATGTGATGGTATTTGGAGTTGGGGCTTTTGGGAAATAATTAGATCATGAGGGTGGAGCACTTATGAATGTAATTAGAAGATGGCCATCCAAGAACCAGGAAACAGGTACTTCTTGTACCTGACTCTTAGACTTCACATCCTCAAGATAAATGTTTGTTTTTAAGCAACTCATTCAACCAATCATCACATTGATGTCTCTCTCCCTCTCTCTCTCTCTCTCTCTCTCTCTCTCTTCTTTCTCCCCACTCCCTAGAAAAATTAATGGGGAAAAATATCCTTGCTCCTTGGGTAAAGATAAAAAATTGCAGCCTAAATTGATGAATACAACACCAATTAGAATGACTAACAAAACAAACAAGAGAAATTTGAGAATACCATGTGTTAAAGAGGATGTGCAGCAACTGAAACTCTCCTATACATTGCTGATTGAATTGCAGAATTTCATAGCCACTTTGGAAAACAGTTTGTTTCCTACAAAGTTAAACATATACTTATCAAATAACCTAGTACTCAAGGAAGTGAAAATATAAGTTCACATAATAGCCTATATGTGAATGTTCATAGAATCTTTAATCGTAATCTCTAAAAATTGAAAATCACCAAAATACCCTTCAACTAGAGAATAGATAAACAGACTGTGGTACAGCCTTGGAAAGAAACACTACTCAGAAGAGAGAGAGAGAGAGAGAGAGAGAGAGAGAGAGAGAGAGAGAAATTGGTGGTAGTTGTAACAACATGTACGGATTGCAAATACTCTATTATTCCAAGAGGGGGGGAAAGCCAGCCTCAACAACCTTCATACTTTATTATTTAATTTGTATGACATCTTGGAAAAGGAAAACTGTAGGGGCAGGCAGAAAACATAGTAGTGGTTGCCAGGGGCTGGAGGAAAATGGAAGAGTTTTGAAATAAGGATCAGAATTGGGGGAAGGAGGGTTGATGGAAATGTTCTGTAGTTGTGGTTACATGACTATAAATATATATCAAAACTTATAGAAGTATACTCTGAAATGGTGTTTTATTGTATAAAAAGTATCTCTCTCTATAAAAACCCAAGAGACCGTTACGGAAGAATGACCAGAACAACTGGTCGCTATGACATGTACTGAGCATGCAGGCAGACAAGCAGTTAGGGAAGAGCCAGTAGGCAGGCAGAAGTGGGGTTAGGGACAAGCAGTCCCAGATTGCGAGAAGGATGTTAACTGCCATATTTCCAACTATAGGGATTGGGCCTATACCAGCAGTTGGACATTCATAGATGGGTCTCAGATTGTGAGAGTGTGCAGGCTGGGCTTAGTCCTCTGCACACCCCACCTTGCATGAGTTTCGTGCACCAGGTCTCTGGTTTATCAATAAACCTGATTTATAAAAAGGTCATCAAATATACCAAGAAAAAGGAAATACAAGTAGATACACAAAATGTGAACACTAGTAGAGTGTAATGTTAAGTCGGTAGAGGATTATGTTGGGACAAGGAGTTGATTTTGCAACAGGGCATTTTGAAGCCAAAAAAGAGTATATAAAAGATAGGAAACCTTTGTGACCAAACTAGCCATGTTACCTTGGTTATGGGTGTGGGTGTTTATGTGCATATTATATAACAACACGTCAAATCCATTTTAGCAATAGCCTGTTATGTCACCTGATTTTCCCTCCCACTAACATACTGAGTCACTGTTTTTCCAGAGTATCTGTGCAGCACAAGCAACATAGTCCCTGCTGCAGTGTAAAACACTCTAAAATTGGAGACCCAAAGGGTTTGCTCTGATATGTTATACCTTAAGGTCAACTGCTCTATCTAAATAATTTTATAGATACCCTTCAAAAGGAGCACATTCAAGTTTAGATATTTTAAACTTTATATATGTTTTTTAAATGTGGCTACAGTATATCTTAAATGACTTTATTAAATGGCAGAGAAATGACAGATTTCTTAAGTATATTATACTCACATTCAGTTAACATTACATAAAAAGAATAGAAATCATTATTGGAGTGCTCTTAGATTCATTTTTCTTTGGGAACTGTTTGAAATATATATGGTTAAAATAGATATTTGAGAAAGACAATATCTTTAAAATGTAACCTTCATATTCGATACTAGAGAAATAAATATACTATACATCTACGTCTAATACTGATGTTGGAAATATTTTCTTAAAGTAAAAGTTAATGCTACTTCGTACATACTTCTTTCTATAATTTCATATGACCATTTAGGACTATGATACTGACTCTGATTATCATATTAGCACATTTCATGTTATCTCACATTTAAAAGAGAGGCATTTCATAAAAAGAAGAAATACTTTAAACTTCCTCGAAGAGAAAAACCAATCATAATACCAGTCTGTTCAGTCACTAACAACCCTCCCAACCAGGTGGCTACATGCCATTGTTAATTATCCCATTGCTCAATCTTAATTGTAGCTCCTTTTTATTGATTTCAGAGAGAGAGAGGAAGAGGGAGAAAGATAGAGACAACAATGATGAGAATCTTTGATTGGCTGCCTCCTGCATGCCCCATACTAGGATCAAGCCTGCAACCCTAGCATGTGCCCTGATTGGGAATCAAACCATGACCTCCTGAGCAATACCAGCCAGGCAATTAGAGCTCTTTTTTAAAAAATAGATTAGTAGCAGAAAGGCTAGAATTATTTATTAATACATCATTTACATATAATTTATTTAACCTGAGTCACTGTTTTTCCAGTGTCCCCAAGTGATCTGAGAAGTTACATTTTTATGTTCACAGGAGCGAAGAAATGGGAATTAAATAAATTACTCAAATTAAAAAAGTGAAACTATCCACAGATGCCAACCATCTGCATTGCTCAGAATATATCACATTTGTAATAATGAGCTGGCTGTCTTCCCAATGGCCCATAACCTTCAACATCACTTCCTTTCCTTCCCAATCTCCTCCTGCTTCTGCCATCTCACTCCCTTCTGTGCCCATTCTATGTTCAGGCTTCCTCAGCCTCTATACACTCTCTAGACCCCCCTTTTCCATTCTTGCTCCCAAACAACCCACTATTTTCTTTCTCTTTTGCATGGTCTCCTTAGTATCTTAATCTCTTCTCACCAGCCCCAGCCCCTAACTTTTTGCCACATTCTCTCTCTCCTTTATGTTTATTTTCCTAATCTCCCTCCTGCAACCCTTATCCTCTAGGTTCTCTTCTGCTTTTGAGGACACTCATCAGTCACCTTGCTAATCTCTGTACCCACTTCTACACTTTTAAGGAATTTAAATATTACTTTGATTACCATCTATCAGATGTCCCTATACTCTCTGAACACACCCATCAGCCCTTTAGTCTGTCTTTTTTTATTATCTGAAGCTAAGCATATTCCAAGTGTTCATCCCACTGGGCATGTAAAACTCCATTACTCACCAGTCATGGCATATGGGCCATCATGTTTTTGACTGAGTTCACTTTTTGGCATAAACTGTGGTAATCATACATTCTGATTTCTAGTCTCCATACAACACAATCTTATCTAATAAAGAGGGAATTGCTAATTGACTGCCCCTCCCTCAAAGATGGTGGTGTACACAGCCAATAGGGAGAGAATATTCCAATTGATTGCCACACCCTCAAAGATGGCGATGCCCACTCCTGTCAGCACTGTGGGAGTTGCAAGCACACAGCAAGGCCTGGCCTGCACCAACCGGGCCAGGCTGCTCTTTGCGCCTGCCTCTGGAGTCCTCCAGGCCCATGGTCCCCACAAGCCGCCCAGGGCCAGCCCGAGGCACAAGTAAGCCTCCGATGGTGGCAGCCTAGCCTTCCAGGGTTGCTTGAGGCTCAGATAACCAGAGCTGCCTAAGGCTTGCACTGGCGGCAGCAGAGGTATGATGGGGTGTTGCTTTCCCCTGATTACCAGGTCCCCTCTCGCCCCTAAGGGCTCACAGACTGTGAGAAGGGGCAGACTGGGCTGAAGGACCAACCCTCCAGTGGATGAATTTTCATGCACTAGGCCTCTAGTATAATATAAATATAGAATCTCATATAATAAAGAGGAACTATGCTAATTGACCATCACATCCTCACAAATATGGCAACACCCACAGCCAATAAGGAGGGAATATGCTAATTGACTGCCATGCCCTCAAAGATGGCATCGTCCACAGCCACAAAATGGCAGCAGCCAGTCCCTTCAGCCCTGCAGGGACAGCAGGCGCATTGGCACAGCCGGGTCCACCTCCAGGCAGGTCTGGCCACTCTACGCACCTGCCTCTGGAGACCCCCAGTCCCTTCAGACCCAGCCACCCAGGGCCTGCCTGAGGCATAGGCAAGCCTTGGATGTTGGCTGCCCAGCTGGCCAAGGCTTGTGCTGCTGGCAATGGCCACAGTAGAAGTCTGATGGGGGCAATGCCTTTCCCTGATTGACAGGTCACCTCTTGACCCTGAGGGCTCCCAGACTGTGAGAGGGGGCAGGCCAGACTGAGGGACTCCCCCTTCAGTGCATAAAGTTTCATGTACCAGGCCTCTAGTGCTTAATAAATGGATAAGAAATTTTTAGAACATATTTTATGTTAATCAAGTTTGATTAAGGTGGTAGAAATAATATTCCCTTGCTAACCAGCAAGCATGTTTTTAAAATAAGAAATTTGAAAATATGTATCACATGTCCAGATAAGACTCTTGATTCCAATAAAGATATAATTTATGTAATATTCATAGGGAAATCTTTCCATTCTTCTTATGATCTATGATAATGATTTATATTTCCTGGATATAATAGCACTGTGAAACCAAAATGTATTTCTCCTTTAGTAACTGGAATGAAGAACTAGCGGTGGCTAAACTATGGAAAAAAAGAGATCATCAATAATTTATGTAAAAGGAATAAGAATTCAGGTTCAAAAATTACTCTGAATAGTATTATAATGATAGACACATTATTATACATTTTTCAAACCAATAGAATGTACACTATGAAGAATGAATTATAAGGGAAACTATGGACTTTGGGTGATTATTATGTGTTAATGTAGATTCATTAATCCTTGCTGCAAAAACTGCACCATTGTGGTGAGTGATGCTAATAACAAGAAAGGGTATGCATGTGTTTAGGAAGTGGGTATACAGGAAACCTCTGTACCTCCCTCTACATTTTTTAAAGACTTTTTATTGATTTTTTAGAGTGAGAGGATAAGAGAGAGAAACATTGATGTGAGAGAGAAACATTGATCAGCTGCCTCTTCCACACCCCCTACTAGGGCGTGAACTGCAATCAGCATGTGTCCTGATGGCAAACTGAACCAACAACCTTTCATTGCACAGGACAACACACAACCAACTGAGCCACACTGGCCAGTGTCATCTTTTCCATTTTGTTGTAAATCTAAAACTGCACTAAAGAAATAAAGTATTAAAAACAAAACTTTGGACCTTTTAAGGAGTACTTGGCTGTTCTTGCAGCTCAGCTTCCCATCTCTCTGCATGACACTGGCAAGAGGAAACCAAGATGGTGGCATAGGTAAACACCTAAACTGCTGCCTTGCACAACAATTTCAAAAACATGACTAAAAGTCAAAATCGACATAATCCAGAACCACAAGAAAGCTGGCTGACTGGAAATTCTACAACTAGAAGGAAAAAGAAACACACACGGAGAACCAATCAGAGGAGCTGCAAAGCCTGAGGTAGGGAGACAGGTGTGTGGAGAGGATGGGTCGGAGAAGATGGGGCATCTGAGGGCCTGGCTGGCATGCTCTAGTAGGAAGGAGACAAAAGCTCCAGACTGCACTGAACCCCAGTTCTTACTGCACTGAACCCCAGTTCTGGGTGAGACCTGGGGGACCCAGTTTCATACGGGGGGAATCTGGACTATAAGGCAGAATCTCAGGGGAACAGCGAAACATAGAGGTCCAGAGGTACGCCCATGAGTGTGCACAGAGTGGACAGACTATTGACTGTGCCGCTGGTTTGATCTGGTGGAAGGGAGACAGGAGCTCACCATGCTGAAACCCAGTTGTGACTGGATGGAACCCCAGTGCCTGGCAAAAATCTAGAAGTCTGGATTCATTGGGGGAGAGACTGGACTGTTTGGCAGCAGGCAAAACTCGAGGGCATCTTTCTCTCAGAAGTGCTTGCAGCGTTTACCTGAGGACACCAAGACCCAGGAATCTCTTGGGGCGGGGCTGACTGGAAGCCAAGGCTGTCGGCTCCACCCGGAAACTCCTCGCCATCCAAGCTGAACACAGAAGCTTGTGCAAGTTCCCAAGTCTTGTCACATAAGGCTGTCTCCCAGTGTAAACACAGCTGATCCTCACAGCCAATTGGCCTGGAGGTCAATTCCTCCCAGTGATACCAGCAACTATCAAGACTTAACTGCAACAAGGCTGTACACACAGTCCACAAAGGGGTGCACCAAGATTGTCCACCTCAGGTATCAGGGGAGGCCGGGACACCTAGCACACAAAGCTACCCTACCAACTCAGGGAAGTAGCGAAAATGTGGAGACAAAGAAACAGATCACAAATGAAAGAAATGGAGGAAAACAAACAACTAGATATAGAGTTCAAAACCATAGTTATAAGGTTTTTCAAGAGGTTCCTATAAAAGGTCAATAAATTCAGTGAGACCCTCAAGGATATGAAAAAGGACCAGCTAGAAATTAAACATACACTTACTGAAATAAAAAAAAATATTTTACAGAGACCCAACAGCAGACTAGAGGAACACAAGAATCAAGTCAAAGATTTCAAATACCAAGAGGCCAAAATCACTCAACAGGAAAAGCAAAAAGAAAAAAAAATCCAAAAATTTGAGGATAGTGTAAGAAGCCTCTGGGACAACTTCATGCGTACCAACATCAGAATTATGGGGCTGCCAAAAGAAGAGAGAAAGCAAGATACTGAAAAAATATTTGAAGAAATAATGACTGAAAACTCCCCCACCTGGTGAAAGAAATAGACTTATAAGTCCAGGAAGTGCACAGAACCCCAAACAAAAGGAATCCAAAGAGTACTACACCAAGACACATCATAATTAAAATGCCAAGAACAAAAGACAAAGAGAGAATATTAAAAGCAGCAAGAGAAAAACACGTAATTACCTACAAGGGAGCACCCATACGATTGTAAACTGATTTCTCAACAGAAACTTATGCAGGCCAGATGGGAGTGGCAAGAAATTTTCAAAGTGATGAATAGCAAGAACCTATAACCAAGATTACTCTACCCAGCGAAGCTATCATTCGAAATTGAAGGGCAGATAAAGAGCTTCACAGATGAGAAAAAACTAAAGGAATTCATCAACACCAAACCAGTATTATGTGAAATGGTGAAAGCTATTCTTTAAGAAGAGGAAGAAGAAGCAAAATGAGGAAAAGGTGGCTGCTTCAAACTAGAGTATGGATAGAACTGGAGAGCATTATGCTAAGTGAAATAAGCCAGTCAAAGAAAAATAAGCATCACATGATCTCACTCATTTATGGAATATAATGAACAACATAAACTGAAGAACAAAAAGAGATCCAGAGACAGAGAAGCATTGACTGTCAAACCTCAGAGAGAAGGTAGGGGATGGTCGGGGTAAGAGGAAAAGATCAACCAAAGGACTTGTATGCATGTATATAAGCCTAATCCGATGGACACGGACACCAGGAGGGTGAGGGCATGAGTGGTGAGGGGGGAGGGGTGGAAGGGGTAATGGGGGAAGAGGACACATATGTAATACCTTAATCAATAAAGATATTTAAAAAACTTTGGGCCACACTTTCTGAAAATGTAGGATTTAGCATCAAATCCCTAGTAAATCACTTTTTTCGATATTGAGTTCCAGTGACCTAAAAGAATCAGCAGAGTATATGCAGTGAGTAAAAATTTTAATTCTTCCATCTGGAAATAAGCAGAGACCATCAGATTATCAGGCCTACATAATGGCCCACCAAGGGCTACCATCTGCGATTGGCAGAGAGCATGCATTCTCAGCCCATTTACCACCCATAGTATGTTTTCCTTCCCAGCATGCTGAGTCTTTCTACTACTATAGGCAATTGCTATTTTGATCAATTCTACACAAATGGCTATATAGATAAATGCAGTTTATAGAATGTATCTATTCAGTTCTTTCAACTATGTTAACTCCTCAAATAATGGTACTTATCAGTCTCAATTATCTTACTATAATATAGCTTTCCACCGTCTCAGTTCTGAATTAATATCACCCATTTATTTCATCTGCTCTATGGAAAGAGAACAATGCCCTATTGAAACCTTTATCCCTGACTAGATTATATCATCTTCACCTAACATAGGAGCTAATCTGCTTGCAATTTTATTTTATTTTATTTATTTTATTCTTTCTTAAAATATTTATTGTTGAAAGTATTACATATGTCACCCTCTTTCCCCATTGACCCTTTCTAGTCCGCTCCACTCCCCTCCCCAGGCCTTCACCACACTATTATCTGTCTCCATGGGTTATGCATATATATGTATACAAATTCTTCTTGCAATTTTAAAAGCAGATTACTTTTTTTTTCTACTTGTACTTCTTAAAAAATCTTCATTTTTAATTATAAAAATAATGGATAGAGTTAGATCATTGTATATGGTCTGTACCATTTACTTGAATAAAAATCTTCATTTAGAAATGCTCATTCATCGTGATAAATATCCAATCTTGTTTTCAGAGATAAGTATCAAACTCCCAGAAAAATATTTAATAAACTTGACCTTATAAACACGGCAGAAATGGATTTTGTATCATCATTGATACATGTTCTGACAGGTCTTTTTTTAAAATCATTGGGAAAAATAACTTGTTTATAGCTATAACATGTATGATTGTTCTCTGCTTTAGTCTCTCCCAGAATGAAATGTATAAAATAAATAAGGATAATTTGTAGAAAATGTCATGAGTAAAATATCGTAATATAAATTGGTTTTACTTTATCATTACTTTTCCCCATTGAATTTGAGTTGTCAGTATCATGGTGAAATGCAAGGCTACAAGGAGATTGGAATTACTCCAAATGATAAATCAGAGGGTAACAACTTCCATGTCCTTCAATGTCCAACCAGTCCCTGTCAGAATCTCCAGAATGCTTTTGTTCTAAAACAGATGTTAGAAGTGAGGAAAGCAGGAATTTCTAGACTAAAGAAGGCATAAATTCTTATCCACAAAGGCTGAGAGTCTTTAAAGGCAGAATTGCTCATCTATGCATAGAATATGAAGGCAAAGCCTTAACCACCCTGTTGCCAGAAATATTTGGCTACAAACTTCTGTCAACACAAGTATTCCATTTGGGGAATTCCCCCAATTTTAACATTTGATCCAGGATCAGCTGTTGTTTCTGCAAAAACCTCAGTCAAAGATATCTCTGTCATACCCTCATTCAGCCCTTTAATTTCACTTTCTGCCCATTTTCCCACAAATATTTCTTTACTGTTTATTCACACCAGACCTAATATCTATCAGACCCAATCACTAACCTACTACTTTTGATTGTGCAATTATGTCATCCTTTCTATTGATCCAGCATGGGGCCAACTCCACAAGGAAGATCCTTGAAACACAAATTAACTGCCAACAGTTTTGTGTTGGCTACATGATTTATGAAATATTCCTTTCACGGTGTCTTAAGTGTGCATAACAGGGGAATCCACAAGAGTTTCCCTTCAATTCTGCTCTTGTTCACCTGAGACTTGCCAGTATAATTGATATTCATTAGCTCTTATTGGTTGGTGTTGTGCTAGTCTGACAGATGTAATTTTTTATTAAATCTGTATCACCACAGCTCTATTCTTGGCAATGTTTTATTAAAAATATTTACTATAAAGATAACTCACCAGGTTATTGTGAAATTCAAGTACAATAATACACATCTAAAAGCTTTGAAAAAATAAAGTGTTATAGAACTACAAGGGATTACTATGCCATTTAATTATTTAGTTTTGTTTCAATGCATCACTTTTTAAATTTTGACTTTCATAGCCATCCTCTATAGCTGACTTAGTAATTGAATATTTAATAATGTGTAGTGTAGTATGAAATCTGCAATACTTTTTTATCTTTGTATAGTTAAAGACATAAATATCATACCTTTATTAGGAGAGATAAATGTTGTCTTTAGAGGACCAATATTACCTGAACAATCAAGTTCTCTTTCATGAAGTTTATATATATAATGGAGAGTAAGTAAAGAATATATATAGTGTACATGTAATGAGATAATCAATCTATACATGATATTTTGCATAATATTATTGAACAATTTATATATTCATTCTTCTATCATTCTTCTATCAATGTTTTCTAAGCATCCACATGCACTCTACTAGGTAGTGGTGATAATAAAATGAACACAATATAGTAGCTCATGTCAATAAACAATCTAGTAAATGTAATGTCATATCCTGGATGGGAACCTGGGACAAAAACAAAACAAAACAAAACACTAGGTAAAACCTAAGGAGTCTAAATAAAGTGTGGACTTTAATTAGCAATTTTGTATCAATATTAGTTGTGATAAATATACCTACTAATATAAAATGTTGACAAAGTAAATTGGTGGTGGTTATATGAAAACTCCATACTATTGTCACAACTTTCCTGCAAATCTAAAACTGTTTTTAGAATAAAAATTTTATTAAAAATAGTATAGAGGGGAAAGAATAATGAAGAATAAATAAAAATAGGAGAAACCAAAATGGTGGCAGAGATAAACACCTGAAAATGCTGCCTCTCACAACCACTTCAAAACTACAACTAAAAGACAAAACGGACATCTTCCAGAACCACAGGAAGGCTGGCTAAGTGGAAATTCTACAACTAGAAAGAAAGAGAAAAGCACACTGAAACTCAGAGGAGGTGTGGAAGTGCAGAGGTATGGAGGCATGTGCAAAAAGGCCTGACAACTAGTACATGGTTGTCTTTTTCAATTTGCAGGGAGACACAAGCTCCCTACTGCTCTGAACTCCAGTTCTGGGTGAGACTCTGGGGACCCAGACTCATACAGGGAGAAACTAGACTGACATCAGGCCAAACTTGAGGGCAGTTTTCTCTCAGAGGTGCTTTCAGCAATTACCGAGGGACAATGAGACCTGGGGGCCTCTTAGAAGAGGGCTGAGAATCAGCCATAGCTGTTTGCTCCACCCAGTTGATTCCATGAGACCCAGCCCCACCTAAGCTGTGCACAGAGGCTTTTGCATATGAGTGGCCTGGCCCTTTGCCATCTAAAATTAACTAACAAACTGCAGCTGGGTCAGAAAATCCCAGAACTTCCAAAAGAAGGCCCATAGCCCCACAGCAGCTTGCATTGCATCACATTTAGGCCTCATCTGGGCACCTTCAAACCCCATACAAAGAAGAAGAATCTGCAGATCTCTCTATAGCTCCTTCTGGGTGGCCTCAGGAAGAGGCTAAATTTTCATCTCCTCAGAAATCCAAGAGCCAGTGTACCCAGTGGTCAGAGTATGGCCATCCAGCTTACAACTCCTCAGATCCATAAGGGACACACTTAGGGTGAAGATTCAGTGAGAACCAATACCCCACTGAAGCAAGTTTTGCCCCATAAGAGTGTTTCCAGCATAGAAGTTCTCCCATTGCAGAATAAGCTGATCCTCTAGCCAATTGGCCTGGATGTCAATTCCTCCCAATGATACCAACAAAAATCAAGTCTTAACTACAACAAGACTTTGCACACAGACTACAATGGGGTGCACCAAGAGTGTCTACCTCAGGTAATTGGGGAGGCTGAGCCACTGGGCCCTATAGGACACCTAGCACACAAAGAGACTCTGTCAACACAGGGAAGCAGCCAAAACGTGGAGACAAAGAAATAGGTCAAAAATGAAAGAAATATAGGAAAGCCAACTACTGGATAGAGAGTTCAAAACCACAATTATAAGGTTATTCAGGAATCTTCTAGAAACCGCCGATAAATTTAGTGAGGCCCACCGAAGCTGGTTTTGCTCAGTGGATAGAGCGTCGGCCTGCAGACTGAAGGGTGCCAGGTTCAATTCCAGTCAAGGGCATGTAACGTGGCTGTGGGCACATCCTCAGCAGGGGGTGTGCAAGAGGCAGCTGATTGATGTTTCTCGCTCATCGATGTTTCTGACTTTCTATCCCTCTCTCTTCCTCTCTATGAAAAATCAATAAAAATATTTAAAAAATAAATTACTTTAAAAAATTTAGTGAGGCTCTCGAGGATATGAAAAAGGACCAACTAGAAATTAAGCATACACTGACTGAAATAAAGAATAATATACAGAGACCCAACAGCAGACTAGAGGTCCCAAGAATCAAGTCGAAGATTTGAAATATGAAGAAGGAAAAAGACCCAACCGAAGAAGCAAAAAGAAAAACTAATCTAAAAGTATGAAGTCAGTGTAAGGAGCCTCTGGGACAGCTTCAATTATACCAACATCTGAATTATGGGGGTGCCAGAAGAAGAGAGAGAGCAAGATATTAAAAACCTATTTGAAGACATAATGACAGAAAACTTCCTCTATCTGGTGAAAAAAATAGACTCACAAGTCCAGGAAAGGCAGAGAACCCCAAACAAAAGGAAACACCAAGACACATAACTACTAAAATGCCAAGAACAAAAGACAAAGAATATTAAAAACAGCAAGAGAAAAACTGTTACCTACAAGGGAGTACCCATATGATTTTCAGCTGATTTCTCAACAGAAACTATGAAGGCCAGAAGGGAGTGACAAGAAATATTCAAAGTGATGAATAGCAAGAACCTACAACCAAGATTACTCTACCCAGCAAAGCTATCATTCAGAATTGAAGGTAAGATAAAAAGCTGCACAGATAAGAAAAAGCTAAAGGAACTCATCACCTCCAAACCAGTATGATATATAATGCTGAAAGGTATTCTTTAAGAAGAGGAAGAAGAAGAAAAAGTAAAGATAAAAATTATGAACAACAAATACATATCTATCAAGTGAATCTAAAAATCAAGTGAATAAAAATTTGATGAACAGAATAATTGGGTGAATATAATAGAATCAGGAGCATAGAAAGAAAGTGGACTGACAATTATCAGGGGGAAAGAGGTATGGGGTTTGCCGGAAGAGACTGGACAAAAATTGTACACCTATGGATGAGGAGAGTGTGGGGGAGATAAGGGCAGAGGGTGGGGTGGGAACTGAGTGGAGGGGAGTTATGGGGGGGTGAGAGGGACAACTGTAATAATCTCGACAATAAAGATTTATTTAAAAAGAATAAAATATATTTGGGATAAGTTGTATAATTTATATAAGTATAAGGCATTTAAGGTAACAGAAAAGGGGTATTAAATCAGAGATGTGGCAATTAGTGGGGGCGCTGATTAAGAAAGACATTTGGAGAGTTTCCAGGAAATAAGTCTTAAATAAAAATAAAAATTTGCTTGACTTGGTTTGTGCATGCCCTGAATATGTGGGAAGGGCAAGCAGGGAAAGAGGAAGATTGCTGCAAATAAAGATATTACAGACAAAAAAAATAGCGTGTGTAAAAGTCCAGAGGCATGAGAAAATCTGTTGCTTTGAGAGAACCAAATATAGTTTATTTGTGTTGGAGCAAAAGAAATTTTTGTGTGTCTTTGTGTGCACTTTTTCATGCATGATTCATAATGTTTCTGAAAAGTATGAATTTATAATGCCATCATTTTTTTCATTCATTGATTCTACACTGGCAATTTGACCATTTTCTTTTGGTAGATCGTCTTTTCTGCCCTTTTTCTGCATTATTCTATCCATATGTAACTATCCAGTTAAATAATGGAAATTAGCAATGTGTGCCACTTGCTAGAGATCAATTATTTGCTCAAGGATGAGTGCTCATTTCCAAGAATACAATAAATGAAAGATGAGTTTGGAGCTAAACTGACTTTTAAAATCTTCCAGAACTAAAGATTACAGATTTCATCAGGGAAAATGTACTATAAATGTTTATGTCAGAGTGCTTACACCAAACACTCAACAGGATAATTCATTTCAGAATGTGTCTGAATGATTATAAAATATCCTTGGGCTTACTATATATGATCTTAAGTATTCTCCTAATGTAGCCTTTAGGTTCCATCATAACTTTCTGACCCTTCCCCAGTCTTCCATAATGACAACTCTTTCTATGAAGACCTGTAAAATACATACTTTTTTACTTTCCTGCCCCTAACTTATCAATTATCTATTCCTACAGCTCCAATCATTCCATTATAAATGGATAACTCCTAAATAAATATATTTAATCAATTTACTTTATCTGACTCTAACTATAAACATTTTTATATTAAACTGGTAACCTGCACATGAATCCATGTGCCAGTAGCTCACCAGTAGCTCGCTGCTGCCCTCCAGTAGCTCTCTGCCAGCTGCTTCACCCACCTGTAGCTCCCCCCACCCTCTTTCCCCATACCCTCCTCATAGCTTGCTGGCCACTTGTAGCCAGTAGCTTGATGCTGCCCTCCTGTAGCTCCCTCCACCCCACTCCGTCCCTCCCCATGCATATCTTGCTGCCCTGCCCCCTCCTGTAGCTCTCTGCTGCCTGCTTGTAGCTCGCTGCCCCACACTCATAGATGATCCGTGATCTGGTCGTTATGTGGTCAGTGGTTACTCTTCACAGCGTAAGAACCATTTGCATATTACATCTTTATTATATAGGATTCCTTGGTCACTTCAAATTCAATGTGTCAAAATCAAAGTACTTATTTCTTCCCTCATAAAAATCCTACTATTGTTATTTTGGGCTAACTCTGTTAATGTCATCATCTTGCACACAGTCATTTATGCTGGAAACTTTGTAGTTACCTTTTAACTTCTCCATCTTCCTCATTTACCACATCTAGTTGGCAAATATAGACACTTCTGTAAAAAGGAGACCTTTCTATCTCCTTTCTTGAAAATATTCACTGGACCTTCAATGTACCTAAAACAAAATGCAAACTCCATCCAATGGTCCAAAAGGCTCTGTGTATCTATTCAGCCTGATTTTACTACAAATTCTAGCCTCACTGACCCATTCGCACCTTCCTCCTCATACCTTAGATTTTGTTTAGCTATTCCATGAGTGCCCTACGTAACTGCCCTCTTCCTTTATTTAGGAAAGCTTTTTCTGACACCTTCCACTTTATTAGAATCTCCACTTCCTCCCAAGCATTTGTTGTTTGTTTATTTATTGATGATAGCCATCTTGGCATTGTGGGCTAGCTCTGTTAATGTCATCAAGCTATATTACCAAGCCACTGTTCTTAAAACTGCCTGGTGTTGGTATAAGAACAGACATATAGATCAATGGAACAGAATAGAAAACTGAGAAATAGAACCAAGCCATTATGCTCAATTAATATTTGACAAAGGAGGAAAGACCATACAATGGAGTCAAGACAGTCTCCTCAATAAATGGTGTTGGAAAAATTGGACAGATGCATGCAAAAAAAATTGAAACTAGACCACCAACTTATAACATACACAAAAATAAACTAAAAATGGATAAAAGACTTAAATGTAAGATGGGAAACCATAAAAATCTCAGAAGACTCCATAGGCAGCAAAATATCAAACATATGTTATAGCAATATCTTTAATGATACAGCTCCTAGGGTAATGGAGAATAAAGAGAAAATAAAGAAATTAAGAAATTGGACTACATCAAAATAAAAATCTTCTACACATCAAAAGAAACCATCAACAAAATATCAAGTAGACCACACCTGCCAATGATCCATCCCATAAGGGGTTAATCTCCAACAGTTACAGAGAACTCATACAACTTAACAAAAGAAACATAAACAATCCAATAAAAAATGGGCAAATGACTAAATAGACACTTTTTGAAAAAGGACATACAGAAGGCTGAGACACATATGAAAACATGCTCAAAGTCACTAATCATCTGAGAGATGCAAATCAGAACAATAATGAGATATCATCTCACACCCGTCAGAATAACTATCATCAACAAATCAACAACAAATGCTGGGGAGGATGTGGGGTAAAAGGATCCCTCATGCACTGCTGGTGGGGATGCAAACTGGTACAGCCACTGTGGAGAATAGTATGAAGTTTCCTAAAAAAATTAAAAATGGAATTCCTGTTTGACCAGGTAATCCCACTTCTAGGAATATATCCCAAGAAAACTGAAATACCAATCAGAAAGGATATATGCACCCCTATTTTCATAGGAGCACAATTTACAATAGCTGAGATTTGGAAACAGCCTAAGTGCCCATCAGCAGATGAGTGTATTAAAAAACTGTGGTACATCTACACAATGGAATACTTTGCAGCTATAAAACAAAACAAAAAAGAAGGAACTTTTACCATTTGCAACAGCATGCTTGGAACCGGAGAGCATTATGCTAAGCGAAATAAGCTCGTTGAAGAAAGATAAATATCACATGATCTCACTCATATCCTATCTAATAAAAGAGTAATATGCAAATTGACCATACATCTGATCAAGCCACAGCCACATCCATCAGCCAATCAGGAGCAAATTATACAAATAAACCCCAACCAAGACGGCTGCGGCCACTGAGCGCAGGAAGGAGGCTTGGGTTTGCCTGGCAATGGAGGAAGCCAAGCTTTCCTCCTGCTGTTGCTGGCCTAGGCCTCCACTCAATGCTACAAAGTTTCAATTATAGAAGATATATTCCAACAGAAATGGTGGCAGCCACGGAGCTGGAGAGAGCAGAGGCTAGGGTTGCCCAGGCTATGAAGGAAGGCAAACTTGTATAGCTCTAGCACCTAGGCCACTCTAGGTTACAAAGTTTCAACTATAGAATTTAAACAGAGTGAGCAGAAGGCTTGGTTCTGCTCTAGGCTACAAAGTTTCAATTGTAGAACATAAATTAATCCCAGATACCAGGGCCTCTGCTTGGGTCACTGGGGGCGTGGCTGGCCTGCAAACCACCACAGGCCCCTCACCCCAAGGGAACCCCCACCTGATCAGGCACACAATTCAGAGCAAACCAGCTGGCCCCCACCCATGCACCAGATCTCTATCCTAATAAAAGAGCAATATGCAGATTGACCATCACTCCAACATACAAGAGGGCTGTTCCCATATGGCCAAAGATTCTGCCCCCATATGGACACAAGATGGCCAGCAGTGGAGGGGTGTTGGGAGCTTTCAGGCTTGCAAGGGAGGGCAGTTGTGGGAGATCAGGCCAGCAGGGGGGGGCAGTTGGGAGGGAGCAGACCTGCAAGGAAGAGCAGTTGGGGACTATCAAGCCTGCAGGGGAAGGTAGTTAGGGATGACCAGGCCAGCAGAGGAGAGAAGTTGGGGCAAGCAGGCTGGCAGGGGAGCAGTTAGACATCAATTAGGCTGGCAGGGTAGTGGTTAGGGGGTGATCAGGCTGGCAGGCAGAAGCAGTTAGGGGCAATCAGGGAGGCAGGAAGGTGAGCAGTTTGGAGCCAGCAGTCCTGGATTGTGAGAAGGATGTCCGACTGCCTGTTTAGGCCTGATCCTCGAGATTGGGGGGATTGGGCCTAAATGGGCAGTCAGACATCCCTCGAGGGGTCCCAGATTGGAGAGGGTGCAGGCTGGGCTGAGGGACATTACCTGCCCCCGTGCACGAATTTTGTGCACCTGTCCTCTAGTGTGGGATATAATGATCAACATACTAGGAAACTGATGAACAAAAATGGAACTAGAGACAAATGGCAGGGGAGGGGTGGTTAGAGATCAACCAAAGAACTTGCATGCATGCATATTAGATAACCGATGGACAGAGACACTGTGGCCGTGGGGGATTGCCCTTGGGGGTGGGAGTGGTGGGGGTGAAATCTGGGAAAAAGGAGACATATATAAAACTTTAAACAATAAAAAAATAAAAGCTTATTTAAAGGCTCAAAAAATTAGTGTTGAATATCTTGAAGTGCAAACAAGTGCTACTTGCATGATATTATCAATTGTTTGGTTATTGAGTCTTGGTTCTTTTTCTTTTTTCTTTTTAGCAGATGTTTTGTTTGTTTTATTTTTATTGATTTTAGAAAGGAAGGGAGAGGGAGATAGAAATATCAATGATGAGAGAGAATCATTCATTGATCAGCTGCCTCCTTTATGTCCCCTACTGGGGATTGAGTCTGCAACCCTGGCATGTGCCCTGATGGGGAATCGAATCATGACCTTCTGGTTCATAGATTGACACTCAGCCACTGAGCAACACTGGCTAGGCAAGTCTTGGTGCATTTAGATATAGCCATGGTGAAATTAGAATTAAGGTAAAGTAAACATTTCATTAACATGCCTACCACAGTGCTCAATACTTTATACTCAGTAAGTTAGCAGAATGAAAATTATTTTGAGCCCTAGCTTGTTTGGCTCAGTGGATAGAGGGTAGGCTTGGGTTATGGGCTTGATCTCCAGTAGGGAGCATGCAGGAGACAGCCAATCAATGATAATTGATGTTTCTATCTCTCCCTTCCTCTTTGAAATCATAAAAATATTTTTTAAAAATTATTTTTATAAAAGTTTATATTAGAAGAATTAATGTCAGTACAGAATTTTTAAAAATGAGTTGGGGGTACAGTTTAGCAGCTAACTTTATCTAATTTAGTTGGCACAAACATCTGCTTTAGACACGGAGAGAAATTTTAGAAAAACAGAAATAGAATAATCTATAAACTAGAAATATGATGATTATATGGAAATATTTTCACATATGTCATTTTTGTGTTGCTAGAACACAATCTAGGAAGTCAGGAAAATAAATGACAAATTAGTAGGCACACTAAGAACTGGGAAAAAAGGTTGGTGTTAAATATTTACAAATGTAAAAGAGATCTGGGAAAGCTTAAAGTCTATGAACTATTTAAAAATATTCCTGAGGGCAAATGATATAAAAATTATAATGAGAAACAAAATTGACATTTAGGAATTCAATTTTCTTCTTTGAATTATTGATACCAAGTTGAATGAACTTTATTTCATAGACTTCTATTACTTAAACGGCTTTTCAAAAATCTATTAATAGATTGCCTTTACCATATAGCCAACCTGCAATAGACATTTTACAAAGTTAGTTGTTTGCCCTATTCAGATAAATATTAGAATAATTTTTTTTAAATCTGTATTTACTTTTAAATAATTCTGTACTGGAAAATGAGGAGAGATGTTACATTAAAAAAAGTTCTGATTTGCTCATGGTAATTAAAGCGCATCTCTCCTCTAGTGTGACTTGAGTGGATATGTCAAACAATTGCCTAATCCACCCTCTTTACTCCTCATATAATATTTTCCCAACTATTTGAAGATTTGTGGAAAAGTTAACTCTTCAGTTCTCTTAGTCTTCTTTTACAGGGGGAATTTTCTACATATTTCAAAGGAATCACTTCTATTAGCTTACCTTGACCATTATTTACCTCATATCTAATTTAAGCCATAATACTGAAATAATATATTATTCCACATGAAAGACATAATAAAAGCCTAACTGATATAGAATATTCCAAGAAGATTACAACTCACTTTCTTCATGCTATTAATATATCTCTATCTCAATCTCTATCTATATATCTATCTCTATCTCAAGCAATAGCTATATACTTATATCTATACCTATAGGGCATCCCCAAAAATGTATACATGCTTAACAGCTAATAGCTCAGTAGCTGTTTCTTTCATTTCAGATTTAACCCATTGGGATTAATAATTGTTCAGTGTATATACATTTCACCCATGACATTGTAGTAATGGCATTATTTACCTATTAGAGACCTGGTGCATGAAATTAGTGCATGGGTAGGGTCCCAAGGCCTGGCCGGTGATCAGGGCCAGCTGGAGCCTTCCTTACTCCTGCTGCCAGCTGCCAGCCAGGGCTTTTCTTTATTCTGTGGATCCCCTGGTGGTCAGCGCATATCATAGCAAGCAGTCAAATTCCTAGTCAGTCGAACTCACAAGAGGACAATTTACATATTAGCTTTTTATTATATGTGATAACTCCCACAGTCTCAAGGCAATTATTTATTACTAGAGACCCATTGAAGGAAGATTCCTGCAAGAATAGGGCTTCCTGTGGCCTGTGCAAAGCTCCTTCCCATCTTCACTGCCTCGCTCCCTTCTCTGCTGCCTCGCTCTCTCCGATCTCCTCTGCTTCATTCCCTCCTGTCTCCTCTGCCTAGGTCCCTCCCATCTCCCCCACCCTTCCAGGTTCCCTCCCTTCTCCCCCACCCCACTTGCTTGCTTCTCTGCAGCTTTGGTCCCTTCTGCAGTGCTTGGCTTCCTTCTATACCATCTTCTGAGCCAGGATATGCAAATTAACCATGATCTTGGTAGGGTTAATTTGAATACTGGCTCTGATTGACTGATGGGCATGGCTTGTGGGTGTAGCAGAGGTGTGGTCAATTTGCATATTACTCTTTTATTAGATAGGACTAGAAGCCCAGTGCACAAAATTTGTGCACAGGAGGCGGGGGATGTCCCTCAGCCCAACCTGCACCATCTCCAATCTGGGACTCCTCAAGGGATGTCCAACTGTCTGTTTAGGCCTGATCCTGGTAGGATTGGGCCTAAATGGGTAGTCAGACATCCTTCTCACAATCCAGGACTGCTGGCTCAAAACTGCTCATCTGCCTGCCTTCCTGATTGCCCCTAACTGCTTCTGCTTGCAAGACTGATCACCCCCTAACCACTCCCCTGCCAGTCTGATCAATGTCTAACTGCTCCTCTGCCAGCCTGTTTGCCCCCAACTTCCCTCCTCTGCTGACCTGGTCACCCCTAACTGGCTTCCCCGCAGTCTTGAATGCCCCCAACTGCCCTCCCTTGCAGGCTTGGTCTCTCCCAACTGCCCTCCCCTGCTGGCCATCTTGTGGTGGCCATCTTGTGTCCACATGGGGGCAGGATCTTTGACCACATGGGGGCAGCCCTCTTGTGTGTTGGAGTGCTGGTCAATCTATAAATTACTCTTTTATTAGATAAGATATAGGTCTGGTGCATGGGTTGGGACAAGCTGGTTTGCCCTGATGAGTGTCCCGGATCAGGGTGGGGGTTCCCTTGGAGCATGGGGTAGCCTGGGCAAGGGGCCTGTGGTGGTTTGCCTGTCACACCCCCCAGCGACCCAAGCAGAGACCCTGGGATATGGGATTAATTCATCTTCTACAATTGAAACTTTGTAGCTTAGAGAAGAGCCACACCTTCTGCTCACTCCGTGGAGACAGCCATTTCTGTTTGAGTTTATTTGAATTCTGAAATTGAAACTTTATAGCCTAGAGTGGAGGCCTAGGTTCTAGGACTGCAGAAGCTTGGCTTCCTCCATCACCTGAGCAACCCTAGCCTCTGCTCTCTCCAGCTCAGTGGCTGCCACCATTTCTGTTGGGATATATTTTCTGTAATTGAAATTTTGTAGCATTGAGTGGAGGCCTAGGCCAGCAAGGGCAGGCAGAAAGCTTGGCTTCCTTGATTTTCAGGGAAACCCAAGACTCCCTCCTGCTCTCAGGGGCCATAGCCATCTTTGTTGGGGTTTATTTGCTCCTGATTGGCTAGTGGGCATAGCTTGTGGGCATAGCTTGATCGGAGGTACAGTCAATTTGCATATTACTCTTTTATTAGATAGGATAGTTATACATAACCAATCCAAGACCATCTTGTACTCATTTCTGTAATCTTGTATTCCTCCCTAAGTGAACTTGCTTTAATAGACTTTATCTTGCTTATTTTTACTCACTTAGCCTTGTTAAAATTTTTTTGCAATCTAAATTTTATCCCACTTCCCCAATATTCTGCAGCTATAAAGGCAGATGTTTTGGATTTGTATGAGTTTCATAGAGAAATTCTCAATTATGACACAGCTATTTAATAGATCCGCACACAGTCATAACACTAAAACATTCAATATCTCCCACTCTTCTGCCTCTTGTTCACAGCCTAATGAAATCCAAAGCTTTGATTATAGATGATCTTACCTGATTCTGAGGTCTCTGTTGATATTTAAAAAATGGAAAGCAACAGCACGGACTTAAATTGAAGTTTGTCCTATGGCCAGATGTTCTATGAGGTGTACTTCTAGAACTCATTGCGCCTCAAAGTGGACACTCTGTAAGTGTGTTCCCTCTGGAGTGCAGCCTGAAAAAAATAGCATGTTACTAAGGATGGGACAGTTATAAAGCTTGAAAACATGGCAAGTTCACCCAAATAATAGATCTCCCCTTCACCTTTGCTCTTTGGAGATGAAGAAAGAATCATATGTTGGCTATAATAATAATAATAATAATAATAACAAATGCAACTTTTTAGGCCAACTGTTTCTCTTGGACAAGAGGAAGAGAATGAAAAAGAATGGTTAAATGAGACCTAACCCCTATAAAACCTAGGCTTTACATATCCCTCAGGCATGAAAGGAAAAAATAGGCTGAGTTATTCCCTTTTCTTCTATTTTCTCCTGAGTTCTTTACTTACTCTTTCTCACTTTAATTCCTGGCATTCCCCTGTCAGAACTGTCTCTATCCCTGAGTAGTTCCTGACATAAATATACCATTCCACCTCAGCCCAGACTTTGGCCACCAGCCAAATAGCCATATCCCTGCTATCAATAATTAGGTTGTCCTTAATTATACAGCATTTAAATACTACAAATATCAACATGAGTAATTAACTTGGACTATGAACTGGATTGACAGCATCTATGCCTTAACATTCAATACATATTAAGTTATTGTAAATCAGTGTATTATTATGTCAATGTAAGTTTGTGGTGAAGCAAAATAATAGATTATACCAAACATTAAAAGTTTGGGGAAATTATTTGCCAATTGAAAAGATTCATGGCACTTCAGTTTCTCTTGTATAGATGTAGGCAAAGTTATTTTGCAATTTTAAGCATTTGTATTTATGTGGGACAAAGGACAGCTAGAGTCTGAAATTAAAATTTTACTTTATTTATAATTTCTACATCACCAACTTCTGAAAAAGATTCAAAGCAGCTGACATTGAATTAGAGATGCTATCATCAATTATTGTTAAACTATTCCATTCAAATATTTAATAAAAATATTCTACATATTTTCACAATTCTTGTTTTTATTTAAATACTCCAAATAACTACATTGAAGAATAGGTTTTATCCTTTAAAAAAGAAGTCATACTAATAATGAGGGTTGTGCAGTGTATTGCTCTAATGGGCAGATCTTTACTCTAAGGAATGGATAGATGACAGAACATTTTTCTCCATCAAACTGTGTACCTAACTCCTTCCTTTTTAAATTTATTCAATTACATTGTGACAGAAAAGATAGAATTTGCTCCATTAGAGGTAAATGTTATGACTACTACCCGACATTGTCTTTTCATTTCTCATTCTTTGAAGACACTCTTTGTTTCACATTAGCTTGTAGAATCAATTACCAAGATTACCAAATTCTTGATTTAATAGTTTTCTATAAGTTTTTCAGTTGATATGAATAAAAACTATAAAAATAGCATTGGAATTTGTAGACAAGAGTGGTTAGGTTTAAAGATGAAGAAAATGCCAAAAGAAAAGAAAAGAAATCTAGGATAGGCAATGAGTTATATGCTCTACAAAAATTACCTCATTAAATCTTTGATATTCTTAAGTAGTGCCAGGGCTGTCCAGCACACCCCAAGCAATGGATGGATAGAACGTTTCTGTGAAAGAGAGGCTAAGGGGCTTGTTGGCATTAGGCACCAAAACCAGCCTCGATTGCTTGCCTCCTTAGGATTTTATTGTAACAACTTGAACTAAGTTAACCCTTAGATACAATCAGCAGGGTAAGTATCCTTGAGAAAGCATATGCTTCTACAAGGTCATGTTTGAAGACTAAATAGAGATACTTGTAAAACATCCAGGGGCTCGGACTTGTTTGGAAAAGTCAATGCAGGGCCTGCTGTCTTCAGCAAGGTCTCCCTAAAAGGCTCCTGACCTATCAGAGAATTCTCTTTACAGACTTTCAACCAAGTTTCATGCTTCCCCACAAAGTAGATAATATCATTCCCATTTTGCAGGTAAGAAAATTGAAAACCAATTAAGTGCCCATAGCCAATAAGTGGCATAACTCACAATGGAATTGACATCAGAAACAAAAGGCCATGCTTTTTTTCATTGCTCACCACTCTGATAAAGAAATAACATAATGAGAGTGAAGTATAAAAACAGAAGCTAATTTCTAATGGAGTGGCTACCCATTCCATTCCACGATGTTACTGACCAAAAAATAAATAAAATAATATAGCTTCTCTATTTAGTTCTAAAATATATTCACAGGGTCCTTCTAAATAAATTATGCTTATAAAAATTGATGTAGATTTTTGCTTTCCTGAATTCAGGAAATTTAAAAAATGAATTCTAAGGATTAAGCCTTAGAACTTTTATTTCTAAGCATTAAATACTATTAATATTCAAAGCCCCCAAACTTAGCTTATGTTTTCACAGTCTAATAATTTATACTGTCATATAAACTATACTAAAACTAACATAAAAACATTGTCAGTGTATAATATAAATTATTAAAAATGAGCTGACATGACTGTAACATTAATATTCTAGCACCAAATGCACAATCAACTAAAGGTCTTCATTGGCTCTGTATATTAGTTGACACCTTGATGTATTTGGTGACAAACTAAAAGATTTTACATACAAAACATGCATGTAATAATAAAATCTTTAACAACTTTCTGGAAGCATAGGTATACCCAACTTTGAAAACAACAGTTATGTGTCCTATTGCTCCCTCTAGCTACTATCTTACATTTTTTTCCTTTTATGTGTAAATTTCTCAAATGGTCTACAGAAGCTTACTCCTCATTCTATGTAACCTCTCTCTGTATATGGCATTTCAATGTTTACTTATACTCCACCTCACTAGGACAGCTGCTTTCTCAGAGTTTACTAATGACCTCCTTGTTAAGGAATCTACATTATCTCTTCACAACACATTGTTGTCCATCACCTACACCTTGAAACTCTTATTTCCTTGGACCTTCACAGCAGTATCTATATTGATTTTTTCCTCTCTCCCTACTTATTCATTCTTTGTTCATTCTTTGTTCATTCATTCACTGGTTATTTTTCATTTTACTCTTTTCTGTGGACATAGTTTCTAATGGCCCTGCTCTTTTCTCACTCTTTACCTTAGATATTTTTTCATTTTCATGGCTTCTATTACATTTGTGTTGTTGACAGCTAAAGCTATATCTTCAAGAAACATTCAGTTTCATACTTCTTACTGAAAATGATTGCATGGCTATTAATTATTACTATAGATTTCTCAATTTCAAAACATAACTAATCATAGTTCCCTTATAGATGCCTTGCCTCTTCTCTCTCCTGTATTTTAAACTTTTCTGTCCCTATTAGATCTTCCCAACAGCAATGAAACATGCACAAGTCTCTAGTAACAACAACAACAACAACAACAACAGCTTGACCATTGTGGCTCAGTCGTTGAGTCTTGACCCATGAACCAAGAGGTCACTGCTTCAATTTCCAGTCAGGACACACGCTGTTGTTGCGGGTTTGATCCCCAGTAAGGAGTGTGCAGGAGGCAGCTGATCAACATTTCTATCTCCCTATTCCTCTGTCTCTAAAAACATCAATAAAAAAAACAAATATGGTTCCTTTTAATTGGATGCCCCTTCTAGTCGCTGCAACATGACCTGCTTCTACATAACAACCAAGTTTCTTTAAAGAGCTGTCTACACTCACTGGTTCAATATCCACACCTCTTATTCATCCTTCAACTTGCTATAATCTTGTTTCCACTCCATTGATCCATTGAAATTGCCCCAATCTACAATGGCCAATTTATTACCAAATCCAATGGTTACATTGATCTCTCCCTGTTACCAAAATGCCTCTTATCCCTTTGGTTCCTAAGACACTGTCCTGCTTTTCCTCCTATATCTGTAGCTGCTTCATTGTCTTTTGGGGGGCAACTCTACTTCCTTCAAAAGTTTCTTAAATATTAGTGTGTCTTAGTGTTCTACTCTCACTGTTCACTTTTCTCATTTTACACTTTCTTCACCAGGTGATTTTATTCCTATACTATTGTGCACTGGTGGGGTCCCTTGGCCTGGCCTGTGGGAATTGGGCTGAAACCAACTCTCCAACATCCCCCAAGGGGTCCCAGATTATAAGAGGCAGCAAACCAGGCTTAGGGATCCCACTAGTGCACAATAGGGGCTGGGGAGGGACTATGGGAGGGTTCTAGGGTGTGTCCAGCCTGTCTAACCCAGTCCTGATCAGCTGGACCCCAGCAGCAAACTAATCTACCTATCAGAGTATCAGCCCCCTGGTGGTCAGTGCATGTCATAGAGACTGGTCAAATGATCCAATGAATGGTCAGACACTTAGCATATTAGGCTTTTATTATATAGGAAGATAATATGTCACAAATTTCTTCTTCAATTTAGATCTCCCTTCTCCCCTTTAAACTATAAGATATCTTCACTTGAACTTCTGTCAGACTACTCTAATTCAACATGTCCAATTTTTAATTTATCAACCTCCATCTCTACACTCAAAATGCTAGAACTATTCCTCACCCTGGGTTTTTAGATTCTCAGTAAACAACCTCAAAAACTACCTTGTTATCCTAACCCAGAAACCTAGATGTCAACCTTGATTCATTTATTCTTACTCAACTTCTCACCATTCTCTAGACATGGTCAGCCCTTTCACAATTCTGTGCCTTTGCAAATAGTGTTTTATGTGCCTAAAATGCTGTCAATTTCTTCCTTTTACCCAGAGCATTTGAGATTTATCTTACCCAGATTGACTCTTGCAGATTTGATGTTAAGCACTCCTCCAAGACTTAATTTCTCTAACCTTCCTTAACAGCCCATTCATAGCTTTGCTCTAATAATTACCCCACTGTTTGATTCACTTATCTTTCTGTCACAAGACTAAGTAAAGTGCAAGTAGAGGCTGTGCCTTAGTCCTGTAATAGATATCTAGTTAATACAGTATATAGACACCTAAAAATTCTCATTGAATACATTTCTAAAATCTTAAAAGAATAAGAAAGGAATACAGAAAGAAAAACTAGAAAAATATAAAAGATATATTGGTGGGAAAATATAGAAATGCCTAATCTATAGAATATAAAGGTAATTCTATCATTTATCAACATTATTACCTTTAACCATTTTTATCTCATTTAAAAATATAGTGTTAATTATAAGATTATTAGAAAATACAGATAAATTTTAAAAATAAAATAATATCCTACAATGGCATTATTTCTATTATTTTAAATAGCTTTGTATCAAAAGGTTTGGAAAAATATTATATAGCAAATTCTTATATATCCATGATTATTCCTCAAGAACCCTTAGAGATTCCCCAAACTTAATCACCATTTATTTAGCATTTAATTACCATTAATTTTCTTTAACCTAATTATCAAAAACTTGTTTTTGGAAAACCAAGATCCATCCTGGTTTAAAATTAACTTGATTTTCAATCTGAAAACTATTTTATGGTTATAGGAGATAAGTAGACAGCACCTCCCTTTTCTCTACACAAACCCTTTCCATTTTATTGCAGACAACAATTACATTATTGAGAGGGGGGAAAAATGGCGGCAGAATAGACATACGTGTCCCAAGCCTTCTCCCCGGGCAAATAGAAAGAATAGCAGAGGGTCTCATGGGGAGTGTTTGTTGGTGAGTTAAGGAACAGCTATACCCCAGGAGAAGGTGGGGGACTGCTGGACGGGTATTCCATGACCCGGAAGCCCCCTCTGTTGCTGGGTTCCCCCCCCCCTTCCAGAGCCACTGGCTCAGAGACGGAGACCGTGTCATCTTTAAGGGGAAACTGGTTATTATCAAAAGCCTGAAAATCTAAACTATGGCACCCACCAAACAGCTGCAAACCCCAGAACACTGGACCCCAATTGGTGCAAACACGAGGATTCAGAGGAGCTCTACACTCCACCATGGGAAGGTCAGATTTCACGTTGGATAAGGTGAGGTCTCTGGTCACAGCAGGACAAAGAAACATGTGCACTGTGGGAGCTGGAGGACTGGGGGAAGTCTGCACATAGAAAAATCCATGGCTGTTGGAGCTGGCGTATTCCGTGAATGTGGAAGAGGGTGCGCAGAGCTGCTAACAGAGGGGATCTCTAAAAAGCAAACCATTTTGATCTGAAGGACAGCCTAAAAATTGTTAAAGTGTGCAGGCTGCTTGGACACAAGGGTGGAAAAAGGACTGCCAAGAGTTGTGCACAGTGTCAGAGTTCGCACACTTGTGCTTTTTTCTCTTCAAATCCTTGTTTCTGATTACTAAGCCTAATACATAGGGTCACCCAGTTGGGGACACCCTATAAGATTGCAGAGGAAAATTGTTTTTTTTGGAATCTGGAAACAGAGAGGAGAGTAACAATCAGAGAACCAGCTCTGGGGCAGCCCACTCCCACAAACAGGTGCTCAGTGCCACAGGGAAAGCGAAATCTAAACACATGCTAGAGAGGATCTATAGACCCAGAGGTCAATCCAGAAACACTGCAACCAGGGGCTAAATCACAAATTGAGCCTTGTGTAATCACAAATAAATGAATAAAAGAGATTAAGACACACTGTTTACTTAAAAATCAGGACTGGCTTACAACACTGAGGAGCAGTGGAATGCAGGGAATTGCAATACTGTCCTGACTTGGAAATAGGCATGCCAAACAGAAAAATAGAGGAAGTGAATGATCTTCACTACTGCACATTTTATTTTTTAATTTTTATTTTTTCATCTTTTATTTAATTAACTATGATTTTTCTTTTTTTCCTCACTTGATTTTACCTTTTTAATTATTACATCATAGTTTTCGATCAGTATTATTGCTACTACTATTTTACCTTTTTTTTTAAAGTGTCATTTTATTTTCTCTTTGTTTTACTTTGGAATTAGTGTTCTACACTCTATTTTCATCTTTCCTTTAGCATCATTTTACTTGATCTCAACTCTGCCTTTATGCCAGAACTCTCTTCCTAACTTTTCCCCTTTTGTTTTCCTGTTTCTCTTACTCTTTCCCTGCCATAGATTTTCCTATTCTTTCTTTTTACCCCCTGTTAAAATTTCACCCTACTTATATATCTAATTTCCAATCTCCTAATTACTCTCTCTTCTCTGTCTTCACTATCCAAAAAAATTTTTCTCTCTGTCCTTTTGTTGTTGTTTGCTTGATTGTTGATTATATCAATTTTTATGCTTTTTTGTGACATTGTTTTTCTTACTCTTTGTGTGTGCGTGTGTGTGTGTTTTGTTTTTGTTTGTTTTTTGCTTCTGTTTAACCTCACCTCACATGATATTAGTTGCTCTTTGTAGTTTGTATTCATCTCCAGGTAATTGTTAATGGCATTTGTTGGTATTACTGGCTGTTCTATTGGTGTTTTCTCCCCATATATATACTCAGTTCACCTTTTCTTTCTTGTTCTCTTTATATTCTATCTTACTTTTTTTTCCTTTTCCCAATGTCATTTCAGCACTCCTTTCTTTTTTTACTTCTCTCCTCTTCTTTGTCTCCTATACTCAAATTTGCCTTTCTCTGGTGGTCACCTTTATTTGGAGAATGAATACATTTAAGTTCAGTTCCTTGTACATTGTACCTGGTAGTGTTGCATTTTGTGCCTTTAAATCAAGGCAAGAGAGAGAGAGAACTACATAATCAGACACCTGTAGAAGAGAGATAATGGGGAGACAAAGAAACAGCCCACATAAGAAAGAAAAAAAGCATCACCAGAAAAGGAAGTAAACAAAATGGAGGCAAGCAACCTGTGAGAGAACGAATTCAGGGAAATGGTCATAAGGTGGCTGAAAAGAATGGAAGACAAATTGAACAATATGAGTAAGAACCAAGAGAAAATGAAGAACCAAGAAAAAATGAAAAATGACATTGCTGCTGTAAAGAACTCAATAGAAAACATCACGAGTAGACTAGCAGAAGCAGAGGACCATATCAGTGAGCTAGCAGACAAGGTAGGAAAAAATACCAAAGCAGAGCAGCTTCTAGAAAAAAAATTAAAAAGCAGGAGAGCCTAAGGGAATTTTGGAACAACATCAAACAAAACATATGCATAATAGGGGTTTCAGAAGGAGTGGAAACTGAGCAAGGAATAGAAAACCTGTTTGAAGAAATGATGACAGAAAACTTCCATGATATAGGGAAGAAAAACCCCACACAAATCCAAGAAGCTCCTAGAGTCCCATGCAAAATGAACCCCAAAAGACTGATGCCAAGGTACATTATAATTAAATTGGCAAACATCAACAACAAAGTAAGAATCTTAAAAGCAGCCAGAGAGAGACAGAAAGTTACCTACATAAGAACACCCATCAGAGTAGCAACTAATTTCTCAACAGAAACTCATCAGGCCAGAAGGGAATGGAATGAAATATACAAAGTCATGCAAAGGAAGTGTCTGAATCCAAGAATACTGTACACAGCAAGGCTATCAATCAAAATTGAAGGTGAAATCAGGAGCTTCTCAGACAAAAAAAGGACTAAGGGAATTTATTACCACCAAACCAGCAATGCAAGAAATGCTAAAAGGTCTGTTGTAAAAAAAAAAAAAAGATGAAGAAGAAGAAGAAGAAGAAGAAGAAGAAGAAGAAGAAGAAGAAGAGGAAGAAAAGAAAAAAGAAATAGGAAGCAAAGAAGGAACACAGGTGTAAAGAATAAAAATGGCAACAAGTAAACACCTACAAATAATAACTTTAAATGTAAATGTATTAAATGCACCAATCAGAAGATATAGCATAATGGATTGGATAAGAAAACACGACCCATATATCTGCTGTCTACAAAAAAACCCACCTCAGATAAAAAAGACTGAGGTGAAGGGATGGAAGAAGTTTTTTCAGGTGAATGGAAATAAAAAAAACTGCGGTAGCAATACTTATATCTGACAAATTAGATCGCAAAGTGAAAGCTAAAACAAGAGATAAGGAAGGCCACTTCATAATACTAAAAGGAGCCATCCAATGAGAGTAAATTACTCTGGTAAACATATATAAAAAAAATACAGGAGCAGGCAAATACATAAAAAACTCCTGGAGGATATCAAGGCAAAGATTGACAGCAACACAATCATAGTAGGAGAGTTTAATACCCCACTATTGCCATTGGACAAATTCTCTAAACAAAAAATAAGGAAAGAAACATCAATCCTAAATGACTCACTACACCAGATGAAATTACTACACATCTTCAGAACATTTCAACCAAAAGCCACAGAATATACATTTTTCTCAAGTCACATGGGTCATTTTCATAGTCCATTTATTGGGTCATATGTAAGTCTCTTCAAATTCAAGAAGATAGAAATAATACCTAGAATCTTCTCAGATCACATTGGCATAAAACTGAAAATAAACTACAATAAAAACAATACAAAAAATCAAACTCATGTAGATTGAATAAATTGCTATTAAACAATGACTGGTTTACTAGAGACATCAAGGAAGAAATAAAAAACATCATGGCAACAACTGACAATGAAAATAGAACAATCCAAAATCTATGGGACACAGTGAAAGCAGTCTTCAGAGGAAAGTTCATAGCCCTACAAGCCTACTGCAAAAACAACAACAACAACAACAAACAATGGTAATAAATTACCTAACCCTACAACTCAAAGAGTTAGATGGAGAGTAACAAAAAAGCCCATTGTAAGCAGAAGAAAAGAAATAATAAAGATCACAGCAAAGATAAACAACCTTGAGACAAAAATATACAAAAATCAACAAACCCAGGAGCTGGTTCTTTGAAAGGATAAACAAGATTGATGAACTTCCAGCCAGGCTCACCAAAAATCAGAGAGAGAGGATCCAAATAAACAAAATCAGAAATGAAAGAGGTGAAATAACAACAGACCCCAACAAAATACAAAGGATTGTTCAAAAATACTATGAAAAAATTATTTCAACAAACTGGACAATCTGGAAAAAATTGACATATTTCTAGAAAAATATAACCTTCCAAAACTCAATCAGGAAGAATCTAAACATCTCAATAGGCCAATAAATATGGAAGAAATTGAAGCAGTCATCGAAAAAGCTTCCAGCAAACAAATGCCTGGGGACAGATGGCTTCACAGGGGAGTTTTAGGAAACATTAAAGGGAGAATTAAAACTTATCCTCCTCAGACTATTCAAAAAAAAATTCAAGAGGAAAGAATACTTCCAAGCTCATTCTATGAAGCCAGCATCACCCTAGTACCAAAATCAGATAAAGACAATACAATGAAAGAGAATTAAAGGCCAATATCCCTCATGAATATAGATGCCAAAATCCTCAACAAAATTCTAGCATATTGGGTCCAGCAGTACATCAGAATGATCATACACCATGAACAAGTAAGATATATCCCAGGAATACAACGATGGTACAATATCCACAAATTAATAAACATGATACATCACTTAAACAAACTGAGAGATAAAATCACATAGTCATATCAATTGATGCAGAAAAAAACATGTGACAAAATCCAACACACTTTTTGATAAAAAGTATCAAGGTGGCAACACAAGGATCATTCATCAACATAATAAAAGCTATATATGAGAAACCACAGCTAACATCATACTCAATAGGCAAGAACTAAAACAATTTCCCCTAAAAAAAGAACAAGACAAGGATGTCCACTCTCACCACTCTTGTTCGACATAGTACTGGAAGTATTAACCATTGCAATTAGACAAGAAGAAGAAATAAAAGGCATCCAAATTGGAAAAGAAGAAGTAAAGCTGTCCTTATTTGCAGATGACATGAAATTGTCCATAAAAAAACCCAAAGACTCAATAAAAAAACTAATCCTATTTAATAAAAAAGTAATATCCAAATTGACCATACCTCTGATCAAGCCATGCCCACCAGCCAATCAGGAGCAAATAAATCCCAACCAAGATGGCTGCAGCCACTGAGAGCAGGAGGGAGACTGGGGTTTCCCCGGCAATGGAGTAAGCCAAGCTTTCCACCTACCCTTGCTGGCCTAGGCTTCCATTCAATACTACAAAGTTTCAATTATAATAGATATAGCCCAAAAGACATGCGGCAGCCACGGAGCTAGAGAGAGCAGAGGCTAGGATTGCTTGTGAGATGGAGGAAACCAAGCTTCTGCAGCTCTGGCCAGCCTAGGCCTCCACTCTAGGCTACAATATTTTAATTATAGAAGGAAAATGTCCCAACAGAAATGGCTGCCACCATGAAGCCAGCAGATGGCTTGGCTTTGCTCCAGGCTACAAAGTTTCAATTGTAGAACATAAAATAAATCCCAGTTACCAGGGCCTCTGCTTGGGTCACTAGGGGGTGTGGCCAGCAAACCACCACAGGCCTCTCACCCAGGCTGTCCCACACCACGAGGGAACCCCATCCCTCATCCAGGACACTCTTCAGGCCAAACCAGCTCACCCCCACCCATGCACCAGGTCTCTATCCTATCTAATAAAAGTGTAATTTTCAGGTTGCCCATCACTCCAACACACAAGACGGCTGCCCCCATGTGGTCAAAGATCCTGCTCGCATGTGGAAACAAGATGGCCACCACAAGATGGCCAGCAGGGGAGGCCATTTGGGAGAGACCAGGCCTGCAAGGGAGGGCACTTAAGGGTGATCAAGCCTTCAGGGGAGGGCATTTAGGGGTGATCAGGCTGGCAGAGGAAGAATGTTGGGGGCAAACAGGCTAGCAGGGGAGCAGTTAGACATAAATTAAGCTGGCAGGGTAGTTTTTAGAGAGTGATCCGGCTGGCAAGTAGAAGTGGTTAGATGCAATCAGGGAGGCAGGCAGGCAAGCAGTTTGAAGCCAGCAATCTTGGATTGTGAGAAGGATGTCCGACTGCCTGTTTAGACCAGTGGGATTGAGCCTAAATGGGCAGTCAGACTTCCCTTGAGTGGTCCCAGATCGGAGAGGGTGCAGGCTGGGCTGAGGGACACTCCATGCCCTCTGTGCACGAATTTCATGCACCGGGCTTCTAGTAGACTTAAATGAATTTGGCAGTGTAGCAGGATACAAAATTAAACTCAATAAATCTATGGCATTTCTGTACACCAATAGTGAACTTACAAAATGAGAGACTAAAATAGCAATCCCACTTACCATTGCATCAAAAACTTAAGATACCTAGGAATAAACTTAACTCAGAAGGTAAAAGATCCATACGAGTAAAACTACAGAACACTGAAAAAAGAGATAGAATAAGATCTAAACAGATGGAAGACCATACCATGTTCATGGATTAGTAGAATCAGCATCACTGAAATTTCCATACTACCCTAAGCAATCTATAGATTTAATGCACTCCCCATTAAAATACCAACAGCATATTACACAGACCTAGAAAGAATCTCCAACAATTCATCTGGAATTAAAAAGAACCCGAATAGCCACAGCAATCCTGAGAAAGAAGAATAAGATAGGTGAAATCACAATACCAGATTTCAATCTGTATTACAAAGCCACTGTTCTCAAAACAGCCTGGTACTGTCACAAGAACATATATATAGACCAATAGAATAGAATAGAGAATACAGATATTGACCCAAACCACTAGTTTGTCACTTAATATTTGACAAAGGAAGAATAAACATACTTCGGAGTCAAGACAGTTTCTTCAGTAAATGGTGTTGGGAAAATCGGACTGATGCATGCAAAAAAAAATGAAACTAGACCATCAACTTACACCATACACAAAAATAAACTCAAAATGGATACAGGACTTAAACATAAGACGGGGAACCATAAAAATACTAGAGGAATCTACAGGCAGAGAAATCTCTGACATATGCTGAAGAAAATTATTCACTGATACTGCTCCTAGGGCAATGGAAGCTAAAGGGAAAATAAACAAATGGGACTATATAAAAATAAAAAGCTTTTGCACAGCAAAGGAAACAATCTACAAAACAATAAGATAGCCCACTTTATGGGAGAACATATTTGCCAAGGTTATCTCCAATAAGGTTTTAATCTCCAACATTTACAGGGAACTCATACAACTTACAAAAGGAAAATAAACAACCCAATAAAAATATGTACAATGGACCTAAATAGGTACTTTTCAAAAAAGGACATATAAAAACATGCTCAAAGTCACTAATCATCCGAGAGATGCAAATCAAAATGACAATAAGGTACCACCTAACACCTGGCAGAATGGCTATCATCAACAAATCAAAAAAAGACAAGTGCTGGTGAGGATGTGGAAAAAAGGAACCCTTGTGCACTGCTGGTGGGAATGGAGACTGGTGCAGCCACTGTGGAGAACAGTATGGAGTTTCCTCAAAAAACTCAAAATGCAACTCCCATTTGACCCAGTAATCCCACTCCTAGGAATATATCCTAAGAAACTAGAAACACCAATCAGAAAGGATATATGCACCCCTATGTTCATAGCAGCACAATTTACAATAGTTAAGATTTAGAAATGCCTCGGTGCCCATCAGCAGATGACTATCAGAAAACATCTGCAAAATGGAATAGTATGCTGCCATAAAAAGAAGGAATTCTTACAATTTGCAGAAACCTGGATGGAATTGGAGAGCATTATGCTAAGTGAAATAAGCCAGTCAATGAAAGAAAAATAACACATGATATTCCTCATTTGAGGATGATAAAGAACATTATAAACCGATGAACAAAAAGATAGATACAGAGGCAGTAAAGCATCAAACAGATTGTCAAATTACAGCAGGAAGTTTAGTGGAGGTGGAGGAGATAAGATATCAATAGCAGGACTTGTATGCATGCATATAAGCATAAGCAATGGTCGCAAGATACTGGGGGTGAGGGCACCTATGGCAGTCTGGGGGAGGCAATGGGAAGATATGTACACATGTAATACCTTAATAAGAAAAATGAAAAAAACACACAATTACATTATTCCTTATATTCTCTTCTTGAGACAGAATAGCCTTAACTAGGTTAGGACCACCTCTGTATCTTATTGACTATTTGGGTTCATTTTCAGTAGAGTCCCTCCAGTTTTTCCAAACAAAATGCAAATTTTAAAAAGAAAAATACACACACACACACACACACACACACACACACACACACACACACACACACACTAGGGGCCCGGTGCATGAAACTCATGCATGGGGAGCAAGGGGTGTCCATCAGACAAGCATGAACCCTCTCCAATATGGGACCCCTTGAGGGATTTCCCACTGCCTTTTTAGGTCCAATCCCAGTAGAATCAGGTCTAAACAGGCATTTGGACATCCCTCTCACAATCTGGACTGCTGAGTCCCAACTGCTCACCTGCCAGCTTTCCTGGTTGCCCCTAACCACTTCTGCCTGCCAGCCTGATCACCCCCTAACGACTCCCCTGCCAGCCTGATTGATGCCTAATTTCTCCCCTGCCAACTTGTTTGTCTCTAACTGTCCTCCCCTGCAAGCCTGGTCCCCCCAACTGCTCTCCCCTGCAGGCCTGGGTAACCCCTAACTGCCCTCCCCTGCAGACTTGATTGCCCAAAACTGCCCTCCCTTGCAGGCCTGGTCCATCCCAACTGCCCTTCCCTGCTGGCCATCTTGTAGCAGCTATCTTGTGTTTACACGGGGGCAGTCATTTTTTATCACATGGGTGCAGCTATCTTGTGTGTTGGAATGATGGTCAATCTGCATATTACTCTTTATTAGAGAGGAAAGAGCCCTGGTGCATTGGTGGGGGCCAGCTGGTTTGCCCTAGAGGGTATCCCAGATCAAGGTGGGGGTTCTCTTGGGGTGTGGGGTGGCTTGAATGAGGGGATTGTGGTGGTTTCCAGGCCGACCACATGCCCGGGCGACCCAAGCAGAGGTCCTGGTATCTTGGATTTATTTATCTTCTACAATTGAAACTTTGTAGCCTTAAGTGGAAACCAAGGCTGGCAAGGGCTGCGAAAAGCTTAGCTTCCTCCATTGCTGGGGAAACCCAAGCCTCCCTCCTGCTCTTTCAGTGGCTGCAGCCATCTTGGTTGGGGTTAATTTGCATATTCACTCTTGATTGACTTGTGGATGTGGTTTGTGGGCATGACTTGTGGGTACAGCAGAGGTACAGTCAATTAGCATATTACTCTTTTATTAGATAGTATATGAAAGACCCATTTTAATAGTAGTAAAAGATATCTAGTTTAGAAGCTGAAGATATGCATTTTAATGAAACATCAGGACTACTTTTCCTTTTCCAATCCTCTATTCAGGACCACATGAAGGCAATGTCTTTTTTATTTCCTTAGTAATTCATTCCTGAAATTGGGGGTTTTCAGAGGTTAAAAAAACACTAATTAATCTCATGGTATTTCTAGCTCTTTATCAATGCTACTGTTCTTCACAGTCAGGTTCCACTTAAAGGCAACACTTAAAAGATAAAATTTTAAAGGATTTCTGCAAGCTTATTGATTTCTTACTGACTTATTTTATTGTGTTGAAGCTGATTTTCCCCTTCACTTTCATAGACACCTACAAAATAGAGACAAAAGAGTTTCTCATCACTCCACCAATTCTCTTAAATATGGCTTTTCATGAAGTCTGTTAACTAACCTAAATTTTTTTCCAATGAACTGATATTATACTCCCTCTTTCTAAAACTTTTTTTTTGTTCAGCTCAATACCCAGTGTTCACAGGAAAGAACAATGCCCTAGCCTCCTGTGAGCCATTTCTTTCTTTGGTGTCTGTGAACCTGAAAAGGACCAAAAAAGTAGAGGTGGTGGTCAGTGGTTATTAAATGTCTTCTTTCACCATCATGGCCATACTCTGCTAAATAAAGGCTGAAGAAAATAGGTGCCAAAGACAGAGGACAGGGAAAGGAATTTTTTTTGGCTTTGTACTTATATCTTATTTCTCTATCTCTTCTCTTCCCTCATTTGTCCATATGATGCCTAGGCTTCCACCATCTCTCTATTATCCACTCAAGTGCCCAAGCTCGCTATCCAAACCTGTTTGACTATAATTCCATTTATACTCTGGGTTCTTGTCCTCTTGTTTTTCACTAGTAACTATCACCTAAATTGTGTTCTTTCCTCTAAAGGACTTACTAGGCAATTGAGACTAATCTGAGAAAATAATTCATTTTAAGATATTAATAGATGATAAAAGCCTAATGAGTTAAAAAATCAGAATAGTTTCTGAGAATCCACAGGGACTGGCTTATAGAGAGGCCTTCAGTGCCAGCAACAGGAAAATGAGAAACTGAAGACAGTACAGAAGACTGGGATCTTAAGCCAGTTATTATTTTGTTATCTCTTTCTTCTTCTTTTTTTCTATTTTCCCTTTTTGATGTTGATTTATTTTCTATTTCTTTTTGCATTCTTTCCCAATAATTCTATTTTATTTGTTATTTTATACTATTTAAAAATCAATTTTTTGTAAATTTATTATTATTATTTTCTTATTTGCTCAACCCCTTTCTACTTCCTCTATACTGAACTGAGGTCCTCACCATAGTCATCCAATTCTTAACCTTATTTTCTGTATATAAGCTCAGCCTCTACAGATTCTGCCCCATCTATTTGCTGAGTATTTGGTGTTTGCATTTTTTGGTTTAGTTGTTTTGTCTGGGGTGTGTTCTTCATATATATATATATATATATATATATATATATATATATATATATACACATACATACACACATTAAAGGCCTGGTGAATGAAAATTCATGCACTGGATGGGGGCCCTCAGCCTGGCCTGTCCCCTCTCACATCCTGGGAGCTCTTGGAAACAGGAGGTGACCTGGCAATCAGGAGAGGGTGAGGTCCCATCACACCTCTGCTACTGCCATTGCTGGTGGTGCAAGCCTCAGATGACCCTGGTAACCTGAGGCTTGGGTGGGCCTGGGTGGCAGGGCAGCCACCATCTGAGGCATGCCTGTGCCTCTGGCTGACCCTGGGCAGATAGGCAGCCACTAGCTGAGGATTGACTACACCTCAGGCCAGCCCTGTGAAGTTGGGGAGCTGATGGGACTGGGGGACTTCAGAGGCAGGCTTGTAGAGCACCTGGGTCCACCTGAAGGGAGACCCAACCTTGCTGCATTCTTGCCTCCCAGGCAGGGCTAAGGGGACTGGGTGTCACCATCTTGTGGCTGTGGCCACTGCAATCTTTGAGGACTTGACAGTCAATTAGCATATTTCCTCCTTATTGGCTGTGGGTACCTCCATCTTTGAGGGCAGAGTAGCAATTAGCATATTCTCTCCTTATTGGCTGTGGGCACTGCCATCTTTTGATGGTGTGAGGGTCAATTCGCATATTCTCTCTTTATTAGATATGATTCTTCTTTTTCTTCTTTTTTCTTTTCTCTCATATCTTTTTTTCTCTCTTCAATATCATTTGTACTCTCTTTTCTCCCCCTAATTCTCTTTTCTCAGGTGGTCTCTTATATTGGGTTTATCAGTGCTGTGTGTACATCTGTTTTATTCCCTTTGTGTCATGTCTTGTTGAGGATAATTTTATCCTGTCTGGGCAATGTGCTAGAGAGCGAGCCACATAACCAGGCATCTGGAGGGGAAACTCCATCCATGAACAGGTCAATAATACCTCAGACCTAACTACAGAGGCAGGAAGAAAGACAGCAGTGAGGGAGAGAGCATGAGTGAGTGAGGGAGCAAACACAGAGTGTGTGGTTATGGTGTGTGTGTGTGTGTGTGTGTGTGTGTGTGTGTGTGTCACAGTTAGATCCCGCAGAACCTTCACAGGGAGGCTAACTGGGCTAAGCTAACTAGGCAGCCTCTGTTATAGTTGCAAAAAGTACCAGGAGGCCGGCTTTTCCGCAGAGGCCTTGTTTTTTTTTTTTTTTAAGGGAAGAGCTGCTGTAACTGGGATCCCAACCTCATCTCCACCCAGGGTGTCCTCAGAGAGCACCTGTGACTCTGCAACTACCCCAGCCAGGGACCTGCTACCACAGCTATGGTCTCACAGTCACCAAGACTCCAGCCACCCCAGGTGCAGGCTCCTGTGAGTTCTGAAGCATGCTCCCCTCTGACTGGCCCACTGTGAACACATGAGCAGCAGACATGTGAGCAGCCCATCTTAGGCCAAAGAGAAGCAGCCTTATGTGGCATTCCCCCATCTGAGGAGCAGCAGCCACAATAGAAGCCTGTCCATGACTGATGAGCTGTAGCCACATACTTCCCACTGCTTTCTAAGGAACAGCAGCTACACGAACAGCTTGCCCCCATCCAAGGAGCATCAGCCTCATGATCAGCCCACTCCCATCAGAGGAGCAGCAGTTGTGTGAGCAGCCTCCCCTCACCAGCCAGAGGAGCCACCACTGCTGCGAACAGCACCCACCAGAGGAGCTGCTGCCAACTGAGGAGCAGCCATTGCTGTGAACACCTGGGGAACATCAGCCCGAGGAGCCACTGCCACCCAAGGAACAGACCTTGTACAACTTGAAGTCTAGATCCATCAGTGAGATTAAAAATGGGTAGACAAAGAAACACCCAAAGGAAAGAAAAGGAGGAATCTCCAGAAAAGCAGCTAAGTGAAACAGAGGCATGCAATATGTCAGAAAAAGAATTCAGAATAAGGGTCATACAGTTCATAAACCTGATGGAGGAAAAAAATCAACAACATATGTAAGAATCAAGAAGAAATAAAGAGTGTTATAACTGCAATAAAAAAATCATTGAAAGTTTCAACAGTGACTAAGAGAAGCAGAGGATCTAATTAGTGAATTAGAAGACAGGGAAGCAAAACACACCCAAACTGAACTATAATTGGAGAAAAAAATTAAAATATTGAAGGAAAGACTAAGGTAGCTATGGAACAACATGAAATAAAGCAACATACCATTAATAGTGGTGCCATAACAACAGGAAGAGGAACAAGGGCTCAAAAACTTATTTGAAGAAATAATGTCAGAAAACTTCTCTGATGTGGGGAAGAAAAAAAGTGACACAAGCACAGAGAGTCCCAAATAAGATGAACCTGAAAAGACCCACACCAAGACACATCATAATTACAATAGCAAATGTTCAGGACAAAGAGAGACTCTTAAAGGCTACAAGAGAGAGACAAAGTTATGTACAAGGGGTCTCCCATTAAATTATCAAATGATTTTTTAACAGAAACACATTAGGCCATAAAAGAATGGAAGGACATTTATAAAATGATGAAAAGCAAGGGACTGAATCCAAGAATACTATATGCAGCAGGGCTATCATTCAAAATTGAAGGAGAAATAAGGAGCTTCACAGACAAAAAAAGGCTAAGGGAATTTATCACTACCAAGACACTAATGCAAGAAATACTAAAGGGACTGGTATAAAAAGAAGAAATAGAAAGGTCAGAAGAAACACAGATAAAAAAATAAAAATAAAAATGGTTACAAACAAGTACCTTTCAGTAATAACTTTAAATGTAAATGGACTAAATGATCCAATCAAAAAACATTGAGTGGCTGAATGGATAAAAAAATCAAGACCCATATATATATGCTATCTACAAGAGACCTCCCTAAGAACAAGGGACTCACACAGACTGAAAGTGAAGGGATGAAAAAATATCTTTCAGGCAAATGGAAATGAAAAAAAAAAAAAGCTGGGGTAGCAATACTGATATATGGCAAAAGAGACCTCAAAGTGAAGGCCATAAGAGATAAAAAAGGCCACATAATAATACTAAAGCAATTGACACAAGAAGAGGATATAACCCTAACAAAAATATATTCACACAATGCAGGAACACCCAAATAGATAATAAAAACTCCTGAAAGGTATCAAAAGAGAATATTGAAAATTTGAATTGCACTCAAACTGTCATACTTGAAGTAAACAATTTTAAGCTAGCATGGTTATAATCTATACAAGAATGCTGGGGAAATGACTAACTCTACACCCCTAATATGAAGAGATGGTGTTCCTTGATTATACTGTCTAATAGTAAAATGACTTCAAAAACTGAGTTTCACTGTCCTGAGTTATATTATTTTAGCAAAAGTTTATAATGTAAAACAAATTGAATTATCTTAAGGCTAATAACATATACTTGAGTAGTGGCACTGAAAGGTTTAGTGATTTATGATAGTGATGGTCATTAAAAATAACACTCAGGCCGAGACCGGTTTGGCTCAGTGGATAGAGCGTCGGACTGTGGACTGAAGGGTCCCGGGTTCGATTCCAGCAAGGGCATGTACCTTGGCTGCGGGCACATACCCAGTAGGGGGAGTGCAAGAGGCAGCTGATTGATGTCTCTCTCTCATCAATGTTTCTGACTTTCTATCCCTCTCCCTTCCACTCTGTAAAAAATCAATAAAATCTATATTTTTAAAAATAACACTCAGATAAAATTCTTTGAAAAGTAATGAAAAATACACATCCTTTCAAAAATTTAAAAGATGAAATTTTATTCATGAAAGTTAGAGTGATTGAGGCACACATTTAACTTAGAAATACATGTGCCAATTCAAAGTCATGGTCCTAAGACTCACCAGAGACTGAAACAGGAGAAACATGTGATTGATTTTAAACAGGATTGTATTTTGTTCACTAGCAATTAGCTCTCAAACAAAGCTGATAAAATAACGCTATGGCTATTTCATATCATCACCATAAAATGCACTGAGAAAGAGCAATAAGAACTGTAGAGGGCCAGCCCACAGGGAAGGCACCTGATCATTCTTTAAATCAGTGTCAGCTGAATCCGAGGCTCCAGGCAGAGCGTCTTGGAAACACATCCACCAAAAAGGCTGGATGACTTATCAGTACTGTCTTTTAACTTGCTTCAAGTGTTGCAGGGAGGGCCCTTGAAATGTAAATTCAGACAAGCTCCTGGAATGAGGAAATGAGTGGGGCCTAGGCCCAGTTAAGCTTCTTTGATTTTAAGTCTTTTTATGTGAAGCCACTTTCTACACACTGTATTTGGGTTGGAATTCTCTGTCTCTCCATCAGAGAGCAGAGATTCCACCCAGCCCCAGATTTATTTTCTACTTCTGTGTTGTCTATTCTTTTCTATTATTTCTCAATCCCCAGCCCCTCTACTCAGTAACTGGACCCTACTCTTCTCTCCACACTGGTCATGGAAAAGAGAAGAAAACCCCAACAAACAACAAACCAATGAAGTCTAGCCAAGACAAAGAGTTTTGTCATTAAGCAAATCCTCTAACATAGTGAAATATTCAGATGTTGCTATTATGCTTACTATTTAAACTTTATATAGCATTTTCAAAATTTACAAAGCCTTTCATAAACATTCTCTGTAGTCATCACAACCACCTATTTGAGCTTGGTTTCCCATAGACTAAGTAGCACAAGTTCACAGCATCAGAGCCAGTACATGAAATCTGATCCTCAGATTCAAAGTTCCTCTCTGTTGTTCCACAGTTATCTCTCAATAGACACATTTTAAAAAACAAATAATTAAGACTGTAGCATTGGTGAATGGAGATACAAATTTCCAGGCATCAGCATGATAACTAGATAGGGTTGAGAAATCCTGATTTTAGATCATGTCCCAGTGACAACCTATGTCATTTATAGACACTATTTTAAGTTTTAAAATATTTTGGGATATTTCTGGTCCCAAAGCAAATCACTGTAAGAATATTGAGCAATTGATTTCATGATATAAAGAATTTACACTAGATTAGCAACAAATTAAGATTACCTCTTAGAAGATGACATCTTCTCAGGTGCTTATATTTGAGTCCAGGTAAAGGTAAATTCTTCCACTTTCATCATTAATAATGCAAGAGCACCATGGGCTCCAACAACAAGTTTGCTTTTTATAAATTTGTGACTCTGGATGGTGGCTTGACATACTTAAGATTTAATTCTCTCAACTGTGAAATGGGGATTGTAGTGGAAATGAATGGCTGTAGCTTATATGATAATATATTCCATTTAATATGTCATTTTTATTAAACTAATTCTTAATTGGTTAATTCATTAACTTTGTATATTTAATGCCTGGTTTGTGGATCAGAGAGAAAATACCGCTTTGAGCATAAACAAGAGGTAGGAGGGACAGAATTAATGTACTTACTCTCCTTCTGAACACAATGGCAATGAGTATAGCTGATCTTAAAATATGATGCATCAGACCATTATACAAGGGTCCCTGCTATGTATATCAATTATATCACAATAAAACCATTAAACATAAATCACTTAGGAAAAAATGAAACTATGCTGAAATTATTAGAAAGCCAGCAGGATGGAAACCCAACAAGTACCAATTATTCTGTTTTTCAAAATCAGACACACACATTAAGTCTGCTCTCATAAAATTTTGAAATAAGTTAACTTCACCCCTTACTTATATAAAGTTTTTTCCCATATCATGTGAATCTTTCCAATTACATATGTATGCATATGTGGAAAATCTCCATAAAGCAATACATTCCTATTTCCAATATGCATGACAGTATCATAATGTACTAAAAAACAACAAAACTCCATACTCCTCAATATTATAAAGTTATTTGTACTCTCCAAAACCTAAAAAACCCTTTTAAATATTTTTTAATTTTTTTCCTTTTTAAAAATAAATTAGAGTTTATTTTTTTAATCTTTATTGTTCAGTATATTAATTACATTGTTCCCCTTTTTCCCCCCCTATAGTTCCCCTCCACCTGGTACCCATCCCACCCTCCGCCCTCACCCCCCTCCACTGTCCTCTCCCATAGTTGCATGATTTTTGTCCAGTCTCTTGCTGCACTTCCCACGCCCCCTTTCTCCCCAAGAGTTGTCAGTCCATTCCCTCTCTATGTCCGTGATTCTGTTACATTCACCAGTTTATCCTATTCATCAGCTTATTAATTCACTTGATTTTTAAATTCATTTGTTGATAGATGTGTACAGTTGACATACATTATTAATATATTAGTTTCAGATGTAAAACATAGTTATCAGACATTTATATGACATGACACTTGTAGAAATTTGTTCATACATCTTTAGAACAAACTAATTCTGTGATGGTGAGCATTAGAAAATTAAATTCTGGCAACCCATTATAATAAGCTTCAGTAGGAAATGTGGAATGGCGATAACTGTAGAGGCCCTACTCACTCCAGAGCATAATATCTTACTCAACTGTAACTACTAAAAATAGTAAATGTTCAGCAAAATTTAATTTTCCAAATTAGACACTGGTCCAGAAAATGCCTCTAGGATTTTATCAGTTTGAAATGACTAAAAGAACATAATCTCTTCAACAGTGAAGTATTGCTTAGAAGTTTGGTGTAGTAACTGCTCTGGGATGGTTCACAAGTAACCTGCATGAAGTAACCTATACAGAATAATATACTTCCCAGCATTTTTTTTATTCTGCATATATTACATAAATCTCAATGAACAAAAAGTATGTAAATAAAGATAACACATTATTTAATCATGTGGGTGGGTACATCCATGAATTATACCCAGGCTCACTAACACTTTAAAAAAATATGATTGATGTGGCACTTAAAAACCAATTGTATCCTTATAGCATTGAATTGCAAAAATCAATTTCTCAATGATATATAACAGATTGCTTTGGCATGGGAGAAACAGAGTGATCAATGGTTATGTCAGCAGCCTCTTTGTCATACAGACCTAAAAGAATTGCCTATAATCAGTCTAAAGCAAGGAAAAGACAATGTTGCCAATATCATCATTGACTGCTCAGTTTCTTTGGTGCTGAAGCAATCTGGCAAAAACAAATGGAAGAAGCTTCAGGGCTTAAAACGCAGCTAGAAATGGATGATGTGTATATTAAATAGGATAGTAAATTGGTGCATAAAATGAAAACAGGAGATATTTACAGAAAAAAAAACATTATTTGTATTCTAAATACAATACAGAAGTGAATTGGAATTGTCACGGTAACTCAAAGGGAAATGCTGGAGCTTGTGGCTGGGTAGTGTAGGGAGGAAGGGTAGAATTTACCAAGTATTTGTAATATAAATGGGAAAGAATATCTGCATTTCCATCTATACATTCAATATGTCCTTTGCATCAAGACTACTTGATATGCACTGTTTCTGAATGTCTTTGAACAAGCTAATAACACAAGTCCATAATCATACAGGAATGAGACATTTAGAACTTATTTTCATTCCCCTCTCTTTCCAAGAGGCAACTTAATATATTTATAAGGAGCTTTTCTTCTAAGGAGCTCTGAATTTATAAGGAGCTTTTCCTCTAAGAATCTTAAGTCATGTCAAATATCAGGTCACATTTCTTTCATCTCTAAAATAGCTGGAGGAAGGTGGGGAAAGCCGGTAGAGAGGTTGTGTCTGATTATTTCTATAAACATAGCAAGGTTATATGATTTGTAACAATTCATCTGGGTAATCATAGGAAGTTGGTAATAAGACATAGCCCAGAGTTCAACTCTGATACACAAGACAAGGAGAAAGAATCAGAGGGCATGCTCCCTACAAGCATGTTTTGGTAAAGAGAAGTCACATTTCATCTACAGTATATATATATATATATAATTTTTACAAAATACTTTTCTCAGATAGAGTGAAATATTGAATGGATAACAAGAAAAAATAAATATCTGAATATGAATCTGGGAAGTACTGTTTTTTTTTAGTCTACCAGATTAACTTTAACCTTATTTGATTATAAAAATTGGAAAGGTTTATGTGAGCTCTGAACTCCAAGGGCTGAAACTTAACTCTCAATTCCAAATAGAAAAAAAATCCCAATCTGATTTCATCTGCTTAGAAACATTTGATTGCCTACCACAAGCAATGCATCATTAGAGAAGTTAAAAGACACTGCTCCTGCCTGCTGGCCTTTACGTAGCACATATTCTTAAATAGTAGCAATGAGACATGCATACATACCTAAAAAAGGGGGTAGATTAAATTGGGTCAGTATAAAGGAGGCAGTTTGGAAGCTGTTAAAATACTGTAGTAATCCATGTTGCAAAAAAATAATTAAAGCATGAATTAGTGTGATGGCAGAAGAATTGAAAAGGGAGTGGGAGATATGAAAGATGTTTCTGAAATAATAGATTTGGCAACTAATTTTATGTGATATAAGAGAGAAGGCAAAGAATGATTCCCAAGTTCCTAGTTTGAGTTATTAGGAGAATAATCATAACATTGATAGATATAATCAATAGGACAGACAAGTGGTAGTTCACTCACAATATACTTATATTCAGAATCATAGGGGAAGCAGCAGCATTTGATTTCAGACATGATGAATTTCTAGCAAAAGTTCTCTAATCTTATTTCTGTCACCCTTCAAACCAGTCCTTTCTTAATTTTATGCACCCAATCAATACATTTTAGAAATGTGTCCCCCAAATTTGTGGATCAATTATATTAATGTATCAATCTAATTATATACATACACAGTGTCCCAAAAATATATACACACTTTGAATAATTATAAAGGCAGTGTTTATTAAACTACATTTCATTTACAACTGTAATGGAATCAGCTGTAAAAGTGTGTATACATTTTGGGACACCATATATATTATAGAATTTATACAAAAATTAGAAAATGTAAAAGAATGAGTTAAAAATAACAATGAATAGTTATACTAGTTTTCTTCCCACACCCCAAATAGCTTGTTTGCACAATCCATGTTAGAGATCATTTTCCTATTTAGCTATACTTTTTATTTAATTTGAAAAATTGAAAAAAGTAAGACTGACTTGTCTCACTCAAGTTAATGATAAGAACTTAGGTTATAGGAAAAATCATACTTTGCATTCCTATTTATTTGAACAGTTTCACATGTGTATCTTACAATAATAAAACTTTGTAAAATAGCAAGCTAAGAATCCTCAAAAAAGACAACACCCAAAAATTGAACAGGAAAGTGTATCCCTAATTTAGCACAGTTTATCTTTTTATATTTTGTGAAGGCAAAATTTTAACATTCACACCAACTTCATTAAATACCATTCATCTGGGGTGGGGGGGGGTGAAAGGCCAGAAACCAGAGCTACAAAGAATTAAGTGATTTGCTCAATGTCACATAGTTAATATGTGCTAGAGCTCAGATTTGAGTCCAAATTTTGACCTCAAGTTACTCTCTTTTAACTAAACCACAGTTCATTTAAGTCTTTTTGTTTTCTTTTAGTTTTTAAGACTGTTTCAGTTATCCTTATCAATACAGATTATTTAAATTTTCCACCTGGTCTCTAATCCAAATGCAGATAAGAACCAAGACTACTTAAAATGAGTTGGGGGGAGGAAGAGATTAACCAAAAAATTTATATGCATGTATGCATAACCTATGGACACAGACAATAGTTTGGTGAAAGCCTGGTGGGGGGATGGGGAGGAAGGAGGTCAATGGGAGGAAAAAAGAAGGGACATCTGTAATACTTTCAACAATAAAGATAATTTTTTAAATTTAAAAATTTATAATAAAGCTCTTGCATTAAAAATATAAAATGAATAGAAAAAGTGACAGACTTTTTCTCTCGTTCATCTCTTTTCCTTTCCTAACAATGATTATATTCTTTCAATTTTCAAACTATTATTTCTGTGTATCATAGTTCTGGGTCATTTTTGTGTTAAAAATGGCCACTTCTGAAACATGAGCTCTGTCAATTGGAATCTGAGTTCCACTTCTGGTCTTGGTCAAGATAGCACAAGCGCTCTGTAATTTTTCCTTGTTAGAGCCAATAACTTGAACTGGCAAGACAGACCATTTCATCCTCTGTAAGCTGGAATAGGTTCATAGAGAAGTCAGGCCAAACAAACTTTATTTCCTTTTTTAATAGTGTTAATAGCCTGAAAGATCAGATAATCACCATCATATCTGAATTGAAAAAAACATCATCTCTCTTTTGTCAAGAAAGACAAAATGTGGCTTGAGGTAATAAGAAGATTTACAGTTAGGTAACCAACCATTCCATCAAAGGTATTAATGCATTTTTTACAATAGTTGTAGAACATTATAATGCTCCCCTATTTTTTTTCACATTGTTATCAGGGTCTCAAATTAAAATAGAAAAAGAATGCTTTTCAAATAGGCAGATGACAAAACTAGAAGGGAGGGCACATCCTTCTGATGTCAATCTGAAAGGATGGGTAAAATCTAACCATGTGAAATGTAAGAAGTAATTAATACAAAATATCTTAATTTGATTTATAAAATTAACTCTACAAGGAGACCTGCCTTAACAATAGTATGTATGAAGTGGTCACTGGAAAATTTGTTGTTGATCATAAGCACAATATACCAGTAGTGAAAGGTGGTTACTGAAAAACAAAATCCAAAAAGCAGAGAAGACCACTAGCAAAAGACAAAGCTAATGCACTTTAATGCCTTTTAAAACAGTACAGTGTCCAGATGAAACTCGTACACAGATTTCTAAATAGATCAAACCATTCCAGTGTGTAAACATTTTTGGGGGTATATATTAGACAAAGGACATTGACAAATTATATGAAAATTAAGACAGAAAATCACCCTTCAGGAAGAGTAGAGAGCTCAAAATGGGGGAAGGAAAATGTACACCCAGTAGCAACTTTAAAAAACTTTAAGGTCTGATAAACACTTATTTTTTCTCATATTTATAAGGTAAACACTAAATCAACTAAAAACACTATTTGTGTTTTATTTTATTCTTTAAGGTATTAAAAATATTAGTACATATGTCTCTTTTTTCCCCCACTGACCTCCCCCTTCCTTCTCCACCCCCTAGGAACTTGCCCTCTTCCCCCCGCCTCCAGTGTCTTGTGTCTGTTGGTTGTGCTTATAAGCATGCATACAAGTCCTTCAGTTGATCTCTTATCCTCCCAACCCTCCCCTACTTTCCCACTGTAGTTTGACAGTCTGTTTGATGCTTCTTTGCCTCAACAGTTTTTTGTTCAACAGTTTGTAATGTTGTTCAACAGTTTGTAATGTTGTTTGTTATCCATAAATGAGTGAGACCATGTATTCATCTTTCACTGACTGGCTTATTTCACTTAGTATAATGCTCTCCAGATCCATCCATGTTGTTGCAAATGGTAAGAATTCCTTCTTTTTTATGGCAGCATAGTATTCCATTGTGTACATGTACCATAGTTTTCTAATCCACTCATCTGCTGATGAGCATTCAGGCTGTTTCCAAATTTTAGCTATTGTAAATTGTGCTGCTATGAACATAGGGGTGAATATATCCTTTCTGATTGGTGTTTCAGTTTTCGTGGGATATATTCCTAGAAGGGGGATTACTGGGTCAAATGGGAGCTTCATTTTTAGTTTTTTGAGGAAACTTCAAACTGTTCACAGTGGCTGCACCAGTCTGAATTCCCACGAGCAGTGCATGAGGGATCCTTTTACTCCGCATCCTCCCCAGCATTTGTTGTTTGTTGATATGTTGATGATAGCCATTCTGGCAGGTGTGATATTATACCTCATTGTTGTTTTGATTTGCATCTCTCATGTGATTAGTGACTTTGAGCATAATTTCATACGTCTGTTGGCTTTCTGAATTTCCTTTTTCAAAAACGTCTGTTTAGGTCTTTGCCCATATTTTTATTGGATTTTTCTTCCTTATGTTAAATTGTATGAGTTACTTGTAAATGTTGGAGATTAAACCATTATCAGAGATTACATTTGCAAATATGTTCTCCCACGTAGTGGACTTTCTTGTTGTTTTGTTGATGGTTTCTTTTGCTGAGAAGAAGGTTTTTATTTTGATGTAGTCTCATTTGTTTACTTTCTCTTTCATTCCCATTGCCTTAGGAGCTGTATCGGTAAAGATATTGCTACGACAAATGTCTGCTATTTTGTTGCCTATGGCTTCTAAGATTTTTATTGTCTCCCATCTTATCTTTACATCCTTTATCAATTTTGAGTTTATTTTTATGTATGGTGTAAATTGGTGGTCTAGTTTCATTTTTTGCATGTATCTGTCCAGTTTTACCAGCATCATTTATTGAAGAGACTGTCTTGTCTCCATTGTATGTTCTTGCCTCCTTTGTCAAATATTAAGCATACTGATTTGTGTTAATCCCTGGGTTCTCTGTTGTGTTCCACTGGTCTGTATGTCTGTTTTTGTGCCAGTACCAGGAAGTTTTGAGAACAGTGGCTTTGTAGTATAGTGTAATATCTGGTATCATAATCCCTCCAACATTATTCTTCTGTCTTGAGATTGCTACAGCTATTTGGGGTCTTTTCTAAATTCAAAATGATTTTTTGGAGAATTTGTTCTATGTCTTTGAAGTATACCATTGGTATTTTAATGGGGATTTCATTATAGATTGCTTTGGGTAGTATGGACATTTTAATGATTTTGATTCTACCAATCCATGAACATGGTATATTCTTCCATTTGTTCATGTCTTCCTCTAACTTTTCTTTTAGCATCCTGAATTTGTCTGAGTATAGGTCCTTTGTCTCCTTGGATAAGTTTATTCATAGGTATCTTAATTTTCTGTTGTTGCAATGGCAAATGGAATTGCTTTTTTAATTTCTCTTTCTGTGAGTTCATTATTGGTGTGTAGAAAAGCCATAGACTTATGGGTGTTAATTTTGTATCCTGCTATATTGCTGAATTTATTTGTTAAGTTATTAGTTTTTTGGTGGAGTCTTTGGGGTTTTCTATGTACAATATTGTGCAATCTGTGAATAAGGACAGTTTTACTTCTTTTCCAATTTGGATGCCTTTTATTACTTCTTCTTATCTGATCACAATGACTAGTACTTCCAGTACCTTTTCGAAGAGGAGTGGTGAGAGTGAGCATCCCTGTCTTGTTCCTGTTATTAGGGGAAATGATTTTAGGTTTTGCCCATTGAGTATGATGTTGCCTGTGGGTTGTCATATATGGCTTTTATTATGTTGAAGAGACTGTCTTATATGATTCTTCTATTCCCACACTGGTGAGAGTTTTTATCAAGAAAGGATGTTGGATTTTGTCAACTGCTTTTTCTTCATCAATGAATATGATTATATGGTTTTTATCTCTCAGTTTGTTTATGTGGTATATCACATTTATTAATTTGTGGATGTTGTACCATCCTTGCATACCCAGGATAAATCTTACGTGGTCATGGTATATGATCTTTCTAATGTAGTGCCAGATTCAACTTGATAGAATTTTGTTCAGGATTTTGGCATCTATGTTCATGACGGATATTGGCCTATAATTCTATTTCTTTATATTGTCTTTATCTGGTAATGCTGGCTTTGTATAAAGAGCTTGGAAGTGCTCCTTTGTCTTGAATTATTTTTGGAATACTCTGAGGAAGATAGGTTTTATATCTTCTTTGAATGTTTGATAAAACTCTACTGTGAAGCCCTCTGGTCCAGGGGTTTTGTTTGTTGGAAGTTTTTTATTTATTATTACTGCTTCAATTCCCTCCATAGTTATCAGCTTTTTCAGATTTTTTTATTTTATTTCTCCTGGTTGAGTTTTGGTAGGTTGTATTTTTTTTAGGAATATGTCTATTTCTTCTAGGCTGACCAGTTTGTTGGAGTAGAGTTGCTCATAGTATTTTTTTTTTACAATTCTTCATATTTCTGTGGGGTTTGTTGCTATTTCACTTATTTTGTTTATTTTAGTCCTCTCTCCTTGCTTCTTGCTGAACCTGGCTAGAGGTTCATCAATCTTGTTAATCCTTGCAAAGAACCAGTTCTTGGTTTCATTGGTCATTTGTATTGGTTTTTTGTTTGTTTGTCTCTATGTCATTTATTTCCTTCCCTCTGATCACACTGGGCTTTTCTTGTCACTCTTTCTAATTCTTCAAGTTGCAGAGTTAGATGGTTTATTACCATATTTTCTTGTTTGTTTTGTGATTTTTTTTTTTTTAGATAGGCCTGTAATGCTATATACTACCCTCTCAGGACTGCTTTCACTGTGTCCCAAAGAGTTTGGATTGTTGGGTTTTCATTGTCATTTGTTTCCAAAATATTGTTTTTTAATTTCGTCTTTGCTCTCTTTGGTAAACCACTCATTGTTTAATAGTGTGGTATTAAGCCTCCAAGTGTTTGAATTTTTGTGATTGTTTTTACTGTAATTGATTTCTAATTTTATGACATTATGATCTGAGAAGATGCTTGGTATGATTTCAGTCCTCTTCAATTTGGAGAGACTTTCCCTGTGTCCCAGTATGTGGTCTATCTTTGAAAATGTCCCATGTGCGCTTGAAAAGAATGTATATTCTGTAGTTTTCGGGTGGAATGTTCTAAAGATGTCAAGTTCATCTCATCTAGTGAATCATTCAAGATTGATGTTTCTTTGCTAACTTTTTGTCTAGAGGATTTATCCAGTAATGTTAATGGGGTATTAAAGTCTCCTACTATGATTGTGTTGCTGTAAATCTCTCCCCTGATATCTTTCAGAAGTTTTTTTTTATGCATTTGGGTGCCCGTGCATTGGGTGAATAAATGTTTACCAGAGTTATATCCTCTTGTTGTATTTATCCCTTTAAAATTATGAAGTGGTCTTTATTGTCTTTTGTTATGCCCTTCACTTTGAGGTCTATTTTGTCAGATATAAGTATTGCTACCCCAGCTTTTTTTTTTCATTTCTATTTGCCTGATAGATATTTTTCCATCCCTTCACTTTCAGTATGTGTGAGTCCCTTGTTCTGATGTGGGTCTCCTGTAGACAACATATATATTGGTAATGTTTTCTTATCCATTCACTCTCTTGATGTCATTTGATTGGAGTGTTTAGTTCATTTACATTTAAAGTTATTATTGATAGATACTTGTTTGTAGCCATTTTTTTATTATTTTTGGTCTGTGTTCATAACTCCCTTTCTATTTCTTCTTTTTATAGCACTCCCTTTAGCATTTCTTGCATTGCTAGCTTGGTAGTCATAAACTGCCTTAGCCATTTTTTGTCTGAAAACCTCCTGACTTCCCCTATACCTCCTTCCATTCCTTTCTAGCTCGATGTGTTTCTGTTGAGAAATCATTTGTTAATCTGATGGGGGATCCTTTGTAGGTAACTCTCTGTCTCTCTCTTGCAGCCTTTCAGATTCTCTCTTTGTTGTTAATATTTGCCATTGTAATTATGACATGTCTTGGTGTGGGTCTTTTGGGATTCATCTTGTTTGGGACTCTCTACTTGTGTAACTTGCTTCTTCCCCAATATCTGGGAAGTTTTCTGTCATTATTTCTTCAAATAGATTTTCCAATCCTTGCTGCTCTTCTTGTTTTTCTGGCAGCCCTATAATGTATACTAGAGGCCCGGTGTATTAAATTCATGCACAGGTCAAGGGATGTCCCTCAACCCACCCTGCAATCTGGGACCCAATCTGGGACCCCTTGGGGGATGTTTGATTGCGTGTTTAGGCCCAATCCTAATAGGATCGGGCCGAAACGGGCAGTCGGACATCCTTCTCACAATCCAGGACTGTTGGCTCCAATCTGCTGGCCTGCATGCCACCCTGATTATCTCTAACCACTTCTGCCTGCCAGCCTGATCACCCCCTAACCACTACCCTGCCAGCCTAATTGATGTCTAACTGATACCCTGCTAGCTTGTTTGCCCCCAACTTCCCTCCTCTGCCAGCCTGGTCATCCCTAACTGCCCTCCCTTGCAGGCCTGGTCCCTCCCAACTGCCCTCCCCTGCTGGCCTGATGGCCCACAACTGCCCTCCCTTGCAGGCCTGAAACTTCCCAACTGTCCTCCTCTGCTGGCTATCTTGTGGTGGCCATCTTGTGTCCACATGGGGGAAGGATCTCTGACCACATGGAGGCAGCCCTCTTGTGTGTTTGAATGATGGTCAATCTGCGTATTACTCTTTTATTCGATAGGATAGAGGCCTGGTGCACTGGTGGGAGCTGGCTGGTTTGCCCTGAAGATTGACCCAGATCAGGGTGGGGGTTCTCTTGGAACATGGGGAGGCCTGGCCAAGAGTCCTGTGGTGGTTTGCAGGCTGGCCATGCCCCTCAACGACCCAAGAGGAGTCCCTGGGATCTGGGATTAATTTATGTTCTACACTTGAAACTTTGTAGCCTAGAGTGGAGCCAAGCCTTCTGCTCACTCTGTGGTGATAGCCATTACTGTTTGAAACTTTGTAGCCTAGAGTGGAGGTCTAGGTGCGAGGGCTACAGAAGCTTGGCTTCCCCCATTGCCCTGGCAACACTAGTCTCTGCTCTCTCCACTTCTGTGGTTGCTGTTTCTCTTGGGATTATGTATCTTCTATAATTGAAACTTTGTAGCATTGAGTGGAGGCCTAGGCTGGCAAGGGCAGGCAGAAAGCTTGGCTTCCTCCATTGCCAGGGAAACCCAAGCCTCTCTCCTGCTCTCAGTGGCCGAAGCCATCTTGGTTGGGGTTTATTTGCATAATCTGCTTCTGATTGGCTGATGGGCGTGTCTATGGGCATGGCTTGATCAAAGGGATGGTCAATTTGCATATTACTCTTTTATTAGATAGGATTACTTTGTTTTGTCTTCCCCCAAAGCTCCCTTAGCCTCTCCTCCTGCTTTTTAATTTTTTTCTCCAGTTGATTTTCAGGTTGAGCTTGTTTCCCTGCCTTATCTTCTAACTGACTAATTTGGGCTTCTGGTTCTTCTAGTCTACCTTCCATGTTTTTTTGTTTTTTGTTTTTTTCAATTAATTTTTTTTTTTGCAGTATAACTTAGATTTCATAGTAGTACATATGTTTTCCTTTCCCCCCCCCATTATCCTCCCCCCAGCCTCCCCTACCCCCCAGCACATGTCCCAACCTGCCTCCCTCCCCACCCCAGTGTCTTTCATTCATTGGTTATGCTCATATGCATGCATACAAGTCCTTCGGTTGATGCGATCCATGTTGTTTTTGATTGTAGCTATATCATTTTTTATTTCTTCCCGATTTTTACATAGGTTGTTGATTTTCTCATCCATCCAGTGTATCAACAGTATGACCATTACTCTGAATTCTTTTTCTGTCATGTTGTATGCTTCAATTTCACTGATTTCCTTTCTTGATGACTCCTCATTTTTTTCCCTCTGGGGATTGTGTCCTCTCCCCCTTCTATCACCAGAAGGTTCAAACAGCAAGTTGCATGGGCCTGAGCCATGTGCAGTGGGAGTTTAGCACCACCCGCATGTTGCTGAAGGGCTCCGACACCAAGACATGTGCCTGCCGTGGGTTGGTGGGAACAATGCTCTCCCAGGATCAGAGTCACCAGCTCTCAGTATGGCCTTGTGCATGCACCTAGAATCAGGGACCCCACCAGTGCCACACTGAAACTGAGAACCTGCTGGCATGTGTCAAAAATCAGTGTCTCCTAGTGTATGCAAGGAGTCAGAGTTCCCTTGTGCCCCACCAAGAATCGAGTAACAGAGTTTCTGTTTCTTGTTGTGTCCTCACTCCAAGAATCAGGGTCCCTGTGAGTGAATGCACCAAGAATTGGAGTCACTGGCTCTTAGTCTGAATGCACTGGGAATCAGGAATCCCAGGCACACGTGATGAGAAACATAGTCAAGTCACTGGTGCTCAGTGCTGCCTCTCACTTGGAGAATCAGGGTCCTGGTCTGCTTGGGGGACATGGGGGACTGAGTTGCACAGTAGTACTGTGTTGGCAAGAGGTCCACTCATGCACTGCAGAAAACAGACTTCCATATGCGCTTGTCCAGAATCAAAGTCAGGTGGCACTGCCACCCTGCATGGGCATAGGGATTGGTTGCCTGATTGTGTTGCAGGGAACAGATTCCCAGTGTCTGCATGCTCCCAGGCTCAAATTCCTGTAGTGGCACTGCAGCCCTGTGTGAGGAGCAGGTCTAGCAGTTCCTATGAAGCTGCCATGAGACTGCAGGGAGGGCATTGGGCTCTGTGACTCACAGAAATCTGAGGCCGGAATGTCTAGATTCTTGGTGTGTGGGGGTTAGCAGCTGTGGTTGCAGGTCTCTGTCCCCAGTGGCTGCAGGTTTCCAGTTTGTGTTTGAGACCAGACTAGATGGTGCCGAGGCCAGGATCTTAGTCTCAAGCACCTCTGTTTCTCAAGATGACTTGGTTTCTGTGCCTGCGCTGGCCATGCCCTGAGTGTCCACAGTGGCAGCAGGGCTCTGCTGTCTAAGACATACCAGTTTGGCAGCTCCTTGAAAGACCTGCATGATCTAACTGATCCTAGCTCTCACTCACACATCACACAGGTCCACACACTCTTCTATCGCTCCCTCACTCTCTCCCTCCCTATCTTCCTGCCAGTCTCCACCTTCATAATCTCCTCTTCATGTTTTAATAACTGAAACATGAGTCCCATGAGAGGTAATATAATTTATATTCCTCCAGAGTTTCATTACCTGATTATGTGAATGATTTACTTTTAAAATTTACCCTTATTCATTTAGAAATTATTATTGTAAACTGTCATTTAGGTCCTTTTAGTTGTTGTTGTTTTTTCTCTTCACCCATCTTTATTTTTTCCATTTCTTATTAAGGTATTACATGAGTACATATCTTCTCATTCCCCCTCCACCACACTCCAAAACATGCCTTCATCCCCCAGTGTCTTGTGTCCATTGATTATGCTTATATGCATACATACAAATCCTTCAGTTGATCTCCCCCAACTCTCCCTAACCTTCCCGCTGTAATTTGACAGTCTGTTTGATGCTTTACTGCCTCTGCATCTATCTTTTTGTTCATCAGTTTATAATGTTCTTTATTATCCACGAATGAGTGAGATCATATGGTATTTTTCTTCTGTTGACTGGCTTATTTAGTTTTAAATAAATAGTAACATATCTCAGGAGTTAGAGGAATTCAAAATTGGGACCACTGCCAAATTGACTTCTATAGCCATGGAGTTGGCTTGATTCTGGAAAAAAGCTGAGCTATTTATATGGTTGTGTGTAGATAGAAAGGCTATATCACATTACTTGCCTAAAGGTATAAAACATTGAGTGCCATGGAGAAATCACACCTTTTACTCCCTCTCTCAATATGGGTTACATGGAATAATAACAAGGAATCTGAGTGAAAAAGCAGTCACTTAGAGATCAGCCTGAGGGTGTGTGTTTAAAAGAGAGAGGAGGGGAAAAGTCATCCCTGGCTGCTATACCTTGGAGCAGCAGGTGGGGGTAGTTGCAGAGATGGAAAGGGATGCTCAAGTATTTGCATATGCATAGTTCATTTCTTTTAGTATCAGTTGATAAAACACCTTCCTCACTCTCCATCTACCCTCAGAGTTATAATAGACCCAGAAAGATAAGTCCCATTTGCTATATTCTAGGAACAGTTATGCTCACTGTCTTAGGAAGAAAAATGTTCATTTTTCAGTTCACCTTAACAACTAGACTAATGCTTGGAGATAATGATTTGAAGAGAGATTGTTGGTCACTCTATGAATCTCTGTTTCTGAATGCCAATATTGGTGTCCTATTCTAGAAATAGCTATCACAATTAGAATGGCTGGCTGTGTTCAGAAGATAGCCTGCTGATCTTCACAAGGGGTACAATACACTCCTGTTTGTTTCCAGTACTCTGCAGGAAGAAAAGCCAATGCTTTTTTGGCAAGGTTATCAGATTGAAAAGCAGAATGGACTTTTTTCTCTTTAAGAAATCAGCAATGCCTGACTGGTGTGCTCTCTGTCTCAGCATCAACCTATAAACCAGCAGATTATGGTTTGATTCCCAGTCAGGGCACATACCCAGGCTGCAGGTTTGATCCTCAATCTTGGGCATGCAGGAGGCTGCCAATCAATGATTCTGTCTCATCATTGATGCCTACATCTCTCTCTCTCTCTCTCTCTCTCTCTCTCTCTCTCTCTCTCTCTCTCTCTCTCTCTCTCTCTCTCTTCCTTTCTGAAATCAATAAAATATTTTTTAAAAGAAAGCACTAACTAGCAACTATCTGTTGGAAAATAGGAAAGAGAATATCTGTTAAATAAAACAAAGATGAATTCTGGAAAGTTCTTCAAATGTACTGAAAAAAGGAGCCCCAGCTCCCAAGAATAATCAGTGACATTTTAGTCTCTCGCTCTGGAGCTTCCATGACTATTCCAAGAACACGCTTGAAAAAGTACTCACCCCAGAGAAGTTGGCCCTTCACATGCATCCAGAGGCAGCCAGCCTGCTCCTGTGGGAGGGCACCAGAGAGGGAAGCAGGAGCCTTGATTTTTAGTTCCTTCTCTACCATTGACTTGTTCTGTGATCTTGAGCAAGTTTCTTTGCCTCTAACACTAGGTGGATCTAACCACCTCACTTAGGTACTAGAAGAACCCACTGACATCACAGATGTAAAAGCACTTTGCAAAGCATTAAAGCACTGTACAAGTATGATTACACCCAAATAAATTTTATTCCAATCCTTTTGATATCACCCTCAAGACATCAAGTTTGGCATAAGATTCTCAACTCTCTGTTTGCTCCCTTTAAGTCATACCTGGCTTTGGAACAGTAACTTTCACCCTCCTGTCTCCTGCCAGCTTCCTCCTTAATGAGGCCAGTTGAGTGTAATTTAATCAGCTCTACTCTCTCCTAGCAAGGTTCACTCTTCCTCAGGAAAAGACTCCACCCATCTATAAAAATCTAACAACTCATCAGGAACAAACTACCCACTTTGTATGTCTGAGGCTGGGGAGAATAAAAGCTGGAACAATCTACAGCTCCAGGGGAAATATGTGATTTGAGTGAAACTTCCTTGAGAAACTTTCAGTGCCCAGAATTCTCCCCAATTCCTCCCTCCCTCTCTCTCTCAAAGAAAGTCTCAGGCTAGTCATCCCATAGCAATCAGAAATCTTACCGAAATGCTGCTGTTGCTCTCTGATCCAGAGTCTGTGCTGGCCACTCTGTTGTCTTCTGTCTACCACCTGTGAAGATTCTAATTCAGTGCTGCCCATTTATACACTCTCAACACTGGCAGGACTCCAGGAATCTCTATGCCCACCAATCATAAATCAAAACTCCCATATATTTTACCATGTCTGATTTAACCCTCTCTATGTAGACATTACATCAGTGTTGTCAGCTTTATAACTGAAGGCAAGACTTGGACTCAAAATGAAGAAGCTGCTATGTTGTGCCTGTTGTCCACACCCTGTATCTGAGATTCCCAATTATCACAGACAATTCTGTGTTCCAGTAAAGCAGAAAAATTCTCACTCACAAGTAATATGAAAAGAAAAGGGGAGAAGTCAAGTTCTACAGAACAAGGACTCAAGTGTAAAATGCATCCGAAGGGAAAAACTAAGGTCAGAGAAATGGGTGTCATATTAAAACTGAGGGAATAGGATATGGACAGAGTTTTTAAAAAAGCAGTGGGTTTAATGCTTACAGATACAGTCTTGGCACAAGAGTACATACCAAAGCAGGATCCTAACATTCAAGCAGAATCTGTAACTAAACATCCTAACTGGCATGGACAGAAGTAAAGTCTAAAGATAAGACACAGGGGGGAAATGGTACAAACGAAGCCTAAGAATAGTGCCTTAAGCTCTGATACACTCAAATAGGTCTTCACAGTACAGAAGCCATAAAATGTCTGAAATTCTTAGGCTGAAAGTAACAATTTTGAAGGAGCACCTCAAGTAGCATAGGAAAACAATGAGTTTATATAAGAAAGTATGACTGTATAAGGGTTCAGAATTGAAGCTCAAGCAAGATGTAAGTATTATATCTTGGGTATTATAATGGTCTAAATAAATCTTGGGCCAAATGTTTTACCTAAATATAATATAAAGATTGCCTTTCTGGTTTGAAGATTAGAATATTTCAACTTGTACTCTGTCCTGAATGGCTTGTAGGCAAATTATTTCTCTCTCCTACCCTTCGTGCTCTCTACTGATTCTTACTCATTTACCTCCTTGCTTATTCCAAGTTAAGGCTGGTTTGCCTCAAAATGTAATTCAGAACATGGATAGAATGCTAATAAAAAAAGGTCTGCTATAGGAAGTCTTCTCACCACACGTTATTGGCCACAGGGGACAAGACCAGCAAAGAAAATTGTATTAACTCTTTGCAGGACTTTTCCGAACAAAAATGGTCTATACCATAAATGCCAAGAGACTGTAACTGATGTAAACCATGCTTATCATTCATTAAAAACAACTACAATAATATCTAGATTTCATGGTAATGGGAACAGATAAAAATATTTGGCAGAATAAGGTCCAGGTGATAGCAAGATACAGTGCCAAAAGCTAAATGGTGTGAAATTGTGACCAGATGTTAGAATAGACTGTGTAAAGCAAATCAGAGGAAAAGAACTAAATCTGTTCTCAAGTAGCCCCATTTAAAATAACACCAGCATGAAATTTCCTTGTAGTAGTAACTGGCATTGTACCTACTTAGCAGAGAGGCTGGCATGAGGTTAGTATTCAATAAGGGGTTGTGATTGAATTAATCATAAATTACACATTCAGCAACCAGGCAAAACTTTCCAAGCTCTCTAGTTACAGCTGTTACAAAGATGTAAAGTTGTAGTAAGTTACTTCACATATTGAATCAACTACTTTGAGAATTTTACAAAGTTGAAGTCTTATTTTCTCTCTCTCATGATTTAAAGGCCTCAAGTATGCACAATTAAACTAAGATCCACTGGTATTAGAAGGAAAAAGAGGAAAAAGCAAGGCAATCAATGAAAGGTTAATAGGAATAAAATCTTCTTAGAATGGAAAAGAACTATCCTTCACTTTGTTAATCCCATATAATAAAATATTAACATGCAAATTGACCATCACTCCAACACACAAGATGAATGTTCTCATGTGGAAAAAATATCGCTGCCACCCTATGGACACAAGATGGCCATCATAAGATGACTGGCAGGGGAGGACAGTTGGGGGGACCAGACTTGCAGTGGAGGGCAGTTGGTGGGAACCAGGCCAGCAGGGGAGGGTAGTTAGGGGGAACTAGGCCAGCAGAGGAGGGCATTTGGGGAACCAGGGCTGCAGGGGAGGGCAGTTGGGGCTGACCGGGCCTGTAAGGGAGGGCATTTTAGGGGAAATTGGGCCAGAAGAGGAACAGTTAAGCATTGATCAGGGTGGCAGGATAGTGGTTAGGGGGTGATCAGGCTGGCAGGCAGAAGCGGTTAGGGGCAATCAGGCAGGCAAGCAAGCGAGTGGTTGGGAGCCAGCATTCTTGGATTGTGAGAGGGATATCCCAGATTGGAGAGGGTACAGTCTGGGGTAAGGCAAACACACCCCATATGCATGAATTTCACACACTGGGCCTCTAGTGTGACTATAAAAACTTCTTGTTCTTGCAAAAGCAGATTATATCTGTATATAATCTCCAAGGATTCCTAGTAAACCATTACTTCTCTAAACTCCCTTGATTCAATTCAACTCCTTTTCCAGTCAATAATAGCCTAATTATTTCATGTACTATGCCACTTGAAGTAAAAGACGATGGTAGGCAAATGTGCAGGCTGAAGTTAAGAAATATGTTGGTTCTGGAGGAAAGCAGGGCCCATAGCGTTTAGAGGTCTTCCGAGAGGATCAATAATGTGCAAGCTCAATTGGTTTTTTATCCTATATAATAAAAGGCCAGGGCCATAAACATAATGACCAGAACAACCACTTGACCAGTCACCATGAGGTGCATTGACCACCTCTTGGTCCCTGCACCTCTTGCCCTGCAGGCTCCAATTGCAGCATGGCAAATGGGGAACCATGGTGAACAGGGGATTGGTGGTGGGGTGGTACCGGGAACTGTTGATTGGCAGCAGGCAACAGGCGACAAGTGGCAGTGAGTGTCTGGCAGTGAGCAGCAGTGAGCATTGCCGCTGCGCAATGGCGGTGAGTGTCAGAGGGCAGGAAACTTTGCAAAGCCTCACGGGGCAACAGAGGTGAGTGTCACAGAGCTTCATACAGTGGGGGCGGTGGGCATTGCAGGGTATCACAGAGTGATGCGGAGCATTGGACATGGCCCTGATCACAGGCTAGGCCTAGGCAGTAGTTGGCAAACTATGGCTTGCAAGTCACATGCCATTCACGAGCCACAGTTTGCTCTGTTGACAAATGTGTTTGCTGACCACTGCCTTAGGGAAAAACACTTAAAAACATTTTAATAATGTACTAATGTCTTTAACCTGAAGTCAAAACGTCTGGGTAAGGGTAATGCCTTATGCAGTGGTCGGCAAACTCATTAATCAACAGAGCGGCAAACTGCGCTTGGCTCGCGAGCCAAAGTTTGCCGACCACTGGCCTAGGGACCCTACTGGTGCACGATTTTGTGCACTGGGCCTCAAGTTATTTAATATTAGATTTATGTGTATAACATAGTGGTTAGACATTTATATAACTTACTAAGTAATTCTTCCGATAAACCTAGTACCCACCTGGCACCATACATAGTTATAAGAGTATTATTGACTATATTCCTATGCTGTATTTTACAGCCCTGTGACTATTTCGTAACTACCGATTTTTACTTTTTAAGCCCTTCACCTTTTTCACCAAGTCCTCCTCCCCCAACCCCATTTCCATCTGTCAATCATAATCCTGCTTTCTGTATCTCTGTCTATTTCTATTTTGTTTGTTAACTTATTTTGTTCTTTAGATTCCACTATAAGTAAAATCATATGGTATTTGTATTTCTCTGACTTATTTCACTTACCTTAATATCCTCTAGGTCCATCCATGCTTTCACAAATGGTAAGATTTCATTTTTTATGGCCAAGTAATATTCCCTTGTATATATGTACCACATCTTTAAGTAGGTTTAATCTGAGTATAGCATCTGTTCGTTTTTGTTTGATTTCATCTATTTTTTGGATGTGGTTGTACAGGTATAGATCTTAGCCAAAAGGAACCAAGAAGCCTGTAGGTGAATATTGTCTTTAACAGAAATGCAAGGAGAAAGATAGTAGAATCATTCCTATCTCTTTTTATCAGGTCTCTTTCCTAAAAGTAAAGGTAGTAGTCACTTAGAAGTTTTCTCCTGCATACTAGTGCCAACATTTGTGGCCTGTCTCTTTGCTGACTCCACTCGATTTGTTTTCCCAAGATTGCTACATTTTCCATGCTTCATTCTTCTTCCACTGACTATATTACTATGTATCCCCTTTTTGCCCAACCTTCTCCTTATTTCTTGCCTTTTCCTTGGCTTGCTGAAATGTGTTGGTCTCACAAAGGTACTGCCAATTACTTTTTTTAAAATCAATTTAAACCTGAATATTTCCAGATGCCCTAGTTTATTTCTGAACTCATAAATACCCTGTTGACAGTAGAGAATAGACAGAATCAAAATAAAAAATCAAATGTTGAGGAAATTTTTTCATCATCTTAGTATTTTTCTTGTTTGTTAATGATGTTTTTCTTTATTTGAATTGTAAATCACAAATATTTGAAAGGCCTTTCTTCTGTATTTTATGTATTATATGGTAAGAAATATCTACATTCACAATGTTCCAAGTAATAATAACAACAAAAAATACTATAATTCAGTTATGTTGAAGAATACTTGGAAATTCCTTGAAGAAACTCTTGATAGAGAAGTAGTTGATGTGGAGGAAAGCATTGAACTAGGAGATGAGATATGCATTCTAGTCCCATATACATCATTTAATTCCTGTTAATTTTAGGTGAGTTACTCTCTTTCCCCAGGATAACAACAGTAATAATAATAATAATGCATGTGATTATATGTTTACTATGTTCAAAGCAATGAAATAAGAGCATATATGCTCTTATCTCAGTGGTCGGCAAACCGCGGCTCTGTTGACTAATGAGTTTGCCGACCGATCATTGCTCTATTCCATTTAATCTTCACACCCTACAGGATAGAAACTATTATAATCATCATTTAATAGATTAGGTAAGTGAAGATTAGAGAAGTTGACAAGATTGCCCAAAGTTTCACATAGCCAAAGAGCTCTCAGAGTTTTAGAATTAAAATTCAATCAGCTAGTAAATATTAGAACCAGGATTCAATTCAAGTCCATCTGACTCCATAGATCACACTTTTAACCATTGTGAAATGCTTCTCTTTACACCATTCTATTGAGCCTTAGTTTCTGCATTCATAAACATGAAGTGGTTGGATTAATTTTTAAGGTTCCATTTAGTGCAACAGGTTAAGATAATTATGTCAAAGAAATATTTAACTCTACAGCTCTACAGTGGAAGCCGAATTAACAAATAAGAGACAAAATCCAGATGAAATTCTTTCCCTGACATCACATGGAAAGGGTCAGGTCATGCTAATGCTTTTCTTTGTGTTCTTGGGAAGGAGGAATGTGTAGCATCAATAAAATTTTAAATCATGGGTCAAAGGTAGATAAAAGCCTAGCATTTCCATCAGGAAACTGAAGAACTGAGAGAAATGTCTGACTTCTCAGTTCAGATCTGATATACTTTCCAAGGAAAAAATGAACACTCACTTCCAAGAGTGGAGAGCATCTTCGCATAAATTGGTAACAAATAACTATAGCAAAAACCCTCTGAATCTACTGAGAATTCAGTAAGGCTTGACATTCAAGGAGGAAAAGCCTTGGTAAATTAATTTCAGAGTCTTAAATAACAAATTACTATCAGAGAGTAATATTCCAGAAGAGAAATGTATGCCTTTGGTTGACATACCAAAAAGGCATGGAACTCTGGTGAGGCCAAGAGTTATTCCAGGAGTTATTCTCCCTCTACATTCTCTTCATTTAAGATCTTGCCCCTAACATGGCTTCAACTGTCACATCTATGTGGATGACTCCCAAATCTATATCTGCAGTTGTATCTTATCACACTAACTACAAATCTGTATAACAGCTGCCTCTTGGACATTTTCACACTGACACTTTGACGCCAGTTCAACCCATTAAATGTCAAACCAGATTCATCATTTATATTCCAAGTCAGTTCCCAATAAAATGAGAAAAATGCTTTGACACATATAAGAACCAGCACAAATATAAAGTATTTTTATTTTTGTAGTCAATGTTAATAACAGCATTGTTTACCCAGGAACTTAGGCCTGAGACTTTGGAGACTTCTCCAAATAGACACTAACTCATGTAGATTCTTCTCTTATGAGATATGTTCTATCTGTTCCTTTCTTGCCATTTGCATCATCAACATTTCCAGACTGATGAATCCTAAATATTTATATCTAACCTTATGTAAATTAATGTAAATATGTAAAATATCTGGCACACAGTGTTAGCTACTTTAAACTACAAGATACATGACACTTAGATGTCTCTCTGGAAACTCAAACTTAGCATGTTATGAACTGAATGAATTTATTTCCCTGAACCAGCTTCTCATGAGTTCCCAATATTAATTACTAGAGGCCCAGTGCACAAAATTCATATACTAAGGGGGAGTGTCCATCAGCCCAGCCTGTATCCTCTTCAATCTGTGACCCCTCGGAGGATGTCCTACTGCTGATTTAGGGCAGATCCCACAGTATAAACCAGCAGTCAGATATCCCTCTCAGAATCTGGGACTGCAGGCTGCTAACCACTCATCTGCCTGACTGCTTGATTGCCCATAACTGCTTCTGCCTGCCAGATTGATCACCCCCTAACTACTCCCCCTTCCAGCCTGATTGATGCCTAACTACTCCCCTGCAGGCCCAATTGCCCTCAACTCACCTCCACTGTTGGCTTGATTGCCCCCAACTACCCTCCTTTGCAGGCCTGGTCACCCCCGACTGCCCTACCCTGCTGGTCTGATCATCCACAACTGCGCTCCCCTCCCCTGCCAGCCATCTTGTGGTGACAATCTTGTGACCACATGGGGGCAGCCATCTTGTGTGAGGGCATAATGATCTATTTGCATATTACCCCTTTATTATATAGAACTAGAGGCACAGTGCATGAATTTCATGCACAGGGTCCAGGGGTGTCCCTCAGCCAGGCCCCACCCTCTCCAATCTGGGAACCCCTGAGGGATGTCCAATTGCCTGTTTAGGCCCGATCCGAATAGGATCGGGCCTAAACAGGCAATTGGACATCCTTCTCACAAACCAGGACTACTGGCTCCAAACTGCTCACCTGCCTGCCTCCCTCATTGCCCATAACCGCTTCTGCCTGCCAGCCTGATCATCCCCTAACCACTCCCCTTTCAGCCTAATTGATGTCTAACTGCTCCCCTGCCAGCCTGTTTGTCCCCAACTTCCTTCCTCTGCCAGCCTGATCACCCCTAACTGCGTTCCCCTGCAGGCTTGATCACCCCCAAATGCCCTCCCTTGCAGGGTTGGTCCCATACAACTGCCCTCCCCTGCTGGCCTGATGGCCCACAACTGCCCTCCCTTGCAGGCCTAGAACCCCCCAACAGCCCTCACCTGCTGGCCATCTTGTGTCCATATGGAGGCAGGATCTTTGACCACATGGGGGCAGTCCTCTTGTGTATTGGAGTGATGGTCATTCTGCATATTACTCTTTTATTAGATAGGATGAAGGCCTGATGCATGGGTGGGGGCCAGCTGGTTTGCCCTGAAGGGTCTCCCAGATCAGGGTGGGGGATTCTCTTAGGGTGTGGGGCAGCCTGGGTGAGGGACATATGGTGGTTTGCAGGCTTGCCATGCCCCTGAGTGACCCAAATGCAGGACCTGGGATCTGAGATTAATTTATGTTCTACAATTGAAACTTTGTAGCCTACAGTGGAGGCCTAGGCACTAGGGCTGCAGAAGCTTGGCTTCCTCCATCGCCTGAGCAACCCTAGCCTCTGTTCTCTCCAGCAACATGGCTGCTGCCATTTATGTTGGAGTATATCTTCTATAATTGAAACTTTGTAGCACTAAGTGGAGGCCTAGGCCAGAAACAATAGGAGTAAAACTTGGCTTCCTCCATTGCCGGGGAAACCCAAGCCTCCCTCCCTCTCTCAGTGGCTGCAACCAACTTGGTTGGGGTTTATTTGCACAAGTTGCTCCTGATTGGCTGAGGGGCATGGCTGTGGGCATGGCTTTATCAGAGGTACAGTCAATTTGCATATTACTCTTTTATTAGATAGGATCATTATATGAATTTGTAACCATAGTTTATTCATTCAAGTAAAAAACCTGGGGATAAGTTTTCTTTTGCATAATTAATTAATTAATTAATTAAGCCACTTTAAAATGGAACTAGAGCTGCCATGCCAGAAGAACTGTTTTAAATGTCTTATGCCTCACATCTTTGTAATGTTAAAACAAGTTATAACAACCTTTAGACTTGGTCTAAATTATCATTGTACCACCCCACACACACCGCAGACACACAAGAACTGTTTGCAAAGATAACATGTAAGTAGCATTATGATTATTGGACTGATGGCAACCAGACTAAAAATTAAATATTCTTTAGAATTAGCATCTTATGTTATGTTATTTGGACCAATAGAAACACCTTCCTTCCATTTATATAATTGTAATTTTTTCCCCTTTATCATAAATACCTACCCATTTTTTTGGCCTTCTAATAGGAGTATTATTCAGGCTTCTGTCTGAATAAGTTCTTCCAGAATAGCCACTATTGATCTCAAATACATGTTTGTTGCCTCCCATTTTAAAAAAATTACAAAGAGAGAGATATATCAATTTATTGTTTCACTTATTTATGCATTGTTTGGTTGATTCTTGTATGTGTACTAACTTTTAATTGAACCCACAACTTTGGCTATCAGGATGCTTTAAGTAACTGAGCACTTGTCCAGGGCTGCTGTGTTTATTTTTAGATTAGCACTTTCAATGTTTTCACTCGCTTGGGGCCTGTACTTTCTCAAGTCTCTCTGGTATTTCATTTCAATATATCTGGTCCTCTATGTCATCATTGCCACCTGAGTAAGAAAGGTCTTTTGACTCAGAGATATCTAAGTCTAAATTTTGATAACTTCTTGTGGATCTTGGGAAAATTATTTAACCTCCTTGAAAGTTTCTTCCTCTGCAAAATGGTGATGACTTTACCTAAAATCATGGAGTTATTTTTTGTATTAAATTAGATTATTATATGCACAGTCTCCTATGTTTCCCTTCCCCCCTTTTTAATTTAATTTATTGGTGTTGTGTCAATTAATAAAATTATACATGTTTTAGGTGTACAATATTATAATATACCATCTGTATATTGTATTGTGTTCACCACACCAAATAAAGTCTCCTTTCATTACCATTTATCTTCTGTGTACCCTCTTCTACTAACCTCCCCCTCCCAACACACACACACACACACACACACACACACACACACGCACACACACACACACACACGCACACACACTTCTCCTCTCATAATCACAATATTATTGTCTGTGTTCATGATTTGTTTGTTTGTTGTTGTTGTTGTTTGCTTAATCACACCTTCTTTTTTCACCCAGCCCTGTAACCCCCTCCCCTGTGAGAGCTGTCAGTCTGTTCTATTTCTGTGAGTCTGTATATATGTTTGTTAGCTTATTTTCTTCATTAAATTCCTCAAGAGTGAAATAATATGTTATTTGTCTTTCTCTGACTGTCTTATTTCACTTAGCATAATGTTCTTTAGGCCCACCCATGCTGGCACAAAGGGTAAGAGTTCCTTCTCTTTTAAAGCCATGTAGTATTGTACTGTGTAAATATACCATAGGTTTTTTTATCCACTCATGATGGGCACTTGGACTGCTTTCATATCTTTGCTATTATAAGAACCACTGCAATGAACATAGGAGTGCAAATATTCTTTCAAATTAGTGCTTTGGTTTTCTTTGTGCTTTGGGGAGGGGTCCCTGAGAATCACCAGGCAGAGCAAACAGCAATGACTGCCAGTCAACCCTGCACCAGAGAGGTCCCTGGGTCTCCACGTCCTGTGGCCCCGTGCAGGAACAATGATTGCTCCAAGCACTTCTGAGAGAAAGTCACCCTCCTTTTCCTGTCCCAGTGCCAGTCAGTTTCTCCCCATATGTGGCTACGTTCCCCAGAGTCTCGCCTGGAACTGGAGTTTAGAGCAAGCAGGATCTTGTAGCTCCCTTCTGATTAAAAGAGCAGCACATCCAGGTGCCAGCACTTTCAGTGCCTTCGCACCTCTTATCAGTCTCATTGCTCTTTCTTCACTTCTCTAGTTATGAAAATTCTAGTCAGCTAGCCTTCGCGTGGGTCTGGGTGGTAGTTGTTCTGCCTTTTAGTTGTAATTTTGATGTGGTTGTGAGAGGCAGCAAGTATAGGTCTTTACCTATGTCTCCATCTTGGTTTTTCTTGTGGCGGGCATCTTGTGACGATGTTGGGAAGGCCATCTTGTGATGATGTCACAGTCACAATCTTGTGATTCCACCTAGGCTTTTATTATATAGAATGGGTGCTGAATTTTATCAAATTCTTCTTCTGCCTCTATTGATAATGATAATAGTATTTCAACTTTCATTTTATTTATATGGTTTTACATGTTTATTGATTTGAGGATATTGTACCACTATTGCTCCCCAGAATAAATCTCACTTGATTGAGGTATATGATCTTTTTAATATATTAATGGATATTATTTATATTTTATTGAGGATTTTAGCACTTGTGTTCAATAAGGATATTAGCTTATAATTTTCTTTCTTTGTTATATATTTTTAATTTATTTTTTATTATTTTAGTGTTTAAAGTATTACATATATTAGTACATATAACATCTTTTCCCCCCATTGACCTTCCCCCAGCCTCTCCTGCCCCTGCCTCATGCCCTAATCCCCCCCACATGTTGTGTGTCCATTGATGAGCTTATATTCCATGCATGCAGGTCCTTTGGCTGATCTATTTCCCTCCCTCCCCAAAACTCTCCAGCCTTCCCACTGTAATTTGACAGTCTGCTCGATGCTGTACTGCCTCTGTGTCTATCTTTTTATTCACCAGGTTAAAATGTTCTTTATTTTCCATAAATGAGTGAGATTATGTTGTATTTTGGTTTCATTGCTTGGCTTATTTAACTTAACATAACGCTCCCCAAGTCCATCCATGTTACTACAAATGGTAAGAATTCCTTATTTTTTATATCAGCATAGTATTCCATTGTGTAGATGTACCATAGATTTCTAATCCACTCATCTGCTGCTAGGAATTTATACTGGTTACAGATCTTAGTTATGGTGAACTGTGCTGCTATGAGCATAGGGGTGTATATATCCTCTATGATTGGTGTTTTTAATTTCTTGGGATATATTCCTAGAAGTGTGATCACTAGGTCCAATGAGAGCTCCATTTTTACTTTTTTGAGGAAACTCCATACTGTTCTCCACAGTGGCTGCACCAGTCTGCACTGCCACCATCCGTACACAAAGGTACCTTTTTCTCCACATCCTCTCCAGCACTTGTCGTTTGTTGATTTGTTGATGATAGCCATTCAGGCAGGTGTTAGATGGTACCTCATTGTAATTTTTATTTATATCTCTCAGATGATTAGTGACTTTGAGCATGTTTTCATATGCCTCTGGGTTTTCCTTATGTCCTCTTTTGAAAAGTACCTACTTAGGTCCATTGCCCATTTTTTTTTTAATTGCGTTGTTTATATTCCTTTTGTAAGTTGTATGAGTTCCCTGTAAATGTTGGAGATTAAAACCTTATTGGAGATAACATTGGCAAATATGTTCTCCAATACAGTTGGCTTTCTTGTTGTTTTGTGATGGTTTCTTTTGCTGTGAAAAAGCTTTTTATTTTGATGTAGTCCCATTTGTTTCTTTTCTTTTAGCTTCCATTGCCCTAGGAACAGTATTGGTGAAGAAATTGCTTCGGCATATGTCTGAGATCTTTCTCCCTGTGGATTTCTCTAGGATTTTTATGGTTTTCCAACTTATGTTTAAGTCCTGTATCCATTTTGAGTTTATTTTTGTGTATGGTGTAAGTTGATGGTCTAGTTTCATTTTTTTTACATATATCTGTCCAATTTTCCCAACACCATTTATTGAAGAGACTGTCTTGACTCCATTGTATGTTCATGCCTACTTTGTCAAATATTAATTGAACATGGTGATTTGGGTTGATATCTAGATTCTCTATTCTATTCCATTGGTCTATGTGTCTGTTCTTGTGCCAATACCAGGCAGTTTTGTGAACAGTGGCTTTGTAATACAGCTTGAAATCTGGTATTGAGGTGCCACCAATGTTGTTCTTCTTTGACAGGATTGCTGTGACTATTCAGGGTCTTTTTTGAATTTTTGAGGGTTTTTTCTAGGTCTGTGAAATATTCGATTGGTATTTTAATGCACTCCTACAGGAGTGCATTGAATGTATAGATTGCTTTGGGTAGTAAGGGCATTTTAATTATGTTGATTCTCCAAATCCATGAACATGGTATGTTCTTCTATCTCTTTATGTCTTTCTCTATCTCTTTTTTCAGTGTCCTATAGTTTTCCACGTATAGGTCTTTTACCTCCTTAGTTAAGTTTATTCGTAGGTGTATTAATTTTTTTGATGAGATGGTTAATGCGATTGCTTTTTCTGTAAGTTCACTATTGGTATATAGAAATTGAATAGATTACTTGGCATTAATTTTCTATTCTGCTACATTGCCGAATTCATTTATGAAGTGTGTTAATTTTTTGATGCAGTCTTTTGGGTTTCTATGTATAATATCATGTCATCTGCAAATAAGAACAGATTTACTTCTTCTTTTCGAATTTAGATGCCTTTCATTTCTTTTTGTCTAATTGCAATGGCCAATACTTCCAGTACTATGTCAAACAGGAGTGGTGAGAGTGAGCATCCCTGTCTTATTCCTGTTCTTAGGGAAAATGATTTTAGTTTTTGCCCATTGAGTATGATGTTATCTGTGGTTTTATCATATATAGCTTTTATTATGTTGATGTATTACCCTTTGATTCCCACCTTGTTGAGAGTTTTTTTTCAAAAAAGAGTGTTAGATTTTGTCAAATGCTTTTTCTGCATCAATTGATATGACTATGTGATTTTAATCTCTCAATTTGTTTATGTGATGTATCAGCTTTATTGATTTGTGGATATTGTACCATCGTTGCATTCCTGGGATAAATACTACTTGTTCATGGTATATGATCTTTCTGTTATACTGCTGGTTCCATTTTGCTAGAATTTTTTTGAGGATTTTGTCATCTATGTCCATGAGGGATATTGGCCTTTAATTCTCTTTCATTGTGCTGTCTTTAACTTATTTGCATATTAGGGTGATGCTGGCTTCATAGAAGGGTCTTGAAAGTGTTCCTTCCAATAGAATTTTTTTGAATAGTCTGAGGCAGATAAGTTTTATTTATTCCTTAAATGTTTGTTAAAACTCCCCTGTGAAGCCGTCTGACACTGTTTTGTGTGTGTGTGTGTGTGTGTGTGTGTGTGTGTGTGTGTGTGTGTTGTTGTTGTTGTTGTTTTTTAGTTTGTTTGTTTGTTTTTTGCTGGAAGCTTTTAATGACTGCTTCAGTTTCTTCCATAGTTATTGGATTATTGAGTTGTTTATATTCCTCCCGATTGAATTTTGAAAGGTTCTATATTTATAGAAATACTAAAGGCCTGGTGCATGAAATTTGTGTATGGGAGCGGGGGGTGTTCCTCAGCCCAAACTGCACACTCTTCAATCTGGAACCCCTCAAAGGATGTCCGACTGCCCGTTTAGGCCCAATCCCAGGATGATAGGGCATAAATGGGCAGTCGGACATCCTTCTCACAATCTAGGACTGCTGGCTCCAAACTGCTCACCTGCCTGCCTCCTTGATTGCCTCTAACCACTTCTTCCTGCCAACCTGATCACCCCCTAGCCACTCCCTTGCCAGAATAAGTGATGTCTAACTGCTCCCCCGCCAGCCTATTTACACCTAACTTCCATCCTCTGCCGGCCTGGTCACCCCTAACTGTCCTCCCCTGCAGGCTTGATCACCCCCAACTGCCCTCCCTTGCAGGCCTGGAGCCTTCCAACAGCACTCCCCTGCTGCCCATTTTGTGGTGGCCATCTGGTGTCCACATGGGGGCAGGATCTTTGACCACTTGGGGGCAGCCCTCTTGTGTGTTGCATTGATGGTCAATCTGCAGATTACTCTTTTATTAGATAGGATAGAGGCCTGGAGCACTGGTCGGGGCCAGCTGGTTTGCCCTGAAGATTGTCCCAGATCAGGGTGGAGGTTCCCTTGGGGCATGGGCGGCCTGAGCAAAGGGCCTGTGGTGGTTTATAGGCCAGCCACGCCCCCCAGTGACCCAAACAGAAGCCCTGGGATATGGAATTAATTTATTTTCTACAATTGAAACTTTGTAGCCTGGAGTGAAGCCAAGCCTTCTGCTCACTCCATGGTAACAGCCATTTCTTTTTGAGTTTATTTAAATTCTATAATTGAAACTTTGTAGCATTGAGTGGAGGACTAGGCTGGCAAGGGTAGGTGAAAAGCTAGGTTTTTTCCATTTCCAGGGAAACCCAAGCCTCTATCCTGCTCTCAGTGGCCATAGCCATCTTGGTTGGAGTTTATTTGCTCCTGATTGGCTTCTGGGAGTGGTTGTGGGCATTTCTTGATCGGAGGTACAGTCAATTTGCATATTACTATTTTATTAGATGGGATGTCCATTTCTTTCAGATTGTCCAGTTTTTTGAAATAGTATTTTTTTTTTAACAATCTTTTGTATTTTGGTGGGGTCTATTGTTATTTCACCTCTTTCATTTCTCATTTTTTATTAGGGTTTTCTCTCTTGGCTTCTTGGTAAGCCTGGCCAGAGGTTCATCAATTTTGTTTATCCTTTCAAAGAACCAGCTTTTCTTTTGTATTTTTTTGTCTCAAGTTCATTTATCTCCACTGTGATCTTTATTATTTCCTTCCTTCTGCTTACAATGGTTTTCTTTGTTATTGTTGTTGCTCTCTTTCTAACTCTTTAAGTTGTAGAGTTGGGTAATTTATTACCATTGTTTCTTGTTTTTTGCAGTAAGCTTGTAGAGCTATGAACTTCCCTCTGAAGACTGCTTTCGCTGTGTCGCATGGATTTTAGATTCTTGTGTTTTCATTTTCCGATGTTGCCATGATGTTTTTAATTTATTCCTTGATCTCCCTGGTAATCTAGTCATTGTTTAATAGCATTCTGTTTAGTCTCCATGTGTTTGATTTTTTGGATTGTTTTTATTGTAGTTTATTTCCAGTTTTATGCCACTGTGATCTGAGAAGATGCATGATATGATTTCTATCTTCTTGAATTTGAGGAGACTTTACCTATGATCCAAGATGTAATTTATCTTTGAAAATTACCCATGTGCACTTGAGAAGAATGTATATTCTGTGGCTTTAGTGTGAAATGTTCTGAAGATTTCAACTAATTCCATCTAGTCTAGTGAGTCATTTAAGATTGATGTTTCTTTGCTGATTTTTTGTTTAGAAGATTTTTCCAATGTTTACAGTGGGGTATTAAAGTCTGCTACTATGATTGTATTCCTGTCAATCTCTCCCTTGATATCCTCTAGGAGTTTTTTATGTATTCGGGTGTTCCTGTATTGGGTGTGTATATGTTTACCAGAGTCATTTGTTCTTCTTGGATTGCTCCCTTTAGTATTATGGAGTGGCCTTACTTATGTCTTGTTAAGTCCTTCACTTTGAGATCTAATTTGTCGGATGTAAGTATTGCTACCCCAGCTTTTTTTTCATTTCCATTCACTTGAAAAACTTTTTCCATCCCTTCACCCTCAGTCTGTGTGCATCTTTTTTCTGAGGTGGGTTTCTTGTAGACAGCAGATATATGGGTCATGTTTTCTTATCCAATCCATTATGCTATGTCTTTTGATTGGGACATTTAATCCTTCTATATTTAAAGTTATTGATAGGTACTTATTTATTGTAATTTTTATTCTTAACTCCTGTGTTCCTTCTTTGCTTCCTATTTCTTTTTTTTTATTCTTTTTTTTAGAGAAAATCCTTTAGCATTGCTGGTTTGGTTGTAATAAATTCCCTTAGTCTTCTTTTGTCTGTGAAGTTCCTAATCCCACTTTCAATTTTGATTGATAGCCTTGCTGTGTACAGTATTCCTGAATTCAGACGCTCCCTTTGCATGACTTTGTGTATTTCATTCCATTCCCTTCTGGCCTGATGGGTTTCTGTTGAGAAATAAGTTGCTACTCTAATGGGGGTACCTTTGTAGGTAACTTTCTGTCTCTCTTGGGCTGCTTTTAAGATTCCTACTTTGTCATTGGTGTTTGCCAAATTAATTGTAATGTGCCTTGGCGTCATTTTTTTGGAATTAATTTTGCTTGAGACTCTGTAAGCTTCTCGGGTTTGGGTATGTTCTTCCCTATATGAGGGAAGTTTTCTGTCATCATTTCTTCCAACAGGTTTTCTATTCCTTGCTCAGTTTCCATTCCTTCTGAAACCCCTATTATGCAGATGTTTTGTTTGATGTTGTTCCAAAATTCCCTTATGCTCTCCTCCTACTTTTCAATTTTTTTTCTAGAAGCTGCTCTGCTTTGGTATTTTTTTCCTATTTGTCTTCTAGCAGTCCTCTGCTTCTTCTAGTCTACTCTTGATGTTTTCTATTGAGTTCTTTATAATAGCGATGTCATTTTTCATTTCTTCTTCATTCTAATAAAAGAGTAATATGTAAATTAACCATCCATCCGTGACAAAAATGGTGACACCCATATTAGATGCTGGAGGCGTCACCCTGGCAATGGGAGCACAGCATCTGATCCTAGGCCATAGAGGGAGAGGATGGGCCTCTGGCCAGAGGACTGGGAGCAGGATGCTGACCTTGTGTCATCTGGCAGCCAGAGCACAGTGGCTGTGCCCCACCAGCTAGGCTGTGCCAAGGGAGGAAAGGGGCTGGTCATGGCTGCAAGTGTAGCGTCCGCACCCCAGCCACATGGAGGGAGGGGAAGAACCATAAAAATGGGTCTTTCCAGTTTCTGATGCTAACGGAGCCCTTTGGAGGCTGGGCTCCTCTAACTGCAGCCCCCAGTCACAACACAGCAGCCCCAGTTGCAGATTGGAAGCCCCCTGCCCGCAGTCCAGATGCAATTAGCATGGCACCGAGGTGGGTGCAGTATCCCGTGGGCACACCACAGACATCAAATCACTGTCACCGAGGCCAACCCCCCCCACACACACACCTACTCACAAGTAATATGGTCCAAGGGGGCGACTCCTGAGGCACAGCTCCCGTGGCAGCTGATGCACACCACACCAGGTGGGGAAGCAGGACCTGAAAGCCCAAGCCCCCAAGTACCTGATCTGCAGGGCTTCGTGGGCCAGGGCCCTGAGGAGACCCCAAGACAATCTTCTTCCCAGAGGCTGTGTGGAAGGAGGGGAGGAAACTCTGGCTAGAGACCTGGGTGAAGTGTGCTGGCATCTTTGCAGGGCAGGCTGAGGGACACTACCAACCCTCCACACCCTCCTTCTGTGCAAATTTCATGCACTGGGCCTCTAGTAAAAAACAAAATGTGTCTTAGTGTAGGTCATTCACTTCCTCTATTGTTCTGTTTGGCCTGTTTCATAGTCAGGACAGTATTGCTGTTCCCTGTGTTCCACTGCGCCTCAGTGTTGTACTCTAGTCCTGATTTTTAAGTAGGCAGTGTGTCTTAACTTCTTGCATTCCTTTATTTGTGATTACACAAGAGTCAATTTGTGATTCATACCCTGGGTGGCAGTGTTTCTGGACTGACCTCTGGGTCTATACGTCCTCTCTAGCCTGTGATTAGATCCTTCTTTCCCTGTGGCAATCAATATCATTTTCATTTGTTTCTTTCTGATGATTAGTGATGTTGAGCATTTTTTTATATGCGTCTTGGTCATTTGTATGTCTTCATTGGAGAAGAGTCTATTTAGGTCCTCTGTCCATTTGTTAATTGGAATGTTTACCTTACTTTTATTGAGTTGCATGAGTACTTTATATATTTTGGAAAATAACTCCTTATTGGTTATATCATTGGCAATATGTTCTCCTACACAGTGGGTTCACTTTTCATTGTGATGGTATAGAAGCTTTCTATTTTGATGTAGTCCAATTTGTTTATTTTTACATTTTTCTGTTTTGCCCTGGGCATTGTATTGTTGAAAATTTTGCTGTGAGAGATATCTGACATTTTCTGCGTACATTTTATTCAAGTATTTTCTTTTAGTTTTATTACTTACATTTAAGATTTAACTCTTTTATACATTTGAGTTCATTTTCATGTATGGTATAAGTTGGTTTTCTAGTTTCTTTTATTTCATTTTTTTAATGTACCTGTCCACCAATCCCAACACCATTTATTGAAGGGACTGTCTTTACTACATTATATATTTTTGCCTCCTTGGTCAAATATAAATTGAGCATAATGGTTGGGATCAATTTCTGTGTTCCCTGTTCTGTGCCATTGATCTATATGCCTGTTCTTGTGCCAGTACCAGGCTCTTTTATGTACAGAAACTTTGTAGTATAGCTTGATATCTGGTATTGTGATCCCTCCCATTTTGTTTTCCTTTCTCAAAATGGCTGCAATTATACAGGGTCCTTTTTGGTTATGTACATATTTTTGGAGTATTTGTTCTAGATCTGTAAAATATCTGTTTATATCTTAACTAGATGCCCGGTGCATGAAAATTCATGCACGGTCCCTCAACTCAACATTCCCCCTCTCACATACTGGGAGCCCTCAAAGTATGTCCAACTGATGGCTCACCCCCAGCCTGCCCAAGGCCTAAAGCCTCTGGCAAGGCTTTAGGCCTTGGGCAGCCAGCAATTGCCCTGCTCAGCTCAGCCCCGGCTGCCTGTGACCACCCGGCCCCGGGGGCTGGGCACTCGCTGCCACTTCTGCTCACAGTGCCAGGGGACCGGGCACTCCCTGCCACTGCCACCACCACTGCTGCTGCTGCCACTGCTTCCCCTCACAGCGCCCAGGCACTGGGCCCTTGCAGCCAGCACCCTTTCATCTAGTGCCACTTGGCCCCGCCCCCACTCCTGATTGGCTGGTAGTATAGCCAATCAGGAGCTAAGGTACAGTCAAATTTGGATGTTTCTCTTTTATTATATAGGATAGGGATTTCGTTGAATCTATAGATTGACTTGGATCATATGTTTATTTTAATGATGTTAATTCTACCAATCCATGAGTATGGTATATTCTTCCACTTTTTTATATCTCCTTCAATCTCTATTTTCAATGTTCTATGGTTTTGTGAGTACAGGTGTCTTACCTCCTTGGTTAAGCTTATTGCTAAGTATCTTAATTTTTTCATGCAATGGTAAATAAGATTTTTTTTTAAATTTCTCTTTTGGAAAGTTGATTATTGGTGTATAAAATGCCATCAATTTCTAGGTGTTAATTTTGTATGCTACTGCATTGCCAAATTCATTTATTAAATCTAGTACTTTTTTGTGGAATTTTTAGGGTTTTCTATGTACAATATAACATTGTGAATAATCACAGTTTTACTTCCTCCTTTCCTATTTGCATGCCTTTAATTTTTCTTCTACTTTGATCATTGTTGCAAGGATGTCCACTACTATGTTGAATGAAAGTGGTAAAAGCAGACACATCTTTCTTGTTCTTGTTCTCAGGATAAATGTTTTTAGTTTTTACCCATTGAATATGGAGTTGACTATAGGTTTGTCATATATGGCTTTTATTATATTTAGGTATGATCCCTCTAATACCACTTTGCTGAGAGTTTTTTTTTTCTCTCAAAAATAGGTGTTGTATTTTTATCAAATGCTTTTCTGCATCTATCGATATGATCATTGGATTTTTATTCTTCATTTTGTTTATATGGTATATCATGTTTATTGATTTGTGAATATTCTACCAACCTTGAATCTCTAGAGAAGTTCAACTTTGTGATGGTGTCTAATCTTTTTAATATATTGCTGAATCTGATTTGCTAATATTTTCTTGAAGATTTTAGCATCTATCTTCATTGGGGATATTGGTCTATAATTCTCTTATTTTGTAGTGTCTTTTTATGGTTTTGGAATTAGGGTATTGCTCATCCAATTTAAAGAGCTTAGCAGTGTTCCTTCCTCTTGAATTTTTTTGAATTAGCAGTGTTCCTTCCTCTTGAATTTTTTTGAATAATTTGAGAATGGTAGGTGTTAGTTTTTTGAATATTTAATAAAACTTCCCTGTGAAGCAGTCGAGGCCAGGGTTGTACCTTGCTGGGAGTATTTTAATTTTTATTTTTTATTACTGCCTCAGTTTCATCAGTTGCATTGGAATATTCAGGTTTCCTGACACTTTCTAATTCAGTTTCAGTTGATCGTATTTTTCTAGGAATTTGTCCAGGTTGTCCATTTTTTTGGCATATAGTTTTTCATTGTATTTTCTTACAATCCTTTTTATTTATGTGATATCCGTTGTTACTTCATCTCTTTTATTTCTAATTTTTATGTTTATTGATATTTTTAAAAATTTGTATTGTTTAAGGTATTACATATAGTAGTACATATGTCTCCTTTTTCTCCCCATTGACCAACCCCCAGCCTCCCCTACACCCTAGCACATGCACTCACCTGCTCCCCCATCCAGTGTCTTGTATCCATTGGTTATACTTTTATGCATGCATAAAAGTCCTTTGGCTGAGCTCTTGCAGCCCTCCCCCGCAGCCTCCCCTGCCTTCCTGCTATAGATTGACAGTCTGTTCAATGCTCTTTGCCTCTGTATCTATTTTTCCCCTGTTTCTTTTCTTTAAAAAATCTTACCTCTGCAGACAAGAAATAAACATATGAGAACAAGAAATGTTTGAATCCCAATTTCAATGTCCAACAGTTCTGAGTCCCAGGTTCAACGTCACAAAAAGCTGTTCCTAAAGTATTAACTACAATTTCTATTGGTGGTTTATCTAATAGTTAAATTGCTTAACATGCAGTGAACCTAAAGCAGTCATTTTGTGCAAAAAAATTAAAATTTAAAGTTATCAAGACTTCATTATAAAATTTCCAGAAGCCTCCATTAATCACAAAAGGGGTGGGTGGGTAGTAAGATAATGTCATGTAAGGAAAAATATCCTGTAAGTAAATTACATCTAGAAAATGTTTACTTTAGAAAATTAACTTTCATTTTTAATGCTAACAACAAGACACGCATGAAAAACACACATGGTGTCAAAATAAGCCAAAGGAAAATTGTTTGGGCAAAAATAAAAAGGATCCCAAGTCAAATTTATAGTAAAGATTCTTTTATTAACTTTTGGTTGGGAATATGTTTGTATATTTTCAGAAAACAACTCCAAGACCATGTGGATTTCTGCAACAGAGAGGAGTTTACAGGTCTGCTCCAACCATGAAGACAAGAGCAGAAACAGTATAGAGATGGAAGACACTGAAGATGTCTTGCCATGCTAGCAGTCAGCAGCTGTGCACGATGCAGGTTGCCTAGGATCAAACCAGAGAGGGTCAGACCTGCATTGCCAACTTTTGTCCACATCCAGATATCATTGCGGACATGTACACATAAGGAACTGTTTGACATTGAAACTGTTTCTTGATAATTTTGACTAAGTTTCATCAATGTTGTTTTTATTTTCAAATAATCAGTCCTGGAGACAGAAAAAATGGTGGTGGCAGAACAGAGGGATGCAATCTGAATGTTGTCCCAGGGCAGACGGAGGGAGCAGCTGAGGGTTGTGCGGGGAGTATTTGTTGGTGAGTTGGGGGACAGCTGTGAACCAGGAGAAGATAAGGAACTACTGGACTGGCCTCCCCTGACTGAACAGCCCAGGTGATGCTGGGTTCTCATGTGGAACTACTGACTCGGAGGCAAACCACGCCATCTTGAAGGGGAAGGGCCTGAAAATATACAGCTGCAGTATCCATGGGACAGCTGAGACCCCCCAGAACACCGGTGCCTACTTGGTGCAGATGTGGAGATCCAAGGAGCTCCTGCAAGGAAAGATCAGATTTCTCCTGGGCTTACTTTGGGCATGAGACCGAGGGAGCTGGCAGATCCAGGAGATATATACCTAAAATAAAGTCCATGGCTGTTGGAGCTGGTAAACGTGGAAGAGGGCCCTTGGAGCTGGTCGCAGAGAGAATTCCTAGAAAGCAACTCATTTGGACCTGACAGAGGAGGGAAGCCCAAAAATTTTGTGAGGGTCCTGGCTGCTAAACCCAAGGGGAAAAGGGGATTTGCGCAGACATATGTTCAGAATCTGAATTCGCACACTTGCGTCTTTTCCTCTCCTAATCCAAGCGTCTGAGTGCTAAACCAGGATAGTGAGATCTCCTGGTGGGGGATAACCTGGGAGACTGCAGGGGAGAACTATTTTTGGAGCCTGGAGAGAAAAGTCAGCAGTCTCCATTAGAGAGGCAGCTCTGGGGTAGCCCATCCCCACAAATCAGTATTGAATACCAAAGGGGTACTGGGATTTTAGTTCAAGCTAGAGAGGACCAATAGACCCAGAGGTCAATTTACAAACACTGCCACCCAGTGGCTGAGTCACAAATTGACTCTTGTGTAACACAAATTAAGGAATTAATTTTATTTTCTCTTTATTCTACTTTGGGAGTAGTGTTCTACAGTCTATTCTCATCTACCCTTTAGTATCTTTTTACTCCACCTCAACTTCACCCTTATGCCACCACTCTCTTGCTAACCTTTCCCTATTTAGTGCTTTGTTTCCCTTACACTTTTCCTGCTTTAGATTTACGTTATTCTTTCTTTTTATCCCCTGTTAAAATTTCACCCCACTTATATATCTAATCTCAAACCACTTAATCCAATCCATACATACCTCTCGCTTTTCTGAATTCACTATCATAAATTGTTTTTCACTCTGCCCTGCTGTTGTTGTTTACTTGACTGTTGATTATATCAATTTTTTTTGCAGGTTTGTGAGATTGGTTTGCTTATTCTTTTCTTTTGGTTTGTTTTGTGGGGTTTTTTATGTTGTTTTTTTTTATTTTGCTGTACTCATTTGCATTTTTTATAGATTTTTTATTCTGTATTCCTTTATCTCTCTTGATATTAGTTGTTATATGTAGTTTGTATCAATCTCCAGGTACTTATTGCTGGCTTTTGTTTACATTAGTGGCTGTCCTATAGGAGTTTCACCCCACATTTATAATTTATTCCCCTTTTCTTATTTATTTCTTCTTTTTTATTGCTTCTTCAACTTTTCCCAATATCATTTTGGCATTCTTGTCTTTCTTTGTGTGTGTGTGTGTGTGTGTGTGTGCGCGCGCGCCCGTGTGTGTTTTCTCTTTCTTCTTTCTCACCTATTTCAGAATTTGCCTTTCTCTGGTGATCACCTTTATTTGGAGTTACCAATACTGTGACTACATTCCTGTTAAGTGCCTGGTGTGTTGCACCTGGTTGTGTTGAATTTAGTGTGTTTAAATCAACACAAGAGAGTGAGAACTACATAACCAGACACACAGAGAAAAGAGACCATGGGGAGAAAAAGAAAAGGTGCACATTTGAAAGAAAAACAAGCCTCACCAGGAAATGAGGTAAACAAAATGGAAGTTAGCAACCTGTCAGAGAAAGAATTCAGAGAAATGGTCATCAGGTGGTTGAAAAGAATGGAGGACAAATTTGACAATATGAATAAGAATAAAGAGGAAATGAAGAAGAGCCAATAAGAAACGAAAAGTGACATCGCTGAAATAAAGAACTCAATAGAAAGTATCAAGAGTAGACTAGAAGAAGCAGAGGACTGCATCAGTGAGCTAGAAGACATAGTAGGAAAAAATACCCAAGTATAGCAGCTTCTAGGAAAAAAAATTAAAAAGCAGGAGGAGAGCCTAAGGAAACTTTGAAACAACATGAAACAAAACAACATGCCTGTAATAGAGCTTCCAGAAGGACAGGAAACTGAGCAAGGAATAGAAAACCTGTTGGAAGAAATAATGACAGAAAACTTCCCCGATATAGGAAAGAAAAAACCCACACAAATCTGAGAAACTCACAGAGTCCCAAGCAAAATGAAACCCAAGACCTATGCCAAGGCACATTATAATTAAATTGGCAAACAGAAATGAGGACGTAAAAATCTTAAAAGCCACTAGAGACAGACAGAAAGTCACCTACAAAGGAACCCCCATCAGACTAGCAAGAGACTTCCGAACAGAAACATATCAGGCCAGAAGGCAGTGGAATGAAATATACAAAGTCATGCAAAGGAAGGGTCTGAATGCTAGAATACTGTACCCAGCAAGGCTATCAATCAAAATTGAAGGTGAAACCAGGAGCTTCACAGACAAAAACAAGGTCTAAGGGAATACATTACCACCAAACCAGCAATGCAAGAAATGCTAGAGGGTCTGCTGTAAAAAGAAATAGGAAGCAAGGAAGGAACACAGGGGTAAAGAACAAAAATGGCAACAAATAAGTACCTATGAATAATAAGTTTAAATATAAATGGATTAAATGCTCCAAACAAAAGACATAGGGTAATGGATTGGATAAGAAAACATGACTCATGTATCTGCTGTCTCTAAGAAACCCACCTCCGAAAAAAAGACTCACACAGACTGAGGGTGAAAGGATGTAAAAAGGTTCTTCAGGCTAATGAAAATGTAAAAAAAGCTGGGGTAGCAATACTTTTAACTGACAAATTAGATCTCAAAGTGAAGGACATAACAAGATATAACAAGATATAAGAAGGCCGCTTCATAATACTAAAGGGAACAATCCAACAAGAAGAAATAACTCGGGTAAACATACACACCTAATACAGGAGCACCCAAATACATAAAAAAAACTCCTGGAGGATATCAAGGGAGAGATTGACAGAAATACAATTATAACAGGAGACTTTAATACCCCAATATCACCATTGGACAAATCCTCTAAACAAAAAAAAATCAGTAAAGAAACATCAATCCTCAATGACTCACTAGACAAGATGGAATTACTTGACATCTTCAGATCATTTCACCCCTAAGCCACAGAATATACATTCTTTTCAAGTGCCCATGGGTCATTCTCAAAGATAGACCATATGGTGGGTCATAGGCAAAGTCTCAGCAAATTCAAGAAGATAGAAATCGTATCAAGCATATTCTCAGATAACAGTAGCATAAAGCTGGAAATCAACTACAATAAAAGCAATCCAAAGAAATCAAACACATGGAGACTAAACACCATGCTATTAAACAATAACTGGGATACCAGAGAGATCAAGGAAGAAATAAAAAACATCATGGCAACAACTGACAATGAAAACAGAACAATCCAAATTTTATGGGACACAGTGAAAGCAGTTTTGAGAGAGAAGTTCATAGCTTTAAAATCCTACTGCAAAAAAACAATAAATGATCACAATAAATTATCTAACCCAGCAACTCAAGAGTGAGAAAGAGAGCAACAAGAAAATCCTAGTGTAAGCAGAAGGAAGGGAATAGTAAAAGTCACCGCTGAGATAAATGACATAGAAATCAAAGAAACAATACAGAAGATCAACAAAACCAAGAGCTGGTTCTTTGAAAGGATAAACAAGATTGATGAACCTCTAGCCAGGCTCACCAAGAAGCAAAGAGAGAGAACCCTAATAAATAAAATCAGAAATGAAAGGGGTGAAATAACAACAGACCCAACTGAAATATAAAAGAATGTTAAAAAATACTATGAACAATTCTACTCCAACAAACTGGACAACCTGGAGAAAATGGATATATTCCTAGAAAGATATAACCTCCCAAAACTCAATCAGGAAGAATCTAAACAGCTCAATAGGCCAATAAATATGGACAAAATTGAAGCAGTCATCAAATTTTCCAGCAAACAAAAGAACAGGTCCAGACAGCTTAACAGGGGAGTTTTACCAAACATTCAAGGAAGAACTAAAACCTATCCTCCTAAGACTATTCCAGAAAATTTAACAGGGTAGAACACTTCCAAACTCCTTCTATGAAGATAGCATTACCCTACTACCAAAACTAGATAAAGAAGACACAATGAAAGAGAATTACAGGCCAATATCCCTCATGAATATAGATGCCAAAATCCTCAATAAAATTCTAGCAAATCAGATCCAGCAGTACATCAGAAAGATCACACAACATGACCAAGTAGGATTTATCCCAAGAATGCAATGATGGTACAATATCTACAAATCAATTAATGTGATACATCACATAAACTAATTGAGAGATAAAAATCACATAGAAATATCAATTGATGCAGAAAAAGAATTTGACAAAATCCAACACCCTTTCTTGATAAAAACTCTCAACAAGGTGGGAATAGAAGTATCATACCTCAACATAATAAAAGCCATATATGATAAACCCACAGCAAACATCATGCTCAATAAGCAAAAACTAAAACCATTTCCCCTAAGAACAGGAACAAGACATAGATGCCCACTCTCACCACTCCTGTTTGACATAGTATTGGAAGTATTAGCCATTGCAATTAGACAAGAAGAAGAAATAAAGGGCAACCAAATTGGAAAAGAAGAAGTAAAGCTATCCTTATTTGCAGATGACATGATATTGTACATAAAAAACCCAAAAGACTCCATAAAAAAACTAATAGACTTAATAAATGAGCTCAGCAATGTAGCAGGCTACAAAATTAAGGCTAAAAAAAATCTATGGCATTTCTATACACTAATAGTGAACTTACAGAAAGAGAGATTAAAAAGCAAGCCCATTTACCATCACACCAAAAAAAAATTATGACACCTAGGAATAAACTTAAGTAAGGAGGTAAAAGACCGATTTACGGAAAAGCACAGCACACTAAAAAAAGCGATAGAGGAAGATGTAAACAGGTGAAAGAACAAACCATGTTCATGTTTTAGGAGAATCAACATCATTAAAATGTCCATACTATCCAAAGCAATCTATAAATTTAATGCACTGCCCATTAAAATACCAATGGCATATTTCACAGACCTAAAAAAATTCTCCAAAAATTCATCTGGAATTAAAAAAAGACCCTGAATAGCCACAGCAATCATGAGAAAGAAGCACAAAGTCGGTGGGATTTCAATACCAGATTTCAAGCTGTATTACAAAGATACTGTTCTCAAAACAGCCTGGTACTGGCACAAGAACAGACATATAGACCAATGGAATAGAATAGAGAATCCATATATCAACCCAAACCACTATGCTCAATTAATATTTGACAAAGAGGGCATGAACATAAAATTGAGTCAAGATAGCCTCTTCAATAAATGTTGCTGGGAAAATTGGACAGATATATGCAAAAAAAATGAATCTAGACCACCAAATTACACCATACACAAAAATAAACTCAAAATTGATTCAGCACTTAAACATAAGATGGGAAACCATAAAAACATTAGAGGAATCCACAGGTAGAAAAATCTCAGACATATGCCGAAAGAACTTCATCAGTGATACCGCTACTGGGGCATTGGAAGCTAAAGAGAAAATAAACAAATGGGACTACATCAAAATCAAAAGCTTTTGCACAGCTAAATAAACCTTCAACAAAACAACAAGAAAATCCACTGTATGTGAGAACATATTTACAAATGTTATCAGTGATAAAGGTTTAATCTCAAGCATCTACAGGCAACTCATACAACTCACTAAAATGAGGACAAATGATCCAATAAAAAAATGGGCAACAGACCTAAATAGATTCTTTTCGAAAGAAGACAAAAGGAAGGCCCAGAGACATATGAAAACCTGCTCAAAGTCACTAATTATCCGAGAGATGCAAATCAAAACGACAATGTGGTACCATCTCACACCAGTCAGAATGCCTTACATCAACAAAACAACAAACGACAAGTACTGGCGAGGATGCGGAGAAAAAGGAACTCTCCTGCACTGCTGGTGGGACTGTAGAATGGTGCAGCCACTGTGGAGAACGGTATGGATTTTCCTCAAAAAACTAAAAATGGAGCTCCCATTTGACCCAGTGATCCCACTTCTAGGAATATATCTCAAGAAACTAGAAATGTGAATTAGAAATGATATATGCACCCCTATGTTCATAGCAGCACAATTTACTACAGCTAATATTTGGAAACAGCCTAAGGCCCCACCAGCAGATGAATGGTTTACAAAACTATGGTACATCTACACAATGGAATACTACGTTGCGGTAAAAAAGAAGGAGCTCCTTCCATTTGCAACAACATAGATGGAGCTGGAGATCATTACACGAAGTGAAATTAACCAGGCAGAGAAAGATAAATATCACAAGATCTCACTCATTTGTGGAATATAATGAACAGAATAGACTGATGAATAAGAACGGATTCAGAGACTGAGAAACGTCCATCAGAATGTCAGACCTCAGGGTAAGTGGGAGGTGGTGGGAGTAAGGGGGAAAGTCAATATATTTGACCTCTTGAAATAAGGTTAAGTAATTTGAGTTTTTACATCCCTGACAAAGTTTATATAAAATTATAAAAAAATGGCAGCTAGCTTGAGATTGAATGGACATAGCCTAGAGCTTGTCATGTTCTATGGACACTAGTCCTTAGGTTAGGCCCTCCTTAACCTCCTGTGACACCATAATACCCTTACATGATATTATTCTATAATGTCATTATAATTTTTGTTTTTTGTCAACAACATATTGTACAATTATCCCAAATAAACTTACAAACTAATTCTTTGAATATTTGGCAGCAATTTAAAAAAGGATAGGGCCGAGACCGGTTTGGCTCAGTGGATAGAGCGTTGGACTGCAGACTGAAGGTTTTCGTGAGTTTGATTCTGGCAAGGGCATGTATCTTGGCTGCGGGCATATCCCCAGTAGGGGGCGTGCAAGAGGCAGCTGATCGATGTCTCTCTCTCATCGATGTTTCTGACTTTCTATCTCTCTCCCTTCCGCTCTGTAAAAAAAAAAGTCAATAAAATATATTTAAAAAAATAAAATAAAATAAAAAATAAAAAATGATAGGGAAGTAATCCCTTACAGAAGGAATTAAGGCACCGGGAAGGCACTTGAGCATTTTATATTGTCCCCTCTTGCCCTTTTTGCCAAGAAGGACCCTCTTCTTACAATCCAAATACACACAGCTGTGGCCTGAGCTTGCAGTTCAAGCTGTGGCTGAAGCCTCTGGGTAGCTGGCTCCATGGATCTATCTCTCACCCAATGGTGTGAGCTGGGCCCTCTCTGGAGAAAAAACCTGGCTCCCTTGAGATATGTGATCAGTACCGGGACCCCGCCAGCAGGCGAAGGGACCCTAAGGCAGGTGCTGGGTGTGGAGGCCACGGGGGCATAGACTACAAAGAAGACAGAACTGAATCTCACATCATCCTATTTGGCCCCAGATGATGGCTGGTTAACCATAGCCAGGTAAGATTCCTCAGGGAAGGAACAACCTAAGACAGGCACAGTCGCAGAGAGGCCAACAGGAGAGAACTAAAAGGTCAACAGAGGTGGGGCACAGACCCTCACCCACAAACCTTGCAGGGGCCTGAACTCTCACCCCTCTGAGGGAAGTCTCCTGCCCCCATGGCTGCTTTTCCTCCCATAGACAGCTCAGATTAGGACCCGGGTTGCAGACAGAGATTTGGCTAGCAACAGCTGCTCTATATCTAAATGCAGTCTAGTAGCAGGAATGCTCAGGGCCTATTCAAGAATGCAAAGAATCCTTTCCACTAATATTTACAGGGTAAACTAAGACTTTCACTTGAGTATTAAAATTGACAGGAAAATAGTAATTAAGTTTTCAGGTTAATTTAAATTGGCCAAGTGAAATAAATGAATACTCAAGAAAATTTAAGTGTACTGGACAAAAAGCTGTTCCTAAAACATTAACTAAAATATCTATTAGTAGTTCATCTCACTGTAAAATTGCCTAACATGCAGTTAACCTAAATCAGTCATATTTGTGTGCAAAAATTAAAGTTTAAAATTACTAAGACTGCAATCTAAAATTTCCAAAAGTCCCCATTAATAAAAAAGGAGGGAATAGTGGGATAATATTATGTAAGGAAAAATATCCTGTAAGTAAAATACATCTAGGAAATTCTTACTCCAGAAAAGTAACTTCCATTTGTAATGCCAACAGCAGGACACCCATGAAAAACACACATGGTGTCAAAATAAGGTAAAGGAAAATCATTTGGGCAAAAATAAAAAGAATCTCAAGTCTAATTTGCAGAGAGGATCTCTTTGTTAACTTTTGATAGAGAATGTGTTTGTGTGTTTTCAGAGAACAACTCTAAGACAATGTGGGTTCCTGAGACAGTGAGGAACAAATGGGTCTGTTCCAGCCACGAGGACAGTCCAGAGATGGGAAACACTGATGACACCTTGCCATGCTAGCAGTTGGCAACTGTGCATTGCGTCAGGTGGCCTAGGACCAAACCAGAGAGCATGGAACTTGCATTGCCACCATGTGTCAACAATCTGGATACCATTGCTGACATGTACACATAAAGAACTATTTGACATTGAAAGTGGGACTCAGAACAGTTGGACATTGAAACTGTGACTCAAACATTTTTTGTTCTTATACATTTATTTCTAGTATGCAGATCAAAGATATTTTTGAAGAAAATATACAGGGGAGAGCGATTGATATAGAAGCAGGGAGGCATTGAACAGGCTGTCAAGCTACAGGGGGAAGGCTGGGGAGGGTGGGGGGCTGGTGTTTTTGGAGATCAAGGGAAGGAATTTTGTGCATGCATATGAGAATAACCAATGGATGCAAGACATGGGGCTGGGGGGGTGCAGGTGGGGACATGTGCTGGGGGTAGGGGAGGCTGGGAAGAGGACAATGCGGGGGGGAAGGAAAACATATGTACTACTATTAAATCTAACTTATACTCAAAAACTAAATATATATATATTTAAAATATATATAAAAAATAAAAATAGAAATAAAATTAAAAACAACAAATAATCAGTCCTTGGGTTCTCTGTTGTTTTGTATTGATTTTTTGCCTCTATATAATTTTTTACAAGCTGATCTTTATTATTTCCTTCCTTCTACTAAAGAAGCAACAATCCTAAATGACACCCTAGATCAGATAAAACTAATTGACATCATAGGAACATTTCATATTTATTCTCAAGTGCACATGGTGCACTTTCAAAAACCACATGTTAGGACATGAGCTAAGGAGAATGAAATCATATCAAGCATCTTCTCAGACTACGATGTCATGGAAATAAAAGTCATCTACAATAAAAAGACTGAAAACAATCAAATGCATGAAGGTTAAATAACATGTTATCAAACCATGAGTGGGTTATCAAAGAGATCATAGAAGAAAAAAACCTGAAAACAAATGAAAATGAAAATACAAAAACTGAAAATCTCGGGGACATAGCAATCCTGAGAAGGAAGTTCATAGCACTACAGGCCTAACTCAAAAAAACTAGAAAAACTGGTAATACATTATCTAACACTACAACTTAAAGAATTAGAAAGAGAATAACAGGAAAATATCATAGGAAGTAGAAGGAGGGAAATAAAGATCAGAGCAGGAATAAATTACATAGAGACAAAAAATACAAAATATTAATGAAATCAAGAGCTGGTTCTTTGAAAGGATAAACACAATTGATGTATCTCTCTCCAGATTCACCAGAAAACAAAGAGAGAAGAACTAACTAGATAAAATCAGAAATGAAAGACAACTGATCCTTGAAAATACAAAGGATTGTAAACAAAAAATACCATGAGTGACTTTATTCCAACAAATGGGACAACCTAGACGAAATGGAAAAATTCCTGAAAAATACAACATCCCAAAGTTCAATCAGGAAGGATCAGAAAACCTGAATAGATTAATAACTACTCATGAAATTGAAACAGTAATAAAAAATGTCCAGCAAATAAAAACCCTGGTTCAGTTGGTTTCATAGGGGAGTTTTACCAAATTTTCAGAGAAGAACTAACGGCTATACTCCTCAAACTATTCCAAAAATTTCAAGAGGAAGAAACACTTCCAAACTCTTTCTAAGAGGCCAGTATTACACTAATTCCAAAATTATATAAAGACACTACAAAGAAAGAGAACTACACATCAATATTCTTGATAAACATAGATGCCAAAATTCTCAACAACATTTTAGCAAATAGCCCTAACTGGTTTGGCTCAGTGGATAGAGCGTCAGCCTGAGGACTGAAGGGTCCCAGGATCTATTTTGGTCAAGGGCATGTACCTTGGTTGTGGGCACATCCCCAGTGGGGAGTGTGCAGGAGGTAGCTGGTCAATGTTTCTAACTCTCTATCCCTCTCCCTTTCTCTCTGTAAAAAATCAATAAAATTTATTAAAAAAAAATTTTTAGAAAATAAGATCCAGGAATGTATTAAAAAGATCATACAACATAACTAAGAGGGATTTATTCTGGGAATGCAAGGCTGGTTCAATATTTACAAATCAATAAGTGTGATTCAGCACATAAACAGATTGTAAAACAAAAATCCCATTATATCAATAGATAAAGAAAAATCATTTGACCACACCTAACACCCATTTTTGGTAAAAACTCTCAATACAGTGAGAATAGATGGATTATTACTCAACATAATAAAGGCAATATATGACAAATCTATAGCCAACATCATACTCAACGGGCAAAAACTAAAACAAATTTCCCTAAGAACAGGAACAACTCAGGGATGCCCTCCTCACTGCTCTTGTTCAACATAGTACTATAAGTACTAGCCATAGTGGTCAGATAAGAAGAAATAAAAGGCATCCAAATTGGAAATAAAGAAGTAAAACTCTCATTATTTGCAGATGACATGATACTTTACATAGAAAACCCTAAATACTCCATTTAAAAAATCTGCTAGATTTAATAACTGAATTCGGAAACATAGCAGGATACAAAATCAACACCCCCAAATCCATGGCATATCTATATACTAATAATAAACTGTCAGAAAGAGAAACTAAAAAAAAAATCAATTTACAATTGCAACAAAAAAGTTAAGATACCTAGGAATAAACTTAATTAAAGAGATAAATATCTGTACTCAGAAAACTACACGACATTGAAAAAAAGAGATAGAGGAAGATATAAATAAGTGGAAGGATATACTATGTTCATGGATTGGTAGAAACAACTTCAGTAAAATGTCCATACTACCCAAAGCAATCTATAGAGATTCAATGCAATCTCCATTATAATACCAATGGTATATTTCACAGACCTAGAACAAACACTCTAAAATTTTATTTGGAACCCAAAAAAACTACAAATAGCTGCAACAATATTGAGAAAGTAGAACAAAGTTGAAGAAATCCCAATACCAAATATCAAGCTATATTACAAAGCCATTGTATTCAAAACAGGCTTGTACTGGCACAAGAACAGTCAGATAGATCAATGGAACAAAATAGAGAATCCAAAAATTGACCCAAGCCACTATGTTCAATTAATATTTTCCAAAAGGGACAAGAGCATACAGTGGAGCATAGACAGTCTCTTCAATAAATGATTTTGGAAAAATTAAACAGATACATGCAAAAAAATGAAACCAAATAAATAATTTATACCATACACAAGAATAAACTCAAAATGGATAAAAGACTTAAATGTAAGACATGAAACCATAAAAGTCCTAGAAGAAACCATAGGCATCAAAGTATCAGACATCTCTCGTGGCAATATGTTTACCAATACAGCTCCTAGGACAATATAAACTAAAGAGGAAAAAATGGGAGTACATTACAATAAAAATCTTCTGCACTGCAAAAGGAACCATCAACAAAATAACAAGGGTGCTCACTGCATGGGGAAAATATTTGCCAATAATACATCCTGTAAGGTGTTAATCTCCAAAATATATAGGGAACTTATTCAACTTAACAAAAGAAAGACAAACAGTGCAAGTAAAAAATGGGCAAAGGACCTAAATAGACACTTCTCCAAAATGGATATACAGAAAGCCAAGAGACATATGAAATAATGCTCAAGGTACCACCTCACACCTGTCAGAATGCCTTTCATCAATAAATCAATAAAGGACAAGTGTTGGTGAGGTTGTGGAGAAAAGGGAACTCTAGTACACCGATGGTAGGAATGCACACTGGTGTAACCATTATGGAAAACAATATTGAGTTTCCTAAAAAAATTAAAAATCAAACTCCTATTTGAACTAGGGATCCTACTTCTAGAAATATGCCCTAAGAATCCTGAAACACTCATCAGGAAGAACATATACATCCCTATGTTCATAGCAATGCAATTTCTTTTTTTTTCTTTTTTTTTTTTACATATATTTTATTGATTTTTTACAGAGCAGAAGGGAGAGGGATAGAAAGTCAGAAACATCGATGAGAGAGAGACATCGATCAGCTGCCTCCTACACGCCCCCCACCGGGGATGTGCCCGCAGCCAAGGTACATGCTCTTGCCGGAATCGAACCCGGGACCCTTCAGTCCGCAGGCCAACGCTCTATCCACTGAGCCAAACCGGTCTCGGCTGCAATTTCTAATAGTTAAGATTTGGATACAGCCTAATGCCCATCGGCAGATGGGTGGATACAAAACCTGTGGTATATTTATACAATTAAATACCACACAGCAAGAAAAATAAGAAACTCTCACCATTTTCATGGACCTGTAGAGTATTATGCTAAGTGAAGTAAGCCACTCAGAGGAAGATAATTATCACATGACCTTATTCATATGTGAAATCTAATGGACAAAATAAACTGATGAACAAAAATAGACCCAGAGTCATAGAAACATGGAACACACTTTTAAACCACAGAGGGAAGGTAGGGGAGGGTGGGCTGGAATAGATCAACCAATGAATTTTATGTGTGTATGCATAACCCATGGACACAGACAATGGGGTTGTGAGAGCCTGGTGGGTGGAGAGAGCTGGAAGAGGTCAACTGGGGAAAAGGTAGACTTATGTAATACTTTCAACACTAAATATTTTTTAAAAAGAGACATAGATACAGGGAACATTTTGATAGTTGCCAGATGGGAGTGGAGTTGGGAGGATGAAAAGAGTGAGATTTAGAAGTACAAATTAATGGTAGCCCATGTACATAGACAATAGACAAATGAAGATCTGATATGATGTGGGAGAAATGGAGGATATCTGTAATACTCTTAACAACAAAATAAATTAAAAAGAATACCATGGGAAAATATCTATAATGTTCTAAAAGACAGTATGATCTAAGAATGTTATCCAAGTTTTAGATCAAATATAAATTTAAGAAGCATATATTTTAAAGCATGAAATAACAATATATAATGAGGGGAATAACTTTTTTGAGGGGAACTACTAAATGTTAAAATATTTTATTAAAAATCAACAACACAGAATGATGCATGGCTGGCCAACTGATAGAAGAATGGAGAAGCTGTAGAAAAAGAACTGATACTGAACACTTAGTTCATTTAATCATAGATATAGAAATAAACTGTGGGGTTATTATAGAATAGATTATAAATGTCACAAAATTTGATTAACTTATAAATGTCATATGTTCTGATTATTTTATATATATGCATGTAATATAACTATATAAATTTTATATATATATATATATATATATATATATATATATATATATATAATCAGACAAACCAGGGAGTAGTGGAGGGGAACATAGGAAATAGGTATGCAAAAAAGTCCCAGTTAAAATGCAAGCTATATTTACCGGGAAGGTAATGCCTTAGTTCTTAGCATTTATTAACATCTTAGAGAGAGATGTTAATAAACATCTTAAGGAGCCAAGTGACCATATGGATTGGGTCATAAGTACAGGACCAAGCAATATTGGTTAGGAAGGTAATAAACTAAGTTCTGAGAACAAGCTGTACCTGAATGTATATTGCGAGGAGGCCCTCAACATATGAAAGGCAGCAGAAGAGCAGAACAAGGCCTGTGTGATGATTAAAAAAAAAGGCACTGAGAGTTGATTGGGGTGTCAAGCTAGGTCCTGGCTCCAAGTATACTGATCTGAAGAGCGCTTCTGGCCCAGAAACAACTGTCTTTTCTGTTAGCTGGAAATCATTCCATGAGAGATTTTATCTTTAGGATCTGGAATGGTATTTTTTTATGATATCTTGAGAATGCTAAGAAAACTCAAACACCTAATGCATTTTTTTGGGTTCTACTTTCTTCACTTCTCATAATATCCTTTTTCACACCTGTGAAATGGTTATGGATAATGCTTGTTTTGCCTAACTTATAAACTTGAGGTGAGAGAACTGGGGGGCGGGGATCAGATGAGATGATAGATGTTACAGAATCCTGTAAATGATAAAATGGAAGACTGGTATATGGAAAGGTATTATTACAGTTTTCCTTTTTCCCCACACTACTAGGCAGAGAGCTTGGTATTCTCAAACTTATTTACCAAAACTAATATCAGTATTATACCGAGCTAAAAATTTCTAACAACAAAAAGACAAAAAAGTCCTTCTTATGGAAAAGTAGTCCTTGATCAAGCTAACATAGATTCCAGTATATAGAAACTTGAAAGAGAGCAATTATTTACCTTTACTTTTTCTATAGCCTCTGCAAGATTTATGTCTAGAGTGCTGATGTACAAATTTGTTACAATAACCACTTCCTAATTAAATGCAAGTTTAGAATACTGCTTTATGTGATTTAACTTTTAAAAAACTATCCCAGCACAATTCATTTATTGAAGCAATTTCTTGTTGTTTTTTTTTTAATATAAGTGGCTAACTATTTTTCTCTAAATGCTTGATATTATTGGTTATGAAACTCAGGGTCCTCATAATTCTGGTTTGATTTAAAACAATATTTTTTTTCCTTCTCTCTCTCCCAGCACACTTCACTGATCTGACCTTATTCTCTCACCAAGATGATATTTGACCCCTGAGGTAACAGAGTATAATAGCCCTATTCTTACTAATGTCAAAAGTTTAAACACTGTCAGGCTAAAGTTATTTAAATTATTTTTTAGCTCCTGAGTCCTAAGGCCTTGAGCCCTTTGGCTATCTCTCTTTGAAACAGGGTTTTGGACTCTGAAACTGACCTCACAATTGTTCTCAAGACCCTTATCTCATCGCTGACCAATAAACTCTTAACACAACCCCAACCCCTAATTCCAAGGTGTTTTGTGATTTTGCCCTACATAATCTGATTTATAGGCCATGGAAGAGTCAGGTAATTCAGAGTACATGTGTGCTGTCTCTGAATTGACAAATCCTAATAAATTAATTTATTTCTTTACTACAAACCCCTGTTTCTGAATTTTTTTTGGCCAGAGTTCACAAGCAGAACAAACTTAGTATGGGGATTATGGTAATAGTCATTGGGTTGACCTTATCTGGACATATTCTTATTGAAGTCTTTTGAACATCCAAGACTTTATTTAAACTCAGTGGGGGAAGTGTTAGAGTCTTTAAATAGAGGCATGCATTCTTCTGATCTTCAGTTCATGATCAATCTTGTAGGGCCTAGGTCCAGGTATTTCAAAGCCCCTGAAGATCATTGTGGGACAATGGGTTTAAAATGGTTTTAGATCTTCATTTTCTTCTGATTTTCTGCTTTGTTAACTACATCCCAACCTGGCTGGACACACCCAACAGAAATCAATTCTTCGATATTGATATAGATCAGTGAATGGATATAAGTGTAAGGGAAAATGTAAAATTTACCTATGGAAAGCTCAGTTTTCAGAAGAGCAAATGATAAAATTTGAATTAGCATATCTGAATTTATATCCAGGGCCAGATATTTACTACTTTAGACAAATCACTTTTTCATTCAGGATTATACTTTGCCTATCTGTAAAATGAACTACTAGACTAGAGGTTATCTATAGTCTGGTCCCTTCTACCTTCATCAATTGAATACCCATGTCTAAGAATATAAGGATACAATTCTGCCCTTTGAATTAGGTGAATGATGTCAAAGGGCATGCATATGCATATGTGGCGGTGTTATGCCTAATTATTTTAAGATGTTATTTGGGTCTCTTTGCAAAATATTACGGAACACCACTGTCTAATTGTTGTCATGGGTGTCAGTCTTAGGCACAGCACAAGGCCTTTCTGATGTAGGTCATCACCCACACAGCAAGATCTCAAAATGTATAACCTGAGGTCATCCTCATTAGAATCATTCAGAATACATACTCCAGGGTTCCATTCCAACCTTCTGAATAAAAATAAGCTGGTATATGAGGATTGGGAATGCTCACATTATCAAGTTCTTCAGCTGTTTATAATGTCCACTGAAGTTTGATAATCATGGGATACAGGGTTAGAGTCATTCAAGTGTATGTCAGATACAAGGAGAAATAGGAAAATTGTGCCTTGAACACAGTGTTTGTTGGAGTGGGAGAGTGTGGGTGAGTAGGTAGTCAGGGAAGTCAGTTAAAAAAAAAACAAAGAAATCTCTGCTTACAGAAGAAAATATTAAAAACCATTTAAGCCCTAGCTGGTTTGGTTCTGTGTCCTTGGTTTAGGAAAGATAGGATTTACTAGATAGTGGCAAACTGCTGTTTTACTAGTTGTCTCAGTTTCCCTATTTTGCTTGTCCTGGCATTCTAGCCTGATTCAACAGCTGGCAGGAGAAATAATGGAAAGGGAGCAAGAGTAAAAGGGAGAGAGAGAGAGAGAGAGAGAGAGAGAGAGAGAGAGAGAGAGAGAGAGAGAGAGAGAGATTATAGGAAATAAAGAGAAGGTAAAACCAAGATGTAAAATATCAATAGAAACTGGGAGACAAAGCTGGGAATGAGAAAGAAGAAAAATAAGTAAATAATTTACTAAGTAAAACTGATTTGTCACATGAAAGAAAAATGTGTTTGATTCTGTATCTAACCTGCAGTAGGGTCCATTGAAGGACTTTGTGCCCCTCATAAATGACTTCCTCCTTGAAATTGAGAACAGGTTTCAAGGTTGTTCCTGCCTTTAAACATCTTTAAAAAGAAGTTTTCTTTTTTAAAAAGAGAATCATTCAAATCCCTTTGCACATAGTTGTATACTAATTTGCCATACAGATTCTTGGAGGTGGATTACAGTGTTAGCCTGAGGTACAGTGATAAAGTATCTTACAACTTGAGGTTAAAGAGTTCTAGCTCAGTACTTTATACCCCACTAGGTTGGTCTGAAATTCCCAGGAAAGAGTCATGGAGTTCCTTGTCTCAATAGCCTCTTTTAAAATGTAAATATAATTCCTGTAAGAGGTAACACATTAAACAGTTCACACCATTAACATTCATTTGTTTCTGAGATTAGCTTTAGAAAATTTACTTAGAGCAAATAAATCCACAGAAGTTTAGATATTTTTTGCTTAAAAGGTGGTCAAAAGGGCATGATTTTGCTGAAGAAACACAAAACAAAACAACAATAACAAAAAACACAACCCCCACAGCAAGGTGCTTCTAGGATTCTGATTTAAGGTTGACCTTGGAAGAGGTAATGAGGGCTAGGAGAAACTGTAGGAGAAGATATGAGATGGTTCCTCAGCAGAAACTGTAGGAGAAGATATGAGATGGTTCCTTAGAAGCCAGTATTCATGGACTGAACATCTAGGGTGGAAGAAAGTGTTGGAAAAAAAGATATAGACATAAGATATTTGGGGATGGGAAGGCAGTGTGGAGAGAGAAACGTTCTGAAAACCAACTTTTTCAATAACCCTTGGTATGATCTCTCTAAAGCTCAGTTTTCTCAACTGTTAACATAAGGGGAAAGGACTAGACAATATCAAAACTACTTCAGGGGCTATCATTCTAGGATTTTTTGCTTCACAGTGTGGTGATCTAGGGTCTTTAGTTCCTGTATTGGTTTTGAATTAGAGAAGGAACTGCATTCTCAGAAGATCTAAATACCTACATATAGGGTTGAACAGCTAGAAAGAAAGTATAAAGGATATTTTTTTGTTTCAACTTTCTTTCAGAGAATGGTATTGATGAGCAGTAATGTTTCTCCTTGGACAAGTAGTCAAGAAAAGATTCAAATATTTTCAATCTGTTGATGATTCACCAAGATTCATTAAACTTAGAAGAAATGGCTTGGCCATTATATGAAAGAGGTATCATAGGATAGATAACATATTTACAACTTGTAGTGTGCAGTAGAACCATCCCAGCCCTTATTGTAACTTATCTAAAAAACAATGTGTTTTTAATATTTAATGGTACTCAAATAGAATGCTCTTCACTGAGTTTGCAGTTAATCAGAAGTTTAATAACCTTTAAGTCTCTGTTTCAGTATGGAGGCAAAGTCTCATTGCCCAGAGAGATGATAAAATTCCAAAGATGGAAGGTTATCAGACATCATTTAGCCCAACCTTCTCATTTTGAAGATGTGAAGAAAACTTAGTGAGGGTACCATAATGATTTATGGCAAAGTCTAGATGTAAAGAAAGTTTCTTTACTTCAAATAGAGACACTGCACCATCATGGTAAAATGTGAACTTTAGAACTTCAAGTGTGTGTTAAAACATGAAAAACACTACTCCCTACCTGTATAATTTTAAAACTTTAAATTAGTTATTAAAGCTCTGTAAGCCTTTTTTTCTCATATGTAAAATGAGGATTAAAATATCTACCTTGTGGAGCTCTCATGAGGAATATATATATATATATATATATATATATATATATATATATATATATAATCTCTAATTCAAATGTCAAGAAACAGTATAACACTGTGGTTAAGAGCATGTGTTTTGGAGCCAGATTGTTTTTCTTTGAATTATGGCCTCTCTATTTCACATGGAGAGCCATGCCTCAGTAAGAACATTCACATTATAAGGGTGCAAGAAAGGGAAGAAAGAAAGAAAGAAAGAAAGGGATAGAGAATGTGTTTGAAGAAATAAGGGCAGAAAACTTCCCTAACCTGGTGAAGGAAAAAGCCACACAAGTTCAGGAGACACGGAAAGACCCAAGAAAGAAGAACCCAAAGAAGCCCACACCCAGACAAATAATAATTTAAATGCCAAAAATTAAGGGAAAGAGAGAATCTTAAAGGGAGCCAGAGAAAAGCAATTTGTTACCTACAAAGTGCCGGGTTCTTTTTCCCAGCCTTACAAAGGGTTCAGCATTCTGGAGAAAGGGCTGCACTTAGATGATTAAGAAGGAGTCTGTGGAAAAAAGATCATATATATATATATATATATATATATATATATATATATATATATATATATATACACACACACATATATTAAATATGGAATGCTTCACGAATTTGCATGTCATCCTTGTGCAGGCGTCATGCTAATCTTCTCTGGATCATTCGAATTTTAGTATATGTGCTGCCGAAGCGAGCACCAAAAGATATTTTTGAGAGGCATTGGAGCTTCAGCTGAAGGAGATAGAAGGCTCTTACCTTGACCAAGGAACCTGCTTTTATTAGTACAATTTGTCCCAAGGCAAAGTGGAAATATACACTTCAAAGGGTATGGTATCTAAGGGTATACAGAAACATTGTCAGTTTAGGGAATAACCTACAGCTGTTCAGGTGTTTGGCCAATAGGAGGCAATAAAATGACCTGAGCTGTCTGGCAATTAACAATCCTATTCAGGTTTTGGGGGAGTGCATTTTAGCCATTTCCAACAGGTAAACTACATATGTGGCTCACCCTTGTTGAGCCTCCAAGCTTCACCAAACTTTTAGTAAACTCTTGTAATTATTACATGCTGGAATTGGTTCTCAGCAACAAAGGAGCTCCCAAAAGGCTGTCAGCATATTTCTCATCAGAAATTCATCAGAAGTATTCAAGGTAATGAAAAACAAGGATCTGAAACCAAAATTATTTTACTCAGCAAGACTATCATTCAAAATGATGATGAAATAAAGAATTTCCCAGACCAAAATAAAAAGGCAAAATAAGTTTATCAACACCAAACTAGCACTGCAAGCAATACTAATGGGACTGTTGTGATGGAAGAAGAAATATAGGCATAAAGAGTTAAAATGGTGGAAGCAATAGGCTCGGAGGTGGAATGTGCCATCTTGAAAGGGAAGGGCCTAAAAATATACAGCTGCAGTACCCACTGGACCGCTGAGATCCCCAGAACAATGGTGACCAGTTGGCGCAGATGCACGGATTCGAAGGAGCTCTGCACTCTGACAGGGAAAGGTCAGATTTCCCTTGGGGTTACTTTGGGCATGAGACCCAGGGAGCTGGCAGAGCTGGGAGATCTGCACCTGAAGAAAAGTCTGTGGCTGTTGCAGCTGGTAAACATGGAAGAGGGCACTTGGAGCTAGTGGCAGAGGGGATTCCTAGAAAGCAACCTATTTGGACCTGACAGAGGAGGGAAGCCCAAAAATATTGGAAGGGTCCTGGCTGCTAAACCCAAGGAGGGAAGGAGATTTGCGCAGACATATGTGTGGAACCTGAGTTCGCATACTTGCATGTTTTCCTCTCCTAATCTGAGTATCTGAGTGCTAAACCAAGAAGGTGAGATGCCCTGGTGGGATGTAACCTGGGAGACTGCAGTGGAAAGCTGTTTTTCTGGAGCCTGGGGATGAGAGAAGGCAGTCACCATTAGACAGGAGGCTGGGGGCAGCCCATCCCCACAAATCATTATTGAATACCACAGGGATAGCGGGATTTTAGTTTAGGCTAGATAGGACCAATAGACCCAGAGGTCAATCTAGAAACACTGCCACCCAGGGGCAGAGTCACAAATTGACTCTTGTGTAACACAAGGAATTAATTTTATTTTTCTTTATTCTACTTTGGGAGTAGTGTTCCACAGTCTATTTTCATCTACCCTTTAGTATCTTTTTACTCTACCTCAACTTCACCTTTATGCCACCACTCTCTTGCTAACCTTCCCCTATTTAGTGCCTTGTTTCCCTAACACTTTTCCTGCTTTAGATTTATGTTATTCTTTCTTTTCACCCCCTGTTAAAATTTTGCCCCAGTTATATATCTAATCTCCAAACACCTACTCCAAGTCCATACATACCTCTCGCTTCTCTGACTTCACTATCCTAAATTGTTTTTCTCTCTGTCCTGTTGTTGTTTACTTGATTATATCGATTTTTTATGCAGGTTGTGAGATTGGTTTGCTTATTTTTTCTTTTGGATTGTTTTGTGGGGTTTTTTTTTTGTGTGTGTGTGTTTTTTTGTTGTTGTTTTGTTGTTTTCCTTTGCATTGTTTTTTTTATAGATTTTTGCTTCTGTGTTCCCTCACCTCCCTTGATATTTATTGCTGTATGTATTTTATATCAAGCTCCAGGTACTTGATGCTGGCTTTTGTTTGAATTAGTGGCTGTCCTATAGGAGTTTTCACCACACATTTATAGTTTATTTCCTTTTTATTTTATTTTTTTACTTCATCCCCTTTTCCCAATTTCATTTTGGCATTCCTTTCTTTCTTTTGTTTCTATTTTTGTGTGTGTGTGTGTGTGTGAGTGTCTGTGTGTGTGTGCATGTGCGTGTGTGTGTATGTGTGTGTGTGTGTTTGTTTGTGTGAGTTTTCTCTTTCTTCTATCTCACCTATCACTCAATTTGCCTTTCTCTGATAATCACTTTTATTTTGAGTTACCAATGCTGTGAATGCATTCTTGTTCAGTGCCTAGTGTATTGCACCTGGTTGTGTTGTATTTTGTGCCTTTAAATCACCACAGGAGAGTGAGAACTACATAACCAGACACACGGAGAAGAGATACCATGGACAGACAAAAAAACAGCCCACATATGAAAGAAAAACAAGCCTCACCAGAAAATAAGGTAAATGAAATGGAAGCTAGCAACCTGTAAGAGAAAGAATTCAGAGAAATGGTCATAAGGTGGTTGAAAAGAATGGAAGACAATTTTGACAATATGAGTAAGAACCAAGAGGAATTGAAGAAGAACCAAGAAGAAATGAAGAAGAGCTAAGCAGAAATGAAGAAGAGCCAAGAAGAAATGAAAAGTGACATTGCTGAGGTAAAGAACGCCATAGAAAGTATCAGGAGTAGACTAGAAGAAACAGAGGACTGCATCAGTGAGCTAGAAGACAAGGTAGGAAAAAATAACCAAGTAGAGAAGCTTCTAGAAAAAAAATTAAAAAGCAGGAGGAGAGCCTAAGGAAACGTTGGGACAAAATGAAACAAAACAACATCCATATAATAGGGCTTTCAGAAGGACAGGAAACTGAGAAAGGAATAGAAAACCTGTTGGAAGAAGTAATGAAAGAATACTTCCCTGATATAGGAAAGAAAAACCCCACAAAAATCCAAGAAGCTCACAGAGTCCCAAGCAAAATGAACCCCAAAAGACCTATGCCAAGGCACATTATAATCAATTTGTCAAACAGAAATGATAAAGTAAGAAGCTTAAAAGCCACCAGAGAGAGACAGAAATTCACCTACATAGGAATCCCCATCAGACTAACTAGTGATTTCTCAACAAAAACTTATCAGTCCAGATGGGAATGGAATGAAATATACAAAGTCATGCAAAGGAAGGGTCTGAATCCTAGAATACTGTATTCAGCCAGGCTATCAATCAAAATTGAAGGTGAAATCAGAAGCTCCACAGACAAAAAAGACTAAAGGAATTCATTACCACCAAACCAGCAATGCAAGAAATCCTAAAGGGTCTGCTGTAAAAAGAAATAGGAAGTGAAGAAGAAACCAGGGGTAAAGAACAAAAATGGCAACAAATAAGTACCCATGAATAATAACTTTATTTTTTTTCTTTTTTTAAAATTTTATTTAAAATATAACTTATATTTAATAGTAGTACATATGTTTTCCTTCCCCCACAATATCCTCTCCCTAGCCTCCCTTACCCCCCAACACTTGTCCCCACCTGCTCCCACCCCCCCACCCCAGAGTCTTTCATTCATTGGTTATGCTCATATGTATGCATACAAGTCCTTCGGTTGATCTTCCCCAGCATCTGCCTCCCCTTCACTCCAGCCTTCCCCCTGTAGCTTGACAGCCTGTTCGAGGCCACCCTGCCTCTATATCAATCACTCTCCCGTTTCTTTTCTTCAAAAATATCTTGCCTCTGCATACTGAAAACAAACGTATAAGAGCAAAAAAAGTTTGAGTGTCAGTTTCAATGTCCAACTGTTCTGAGTCCCAGTTTCAATGTCAAATAGTTCTTCATGTGTACATCTCAGCAATGGTATCCAGATGGTGGACACATCGTGGCAATGCAAGATACCTCCTCTCTGGTATGGTCCTGGGCCGCCTGCAGCAATGCACAGCTGCCGACTGCTAGCATGGCAAGGTGTGCTCAGGGTCCACCATCTCTGGACCATCCTCGTAGCTGGAACAGACCCGTCAGTTCCTCACTGTCGCAGGAACCCACATGGTCTTGGAGTTGTTCTCTGCAATCACACAAACACATTCTCGACCAAAGGTTAACAAAGGGATCCTCTCTGCAAAATAGACTTGGGATTCTTTTTATTTTTGCGTAAATGATTTTCCTTTGGCTTATTTTGACACCATGTGTGTTTTTTTTATGGGTGTCCTGCAGCTGGTTTTACTAATGGAATTTTCTTTTCTGGAGTAAGAATTTTCTACATGTATTTTACTTATAGGATATTTTTCCTTACATGATATTACCCCACTGTTTCCCCCCCCTTTTTGGTTAATAGGGGCTTTTGGAAATTTTATCTTGCAGTCTTGGTAATTTTAAATATTAATTTTTGCACACAAATATTACTGCTTTAGGTTCTTTGGAAGTTAGGCAATTTTGCAGTGAGATGAACTACTAATAGATAATTTAGTTAATGTTTTAGGAAAAGCTTTTTGTCCAGTACAGTTAGATTTTCTTGAGTATTCACTTATTTCACTTGTCCAATTTAAATTAATCTGAAGACTTGATTACTATTTTACTGTCAATTTTAATACTCAAGCAGAAATCTTAGTTTACCCAGTAAATACTTGTGGAAAGGAATATTTGCATTTTTGAGTAGGTCCTCAGCATTCCTTGTAATAAATTAAATTTAAATATAGGGCAGCTATTGCTGGCCGAGTCTCTGTCTACCACCTGGGTCCCAGTATGAGTTGTGCATGGGAGGCATAGCAGCCGTGGGGATAGGAGACCTTCCTCAGGAGGGGTGAGAATTCAAGCCCCTGCAAGGTTTGTGGATGAGGGTCTGTGCCCCACCTCTGTTGATCTTTCAGTTCTCTCCTGTTGGCCCCTCTGCGACTGTGCCTGTCTTAGGTTGTTCCTTCCCTGAGGAATCTTACCCGTCTCTAGCTAACCAGCCATCCTCCGGGGCCAAACAGGGTGATGTGAGGTTCAGTCCTGTCCCCTTTGTAGTCTATGCCCCCGTGGCCTCCACGTCCAGCACCTACCTTGGGGTCCCCTCGCCTGCTGGCGGGGTCCCGGTACTGATCACATATCTCGGGGGACCCAGGTTTCTTCTCCAGAGAGGGCCCAGCTCACGCCATTGGTCGAGAGACAGATCCATGGTGCCAGCTGCCCAGAGGCTTCAGCCACAGCTTGAAGTGAAAGTTCAAGCATCAGCTGTGTGTATTTGGATAATAAGAAGGGGGTCCCTCTTGGCAAAAGGGCCGGAGGAGCCAATATAGAATGCTTGGATGCCTTCCCAGTGGCTTAATCCCTTCTGAAAGGGATTAATTCTTTTCCTATCCTTTTTTTAAGTTGCTGCCCAACATTCAAAGAATTAGTTTGTAAGTTTATTTGGGATAATTGTATAATATGCTGTTGTCAAATATCAAATATTATAATGACATTGTAGAATAATATCATGTAAGGGTATTGTGGTGTCATGGGAGGTTAAGGAGGGCCTAGCCTAAGAACTGGTGTCCATAAGAGATGACATGCTCTAGGCCATGTTAATTCAATCTCAAACTAGCTGCCAATTTTTTTTATAACTTTATATAAATTTTGGCAGGGATGTAAAAACACAAATCACTTACCTTAGTTCAAGCATTCAAATATATTGACTTTCCCCCTTACTCCCACCACCTGCCACTTACCCTGAGGTTTGATATTTTGATGGACTTTTCTCAGTCTCTGGATCCATTCTTGTTCATCAGTCTATGTCATTCATTATATTCCTCAAATGAGTGAGATCATATGATATTTGTCTTTCTGTTCCTGGCTAATTTCACTTAGCAGAATGCTCTCTAATTCCATCCATGTTGTTACAAATGGTAGGAGCTCTTTCTTTTTTACCGCAGCATAGTATTCCATTGTGTAGATGTATCACAGTTTTTTAATCCACTCATCTGCTGATGGGCACTTAGGCTGTTTCCAAGTCTTAGCTATGATAAATTGTGCTGCTATGAACATAGGGGTACATATATCCTTTCTAATTCGCCTTTCTAGTTTCTTGGGGTATATTCCTAGAAGTGGGATCACTGGGTTGAATGGGAGCTCCATTTTTAGTTTTTTGAGGAAATTCCATACTGTTCTCCACAGTGGCTGCACTAGTCTACAATCCCACCAAAAGTGCAGGAGAGTTCCTTTTTCTCTGCATCCTCGCCAGCACTTGTCATTTGTGGATTTGTTGATGTAAGCCATTCTGACAGGTGTGAGATGGTACCGCATAGTTGTTTTGATTAGCATCTCTCGGATAATTAGTGACTTTGAGCAAGTTTTTATATATCTCTGGGCCTTCCTTTTGTCTCCTTTAGAAAAGGTTCTATTTAGGTCTGTTGCCAATTTTTTAGTGGATCATTTGTCTTCCTTTTATTGAGTTGTGTGAGTTGCCTGTAGATGCTTGAGATTAAACCTTTATCACTGATAACATTTGCAAATATGTTCTCCCATACAGTGGGTTTTCTTATTGTTTTGTTGATGGTTTCTTTAGCTGTGCAAAAGCTTTTAATTTTGATGTAGTCCCATTTGTTTATTCTGTCTTTAGCTTCCATTGCCCTAGGAGCAGTATCATCAAAGAAGTTCTTTTGGCATATGTCTGATATTTTATTTCCTGTAGATTCCTATAATGTTTTTATGGATTCCTGTTTTACGTTTAAGTCCTGTATCCATTTGGAGTTTATTTTTGTGTATGGTGTAAGTTGGTGGTCTAGTTTAATTTTTTTGCATGTATCTATCCAATTTTCCCAACAACATTTATTGAAGAGACTATCTTGACGCCATTTTATGTTCATACCTCCTTTGTCAAGTATTAATTGAGCATAGTGGTTTGGGTTGATATCTGGATTCTCTATTCTATTCCATTGATCTATATGTCTGTTCTTGTGCCAGTACCATGCTGTTTTGAGAACAGTAGCTTTGTAATACAGCCTCAAATCTGGTATTGAAATCCCACCGACTTTGTGCTTCTTTCTCAGGATTGCTGTGGCTATCCGGGGCCTTTTTTTATTCCAGATGAATTTTTGGAGAGTTCTTTCTAGGTCTGAGAAGTAAGCCATTGGTATTTTAATGGGGAGTGCATTAAATTTATAGATTGCTTTGGGTAGTATGGACATTTTAATCATGTTGATTCTCCCAATCCATGAACATGGTATGTTCTTCCATCTGTTTACATCTTCCTCTATCTCTTTTTCTAGCGTTCTGTAGTTTTCCGCGAATAGGTCTTTTACCTCCTTAGTTAAGTTTATTCCTAGGTACCTTAATTTTTTTGGTGTGATGGTAAATGGGATTGCTTTTTTAGTCTCTATTTCTGTAAGTTCACTATTGGTGTATAGGAATGCCATAGATTTCTTGGAATTGATTTTGTAGCCTGCTACATTGCTGAACTCATTTATTAAGTCTATTAGCTTTTTTATGGAATCTTTCGGTTTTTTTATGTACAATATCATGTCATCTGCAAATAAGGATAGCTTTACTTCTTCTTTTCCAATTTGGATGCCTTTTATTTCTTCTTCTTGTCTAATTGCAATGGCTAATACTTCCAGTACTATGTTGAATAAGAGTGGTGAGAGTGGGCAACCCTGTCTTGTTCCTGTTCTTAAGGGAAATGGTTGTAGTTTTTGCCCATTGAGTATGATGTATGCTGTGGGTTTATCATATATGGCTTTTATTATTTTGAGGTATGATCCTTCTATTCCTACCTTGTTGAGAGTTTTTATCAAGAAAGGGTGTTGGATTTTGTCAAATGCTTTTTCTGCATCAATTGATATGACTGTGTGATTTTTATCTCTGTTTGTTTATGTGATGTATCACATTTATTGATTTGCGGATATTGTACCATCCTTGCATTCCTGGGATAAATCCTACTTGGTCATGGTGTATGTTCTTTCTGATGTACTGCTGGATCCGATTTGCTAGAATTTTATTGAGGATTTTGGCATCTATATTCATGAGGGATATTGGCCTATAATTCTCTATCATTGTGTCATCTTTATCTGCTTTAGGTATTAGGGTGATGTTAGCTTCATAGAAGGAGTTTGGAAGTGTTCCACCCTCTTGAATTTTCTGGAATAGTCTGAGGAGTATAGGTTTTAGTTCTTCCTTGAATGTTTGGTAAAACTCCCCTCTGAAGCCGTCTGGCCCTGGGCTTTTGTTTGCCGGAAGCTTTATGATGACTGCTTCAATTTCTTCCACAGTTATTGGTCTATTGAGTTGTTTAGATTATTCCTGTTTGAGTTTTGGGAGGTTATATTTTTCTAGAAATATATCCATTTCCTCCAGGTTGTCCAGTTTGTTGGAGTAGAGTTGTTCATAGTAATTTTAAACAATCCTTTGTGTTTCAATGGGGTCTGTTGTTATTTCACCTCTTTCATTTCTGATTTTATTTATTAGGGTCCTCTCTCTTTGCTTCTTGGTGAGTCTGGCTAGAGGTTCATAAATCTTGTTTATCCTTTCAAAGAACCAGCTCTTAATTTTGTTGATCTTCTGTATTGTTTCTTTGGTCTCTATGACATTTATTTCTGCTCTGATCTTTACTATTTCCTTCCTTCTGCTTACACTGGGCTTTTCTTGTTGCTTTCTTTCTAACTCTTTGAGTTGTTGGGTTAGATAATTTATTGCCGCTGTTCCTAGTTTTTTTGCAGTAGGATTGTAGAGCTATGAACTTCCCTCTCACAACTGCTTTCACTGTGTCCCATAGATTTTGGATTGTTGTGCTGTCATTGTCATTTGTTTCCAAGATATTTTCTATCTCTTCCTTGATCTCTATAGTAACCCAGTCATAGTTTAATAGCATGCTGTTTAGTCTCCATGTGTCTGATTTCTTTGGATTGTTTCTATTGTAGTTGATTCCCAGCTTTATGCCATTGTGATCTGAGAATGTGCTTGATATGATTTCTATCTTCTTGAATTTGGAGAGACTTTGCCTATGACCTAACACATGGTCTATCTTTGAGAATGACCCATGGGCACTTGAAAATAATGTATATTCTGTGGCTTTGGGGTGAAATGATCTGAAGATGTCAATTAATTCCTTCTGGTCTAGTGATTCATTGAGGATTGATGTTTCTTTACTAATTTTTTGTTTAGGGGATTTGTCCAATGGTGATAGTGGGGTATTAAAGTCTCCTACTATGATTGTATTGCTGTCTATCTCTCCCTTGATATCCTCTAGGAATTTTAATATGTATTTTGGTGCTCCTATATTGGGTGCATATATGTTTACCAGAGTTATTTCTTCTTGTTGGATTGCTCCCTTTAGTATTATGTAGTGGCCTTCTTTATCTCTTGTTACATCCTTCACTTTGAGATCTAATTTGTCAGGTATAAGTATTGCTAACCCAGCTTTTTTTCCATTTCCATTCGCCTGAAGAACCTTTTTCCATCCTTTCACCCTCAGTCTGTGTGCATCTTTTTTTTTGGAGGTGGGTTTCTTGTAGACAGCAGATATATGGGTCGTGTTTTCTTATCCAGTCTATTACCCTATGTCTTTTGATTGGAGCATTTAAACCATTTACATTTAAAGTAATTATTGATAGATAGTTATTTGTAGCCATTTTTGTTCTTTGCCCCTATGTTCTTTCATGGCTTCCTATTGCTTTTCTCAGCAGACCCTTTAGCATTTCTTGCATTGCTGGTTTGGTGGTAATGTATTCCCTTAGCCCTTTTTTGTCTGTGAAGCTCCTGATTTGACCTTCAATTTTTATTGATAGCCTTGCTGGGTACAATATTCTAGGATTCAGACCCTTTCTTTGCATAACTTTGTATATTTCATTCCAATCCCTTCTGGCCTGATAAGTTTCTGTTGAGAAATCACTTGCTAATCTGATGGGGGTTCCTTTGTAGGTGACTTTCTGTCTGTCTCTGGCAGCTTTTAGGATTCTCACTTTGTCGTTGATGTTTGCCAATTTAATTATAACATGCCTTGGTGTATTTCTTTTGGGGTTTAATTTGCTTGGAACTCTGTGAGCTTCTTGGATTTGTGTGGGTTTTTTCTTTCCTATATCAGGGAAGTTTTCTGTCATTATTTCTTCCAACAGGTTTTCTATTCCTTGCTCATTTTCCTGTCCCTCTGGAAGCTCTATTATACATATGTTGTTTTGTTTCATGTTGTCCCAAAGTTCTCTTAGGCTCTCCTCCTGCTTTTTAAATTTTTTTTCTAGAAGCTGCTCTACTTGGGTGTTTTTTCCTACCTATCTTCCAGCTCACTGATGCGGTCCTCTGCTTCATCTAGTCTACTCCTGATACTTTCTATGGAGTTCTTTACCTCAGCAATGTCACTTTTCATTTCTTCTTGGGTCTTCTTCATTTCTTCATAATTTTTCTTCATTTCTTCATAATTCTTCTTCATTTCTGCCTGGCTCATCTTCATTTCCTCTTGATTCCTCTTCAATTCCTCATGGTTCTTACTTGTATTGGCTTCTGTTCTCTTCATCCACCCTATGACCATTTCTCTGAACTCTCTCTCTGACAGGTTGCTTGCTTCCATTTCGGTTACCTCTTTTTCTGGTTTGGCTTGTTTTTCTTTCATTGGTGGGCTATTCCTTTGTCTCCCCATAGTCTTTCTTCTCTTTGTGTCTTGTTATATAGTTCTCACTCTCCTGTGTTAATTTAAAGGCTCAGACTGCAACACAACCAGGTGCAGCTCACCAGGCACTGAAGAAGAATGTGTTCACACGATTGGTAACTCCCAATTAAAAGTCATTGCCAGAGGAAGGTAAATTAGGTCATAGGTGGGGTAAAAGAGAGTAAAAAAAACACACTCGCACACACAAAATAAAAAAGAAAAAAAGAAATAAAGAAAGAAAGAGAAAGAAGGAGAGAAAGAAAGAAAGAAAGAAAGAAAGAAAGAAAGAAAGAAAGAAAGAAAGAAAGAATAAAAAAGGGAATGCCAAATAAAGTTGGGAAAAGGGGAAGGATTAAAAAGAAAGTAAAAGGTAGTAAACTATAAATATGGATTGGAAACTCCCAGAGGACTGACACTAATTCCAGCAAAAGCCAGCAACGAGTACCTGGAGACTGATACAAACTACATACAACAACTAATATCAAGGGAAGTTAGGGAACACAGAAGCTTAAATCTATCAAGAAACAATGTAAACATCATGAAAACACAAAACAATGCCAACTCCCGCCCCACAAAAGAAATTAAAAGAAAAGAATAACCAAACCAATCTAACAAATATGCATAAAATATAAACAACATCAGCAGGACCGAGAGAAAAACATTTTAGGATAGTGAAGTTGGAGAAAGATTAGATGTGTATGGACTTGGAGCAGGTGGTTGGAGATTGAATATAAAAGTGGGGTGAAATTTTAACAGGGGCTAAAAAGAGAGAATAATGAAAATCTAAACCAGAAAAAGTGTAAGGGGAATAAGACACTAACTAAGGAAAGGTTAGCAAGAGAGTGCTGGCATAAGGGGGAAGTTGAAGTAGATTAAAGAGATACTAAAGGGTAGATGAAAAAAGACTATATATCACTAATCTCTGAGTAGAATAAAGATGGAATAAAATGGCACTTAAAATTTTTTTAAATAGTAGTAGAAATAAAATTGATTCCTTAATTTGTGTTACACAATTTATGATTCAGCCCCTAGGTGGCAGTGTTTCTGACCTGACCTCCGGGTCTACTGGTCCTCTCTAGCCTGATCTAAAATCCTGCTATGTCTATAGTATTTACTACTGCTTTGTGGAAATAGGCTACCCCAGAGCTGCCTCTCTAATTGTGTGGACCTGTTCTGATCCCCAGCGTCAGAAAAACAGCTCGCCCCTGTGGTCTCCCAGGTTCTCCCTCACCAGGGGATCCCCCCTTCCTCGTTCAGCACTGAGAAATTCGGCTTTAGAGAGGACAAACTCAGGCTCGCGAACTCACATCCTGCTCGTATGTTTGCGCGAAACCCTTTCTCCCCTTGGGTTTGGCAGCCCGCTCCCTCCCAAAACTGCCAGGCTGGCCCTCTTTCTCAGGTCCAAATGGGTTGCCCTCTATGTATCCCCTCCTCCTGTCACCAGCTCCGAGGACCCTCTTCCACGTTTGCCGGCTCCAACAGCCGCGGGTTTTTCCTCTTTTTCCCCCAGGCGGGAATCTCCCTGTGTTACCAGCTCCCTTAACCCCCGGAGAAACCTGACCTTTCCTTGGTGGAGCACAAGTTTCCTCGGAGTCCGCTTACTCACCAACTAGGAACCGATGTTGAGGGGGAGGTGGTGGTCTCAGACACCCAGTGGGTACCGCAACTGTAAAATCTACAGGCTCTTCCCCTTTAAGATGGCGCAGCCGCCTCCGAGCCAGGCTCCGGGAGAGAACCTAGCCACACAGAGCCGCTCCATTAAGGGCGGCTAATCTAGCAGTCCCCCTCCTTCTCCCAAAGCCCTGCTGTTCCCCACTCGCCAACAAACACTCCCCCCGCGACCCTCAGCTGCTCACCCCGTCTACCCCGGGACACAAATGATTACGCGTCCTTCTGTCCCGCTGCCATCTTTTTTTCCCATGAATAATAACTTTAAATGTAAATGGATTAAATGCCCCAAACAAAAGATATAGGGCAATGGACTGGATAAGGAAACACAACCCATGTATTTGCTGTCTACAAGAAACCCACCTCCGAAAAAAAAAAAGATGCACACAGACTGAGGGTGAAAGGATGGAAAAAGGTTCTTCAGGCTAATGGAAATGGAAAAAAAGCTGGGGAAGCAATTCTTATATCTGAGAAATTAGATCTCAAAATGAAGGACATAACAAGAGATAAAGAAGGCCACTTCATAATACTAAAGGGAGCAATCCAACAAGAAGAAATAACTCTGGTAAACAGGAGCACCCAAATACATTTTAAAAATTCCTCAAGGATATCAAGGGAGAGATTGACAGGAATACAATCATAGTAGGAGACTTTAATACCCCACTATCACCATTGGACAAATCCTTTAAACAAAAAATCATTAAAGAAATATCAATCCTCAATGACTCACTAGACAAGATGGAATTAATTGACATCTTCACATCATTTCACCACAAAGCCACAGACTATACATTCTTTTCAAGTGCCCATGTGTCATTCTCAAAGATATACCGTGTTGGGTCATAGGCAAAGTCTCAGCAAATTCAAGAAGATAGAAATCGTATCAAGTATACTTTCAGATAACAGTAGCATAAAGCTGGAAATCAACTACAATAAAAGCAATCCAAAGAAATCAAACACATGGAGACTAAACACCATGCTATTGAACAATGACTGGGTTAACAGAGAGATCAGGGAAGAAATAGAAAACATCATGGCAACAAATGACAAGGATAGCACAACAATACAAAATCTGGGACACAGCAAAAGCAGTTTTGAGAGAAAAGTTCATAGCTCTACAATCCTACTGCAAAAAAATGAGAAACAATCATAATAAATTATCTAATCCAACAACTCAAGAGTTAGAAATAGAGCAACATGAAAAGTCCAGTGTAAGCAGAAGGGAGGAAATAGTAAAGATCAGAGCAGACATAAAAGACATATTGACCAAGGAAACAATACAGAAGATCAACAAAACCAAGAGCTGGTTCTTTGAAAGGATAAACAAGATTGCTGAACCTCTAGCTAGGCTCACCAAGAAGCAAAGAGAGAGGACCATCCTATCTAATAAAAGAGTAACATGGAAATGAGACCATACCTTGGCTCCTGATTAACCATGCTACTAGCCAATCAGGATCAGGGGGCGGGCCGAGGGGCAGGGCCAAGTGGTGCAAGCGCCAAGCCCTGGGGGTGCAGATGCACCCAGCACTGGGTTCTGTGAGAGGAAGTAGCAGCAGCTGCAGCAGCAGCAGTGGTGGCAACTACGGCTGGGAGCACCTGAGGGCCGGCCTATCAGGAGTGGGACAGGCCCAAGCCGGGGGGTAGGGCTGTGGTGGGAGAGAGTGTGGGCCTCTGGCAGGAGAGAGTGGCCCTCAGCACCCCTAGCCAACATGGCCAGAGAGGGTGAGCCTGTGGTGGGAGAAGGCGGCCTTCAGCGCCCCTGGCCACCATGGCAGCAGAGGGTGGGTTGTCTGCACCCCCAGCCAACCTGGCAGCCCGCTGTCTCCTGCCATGAGAGGCGGGAGATGGCGGGCTGTGTGCAGCAGGAGAGGGCAGGCTGTCCATGCTTCTGGCAGGAGTGGTGGGAGAGGGCAGGACTGGGACGGGAAAAGGTGGTCCTGCACCAGAAGAGGGCGAGCCGTTCATGCCTACATCACGTCCCGTGGTCTGCCCTCTCTAGCCTGCGGGGCGGGAGAGACTGAGCCATGCATAGCAGGAGATGGCAGACTGACTGTTTTCTGGCCAGCGCAGTGGGAGAGGAAGGGCCTGCGGCAGGAGAGGGCAGGCCTGCGGTGGGAGAGGATGGCATTCAGCAGGGGCCAGTGCAGCAGGAGAGGGAGGCCCTCAGGGCCCCTAGCTAGCATGGCAGTTGAGGGGGGGCCTTCAGTGGGAGAGGATGGGCTGTCTGCGCCCCCAGCAGACCTGGTGGCCCGTTGTATCCTGCCACAAGGCAGAAGAGGGCGGGCCATGCACAGTGGGATAGGGTGGGCCTGCAGCAGGAAGGGCAGCCTTCACCAATACCCGGCCAGCGCAGTGGGAAAGGGAGGCCCTCAGCTCCCATAGCCAGCATGATGGGAGAAGGTGGGCCTAGAGTGGGAGAGGGCTGCCTTCAGCACCCCTGGACAGCATGGGGGGAGAGGATGGGCTGTCTGCGCCCCTGGCCAACCGTCGCCTGCCCTCTCCCACTGCCTGGAGAGAGAGAACAGCCCTGTGGCAGCAAATTTGCACTATGCCAGCCAGGGCAGCCAGATATGAAAACCCCCAACAGGGCTTCGTGTGCCAGGGTACTGAGGAGGCCCCAGGAAAAGCATCTCCCCAGAGGCCTTGCGGGGGAAGGAAAGGAACCTCTGGATGAGGGACACCCCCCCCCGTGCACAAATTTTGTGCACTGGGCCGCTACTAATAAATAAAATCAGAAATGAAAGAGGTGAAATAACAACAGAACCCAACAAAAAACAAAGGATTGCTAACAAATACTATGACCAACTCTACACCAACAAACTGGACAACCTGGAGGAAATGGATACATTCCTAGAAAAATATAACCTCCCAAAACTCAATTAGGAAGAATCTAAACGACTCAATAGACCAATAACTATGGAATAAATTGAAGCAGTCATCAAAAAGCTTCTAGCAAACAAAAGCCAAGGGCCAGACAGTTTCACCAGGGAGTTTTACCAAACATTCAAGGAAGAACTAAAACCTATCCTCCTCAGACTATTCCAGAAAATTCAAGAGGATGGAACACTTCCAAACTCCTTCTATGAAGCCAGTATCACCCTTATAAAAAAAAAACAAAGAAAGAGAATTACAGGACAATGTCCCACAAGAACATAGATGCCAAAATCCTCAATAAAATTCTAGCAAATAGGATCCAGCTGTACATCAGAAAGATCATACACCAGACCAAGTAGAATTTATCCCAGGAATGCAAGCATGGTACAATATCCACAAATCAATAAATGTGATACATCACATAAACAAACTGAGAGATAAAAATCACATAGTCATATCAATTGATACAGAAAAAGCATTTGACAAAACCCAACACCTTTTCTTGATAAAAACTCTCAACAAGGTGGGAATAGAAGTATCATACCTCAACATAATAAAAGCCATATATTGTAAACCCACAACAAACATCATAATCAATGGGCAAAAACTACAACTATTGCCCCTAAGAACAGGAACAAGACAGGGATGCCCACTCTCACTCCTGTTTGACATAGTACTGGAAGTATTAGCCATTGCAATTAGACAAGAAGAAGAAATAAAAGGCAGAAGTAAAGCTATCCTTATATGCAGATGACATGATATTGTACATAAAAAACCTGAAAGACTCCATAAAAATACTAATAGACTTAATTAATGAATTCAGCAATGTAGCAGGATACAAAATTAAGACCAAGAGATCTATGGCTTTTCTATACACCAATAGTGAACTTACAAAAAGAGACTAAAAACGCAATCCCATTTACCATCACACCAAAAAAATTAAGATACCTAGGAATAAACTTAATGAAGGAGGTAAAAGACCTATTCGCGGAAAACTACAGGACACTGCAAAAAGATATAGAGGAAGATGTAAACAGGTGGGAAGACATACCATGTTCATGGATTGGGAGAATCAACATCATTAAAATGTCCATACTACCCAAAGCAATCTATACATTCAATGCACTCCCCTTTAAAATACCAACCGCATATTTTAAAGACCTAGAAAAAAAACATCAAAAATTCATCTGCAATACAAAAAGCCCCGAAATAGCCCCAGCAATCCTGTCAAAGAAGAACAACATTGGTGGCATCTCACAACCAGATTTCAAGCTGTATTACAAAGCCACATTTGCAAAACAGCCTGGCATTGGCACATGAACAGACATATAGACCAATGGAATAGAATAGAGAATCCATGTATCAACCCAAACCACTATGCTCAATTCATATTTGACAAAGAGGGCATGAACATAAAATTGAGTCAAGATAGCCTCTTCAATAAATGTTGCTGGGAAAATTGGACAGATATATGCAAAAAAAATGAATCTAGACCACCAAATTACACCACATACAAAAATAAACTCAAAATGGATACAGGACTTAAAAATAAGATGGGAAAACCATAAAAATAATAGAGGAATCCACAGGGAGAAAAATCTCAGACATAGGCTGAAAGAACTTCTTCAGTGAATCTCAGACATAGGCTGAAAGAACTTCTTCAGTGATACCACTCCTAGGACAATGGAAGCTAAAGAGAAAATAAACAAATGGGACTACATCAAAATCAAAAGCATTTGCACAGCTAAAGCAACCATCAACAAAACAACAAGAAAACCCCCTGTATGAGAGAACATATTTGCAAATGTTATCCGTGATAAAGTTTTAATCTCAAGCATCTACAGGCAACTCATACAACTTAATAAAAGGAGGACAAATGATCCAATAAAAAAAAAATGGGCAGCCAACCTAAATAGAATCTTTTCGAAAGAAGACAAAAAGAAGGCCCAGAGGCATGTGAAAACCTGCTCAAAGTTACTAATTATCAGAGAGATACAAATCAAAACGACAATGCGGTACCATCTCACACCAGTCAGAATGGCTTTCATCAATAACTCAACAAATGACAAGTGCTGGCGAGGATGCGACTAAAAAGGAACTGTTGTGCACTGCTGGTGGGAAGGCAGACTGGGGCAACCACTGTGGAGAACAGTATGGATTTTCCTCAAAAAACTAAAAATGGAGCTCCCATTTGACCCAGTGATCCCACTTCTAAGAATATATCCAAAGAAACTATAAACACGAATTAGAAAGGATATATGCACCCCTATGTTCATAGCAGCACAATTAACCATAGCTAAGATTTGGAAACAGCCTAAGTGTCCATCAGCCGACGAGTGGATTACAAAACCTGTGGTACATATACCCAATGGAATAATACACTGTGTTAAAAAAGAAGGAGCTCCTACCATTTGCAACAACATGGGTGGAGCTGGAGAGCGTTATGCTAAGTGAAATTAGCCAGGCAGAGAAAGATAAATATCACAAGATCTCACTCATTTGTGGAATATAATGAACAGAATAGACTGATGAATAAAAATGGATCCAGAGACTGAGAAATGTTCATCAAAATGTCAAACCTCAGGGTAAGTGGGAGGTGGTGGGAGTAAGGTGAAAAATCAATATATTTGACCTATTGAGCTAAAGTTAGTAATTTGTGTTTTTACACCCTGACAAAGTTTATATAAAGCTATAAAAAATTGGCAGCTAGTTTGAGACTAAATTGACATGGCCTAGAGCATTTCATCTCTTATAGACACCAGTCCTTAAGTTCGGCCCCCCTTAACCCTTTGTGACACCAAGTCCACACAGCTGTTGCCTGAGCTTTCAGTTCAAACTGATGTTGAAGCCTCTGGGTGGCTGCCACCACGGTTCTGTCTCTCGCCCAATGGTGTGAGCTGGGCCCTCCCTGGAGAAGAAACCTGAGTTCGATTTATGTGATCAGTACCTGGACCCCGCCAGCAGGCGAGGGGATCACAAGGCAGGTGCTGGGCGTGGAGGCCACAGGGGCATAGAAGACCACGGAGACAGAACTGAACCTCACATTACCCTATTTGGCCCCAGATGATTGCTGGTCAGCCAGAGAAGGGTAAGATTCCTCAGGGAAGGAACAACCTAAGACAGGCACAGTCGCAGAGGGACCAACAGGAGAGAACTTAAAGGACAACAGAGGTGGGGCACAGACCCTCACCTCCCTAACCTTGCAGGGGGCTGAACTCTCACCCCTTCTGACGGAGGTCTCCTGCCCCCACGGCTGCTTCACCTCCCATGCACAGCTCAGATTGGGACTCGGGGTGCAGAGAGAGATTCGGCCAGCAACAGCTGCCCTATATCTAAATTTAGTCTCGTACCAAGAATGCTCAGGGCCTACTCAAGAATGCAAAAAATCCTTTCCACTGATATTTACAGCATAAACTATTATTATTGTTTGAGTATTAAATTTGACAGTAAAATAGTAATCAAGTTTCAGATTAATTTCAATTGGCCAATTGAAATAAGTGAACACTCAAGAAAATTTAAGTGTACTGGAGAAAAAGCTGTTCTTAAAATATTAACTAAAATTTCTATCAGTAGTTCATCTCTTCAGCAAATTGCCTAACCTGCAAAGAACCTAAAGCAGTCATATTTTTTGCAAAAATTAAAATTTAAAGTTAACAAGACTGCAATATAAAATTTCCAAAAGTCCCCATTAATTAAAAAATGGGGGATAATAGGGTAATATCATGTAAGGAAAAATATCCTATAAATAAATTACTTCTAGAAAATTCTTACTCCAGAAAATTAATTTCCATTTGTAATGGTAACAGCAGGACACCCATGAAAAACACACATGGTGTGAAAATAAGCTGGAGGAAAATCAATTGGGCAAACATAGAACGAATCCCAAGTATAATTTATAGAAAAGATCCTTTTATTAACTTTTGGTTGAGAATATGTTTGTACATTTTCAGAAAACAACTCCAAGACCATATGGATTCCTGAAAGAAAGAGGAACTGACATGTCTGTTCCAACTGCGAAGACAGACCAGAGGTGGAAGACACTGATGACACTTTGCCATTCTCGCAGTCAGCAGCTGTGCTTCACTGCAAGCGTCGGAGATCCAAACCAGAGAGGGTGGGACCTGCATTGCCACCATTTGTCCACCATCCAGATACCATTGCTGACATCCTATCTAATAAAAGAGTAATATGCAAATTGACCATCACTTCAACACAAAAGATAGCTGCCCCCATGTGGAATCAAGATGGCCACCACAAGATCACCAGCAGGGGAGGGCAGATGGGAGTGATTAGGCCTACAAGGAAGGGCAGTACAGAAGGACCAGGCCTGAAAGGGAGGGCAGTTGGGGGTGACCAGGCTGTCAGAAGAAGGAAGTTGGAGGCTACCGGATGTGCAGGGAAGAGCAGTTGAGTGGAACCCAGGCCTGCAGGGAAGAGCAATTGGGGGTGGCCAGGCCTGCAGGGACAGGAAGTTAGGACTGGCCAGCCCTGCAGGGGAGGGCAGTTAGGGGCAAACAGGCTGTCAGTCGAGTGGTTAGGACATTATGATGCTGGCAGGCAAAAGCAGTTAGGGGCAATCAGAAAAGCAGGAAGGCAAGCAGTTGGGAGGCAGCATTCCTGGATTGTGAGAGTGCCTAAACAGGCAGTCGGATATCCCTTGAGGAGTCCCAGATTGGAGAGGGTGCAGGCTGGGCTGAGGGACACACACCCCCGTGCGCGAATTTCGTGCACTGGGCCTCTAGTGTACACATAAGGAACTATTTGACATTGAAACTGGGACTCAGAAATGTTGGACATTGAAATTGAGACTCAAACATTTTTTTGTTCTTAAATATTTTTCTTATATATTTATTTCCAGTATGCAGATGCAAGATTTTTTTAAAAGAAAAGAAACAGGAGAAAAGATTGATACAGGGGCAAAGAAGCATTGAGCAGACTGTCAAACTACAGTGGGAAGACAGGGGATAGTGGGGCGCAGGGGTTGTTAGAGATCAACCGAAGGACTTGTATGCATGCATGCATATAAGCATAACCAATGGATATAAGACACTGGGGCTGGGGGCGGGGCAGGTGAGGGCATGTGCTGGGGGATAGGAGATGCTGGGGGAGGTCAATGGGAGTAAAAAAGGAAACATATGTACTACTATTTGTAATACTTTAAAGAATAAAAAAAATTTTTTAAAGAATTTAAAAAGCAATAATTACCTATGAATAAAACTTTAAATGCAAATGCATAAAATACTGCATTGAAAATACATATGGTAGTTGGATGGATACAAAAACATGACCCAATTATGTGCTGTCTATAAGAGACCACTCTCAGAACAAAAGACTCACATAGGATGAGAATGAAGGGATGGAAAAAAATTTCCATACAAATGGAAGTGAAACACACACACACACACACACACACACACACACACACACACACACAACTGGGGTAGCAATATTCACATATGACAAAATACACTGTAAAATGAATGCCATCACAAGAGATAATAAGGTCACCACATAATTCTAAAGGGATCCATCCTATACCAGGATATAACCCTGCTAAACATATGTGTGCCCAAATATAGGAGCATCTAAATACACCAAAGACTTCTTCTCTTTAATGGAGAGATTGAAAGCAATACAGTCATATTAGGGGACATTAAAACCCTGCTAGTTTCACTTGATAGATCTTATAGGCAAAAAATTAACAAGGAAACAGTGACTCTAAATGACCACTAGATCAGATAGATTTAATTAAATCTATAGGACATTTCACCATACTGCTGGTGGGAATGCAGACTGGTGCAGCCATTATTAAAAACAGTATGGAGTTTCCTCAAAAAAATAAATATGGACCTGCCATTTGACCCAGTGACCCCACTTCTAGGAATATATCCTGAGAGATCTGAAACACCAATCAGAAAGAATGTGTGCACCTCTATGTTCATAATAGTGCAATTTACAATAGCTAAGCTCTAGAAAAAGCCTAAGGGTACATCAGTAGATGTATGGATAAAACAGACGTGGTACATTGTCACCGTGGAATATTATGCAGCAGTAAAAAAGAAGGATCTCTTACCCTTTGATACACCATGGAGTGACCTGGAGAGCATTATGCTAAGGGAAATAAGCCAGTTGGAGAAAGACAAGTATCACATAATTACACTCATAAGAAAATAAACTGATGAACAAAATAGATCCAGAGATCTAGAAACATGGAACAGACTGTGGTATCCCATTTGGAATGCTGGAGAAATTTGGTGGGTGGGAAGAGATCAACCAAAGAACTTGTATGCACATATGTATAACCCATGGACACAGACAATATGGTGGTGAAGGCTTGGGGCAGTAGGGTGAAGGTGAACTACTAGCAGAAGACGTCAATGGAGAGGAAGAAGGGGGACATATGTAATACTTTCAACAATAAAGGTTTAAAAAATATATGGGTTATACAGATTGCCACTTTTACCACTTCTATTAACCCAGGGGTCTGAAATGTCTGGCCCTCAGGCTGTGAAGGCCCATAAATTAATTTGTTCTGTCCTTGCCAAGGCAACTGCAGGTGGGATTTGAAATTTAATAAATCTATGAGATTTTTCATAGCCACATAAATTTATGTTAAGTGAATTATATTAAGGGAATAATGTTATAAATATCTAAATGGCCCTTGGCAAAAAAAAGGTTCCCCACCCCTGCCCTAGCCAATTCATGCTGCTTTTATTATTTATTTTATTTTTTGTAAATCCTCACTGGAAGATATTTTTCCATTGATCTTTTAGAGAGAGTAGAAAAGTAAGGCAAAGACAGGTAGAAACATTGATGTGAGAGAAACACATCAATTGGTTGCTTCTTGCACATGCTCTGAGCAGGGCCTGTGAAGAGGAGGAGCCTGAAATCAAGGAATGTGCTCTTGACTGGAATGAAACCCAGGATCCTTTGCTCCCCAGGCAGGCTGACACTGTATTCACTGAGCCAAACTGGCTAGAACTCATGCTGCCTTTTTTTCAGAGACAAAGGAATTTATTTCTTACATGCCAGCAAACAGAATGAGCATCAACATGTCTGCATCAGATGTTCTTGCCCTCAAATTTAGGAGTGACACAATGGTCCTAGATAAATGCCACCTGCACAGTGGGTTTGCCTCTCAGCTGAGAAACCCAGGTACTCAGTACTTTTGGGACAAACTGCACATGTTGTAGCAAGAAGCAAACAAACCAACACCTCTTCTCTTTTGAGATGTGAGCAGGTATACATTAATATAATGTGGTCCTCTTGACTACTTATTAGCCTGTGTGACTCAGTATCTGGGAATGAGTAAGCCTTACAATCTGATACACTTACAAGAACATGTGGGATTGCTGAGAGACCAAAATGAATTGCCTTTACTCCACTGTTTTTACAATATGACGTTCAGTCTATTTCATGTAGCATCACAAGACCCTTTGTAACCTGCCTTCTAACTCAAACTCCACTTTTTAATTGAAACTTCAAATATTATTAAAAATGACTTGAAGTTATGTACTTTTACTTACCTTATGCTTTTTATTCCATTTTTTCCTCATTGTTTTTCATTTAGGTAACTTATCCTTATCTTCCAAGGTTCCATTCATGAATTCTCTCCTCTAGGAAGCATTTTTCTGAACTTTCTGATTGAATTAAGCATTTCTCTTCTAACACTGATAGTAGTCAGAATATCTTCATCATCTGTCCTTGGATTTAAGCTCTTGGAGCCAGGAGTCCTCTTTTATATGTATTTCTGGCATTCAACACAGCTCCTGCCAAATGGTGGACACATGGTGTCTCTTTGTTTTAAAATGTGTTATTATTATTATCACTATAAGTAGTACTATTACACTCAACTGAATTTATGGTACCTTCTTACTACATTAATTCACTCCCTTCCAGTGTTCACTGATTTTCATATGTTCTTCTCCTAACACACACACACACACACACACACACACACACACACACACACACACACACACCTATTAAAGCATCTATCTTATATAAAAACTGCTGTTTGAAATTTTAGCCTTGCTATTTTGGCTTCTGTAAGCGCTTGCTTGCTTAAATAATAAGGAAAATAAGACTACTCCCATTCCAGAGAGGCCGTGGACTATGCCCCAGACAGAGTTGTCAGTGCTGACACCAGGCCAGGCCTTGAGAGATGGTCTCATGGCCCCTTCCCAGCACATAGGCTTTCTTTCCCAGAAGGCCCAGAAGTCTCATTCCAAATTTAGGGGACAAAAGAGCTAGGAAAAGTATAATTAGAAAAGGTTTCCTCCATGTGGGGGGCCCAGAATTTGATAGGCACATTTTTTCTCTGGCCCTGCCCTTAATTAAATGTAACTCCCTTTCTCTAATCATGGCTTTTTTCCCAACGGTCTTCTGTAACACTATAGGATGCATTTTGAGCATGTCTAGCTGGGACTCGTGTGCCCTAATCTTAAGCTATCTTCCTATTTCCTATTGCTATATTTACAAGGGAGATATGCAGAGAACAAAGCAAACAATTTTACATTCTGGGTTACCAACAGGGCCTGTGCCTCCCTGACATTAATTAAACCACATGGGTTGCCTGGCCTTGCTCTCCAAGAGCATTGTATGGCCATGGATTGTGAAGCTATGGGAGTCTGCTTGATTTTCTATTTCTCATACTAGTATTTCTGCCAGTTTCTCTCTTGCTAAAGTGGAGGCTGTCATCACTAAAAGTGATGATGAAACAAATGGTGACTGATGGTTTTATTTTCTTTCTGCTTTCAAGTTGATGTGTTCATTGCCTACAATTCTTTTTATTTTATTGCTTAAAGTATTACAAATAGTAGTACATATGTTTCCTTCTTTCCCCCAATTGACTTTCTTCTAGCCTCCCTACCCCCCAGCACACGCCATCACCCCTGCTCCCAGTGTCTTGCATACATTGGTTGTTGTTATATGCTTGCATACAAGACCTTTGGTTGATCTCTTACCTCCCCTCAACCCTCCCCAGCCTTCCCGCTGTCGTTTGATAGTCTGTTTGAGAAGCACCGAACAGAATGTCATGTTGCTTTTAATATCAAGTACCCTCTGGACATTAGCAAAACAATACTCATAAGGTCTTAGTAGCTTAATGTGTTGATCTCCCAAGGAGTATAAACATGATTTAAAATATATTTTTTTTTTAGTTAAAAAAATAACCAAATGGACCTTGGTACTATCTCAAAATGAATTAGAATAAGTAAACTGGAATTCTCTGGAAAATCTAGGTAGGGGTAGCAATAAAAGTCAGGTGGAATTCTAACCTCCAATTTGTCTAATTCTGAGGTAGAAATGGAAGCTGAGTAGAAGAAGCATCACCACCAGGAAGTAGAGTACAGGAAAAACCACATCCCTGGTGGGCCTCAAGCCAGTTATTTGGGCAGGGACTCTTAATTGAAGTGAGATTCCCTCTGGGATTTCCATGTTCTGTAAGATACCATTTTTATTCCTTTGCATGAAGTTGCTGATTTCTATGTGGATTATTTTTTTTCATTTTTAGAGATAACAATATTCCTATAAAAAAAGAATGGACCTTCCCTGAATCTTTCAAATGATATCACTTACACTCTATGAGTTGCATACAGACATAGAAGAGCCCTGCATATAACATTTCTTCAACTGATCAGCCAAATATTTAACCTAAAGTATTAAACTATAAGATTCTCTCTTCCAAATCCTCCAAAGAACTCGTAATGGTCATTTTGAAAAGTGTTTGTGCTTCTAGATTCAGGGTGGCTCACATTCAACCATTTCATTTGTTTTCAAATGGCTTACCTTAAAATGGATCTTTGAACAAAAGAAAATATATCAAGGGTACCCATATCCCCCCCTCCATTATGATGTGTTAGTCACTGGCTTCCAATTGCTAGTTCCCAAGGTACCCCAAGCCTGTTTGCCTCTCTCTCATTGCTTTATTCATTATAGCAAGATGTGACTTCCCTTGAGAGTTAGAAATTATAGTTATGGTATAACTGTCAGATTTGTCAGATGGATTTGTATCACAAATCTTTCCCTGTCCTGATTCAGGCTGGCACAACAATACTAGTAAACTAGGTTGGTGGAATGGACCCTCCAAAAAATGGACTTTGAGACTATGAAAAAGTATCAATATCTGTTTAAGATGTCACCATTCTTTCAAATGAAGTTTGATTTTGCGTCTGATCCAAGAACCAAAGCCAGCAATGTACCCTTTCTCTCCACAAAACCACCTGTGGTATAGTATGTGTTCTGAAAGGAAACTAACCATTGGAAATTAAAAATGAAATTAACGAAACTTAAATCCATTTAGGGTTCTTTTAATTTTAGGAACTGTACTAATTCAAAGAGAGGTAAGATCCCATATAATATTATTTCAGGGCACAGAAAGCACCATTTCCCCAAAGATATCTTTTTCTATTAAATTGTGAATACCTCAATATCTAGCATTAATTCATTAAATACACACTTATAGTGTCTACTATGCGCAAAGCAACAAAAATCAGGTCTAGGGAATCTTCAGGTGGGGAAAGAGAGACAATGCAAAAACACTTGGGAGCTGAACTCTGGGTAATGGAAGAAGGGAGAAAAAAAGGGATAATCACCAAGAGAATAAAAAAGTTAAGAAAGGAGAGATAGACAAAATTTTCTGATTTCTTAATTGTCATCCTAAGGTCACTTCAATTGGTTCAATTGGTGATCATAGCTTTTAACCAACCAGTACCTTTCTTAGTTGTGTGAGACAATTATCTGGCAAAAAAAATAGTTATACATTTATATTTTCTTTATTTTTATGGTTTTGAAATGATTGTTTAATAGTCAACTTATTAATTTAACTAATCTAAGATAAAATTTAATTAAGTAATTAAATAGTCACCCATGTTGTTAGCATGTTACTTATTCAGGATTTCTTGTTTTGATCATGAAAGAACAGGTAAATATTTTGAAATAGCTTATTTAGAGGTTTCTCTCCCTAGTGTCATTCGTTTTTAAATCCAAACATTGATCTAGTGTATATATTATTTTGTGAACAAATTTTGAATATGTTCAGAGATCACTATTTATACATTGTTGGCATTGAGAGTTTGCCACAAGTACAAACATTGGTTTAGCAGAATTTTTATGTGATTCCTGAGAGCAGTAAGAAATGATACTAGTAATATTCCTAGGCCATGTCAGTAAATAAGACATAATCTACAGCAGAAATCTCACAGAATGAGATGGCTGACATTCAAAGATTAGAAATTTGTCTTCTCAGTCTTGACTCTCTACTTAAGTAGACAATCAATTGATTTCTTCTGTTTAAACATAAACAATTCATTGCGAGAGAACCAAGATGGTGGCATAGGTAAACACCTATTGTTCTGCCCCATGCAACAATTTAAAAATTACAACATAACAACAAAACAAACATCACCCAGAATCATCAGAAGGCTGGCTTTGTGAAAACTCCACAAATGAAAGTAAAGGTGGGACACTGAGACTCAGAAGAGCAGCGGGAGCGCAGCCTTGAAGATCGTGGGGAAACAGGTTAGGAGCCGTCCTGGTTGCACGCGCGGGCGGTGGCTGGAGCAGCAACCCCGGCTGGACTTCGCCAACTGGGAGGGCGGAGACGTCCCACTACACGGATTCCCCAGTGCCAGGCGAGGTCCGAGGTCCGGAGGAGGCACCCTGGAAGCCGGGCACGGCAGAGGTCTCCTAGTCTGCAGAGAAACTGGGTGCTTGAAAAAGAAGTTTGCGCGCACTTAAACTGTGCCACAGCACAGACACGTGATTTGCTCCCTGGAAACTTGTCTCCTGGTCCAAGAAACCACATGTTTTACAACCCTGGGCGAGACTTTGTGTGTGCAGACTCATTTGGGGAGAGGCAGAGTTGTCTGGCAGGGAGAAGACACTAACGGCTTTCTCTTGGAGGTGCCAGCAGCCATCCCCATCCAACAGAGACCCGTGCGCGCAAGCACAGCATAGGACATACCTGACACTGAGGCTGCCTGCTCAGCTCAGAGACTCTGCCCATCCAACCTGAACACAGTCTACCTTCACAGCCAATTGGCCTGGAGGTCAACCCCTCTTAGGGCTAACAACAACAAGCTGGGTTTAAATTCAAAAATACTGTACAACCCATAAAGGATTGAAGTAAGAGTACCCACCTCAAGTAACTGGGGAGGCTGTGCCACTGACCCTTAGAGGACATCTACCACATAAAGCAGCCACCATGCAGAGATATGGAAAGAAATCAGGCGTGAAAGAAATGGAGGGAAAAAGACAACTAGACATAGAGTTCAAAACCACCGTTATAAGGCTTTTCAAGAGGCTCCTACAAAAGGCCGATGAACTTAATGAGAACTATGAGGAAATAAACAAGACCAACCAGGAAATGAATGAGACTTACAAAGAAATGAATGAGACCCTCAAGGAAATGAACAAGACCTCTGAGGATATGAAGGAGACCCTCACGGATTTGAAAAAGGACCAACTAGAAATCAAGCATACACAGACTGAAATAAAAAATATTACACAAAATCCTAAAAGCAGTCCAGAGGACCACAAGAACCAAGTCAAAGATTTGAAATACAAAGCAGCAAAATCCACTCAGCTGGAAAAGCAAGAAACAAAAAGAATTCAGATAATTGAAGATAGTGTAAGGGGCCTCTGGGACAACCTCAAGCATACCAACATCCGAATTATAGGGGTGCCAGAAAAAGAGAGCAAGATAATGAAAACCTACTTAAAGAAATAGTGACTGAAAACTTCCCCCATCTGGTGAAAGACACTGACTTAAAAGCCCAAGAAGTACACAGAACCCCAAAATATAGGAATATAAAGAAGACCACACCAAGACATATCATGATTAAAATGCCAAGAGCAAAAGATAAAGAGAGAATATTAAAAGCAGCAGGAGAAAAACAGTTGGTTACCTACAGGGGAGCACCCATACGATTGTCAGCGGATTTCTCAACAGAAACGATGCAGGCCAGACGGGAGTGGCAAGAAATATTCAAAATAATGAATAGCAAGAATCTACAACCAAGATTACTCTGTCCAGCAAAGCTATCATTCAGAATTGAAGGTCAGATAAAGTGCTTCGCAGATAAGAAAAAGCTAAAGGAGTTCATCACCACCAAACCAATATTATATGAAATGCTGAAAGATATTCTTTAAGAAGAGGAAGAAGAAAAAGGTAAAAATATAAATTAGGAACAACAAATACACATCTATCAACAAATGAACATAAAAATCAAGTGAATTGATAGGATGATGAACAGGATAAACTGGGGAATATCACAGAATCATGGACATAGAGAGAGAATGGACTGACAATTCTTGGGGAGAAAAGGGTTGTGGGAAGTACAGCAAGAGACTGGACAAAAATCTTGCAACAATGGGAGAGGACAGTGGGGAGGGGGAGGTAAGGGTGGAGGGTGAGATAGGTACAGGGTGGAGGGGAGCTATAGGGGGATAAAAAAGGGGAAACAATGTAATTAATAAACTGAACAATAAATATCAAAAAGTGAAAAAAACACAATTCATTGCTTAGTAGATCTGATACCATAAAAATGCAAAAACTATTAAAAGCATAATCACACAAAAATTTATTCTAGACTGCAAAATAATTCCTTGGTTTATGTACATTGTACTATTGATGCTTAACATAACATCAAAAGTGGTGGTCCATTTTACTGTGATGTAAAAGTTATAAATTTATGTACAAGAAAAATATTCTTGGGGCCATATCAACTTATTAGACTAAGTTTTAGTCTTTAGAGTTCTCAATCAGCAGTTATTCAAAATAATTACCTGTTAAAGTAATGTCTTTGAAAACGGTTATACTGAGTAAGGGAAGAAATCTGTTTAATTACTAAATATTAAATGGAGAATACATAGGAAACTAAGCAAGTGGTTTTAATTTCTATTGAATGAGTGGTATTTTTAGTGAAAATAAGAAATTAACAGAAATACAATATTATTCACTAGTTTATGAACCTTAGTTTAACTCTACCAGTTTTCAAAGGAAAACATATTTTTCTTCTCCAGGATCCCACATTCCATTTAGTTACCATGTATTCTGTGTCTCCTCTGGCCTCTGACAGTTCCTAAGTCTTTCATTGTTTTTCCTGACATGGTTATGATTAAATTGAGAGTCTATATTTTTATTTGAATACAACAGAAGTGACATATGCTTATCAGTTCATCATATGTAGGTCTTAGCATTGACTGTTTGATTAAAGTGGTGTAAATAGATTTCTACACTATACAGTAACTATTCCCCCCTTTGTAATTAATACATATCTTGTGGAATACTTTAAAATTATGCACATTTTTGCTTACTGATTTCAATATCCATATGATTCTTGTTTGCAACAATTATTACTGTGGTGTCTGTCTAATGACAATTTCCCTAAATTCTTCTGAAGAGTTGTTTTTTCTTTCTCATTTGTTTATTTATCCAATCATTTATTTAGATAAGTATGGACAGAATATTTATAATATTCTATGTGTCATAATCCAGTACTATCATTATTTATGCTGTTGCTAACATTGTCCAGGTTTTGGCCATTGGAATCTCCTCCAGACTGGTTTCACTTTCCCTTTAACATGTCTTTTTTTAGCACTGTATTTAGCACTTTCTGATTGAACAAGATGTTACAGGCTCTTCTTTATTGTTTATTAGTTAATCCAAAGTTACTTTTCCATTGATTTTTATGGAGAGTGAAAGAGAGAGTGACATACAGAGAGAAACATTGATGTGAAACACATTGATTGGTTGCCTCCTATAGGAGCCCTGACCAGGGCATGAGCCAGGAAGGAATCTGCAACTAAGGTATGTGCCCCTGACCAGAATCAAACCCAGGACCCTTTGGTCTGCAGGCCAACACTGAGCCAAACTGGCAAGGTCAAGGCTCACCTTTTATATTCTCTGCCCCATGCCAAAAATTAGTTATTTCTCTATGGAGTCTTGGTTCATTTTATGGAAGAATAGTTATTAGTAACCAAGATTTGGAAACTAGGTATACTCATTGTTACTGGGGGTTACTGTTTGTAGGCTCTCTTATTGGACAGAGATAAAAAGTATATGTATGTATGCTATCTCACATATATGAACACAAATTTATTATTATTTCTGTATCCATTCATCTGCATATATACTAAAAAACATAAATTCCTACTGATGTCTCTGACTTTTATCTCCAATTCTAATCCAATGCAATGGGGTTCATTCTAGCCCTTTAATTTTTACTATTTGTAATTTCTTTCTCTTGCAGTGAAAAGGGTGACTGTCATTAGCCATAATCCTAAATACACATAATGTTGTTACAGTTTATTTATGGACTTTCCATTTTATTGTGTAGATTATTTTAAAAATTGATAACATAAGAAAAGGAATGGTTTACTTTTGAATAAAATTAGTGTAGTGAAATAAGATTGAGAGTAAAGCCTCTATCTTGACTGCTTGAATCACATAGACAAATACCCGATGTGTTATGAATTCAATTCTCTCCTTCAGATGCAGTAGGACAATTATTAAGTATCTTTCTGGGTTCATAGGAAGACAGTATGTGGGGTTCCCTTGATCTTCCACTCATCTACATGGTAATCAGCCTACCAGTAAGACTGAAGATAAATAATTGTGATAATAGCAATAACCACTAACAAACACATGATAGATTTCCCATGCAAAGCACTGTGCTGATCGGTATTAGCTCATTTAATCTTCACAGTGGTATATAGTAACACAAGATTAAACGTCCTTTCCAATTTCTTTACAAAGACAGTGAGACTCAGTTAATGTGCTCAATGTCACACAGCAGGATGATCACACAGATCTTTTGTATTCCAATTTCAGCACTCAACCACTATTTTACATTGTCTCACTACAGTAAAGCATACTGGCTAGAAAAAGTTCAGCAGCAATGGAGAGGCTGTTACTTATGGCAAATAAACTTTCCATAGCTCAGTTCTAAAGTTGTCAATAGCCTTAGTTAGCATTTTGCATATTATTGTTTAAGGACCACTTGTACCAGAATAAGCCAAGATATTTGTAATAAATAAATAAATAAATAAATAAATAAATAAATAAATAAATAAATAAAAAATTCCTTGGCACCACACCAGAACCCGCACACCAGTATGTTAGTAGTGAAGCCTGTAAATTAGTAGTTTATATAAGTATTTCGAGTGTTTTTCCAGTTTGAGAATCACTAGTATAAACTACGTGCTCCTTGGTAGTTTGAGTGTATTTGGACATAGTCTGGTCACACACATACACACATATACACATACCAAGTTTTCTAGAGTGAAACATTGCATCCCTTAGTTTCTTAAATATTTAAAAATATCTGGTTCACAGGTTTATCAACCAATATCTACGAAACAGGCAGAATCAGATTATATAAGAAATACCCATTGCCTCTCATAAAGTAATTGAAAGTCTAGTCACTTATTTTTCCCAAGCTCTTGCAACATTTAAATGAAATAAAATAAAGTACTCTTGCTCCTGTTATTTTATAAGGGCTGCAAGTAGCTGTGAAATGCTTACAATCAGTTAAAATTAATAGAGGAGTTTTATCCTAACTTATAGAAATTTTCCTAAAAGCTTACAAAGGATTTTCACAGGTATTTCTGAGAAGCACAAAACTTCAGGCATATAAAGATAGAAAAAGATGATTTAGGCAGGGTTAAGGCTCAAAAATTTTGACTTGCACAATTAGCTTAACTTTTTAGTTGCATTTACGAATAGAATCTTAGATTACTTTTTAATATAGAGATAATATTGATTTTTTGTAATTATTTTATAATGGCCCACCATCCTGAACTCTTACTAGCTTTATGTTTTTTTCAGTTTAACCTCTTGGATTTTCCAGCTTGAGAAAAACATCATTTGCAATCATTGTGGTTTTTTTTTCTAATTGTATAGGTTAGTAGTTTTAAAAACAGTTATTTAACTAGGAGTTCCTCAAACATTTCACCATTAAGTATATTGTTAGTAGTTAGGTTCAGATATAGTTTATTTTTCTGTTAAAAAACACTTCTTGATATTTTAATAAGAATATATATTTTAAAATCAGGAATGAATGCTGAATTTAGCCTTTATGACTTTTAATCTATTCCAATATTAATATTTTCCAACTTTACTTATTTGTATAATTAATTATTTTTAAAATGCCAAATACAAATCTATCCTTTTAATACAGAAATAAATCCTACCTGTTCATGGAAAAACAAATTGTGAGATGCAATTTTTTGTTGTTAAATATTTACATAGCTAATTCCATGAACTCACAAACCACAGTTATATATTTGTTAGTGCTCCTTTAAATATAATACATTCATATCATTGACTTATCCCCCTTTTTCTCATCCATCACTCTTTACCAAGAGAAATCTACCACATCCATGTCTTTGGGGCAGCAGTTTCTACAGTGTAGTCAGCTCTTACAAAAGCCATTCCGTGGTCCTGTAATCCCAACAGAAACAATATATATAGCCTTTTCTCAACATCTCTAGATCTGGTTACAACTATGACAATCAAGCCTATAGACTTGCAGCATGCTTGAATAGTTATTAGAGCCTCATATCAGATTGGTCTTATAGTCCGTGTTATGGAATCTACCAAAGGCAGATAGATTTGCTGTGAAGTTAATATATTAAGTTGAAGGTTCAGGGACTTTATTTGCGAAAATTCCTTCCAAGGCTCTAGAGGCACACTAGCAATGTATTCACATGCTCACGTGATTGTGTAAAATTTGAAAAAAGTAAACTGTTTATATTACTTTTTCTTAAATAGGGTATGCCATATTATATATACCCTAGGCCAGTGGTCGGCAAACTGTGGCTCGCAAGCTTGCCGCTCTGTTAACTGAGTTTGCCGACCATTGCCCTAACTCTACAAAACCTAGATCCAGTTGCATTTCTACCGCATCACAAGCATTTTCTAGTTGTTAAGTAGTTAACCCTGTGGACTGGGTTCCTGATAGACACTTTTTTGAACCATATTTTGCTTAGAGTGAATAACTTTATCTGAAGTGCAACTCACCAGTTTGTAGTTCTAAGATCAGCCAGAATATACAGTAAATACACTATCTTCTTCTTCCTTTTAATGAATGATTTTCTTCACTCTACTACTTTGAAGGCAACTGTGGTTGTTTTCTGCCCTTTGGAGTCACAGAGAAAGAACTTCCTCATGTAAACTTAGTCCTCTGTTTCACCATACTCCCTCTTTCTAAGCTTCCTTCTTACAAACAGTAAGGGTCATGACCCTGGCCCAAGCTCTATTTTCCTTTCTGGCCCAGTTAACAGTATTTAATCAGGATCTGTGTTGCATTTAGTAGCCTTCAAGGCTGAATTTAACACAGTAACACACATCGGTGTTCCAGTCTCATTTTATAATGATGTCATCATTATTTACCTTCTAGTTCTGTGTGCAGTGCCTCTAGATAATTTTTACATGCAAAGAATTTGATTCAGTTCTCAATATAATGATTAACAGAATAGTGCCTGAATATATGCCTTAAAGCAGAATTACTTATAATAAATAGAGGTTTAGGTTTTCATTCTGTAAAGGCTTCAGAGCTACCTGCTTCAGTAAGAAAAAATACAGAGCTACCTGCTTCAATAAGACAAAAACAATTCTTGAATATTGACAGGATACATGCTACGATACTAGGTCAATGGTTGGCAAACTCATTAGTCAACAGCGCCAAATATCAACAGTACAATGATTGAAATTTCTTTTGAGAGATAATTTTTTAAACCTTAAACTATATAAGTAGGTAGATTGTTATTAACTTAATTAGGGTACTCCAAAGCTGGCCTTTGCTAAAAACTCAAGGGGCCAAAGAGCCGCATGTGGCTCATGAGCCGCAGTTTGCCAACTATTGTACAAGGTGATCCCAAGATTTGATGCATTTAGAGAAAAATGGGTCTCCTGTACTTTGAGTAGTTGTAATTCAGAGTGAAGCTTTACATAGCTAATCCTAGGACAGAAAACAAAACAGGAAAAAAACCTAATTAAAATTTCTAATTTAAAAGTTGGCTAAAACAAAATAAAAAATGAGGGTGCTGAATTATAACCACTTGTGTATATATGAAACAATAATTTATCAGCCCATATTGATATAAATAAATTATTGAATGAGTGAAAATGGGAAAAATAAATTCATAAATAATAGTAGAATTTCAGCTGGTAAATGTAGAAAAAATAGAAAACCACTATTTGTCAAACACCACAATAATAACATATTCTCAAAGTTTCCCCCCACAAGATAAGTGTTAATTAGTAGTAGGACAAATCTACCTCAGATTGTTACTGGACAGGAATCTGTCAGGAGCAGTTCTGTCTAGGGATGGCCAGTAATACGTGAGTTCTTGACTTTGTGCAGGAAAGATTTCACAATACAAATCCAGGTGATTTTAAGATACATTTATTAAAATTGAGGACAGTGAAACAAGCAAGGGCTTAAGATAGAAGAGGCAACAGAAGAAAGCCAAGGCATAGATACTGTTGGTTTAATGATGAGTTAGAGAAAAGAGGGCCTTTGTGACAGGTTCAGGGGACAAGCTGCTGCTGCCCATTGCTCCCCTGGTTGCAAGTCTTCTGGGGTCCCTTAGAGTTCAGGATAAAGAAAACTCACTGGAAAAGGAAATTCAAGTGGACGTTCCCTAAGGAGGGTGCTCACTGGCTTCTTTGTCTTCAGGGTTTTCGAGATTATGAATTTTAGGGTAGGTCTTAGGGTTGGATCTCAATAGAATACTCATCAGCTTTATTCTCATGTGCCAAAATGAGATTTAGTCACTTAACTTCATTTATCCATGGGTATGTTTGGAACAAATGGCACTAGTTGGATTTCTACTATCTATTTCCATGAATAGGATGATTGAAGTTATTTATCCTTTTGTTGGGAAATAAAATATAAACCATTTACTCTTAAATATTCTTGGTTAAGGAAGATAGAATTTTGTGATTTACTAGATGGTTATAAACTGCTTGGCCATTTTAACTATCTGTCTCAGCTTCTGCATTCCACTTTTTTTTTGCTCACTAGCCCTGTCTTAATATAATTCTTGATATGATGCACTGAAGGACACACATTCCTTCTTTGGTATTTCTACCAAAAGGCATAATCTGAGCACAAACTTAAGTTGAGAAACATTCTTAAAAATAGCTATCTATACTGATTAAAAATGTTGAGATTCTGAAAGACAGAGTAAAACTAAGAGATACTCTTCCAGGTTTAAGGAGACTTGAAAACTGTAAATGTAACGTGACTTTATATTAGACACTAGATCATAGAAAGTACATTAGCAGTACCATCAGTGAAATTTAAAATAAGGACTATAAATTAGATACTACTATTAGATTATTGTTAATTTCCTGATTTTGATAGTTGTGCTATTGTTATGCATTATTAATCTGATTTAGAAATTATTTGTATGATTTTTGCAACTTTTTTTCTAAGTAAAATATGTGATAAAATGCAACATTAAAAATTAAAATAACCTTTGCGGTGTGGCTCAGTTGGTTGGAGAGACATTCTGTAACTGAGAAGTTGAGAGTTCAATTCCCGGTCAGGGAACATACTTAGGTTGTGGTAAGATCCCTGGCTGGAGCATGTATTCTAGGCAACCAATCAATGCAATGATCAATGTTTCTCTTTTACAACAATCTCTCTCTCTCTCTCTCTCTCTCTCTCTCTCTCTCTCTCTCTCTCTCTCCTTGTAAATATGAATGAAAATATATAATTGAGTGAAGATTTAAAAATTTATTTTTTAAAAAAAATTTGCTCATATTTTTATTGACACTTGTTTCTTTATAAACTTGCTATCACATTTTAGAGAGATGGGGTACTTACTCATATTGGCTTAAAGACATTGACTATATCATGTGTTTAACAAATACCATATGTTAGATATAGGAAAGTGTGAAAAACACTAAAGTGAGTAAGTTCTAGTTCCAGGTCTTAGTGTAATAGGGGGGGGAAAGACATACTCAACCAGCATGAAGAGCTATGATTAGTGCTATAAAAGAAAGGCAAATAGTGTGTTGTGGGAATTCACAAGAAGGAAAGCACATTTTCTGTTCTATAGTATCAGAAGGCCGAAACCGGTTTGGCTCAGTGGATAGAGCATCGGCCTGTGGACTGAAAGGTCCCAGGTTCGATTCCAGTCAAGGGCATGTACCTTGGCTGCGAGCACATCCCCAATAGGGGATGTGCAGGAGGCAGCTGATCGATGTTTCTCTCTCATCAATGTTTCTAACTTCCTATCCCTTTCCCTTTGTCTCTGTGAAAAATCAATAAAATATGTATTTAAAAAGTAAAATAAAGTATCCGAGGAACACTGGCCAGTGTGGCTAAGTTGGTTGGACATTGTCCCTTGCACCAAAGCATTGCAAGTTTGATTATCAATCAGGACTCAGGTCCTAGTTGCTGGCTCAATCCCTGGTAGAGAAGATGCAGGAGGCAGCTGAACAATATCCCACTCTCACATCAATATTCCCACTTCACTCTTTCTCTATCCCTCTCTTCCTCTTTCTTTAAAAAATCAATAAAATATTTAAAAATAAAATATCAGACAAATGCTATTGTTAAATTAATCTTTGGGCTAGGATTCAAAAGATGGAAGAATTTTGAAAAATATATTTGGGGATATAGTGGTAAAGGATATATGAGGCTAAGAGGATATAGTGAATAGACTCCAGAGAAGAAAAGAAAATTCAAAGAATGCTCTCCTCCTAATTCCCAACACATGTTTGCACATTTTGTTGTGGGCCACATCATTGGATTATAATTTGATTATTGAAATTTTTGGTTGCTCATGAAAATAGCAGGCTGATATTCATTAAAAATTAGATTTGGAAGGTACCATGGAGATTTGTTTACCCACCCACTTGATTTTGATAAGGTAGAAATAAAAAGAGGTCTATCTAAGGCCTCAAACAGTTAGTGACAACAGTAGGACTACTAGGACCTAGAGCTTCTCTCTCCCAATTTTATACTTTATCTATTTTAACATTGTGAAACTTTTAAATATGAATTGTGATCTCAGGCAGACACATTACAATTCAGGTGCAGGAATCTTCACACTGGTTTCTCCAGATTCCTATTATCTCCAGAATCAAGTTGTACTGCAATTCTGTCCTCCTTTAACTGTGCCCTTCCTATCTTTAGTAAAATCTTTGTATCGGAAATGGGCAGAGAAACATAGTTTCAAGGCACTATCTTATAGCTAGTAAGTAACCAGCTATTAGCTAACTTTGATAGGGCTAATGTTTTATTCTCCTGTAAGTTCACTGATGTGTTCATTTCTTCTAGCTGTAACTGATTTTTTTAAATATTTATTTAAGAGATACAGGAGAGAGAGAGAGAGAAAGAGAGAGAGAGAGAGAGAGAGAGAGAGAGAGAGAGAGAGAGAGAGAGAAAGAGAGAGAGGAGATTTATTGTTCTACTTATTTATGCATCCATTGGTTCATTCCTGTACGTGTCCTGACAAGAACAATTGAACCCACAACCTTGGCCTATGGGACGATACTCTAAACCAATTGACCTACTTAGCCAGGGGTGGCTGTAATTGATTGATGAATGATTCCTTTGTCTGAAATAAAACAATCAACAGAAAGCGAAATTATCCTGTCATTTATATCTCTTCAGGTAAAATCCTCATAACCAGCCCACATACCCTTCCTTCAGAATCATGCGCTCTTCTTTTTAAACCTGAGTTTAGCAACCTCGCCTCGCTACTTGGGTTCTGGCTAGGAAAGAATTCAACGTCAAGACTCAATTGTAAGAGAACATTTATTTGGTACATTACAGTGGTAGAAGAAGCCATTGCTAGAAGAAATGAGCTTAGGGAACAAGTTATAGAGGTAAATGAAGGGCACTTGGAGCTAGGGAATGAGGAAGATAATGGTGTAATACCTGGGGATGGAGGGAAAGAAAATGGAAGGGGAAAGGCATGAGAGGAGTGCTCCCAGGAGTGAGGAAGTTCTGAGTCCTCCATCCTTAGGGCTGAACGGGTGGAGATTTTAGGGGAGGTACCAGGGGAAGATCTCAATAGAATATTCAGCAGTTCTTCAGGTGTGCCCTTTCAGGTATATGGTCTTCACTGATTGACTGATTGATTGATAGATCCAAACCACATGACCAGTGATATGCTAGGGGGGAAAAGGTCCTGGGGCCAAAGTCCCAACCTACATTTTGTTCTTTACTAGGTACCCAGGGCTTTCCACCTTGGTGACCTTCTGTACCTGGTCTACCATCCTTGTTCTACTCCTTTCTAACTGTCTACCACAAGATGACTTATAAATTCTAAAAATGCATTTTCTGGAAGAATAATGTCCCTGTAAAAAAAATTAAGCCAGAACAAGGCTCCAGAGAAGGAGAGGGGGCAAATTAGATGAGTACCCAGAAATTAATACTTTCTACTTCTTACCTAAGCAACTGTATCTGCTCTGAAGACCTATTTTGTCAATTTTCTCTTTGTTGTATAACCCTTTACCTTATTATATTCAATATATCATTATCTTATTTGCATGGATGTAGGCAAGATTTATGAACATAGCATGGACAATTGTGAGAGAGAGATAATTTTTGACATTTTCTTACCTCACCACTTACTAGGCCTGCAGGGTGAACAAGAGGTTTAGAGACCTTTTTGGAATTCTAAGCAGTTTTCACGTACATCTTAAGATTCAAATTTGAGTAGAACTAGCCCCTGACATGCCCCACACCAAGGTTAAATCCACTTCAATTTAAACCCAAGTAACCAGACTGGCCATGAATAACAATTAGGAAAGCACAAAACACAAAGAGAAGATAGGGATGGAAGCAGACTTTGTAGCTGATCAGAGGAAGAAACACTGAGGTTTTCATTATTAATGGGTTATTAAATGAAGAAAAAAGGCAGCTAGCTTTGTAACTCTCCAATTTAGGATGAACTGCTTTTATGATCAGTCTCACAGCCAGAGAATAAGAAAGTCCTGACTTCTAGGTTGATGTGCATGCATATTTAACATTAGTATGTCCAAGTAGGTAAGTTGGGGACTGATATAGTAAAGGAGGTTAATATTAAAGTCTTATGTTATGTTTCTTGGTTTGAGCAGATTTCCAAATTTTCTGTTCCCTCTACTTCAGTTTTTCCTTATTGATAGAAATGCCAATGAAAAATCCTTTAAAAAATATGTTTTTTATGGATTTTAGAGAGAGGAAATGGGAGAGAAACATCTATGTGTGAGAGAAACATCTATCAGCTGCCTCCTGCACACCCCCTACTGGGGATAAAGCCCACAACCTGAGCATGTGTCTTGACTAGGAATCTAACTAGTGACCTTTTAATGAATGGGATCATGCCCAATCAACTAATCTTTACTGGACAGGGCAAAAAAACAAAACAAAACAAATAAACAACTCTTGTTTTTAATATTATCTTCCTACTTACCACTACTATCCATTCTTTCTCCTTCTACCATCAAAATTTGCCTTATCTCTGTCCCATTTATAAGCCCCTACATTTATTTCTGACTTAGTGGAAAATCAGGACAACCTTGTCACCTGTTTGATTTTTAGAACCCTGCTCAAGTAAGAACTAGTTGAGATGGTTGAAAATTATGATTGTAACATATTCCCCATTTCAGATAACATTTACATGCCAATAAGGGTGACTTTTTGGTGATTGGATGCCTTTTATTGCTCTTCATATTACTTCATGTTTCGGTGCCCCTTGTGAAGGCGCCAATTGCGAGTAGTTAAGAAGGAGTCCTTGGATGAAATATATTTTTGAAAGGCATTGAGGCTCAAAGGAGCTTCAAGCTGAAGGAGCTAGAAGGCTCTCTTCCTTGACCAAAGACCTGTGCTTTTATCAAACACAATTTGTCCCAAGGCAAGATGGAAATATACACTTCAAAGGATACAGTATCAAAGGGTATACAGAAACTTTGTCAGTTTAGGGAATAGCCTGCAGCTGTTCAGGTGTTTGGCCAACAGGAGGCAACGAAATGCCCCGAGCTGTCTGGCAGTTAACAATACCATTCAAGTTTGGGAGAGATACTTTGTAGCCATTTCCAACAGGTAAACTACATGTGACTCAACCCTGTTGGGTTCCCCAAGCTTCACCAAACTTTTGGTAAAACTCCTGCAATTATTACATGCTGAAATTGGTTTTTAGCATTCATTGAGCCAGCCATCTATTTCATCCTATGGATGTGGCTGGCCTAGTATAGTAGAGAAAATAAAGAGCTATTTGGATAGTGCTAACAGCATTCTACAACCAGTTTCCTAATTCTATATTCTGTGGGTATATTCTGAATGAGTTAGTAGTATCCTATCTAATAAAAGAGTAACATGCAAATGTGACAGTACCTTGGCTCCTGATTGGCTATGCTACCAGCCAATCAGGAGTGGGGAGCGCGACTGTGGAGGGTGGCCATGGCTTGCCTGGATGCCAGTGAACACTTCCCTTCACAAACACTTCCCTTCACGCCTGTAGGGAACACTTCCCTTCACACCAGCACAGGTGGGGAACATAGGTGGGGAACGCAGGCGGGGGAACGAAGTGCATTATGCCAGCACCAGCTGGGAATGCTTTGCTTCACGCTGGTGGGGGCGGGTTACAAAGCAGGGACCATGCCTCTGCACAGGGTGTTTTAAAGGGCCTAGCAAGCGAGCTGGAGAGGCTCCGTCCTTGAGGCGTCCCTGGTGTGGGGAGGGCTGGGCCAGGACACCATCATACTTTCAAAGAAAGTTGTTTTTCACTTAAATATCCTCTGATGAGTATCTTTAAAAAATAAGTAAATATTCAGCCATTGTCACACCTTAAAAAGTTAAGGTAATTCCTTAATATCACCTAATATCCACTGTACCTTCAAATGTCTTTGTTTCAAAGATGCCTTTTACTGTTGGTTTGCCCCCTCCAGAGGCTACCCAAGGTTTTATTTCAGACCTGATGTTGGGCTGCTTCCCCCAACCATAAGTTCCCAATGCACTTCCAGCCAGACTTAAAGGGGGCTTCTTCTGTTTTTAAGGCATTGCCATATCCAGTGCCTGCCAGGCCCCTGTGAAAGCACTACTCCTTAGGTCCGGGGTGCTGAGAGCTTAAGCAGAGAGGCTGTGAGGCCCAGCTCACCCAGGATGCTGGCCCCCCATCACCCCCTCCCAATTATCCTGGCCCAGCCTTCCCTATGCATACCTGCTCATGGAGAGCATGAGGTGGTCCTGGCAGCAGGATAGGAAGCCTATACCCTCCCCCAATCCAGAGGGGCTTGACAGGGGACCTCAGGCTTGGACCCCCACCCTGGAACCAGGACAGAGGACCTGAGGCCATGTCCTCCACCCAGTGGGGCTTGACGGGGGACCTCTAGTGTACTTCCCTTCCTGGTGCTATGCTAGGGAACCTCCAGCTGCTCCCCCTGCCGGGCAGAGCTTGACAGGGGACCACATGTCATGCCCCCCACCCAGCAGGGCTTTACAGGGAACCTCAAGGTGTGCATCCCGTCCTGGTGCTGGGCTAGGGTACCTCAGGCTGCTCCCCCCACCCCAGCTCCAGGCTGGGGGACCTCAGGCAGTGCCTCCTACCTGGTGCGGCTTGGCAGGGGACTGCAGGCCAAACTCCCAACCTGGCAAGGCTTGACAGGGGACCTCAAATTGCGCTTCCCATCTTGGTGCTGGGTTAGGGGACCTCAGACTGTTCTCTCCACCTGGCAGGGCTTGACAGGAGACCTCAAGGTGCACTCACACCCCAGCACCAGGCCAGAGGACCTAAGGCTGTGCCCCGCCTGCCTGGCTGGGCTTGACAGGGGACCTCAGGCTATGCCCCCAACCCAGCAGGACTTCACAGGGAACCTGAGCCTGTGCCCCTGTGCCAGTGAGAATTGATGGGGGACCTGAGGCTGTGCCTCCCTCCCGGTGCTGGGCTGGGGGACCTGAGGCTTGCTCCTCTGACTGGTGGGGCTTGACGGGGGACCTCAGGCCATGCCCCCTGCCCAGTAGGGCTTGACAGGGGATCTCATGTCATGTCTTCCACCTGGTGAGACTTGATGGGGGACCTCAGGCCACACCCCCCATCCTGGTGCTGGGCCAGGGGACCGGAGGACGCACCATGCCCTGCAGGGCTTGACAAGGGTTGGACTGGCAGGGTCTGGATCTACCCCACTGTGGGTGGGTGGGAGGCTGGGTCTTGGTCTCACGTGATTTTGAGGCACAAGTGAGTGAGTGGGGACTTGACTCTGGGTCCCGTGGTGCGCCCCAGACTTTGACAGGAAGAAGGTTTTCATAAACATTTTACTAATTTTCTTTAGTCTCTGATACTTCTATTGTAGAGAAAGAGCAAATAGCAATATTGAATTATTTCCTCTAATTAATACCCTTTTAATGTGCATGAATTTCATGCACCAGGCCACTAGTCCTATCTAATAAAAGAGTAACATGCAAATGTGACCGTGCCTTGGCTCCTAATTGGCTATACTACCAGCCAATTGGAACAGGGGGCGGAGCAGGGGATGGAGCAGGGGGCAGTGCAGAGCAGAGCAGAGGGTGGGGCAGGGCAAGAGCATGGTCAGCACACAGGGGGCAAGGCTCGCAGGGGTGGGAACACAGTGCAGTGAAAGCAACCACCACCTTGTAACAGGTACTTAAGGGCTGGCCCTCCTTAAGATTATGGTGCCTGAATCACATGCAAATGAGTGCCCGGGGTTCCTGCATGCCCCCCAGCCCAGCACCCACGATGGGAGTGGGGGGCGGCTGCCAGTCTCTGGGGTGTGTGGAGACCCCAGTGGCCACCACAGGGTGGAGAAAATTCACGGTGCTCTTGGTTCATGCAGGGTATCGTGGGCGCCAGGAATTCTGGGAAACGTAGTTCTCTTGATAGACCCACTGTAGGAGTGAGTTTGAAGTACTGAGGGGGGGGGAGGGGCACCCAAGTAGCAGGGTGGGCCGGGCCGGGGCGGGGGCTTTAGGCCTGGGGCTGGCTGGGGGCTCGGCGGGCGGGGCATGTGTGGGGTGTAAACCTGCTGGGAGGCTGGCACCCAATATTCCCTGGATCAGAGACACAAACCCACAGGGGGCCGGTACCCAGCACCCACAAGCTCTGCCTCCAGGTGTTGGAGCTGCAAAGGCCGAATCGGAGACATAAACCTGCATGGAGGCCAGCACACAGCGGCCCCCAGATTGGAGATACAAACCAGCAGGGAGGCTGGCACCCAGCAGCTACAAGCCCCGCCATGGGGGCCCTGGGGCTGTGAGTGGCTGGATCTGAGACAAAAACCAGCACTCAGCAGCCCCAAGCCCCACCACCGCAGACCTGGGGCTAGGGGGTGGGAGGGGTGTGCACTGGAGATACAAACCCACAGGCCTCGCAGCCAGCAGCCCCAAGCCCCAATGCGTAGGCGCTGGGGCTGCTGGGGGGGGGGGGCAGTGGGCAGGGGCAGCTGAGACACAAACCCACAAGAAACCTGTGGAAAGGGAGATAAACTATTATAACTTTATCTCCCTTTCCTCAAGATGAGAAAACTGTCCCTGGATTATTTAGTGATGTGGCCCACACCTTTCTACATACACAGCGTATGTTATGACCACTCCCAGAATGCTGTCTCCAGGGAATAATCTACTGTGGCAAATCATCTGAGAGAGGAAACAAGCTTTTGTTCGGTTTATTCTGAAGGTCAGAGAACGTGCCACCCCCCAACATATGCTTTATTGTTATATTGATGGTCTTGAGGTGCAGATTCTTGAAAAAGTGCAAGTGCATGCAGAGGATTTCACTGAAGTCTCCTGATCTGTCTAAAATTGGACCCCCCTAAAGGAGCTTAAATGTCATAGGTCCCCTTGATGGGAGAAGTGTCATCAGGCAGAGAAGACTGACTCCTGTCACAGGACATAACACCCAAACTTTGTTACAAACTTTCTCTCCACTCCCATTCATCTTTCCTAAAAATCATTTTCTCTCCTCTAGGAGGCCTACATCTCCTGTTCCCCTTCCCTAGGAAGAAGGTATTTAAATCTGCATTCTAAGCCAGACTGGGGAGTTATTCATTTTCCCCTGAGATCTCCCACATATACATGAGGTACACATGTTAATGAACTTTTGTTTTTCTCTTGACGATCTGTCTTTCATTACAAGGGCCTCCACTAAGAACTCAGAAAGGTTGAGGAAAACTATTTTTCTTCCTCCATAATTCTATCTCAGGAAATCAAGTCCCCAGCTGAACAATGAGGTTGGCTCAAGTATCAAGCATTCCCAACTGACGGGAGGGAAGCTTCTAGGGAGAAATCGATGATATTGGCATCAAAGTGGGATGGAGGGCACACGCATGGTTGATGGTGGGAGTTTAAAGTGATTTGACATTTTTGGAAGATGACTTGGCAAATTTGATAGACATGTTCAAGGTATATCCAAGAGTCTTCTTCTAGGAATCACAACTGCTGAGATAAAGCACAAGCACTTAAGCCCTGGTCAGAACCCAGGATGCTACTGCAGGCTCCCCTTCCATGATAGGAAAACCTGGGAACAACCTGCATTTTTAGGACAAGGTAGTATCTATGCTAATAAAAGAGTAATATGCTAATTAGACTGAACATCTTCCTGGCGACCTTCCAGATGTCCTTCTGGAAGTCCTTCCCAACAAAGCCATGTTGGTGGGGCCAAGGCAGAGGAGGTTAGAGGCAATCAGGCAAGGAGGGGAAAGCAGTTAGGGGGACCAGGCCAGCAGAGGAGAGCAGTTAGGGCAAACAGGCTGTCAGGAGAGAGCAGTCAGGGGGATCAGGCTGGCAGGTAGGTGAGTGGTTAGGAGCCAGAGGCCTGAGGGGTCCCAGATTGGAGAGGGTGCAGGCTGGGCTGAGAGAATTCCCCACTCCCCTCCCCCTGTGCACGAATTTTGTGCACCGGGCCACTATTATAGTATAAACATATAAAACTGAGGTTCTAATATGTGGCTAAATTCAGTGAAAAGAAGAGTTACTAATTTGAGTTTTTCTTGAATTCTCCACATCAATACCATACATATATCTCCCTTCTATCTCCCGTAGGTCGATTCAAATAACTTCCAATATAGTGTTTATTATTAGTTTGTTAAACCCACCCCAGTTTGGATTATGTTAATTATCTGCCTTTATGTATGGATACCATCTGAGAATTATATAATGAGAACAATCATGAGGTATATGACTTTTAATCTTTATCTTATGAAGGTGCTTTGTAAATGATTCGAGCTATTCTGAGGCAAAGAAAGTCTTCACAATTCAGGTACTATCATAAGAATAGAATTTTCTTCTTTATATATTGGCTATAAAACAGTTTACAATATAGTAAATCAGAAATTGGAAGCCACTTCAAATAAATTAAACAGCATCACAGTCAATAGGTGATTCGTCTCATTCCACTGTTCCTATGATAGGTTCAAAAGCACAGAGTTGAATGTATCAACCCTGGGAAAGCAAATTATCACTGGGCAGCATGACATTCTACAAAAGGAAATTATCTTTAACTCTTTACTGAAATAAAAAAAAGTATAACTCAGCGAAACATTTTTAGAAAACAAGTGAGATCTTGAATGCAATAAAATCTAACAGATGACAAAGTTTTCTTTGCCTTTTTTTTAAATGCCAGATGGCAGAATTTTATGATTTTATTAGCACAAATAGAATGTATACACAATCTGTCTATTCATTTTGTTAGCTTCGTAGCCTGGCATAGGGGTTGGTGACTCTGATGGCCAGCTGGGCTGCTCTTTCCACAATGGCTTTGTGGTTCTTTGAGGAGACGTTGTGAGCAATCTCAGCACTGTATGATTTATTGCACATCAGCAGCACTTCAAGCTCCTTGACATTATGGACCAGAAATGTCCGAAAGCCACTGAGCAACATGTGCTTTGTTTTCTTGTTGTTCCCATAACCAATGTTGGGCATCAAGATCTGGCCCTTCAATATTCTATGCACCCTATTGTCAATGCCTCTGGGTTTCCACCAGTTCTGTTTAATTTTGACATATCAGTCTGACTGGTGCTGAATGAACTTCTTGGTCCTCTTTTTGACAATCTTGGGTTTCACGAGGGGTCTGAGGGCAGCCATGGTGCCAAGTAGGAGAAGGCTGCCACCTCCATAGGCAGCGCCAAGGAAGAGCAACAAGGTTTTCTTGATTCCCCCAAGCCAGAAATAAATACAACTGTAAATATAAAGTGTACAACTAGTAAGTAAGCTCAGAACACAGTATTCTCACCTAAGACTGTTGATACACCAGTTTCAGGCAAAAGCTGCACTGAGATATATGTCTTACATAGTCCCCTCAAGTCAAAGTCCCAGGCAATGAAGTCCTTTTTGAGTAGAAAATTCCAAAGGCGGATGAACTATTTTAACTCAAGAACTAGTGGGGCACTGCTGAACAAACACCATTGGATTCTTTTGCCCTGAGAAAGTGCAGAACTAGCAAAGTTCTGCAATGTATGCACATGGGGCTTCCCTGTCTGGAGAAAGTGTGGAATTAGTAGGGTCATGCAGTACATGCGCAGGTCAGGCTGTCTCACCCCAACATTTTTCTTACCTTGGACAGCCAAAAAAGTAAAACAAAACAAAACAGGAATTTAAGTGCACAAGCATGAACACACGGCTGCCCAGCCTATACCCCACTTCTTGTCAGGTGTCACTCCAGGCACTGCACAAACTGGCCCTGACTACAACCATCCTGCCAAAACCAAATAGCAGCAAATAGTCTACACAGGGTCTACTTTTTCAAAATTGAGAGAGATATCTATGTAATCTAACATATAGGACAAATACAGAAGATAAAGCAAAATGGGGAGAAAGAAGAATGTTTCCCAAATGGAGACACAAAATAAACTCTCAGAGAAAAACTCCAAGGAAATAGAAATAAGTAATTTGCCCAATAAAAATTCAAATAAAGTCATAAAGATGTTCAAAAAACAGGACAATAAAATAGACAAACTCAGAGTGTTTCAAGAGTAAGACAAATGGTAATCAATCACATGAAGAGTATAATAACTGACATGAAACATACATTAGAAAGAATCAGTATCAAATTAGTTAAGACAGAAAAACTGATTAGCAACCTGGAAGATAGAATAGTTGAAATCACCCCATAGGAACAGGAGAAATAAAAAATAATTTTAAAAAATTATGGTAAATGAAATAAGCCAGTCAGAAAGAGGCAGATATCACATGATCTCAGTTATATATAGAATCTAATGAACAAAATAAACTGATGAACAACATAGGTCCAGATGCATGGATGTTTGGAACACATTGATAGATCTCAGATAGTGGGTAGATATATGAAGAGATTAACTAAATAACTTATATACCTATATGCACAGCCCATGGACACAGACAATAAAGTGGTGAAGGCCTGAGGTGGGGCACAGGAAGGGTTGAGTGGGGCCAAGGGGAGGGTGGTAAAGGGGATATCTGTAATACTGCCAATAATGAAAAAATATATATTTTAAAATGAGGGACCTCAGGGATAACTGCAAAGATTCTAATAGTTATATTATATAGGGATTCTCTAAGGAGAAGAGAGAGAAAGAGAAAGGGGCTAAAAGTATATTTGAAGAAATAATGGATAAAAACTTTCTCAATCTAGGAGAGGAAACAGACATCCAGGTTCAGGAAGCACAAAGAGATCTAACCAAAAAGAGCCCAAATAGGCCTGTAATGAAATGACAAAAGTTAAAGAGACAATCTTCAAGGTAAAAAAAGGGACACAAGTCATATACAGGAAAAACTCCAAAAGGTTATCAGCTGATTTCTCAGTAGAAACTCTTCAAAAAAGAAGAGAGTGGCAGATATTTGCTAGTGATGTGCTGAAAGAAAAGAACCTACAACTTAGAATACTATACCCAACAAAATTATCATTATATTTTTAAGAAAAATCAAGAGTTTCCCTGACAAACAAAAACTAAAGGAGTTCAGCACCAATAAACTGGTTTTATAAGAAATGTTAAAAGGTCTTCTTTATGCAGAAAAGTAAAATTCATAACTAGAAAAAAGAAAAGTAGGAAAGAAAAATCTCTTTGGTAAAGGCAAATATATAATAACCACAGTGAATCAACCAATTAAAAAGCAAATATGATGGTTAAGAACAAAAATAGAAAATTAATTATAACTACAATAAATAGTGAAGGACTCAGCTAGTGTGGCTTAACTGTTGAGCATTGTGCCAGGGTACCAAGAGATCACTGGTTCAATTCTCCAGTAAGGCACATGTGCAGGTTGCAGATTAGATTCTCAATAGTGAAAATACAGGAGGCAGCTAATCAATAATGTTCATCTCTCATTGATGTTTCTAACTCTCTGTCCATCTTCCTTCATCTTTCTCTGAAAATCAATAAAAACATATTAAAAAATAAAATAGTCAATGGATACACAAAACAAAATCTATAAAATATAACATCAAAAACATAAAGTATGTGTGAAGCATAAAAATGCAGTGTACTTAGAATGCATTTGAGCACTGGCTGGTGTGACTCAGTTGGATGAGCGTCTTTCTATGCACTGAAAGGTCGCCTGTTAGATCCCTAGTTAGGACATGTGCCCCAGTTACAAGCTTGATCCCTAGTAGGGGATGTGCAGAACGCAGCTGAGAAGATGTTTTTCATGGATGTATCTCTCTCTTTCCCCCTCTTCCTTCCCTTCTCTCTGAAATATCAACTACAAAAACACAAAAAAGAATGCATTTGAAATTAAAAGCATATCAGCTTAAGAACCTCACAGTATTCACAAAACAAAAATCTACAGAGCATAAGAAAAATAAAGGAATGCAAACAAAACAGTAAATAAAACCAACTAATCTGAAGGAAAAAGATCTAGAGAAGAATAATGGAACAAAAAACTATAAAAATAACCAAGAAATAATGAACAAAACACCAACAAGTACATACCTATCAATAATTATTTTATTTATTTATTTTAGGCATATGAAAATTTATTACTACTGTGATTTCACCATCAAAACTTAGGATCTTAAAAATATATTTTATTGATTTTTTACAGAGAGGGACAGAGAGAAACATCGATGTGAGAGAAAAATCAATCAGCTGCCACCTGCAATTCCCTACTGGGTATTTGCCCACAACCAAGGTACATGCCCTTGACCAGAATCGAACATGGAACCCTTGAGTCCTCAGACCAGTGCTCTATCCACTGAGCCAAACCAGTTAGGGCTCAATAATTATTTTAAATATGAATGAACTAAATAAAAAAAAACAATATAGGGTGGGTGAATGGATTAAAAAGTAAAAGACCCATCTACTAGTATATACTGCCTACAAGAGACTCACTTTACTTTTTTAAATATATTTTATTGATTTCAGAAAGGAAGGGATAAGAGAGAGAGATAGAAACATCAATGAAAATAGAGAATCATTAATTGGCTGCCTCCTGCATGCCCTCCCTCCGCGAGGGATGAAGCTTACAACCAGGCATGTGCCCTGACCAGGAATTGAACTGTGACCTCCTGGTTCATAGATCAATGCTCAACCACCAAGCCACATCAGCCTAATAAGAGGTTTAATTTAGATCAGTGGTTCTCAACCTTTCTAATGCCACGACCCTTTAATACAGACCCTCATGTTGTGGTGACCCCTAACCATAAAATTATTTTTGTTGCTACTTCATAACTGTAATTTTGCTACTGTTATTAATCATAATGTAAATTTCTGATGGTCCACAGCTTGAGAACCGCTGCCTTAGAGCCTAAGACCATCAGAAAACACAGATATTTACATTATTATTCGTAACAGTAGCAAAATTACAGTTATGAAGTAGCAACCAAAATAATTTTACGGTTGGGGGTCACCATAACATGAGGAACTGTATTAAAGGGTCATGGCATTAGAAAGGTTGAGAACCACTTATTTAGATAAAAAGACATATACAGATTGAAAGTGAAGGGGTGGAAAAGATATGCCATTCAAATAGAAATAAAAATAAAGTTCAGATAACAATGCCCACATCAGACAAATTGGACTTTAAAACAAAGAATGCAAAAAGAAACAAAGTTTATTATAGAATTACGAAGGAGCAATCCAAGAAGATATAACAATTATATCTACATACCCAAAATAGGAGCTCTTAATATTAATGAACATAAAGGCAGAAATTAGCAGTAATCCAATAATTATTTGGAACTTGAATACCCTACTGACTTCAATGGATAGATCATCCAGACAGAAAATTAATAAGGAAATACTGGCATTAAATATCACATTAGACCAGAATGCCTTAATAGAAATTTATACATTTTATCACAAACTTGGGAATATACATTTTTTCAAGTGAACATGGAATATTTTCTAGGATAGACCACATTTAATCCACAAAATAAGCTTCAAAAAATTCAAGATCATTGAAATTATATCAATCACATTTTCCAAACTCAATTGCATGAAACCAAAAAAAAAACTACAAAGAAAACTGAAAACAAGCAAACAAACAAATGTGGAGGTTAAACAACATGCTAATAAAACACCAATGGATCAAAGAGGAAATAAAACAAGAAGTCAAAATTCTTCTTGTGACAAAAATAAAATGAAAACACAACTTTCTGAAGTTTATGACATACAGCAAAAGCAATTCTAAGAAGGAATTTCATAGCCATATGACATACCTCAAGAAACAGGAAAATCAACAAATACACAATCTCACTTTATACAATTTTGCTACTGTTATTAATCATACTGTTATTAAAGAAACTAGAAAAAGAACACAAAACCCCAAAGTAAGCAGAGGGGAGAAATTAATAAAAATCCTAGCATAAAAAGTTAGGCTATAAAGTAAAAGATCGATGTAACTAGAAACTGCTTATTTAAAAGAATAAAATTGACAAACCTCTATCCACACTCTCACAGAAAAAAAAGAGGAGAGATTACAACAGACACCACAAATATACAAAATATCATTAAGGAATGCTATGAGAAATTGTTTGCCAACAAATTTAAATATCTAGAAGGAATGGTTAAGTTATTAAAAATATATAGCCTTCCAAGACTAAACCAGGAAAAGAAAATCTGAACAGACATTATTAGCAATGAAAAAAAACCTTCCAACAGACAGATGGCTTTACAGGTTAATTCTACTAAACATTTAAAGAATTAATACCTATTCTTCTCAAACTATTTCAAAAAATTGGAAAGGAAGGAACACTTCCAATCTCATAATATGAGGTCAGACTTACCCTGATATCAAAACCAGACAAAGACACTACAAAAGAAGAAAATTACAGGCCAATATTCCTGATGAACATAGATATAAAAATTCTTGGCAAGACATTAGCAAACTGTACTCAAGATTATACATCATGACAAAGTGCAGTTTACCAGGGATGCAAAAATTGTTCAATATTTGCAAAACAATAAAACATCACATCAACAAGATCAAGGATAAAAATCATCTCAATAGGTGCATAAAAATCATTTGTCAAAATTCAATATCCATTTATGATTTTAAAAAAACTCTCAAAAAAGTGACTATAGAAGGTATAAAATAATAAACTTACAACAGAATTACAAAGGCTTTATTATATGACAAACCCACAGTTAACATCATACTCATTAGAAAAAAAAAACCTGAAATATTTTCCTCTAAAATCAGTGTCAAAACAAGGATGCCAACTCTTACCACTGTTTTTAATGTAGTATTCAAAAGTCCTAGTCACAGACATTAGATGAGAAAAAGAAAACATGTCCAAATTGGAAATGAAGGCATACAACTGTCACTAGGAAAATAGCTCTTGAAATTAATTGAATTTGGCTTTATGAATAATTCAGCTTGTCTTTATATTTCTTGTGGAAAACTCATAGATTAAACAAGTCTCATATTTGGTAACTAGCAGCCAAATGCACACGTGAAAAGGAATTAATTAAAGGAAATATTTTAATTATTTGCCCTTGCTCTATAATAGACATGTCCGGCCGGCCCCACCCGCATTGGCGACACCAAGACTTGGCCGGGCCCCAACCCAGTCAAGACACGTTGGGCAGCGGATGCAGCCTCACATCCTGGCATCTGGGTAGGAGGTTCGGCTTCAGGTCACCCTGCCCTAGCCTGTACCACACAGCCTCACCCAGACCCTCCAAGCCGTGAGACCCCAGACCCGCTGCACCACGGTACCCACCAATGCACCTCTTGATGACCGGTCATTTGGTCATTACGGATGAAAATAGTCATGCACTTAAGCATGCACATTCATTTTCAATGCCGGATTTGTCTATGTATTCTAAATTGCAAAATAAATAAGATCTTTAGCCATGCCGAAACCAGTTTGGCTCAGGGGATAGAGCGTCGGCCTGCAGACTGAAAGGTCCCAGGTTCATTCTGGTCAAGGGCATGTACCTTGGTTGTAGGTGCATCTTCAGTAGGGGGTGTGCAAGAGGCAGCTGATCAATGTTTCTCTCTCATCGATGTTTCTGACTTTCTATCCCTCTCCCTTCTTCTCTGTGAAAAATCAATAAAATATATTTTTTTAAAAAAAGATCTTCAGCCAGATAGCATCATAATGCCAAGTTCTTTATATAATGACACATATCATTCTCTCCATTCAGTATGTTCCATTTGAATGGATTAAATATATGTAACTCATATGAAAGGCACTGCTGCTTGCTCTTAATAGAGGAAGCATTAACTCATTGTCTAACGCCCTAAAGTGGTTTAAATGGCATATACTGACTTGAGGAACAAAAGGAAAAATAACACCAATAACAAAACAACAACAAAACAATGTTCCTATCTTTCCCTTTGTTTGTTTTTTCTGCTTCTCCCATGAACCTATTTGTGCTCTGCCTCAGAATCAACACAAAAAACAAAATCAAATGCTGTAATCTGCATTGTATAGTGCCATTTGAGTGTAAAGAGTTGTTTTTCAAACTTTACTTTAAAAATAAAAAATAAAACCAGCTCAAACTTGCTCCCAACATCCCAGGATCCAGCTTAGCTGTATGGACACACCTTTGCTAGGTGCTGTCAGGCTTCAGGGCTAAGACAGGGAACATGCCAGTTGTTGTCGGAAACAAATCAACTCTCCTCTCTACATAGCAGGAGTCTTTTCATTATAAAATGCAAAGCAGCAACCATTTTTCATTACCTCCATCCCCAGCCCTTCTTGCCCTAGGACTTAGGAAGGTGTGGGGAAGATATCTACTCTTGGCTCTTTGATTTTTCTTATTTAACTGAGCCCAGTGACAGCTGCTTCTCTGAGCGTAATGCCAGCCAGCTCAGGACTAGCCACACCTGGAAGGTAAGTGGCAGAGATGACCAGGGGCTTTGACCAAGCCAGAGTGCACGGGTCAGGCTGCTCCTGAAGACTCTAGGCCCCTCCCAGCTACGCACCCCAGATCCCTGCTCTCCCCCTTTCACACACAGGTGGCACTGGCATGGTGTGCCCCAAGGCTTGGTATGCAGATGCCAGGGTTGCAGGTTCAAAATGCTCCGCCTCCTCCTGGCACTTTGAGGCATAAGTGCTGGCAGGGACCTTTCCACTCAGTCTTGGTCTTTGGTCACTGCTGAAGTTTTTCTGGATTCTAGGCCAGGGACAGCCAGTAACTTTTCCTCTGACCAATGCTGTCCCTGCAGCCTGCCTGGGGTACCCCCAGCCCTGGGAAAGCATGGAGCCATGACCGGCCTAGGTGAGGGGCTGTGTGGGGGAGTAGAGGGGTTAGCTAGCCACCCCACCCTCAATTGGGGAGGGAGAGGCAGATTAGGGGTAGGGCTAGGGGAGGGGCTGGGCAGGGCATCCATCTAGTGATAGCATTATGATGTGAGGGTCAATTTGCATATTCTCTTTATTATATAGAATTATTTGACTGGATGCTCTTTAAAAAGTCACACATAACACTAATATTATACTCAGAGGGGCCATTTAAAACTTTAAAAATAACTAATCCTAATATATAAATTCCCTGGGTCCATCACATCCACAATGACCAGAAGCTCGACCAACCAGAAGTCAGTCCTGCAGTCAGTGCTGACTGCTATGGTTGCAGGTGTGGTGACACAGCACTGACTGCTGAGGGGGCTGCAAATCAGACCTGGAGAGAGGCCTGAAGAGAGAAGCAGGGTCTAATGCGTAGCCTCTGTGGCAGCTGTTGATCAGCACTTGCCTCTCTCTCTTTCTTTCCAGGCCTTGCCAGCAGCCGGGCCTCCATTTCTCTCCAGACCTCCACCAGGGCTTCTGATCAGCCCCACTTTCTGATCAGGCCCCATTAATAGGACCAGAGATACTGATTGGCATAGTAACTGACCAATCAGAACCAAATCAAGATGAAGTGTGAGGAGCCAATGGCTGCCTAGGAGGCAGAGCTTTTGACACTGACTGTCATAACCAACCAATCATAACCAAATTGGCCAGCATGGAAGGGCAGTTGGACATGATCAGGCTGAAAGGGGAGAGCACTTTGGGGCAAGATCAGGCCTGCAGAGGAGGGCCATTGGGGGCAAGATCAGGCCAACAATGGGGAGGGCAGTTGGGAGCGATCGGGCTGGCAGGGGAGAGTTAGGTGTTAATCAGGCAGCAGGGGAGCAGTTAGGGGGTGATCAGGCTGGCAGGCAGAAGCAATTAGGGTTAATCAGGCAGACAGATAGGCTAGCGGTTAGGAGCCAGCAGTCCTGTATTATGAGAGGGATGTCCCCTGAGGGATCCCAGATTGGAGAGGGTGCAACTGGGCTGAGGGACAACCCCACCCCAGTGCACAAATTTCATGCACCAGGTCTCTAGTTAATAATATAATACATTAGACTTCATGGGTCTTCATAACATTTACTAGTGTTATTAATTGACAATTATTGAGAAAATCAACAATATTGAAAAAATTACAAACTAATATTTTATTCCCCCTTCCAAACTCTAGCAGATCCCCTTTCTTTTTGTTCATCCAAAGTTTATTCTATCGTGCCTTCTCACTAATTCTTGCTAATGCTTTATATCATTAAAACTTTAGTATTTCCATTCAGGCAAGGATGTTGACCATTCAGTTTATGTGAAGCTCCTTAAATGTGCAGATATTGGGTCAGAGGTAAGGGTGGAGAGTAGTCTGTTTAAGGCTTGATTACAAAATTACTTGGGTGAGTGTCTGTCTATGTGTTATCACAATAGTATAAGTAGGAGGCTGAAAAAAAACACACCTCTCTGAAATTTAAATATTACAGTAAAGCTCTACTTTCTTTTGTAATTTCTATAATATCTTACTGCACAAAGTATTTTTTCATAGAAAGTTAGTACTAACAGTCAGTCTGGTCTTGCCTCCTAATTCTTCCTTACATGAACCTCCTGTTTTGTCAAAATTGACACCTAATGTTGCACATGCTTTCATTCTTGGCTGATGCCATACCTTCTCTTCAGAAATCACCATGTCCCATCACTTTCCATCTCCGTAAATTAGAATTTGATTAATTTTTCTATGTCTATCTTAATATCCATCCTTTCCATGAATCCTCTCTTAATTCATCCTAAATGTATATGATCGCCTTCTTCTTCGAGTCTCCATAATACTCTTCCATGGTATTTCTCTTACATTTCTTAGTATTATAATTGTTGATGTTCTTGACTTTATCCCTCTGCTTATCCAAAAGTGCCCTGAAGACAGAGAGTATGTCTTATTTATTTATTTATTTATTTATTACCCAGAGCACCAGGCTTCATACATACAGAAAAATGAAGTATTTATTAATTGAGTCTTGAGCTAAATTCAGGAAAAAGATATGCCATTTGTGGCAAATGTATATTTCATCAGAGCTAAATCAGTTTGAGTGTCACGACTTATTAGAACCACAAATGCAACAATGGCTTTATATAAATCAGTATGTTTCCCAAAACTTAGTTGCTTCATATCATAAATAATGGAGAAACACATGTCTGAATACTTTTACCAAGATAGCCTGTCTGGCATGGTAGGTAACTAAGATTTCTTAATATGTTCCTAGAAAATAAATATGACAGCACAGCTTCAGGCCCAGTTAATTTGTCATCCTATATTGAAGTGATTACACTTTTGCCTAATAAGGAATAATATTGACTTCCTCAAGTTATACTGGCTGACTGGGTTGAGCAGGTTACTGATAATAACTACCTGAGTGAGTTATTTTCATTTCTGACAATCCCTTAACAATAGAGTGTTTTAAAAGGTTCTTCACATTGTGGCACCTATAGAAATACTCTCAATAGCATAATGGAGTAAATAGATAAGGCTGTGAGTGGTCAGTGGTAACCCTGGTTCAGGATATCCAGTTACCATGGGCTGTGCCTGGCCAGACCAAGGACTGAGGGAAAATCAATATATCAGCACACTTGAAACCTATTCCCAGTTATGTGTGGCTTGGTATACCAGTTGATAAACTCTCTCAGACAAGAGAGAATGGTGGCATGGTGACAGTGTCCAGCTTGAATTTGGTAAACCAAGTAGTTGACCTATTGGAGATGCTGGTTCTAGGAAATGGTATATGATGAAGGAGGGAGGTTGAAGGTCTGGTGATGAATAAAGTTTCTAGTGAGTTTCTAAATCCCAAGGAATTATATGAGCTTCTATGTTTACGTCTCCCAAATGCATACAGGGTTAAAACCAGTAAAATTGATTGACAAGACATACTTCCTGTTCAGGCCATTGCAACTATTCCATGTGTACAGTGAAATAAGTAATCTAAGAAAGCTAGAGGATATGAAAGAGTGGGGAAAGAAGCAAAATGAGCCCTAGAGTTATCAGCGGTTATCTGTACCCAATGAAAATCGAAACCAAGTTCTTTATTTTACCACAATAATACTAACTTCATAAGCCATATAATCATCATAAGGGAACAGAAATAAAAATGGAGTACAAATTTCTGGTTATAAAGAGAATAGCAATGAGAAAGCTAAGGCTGTGCTTGTTGGTTATGTGTTTCACCTTTCTTTAGCAGTAGATTATTAGTTCAAATACCAGTATGGGAAGTCTAATCATGATAAATTTCCTCTGCTTGCACCTATTCTGAGCCCTTCTACCCCACCCACACTATAACCTTACTTTCAAGAAAATGCAGTTTTCTCAGAGTTCTCAGAAAGTCAGATCATCTTTGCACTAAAGGTCAGGATGAAAGTCATCCTGTAAATGTGCTTGATTTTTTCACACTTAGATCAAGTGAAGGTAGTAATTTTACATGTCCATGAAGTGAAATCCCAGAGAAAGTTTTAAGACACATGACCTTTAATGTTTATGAGCTCTTGAGAAGCAATGTGAGTACATCTGTATTACTCTGCTGCCCCCTTGTAGTGAATACAGGTAAGAAAGCTGCTTAAAGAGAACAGCTGTACCATCTCTTTCACTTCACAAGGCTCATCCAATGCTTGAGATGAATGGGATGCAAGAATCCAGGCTTCCAAAAATAGAGCAGTGATCAATCACTCACCATCATCTTGCTGGCCTTTTTAAAGGTTGCATGCAAGTACATGGGGCTCTCATTGGCTACTTTGCGAAAGCTGATCGATCAGTTGAGTCATACAGCCGACTAGTTTGACAGATTCTTTTCTTCTAGCTGACAGAATTGATTTATTATTTTTATATCAAGTAGGCTCAGCCTCAATATATTCAGGGAATCATGAATATATTGGGTATTCTGTAGATAAAGTATTTCATTATATGCAGAGATAAAACTTTTTTTATTTTGTCATATCTTTATTAATAAAACATTACAAATATAGTTGGTACTTCCTACATAGTCTTTTTTGCGGGGTAGAAGAATGGAAAGGTGGACAAATAATGATGGAAGGAGACTTGACTTGAGGTGGTAAACACAGAATATAATGTACAAAATGATGCCTTATAGAATCATATACTTTAAACCTACATAATTTTATTAACCAATGTCACCACAATAAATTAAATAAAAAAGAGACAAAACTCTTTTAGAGAATTAATAGCTGTTGTTTGTGTCAGTGGATTAGGAACTTCCATATATATATATATATATATATATATATATATATATATATATATATATATATATATAATAGAGGAAGGGACAGGGGGAGGGAGAGATAGAAACATCAATGATGAGAGAGAATCATTGATAGGCTGCCTCCTGCGCACCCTCACACTATGACCTGACAGAATCAGACTGTAACCTCCTGGTTCATAGGTCAACACTCAATCACTGAAGCGGGGCAGGATGTTCCACTTTTATACCAAGTGCAGCTTTCCTTTTTTTGTTGTTTTTGTTACCTCACCTGAGTATATTTTTTCCCATTAAGTTTTAGAAAAATGTTTAGAGGATATTTTTAGAGAGTGGAAGGAGAGAGAGAGAGAGAGAGAGAGAGAGAGAGAGAGAGAGAGAGGTGAGAGAGATATATTGATGTGAGAGAGACATATTGAACTGAGGCTGGGGTTCAAACCTGAAACCCAGGTACATGCCCTTGGCTAGGAATTGAACCTGTGAACATTTGGTGTATGAGCCAACACTGTAACCACTTTGAAACACCAGCCAGGGCCAGTTTTCAATTTTTTTATATTTTAAATTTCTTTATTGATTAAGGTATTACATAGTGTCCTTATCCCTCTGTTACCCCACCCCAACCCACTACCCACTCATACCCTCACCCCCCTGGTGTTCATGTCCATTGGATAGACTTATATTCTTGAATACAAGTCCTTTGGTTGATCTCTCCTCCTTTCCTCCTCCCTCCCCTACATTCTCCCTGAGGTCCAGCATTCTGGTCGATGCTTCTCTGTCTCTGGATATGTCAGTGTTCATCAGTATATGTTGTTCATTATATTCCACAAATCAGTGAACTCATGTGGTATATGTCTTTCTCTGACTGGCTTATTTCACTTAGCATAATGCTTTCCAGTTCCATCCATGCTATTGCAAATGGTAAGAACTCCTTCTTTTTTACTGCAGTGTAGTATTCCATTTTGTAGATATATCATGGTTTTTAATCCAATCATCTGCTGATGGGCACTTCAGGCTGTTTACAAATCTTAGCTATTGTGAATTGTGCTGAAATGAACATAGGGGTGCAAAAATCCTTTCTGATTCATGTTTCTAGTTTCTTGGTATCCTAATATATATATATATATATATATATATATATATATATATATATATATATATATATATAAATTTTGTATCCTGCTATCTATATATATATATATATATATATATATATATATATATATATATATCTCCTAAAAATGGGATCACTGGGTCAAATGGGAGTTCTATTTTTAGTTCTTTGAGGAAAATCCATACCATTCTCCACAGTGGCTATACCAGTCTGCATTCCCACCAGCAGTACAAAAGAGTTCCTTTTTCTCCACATCTTCAACATTTGTCGTTTTTTGATTTGTTGACTGCCATTCTGACAGGTGTGAGATGATACCTCATTGTTGTTTTGATTTGCATCTCTCAGATAATTAGTGACTTTGAGCATGTTTTCATATGTCTCTTAGACTTCCTTCTTTCCTTCTTCAAAAAGTATCTATTTAGGTCCGTTGCCCCTTTTTTTTATTGGATTGTTTATCTTCCTTTTGTTAAGTTGTATGAATTCTATGTAAATGTTGGAGATTAAACTCTTGTCTGTGGTGACATTGGCAAAAATGTTCTCCCATTCAGTAGGATTTATTGTTGTTTTGTTAATGATTTCTTTTGCTGAGCAAAAGCTTTTTACTTTGATTTAGTCCCATTTGTTTATTTTCTCTTTAGTTTCCATTGCTCTAGGAGCAGTATCATTGAAGAAGTTCCTTGGGAATATGTCTGAATTTTTTCTGCCTGTGGATTCCTCTAGTATTTTTATGATTTCCATTCTTATGTTTAAGTCTTTGATCCATTTTTAGTTTATTTTTGTGTATGGTGTAAGTTGGTGTCTAGTTTCATTTTTTTTTGCATGTATCCGTCCAATTTTCCCAACACCATTTGTTGAAGAGACTTGTCTTGACTCCTTTGTATGTTCATGCCTCCTTTGTCAAATATTACTTGGGCATAGTGGTTTGGGTGGATTTCTGGGTTTTCTATTCTATTCCTTTGATCTATATGTCTGTTCTTATGCCAGTACCAAGTTGTTTTGAGAACAGTGGCTTTGTAATACAACTTGAAATCTGGTATTGAGATCCGACCTACTTTGTTCTTCTTTCTCAGGATTGTTGTGGCTATTCGGGGTCTTTTTTTGTTCCAGATGATTTTTTGGAAAATTCATTGTAGGTCAATGAAATATGCCATTGATATTTTAATGGGGACTGCATTGAATCTGTAGATTGCTTTGTATGGACATTTTGATTATGTTGATTCTACCAATCTATGAACATGGTATGTTCTTCCATCTATTTATGTCTTCCTCTATCTCTTTTTTATTCAGTATCCTGTAGTTTTTTCACATACAGGTCTTTTACCTGATTAGTTTATTCTTAGGTATTTTAATTTTTTTGTGAGATGGAAAATGAGATTGCTTTTTTGTCTCTCTTTCTATAAGTTCTCTATTGGTGTAAAGGAATGCCATAGATTTCTTAGTATTATTTTTGTATCCTGCTATATTGCCAAATAAATTTATTAAGTCTAATGATTTTTTGATGGAGTCTTTAGAGTTTTCTAAGTACAATATCATGTCATCTGCAAATAAGAAGAGTTTTACTTCTTTTTTCTAATTTGGATGCCTCTTATTTCTTCTTTTTGTCAGCTCACAATGGCTAGTACTTCTAGTATTATGTTGAACAGGAGTGGTGAGAGTGAGCATCCCTGTCTTGTTCCTGTCCTAGGGGGAAATGGTTTTAGTTTTTGTCCATTGAGTATGATGTTGGCTGAGGGTTTTTCATACATAGCTTTTGTTATGTTGAGGTATGATCCTTCAATGCCCACCTTGTTGAGTGTTTTGATCAAGAAGTGGTGTTGCAGCTGATGCGTGAACTTTCATTTCAAGCTGTGGCTGAAGCCTCTGGGCAGGTGGTATCATGGATCTGTCTCTAGATCAATGGCGTGGGCTGGGCCCTCTCGAGAGAAGAAACCTGGGTCACCCGAGATATGTGATCAGTACCGGGACCCCGCCAGCAGGCGAGGGGACCCCAAGGCAGGTGCTGGACGGGGAGGCCACGGGGGCATAGACTACAAAGGAGACAGGACTGAACCGCACATCATCCTGTTTGGCCCTGGAGGATGGCTGGTTAGCCAGAGATGGGTAAGATTCCTCAGGGAAGGAACGACCTAAGACAGGCACAGTCGCAGAGGGGCCAACAGGAGAGAACTAAAAGATCAACAGAGATGGGGCACAGACCCTCATCCACAAACCTAGCAGGGCTTGAATTCTCACCCCTCCTGAGGGAGGACTCCTACCCCCACAGCTGCAACGCCTCTCACACACAACTCACACTGGGACCCAGGTGGCAGACAGAGACTCGGCCAGCAATAGCTGCCCTATATCTAAATTTAGTTTATTACCAGGAATGCTGAGGATCTACTCAAAAATGCAAATATTCCTTTCCACAAGTATTTACTGGGTAAACTAAGATTTCTGCTTGAGTATTAAAATTGACAGTAAAATAGTAATCAAGTTTTCAGATAATTAAAATTGGACAAGTGAAATAAGTGAATACTCAAGAAAATCTAACTGTACTGGACAAAAAGCTTTTCCTAAAACATTAACTAGGATATCTATTAGTAGTTCATCTCACTGCAAAATTGCCTAACATCCAAAGAACCTAAAGCAGTAATATTTGTGTGCAAAAATTGAAATTTAGAGTTACCAAGACTGCAAGATAAAATTTCCAAAAGCCCCTATTAACCAAAAAAAGGGGGGAGGGGCAGTGGGGTAATATCATGTAAGGAAAAATATACTATAAGTAAAATACATGTAGAAAATTCTTACTCCAGAAAAGAAAATTCCATTTGTAAAACCAGCTGCAGGACACCCATGAAAAAACACACATGGTGTCAAAATAAGCCATAGGAAAATCATTTAGGCAAAAATAAAAAGAATCCCAAGTCTATTTTGCAGAGAGGATCCCTTTGTTAACCTTTGGTCGAGAATGTGTTTGTGTGTTTGCAGAGAACAACTCCAAGACCATGTGGGTTCCGGCAATAGTGAGGAACTGACGGGTCTGTTCCAGCCACGAGGATGGTCCAGAGATGGCGGACGCTGATGACACCTTGCCATGCTAGCAGTCGGCAGCTGTGCGTTGCTGCAGGCGGCCCAGGACCATACCAGAGAGGATGGATCTTGCATTGCCACGATGTGTCCACCATTGCTGACATGTACAAACGAAGAACTATTTGACATTGAAACTGGGACTCGGAACAGTTGGACATTGAAACTGACACTCAAACTTTTTTTGCTCTTATACGTTTGTTTTCAGGATGCAGAGGCAAGATATTTTTGAAGAAAAGAAACAGGGGGAAGTGATTGATATAGAGGCAGGGTGGCCTCGAACGGGCTGTCAAGCTACAGGGGGAAGGCTGGAGTGGAGGGGAGGCAGATGCTGGGGGAGATCAATCAAAGGACTTGTATGCATACATATGAGCATAACCAATAAATGAAAGACACTGGGGCGAGGAGGGGGGCAGGTGGGGACATGTGCTGGGGCGTAAGGGAGGCTGGGGGGAGGATATTGGGGGGGAGGAAATCATATGTACTAATATTAAATATAAGTTATATTGTAAATAAAATAAAATAAATTAAAAATTAAAAAAAATTTAAAAAGAGGAAAAAAAAGAAGTGGTGTTGTATTTTGTCAAATGATTTTTCTGCATCAATTGATATGATTATGCGATTTTTATCTCTCGATTTGTTTATGTGATGTATCACATTTATTGATTTGCAAATATTGAACCATCCTTGCATCCCTGGGATGAATCCCACTTGGTCATGGTGAATAATTTTTTTGATGTATTGCTGGATCCGATTTGCTAGTATTTTGTTAAGGATTTTGGCATCTATGTTCATCAGGGATATTGGCCTGTAGTTTTCTTTCTTTGTAGTGTCTTTTTTTTTTTTTGCAGTATAACTTATATTTAATAGTAGTGCATATGTTTTCCTTTCCCCCCCATTATCCTCCCCCCAGCCTCCCCTACCCCCCAGCACATGTCCCCACCTTGCCCCCCTCTCCGCCCCAGTGTCTTTCATTCATTGGTTATGCTCATATGCATGCATACAAGTCCTTCGGTTGATCTCCCCCAGCATCTGCCTCCCATCCAACCCAGCCTTCCCCCTGTAGCTTGACAGCCTTTTCAATGCCTCTCTGACTCTATATCAGTCACTCTCCCCTGTTTCTTTTCTTCAAAAATATCTTGCCTCTGCATAGTAGAAATAAATGTATAAGAACAAAAAAATGTTTGAGTCCCAGTTTCAATGTCAAATAGTTCTTCATGTGTACATGTCAGCAATGGTATCCAGATGGTGGACACATTGTGGCAATGCAAGATCTATCCTCTCTGGTTTGGTCCTGGGCCACCTGCAGCCATGCACAGCTGCCGATTGCTAGCATGGCAAGTTGTTGTCAGTGTCCCCCATCTCTGCACCGTCCTCGTGACTGGAACAGACCCGTCAGTTCCTCACTGTCGCAGGAACCCGCATGGTCTTGGAGTTGTTCTCTGAAAACACACAAACACATTCTTGACCAAAAGTTAACAAAGGGATCCTCTCTGCAAATTAGACTTGGGATTCTTTTTATTTTTGCCTAAATGATTTTCCTTTGGCTTATTTTGTCTTTATCTAGTTTTGGTATTAGGGTGATGCTGGCTTCATAGAATCAGCTAGGGAGTGTTCCTCTTGAATTTTTTGAAACAGTCTGAGGAGGATAGTCTTAAGTTCTTCCTTGAATGTTTGGTAAAACTCCCCAGTGAAGCCGTCTGGCCCGGGGCTTTTGTTTGCTGGGAGCTTTTTGATGACTGCTTCAATTTCTTCCATAGTTATAGGCCTATTAAGATTTTTAGAATCTTCCCTATCGAGTTTTGGAATTTTTTTAATATGTCCATTTCCTCTAGGTTGTCTGGTTTGAGTAGAGTTGTTCATAGTATTTTTAAACAATCCTTTGTATTTCTGTGGGGTCTGTTGTTATTTTGCCTCATTTCTGATTTTGTTTATTTGATTCCTCTCTCTTTGCTTCTTGTTGAGCCTGTAGAGGTTCATCAATCTTCTTTATCCTCTCAAAGAACCAGCTCTTGGTTTCATTGATCTTTTGTATTTTTTTGTCTTAATGTCATTTATTTCTGCTCTGATCTTTATTATATCCTTCCTTCTGCTCACTCTGTGCTTTTCTTGTTGCTCTCTTTCTAATTCTTTCAGTTATAGAGTTAGATTATTTACTACCATTTTTTACTGTTTTTTGAGGTAGGCTTGTAGAGCTATAAACTTCCCTCTAAAGACTGCTTTCATTGTGTCCCATAAATTTTGGATTGTTGTGTTTTTGTTATCATTAGTTTCCAGGATGCTTTTAATTTCTTCTTTTATCTCATTGATAACTCAATCTTTGTTTAATAGCATCCTATTCAGTTTCCAAGTGTTTGATATTTTTGAATTGTTTTTACTGTAGTTTATTTCTAATTTTATGGAATTGTGGTCTGAGAAGATGCTTGGTATGATTTCAATCTTCTTGAATTTTGGGAGACTTTGCTTTTGTCCCAATATGTGGTCTATTTTTAATATGTCCCATTTGCACTTGAGAAGAACCTATATTCCATGGGTTTTGGAGGAAATGTTCTAAAGATGTCAGTTAAGTCCATCTGTTCTAGTGAATCATTTAGAATTACTGTGTCTTTGCTGATTTTTTGTCTAGAGTATTTATCCAGTGATGTCAGTGGTGTATTAAAGTCCCCTACGATGATTGTATTGTTGTTGGTCTCTCCCTTGATATCTTCTAAGAGTTTTGTTATGTATTTAGGTGCTCTTGCTGTGGGTGCATATATGTTTATCAGGGTTATATACTCTTGTTGCATCGATCTCTTTTGTATTTTAAAGTGGCCTTCCTTATCTCTCATTATGGCATTCACTTTAAGGTCTATTTTGTCAAATATAAGTATTGCTATCCCAGCTTTTTTTATTTCTATTTTCCTGAAAGATATTTTTCCATCCCTTCACTTTCAATCTGTGTGAGTCTCTTGTTCTGAGGTGGGTCTCTTTTAGACAGCATATATATGTTGTTATTTTTTTTAACCATTCAGCCACTCAGTGTCTTTTGATTGGGGAATTAAGTCCATTTACATTTAAAGTTATTACTGAAAGGCATTTGTTTGTAGTCATATCTATTTTTGTGGCTGTGTTCCTCCTTACCTGTTTATTTCTTCTTTTTACAGTATTCCCTTTAGCATTTCTTGCATTGCTGGTTTGGTGGTGATAAACTCCCTTAGCCTCTTTTTGTCTGTGAAGCTCCTGATTTCCCCTTCAATTTTGATTGGTAGTCTTGCTGGATAGAGTATTCTTGGATTCGGTCCTTTGCTTTGCAACACTTTATATACTTCTTTCCATTCCATTCTAGCTTGCTGTGGTTCTGTTGAGAAATCATTTTATAATCTGATGGGGGTTCCTTTGTAGGTAACTCTCTGTCTCTCTCTTGCCACCTTTAAAATTCCCTCTTTGTCGTTGATATTTGCCACTGAAACTATGACGTGTCTTGGTGTGGGTCCTTTGAGGTTGATCCTACTTGGGACTCTCTGTACTTGTGTAACTTTTTTCTTCCCCATATCCGGGAAGTTTTTGGTCATTATTTCTTCAAATAGATTTTCTAATCCTTGTTGCTCTTCTTGTCCTTCTGGCAGCCCTATTATACGTATGTTACTTCATTTCATGTTGTCTAAAAGCTCCCTTAGGCTTTCCTCCTGCTTTTTAATTTTTTTCTTTAATTTCTGTTCAGTTTGTGCTTGTTTCTGTACCTGATCCTCTTACTCACTAATTCAGTCCTCTGCTTCTTCTAGTCTACTGTTGAAACTTTCCATGGTGTTTCTGATTGTAGCTATATCATTTTTCATTTCTTTCTGATTCTCACATAGGTTGTTGATTTTCTCATCTATCCGATGTGTAAATTCCATGACCATTACTCTGAATTCTTTTTCAGTCATGCTGCAAGCTTCAATTTCACTAATTTCCTTTCTTTGAAACTCCTCATTTTCTTTCTTCTGGGTATTGTGTCATCTCCCCATTCTGACTATCAACAGAAGGTTCAAACTTTGAGTTTCGTGGACCTGGGCTGTGTGCCATGGGAACTTCGCACCACCTGAGTATCACTGAAATGCTCTGACACTAGAGCGTGTGAGTGCTGTTGGTTGGTGAAAACCAGGCTTGCTCAGGGTCAATGTTTCCAATGTTCTGTGTGGTCTCCTATGCACACCTCGAATCAAGGACCCCGCCTGCACCGTGCTCTTGGCATGTGTTGAAAATTGTGCCAGGAGTCAGAGTATCCCTGTGTCTGCACCAAGAATCGAGTATCAGAGTCTGTTTCCTCATGCGATTTCTTGTTGAGGATCAGGGTCCCCGTGTGAGCATGCACCAAGAATTGGAGTCACTGGCTCTTAGTGTGAATGTGCTGTGAGTCAGGGATCCCAGGCACATAAGGTAATAAACAGTTAAATCACTGGTGCTCAGGGCTGCCTCTTGCTGGGAGAATTTTGGTCCTGATCACCATGGGAGACTGGGTTGCACAATACCTCTGTGGTGTGCCTGCACCTTGGAAGACTGACTTCCGTGTGTGCTTGCCCTGTAACCAGGTCAGGTGGCACTGCCGCCCTGAAGGTTTGGTCACCCAGTTGCGATTGCGTTGCAGGAGGCAACCTCCAGTCTCTCAAATTCCCTTAGAAGTACTGAGCTCTCAAGCTCCAAGCTCCTATTGCCTATCTGGGAGCTTCAGCCACAGGCATGCGCGCAGGCACAGAGCGTGTTCCCAATTCCAAATTCCCCTTGAGGTAGCTGGGAAACCGAGTTCTCAAATTCCAAGCTCCAATCACTGTCTGGGCACTTTGGCCACTTCTGTGTGAGCACAACTGGAGCGTGTTCCCAAGCCCAAATTCCCCTGAGGTAACGAAACTGAGCTCTCAAGCTCCAAGTGCGCGCAATTCCCTGTAGGGGTTAGGGGAGTTGTGGCTTGAGCAAGGGGCCGGTCTATTGATTACTATGGAGCTATCAGAGATCCTACAGGGAAGGGGATAGGCTCCTTGACTCACAGCAATCTGCTGCCAGGAAGTGTGGACTCCTATTATCTGTTGGTCTGAAGCTGTGGCTGCAGTTCTCTGTCCCCAGCGGCTGCAGGGCCCTGGCCTGCATCTGAGATGTGATTGGATGAGGGCAGGTCCCAGTCCGAGGCAGTTCTGTTTCTCAAGATGGTGTGGTCTCCACTGCCACTACCGCACCAGCTGGCTCCCAGGAGTGTCCGCCTTGTTCACGGAGCTCTGCCGTTCAAGAACACCTGGTTTGGCAGCCCCTTGGAGGACCTGCAGAGTCTAACTGTGTCTAGCTCATACACACACACACACACACACACACACACACACACACACACACACACACCACACGTCCACACTCTCCTCTATGGGTTTCTCACTCTCTCACACTCTCTCCCTCCCTACCTTCCTGCCAGTCGCCATCATCTAGCTTTCAATTTTTAACATAACCTTGAGTAAGCCATCTAACCTCTGAGAAGCTTTAATATTCTTCATTTATAAAATGTGAAATCATATTAGCACCTTAGTATGATTATTTTATGGTTGTATTTTTCAATATCCATATCAGTTCAAACATGAAATCCTCAAAGTAGTCACTTACAACTAAGCCAATAGTTCCCTGAGATTTTACTATTGGAGCAGCTGGTGATTAGTATATAAAAGGGATTCTATCATAGTTGGCAGAAAAAAGCTGAGAAGTGGCCTATTTGTGGGATCGATCTCTTGACTCAAATTCATGTACATGACCTCCTTATAGTCTTTATGAAGCTACAGGGAAGAAAAATTAATAATTTACCATTGATTAAGAACTGGAGAGAACATTGGGGTAGTGTTGTTTGGATCTCTGAAGAAATAAAATGCAGAATTATTTCTAACTGCTAAAATATATTCAGTACCACCTCTTATCTTTCACATTTTGCATGCGCAAAATGAGGCTAATCCTATCTAATAAAAGTAATATGAAAATTGACCATAAATTTGCTACACCCACCAGCCACGCCCACCAGCCAATCAGGAGTGATATGCAAATTAACCCCTAACCAAGATGGCTGTGGCCACAGAGAGCAGGAGGGAGGCTTGGGTTTCCCCAGCAATTGAGGAAGCCAAGCTTTTGGCAGCCCTGGCCTGCCTTAGCCTCTGTGTATGGCTACAAAGTTTCAGTTATAGAAGGTAAATATCCCAAGAGAAATAGCTGCAGCCACAGAGTAAGCAAGAGGCTTGGCTCTGCTCCACGTTACAAAGTTTCAATTCCAGATACCAGGGCCTCCTCTTGGGTCGCTGAGCGGCGTGGCTGGCCTCTAAACCATCATAGGCTCCTTGCCCAAGCTTCCCCATGCCCCAAGGAAACCCCACCCTGATCCGGGTCACCCTTCAGGGAAAACCAGCTGGCCCCCACCCATACATCAGGCCTCTGTTCTATCTAGTAAAAGAGTAATATAAAGATTGACCATCATTCCAACATACAAGATGGCTGCCCCCATGTGGTCAAAGATCCTGCCCCCATGTGGACACAAGATGGCCACCACAGATGGCCAGCAGGGGAGGCCAGTTTGGAGGGACTAGGCCTGCAAGGAAGGGCAGTTGTAGGCAATCAGGCCAGCAGGGGAGGACTGTTGAGAGGGACCAGGCCTGCAAGGGAGGGCAGTTGGGGCCAATCAAGCCTGCAGGGGAGGGCAGTTAGGGGTGACCAGGCCCACAGCGGAGGGAAGTTGGGGGCAACTGGGCCTGCAAGTGAAGGGCATTTGGGGGGTATTCAGGCCTGCAGGGGACAGTAGTTGGGGGTGACCTGGCCTTCAGGGGAGGGCAGTTAGGGCTGACCAGGCCTGCAGAAGAGGGCAGTTAGAGGCAAAAAAGCTGGCAGGGGAGCAGTTAGGCATCAATCAGGCTAGCAGGGGAGTGGTTAGGGGGTGATCAGGCTGGCAGGCAGAAGCAGTTAGGGATAATCAGGAAGGCAGTCAGGTGAGCAGTTGGGAGCCAGCAGTCCTGAATTGTGACAGGGATGTCTGACTGTCCATTTAGGCCCAGTCATACCAGTATTGGGCCTAAACGGGCAGTCAGACATCCCCAGAGGGGTCCCAGATTGGAGAGGGTGCAGGCTAGGAGGAGGGACACCTCATATTCCCCTGTGCATGAATTTCATGCACCAGGCCTCTAGTAATGTGTGTAATAATACTTCATTTTACCAACTATGTACATTACTAGAGGCCTGGAGCACAAAAATCATGCACAGGGTGGGGTGTCCCTCAGCCCAGCCTGATTCCTCTCCAATCTGGAACATCCCTCTCACAATCCAGGACTGCTGGCTCCCAACTACTCACCTGCCTGCCTGCCTGATTGCCCCTAATCGCTTCTCATTGCCAGCCTGACCACCCCTTAACCACTCCTCCACCAGCCTGATCGATGCCTAACTATTCCCCTGCCAGACTGTTTGCCCCTAACTGCCCTACCTTGCCAGCCTGGTTGCCCCCAACTTCCTTCCCCTGCAGGCCTCACCCCCTAAAGGTCATGCCCTGCTTACCTGGTCAGCCCCAACTGCCTTTTTCTGCAAGCCTAGTCACCCCTAACTGCCTTACCCTGCAGGCCTGGTTGCCCCCAAATGCTCTTCCCTGCTGGCCTGGTTCCCCGCAACTACCCTCCTTTGCAGGCCTGCACCCCCCAATTCCTTTCCAGTCAGGATTGGTCCCCCCAACTGCCCTCCCTGGTGGCCTGGGTGCCCCCCCTACAACTATCCTCCTCTGCTGGCCCAGTCACCCCTAACTGCCCTCCTCTGCCAGACCATCATCCCTAACTGCCCTCCTCTGCAGGCCTGATCACCTCCAACTGCCCTGTATTGCAGGCCTGGCACCTCCCAATTGCTCTCCTCTGCTGGCCTGATCACCCACAATTGCCCTCCCCTGCCATCCATCTTTTGGTGACATCTTGTGTACACATGGGGGCAGTCATTTTGACCACATTGGGGCAGCCATGTTGTGTGTTGGTGTGATGGTAAATTTGCATATTACTCGTTTATTAGGTAGACTTCACCTACTAGAGTCCTGGTGCATGAAAATTCATGCACTGGAGGGGGGTCCGTCAGCCTGGCCTGCCTCTTCTCACAGCCCAGGAGCCCTCAGGGTTGGGTAGCGACCCAGCAATCAGGGGAAGGCAATGAATGTCCCCATCACATCTTTGCTGCTGCCACTGCCAGCAGTGCAAGCCTTGGCCAGCCCTGGTTACCTGAGACTCAGGCAGCCCTGGGCGGCTGGGCAGCCACCATCCGAGGTTTGCCTGCACCTCGGGCTGGCCATGGGTGGCTAGGGAATTGAGGGGACTGGGTAAATCCAGAAGCAGGCACCTGCCTTGCTGAGCACCTGCCACCCTAATGGGGCTGAGGGGACTATGTGCTGACATCTTGTGCCTGTCGGCGCCGTCATCTTTGAGGGCTGGGCAGCCAATTAGCATATTGCTTCTTTATTAGATAGGATTATTAAATACTGTAGATATCTGTTTTAAATATTCCCGTGCACAATACCCAAAGCAATACACACAGTTTCAATGCAATCTTTAGCAAAATCCCAAAGGCATTTTTTTTTCTGAGATAGGAAAAAATGCTAAAATTCGCCTGGAATCTCAAGAAAACCAAATTGGCAAAATAATCTTGAAAAAGAAAAAGGAAAAAGTTGGAGGCTTCACACTTACTGATTTAAAAATATATTACAAATTTACAGTAATCAGAATCTTGTGGTACTGACATAAAGGCAGATACATAGAATGATGGAGATAAATAGAGTCCATCACTCACTGGTTTGGCTCAGTGTATAGAACATGGGGCAGAATGGAAGGTCCCAGGTTCAATTCCAGTCAAGGGCACATGCTTGGGTTGTGGGCTCGATCCCCAGTAGGGGGAGTGCAGGAGGCAGCCGATCAATGATACTCTCTCATCATTGATGTTTCTATCTCTCCCTCTCCTTTCCTCTCTGAAATCAATAAAAATATATTTAAAAAAATACAATGGAGTCCAGAAATTCTTGTTTATATGGTCACCTGTCTTTTGACAAGGGTATCAAGAACACACAATGGGGAAAGTAAAGTCTCACCAACAAATGGTGTTGGATAAACTGAATATTCATAAGCAAAAGATTGAAGCTGGACTTGTATCTTAAATCATATATAAAAATTAACTTAAAATAGATTAAAGAACTAATTGTAAAACATAAAACTATAAAATTTCTAGAAGAAAACAAGAAAAATTCTTTTGGATATTGGCTTTGGCAATGACTTCTTGTATATTACACCCAAAGCACATACCAAAAATTGGAAAAAAAGACATCAAATATATGGTGATGGAAGGAGATTTGACTTTGGGTCATAAACACATAAGTGCAATATGCAGATCATACAATATGGATCATACAATTATACACTTGAAAGCTATATGATTTTATTAACCAATGTCATCCCCCAAATTTAATTTGAAAACATAGAAATAAAGACAAATAGGACTACATGAAATTTAAAAACTGCATAACAAAAGAAACCACAACAGAATTAAAAGACAACATATAAAAAGGGTGAAAATTTTGAAAATTATTTTATCTGATAAGAGGCTAATATTGAGAATATATAAAGAATTACAACTCAATAACAAAAAACAAATAATTCAATTAAAAATGCGCAAAGGAACTGAAAAGACATTCATTCCAATAAGGTATACATTCAAACAACAAACATATGAAAAGTTGAAAATGACCAATCACTAGAGAAATGTAAATCAAGCTCACACCCATTAGGATAATCATTATTTTAAAAAATTAAGTTTTACTGAGGTTATGGAAAAATGTGAACCCTTGTACATTGCTGATACACATATAAAATGATGCTGCCATTATGAAAAACAGTATGGAGTGTCTTCAAATAATTAAAACTAGAATTGCCATATGATCTGGAAATTTTATTTCTGGAGATATATATATATATATCACACACACACACACACACACACACACACACACACACACACACATATAGTAGAGGCCCAGTGGACAAAACTTTTGCACAGGAGGCGGGGGATGTCCTTCAGCCCAGCCTGCACCCTCTCCAATCTGGGACCCCTCGAGAGATGTCCAACTGCCTGTTTAGGGATGTCCGACTGGTAGTTTATGCCAGATCCCGGTAGGACTGGGCCTAAATGGGCAGTCGGACATCCTTCTCACAATCCAGGACTGCTAGCTCCAAACTGCTCACCAGCCTGCCTCCCTGATTGCCCCTACCTGCTTCTACCTGCCAGCCTGATCACCCGCTAACCACTACCCTGCCAGCCTAATTGATGTCTAACAGCTCCCCTGCCAGCCTGTTTTCTCCCAACTTCCCTCCTCTGCTGGCCTGGTCACCCCTAACTTCCCTCCCTTGCAGGCTTGATCCCCTCCCCAACTGCCCGCCTTGTAGGACTAGTCCCTCTCATTTGCCCTCCCTTGCTGGCCTGATCACCCACAACTGCCCTCCATTGCAGGCCTGGAACCTCCCAATGGCCCTACCCTACTGGTCATCTTGTGGTGGCCATCTTGTGTCCACATGGAGGCAGGCTCTTTGACCACATGGGGGCAGCCCTCTTGTGTGTTGCAGTGATGGTCATTCTGCATATTACTCTTTTATTAGATAGGATAGAGGCCTGGTACATGGATGGGGGCCAGCTGAAGGGTATCCTGGATCAGGATAGGGGTTCCCTTGGGGCGTGGGGTGGCCTAGGCTAGGGGCCTGTGGTGGTTTACAGGCTGGCCACACCCCCAGTGACCCAAATGGAGGCCCAGGGATCTGAAATTAATTTATGTTCTACAATTGAAACTTTGTAGCCTGGAGTGGAGACAAGCCTTCTGCTCACTCCATGGTGACAGCCATATCTGTTTTGGTTTATTTAAATTCTATAATTGAAACTTTGTAGCCTAGAGTGGAGGCCTAGGTGCTAGGGCTTAAGAAGTTTGGCTTCCTCCATTGCTCAGGCAACCCTAGCCTCTGCTCTTTCCACCACCATGGCTGCTGCCATTTCTGTTGGGATATACTTTCTAGAATTGAAACTTTGTAGTATTGAGTGGAGGCCCAAGGGCAGGTGGAAAGCTTGGCTTCCTCCATTGCCAGGGAAACCCAATCCTCCCCCTTGCTCTCAGTGGCCACAGCCATCTTGGTTGGGGTTTATTTGCTCCTGATTGGCTGGTGGGCATGGCTTGTGGGTGTGGCTTGTTGGCAGGCATGGTCAATTTTCATATTACTCTTTTACTAGATAATATATATATGCAATTATCTCTAATAAAAGGGAATATACTAATTGACAATCACTCCATCACAAAGATGGCTGCACCCACAGCTGAGGTCAAGTTCCCATAAGGAGCATTAATGAGAAATCAGCAGGCACCTGAGGCTACACCCTCCCCTGCCCCCACAGGAGATCTCAGTCTGCATCCCCCACACAGCAGGGTTTGACAGGCGACTTCAGGCCATGCCCCCCACTCTGGTGTCAGGCTGGAGGACCTCAGGCCATGCCCCCATCCCTGGCACTAGACCAGAGGACCTGAGGCCATGCCTCCTGCCTGGCAGGGCTTGAGGGAGGACCTCAAGGTGTGCTTCCAGTCCTGATGCTAGGCTAGGGGACCTCAGGCCACGCCCCTCACCAGGTGGGACTTGACAGAGGACTTCAGGCCATGCTTCCCACCCTGGCACCAGGCTGTGGGACCTCAGACCACACTCCTCACCTGGCAGGGCTTGATAGGGGCCTCAGGCGACACTGTCCATCCCAGCACTGGACCAGGGGACCAGAAGCTGCACCCCCCTGCCTGGCTGGACTTGACAGGGTACCTCAGTTCATGACCCCTACCCAGCGGGGCTTGACAGGGGACCTCAAGTTGCATCACAGAGCTGGGTCAGGGGAACTCATGCTGTACTTCCCACCCAGTAGGGCTTGAGGGGGGACCTGAGGCTGTGCCTCTCTGCTGGTGGGGCTTTATGGGGGACCTGAGGTTGCTCTCCCGTCCCGGTGCTAGCCTAGGGGAATCTGAGGCTGTGCTCCCCCTCCACCTGGTATGACTTGATGGAGGACCTTAGGTCATGCCCACCACCCAGTGGGATTTGACGGGGGACCTAAGGCTGCACATCCCTGCTGGTGGGGTTTGAAGGGAAACTTAAGGCTGTGCCCCCTTACCTGGCAGGGCTTGATGGAGGACCTCAGGCCATGCCCCCCCACCCAGCAGGGCTTAACAAGGGATCTCAGGCTGTGTCCTTCACCTGGTGGGACTTGATGGGGGACTTCAAGGCATGCCCCTCACCCTGTTATGGGCTGGGGGACCTAAGGCCCACCCCATCCTGGTGCCAGGCCAGGGGACCTGAGGCTATGCCCTCTGCTTGGCGAGGCTTGACAAGGATGGTATTTTCTGGGTCTGGATCTAGCCCAAAGGGGGAGGCAGCTGGGTCTGGGTCTCATGTGATTTTTAGGTGCATGTGGTTGGGTGGGGACTTAACTCTGGGTCCCATGGTGCACCCCAGACTCTGACAGGAGGAAGGTTTTCATATACATTTTACTAATTTTCTTTCATCTCTGACACTTCTATTACAGAGAAAGGGCAAATAGCAATATTAAATTATTTCCTCTAATCCCCCTTTTAATGTGCACAAATTTCATGCACTGGGCTACTAGTATATATATATATATAATTGTAGAATCTCAGAAAGATATTTGCATACTTCAGTTCATTGCAGCATCCTATACAATAAAAGGATAATTTGCAAATTGATCCTAACAGTGGGATGACCTAGAATTACTGGTCATTATGATGTGCACTGACCACCAGCAGGCAGATGGTCAATGCATGAGCTGCTCCCTGGTGCTGAGTGCACTCCCATAGGGGGAGCTCCACTCAGCTACAAGCAGGGCTGATGGCTGCAAGCACAGCAGTGGTGATGGGAGCCTCTCTTGCCCCTCGGCAGCCATAAGGATGTCCGACTGATGACTTAGACCCAATCATTAGATGGAAATCCCCTGAGGAATCCCAGGATGCCAGAGGGATGTCTGAATGCCAACTTAGGCCTAAGCCCCTGGGGAGCAGCCCTAAGCTGGCAAGTGGACATCCTACAATGGGTCCCAACTGTGAGAGGGTGCAGGCCAATCTGAGGGACCCTCAGAATTTTCATACACCAATCCTCTAGTTACTATATTTATAATAATCAAGGTGTGGAAGAAGCCCAAATGGCCATTGACAGATTAATGCATAAATAATGTAGTATTTACATAAAATAGAATATTATTCAACCTTTAAAAAGAAGGAATTCTTGTTCCATGAACCTTCAGGACATTATGTTGAGTGAAAGTATCTGGTCACAAAGACAAATACTGAATGATCCCACTTAACTGAGATATCTAGAGTAGCCAAAATCATGAAAACAAAAGTATAACTGTTTCTATGTTTTGGGAAGAGGGAGTAATGGGGAGTTGTTCTATAGATATTTTGCAGTGGTCAGCAAACTGTGGCTCTGTTAACTAGTGAGTTTTCCGACCACTGGTATAGTATTTCAATTTTGTGAGATAAAAAGTTCTAGATATTTATTACACAGTGATTAGAATATAGTTAAGGTTTTGCTGAATTGTACATTTAAATTGATTAAGATGCTAAGTTTTATATAATGTTTCTTTTTACCACAATTTAAATAATGTTCTAGAAAAATAATCAGCTTATAAAAACATATATTTATTGAGATACAAGATGGTTGCTGATGGGACTGTCAACTGCAAGATATTGTGTGAGTGAGAGAATGAAAGAAGAATGTGTGGATGTGTAGGGAGTATCTGTATTTGTGAGTGAGGCACAGCTATATTCCACAGGACTGTTGGAAACTGGTGGACTGGGATCCCCTGTCTGGAAAGCCTCTACTGTGGTTGAAATCTCTCCTGGAGCAGCTGGATCTGCCACAGAGACTATGCCATCTTGAAGGGGAGACAAGCTGTGATCAGAAGCCCAGCCTTACCTTCAAATGGGGAGACCTTGGATACCTCCAGGTACTCTACAATCACATCACCCAGGGCCCAACTGCCCTGGTTGTGAACCCTTTTACACTGGGACTCCAGCCTCCTCAACCATGGGTGCCTAAAAATTCTGTCCAGGAGGAGACAAAGTGCTGCCAAATATGCAGGTGGGTCCTGCACCTTCTCAAAGAGCAGACAAAAGGAACAGCTTTATTGAATAACATCCACCTGGAATTGGCAAGTTAAACACAGCTGGTAAGGCAATCCATGGATGGCAAGATCAGAGATAACCTGGAGAGGGGTGGGATCTGGGATCCATGCTGAAGGGAGAAACGTGGGCAGCGGGGACTAGAGTCTCAGAGGAATATTGCACCCCACAAAATCTGCAAGTCGTGGGGTCTGTGTAGCCCATGAATGTGGAAGGGGGTCCACAGGGCTGCTGAAAGAAGAGACTCTAGATATTAGCCCACAGCTGGGCTGGGCCCATAAAGGCAACCTAAAGTTCTGTACCAGCTGTGCAGTGCCAGGGGAAAGAGATTCGAGTTGGTGTGCTTCCTCTGACTTTTTAACTTTTTGTTTTTGCTTGCTCGGTCCAGTACATAGGATCTTCCAATTAAAAACACTCACTGAGACTGCAGGGAAAAGTTGTTTTGTGGAAACTGGGGATCAGAGTGGGGAGAATATAGGAAACCAGCTCTGGGGAAGTCCAGCCCTCCAATCCAGTGTTAAGTGCAGCAGGGAAAGAAAAATGTAAACACTGGGTAGAGGGGCCTTTTTGCCCCAGATATTAATACAGAAAATACTGCCACCCAGGGGTTGTATATGAAATTGACTTTTGTGTAAATACTGCTACAAATAAAGGCAGGCTGAGAAACAAAGTGAACAGGGATCCTGCCTGCTTGAATATAGGGTTGTAGCTTATGACACAGGGAGTGGTGGATCACTGGGAACTTCAGTACTGTGTTGACTACCTGACAGGAAACAGATGTGCCAAGCAGAACAGTAGAGAAAGTGAACAACCTTCACTATTTCACTTTTTAATATTTTTACTTTTATTTAATAAACTAATTTTTGTCTTACTTGATTCTATTTTTTATTATATTTTTGTTTTTAATTATTACTACTATTATTTGACCTTTTTAAAAGTTTTATTTTATTTTTTCTTTATTTTATTTTGGAATTGGTGTTCACCATTCTATTTTTATTTTTATTTTAGGATTATTTTACTATATTTCAATTTTTTATGCCAACAGTCTCTTCCTCACTTTTCCCCTTTTTCATCGTGTTGCTCTGACCCTGTTCATGCTTTAATTTTTCCTCTATCCTTTCTTTTAATCCCTGTTAAAAATTGGTCTTACTCGTATATCTAATTTCCTTTCCCCTGCTCCAAGTCCATGCACATTTCTCTCTTCTCTTTCTTCACTATCCAATTTTTTCCTTCCTTTTGTTTCCTACTTCTTTCTTTCTGTTTTGTTGTTGTTTGTTTGATTGTTTGTTAATTTGATATATTCTGCTTCTGTTTTTCCTCTCCTTTCTTGTTCTCCTCTTTTACTAACAGCCTAATTAATTCCAATCACCAACTCAGGCCTATCTTCTCTCTATTCTCCTTTTCCAATAGTAGACAAACACATAGATAGATAGATAGATAGATAGATAGATAGATAGATAAAAGAAATCGAAAATTATACATATATAAACGTTCTCATATATATTTTTTCTTTTATTTTTTTGTGTATTTTTTTTAGCTTTTCTTCTTATACACTCATTCTCCTTCAACCTCCTCCATACTGAATTGTGGTTATTTCCCCATGCATTAAATTCCTTGACCCTACCTTCTGAAACTAAACTCTGCCTTCTCAGATTCATCTGGGTGTTTGTTGTTTGTTGGTTCATTTTTTGGATTAGTTGTTTGTTGTTTGCATTCATCTCTGCGGTATATTATTTGCATTTCTTTGATTATTTGTTGTTTATTGGAATTTTCTTCCAATGTACATATACTTTTCCCCCTTTCTTTTCTCTCTTACATTTTTTCCCATTTCACAATATCATTTTTGCACTCTTTTCTATCCCCTAATCTCTGGTGGTAATCTTTATTTGGGGTTATTAGTACCATGAATACATTTGTGTATGGTCCCCTGTGTGTTGTGTCTTTTTGTGTTGTATTTTGTGCCTTTAAGTCAATGGAAAGAGAAAAAGAGATAGAGACAGAGGAACCAAGATGGAGGCATAGGTAAACATCTATCTTGCTGCCCCACACAACAATTTCAAAACTACAGCTTAACGACAGAACAAACATCATCCAGAATCACTGGAAAGCTGGCTGAGTGAAAATTCCACAAATAAAAGTAAAGATAGGACACTGTGACTCAGAGGAGCGGCAGAGGCCAGAGTTGAGGATACTTGCGGAGTTAGAGGTTTGGAGCCATGTGCATGCGTGAGAGGATAGGGCGGGTGGCTGCAAACCCAGCTGGTTTTTTTGAATGGGGAGGGAGGCAAAGGCATCCCACTGCACTGATTCCCTAGTTCCAGATGAGGTCCGGGGAACCTACACTCATACAGGTGAAACTAGATAGTCAGGAAGCACGCTGAAACTCAGGTGCTGCAGAGGTCTGCAAGCTTGTGGAGAGGGAGCGTAAACTTGGGAACAGCAGAAGTGCGTGAGCATGCAGAGAGGACTCATGACTTGCTCTATCATTCGGGAAACCACTGGACTGCATTGTTGTACAACCCTGGGGGAGACTTTGGGTGTGTAGACTCATTTGGGGAGAGGCTGAGTTGTCTGGCAGTGGGTAAAGCTCGGGGGCAGGTATCTCTCAGAGGTGCGTGCAGCCATTACCACCAAACACAGAGTCCCAGGTGCCGCATAGGGCAGAGCTGATGGGAAATCAAGGCTGCCTGCTCAGCCCGGAGACTTCACCCATCCAACTTGAGCACAGCTGATCCTCACAGCCAATTGGCCTGGAGGTCAAACCCTCCTAGTGCTAACAATAATCTAGGCTTAACTTCAACAAGACCGTGCAACCCATAAAGGGCTGCAGCAAGAGTATCCATCTTAGGTAACTGGGGAGGCTGAGCCACTGTCCCTTAGAAAACATCTACCACACAAAGCTAATTGACCAACTCAGGGAAGCAGCAACAATGCAGAGACATGGAAAGAAATCAGATGTGAAAGAAATGGAGGAAAAAAAAACAACTGGATATAGAGTTCAATACCACAGTTATAAGGTTTTTCAAGAGGCTCCTAGAAAAGGCTGATGAACTTAATGAGAACTTCGAGGAAATGAACAAGACCTACAAGGATATGAACGAGACCCTCGAGGATATGAATAAGACCCTTGAGGATATGAAAAAGGACCAATAAGAAATTAAGGATACACTGACTGAAATAAAAAAAAATTATACAAAGACCTAAAAGCAGTCTAGAGGACCACAAGAACCAAGTCAAAGATTTGTAATACAAAGAGATGGCCCTGAGAGGAAAAGATGGTGGTGGAACAGAAGGACGTGTAATCATTTGTGTCCCAGGGCAGATGAAGGGGGCAGCTGAGGGTAGCGCAGGGAGTGTTTGTTGGCTAGTTGGGGGATAGCTGGGCTTTGGGAGAAGGAAGGGGACTGCTAGATTAGCCTCCCCTAATGGAGTGGCTCCGGTGCGGCTGGGTTCTCTCATGGAGCCACTGGCTCAGAGGCAGACTGCACCATCTTGAAGGGGAAGAGCCTGAAAATTTTACAGTTGTGGTACCCACTGGGCGGCTGAGACCCCCCCCCCCCGGAACATCGGTTCCTAGTTGGCACAGAAGCAGATTCCAAGAAACCCTGTGCTCTGCCACAGAAATGTCAGATTTCCCCTAGCAAAACAAGGAGGTTCTCACCTAGGGGGAAAAAAAGAGGAAAAGTCCGTGGATGTTGGAGCTGGCAAACGTGGAAGAGGGCCCTCTGAGCTGGTGGCAGGGGGGATACATAGAAAGCAACCCATTTGGACCTGACTGAGAATGCCAGCCTGGCAGTTTTGGGAGGGAGCAGCTGCCAAACCCAAGGGGGAAAAGGGTTTCACGCAGACAAGCGGGACGTGAGTTCATGCGCTTGCATTCATCCTCTCCAAATCAGAATTTCTCAGTGCTGAACCAGGAACATGGGGTCCCCTGGTGGGGGATAATCTGGGAGACCACAGGGGTGAGCTGTTTTGCTGAGGCTGGGGATCAAAACAGTTGCTCACCATTAGAGAGACAGCTCTGCGATAGCCTATTTCCACAAATCAGTAGTGAATACCATAGACAGCGGGATTTTAGTTCAGGCTAGAGAGGACCAATAGACTCGGAGGTCAATTCAGAAACACTGCCACCCAGGGGCTGAATCACAAATTGACTCTTGTGTAACACAAATTAAGGAATCAATTTTATTTCTACTACTATTTAAACTTTTTCTTTAAGTGCCATTTTTATTTAATCTTTATGCTGCTTAGAGATTAGTGTTATACAGTCATTTTTCATCGACCCTTTAGTATCTTTTTACTCTACCTCAACTTCACCCTTATGCCAGCACTCTCTTGTTAACCTTTCCCTAGTTAGTGTCTTGTTCCCCTTACACTTTTTCTGGTATAGATTTTCCTGATTCTTTTTATCCCCTGTTAAAATTTCACACCACTTTTATATCCAATCTCCAACAACCTGCTCCAAGTCCATACACATCTATCGCTTCTCCAACTGCAATATCCTAAATTGTTTTTTCTCTTGGTGCTGCTGACGTTGCTTACCTGACTGTTGACTATATCAATATTTTATGCTTGTTTATGAGATTGGTTTGGTTATGCTTTTCTTTTAATTTGTTTTTTGGGGGGTGGGGTGGCATTGTTTTTCGTTTTGGTGTTGTTTACATTTTTTTTATAGATTTAAGCTTCTGTGTTCCCTATCCTCCCTTGATATTAGTTGTTGTATGTAGTTTGTATCCATCTCCAGGTACTTGTTGCTGGCTTTTGCTGGGATTAGTGGTGATCCTTTGGGAGTTTCCAACCCATATTTTTAGTTTATTCCCTTTTCCTTTCTTTTTTACTCCTTCCCCTTTTCCAAATTTTATTTTGGCATTCCCTCTTTCCTTCCTTCCTTCCTTCCTTCCTTCCTTCCTTCCTTCCTTCCTTCCTTCCTTTCTTTCTTTCTTCCTTTTTTCTATTTCTTTTGTGTGTGTGAGTGTGTTTTCCCTTACTCCCTTCTTTCCCAACTATCAAATAATTTACCTTCCTCTGGCAATCACATTTAATTTGGAGTTACCAATATTGTGAATACATTCTTCTTCAGTGCCTGGTGTGCTGCAACTGGTTTTGTTGTACTTTGAGCCTTTAAATCAACACAGGAGAGTGAGAACTACATAACGAGACACACAGAGAAGAGATACCACCAATGAAAGAAAAACAACCCTCACCAGAAACAGAGGTAAAAGAAATGGAAGCAAGCAACCTGTCAGAGAAAGAGTTCAGAGAAACGGTCGTAGGGTGGCTGAAGAAAATAGAAGTCAGTATGAGTAAGAACCAAGAGGAATTGAAGAAGAACAAAGAGGAAATGAAGAAGACTCAAGAAGAAATGAAGAAGACCCAAGAAGAAATGAAAAGTGATATTGCCGAGGTAAAGAACTCCATAAAAAGTATCAGGAGTAGTCTAGAAGAAGCAGAGGACCTCATCAGTGAGCTGGAAGACAAGGTAGGAAAAAATACCCAAGTAGAGCAGATTCTAGAAAAAAATAAAAATAAAAAGAAGGAGGAGAGCCTAAGGGAACTTCGGGAAAAAATGAAACAAAACAACATCAGTATAATAGGGCTTCTAGAGGGACAGAAAACTGAGCAAGGAATAGAAACCCTGTTGGAAGAAATAATGACAGAAAACTTCCCTGACATATAAAAGAAAAAACCCACACAAATCCAAGAAGCTCACAGAGTTCCAAGCAAATTAAACCCCAAAAGACCTACGCCAAGTCACATTATAATTAAATTGGCAAACATCAACAACAAAGTGAGAATCTTAAAAGCTGCCACAGAGAGATGGAAAGTCACCTACAAAGGAGCCCCCATCAGATTAGCAAGTGATTTCTCAACAGAAACTTATCAGGCCAGAAGGGATTGGAATGAAATATACAAAGTCATGCAAAGGAAGGGTCTGAGTCCTAGAATACTGTACCCAGCAAGTCTATCAATTAAAATTGAAGGTCAAATCAGGAGCTTCACAGGCAAAAAAGGTCTAAGGGAATATATTACCAGCAAACCAGCAATGCAAGAAATGATTAAGGGTCTGCTGTAAAAAAGCAATAGGAAGTGAAGAAAGAACACAGGGGCAAAGAACAAAAATGGCCACAAATAAGTACCTATCAATAAGAACTTTAAATGTAAATGGTTTAAATGTTCCAATCAAAAGACATAGGGTAATGGACTGGATAAGAAAACATGAATAGGGTAATGGACTGGATAAGAAAACATGACCCATATATTTCCTGTCTACAAGAAACCCACCTCCAAAAGAAAAAAGACACACACAGACTGAGGGTGAAAGGATGGAAAAAGGTTTTCAGGAAAATGGAAATGGGAAAAAAGCTGGGGTAGCAATACTTATATCCGACAAATTAGATCTCAAAGTGAAGGACGTAAAAAGAGATAAAGAAGGCCACTACATAATACTAAAGGGAGCAATCCAATAAGAAGAAATAACTCTGGTAAACATTTATGCACCCAATACAGGAGCACCCAAATACATAAAGAAGCTCCTGGATGACATCAAGGGAGAGATATACAGCAATACAATCATAGTAGGAGACTTTAATACCCCACTATCACCATTAGACAAATCCTCTAAACAAGAAATCAGTAAAGAAACATCAATCCTCAATGACTCACTAGACCAGATGGAATTAGTTGACATCTTCAGATTATTTCATCCCTAAGCCTCAGAATATACATTCTTTTCAAGTGCCCATAGGTCATTCTCAAAGATAGACCATATGTTGGGTCGTAGGCAAAGTCTCTCCAAATACAAGAAGATATAAATCATATCAAGCATATTCTCAGATCACAGTGGCATAAAGCTGTAAATCAACTACAATAAAAGCAATCTAAAGAAATCAAACACATGGAGACTAAACAGCATGTTATTAAACTGTGACTGGGTTACTAAGATCAAGGAAGAAATAGAAAACATCATGGAAACAAATTACAATGATAGCACAACAACACAAAATCCATAGGACAAAACAAAAGCAGTTTTGAGAGGGAAGTTCATAGCTCTACAATCCTACTGCAAAAAAAAAGAAAGAAAAGAAAAGAAACAGCAGCAATAAATTATCTAACCCAACAACTCAAAGTGTTAGAAAGAGAGCAACAAGAAAAGCCAAGTGTAAGTAAAAGGAAGGAAATAGTAAAGATCAGAGCAGAGATAAACAACATAGAGACCAAAGAAACAATACAGAAGATCAATAAAACCAAGATCTGGTTTTTGAAAGGATAAACAAGATTGATGAATCTCTAGCCAGGCTCACCAAAAGCAAAGGGAGAGGACCCTAATAAATAAAATCAGAAATGAAAGAGGTTAAATAACAACAGACCCCATTGAAATACAAAGGATTGTTAAAAATACTATGAACAACTCTACTCCAACAAACTGTATAACCTGGAGGAAATGGATATATTCCAAGAAAAATATAATCTCCCAAAACTCAATCAGGAAGAATCTAAACAGATCAATAGACCAATAAATATGGAGAAAATTGAAGCAGTCATCAAAAAGCTTCCAGCAAACAAAAGCCCAGGGCCAGATGGCTACACAGGGGAGTTTTACCAAACATTTCAGAAAGAACTAAAACCTATCCTCCTCAGACTTTTCCAGAAAATTCAAGATGATGGAACACTTGCAAACTCCTTCTATGAAGCCAGCATCACCCTAATACAAAACCAGACAAAGACAATACAATGAAAGAGAATTACAAGCCAATATCCCTCATGAATATAGATGCCAAAATCCTCAATAAAATTTTAGCAAATCGGATTCACCAGTACATCAGAAAGATCATACACCATGACCAAGTAGGATTTATCCCAGGAATGCAAGGATGGTACAATATCTGCAAATCAATAAATGTGATACATCACATAAACTAATTGAGAGATAAAAATCACAGTCATATCAATTGATGAAGAAAAAGCATTTGACAAAATCCAACACCCTTTCTTGATAAAAATTCTCAACAAGATAGGAATAGAAGGATCATACCTCAACATAATAAAAGCTATATATGATAAACCCACAGCAAACATCATACTCAATGGGCAAAAACTACAACCATTTCCAATAAGCACAGGAAAAAGACAGTGATGCCCCCTCTCACCACTCCTGTTTGACATAGTACTGGAAGTATTAGCCATTGCAATTAGACAAGAAGAAGAAAATAAAAGGTATCCAAATTGGAAAAGAAGAACTAAAGCTATCTTTATCTGCAGATGAAATGATATTGTACATAAAAAACCCGAAAGACTCCATAAAAAAACTAATAGACTTAATAAATGAGTTCAGCAACACAGCAGGCTACAAAATTAATGCCAAGAAATCTATGGCATCTCTATACACTAATAGTGAACTTAGAGAAAGCGAGACTAAAACAGCAATCCCATTCACCATCACACCAAAAAAAATTAAGATACCTAGGAATAAACTTAACTAAGGAGGTAAAGACCTATTTGCGGAAAACTACAGGACACTAAAAAAAGAGATAGAGGAAGATGTAAACAGGTGGAATAACATACCATGTTCATGGATTGGGAGAATCAACATCATTAAAATGTCCATACTACCCGAAGCAATCCATAAATTTAATGCACTTCCCATTAAAATACCAATGGCATACTTCACAGACCTAGAAAGAACTCTCCAAAAATTCATCTGGAATAAAAAAAGGCCCCGGATAGCCAAAGCAATCCTGAGAAAGAAGCACAAAGTCGGTGGTATTTCAATACCAGATTTCAAGCTGTATTACAAAGATACTGTTCTCAAAACAGCCTGGTACTGGCACAAGAACAGACATATAGACCAATGGAATAGAATGGAGAACCCTGATATCAACCCAAGCCACTATGCTCAATTAATGTTTGACAAAAGAGGCATGAACATAAAAAGGAGTCAAGACAGTCTCTTCAACTAATGTTGTTGGGAAAATTGGACAGATACAAGAAAAAAAATGAAACTAGACCGCCAACTTCCACCATACATAAAAATAAACTCAAAATGGATACAAAACTTAAACACAAGACGGGAAACAATAAAAATATTAGAGGAATCCACAGGAAGAAAAATCTCAGACATATGCCAAAAGAACTTCTTCGATGATATTGCTCCTAGGGCAATGGAAACTAAAGACAAAATAGACAAATGGGACTACATCAAAATAAAAAGCCACCCTCCCTATCTGCTCACATGCGCACACAGCTCCAAACCTCTGACTCCATGAGTATCCTCAACTCTGGCCTCTGCCGCTCCTCTGAGTCACAGTGTCCTATCTCTACTTTTATATTTGGAATTTTCACTCAGCCTGCTTTCCTGTGATTCTGGATGATGTTTGTTCTGTCGTTAAGTTGTAGTTTTGAAATTGTTGTGTGGGGCAGCAAGATAGATGTTTATCTATGCCACCATCTTTTACATATTCCCTGCCATCACTATCTCTATGTTAATTTTGTATCTTACTACTTTGATGAATTCATTTATTAAATCTAGTAGGTTTTTTTGGTGGAGTCTTTAAGGTTTGCTGTCATCTGTAAATAATGACAGTTTTATATTCTCCTTTTCAATTAGCTTATCTTTTTCTTCTTGTCTGATAACCGTGACTAGGACTTCCTGTACTATTTATTTTGAGTAAGAGTGGTGAAAGCAGAAATCCCTCTCCTGTTTTTGTTCTTAATGGAAAGACTTTTAGTTTTTTACTTATTGAGTATGATGTGATCTGTAATTTGTCATTTATGGCCTTTATTATGTTTAATTATGTTCCCTCTAGTCTCACTTTTTAAAGAGTTTTTATCAAAAATGGGTGCTGGCATTTGTCAAATGTTTTTTATTTGTATATTGATATGATGATGTGATTTTTATCTTTTATTTTATGTGATATCTTACATTTATTGACTGGCTGATATGTACCAACCTTGAATTCCCAAAATAAATCCTACTTGATCATAGTATATATTTTCAATGTATTGCTGCAGCTGATTTCCTTTTATTTTATTTAGGATTTTAGCATCTATGCTTATGAAGGATATTGGCCTGTAATTTTCATGGTTTGTATTGTCTCCATCTAGTTTTTTGAAGTAGCATAATGGCGATCTCATAAGAAGAGCTTGGAAATCTTCCTTAACCTTGAATTTTTTGGAATAGTTTGAGTAGGATAGGCCGTAGTTCTTCTTTAAATGTTTGGTACAACTCATTTGTGAAGCCATCTGTCAATGACTTTTGTTTGCTGTGTTTTATTATTATTATTATTACTGCTTAAATTTCATTAGCTGTTACAAGCCTACTCAGGTTTCTTGATTGGTTCTGAGTTTTGAAAGATTGTACGCTTCCAAAAATGAATCCATTTCACTCTGGTTGTACAGTTTGTTGGCATATAGTTATTCATAATATTTTCTTACAATCCTTTGTATTTTTATGGTTTCAGTTGATATTTATACTCTTTCATTTCTAATTTATTTATTTGTGTCCTACCTCTATGTTTCTTGAGGAGCATGGCTAGGGGTTGATTAATCTTATTTATCTTTTCAAAGAACCAGCTCTTGTATTTATTGATTTATTGAACTGTGAGTGTGAGTTTTTTTTAAGTTTCTATTTCCATTGTAATATTTTTTGTTTTCTACTTTCTTTGTCCTCTGGGCTTTTCTTGTTGTTCTCTTTCTAATTATTTTATTTGAGCTATTTCTTGTTTCTTGAGGGAGGCCTGTAATGCTATGAACTTTTCTCTCAGAACTGCTTTCACTGTGTCCCATATATTTTGGGTTGTTGTGTGTTAACTTTTACATATTTCCAGAAAGTTTGTAATTTTTTACTTGCTCTCATAGGTAACCCATTCATTATTTAATAACAGGTTACTTAGCCTCCAAGTGTTTGAATTAATGTTTTTGAGTATTTTTATTGTAGTTGATTTCTAGTTTATTGACATTGTGATCTGAGAAGATGTTTGATATGACTTCAATCTTCTTGACCTTTTAGGGATTCAGTTTGTGTCCTAACATGTCATCAATCTTTGAGAATCTTCCATGTGCACTTAAGAAGAATGTATATTCTACAACTTTGAAATGAAATATTCTATAAATGTCAAGTGCATCTAGTGTATCATTGAAGTTTTCTGTTTTCTTTCTGATTTTTTTTGTTTGTAAGATCTATTCAGTGATGTCTGTGGGGTGTTAAAGATCCCTACCATTACTGCATTGCTGTCTATCTCTCCCTTGAAGTCCCCCATGTGTTTAAAATATATTCCATTGGCTCTATATGGGAGTATATATATTTCCCAGGATTATATGTTCTTGATGGACCGATTCCTTTAGCATTATGTAGTGACCTTCTTTGTCTTTTTTTTAGCCCTTGTTTTGAAATGGATTTTGTCATATAAAAGTGTTGCTACTCCCACTTTTTTCTGTTTATATTGGCATGGGAAATTTTTTCCATCTCTTTTAATCCTGTGTGAGTCTTTTTTTCTGAGGTGAGTTTCTTTTAGACACTATATATAGTGTTACCATTCAGTTACATATTGTATTTTGATTGGAGCATTTAACTTATTTACGTTAAGGTTATTATTGATATGTACTCATTTATTGCCATTTTTATTATTTATGCCTCTATTCCTCTCTATGTATTTCTTCTTTTCCTTACAGCAGTCTCTAGTATATCTTGCAATGCTGGTTTGGTGCTATTTATTTTATTTTATTTATTTACTTATTTATTTTTTGGGGGGGTCTGAGAAGCTCTTTATTTCATCTTCACTTTTGAATGATAGCTTTGCTGGATAGAATAGTCTTGGTTTCAGATACTTGCTTTTCATTAATTTGAATACTTTAAGCCATCCTCTTCTGGCCTCTAATGTTCCAATTGAGAAATCCATTGATAGTCTTATAGGAGCTCCCCTGTAGATAACTGACTGTTTCTCTCTTGCTGCCCTTAAGATTCTCTCTTTGTCTTTACCTTTATAATTTTCCATTTTAATTATGATGTGTTTTGGTATGGGCCTCTTTGGGTTCATCTTGATGATACTCTCTGTGCTTCCTGAATTTGTGTGACCTTTTCCTTTACCAAATTAAGGAAGTTTTTTGTCATTGTTTCTTAAAACATATTCTCTCTCCTTGATCAATTTCTTTTATCTCTGGTACCCCTCTGATGAGGATGCTCTTATATTATATGTTTCCTTGAACTATCCTTATGCATTTAAAGTTCATTTTTCTGATCTCTTTGAGTGTTTTTTCTAGCTTGTCTTCCAAATTCTTGATTCTGTCCTCTGCTTGATACAACCTAATTTTAAATACTTCCAGTGCGTTCTTTTTTTCCCTCCACAGATGGAGCTGTTTATTTATTTATTTATTTATTTTGCTAACTTATATTTTATTGTTTAAAAGTATTACAAATAGTAGTACATATTTCTTCTTTCTCCCCCATTAAACTCCCCCTGGCCTCCCCTAACCCCCAGCACATATCCTCACCCCCAAGTGTCTGTGTCCATTGGTTATTCTTATATGCATACATACAAGTCCTTTGGTTGGTCTCTTATCTCCCACCCCCCAACCCTTCCCTGCCTTCCTGCTGTAGTTTAACAGTCTGTTCAATGCTTCTTTGTCTCTGTATCTATTTTTGTTCATCAATTTATGATGTTCTTTATATTCCACAAATGAGTGAGATCATGTGATATTTATTTTTCTCTGACTGGCTTATTTTGCTTAGCATAGTGGTCTCCAGTTCTATTTATGCTATTGCAAATGGTAAGAATTCCTTCTTTTTACAGCAGCATAATATTCCACTGTGTAGATGTACCATAGTTTTCTAATCCACTCATCCACTGATGGGAACTTAGGCTATTTCCAAATCTTAGCTATTGTAAATTGTGTTGCTATGAACATAGGGGCGCATATATTATTTCTGATTGGTGTCTCTGTTTTCTTGGGATATATTCCTAGAAGGGGTCTAACTGGGTCAAATGAGAGTTCCATTTTTAATTTTTTGAGGAAACTCCATACTGTATTCCATAGTGGCTGCACAAGTCTGCATTCCCATCAGCAGTGCAAGAGGGTTCCTTTTCCTCTGCATCTTCTCCAGCACTTGTTGTTTGTTGGTTTTATTTTCAGATAACATGATATTGTACATTAAAAACCCTAAAGACTCCATAAAAATTAATACCCAGAAGAATGGCATTTTATACACCAATAATGAACTCACAGAAAGAGAAATTACCATTGCAACAACAACAAAAAAATTAAGATACCTAGCAAATACATTTAACCAAGGAGGTAAAGGACCTGTACTCAGAAAATTATATGACATTGAAAAAAGAGAGAGAGGAAGACATAAACAAATGGAAGAATATACTGTGTGCATGGATTAGTAGAATCAACATCATTAAAATGTCCATACTGTCCTACAGCAATCTATAAATTCAATGTAATCCCCATTAAAATACCAACAACATACTTCAAAGATCTAAAACAAACTCTCCAAAAATTCATCTGGAATTTAAAAAAGACCCCAAATATCTGCAGCAATCTTGAGAAAGAAGAAGAAAGTTAGAGGAATAACAGTACCATATATCAAGCTACACTACAAATCCACTGTTCTCAAAACTTCCTGGTACTGGCACAAGAACAAACATACAATGAGAGGCCAAATTATTATGATCTCTGAATGCATCATAATCTGGCCACTAAGTGTGTATATATATGTATTTAGAGGCCCGGTGCATGAATTCATGCATGGGTGGGGTCTGGCCAGCTTGGCCAGGAGGAAAGGGACATGGGTGAATGGCCAGCCTGCTTGCTGGTCGAACTACTGATAGAGGGGAAAATTTGCATATTAGCCTTTTATTCTAGACACTGAGTGGCCATATTATTATGTGTTCAGATATCATAATAATTTGAGCACTTAGTGTATAGACCAATGAAACATAACAGAGAACCCAGAAATCCACACAATTATTTGACAAATGAGGCAAGAGCATTACAGAGACAGTTCTTCAATAAATAGTGTTGGGAAAATTGGACAGATACATGCAAAAAATGAAACTAGACCACCTACTTGCACCATATACAAAAATAAACTCAAAATAGATAAAGGACTTAAACGTAAGATGGGGAAACCATAAAAATCTTAGAAGAAGCCATATACAGCAAAATAGCAGACATTTGTTGTAGCAATATCTTTACTGATATAGCTCCTAGGGAAATGGAAACTAAGGAGAAAATTAACAAATGGGACTACATCAAAGTAAAAAGCTTCTGCACAACAAAAGAAACCATCAACAGAACAACAACAAAGCCCACTGCATGGGAGAACATATTTGCCAATGTTATCTCTGATAAGAATTTAATTTGCAAAATTTACAAGGAACTCATAGAACTTAACAAAAGGAAGATAAACAAACCAATAATAAAAAATGGGCAAATGACCTAAATAGACACTTTTCAAAACAGGACATACAGAAGGCCAAGAGGCATATGAAAACATGCTTAAAGTCACTAAATACTTACAGTGCATTCTTGATGTCAGATATGGTATTCTTCATTTCTGGGTGGTTCTTGTTCATGGTTCCTACGTCAGTTTTCATTCTGAGTTAGTTAGCACTAAGTTCCTTGTAGTTCCCATTAAGTTTCCTGTAGTTCTCACTAAGTTCCTTGAATGTCCTTATAAACATTAGTCTGAATTGTATGCTTGATAAGTTGCTTACCTCCATTTAATTTAACTCTCTTTCTGGATATTCCTCCTTTTATTTCATTTTGGGGTTTTTTGTCTTCCTATGTTATTTGTCTCTTTGTGTATGTTTCTATATATTAGAATTGCTATGGCTTTCAACCATTTGAGTTGGCCTTTTGTAGTACTAGTAAATGTCCTGTGGGACCCAGTGATGTGATATCCTTGAAATCCTCTGTGGATTCTCTAGAAGTGTCCCTTTTGTGAGTTATTTGGGCTCTCCTTTTGTAATTGGGCCTTCATTGTTGTCCCATTTTTGAGTGGTATCTCCTTCCAGGCTAGCTGACTGAGGCTCAATCCTGACCACATTGAATGAGCTGTTTTTACATGTGTTCATAAATTGCAACAGTGCATAAATCCAGCAAACAGACGCATACAAGATAGAAATTGAAATTTGAATATGTCCAAATTATTCTTTTTTTGTCTACCTATATTTGGATCTTAGTTTATTTTAATTTTCATCTTTATTTTTTAATTCTCACTTGAGGATATTTTTCCCATTGATTTTTAGAGAAAATGGAAGGGAGGTGGAGAGAGAGAGAAAGAGAAAGAGAAGGAGTCATCAATGTGAGGGAGACACATACATTGGTTGCCTCTGTGCAAGCCCCATTTGGGGCTGGGAATTGAAACTGCCACCCAAGTATGTGTTCTTGACTGGGAATCAAACCCGAAATGCTCCAGAGTACGTGCCGACACTCTAACTACTGAGCAACACTAAGCAAGACTGAATTTTAAATGTTCAGAAATCAGAAGGAATTCTGTTGGCCATTTTGGCTTATACTAACTCTCTTTGACTCCATCTCCCTTTCTCTGTCTCTCCCCGTCAGAGTAATAACTTTGAGAAGCTACACACTTTATTCTAATGATAGTGCCTGTGTTCCAAACAATATGAAGACTTCCCTTTTAGAGATGCCAGAAGAGCCAGTTTATGAAGCACATGAAGAAATTAGACCCACTGTTTAATAGTCGTATGTTATAATGCATGAAACAAAATAGCATCACTATTTCTCTCAGTGGGAATTAATCTGAGATTATCTCCACACTGTCATCATAAATGAGGAAAAATTCAGACCTGGCTAAAATGCCCCACTACTTCCTAAAATTTCACTTGATTCCCCACAGTCAGAAGTACACCTTCCCTCCACTGAATTTGCCAGAGCTCCACCTTGATAACTTTCTTATGGGCCAGAGGTCGTATGGCCTTGGATAACAGTTAATTCTACACTCTCCCCCACAACTTTGTTTTTATATTTCAAATAAATATTTATTTATTTCAGAGAGAGGAAGGGAGAGGGAAAGAAAAAAACATCAATGATGAAAAGAATCACTGATTACTACACACCCCCTTCTGGGGATCAAACCCACAATCAGGGAATATACCCTTACCGGGAATGGAACTGTGACCTCCTGGTTCATGGGTTGACACTCAATCACTGAGCCATGCCAGCTAGGCCCCCCTTTAAATAGAAAGCTACTTAGAAACAAGTATTATTTAGCTTTATATCTTTCTCACAAAGTAGGCTATCAATAAATATTTCTTAAATGAATGAATGACCAGGATGGAATCACTTTTTAAACACCAAATAAATATGCTCTGGACCTTATCTATCTCATTTGTGAAATGGGAGCACTAACAATCATATCTAGTCCAAAAGGATGGTGTAAAGACCAAATAAGAAAAGTTGAAAAATGCTTTTAAATTGCTAAATGAAATGAAAATGTAAGATATAATTATTAATCTTTTATTTGGTTAAAATGAAAACTATTCAAAGCTCTCAAATACATATTTATTGACACTGTAATAATATATAGATTAATCTATCATCTTTCCTTTCTGAAGTCTCCAACCTTCTTCACAGTATGTTATAATTCCCTAAATCATATATTGATTATTTTGTCTCTTCCCCTAGAATAAAATCTTTAAAAAGATAAAAATATTGTCTGTCATGTTCTGTGCTGAAACCCCAGTAAATATTTGTTGAATGAATGAAAGATTATAGCTAATAGATAATATGTAAGTTCAGAAAATATTCAACATACATTTACTGAACTATCATTCTAACCAAGGCACCAGTGTATACAAAAGTGAATAGAAAATGCAAACATCTGACACAGAAGGCAGAGTGTGAATATAAAGGTGATAGAGGTACAATGTGGGCAAGAGGTAGAATATGAGGATGAGGCAGAAATATTCTAAGCAAATGTAGCAGCATAAACAAAGGCATAGAAGGTAGGAAAGTATAGGTGCACTTGGGAAACTCAGATAGGCCAATATAATTGGACCATAGGATCCAGAGGAAGTAAAAATGGCCAAGTCCACATTGTGGAGGGCTTTGAATATCAAGACAATTCAGGCAAATAACATTTCCATCAGAATAAAACAGAGTTTGGTACATATTACTTAGAAGCAAGGGTCAGACTTAATGACTTAGAAGTTCAACCGAGATCCAAACTATTTCCTCACCTTTTAATGTTGACAATATTTTAGTTTAAATCCAATTATAACAATGTGTAGGGGTCTTAGAGGTCACTTTTCTTCGAAGATGTTTTCTGACCCTGTAGAAAACATGTTTAGAGAATCTGTATTTTTGCCAGTAATGGAAAGTCTGAAGTAAAACAGGGAACAGAAGAAATAAGATGTTTACTTTTGTGGTCTTTCTTTAATGCTGCTGACTAAAGATTGTTTCTATTTAATTTTGTTTTAATTTTTATACATCAATAAAAATCAAATAGTATTAAATTATGGCTGAGAAAATGTAAATTAGATATTGGTCACAAGAATTCCAAAAGACTAACGATCAGAAGAAAGATATAAAAAGGTCACTAACGTTAGTTTTTGTTGGTTGCCCAATTTTAAGAATAGTAGTATCTATTGGTATCTTATTACAGAAATATATGTAATCATGAAAACATTTCACTTTTTTGTCAGATTTTTAAAAATTAAATTTGTTGGCATGATATTGTCTGAAAAAGAAAAGGATATTTTTTGGTCAGATCTTAATAAGAATTTTACTTCTTCATTCTAGTTCCACTTCATTCTCTCTCTCTCTCTCTCTCTCTCTCTCTCTCTCTCTCTCTCTCTCTCTCTCACACACACACACACACACACACACCAACACACACACGCACACATCTGTAAAAATGTGAAAATGTGGGCCATTGTTTTATTTCACTCTCACTGAAAATTTAAAGAATTGCCAAATAAATCAGTTGCTTTACTTTACCCCTTGTACACTGAGTGGCCAGATTATTATGATCTCTGAAAAGCAGAGTATATCTGGCCACTCAGTGTATATCTTATATAATAAAAAGGCTAATATGCAAATTGCCTCCTTGACCAGGAGTTAGACCAACAGGCAGACCGGTCAACAGCCCATGACCCCTCCCCCTGGGAGGCTGGCGGGACTCCACCCATGCATCCATGCATAAATTCATGTACTGGGCCTCTAGTATATATATGTACAAAATTTGTGTATGGGAGGGGTGTAACTCAGCCCAGCCTGCACCCTCTCCAATCTGAGGCCCTTTGAGGGATGTCCAATTGCTCGTTTGGCATGGGATAGGGCCTAAACAGGCAGTCGGACATCCCTCTCACAATCCAGTACTGCAGGCTCCCAACTGCTTGCCTGCCTGCCTTCCTAATTGCCCCTAACTGCTTCTGCCTGCCAGACTGATCACCCCTTAACCACTCTCCTGCAATCCTGATTGATATCTAACTGCTCCCCTGCCAGGCTGTTTGCCCCCAATTTCCCTCCTCTGCTGGCCTGGTCACCCCTAACTGCCCTCCCCTGCTGGCCTAATTCCCCACAACTGCCCTCCCTTGCAGGCCTGGTCCCTTCCAACTGCCCTCCTCTGCAGGCCAGCTTGTGTCCACATGGGCGCAGGATCTTTGACCACATGGGAACAGCCATCTTGTGTGTTGGAGTGATGGTCAATCTGCATATTACTCTTTTATTAGATAGGACAGAGGCCTAGTACATGGGTCGGGGCCAGCTGGTTTGCTTTGAAAAATGTCCTGAATCAGGGTGGGTGTTCCCTTGGGGCATGGGGTGGCCTGGGTGAGGGTCCTGTGGTGGTTTTGCAGTGCAGACACGCCCCAGAGCAATCCATGCAGAGGCCCTGGTATCTGGGATTTATTTATCTTCTGCAATTGAAACTTTGTAGCCTGGAGTGGAGCCAAGCCTTCTGCTCGCTCCATGTGGCAGCCATTTCTGTTGGAATTTATTTACCTTCTATAATTGAAAGTTTGTAGCCTGTAGTGGAGGCCTAGGCTAGCCAGGGTTATAGAAGCTTGGCTTCCTCCACCACCAGGGACAACACTAGACTCTGCTCTCTCCAGGTCTGTGGCTGCCACCATTTCTGTTGGGATTTATGTATCTTCTACTTTGTAGCATTGAGTGTTGGCCTAGGCCAGTAAGGGCAAGCAGAAAGCTTGGCTTCCTCCATCACTGGGAAAACCCAAGCCTGCCTCCTGCAGTGACCACAGCCATCTTGGTTGGGATTCATTTGCATATTCACTCCTGATTGACTTGTGGGCGTGCCTTATGGGTGTGGCTTCTGGGTATAGCAGAGGTACAGTCAATTTAAATATTACTCTTTTATTAGTTAGGATATACATTAGAGGCCCGGTGCATGAATTCTAATATATATTTATTAATCTGAGTGGCCAGATTATTATGGTTTCAGAGATCATAATAATCTGGCTACTCAGTGTATCCCAAAGTGCTTGATCTCTGCTATTTTTATCACTCCATTCATTATTCTATCTATATGTTTAAGTACTACATGTATTCTCTTAACAAGGTGACATATTTATTTTTAGTATATGCACATGCAAACTTTATTTTTTCTTTAAACATGATTTTTTATGTTTTTATTTTTTAAATGTTATTTTATTGTTTAAAGTATTACACATAGTAGTACATATATCTCCTTTCCCTCCCTAAACCCTGTTGCATGCCCTCACCCCCCCCCCCATTGTCTTGTGTCCATTGGTTGTGCTTATATGCATGCATACAAGTTCTTTGGTTGATCTCTCCCCCTTCCCAAAACTCCCTGGCTTTCCCTCTGTAATTTGACAGTCTGTTTGATGCTTTACTGCCTCTGTATCTAGCTTTTTGTTCATCAGATTATAATGTTCTTTATTATCCATAAATGAGTGTGATCATGTGCTATTTTTCTTTCATTGCCTGCCTTATTTCACTTAGCATAATGCTCTCCAGTTCCATCACGCTGCTGAAAAAGGTAAGGATTCATTTTTTTTTTACAGAAGCGTAGCATTACATTGTGTAGATGTACCATAGTTTTCTAGTCCACTCATTTGTTGAAGGGCATTTAGGCTGTTTCCAAATCTAAGGTATGGTGAATTATGCTGTTATGAACATAGGGATGCATATATCCTTATTGGTTGGTGTTTTTAGTTTCTTGGGATATATTCCTAGAAGTTGGATTACTGGGGCAAATGGGAGTTCCATTTTTAGTTTTTTGAGGAAACTCCATGCTGTTCTCTACAGTGGCTGCACAAGTCTGCATTGTCACCATCAGTGCATAAAGGTTCTTTTTTTTTGCATCCTCAACAGCTCTTGTCGTTTGTTGATTTGTTGATGATAGCAATTCTGACAGGTGTGCGATGGTATGTCATTGTTGTTTTGATTTACATCTCTCAGAAGATTAGTGACTTTGAACATCTTTTCATATGTCTCCTGGCCTTCCTTCTGTCTTATTTTGAAAAGTATCTATTTAGGTCCATTGTCCATTTTTTGATTGGGTTGTTTATCTTTCTTTTGTTAAGTTGTATGAGTTCTCTCTAAATGTTGGAGATTAAGCCATTATAGGTGATAACGTTGACAAATATATTCTCTGTTGCTATGGGATTTCTTTTTGTTTTGTTGTTGGTTTCTTTTGCTGTTAAAAAGCTTTTTATTTTGATATAATCCTATTTATTTATTTTCTCTTTAGTTTCCATTGCCCTAGGAGCAGTATCAGTTGAGAAATTACTTTGGCATATATCTGATATTTTGCTGCCTGTGATTCTTCTAGTATTTTTATGGTATCCCTTCTTATGTTTAAGTCTTTTATCCATTTTAAGTTTATTTTTTTTTGTTTGGTGTAAGTTGGTGGTCTAGTTTCTTTTATTTAAATAATTTTTATTGATTTTTTTACAGAGAGGAAATGAGAGGGATAGAGAGTTAGAAACATCGATCAGCTGCTTCCTCCACACACCCCACTGGGGATGTGCCTGCAACTAAGGTACATGCCCTTGACTGGAATTGAACATGAGACCTTTCAGTCCGCAGGCTGACACTCTATCCACTGAGACAAACCGGTTTTGGCATTTGGTCTAGTTCCATTTTTTTGCATGTATCTGTCCAATTTTCCCATCACCATTTATTGAAGAGACTGTCATGACCCCATTGTGTGTTCATGCCTACTTTGTCAAATAATAGTTGAGCATATTGGCTTAGCTTGATTTCTGGGTTCTCTATTCTATTCCATTGATCTATATGTCTATTCCTGTGCCAGTTCCATGCTGTTTTGAGAACAGTGGCTTTGTAATACTGCATGAAATCTGGTATTGAGATCTCACCTACTTTATTATTCTTTTTATCAGGATTTCTGTGACTATTCAGTTTCTTTTTTTATTCGAGATCAATTTTTGGAAAGTTCCTTCTAAGTCTTTGAAATATGCCCTTGATATTTTAATGGGGAGTGAATTGAATCTATAGATTGCTTTGGGTAGTATGGACATTTTAATGATATTGATTATACTAATCCATGAACATGGTATGTTCTTCCATTTGTTTATGTCTTCCTCTGTCTCTTTTTTTCAGTGTCCTGTAGTTTTCCACAGATAGGTCTTTTACCTTTTTAGTTAAGTTTATTGCTAGATATCTTAATTTTTTGGTGCGAGAGTAAATGGGATTGCTTTTTTAGTCAATTTTTCTGTAAGTTCATTATTGGTGTATTGAAATGCCATAGATTTCTTGGCTTTATCCTGATACATTGCCAAATTCATTTATTAAGTCTATGAGTTTTTTTATTGAGTCCTTAGGATTTTCTATATACACTATCATCGTTTCTGAAAATAAGAACAGCTTTACTTCTTCTTTTCCAATTTGTATGCCTTTGATTTCTTCTTGTCTGATCACCATGGCTACTAGCTCCAGTACTATGTTGAACAGGAGTGGTGAGAGAGGGCATCCTTGTCTTGTTCCTGTTCTTAGGGGAAATGGTTTTAATTTTTGTCCATTGAGGATGATGTTAGCTGTGGGTTTGTCATATAAGGCTTTTATTATGTTGAGGTATGATCCTTCTATTGTTACCTTGCTTAGAGCTTTTATAAAGAAAGTGTGTTGGATTTTGTCAAATTATTTTCCAGCATTAATTGTTATGACTATGTGATTTTTATCTCTCAATTTGTTTATGTGATGTATCAAGTTTATTGATTTGTGAATATTGTACTATCCTTGCATCCCTGGGATAAATCATATTTAGTCATGGTGTATAATCTTTCTGATGTACTGCTGGATCTGATTTGCTAGAAGTTTGTTGAGGATTTTGTCATCTATGTTCATGAGGAATATTGGCCCATAATTCTCCTTCATTGTGTCGTCTTTATCTGGTTTTGGTATTAAGGTGATGCTGGCTTCATAGAGTGAGCTTGAATTTTTTTGAAATAGTTTTAGGAGGATAGGTTTTAGTTCTTCTTTGAATGTTTGGTAAAACTCCCCTGTGAAGCAGACTGCCCCTGGGCTTTTGTTTGTTGGAAGCTTTTTAATGACAGCTGCAATTTCTTCCATAATTATTGGCCTATTTGGATATTTAGAATCTTCATGATTGAGTTTTAGAAGGTTGAATTTTTTTAACAATATGTCCATTTCCTCCAGGGTGTCTAGTTTGGTAGAATAGAGTTGTTCATAGTATTTTTTAACAATTCTTTGTATTTCTGTGGAGTCTGTTGTTATTCTGCCTATTTCATTTCTGATTTTATTTATTTCAGTTCTCTCCCTTTACTTCTTGGTGAGTTTGGCTAGAGGTTCATCAATCTTTTTTATCCTTTCAAAGAACTAGCTCTTGGTTTCATTGATCTTTTGTATTGTTGTTTTGTGTGTGTGTGTGTGTGTGTGTGTGTGTGTGTGTGTGTGTGTGTGTGTGTTTGTCTTTATGTCATTTATTTATGCTCTGATCTTTATTATCTCCTTCCTTCTGCCCACTCTGGGCTTTTCTTGTTGCTCTCTCTCTAATTTTTTGAGTTGTAGAGTTTGAGATTTATTACCATTTATTTTTGTTTTTTTTTTTTTTTGAGGTAGGCTTGTAGAGCTATAAACTTCCCTATCAGGTCCACTATCTCTGTGTCCTATAGAATTTGGATTGTTTTGTTTTTATTGTCATTAGTTTACAGGATGTTTTTAGTTTCTTCTTTGATCTCTTTGGTACCCCAATCACTCTTTAATAGCATGCTATTCAATTTCCAAGTATTTGAATATTTGGTCTGTTTTTATTGTAGTTTATTTCCAATATTATTCCATTGTGTTCTGAGAAAATGCTTTACATGATTTCAATCTTCTTGAATTTGTCAAGAAGATTTGCTTGTGACCCAATATGTGGTCTATTTTTGCAAATGTTTTATGTGCACTTGATGAGAATGTATATTCCATGGCTTTTGGAATATATTTTGAAAATGTCAATTAAGTCCATATGATCTAGTGATTCATTTAGGATTGCTGTTTCTTTGATGATTTTTTGTTTAGAGCAGTGGTTGTCAAACTCATTAGTCACCAGAACCAAATATCAACAGTGTAATGATTGAAATTTCTTTTGAGAGCCAAATTTTTTAAACTTAAACTATATAGGTAGGTGCAATGTTATTAATTTAATTAGGGTACTCCTAATCTGGCCTTTGCTAAAATCTCAAGAGGCCAAAGAGCCGGATGTGGCTCACGAACCACAGTTTGCTTACCACTGGTCTAGAGGATTTATCCAGTGATGTCCATTGTGTATTCAAGACCCCTACTATGACTGTATTGTTGATGTCTCCCTTGATATCTTCCAGGAATTTTGTTACGTATTTGGGTGCTCCTGTATTGGGAGCATATATGTTTATTAGGGTTACATCCTTTTGTTATATCAGTCCCTTTAGTATTATGAAATGGCCTTCTGAATCTCTTGTTATGGCCTTTACTTTGTGGTCTATTTTGTCACATGTAAGTATTGCTACCCCAGATTTTTATTTCATTTCCATTTATCTGATATTTTTTCTATCCCTTCACATTCAGTATGTGTGAGTCCCTTGTTCTGAGGTGGGTCTCTTGTATAAAGTTATCTTATCCATTCACTTACTTGATGTCTTTTGATTGGAGCATTTAGTCCATTTACATTTAAAGTTATTATTGATAGGTACTTGTTTGTAGCCATTTTTTGTGCCTGTGTTCTTTCTTACCTTTTTACTTCTTCTTTTTACATCAGTCCCTTTAGCATTTCTTGCATTGCTGGCTTAGTAATGATAAATTCCCTTAGTTGTGGTTTTTTTTCTTTTGTCAGTGAAGCTCCTTATTTCCCTTTCAATTTTGAATCATAGCCTTGCTGGATAGAGTATTCTTGGATTCAGTCCCTTGCTTTGCATCATTTTGTGAATTTCCTTCCATTCTTTTCTGGCCTCATGTGTTTCTGTTGAGAAATAATTTGATAATTTAATTGGAGCTCCCTTGTATGTAACTCTCTGTCTTTCTCTTGCAGCCTTTAAGATTCTCTCTTTGTCCTGAACATTTGCCATCATAATTATGATGTGTCTTGGTGTTGGTCTTTTTAGATTCATCTTGTTTGGGACTCTTTGTGCTTGTGTGACTTTTTTCTTCCCCACCTCAAGGAATTTTTCTAACATTATTTCTTCAAATAGGTTTTCTTACCCTTGTTCCTCTTCCTGTGGTTCTGTCATTGCTATTATTCATATGTTGTTTGGTTTCATGTTGTCCAAGAGGCTGCTTAGGCTTTCCTCTGTCTTTTAATTTTTTCCTCCATTTACAGTTTAATTTGGGTGTGTTTTGCTTTCCTGTGTTCTAATTCACTAATTCTGTCCTCCTTTTCTACTGTTTAAACTTTCCAGGGTGTTTTTTTAATGTAGTTGTATCATTTTTCATTTCTTCTTGATTCTTACATAAGTTCTTGATTTTTTTCCTCCATCAGGTTTATGAACTGTATGACCCTTATTATGAATTCTTTTTCAGACATATTGCTTGCCTCTGTTTCACTTAGCTCCTTTTCTGCGAATCCTCTTTTCCTTTGGGGGTTTCTTTGTCTACCCATTTTTGGTCTCACCAAGTGATCTAGATGTCGATTTGTGCAGGGGCTGCTCCTTGGATGGCAGTGGCTCCTCAGGCTGTGGTTGATCCTCAGGTGATCACTGAAGTGGCTGCTCCTCGGCAGTGTCATCTCTGGTGGGTGCTGTTCACAGCAGTGGTGTCTCCTCTGGCTGGTGCGGGAGGCTGCTTGCACAGCTGCTGTTCCTTGGATCAGGGCTGTTCCTTGCTCATGTGGCTTTTGCTCCTCAGACAAGGGTGGACTTCTCAAGTGACTGCTGTTCCATGGATCAGGGCTGGCTGCACACTGCTGCTGTTTCTCAGATGGGGTGGGTTGCTCATAAGGCTACTGCTTCTTTGACAGCAGCAGGTTGCTTGACAGGCTGGTGCTCCTCATACAGGTGTGGGCTTCTTGTACAGATGCTGCTCCTCAGACAGGGAGCAGCCTGCTGCTCCTGAGGTGGGAGTGAGCTGCATGTGAGGCTGCTTCTCCTTGGATGGGAGTGGGATGTTCATCCAGTTGCTGCTCCTCGGACAGGTGCAGGCTGTGTGTGGCTGCTGCTTCTCAGATCATTGTGGGCTGTGCAGGACTGCTACTCCTTGGCAGTCAGTGGTCTGCTTGTGAGTCTGCTGCTCCTCAAATGGGGGATGGACTGCTTGAATGGCTGCTGCTCCTCAGGTGGGAGTGAGCTACACGTGTGGCTGCTGATCCTTGGAGTGCAGGGCTGCCACTCCCTGGATGTGGGCAGTCTGCTTGTGTGGCTGCTGCTCCTCAGTCCAGGACAGGCTGCTCAAGCAACTGCAGGTCCTCATATGGGGGCAGACTAGTCACACAATTGCTGCTTCTTGGACATGGGATTGGCTGCTTGTGCAGCTGCTGCTCATTGGGCAGGAGTGAGCTGCACATGCATCTGCTTCTCCTTGAATGGGGGCAGGCAACTGACCAAGCTGCTGCTCAATGGACAGGTGCAGGCTGAATGTGGCTGCTGCTACTCAGACCAGTGCAGGCTGCGCAGGACTGCTGCTCCTCTGACGTGTGCAGTCTTCTCATGTGGCTGCTCTTCCTCAGTCCATGGTGGGCTGCTCGGGCAGCTGCTGCTCCTGAAATGTGGGTGGGTTGCTTGTAGTGCTGCTGTTCCTCATACGGGGGTGGGCTGCTCACATATCTGCTGCTCCTTGAATGGGGACAGGCTGCTCATGTGGCTGATGCTCCTCAGACAGGGGCAGGTTGTTTGCACAGCTGCTGCTCCTCGGACTGGTGCAGGGTGCGGGTTGTGCACAACTGCTGCTCCTCAATCGTGAGCTGGCTGCTCCAGCACCTTTCTATGAGAGACTATATGAAGCACACCAGGTCTACACTTCTTTTGATCCTGAAGCCCCAGAATATCAAACTATGGTTAATGCAGCCTTCCTAGGTCAAACTCAGTCCAACATAAGGAGAAAGCTGCAGAAGCTTGAAGGATTTGTGGAGAAAACTGTAACCAAGCTGCTAGAAATAGCAAACAAGGTTTTCATAAACTGAGACAGGGCGGCCAAGAAGGAAGTGGAGGAGACACTGGGGGGAAAAAAGCAACCTTAATAGCGACAGCTATTAAGGAATCAAGCTCCCAGACAGATAAGAAAGGGAAACAAGGACCCAGGCCAATGAGAAGGAGGACAAACCTGAAGTGAGACAAGTGTGCTTCTTGTAAGGAATCTGGACACTGGAAGAATTAATGTCCAAGATGCCAGAAAGGGAAATTGGGGTCTCCAACCCACCCATCCACTACCAGCCAGAACTGCCTGAGGCAGACCTTTTTGGGCTGACAGCAGCTGACTCCATTTAGGACAGACCGGGCTCTTTCCAGCTGGGCCCCCAAGAGCCCATGGTCAGAATGAAAATTGGAGGCCAGACTGTAGACTTTATGGTCCAAATGGTAGCTGAGCTCTTAGTAGGCACTCAGAAAGTAGCGCTGTCTTGGGAAGGGAAGTCACTATTATCTGAGCTACTAGGGATCAGACCCTTAGACAGTTCTGCTGCCCTCGCCAATGCCAACTTGGCGGCTACCAAGTAATCCATGAATTCCTGTACTTGCCAGATTGTCCAGTGCCCCTGATGGGTAGCGACCTTCCAGTCAAGATGGGGGCTGAGATTACCTTTGCCCTATATGGCTCAGCACAGCTTTGCCTAAGTGAGGAGACCTCCCCAATGATCCTGTCCCTAGCAGTGCCCAGGGAGGAGGAATGTAGATTTTATACCTCCAAGTCAAGGGACTCACCATTAGATCCTGGGTTAGTGGAAGAATTCCCACTGGTCTGGGCAGAAGGAATTCCCCCTGGCCTGGTCAAAGGCCATGCCCTTTTACTAAATGACTTAAAGCCTGGGGCACAGCCTGTCAATATCTGTCAATATCCGATTCCAAGGGATGTACACCTAGGAATCCAGGTCCATTTAGAGCGGCTGCTTCAGTGGGGATTTATTAAATGGTATCAGTCTCCATATAACACCCCTCTCTTGCCTGTCAAAAAGCTTGGGACTGATTACCACCTGGTGCAAGAACTGCGAGATGTTAATGAGGCGGTTATAATACTGCATTTGGCTCTGCTGAACCCCTATACTCTTCTGGAACTCATTTCATCAGAGGCAGAATGGTTTACATGTCTAGATCTGAAAGATGCCCTTTTCTGCCTTCAGCTGGTCCCCTCCCTCACCCCAGTCAGCCCCTCTCCGCCTTTGAGTGGGAAAACCCAACTATGGGGCCAAGGAGCAGTTCACCTAGATTAGACTGCCACAAGGGTTCAAGAACTCCAAGACTCTTTTTAGTGAAGCACTAGCAACTGATCTGTCCAAGTTCCCAGGACAGTATGTGGGATATGTTCTACTCCTATATGTAGACAACTTTCTAATAGCTAGCTAGCTCCATGCGAGCTCAGTGCTGTGAAGGAATGTGAGCCCTTCTGAAAGTACTAACCAAAACAGATTACCAGGTGTCCAAGAGAAAGTCACAAATCTGTCAGAGAAGTCAAGTACATAGGTTTCTGAATCACCCGAAGCAAAGGAAGACTAGAGACTGAAAGAAAGCAGGCAGTACGTGCTGCCCCAGTCCCTGGCACCTAGTGGCAGATTCAGGAATTCATAGGAGCAGCATGGTTCTGTCAAATTTGGATCTCAGAGTTTTCAGATATAGTTAAACCTCTCTATGAAGTTTTAAAAGGGGAAGAGAAGGCACCCATTGACTGGGGTCCTGAGCAGGAAAAGGCCTTCACTGCCATAAAGGCAAAGCTCACTGAAGCCCCAGCACTAGGGCTACCAGATCTGACACAGGACTTAAGCCTCTTCATTCACAAGAACAATGGGGTAGCCCTAGGAGTTCTCACCCAGGATTTCGGATGCTGGCTAAGACCAGTAGCCTATCTGTCTAAGCAGATTGACCTGGTTGCCTCCAGGTGGCCCCCATGTCTCAGGGCCTTTGCAGCCACAGCATTATTGGTCAAAGAAGTGGATAAGCTTACCCTGGGACAAAACTTAAATGTAAAAGTACCTCGTGCTGTTGTGACCCTAATGGAAGACAGGGGGCAGCAGTGGCTAACTCATGCTCGAATGATTCACTATCAAGGGCTTCTATATGAAAATCCTCAAGTATGATTACAAGCAGTGAGAACTCTTAATCCTGCCACCTTCTTACCCCTCGCCAAGACAGCCCCTGAGCATGATTGCCTAGAAGTTCTAGAGGAGGTTTACTCTAGTCGAACAGATCTAATAGTCTGGCCTCTGCAGAATCCAGATCTGATATTTTATACAGAGCAGCTTTCAAGGTGAAAGGAAAAAAATGAGCCAGATATGCAGTGGTATCAGACTTAGAGACAGTAGAGGCACAGGCTCTGCCTGAAGGATGGATGGTCAGTGTAGAGGACAGAACTTTGAGCTCTGATCAGAGCTTCAGAACTCAGCAAGGAAAAACGCACTAACATTTATACCAACTCACACTATGCCTTTGCCACCCTGCATATCCATGGGGCTATATACAAGGAAAGAGGACTCCTGACTGCTGTAGGGAAATTAATGAAAAACCAGAATGAAATCCTAAAATTACTAGAAGCAGTCTGGGAGCCCAAGGAAATAGACATCATCCACTGTAAAGGTCACCAATAGGGGAAAGACTCAATGTCAGAAGGAAACCGACTCGCTGATGCTGCAGTCAAGTTGGCTGCTAAACAACAAGTAGCCCCATCATGGATCATGTTGGCCCCAATATTACCTGAAACTCCAAAATACACTCCTTAGGGAAATGACTGGGCCCTACAAGAAGAGGGCAAGAGAATAATGGAAGGTTGGTGGATACTCCCAGATCATAGGGTCTCTGTCCCAGAAGAGTTAGCCCATAAGGCAGGCCTCCAGCAGCATGAACTTACACATTTAGGAAAGACTGCCCTAGAAGCTTTGTTAGGCAGATACTACCTAATTGGCCATCTTCCCTCCTTGTGTGCCTCAGTCTCTCAGCGTTGCCTCCTCTGTGAGCAGAAAAATGCCAAACAGAGACCTATAGGACTAATAAGCGTTCAACGCTGGGGACAAGCTCCCTTTGAGGACTTGGAGGTATATTTTATAGAAATAGGGCCCAGCAGAATGAATAAATATCTACTGGGTTTTATTTGCACCTTTTCAGGCTGGGTCGAGGCATATCCCACTCACACATAAAAGGTGAGTGAAGTCACTAAGGCATTGCTGAAGGATATAATTCCATAGTATGGAATGCCTCTGACTATAGGGTCTGATAATGGCCTAGCCTTTGTAGCAGAAATAGTACAACAGGTAGCCAAGGCTTTAGGAATTAAGTGGAACCTACATACGGCTTGCAGGCCTCAAAACTCAGAGAAAGTAGAGCACATGAACCAACTCTCAAGCAGGCTATGGGTAGGTTTATCTCCCTTTGAAATTCTATATGGCAGACCCCCTCCCTTAATTCAGTCAAAGGGAGATTTGAGAGAAATAGGGAATTTACTAATTCAGAAGCAATTACAAGGACTTGGGAAAACTGTCTTTGAGGTCCACAGATAGGTTACTGACCAATTAACCATCTCTCTAGGAACAGCTATACACCCTTATAAACCTGGAGACCAGGTTTGGGTAAAAGATTGGAAAAAGAAGCCCCTTAAATCAACTTGGAAGGGACCCTATCCAGCCATACTAACCACTCCCACAACTCTCAAGGTTGCAGAACTGAATCACTGGATCCATCACTCCTGGGTGAAAGCAGACCACCAGGCGAGAGACACCCAGCCTAAGTGGAAGGTGACCTCTGACCAGAAACACCCACTGTGGATCACCCTCAAGAAGACGGTGGACTTGGCTGACTGACCTGTTCCAAAGAATTCAGATAAGCCCCTGCTGAATTCTTCCTTATACTAATGTTTCTTTCTTATCTTCCCCTAAAAGTAATATGCTCTATTATTTCTGGGTAATCATTGTTTTTATGTTTCTAACTAGAGGCCTGATGCATGAAATTCATGCATGAGTAGGGTCCCTAGGCCTGACCAGTGATCAGGTCCGATCTGTGGGCGACTGGCAGGGTGATCGGGGCCCCTGCTGGGATGTGCCTTGGCTGGCCTGGTGCCACCCACTCGTACCTGCTCACCAGCCCTACTTCCCACCCCTACCACTGGTCACCTCCCTCAGTGGGGCGACTGGGGAGAGGGATGGTCACTGGCACCTGTTTTGGCTGATCTGGGGCTTGCAGGCAGGAAGCAGCTCCTGCATTAAGTGTCTGCCCCCTGGTGACCAGTGCATGTCATAGCAACCAGTCATTCCACCAGTCATTCTGCCTTTTGGTAAATTTGCCTATTAGGTTTTTATTATATAGGATAATTCTTATGTTGTCTTTTTATGACTGTTTCTGGGACCCTAGACTAGTACCAGGGGGAGAACTTTTCTGCCCCTACTGGGACACAGAAACACTTTAAATTACTACCTCCTATCCAGCAAAGGAATTTATTGCTGTCCCCGGCCAAAATGAGGCTAGTTCTCTTACTGTTACTAAACTCTTATTCTTGACTACTCTCAAATCTACACTCTGCCTCTCAAGGATTTTTTAATTCCTTACCATCTCTCTCAAACCCTCAATTTAACACCTCAATCTGACCAACCCTGGGCTGGCTAAGGACTGCTGTCTCTGTCTTCCCCTCTCATCAACAAGCTACATGGCAGCCCCCACCTCTCTGCATTCATGGTCTGATTCCAGCCTGTCCTTCCTTTATAAGAAACCTTTAAGTAAAAAATGGTATACTATACTATACTGGCTTCCTACTACAACCCTCTTGAGGAAGATGATGAAAATGATGAAGACTCAGCATGCTGAACCCCCTTTATCTCAATGCCCCCCTTCAGCTGGAAGCAGCTAGAGTGGTTGTCATCCCTATCCCCAATCTCTGAGTCTTCTATAATCCCCAAGGCTAAGGATAGCTTGTGGATCAAGGGTGGGGGATGTGAAAGAATGTAGGGGGGCTAACAGCCTGACTCTGTACCTAGTTAATCAGTATTCTATTGCACATTCTTGATAGCCTATAATTAAGTTGCTGCTCCTTTCTTAATAATCTGGTCTTGCAAGACCTGTTTTCCTATTACTCCCAATTTACAAAGAACCATAAACCAAGAATGTAACAGTTTAGCTTGAGGGAAGGTCACTGGTGCCACCCAGACCGGGCATTTATATACAATCTAACTTTCCCATTCTAACTGACTCAGGAGGGGATGTGAAAGCCCACCACAAAAGCCCGGTAGTTACAAAATAGATAGGAAACAAAGAAACTTCGGAATATGTAAGGGGTGATCACATTGTATTGGTTGTTCAGGCTTTTGGATCTTTGAGTACCCTGAGCCAGCAGTGCTGCTTTGATTAAAGGCTTCTTTCCTGATACCTCTGAGTGCTCAATTGTTTCTTCTCTTGCACCAATTCCACGACACCTTGACAAGAAAGAATAATCCTTAGAAAGCCAACCATATACCCATGAACAGACTGGAAGGAAAATCACATGTAAATATAAAATGTGCATTCGGAAAGATCATGATACAGTTTCAAATGATAAATCACACACACATGCTTAAACAAACTAGATTAATTTATGTATTCCAGAACCACTAATAACTGACTAGAATTCACTTCCTTTGCCTATTGCTCTAAAAAGTTTCCTTGTGCCAGCCTCCAGTCTATTTCCTGTCTCTATTTCAATCCTTGGCAACCACTGATCTTATTTCTGTTCCTAAAGCTTTGCCTTTCCTAAAATTTCATATAAATAGAAAAATACAGTGTGTAGACTTCTGTGCCTGTCTTTTTTTCTTAGCATAATATCTTTAAGGTTCATTCAAGTTGTTGTAGATATCAGCAATGTGTTCATTTACTCACTTGATTGGAAACTAATGGCAAGCCAAAACAAAGCAACCAATACAAAATTCCTGCAAATACTTCAAAGATCTGTGCCATAAATCCACCTGCATGTGCACACAAATTAAACTGGAGACCAGCATTTGATATATAAAAAGTCAAATTAATGTTTAAAGAACTATATTTTTCCACAATGAATTTTGTCCATAACAATAGTATAAAACTGTATATATACAGATAACACATCAATAAAAGTAGTTGGAATATTTTATACAATATCGATATTTTTTTCAGTGCAAGATAATGAGTCTGATTCACCCAGATCTCATAGCAGCTCTTTGACAAAGAAAAATGACTATTAACTTTCTAAGGCAGTTAGAAGATAGAAGACACTACTGATAAAATTGTGCTGCCCTTTGCATTTGACAACCCTGCTAGTAAGATACAACATGTATGTGAAATTGTTTCAAGTTGTGTTTTGAAGATGTTTGCATTGAGCCATTTTTGCACAGAACAAAAATGGTAGATTAGAATTGTCTTTGAATCTCTTCAATTTCATTTTATATACTAGTAAGTAATAATAATAGCATTGGCTAACATTTACTGAGTACTTTACTGTGTGATAGGCACTATGCTAAGCATTTTATGATAAATTGTCACATTTCTTACAGCAACTTTGAGATAAGTGCTGTCATTATCACAGTTTTCAAAGAAACTTAAACACAGAATTCAAATAACTTGTCCAAGATCATACAGTGTTAAAACTGAAATTTGAAACCAAGACTTAACTGCTATAGTATTGTAACCTAATCGTTGCATTATACTATTACACATACATTCAACCTTCTAGATTTTAGAGTCTAGAATTACCTTTCTCCTGCCCACCAGTCACTGTAGTGCCCTTTATTGTTATGCCTCCCTCAAGACTTATATTTATTCCTCTCCAGTTTTAATGGCCCACCTTCCTAACTATCTTTCTCTCTGTGCACTGCTCTTCACCCAATATTACAAATAATGCATCAGATTAAGCAAATGCCACTATGGTATGAAAACTTTATGGACCTCCTTATCTTTGTCAGGGATGATTGCATTTTATAAAAACAATTATTTACAATTAATTACTACTAATACACTTCTAACAGATGCATAGAAAGTGGGTGGGAATGAACAGGAGAACCTTCCTAGGATTCATTATTTTAAACCATATAATCAACCATAAGGTTGACTATACACCCATATATTCCCCATGGTCCTATGTGACTTGTGACAGACTATAAGACAAGGTAAGAAATACAGGTATGTGGTGGTCCTATAGCAGAGGATTTCTCCCCCTTGTTTAAACTAAACAATCTGAATGGAAATCCAACCTGTGACCAGTTTCAGAACTGTGACATATCCAACTTATGCTAACAAACATTATTGATACCAGTTCCAACGTTATTGAAACAGTGTATTGAATGGTCTCCTAACAGCTTGAGAAAAATATTAATAAGTCTCTCTGAAGATTTAATTTTTAATTATAGAGTGACCAGAGTATTGGGAAAGATTAGAGTTTCATGTGGCTTAGATCACAAAGGAGTGATCTTGAATGTAATATTCTTAATATATATTATATTACATCATAAAATGTTGTTATTTCACACCAAATCCAGAATTGGCAAAAATTCACCAAACTTCCAAACTGGTTGAAACAGAACACTATAATGAAAAGAAATAATCATATTCTTAAAAAAAAATAGAAAACGTGTTTTGACTTCAAAACAGTTACTATTACAAGTACATATTGGTGTACTTCATATGAGACCTTTCATATCTAAAATTTATTTTTGTTTTATTTTTAAAGTTTATAATAGTTTACTGGTAATGGTAATACAAATGGTATTTGGATAAAAATATTAAGGAAAGCTATCTTGTAACTTGCAGCCAAAATAGAAGAACTTTATTTGTGTGATGGTAAATAAATAACCTCATTTGTTTTAAATATAGGGTAAGAGATATAGTTTTATGTAATGTAGGCAGTTATTTGTTAATCCTCTAGAACAGATGTATTTTCATCATTAGAAAGTGTGCTTTTTTTCTTATAAATTAGAAAAAAAACCCTTTAGGTCCAAATGCAATTGAGAGTGAAATACCTTGATGACAAATTCTTACATGAGAAAATGCTCAGATACATCATTAAGAGGAAAAGCTGGACATATTACTGCATATTCAGTATAATTCTAGTTTTGCTGACTATATGTAATATGCAATGAAATGATTAGAATGTGATATATTAAGATGTTAATGATCATTATTGGGTGGTGAGATTACAAGTGGTTTTGTTTGTATTTTTTAATATATTTTTATTGATTCAGAGAGGAAGGGAGAGGAAGAGGGAGAGAGATAGAAACACCAATGATGATAGAGAATCACTGATTGGCTGCTTCCTGCATGCCCCCTACTGGGGATCGAGCCTCAACCAGGCATATGCTCTTGACGGGAATCAAACCCAGGAACTTTCAGTCCACAGGCTGATGCTTTATCCACTGAGCCAAACCAGCTAGGGCTTTTTTTTTTAATATGGCCTACATTTTCTTAAATGTCTACAATGAACATTTATTATTTTTATAATATGATGAAATGTAAACAAGAAATATAATAGTCTTAAAGAGTGTGAAAACCTCATTTAATCTTATCATACTCATCCATTGATTTGTCTTTTAAATAGTTTATAAATATTTCCACTCATTTTTTTAAAACAAATTATTTCACCACTTTGTTGATGTTTTTACAGATCTGAAAAAGACTTGGGTCATTGTAAGTATATGTTTATATGCATCTCTTCTTGCAACATTCTTGAAAATTTATCAACTGGGAAGGAAAACTGGTGATGTGCTATTTGAGACTCACCCCATATCTTCCCCCATTAGCTAAGTAATATGAAGACTTTTAATTGGTATAAAACTTTGAGAAAAATGACATGGGCATATTTTACCCAAATTTAAAGCCTGTTCAACTGGTGTCAAAGACAGCTAAAATATAGATGCTACTTTAAAAAACCATTTGTAAAATATCATTCTTTGTTTATACTGTGGCAATTTACTTACTGATTTAACCATTTAGGTTTAATACCATGAACAAATCTGTTACAGAATGTTTATTTTATTCCATTGGTGTTGGAGTAATTGATTGGTAAGTAAAGTAAACAAAGGATGATATACATGTCAGCTTGAAAATCAACCAAATTTCCAATTGAGTACTTCATATTCTCCCTTTTTGGGCCCCCTGATACTTTATTATTCTCAGCATTTTTTGTCTTGTAACAGAACCTTAATTTTTTGTGAGAAAAAATGATCTTTTAAAGGAATACAGTGCTTATAACACAAAATCTTGGGAAAATAGACATTAAAATAAAGAAATAGATGGTTGTTAGTTGGAAATCATTTATTGCCTCTATAAAAGTAAAAAAATCATACAAAAGTTTACATTAGAGTCTGATATGGTTTTAAGGTGTTAGTATGTTTCAGAGGTAGTACCAGTAAAATAGGATGCAAGATTTCTAAAATGAATTACTTAACAAGTTAATGCAACATAAAATTTCAATGTGGAACAATATACTCAGTACATAGTTTAATGGAACAATCATAATTATGTTCCATGAAAATATCATTTTTTTCTCTTGTACACCTTAGCAAATCTGTTATTAATAAAGATTTGTTTGGGGCAATGGTATTTTGACTGTAGACTCAAAGTTAATTGTCTCCTCCATTATATCATCAACAGAGCATAGCTTGTGAAGAGCATGACACAGTATTGCCTGTCAAGAATAACACCAACGTCAAAGATAAGCTTATTTACTCATCTTTTAGACACTATGGTTCTTATAACTCCTTTAAGAAGCAAATTTATCAGAATTTGGGATTTTTAAGGTATGAATGATAATCTAAAATATATTTTTAAATAAACATTACTCCTGGTATACTATTACTGCAACATCTAGGAAGGATAGCAGTCAATGTCTCTTAAAAATGATCATAAGCTATCAGGCTAAGATGAGGAAACTATTCCTCAGAAATGGGCTAAATGCTCCTTCCAAAAAAAAAAGGCAACAAAGTCCATATTAAAATCTAGAACTCTTTTAAATAGAGATCTTATATTTTATCCTACAAACTTAAATTGTTGACTATGAGAGTGCCTTGAAATAGATGTTGCTACCTTAGGAAAAAAGACTTCTTGTACTTCTTTTGAAGTGTTGATAGTATACAGAGCACGAGATGTGATTTGGCTGCAGACTATTCTTCTCCAACAATCATAAACACTTCTTATCACATGATTGCAATGATAGTATAAAAGTGTCGCTGTTGCCCTAGCAAGTTTTGCTCAGTGGGTAGAGCATTGACTTGTGGACCAAAGGGTCCTGGGTTCCAATCAAGTCAAGGGCACATACCTTGGTTGCAGGCTCCTCCCTGGTCTGGGCCATGGTCAGGGCTCTATGCAGGAGGCAACCAATTGATATGTTTCTCTCACGTTAATGTTTCTTTCTGTCTTTCCTCCTCTCTTATATTCTTCCTAAAAATCAATGGAAAAATATCCTCAAGTAAGGATTAACAACAAACAACAACGAAGTCCTGCTGTTATAACTGATCTTACAACAAAACATTCCCAGGTTCCATAAAAGGTCAATTTTCTTTTAAGTTTTCCTTGCATGTGTTAATGTTCCTATTTACCAGAGTAACTGCAGTTCTGTTTTTCTTGTTAATGATTTTAGCTTGGCTAAGATGAAAAAGGTATCTTCATTTTTTGTTTGTTTTATATTTTCATATATATTTTGGAAGGTAAGTGCTCTTAAATGCATACTTCCTGCTTAGGAACTGGTTGACTATATTAAACTGAAAGCAAACATCAAAGTTAAGTAAAAGAAAAAGATGGCTTTTCATGTTAACATTTGTTTTTGTGAGAGCTGGTTCAGATAGTGTAGTCTGTTTCACGATTGAGTCACATTCCTATAAAAAGAAACACTAGTGGTTTTTTCCACCCTTCAGTTATGAAGATGTTCACAAAAGAAATCATGAACTGATATTTTCCTCCACTAAAATGTCTTAAAAGCAATTCCAATCTGTAAGAAACAAATTTTCTTCATAATAGATTTTTGAATACTTGACACCTTGGCCTATACCTTGCCTGTTATGATTTTTTCCTTCTGGATACAGCTATTTAGTTTGGTTTCTGCTTTAGCATAACCATATTTCATTTTAGAAATGTTTTAATTCCAATGATGGTAAAATAAATAAATCTGGTGCTGAAGTATAAAGGCCAAAACAAAAGGATCCCTAACTGCAGTTTCTCTTTTAATGGAAATTTAAATAGGGACAAGGGAATCATCTATGCTTTCTCTTAAAATTGTGGACTAAGGTTCTAGGAATCATACCTATCAGAATCCTTAAATATTTTCAACTTTATAATTAAATAAACTGTATTAATATACCTGAAAATGTGATAAGAAATAATTTGTTTTGAAGTTTATAGCTTGCTGAGGAATTGAAATCCAATGTCCTTAAGCAGGAGGACAAATAAGATTTGATTTAGTGAATAAATGCTGAGATGTGACAAATAAAATCCATACAGTTGAAAGATGTAATAGGAAAGAATCATCTTTCCTTACTTTGTAATAAGAACCAAATAAGAAGGGACTTAAATTGAAGCAGAAAAAAATTAGAGTTTAAAATTAAACTCACTGAGTAGAAAGGAGATCTTAGGAGAGGCTTAAAGGTCTGGAATTTGTTCATGCTACATTAAGAAATAATTTATATATTTGCTGTATATAGTAAGGACTCTTTATCTCATGGAAGAATTGGTGAGACAGATAAATGTAATCCTAATATCTGATGTTCAATTGTTATTCAGCACTCTATTTTTTCTGAATAGAATTTGACTGGTCATCAAGGAGTACTAAACATTGAACCATATGGCTGTCAGCTAAACAGGAGCATACCTAACCATTTATATATTTCTGCTAACAAAAGAACCATAGTAAGATGGCAGTAACGTTAAATTAAATCAATAGATTACAAAAGGGAGGATTATCAATAAACCTTACTTATTTGTGTGTGTGTGTGTGTGTGTGTGTGGTAAAGAGACATTTCAAGGTCAAAGACATTCATGACCAGAATAAATTGGTCACAGATAAATTGGTATCTGTGAATTCCCAAGATTAAAATTATTCTTAAAAATTACAAAATTATCTGATATAGAAACTTGATGGCCAAGAGTCATGTAAACTACTTCTTTAACATTTTTATGTGTAGATAGTAATCTAACCATGCACATGATTCCACACTGTCAACCCACAAATATATGTATGATACTGTGTGCTCAGGGAGAAACTGGCATTTTCCATTTTATAGGCTCTGGTGATGCCATCTGGTACCCAGAATTAAAAGTCTGTAAATTGTCTGCAATATGTTACCATCTGGTACCTGCTAATAGAACAAATGGGTAGTGTGCTCATAGAAGAATGTCCAGAAAATTCATGAGACTGGATTTACAATCAAAGTGGTATAACTATTTTTTGATATTATCCTTGGCTAATGGCTCTGTACAAGCCTCACATGGAAATGAGGTAAATTTTATGGCAAAGCTGAATGACTAAATTAAACACAATCTTGCCTGGCCGGCATGGCTCAGTGGTTAAGCATAAATCTATGAACCAGGAGGTCGTGTTTCAATTCCTGGTCAGGCCACATTTCCGGGTTGCAGGCTCAATCTCCAGTAGGGGGCATGTATGAGGCAGCCAATTAATGATTCTTTCTCTCCCTCTCTCAAATCAATAAAAATATATTTAAAAATAACAATCTTAGTGGCCTACCTTGACTTTGTATCTCATAAAATATTAAGAAGTCAAAAATATTGTGAAGATGATAAACTTGTAATATTTGTGCAATATTTTATGTAACTCAGTTATTCAATTCTACTAGTAAAATGTGAATCATATAAATATTTTTCATTTTCAGCTAAGAAAATTTCTATTGACTAATCTTTTACAACATTTTGTTTCTGTACACTTAATTTATTTAACTTCATGTTGATGAATTACCTTTCTATAGTGCTTCCCCCCCCCAAATGTTTAGATAATGGTTAGATAATTGAAGAATACCAACAATTTACAATTATATACTAGTAATCACTTCAATGTTCAATCATTCACTTAAGCCAAATTCTCACAGGGCTTGAAAAATAAATCCCAAGACTCGTACAGGTTAAATGACTTTCAAAGTTTCATTTCAATTTTCAGTCCACTTTCCTGAGTAAAAGTATATGTTAGTAAAAGAGAAAGAAGGAAGATGTAATGACTACAAAGACAATAATCAAATTTCAGTAATTTGATAAAGCAATGTTGAAATACTTTTATTTTTGTGTCTCTGGCTAAGCTATTATTAAAACTAAGATTTTTCTATAAAGTCAAACAAAAAATTCAAAAATTATACATTATGAATTTCACAGCTAAGCTCTTCAAAGTTAAATATTTTCCCACATTTCTATCAATTTGGGAAAAACTCAAAATATGCTTTTAAATTTCACAAACAATTTTTTGTATTGTAGTCATTATATCGCATCCATTCTTCACAGAATATATTGGTTTCAACAATAGTTTTTCCAATTGAAGAATTCCAGGGCAACAGAATGCAATTATCTTAGAATGCATGCCTGTTAGGTAGCGTAAAGGCTGTATCACATACCACCCCCCTCAAATCATAAACAGTCTGAGGCATTTTTCTCTGATAAAGAAGATACACTGAGTGAGGTATCATCATGCTCCAGTGAGGTATGATTGAAATCCATCTCTTCTAATTCAGGAGGTAAATCTGACAGCAGTGCCTGAGTCGGAAAAATCAATTATTTTTAATTAGTATGTGGACAGATTTTCCCCCAATTTTATGTCAATAGTTGCAGTTCTCTCATGTTGATTTATTCTTATGGATTTAAAGAAAGGATCATTCTCTTTCAAGACTTTGTATGATATCTTCCTAAAAGATAAATTCTTAATACAGTCGTACTTGAGAGTGTGGATTATGTAAAGCAGAATCTCAGACAAAAGGAAAACCAGGAGAGAGATGAACAACTATTCTGTATCAAGTGCTTTGAAGTGTTTCAGATATGTAATTTCCATACTAGTTTTGAGTGTTCACGATCACTGTTAAAGGGCTTTAAAATTACATTCCTCATTAAAATACCCTTGCCTAGTTATACTGTCTTTTAGAGAAAAACACATTTCACAAAAACCTATTTTGTACTTCAGTGGGACAAAGAACTTAACCATTGAGAAAGAAATTCAGCGTTTGTACTTTAGAGTAAACTTTAACAATTTTAAAAGACTGAGTAATTTTTCTTTTCTTTTCTTAGGCAATGCCCATATATCCACAGATGACCACCGGGGCACAGCTGAACCAGTGAATCCAGCTGTGTAATGATGTATTTAGTGGGCTGATTATTTCTCCACTGAGAATAATTAGGATAAGTCAAGAGCCATGAACTAACCTTTGCCATGATATAATTATTTCTACTAGGGATGCAGAACATGCATCCACACTAGAGGAATAAAGTATCAAGTTTTATATAGCTGACAGTGCTGATGCCCACCTGACCATAAGAAATTATGAAGAAAATGACTGATTTGCTGTTCTCAATACTAAAAATAATGTAGCATATCTGAGAATTTTTTAGATACCATTACTTGTAATGTGGGTTTTCGATGTAGTGGTAAAGAAGGCCCAAGGGAACCAAAACAAATGCAAGGTTGCCATGACCTAATTAAGGAACAGAAAGATGGGGCATGTTGGAGAACATATGAAATCCACTGTTGAAATAAGGCAGTATTCTCCTACTCTCCTTATTAAAGGAAGTGAGATCTACAAATCCTATGCTTTTATCTTATAGCAGAGAGGCAAGATTAGAAACTTTCTCCTTTTTGTCAGGCAGCATAAAAAACACTAACTCCTTTCTGAAAAACATTATATTTTATATTATTAAATATTTCTTGGCCTTGGCCAGCTAGCTCACTTGGTTAGAGTATCATCCTGATATGACATGTTTGTGGGTTCGATCCCAGTCAGAATACACACAAGAATCAAACAATGAATACATAAATAAGTATAACAACAAATCCCTCTCTCTCCTTCTTTCTCATCCATCCTCCTTCCCTTCCTCCATCCCTCCCTCCATCCCTCCCTCCATCCATCCCTTCCTGCCTTCCTTCCTTCCTCCCTCTCTTCTGTACTCCCCCCTCTTTTTTCTTCTCTGTCTAAAATTTTAAAAACTCTTGAATTTCCTGCTAAAATTGACAGTATTTATAAAGCAGTCACTTGAAAGTACTACATGATTTTTAAGTTGTTATGTTTCAGTAATATGACACCATGCCATTTTCTTCTATAACCATTGTTTACCACTAACCCAGTCCAGGTAAAACAAAGCCTTTTCTGATATTGGCTGATAATAGTTTATGAAGGCTATATCACTGTATTTAATTCAATTTGTAATTGTGAAGGAGCTATATAATAAAGGGCAAAGTGTTACAATTAACATTCACTGAATATTTGGTTAGAATATTGAAAAGTCAAATGGATGAACAGACTTGACATTCCAAATTCTAGTGGGCAGAACTTAAAATCAAAGAAACACTATTACTTATTTCTTTGTCATTGCATTTTACATAGTTGACTGACAAAATGAGTGTAGTATGAAACAGAAAACTTTAACATTTGAGGCAATATACAGCACTACTACTGCATAAAAACCACTTCAAAAAATGTTTTTCAGTATCTTACTAGGTTGCAACACTGGCACACTGAACAAATCTTTGGGGTATGCCAATTGCTAGAACTGCCTTTTTCTTAGATACTAACATAAATAACTTTTTCTTCACCTAGGATCACTCTTCCCAAAAGATTAAAACAAATCCCAAATATATCACCAATCTCTATAACACTTATTCTAGGACCTAGTGTGTTAATGCCAAGTTCCATGATATTAATCATTATGATCTTACTTGCAAAGTAGACAAACTGAAGTTCAAGAAATGCAATTGACCTAAGTTTACATAGTGAATTATCAGGGGAAAAAAGACCTTAACTAATGACAGTACAGGGCTGGCAATATTATTTTTATCATAAAATAGCCATTTATTTTTTAAAAGCATTTTAGTATAATATTTTAGTCAGACTGTATCATATAAGCCTGAGCTGTTTCATTAGGGCAAAATTCTCTGTACCACTCATCTCACTTAACTTACTCAAATCAAGATTGATGGAAAAACACGATTTTTTAAATGATAAATTAATGAAACAAATTCCTTCCAGAAATAAACCTCTAAGAATTTCATAGTTTTAAATCAGTAATTTAAGATATCACCCAAATAACTTTAGTGGGTACAATTAATGTCTCCTAAAATTTGAAGCTATATTTTAAAATCCATTACACCTGATATCAACTACAAAAATTAGTAGTCTCTATTGGGCACATTTTATATAAACTATGACTTTTAGTAAAAATTTTGTATAACATTTTCTGTTTCTCAGCCAACATTTTTCCATATCTTAATTCAGTAGTCTTTATCAGAAGAAAGTATAAGAGAAGAAGAAATGTAAAACGTAAAGAAGTTACTTTTCTTATTTGTTAGTGGTTAGAGCAAGAAGCAACCAGGGGATAAGGTTAGAATTAACAAAGAAAATGCAATCTATCTGCTAATCCTAGATAACAAGAGATATAGAAACTGCTGTTTAGTTGGCTGTATAACTCTGAATTCAAAACCATAATATGACTTTGGGGATCAGGACCACACTCTAAGTTATTCCTATGTTTGGACTAATTTTTTATAGTTATTTAAAATTAAAGTACCCACAGGACCACGTACAAGATTAGCACCTTATTCTATAAAATCTTTAGTTTAGGTTCCTAAGAAACAAACGAATTTTCAGTAATCCATGGAACCTGCATAACTCACACAATAAAGAAATAGGCTTAAATAAAATTGGCTAAGGGAGTAACTGAAGATTACTACCCTAGGATGTCTGTGTGTGTGGCACTGGGGAAGCAAATTTCATGAAAATAAACACATAATATAGATGCTGGAACCTCATTAGTAAATTCTTTTAGTTTAAATTTTGTGGTTTCAGTACTTCAGTAAAACACACACAACACACAACACACACACACACACTATATATATATATATATACGAGAATTGTGATATGCAAAGACTAACCTCTTCCCCTGGAGATTTCTGGGATGGTCCATGCAATCTTGTTAGTATATAAGGAATAAATTTTTGTACTCTTGAGATTCCTTACTGAATAAAAACCTCTGAGATTGCTTCTTATTCAATGGTTACCTTTCTGATAAGGAATTAATATTGGAGTAAACAACTCAAAGATAAATTTGGTATCATTTAATATTTTTTCCTATTTTCTTTCTTTTAAAAATTGATCTTTATTGACAAAAGTATTACAGATGACTTATTTCCCCCTTTTGATCCTCTTTCAGCCTGCACCCCCAACCTCCCACCTCCCCAGGCCTTCACCACACTATTGTCTGTGTCCACAGGTTTTACATATATGAATATCAGTTCTTTGGTTAATCTCTGCCCACTCTGAGTTCATCAATCTTTTCCATGCTTCTATGTCTCTGGATCTACTTTGTTCATCAGTTTATTTTGCTCATTAGATTCCACATATGAGTGATATCATTTGATATCTGTATTTCTCTGACTGCCTTATTTAATTTAGCATAACACTCTCCAGGACCCTCCATGCTGTTGCAAATGGTAACTTCTTTCTTTTTTAGATATGTAGTATTCCATTGTATAAATGTACCACTACTTTTTATCCATTCATCTACTGATGGACACCTGGGCTGTTTCCAGATCTTATCTATTGTGCTGATATGAATATAGGAGTACATACATTCTTTATTATTGGAGTTTCAGGTTTGTCAGCATATATTCCTAGAAGTGGCATGACTAGGTCAAATGAGAGTTCCATATTTAATTTTTTGAGGCAACTCCATACTGTTTTCTACAGTGGCTGCAACAATGTGCATTTTCATCAGCAGTGTATTACAGTTCCCTTTTCTTGACATCCTGACCATCATTTGTCATTTCTTAATTTGTTGATGATAGCCATTCTGGCAGGTGTTACGTGATATCTCATTGTCATTTTAATTTCTATCTCTCTGATGACCAATGACTTCGAGCATTTTTTCATATGTTTCTTGGTCATTTGTATGTTCACTTTGGAGAAGTGTCTACTTAAACTCTATGCCCATTTTTTATTTTTGTTAATCCTCCCCTGAGTATATGTTACCATTGATTTTTGGAGAGAGTCTAAGGAAGGGAAAGAGACAGAAAGAGAGAAACAACAATACAAAAGGGACACATTAATTGGTTGCCTCCCATATGGGCCCTGACCTGGGGACTGGGTTAGAGCATGCATCTGAGGTACATTCCCTTGATCTGAAACAAACCCAAATCCCTTCAGGTCACAGGTCGATGTTCTATCCACTGAGCAAACCAGCTAGAGCAGTCATTTGTCCATTTTTTAATTGGATTGTTTGTCTTCCTTTTGTTAAATTTTAGGAGTTCATTATATATTTGTGATATTAACCCCTTATCAGATATATCATTGGCAAATATGTTCTCCCATACAGTGGGCTCCCTTTTCATTTTGTTGATGGTTTCTTTTGCTCTGAAAAAGGATTTATTTTGATGTAGTCCCATTTTTTATTTATTCATTTGTTTCCCCTGCCCTAGGAGATGTATCAGCAAACATATTGCTATGAGAGATATCTGAGATTTTGCTGCCTTATGGCTTCTTCAAGGATTTTTATAGTTTCATGACTTACCCTTAAGTATTTTATGCATTTTGAGTTTATTATTGTGTATGATGTAAGTTGGTGGTCTAGTTTCATTTTTTTGCATGTATTTGTCCAATTTTCCTAGCACCATTTATTGAAGAAACTGTCTCTGCTTCATTATATTCTCTTGCCTTCTTTGCCAAATATTAATTGAGAACAATAGTGTGGGTCAACTTTTGGGTTCTCTGTTCTGATATGTTGATCTAAGTGCCTGTTGTTGTGCCAATACCAGGCTATGTTGTATACAGTGGCTTTGTAGCATAACTTGATATCTGGTATTATGATCCCTCAAACTTTGTTCTTCTTTCTCAAGATAGCTGCAGCTATTTGGAGTCTTTGTTGGTTCCATATACATTTTTGTAGTATTTGTTCTCGATCTCTGAAATATGACGTTGGTATTTTAATGGGGATTGCATTGAATCAATACATTGCTTTGGGTAGTATGGACATTCTAATGATGTCAGTTCTACAAATTCATGAACACTGTATAGTCTTCCACTTGTTTATATCTTTCTCTATCTCTTTTTTCAACATCCTGTAGTTTTCCAAATATAGGTCTTTTACCTACTTGGTTAAGTTTATTGATGTTTTTTTTAATTTTTGTTTTTGTTGCAAGGGTAAATATTTTAATAGCTTCTCTTTCTGATAATTCATTTCTGGCATATAAAAATGCAATTTATTTTTGGGTGTTAATTTTGTATCCTGCTACATTGCCAACTTTTTTTTTTATTAACTCTAATAGTTTCTTGGTGCAGCTTTAGGGTTTTCTAAGTACAATATCATGCCATAGGCAAATAATGAGAGTTTTCCTCCCTCCTTTTCATTTGGGATGCCTTTTATGTTTCCTTTTTAGAAATATTTTTTATTGTTTAAAGTATTACATATATTAGTACATATATCTCATTTTCCCCCATTGACCTTCCCCAAGCCTTCCCTACCCCCTATCGCATGCCATCAGCCACCAGTGTCTTGTGTTCATTGGTGTGCTTATATGGATGCATACAAGGCCTTTGGTTGATCTATTTCCCTCCTTCCACAACACTCATCAGCCTTCCTGCTGTAATTTGACAGTCTATTTGGTGTTTTATTGCATCTGTGTCTATCTTTTCATTCGTCAGGTTATAATGTTCTTTATTTTCTATAAATGAGTGAGATCATGTGGTATTTTTCTTTCTTTGCCTGGCTTATTTCATGTAACATAATGCTCTCCAGGTCCATCCATGCTGCTCCAAATGGTAAGAATTGATTCTTTTAAAAAATATATATTTTATTGATTTTTTACAGAGCGGAGGGAGAGGGATAGAAAGTCAGAAACATCGATGAGAGAGCATCGATCAGCTGCCTCTTGCACGCCCCCTACTGGGGATGTGCCTGCAGCCAAGGTACATGCCCTTAACCGGAATTGAACCCGGGACCTTTCAGTCCGCAGTCCGACGCTCTATCCCCTGAGCCAAACCGGTCTCGGCGAATTGATTCTTTTTTATAGCACCGTAGTATTCCACTGTGTAGATGTACCATAGTTTCCTAATCCATCCATCTGCTGAAGGGCATTTAGGTTGTTTCCAAACCTTAGGTATGGTGAATTGTGCTGCTAAGAACATAGCATAGGGGTGCACATATCCTTTCTGATTGGTGTTTCTACTTTCTTGGGAGATATTCCTAGAAGTGGGATTACTGGGTCAAATGGGAGTTCCATTTTTACTGTTTTCAGGAAACTCCATACTGTTCTCCACAGTAGCTATACAAATTTGCATTGCCATCAGCAGTACACAAAGGTTCATTTTTCTCAGCATCCTTGCCAGCACTTGTGTTTGTTGATATGTTGACGGTTGCCATTCTGACAGGTCTGAGATGGTACCACATTGTCATTTTGATTTGCATCTCTCGGATAATTAGTGACTTTGAGCATGTTTTCTTATGTCTCTTGGCCTTCTTTCTGTCTTCTTTCGAAAAGATTCTATTAAGTCCATTGCCCATATTTTTATTGGATTATTTATCTTCCTTTTTTTAAGTTGTATAAGTTCCCTGTAGATGTTGGAAATTAAAACTTTATCAGTGATAACATTTGCAAATATGTTCTCCCAAACAGTGTTATTTCTTGTTGTTTGGTTGATGGTTTCCTTGCTGTGAAAAAGCTTTTTATTTTGATGTAATCCCATTTGTTTATTTTTCTTTAGCTTTCATTGCCATAGCAGTGGCAATGGTGAAGGCATTGCTTCAGCAAATGTCTAAGATTTCTCTGCTTGTGGATTCCTCTAGTATTTTTATGGATTCCTGTCTTATGTTTAAGTCCAGTATCCATTTTGAGGTTATTTTTGTGTATGGTATAAGTTGATGGTCTAGTTTCATTTTTTTTTTGCATGTATCTGTCCAATTTTCCCAACACCATTTATTAAAGAGACTGTCTTGACTCCAATGTATGTTCATGCTTCCTTTCTCAAATATTAATTGAGCATAGTTATTTGAGTCGATATCTGGATTCTCTATTCTATTCCATTGATCTATATGTCTGTTCTTGTGCCAATACCAGGCTATTTTGAGAACAGTGGCTTTGTAATACAGTGTGAAATCTGGTATTGAGATCCCACCTATTTGCTCTTATTTATCAGGATTGTTGTGGCTTTGGGGGGTCTTTTTTATTCCTGATGAATTTTTGGAGAGTTCTTTCTTTGTCTGTGAAATATGCCATTGGTATTTTAATGGAGAGTGCATTGAATGTATAGATTGCTTGGGTAGTATGGACATTTTAATGATGTTGATTCTCCCAATCCATGAACATGGTATGTTCTTCCATCTGTTTACCTCTTCCTCTATCTCTTTTTTGTGTTCTGTAGTTTTCTGCATGTAGGTCTTTTACCTCCTTGCTTGAGTTTTTTCTTAGGTATCGTAATTTTTTTTTTTTGGTGCAATGGTAAATGGGATTGCTTTTTCAGTCTCTCTTTTTGTAAGTTCACTATTGGTGTATAAAAATGCCATATATTTCTTGGCATTAATTTTGTATCCTGCTACCTTGCCAAATTCATTTATGAAATCTATTAATTTTTTGATGGAGTACTTTGGATTTTTTATGTACAATATGATGTCATCTGAAAATAAGGATAGCTTTACTACTTCTTTTCGAATTTGGATTTTTTATTTCTCCTTCTGGCCTAATTGCAATGGCTAATACTTCCAGTACTCTGTTGAACAGGATTGGTGAGGGTGGGCAACCCTGTCTTGTTCCTGTTCTTAGGGGAAATGGTTTTAGTTTTTGCCCATTGAGTATGATGTTAGCTGTTGGTTTATTATATATGGCTTTTATTATGTTGAGGTATGATTGTTTTTTCCCACCTTGTTGAGGGTATTTATTAAGAAAGGTTCTTGGATTTTGTCAAATGTTTTTTTCTACATCAATTGATATGATTATGTGATTTTTTTGTCTCTCAATTTGTTTATGTGATGTATCATGCTTATAGATTTGCGGGTGATGCTGGCTTCATATAAGGAGTTTGGAAGTGTTCCTTCCTTTTGAATTTTTTGGACTAGTCTTAGGAGGATAGGTTTTAGTTCTTCCTTGAATGTTTGGTGAAACTCTTCTGTGAAGCCATCTGGTCCCAGGCTTTTGTTTGGAAGCTTTTTTATGACTGCTTTAATTTTATCCATAGTTATTGGCCTATTGAGATGCTTAGATTCTTCCTTATTGAGTTTTGGAAGATTATTTTTTTTCTAGGAATATGTTCATTTCCTCCAGGTTGTACATTTTGTTGGAATAGAGTTGTTCATAGTATTTTTTAACAATCTTTTGTATTGCGGTGTGTTCTGTTGTTATTTCACCTCTTTCTTTTCTGATTTTGTTTATTTGGGTCTTCTCTCTTTGCTTCTTGGTGAGCCTGGCTAGAAGATTATCAGTTTTTTTTTTAATCATTTCAAACAACAGCTCTTAGTTTTGTTGATATTTTGTTTTTTTTTTTTTTTGGTCCCAATGTCATTTATTTCAACTCTGATTTTTTTATTTACTTCCTTCTGCGTACACTGGGATTTTCTTGTTGCTCTCTTTCTAACTCGTTGAGTTGTAAGGTTAGGTAATTTATTACCATCGTTTCTTGTTTTTTTTTGCAGTAGACCTGTAGAACTATTAACTTCCCTCTCAAGAAGGCTTTTGCTGTGTCCCATAGATTTTGGATTATTGTGTTTTCATTGTCATTTGTTGCCATGATGTTTTTTATTTCTTCTTTGATCTCTCTGGTAACCCAGTCATTATTTAATAGCATGCTGTTTAGTCTCAATATGTTTGTTTTTTTTATTGTTTTTATTGTAGGTGATTTCCAGTTTTATGCCACTGTGGTCTGAGATGATGCTAGATATGATTTCTATCTTCTTAAATTTTAAGAGACTTTGCCTATGATCCAACATATTGTCTATCTTTGAAAATGACCCATGTGCACTTCAGAAGAATGTATATTTTGTGGCTTTGGGCTGAAATGTTCTGAAGGTTTCAACTAATTCCATCTGGTCTAGTGAGTCATTTTGGATTGATATTTCTTTGCTGATTTTTTTTGTATAGAGGATTTGTCCAATGGTGACAATGGCGTATTGAAGTCTCCTACTATGATTATATTGCTGTCAATCTCTCCCTTGATATCCTGCAGGAATTTTTTTTTGTATTTGGGTGTTCCTGTATTGGGTGCATATATGTTTACTAGAGTTATTTCTTCTTGTTGGATTGCTGCCTTTAGTATTATGATGTGGCCTTCTTTATCTCTTTTTATGTCCTTCACTTTGAGATCTAGTTTGTCAGATATGAGTATTGCTACCCCAGCTTTTTTTAAAATCATTTTCATTTGCCTGAAAAACCTTTTTCCATCCTTTCACACTCAGTCTGTGTGCATCTTTTTTTCTGATGTAGGTTTCTTATAGACAGCTGATATATGGGTCATTTTTTCTTATCCAATCCATTATCCTATGTCTTTTGATTGGGGCATTTAATCCATTTTCATTTAAAGTTATTATTGATAGATACCTATTTGTCACAATTTTTATTCTTACCCATGTTCCTTCTTTGCTTCTTATTTCTTTATTTTACATCAAACATTTACCATTTCTTGCATTGCTGGTTTGTTGGTAATACACTCTCTTAGTCCTTTTTTCTGTGAAGCTCCTGATTTCACCTTCAGTTTTGATTGATAGCCTTGCTGGGTACAGTATTCTTCGATTCAAACCCATCCTTCACATGGCTTTGTATATTTCATTCAATGCACTTCTGGCCTTATGTGTTTCTTTTGAAAAATCAGTTGCTAGTCAATGTGTGATCCTTTGTAGGGAATTTTCTGTCTCTCTCTGGCCACTTTTAAGATTCTTACTTTATTTTGGTGTTTGCCAATTTAATTATAATGTCCCTGGTGTTGGTCTTTGGGGTTCATTTTTTGGGACTTTGTGAGCTTCTTGGATTTGTGTGTTTTTTCTTCCCTATATCAGGGACGTTTTCTGTCATTATTTCTTAAACAGGTTTTCTATTCCTTGCTCAGTTTCCTCTCCTTCTGGCACACCTTGTATGTAGATGTTGTTTTGTTTCATGTTGTCCCAAAGTTCCCTTAGGCTCTCCTCCTACTTTTTAATATTTTTTCTAGAAGCTGCTCTACTTAGGTATTTTTTTTCCTACCTTTTCTTCTAGCTCACTAATGCGATCATCTGTTTCTTTTAGTCTTCTCTTGATGCTTTCTATTTAGTTCTTTATAGCAGTGATGTCATTTTTCACTTCTTCTTGATTCTTCTTCATTTCCTCTTGGTTCTTACACATACTGTTGAATTTGTCTTCTGACCTTTTTGTCAACCTTATGACCATTTCTCTGAATTCTTTCTCTGACAGGTTGCTTGCCTCCATTTTGTTTATTCCTTTTCTGGTGATTCTTGCTTTTCTTTCATATGTGGGCTTTTCCTTTGTCTCCCCAATGGTCTCTCTCCTCTAGGTGTCCGGTATGTAGTTCTCTCTCGTTATTCCAGGCAAAATCTGACCTTTCTGTTGTGGAGTGTAGAGTTCCTCTGAACCCACTTGTTTGTGGCAATTAGGGACCAGTCTTCTGGGGTTAGCAGCTGTTTGGTGGGTGCCATAGTTGTAGATTTTCAGGCTTCTGATAACCCCTACTTTCCCCTTCTAGAAGGCGCCATCTCTGTGTCTGAGCTGGTCACACCAGGAAGGAACCCAGCAGCAGTGGGGGCTGCCTGGTCAGAAGAGCCCTGTCCAACAGTTCCCCCAACATCTCCTGGAGCATAGCTGTTCCTCAACTCACCAACAAACATTCCCCATGCCACCTTCAGCTGTTCTTTCTATTGCGCCAGGACAATGCTCAGGACATGCCTGTCTATTCTACCACCATTTTTTTTCAATTGCCTTTTATGTTTTCTACTTGTCAGATTACTGTGGCTAGCTCTTCCAGTAATATGTTGAGTAATAGTGGTGAAAGCAGATATCCTGTCTTCTTCTTGTTCTTTTGGAAAATGGTTTTAGTTTATATGCATTGTGTATGATATTAGCCATTAGTTTGTCATATGTGGCCTTATTATGTTGAGGGATGATCCCTCTCTTTCCACTTTGTTGAGAGTTTTTATCAAAAATAGGTGTTGGATTTGGTATGCTTTTTATGCTTCTATTGATATGATCATGCAATTTTTGTCTTTCAGTTTGTTTATGTGATTTATTATATTTAGTGATTTACAAATATTGTTCCACCCTTGCATCCCCAGATTAAATGCCACTTGGCAATGGTGTATAATCTTTGCAATATATTGCTGGATCTGATTTGTTAACATATTACTGAGATTTTTAGTATCTATGTTCATCAGGGATATTGACCTGTAGTTCTCTTTCTTTGTAATGTCTTTATCTGGTTTAGGAATGAGGATAATGCTGGTCTCTTAAAAAGAGGTTGGAAGTGATCTTTTCTCTTGGAATATATGGAATCATTTAACGGGGGTAGGTGTTAGTACTTTAAATGTTTTCTAAACTTCCATTTGAAAGTGTCAGGACTAGGGATTTTGTTTTCTGGGAGTATTTTAATTATAGCTTGACTTTTATAAGTAGATATTGGCCTGTTTAGGCTTTCTGATGTTTTTCTAATTCAGTTTTAGAAAACTGTATTTTTTATAGGAATTTGTCATTTTTCCCCCAGGTTTTCCAGTTTTTTGGCTTAAAGCTGTTTTTAGTATTTTCTTGTAGTCCTTTATATTTCTGCAGTATCAGTTGTTACTTCACCTCTTTGTTTCTTGTTGAGTCTGGCTAACAGTGCATCAATCTCATTTGTCTTTTCAAAGAACAAGCTCTTGGTTTCATTGATCTGGTGTATTTTTTAGTCCATATGTCATATATTTCCACTCTGATCTTTATTATTTCCTTCCTTGTAATTATTTTGAACTTTATTGTTCTCTAATTCTTTAAGATGTAGGACTAGACAGTTTGTTACAAATTGTTCTTGTTTTTCGAGGTAAGCTTGTAGTGCTATGAACTTCCCAGTTAGTACTGCTTTTGTTCTTTCTCATAGGTTTTGTGTTGTTGTGTATTCAGTTTTACTTGTTTCCATGAATTTTTTGTATTTCTTCCTTGGTCTTTTTCATAACCCATACATTGTTTAATAACATTCTATTTAGCCTCCATATGTTTGCATGTTTTGAGTGTTTTTACTGTAGTTGACATCTAATTTCATGTCATTGTTATCTGAGAAGATGCTTGATATGATTTTATTCTTCTTGAAATTGTAGAGGTTTTTTGTGTGTCATATCATGTGGTATATCTTTGAAATGTACCATGTGCACTGAGAAGAATGTATATTCTGCAGCTATGGGTTGAAATGCTCTGTAAATGTTATTTAAATCCATCTGACCTAGTGTATCATTTAGAATCACAGTTTCCTCCTTCTTGATTCTTTTCTGGAAGAGCTATCTAGTGAAGTCAGTGTGGTTTTAAAGTCCCCTACTATGACTGCATTGTTGTCAATCTTTTCATTAAAGAGCTCCAGAAGTGTTTTTTATAAGTATATTAAGTGTGCTTATATTGGGTGCATATATGTTTACCAGAGTTGTATCCTCTTGTCGATCCTTTTAGCATTATATAATGACAAGTGGCCCAGTGCATGAAATTCATGCACATTAAAAGGAGATTAATTAGGGAAAATATTTTAATATTGCTATTTGACCTTTGTCTATAAAAGAAGTGTCAAAGATGAAAGAAAATTAATAAAATGTACATGAAAATCTTCATCCTGTCAGAGTCTGGGGCACACCACAGGACCCAGAGTCAAGACCCCACTCACCCACATGTGCTGCAAAATCACATGAGACCAGACCTAGTTGACTCAACTCCCATTGGGTTAGATCCAGACCTGGCTGGTCCCACCCTTGTCAAGCCCTGTCTGGAGAGGTAGCAGCCTCAGGTCCCCTAGCTCAGTCCTGGGGTGAGAGGCATGGCCTAAGGTCCCCAGGCCTGGCGCCAGGGTGGGGAGTACAACCTGAAGTCCCCGAGCCCAGGCTGGGCCTTGAGGTCCTCTGTTAAGCCCTGCCGGAGGTGAGATATATCCTAAGATCCCCCATCAAGACCCACCAGGCCAAGCCCTGTCAAGCCCCACTGGGTGAGGGGCGTGGCCTCAGGTTCCTCGAACCAGTGCCTGGGCGGGGTTGTGGTGTCAGGTCCCCTGGCCTGGTTCCAGGGTGGGGAGCACACCTTAGGTGCCCTATCAAGCCCTGCCAGGTGGAAGGGGTGGCCTGGGGTCCTCTAGGCTGGCATCGGGGCGGGGAAGGGGGCATGGCCTGAGGACCCCTGTGAAGCCCTGCTGGGTGGGGGTGTGGCCTGAGTTCCTCCAGGCTTGGCACCAGGACAAGGGTAATGGCATGAGATCCCCTGTCAAGCCCCATGGAGGGGGGTTTGAGGGAAGCACAGCCTCAGGTCCCTGCTGATTGCTCATTAGGCTCAGTATGGGAACTCAGCCTTTGCTGTGGGTGCAGCCATCTTGTGTTATGGAAACCCCATCTCCACTGTGGGCACAAACATCTTGTGTTACAGCCCCTCCCACTATAGGTGCCGCCATCTTTGTGACAGAGTGATGGTCAATTTGCATATTCCCTCTTTATTACATAAGATCTTTTAAAAAATTTTTAATCTTTATTGTTCAGTTTATTAATTACATTGTTCCTCTTTTTTTCCTCCTATAGCTCACCTCCACTTAGTACCCATCTCAACATCTGGCCTTACCTCCACCCTACTGTCCTCTCCCATAGGTGTATGATTTTTGTCCAATCTCTTGCTGTACCTACCACACCCCTTTTCTCCCCAAGAATTGTCAGTCCATTCCCTCTCAATGCCCATGATTCTGTTGTATTCACCAGATTATTAATAATCCTGTTCATCATATTATTAATTCACTTGATTTTTAGATTCATTTGTTGATATATGTGCATTAGTTGTTCATAATTTATATTTTTACCTTTTTCTTCTTCATCTTCTTAAAGAATATCTTTCAGCATTTCATATAATATTGGTTTGGTGGTGATGAATTCATTTAGCTTTTTCTTAGCTGTGAAGCAATTTATCTGACCTTCAATTCTGAATGATAGCTTTGCTGGGTAGAGTAATCTTGGTTGTAGATTCTTGCTACCCATCACTTTGAATATTTCTTGCCACTCCCGCCTGGTCTGCATCGTTTCTGTTGAGAAATCCGCTGACAATCATATGGGTGCTCCTTTATAGGTAACTTTTTTTCTCTTGCTGCTTTTAATATTCTCTCTTTGTCTTTTGCTCTTGGCATTTTAATTATGATGTGCCTTAGTGTAGTCCTCTTAGGGTTCCTATATATTGGGGTTCAGTGCAATTCTTGGTCTCCTAAGTCAATTTCTTTCGCCAGGTGTGGGAAGTTTTCGCTCACTATTTCTTCAAATATGTTTTCATTATCTTGCTCTCTCTCTTTTTCTGGAACCCCTATAATTCGGATGTTGGCATGCTTGAGGTTGTCCCAGAGGCCCCTTACACTATCTTCAATTTTTTGGATACTTTTGGTTTCTTGCTTTTCCAGCTGAGTGGATTTTACCTCTTTGTATTTCAAATCTTTAACTTGGTTCTTACAGTCCTCTAGAGTACTTTTAGGTCTTCGTATAATATATTTTTTTATTTCAGTCAGTGTATGCTTAATTTTTAGTTGGTTCTTTTTCATATCCTTGAGAGTCTCGTTCATATCTTCGTAGGTCTCATTCATTTCCTTGTAGGTCTCATTCATTTCCTCGTAGGTCTTGTTCATTTCCTTGTAGGTCTCGTCCTTTTCTAGGAGCCTCTTTAAAAGCCTTATAACTGTGGTTTTGAATTCTATGTGCAGTCGTTTTTTTCCCCCTCCATTTCTTTCACATCTGATTTCTTTCCATGTCTCTGCATGGTGGCTGCTTTCCTGATTTCATCAAATAGCTTTGTGTGGTAGATGTCCTCTAAGGGACAGTGGCTCAGCCACCCCAGTTACCTGAGGTGGATATGGGTTGCACAGTCTTGTTGAAGTTAAGCCTAGTTTATTGTTGTTAGCACTAGGAGGGTTTGACCTCCAGGCCAATTGGCTATGAGGTTCAGCCGTGCTCAGGTTGGATGGAGGGAGTCTCCGGGCCAAGCAGGCAGTGTCAGCTCCACCCTATGTGGCCCCTGGGACTCTGTTCTGGGTGGTAATGGATGCCAGCACCTCTGAGAAAGAGCTGCTGCCAAGTTCCACCCACTGCTGGACAATTCAGCCTTTCTCCAAATGAGTCTGCTCACCCAATGTCTCACCCAGGGTCATAAAACAATGCAGTCTGGTGGTTTCCCAAATGAGAGAGTAAGTCACGAGTCTTCTCTGCATGGTCACCCAGCTGTGCTGTTCCCAAGTTCATGCGCACTCTGCACAAGCTCGCCCTCTCCACAAGCTTGCAGACCCTTGCAGTGCCCAAGTTTCGGTGTGCCTCCCCACTGTCCAGTTTTTACCCCGTATGACTGTGGGTTCCTCGGACTTCGTCTGGAGCTGGAGAATCAGTGCAGTGGGACGTCTTTGTCTCCCCCATTCGAGAAAACCGGCAGGGTTTTCAGTGGCTCGCCATATCTGCTGGCTCGCGCACGGCTCCAAACCTCTCTCAGCGCGTATCTTCAATGCTGTCCTCTGCCGCTCCTCTGAGTCACAGTGTCCTCTCTTCACTTTTATTTGTGGAATTTTCACTCAGCCAGCTTTCCAGTGATTCTGGATGATGTTTGTTCTTTCGTTAAGTTGTAGTTTTGAAACTGCTGTGTATGGCAGCAAGATAGGTGTTTACCTATGCCGCCATCTTGGTTCCTCTTCTCTCATTATATAGGATCTTTACTGTCTCTGTTATGGCTTTCATTTTGAAGTCTATTTTTTTTCTGATATGAATGATTGTACCTCAGCTTTTTAAAAATTTTCCTTTTGATTTTCCTGGAAATTTTTTTCCATCACTTCACTCTCATCCTATATGAGTCTTTTGATCTGAGTTGGGTCTCTTTGTCTCCCTTCCCATTCAAGAAAACCAGCCAGCTTTGCAGCTGCCCGCCGTATCTGCTCCCGTGAGCGGGCATGGCTCCACCAATTGGCTGTGGGTCATGTGTTCTTACATTTTCAGCTGCCCTATGTCTTTTGATTGGAGCCTTTAATCTATTTATATTAAAGGTTATTATTATTTCCTTATTAATTGCCATTTTAATTAAGCCATGCTTTTCTCTAGATATACATATTTCTTATTATTACAGCAGCCACTTTAATGTTTCTTGTAAAGCTGGTTTGGTGGTAAATTCCTTTAGCCTTTTTTTGTTGTTCTGGGAAGCTCTTTATTTCACCACCTATATTGAATGACAGCCTTGCTGGGTATAGTTGTCTTGTTTTCAGATTCTTAATTTTTCTTACCTTGTATACTATATGCCATTCCCTTCTGGCCTGTAGAATTTCTGATGAGAAATCAGTAGACAACCTAATGGGAGCTCTTTGAAGGTAACAAATTGCTTTTCTCTTGCTGCCTTTAAGATTCTCTCTTTCCTTTAATTTTTGGCTTTTTTTAATTCTGATGTGTCTGAGTGTGGGTCTCTTTGGGGTCTTCTTTCTTGGGACTCTCTGTGCCCCCTGAACTTGTTTGACTTTTTCCTTCATCATGTTAGGGAAGTTTTGAGCTATTTTTCCTTCAAATATGTTCTCTATCCCTTGTTCTGGGACTCCTGTAATGCATTTCATGGTGTCCCACAGCTTCCTTAAACTTTCGTCCTTTTTTATTTTCACTTTTTCTATTTCACCATGTCATTTATTTATTTTTATCATCATTGTTATTTATTTATTTATTCTTTATTTTTGAAAGTATTACATATGTCCCCTTTCCCCCCTATTGTCCTCTCTCAGCCTGCTCCCATCCCCTAGCCCTGGTCTTCACCTCCATCATTGTCTATGTCCACTGGTTATGTTGATAAGCATACAAGTCCTTTGTGTTTTCTTTTTTGTTCTCTGATTGAGTGATTTTTTTTCTCCCATCTTCTAATTTGCTGATCTGATCCTCTGCTTCCTGCAATCTCCTGTTTATCCTTTCCAATGCATTCTTTATTACTGTTATGTCATTTTTTATTTCCCACTGGTCATTTTTCATAGATTCTGTACCTTTTCTCATGCTATCGAGCATCCCTTGTAATAATCATTCTGAACTCTATATCTGATAAATTGCTCATCTCCATTTCATTATCTCTTCTTCTGGAGAATACTCTTCTTTTTTTCATTTGGGGCTTTTTTTGTCTCCCCATGTTGGCTGACTCTTTGGGTTTGTTTCTAGGTATTAGGTAGATCTGCTACAACTCCTGGTCTTTTTGTAGGGCCTCTATTGCAGAATAATATCAGAAACTATTTGTGACTGGAGATATCAGTAATCCACAGTTTTGGCTACCAGTGCTGGGGTTGAGTGTATTTGGACATAACCAAGATGTGCACCAAGGTCTGCTTTTCCTAGCCCTGGGTCCAGAAGCAGATTAGGCACATTAAAAGAATCCAGAGATCCACCTTTTCCTGCAGACTGATCGTGGGTTGTTATTTTTGGTCTCTTAATGAGCCTCAGGATGTAGACCACAGCAAGGTGTAAACTCCACAGGGTGGGAAGAGAGGTTTTCCAACAGAGTGGGGCAACTGCTTCCTCTGCCCTGCCCAAGAAAAATCTGCTTGGATAGTAAAGGTCTGCCTGAGAAAGATGTCCTCTGCTGTATGTGGGAATGACTCAGCACAGGAAACTAGGTGACTGCCTCCTCAGCTCTATCTCCAGAAGCCCTAATCCTGGATTATCATAACACAGCTTTAGTACACTCTGTCCTCCCTCTGCAGGATCCCAAGGTGAGTGGATGAACACAAAATATTGTGCATTGGCTCTTTAAGAGGGCGCTTGCATTTGAAACCATCTCTCACTGGCAAACAGAAACCTCATTGCTTTTCACAGCTAGATGTTATATGGTCATCTTTCTCAGTCCAGTTGCTCTTGGATGGGTACCAAGCATGGGGTTTAGACCCCAGAATCCTCAGTGGGATCCTCCCACCACTAAGATATCCTTCCAGATCTTCAGTTGCTGTCTGTGAGGGCCCGAAAGCCATCACATGCTTCCATACTTTTTATTAGTCTCTATGAGATCTTCACTTTCTTTTTTTAAAATATTTTAATCTTATTGTTCATTTTATTAATTACATTGTTCCTCCTTCTTCCCCCTATAGATTCCCTCTACCTGGTACCCATCCCACCCTCCTCCCTTACCTCCCCCAAACTGTCCTTTCCCATAGGTGTATGATTTTTGTCCAGTCTCTTGCTGCATCTCCCACACGCCTTTTCTCCCCAAGAACTGTCAGTCCATTTCCCCTCTACGCCCATGATTCTGTTATTATCACCAGATTATCTTGTTCATCAGATTTTTAATTCACTTGATTTTTAGATTCATTTGTTGATAGATGTGTATCTGTTGTTCATAATTTTTATTTTTACCTTTTTCTTCTTCCTTTTTATAAAGAATACCTTTCAGCATTTCATATAATATTGGTTTGGCGGTGATGAACTCCTTTAGCTTTTTCTTAGCTGTGAAGCACTTTATCTGACCTTCAATTCCGAATGATAGCTTTGCTGGATAGAGTAATCTTGGTTGTAGATTCTTGCTATTCATCACTTTGAATATTTCTTGCCACTCCCATCTGGCATGCATCGTTTCTGTTGAGAAATCCACTGACAATCGTATGGGTGCTCCCTTATAGGTAACTAACTGTTTTTCTCTTGCTGCTTTTAATACTCTCTCTTTGTCTTTTGCTCTTGGCATTTTAATTATGATGTGTCTTGGTGTGGTCCTCTTTGGATTCCTATGATTTGGGGTTCTGTGCGCTTCTTGGACTTTTAAGTCAATTTCTCTCACCAGGTGTGGGAAGTTTTTGCTCACTATTTCTTCAAATAGGTTTTCATTTTCTTGCTCTCTCTCTTTTTCTGGCACCCTATAATTCAGGTGTTGGTATGCTTGAGGTTGTCCCAGAGGCCCCTTACACTATCTTCAATTTTTTGGATTCTTTTTGCTTCTTCCTTTTCCGGTTGAGTAGATTTTTCTTCTTTGTATTTCAAATCTTTGACTTGGTTCTTGCAGTCCTCTAGATTGGTTTTAGGTCTTTGTATAATATTTTTTATTTCAGTCAGTGTATGCTTAATTTTTAGTTAGTCCTTTTTCATATCCTCGAGGGTCTCATTCATATCCTCGTAAGTTTCATTCATTTCCTCCTAGGTCTTGTTCATTTCCTCGAAGGTCTCATTAAGTTCATCAGCCTTTTCTAGGTGCCTCTTGAAAAACCTTATAACCATGGTTTTAAACTCTATGTCCAGTCGTTTTTCTCCCCTCCATTTCTTTCACATTTGACTTCTTTCCATGTCTCTGCATTGTGGCTGTTTTCCTGAGTTGGTTGATTAGCTTAGTGAGGTAGATGTCCTCTAAGGAACAGTGTCTCAGCCTCCCCAGTTACCTGAGGTGGATACTCTTGCTGCAGCCCTTTCTGGATTGCACAGTCTTGTTGAAGTTAAGCCTAGATTATTGTTGTTAGTACTAGGAGGGTTTGACCTCCAGGCCAATTGGCTGTGAGGAACAGCTGTGCTAAGGTTGGATGGGCGTAGTGTCTGAACTGAGCAGACAGCCTTGATTTCCCATCAGCTCCGCCATATGGGGCACCAGGGACTCTGTGTCTGGTGATAACGGCTGCACACACATCTGAGAGAAAGCTGCTGCTGAGCTCTACCCACTGCCAGAGAATTCAGCCTCTCCCCTAATGAATCTGCACACCCAAAGTCTCACCCAGGGTTGTAAAACAATGCAGTCCAGTGATTTCCCAAATGAGAGGAAGTCCTGAGTTCTCTCTGTGTGCTCATGTGCTTCTGCTGTTCCCAAGTTTACACGCCCTCTTCACATCCTCGCCGACCTCTACAGTGCCTGATTTTCTGCATGCTTCCTTACTGTCCAGTTTCATTCTATATGAGTGTGGGTTCCCTGGACCTTGCCCAGAACTGGGGAATCAGTGCAGTGGGATGCCTTTGTCTCCCTCCCCATTCGAGAAAACCAGCCTGGTTTACAGCCGCCCGCTGTATTATGCTCGAGCGTGCAAGGCTCCAAACCTCTGACTCCACAAGTATCCTCAACTCTGCCCCCTGCTGCTGCTCTGAGTTACCATGTCCTATCTTTACTTTTATTTGTGGAATTTTCACTCAGCCAGCTTTCTGGTGATTCTGGATGATGTTTGTTCTGTCGTTAATTTGTAGTTTTGAAATTGTTGTGTGGGGCAGCAAGATAGGTGTTTACCTACGCCACCATCTTGGTTCCTCCTCCAAGGTCTTCCCTTTCCATCCTTGGTTATCAGGGTTCTCTCCAGCTAGTCTTCAGATGATTAATCAGGATGGTCTTTCTATATTTTAGTTGTCACTACTGTTTGGTCCTGGGAGAGTGTCAGTGTAGCTCCAATTTAATCTGCCACCATTTTGTAATCCTATATTTTCTTCCTTAATGAACAAAATGTTTCTTCTGGAGACTAGAAGTCCAAGATCAAGGTGAAGGCAGGATTGGTTTCTTCTGAAGCTTATCTCTCTGGCTTATATATGTATACCTTCTTGCTGCATCCTTACATGATCTTTCCTCTCAGGGCGTCTTCTAAAGGCCTGGCATCATGACATAAGACTTGAGATGGGAGTGTCATACAAATATGTCCCAAGACTCTTAGCATTAGTAGTATTTAGGCAATGGACGAAAAATAGGTAAAAAATGTGTGGGGGTAGAAGCTCATTTGGAGAACCATCAGCAGACATGTAAATGCTCTCTCTGCATGTGAACCACTCTCACAACACATCCACGTGTTTACCAAGTAGGAAGCACTTTCACCCCCAGTATCACATTTAGTATTAAATGGAACATTATATATAATTCTATTATTTTTGTTAACAAGCTTAATAGTTATAAAATTTCACATACTAGTAAAATCATACTGAAAACGTCTTTTGAGAAATATTTGTAAATGAAAATCCAGAGCAACAAAAAAAGACATTAATTTGGGTAGGGGACTCAAACACTTCAGTTGAATTAGGATAAGTAAATGATGCACTGTGGTCATAAAGAACATCACAAAGTAATTTCATATTTTTTAGTTGTGAGCAATGTATTATGAAATAGAAGGTACTCAAACATTTGTGAACTATAGTGTAGGCTAGAAGGCAACTGAAATTCAGAAGTAAATGTTTCATGACTTTTATTCACCAAAGACCCCTTAGTAACTGCCCCTCTAATTAAGGTAGGTGTCATTACAAACATGTTGAGATTTTTAAAAATTATTATTTTTTAAATTTCAATTTAACTTGTAATAAAATATATTAATCAGTTATATTGCTTTTCCACCAAAGCAGCACACAAAAATCTGAATATGTAATCTCAAGAAATATGTGCTGAAAAATGTTATAAGTAACAAATCCTTCCTTGATGGAAAGCAGGAATGTAGTATAAAAAATATGAAAAACCCAAGTGTTACATGCCATTTACAGCTTACTATTTTCTTCTGGCACCTACCTGCTGTTGTTCCTTATCCTCAGCTTTCATAGCTAGTATCAGGCTTCTAACAAATGTCTGAAGTTTAAAGTATTTTTGTTTTTGAATCTCTAGCTCATTTTCAATGAATCTGACTTCTTCATTCTGAAGGAGAAAACATCAAATGATATAATTACCCTATACAAACTGGACTGTACATAGCTGATGCACAATAAAATTATTAAAAACAAATTAGAGAGACAATGAAGAAGATAAAATGTTAGCATATAGAAATATAAAGCACAGAAGGAAATTGTCCTTTTACTCAAGAGCTGTTTTTAAGCAAACCACTAACAGAAGACAAATTGGAAGGTCAAAAATCCCATGAACAATCCAGTAAGAGAAAAATCAAGAAACACTTCTCTTATTAGAAAGACTCCTCCTATATTAACATAATTAGCATTTGGAATAGGATTAAGAATAGACAGAGTCCAATTAACCCCAAGCAAAAAGCAATTACAGATCCGCTAACACTGAATGCACCATTCACAAAACCAAATACTGAGAATTAGAAAGGTTAATATTTATTTTTTACCAAGGAGAGACTTGAATTATTACTAAAACTGTCTTAAGTTCTCTGAATCCCCTGTCTTTATGTTAGAGTCTGTTACTCAGAAAATATCTCTAAATATACCACTGTATCCTACTAATTTGAGACTAATTAGCTCTTCATTGTTTTTGCTAGTCATGTAAAACAAAAGGAATAGACTAGGATTTGGGAGGATTTTAATGCCAAGTTTATTGATAATTGTGTAAACTTTGGAAGGTTATTCTCTATGACTTTGTTTATTCATCAATAAAATAAACATAATATTAATACTATTTGAATCTTTTAAGTTTGGGGATACATTTCAAACAAGAAAATGGTCATTAAAATGCTCTGATATATTTAATATTAAAGATAGAGTAATCAAGAAATCAAAAATATGTGGTAATGGCAAAAAGGTAGACACAAAAATCTGGGGAACAGAACAGAGTGTCTGGAAATATATATGCTGAAAAAGGTCATATATACTAATACTTGATTTTCAAAAAAGGTGCTGAAGTAATTTAATGAACAAAGAAAGGGTACTCTTTCAAAGAACAGTGGCTGAAAAAATGTAAATGTATATTTTAAAAATATATATCAACCCTTACCTCACATCATATACAAAATTTAACAAGAAATGAATTATATACTGAAAAGTAAATCCTAAAACTCTAAAACTAGATAAAAAAGAAGATAAAGAAGATAAAATCTTTGTGTCCTTGTGTTAGATAAATGTTTCTCAAGGGGATACAAAAGGCATGAAATCTGAAAGACTTCATCAAAATTTTAAAAAATGTTTGACCTTCAAAAGATAATGTTAACAATATACAAATACAAGCTACATATTTGTAAATCAAATATATATTAAGAACCTACATTCAGAACACATAAAGAACTCTTGCAACACAATTATAAGATCAGAAACAAATAAAGAGCAGGCAAAGTCTTTGAACACATACTTACCAAAGAAGATATGTGAATGACCAATAAACACATTAAAGTGCTTAATATCATTTGCCATTAAAGAAATGAAAATTAAATCTGATATGATATTGTACTACTAACATACTATAATGGCTAAAATTAAAGATACTGACAATAGTACATGAATACAAGACCCTGGGGGGACAGGTTAAGGCATGTACTGAGGGGTAGTGGAGGCTGGGGGGAGGTCAATGGGGGAAAAAAGGAGACAGATGTACTACTATTTGTAATACTTTAAAAAAGAAAAAATAATTATAAAAAATAGTACATGCTGATAGAAATTTGGAACAATTAAAGTATGGGTGTAAAAGGATACATCCACTTTGAAAAATGTTTTGGCAGTTTCTTTTTTAAAAATTATTTTTTTATTATTTGTTTTGCAGTGTAACTTATATTTAATAGTAGTACATATGTTTTGCTTTTCCCCCCATTATCCTCCCCCCAGCCTCCCCTATCCCCCAGCACATGTCCCCACCTGCCTCCCTCCCCGCCCCAGTGTCTTTCATTCATTGGTTATGCTCATATGCATGCATACAAGTCCTTCAGTTGATCTCCCCCAGAATCTGCCTCCCATCCACCCCAGCCTTCCCCCTGTAGCTTGACAGCCTGTTCCATGCCAGTTTCTTACAAAATTAAATCTACTCTTTCCTATAATCTCACTGAACAATCCTACTCTTACCCAAGTGAAATGAAAAAACATGTCCACAAAAAGACATACATATTCATAGCAGCTTTATTCACAATAGCCAAATACTAAAAACAACACAAGTGATCATCAGTAGATGAATAAACAGATTGTACTCATGGTTACATGACTATGTCCATTTTTCAAAACTTATCTAATTGTATAAGGAAGTGAATTTTATTTTATGAAAATTTTATCTAAAAAAACTGATTAAAAATAAAATAAATAGGCGGCGGCGGTAGTGGGTTCGGTTGCGCGTGGCGCACGGGGTGGGAGCGGAGCCCAGGCCGGGAACAGGCGCTGCCCCCAGCGACCATGGGGAACGTATTGGCCGCTAGCTCGCCGCCCGAAGGGCCACCGCCGCCGCCCGCGCCCGCCCTGGTGGGTCTGCCGCCGACTCCACCCTCTCCTCCGGGCTTCACGCTGCCGCCGCTCGGGGGCAGCCTGGGTGCTGGGGCCGGCACAGGTCAAGGTTCAGAACGGACCCCAGGGACGCCTGCAGGGACCGCGGACGATGGGGCCAGCGGCTGCCTTCCCAACCCTGGCAGGTTCGAGGAGTGCCACCGGAAGTGCAAGGAACTGTTTCCTATTCAGATGGAAGGTGTCAAGCTCACAGTCAACAAAGGGTTGAGTAACCATTTCCAGGTGAACCACACAGTAACCCTCAGCACAATCGGGAAGTCCAACTACCGTTTCGGGGTCACATATGTGGGGACAAAGCAGCTAAGTCCCACAGAGGCATTCCCCGTGTTGGTGGGCGACATGGACAATACTGGTAGCCTCAATGCTCAGGTCATTCACCAGCTGGGTCCCGGCCTCAGGTCCAAGATGGTCATCCAGACCCAGCAGTCCAAGTTTGTGAACTGGCAGGTGGATGGGGAGTACCGGGGTTCTGACTTCACAGCAGCTGTCACCCTTGGGAACCCAGATGTCCTGGTGGGTTCAGGAATCCTCGTGGCCCACTACCTCCAGAGCATCACGCCGTGTCTGGCACTGGGCGGAGAGCTGGTCTACCACCGGCGGCCTGGGGAGGAGGGTACTGTCATGACTCTAGCTGGGAAATACACGTTGAACAACTGGTTGGCGACAATAACGTTGGGCCAGGCAGGCATGCACGCGACATACTACCACAAAGCCAGTGACCAGCTGCAGGTAGGCGTGGAGTTTGAGGCCAGCACAAGGATGCAAGACACGAGTGTCTCCTTCGGGTAAGCTGGACTTGCCCAAGGCCAACCTCCTCTTCAAAGGCTCCGTGGACAGCAACTGGATCGTGGGTGCCACTCTGGAGAAGAAGCTCCCGCCCCTGCCCCTGAAGCTGGCCCTCGGGGCCTTCCTGAATCACCGAAAGAACAAGTTCCAGTGTGGCTTTGGCCTCACCATCGGCTGAGCCCCTCCTGGCTCCTGCCTCCCACTCCCTCCCTCCTTGAGATTCCCCCTGCTCCTCCCCCGACAGAGGGGAGACCTACGCGCCCTTCCCTCTCCCTTCCCTCCTTGGTGGTCAGGGGGGCAGCGGAAAGGAGGGGGGTATCACCCTAGCAGCTGAGGGGGGGATTCTAGAACCACAGGCGCTTCAGGATTCAGAGCCGCAGGGGCCGTGTGCCCAATGGACCTGGGGCCCAGACGGGGTTCTGGAATCGAGGGGCATGCCAGATTCTGAGCACCAGGGGCAGAGGCTGCCAGACAACCTCAGGGAGGTGTTGGGGCATCACCACCACCACCCCCAAAGATCTTGGGGCCCCGCCCCAAGGGGGGCAGCAAGAAGAGGAGCTTTCCCATCCCAGGTCTACTCCCCACCCACTTCCCCATCCACTCCTCGGTATAAATCATGTTTATAAGTTATGGAAGAACTGGGACATTTTACAGAAAAACTAAAACAAACAAAAAATATACATGAGAAAAAAAAATAAATAAATAAAATAAAATAAAAATAAAATAAATAAATTATTAGCCAGCCTCTTTGCCAAAACACATGGAAATAATCATGAGTATTCTTTGAAGCTGGAGAATATGTTTTAAAGTACACAGTAAGACGTTTAACAGCATTTTTTTCAAAAGTTTCATAAAACACATTAAAATAAATTAATTCTAGGGGCATACATATATATGTGTGTGCATATATATATATATATATATATATATATATTTGATTTAAGAGAGGAACGGAGAGGGAGAGATAGAAACATCAATGATGAGAGAATCATTGATTGGCTGCCTACTGCACACCCCCTACTGGGGATGGAGCCCGCAATGCAGACATGTGCCCTGACAGGGAATTGAACTGTGACCTACACTGAGCCACACTGGCTGGGCTGGGCAGGGCATTTTTCTTGTTTCAGATGAAGGGATGCAGTTGTATTAATCCCATTCAATATATGAATATGTTTATTACATCAATTTCATCAGCTCAGTTTAGAACTTATTTTACTTAGTAAAACTGCTTCCTTTTCAGACCATTTAATATCAAGTGAATCATCTGCAAATCATGATTCAAGTTAAATTCCTTATCCAAAGGCACTCTATAGCAATCATATTTACAAGCATTAAAATAAAGTTCAACATGCTCCTGCCATAATACATTTGATTAATTCTAAATTTAGGTGTGTTTTTTTTTTAGTACTCATCATCAGAACTACAGTACGAGTAAAGTGCCGACCAGGAAGTCTTTCTGAATACAGGATATATCTATCATCATTATCTTAGTGTCTCCAATGAATATACAGTCCTTTTAAGCTGAATCCAGAGTGCAATAAAAAATTAAAAACAGTAATTCACATTTGCAAAAATCATGAAACATTTATTGATATGCAGATCTCTAACTTATCATATGAACATTTCTCTTCCTCAGTATTTATGAATTTGAAAAACAAACAATTTTAAGATAATATTGCAAACATTTTTTTCCTAGAGCTGCGTTTTGCAAGTCTATTAAACACTTCCAAGAGTAGAAACAGTAATTTATGTGTACTTTAGAGATTTTCCTAAGTAAATGGAGTGTTTGTGAGAAGAACTAGTATGGTAACATCAGCCACTAACTTTCAGAAAAGAATATCTAGCTCATTTGTGTCATTAAAATCTTCCCTAGATTGCAGTAAAGTTTGTCAGTTCTTCTCCAAGATGATTATAGGGGATATTCAAGTTGTTATTTTATGATATAGTACTCATGCCTCAGGGATCACTAATTTGTCTCATAAGCATTTGGGTTAGTTAGGACTCAACAATATGGATTTTTAGGAATATATCCCAATCAGAAACTCCAGTACACCCAAACTGAGCACTAATGGTTGCACATTAACAATTATCAAATGCACATCAGAAATATTCATGCATTCTGCTACAAAGAATCCCAAGAATAATGGGGAACTGTTTAATTTAGTGTAAGAAAAAGTTATTATGATCCAGCTTCTTTTTAAAAAATAGATTTCATTGATTTTCTTACAGAGAGGAAGGGAGAGGGATAGAGAGTTTGAAACATCAATGAGAGAGAAACATTGATCAGCTGCCTCCTGCACAGCCCCCTTCTGGGGATGTGCCCTCAAGGAAGGTGCATGCCCTTGACTGGAATCGAACCTGGGACCATTGAGTCCACAGGCCGATGCTCTATCCACTGAGCCAAACCAGTTAGGGCTAATCTAGCTTCTTGTCTTAATTGATTTAATAGAAACGAGTACTTGCATAATAGTATTAAAATATTTCCAAGGATACTTTAATGTATTCACTCACTCAGGAATTAGTTACTGGACAACTATGTGCTAAGCAGTAGACCAGATAACACATAGATACGTCTCTCCTTTAAACTTAAAAGGAATTATACTTAAGAAACCTACAAAGTGATTTTGATTCCAAAACAAGAAGTAATATGCAAATAAAATGCAAATGTGCTCTGAAGAAAGATTAAATTTCCCAACTGATGAAGCTGTTTTAAATCAACATCCTGAAATCTGCAATTAGAACTGTTACATGAGATTTCACTTACCCTTATTTTAAGGAAACAAATTCACAGGTGAAGTGAACTGAAATGTTTTAATATTGATTATAAAAATATATGTTTCTATAAAGGGGCTGATGTTTGAGAGTTAAAGAAGTTTATGTAGGACTGTGATGTGTTATAAAAGTTATCCTTAAGAGGGTAGTGAATGACCCCTTATTCTCACAGCATTAACCACAATGGAAAATGCTGGATGATTAAATGTCTTTAAGAGTTCAATGAAAATGTTAAATAAGATTTCTGGCCTGGACACTCTGCCCTGCCCTGGCTTTGAGCTCCAAAATTTCTTAAGTCTGTATGATAGAACAGCAGAGGGGAAAGGTTCTAGAAAGAATCCTCAGAGTGCTGGACACAACCCTATCTGAACTGCTTGAAAGTCCTAAGAGGAGCACACTTAACAGATGTGCAAACCAGTCATCTTGTCGGTAGTTTCCATAACCTGTAACAAGCAGTGGCTTGCAGAGCCATTTTAATCCTGTTCCGGGCATTTAGAAATCATTATATGATCATGTAAGTGAGTTTAGAATGCTCTCTATTACTTCAGAACAGACAACTTTATAATTTTGTTAGTTGGAAATACAGTTTAAATATAGGATTGTTTTGTCTTTTTTGACCACTTAGAAAACAAATTTCAAAATATAATTTCCTTCTGTGTTTACACTATTTAATATTTTAAAATCTGACATGTTATGCACATTTGGAAAACAAAATCTGTTGAGTGACATAACTTTGAATTAAAGTAAAAGTGAAAAAATTTGAGAAAATGACAGCTGTTGTCTTTTTCTGATGAGAATTATGTTATTTTCTGTTAACATCTAAGTACTAGACACTGTTTTGAACTCCAATGATATTTCAATAAAAGAATTTTGTGTATGGAAAAATGAATGTGTGACTAAAATTTAGAAGACTCCAAAGTTAACTTGTAAGATATGATACTGATTAACAAAGGGAAAATAATTACACATATATGCAGAAACGTTTTAATACATGGAGTTATAGCTTAATTCAAAATTGATAAGAAAAAAATTGTATATAAGCTTTTCTTTTTTTTAATCTTTATTGTTCAGTTTATTAATTACATTGTTCCCCCTTTTTTATCCTCCTATAGCTCCCCTCCACCCTGGACTCATCCCACCCTCCGCCCTCACCGCCATCTCCCCACTGTCCTCTCCTATTGTTGCAAGATTTTTGCTGCACTTCCCACACCCCTTTTCTCCCCAAGAATTGTCAGTCCATTCCCTCTCTATTTCCATGATTCTGTTATATTCACCAGTTTATCCTGTTCATCAGCCTATCAATTCACTTGATTTTTATGTTCATTTGTTGATAGATGTGTATTTGTTGTTCATAATTTATATTTTTACCTTTTCCTTCTTCCTCTTCTTAAAGAATATCTTTCAGCGTTTCATATAATATTGGTTCGGTGGTGATGAACTCCTTTAGCTTTTTCTTATCTGCGAAGCACTTTATCTGAATGATAGCTTTGCTGGATAGAATAATATTGGTTGTAGATTCTTGCTATTCATCACTTTGAATATTTCTTGCCACTCCCATCTGGCCTGCATCATTTCTGTTGAGAAATCCACTGACAATCGTATGGGTGCTCCCTTATAGGTAACTGTTTTTCTCTTGCTGCTTTTAATGTTCTCTCTTTATCTTTTGCTTTTGGCATTTTAATTATGATGTGTCTTGGTGTGGTCCTCTTTAGATTCCTATATTTTGGGGTTCTGTGCACTTCTTGGACTTTTAAGTCAGTTTCTTTTGCCAGGTGGGGGAAGTTTTCAGTCACTATTTTTTCTAGTAGGTTTTCATTACCTTGCTCTCTCTCTTTTTCTGGAACCCTCATAATTCGGATATTGGCATGCTTGAGGTTGTCCCAGAGGCCCCTTACACTATCTTCAGTTATCTGGATTCTTTTTGTTTCTTGCTTTTCCAGCCGAGTGGATTTTGCTTCTTTGTATTTCAAATCTTTGACTTGGTTCTTGCGGCCCTCTGGACTGCTTTTAGGACTTTGTGTAATATTTTTTATTTCAGTCAGTGTATGCTTGATTTCTAGTTGGTCCTTTTTCATATCCTTGAGGGTCTCGTTCATATCCTCGTAGGTCTTGTTCATTTCTTTGTAGGTCTCATTCATTTCTTTGTAGGTCTCATTCATTTCCTTGTAGGTCTTGTTTATTTCCTCATTGATCTTGTTCGTTTCCTCATAGGTCTTGTTCATTTCCTTGTAGTTCTCATTAAGTTCATAGGCCTTTTCTAGGAGCCTCTTGAAAAGCCTTATAACCATGGTTTTGAACTCTATGTCTAGTTGTCTTTTTTCCTCCATTTCTTTCACACCTGATTTCTTTCCATGTCTCTGCATGGTGGCTGCTTTCCTGAGTTGGTCGATTAGCTTTATGTGGTAGATGTCCTCTAAGGGACAGTGGCTCAGCCTCCCCAGTTACCTGAGGTGGATACTCTTACTGCAATCCTTTATGGGTTGTATAGTATTTTTTACCTTAAGCCCAGCTTGTTGTTGTTAACCCTAGGAGGGTTTGACCTCCAGGCCGATTGGCTGTGCAGGGAAACTGTGTTCAGGTTGGATGGGCGGAGTCTCTGAGCTGAGCACACAGCATCAGCATCAGTTATGCCCTATGCAGTGCGAGGGTCTCTGTGTTGGGTGGTAATGGCTACAGGCAACTACAAGAGAAAACCGCCGCTGGTCTCCACCCATTGCCAGACAACACTGCCTCTCCCCAAATGAGTCTGCACACCCAAAGTCTTGCCCAGGGCTGTAAAACAAAGCAGTCCGGTGGTCTCCTGAATGAGGGAGCAATTCAAACTGCTTTTCCAAACTAGGTGCATTCTCCTCAAACTCGGAGACCTCTGCCATGCCTGGCTTTTAGGGTGCTTACCCTGGACCTTGGACCTTGCCTGGCACTGGGGAATCTGTGCAGTGGGAAGTCTCCGCCCTCCCCATTGGAGAAATGCAGCCGGGATTGCTGCTGCCAGCCCTACAGCCCACACGCGCCCATGGCTCTGAACCTCTCTCCAGGCGTATCTTCAAGGCTGCGCTCCACTCTTCTGAGTCTCAGTGTCCCACCTTTACATTTATTTGTGGAATTTTCACTCAGCCAGCTTTCTGATGATTCTGGATGATGTTTGTTTTGTTGTTATGTTGTAGTTTTGGAATTGTTGCATGGGGCAGCACAATAGCTGTTTACCTATGCCGCCATCTTGGTTCCTCCCCAAATATGCTTTTCAATTTAGTAACAAGTGATATTAAGCAAAGGTAATTTCTATGAATATTCATTTGGTATTTGCATTAGGGATTATTTTTAAACTTCTCCTAAAACAGATATACTATTGTATGTTTTAAAAATGGTCTTCAGAAGTTGTAATTCAAGATAAAATTAGAAAAGAAAAAATCTGGGGGAAAATCCCTTTAATTACCATTTAAAAATGAACATTAATTTTAAAAAAGCATTGCCATAAATTTCACATTAATCATCACTATGCACAGCATCAACTTGTACACCATCAATACCTACTCCTATTTGAGCAAACCCTATGATTATAACTATAACCCCTGAACCAACCAGTGTTAACTAAAATGATCGGCATCTGACTGATATCGAAGTTATCTGAGATAGTCAATGTGGAGCCCCAGCATGTTTAACTTATCAAATGGAAGTGAAAGAGACTAATGCATAAGTACTGTAGAAGTCTGCCTCATCTAATACCTTCTCTTATCGAAATCACAATTTGAAATTACTTTTACCTTATAATCCAAGAAAGAATTCATTTGTTCTACTTCAGAATTACTTATCATGTCACTTTCTTCATCGTCAATAATTTCTATTTTCTGTAACACAGGTAGAGAAGTTTTCATAAATATAGATTTTATCATCATCACTACACTCAACAATATATAGAGTGTATACATTCAATATTCAGCTTTAGCTAAGGGATTATCTAGTCTATCTGGAATAAACTCAGGTAACTGAATGGTCCCCTAGTGTTAACACCCAGTGTTGTGTCTAAGCCACTTCCCTCGACCTTTAATTTATTACAGCTTAGTAAATAGAAAATTACTGAAAGGAGGATAAGTGGGACATCTATAATAGTGTCAGAATTAAATTAAATTAAATTAAAACAAAATTACTGTTATGCTGCTTAAAATAAGAAAACAAAACAAACAAAAAATTCACATTATCCCTGAAAAAAAAAAACAAACAATAACCGACATTCAAATTCTGCTTAAATAGTGCCCTCCAGTGACAGGGAAGTGTTTTCCTATAAAGATAGTGTATTTAAAGGTAACCATACCTAATTGGTTTACATATTTTAAGTCATTACACATCTCTGCAATTTCTAATGTAAACTTTCAACATAAAACATGAATTCCAAAGTCAAATACATTTTTTAAGCAATTCACTTATTTACTGCACTCCATTAGCTAGACAATTGAAAGCAGGCATGTATGGTGTAATGATCAAAATAGCATGGCTATGTGTTTCCTTCACAGGACAGTAAGAAGGAGGAGTGAGAGAGATGATAAACTGCCCTTAGTTTTAGAGTTAAGGTACAGAATAGTTTGTACAGTATCTAGTACACAGAAGGTACTCATTAAATATCTGTCAAAAGAATAAACAAAACAACTTAGCACTAATGAAAAGAATGATCAATAAGCTTCAACCCAGAGGCAAGGCAAGTTCTGTAATCCTGGAACATTTTTCCAAAAGGAAAACCAAAACACGAAATCAGATCTAATTTTTATTTTTTGTATATGAAAAACAGAGTTAAAGAAAAACAATTCTAAACGTTTAAGCCCAACCCATGCAAAAGAATTTTTTTAAAGAGAGAAGTTAAGCTATAATTAGTCACTAGGAAATCTTTTTAGAAAGAGCACATTAGTAGTAACATATTGTAGGAAGAATTTGAAAATTAGTTCTTATCTAGCAATACATATAGTGATTAAAAGTCACAAACAATCTTGGAATGATCATATTTCACACATTTCCTATGAGAGTACAATACCATAACAGGGGTTGTGACCTGCAGTCTTCTGAGTCAGGAGGACAACTGCAATGAAATTGTTTTCTACTGCTGCCTGGAGATGAATCTAATGTTTTGTTTTTCCATTATAATCACTATAAATTTAGGGCTTAATCTTGTCAAGTCTCAGCAGACCTCTGATTTGATCATTTTTAATATTATTTTTAAGATTCTCAATATATTTTGATTGGTTCTGGGATAAAGTACCTAAATAATCTAGGGAGGAAGCCACCAAAGACCACTGTATAGATTTGTGCATATAAATAGATCTTACATGTCTTTGTGATTTGGTATCCATGAATAATTGAGGACACTCCAAAGCTACAGGCAGAGAAGATTAACTTTTGAAAATCTGGACTTTTTTCTCTGAAAATCAATTGCTTTTGAAAAATTAAGTGCCTAAGTGATTGTGGGTCACCCCATGCCATTTCTTCATTTATTTTATCTTCAAATGTCTGTTGCAGGGGAGATCCAGTTCAGAGAAATTCAGGCTAAAATGAACATGTCTTTAGGGGAAAAGAGGTTCAATATGTAACTTGTATAACGTAACTCAAATCTGGAGCAGAGACGATTATTACTTGGTGGGATTTAAGAATACTAGCACAATTAATAATTGTGAAAAACAATTATAACTACCTGTATAATGCAAACATGAATCTACCTCAAAATAAAAACTTGTTTTCCTGTGTGCGCATTGAATATAGTGTTAGAGGGGTCAAACATCAACTTAACTCAGTATTAAAATCAATGAAATGGAATCCTCAACAATATTGTGCATGTAGAAAACATATATTATTGATGTTTAACAAAAAAGTACAAAACTGTGTTTTATGTGCTTATCTTTTATTAAGGAGATGTGACAGGATTACAGTGTCTGGTAAACAATGTTTGTAATTAAAACCAGGGTAAATCTTAAAGTTACAGTTATTTTTTAACAGAAAATCCATTATAGATACCATTTTTTTCACATGTAGGGTGCTTGTTCATAGGAAGGCCACAGGTTTTGTTCTCTTTGTCACAATGACTCCAAGTTCCTGTTGGCTCTGTTGTGAACCAAAGAACCATTTCCTTAGGCCCTCTGCTCTGAGCATGCACCATAGGAGCCATTTTTAAAAAGTTGTAGTTAGGCACAAAACACTTATTCAAAAGCAAAAACAAGGCACAATGACATTTGCCTTTATGTCTGACTTTAATATCATCTCAATATCTGTATTACTTGACAGGCTCAGAATATAAACAGATATTGCTAAAATAGCTCATTAGAGGACATCTCTATATACCAATAATGCTTATATTTTTATAAAACCCATTTTAATCCACATATAGCTTGTCTCTGCCAGCTATTCAATTGCTTAATACTGTTTTTTCCTCCATTGCTACATTTTTTTAAGATAACAGAGGCCAATTAGTTAGAAAGAAGAAAAAGAAGAAAAGGTTCCAAACACACTATATAAGATAGGTATGGTGTGAACAGAGACGTTTGAGTAAGAAATCCTTAGATACAAACCCCAGAAGCAACAAAGGCTTCCTTCATAATTTCAGGCTAAACTCTGTTTTAATTCTGCCATCTATGAAATAAGAAGAAATCTGCTCTTTGCTAAATGTGTTGAAGAAAATAAATTGTTATATATAAAATGTCCTAAGTGTACTAAGCATTAGATTTTTATATTTGCAATCCCTTAAACTGAAAAAAAATCTGAGGTTAAATGGACAGTGCTTTAACTTTCATTTATTAAACTGTCAAAGATATATAATTCATTGATAACAGTTCTATTTTAATTTGTAAAGTGGAGCAAGACTTTATTCTGAAACCACTAATATTGTCACCAACTAAGAGCATATCCTTGAACTCCATCATGCAATGAGAAAATAATTTCAAAATGTACATACCACATTATCTTCGGATACTGCATGGTGGTCCTCCTCCTTATCAGCTCTTGTCTCATTAGGAACAACTTCATTGGACTCTTCCATAGACAAAAAACACATGATTTCATTTTACATTTCTCAAAACTTTATTGCGAATGCTTTATTCAAGATCAATGAAATAATTTATTTTAAAAAGACACAAATGGCAAATTCACTTCATATATGTTTTGTTGAGCCATTCTACTTCTTAAATGTGAATAGGTAAAAATACAAGGATGGTCACCACTATATTATTTATAACTGAAAAAATGGAAGCAACCAATATACTTAACAATGAAAATTGGAGAAGTCATTTAGGGCCTATCCCTACAATAAAAGCAATGAAACTACTAAAAATGAAGTAGAAAAATAGTTGATAATAAATAAAATAGTCATGACATATTGGAAAGAGAATAAATGAAAGTGACAGATCCTACTATTTAGGTATACTAAAAATGTGTGCATATTCCTGGAGAAAGAAAACTAATACTATTTACATAAAAATATTTCTGAATAAAATTACAAGCAATTTTTATTTTTCTTCCTTTTGTCTAATTTTTACTTATTTTCTTCCATTTATTTTTATAATTAAATATTTTAAATGAACATGCATTACTCATTGCAATAAGAGAAAAGTGATAATTTTCAAATACATGATATGATATAAAGCTATAAATATAGTATGTTTTCAATTTTGTAAAAAGGCGTACACACACACACACACACACACACACACACACTCACTCCTGTACATATGTAGAGAAAACACTGTCAAAAACTTTCCCCCACTTTCATTTTTAATATGTTTATCACTGAGGGGTAGGGGTATTTCCAAAATTCTTATTGTATTTTCAAATGTTTTCTATAATGAAAATATATTCCTTTTGTGATCAAAATTCAGTATGTAAAAAATGAGAAATCAAAGAAAAATTAATTCAGAGAAGACAGTCTAATAAAAAGTTTTCTGTGTTGAGGTAGAGGAAGAGGTTAATTCACAGCATAGGATATCTACAATATAACCAACCACCTGTTTTAGATTACTCCTACCTCTACTTCTTAGGAAAACAGGGAAGCAATGTTTCTCTCTGTTCTTTCTTCACATCCATATTATGGAGATTATTTGCATACATACAACTGGAATTCTTTAGCTCCTAATAGTGACAGACATTTTATTTCGCCATATAAAGCAGAACAAATATGTTTATCAGCCTGCAAGTTTTTTTCCAAATCCATTCTTTTCCATGGAAAGACATATAGGAGCGCTCTGTATGAACATGGGGATGATTAGGAGGAAAACATGGTTGATCTAGGAACTCACATATGAATACATAGATAATTAGTGTTTAAGCATCCAGGGAAGTTTTACTGGAGTTTTAATGCAAAGTTCAATTTATTTTTTAAATATATTTTTATTGATCTTAAAGAGTCATTTGGGTGGGAGAGAAAAATAGAAACATTTATGAAAGAGAAACATTGATTGCTGCCTCCTGCATGCCCTCTACTGGGGATTGAGTCCTCAACCCACTGACCAGAATCCTGGTTCATGGGCCGATGCTCAACCACTAAGTCACACCTGCTGGGCTATATTTTAAAAAATAAAATAATGGTTTCTAAACAGAAGAAGCTATTGTCTATTTGTTATTTAGAGATTTCAATCATAAGCATTTCAATTCCTACATAATCAGCAACTAAATGAAATGGAGGGAAAATTGTCATCAAGTTTAGTTTTATAACTGGTATTAGTACTGGTACCCTTAGAATATGGGTTAGTTTGTTTATCAACAACATCATTACTGGAATCACTTGCTCATAATTTTGTACACAGTTCCATTTTTCTATAAGCATGCTCACTCGTGGTTAATTTTAAGATGTAAACAAAAAATGTTTTGAGGATTCCTAAAATAAAAAGGTGTGAAGTGATACAACTATATGAAGCATGTTTTCCTTAACTTACAGATAGCTTCTATGTTAGTGAAAGCTTGAAAGTTAAACATTGCCAATGTGTCTGATTATCTCCCCCATCCCCCACCAAAATCAACCTTCCTAATTGGAAACTAAACAAGTAAGTGGAATTATTAATCAGTTAAAACTCTAGAGAGCATTCTATGTGATGTCCATAGTAACTATATATGTAGATTTATCTTTCATGTGCACACCCACATAATAGACACAGCTTAAAAAGGCTTCATTATAAAACTTAATTTTATAGACATTCATTTGCCCATACTTTAAACAATTTGCTTCTCAGAATAGTAGAAATATTGAAAATTGCTCAGCCATTAACATATTTAAACACAGAACTTGAAATTAAGAAACTGAGTTATCTATTACTTCTGTAGCATTTGCAGTTAAGTGTGGGATAAAGCCAGGTAGCTAGGTTTTTTTATTGTTGTTTCTTGTTTTTTAATCAATACCAACCACACCTTCTTTCTCTTTCACTCCTTACTGAAAAATAAAATGGAATAAATGAAGGAGAGGTAAAAGGTGAAAGTTAGAGGTAAGTCAGAAGTTCTTTATTGGGGAAGTACCTATTCTCTCAGAAGCAAAATAATGACATTGAAACTGCTGAAAGATCAATAGCACCTTTTGCTGACTTTGGCTAAACCTGCCTTGAAAATGATTTTGCTTGTAGAAATTTTTTCTAGAAACTTTGTTTAATCCTCACCTAAGGATATGTTCATTGATATTTTTAGAGAGAGAGAAAGGACAGAGAGCAGAGAAAGAGAGAGAGAGAGAGGGAAGAGAGAGAGAAGGAGGAAGAGAGAGAGAGAGAGAGAGAGAGAGAGAGAGAGAGAGAGAGAGAGAGGAAGAGAGAGAGAGAGAGAGAGAGAGAGAGAGAGAGAGAGAGAGAGAGAGAGAGAGAGAGAGAGAGAGAAACATTGGTAAATTGTCTCCTGCAAGCACCCGATCAGGTATCAAACCTGAAACCTAGGAATGTGTCCCAACCAGGAATCAAACCTACAACCTTTTTGGTGTACAAGATGATGCTCCAACCAACTGAGCCACCTGCTCAGGGCTTTTAATAAGATTTTTAATAAATTTTAACATTTAAAACGTAATACCTGATTTAAAAACATTTCTTTCTTCTTGAACATTTGGGAAGTCTCAATAGCCATATTATAAAGGACCCTGAATTTCAAGTTGTTACATTTTTTTAAAAATCGTATGCTCAGATACTCTTTATTCTGTCTCTCTAGATCTACAATGTCATGCAGTTAATAAAAATCTTAAAGTAAACAAAAATTTAACTACATTGTCATAACTGAAAGGCAATATGTTTAGTGTTTTTTAAAGGCATAGTATTAGTCTAGACCAGATTATACATTTCACTTAATCATCACAAAAGGATCATCCAATTAAATGACTCAGAATACTATTCTGCATCAGCAAAATGAGGAAGCAAATAAGACAGTATAAAAAAGGCTCTTTTCAGTACTTGAACATTCTTTTATAATTTTGAGGTGCAACTTGTGACGAAAATCTTACCATGCAGCTGTAAAAAATATGTGACCAAGAGGAATTCTAAGCAATCTCATTTCCCATAAAGTATTTTTTGATTCATGCATTCAATTCTCTCTCTTTTTTCACATTAGATCTTGATTACTATGCCAGGTCTCTAGAGAACACACTATTAAATGACAAAGGATGCCAGTGTCAAAGCAGTTGTATATTAGGAACATTAAAATTTGCTCATTCCTCCCTCCCCCGTTAAATAATTTTTTTAAATTCCCTCTTAGAGGGGGGGGGGGAAGGTAGCGGGAGTTGGGAAATGAAACTCTCCTTATGGGTTTATGTAATTTCCTTTTATCATAATTATTTCCTCACAGCTTTCCCATCCATCCATAGAAACACACAGTCATTATCTAAACATCTGTTTATGAATCAGTGAAAATACTCAAGTACTCCAAGGTGTGTGTGTGTGTGTGTGTGTGTGTGTGTGTGTGTGTGTGTGTATATATATATATATATATATATATATATATATATACACACACACATTTTCACTGATTCATAAACAGATGTTTACAATTTAGTAAATACAACCATTAGTCAAAAATGGTTTAATGGACCCACTATATTAGAAATAAGGGGCTTAAAAATAATAACGGCTCCTCCTTTTTTTCTGCTTCACACTTTTTCCATACACTAAATTCTCTGTTATGATCTTCATCAATATCTATAACAAATGTTGGTAAGAAAGAAAATGCATGGCCATCTCAATATTAACAGCTTTTTAAATATCTTTTTCATTACTCAACCTACTGCATTCTGGTTGCCTTTCTCACCCATGCAATTGCTTTTGCAAAGAATTCCTTAAACACTGAATTCAATGGCTTTTCATCCATTTTTTTTTTGCAAATTTTATTTTTCCCACTTTATTGAGGTATAATTCGTATACAAAATTGCACATAATTAACATATACAATTTGGTGAGTTTAGACATATGTATACACTCCTATTACTATCACCACAGTCAAGGAAATAAACATATCCATCAGCTTCAAAAAAATTCCTTTGTTACTTTTTAGGTGTTCAGAACACAACATGAATTACCCTCTTAAGTTTTTAAGTATACAATCCTTTATTGCTAACTATATGCACTATGCTGTTCAGCAGATATCTGGAACTTACTACTCTTGTATAACTGTAACTTTTATACCCCTTGAATAACAACTCCCCATATCCCTCTGCCTAATTCCCTGGTACCACGATTCTATTGTCCACTTGTATACCTTACACCATTTTAGATACCTCATATGAGAGGAATTTCTACTCAACCTATATGCGAGAGTTGAGAGAATAACCCCTCATCCTCATGAAATTTCTCTCTTTGGTTTTATAAATAATACTAGAGGCCCAGTGCACAAAATTTTTGCACAGGGGTGGGTGGGTGAGGCTGGAAATGTCCCTCAGCCCAGCCTGCTCACTCTCCAATCTGGGACCCCTCGAGGGATGTCAGACTGCCTATTTAAGCCTGATCACGATATAGGATTGGGCCTAAATGGGCAGTCGGACATCCTTCTCACAATCCAGGACTGCTGGCTCCAAACTGCTCATTGCCTGCCTCCCTGATTGCCCGTAACTGCTTCTGCCTGCCAGCCTGATAACCCCCTAACCACTACCTGGCCAGCCTAATTGATGTCTAACTGCTCCCCTGCCAGCCTGTTTGCCCCCAACGTCCTTATTCTGCTGGCCTGGTCATCCCCATGTGTCCTCCCCTGCAGGCTTTTTTGCCCCCAACTGCCCTCCTTTGTAGGCCTGGTCCCCCCAACTGCCCTCCCCTGCTGGCCTGATAGCCCACAACTGCCCTCCCTTGCAGGTCTGGAACCTCCCACTGCCCTCCCCTGCTGGCCATCTTCTGGTGGCTATCTTGTGCCCACACGGGGGCAAGATCTTTGACCACATGGGGGCAGCCCTCTTGTGTGTTGGATTTTCATAATAATATTCCAGCTGTAGGAAATGAGAAGGAAGAAATGTGGGGAGAGAATTCCATTCATTTACTTCATCCTTTGTCACCCATTCTCTTCTCTAAATTCATTGTTACAGCATCAGACACTTGCCAGCCTCCCAAATGCTTAAGAGTTTCACAAACTTCTGGCTGGAACTCCTCCTTCTCAGAGGCTGGTATTGATGGATAGCTGTAGGGACACATTGTGAGACAGAAAGCGCCCAGATCCCACACAATACAACAGGAACTGCGAAAACAAACCACGGAATGAGCAGAGTACCAGCTGCTCCATGTTAGTTCCCAGTGATTAAGCCTCAGTTTGCTGGACAGCGACAGGATGACTTTCCCCCCTCCCGAAGAACAAGCAGGCAGGTACTTTCAGTCAACCTAGAGGAATACCTATTTGTTCACCAAAGAGCCTTTCTCCAGTGGAGACTGAAACAAAGACACAAACTGCTTTGCCTTTTTTTCTCTTTAATTCAGAGCCAATATGCCTCTTGTAGAAGTGAAGCACAGGAGCCCATGGACAGATTTCTCACACGCCCAACCCCTCTGGGATGCATGGTGTGATGCGTTCTCCACAGGCAGTAAACTTGTCACAGAAATCCACTTTTCATGGCACCTGGGTGCACCAAGACTCCAGCGCACGCCCCTGGAAAGAAGACCATACCCCCCAAGTCTCTGTGCAACCTCTCCTGGACTGCCAGCCTGAATTGGAGAGGTTTCTTTCCTGAGTTGTTGGTTGGGGATTTCCTGCCCACCTCCTGCTGGGGATGGGTCTGGGGCTGAGATGGGAGCCATGCCCCACGCTGGCCTCACACGTGCCGTGGCCCCACCCCCTGCCTTGCACCACTTGGCCCCGCCCTCTGCTCCCGATTCGCTGGTAGCATAGCAAAGGTACGGTCAAATTTGAATATTACTCTTTTATTAGATAGGATAATATTCGGATTCTCTTGTTCCGAAATATCCTCTCAATGGCACCTCTTTATTCTCCAGTCCCAAATATAGGTTGTTTTTCACCTATATTTGTCTATCTTACTCTATTGTTTTCTATATTCTCATTTAACTATATTTTCTATATCTATAGCTAACCATTATTTTGGCCTCACTTTGGGTGACTCTCAGATATTTTCACGTTTCAATTCATCTTTTGAGATCCATACCCAAATTATTAAAGGGTATGCTGTAAAGCTCCACATGGATGTCCTGCCATCATCTAAAATGCAACACATGCAAAACTGAATTCTGAATTTATCTTCACACATCATGCTATCCATTGAATGCAGTGCCAAAATTTTTTTTAAATGAATTATGGGGAGAGGGCTTATGGAAAGAAATTCTGAAGTTCATCTGGAAGAATCAGTGTGTTTTTGTGACTGAGAATAATAAGAGCCCTACAAAATATTTATAGATTTTATAAAGCCACAGTTATAAATAATCAGATCAATATAACATAAGAAATCTGGAATTTGACCCATATGATATGTATGTATGCATATATGAATGTCCATGTACATTTATATGTGTACTAGAGGCACGGTGCATGAAAATTAATGCACTCAGGGGATTCCTCAGCCTGGCCTGTACCCTCTCACAGTCCAGGACCCTTCAGGATGTCCACCTGATGGCTCAGGCCTACTCCCCGGGGAATCAAACCTAAGCTGGCAGTCAGACATCCCTCTGACAACCCATTAGCTCATGGGCAATGTCCATCTGTTGACTTAGGCCCACTCCCTAGGGGATTGGGCCCAAGGTGGCAGTCAGACATCCCTCTGGCAGCCCAGGAGCCCTCAGGGGAGCAGGACTAAGCCATTAGTCAAACATTCTTAACACTGCTGCAGAAGTGGGAGAGGCTCCCACCACCGTGGCTTCACTGGTCAGCCATGAGCTGACTTCTGGCTGAGCAGTGTTGCCCTTGTGGAAGCGCACTGAGCACTAGGGGTAAGCTCCTGCATTGAGAATCTGCTCCCTGCTGGTCTGTGCACATTATAGAGAACAGATCATTCCCTGTAGTTCTGCAATTAAGGTCAATTTGAATGTTCTCCTTTTATTACATAGGATATGTATTAGCTTGACTACTATCATACTGTCTTTCATAAATATATATGATTTATTTAAACTCACTGGAAAATTATGAATTGTTTAATAACTAGTTTACGAGCAATTTGTTAATCATTTAAAAAAATAAAATTGGGTATTTTACTCACACATTTTAAAGCAAAATGAATTCAAAAGTAATAAGTATCAAGTTGTAAATGAAACCATAAAGATATCAGAAGTAAATATAGAGGTATCCTATCTAATAAAAGAGTAATATTCAAATTGACCATACATCTGCTACACTCACAAGCCACACCCACCAGTCAATTAGGAGCAATATGCAAATTAACCTCAACCAAGATGGCTGCCAGCCACAGAGAGCAGGAGGGAGGCTTGGGTTTCCCCAGTGATGGAGGAAGCCAAGCTTTCTTCCTGCCCTTGCCAGCCTAGGCCTCCACTCAATGCTATAAAGTTTCAATTATAGAAGATACATATATCCCAACAGAAATGGCGGCAGCGACGGAGCTGGAGAGAGCAGAGGCTATGGTTGTCCCTGGTGATGGAGGAATCCAAACTTTCTGCAGTCCTTCCCTGCATTGGCCTCTGCTTAAGGCTACAAACTTTCAATTATAGAAGGCAAATATAACAAGAGAAATGACTGCAGCCATGGAGCAAGCAGGAAGCTTGGCTATGCTCTAGGCTACAAAGTTTCAATTGTAGAACATAAATAAATTCCAGATACCAGGGCCTTCACTTGGGTCACTGGGAGGCGTGACAGGCCTACAAACCACCACAAGCGGCTTGCCCAGGTCACCCCATGCCCCAAGGGAACCCCCACCCTGATCCAGGACATTCTTCAGGGCAAACCAGCTGGCCCCCATCCATGCACCAGGCTTCTATCCTATCTAATGAAAAGGTCATATGCAGATTGACCATCACTCCAACACACAAGATGGCTGCTCCCATGTGGTCACAGTACCTGCCCCCATGTGGTCAAAGTTGGCCACCACAAGCTGGCCAGCAGGGCAGGGAACTTGAGAGGGACCAGGCCTGCAAGGGAGGGCAGTTGGGGCCAATCAAACCTGCAGGGGAGGGCAGTTAGGAGTGACCAGGCTGGCAGAGGAGGGAAGTTGGGGGCAACTGGGTCTGCAGGAAAGGGCATTAGGGGGGATCCAGGCCTGCAGGGGAGAGCAGTTGGAGGGGACCAGGCCTGTAGGGGAGGGCAGTTAAGGGTAAACAGGCTGTCAGGGGAGCAATTAGGCATCAATCAGGCTGGCATGGGAGTGGTTAGTGGTGATCAGGAAGGCAGGCAGGTGAGCAATTGGGAGCCAGCAGTCCTGGAATGTTAGAGGGATGTCCGACTGCCTGTTTAGGTCTAATTGGACCTAAACAGGCAGTTGGATATCTCTCAATGGGTCTCAGATTGGAGAAGGTGCAGGCTGGGCTGAGGGACAATCCCCCATGCACGAATTTCGTGCACTGGGCCTCTAGTATATACATAATTGTAGTACACAAAAAGAATTTGTAATTATGACACAAAAGTCAGAAACCACAAAGGAAGGAATTGGTATATTTGACAATATAAAAATTAAAGGAAAACAATAGAAAGTCTATGGGACACAGTGAAAGCAGTCCTGAGAGGTAAATTCATAGCTCCACAGGCCCACTTAAATTTTAAAAAACCACCAAAATTATAATAAATTATCTAACTCCAGAACTTAAAGAATTGGAAAGAGGTAAACAAGGAAAGCCCAGAGTGAACAGAAGAAAGGAAATAATAAATATCAGAGAAGAAATAAATGACAAAAAACACACACAGTATAATAGATCAATGAAACTAAGAGCTGGTTCTTTGAAAGGAATAAAAAGATTGAAGAACCTCTAGCCAAGCTCACCAAGAAGCAAAGAGAGAAGACCCAAATAAACAAAATCAGAAATGAAAGAGGCAAAATAACAACAGACCCCACAGAAATACAAAGGACTGGAGAAAAATATTATGAACAACTCTATTCTAACAAAATAAACAACTTGGAGGAAACTGACATATTTCTAAAAAAATACAACCTTCCAAAACTCAATCAGGAAGATTCTAAAAATCTCAATAGGAAGATAACTATGGATGAAACTGAACCAGTTATAAAAAAACTTCCAGCAAGCAAAATCCCTGGGCCAGATGGCTTCACAAACATTGAAGAAAGAACTAAAACCTATCCTCCTCAGACTATTCCAAAAACTTCAAGAGGAAGGAACACTTTCAAGCTCTTTCCACCAAGCTAGTATTACTCTAATCCCAAAACCAGATAAAGACAACACAAAGAAAGAGAAATACAAGCTAATATCCCTGATAAACATAGATGCTAAAATCTTCAACAAAATGCTAGCAACTCAGATTCATCATTACATTAGAAAGATCATACACCATGACCAAGTGGGATTTATTCTGAGGATGCAAGGCTGGTACAATATCTGTAAATCAATAAATTTGATACATAACATAAACAAATTGATAGACAAAATTAACATAATTGTATCAATTGATGCAGAAAAGGCACTTGATAAAACCCAACATCCTTTCCTGATTAAAAACTCTCAGAAAAGTGGGAATAGAGAGATCATACTTCAAAATAATAAAAGCCTTATATGAAAACCCTACAGGAAATATCATGCTCAATGGGCAAAAACTAAAACCATTTCCCCTAAGAATAGGAAGAAGACAGGAATTCCCACTTTTACAATTCCTATTTGACATAGTACTGTAAGTGTTAGCCATAGCAATCAGACGAGAAAAAGAAATAAAAGGCATCCAAATTAAATAAGAAGAAGTAAAACTGTCGTTGTTTGCAGATGACATGATACTATACATAGAAAACCCCAAAGACTCCATAAAAATACTAGTCTTAATAAATAAATTTGGCAATGTAACAGGATACAAAATCAACAACCAAAAATCTATGGCTTTTTCATACACTAATAATGAACTCACAGAAAGAGAAACTAAAAAAAATCCCATTTACCATTGCAACAAAAATTTTAAAAGACCTAGGAAGAAATTTAACCAAGGAGGTAGAGGACCTGTACTAAAAAAATTACAAGATGCCTGAATAAGAGATAGAGTAAGAAATAAACATGGAAAAACATACCATGTTCATAGATTGCTAGAATCAACATTATTAAAATGTCTGTACTACCCAAAGCAATCAATAGATTAAATGCAATCTCCATTAAAATACCATTGGCATACTTCAAAGAGCTAGAACATACTCTCCAAAAGTCATCTGGAATAAAAAAAAGACCCTGAATAGCTGGGAAAATCTTGACAAAGAAGAACAAAGTTGGAGGGATCACAATGCCAGATAACAAGCTATACTACAAAGTCACTGTCCTCAAAATTGCCTGGTACTGGCACAGACATATAGACCAATGGAACAGAACAGAGAATCCAAAATTTGACCCAAGCCATTATGCTCAATTCATATTTGACAAAGGAGGCAAGAACATACAGTGGAATCATGACAGTCTCTTCAATAAATGGTGTTGGGAAAACTGAATGGATACATGCAAAAAATGAAACTAGACCACCAACTTATACCATATACAAAAATAAACTCAAAATGGATAAAGAGCTTAAATATAAGATGGGAAACCATAAAAATCTTAGAAGAAGCCATAGCAAAGAAAATAGCAGACATTTGTCATAGCAATATCTTTACTGACACAATTGCTAGGGCAATGGAAACTAAGGAGAAAATAAACAAATGGGAATACATCAAAATAAAAAGCTTCTGCACAGTGAAAGAAACCATCAACAAAACAACAAGAAAGCCTACTCTATGGGAGAAAATATTTGCCAATATTGTCTCTGATAAGGGTTTAATCTTCATAATTTATAGGGAACTCGTATGACTTAACAAAAGGAAGACAATCCAATAAATAAATGGGTAAAGGGTAAGCACCCCCTAAAAATGTAAAAGAAAAAAATGGGTAAAGGACTCAAATAGACACTTTTTGAAAGAGGACATACAGAAGGCCGAGGCATATGAAAACATGCTCAAAGTCACTAATCATCTGAGAAATCCAAATCAAAACAACAATGAGGTACCATATCACACCTGTTAGAATGGCTATCATCAACAAATTTACAAACTACAAGTGCTGGAGAGGATGTGGAGAAAAAGAAACTCTCTTGCACTGCTGGTGGTTATGCAGACTAGTGTAGCCACTGTAGAAGATAGTATGGTGTTTAGTCAAAAAATTAAAAATGGAACTTTCATTTGACCCAGTAATCCCACTTCTAGGAATATATCCCAAGAAATCAGACACACCAATCAGAAAGGCTTTGTGAACCCTATGTTCATTGTGGCACAATTTACCATAGCTAAGATTTGGAAACAGCCTAAGTCCGTGGTTGGCAAACTGCAGCTTGCAAGCCACATGTGGCTCTTTGGCCCCTTGAGTGTGGCTCATCCACAAAATATCACGGCCTGGGCGAGTTTATTTTGAAGAAGTGGTGCTAGAAGAAGGTTAAGTTTAAAAATTTTGGCTCTCAAAAGAAATTTCAATCATTTCACTGTTGATATTTGGCTCTGTTGTTTAATGAGTTTGCTGACCACTGGCCTAAGTGCCCATCAGCAGATGATTGGATTAAAAAACAGTGATACATTTACACAATGGAATAATATGCTACTGCAAAAAGAAGGGATTCTTACCATTTGCAACAGCATGAATGGAACTGGAGAGCATTATGCTAAGCAAAATAAGCCAGTCCAAGAAATATAAATATCACATGATCTCACTCATTTGTGTAATCTAATGAACAACATAAACTGAAAACAAAAATAAAAGCAAAGTCATAAAAGCATTGAACGATTATCCACCCTGTGGGGAAAGGAGGAGGGTGATGGGGTAGGAGATCAATCAAAGAACCATTATGCATGCATGTAAGCATAACCAATGGACACAAATTAGGGGTGAGGGCATGTGCTGGGGGTGTGAGCAGTCAGGGAGAGGTCAATGGGGGGGGGGAAAGGACATTTACAAAATACTTTAAATAATACAGAATTGAAATTTAAAAAGACAAGTTTTGGTGCCGGTATGGAGATAAGGAACCCTTGTACACTGTTAGTGAAAATGTAAATTTGTGCATCCAATATAAAAAATAGTATGGAGATTCCTCAAAACATTAGCAGTCCCTCTTCTGGTTATATAATGAAAGGATATTAAATCAGTACCTCAAAAAGGTATTTTCACTTCCATGTTCATTGCATCAATATTTACATTGGCTAAAATATGAAAATAACCTAAGTATATGTTGACAGATGAATAGGTAAATAAATTTATACATATTTTGTATACATTTGTAGATAAATTTATATATACTATCTATAATAATAAAAGCACAATATGCTAATTAGACTGGACATCTTTCCAGGTGAAACCAGGGCTGCAAGGGCCAAAGAGTAGGCCTTCCTTCCCCAGCTGCTGGCACTGACTTCCCTCTGGCACTTGGAACCTGGGCTTCCCACTGGCACCCAGGACCCAGGCTTCCCTCGCATTCCTGGCTTTGTCTGGAAGATCATAGAGAAGGACATCTAGTCTAATTATCATATTATGCTTTTATTGTCTATACTAATAAATGGGTAATATGCAAATTGGTCATAATGCCCTCACAGTAATAACCAAACAGCAGGCTACATGGAAGCAACAAGGCTGGCAGGGGGGTTAGCAAGGGACACCCAAGCCAGCAAAGAGGAGCAGTTAGGAGCTACTAGGTCAGCAGTAGGCACTTGGGGGTGACCAGGCTGGCAGGAGGCCAGTTAGGGGTGATCAGGCTGGCAGGCAGGTGAGCAATTAGGAGCCAGCGGTCCTGGATTGTGAAAGGGATGTCCAACAGTTGGACATCCCCTGAAGGGTCCCAGATTGGAGAGGGTCCAGGCTGGGCTGAGGGGACCCCTTTCTCCCATTCACGAATTTAGTGCTGCAGGCCTCTAGTTGTAGATAATGGGTTATTATTCAGCTGTAAAAAAGAGATCCTGCCATTTGCAAAGACATGGATGAAAATGGGGGACCTTATGCTAATTGACATAAACAAGACACAGAAACAAAGTACTACAAGATCTCACTTATATGTGAAGTTTTTAAACATCAAGTACATAGAAGCAAAGAGTAGGATGATAGTTACCAGGGTGGGGAGGTGGGGAAAATGGGGAGAGAGTTACTAAAGGGTATAAAGTTGCAATTACATAGGATGAATAAGTTTAGAGATTTAAAGTACAACACACTTATAACTAGTAGTACTATACTGATTACTAGAAATTTGCTAAAAGATTAAATTTCAGGGTCCTTATCATACACAACAAAAAGTAACTATTTGAGGATATGTGAATTAGCTTGATTTTAGTAATCATTTTACTATGTATATGTATATCAAAACATACACTTTAAATATACACTGAGTGGCCAGATTATTATGATCACTGAACACATACTAATCTGGCCACTCAGTGTATATCTTCCTATCTAATAAAAGAGTAACATGCAAATATGACTGTACCTTGGCTCTTGACTGGCTATGCTACCAGCCAGTTGGAGCAAGGGGTGGGGTCAAGAGGCATGAGCGCCAAGCCCCAGGAGCGGAGATAAAGTGGTGAAGTCATCAAGCACCCGGCCAGGGCACGGAGACCAAGCAGTGGCAGCAACAGTGGCCAGAACTCACCACAGCTGAGTCAACTGAGGCTCTGGGGCTGGGAGAACTAGGCGGCAGTGGTGGCGGTGGGGAAGGCAGCAGGGGCGGGAGCGGGGGCGGCAGCTGAGGGAACTCACCGCAGCTGCACTGCATCTAATGAGGCCCCTGGCATTGCTAATATTACATGTAGCTTCAGCTGTACGCCAGCCAAAACAGAAGGCAACCGCCAGAGGGAAGGCCCCCAAGTCCCAGCTTCAGCATCCCAGCTGAAACTGACAACAGGCAGGAGGAAGTCCCACCCCCCCAGAATCTGTCCAAATCAGCCTTTGGTCACACTGCTGAAAGGCCTGTCATTCTCCTCTGTCTCAGAACATGGCAATAGAGAGATGGGACTATATCCAAAGAAAAACTGTTGATAGATACAATGGAGCTGTGTAGCAGAAAGGTGCCGACGTTATCGACAGAAAATGTCTGAAGAGCGACATGCGTATGATCCTGAAAGAAGGCGACACCTGCGACAGAATGTACCCGAAGAGCAGCTATTGGAAAAACGTCACTCAGAAGCTGAAAAAACACCGGATATCTTTGACAGGAAATGTCTAAAGAACAACGTGCCTTTGAAGTTGAAAGAATGCAGTGGCAAAGACAGAATATCTCTAAAGAACAGTCATCAACAAGTACTACCAATAGTGGCAGGAACTGCCTTCTCAGCGAAAATGGATTATGTGAGGATGCAATTCTCAAACATAGTTGTGGTGAAATGACTGTTAGATGTGAATTTTGCCTATCACTAAATTGCTGGGATGAAAAACCATCTGATGGGAAATTTACTCAATGTTGTAGCAAAGGGAAAGTCTGTCCAAATGATATAAATTTTCCAGATTACCCGCCATATTTAAAAAAATTAATGACAAATGAAGATTCTGATAGTAAAAAATTCATGGAAAACATTCGATCTATAAATAGTTCTTTTTCTTTTGCTTTCATGGGTGCAAATGTTGCATTGCCATCAGGGTATGGGCCATACTGTTTTAGAATACATGGACAAGTTTATTATCGTACTGGAACTTTACATCCTTCTGATGGTGTTTCTCAGAAGTTTGCTCAACTCTGTATTTTGGATACAGCTGAAGCTACACGTAAAAGATTGGCAATCCCAGCAAACCAGGCCTGCTCAGAAAGACTCATAATCAACATCAACAACCTCATGCATGAAATAAATGAATTAACAAAATCTTACAAGATGCTACATGAGGTAGAAAAGGAAGCCCAATCTGAAGCAGCAGCAAAAGGTATAGCTCCCATGGCAGTAACTATGGCAATTAAATATGATGGTAATAGTGACCCAAGTAGATATAATTCTCCCCGTGTAACCGAGGTTGCTGTCATATTCAGAAACAAAGATGGAGAACCTCCTTTTGAAAGGCACTTGCTCATTCATTGTAAACCAGATCCCAATAATCCAAATGGCACTAAAGTGAAATGAATCAGTATCCTGTTTCCTACATTAGATGCAATGACATATCCTATTCTTTTTCCACATGGTGAAAAAGGTTGGGGAACAGATATTGCATTAAGACTCAGAGATAAGTGTACTCAACAATAATACTAGACAAAATGTAAGAACACAAGTCACCCAAATGCAGTATTATGGATTTAATCTCTCTGTGAGGGACACATTCAATCCTATTTTAAATGCAGGAAAGTTAACTCAACAGTTTATTGTGGATTCGTATTTAAAAATGGAGGCCAATCAGATAAATTTTATTAAAGCAAACCAATCTAAGTTGAGAATTGAAAAATATAGCGGTTTGATGGATTATCTCAAATCTAGATCTGAAAATGACAATGTACCCATTGGTAAAATGGCCCTGGGGCTGCAGCATCTCCAGTTTCTCAGCTCATGCCCTCTCTCTAGAAGGCTGGGGAGAACATATATGGCAAAGTTCTTAATGGCACGACAGTCAGAGTAGTGGGACTAGGCCAAGCGGGCACATAGAAGGGCTGGGGCCTTTTCCAGCCCTGGCATTAGGCAGCTTGTCCTGTGGTCCTGGGTTCCTGTGGCTGCGGCCGGCCTGAATGAAGTTGGCCCAGGTCCTGGGTGCCTATAGCTGGCCAGAGTGAGGGAAGCCTGGGTCCCAGGTGTGGGGCAAGGCAGAGGCAGTTAGGAGCAATCAGGCCAGCAGGGGAGCACTTAGGGATGATCAGGCAGGTAGGCAGAGGTGGTTAGGGGTCACACATCCCACATCCCCGAAGAGGTCCCAATTGGAGCGGGTGCAGGCTGGGCTCAGGGAACTCCCCTCTGTGCACGAATTTCGTGTATCAGGCCACTAGTCCTATCTAATAAAAGAGTCACATGCAAATGTGACCGCACCTTGGCTCCTGATTGGCTATGCTACCAGCCAATCAGGAGCAGGGGACGTGACTGGGGGCGTGGCTATGGCTTGCCTGGACGCCAGTGAACACTTCCCTTCACAAATGCTTCACTTCACATTGGCGCCTCAAGTGTTCACACTGGCACAGGCGGGGAGCGCAGGCGGGGAACAAAGTGCTTCTCGCCAGCGCCAGCTGTGTACACTTTGCTTCACGCTGCTGGGGGCAGGGAATGAAGCAGGGACCATGCCCCTGCACAGGGTGTTTTCCAGGGCCTAGCGAGGCAGAGGGAGAGGCTTGATCCTTGAGGTGTCTGTGGTGCAGAGAGGGCTGGGCCAGGACAACACCATACTTTCAAAGAAAGTTGTTTCCCACTGATGAGTATCTTTAAAAAAGAAGTAAATATTCAGCCATTGTCACACCTTGAAAAGTTAAGGTAATTCCTTAATATCACCTAATATCCACTGTACCTTCAAATGTCTTTGTTTCAAAGATGCCTTTTACTGTTGCTTTGCCCCCTCCAGAGGCTATCCAAGGTCTTATTTCAGCCCTGATGTTGGGCTGCTTCCCCCCACCATAAGTTCCCAATGCACTTCCAGCCAGAGTTAAAGGGGGCTTCTTCTGTTTTTAAGGCATTGCCATATCCAGTGCCTGCCAGGCCCCTGTGAAAGCACTACTCCTTAGATCCAGGGTGCTGGGAGCTAAAGCAGAGAGGCTGTGAGGCCCAGCTCACCCAGGATGCTGGCCCCCCATCACCTCCTCCCAATTATCCTGGCCCAGCCTTCCCTACACATACCTGCTCACGGAGAGCGTGAGGTGGTCCTGGCAGCTGGATGGGAGGCCAGTGGAGGGAAGGGAGGCCTACACCCTCCCTCAATCCAGAGGGGCTTGACAGGGGATCACAGGCCACGCCCCCCACCCAGCAGGGCTTGACAGGGAACCTCAAGGTGTGCTTCTGGCCCTGGTTCTGGGCTAGGGTACCTCAGGCTGCTCCCCCCACCCCAGCTCCAGGCTGGGGGACTTCAGGCCATGCCTCCCACCTAGTGCAACTTGACAGAGGACTATAGGCCACACTCCCAACCCAGCAGGGCTTAACAGGGAACCTCAAGGTGCACTTCCCATCCTGTTGCTGGGTTAGGGGACCTCAGACTGTTCTCTCCACCTGGCAGGGCTTGACAAGGGACAACAGGCTGTGCCTCCACCTGGCAGGGCTTGACAGGGGACCTCAAGCCCCACCACCACCCCAGCACCAGGCTTTGGGACCTCAGACTATACTCTCTGCCCCAGCAGCAGACCAGAGGTCCTGAGGCTGTGCCCCTCCTGCCTGGCTGGGCTTGACAGGGGACCTCAGGCTATGCCCCCCACCTAGCAGGGTTTCACAGGGAACCTGAGCCTGTGTACCTGTGCCAGTGAGGATTGATGGGGGACCTGAGGCTGTGCCTCCCTCCCGGTGCTGGGCTGGGGGACTTGAGGCTGTGCTCCTCTACCTGGTGGGGCTTGACGGGAGACCTCAGGCCATGCCCCATACCCAGTGGGGCTTGATGGGATCTCAGGTTGTGTCTCCCACCTGGTGGGACTTGATGGGGGACCTCAGGCCATGCCCCCCATCCAGGTGCTGGGCTAGGGGACCTGAGAACACACCCTGCCCTGGGTGGCTTGACAAGAGTGGGACTGGCAGGGTCTGGATCTACCCCAATGCGGGGGTGGGGGGTGCGGCTGGGTCTGGGTCTCACATGATTTTGAGGCACATGTGAGTGAGTGAGTGGGGACTTGACTCTGGGCCCCGTGGTGTGCCCCAGACTCTGACAGGAGGAAGGTTTTCATATACATTTTACTAATTTCCTTTAGTCTCTGATACTTCTATTATAGAGAAAGAGCAAATAGCAATATTAAATTATTTTCTCTAATTAATACCCCTTTAATGTGCATGAATTTTGTGCACCGGGCCGCTAGTATATAATAAAAGGCTAATATGCAAATTGTCCCCTTGACCAGAAGTTTGACCAGCAGGCAGGCCGGCCAACCACTCATGTCCCCTCCCCCTGGCCAGGCTAGCTGGACCCCACCCAGGCACGAATTCATACACTGGGTTTTATATATATATTGCGTTCAGAGATCATAATAATCTGGCCACTCAGTGTATATGTATCGTATGTATCGTTGAAACATAGAAGAAAATAAATCTATTTTCTTTAATATCTTTGACCAAATATTTTGAATTTAAATTTGAAAGTCCAATAAGCTGAAAAGAAAGTAAAAATGCATCAAATTTATAAAAGCTATAATTAAGATGTGCAGCATAAAAAAATACCTTGAGAGCTTCCTTCGGACAAACAGATGGATGCTTCATCATTTCTGTCATTATCTTCTACTTCAGGACCAGTTTCCCCTCCGGTTGTGAGTGCGGACAAAGAACCAGATTCTGGATGCTCAGAAAAATCAGCAGGGCCTCCCCTTGGAGGTGGAACTTCAATCCCCATTAAACGATATTTTCTTCTTCTATTCCCAATCCAAGTCTTTATGAGAGAAATACAGAGGAAGCTTTGTAAACATAGAAACTTAGTTGTCTGATCATTAAAATAATGAATGGATGCTGTATAAAACATGATTAAAAAGATGAAATAGGTCCCTAGAATAATGAAATTTTATTATTTCTCAATAAGTTAGAATAAAATAATTATTTTTTACTATCTTATTAGCAGAAAAATTATATTTATTTAAATATGCAGACTTTCAAGAAACATGTTGAAGAATGCATTTTATTATTTTTATTTATTTCTGTAGAAAATAAAACACCAAAACTTTTTTTAATTGATTTTTTTACAAAGAGGAAGAGAGAGGGATAAAGAGTTAAAAATATTGATGAGAGAGAGACATTGAACAGCTGCCTCCTGCACACCCCCTACTGGGGATGTGCCTGCAACCAAGGTACATGCCCTTGACCAGAATCAAACCCAGGACCCTTCAGTCTGCAGGCCAATGCTCTATCCACTGAGCCAAACTGGTTTTGCCAAAACACCAAATCTTTCAAAGGGAACACTAATTGGTTACTTCTCTAATGGGACCAGGAATATAGCTGAAATTATAATTCATCTCCCATTTTGAATATGGCTCTTCATATGTGAAAATGTGGTTTATATTAACCTTGTTTGGCTCCATGTTACCTTGGTATTTCAAGTATTATAAATTTTCACTTTATTGGACATAGAACCATTTAAAAAAATTTTACATTAAAGTAAGTTTAAAGTCACAGTAAGCTGAAGATATAAGTCTTCATTCAGTTGCCTCCAATTAGTATTTTACATAATTATAGCATAAAAACAAAAACAGGAAATATATTACAAAATACGTTTATACAATTCCATGTTCCTTTATACCACCACTAGGGTCCTGGTGTATGAAATTTGTGCACTGGGGTGGGGGTGTCCCTCAGCCTAGCCTGCACCCTCTTAAATCTGGGACCCCTGTGGGATCAGGCATAGCTGCCCTCCCATACAAGCATGGTCCCTGCTAACTGCGCTCCCCTGCCTACCTGGTTACTCCTAACTATCCTCCCCTGCAGAACTTGTCTCCCCCAACTGTCCTCCTCTGCCAGCCTGGTCACTCCTAACTGCCCTTCCCTGCTGGCCTGGTCTCCCCCAACTGCCTTCCCCTTCAGGCCTGGTTGCCCCCAACTTCCCTCTCCTGCCAGCCTGATCACCCCTAACTGCATTGCCCTACAGGCCTGTTTGCCCCCAACTGCCCTCCCCTCCAAGCATGGTCGTTCCCAACTGCCCTCTCTGTAGGTCTGGTCCCTTCCAACTTCCATCCCCTACAGACCTGTTCCTCCCCAACTGCCCTCCCCTCCAGGCCTAGTCACCCCCAACTGCCCTACCCTGCAGACTTGGTCTTCCCCAACTACCCTCCCTCTCCTGCTTGCTTGATCACCCACAACTACCCTCCCCTGCCAGCCATCTTGTGCTGGCCATCTTGTGACCACATGGGGGCAGCCATCTTGTGAACACATGGGGGTGGCCATCTTGTGTGAGGGTGTGATGGTCAATGTACATATTGCCTCTTTATAGGATTGTTATTCCTCCCCTTCCTACCATTTCCAATATCTGGCAAAAAATAATCTCTATTTTTAAGAATTCTATCTAATAAAGATGGAATATGCTAACTGACCTTCACGCTGTCACAAAAAAAATGGCAGCTCCCACAGCCAATAAGGAGGGAATATACTAATTAACTTCCATGCCACATACTCAAAGATGGCAACACCCAGAGCTAATAAGGAAGGCTTATGTTAATTGACTGCCACACCCTCAAATTTGGCGGTGCCCACAGACACAAGATGGCAGCACCCTGTACCCTCATCCCTGCCAGGGTGCCTACCTTGAGAGTCCCCCAGGCCCTTTATCTCCCCAGCTGCCCAGAGCTAGCCTGAGGCACAGGCAAGCCACAGATGGTGGCTGCCCAGCCGCCCAAGGCTGCCCAAGACACAGGTAAGCAGGACCAGCCAAGGCTTGTGCTGCCACCCGTGGCAGCAGCAGAGGTGTGAAGCAGGAATAACCTTCCCCTGATTGCCAGGTGGCCTCCTGGCCCTGAGGGCTCCCAGACTGTGAGAGGGGGCAAGCTGGGGTGAGGAACCCTCCTCCAGTGCCTGAATTTTCATACACCGGGCCTGTAATGTTATATTAACAGAGCCACATAGCATGTGACCTTTAATTTTTAATTTATTTATTTACTAGAGGCCCAGAGCATAAAATTCATGCACTTGGGGGTGAGGGTCCCTCAGCCTGGCCTCTTCCCTCTCGCAGTCTGGGAGCCCTCGGGTGATGTCCACCTGCCAGGTTGTGACTGGATGGCCTTCTGCTGCTACATGTCCTGCTGCTTGAGCTTCAGCAGCTACTGCATGTGCACAGGCTGGACCACCATAGTCTGTCCTGTGAACACCATCAAGTGGGAGACTCAAGTGTAGAGGCAGGCTCTCCCTGAGTTTCCTGTGCTTCCCTGAGTCACTGAGTTGTTTAGATTGACTGCCTTCTACAGAGAACAGCACTGGAATTGGGCCTAAGCCACCAGTCAGACATCCTTCTCACAATCCCTGCAGTGCACCAAGCAGCAGGCAGCCAGGGAGGAGCCCAAATTGGGACTGGGGTGCCACACTGCTGATGCTCATCCTGATCCTCTTCCACTGCTCAGTAGTATTGACATGGAATCAGGAGAGGCTCCCACTGTGGCAGCTGTACTCGCCATCTGTGAACCAAGCTTCTGGCTGAGTGGTGCTCCCCATGTGCAAGTGCACTGACCACCAAGAGGCAGATCCTGCTTTGAGTGTCTGCCCCCTCATAGACAGTGTGCATCATAGCGACTGGTGTTTCCACCAGGAATTCCGTGGTTTGGTCTATTTGCATATTAGGGTTTTATTAAATAACAGTGGTTCTCAACCTTCCTAATGTTGCAACACTTTAATATAGTTCCTCATGTTGTGGTGACCCCCAAGCATAAAATTATTTTTGTTTCTACTTCATAACTATAATTTTGCTACTGTTAATGAATCATAATGTAAATATCTGTGTTCTCAAGTGGTCTTATGCTCTACAGCAGATGTTCTCAACCTCTGGGTCATGTAAATATCTAATGCAATGTGATGTATCTAATATAATCAATTGTAATGTAAATATTTGTGTTTTCTGATGGTCTTAGGTGACCCACTAGCAGGTCACCTAAGACCATCAGAAAACACAGATACTTACATTACAATTCAAAACAGTAGCAAAATTACAGTTATGAAGTAGCAATGAAAATAGTTTTATGGTTGGGGGATTAAAGGGTGGAGGCATTAATAAGGTTGAGAACCACTACTATATAGGATTTTGCATGTGACTTTTTTATTGTCTAAAGTTTTACTTATGTCTCCTTTTCCAAGATTAACCCTACACCAGCCATTACCACCCCCATGGGAAAGCCCCCAGTGCCCCATGCATACCAGTCCTTTGGTTGTTTTCTAAATCCCCCCCACCTTCCCTGCCATTTGTCTCTGGATCTATTTTTGTTGATTAGTTTAGGGTGATCATTATATTCCACATATGAGTGAGATCATGTAATATTTATCTCTCTCCAATTGTCTTATTTCGGTTAGCAAAATGCGCTCCAGTTCTATCAATGCTGTTGCAAATGGTAAAAGTTCCTTTTAATAGCAGGATAGAGAGTTAGAAACATCAATCAGCTGTATCCTGCACACTCCCCACTGGGGATATGCCCACAACTAAGGTACATGCCCTTGACCAGGGTCGAACCTGGGACTCTTGAGTCTGCAGGCCAACACTTTATCCACTGAGCCAAACCAGTTAGGGCACAACTTTAACTTTTTTATGAAACTCCCTACTGTATTCTACAGTGGCTAAACCAGTCTGGATTACTACCAGTAGTGCACAGGGGTTCCTTTTTCTCCACATCCTTGCCAGCTCTTGTCATTTGTTGGTGATAGAAATTATGACTGGTGTGAGATGGTATCTCATTTTTGTTTTGATTTGTGTCTCTCTGATGATTAGTGACTTTGAGTATGTTTTTATATGTCTCTCAGCCTTTTGTATGTCCTCTTTCAAAAAGTGTCTAGTTAGGTCCTTTCCCCATTTTTTAATTGGGTTGCTTATCTTCCTTTTGTTAAGTTGTATGAGTTCTCTGTATATTTTGGAGATTAAACCCTTATCTGATATAGCATTGGCAAATATGTTCTCCCATGCAGTGGGCTTTCTTGTTGTTTTGTTTATGATATCTTTTGGTGTGCAAAAGTGTTTCATTTTGATGTAGTCCCATTTGTTTATTTCCCTTTAGTTTCCATTGCCCTAGAAGTTGTCTTGATAAAGATATTGCTCTGACATATTTCAGTATTTTGCTGCCAATAGAATCTTGTAGGATTTTTTTTTGGTTTCCTGCCTTACATTTAAGTCATTTAGCCATTTTGAGTTTGTTTTTCTGTATGGTGCAACTTGGTGATCGAGTTTCATTTTTTCTGGATATATCTGACCAAATTTCCCAGTACCATTTATTGAAGAGACTGTCTTGACTCCATTGTATGTTCTTGCATCCTTTCTCAAATATTAATTGAGCATAATGGCTTGGGTAGATTTCTTGGTCCTCTGTTCTGTTCTGTTGGTATATATGTCTATTTTTGTTCCAGTACCAGGCAGTTTTGAGAACTGTTGCTTGGTAATATAGCTTAGTATTTGGTATTGTGATATCTCCAATTTTGTTCTTCTTTCTCTGGATTGCTATGGCTATTCAGGGTCTTTTTATTACAGGTGAATTTTTGAGAGTTTGTTCTAGATCTTTGAAATATGCCATTGTTATTTTAATGGTGATTGCATTAAATCTATAGATTTCTTTGGGTAGTATGGACATTTTAATGATATTGATTCTACCAATTGATGAACATGGTATGTTCTTCTATTTGTTTATGTCTTCATCTATCACTTTTTTTAGTATCGTGATTTTTATGAGTACAGGTCCTTTACCTCCTTGGTTGAATTTATTACTGAGCATCTTCATTGTTTTGTTGCAATAACAAATGGGATGTTTTAAAGTTTCTCTTTCTGTGAGTTCATTATTGTTGTATATAAAAATGCCATAGATTTCTGAGTGTTAATTTTGCATCATGCTACCTTGCCAAATTTATTTATTAATTCTAGTAGTTTTTTGATGGAACACAGTGAAAGCAGTGCTGAGAGGGAAGTTCTTAGCATTATAGGCCTACTTAAAAAAATAAAAAAAATGATAATAAATAATCTAACTCTGAAACTTGAAGAATTATAAAGAGAGCAACAAGAAAAGCCGAGAGTGAGCAGAAGGAAGGAAATTATAAAGATCAGAGTAGAAATAAATAACATAGAGACCAAACAAACAAACAAAAAATACAAACAATTAATGAAAGCAAGAGCTAGTTCCATGAAAGGATAAGAAAGATGGATGAACTTATAGCCAGGCTCACCAAGAAGTAAAGAGAGAGGATCTATATAAACAAAACGATAAATAAAAAAGCAAAATAATAATAGATCCCACAGAAACATGAAGAATCATAGAAAAACTATAAACAACTGTATTCCTACAAACTGGTCAAACTAGATGTAATGGATATTCCTAGAAAAATATGACCTTCTAAAACTCAATCAGGAAGATTCTAAAAATCTCAATAGGTCAATAATTATGGCAGAAATTGAAGCAGTAATCAAAATACTTACAACAAACAAAAGCCCTGGGCCAGACATCTTCACAAGGGAGTTTCATCAAACATTTAAAGAAGAACTAAAATTTCTCCTCCTCAGACTATTCCTAAAATTTCAAGAGGAAGGCACACTTCCAAGCTCTTTCTATGAAGCCAGCATTACCCTAATCTCTAAACCATATAAAGACAATACAAGGAAAGAGAATTATAGGCCAATATCCCTGATGAACATAGATACCAAAATTCTCAACAAAATTCTAGAAAATCAAATCCAGCATTACATTAGAAATATCATACACCATGACCAAGTGGGATTTATTCCGAGGATGCAAGGATGATACAATATCCACGAATCAGTAAATGTGATACATTACAAAAACAAATTGAGAGATAAATACCATATAATCATATCAAGTGATGTAGAAAAAGCATTTGACAAAATCCAATACCTTTTCTTGATATAAACTCTCAGCAAGATAGGAATAGAAGAATCATACCTCAACATAATAACAGCCATATATGACAAACCTACAGCCAACACCATACTCAATGGGAAAAAACTAAAAACATTTTCCCCTAAGAACAGGAACCAGACAGGGATGCTCACTCTCAGCACTCCTGGAAGTACTAGCTATGGAGATCAGACAAGAAGAAATAAAGGGAATCCAAATTGGAAAAGAAAAAATAAAATTGCCATTATTCACAGATGACATATCGTACATAGAGAAACCCTAGAATTATAATTTGATTTATCTATAGTTTTTTTTCTATTTCTCTTTGCATAAAAATTTTAGAAGATGCTCCAGGATTTATTTTTATGGATAACTATCTATATATCATCTAGCTATTTTATGACAGACTTCCACATGTTGTGGAAGTCCAGGTTTTATACTTGGCTTACATGACACCAGACAAAGAAAATGATTCTTTGTACTTTTGGGAGGATTTGGGCTACCAATATGTCCATGGATTTCCTCTAACACTATCTCAATAAAAAGGGGAATGGGGTATCCTCGTTATCTCTAGATAAGGATGGGGTTGAAAGTCGTCTGCTGACATGGCTGGGGAAGGAGAGATTTTAAATGCACTGCTCTGCACTTTTTCTTTGACACCAATCTGTGAGTGTTTGGGACATCTTGTTTCAGCTTGGTAAGGGAACAATAGGCCCTCCACTTGGCCTTTTCAAGTAGGGGTGTTGTGTGCCTTAAGTTTTGTTTCTGTGTTGTTTGGCTACAGTAAAGAGCTTATTGTGAAAAAAATTTTTTCTTGCCTAGCTGCCTTTTTTCTGTTTCTGTTGCAAGTGAGAACTGACTTTCCTTCGATTTTGTGGTTTGTTTGTTTGCACGTATTTATGCTCCTGGGTTGCCAATTTCTCTAATATATAATCTGGGGTATGTAAGACAAAAGAAAAACTCAATAAATTCAACACTGTGTCATTCCTTAGGTCCTGTGTTCTCTAACAAGTATGATTTCTTAGTTACAATCTCCACAGTCTTCTTATGTGTTTTTTTAATAGATAACATCCAGGATTTTAGTTTTCTTTAATGGGAAGTATATGAAAAACTATGTTTACTTCATCTTTTTGGAAGCAGCAGGCTAAAACCAATTTTATTCTGAATTTTCTCATGTAATTTTTAAAAAGCTCATCTGACATGACAAGAGTTTTTAATTATGATAGCTTTGTCATGCCTATTTACAAAGTGCAAGAATTCTTTTTTCATGCAAAAAGAATTCTTAAAACTGCATATTCTCTTGCAGTGTAGAAAGCCACCCAATAAAATTTCATAATTTCAGCTCTAAATTTGATTATGGTATAACCGTTCTTTATATACCAACTAGGATTTCTTCTACACAAGAGGAACCTATAAATATAAAGCCATCTTACATATCCTCTAATGCAAATTTTTAAAAAAATGAATAAAGTTTACTTTATACTTTGTAAGATTTTTCAAAAATAAATGCAGGGCAAAACAGAAGAACTATTCAATTAGTCAAAGAAGAACATTTTTTAAATATTTGTTGGCGTGTATTTCCACTTCAAATGCAGGAAATTTAGTACCTTGGATGTAAGTAGCTTAATGTGAAACCTGAAACACATGTTTTGATTTGTCAAAATTACTAAGTGAAAATTACCAGTAAAAGAGAAAAATAATTTATGGATATTAGTTTTCCTGTCATTACTAATCTTTCCTATAGGGCAAATACTAGTTTAAAGAGTGTGATTCCATTTCATTTCCCATTGCACGGCCTTCCCGAGAGTGCTAGAAATCAGACAAATTAAAAACTGCAATTTCTTGCCACAATTCCATTAAATTATAATGTACTTTTTAAAATTTCCTATCTTTGAATACTGAGGCTTATCAAATTCTAAAAGCAAAAGCTTCTTTTTTTATACTAATCTTAGTTACTGATCCTTGGGAAAATGAGGGTGTGAGCAGAAGGAAGAATATATTAGTTTCTGTAGGGTGTTTCTTACTGTATTTTCCAGCATATAAGATGACTTTTTAACCCAGGAAAATCTTCTCAAAAGCCGGGGGTCATCTTATATGCCAGGTGTAAAAATACCTTAGCTTGCAATTATGATGGGCATTGCTAACTTGCCAGGGACTTGCCTGGCACTTGCTCTCTCTCTATTGTTTGTGATCTTCCTCCTATCATCATCAGTTCCAGTTTGGTTGACAGCTTAGAAAACAAACAGCATGGCAGCTCCCATGGGATTATTGTCTTATTCTTCCTTTCAGCTTTAGAGTGAATTAGGAAAAGTTATATTCACTTGCACTGTTTTATGTTTACATGTTTGATGACAAGCAGCCTTATAGTGACAGTTTTCCTGCTAAGTACCTGCATATCATAAGCATTTGGATTAAAATTACCATATTGAAATCAAATCCTGATGTGTTTTTTTTTAATTTTTATTTGGTGTGCTTTGGAAGAGTCTTATATGGCAAGTATATCACAAAATCTATATTTTAACTGGAAAAGTTGGGGGTTATCTTATATGCCCAGTCATCCTGTAAGCCGAAAAATATGGTACTTCCTTTTTGTCATAAATGTTTAGAAAGAAAAAAAGAATGAAAAGCAGAAACCAGGTTTTATTTATCTTCAACTTCTTTTACACCCTTCTAAGGAGAAATGTACAATTATATAATGGTGAAGGTGAAGTAATATGAGATGTTAACATTATGATAATGTGACATTTTGTTGCATAGAAGGACTAATATACCTATAATAAAAAATTATAGAAAAAATGAGGAAGATACAAATAAGTGGAAGCAGATACCTTGATTATAAATTGGAAGAATTAGTAACATTCAATTTTCTATAATACTCACCTGGCTGGGTGGATCAGTTAATTTGAGAGTGACTCCATACACTAAAATATTACAGGTTCAATTCCCTCTAAGGGAGCATACCCAGGTTAATTGAGCATAGTGGTTTGGGTCGATTTCTAGTTTCTCCATTCTACTCCATTAAGCTATATGTTCGTCCTTGTGCCACTACCAGGCAGTTTTGAGAACAGTGGCTTTGTAATACAGCTTGATAACTGGTATTGAGATCTCCCAAATTTGTTCTTCTTTCTCAGAATTTCTGTGGCTATTCAGGGTATTTTTTTTTTATTCCAGATGAATTTTCTAGAGTTTGTTCTAGATCTTTGATAGGGATTACATTCAATCTGTAGATTGTTTTGGGTAGTATGGCCATTTTAATGATGTTGATTCCAGCAATCCATTAACATTTTATGTTATTCAATCTGTTTATGTCTTGCTCTAATTTTTCAGTGTCCTGTAGTTTTCTGAGTACAGGTCATTTACCTCCTTAGTTAAGTTTAGTCCTAGGTATCTTAATTTTTTGTTGTGATGGCAAATGAGATGGTGTTTTTATTCTCTTTTTCTGTAAGTTCACTATTGGTATATAGAAATGCCTCAGATTTCTTGGGGTTAATTTTGTATCCTGCTACATTGCCAAATTCATGTATTAAGTCTAGTAGTTTTTTGATGGAGTCCCTAGGGTTTTGTATGTATAATATCATGTCATCTGCAAATAAGGACAGTTTTATTTCTTCTATTCTAATTTAGATACCTTTTATTTCTTCTTTTTCACTGATTGCAATGGCTAGTACTTCCAGTACTGTGATGAACAGGAGTAATCTTGTTATTGGGATATATTTTATTATGATTACTACTATTATTATTTTGCCTTTTTTAAACATTTATTTTTCTTTATTTTATTTTGAAATTAGCTTCCTACATCCTATATTTATTTTTCTTTTAGCATTATTTTACTCTGTCTCAATTTTTCCTTTACACCAACAGTCTCTTCCTCACTTTTTCTGTTTTTTATCCTGTTTATCATTCTTTAATCTTGATTTAGATTTTCTCTATTCTTTCTTTTTACCCCCTGTTAATAATTGATCTTACTCATATATCTAATTTCCTCCACCCTGCTCCAAGTCCAGGCACACTCCTCTCTTCTCTTCAATACTAGCTAATTTTCCCTTTTTCTCCCTTTTTTCTGTTTTGTTATTATTGTTTGTTTGTTTGTTAGTTTTTCCTCTTCTTTTTTTCATCTCCTCACTTGTTCTCTTCTTCTGCAAATAGTTGAATTAATTCCATTCACCAACTCAGGTCTATATACTCTCTATTATCATTTTTCAATAATAGATGAATACATAGATAGATAGATTAAAGAGAGAAGCAACCATGAGAGACAAAGAAACAGCCTGCATACAAAAGAAAAGAGCAATCTCCAGAAAAGGATGTAAAGGAAATGGAGGCAAGCAATATGTCAGCGAAAAAATTCAGAGCAATGGTCACAATGATGATGAAAAGGATGAAGATAAATTCAACAATATTTGTAAGAACCAAGAGGAAATGAAGAAGAACGAAGAAGAAATGAAAAATGACATCACTGCAATAAAGAACTCAATAGAAAGCAGGAACAGTACACTAGGAAAAGTGGAGGATCAGTGAGTTAGAAGACAGGGTAGAAAAAAATACCCAAGCAGAGCAGCAACTGCAAAAAAAAATTAAAAAGAGGAGAGCCTAAGGGAACTTTGGGAAACCACAAAATAAGACAACATCCACATAATAGGAAGGCCAGAAAGAGAGGAAACTGAGCAAGGAATAGAAAACCTGTTTGAATGGTAAGAATGTCTTCTTTTTAATCCAATCATCTGCTGATGGGCATTTAGGCTGTTTCCAAATCTTAGCTATGGTAAATTGTGCTGCAATGAACATAGGGGTGCATAAATCCTTTCTGATTTGTGTTTCTAATTTCTTGGGATATATTCCTAAAAGTGAGATCACTGGGTCTAATGGGAGTTCCATTCTTAGTTTTTTTAAGGAAACTCCATATTGTTCTCCACAGTGGCTGCACCAGTCTGCATTCCCACCAGCAGTGAAAAAGAGTTCATTTTTCTTTGCATCCTGACCAGCACTTGTCATTTATTAATTTGTTGATGATAGCCCTTGTCTTTTGTTGATTTGTTGATGATTGCTATTCTGACAGATGTGAGATGATACCTCATTGCTGTTTTGATTTGCATCTCTTGGATAATTAGTGACTTTGAGCATGTTTTCATATGTCTCTTAGCCTTCCTTCTTTCCTCCTTCAAAAAATGTCTATTTAGGTCCATTGCCCATTTTTTGATTGGATTGTTTATCTTCCTTTTGTTGAGTTACAACAGCATGGATGAAACTGGAAAGCATTATGCTAAGTGAAATAAGCCAATCAGAGAAAGACAAATACTACATGATCTAACCCATTTGTGGAATATAATGAACAACATTAACTGATGAACGGGGACAGATCCAGAGGCAGAGAAGCATCAACCAGAATGTTGGACCTCGGAGGGAAGGTAGGGAGGGAGGGGGGAGAGAAGAGATCAACCAAAGGACTTGTATGCATGAATATAGGCCTAACAAATGGACATTAACACCAGGGGGGTAAGGGCATGAGTGGGAGGAGGGTTGGGGAGTTAATGGAGAGATAAGGACACATATGTAATACCTTAATCAATAAAAAATTTTATATCTATATCTATATCTATATCTATATCTATATCTATCCTGTTTGAAGAAATAATGACAGAAAACTTTCCTGATATTGGGAAGAAAAAACTCACACAAGTCCAAGAATCTCACAGAGTCCTAAACAAAATGAGCCCCAAAAGACCTAGACCAAGACACATGATAATTAAATTGGCAAACACCACCAACAAAGTAAGAATTTTGAAGGATTCCAGAGAGAAACAGAAAGTTACCTACAAGGGATCTCCCATCAGACTCTGGACTGCTTTCTCAACAGAAATACAACAGGCCAGAGGGGAATGTAATGAAATATACAAAGTCATGCAAAGCAAAGGTCTGAATATAAGAATATATTACACAGCAAAGCTATCAATCAAAGTTGAGGATGAAATCCAGAGCTTCACAGACAAAAAAAAAGACTAAGGGAGTTTATTACCACCAAACCAGCAATGTACAAAATGTTAAAGGATCTTCTGTAAAAAGAAGATATAGGGAGGAAACCAAGATGGAAGCATAGGTAAACACCTAAACTTGCTGCCTCGCACAACCACTTCAAAACGACAACTGAAAGACAAATGATATCATACAGAACAATGTGAAGGCTGGCTGAATAGAAATTATACAACTAGTAGGAAAAATAAAAGCACACTGAGACTTAGAGGAGGTGCAGAGGGGTGGAAGTGAAGTGCGGAGGTACAGAAGCATGAACATGGAAAGTGTCTGGCAACTGAGTACACTTTTGTCTTATTCAATTGGGAGGGAGACACAAGATCCCAAGTGCCCTGAATTGCAGTTCTAAATGAGCCCCCAGGGACCCAGACTCATATGGGGAGAAATTGGACTGTCTGGTGTTGGGCCAAAACATGAGGGCAACTTTCACTCAGAAGTGCTTGCAATGATCATTGTTTCTGAACAGAGCTGCAGGACACAGAGATCCTCTTTGGGACAGGGCTGAAGGTCAACCATTGATGTTCGCTCCACACTGGTAATTCTCTGAGACCCCACCCCACCCAATTTACAAACCCATTCAAGCTGTACATAGAGGCTTTTGCATATGAATGGCCTGGCCCTTTGCAATCTGAAACCTAACATGCTGCAGCTGGGTCTGAGAGCCCCAGAGCCTCCAAAAGAAGGAAGAAGGCTTGACAGCAGCTTGCATTGCTTCATAGCTGGGTCTCATCTGGGCACCTCCAAACCCCAAAAAAGAAGAGGAATCTGCATATCTCTCTATAGCTCCTGCTGGGTAGCCTCAGGCAGTGGCTGCCTTTGCACCTCCTTGCAGATCCAAGAGTTAGTGTACCAAGTGGTCAGAGTGATACCATCCAGAATACAACTGTTCACGTCCATAAGAGACATACTCAGGGGGCAGACTCAGTGAGTGCCAAGGCCCCACTGAAGCACGTCTTGCCCAATAAGGGTGTTTCCCAGATGAAAGTTCTCCCATAATAGACACAACAGGTCCTTACAGCCAATTGGCCTGTAGGTCAATTTCTCCCAGTGATATCAATAGCAATCAAGGCTTAACTACAAAGCTATTATATTTACACGGGGAAACAACCAAAATGCAATGAGAAAAGAAACAGGTCACAAATGGAAGAAATGGAGGAAAGCAAACTACTGGATATAGAGTTCAAAACCACAGTTATAACGTTACTCAATAATCTCCTAGAAACCTCTGAGAAATATAGTGAGACCCTCAAGGATATGAAAAAGAACCAACTAGAAATTAAGCATATACTGACTGAAATAAAGAATAATGTACAGAGATCCAACAGCAAACTAGAGGATCCCAGGAATCAGATCAGGTCAAATATTGGAAATACAAAGAAGCAAAAAACACCCAACCAGAAAAGCAAAAAGAAAAAAATCCAAAAATATGAAGATAGTGTAAGGAGTCTCTGGGACAACTTCCAGGGTACCAAGATCTGAATTATGGGGGTGCCAAAGAAGAGAGAGAGCAAGATATTGAAAACCTGTTTGCAGAAATAATTACAGAAAACTTCCCTTACCTAGTGAAAGAAATAGAATTATAAGTCCAGTAAGTGCAGAGAACCCCAAACAAAAGGAATTCAAAGAGGACCACACCAAGACACATCATAATTAAAATGCCAAGGGCAAAAGACAAAGAGAGAATATTAAAAGGAACAAGAGAAAAACAGTTATCTACAAAAGAGTACCTATAGGACTGTCAGCTGATTTCTCAACAAAAACTATGCAGGCCAGACGGGAGTGGCAAGAAATATTCAAAATGATGAATAGCAAGAAACTACAATCAAGATTACTCTACCCAGCAAAGCTATCATTTAGAATTGAAGGGCAGATAAACAGCTTCACAGATAAGAAAAGTATAAAGGAGTTCATCACTGCCAAACCAATTTATATGAAATGCTGAAGGGTATTATTATTATTATTATTATTATTATTAGGAGGAGGAGGAGGAGGAGGGGGAGGAAGAAGAAGAAGAAGAAGAAGAAGAAGAAGAAGAAGAAGAAGAAGAAGAAGAAGAAGAAGAAGAAGAAGAAGAAGAAGAGGAAGAAGAGGAGGGGGAGGAGGAGGGGGAGGAAGAAGAAGAAGAAGAAGAAGAAGAAGAAGAAGAAGAAGAAGAAGAAGAAGAAGAAGAAGAAGAAGAAGAAGAAGAAGGAGGAGGAGGAGAAGGAGAAAAGGAGGATGAGAAAGAGGAGGAGGAGGAGGAGGAAGAGGTAAAGCTAAAAATTATTAACAACAAAGTGACAACAAATACATATCTATTAACAAGTGAATCTAAAAAGCAAGTGAATAAAAAATCTGATGAAGAGAATAAACTGGAGAATATAATTGAATCATGGGCAGAGAAAGGGAGTGGACTGACAATTCTTAGGTGGAAGGGGGTGTGGTGAGTTTGGGAATAGATTGGACAAACATCATATACCTATTGATGAGGACAGTGGGGGGTGAGTAAGGGCAGATGTTGGAGTGGGAACCAGGAAGAGGGGATGTATAGGGGAAAAAAGAGGAACAAGTGTAATAATCTGAACAATAAATATTTATTTTTTAAAAAAAGAAGAAATAGAAAGCCAGGAAGGCACACAGTAATAAAGAATAAATGTGGTGATAAAAAAGTACCTATCAAAAATGGATGAAATGACCCAATCAAAAGACATAGGGTATCTGTGTTGATAAGAAAACATGATCCAGGAAGATGGCTGCGGATGGGAAGGCAGACTGCAAGATAGTGTGCGAGAAAACAAAGGGAGAGTGTGTGGCCGAAAGGGGAGTGTTTGTTGGTGAGTTGAGGAATGACTATTGTTTTTATTGGTGAGTCCAGGAGACTGTCGGGGACTGCTAGACGGGGCTCCCCTGATCTGGCAGCCCCGACTACCTCTGAGTTCCCTTCTGAAGCAACTGGCTCGGATGCAGAGATCATGCTATCTTGAAGGGGAAAGTGGATTTTTTTGGACGCCTGAAAAGCTTGGGGAATCTACAACTACACACCAACCAAATAGCTGTGAACCTGAGAACATCGGTCCCCCAGGGGCACAAGCACATGGGTTCAGAGGAGGTCTAAACTGCCTCACAGATAGGTCAGATTTCACCTGGGATAAGGTGAGGTCTGTGCTCCAGGCAGGAGAGAGAAACTCATGCATTGCGGGAGCTGGAAGACCGGGAAAAGCCTGTGTCTAGAAAAATCTGTGGCTGTTGGGGTGGCCATAATATGTGAATATGGAAGGGGGTCCTCAGAGCTGCTAACAGAAGTTAAGTCTAAAAAGCAACCCATTTTTATCTGGGCGTAAAAAGCCAGCCTAAAAATTTTAAAAGTGTGCCGGCTGCTTGGACCCAAGGGAAAAAAAGACTGCACAGACTTGCGCGCAGCCTCAGAGTTCACACACTCAGGCTCTTTTTGTTATTTTAATTTTTCATCTTTAAATCCTTGCTTCTGATTACTAAACCTAATACATAGGATTACCCAACTGGGGACAATCTAAGAGACTGCATGGGAAAGTTGTATCTCTGGAACCTGGGGATCAGAGCATGAAATAACCATCAGAGAACCAGCTCTGGGATAAACCAACATTAAGTGCCACAGGGAAAACAAAACCTAAGCAGAGCTAGAGAGAACCAATTGACCCAGAGGTCAATCCAGAAACACTGCCACCCAAGGGTTGAATCACAAATTGACTCTTTTGTAAATACAAAGGAATAGAAGAAATAAGGAGGTACTGCCAGCTTAAAAATCAGGACTGGCTTACAATACTGAGAAGCTGTAGAACACAGGAAACTTCAATACTGTCCTGACTAGGAAACAGGTGTGCCAAAGAGAACAGTAGAGGAAGTGAATGACCTTAAGAAAGTACTTTTTTATTTTTTCTTCACTTGATTTTACCTTTTTTAATTATTACATTTTTATTTTCAATCAGTATTATTACTATCACTGTTTTACCTTATTTTTTAAAGTAGCATTTTATTTTCTCTTTATTTTACTTTGGGATTAGTGTTCTACATTCTATTTTTATCTTTCCTTTAGCATCATTTAACTCTATCTTAACCTTACCTTTATGCCAATACTCTCTTCCTCACTTTTCCCCTTGTTGTCCTGTTTCTTTTACCCTCTTCCTGCTTTAGATTCTCCCTATTCCTTCTTTTTACCCCCTGTTAAAATTTCACCCTACTTATATATCTAATTTCTAATCCCCTGCTCCAAGATCATACACACCTCTCTCTTCTCTTTTTCACTTTCAAAATTTTTATTTTATTTTATTTTTTCTCTCTGTCCTTTTGTTGTTTGCTTGATTGCTGATTATATCAATTATTTATACGTGTTTGTGATCTTGTTTTGCTTTTCTTTTTGTTTTTACGTTTTGTTTTTGTTTATTTCTTGCTTCTCTTTTCCCTTGCCTTCCTTAATATTAGTTGTTGTTTGTAGTTTGCATTCATCTCCAGGTACTTGTTGTTGGCATGTATTGGGATTAGTGGCTGTATTATTGAAGTTTACTCAATATATATATATATATATATATATATATATATATATATATATATATAAATTTCCCCCTCTTCTTTCTTACTCTCCTCTTTTCTCTCTTACTTTTTTTTTCTTTTCCCAATTTCATTTTTACACTCCTATCTTTTTCCTTTCTCTTTTCTCTCCTATCCTCTAATTCACCTTGCTCTAGTGGTCACATTTATTTGGGGTTATTAAAATTGTGAATACATATGTGTTCATTGCCTTGTACCTTGTACCTTATTGTGTTGCATTTTATGCATTTAAATCAACACAGGAGAGACAGAACTTCATAACCAGAAACCCAAAGAAGGGAGATCATGGGGAAACAAAGAAACAGCATTCATATTAAAGAAAAGCAGGCATCACTAAAAAGGAGGTAAATGAAATTGAGGCAAGCAACCTGACAGAGAATTCAGAGCAATGGTCATAAGGTGGATGAAAAAAATGGAAGACAAATTTGACAATATCTGTAAGAACCAATAGGAAATGAAGAAGAACGGAGCAGAAATGAAAAATGACATCGCTGCTGTGAAGAACTCAATAAAAAACATCAAGAGTAGACTAGAAGAAGCAGAGGACCCCATCAGTGAGCTAGAAGACAATGTAGGAAAAAATACCAAAGTAGAATAGCTTTTAGGAAAAAAATTAAAAAGCAGGAGGAGAACCTAATGGAACTTTGGGAAAACATGAAATAAAACAATATCCTCTTAATAGGAGTGCCAGAAGGAGAGAAAACTGAACAAGGAAGGGAAAACCTGTTTAAGAAATAATTACAGAAAACTTCACTGATATAGGGAGGAAAAAAACCCACACAAATCCAAGAAGATCACAGAGTCCCAAGCAAAATGAACCCCAAAAGACAAATGCAAAGGCACATTATAATTAAACTGGCAAACACCAACAACAAAGTAAGAATCTTGAAAGTGGTCAGAGAGAGACTGAAAATTACGTACAAAGGATTCCCCATCAGACTAGTGACGAATTTCTCAACAGAAACACATAAGGCCGGAAGGGAAGGAAATGAAATATACAAAGTCATGCAAAGGAAGGGTCTGCATTGAAGAATAATGCACGCAGCAAGGCTATCAATCAAAATCAAAGGTGAAATCAGGACCTTCGCAGAAAAAAAAGGACTAAGAGAGTTTATTACTACCAAACCAGCAGTGCAAGAAATGCTAAATGGTTCACTAAAAAAAAAAAAAAGAAAAGAAAAGAAAAAGAAAGAAACAAAGTAAAAGAAAACAAAAGAAATGTGAAGCAAAGAAGGAACACAGTTAAAGAATAAAAATGGCGAAAAAACAAGTACCTATCAATAATAACTTTAAAGTAAGTGGAATAAATGTCCCTATCAGAAAAACATAGGGTAACAGCTTAGATAAGGAAACATGACCCATATATCTGCTGTCTACAAGAAACCCACCTCAGAAAAAAAGACACACACAGACTGAGGGTGAAGGGATGGAAAAAGGTTTTTCAGGGGAAAGAAAATTATTTAAAAAAAAGTTTTGGTAGCAATACTTATATCTTAAAAATGAGATATCAAAGTGAAGGACATAACAAGAGATAAGGAAGGCCACTTCATAATACTAAAGGGAACAATCCAACAAGAAGAAATAACTCTGGTAAACATATATGCACCCAATACAGGAGCACCCAAATACATAAAAAAACACCTGGAGGATATAAAGGGAGACATTGTCAGCAATATAATAATAGTAGGGGCCTTTAATATGCAACTATCACCTTTGGACAAATCTGCCAAGCAAAAAATCAGCAAAGAAACCTCAGTACTAAATGACTCAATATACCAGATGGAATCACTTTACATCCTCAGAACATTTCACCCCAAAGCAACAGAATATGCATTCTTCTCAAGTGCACATGAGTCATATTCAAATATAGAGCATATATTCGTTCAAAGGTAAAGTCTCTTAAAATTTAAGAAGACAGAAATCATATCAAGCATCTTCTCAGATGACAATGATGTAAAACTACAAATCAACTACAATAAAAACAACCTAAAATATTAAACACATGGAGACTAAATAACATGCTATTAAACAATGACTGGGTTACAAGAGAGAACAAAGAAGAAGTAAAAAACATCATGGTAGCAAATGACAGTGAAAATACAACAATCCATAATCTATGGGACAAAGTGAAAGCAATCTTGAAAGGGAAGTTCATAGCTCTTCAAGAGTACTTCCAAAAAAACAAAACAATACAAAACAAACAAACAAAAACAAAGGAGAAACAGGGTGATAAATTACCTAACCCTACAACTCAAAGAGTTAGAAAGAGAGCAACAAGAAAATCCCAGTGTAAGCAGAAGGAATGAAATAATAAAGATCAGAGTGAAGATAAACAATATAGAGACAAAAGAAAACACACACACACACACACACACACACACACACACACACACACACAAAAAAAAAAAAAAAACAATACAAAACATCAGAAAAACCAAGAGCTGTTTCTTGGAAAGGATAAATGGGATTGATGAATCTCTAGCCAAGCTCACCAAGAAGCAAAGAGAGCACACCCAAATAAACAAAATCAGAAATGAAAGAGGTGAAATAACAACAGACCCCACTTCAATACAAAGGCTTGATAAAAATACTATGAAAAACTCTATTCCAACAAACTGGACAACCTGGAGGAAATGGACATATTCCTAGAAAAATATAATCTTCCAAAACTCAATAAGGAAGAATCTAAATATCTCAATAGGCTAATAATTATGGATAAAATTGAAGCAGTCATCAAAAAGCTTCCAGCAAACAAAAGCCCAGGACCTGATGGGAGAACTAAAACCAATCCTTCTAAGACTATTCCAAAAAATTCAAGAGGAAGGAACACTTCCAAGCTCTTTATATGAAGCCAGCATCATCCTAATAGCAAAACCAGATAAAGACAACACAATGAAAGAGAATTACAGGCCAATATCTTTAATGATCATAGATGCCAAAATCCTCAACAAAATTCTAGCAAATTAGATCCAGCAGTACACCAGAAAGATAATACACTGGGACCAAGTAGGATTTATCCCAGGGATGTAAGGATGATACAATAATGGCAAATCAATATATCATATAAACAAATTGAGAGATAAAAATAACATACTCATATCAACTGATGTAGAAAAAGCATTTGACAAAATCCAACACCCTTTCTTAAAAAAACTCTCAAGAAGGTGGGACCAGAAGGATTATACCTCAACATAATAAAAGCCATATATGAAAACCCATAGCAACATTATACTCAATAGGCAAAATCTAAAACAATTTCCCTTAAGAACAAGAACAAGACAGGAATGCTCACACTCGCTATGCCTGTTAAACATACAATTGGAAATATCAGCCATTGCAATTAGAAAGAAGAAGAAATAAAAGGCATCCAAATTGGAAAAGTAAAAGTAAAGCTGTCCTTATTATCAAATGACATGTTATTGTAAATAAAAAACCTAAAAGATCACACAAAAAAACTATTAAATTTAATAAATGAATTTGGCAAGGTAGCGGGATACAAAATTAACACCAAGAAATCTATGGCATTTCTATATACCAATAGTGAATTTACAGAAAGTGAGACTAAGAAAAGCAATCTCATTTACCATCCCATCAAAAAAATTAAGATACCTGGCAATAAACTTAACTAATGAGGTAAAAGAACTATAAGTGGAAAACTACAGGACACTGAAAAAAATAAGTAGAGGAAGAAGTAAACTGATTGAAGAGCATACCACATTCATTGATTGTTAGGATCAACATTATTAAAATGTCCAAATTATCCAAAGCAATATATAGATTCAGTGTGCTTCCCATTAAAATACCAACAGCATATTTTACAGTCCTAGAAAAAACTCTCCAAAAATTCATCTGGAATAAAAACAGACCCCAAATCGCTGCAGCAATCCTGTGAAAAAAGAACAAAGTAGGTGGGATCACAATACAACATTTCAAGCTCCATTACAAGCCACTGTTCTCAAAACAACCTGGTACTGGCACAAGAACAGATATATAGACCAATGGAATAGAATACAGAACCCAGATATCAACCCAAACCACCATGCTCAATTAATATTTGACAAAGGAGGCATGAATATACAATGCAGTCAAGACAGTCTCTTCAATAAATGGTGTTGAGAAAATTTGACAGATACATGCAAAAAAAAAAAAAAAAAAAAACCCCGAACTAGACCATCAACTTACACCACACACAAAAATAAATTCAAAGTGGATAAAAGACTTAAACATAACACAGGAATCCTTAAAACTACTCAAGGAACCCACAGGCAGAGAAATCTGAGACATATTCCAAAATAATTTTTCACTGATACTGTTCCTAGGGCAATGGAAGATAAAGAGAAAATAAATAAATGGGACTACATCAAAATAAAAAGCTTTTGCACAGCAAAAGAAACCATCAATAAAACAACAAATAAGCCAAATGTATGGGAGAATATATTTGCAAATGTTATCACTGATAAAGGTTTAATCTCCAACATCTACAGGGCACTTACACAACTTAATAAAAGGAAGATAAATGATCCAATTAAAAAATGGTCAACGGACTTCAATAGAATTCTATCTAATAAAAGAGTAATATGGAAACTGACTGCACCTCCGCTACACACAAGCCACATGCACCAGTCACGCCCACCAGCCAATCAGGAGCAAATATGCAAACAAATCCAACCAAGATGTCTACGGCTACTGAGAGAAGAAGGGAGGCTTAGGTTTCCCTGCTGATGGAAGAAGCCTAGATTTCCGCCTGGACCTTGCCACTCAGGCAACCACACCAGGCTACAAAGTTTCAATTATATAATCCCAACAGAAATGGTGGTAGCCATGGAGCTAGAGAGAGGCAGGAGGCTAAGGTTGTCCCTGGTGATGGAGGAAGCCAAGCTTCTGCAGCCCTCGCTGGCCTAGGCCTGCAATCCAGGCCACAATGTTTCAATTATAGAAGATACATAAATTGCAACAGAAATGGCTGCCACCATGGAGCAAGCAGAAGGCTTGGTCCACTCCAGGCTACAAAGTTTCAATTGTAGAAAAAAAATAAATCCCAGATACCAGGGCCTCCACTTGGATCACCAGGGGGCATGTCTGGCCTGAAAACCACCACAGGCCTTGCCCAGATAGCCCCACACCCCAAAGGAACCCCCACCGTGATCCGGAACACCCTTCAGGGCAAACCAGCTGGCCCCCATCTGTGCACCAGGCCTCTATCCTATCTAACAAAAGAGTAATATGAAAATTGTCCATCACTCCAACACACAAGAGGGCTGCCCGCATGTGGTCAAAGATCCTGCCCCCATCGACACACAAGATGGCCACCCCAAGATGGCAGCAGGGGAGGGCAGTTGAGAGGGACCAGGTCTACAAGGGAGGGCAGTTGGGGGTGATCAAGTTTATCGGGGAAGGCAGTTAGGAGTGACCAGGCTGGTAAAGAAGGAAAGTTGGGGGTGACCAGGCCTGCAGGTGAGGGCAGTTAGGGATGACCAGGCCTGCAGAGGGTGCAGTTAGGGGCAAATGAGGTGGCAGGGGAGCAGTTAGGCATCAACCAGGCTGGCAGGGGAGTGATTAGGGGGTGATCAGGCTGGCAGGCAGAAGCAGTTAAGGGAAACCAGAAAGGCAGGCAGGTGAGCAGTTGGATCGTGTGAGAGATGCTCGACATTTCTCGAATGCTCCCAGACTGGAGAGGGTGAAGCCTGGGCTGAGGATTACCCCCCCATGGACAAATTTCGTGCACCAGGCCTCTAGTCTTTTCATAACACTGAAGGAATGCCAAGAAACATATGAAAACATGCTCAAAGTCAGTAATTATCCAAGAGATACAAATCAAAATGACAATGTGGTATCATTTCACACCTATCAGAATGGCAATCATCAACAAATTAACAAAGACAAGTGCTGGTGAGGATGCAGAGAAAAAGCAACCCTTTTGCTCGGCTGGTGTGAATGCAGACTGGTGCAACCACTGTGGATAATGGCATGGAGTTTTCTTAAAAAACTAAAAATGAAACCCCCATTTGACCCAGTAATCCCACTTCTAGGAATATATCCCAAGAAACTAGAAACACTAATCAGAAAGGATATATGCACCCCTTTGTGCATAGCTGCACAATTCACCATAGCTAAGATTTGGAAACAATCTAAATGCCCATCAGCAGATGAGTGGAATAGAAAACTATGGTACATCTACATAATGGAATATTATACTGCTATGATAACAAAAGAATCATTACAATTTACAGCATAATGGATGGACCGTGAAAGCAGTAAGTGAAATAAGCCTGGCAATGAAAGAAAAATACCACATGATCTCACTCATTTATGGAAAATAAAGAACATTATAACATGATGAACAAAAGGATAGATACAGATCTGCTAAAGCACCTTACAGCACAAAACTGTTGGTGAAGGAGGGAAATAGATCAACCAAAATACTTGTATGCATGCATATAAGCACACCAATGGACACAAAACACTGTGGAGTTGGGATGAGGGCATTCAATAGCGGGTGGGGAGACTGGGGAAAGGTTAATGGGGGAAAAAGAAGATATATGCACTACATACGTAATACTTTAAGCAATAAAAAAACTGAAAGAAGTAATATAATATTGAAAAAGAAACAAAACATGACCAGGAGTCCCACCTCAGAACAAAAGACTTACACAGACTGATGGTGAAGTGATGGAGAAAGTTTTTCAGGCAAGTGAAAATGAAAAAAAAAAAAACCTGAAGTAGCAATACTCATATCTGACAAATTAGACCTTAACGTGAAGGTGATAACAAGATATAAGGGAGGCCACTTCATAATACTAAGGGAGCAATTCAACATGAAGTTATAACTCTGGTAAACATAGATGCACTTAATAAAGGAGCTCCAAAATAAGTTTAAAAATTGTGAAGGATTTCAAGGAAAGATTGAGCAACATAGTCATAGAAGGGGACTTTAATACTCCAATAACAACACTGGACAAATCCTCTAAACGAAAAATCAGCAAGGAAACATCAATAGTAAATGACTCAATAGATCAGATAGGATTATTTCACATCTTCAGAACATTTCACCTGAAAGCCACAGAATATACATTCTTCTCAAGCACACAAGGATCATTTTCCAAGATAGACCACATATTGGAACACAGGCAAAGTCTCTTCAAATTCAAGAAGAAAGAAATCATATCAAGCATCTTCACAGATCACAATGACATAAAACAAGAAATCAACTACAATAAAAACAATAACAAATCTAACACTTGGAGGCTAAATAGCATGCTATTAAACAATGATTGGGTTACCAAAGAGATCAAAGAAGAAATAAAAAGCATAACGGCTACAAATGACAATGAAAAGACAACAATCCAAAATCTATGGGACACAGTGAAAGCAGTCCTGAACGGGAAGTTTATAGTTCTACAGGCCTACCTCAAAAAAACAAGACAAAATAATAATAAACAATCTAACCCTACAACTAAAAGAGTTAGAAAGAGAGCAACAAGAAAAATCCAGCATAAGCAAAAAGAAGTAAATAATAAAGATCTGAGCAGAAATAAGACTTAAAGACAAAACAACAACAACAATAACAAAACACACACAAAATAATAGAAAAGATCAAGCAAACCAAGAGCTGGTTCTTTGAAATGATACACAAGATTAATACACAAATCAAAACAAAAATTAGATACCATCTCACACCTGTCAGAATGGCTATCATCAACAAATCAACAAAGAAATGCTGGTAAGGATGTGGAGGGAAAGAACACTTGTGCATTGCTGGTGGGAATGCACACCAGTGCAGCCATTATGGAAGACAGTATGAAGTTTCCTCACAAAGTTAAAAATGAAATTCCCACTTGACCCAGTAATACAACATCTGGGTCTATATCCCAAGAAACCCAAAACACCAATAAAAAGGATACATGCACCCCTATGTTCATAGTAGCATAATTTGTAATAACTAAGATTTGGGACCAACTTAAGTGCCCATTAGCGAGACGAATGGATTAAAAAATTGTGGTACATCTACACAATTGAATACTATGCTGCTATAAAAAGAAAGGAAGTTTTGTCATTTGCAATAGCCTGGATGAAACTTTAGAGCATTATGCTAAGCAAAATAAGCCACTCAGAGAAAGGTAAACATCACATGATATCATTCATATGTGGTATATAATGATCAACATAATTTGATGAACAAGAATAGATAAATGGCAGAGGCGAAGGTATAGAAAAACCAAAGGACGTGTATGTATGCATATTATCGTAAACAATGGACAAAGACACTGGAGCAGTGAGGGTTTGCCTAGGGTGGGAATGGCTGTGGCAGGGAGTTGGGGGTCAAGCGGGGAAAAAGAAGACATAGGTAAAACTTTAGACCTTAAAAAAATGTAATAAGAAGAAGCTAGTTTCCAAAGTAGAAAAAGAACTTGCATCACTTAACTCCAAAAAGATAAACAACCCAATTCAACAAAAGGGCACAGGGGCTGAATATATATTTCTCCAAAGTGGCCACTTAGATGGCCAATAGATATATGAAAAGATGGTCAATGTCACTAATGATCAGGAACATATAAATTAAAACCAAAATGAGATATCACTTCATTCCTGTCAGAATGGCTATCATCAATACATCAGCAAATAATAAATGCTGGTGTGGATGTGGAGAAAGGGGATTCCTCACATTCCCCGGTGGGAATGCAGATTGGTGCAGCCACTGTGGAAAACACTATGTAGTTTTCTGAAAAAAAGAAATGGAACTTCCTTATGACTCAGAGTTTGCACTTTGGGGAATATATTTGAAGAAACCTGGAACACTTATTTGAAAGAATATATGCATCTATATATTTATTGCAGTGTTATTAATAATAACTAAGACCTGGAAACAAACCAATTGTCCATCAGTAGATGAGTGGCTAAAAAAGCCCTGGTAAATTTACACAGTGGAATATTACTTGGTCATACAAAAGAAGAAAAACTTACCTTTTTCTAAAGCCTGGGTGGACCTGGAGATTATTATGTTAAGTGAAATAAACCAGTGAAAGAAATAGAAGTACCATGCAATTTTACTCATATGTGGAATCTCATTAACAGAATAATTTAACAAATAATAGGAACAGAAGCATAGATGCATAGAACAGAATTACATCTGTCAGAGAGGAGTTGTCTTGAGGGATAGGAGAACAAAGGTAAAGAGATTAAAAATATGTATGTGTGTTATCTAACCCTTAAACTTAAATAGTTAGAAAGAGAGCAACAAGGAAAGCTCAGAGTAAGCATGAGAAATGAAATAATGACCATAGTAGAAAGAAATGACATAGAGATATAAAAACAAATGATCAATAAAACCAAGATCTGATTCTTTGAAAGGATAAACAATATTGATAAATATTTATCCAAGCTTACCAAGAAACAAAGGGAGAGGACCCAAATAGACAAAATCAGAAGCAAAAGACCCACAGAAATACAAAGGATCTTAAAAAATACTATGGACAACTCTTCTCCAACAGGATGACCTGGAAGAAATGCACATATTTCTAGAAAAATACAATCTCCCAAAACTCAATCAGGAAGAACCAGATAAGCTGAATAGGCCAATAACTACTGATTAAATTGAAGCCGTTATATACTGAAAAAAAAAAAAAACTTCTAGTGGGAGGAAGCCAAGATGGCGGCATATGTAAACACTAAACTGTTGCCTTGCACAACAATTTCAAAACTACAAATAAAAGACAAAATGTCTATCACCCAGAACCATGGGAAAGCTGGCCGAGTGGAAGTTCTTCAACTAAAAGGAAAGAGAAAAGAGCACTGAGATGTGCACAAGCCATGAAAAGCTGAGGCATGGAGGCGCGCAACCAGGCTGGTGGCGGGTGACTTTGGGTGCTTTTCTTTTCAACTTTAAGGGAAACAAGCTCCTAATTACACTAAACTCCAGTTTCTGGGGAGTCACTGGTGACCCAACTCCTACAGGGAGAAGCTGGATTGTCTGCCATCAGGTCAGAAAGTGAGGGTGGCTCCTTTGCAGAGGTGCATGCAGTAATCATTGTTCACTGTGAGGGGGCGCAGGATGCAGAGACTTGGAAACATGGAGACACAGAGAGGGCTGACTGGCAGCTATTGCTGTTTGCCACGCTCTAGCCTAGTGACACCCTGAGACCCTGCCCTGCACAATATGGAAATCTGCCCGAGCTGTGCACAGTGGCATTTGCATATAAATGGTCTTCCCTATTGCAGCTTAATCTAACAAACTGCAGCTCTGGCCATACAGCTCCAAAACCTCCAAACCCTAGGCAAAGAGAAGAAAACCATAGTTCTCGCTGTAGCTCCTGCTGGGTCGCCTCAGACAATAGCTGACCTGCACCCCATTGGAGATCCAGAAGCTAGTGTATCTAGTGGTCATAGTGAGACAGCACCAGAATTCAGCTACTCAGATCCATAAGTGACATATTCAAGAGGCAGACTCAGTGAGCACCAAAGCCCCATTGAAGCAAGTCCAGCCCCATAGACGTGTCTCCAGTACATCAAGCAGTTCTTCCACTCCGTCAACATGGGAAATCAGCAAAATGCGGAAACAAAGAAACATGTCACAAATAATAGAAATAGAGGAAAGCAGACTACTGGACATAGAGTTCAGGACCACATTTATAAGATTGCTCAAAAATCATGTAAAAACCACCAATAAACTTGATGAGACATTCAAGGACCTTAATGAGAATGCCAAGAAAATGGAAAAGGACCAGTCAGAAATTAATCATACACTGTCTGAAATAAAGAATATACAGAAATTCAATGGTAGATCAAAGGACCCAAAAATCAAACCAAAGATTTGAAATATGAGGAAAACAAAAAGAAAGAAGAATCCAAAAATATGAAGACAGTGTAAGGAGCCTCTGGGACAACTTTAAGCATACCAACATCCGAATTATTGGGGTGTCAGAAGAGAGGGCAAAATATGGAAAACCTATTAGAAGAAATAATCACAGAAAACTTTCCCTACCTGGTGAAAGAAATAAACTTACAAGTCCAGGAAGTGCAGAGAATCCCAAACAAGAGTAATCCAAAGAGGACCATACCAAGACACATCATAATTAAAATGCCAAGGGCAAAAGACAATGAGAGAATATTACAAGGAGCAAGAGAAAAATGTTATCGACAAGGGACTGTCAGATGATTTCTCAACAGAAACTATGCAGGCCAGACGGGAGTGGCAAGAAATATTCAAAATGATGAATAGCAAGAACCTACAACCAAGATTACTCTACCCAGCAAGGCTATCATTCAGAATTGAAGGTCAGATAAAGAGCTTCACAGACAAGGAAAAGCTAAAGGAATTCATCACCATCAAACCAGGATTATATGAAATGCTGAAGGGTATTCTTTAAGATGAAGAAGAAAAAGAAAAAGGTAAAGATAAAAACTATGAACAACAAATACATACCTATCAACAAGTGAATCAAAAAATCAAGTGAATAAAAAATCTGATGAACAGAATGGACTGATGAATATAATAGAATCAGGGACATAGAAATGGAATGGACTGACACTTCTCAGGGGGAAGAGGGTGTGAGGGGTGCGGGAAGTGATAGGACAAAAATCTTATACCTATGGATGAAGACAGGGTAAGGGCATGGGGTGGGATGGTTGATCGGGTGGAGGGGAGCTATTGGGGAAAAAAAAAGAGGAGCTCCTGTAATAATCTGAATAATAAAGATTTATTGAAAAAATAAATAAAATAAAAACTTCCAGCAAACAAAGGCTCTGGTCCTGATGGCTCCACAGGGAACTTTTACCAAACACCCAACACCTATCCTCTTCAAACTATTACAAAATTTCAAGAGGAAGGAATACTTCCAACCTCTTTCTATGAGGCCAGCATTACCCTAATTCCAAAACCAGATAAAGACATTACAAAGAAAAATAATTACAGGATAATTTTGCTAATGAACATAGATACTAAAATCCTCAACAAAATACTAGCAAATCTCATCCAGCAATACATTAGAAAGATCATACACTTTGACCAAGTGGTTATGCTTATATGCACTACACAATGGACTACTATGCTTCTGTAAAAAGTTATGAACTCCTACCATTTACATCAGCATGAATGGAGCTGGAGAGCATTATGCTAAGCGCAATAACCCAGTCAGAGAAAAATAAATATCACATGACCTCAATCATTTGTGGAATGTGATGAACAACATAAACTGATGAAGAAAAATAGATCCAAAGCCATAGAAGCTTTGAGCAAACTGTCAAACCTCAGAGGAAAGGAAGGGAAGTGTTGGTGGGGGGTACAGATCAACCAATGAACTTGCATGTATATAAGCATAACCTATAGAAACAGATAATAGGGGGATGAAGACCTGTCCTGGGAGGTGGAGGCAGGCTGGGTGACATCAATGGGTTAAAAAGGGGGACATATGCAACACTTTTAATAATAAAGAATTAAGAATAACAAAACAAAATAAAATAAAAACAAGCCAGGAAATATACTTCAGAATTAAAAGAACACCTGAGTGTACCTTTTGCAACAGCACAGCATACCTTGAAAATTATTCAAGGAAGATACAGTATATGGATTCTAATCAACACAATGAACTAAGGTGGGAGAGATTGAGCATAAAAACATAAAATAAAACCAAAAATAAAACTCATGGACATGGACAACAGTGTGGTATTTGCCAAAAGGGGGAGTAGAGTGGGAGTAGGGGAACAGCAGGTTATGAAGACATGATTGGGAGTGGCGAACACATAAAACGGTATACAAATGATGTGTTGTAGAACTGCACCTGAAATCTGTAGAATTTTGTTACAGTAAATAGTGTTGCCCCAATAAACTTAATATAAAGAAAAAGAAGGGGAACATTTTACTGAAAGAAAAGCAATTGGATTAAAAGAATGAAAATGGAAATCTCAAGGTAACTGTTATGATCCAGGTGCAGAGTAACCAATCCAGATTGGAGGAAAGTATAATATTCTTCAAGATGATAAAATTGTTACACTGGCACATGTGTATAAATGTATTGAGGAGAGATATACAACTGTGGAAGGGTTTGAGGATAACTTAATAGTAAGTACATAGAAAATGAAGCAAGCGAACTTACAAAAACTAAGTAAATAACTCCAAGGAAACAATATAATGTTATGCAGAAAATGACAAATAACATTATACTACATAATTCAAATATGAAAAACATTTACATAAACATTGAATATCAAACTAATCAAAATTATAACATAATTATACTGGGAAGATAAGAAGTATGCATGTAGGTGAAATAATAAGATACTTTAAAATATATTTTTAAAAACTTCACATTTCATAGAAGGAAATCAATCAATAATACTTAGCATTGAAAATAAAAAAGTAGTGATAAAAACAGATATGAGAGAGACTGCTAATTTTTCTCCAATATCTGCCTTCTCTCTCTTCCAGAATAAGAAAACGTATATTGGCTTCCCACAATGTAACTGCATTTGTAGCTTCCCTTCCAATTAGGTATGACCAAATCATTAGCCAATGGTATGTAAGTGAATATATCTTGTGACAGTTTCTGGGAATCTCCTTTCTGGCACATTCGTTGCCCCTTCTTTCTCTCCATTTTTGTCATGCTGCCTGGACCATACATGTCATAATTTTGGACCTTGAGGACAAGGAATATATTGTAGAGATGGCAGACTGGAAGATATAAGGTACCAAAGTCTCTGAGGACTTCATATGGCAGAACTGCTATGTCAGTTCTAAATTGAATATCCCTGGATTTGTACATGGAATTGAAATATCTTGTGTAACCCACTGTTATTTTGAGACCTTTTGTTACTCACAACCAAGCCTACTTCTAATTAATACAACACATTATTTATAGATGGAAGTACATACCAAATAAATAATTTAAAAGAGGAGGAAATGGTTTACTCTGGCTATTAGAAAGTGGTAAAGGGGAAGGAGTGAGAAATGTTTGTTTTGTAGCATGTTCTATAGAGCTTGACTCCTTAAGTTATGTGCATGCATAACTTTGAGTTAAAAATAAAAATAAATGACAATTACAACAAAAACACGTGTTCTTCATTTTTTTTTTTTGGCTTTTACTTGGACTCCTCATACCATAGTTCTATTTAATATTCAGTCATTTATTTGTATTCTCATGTCAAACCTTTAGCTAGTACCTTAAAAATAGGAAACATGTCCAATGCTTTTCTAATTCACTGTTAAAATATGTCACATGTAACATGCTCAGTAAATATAAGATTAATTTTCAATTCTCATCTACATCATAACAAAATAAAAAGCAAGGCTCTGATCAGGACAGTATTTTTAGAATAGTATTTATTTTGATAAATCTGTTCTTTATGACTTTTCCCTATACTTCTCCATCTTTCTTCATGTATAAGACAAAAAGTTTATTTCTTCCTCGAAAAGAGTTATGTGATTTATCACTTGTTCTTTTTTTGTCACTTGTTCTTTAATAATACTTCTCTCTTTATATTCTGGGATGATCCTTTAGTTTGAACTGAAGTTTACTCATATTTACTCATGAGATTGGTACCTCTTCTGAACTCCACATTGAATGATCCATGGGGTCAACCATGGTGGGAATCTTCATACCATGAAAATGAAAAGTGTTTTCCTTAGATGTCTATTGCTAAATATTTATAATATACCACTATCACTATCTAAATCTTATATTAGCATCTTTCAAAGAGAATGAAAACTGCTGTTCCTAAGACATATCAATATAATTTCCAACCTATTACTCATTACATAAGATGTGACATATATTTCAAATCACCTCATGTTACTGAGATATTTTTAAAATATCAGATGAGTGACTCATTTAATGTATACAATATCATGTTTTTAATATAATCAAAGAGTTGTACAACAATCACCACTGTTTAATTCCAAAACATTTTTATCATGAAAAAAAGGAAAACCTTTGTCTTTTAGCAGTCCCTTCCCATTCCTCTATACACCCAGATACTGGCAACCACTAATTTGTCTCTGTAGATGTGCCAATTCTGGACATTTATGATAAATATAATTGTACTAGAGGCCCAGTGCACAAAATTCGTGCATAGGGTGGTGGTGTCTTCAGCCTAGCTTGCACATTCTCCAGTCTGGGATCCCTCTAGAAATGTCCAACTGCCCGTTTAGGCCTGATCTCGGATCAGGTGGGGGTTCCCTTGGGACATGGGGCAGCCCGGGGAGATTGGGCCTAAATGAGCAGTCAGACATCCCTCTCACAATCAAGGACTGCTGGCTCCCAGCTGCTCGTCTGCCTGCCTTCCTGATTGCTCCTAACTGCTTCAGCCTGCCAGCCTTATCACCCCTTAACCACTCCCTTGCCAGCCTGGTTGATGTCTAACTGCTCCCCTTCTATCTTATTTACCCCCAACTTCCCTCCTCTGCTGGCCTGGTAACCCCTAACTGCCCTCACTTGCAGGCCTGTCCCCTCCCAACTGCCCTCCCTATAAGCCTGGTCCTCCCCAACAGCCCTTCTCTGCAGGCCTGGTCAACCCTAACTGCCCTTCCCTGAAGGCCTGGTTCCCCTCAACTGCCCTCCCCTGCAGGCTTGATCACCCCCAACTATCCTCCCTTGGAGGCCTGGTTCTTCCTAACTGTCCTCCTCTGCTAGCCATCTTATAGTAGCCATCTTGTGTTCACATTTGGCAGAATCTTTGACCACATGGGGGCATCCATTTTGTGTGTTGGAATAATGGTCAATCTGCATATTGCTCTTTTATTAGCTAGGATAGAGGCCTGGTACATGGGTGGGGGACAGCTGGTTTGCCCTGAAGGGTGTCCCAGATCATGATGGGGGTTCCCTTGGGGAATGGGGCAGCCTGAGCGAGGGGCCTGTGGTGGTTTGTAGTCCGGCCATGGCCTCCAGGGACCCAAGCCGAGGCCCAGGTATCTGGAATTTATTTATCTTCTACAACTGAAACTTTGTAGCCTGGAGTGGAGCCAAGCCTTTGGCTCGCTCAGTGGTGGCAGCCATTTCTGTTAGAATTTATTTTTCTTCTATAATTGAAATTTTATAGCCTGGAGTGGAGGCCTAGGCTGGCCAAGGCTACAGAAGCTTGACTTCCTCCATTGCCGGGGTCAACCCTAGTGTCTGCTCTCTCCAGCTCCGTGGCTGCCACCATTTCTGTTGAGATTTATGTATCTTCTATAATTGAAACTTTGTAGCATTGAGTGGAGGCCTAGGTTGGCAAGGGCAGGCAGAAAGCTTTGATTCCTCCATTGCTAGGGAAACCTAAGCCTCCCTCCTGCTCTCAGTGGTCACAACCATCTTGGTTGGGGTTTATTTGCCTATTTGCTCCTGATTGGCTGGTGGGTGAGGCTTGTGGGTGTAGCAGAGTATGATCAATTTGCATATTACTCTTTTATTAGATAGGATAATATGTGGTTCTTTGTGACTAGCTTTTTTTCACTTAGCATAAAGTTGTCAAGATTCATTTATTTTGTAGCATATTTCAGTATTTAATTCCTTCACATGGCTCTATAATAGTCTATTATAGGCATATGTCACATTTTGTTTACCCATTAACTTGATGGACATTTGTGTATTTTTTTCCTACTCTTTGGTATTATGAATAACACTGTTAAGAAAATTTATATATAAGTTTTTAAGTTGGCACATGATTCATTTTTTGTGTTATATACATAAGAGTGCAATTTCTGGGTCATATAATTCATTTGTTAAAATTTTAGAGGACAGTTTTAAAAAGTGACTAAAACATTTTACATTTTCACCAGAAATGTATAATGGTTCTAGTTTTTCCACATCCTAGCAAACAGTGGTTATCTGTCTTTTTTATTCCAGCTATCTTAGTAGATACTAAGTGGTATCTCATTGTGGCTTTAACTTTCATAATTACAAGTAATGTCGAACATCTTTTTGTGTGTTTATTAACCATTTGTATACCTTTTTTGATAAATGTTTATTCAAATTCTTTGTTTATTTTAAAAACTACATTATTTGCCTTTTATTGTTGAGATGTAACAGTTCCTTATATACTATGGATATATGTTTCTTATCAGACATATGATTTGAACATATATTCTCCTTTTATGTGAGTTATTTTTAAAAAATTATTGATGGTATTATTTACATAACCTCATTTAATTTTTAAAGCTTTCATTTAAGATGCTCATCAACACCATGAAAACTATTGAAAATATCTTACCCGAACTATTTCACAGTCAACATTTAATTCAGTTGCAACTGCTTCAATTTTCTCTCTACAGATAGATCCAAGGCTGGTCATGCCATTGTCCCAGTACTTCTTAAGGGTGGCTAAGTCTCTGTCACTGAACTGAGTGCGGTCTTGTAGCTGTAGAACAAATTTTAAAAATTAGAATAATCAAAAGAAAGACTATTATAGATAGGATCATCATGGTGAGATGTGTTAGGTTACTTTCAATATATACATTAGTTAAATTAATTATGGAATTCTTTCTGTGTGTTCCATTTTGAAATGGGCATTTTCATGATATTTATAACATGACAATGCCCATGATATTTATAATATCATTTTTATAACATGAAAGTGTACTAGAATAAAAATGTTAGCTGATAGCAATTAAGCAGTATTTATTATAGAGGGTTATAATCACTCAAATAATTCATGTCATTGTAAAAATTACAGATAGAGTTTAACAAGAAGAGAATTTCAATTACAATCCTGGAAATAACATTTGTTAACATTCTAATGTATATTCTTTCAACCTTTTTTCTATGATATATACATTTACATTCACACTACATATATGTAAAAAATAACAAAGTCAGGCGCTGGCCAGATTGCTCAGTTGATTGGAGCGTTGTCCTGTGCACCAATGGGTTCTGGTTTGATTTCCAGGCAAGGTACATAACTAGGTTGCAGGTTTGATCCACAGTTGGTGCACATTCAATGTATCTCTCTCACCTGGATGTTCCTCTCTTCCTCTCCCTTCCTCGCTCTCTAAAATCAATAAAACTATATCTTGAAGCAAGGATTTTTAAAAAGGGAAAAAAATAACAACAGAGTCAAGATTACATCACTGTGCTGCTTTTTGATAATTTAATCTAAATTTCCATACACATAGCACTCCTACAAATTTTATAATTAATTTAAAAGGCATATAAAAGTGTAAGAAGATAATGTAGTCCTAAAAAATCATATTTATGACTTTAGGGAGTTTCATAATTAGCCTATCTTTTTTGTTCTTAGGGTTTTTAAACCAATAAACTATGGACTTTGTTTATTTATTTATTTATTTATTTATTGTTTAAAATATTACAAATAGTAGTACATATATTTCCCCTTCCCCCCCCCTTGACTTCTCCTAGGCCTTCCCAACCCCCCAGCACATGCCCTCTTCTGCCTCCCCCCAGGGTCTTGTGTCCCATAGTTATGCTTTTATGCATGCATAAAATCATCTGGGCAAAAATAAAAAGGTTCCCAAGTAAAATTTATAGAAAAGATTTCTTTATTAACTTTTGGTTCAGAATATGTTTGAATATTTTCAGAAAACAACTCCAAGACCATGTGGAATCCTGTAAAAGAGAGGAGTTGATAGATCTGATCCAACCACAAAGACAAGAGGAGAGACAGTCCAGAGATGGAAGACACTGATGTCACCTTGCCATGCTACCAGTCAGCAGCTGTGTGTCGCTGCAGGTTACCCAGGACCAAACAACAGAGGATTGGACCTGCATTGCCAACATTTGTCCATCATCTAGATACCATTGTTGACACACACACATAAGGAACAGTTTTACATTGAACCTGGGTCTCAGAACTGTTGGTCATTGAAACTGGGTCTCAAAAATTTCTTGTGGAGAGTTAGGGGGAGGAACCAAGATGGCAGAATAGGTAAAAACCTATCTTGCTGCCCTATACAGCAGTTTCAAAACTACAACTTAACGAAAGAACAAACATCATCCAGAATCACCGGAAAGCTGGCTGAGTGAAAATTCCACAAATAAAAGTGAAGATAGGACACTGTGACTCAGAGGAATGGCGGAGGGCAGCATTGAAGATACACGTGGTATAGGATGTTTGGAGCCATGAACGTGCAAGTGGATAGGGCGGGCGGCCACAAATCCAGCCGGTTTTCTCGAATGGGGGAGACAAAGATGTCCCACTGCACTGATTCCCCAGCTCTGAGTGAAGTCTGGGGAACCCACAATCATATGGGGTGAAACTGGACAGTGGGGAAGCACGCTGAAACTCGGGCACTGCAAGGGTCTGCAAGCTTGTAGAGAGGGCGAGCTGGTGCAGAGTGCACATAAATTTGGGAACAGCAGAGCTGCGTGACCACACAGAGAAGAATTGTGACTTACTCTCTCATTCGGGAAACCACCAGACTGCATTGTTTTATGTCCCTGAGTGAGACATTGGGTGTGCAGACTCATTTGGGGAGAGGCTGAATCATGCGGCAGCAGGTGGAGCTCAGAAGCAGCTCTCTCTCAGAGGTCCTTGCAGCCATTGTCACCAAGTACAGAGTCCCAGGTGCCGCATAGGGTGGAGCTGACACTACCTGCTCAGCCCAGAGATTCCGCCCATCCAACCTGAGCACAGCTGAACCTCACAGCCAACTAGCTTGGAGGTCAAACACTCCTATGGCTGGCAACAATAAGCTAGGCTTAATTTCAACAAGACTGTGCAACCCATATCCACCTCAGGTACCTGGGGAGGCTGAGCCACTGTCCCTTATAGGACATCTACCACACAAAGCTATTTGATGAACTCAGGAAAGCAGCCACCATGCAGAGACATAGAAAGAAATCAGATGTGAAAGAAATGGAGGGGAAAAAAAACAACTGGACATAGAGTTCAAAACCACGGTTATAAGGCTTTTCAAGAGGCTCCTAGAAAAGGCCGAGACCTACAAGGAAATAAAGAAGACCTATGAGGAAATGAACAAGACTTACGAGGATATGAAAAAGGACCAACTAGAAATTAAGCATACACTGACTGAAATAAAAAGTATTATACAAAGACCTAAAAGTACTCTAGAGGACCGCAAGAACCAAGTTAAAGATTTGAAATACAAAGAGGTAAAATCCACTCAGCTGGAAAAGCAAGAAACCAAAAGAATCCAAAAAAATTGAAGGTAGTGTAAGGGACCTCTGGGACAACCTCAAGCATACCAACATCTGAATTATAGGGGTGCCAGCAAAAGAGAAAGATCAAGACAATGAAAACCTCTTTGAAGAAATAGTGACCAAAAACTTCCCACACCTGGTGAAAGAAATTGACTTAGGAGTCCAAGAAGCACACCAAACCCCAATATATAGGAACCCTAAGAGGACCACACCAAGGCACATCATAATTAAAATGCCAAGAGCAAAAGTCAAAGAGAGAATATTAAAAGCAGCAAGAGAAAAACAGTTAGTTACCTATAAGGGAGCACCCATACGATTGTCAGCGGATTTCTCAACAGAAACGATGCAGGCCAGACGCGAGTGGCAAGAAATATTCAGAGTGATTAATAGCAAGAATCTACTCCCAAGATTACTCTATCCAGCAAAGCTATCATTCAGAATTGAAGATAAAGTGCTTCGCAGCTAAGAGAAACCTAAAGGAATTCATCACCACCAAACCAATATTATATGAAATACTGAAAGATATTCTTTAAGAAGAGGAAGAAGAAAAAGGTAAAAATAAAAATTATGAACAATAAATACACATCTATCAACAAATGAATATAAAAATCAAGTGAATTAAAAATCTGATGAACAGGATAAACTGGTGAATATAATGGAATCATGGGCATAGAGAGAGAATGGACAGACAATTCTTGGAGAGAAAGAAGGTGTGGGAGGTGCCGCAAGAGACTGGACAAAAATCATACACCTATGGGAGAGGATAGTGGATGGGAGGTGAGGGCGGAGGGTGGGATGGGTACCGGGTGGTGGGGAACTATAGGGGGGGGAGGGAGAACAGTATAATTAATAAACTGAACAATAAAGATTAAAATATTTTAAAAAAGAAAAAAAAATTCTTGTGATCATATGTTTATTTACAGATTGCAGAGGCAAGATTTTTTTAAAGAAAGAAAATGGGATAAATAAAAATAGGTACAGAGACACGGAAGCATGGAACATATTGTCTGACTACAGCAGGAAGGCAGGGGAGATTAGTGGGGGGTGCTGCAAGAGATCAAATTAAGGACTTATATGCATGCATAAAAGTATATATTTTTTAATTCAATAAATCCTGGCAGCATCCCTAGAAAGTAAATTAGAAGCAAGATAGAATATTGAACTCCAATTTGCTGATAAGGAGTCAGGAAAAGAATGGTCAAAGGACACATTCAAGAGGGCATAGAGAGTCCATGGCAGATACAGAAATAGGAATATTGTGATGTTATTCTAGTAGCTTTATCCCTATGATGTCTCTAATTATCTCAAGAGGTGGTGAAAAACCTAAAAATGAATTTTAATTAAATATATCTGGTAAAGCCCTATATATGTATGTGTGTGTTTGTGATGAGAGTGTGAGAGAGCTAGAGAGCAATAGAAACCCTGTGAGAGCGAATTGCCAGCAAATGTTACAAATCATGGCATGAGGAATAAGGCTGCCTTTGCCTAAGAAGATATGGTCTGGTCCCACATCGAAACTAGACTTCAAATACTTCCTACACATACACAGCTTTCAACATTTCCTTTCCTGTAGAAATTTAAAATGAAACACTCTCTTAAATTCGATTTGGGTAACAATGGAAAATAATGTATATAATACATAAAATATAAGTAGTTAAATATAAGCTAAAACCCATGTAATAATAGAAGCAAATTTGTTTTAAAACTGCATCCTTTTGAAAAGGAATTTTAGCTATCAGGAGGAAAATCAGTATGTGAATTCTTAGTTTTATACCCTGATATTGGAATTAAAGTATATAATTAATGTGTCTCTTCATAAGAAATATATTACATTTTTTTGTTTGTGTTAATTTCCTTATTGCTAAATCTGTTCTTCCACTTCTTAAGAAACACTGATAAGTAACATTTTTTTCAAATACTAGTACAAATTACATGTTTCCAATAAATAAATCAAAACATGTCATCCAAATTTTTAATCAAATGGAATAACCCTCAAGTTATTTACAACATAAAAATCTTATTAGGTACCCATCCTATATTGATTGTTAAATATTTGTGAAGTTAAACTTCTCAATATAAAACTGAAAGCAAAATAAATGGTAGAAAAGTCCATCATGATACCCAGCATAAATATTCCTATAATTTTCCATTTCTATTGCACCACATTCTTCAGTGCAAGCTAGCCTAAATTACTGTCAGAAAGGAAGAAATAATGAACAAAAACTGAAACACACTCAGGAAATTAATCTGTAATTCATTTAGAGGACATCCAAAACTGATTCATCTCTTAAACTGAATTAAATAAAACCTGATTCAATTTGTTAGAAACATGCTGGATGTCATACATAACAATGCTGAAGATAACTTATGGCAATGCCTATGAAGTAGAAACTAATGGAGGAGGAATAGTTATTTTTAAAGTTCCTAAAAATCTTTAAATAATAAAATCTATAATAACAGAAGCCTAAGCAACCATTGCAATTGAACAGAGGTCTGAACAGGCTGTGTGGGGTGACCAGGCCTGCAGGGGTGGCAGTTGAGGTTTACCAGGCTGGCAGGTAGAGGGGCAGTGATGGGTGACCACACCAGCAGAGGGGCAGTTGGGGGCGACCAGGCTGGTGGCCGGGGCGGGGGGGGGGAGAGAAGGCTGAATAAGGGGCCTCCAGGGGTAAAGAGCGACCAGATTGGAGATGGGGCGATCAGACAGGCAGGCAGGTGAGCTTAGGAGCTAGTGGTCCTGGATCGTGAGAGGGACGTCCGACTGCCGGTTTAGGCCCGATCCCCAGTTGGACATCCCCTGAGGGGTCCCAGATTTGAGAGGCAGGGCTGAAGGGACGCCCCCTCCCCATGCATGAATTTCATTTACTGGGCCTCTAGTGAAGTAATAAAAGTCAACTATCATTATAACTGAATACCCATTTAGAATAGGAAGAAATGTTAAGTTCTTCCCTGAGGAAGTCTGAACATTAAATCATTTTTCCCTTCCCATTGAACTTTAAAGCCACTTTCATTTTACCGCAGCCTAACCCTTGGCTCAAGTGAAGGAGACATATTAAACAAATATATTGTCGATTTTGTGAAAAGAGTAATGTCCCAGTAATACTGAAAATCAAGGTGAAACCTGAGGGTTGATTCAAGTGACCAGATAATTGCGTAAACTTCACTATTGCAACACAACAGAAATCTTTTGGCCTCTTCACCAGCCTCAAGTACCTTTCTAGAAAATGAGTTATTTGCTCCCCTTTTAAAAATAAATTTCTGCGACAGAACTGATATTGGAGAGCAAATTTTTGTGTTTTAATTATGTATCTCAGTTAAATGTAGAACTGAACTATATATTTGTACCCCAAAACAATCCCTTAAAATGAGAACTATTAAAATCCTTTTAAAAACCATTTTTAATTACAGTTTACATAGAATATTACATTAGTTTCAGGTGGACTACATAGTGATTAGACATTAATATACCTTAAGAAGTGATCACTCCCAATAAGTCTAGTACCTACTGACACCATACATAGTTATTACAATCTATATATATAAAGAGCTAAGGTTCATAACAACCAAGGCTCAACCAAACACTGGAAGTCAGTGCTGGATTGCCATGCGATCCAGCACTGACAGCAGCCTGTGCCAGTGCAGCGACCCAACACTGACTGCTGAGGGGGCTGGAGATCAGGCCCGGAGAGAGGCCTGCAGAGAGAGGCAGGGTCTGATCCCCAGCCTCCATGGCAGCTGTTCATCAGCCATTGCCTCTCTCTTTTTCTCCCAGCTTTGCCAGCAGCTATGCATGCCTCTGTTTCTCTCCAGGCATTCTCCGGAGCTGCTGATCAGTCCTGCCTCTTTGAGCAGGCCCAGAGATAAGCCGGGAGACACTGACTGGAATAGAAACTGACCAATCAGAACCAAATCTGGGTGAAGTGCCAGGAGCCAATGGCGGCCTAGGAGGCAGAGCTTTTGACACTGACTGGCATAGAAACTGACCAATCAGAACTAGATCTGGATGAAGTGCTAGTTGCTAATGGCTGCCTAAGAGGTGGAGCCTTTGACACTTACTGGAATGAAAACCAACCAATCAGAACCTAATATGGGTGAACTGCAAAGGCAGAAGCTAAGGTGGGGGCTGAGGAGGGAGGGGGTTTTAAGGGAAACAACTATTTGGTATAAATGTAAGAAAGCAGTTCAATTTTATCATGACCAGTTTGGTATATAGTGCATATGGCAGGTTATCAGTCCAAATATAGGGATTATGTGTTTTTATCTGCCAAGAGCATCTACTCCTGCTGAAAAAGGCTCCCCCTCCCCGATTTAAGCAATCCTATCCTATATAATATATCTATACTACTAAAAGGGTAATATACTAATTAGACTGGGTCGAATGGCCATCTTCTGGACATCCAACTTCCTTCCAGACAAAGTCATGCTGGTGGGAGCTGAGGCATAGGCAGTTAGGGTGAACAGACTGGCAGGAGAGGGCAGTTAGGGGTGACATCAGGTTGGCAGAACAGGGCTATTGGGAACAAAAACAGGCTGGCAGGGGCGGGAAGTTGGGGGTGACCAGGCTTGCAGAGGAAGGAATTTAGGGATGACTGGGCTGGCAGGGGAAGGCAGTTGGGCAATCAAGACATCAGGGGAGCAGTTAGGCATCAATCAGGCCAGCAGGAGAACAGTTAGGGGGCTATCAGGCTGGTAGACAGAAGCGGTTAAGGGCAATCAGGCAGGCAGGTAGGGGTTGGGAACCAGCAGTCCTGGATTGTGAGAGAGATGTCTGACTGCCAGTTTAGGCCTGATCTCATAGTTGGACATCCCCCAAGGGATCCCTGATTGGAGAGGTGCAGGCTGAGCTGAGGGACCCCCCCATGCACAAATTTCATGCACCAGGGCCCTAGTATTAATTCTATTCCCTATACTATATTTACATCCCTGGGACTGCTTTGTAACTACCAACTTGTATTTCTTAAACTCTTCACCCCTTTCATCAAGTTCTCCAAACATGCGCTATTCTGGCAACATCAGTCTGTTCTCTTTATATATGATCTGTTTCTGTTTTGTTTATTTTGTCCTATTAGATTCCACATATAAGTGAAATCATATGGCACTTGTCTTTCTGTGACTTATTTCACATAGCATAATATCCTCTAGGCCCTTTCAAGCTGTCACTGATGGTAATATTTAATTAGCCAAGCTATATGTCATGTATATTTGTACCAACACTTCCTTATCCATTCATCTAATGATGGGCACTTAGTTGCTTCCATGTCTTGGCTTTTGTAAATAACACTTCAATGAATATAGGGGTGCATGTGTTCTTTTGAACTGGTGTTTTGGGTTTCTTTGGATAAATATCCAGAAATGGAATCACTGGGTCATAAGGCAGTTCAATTTTTAATTTTTTCAGGTAACAACATATTGCTTTCCACAGTGACTAAATCAGTGTTCCTACCAACAATGCACAAGGATTCCCTTATCTCCACATTTAGATAAACACGTAATTGCTTATTAATTGATTAAAAGCAACCATGCTAACTGGTATGAGGTGACACTGTGGTTTTAATTTGCATTTATCTGATAATTAGTGTTGTTGAGATCTTTCAATATGTTTATTGGCTTTCTGAATGTCCTCTTTGGAGAAATGTCTCTTCAGGTCCTCTCTTAATCCCTCAAGGGGTCCCAGATTTGAGAGGGTGCAGGCTGGGTTGAGGGGAACCCCTCTCCTCCATGCAAGAATTTTGTGCACCAGGCCTCTAGTATATATATATGGTCAGTGTCTGTCATGACCAGGATGACCAAAGGACTCATAGGTGGCCACTACCCAGCCCATAGGGGACTGGTGAGCTGTGGCGGGCGGCAAGAAGTGAGTGACTTGCATTGGGCCAGCCCCTACCTTCCCCCCACTAAGCAGTGCAGTGGAGCCTTGCCAGGTGGAGGCAGGAGAGTCACATCCCACAGCCCATCATGTTCTCAGACCCCTGTGCCAGCATCAAGACCTCAGATTCCATACTTTGTTATCTGCCACAACTCCGTGGCCCTGGTGCTGTTCAGGCAGAAGTTTTACACACCTCACATATCTGACCCAGGGCTACTTTATCCATCTACTCTTGCCACCTGTTGCCCACCTGCTGCTCAGACACCCAAGCCAGGGACTTGCTGCAGGGTGGGTCCAGATGTTTCTTCCCACCCACAAGGGTCTGGCATCCTCGGCAGCACCTGAGCCCATGACCTGTCCCTGGGATGGTTGGTCTGGACTAGGGATCCGCAGCTCCTCCTCTGCAGTGTCCCACTCAGCATTGGAGGAGGGGGCAGCCTTCCTCCTTTCCAGCTTCATCCCAGCACAGAGGCTGGGATGCATCTCTACCCCCAACACGCTAAGAAACCCTGGGAAGAAGTGCTTGCCCACCCAGCCAGGACTGGTGCCTTAAACTCCCCACCCTTATGAGCCCATACCCAGCATCACCCGTGGCTGCCACTCCCCTCAGCCATCAGCCCACCGGCACAGGAAGAGCGGAGGAGGGGAGCTGTTGGTACAACTCTGTTGGGTTAAGCTGGCCTGCCTGAAAGCTCTCCTCATGTGCCTCCCTGCTTTGCCTCTGTCAAGGGGACCCCGCAGGGTTGCTGCCATCTTGGGAAGGTCAACGCCTGGTTGACTGCCAAGGCTTCAGGCAGTAGACGCCCTGTGGTCGCCATGACAAAGAGGTCATGGAGGGTCAAGACACTGCCTCTGATTGAAGCAGGTGCTGTGGGAGCAAAGGGGCCAAAAAATGGTTATGTCCAATAGTCATCTAATCCACAGGTGATGTGCAAATTAGTCATTGTTACAACCTAATTTAGTAATAGTGTGCCCCATTTTAAGCAGATCCCCCAAATAGACTTACCATGTTGGTAATCCACTTTACTACAGAAAGAATGCATAAAGATTCTCGAAATAAGCAAAATATTTTGCACCTCATAGTAATCCCTATGAGTAAAGGGAGTTGATATTAGCACAATCTAATATACTCAATTCAAAATGTCATTAAGAAATGCATCTACGATGTAAAATCGAAGTATGGGAACTAGGATTTGGAAAAAGCAACTTTACTTAGCTCTACATGCTCATCCCCTCAGCCTTATGCTTTGCACAAAAGTCTCAATAAAGAGTTGGAGCAGAAGAAAAAGTAATGCCTTATGGCACTGAAATTTATTAGTTCCTTCAACAAATATTTATAAAAGTTGTAATAACTTTGTGCCTGTATTATAGAAACATAATACAGCTCTGTCCCTATCTTCAAAGGGCTTAAAGTCTGTGAGTTCCCGGTAAGGTAAACATGTAAACAGCCAAAGAAGGAGCAGGCTCCAATACAATTCTTATTATAAAAATCACTGAGTAAAAAACTGTACTCACTCTCCCTCTAGAATAAGAATTAAAAGGAGCAAATAAATATAATGAAGGAATCTGAACTCCTTTGGGGACTCCAACCTTCAGGGTCTAATGCAGGTTTTGAGAGGCCTAAAGTTTACTGAACCTGGGGACTAATTTTAGGGGGTGGGGATTTTTTTAAATAAGGTTCAAAAATGACTTTATTTAGAATAAAAAAATAAATTACAAATAACTGTAGGATTGAGAAATCTGGCCCTTTCTCTTTTAAATCATTTCAGGCAAAACGCTGCTGGTTGCAACTTGCTTGCTCTCTCCCCCATAACAAATCTAGCCCTCAGAGGGGCTCTGAAGCTTCCTTAGTTTTGCCTTAAAAAGAAAAAAGAAAAAAAAAAGAAAAAAAACACATTTCAACAACACTTCTTTCTGAACAAAATTCTTTCTTTTAAATTTTTTTTAATTTGATCAAAGTAGTAAATACATAGTTCATAATGTATCTTTTTTTCCCCTAATAGGTGTGTACTGTAGTGGTATATCATTGTTGTTTTTATTGTATTGTTGACACTATTATTGATGTCTTCCATTTCCCCCTCTTTACCTTCCTCCACCCAGACCTCCCACCTCTGGCCATCACCACACTTTTGTTTACGTCCATTCCCTCCCCTCTGACCTATGTCAGTCCCTCCCATCCTATATAATAAAAGACTAATATGCAAATAGACCAAATGGTGGAACAACTAGTTGCTATGGTGCACACTAATCACCAGATTTTACATCACTTTAAGCCCTTTGAAGATAGGGACAGAGCTGTATTGTGTTTCTTTAATATAGGCACAAAGTTAATACAACTTTTATAAATATAACTATAATGCAGGAACTTCCCCCAGTGGTCAGTGCACTCCTACAGGTGGTGTACTGCTCAGCCAGAAGCCCTGAGCTGGGATCATGGCTGGTAAGTGCAGCAGCAGTGGTGGGAGCCTCTCCCACCTCCTTAGCAGAGCTAAGGATATCTGACTCGCTGGCTTAGGCTCGCTCCCCTGAGGACATCTCTGAGGGCTCCTGAACTGCTAGAGGGCACAGGCCAGGCTGAGGGACCCCAGGTATATGCACGTTGGGGGCGACCACGTCTGCAGGGGAGGGCCCTTAGGGGTGACTAGGCAGGCAGGCAGAGGCGGTTAGGGGCAATCAAGTAGGCAGGGGAATAGTTAGGGACATTAGGCAGGCAGATAGGTGAGTGGTTAGGAGCCAGTAGTCCTGGATTGCAGGATTGGGCCTAACTAAACTGGCAGTCAGACATCCTCTGAGGGGTCCTGGATTGGAGAGGGTGCAGGCAGAGCTGAGGGACACCCCCATGCACAAATTTCATGCACCAGGCCTCTAGTATTAGATATTTTACTGCTTATGCTTTCTTCTAGGAGTTTTATAGTTTTGTATCTTACTTTAACATCTATAATCCATTTTGAGATTATTTTTGTATGGTGTAATAAAATGGTCTAGTTTCATTTTCGCATGTTTCTGCTCAGTTTGCCCACACCATTTATTGAATAGACTATATATATATACACCATTGTATGTTCTTACCTACTTTCTCATATATTAATTGAGCATCTAGTTGTAGGTTTATTTCTGGTCTCTCTATTCTGTCCCATTGATCTATGTGTCAGTTTTTATGTCAGTCCATTGCTGTTTTGAATATTATAGTCTTGTACTATAGTTTGATATTGGGTAGCCTAACATCTCCAAGTTTGTTCTTCTTTCTTAAGATTGCTGTGGCTCTTCATGATCTTTTGTGATTCCATAACTTTTTAAAAAATTATTTGTTCTAGTTCTGTGAAAAATGTCAAGGATATTTTGATGAGAACTGAGTTGAATCTACACATTGTTTTGGTTATTATGGATACTTTAATGATTTCACTTCTTCCTACCAATGAGTAAGGTATATGCTTCTATTTATTTGTAGCTTATTCAGTTTCTTTCTTTAGTCATATAATTTTATGAGTATTGGTATTTTGCCACTTTGGTAAAATTTATTCCTAGATATTTTATTTTTTATGCAGTTGTTAGATTAGGGGTTATGAGATGCATAGCTTTCTGCCATTTTGTGGGGACAAAATACCATGTAGTTCCTCCAAATATTACAACCCCTAACCACTTGCTTTCTTTCCATCATTCACAATTCTACTTTGGTGGCCTCCTGTATTACTTGCATGGTATATAGTTCCATTTTGTGAGGAAAAAATAAAAAGGAGTCCATATAATCCTGTCCAGTACTACTGTTCTGGCTTCTATTTTATTATTTCCAAATCTATCTAACATATAATAACTTGAGTTATCTTCCTAAAAGTCTATTCATGTCTCTTGTACATTAAAATATTTTTAAAATTTCTCCATGTGTGGATCAGTTACACCAAAATTTCCTGATACTCTTGTTAAATGCAGATTTATGGCCCTCTACAGACCTACTGAGAAGGCTTTGTTGAGAAAACACAACTTCAGTGTAGTTCTGTTATATTCATATTATAAACATCACAAAAGTTATATCATAAAAAACAAAATTGTTAAAATATTAGTTATTCATCACTGGTAAATACCAAAGTGCACTACTACTAATATAGATTATTTATTGTTGAGTGTAATGTTTATATCAATCATAATTCAATTATATGATCAAGTTAACTGGGTTCATTAGAAGTAAAAAAGTATGATGTTTTATTAATTATCTCTGAATGCTTTGTAAAACTGGAAAAAACCTCCTCAAAGATTATTTAGTATGCTGATTACTGCATTATATTTGTTACCTTTGTAGTATGTATAAATAATATGATCACAAAATATATTCTTTGAGATAATGCAGTCTTGCAGTCTTATTGAGGTTCATTTTTGCCAACTTTACAAATATTATTATAGTTTTCTCAATGACATTTCTACTAACACCACAGGAGAAAACACATTTATTCCTTTAAATGAAAGATTACTTACTGCTCTTTTTCTAGAACACCCTGTAATCCAAGGCACAGTTAGATTTCCTGAAATCTGTGGAAACAACAAATGGAATCTCAGTAAGGTATGCATTACTCCGACTTGGAAAGCTGATCAACACAAAAAAATTCATATAAGACTTCAAGGTAAGTTTTCATTCAGAGCATACTCCCCACCTAGACAATTCTGTTTCCTTACTGAATGCAACAGATTTAAAGGGCCTTCTTTGGTGGGGAAATTTTAGAAGTGGTGCAAAGTTCTCCCGAAAATTCAAGACACATTATGGGACATTGTTGAAGACCAGAAGTACGGTTTGGAAAGCTATGGACAATAACATTTTTATAATAAAATTGCAGTGTTCTGTGAGATGAGTTATAATAATTAAATTATTAACTGTAGTCATAATGTATATTAGATTACAACATTTATTCATCCTACATAAATTTAAGTTTATTTTTAAGCAGAAACTACTAAGGCAAATCAATACTGAGCAGCAGCTTACTATGTCAGCATTGCCACACAAGTAGCTACTATTCCAGTTGAATTTGAGGGATTGTTATAGAGACCAAGCTGATTCTATGAACTATGTCTCAGGTTAGCCTGTACTTTGGCATACTTTTTTCCTGGGACACACAAAGATTTGGAGTACTCCAAATTCTCACTTGCCCTCTCCTTTCTTCTCAAATGCATACCTCCTGAGAAACTGATAAGGCAAATCAATATCGCTAAGTGATAGGAAAATGGTAATCATTTATTGTATTTGATGAATTATATTCAGTCACAGCCTATAAATTACTATTATGCCTACTAATGAGAAGTGATGATCAGTCAATGTAAATAGTAAAGTAATATTGTCAATTATTTAAATTACCAGAGGCATGGTGCACAAAATTCATGCACGGGGTGTGTATGTCCCTAAGCCCAGCCTGTATCCTCTCCAATCTGGGACCCCTCTCACAATCCAGGACTGCAGGCTCCCAACCACTTGCCTGCCTGCCTGCTTGATTGCTCATAACTGCTTTTGCCTGCCAAACTAATCAAACCCTAAACACTCCCCTGGTAGCCTGATCAACACTTAACTGCTCCCCTGCCAGCCCGATTGCCTCTAAATGCCCTCTCCTGCTGGTCTGGTCACCCCTAACTGCCCTCCCCTACAGGCCTGATCACACTTAACTGCTCTAGCCTGCTGGCCTGGTCACCCCCAACTGCCCTCTCCTACAAGCCTTGTCCCCACAACTGCCCTCCCCTGCAGGCCTGGTCCCCACAAACTGCCCTCACCTGCTGGCCTGGTTACCCCTAACTGCCCTCCCCTGGAGGCCTGGTCACACTTAACTGCCCTAGCCTGCTGGCCTGGTTGCCCCCAACTGCCCTCCCCTCCCAGCCTAGTCCCCCCAACTGCCCTGCCCTGCAGGCCTGGTTACCCAAATTGCCCTCCCTTGAAGGTCGGGTTCCACCAACTGCCCTCTCCTGCTGGCTAAGTTACCCCTAACTGCCTTTTCCTGCTGGCCTGGTTGCTTATAACTGCTCTCCTCTGCAGGCTTAGTCCCTCCCAAGAGCCCTCCCCTACTGGCCTGGTTTTTCCCAACTTCCCTCCAATGCAGTCCTGGTTCCCCCCCAAACACCCTCCTCTGAAGGCCTGGGTCCCCCTCCCCCAAACTGCCCTCCCCTTGCCAGCCTGGTCCCCCTAACTGCCCTCACAGGCAGGCCTGGTCACCTTTAACTTCCCTCTCTTTCAGGCCTGGTCTCTCCTATCTTCCCTCCCCTGCCGGCCAGGTCACCCCTAACTGTCCTCTCCTGCTGGCCTGGTCACCCCCAACTGCCCTCTGCTGCTGAACTGATCACCCACAACTGCCCTCCACTGCCAGCCATCTTATGGTGGCCTTCTTGGTCCACATGAGGGCAGCCATCTTTAACCACATGAGGGTGGCCATCTTGTGTGTTGGAGTGATGGTCGATTTGCATATTGCTCTTTTATTCGCTAGGATTACCATCCTTGGCCACTATACTTGCCATTTTACTTTGAGTTCAAAATACACTAATATGAAAAGGATAGACTACACTGATGTAAACTCCAAATAATACTTTTAAGAAAAACTTTAAAATATATTTACTCAAGTTAAAATCCCACTACAGTAAAATGTCAATTAACTAGAATTGCTGAGGGTCATGAAGTTTGAATAATTTATTTTTAACTGAGAGTGATAACAAAATTTCTATGGAAATATTCTTTAAAATATATAGTTTCTTCTCTTTCCACCAATAATTGCTATATGATATAATGTTTATAAGCTAAATCGATTGCTAACCTCAATAAAGGAGGTAATGATGCTAAAATAATCATATAATATACTCTTGAAATAACAGAGATATCCAACCATTTTGGACTATCTCTTCACATACTCCCATCTATTAGGATAATGTTTAAACTGACTATATAAAGTTGCTAGAGAAAACATGTTAAACCAAATGAATTACAAGAGACCCAATAACTATTGAAAACTTACATATAAAATAATACATATAATAAAAAGGTTAATGTAATTTCTTTAAAGATGGAGACTATACATTTTAATAATATAAAATGTGGTTTCTTGCTTAAGCCAATTGTATGCAATGAATAAAATTGAAAGCTTCCATAACCAGATTAATATACCAATGCTATAAATTCCATGATATTTGTAAAAAGATGACTTTCACTTTTTTGTTTTATAGCCCTCTATTGTTGGCTTTGAGTCTGTTCTTTAGTTTTGTATATTTCTGGTAAAACTCAGAACACCCAGCTATAGTAGTTGAATTTGTAAGTTTTTTTTATTCAAAGTACTGTGTAAATGCTTCCCATCAACTTGGGAAATTTTGTTTTGTGCAATAGTGATGGCAAAGTTTCTCCTTCACCAGAAACTATAAAATACAATATTTCAGATTAGCAAGGAAATATACTTCTTGTTTAAATAATATTTAAATTACAAATACATTTTAACATCCTGGTTTATAAAACTGCAAAATTAATCTACATAGAGTTAAGATGCATTTGACAAATATGTTATAACTCACACATTCAAATGAATACTGTATGCTTCAAACTAGAACACTTAGAAAGTTATAAAGTCATTACAATGATATTGTAATTATTAAAATCATTTAGGGAACTCTCCTTTTGGAGTTTTTTGTTCATAACTCATCCAGTTATTCTGTATCATTACTTCATATTTCTTTTTCAATAACTGAAAATATAACAGCCTAGATTGAACATTTATATTATTCAATAAGCCTGACTAAAAATAAATTTTACTTTCCAAAATCAAATTTTCTTTTAAATGATGAAGATTTGTCATGGCTGAAAGCTTTTTAAATAATCTCACAGGTCCTTAAAACAATTGTGAAGAACTTCAAAAACTTTTTGACAAATTGAACATTATTGCAATAAGTATAGATAACTTCAAAAGGTAACTTATTTGAATTCTGCTCAAATATTTATCAGGCATCTCTTCTGTACTAGGTGCTGTACATGAAATAAAACTAAGATAGGTAAAACGTAACTTTCTGGAGGGCAAGACCTATTATCTGAGCAGGAAAAAATAAGACAGGTACATGAGTAACTTTAATACAAAGAAAGCTATAAGTGTCTTAAGGGAGATAAAATAAATGAAGTGTTATAGATAATCAAGATATGGAAAAATTGCATCAACTTGAGTATTTATGTCTTAGCCAAATATTAAAAGATGAAAAGAATTTTGATAGGCAGAAATAAAAAGCACTCTGGGGGAAAAGAGTAGTATGAGTACAGTGGTGTAAAAGGATAAGGTATCTTTGGGAATTGTCTGTTCAACTAGAACTAGAAAGGTAGTTAGAGATCACTTTGAAGGCCATGAATACCAAATACATTTATATCTAACTAAAGACTCAGTGCATGGATTCATGCACTGTGCAGGGGGGCGGGGGGGACGTGGCTCATCCCGGTCAGCTGAGTGGCTGTGGACTGACCTCTGAGCAGCTGCTGAGTGAGGAAATTAGTCTGAACTGATATTTTGGGGTAATGTCTTGGGTAAAGGCATGTTTTGTGTCCTGGAGGAACCCCATCGAGAGCTTTGCACCCCAAAGGCACTCGATGAATGTCCTTGATGTGTGATGCCAGGTCGGTGACACTGTTGGAGATGTTCAGAGCAGCTGTGCTCCAGGATCCTCAGCCATCAGGACAGCCTCCCCAGGGTGTCCACAGTCATGTTCCCTCTTGCCATCTACCTATGCCAGCTCCCCGTGCTCTTTCTAGAACACACATTAGAAGGCCTGCATCAGCTAGTGGGTTCAGACCAAAGTCTGGATTGTCTCAGGTATTTGATAGGTGCAGAGACTGGGTCTCACCTGGGCCTGCTAGACGCTGCTCCTGCTGTGGGAGCAGCCACTCATCCTGGTCAGCCAAGCTGTGCTCCCACTGTGGGAATGCACTGACCACCAGGGGGCAGCTCCTGCATTGAACATCTGCTCCCTTGTGGACAGTGCATGCCATAGCGATTGGTCAACTGGTCGTTCCACTGTTCAGTCACTGGGCTTTTATACATATAGATTCTGTAGAATACAGAGAGCCATTGAAGGTTTTTAATCAAATGGGTAATATAATCAGAATTGTATTTTTATACATTTGGATAATTAATTTGACTAAATGTGTATTTTGAATTGAATAAGTATAGAAACTTTAATAATATTTTAGTCAAGAGGTAGGTAATCCAGGATTGGAAGTAAATTAGGGGAGGTAGAAAATGAGAAGAGAAATATAAAACACATTTCTAAGGAAAAATCTTATACATGAGATGGAAGAAAACTAGACAGTCTGTTGATTACCGGAGTAGATTTTTTATGGACATCATAAAACTGAATGTAAATGCAAGGAGGTGCCTAATGGAAATCTGCTACTCTTGGCTAATAGTAGACTTACTTATCCTATCTAATAAAAGAATAATATGCAAATTAACCACACCTTCACTACACCCACAAGCCATGCCCACCAGCCAATCAGGATCAACATGCAAATTTATACCCAACCAAGATGGCTGCTGCCCAACGCTGGGCCTGGGGCAGAGCCAGTCAGTGATGGGCCCCATGGCAGGGCGATCTCTGGGTGCCCAAGGCCTGAAAAGCCTCTGCCTTGGCCAGAGGCTTTATCCAGCCTTGGGCAGGTTGGGGGTGAGCTGTCAGTAAGACATCCCCTGAGGGCTTCCAGTATGTGAGAGGGGGCAGGTTGGGCTGAGGGACCCACCCACCTCCAGTGCACGAATTTTGAGCACTGGGCCCCTAGTTTGAATATAAATGGGAATCACATTATGTGGATAGTTAAGGTTTGTGAATCCAGTTATTAATGCTTATCTTCCTCATGAAAAATTATACTTACAGTAGATAGCACGTATTAGAATATTAATTATATGTCCTATATAACATTTCTGTATGGTTACATATTTATAGGAATGCATCTATATAGTTACTTTAATAAATTATATAAAATGTAAAGAAATTTTACTATATTTATTTTTATACAATTTAGACCCTAAACATAATTCTGCTCTAATATTTCTGCTAGGCTATGAGCTTATTAAGGGCACAATATCATGTTTAAAACAATTTAGTCTATTTTATAGAGTTAGAGGGGACATACACAAAAATGCATTTGTTTGATTTCAAAAATTTGTTCTATTATAAAGACAATTCTACACATATGTTGGATATTCTATTTAAAATATTTAAGACAAGTTTAGGGGGTTAGTAAAGTTCTTATATGAAATAAATTTTATGTGAGTCAAGAAAACAAAATATATTAGTAATATGTCATTAAATGAAATTTGATTTACTGAAACAATCAGACAATACCTATGTCTTTCAGCAAAGTTCAGCAGTAAGATTCACAAATCAATGTTTTAGCTTGCTGTCAGTTGTTATCAGTTGAGCATTAAAACCTATCAATCATTCTGTTTTAATAAGCAGTGTTTCCTAGATGTTTTCAATTATGAGGTATAGTGCATGGAGGGCATGGCTGGGCATGTGGTAGTCAATCGATAAATTTATAGGCTGATTGATTGGTTGGATTCACTTGAGCCTTCATTATTCACTAGCTTCACTTGCTAAAATTTAACAAAAGGCCAAGAGTGGAAATATACAAGGCTCCGTTACATGGAGTAGGTAGTGGGAGGAGGAAGATAGGCGCTTCAGGTTGAATACAATGTGTTCAAGAGCAAAGGAGAAAAGATATAGTGCCTTATTTTAAAATATCCACCACCCCTTTTCTCTCTACCTACTCTGGAAAAGCTTTTAGAAGAAAATAAGCCTTACAATGGGTAATTTCAACCTACAACTTTTGACCAAGTGTCTAACGCTTTTTCTAAGCACATGACGTTTTCTTCTACTAAGTAATATGAAACTAGTGTTTAGAAAAATTTACTAGTCAGAAATGTTCCTGTAGTTGAGAACCAAGCTAATTGAGTTTTTTTTTCCTACATGGTTTTAGTAGTTATACTTTTTCAAACCACAAAAAAATTAAGATCAGAACACTTGGAATTCAAAGATGTTTCAAATAAATGAAAAAAGTACTCAGACATAACATAACAAACCTGATTTCACAATGCTGATTCTAAAGATGCTAGCTGTTTTAAAAAAGTGCAAAGAGATAAGTAAAACAATATAAATTAATATGTGAAATGATTATCTTCTAATCCAAAGGTCCTAGGGAGTATATGAATACAAATCTTTATCTCCTGTAAAATATCTTAATTCTACTCATGTAAAAATACATTTGAGGATAGATAGAAATTATTTACTAACTTAGGAAAATAAATTGTTGAGTGTTAGCTTTAAGTCCTAGATGTACTTATACAATTGAAATGAAATGTCTGATGACACGTGTATTCAGAGTTCAGCTCCTAAAACAGAAAAATATTTATTGCTCTTATCAAGCTACAGTTCTTCCTGGGCTGGGATTGTACTCTTAACATAAATCATGGTTCTATGTCTTCTCTTTGCACATCTCTCCTTGTTGTACCAAAAGAGGCATTTAAATTAAATCAAACAGAAAATACAGTACCGTAGTAATAGAGAAAATTAGGGATAAAAACAAGGCATACAAACAATAACAAATATAATGGCAATAGTAAGTCTTTTGTTATCAGTTATTATTTTAAAGGTAATTGGATTGAATTACCAAATTAAATACAGATTAAAATAATGAATTAAATAAACAGGATTCAACTTAGTATATCTAAAACAGACCCACTTTAGATCTTAAGACCTTTACCTTATACCATATATAAAATTAGCTAAAATGAAACAAAAGTCTAAACATAAAATTAGAATGATAAAATTATTAGAAAAAGACAGAAAAATAGTTACATTCGACTTGTCAATAATTTCTAAAATATGACACCATGGGATACTACATGGCCATAAAAAGAAGGCAATATTACCCTTCACAACAATATGGATGTACCTTGAGAGCATTATGCTAAGTGAAATAAGCCATAGTAAGACAAGTACCATATGATTTCACTGATATGTGGAATCTAATAAACAAAATAAATTGATGAATGAAGTACAGACACATATAGATAAAGTGCAGGCAGACAAGCTTTCTGAGGGTTGGCTGGGTCAGGGGTAGAGGGATTGAGCAAAAAAGAAAAAATCTCATGGACAGGGACTACAGTATGGTGACCACTGAGGGAGGAGAAAAAGATGGCTGGAGGAGAGTAAATGGCGGATACATGGTGATGGACTGAGAGTTGATTTGGGGTGGTGAACACACAATACAGTGTACAGATGATGTGCTGTAGAATTGTATACCTGAAACCTGTATAATTTTTTAAGTAATGTCACCCCCAATAAATGCCATAAAAAGGAAATAAAATAAAATATAACATTAAAAGTATAGACAACAAAGGGAGAAAGATAAAATACATCAAAGTTTAAAACTATTGTGCATCAAAAGACAAAATCAATGGAACAAAAAAGCAACTCATGGAATGGCAGAATATATTTGTAAATTTCATATCTTATAAGGGGCTAATATCCATAATTTATAAAGAACTCTTGTAGAGTTTAGAGGAGGAACCAAGATGGCAGCATAGGTAAACACCTATCTTGCTGCCCTACACAGCAATTTCAAAACTACAACTTAACGACAGAACAGACATCATCCAGAATCACCGGAAAGCTGGCTGAGTAAAAATTCCACAAATAAAGATAAAGATAGGAAACTGTGGCTGAGGAGCAGCAGAGGGCAGAGTTGAAGATACGCATGGAGTCAGAGGTTTAGAGCCTTGAGCATTCGAGCAAGCGGAGAGGGCGGGCAGCTACAAAGACAAAGTCATCCCAATGCACTGATTTCCCAGCTCCGGGCGAGGTCCGGGGAACCTACACTCATACAGGGTGAAAGTGGATGGTAGGGAAGCACGCTGAAACTCAGACGCTGCAAAGGTCTGCGAGCTTGTGGAGAGAACAAGCTTGTGGAGAGTGCATGTAAACTTGGGAACAGCAGAGGTCTGTGAGCACTCAGAGATGACTCATGACTTACTCTCTCATTTGGGAAACCACCGGACTGCATTGTTTTACAACCCTGGGTGAGACTTTGGGTGTGCAGACTCATTTGGGGAGAGGCTGAATTATCCAGCAGCTGGTAGAGCTCAGCGAGAGGTTTCTCACATAGGTGCTTGCAACCATTACCACCCGACACAGAGTCCCAGGTGCCGCATAGGGCAGAGCTGACACTGCCTGCTAGAACTCGGAGACCCCACCCATCTAACCTGAGCACAGCTGACCATCACAGCCAATTGGCCTGGAGGTCAAACCCTCCTAGTGCTAACAACAATAATCTAGGCTTAACTCCTCAGGTAACTGGGGAGGCTGAGCAACTGTCCCTTAGAGGACATCTACCACACAAAGCTAATCAACCAACTCAGGAAAGTAACCACCATGCATAGACATGGAAAGAAATCAGATGTGAAAGAAATGGAGGGGAAAAAACGATTGGACATAGAGTTCAAAACCACAGTTATAAGGTCTATTAAGAGGCTCCTAGAAAAGGCCAATGAACTTAATGAGGCCTACAAGGAAATGAATAAGACCTATGAGGAAATGAACGGGACCTATGAGGATCTGAAAAAGGACCAACTAGAAATTAAGCATACACTGATTGAAATAAAAAATATTATACAAAGACCTAAAAGCAATCTAGAGGACCGCAAGAACCAAGTCAAAGGTTTGAAATACAGAGAGGCAAAATCCACTCAGCCAGAAAAGCAATATGTCAAAAGAATCCAAAAAATTGAAGATCATGTAAGGGGCCTCTGGGACAACCTCAAGCATATCAACATCTGAATTATAGGGGTCCCAGAAAAAGAGAAAGAGCAAGATAATGAAAACCTATTTGAAAAAATAGTGACCAAAAACTTCCCACACCTGGTGAAAGAAATTGACTTAGGAGTCCAAGAAGCGCACAGAACCCCAAACTATAGGAATCTAAAGAGGGCCACACTAAGACACATCATAATTAAAATGCCAAGAGCAAAAGACAAAGAGAGGATATTAAAAACAGCAAGAGAAAAACAGTTACCTATAAGGGAGTGTCCCTACGATTGTCAGTGGATTTCTCAACAGAAACGATGCAGGCCAGACTGGAGTGGCAAGAAATGTTCAAAGTGATGAATAGCAATAATCTATAACCAAAATTACTCTACCCAGAAAAGCTATCATTCAGAGTTGAAGGTCAGATAAAGTGCTTTGCAGATAAAAAAAAGCTAAAGGAGTTCACCAACTCCAAACCAATATTATATGAAATGCTGAAATATATTCTTTAAGAAGAGGAAGAAGGAAAAGGTAAAAATAAAAATTATGAACAATAGATATACATCTATCAACAAATGAATCTAAAAATCAAGTAAATTAAAAATTTGATGAACAGGATAATCTAGTGAATATAACAGAATAATGGGCATAGAGAGGAAATGGACTGACAATTCTTGGGGGAAAAATTGGTGTGGGAGGTGCAGCAAGAGACTGGACAAAAATCATACACCTATGGGAGAGGACAGTAGGGGTGGAGGTGAGGGCAGAGGGTGGGATGGGTACTGGGTGGAGAGGAGCTATAGGAGAAAAAAGGGTAAACAATGTAATTAATAAACTGAACAATAAAGATTAAATTAAAAAAAGAACTCTTGTAATTCAACAACAAAAAGGCAATCTGGTTTAAAAAATGGCAAAAGAAGATAAAATTAAAGGAATAAATGGGTAGGAAAGGAATATAGAGAATGGAAGAAACTCAATAGAAAAATCAATGAAAACAAATGTTTCTTTTTTTAAAAGAACAACAAAATTTAGAAAATTTTAGGTAGATATACTGTAGTGTATTGAATGGTGACATTATCCCAGTTTATTCAGATGGGACTCAAATCCAATGTCTAATATCCTTACAAAAGAGAAAAGTGGTAAAAGGAGAAAGTTATGTGAAGAACAACTAACATCTATTCAAGAACACAAAACTACTGGGAAAATACTGGAACACAAAGGTGAGGCTAACTTTCCTCCTATAGGTGAGTGCATTTGCTGAGGAGTGGGGGCAGTTAGGGAGAGGTCAATGGTGGCGGGGGGAGGAGACCTAGTAATACTTTAAACAATAAAGAATTTAAAAAATAAAGTACCCCCCGTACCTCAGAGACCAAAATAGACTGCATTAGAAAGGTAATAACTGTAGCTACACATTGACCACACTGTTTCTTCTCCAAGATAGAAGAGCACCACAGAAAAAATCTCTACTGACCATGTTTTCTCCAATAAAAAATAAATTGGATGGGGTAAACAGTCTCCCTCAGCACTGTGGGATGCTGTGTGGGAGCCGCTACTTTGATATTTCATCATAGGAACTCCATGGGAATCTGTGGGTCTGGCCACTGGAAATCTGATTGTGATAGAGAAAGGAGTAGAGGTTTGCATCAGCTAGTACATGGATCTTGGTAGACTGTGTACATACATGTAATGTCTCAATAATAATCTCATCCAGCAGCTTTGCTCATGTCTAGAACCAACTTGGATAACTCAGCCCAGGGAACTCAACATGGTACAGATCTATTTGATTCAGATCCACAAAAGAAGAATTTTCTGACCCTAGAGCCATGCCAAACTAGGTGCTCAGCCATAGCTACACTCAATGTAGAAAGTGATTTCTACTTCCACCTGACCAGAAGGGTGGTGACTATCCTTGAAGCTGAGTGAGCGGAGCTCAAGCCTATAGGCAGATGAGCAGAGCAGATGATCCCCAGAACAAATCCAGTACCAGGTATGTAGGCTTCTAGGGCCATGCCAAAGCAGAATAATTAATTCATAGATAATCCTGAGGTTGGTTCCCAGCCCCTTCTGACCAAAGAACCTGTTTGAGAAATTGAGAGTAGCCTAGAGCAGCTCCTCTTTCTCCTGCCCAAGCAGGAGACTATACCCACTGTATAGTCTTTCAGCTTCATTTGACCAGAAGGGTTGGCAGAAGAAAAACCTGGAAGATGTGTGTGGCTCAGTAGTACTTAAGCTGTGAGAAAATTAGACAAAGCCAATTATTTTCACAGAAAAGCCAGTACAGCCATGGAACTGGGGTGTGAGTTGATTTGAGTTAAACAGTGGTCAGCAAACTCATTAATCAATAGAGCGGCAAACTGGCTCGGAAGCAGGCATGTGGTCCACGAGCCAAGGTATCTTGACTGCTGAGTTAAGACAACAAAGAGTTTTACTGGTTTTAAATTTGACTCTCCTGCTGTGCATAGGCAGGGCATCTAATTAGTAGCCTTGCTCATCACTTAATACAGCCTTCAGTCTTTCTTACCAGGAAACCTAACTAAGAGCATACAGGAAGCTTCACAACCCAATAAACAGCCCTATAAACAGTGGCACTGGAACAAACAGCACAGTCCATGGTTTCCTATGGCTGCAGAGCAAAACTGGGTGCCTCACTAACCAAGTGATTCATTTAGCACACACTCTTGCCTGATTCAGGTCCCCAAACAATAATCAATACAGGTCCTAGGTCCCATCCTGCTGAATTGCCACGGAAGGGAAACTAATTCTGACCTTCATCTGCTACTGAATATATAATCCAGTCCCAATCATCTGCTAATTTGATCAGAGAATCCAGGCACCCCCAGAATCCATATTAAGGCCACACTTGGGTTAGAAACCAAGCCAGCAGTCTTATCCAAATGTTTCTCCATCCCCATTCCTCAGAGCTGGAAGAATAGACTTGCTTCCAAATAGAACACAAAAGCAGGTTCTGCCTGCACAAAGATATCATCATAAGACACAACCAGAAGCACAAACTGGGTTAACTGGTGAATAACTATCTGCCAAAGAAGACCTATAAAGTCTGTAAGAGGAGCCCATTATTCATAAGTGCATATACCAACATAAGGAATTAGGAATAATGAGGAATCAGATAAATAGGACATCACAGAAAGAACAAAGAAAGCTCCAATAATTTGTACTAAAAATGGATATCTATGAATTGTCAGACAAAAAATTTCAGAATAATTATCTAAAGGAAGTTTTGTGAATATTAAGAAAACACCGACAGAAGACTAAACAAAATTAAGAAAACAATACATGAACAAATAGAAGGTTGACAAGGAAATAGCAACTATCAAAACTCCCAGAAATCCTAGGTTGAAAAATACTAATAAAATAAATTGAAGAATTCAATAAAGTTTCAAAAGTAGGCTTGACCATGCAGGGAAAAAGAATTAGTAACCTGGAGGATAGGGTATTTGAAATATCCTAGGTCAGAGGAGCAAAATGAAAAAAAGAAAAAGTAATAAAAAAAACCCACAGGAATTATGAAACATGAATAAAGAAACAATATTAACATTATTCAAATTCCAGGAGTAGAGAAAGAGAGAAACACATAAAGTACAGAAAAGGAATAATAGCCCAGGTTTGGAAAGAGAAATGGGCATCCAGATTCAAGACACCCAAAGGACCTAAAATAGGATGAACCTGAATAGGGCTACATTAACTATAATACTATAACTTGTCATAATTCAAAAACAAACTATAACTTGTCAAAATTCAAAAATAAGGACTTCTAAGAGAAGTAAGAGAAATGAGAGAACTTAAATTCAAGGTAATCTTCATAAGATTATTGGTGGATTTCTCCACATAAACTTTGCAAGCAGGAGAGAATAGGATGACAAATTCAAAATATTGAAAGACAATAACTGTCAATGAAGAGTTCTATATATGGCAGAGCTGTCCTTCAGAAATAAATGAGGAATAAAGACTTTCTGGGACAAACAGAAGCTGAGAAAATCATTACCATCAGGCCTATCTTACAAGAAATGTTAAAAAATGTTCATTGAGTAAAAGTAAAAGAAACCTAATTAATATAAAACACAAAAAGGCAGTGTAATTGTAAACATATAGTAAAATTTAGATTCTATAATATGGTAATAGTGGTTCATGACACACAATTCTAGTTAAAAAGTTAAAAAATGGAGTGCCCAGGGGAGAAAAAAAAAGATGGACAAATAGGCAGATCTGTCATGCACCTGGAAATACAACTAAACTGGAGAACATTTACGTGTAATTACTAACTGAGGTCCAGCTGAGAAGGAGAATTATATCAAGGAAAGACAGAAAACACCTAAAGGCCAATAGAAGAGTGAGATTTTGACAGAAGCTGACCCAGCTCCCAGGGGTGGCAGGCCAGCAGGCTGACACTAAGGAGGGATTGCTAGTTCCACAGTTTGGAGCACCAGAGCCTATACCCATGGTCCATATGGCATCCAGCCATGAAAGGGAGTAGGGCTGCCAGTCCAGAGGCGCCTGGAGCTGGTAGATCTGAGCAAGTCAGAGAGAAAGTTGCAATTTTGTTTTTCTGTTGTTGCTGTTTTTGTTTTTTTAATTCAGAGCAGAAGAGTTTTTATTTGCAGCTACTCATTCAAAGCTTTGTTGCAAGATACATGTACTCAAGGTGTCTAAAGAAAGGCTGGGGTGGGAAGCATTGCAGGAAGATGGGGACAAGCAACAGCCAGGAGTATTTGGTCCTAGACCCCCAAACTAAAATGGCCATTTTTCCTAAAAGAAGTAGCAACTCTCAATAGAAAAGGGGTAGGAAAAAGAAAAAAACAAACAAACAAAAAAACACTGCCCTAAATGATACAGCCTCTCCCACCTTCAGGAGCCCTGCATTCTTCGATTTTCAGAGAAAACAAAAACAGAGGCAATGCCTATGGGTTTGGAATAGACTCAGGGATCATCCATAACTGAATTAGGGGAGGGGCTGTCTGCCCCACTAAACTGAGGACAAGGATTGGTAGTTTCCCCACACTGGAGAACTGATAAAAATGCCAGGTTTCCAGCAGAACCTGCTGATCTCCATACAAGGATCTCTGTCCAGCCCAGGACAGAGTAATATTTTTGGGTAACTAAACAGCACCTCCCCTGCCTAAAGCTCTTTCAGAAATGAACTTCGGAGTGATTAAGATTGACAGCTGGATAACAGACAAAGATGGGCAGAGGAGGAGCCATGAGAACAAAGGATGTTTGCTGACCCAGCCTTGGCCCCAAGCTGCTAACAAACTACTTTATAGGGTAGATTGGCAACTCCTTTCTACAGCCAAGTTCTGTGGTGACAGAGACAAAAGGTGCATCAGTGGTTCTCTTTGAACTTCAAGTAGGTTGCTGAAATACCAAGGAGGACAGTTTTTGAAAGTAGTTAGCACTAAATAGCTCACAGGAAGCCCAGAAGTGACAGACAGAAGAGTAGGATCCAAAGGAATTCCCCATGGGACACTAAACTCTGCTGAAACAAATGCCACTTCACTTTTTTTCTTCATTTTTACTTATCTTTTTTTGTTTTATATTTTATATTTCCTTTCTTTTTCATTTTTAAGTTATCTTTATGTATTTGTTTTATTGATTTCTTATTATTCTAGTCTCTGTTGTTTCTTTCAGACATAGAGTTCAGAGAAATAATGGCAAAGATGCCCAACAGCATGAGAAAAGTCATACTGACTATGAAGTATGACATAGCACTAATAAAGAACACAGTGAAAGAAACACACAGCAGATTAGGGGAAACCAAGGATCTGATCAGTGATTTAGAAGACAGGGCAGAAAAATTACGGAGTCAGCTAACCAAAAAGAAAAAAAAACTACTAAAAATAGGAGGACAATTTAACGGAGCTATGGAAAAACATATAACATAACAATATTCACCTATATAGGTGTGGTAGAAGGCAAAGAAAAAAGAACAAGGGATAGAGATCCTATTTAAAGAAATAATGGTAGGGCAGGGTGGGAGTAAAGGGGAGAGATCAACCAAAGGACTTGTATGCATGCATATAAGCCTAACCAATGGACACAGATACCAGGGCATAAGGGGGGACCGTGGGGGGGGGATAAGAACACATATGTAATACCTTAATCAATAAAGAGAGAGAGAAAAAAAGAAAAGAAATAATGGCAGAAAACTTCCCCAACCTGGTAAAGGAAAAAGTCACACAAGTTCAGGAGGCACAGAGAGTCCCAAGTAAGAAGAACCCAAACAGGCCCATGACCAGACACATCATAATTAAAATGTAAAAAATTAAAAACAAAGAGATAATCTTAAAGGCAACAAGAGAAAATCAATTTGTTACTTACAAAGGACCTCCCATAAGGCTTTTGGCTGATTTCAAATCAGAAACTCTACAGGCCAGAAGGAAATGGCATGAAGAATTCAAGTTAATGAAAACCAGGATCTGAAACCACAATTACTATAATCAGCAAGGCTATCATTCAAACTGATGTTTAAATAAGGAGTTTATCAGGTAAAAAAAAGTCTAAAGGTGTTTATCACCACCAATTCAGCACTTCAAGAAATGTTAAAGGGACTGCTGTAATGAGAAAAAAATGTAGAGAGACATAAGCATAAAGAATTAAAATGGCAATATAAATACCTATGAATAATAACATTAAATGCAAATGGATTAAATGCTCCAATAAAAAAACATAGTGTAGCTGAATGGATATAAAATCATAACCCAAATATATGCAGTTTACAAGAGACCTACCTCAGGTTGAAAGTAAAGGAATGGAAAAATTTTCCATGCAAACAAAAAGGAAAAGAAAAACATTGGATAGCAACACACACATATCTGAGAAAATGGACTTCAAAATGAAGGCCATCCATCATAAGAGACAGTAAAGGTCACTACACAATATTAAGGGAATGAATCCCACAAAAAGATATAACACTGGTAGACATATATGGACCCAATATAGGATCTCCTAAATAGATAAAGAAAACCTCCATAGGCCTGTCAGGGAGAGATCAGCAGCAACACAGCCATATTAGAGGACTTTTAATACTCTGCTAACTTCACTGGATGGATCTTCAAACAAAAAATTAGCAAAGAAACAAATACTCTAAATGACACACTGGAACAGATGAATTTAATTGACATTTATAGAACATTTTATCCCAAAGGTGCAGAATATACATTCTTCTCAAGTACACATGGGTCATTGTCAAAAATAGACCACATGTTAGGACTCAAAGCAAATCTCTACAAGTTCAAGAACATTGAAATCACATCAAGCATCTTCTAAGATCACAACAGCAGAAAATTAGAAATAAACTACAATTAAAACATGAATGAAAAAAACATTTAAACAAATGGAGACTAATATCATTACTAAATAATGAATGGACTACTGAGAAGGTAAAAAAAATAAAGAACTTCCTGCAAACAAATATAAATGAACATAAAACAACTTAAAACCTATGGGACACAGTGAAAGCAGTCCTGAGAGGATAGTTCATAGAACTACAGACTTACCTCTACAAACAAGAAAAAATAATAATAAGTTATTTAATCCTACAATTTAAAGAATTGAAAAGAGAAAAATAAGGAAAGCCCAGAGTAAGTAGAAGGAAGAAAATAATAAAGATCAGAGGATAAATAAATGACATAGTGGCAAAAACAAACAGACAATCAAAAACAAAACACACACACACACACACACACACACACACACACACACAAAGTAGATGAAAATAAGAGCTGGTTCTTGGAAAACATAAACAAGATTAATGAACCATTACCCAGACTCACCAAGAAACAAAAAGAGATGACATAAATAATTAAAATCAGAAACAAAAGCAAAGCAGTAACAACTGACACTACAAAGATGAAAAGGATTGTAAGAAAATACTATGAACAACTATATGCAATAAGCTGGACAATGTTGATGAAATGAAAAATTCCTTTAAAAAATCCAATCTTCCAATAATGGATCAGAAAGAATAAGAAAATCTGAATAGGCCAATAACTACTGATGAAATAGAAGCAGTAATAAAAAAAAAACTCCCAGCAAATAAAAGCCCTGATCTGGACAACTTCACATGGGAGTTTTATCAAACCTTCATAGAACAACTATCACCTATCCTCAAAACATTCCAAAATATCCAAGAGGAAGGAATACTTCCAAGCTATTTTTTGAGGCCAGTATTATCCTAACTCCAAAATCATATAAAGACACCACAGAGAAAGAGAATTTCAGGCAAATATCCCTGATGAACATAGAGGCTAAAATCCTCAACAAAGTATTAAGAATTCAGTTCCAGCAATATATAAAAAGACCATATACCATGACCAAGTAGGATTTACTCCAGGGATGCAAGGCTGGTATTACATTTTCAAATCAATAAATGTGATATATCACATAAACTAATTTAAAGATAAAAATCATACTATCATATCAATAGATACAGTAAAAGCATTCAACAAAATTCAACACCCATTTTTTAATAAAAATTCTCATCAAAGTGGGAATAGAGGAATTATATCTTAATAAAGGCCATATATGACAAACCTACAGCCAACATCATACACAAAGGGCAAAAATTAAAACCATTTCCCCTAAAAACAGTAACAATATGGGAATGTATGCTTTCACCACTCTTATTAAACACTAGTGGCCTGGTGCATGAATGTGTGCACATTGGAAGGAAATTAATTGGAAGAAATATTTTAATATTGCTATTCACCTTTTCTCTATAATAAAAGTGTCAACCAAATTCATGATCAACAACGACAGATCAAAAAACACATGTGCGATTGGCACCAGCAAGAGCTTTATATGTATCATGCATGCACAAGTCAACTTAGCCTTTTATAGATATAGAATAAACTTGCTTATTATATCTGTTTTCTGATGTAGCTAAAGTTTTTCCAGGTCAGTGAAGCACCCCAACTTCTCTTTTAAGTAATTGTCAGCAACAAAAGAGTAAATATTAATGAAGATTATTATTGTAGATCATGCACGGAGAACAAAGGGTAAAATATTTAACTGCAGCAGTGTTTGACTACATTCTTCTGTGCTCTAAGAAAATTAAAGCAAATAATTTTCAAGGTCCACCATTTCTTAATTCTTTTCAGTCTAGTCAAGTTTCTAAACTTTCTAAATTTCCATTTTCTAATTAATTAAAAGAAAATAGGATAGGATTCCACTGATTCTCCTATCTACCTACTCCAGGACTTTTGTGAGGTTCAAATGAGATGAGGCACAGGAAAACGTTTCACAGACATTTGATTAAAGTGTGAAATGTTTCCACCTAGCTATAAAGCAAGTCATGTTCCTGGGCTGAAGAAATTGCAAGGAGGCTAGTTTCCACTAGGGAAGGAAGCCGGGTGTTGCTACGTGACATCATTACCCAGATGGACACAGAATATTAGCCAGATAGATAGGTAGGTAGATGATAGATAGATAGATAGATAGATAGATAGATAGATAGATAGATAGATAGATAGATAGTATTGGAAGTCCTAGCCATAGCGATTAGGCAAGAAGAAGAAATAAAAAGCATCCAAATTGGAAATAAGGGGTTAAAACTCTCATCATTTGCAGATGACATGATATTGCATGTAGAAAACCCTAATGACTCCAACAAAAAGCTACTAGATTTAATAAAGAAATTTGGCAATATAGCAAGATACAAAATTAACACACAGGTATTGAATGTATTTTTATACACCAACTAGAGGCCCAGTGCGTGAAATTCATGCACTCAGGGGGTATAGGGGATTCCTCAGCCTAGCCTGAACCCTCTTACAGTCTGGGAGCCCTCAGGAGATGTCCAACTGATGGCTGAGGGTCTAAGCCAGCAGTAGCTAAGGAGGCGGGGGAGGCTTCCGTTGGCCCCACTGCACTTGCCAGCCATGAGCCCAGCTTGTGGGAACACATTGACCACCAGGGGGCAGCTCCTGAATTGAGTGTCTGCTCCCTGGTGGTCAGTCTGCATCATTTGTCATTTGATTGATTTGCATATTAGCCTTTTATTATATAGGACTAGAGGCCTGGTGCATGAAATTCGTGCATGGGGGGTGGATGTTCTTTAGCCCAGCCTGCACCGTCTCCAATCTGGGACCCCTTGAGGGATGTCCGACTGCCCATTTAAGCCTGATAATAATGTATTGTCAGAAAGAGAAACTAAAGAAACAATTCCATTTTCCACTGCAACAAAAAAATTGAGATACTTAGGAAACTATAGGACATTGAAAAAAAGAGATAAAGGAAGATATAAACAAGTGGAAGAATATATACCATGTCCATGGATTAGTAGAATTAGCATCATTAAACTATCCATACTACCCAAATATTCAATGCAATCCCTATTGAAATACCAACAGTATATTTCATTGATTTAGAACAAATATTCCAATAATTTATATGGAACCAAAAAAGATCCCAAAAACGAATGCAACTTATACCTTACACATGAATAAATTCAAAATGGATAAAAAATTAAATGTAAGTTGTGAAACCATAAAAATCCCAGAAGAAACCATAGGCAGCAAAATCTTAGACATCTTTCATCACATTACATTTATGGATACATCTCAACTAAGGATAAAATAAACCAATAGAACTACATAAAAATAAAAAGCTTTTGCACCGCAAAAGAAATAATTAACAAAACAAAAGGAACCCACTGTATAGGATAACATATTTGGCTATGATACATCTTATAAACAGTTAACATCCAAAATATATAAGGAACTCATACAACTTAACAAAAGAAAGACAAATAATCCAATTTTAAAAATGGGCAAAGGACCTAAATAGACACTTCTCCAAAGCAAACATACAGATGGCTAATAGACATATGAAAAAACGCTCATAGTCACTGATCATCAGAGAGATGTAAATTAAAATGACAATAAGGTATCATCTCACACCTGTCAGGATGGCTACTATTGACAAATCAACAAGTGCTAGCAAGGATGTGTAGAAAAGGGAATCCTAGTACACCGCTGATGGGAACGCAGACTCTTTAAGCCATTATTGAAAACAGTAAGAATTTTCCTCAAAAAATAAATATGGCACTGCCATTTGTCCCAGTGATTACATTCGTTCTAGGGTTATATCCTAAGAAAACTGAAACACCAATCAGAAAGGACGTATGTGCCCCTATGTTCATAGTGGCACAATTTACAATAGCTAAGATCTGAAAACAGCCCATGTGCCCACCTGTAAGTAAGTGGATGAAAAGCTGTGGTATATTTACATGATGTAATACTATGCAGCACTATAAAAGAAGGATCTCTTATTTTTTGAGACAGCATGAAGAGGTCTGTAGAGTACTATACTAAACTAGTCAGAGAAAGACAAATTATCATATGATCTCACTCATATGTGGAATCTAACTCACAAAATAAACTGATTAATAAAACAGATTCATAGAGATAAAAGCATGGAACAAATTGAGGAATGTCAGAAGGAATTAAATGGAAACACAACATACAAGAACTTATACAATATAGCAAAAGCAGTTCTAAGAGGGAAGTACATAGCAAAAAAAAAAGTATTAAGAAATAAGATCTCAAATAAGTAATCTACCTCTACACCTGTAGGGAATAGAAAAAGAAAAACAAATTGTGCCACAAGTGTCCTGATGGGAGGAAATAATAAAAATAGAAAAGAAATAAATATAAAACAGGAAAAATAGAATAATTTAACAAAACTAAGAGTTGGTTCTTTGAAAAGATAAACCAATTTGACAATCCTTTAGTTAGACTAACCAATGAAAAAGTAAAGAGAACTCAAATCAACTAAATTATAAATGAAAAAGGAGACACTACTAACCACAGAAATGCAAAGTATCAAAATTGCCTACTGTGAATAAGTATATGCCATCAAATTAAGAAATCTAGAAGTAATAGGAAAATACCAAGACTGAATAAGAAAGAAAGGAAAATTGAACACAACACTTACTTATAAGAAATTTGAGTTAGTAATTTAAAAAAGTCTACCAATGAAGAAAAATCAGGATCAGATGGCTTCACTTGTGAATTTTCCAAAGATTTTAGAAAACATTAATGGACGTCCAAATAAAGTAAAACAAGAGGGAACACTCTCAAACTCACTTTATGAAGTCTGCATTACACTGATAACAAAGCTAGAAAAAAATACTACCCTGATTAATTAAAATGCACAAATTTTCATGAAAATTCTAGCACTGAATTCAGGAGCACTTTAAAAAGAATAATTTATCATTACCAAATGGAATTAATCCCTGTAAGGCAAGGATGCTTCAATATCCTATCTAATAAAAGAGTAACATGCAAATTGACTGTACATCCACTACTCTACCAGCCAATTAGGAGCAGGGGTCATGGCCAGCAGGTATGGCCAGCAGACAGGGGGCATGGCCAGCAGGCATGGCCAGCACACAGGGGGAGTGACCAGCAGACAGGGATGTGGCCAGCAGACAGGGGTGTGGCCACAGTGCCGAGTAAGCAAGCACCACGCTATAAACTCTGCCCACATGGTACTTAAGGGCCGGCTAGATCCCTCTCTCATTATACTTACTGTTGACTGAGTCACGACCTTTCGCGGTGACCTTGGGACAGTTAGGGGAATTTGATGCCATGAAATCCCCTCATGAGGCTCGCATGTAGGTTGCTCTGTTAGGCTATGACTGAGATGTGGGGTTTACCTGTGGCGTGGGACATGCAAATGAGTGCCGGGGCATCTTGGATAATTGGAGCCAAGTGCTAGGTGAGGCTGTAAGCCAAGCAGCAGTTCGCTCTGCAGGGTGCTGCGGCCCACCAGGACTGCCAATGCCTCTTCTCCCTGGAGGCCGCCGCCACCTCCTTCCCTGTCACCGCAGAATCAGCACCAGTCGCTCCAGATCCGGTGCACTGAATGCAGGTGGGGAAGGGGGCACAGGGACCCCCAAACCCCGCACCCCGCTAGCTCAGTCCAGGACCCGCCAGCCTCATGGCTTCCCAGCACGGCAGGCGGGTGGGGCGGGCAGGGTGGGTGGGCCGGGCCTCCTGAGGAACAGCAGGGGCAGCAGAAATGAGGGCAGCTGAAGGAAGAGAGGAGACGGATAGGGGAGCAGGGAAGGAAGGGGACTAGGGCCGCACTGCCGGGCTTCAGGGATGGGTGACCCTGGACCACAGGAGAGAGGTCCCACGGCTGCCACCAAGAAAGACCCTAGCCGAAGGAAGCTTACTGCGGGGGCCAGGTAGAGCCTGGCTTTGGGCTCCCCTGCCCAGCCTGGGCCCCACCCCCTGAGGCTGGAGTGGGAGCCACGCAGAGCTCTGGGACCACCAGCACATGGCGTCCGCTTCCCAGCATTGGGCTCTACAAATCCCATGAAAACTGAATTTTCTACAAATACAAGTGCCCTTTATAATGACTATGAACACTGAAGTAAAATGTTTTCATTTTATAAGCCTATTTTTTACAGTATGCACATTTCACATAATAATACCCCAGAATTTATCTAGGGCAGGGCCAAATGCCATTTCCATAAGGAGTCAGTGTGCAGCTCAATTTTTGTGGGCTACACATGGCCTCGAATAGTTAACTTCTGCAGTCCTTGCATGCAAAGCCCAAAGGAACGGGATGGCTGTGTCCCAACAAAACTTTATGGCCACTAAAATTTGAATCCTATCTAATAAAAGAGTAATTTGCAGATTGACCATTACCCCAACACACAAGAGGGCTGCCCCCATTTGGTCAAAGATTCTGTCCCCATGTGGACACAAGATGACCATCACAAGATGGCCAGCAGGGGAGGGCAGTTGGGAGGTTCCAGGCCTGCATGGGAGGGAAGTTGGCGGTGATCAGGCCATCAGGGGATGGCAGTTGGGAGGGAGAAGGCCTGCAAGGAAGGGCAGTTGAGGACTATCAAGCCTGCAGGGGAAGGCAGTTAGGTGTGATCAAACTAGCAGAGGAGGGAAGTTGGGGGCAAGCAGGCTGACAGGGGAGCCGTTAGACATCAATTAGGCTGGCAGGGTAGTGGTTAGGGGGTGATCGGGCTGGCAGGCAGAAGTAGTTAAGGGCAACCAGGGAAGCAGGCAGGTGAGCAGTTTGGAGCCAGCAGTCCTGGATTGTGAGAAGGATGTCCGACTGCCTCTTTAGGCCCGATCCTACTGGGATCAGGCCTAAACGGGCAGTCGGACATCCCTCGAGGGGTCCCATATTGTAGAGGGTGCAGGTTGGGCTGAAGGAATCCCCCGCCCCCCCCCTTCCCACATGCACAATTTTGTGCACTGGGCCACTAGTCCTATATAATAAAGATGTAATATGCAAATGGTCATTACACTGTAAAATGTAATGACCGAACGTGTAATGACCAGATCACGAATCAGCAGGAGGGTGGGACACTGAGCTACAAGAGGGCAGTGGAGAGCTATAGCAGGGAGCAGGGCAGCAAGCTAAAGGGGGTAGGGAGGTGGAGGAAGTTACAGAAGGGCAAGGCAGTGTGTGGAGTGCTACTAGTTTAAAAATAAATCAATCTGATTCATCACATTATTAGGAAAAGAAAAAAATAACCTCATCTCAACAGATACAGAAAAATAATTTGATAAGATTCAGCATCTGTTCATGAAAAAAATCTATTAAAATTAGATATATAAGTTACACACTTCAACAAAAAAAGGTCATGTATAACAAGTCCACAGTTAACATCACACTCAATGATGAAAGGATAAAATGTTTCTCTAAGATGAGGAAGAAGACCAAGATGCTCACTTTCACCATTCCTATCCAACTTGTTACTGGAACTACCAGCCAGATCAATCAGACAAGAAAAAGTTATAAAAGACATCAAAATCAGAAAGAAATAGTAGTGTTTTATGACTCTCTATATAAAACCCTGAAAGCTTCAGACACATACACACACACACACACACACACACACACACACACACACACACAAAACAAAACAAAAACAAAACCTGTAGATCTAATAAACAAATTCAGTAAAGTTGGAGGATACAAAATTAACATGCAAAAATCTTTAACATTTCTTTTTATTAATGTTATTGTTGGGAGTGTGACAAATGTCCCCTTGTCCCCCCACCTGCATTGCCTCTTTCCACCTGGTTCCTGACTGTAATCCAGGCCTTCACCACCCTTTAATCTCTTCCCACCTTTCCCCACTTCCCTCTGAGATTTGTCAGTCTGTTCTATGTTTCCATGTTTCTATGTCTATTTTATTTATCAGTTTATTTTGTTCATTGCTTCCTTGTTCAGGTTATTTTGATTTTTAGATTCAATTGTTGATAGATAGGTATTTATTGCCACATCCTCCCCCTCCCTTTCCCCCTCCCCCCTCCTCTTCCTCTCCTTCTTCTTCTTCTCTCTCCTCTCTCCTTCTCTTCCTTCTTCTTCTTCTTCTTCTTCTTCTTCTTCTTCTTCTTCTTCTTCTTCTTCTTCTTCCTCCTCCTCCTCCTCCTCCTCCTCCTCCTCCTCCTCCTTCTTCTTCTTCTTCTTCTCCTTCTCCTTCTTCTTCTTCTTCCTCCTCCTCCTCCTCCTCCTCCTCCTCCTCCTCCTCCCCCTCCCCCTCCTCCTCCTCCTCCTCCACCTTCTTCTTCTTCTTCTTCTTCTTCTTCTTCTTCTTCTTCTTCTTCTTCTTCTTCTTCTTCTTCTTCTTCTTCCTTCTTCTTCTTCTTCTTCTTCTTCTTCTTCTTCTTCTTCTTCTTCTTCTTCTTCTTCTTCTTCTTCTTCTTCTTCTTCTTCAGCATCAAGAATACCTTTCAGCCTTCCATGTAATACTGGTTTGGTGGTGATGAACTAGTTTAGCTTTTTCTTACCTGTGAAGCTCTTTATCTGACCTTCAATTATGAATGACAGTTTTCCTGGGTAGAGTAATCTTGTTTGTAGGTCCTTGCTATTCATCACTTTGAATATTTGTTGCCACTCCCTTCTGGCCTGCAAAGTTTCTGTTGGAGAAATCAGCTGACAGCCATATGGACACTCCCTTCTAGGTAACTAACTACTTTTCTCTTGCTGCTTTTAAGATACTCCCTTTGTCTTTAATATTTGGCATTTTAATTATAATGCACCTTGGTGTGAACCTCTTTGGGTTCCACTTTTTTGGGATTCTTTGCACTTTCTGGACTTGTAAGACTATTTCTTTCACCAAGTAGTGGAAGTTTTTTGTTGTTGTTTTTTCTTCAAATAGGTATTCAACATCTTGCTTTCCTTCTTCTCCTTCTGGTACACCCATAATGTGAATGTTGGTATGCTGGAAATTGTCCCACAGGCTCCTTAAACCAGTGGTTGGTAAACTCATCAGTCATCAGCAGCAAACTGCAGCTTGTGAGCTGCATGTGGCTCCCTCATATTCCAAATTGGTGATTTGATTTTCAGAATCTTATATTCTACTGTTGAATCTCTGTAAATTATTTTTTATTTCAGTTAGTGTATGCTTAATTTCTGACTGGTCCTTTTTCATGCCTTTGATGTTCTCAATAAGGTTCTGGAAACTCTCACTAATATCCTTGAAAGTCTCACTAAGTCCCATAAATCTCTCAAGATTCTTGAGCAACCTTACAATCATAGTTTTGAACTCTGTATCTAGTAGCTTGCTTTCTTCCATTCCATTTAGACCTTTTTCTGGATATTTCTTCTGTTCTTTCATTTGCAATATGTTGTTTATTTTGTGTATGTATTTTGGTTCCTTCCCTGTGTTTCTTTCTATGTATTAGGTAGAGCTGCTATGTCTCCTGGAATTGGTAGCAATGCCTTGTGTAGTAGTTTTCGTGTAAGGCCAGACCTCCCCAGTCACCTTACCTGGGCACTCTAGGTGTTCTCCTGGGTAGGCCATGTGCACTCTCTTGTTGTAGTTGAGCCATCATTGCTGTGGGCCACATTGGGATGAATCAATTACCAGACCAATTGGATGTGAGGACCAGCTATGAGAATAGTGGAAGAGATGTGCAGGAGACACCCCTATGGAGGAAGACTCACTTCAGTGGGCCTTTGGTGCTCACTGAGTCTGCCCCTTGAGTGCATCACTTTGGATGTATAGAGTTTTAATTTGGTATAACCTGAATAAGTCCACCAGGTGCAGTGTCTCTGAGGCCTCCTTTGAGGTGCAAAATCAACCACTGCCTAGGAGCACCTTGCAGGAAGTACAGAGCAATCTGCAAATGATTTATATTTACATTTGGCTTGGAAGTGCCTAGGCAGAGCCAAGCTATCTTGGGCCTCTTATTCATAGGTGTAGGGCACGATGATACCAACTGATGCTTGTTATAGAGGGTTTTAGAAAGTATGAAGCCGGAACCAGGACAGGCCATTCATATGTCAAAGCTAGTGCAAACAGCTTGAGTGGGGCTGCAAATTGTATGTGGTGGGGTCTTGGAATCACCAGGGCAGAGCCAACAGTATGAACCAAGCTGATGGAAACTCAGATATGGCTGCCAGTCAGCTCTGCAACTTGGGAGGTTCTAGCACAGGAACAATGATCCATGTGAACACCCTTGTCTGGGATAAATTCATGTTCTTGCCCTGATCTCAGACAGTCCAATTCTTCCCCAAATGTGCCAGGTTCCTTTCAAGCAGCCATCCCACCATAGGAGCCTAGAGGAATTGAGTATGAGTAAGGCTGTATGCCAGCTTTTTAAGAGGAACTGCCTGGGTCTCCAGTAGCTTCTATGTCACTCCACGCCAATTCCTGCTGGTTTTTACAGCCCAAAGTTATGGGGGGGGGGGGTTTCTTTCTAGCTTTGGATCCCACGACTGAGGGAACAGTGTGGGACTAGGACCCCTTATTCCTCATGAGAGGCCTCCACAGCCACAACATTCCCACATAAGTATGTCAGACCAGCCTGTTCTCTGCCTCCATCCCTTCTACCAGTTTTTTAAAAAATATTTTAATCTTTATTGTTCAGTTTATTAATTACATTGTTTCCCCCTTTTTCCCCCATATAGTTCCCCACCATCTGGTACCCATTCCACACTCCGACCTCAAGCCTCCCTGACTATCCTCTCCCATAGGTGCATGATTTTTGTCCAGTCTCTTGCTGCACCTCCCACACCACTTTACTCCCCAAGAATTATCAGTCCATTCCCTCTCTATGCCCATGATTCTATTATATTCATCAGTTTATCCTGTTCATCAGATTTTTAATTCACTTGATTTTTATATTCATTTGTTGATAGATGTGTATTGTTGTTCATAATTTTTATTTTTATCTTTTTCTTCTTCCTCTTCTTAATATCTTTCAGCATTTCATATAATATTGGTTTGGTGGTGATGAATTCCTTTAGCTTTTTCTTAGCTGTGAAGCAATTTATCTGACCTTCAATTCTGAATGATAGCTTTGCTGTGTATAGTAATCTTGGTTGTAGATTCTTGCTATTCATCATTTTGAATATTTCTTGCCACTCCTGTCTGGCCTGCATCGTTTCTGTTGAGAAATCCGCTGACAATCGTATGGGTGCTCCCTTATAGGTAAATAACTGTTTTTCTCTTGATGCTTTTAATATTCTCTCTTTGAATTTTGCTCTTGGCGTTTTAATTATGATGTACCTTGGTATGGTCTTCTTAGGGATCCTATATATTGGGGTTCGGTGCACTTCTTGGACTCCCAAGTCAATTTCTTTCACCAGGTGTGGGAAGTTTTCGCTCACTATTTCTTCAAATAGGTTTTCATTGTCTTGATCTTTCTCTTTTTCTGGCACCCCTATAATTAGGATGTTGGTATGCTTGAGGTTGTCCTAGAGGCCCCTTACACTATCTTCAATTTTTTGGATTCTTTTGGTTTCTTGCTTTTCCAGCTGAGTGGATTTTACCTCTTTGTATTTCAAATCTTTAACTTGGTTCTTACAGTCCTCTAGAGTACTTTTAGGTCTTTGTATAATATTTTTTTTATTTCAATCAGTGTATGCTTAATTTCTAGCTGGTCCTTTTTCAGATCCTCATAGGTCTTGTTCATTTCCTTGTAGGTCTCGGCCTTTTCTAGGAGCCTCTTGAAAAACCTTATAACAGTGGTTTTGAACTCTATGTCCAGTCATTTTTCCCCTCCATTTCTTTCACAACTGATTTCTTTCCATGTCTCTGCATGGTGGCTGCTTTCCTGAGTTGGTCAATTAGTTTTGTGTGGTAGATGTCCTCTAAGAGACAGTGGCTCAGCCTCCCCAGTTACCTGAGGTGGATATGGGTTGCACAGTCTTATTGAAGTTAAGCCTAGATTATTGTTGTTAGCACTAGGAGGGTTTGACCTCCAGGCTAATTGGCTGTGAGGTTCAGCTGTGCTCAGGTTGGATGGGTGGAGTCTCTGGGCCGAGCAGGCAGCTCCACCCTATGTGGCACCTGGGACTCTGTGCTGTGTGGCAATGGCTGCCAGCACCTCTGAGAGAGAGCTGCTGCTGAGCTCCCCCTGCTGCCGGACAATTCAGCCTCTCCCCAAATGAGTCTGCACACCCAATGTCTCACCCAGGGTTGTAAAACAATGCAGTCTAGTGGTTTCCGGAATGAGAGAGTAAGTCACGAGTCCTCTCTGCGCAGCCACATAGCTCTGCTCTTCCCAACTTCACATGCACTCTGCACAAGCTCGCCCCCTCCACATGCTTGCAGACCCTTGCAGTGCCCAAGTTTCAGTGTGCCTCCCCACTGTCCAGTTTTACCCCGTATGATTGTGGATTCCCCCTTCTTCTCCCAGAGCTGGGGAATCAGTGCAGTGGGATGTCTTTGTCTCCCCCATTCGAGAAAACCCACCGGGTTTGCAGCTGCCTGCCCTATCTGCTCCCCTGTGCATGGCTCCAAACCTCTCTCCTCGAGTATCTTCAATGCTGTCCTCCACCGCTCCTCTGTGTCACAGTGTCCTGTCTTCACTTTTATTTGTGGAATTTTCACTCAGCCAGCTTTCTGGTGATTCTGGATGGTGTTTGTTCTTTCGTTAAGTTGTAGTTTTGAAATTGCTTTGTATGGCAGCAAGATAGGTGTTTACCTATTCTGCCATCTTGGCTCCTCCCAGTTTTGACATGCTTTCTTCTTTAATCGTCTAGCTGTAGTACTTACATCCAGCCAGATTTTAGGTGGTTCTGAATGATTACTGTTCTGTATTGTAGTTGTAATTCTGTTGTGGTTTTGAAAGGTGCCAAGTACCAGTGTTTTCCTATTCTGCCCTCCAGCAGTATTTTTTTACATTAACAATAAATTATTTGAAAGAGAAGTAAAGAAAATAATTAAATTTTAAATAGCATTAAAAACAGCAAAATAATCAGGGATAAATTCATCTATGAGGTAAAAAAAGATCTCTATTTTGAAAATTATGAGGCATTGATAAAAGAATTTGAAAAAGACGCAGTAAATGGACAGCATCCTGTGTTCAAACTAATATTGTTAAAATGTCCATAAAACCCAGACCCATCTATAGATTCAATGCAATCCTTATCAAGATTCTCGTTGCATTTTTTAGTAAAGGCGAAAATAATCCTAAAATTTGTATAGAAACATAAAAGACTCTAAATAGTCAAAGTAATCCTGAGAAGGACCAAAGCATGGGACATCACTTCCTAATTTCAAGCTACATGAAAAAGTTATAATAATCAAACAGTAAGGTAATTGCATAAAAATAACTCTTATGCAAATATGCATAACCCATGGACACAGACAGTAGTGTGGTAGAGATTGGGGGCAGAGGGTGGAGGCAGGCTAGAAGGGGTCAATGGGAAAAAATGGGACATATATAATACTTTCAACAATAAAAATAGAAAAAAATTGCATAAACCAACAGAACAAAATCAAGATTTCACAAATATGCCAGAGCATTCACTATAAACTCATATTTGATAAGGAAGCCAAGAAAACTCAATGGAGAAAGTATTTTCTCTTCAAAAAATAGTGCTGAGGATATTGGAAATTTGCATACAAAAATTAACTCAAAATAGATTGCAGACTTAAATGTAAGGCTGGAAATCATAAAACTTTTCAAAGAAACCATAAAAAAATCTCCTTGACATGAGTCTTAGCCATTATATTTTTGCATGTGACTCTTAAAGTACAAGCAAGAAAGAAAGTAAACAGCAATAAATGTGGGACAACATCAAACTAAAAAATTTTGCATAGAAATAAAAAAGATCAACAAAATGCAAAGACAACTTAAGGAATGAGAAAATATTTGAAAGCCATGTGTCTAATTAGGAATTAATATCCAAAAAATATAAAGGACTAATAGATAGATGAAAATGTGCTCAACATCACTAATCAAAAAAGAAAAATGCAAATCAAAACCACAGTGGCTGGTGGGAGGTAATCAACCAAAGACCTTGTATGCATGTATGCATAACCCATGGACACAGACAATAGGGTGCTGAAGGCCTGGGGTGGGGGAGCAGGGTCAGGCTGGAGGAGGTCAATGGAGAAAAAAAGTGGAAATATGTAATAGTTTCAGCCATAAAGAATTATTTTAAAAAAAAACACAGTGGGATATCACCTAAAGTTTGTTATGATAGCTATCATAAAATAATTAGAGATAAAAAGTGGTGATAGAATGTAGATAAAAGGCAACACTTGTGCATTGTTGGTGGGATTATAAATTGATGCAGCCACCATGGAAAACAGTATGGTGGTTCCACAAAATATTAAAAATAAAGCTATCACATGATCAACACTTCCACTTCTGGGAATAGATCCAAAGTCAATGAAAACACTTTGTGAAAGAGATATCTCCATCCCCATAATCATAGCAGCATTATTTACAAGAGCCAAGATATGGAAATGGCTTATGTCCATTCACTTAAGCTGTTTCCATATATTGGTTGTTGAAAATAATGCTGCTATAATTATATATGTATTAGAAAAACTACATAATGTATTTGTATATATGTAGTTTTTACTATATTTAGGGTGTTCTCAAAATGTATACATATTTTTAAAATATTTTTGTTGATTTCAGAGAGGAAGGGAGAGGAAGAGAGAGATAGAAACATCAATGATGAGAGAGAATCATTGATTGGCTGCTTCCTACTGGGATGGAGCCTGCAACCCAGGCTGGAATCAAACCCATAACCCTTCAGTCCACAGGCCTATGCTCTATCCGCTGAGCCAAGCTGGCTAGGGCTGTATACATACTTTAAAGCTGATAACTCACTTAATTTTCACTCCTTTTCAGGTTTAGCTGATTTAAAATAATGGGTGAAGCCAGACTAAGCTTTGAACAAAGAAAATTTAGTGTCACTAGACTTTTTAAAATAAGGATACATAAAAGATAAGGTTGTGACAGTTGATGAATTGAGGGAGCACAAATGCCGAATGAAATGATTCTTAATGTGTGCAATTCCATTGTTTCAAATTATCAGCAGTGCCTGGACCAGATAAGTCATCAGTTTAAAAACAGGCATTGACAAAAAATTACTCATTTATGTAGATTCTTTTAAATTATGAAAATGAATTGTGTGTTAATAAACACTGAGTTTAAAATCATTCAAATTGTGTATATGTTATTTTGGGACACCCTGTATGTATGGAATAAATATTCAGCTCTGAAAATGAAGGAAAACCTGGTATAGGTGACAACATGAATGGACCTTAGGGGCATTATGCTAATTCAAATATATATGACAGAGAAAGACAAATACCATATAATCTCATTTATATGTGAAATGTAAAAAAAAATCTCATAGAAAAAGAGATCAGACTTGTGGCTAACAGTATTTGGGGGGGATTGGATGAAGGTGTACAAAAGATACAAACTTTCAGTAATATAAGATAAATAAGTCCTAGGAATGTAATGTACAATAGGATAAGTATAGTTAATATTGCTGTATGGTATATTTGAAAGTTATTAAGAGAGTAGTTCCAAGAGTTTTCACAACAAGAAGAAAAACACTGTTATTAAGTAAAACACTGGATATTAACTAAACTTATTATGGCAACTTCACAATGTAAGAAACTGAAATAATTATGTCTGTACAACTTAAGTTATACAGTGCTCTATGTCAATTATGTCTTAATTAATCTGAAAAATATACAAAATAATTACTGAAAAAAAAGATGTGATACTCTATATTGATAAAATATAAAGAAATGCACAGGATTTCTCAGTAGATACAGAAATATCATATGACAAAAATAAATATCTTTTCATGAGAAAATCACTTAACATACCAGGAATAAAAGAAAAACCTCCTCATCCTGACAAAGAGCATCTACAAAATCCAACAGGTGACATCATATTTAATGTTTTCCACCTAAGATCAACAAGAAGAGAAACATATCTTGTACCACTTTTATTCAACACTGTACTAGAGTTACTAACAATTAGTGAAGAAAAATAAGTAAAATTTGACACAAGTAAAAGCTATCTGTGCTTGTTGAAAAGATAGCATATGGAGTGGGAGACAATATTTTCAAATCATAAATATAACAAGGACTAATAGAGAATATATAAAAAACTGAACACTTACCACTCTAAAAGAAAAATAATTAAAAATATACCAATTATCTGAATAAACATTTCTCCAAATGAAATATTCACATGGCTATTAAGCACAAGAAAAGAGGGTTAACATTGTTAGCTATCAGGGCAATGCAAATCAAAACCTCTATGAGATATTTCATACCCATGAGAGCAGCTATAATAAAAAATGACTGACATACATATTGGTTCGGATGTGGAGAGACTAGATCCGGTATACATTAATATGGGAGTGTAAAGTGATACAGGCACTTCAGAAAAAAAAATTCAGTTTCTCAAAATGTTAAACATAGATTTGTAATATGAACTGGACATCCATTCCTAGATATATATCCCAAAGACTTGAAAACATACGCCCATACAAAAATTTGTATGTGAATGTTCATAGCAATATTCACAGTAGACAAATGTAGAAAAAATTCAATGTCCAGCAACTAATGGATGACAATATACATAAAGAGTAATAAAACGAAGTGCTGACACTTACTACAACCTGGACAAATCTTGAAAACATTATGGTAACTGAAAGAAACTAGTTACCAAAGACCACAAGTTGTATAATTCCATTTGTAATAATATCTAAAATAGCTAATAATGCAGAAATAGAAAAAAAAGATTAGTGATTATCTACTGCTGGGATGGGGGATTTGGTGTGCTAGTGGATATATAGTTCATTTATGAAGTAATTAAATGTTCTAAAATTAGATTAGGGTGCTGCAGGAACATCTCTCTGAATATATTAAAAATACTTTAATTATATACTTCTTTTTTATTTATTGATTTGAGAGAGAGAGAAGAAACGCCAATTTGTTGTTCCACTTATTAATGCATTTATTGGTTGATTCTTGTATGTGCCCGGACTGGGTATCAAACCTGCAACCTTGGCATAGCAAGACATTCTAATAATCTGAGCTACCAGGTCAGGACCAATTATACACTTCTAATATGTGAATACTAAACTATGTGAATTTTATCTCAATGAAGTTCTGTAAAATTATACCTGTTAACTAAAGCCATTCAATACAGACTACTGTTACTTTTTTGATGTTGAATATTTGCCTGATAATTATTAGTATTTTAACAGTCACTAAATGTTACTGACCTTCACTTTCCTCAGAGCAAAATATCATTTATACTGGTTTAGAATGCCATGATGTTTAAACTTTTTGCAATTATTAAACTTATATGTTTATTTTTTAAATGCACCAAAACCCAGAAATACTGATGAAAGTTGGAAGGCACTACCATAGCACTTTCACTAATAGGGATAAATTCATTGAACTTACAAAGTATCTTTCAAAAGAAGCTCAACCGTTGGCTGGTTTGGCTCAGTGGACAGAGCATCAGCCTGAGAATCGAAGGGTCCTGGGTTTAATTCTGGTCAAGGGCACTTAAAAAAAAAAAAGAAACTCAAAGTGTTCTATCAACTCTTAAATATTTATGAAGTTCAAGAAAGATGGGAATGCAGTTAATTATTAAGCCATAATGATAATTGCAACAAAAAATTGTGTAGTACTTATCTTCCAAAATGTTCTTATATCTTTACATAGACTCTTATTAATCATAAACCTTTAATAATTAAAACCAAATGATAAATAGTGGACTAACAACAATGGAATGAAAAGTGAATGGCACTTTGGAGACCAATAGGGCTGCAATATGTACTTTAAGGAGTAAGGTTAGCCTAGAGAGTTTTTGAAATGTAATGGGCTATGGTATCCTGGTACAGCAACCACAATTTTCTTACTACAACTTTAACCTTATTATGATTCTCAGGGGGCTGCAAAACAGAACTGATTTAAACTTGTCAGCATCCTTTAGGATTCCCTCAATTTGTACTTATTCACCAAGATAGCTTGGAATTAGACTACCCTTCAGTACTAGGTTGAAGATACCAGGTGTAACAAAAAAAGAGACAAGTATCTCTGTTACATATTCCCAGGGTCAGAAATGAAATAGAATTGTTTGCTTATAGTTTCACAGCTAGAAATCTGTCAAGATGGCCATACTTTCTATTTTTCTAAGTCATGATGTTACAGTAATACAGCATGGTAATGAGCTTCATTAAAATCTTGGAGAATAACTAACATGGACTGAATGCTTGTGTCCCAGCTGAACTCATTTGTTGAAACCTAATGTGATTAAATTTTGAGGTTGGGCTTTTAGGAGATAGTTAATTCATAATAATGGAGCCCTCAATAATGGGATTAGTGCTGTTACAAAAGAGATTTCCTTACTCCTACCTTATAAAGACACAATGAGAAGACATCTTCTATACATTAGGAAGTGGGATCTTACCATACACAGAATCTTCCAGCACCTTGATTTTGAGCTACCTAGCCTCCAAAACTGGAAGAAATAAATTTTTGTTGTTTAAGCCACCAGTCTATGGTATTTTTGCTTACTATAGCAACCCAAATAGACTAAGATGCTAAACCTGATTTACTACACTTCCCCAGTCTGCCTTGTTTTCTCGAACCATCAACTAATTAAAAGAAGGAGGGGTAATGATGCCCCAAGGGTTCTCTGCAAACAGTCTCTCTCATACTGTCCCAAGTCAAGTTGAGGAGGTCTGGTATAATATAAAGAGAAATACATGGGATTTTAATCAATAGATGACAATGAAGTTGATAGCTGATCTCCAGTCTTATCTCAGCCAGCACTACAGCTATTATTTCCCCAACTACAATGTGATATTGCAATATTTCACTTGAAATAGAATATAAAGACCTAAACTAACTATTTCATTAAATCTCTAACTGTGATGTTGTAAGTATAAGTAAATTTAAATCATGGAGCATGCAAGGGGCCTGGCACAGATTGTGCCATTTCTTGATACAGCATTCCTGAAAAGTAGGTGTTACTAACCATATTATTCTAATGAGGAAGCTGTTACAAGGAAGGTTATGTCACTTGCCCAAAATCACACAAGTAGAGAGAGGCAGAGCCTAGACTGAACCCAGATATATTAGGCTCTAAGCCCATGCTTGAAATTATGTCAAAATGCCTTTCTTTAAAAATTAGGTAAGTTTTGCAGAAACTGGTTTGGCTAAGTGGATAGAGCGTCAGCCTGCGGACTGAAAGGTCCCAGGTTCGATTCTAGTCAAGGGCAGGCACCATGCACCATGGTTGCGAGCACATCCTCAGTAGGAGGTGTGCAGGAGGCAGCTGACCGATGTTTCTAGCTCTCTATCCCTCTCAATTCCTCTCTGTAAAAAATCAATAAAATATAATAAAAATAAAAATTAGCTAAGTTTTATTCCACTTAAAGTTATTTTATATAAATTAAATCCTTTTCAAAGTTCTTTTGGGAAAAAATAGAGACTATAAAAAGGTGTACTATAGGATAAATTGCCTTTATGGGAACAGTCAGCTTATGAAAAATTAAAAATTAAAATTTTACTCTCAGACCTCCAAATACTCTGATGCATTTAGCATTGTTAGGGTGTATGATAAAGCAGGAAAAAACATGATATATGTCTGAGTTGTAACATGGTTCTCACATGTACTGGCTGTGTGATCCTGGAAAAAGTTATTGGAATGTGGATTAAGTATCTGTATGTCTAGATAGCCATGGAGATTAAGTGAGATCAAGTATATGAAGTAACTGATGATGCCTGTGTAAAACTTTCAACAATGCTAAATGTATTGTTAATATTGTTATTAAAAACAAAACTGAAAAGGTGAAAAAGTAAAAAAAAAAAATTAGGGAATGAAAGGGGTGTCGGGGAGGAACTTTATGGTATGACTCAATGTTAGTTTAAGCATGCTTTAGGAAAGAGCAAATACAGAGAAATTGGTAGACTCTCAATAAAAAATGATGACTAATGATGATGATAGAGTCCTCTTCTGTTAGGGCTAGGTACCAGAGGGATGGTTCTCATACTCTAATATTGCTTTTCATTTTGAAGTAGAGTATTATAAAATGAAGGGAGTTAAGTTTATTTTCTTATATCAATTGAGAATAGCCAAAAAGCATCTTAAATTTAGATAAAATTTAAATATTGTGTTTTTACCTAGCTAGTAGCAAGGTAAAAAGGGAAATATTCATGTTCTGCAATTCAAATTCTCTGAAGGAGATTTTTAAGAGATGATCCATGATATTAAAAGATGTTCTAAGAAAGGCTTATACCTCACTCGAGAATATTTGAAGCACATGTAGATAATTAAATATGTGGGAAAGTAAAGAAATGTAATTTAGTTTTTCACAAGTAAATTTGCTTTAATTTCTATTCTGAACATGCCTGATACACATTTTAAAAGACTGTGTGATTAATATTCCACTTAATGTTTGAATAAAACACTTCCTTTTAGAGAAAGGAGTTGGCTGAGTTATAACAGGCTCTGACTTTGTAGCCATCATCACCTACAGAAATGATTGACTTCCCTTGCAATGTACCCCAGGAAAGCATCACTCATCTAATGACATATCCTCACACTACAAGTAAAAGTCATTATAGGAATAATCTATGTTCAAGAGGATGAATATAGCCAATTTAGTCCTGTTGTAGTGATGGCAAATGAGTTGCTTCCTATAAGGCTACTATATGCTAGTCAAATCATTTTAAATGTCAGGAGAAAGCTGCCATGTTATGAAAATTATTATATTCCACAAAGAAAAAACATAATTAAGTATGACCAAAAAAATGCGAGATTCTTCAGAGATGACCCCAAACCACCATTTTGAAGCAAAAAAAAAAAAAATCTCAAAAGACTTCAAAATTTGAGTTATGCAACCCACGTTTCAAATATAACTGGATACCAACACAGCTTTTTGTACCAAACAATGGTTTTTAAAAGCTTTATATAACAAACTTACACATTACCTGGTAATTGTTTTGGTTTTGTGATAACCTCAATTGGTTTGATGATGCAAAATGTGAAGAAAAATTATTCCGTGGTGAATTTGTATTACTGGAAATTGTTGTAGATGCTGTATGTAATGAGGTCCGTGGTGTCAAATGGTAGTCTCTATTTTGATATAGTACATTGTTGGACAAGTCTCTAATATTTGCCATTTGTGAATTTGGCATATTTCTTCCTGGTCCTGGCAAAGCTGTACTTTGGTTCTCAGCTTGAAGGGAACTGCAGCTTTCATAAAATCTTGAGCAGCTTGGTGTCTGTGCTCCCATCAGTGCTAACTCTTCCTCTCTGGCATACTCATCATCAGCATCTCCAGTCTCCATTGCAATGGACAAACAAGTTCCTTCTGCTGAACTAGACTTCTGTGGAGGATTTCTTCCCAGAATTCTCTGGGGGTAATCACTAACTGCCAATGAAAATACTTCACGGATTTCTAAGTTTTGTGTTCTACAGTAGGGATCTCTAATAGGTGGCTTTTGCCCACATAAGTTATGTGATGTTAGACGCGTGTGTTCAGGCTTATATGGCCTTTGAATTCCAACTGGTTCAATTTTGCAAGGTCGGTGGCATGATGGCTTTTGAGGTACCATGATATCAGAAGCTTGTACTGAAGAGCTTCCGTAGTTCTTCTTTGTGTATACAGAATTTCCAGCATTTAACACACTCGTCTGTCTTGACAAAATAATCGTTTTTTCACCCAAGAGCAGAGAGGCATTTTTACAGTGTGCTACTTGTCTTTGAACAGGAATGTGCAGCTGAAACTCAGTACCATTTTCATTGGCCGTTTTCTGAATGGGGATTTTATGTGTTTCTGTAATTTGTGTATTTGCATATTTAGTTGTCCCTTGCCTACTTAATGAACTGGCTGGACTGTATATTCCAGTCACAATGACATCATTATTGGCAGATGTCCAAGAAGACTGTTGACTTGAGGGTTGAGAAATATTAACCACATTTCTTACTGTAATGTCTGGAGCTGCCAAAGTGGTACCAGGAGTAGTTCCTGTTGTTGCTGCTCCTGATTCAGAATTTTTGCTGCTCATTTTTCTTCTCTTATTGCCGACCCAGGTCTGGAAGAATAAAAAATATATATATCATAGAAAAATTCTTTTTTAAAATATTTTATTGATTTTTTACAGAGCGAAAGGGAGAGGGGTAGAAAGTCAGAAACATCGATGAGAGAGACATCGATCAGCTGCCTCTTGCACGCCCCCTACTGGTGATGTGCCCGCAGCCAAGGTACATGCCCTTGTCGGAATCGAACCTGGGACCTTTCAGTCCGCAGTCCAACGCTCTATCCACTGAGCCAAACCAGTCTCGGCCATAGAAAAATTCTTAACAAAAAAAGATAAAGCGATTCCTGTATGATAAATTGTATTTCCATTTGTCAGAGAACCAAGGTCTATACATATTAAAGAAAAGAGAGAGAGAAAGATAATAAAATTAAAAATAACAAAAGTATAAGGTCAGAATGATCAGGGACTTGTATTTAATAAATACCAAGGAACTTTGATAATGGAATTGTATTGTTGCTCCTGTCCTCAAAACTCAACCAATTAATTTATCCACAGAAAGAACCATAAAAATGTTTATATCCTTTGACCTAGTAAACCCACATTTGTGAATTTATCCTAAAAATATTCATAGATGCACGTAATTTTGTATGTATTGATGTTCATCATATGTTTCTTTATAACAATGAAAAATTGGAAGCATAGTTAAGGTAGTTAATGTAATTGGAAAATGCTTGTAATAGTATAAACAAATATATACTTGCAATTTTCAGGTTTGAGAATTTTTCTTCTATTAATATTTTATAACTTGGTTAATTTAATATTGCTAGATGTTTAGATTATTTTTAGAAATATTCACTATTAAAAAACATACTACAACACACATCACTGCACATTCGTCCTTGTGCTATTGGTCTGTTAGAATGTCATTCTAGAAAAAAACTTGTGCTTTTTGATATTTTCAAAGTACCCTGCCATCCTACCTAATAAAAGAGTAATATGCAAGTTAACCATCACTCTGCTACACTCACAAGCCATGCCCACAAGCCACACCTACTAGCAAATCAGGAGTTAGTATGCAAATTAACCCAACCAAGATAGCTACAGCCATGAAGAGAGCAGGAGGAAGGCTTGGGTTTCCCCAGCGATGGAGAAAGCCAAGCTTTCTGCACACCCTGGCCGGCTCAGGCCAAGCTTAAGGCTACAAAGTTTCAATTACAGAAGATAAGTAAATCCCAGATACCAGGGCCTCCACTTGGGTCGACAGGGGGCACGGATGGCCTGCAAACCACCACAAGCCTCTTGCCCATGCAGTCTCATGTCCCAAGGGAACCCCTAACCTGATCTGAGACACTCCTCAGGGCAAACCAGCTGGCCCACACCCATGCACCAGGCCTCTATTTTATCTAATAAAAGAGTAATATGCAGATTGACCATCACTCCAACACACAAGATGGCTGCCCCCATGTGGTCAAAGATCCTGCCCCCATGTGCACACAAGATGACCAACAAAAGATGATCAGCAGGGGAGGGCAGTTGGGAGGAACCAAGCCAGCAAGGGATAGCAGTTGGGGGTGACCAGGCTGGCAGAATAGGGAAGTTAGGGGTAAACAGGCTGGCAGGGGAGCAGTTAGATGTCAATCAGTTTGGCAGTGGAGTAGTTAAGAGGTGATTAGGCTGGCAGGCAGAAGTGGTTAGGGGCAATCAGGAAGGCAGGCAGGTGAGCAGTTGGGAGCCAGCAGCCGTGGATTGTGACAGGGATGTCTGACTGCCTGTTTAGGCCCAATCCCACCAGGCAGTTGGACATACCTTGAGGGGTCCCATATTGGAGAAGGTGCAGGCTGGGCTTAGGGACACACCCAGCCCCGTGCACCAATTTTGTGCACCAGGCATCTAGTGTATTTATAAGAGTTCTGCTTTATCCATACCCTTACCAAGACTTTGTATTACCTTTTTGTGTTTTTTTGTACTCCAGGAGTTAATAAAGAGGTATATAATTGCTGTTCTGGTTTAAATTACTATGGTTATTATATTGCTTTGCTAGAATAGCTTATTCATTTCCTTTGCTTATTTTTATATTGGGTATTTGTTTTTTAATTGATTTATAGGAGCCATTTTCTACTAAAGGTAGCAACAGTTTGTCATAAGTTGCAAATATTTTCCTGTTTGTCATTAATTTATGGTAATTATTTTCTTATTTACACTTTTGTCTCCTTACCAAATTTTATACTGTAAATATATATTGCTTTTATAAACAAAAATATATTATTAATAAAATAACACTAGTGATTGGCATTCAGGAATTGATTACAAAAATGTATTTTCATATAAATAATATATTATAATAATCTTAGTGTTATTACATTGAATCATGACTCTTCTTAAAATGTGCAATAAGAAATAGTTTGCTCCATAATGTGATCAATAAACTCTATAATTATTTCAAAATGCACTCCAGATTATAAACTACTAAAACAGATTAATCTATTAAGAATTCTTTAAAAATAAGTGAGAACATTAGCCGAAGCCGGTTTGGCTCAGTGGATAGAGCGTCAGCCTGCGGACTGAAAGGTCCCAGGTTCGATTCCGGTCAAGGGCATGTACCGTGGCTGCGGGCACATCCCCAGCAGGGGATGTGCAAGAGGCAGCTGATCGATGTTTCTCTCTCATCGATGTTTCTGACTTTCTATCCCTCTCTGTGAAAAATCAAGAAAATATATTTTAAAAAATAAAAATAAGAAAAAATAAGTGAGAACATTAAATGAACTAGCTTCACACAGACATGGTGCAGGGTAAATTTAATATTTGGTTAACTTTTTTGTGACCAAAAGTTTTAGAAGACCACAAAAGTTATCCAATTTGCTATGCTCTTTATACTATAAGCTATATTAATGTTGCTGCAATACTATAAATAAAAGCTATCATGTATTAAAAACCCATCATATGTTTTTATAGATATTATCTCCTTTGGTAGGTGTTACTTTAAAATTGTGTAAGTGAAGAAACTGACTGTTAAGTGACTTGTGGATGCCTGCCACCAGAATTTAAAATCAATTCTCTCGATCTCAAAACATATTTTTCTTCCACTATGGTGAGAAATTCCTCAAATAGTCGTCTCTGTTGGCCATTTTATACTTTTGTAATTAATATTTATCTAATAAATAAAATGTTCCAGAAACTGAGATGGCTCCATTTTGCTTTATATGAGGCTGTGGGAAATTTTATTTTTTTAATATATTTTATTGATTTATTACAGAAAGGAAGGGAGAGGGAAAGTCAGAAACATCGATGAGAGAGAAACATCAATCAGCTGCCTCCTGCACACCCCCCACTGGGGATGTGCCCTCAGCCAAGGTACATGCCTTGACTGGAATCGAACCTGGGACCTTTCAGTCCGCAGGCTGACGCTCTATCCACTGAGCCAAACCGGTTTCGGCGAGGCTGTGGAAATTTTAAATGAACTCTGATTTAGTTTTACTAAATCGCAGAAGTGAGAATTATAAACAGAGGGACAAATGAATATAAATGTCACAGAATGAGACATGAGAAAAAAATCTAGAAGGATTTAAAGTATATACTCAAGAGAAATATCTAAAAAGAAGGTAGGGAAGGGTGAGGGTAAGGGGAGAGATCAACCAACGGACTTGTATGCATACATATAAGCCTAACCAATGACACAGAACACAGCGGGGTGAAGGAATGAGTCAGGGGGATGAGGAGGAGTAATGGGGGAATAAGGACACATATGAAACATCTTAATAAATAAAAAAAATTAAAAAAATTTTTTGGATAAATGTAATTTCTATGTATGGTTCAAAAAGGTAAATTTTACAAATGTTCCAAATAAGTTATTGTGATATGGCTTTTCAAGTATGAAAAATATGCAAAAGAATCATGAGGCATAATTTTCATAAACATAAATAAACATTGCATTTAAAAATTATAAACATGAAACCATATTTAAATGGTAAAATGTGAACTAAAGAGCTACTACATTGGAAGGGCAGCTTGGCAATATTTCTGAGAAAAATAAATAAATAAATAGCCTACAATGTTCTCATCACAATATGAGAATATCTACCTTAACACAAATTTAAGAGTGATCCCAGTACATTGCTAATTCATGACTATTTGCATAGTGCAAATATTATTTACATAAATCCTTAGGTATTTATATTATCTACCCGTCAGAAAATAAAATTCAGTAGAATATCATGTGCATATGATACTCAGCTATCTAACCTCAGAAGGCATTCAACCTAGATGTAACAAGATACATATATTTTACTAAAACAATCCCTGGCCTTAAAACCCACTTTGTTTTGTTTTATATATAACTAGAGGCCCAATGCATGAAATTCGTGCATGAGGGGGTGTCCCTCAGCCCACCTTGCACCCTCTCTAATCTGGGACCCCTTGAGGGATGTCTGACTACCCGTTTAGGCCAGATCCCACCTTGAGGGATGTCCAACTTCACTCTCAATATCCAGGACTGCTGGCTCTCAACTGCTCACCAGTCTGCCTTCCTGATTGCCCCTAACTGCTTCTGTCTGACAACCTGATCACCCCCTAATTGCTCCCCAGCCAGCCTGTTTATCCCCAACTTCCCTCCTCTGCTGACCTGGTTCCCCCCAACAGCCCTCTCCTGCAGGCCTGGTCACCCCTAACTGCCCTTCCCTGAAGACCTAGTTCCCCCCAGCTGCTCTCCCCTGCAGACCCAGTCACCCTCAACTTCCCTTGCAGGCCTGGTCTCTCCCAACTGTACTCCCCTGTAGGAGTAGTCCCCCCAAACAGCCCTCTCCTGCAGACCTGATCACCCCTAACTTCCCTTCCCTACAGGCCTGGTGCCCCCAGCTGCTCTCCTCTGCAGGCAATTAAGTTGTCACCCCCAACTTCCTTCCTCTGCAAGCCTGGTCACCCCTAACTGCCCTCTTCTGTACATTTGATAACCCCCCACTGCCCTCCCCTGCAGACCTTGTTCCTCCCAACCCCCTCTCCTGCAGACCTTCTTGTGGTGGCCATCTTGTGTCCACATGGGGGGCAGGATCTTTGACCACATGGGGGCAGCCCTCTTGTGTGTTAGAGTAATGGTCAATCTGCATATTACACTTTTATTAGATAGGACAGAGGCCTGGTGCATGGGTGGGGGCCAGCTGGTTTGCCCTGAGGGGTGTCCCAGATCAGGGTGGGGGTTTCCTTGGCACATGGGGTGGCCTGGGCAAGGGACCTATACTGGTTTGCAGGCTGGCCATGCTCCCCATTGACCCAAGTGGAGGCCCTGGTACCTGGGATTTATTTATCTTCTACAACTGAAACTTTGTAGCTTGGAGTGATGCCAAGCCTTCTGCTTGCTCAGTGACAGCAGACATTTCTGCTGAAATTTATTTACCTTCTATAATTGAAACTTTGTAGCATTGAGTGGAGGCTTAGCCTGGCATGGGCAGGCGGAAAGCTTGGCTTCCTCCATTGCCAGGGAAACCTAAGCCTCCCTTCTGCTCTCAGTGGCCACAGCCATCTTGATTGGGGCTTATTTGCCTATCAGCTCCTAATTGGCTTGTGTGCATGGCTTGTGGATGTAGCAGAGGTATAGTCAATTTGCATATTACTATTTTATTAGATAGGACTAGAGGCTCAGTGGACTAATTAATGCACAGTTTAGGTCCAGTCGGCCAGCCCCCAATAGGGGTAGACTGGCCACAGGGAGGGGTTGCAGGCAGTTGGTGTGCTGGCCCCATTCCTGATCAGGGTGCAGGGTGGTCAAGGGTTGGTGCCAGACAGGGGAGAGGCTGCAGGTGGTTGGTCGGCCCCATCCCCTGGTTGAACTCTTGATTGAACTCCTGGTCAAGTGGACAATTTGCATATTAGCCTCTTATTTAATAGGATTTAATATACTTGGTATTTTAATCTATAATAAGTTAGAAATCATAAATATAAGGGCCCTAGTGATTGAGTTTGCTTTTGGAGACACTTTCTTAGCACCAAAACTAAGAATGTTTACGAAATGCATATTGCTCATTAAAAAGGAGAAGGAAACACACACACATAAACATACACGAGAATTGATGTGGGAAATCATTAGACTGGTGTTTTTTAATAAAGGGGAAAGTCATTCCATATACCTTAGCATGTTGTGAGCATTATTATGTGATCACAGTACAATAATTGATTTCCATAACAAAACTCTGAGTCAAAAAGTAAGGGTTTAATTATTTTCAATATTATCTACTGAAGTAAAGTAATGAAGTATGTATTAAAATATTTCCACTTAAAATGTTAAAAATAAAGGAAATTAATTGTCTGAAGGTTCTAAATAGCTGAAAAAAAATCCCTAAAAGTCATTCACTTACAGAATCCAAAATTTACCAGTGCTTACAGAGAGAAAAAATAGGTCAAACAAATAGATATATTAATTTGCGATTTGGACTAGGAAAGTGATACCAGATAAAAATGTAAAGATGCTTGGGTCATCAATCCTTAGTGTTGGTAAGGTTCTTTTAAGTTTGTTCTTAGAAATTCCCAACTTATTTTCCTTTTTTTAGACCTTCCTCTTTGTTTTCTGTACCATTACCTTATCATATTTATTTTTGCATGGATACTTTAATCTTTTAAGTTCTATTTACATTAAGATCATGTTTAATAAAATGAAGAAAAACACAACAAACTCTATATTATAAATGAGAAAATTAATTTTTTCAAAAGAACATACAGACCAAGCAAAATACTGGGGGTATGGGACATTGTACATGATGAGTCAATAAAGAACTCCCTTTGTGACTTACTAAGAAAGCCACCAAAACTGTGTTGGAATTTAGATTTAGGAGACCAAATTTCTGTACGCTCCCCTACAATAGAGAAAATGAATCTGTTTGACACAATTCCTTGTAATTTATATAACATTTTATTTGTAAGCTTACATTCTATGAATTTAATTCTATTGTTTGTTTTAGATTTCACATCATTTGAAGCATAAATATAAATGTGTGTATTTCAACACTCTCAATATTTAAGTATAATCAGTAAGTTATTAGGAAAGATTCAATAACAAATTTGAAATATGAAAGGTCACAGTCCACAAAGCAGCTGCCTAAGAAGGCATTTCACTTTAAAGCAATGGTAAAATAAAATGGGGAAAAAGGGGAAGAAAAAAATAAGTTACTATAGGTTCAGGGAAAATTAGTTTGTACTTATATAGTGAAATCTCATCAATTTGAAATATTATACACTTTACCAGTGGTCCAGTGACAAAATTTGTGCACATTAAAAGGAGATTAATTAGAGGAAATATTTTAATATTGCTATTTGCCCTTTCTCTATAATAGAAGTGTTAGAAAGGAAAGAAAATTAGTAAAATGTATATGAAAATCTTCCTCCTGTCAGAGTCTGGGGCACACCATGGGACCCAGGGTCAAATCCCCACCTACCTGTGGCACCTCAAAATTGTACAAGACCACCCAGACCCAGCTGGCCCCACCCCCATTGGGCGAGATCCAGACCCTAACAGCCCCAACCCCACTGGGCAGGGACACAACCTTAGGTCCCCTGGCCTGGTTCTGGGTGGAAGGTGCAGTCTCAGGTCCTCCATCAAGCCCTGCCAAATAGGGTTGTGGCCTGAGGTCCCATGTCAAGCTCCTCTGGACAGAAAGCACAGCCTCAGGTCCCCTGCCCCAGCCTAGTGCCATGCAGCCTCAGGTCCCTGCTGATTGCTCATTAAAGCTTGTTATGGGAACTCAACCTCTGCTGTGGGTGCAGCCATCTTATGTTACGGGATCCCCACCTATGCTGTGGGTGCAAGCATCTTGTGTTACAGAAATCCTGCCTCCGCTGTGCGTGCTAGATTTTTGTGGTGGTGTGATGGTCAATTTGCATATTGCCTATTTATTAGATATGATATTATTTTTTTTCAAAAGCAATTAAACATTTTTCTCTCAGGTTCACTAAAAGACATTTGAAATAGGAAATTTTAAGCTATCAATAAGAAAAATTTCTAGTTTATGGTGGTTGATCTCAATAAATAAGTAATAGATACCCTGAATATTCCCACACCCCTAGAATTGGTTGCCCAATTCCCTTATTATTTGAAGATGAATATATTATTTAGTTTTTAAGAAATTGATTTCCCAAATAATTTTGCTTATCAAGATATTTTTATCTTTCAAAGTTCTCTGAGAAAAAATAATAAAAAAGAGACATTCTTTCTCTTTCCCAAATTAGTCTGATGATGACAAGAATGGGAAAGTTGCTAATATTTCAATCCCTAAGATTTCAAGCCAGCAGGATTTGTAGCATGTCTAGATAAACATTAAAGGACCTATGCACTCAGTGAAATCTGTGACTAGTTCTGATATATTTATCTCTTGCCTCCTCTCTATCACCTTCTCATTGCCTTCTCAAACGTTTGACAGTTCTGACTTTTACAGATGAATATGATTGTGATAAAGAAAATTTTCCCCCTTTGTGATTTATTGTCCTTCACTTGCTAACCCATTAAAATGCATGCATTTTAATTAAAAGACAGAGGAAGTATTTATAGGAAAGTCTAGATTTTCCTAAAAAGATAAAAATACTCAAGTTATAAATGTCTGAAAATATGCTTATTTTCTTGTTTTTAGATAAAGGAAAATATGCTAGATACACAATAGTCCCTCAGTAAATGTCTTTTTTACTGATATAATTTTGTAGGGCTATCTATCTATATTAATTCTAGGTTAAAGACAGCATAAAATCAACAACTAATTTTAAAGTTATTCATTACTTCTAAGGACTGGAATATTTAAATATATGTTTAAATGCAAATTATTTTTAGTTTCTTCAAGGTATTCATAGAAACAAATAATAATTAGCTTGGTTTATTTTAAAATTAATATAATTATACCAGGGGAATAAAGCTGTTTATAAAGTTAGTGACTTCATACCCTCATAGTTATTTTTATATTTAGCAATTATAACTTGGAATAAAAAGCTATAAATTTGAGAATGTAAGACCTCAATACTTACCCTGACTACACTGAAGTCCAGCTTAGTCTCCTGTGCACACTGTAATATTAGCTGAAAGCAATTTTTACTTTGATTTGTCATTCCATTTTCATAATAACGCTGTAAAATTCTTTGTTGTTCTACAGTAAATACAGAACGTAGATTCATCTAAAAATAAAAGAAAATACTCTGAAAATTTGAATAAAACCTGTGTATGTGTAGAATTTGCAAGTTTTTAAAAAACAGTTTCAGTTCTTTGAAGATGCAAGATATTTTAAAGTCAATTAATCCCCATTAGTGGGCAAAAATCTGTGTGCCAAAGGGAGACAGGTTTTCACTGAAAAATTATAGATAGTGGAAATACATTGAATTTGCTTAGAAAAAACACCAACATTAAAGACAATAAAATGATAGCCTTATCTGGATAGTGTCTTTCACTGAAATAAATATTTATGGCTAATAAAGGCAGAGATGGTGGTAGCCATATGTGGTCAATTATCAACAGGGACACTCACTGTTCTTTGTCAAGCAAGGCATCTGGTATATGTCTTATAGCCAAAAGCTATGCTCTGAAACAAAAAAAAGTTTCTTCTTTTTCTTTCTTTCTGGGTAAAAGGGTACTTTTGTTATATTAAAACAAATCCCCCTTTTAAAGCTTGAAAATAAACAAGAAGTTTTAGTGACTGTGAAAATTGCTTTAGGTGATACTAAGACATTTATTTTAATAACTGTTTAGTATACAAATCAAGAATCAAAATCACGTAAAATTTTACTAAAAACAACCCATATAAAAACTACAAACCTTTTAATGAAATTAACACCATCATAATTAGATAAGAGAAATTTATAAAATACTTTACCCTTCCCATCAATATGTAACATACTTAATATTAAGGGAAAACAACTCTGGCAATATCAGAAGAAAGGAGCAGGTCAAACTCTTTTTAAAATGATAAATTCTAGTGCATTTTATATAAAACTAGAGGCCTGGTGCATGAAATTCATGCATGGGGGGTGTCCTTCAGCCCAGCCTGCACTCTCTCCAATCTGGGACACCTCAAAGGATGTCTGACTGCCCATTTAGGCCCAATCCTGAATCGGGCCTAAATGGGCGGTCAGACATCCTTCTCTCATTCTAGGATTGCTAGCTCCAAACTGCTAGCCCAAGCTCCACTTCAGTCCTTTGGTTGATCTCTTCTCTTTATTCCTGCCCTCTCCTACCATCCCTCTGAGGTTTGACAGTCAATGCTTTTCTGTCTCTGATCTGTTTTTGTTCATCAGTTTATGTTGTTCATTGTATTCCATAAATGAGTGAGTTCATGTGATACTTAACTTTATTTGACTGGCTTTTTTCATTTAGCATAATGTTCTCTAGTTCCATCCATGCTCTAGCTTGAAGCAGACACCTTTTTCTCCTTTTTCTTCTTCTTAAATAATACCTTTCAGCATTTCACATAATACTGGTTTGATGTTGATGAACTCCTTTAGCTTCTTCTTATCTGTGAAGCTCTTTATCTGACCTTCAATTCTGAATGATAGCTTTGCTGGGTAGAGTAAACTTATTTGTAGGTTCTTGCTATTCATCACTTTGAAAATTTCTTGCCACTCCCGTTTGACCTGCATAATTTCTGTTGAAAAGTCAGCTAACAAGTGTATGGGTGCTCCCTTGTAGGTAATTAAGTATTTTTCTCCTGCTGCTTTTAATATTCTCTCTTTGTCCTTTGCTCTTGGCATTTTAATTATGATGTGTCTTGATGTGGTCTTCTTTGGATTCCTTTTGCTTGGGGTTCTGTGCGCTTCCTGTGCTTGTAAGTCTATTTCTTTCACCAGGTGGGGGAAGTTTTCAGTCATTATTTCTTCAAATATGTTTTCCGTATTTTGCTCTTTCTCTTCTTCTGGCACACCCATAATTCTGATATTGGTATGTTTGAAGTTGTCCCAGAGGCTTCTTACATTATCCTCAAATTTTTGAATTCTTCTTTTTTTTTCTTTTTCGGTTGAGTGTTTTTGGCCTCTTAGTATTTCAAATCTTTGTCTTGATTCTTTGGTTCCTCTAGTATGCTGTTGGGTTTCTGTAAAATTTTTTTTTTATTTCAGTCAGTGTATGTTTAGTTTCTAGTTGGTCCTTTTTCATATCCACGAGAGTCTAGCTGAGCTTATTGGCTTTTTCTAGGAGCCTCTTGAAATACCTTATCACTGTGGTTTTGAACTCTATATCCATTTGTTTGTTTTCCTCCATTTCTTTTGTTTGTGATCTTTTTCTTTCTCTCCCCATTTTCACTGCTTCCCTGAGTTGGTTGGGTAGCTTTGTGTGCTAGGTGTCTCGGCCTCCCCTGTTACCTGAGGTATACACTCTTGGTGCACCCCTTTGTGGACTGTTTATACAGCCTTATTGCAGATAAGTCTTGTTTGTTGTTGGTATCACTGGGAGGAATTGACCTCCAGGCCAACTGACTGTGAGGATCAGCTGTGTCTACTCTAGGAGATAGCCTTAAGTGCCTGGACTTGCAAACTTGCCAAAGTCTCTGTGTTGAAGTATCTTACCCCTGGTGGTCAGTGCACTTCACACTGACTCCTCAATCTGTCTGCCCCCTGGTAGTCAGTGCACATCATAGCGAGCAGTTTAGCAGCCTTAGCATATTATTAGCTATTACACTTTTTATTGGTTGAATGGCCTGCTAGACAACCAGACACTTCACATATTAGGCTTTTATTATATAGGATACTTATAATTAGATTAAGGCAATTTTAGGTTCTTGTTAAAAGGTATCACACTGAAATTATTGCTAAAAGTTGACAGTCAGAAAAAAAACCCTTCCCAAGGAAAGTATCTCTCAAAATTAGAAAAACAGCAACAACAAAAACAACAACCCTATAAGCCAAACAAAATAGAAATCATTCTAGTATACTAGGTATGGGGGGGAAATATGCTGACATAAAAATTAACTACCTTTTGTCTGAATATATTAAATTATAAAGCCATCTCATAAAGAAATTAAAGACAGCCATATAGCAATCCTCTGCATTTGTAAACCCAACTTCCTTTCTTGCCCATACAAACATCTTCCTATCTAATGTCTAGCAATCTGATGAAAGAAAGTTAGATATTGGAGAGGACACCAGAAAGATGAGAGTAGAATTTCTTCCTGAGACATTAAGAAACAAATAATTCCACTAATTTTCTTAAGGGTTATCCATGTAAAAGTATAAACCTTTTATGTAAAATATGACCAGTTTTCAAAGATGTTGAGTCCAGAGGACAGCATCCATCAAAGCAATATTTATTATTATGGCTGCCAGCTTTCAGAGCACATTGTTTTTGCTGAGACAAAAGATGGAAGTCAAATACCTGAAAAGCTTCATCTGGTGTAGATTTAGATGCAAAAAACTTTGGAATGAGTTCTGAGGAGGGGAATAAACTTCAGTTCGCTAATGCATAATCAAGGTAAAGGCTCTGATCATTTTCTGCAAGGCTGTAATACCATAAAAAGCCTAGAGTGCAACATATGGGAGATACCCACGTGTGATGATAGCTGACCTAATAATATAGGAATGTTTTTCTATTGGCTGGCTAAACCTGTTACAGTTACCCAAATGTGATATGAATCTTTAAAAGCACAGCAGGTCCTTTGTCATTAATACTAACAGCCAAATATAGGTAAACAGTACTAAACAGATTTCTGGAGTCAACAACTCTAACAATAGTATAAACTTAGTTTTTCCCTTAAATTCAGTAGCAACATCAGGAAGTCCACTTTAGTCAAGAGATCTACTATTTTTCTTTCAAATTACAGCAAGAAGACAAACCCTTATAAGCCAGATAATTTATCATTACCTCCATCCACCCTATTTTTCTTTGTCTATTAAGTGGAACAATATTGAATGACTATACTACCAAAACTTTTAATCATTTGCACAAAAATTAAGAGCTGTAAAAACCTTCAATTTAAAAGTTGGGGTCTCATACTGTACTAGTGGCTCAGTGCACAAAATTTGTGCTCATTAAAAGGGTATTAATTAAAGGAAATATTTTAATAGTGCTATTTGCCCTTTTTCTACCATAAAAGTGTGAGAGATAAAAGATAATGAGTACAATGTATATGAAAATAATACATAATTGCATTAATAAATAAATTATAACAAAATGACATAACAACAATACGAATCCACAGTAAACTATTGAGTTAACTTTCCTGCATTTAAAACAGGATTGAACATGTTCCTCACAAAGAGATGAAATCCATAATACTGCATTTGGGTGAATCGTGTTCTTACATTTTGTCTAGTATTATTGTTGAGTACACTGTTGTCTCTGAGTCTTAATGCATATCTGTTCTCCAACCTTTTTCATCATGTGGAAAAAGAATAGGATATGTCATTGCATCTAATGTAGGAAAAAGGATACTGATTTTTTCATTTTAGTGACATTTGGATTATTGGGATCTGGTTTACAATGAATGAGCAAGTTTCTTTCAAAAGGAGGTTCTCCATCTTCGTTTCTGAATATGACAGCAACCTTGGTTACACGGGGAGAATTATATCTACCTGGGTCACTGTTATGATCATATTTAACTGTCATAGTTACTGCCGTGGGAGCTATACCTTTTGCTGCTTCAGATTGGGCTTCCTTTTCTACCTCATGTAGCATCTTGTACGATTTTGTTAATTCATTTATTTCATGCATGAGGTTGTTGATGTTGATCATGAGTCTTTCTGAGCAGGCCTGGTTTGCTGGGATTGCCAATCTTTTACGTGTAGCTTCAGCTGTATCCAAAATATAGAGTTGAGCAAACTTCTGAGAAACACCATCAGAAGCATGTAAAGTTCCAGTATGATGATAAACTTGTCCATGTATTCTAAAACAGTATGGCCCATACCCTGATGGCAATGCAACATTTGCACCCATGGAAGCAAAAGCAAAAGAACTATTTATAGATAGAATGTTTTCCGTGAAATTTTTACTGTCAGAATCTTCGTTTGTCATTAATCTTTTTAAATATGGCGGGTAATCTGGAAAGTTTATATCATTTGGACAGACTTTCCCTTTGCTACAACATTGAGTAAATTTCTCATCAGATGGTTTTTCATCAGAGAAATGTAATGATAGGCAAAATTCACATCTAAAAATCATTTCACCACAACTATGTTTGAGAATTGCATCCTCACGTGCTCCATTTTCACTGAGAAGGCAGTTCCTACCACTATTGCTAGTACTTGTTGATGACTGTTCTTTAGACATATTCTGTCTTTGCCACCGCCTTCTTTCAACTTCAAAGGCATGTTGTTCTTTAGACATTTCCTGTCAAAGATATCTGGTGTTTTTCGGCTTCTGAGCGACGTTTTTCCAATAGCTGCTCTTCAGATACATTCTGTCGCAGGTGTCACCTTTCAAGATCAGATGCACACTGCTCTTCAGACATTTTCTGTCGATAATGTCGGCACCTTTTTGCTATACAGCTCCGTTGTATCAACAGTTTTTATTTGTACATAGTCCCACCTCTTTATTGTTACATTCTGAGATAGAGGAGAATGACAGTCTTGACAGTCAAGCCTTTCAGCAGTGTGACCAAAGGCTGATTTGGACAGATTCTGTGGGGGTGGGGCTTCCTCCTACCTGTTGTCAGTTTCCACAGCTGGGATGCTGAAGCTGGGACTTAGGGGCCTTCCCTCTGGCGGTTGCCTTCCGTTTTTGCTGGCATACACCTGAAGCTACACGTAAAACATTAGCAATGCCAGGGGCCTCGTTAGATGCAGATGTGGTGAATTCTCACTGCCGCTACTGCTGCCGCCTTGTTGTCTGCGCCCAGGGGACTCAGTTAGATGCAGCTGTGGTTCACTGGCACTGCCACTGCTTGGTCTAGGCGCCTGACGTCGGGCACTTGATGCCTTCACCACTTCGTCTCTGGTCCAGGGGCCTGGAGCCCACACCTCTTGACCCCGCCCCTTGTTTTGATTGGCTGGTAGCATAGCCAATCAGGATCCAAGGTATGGTCACATTTGCATGTTACTCTTTATTAGATAAGATATGTGATAAAGTAATAATCCACTGGTTTCATAAAAATGGAAGTCCACTGGTTTGGGGTAGGGGAGGTAACTGAATTAAGGAATTAAATGCTGAAATAAGTCATTTAGCTTTACCTCAAGATTTATTCATTGCACTGCACCACCCACTCAACCCATGCCATCCTACAAGAATAAGACAACCTGGGACCTACTCTCAGCTTCACTGTGATATATTGGGTAAATCACTTAATTTCTATGAGCATCCATTTCCTAGTCTATAAAATATTAGATTCTATTACTTATTTTACTTTTCAGTCTGGATTGGTCCAATCATTTGGGATATGCAAACTGATTTTTCTTAAATTATAAAGTATATTACAGTTGTAATGTATTTATATTTTTAAGTATAACTAGGCCCTTTGTTTATAGTATTCAGGTATGGGATTTGTTAGATTGCTCTAAGCTTTAAAATTTGATGTAATGATGTAATGATGTAATGAGGACCCTTACCCATGGAGAAAAGAGTAAATTATGCTCAGTATATTGTATTTAGACGAGGAGAATGATGAGTAATATATTTTAGATTTATTGCTTCAGAAGTACTTGAAAAATAGTTTCTAGAAATAACTACCTCTTTAGAAGTTCCTGGTAGCTAAGGTTATATTTTCACATGGGAATATATCAGATAAATTCCTATATAACATTGTTCTTATACAACTGATGTCATACTTAAATCTGCTCTAATAATGCCCTAATAATGTCTTAACTGGTTAGCTAATTTGCAAAGTACCAAAATATTTTACTCATAAGTACTCACTCTTGAAAAATATGATATTAAAATGGGGATTCCATAAAATTCAATTCAAATATTACACATTTTTTCAACAATAAAATTTTGAAGTTTGTGTAAGCCATTTTTTTTGGTTACTGTTTTTAAACAGTTAAGCCTAGGATAATATAACAACTTGAGTATCTTTATCTTGGCCAATATGTCTCTATTAACATTGTCCCTTTAATCCATTATTATTATTCATCTTTAAATGCACATACAATAAATATCACTCTTTTGGTGTATAGTTTTATGAGTTAAGACAAATATATGTATATAGTACTCATGAAACCACATCTACCATAAAAACACAAAACAATTCTATCACTCCAAAATAATTCCTGTATGCTGCTTCTTTATAATCAATCCCTCCAGCCACACAGGCCCTGTCAACAACTAATCTGTTTCTATAATTTTAAATTTTATAGAATTCCATAATAATGAAGTTACACATATGTATCCTACTAAAATTACCTTCTTTCATTGATCACATGCATTTGAAATGTACCTGTGTCGTATGTATCATTACTTTGTTTCTTTATATTTCAGAGTAGTATTCCATTGTATGGATATACCATGGTTTATCCATTTATCCATCAATGGACTTTTGGGCTTTTTCAAGTTCTTGACTATTATTAATAAAGCTGTTAAAACTATTTATATGCAGGTTTACCCCTGCAAATAAAGTTTAATTTCTCTTGAGCAAATACTCTGGATTGTAATTGCTAGATCATATGGTAAGGATATGCTTAACTTTATAAGAAACTGCTAAACTGTTTTAAAAAGTGGCATGTGTTCAAAAGTACACAATGTTTTTCCCAATAATATCTTATGAAGTTTCTTTGTGTTTTATTTAATTTCCTCACCAGCATTTGTCATATTTGTTTGAAGGTAGTCGTATTAATATCTGTATAATTGTATATTATTATTATGGTTTTAATTTGTATTTTCCTAGTGACTGATGATGTTGAGCATTTATTAATATGCTTATTTGCAATCCATATATCTTCTTTGTAGAAGTGTCCACATATTTCGCAAATTTTTAAACTGAATTGTTTGCTTAGGTATTATTGAAATGTTAGGGTTTATTACATATTCTGTATACATGTCATCAGAAATATGACTTGTAAATATTTTCTCCCTGCTTTTGGTTTGTCTTTTTATTTTATTAACAGTGTAGTTCACAAACACATTTTCTTTTTTAATTCTTTATTGTTGAAAGTATTACACATGTCTCCTTTTTCCCCCATTGATCTCTACCAGTCTACTCCCACCTCCCAGCACAGGCCCTCACACTCCACCATTGTCTGTATCCATTGATTATGCTTATATTCAGGTATAAAAGTACTTTGGGTGATCTATTATCCCCCCTTCTCACCCTCCCCTGTCTTCCCTATAAGGTTTGATGATCTTTTCAATACTTCTACGTCTCTGGATCTATTTTTGTTCATCTGTTTATGTTGTTCATTATATTCTACAAATGAGTGAAATCATGTAATACTTATCTTTCTCTGACTGGTTTATTTCACTAAGCATAATGCTCTCTAGGTCCACCCATGCTGTTGCAAATGGTAAGATTTTTTTATTTTTCCCCAAATATATTTTTATTGATTTCAGAGAGAAAGGAAGAAGGAGAAAGAGATAGAAACATCAATGATGAGAGAGAATAATTGATTGGCTGCCTCCTGCACATAACCCCCCCTGGGGATCAAGCCCACAACTTAGGCATATGCCCTGACCAGGAATCAAACCAGCAACCTCTTGGTTCCTGGGTCGACGTTCAACTGCTGAGGCACATTTGGCTGGGCAAGAGTTGTTTCTTTTTGTAACAGCATGGTATTCCATTATGTAGATGTACCACAGCTTTGTAATTCACTCATCTGCTGATGGGCACTTAGGTTGTTTCCAAATCTTAGTTATTATAAATTGTGCTGCTATTATATTGATAAATCAAGTGTATTATTTTTCTTTTTAAAATTTTATTTTTATTGTTGACAGTATTACAGATGTTCCCCAATTTCCCCCCCTTAACCCCTTTCCTCCTAGCCCCTGCTCCACTCCAGGCCATTGCCACACTATTGTTTATTTGTGTCATTAGGTGTGAGTGGTGGCTACTTCCCGGATCACCCCTCAGCAGCAGGGGGAGTTGGAGAAGCCCTCAGAGGCTATCAGGGCTGGCAGCTGCCACTCACACTGGCTGATGGCGCTGAATAATTGGGACCAGCACCAGGCACTGGCAGTGGGTGTGAGATCCAGGTGAAATCATGGCATGTGGGAGAAAATAATTTTCATTAACCACCAGAGGTTCATCCTGATGACAGCGACCAGCACCCTGCCTTGGTCTAGCACCCCCACTCACTTGCTTCACCATCTCACCATGGCTGATACCTGCCATGTTCTGTGCTCTGCCATATGCTGCTGACACTTGCCATGTACTGAGTTGGGAGGGACTGATGTGGGGCAAGTGGCCTAAGGGAGGAGTCATGGTTGGTTGGCTGCATGGCCCTGCCCCTGTTCAGAGTTGGGGGCTGATTGGGAGTGGAGCTGGCTGAGGGCCACGGGGAGTTGGCCAGCTGGTCTTGCTCCTGATTGGGGTGGTGGCCTATTGGGGGTGGGGAAGGCTCTGGGGAGAGGCTGCAGGAGGTTGGCAGACTTCTCCCACCCCCAATGTTCCCCCCATCCTGATGGAGCCACCCAGGGGGAGGGGGTGTGGGGGTTGGCCAGTCCACACTGCCCTCTATTGGGGTGGGAAAGGCTGATCAGGGGGCTGGGACAGCTGGGGGCAAGAAGCCATGGGAGGTTGGCCAGCCATCCCCAACCCCTGATTGGGCCAGTTCACTGGACGCAGTGGGCATCATAGCAACCAGTTATTCAGGTCATTACAGTGTTATGGTTGCTGGCTTTTTATATATATAACTAGGGGTCGAGTACACGAAATTCATTCACTGGGGGTGGGTGGTCCCTCAACCCAACCTGCCCCCTCTCACATACTGGGAGCCCTCAGGGGATGTCCAACTGATGGCTCACCCCAAGCCTGCCCAAGGCCTAAAGCGGGTACCCAGCCATCGCCCTGCTCAGCTCAGCCCCAGCTGCCTGCGACCACCTGGCCCCGGGGGCTGGGCGCTTGCCACCATTTCTGCTCACAGTGCTCAGGGGCCGAGCGCTCCCTGCCGCCACTACCACCGCTGCTGCTGCTGCTGCTTCCCTGCAAAGTGCCTGGGGGCTGGGTACTCAATGCCACTGCCATTTCATCTCCACCCCCAGGCCCAGCATTCATGCCACTTGGCCCTGCCCCCGCTCCTGCTCCTGATTGGCTGGTAGCATAGCCAATCAGGAGCGAAGGTATGGTCAATTTTGCATGTTTCTCTTTTATTATATAGGATCATAAAAGCATAATATGCTAATTAGACCAAACATCCTTCCGGACCAAGCCAGGGCTGCAGCCGCCTTAGCTGCGAGGGAGGGATCTAGTCAGCTGACCCATGCTGCGAAAACCTACTCTTGCACGAATTTCATGCATTGAGCCTCTAGTATTTAGATAAGTTCTTTGGTTAATCTCCTCCAGTATCCCTGCCAAGATTTGTCAGTCTATTCTATGCATCCATGCCTCTGGACCTGTTTTGTTTATCAGTATATTATGCTCATTTGTTTCAACATATAAGTGAGGTCATGTGCTATGTCTTTCTCTGACTGGCTTGTTTCACTCAGCATAATACTTCCCAGGTCCATCCATGCTATCACAAAGGATAAGACATTCTTCTTTTTACAATTGCATAATATTCTATTGTGTAAATGTACACTGCTTTGTAATCCACTCATGCACTAATGGGCACTTGGGCTGTTTCCAGATCTTAGCTATTTTAAATAACACTGCTATGAACAGAGGGGTGCATATATTCTTTCTGATTGGTGTTTCAGGTTTCTTAGGATATATTCCAAGAGTGGGATCATTGGTTCAAATGACAAATTAATTGTAGTTTTTGTGCCATATCTAAGAAATCTTTGTTTAATCCTTGGTCACAAAAAATTTCTGTTTCTTCTAGCAGTTTTATATGTTTTCATTTCACATTTTTGTTTATGACTCATTTTCCCATTTATGTCCTACAAGAAATTACATAGAACTATATTTCTCTCCTCCCTCCTATTATATCTTTGTGAGAAATCACGAATGAAGCCATCTGAGCATGAGATTTTCTTTGTTGGTAAGTTTTAAACTAAAAATTATTTATTTGTGTTATTCTGTTTATAATTCTTTCTTCTTGCTTAAGCTTTATTAATTTGTCTTTTTCAAAGAATTGATCAATTTTCCCTAAGTTTCTGTATTTAAAGTGTAAAGTTTTTAATACTATTTTCTTATTATTATTTTGGCTATAGGATTGGTTTAGATGCACCTTTTTCTTACTGAGTTTGACAGTTTTTTTCTTCCCTATTATTTGTATTTGTCAGTTTGGCCAGGGGCTTATCACTTTTATTTTTAAAACATTTTTATCTATTTCAGAGAGGAAGGGAGAGGGAAAGAGAGATAGAAACATCAATGATGAAAGAATCATTGATTGGCTGGCTCCTGCAGGACCCCGCACTGGGCATCGAACCTGCAACACAGTCATATGCTCCTGACCAGAATTGAACCCAGGACCCTTCAATCCACATGCCAAGTCTTTATCCACTGACCCAAACAAGCTAGGGTGACTTTTATTGACCTTCTGAAATGAGTAGCTATTGGTTTCATTGAATTTGGTCTGTTGTTTATCTGTATTCATTTTTCATTGAATTTTGTTCTTATCTTTACTATTCTCTTCATGCTGCTAATTTGGATTAAATTTTCTATTACTTTTCTAGTTTTTTTAAAGATGGAAACTTAGATTGTTGATCTTTGGCCTTTCTTCTTTTTTAATTAATATTTAAAAATCACTTCTAAGGATGGCTTTGGCTAATTTTGATAGGCTGCATTTTTTAACAGACTTATCAAGGTATAATCGATATACAAAGAGCTGTACATATTAAAAGTCCACAACTTGATGAGTTATGCAAAAACCAATGATACAATCACCATAATCAGAGTAATCAACATATGAAACACAACCCAGAGTTGTTGTTTTTATGTATCTCATGGATTTTCTGATTTGTTTTTTTTAATATATTTTATTGATTTTTTTACAGAGAGGAAGAGAGAGGGATAGAAAGTTAGAAACATCGATGAGAGAGAAACATTGATCAGCTGCCTCCTGCACACCCCCTAGTGGAGATGTGCCCACAACCAAAGTACATGCCCTTAGCGGGAATAGAACCTAGGATCTTTCAGTCTGCAGGCTGATGCTCTATCCACTGAGCCAAACCAGTTTCAGCTTTTCTGTTTGTTTTATAATGAGAGCACTTAACAGGAAAGGTAACTTGTTAACAAATTTTGAAGTATGCACAACAGTAGTGTTAACTTGTAACTATTATGTTGTACAGCATATCTCTAGTACTTATTCGGCATAACTGAAACTGTATATCTATTGAATAACAACTCCCCATTTTCCTCGCTCTCTGTCTCCTGGTAACCACTATGGCTTTCTCTGAGTTTAACTATTTTGCACCTCTTGTACAACTTGAATTGTGCACTATATGTCCACTGACTTGCTTACTTCACTACAGATTTATGCATGTTGTGGCAAATGACATAATTTCCTTTTTTAAGCCCAAATAATATTCTACTGTATGCATTTACTATATTTTTTTGTTCATCTGTAAATGGACATTTTGTTTCCATATTGTGCTTATTGTATACTAGAGGTCTGGTGCACAAAATTTGTGCATGGGGGGATATCCTTCAGCCCAGCCTGTACTCTCTCCAATCTGGGACACCTCGAGGGATGTCTGACTGCCCATTTAGACCCGATCCCAGTAGGATCGGACCTAAACCAGTAGTCAGACATCCTTCTCACAATCCAGGACTGCTAGTTCCAAACTGCTCACCTACCTCCCTGATTGCCCCTAACCACTTCTGTCTGCCAGCCTGATCACTCCCTAACCATTACCCTGCCAGTCTAATTGATGTCTAACTGCTCTTCTGCCAGCCTGTTTGCCTCCAACTTCCCTCTTCTGCCGGCCTGGTCACCCTAACTGTCCTCCCTTGCAGGATTAATCACCCCAACTGCCCTCCCTTGCAGGCCTGGTCCCTCCCAATGGCCCTCCCCTGCTGCCATCTTGTGGTGGCCATCTTGTGTCCTCATGGGGGCAGGATCTTTGACTACATGGAGGCAGCCCTCTTGTGTGTTGGAGTGATGGTCAATCTGTGTATTACTCTTTTATTAGATAGGATAGAGACCTGGTGCATGGGTGGGGACTAGCTGGTTTCCCCTGAAGGGTGTCCTGGATCAGGGTGGGGGTTCCCTTGGGGTGTGGGGTGGCCTGGGCAAGAGGCCTATGGTGGTTTGCAGGCTGGATACACCTCCCAGCGATCCAAGTGGAGGCCCTGGGATCTGGAATTAATTTATGTTATACAATTGAAACTTTGTAGCCTGGAGTGGAGCCAAGCCTTCTGCTTGCTCTGTAGCAACAGCCATTTCTGTTTGAAACTTTGTAGCCTAGAGTGGAGGCCTAGGCTAGGGCTGCAGAAGTTTGGCTTCCTCCATCACCCTGGCAACCCTAGCTTCTTCTCTCTCCAGCTCCGTGGCTGCCGCCATTTCTGTTGGAATTATGTACCTTCTATAATTGAAACTTTGTAGCATTGAGTGAAGGCCTAGGCCGGCACAGCAGGTGGAGAGTTTGGCTTCCTCCATTGCAGGAGATACCCAAGCTGCCCTTCTGCCCTCAGTGGCAGCAGCCATCTTGGTTGGGGTTTATTTGCATAATTTGCTCCTGATTGGCTGATGGGAGTAGCTGTGGGCATGGCTTGATCGGAGGTATGGTCAATTTGCATATTACTCTTTTATTAGATTGCACAGTGCTGCAATAAACATGGTATAGTGCAGATACTTCTTTAAGATCCTGATTTCAATACTTTCAATATAATGCCCAGAAGTGGTATTGTTGGGTCATATAGTAGTTCTATTTTTAATTTTTCAAGTATCTCCATACAGCTTTCCATAGTTTCTGAACATTTTGCATTACCACCAACAATGTGCAGGAGTTCCAGTTTCTCCACAACTTTGACAAGACTGGTTATATTTTGGCTTCTTAATAATAGCTATCCTAAAAAGGTGTAAACAAGTATTCATAAAAAAAAACTTAAAGTAAATTAAAGACTTAAACATAAGACCTGAAGCTAAAAACTTCTAGAAGGAAGCATAAGAAAAAAGAAACAAAACTTTTGGACATTTCTCTTGCCAATGATTCTTGAATACACCATCAGAACTATAGGCAACAAAAGCAAAAATAGATAAGTGGGACTACATAAATCTAAAAATCTTCTGCACAGCAAAAGAAAAAATCAACAAAATTAAAATTTTAATTTTAATTTATGAAATGGAAAAAATACTTCAAACCATATATCTGACAATGGGTTAATTTTCAAAATATATCATCTATCTATCTATATCTATCTATATAGATTATATATATATATATATATCTACATATTATATATCTATATCTATATATCTATAAGTGTATATATATATATATGCAACTCTTACAACTCAATAGAGAAAAAAACACACACTTAATTGCCCAATTAAAAAATGGTAAAAGAGCTTGAACACACTTTTATGAAGAAAACATACAAATGCCCAAGAAATATTTAAAAAGACACCCATCACTATTAGTTATCAGGAAAATGCAAATCAAAACTATGATAACACAGGGTGCATCTAAATTGTAATTCAGATTAAAATACTCACTATTTCCCTTTGTTTACAGTTTAATTGAAATATTTAAGGATTTCCAAGATATCTTTGTTATTGATTTCATTTGGCTACAGTTAGAGAACATCTATGTAATAAAAGAGTAACATGCAAATGTGACCGTACCATGGCTCCTGATTGGCTATGCTACCAGCCAATCAGGAGTGGGGGCGGGGCCAAATGGCATGAGCCCGCCCCCCTAGGTGGAAATGAAATGGTGGTAGCGGTGAGCACTCAGTGCCCTGGCATTGTGAGGGGAAGCAGCAGGAGCAGCAGCGGTGGTGGTGGAGGTGGCAGCAGGTAGTGCCTGGGGACCAGCCAATCAGAAGCGGGGGAGGAGGGGTCAGGCACAAGGCAGGGAGCAAGGCTGTGGTGGGAGAGGGTGTCCTTGAGCACCCTTGGCTGGCGCAGTGGGAGAGGGTGGCCGTCAGCATCCCTAGCCAGCATCTCGGGAGAGGGTTGGCCTCTGGCGGAAGAAGGCAGCCTTTAGCACCCCTGGCCAGCATGACAGGAGAGGGCAGGCTGTCTGTGCCCCCAGCTAACTCGGCAGCCTGCTGTCTCCTGCCAAGAGAGGCAGGAGAGGGCAGGCCATGTGCAGAGGGAGAGGGCAGGCTGCCCATGTCCCTGGCGGGAGTGGCAGGAGAGGGCGAGCAGCGGGAGAGGGCAGGCTGTTCCCGCCTCCAGCACATCCAGTAGTCTGTCCTCTCTGGCAGCGGGGTGGAAGAGAACAAGCCATGTGCAGCAGGAGAGGGCAGACCTTCTATGTCCCTGGCCAGCACAGCGCGAGAGGACAGGCCTGCGGCGGGAGAGGGCGGGCCTGCAGTGGGAGAGGATGGCCTTCAGCAGGGGCCAGCACAGTGGAAGAGGGCTGCCCTCAGGGTCCCTCGCTGGCATGGCGGGAGAGGGTGGGCCTGCGGCGGGAAAGGGAGGGCTGTCTGCGCCCCCACCCACCCAGCACCTGCCCTCTCCTGCCGCCTGGAGGGAGAGAATAGGCCCGGGGCAGCAAATTTGAACTATGCTAGGCAGGGAACCCAGATCTGAAAGGCCAAGCCCCCAAGTACCCAACAGGGCTTTGTGTGCCGGGGTCCTGAGGAGACCCCAGGACAAGCATCTCCCCAAAGGCTGTGCAGGAGAAGAAGAGGAACCTCTGGATGAGGGACACCCCTCCCCCCGTGCCTCTACTCCTATATAATAAAGAGGTAATATGCAAATTGAATGCCATGCCCTTGCACAAGATCACCACCCCCATGTGGTCACAAGATGGCGGCCCTCATGTGGACACAAGATGGCTACCCCCATGTGGTCACAAGATGGCCACCACAAGATGGTCAGCAGGGGAGGGCGGTTAGGGGCAACCAGGCCAGCAGGGGACGGTAGTTAGCAGTGATCAGGCTGGCAGGGGAGGGCAGTTGGGGGTGACTGGGCCAGCAGAGGAGGACAGTTGGGGGCAAAGAAGCTGGCAGGGGAGGGCAGTTGGGGGTGACCAGGCCAGCAGGGGAGGGAAGTTATGGGCAAGCAGGCCTTCTGGGGAGGGCAAGCAGGCTTGTAGGAGAGCAGTTAGGCCTCAAGTAGGCTGTTAGAGAAGTGGTTAGGGTGTGATCAGGCTAGAAGGAAGAAGCAGTTGCAGGCAATCAGGCAGGCAGGCAGAGGAGTGGTTGGGAGCCAGCAGTCCCGGATTATGAGAGGGATGTCCAACTGCTGGGCCTAAACTAGCAATCAGACATCCCCTGAGGGGTCCCAGATTGGAGAGAGTACAGGCTGGGCTAAGGGACATCCCGCCCAGTGCACAATTTCATGCACCAGGTCTCTAGTACTTTATATAATTCCAATTTTTTTAAATTTGTAAAGTTTATGTTATGGCACAACAGAATCTGGTTTCTTTTAAAGACTGTTCTATACATATTTTAAAGGAACATGTCATCTGCTGTACTAAAAATATCCATTAATTCATGTTGGTTGATAATATTGATCAGACCTTCTCTATCTTTTTTTCTTTCTTTCCTTTTTTTTTTTTTTTTTTGCTACTGTTGTATTGTTAATCCTCAGCTCCCTCTGATCACCGGGCTCTGCCCTGACCAAGGCCGGCAAGGGCAGGCAGAAACCTAAGCCTCCCTCCTGCTCTCAGTGGCCACAGCCATTTTTGTTGGCTTTCTTTGCATATCACTCCCAATTGGGTTGTGGGTGTGGCTTGTGGGTGTAGTGGAGGTATGATCAATTTGCATATTACTCTTTTATTCGATAGGACACACACATAGACACACACACATACATACCGAGTGGTCAGATTATTATGTGTTCAGAGATAATAATAATCAGGCCATTCAGTGTATGTAGTTTTATTAACAAACTAGAGGCCTAATGCATGAAATTTGTGCAGAAGAGGGGGGACCGCTCATTGGCTAAGCTCCCTGTATGCCACTGGTAATATTCTTAGTAACTTGGGTATAAGAACCCAAAAAAGAAATCTAGGGTTCTTCCACCACACTCCTGGAGAAAAAAATGAAGGTCCACTGCTGGAGGGCTAAGAAATGTCATATCCTGCCCTAGGCGTTTTGGCTCAGTGGATAATGCCTAAGTTTCCCAACTGCAGAGTCTGGGTTAGCTTCTGATCAAGGGCATGTACCTATGCTGCAGGCTCCTCCCTGGCTAAGGCCCAGGTCTGGGCTCATGCTGGAGGTAACCAATCAAAGTGTTCCTCTCACTTGATGTTTCTCTCGGTATTTCCCTTTCTCTTCCACACTCTTTAAAAGTCAATGGAAACATATCCTCAGGTGAGGATAAAAATAGAAAAATAAAGAAATGTCATATCCTATGAAAGACACATATTGAAAATGCCTAAAGAAAGTTGTCATTTTTTCATGGTGAAGGGACTGGAGTCCAGATTGATGAAAACACCTTGGTGGCTGTGGTGACTGGCAGTGGCTGCAGCAGTGGGGGGATGGGGCTGGTGCATTTTCCCTGATCAGCCTGGTCGCCTCCCACAAAGGGAGGCCAGACTGCGGCTTAGGCCCACTCCCCATGGGGAATAGGCCTAAGCTATCAATAGGACATCCTCTGAGGGCTCCCAGTATGTTTGAGGGGGCAGGTTGGCTGTGGGGACCCTTCCCCCCCAGTGCGCAAATTTCGTGCCCTGGGTCCCTAGTATATGTATATTAGAGGCCCAGTGCATGAATGAATTTGTGCATGTGTGGGTTCCAACCAACCTGGCCAGGAGGAGGGGACATGGGCAGTTGACCAGCCTCCCTGCTGGTTGAACTCCTCATCTAGGGGACAATTTGCATATTAGCCTTTTATTATATGGGCTGCACCCCAAGTCAAGTCTCCTTCTATCACCATTTATCCTCCTTATGTCCTCTTCAACGCCCCCCCTACCTCTTTTTCCCTCTGGTAATGACCATGCTATTGTCTGTGTCAATGACTTTTTATTTTATTTTGCTTACTCCCTTCACCTTTTCCACCCAGTCCTGCAAGTATCTTCCCCTCTGACAGTGGTCAATCTGTTCCCTGTCTAGGAGTCAGTTTCTCTTTTGTTTGTTAGTTTATTTTGTTCATTATCCAAATATGAATTACATCATATGGTACTTGCCTTTCTCTAACTGGCTTATTTCAGTTAGCATAATTCCCAGGTCCATCCATGCTGTTGCAAAAGGTAAGATTTTTTTTATGGCCTAGTAGTATTGCATTGTATAAATGCACCACGAGTTTTTTATCCACACATCTACTAATGGGCACTTGGGCTGCTTTAAAATATTGGCTATTGCAAATAGCATTGCCATGAACATAAACGTGTATATATTCCTTCAAATTAGTGTCTTGTGTCCACTGGTTATACTTACATGCATGCATACAAGTCCTTTGGTTGATCTCTTACACCCCCAACCCTCCCCTGCCTCCCCCTATAGTTTGACAGTTTGTTCAATGCTTCTTTGCTTCTGTATATATTTTTGTTCATCACTTTATAATCATTACATTCCACAAATGAGTGAGATCATGTGGTATTTATCTTCCACTGACTGGCTTATTTTGTTTAACACAATGTTATCCAGTTCCACCCATGATGTTGTCAATGGTAAGAATTCCTTCTTTTTTATAGCAGCTTAGTATTCCATTGGGTGGATGTATCACAGTTTTTTAATACACTCATCTGCTGATGGGCACTTAGGCTGTTTCAAAATCTTAATTATTGTAAATTGTGCTGCTGTGAACATAGGGGTGCATATATCCTTTCTAATTGGTATTTCTGGTTTCTTGAGATATATTCCTAGAAGTGGAATTACTGGGTCAAATGGGAGTTCCATTTTGGTTTTTTTTTGTGCAAATGGCATACTGTTCTCCACAGTGGCTGCACCAGTATGCATTCCCACCAACAGTGAAGGAGGGTTCCTTTTTCTCTGCATCCTCTCCAGAGCTTGTCCTTAGTTGATTGTTGATAATAGTCATTCTGACAGGTGTGAGATGGTATCTCATTGTTGTTTTGATTTGTATCCCTTAGATGATTAGTGACTTTGAACATGTTTTTATATGTCTCTGGGCCTTCTGTATCTCCTCTTTCAAAAAGTGTCTATTAGCCCTGACCAGTTTGGCTCAGTGGATAGAACGTCAGCCTGTGGACTCAAGGGTCCCAGGTTCAATTCTGTTCAAGGGCATGTACCTTGGTTGCCGGCACATACCCAGTAGGGCGTGTGCAAGGGGCAAGCTGATCAACGTTTCTCTCTCATTGATGTTTCTAGCCCTCTATTCCTCTCCCTTACTCTCTGTAAAAAATTCAATATATATATATATATATATATATATATATATATATATATATATATATATATGGTGTCTCTTAGGTCCTTTGCCCATTTTTTTATTGGATTGTCTATCTTTCTTTTGTTAAGTTGTATGAGTTCCTTATAAATTTTGGATCTTAAATCCTTATCGAGATAACATTGGCAAATATGTTCTCCATTGTAGTGGGCTTTCTTGTTGTTTTGTTGATGGTTTCTTTTGCTGTGCAGAATTTTTTTATTTTGATGTAGTCCAATTTGTTTCTTTTCTCATTGCTCTAGGAGCTGTATCAGTAAAGATATTGCTACAACAAATGTCTGTTACTTTGCTGTTTATAGCTTCTTCTAAGATTTTTATGGTTTCCCATCTTATGTTTAATAGATAGAAAATCCCAAAGACTCCATAAAAAAACTACTAGACTTAATAAATGAATTTGGGAATATAGCAGGATACAAAATTAACACCCAGAATAATATGGCTTTCTATACACCAATCATGAACTCACAGAAAGGGAAACTAAAAAAAAAATCCCATTTACCATTGCAACAAAAAATTAAGATACCTAGGAAAAAATTTAACCAAGGAGATAAAGGGCCTGTACCCAGAAAATTTCAGGATGCTGGAAAAAGAGATAGAGTAAGACATATCAAATGGAAGGATATATCATGTTCATAAATTGGTAGAATCAACAGCATTAAAATGTCCATACTACCAAAAGCAATCTATAAATTCAATGCAATCCCCATTAAAATACCAATGGCATATTTCAAAGTCTTAGAACAAACTCCCCCAAAATTCATCTGGAATAAAAAAAAGATCCTGAATAGCTACAGCAATCTTGATAAAGAAGAAGAATGTTAGAGGGATCATAATACCAGGCATTAAGCTATACTACAAAGCTGACATTCTCAAAACTGCCTATTACTGGCACAAGAACAGACATATAGGCCAGTGGAACAGAACAGAGAACCCAGAAATTGATATAAGCCATTATGCTCAATTGATATTTGACTAAAGAGGCAAGAGTCAAAACGGTCTCTTCAATAAATGGCTCTGAGAAAATTGGACAGACATTAAAAAAAAATGAAACTAGACCACCAACTTACACCATACACAAAAATAAACTCAAAATGGATAAAGGACTTAAATGTTTATATTTTTAATTTTATCAGTTTTGCTTTTATGTATTTTGAAGATCTGTTGTTAAGAATATACACAATTAGAATTGTTACATCCTTTTGGTGAACTGAGCCTTTATTCATTATGGTATAACCCTCTCTAGTCCTTGTACTATCCTGTGTTCCATATTCTAATTTTTCTGAAACTAATATATAGGCTTCCATTTTGAATACTCTGTCATAGTATATAATTTTCTAACGTTTTTGTTTTAAAATTATGTATTTATATACAAAACTAGGGTACCTAGCCTGGCAGGTGATTAGGGCTGACCGGGTCCTTCTAGCTGCCGGCTGGCACCTTCCTTCAGGCTGCCAGCTGGGGCCTCCCTTCATTCCACACCACCTCTTGGTGGTCAGCGCACATCATAGTGAGCGCGATCGAACTCCTGGTCTCTGGTCAAATTCCTGTGGGGACAATTTGCATATTAACCTTTTATATATATAGATGAGTTTCTTATATACAGAATATAGTTGGGTTTTAAAAACTTAATATGATAATACCTCTTTCAATTTATGTGTCTAGACCACTTGCCTTTAATGTAATTAGTGGTAATCCTACATTTAGGCATACCATTTTATTAGTTGTTTTCTGTTTTCCTAAGTTTTTGTTCTGTTTTTCCTTCTCCTACTTCGTTTAAATTATTTGAATATTTTTAGAATGTTTTAATTCATTGACATTTGGACTACTTTTTTTGCATGTTTTTGAAGTGGGTGTTTAATTTATGTATTGTACTTCTAGTTCCTTGTAGCCATTATATCAAATTTTATGTCCCCAGGATAGACAAAGATATAAGAAATCCCTTAATTTTATCTCACTGCACTATTAGCTTCTGGAGGACAGGGAACAAAATTTCATCTTTTTAATTTTCCATCTTTGAGAACAATGTGTGAGATATAGTAAGTGCTCAAAGAGTTGCAAAGTTTTACCTCCACTTCTATTTCCTGAAAAGGTTTGCATATAGTTGATATTCTTTCTTTCTTTTTTTAGAATTCAATAGTTTAGTATTTTGGGCTTGGAGATTTTTTCAAAGGAAGGGTTTTAATTGCAAATTTAATTTCATTAACAGATATAAACTGCTCAGTTCTTATATTTCTTCTCAAAGAAGCTTTGGTAATTCTGTCTTTCAAATAATATGTCCATTTCTTTTAAGTTGTTTAATTTGTAGGCATAAATTTAACAGACCACAGATATATTGTTTAATGTCTGTTTAGTCTGTGGTGATGCCTTTTCCCTCATTACTAATAATGATCATTTGTGTCCTCTCTCTTTTCTGTTATAAAGCATTTTCTTAAAAATCTAGCTTTTGGTTTCATTGCATTTCTTTATTTTTTCTGTATTCTATTTCATTTACTTCTGTTCTTCTTTTTTCATATTGCTTGTTTTTGTTTTAATTTTGCATTAAATTTATTTGGGTGACATTGGTTAATAAAATTATATAGGTTTTAGGTATACAATTATACAATACATTACCTGTATATTGTATTTTGTGTTCACCACATAAAGTCAAATTTCCTCCTGTCATCATTTTAGCTCCCTTTACCCTCTTCTGTCTCTCCCCACCCTCATTTCCCTCTGGTAATCACCAAAGTGTCGTCTGTGTCTACATGAGATTTTTTTTCTTATTTTGGTTTTAATTTCAGTAATAGTTCATTGTGGTGAAGCTTAAATAAGAAATTTTCAAACTTTCTCTTTTTCTAGGATATCTTTAATGCTCTAAATTAACCTGTATGCACTGATTTAACTGCATTCCACGTATTTTGATTCATTGTAAATTCATTTTCACATAGTACCAAGTGCTTTTTAATTTCCCTTGGGGGGGTGCTCTCCCTTGACCATTGGTAACTTACAAGTATGTTATTTAGTTTCTAATTATCTGGAGATTTCCCAGATATCTTTCTTTTATTAATTTTTAGTTTAATCCCTGTTATGATCAGGGGACATCCCTGATGTGATTTCAATTTTTAAACTTTCAATAGTTTGTTTTATGAGCCCAAATATAGTTCATGTTGAGCAATTATATGTACATGAATAATATGCACCTTACTCCTTTAGGGTGGAGTGTACTAGTCAATTAGATCAAGTATGTTGAGAATATTGTTCAAGTTTTAAACAGTTATTGATTTTCTTTCTACTTATTCTAGTAATTACTGAGATAAGGTGTTAAAATCTTCGAATATAATTGTATAATTAGTCTGTTTCTGTTTTATCAGTTTTTGCTTTAAATATTTTAGAGCTCTGTTATAGGTTCTTAATTATTTAGGGTTTTAATGTCCTCTTAATTAACTGATCCCTTTGTTAATATGAACTTTTTTATTTCTGATAATATTTTTTCTCTGAAACCTTTATCAGATATTACAGTGGTCAGCTTTTTGAAAATATATTTTATTGATTTCAGAGAGGAAAGGAGAAGGAGGGAGATAGAAACATCAATGATGAAAGAGAATCATTGACTGGCTGTCTCCTGCAGATCCCCTGGTGGAGATCAAGCCTAAAATCGAGTCATGTACCCTAATCAGGAATCGTACCCTGACCCCCTAGTTCACAGGTCGATGCTCAACCTCTGAGCCACCCTGGCAGGGCTGGTCAGCTTTTTTGATTATTCTTTCATGATATATTGTTTTTCATTTGTTTATGTTTAACTTATCTAATTCCTTATACAGTATTTAAAACAGGATACTTGTAGATATTATATAGAAAAGTCTAATGTGACAATATCTGCCTTTTAATTAGTATCTTTATGCCATTTTGAAATTAATGTGGTTGGGTTCAAATCTACAATTTTGTTGCTTTCTACTTGTTTTATTAGTTATTTGTTTCTTCTTTTTCTTTTGGACTATTTGGATTTAATTAAATATTTTATAACTATTTTATTTTACTGGTTAATTCGTTATCCTATTGTCATTTTATTTTAGTAGTTGTTTTAGGGAGCATGATATACATTTTTAAAAAATATATTTTTGTTGATTTCAGAGAGGAAGGGAGAGTGAGAGATAGAAACAAAACAATAATGAGAGAGAATCATTGATCAGATGCCTCTTGCAGGCCTCCACTGGGTATTGAGCCCACAACTTGGGCATGTACCCTGACTAGGAATGGAACCATGACCTCCTGGTTCATAGGTTGGTGCTTAAACACTGACCCATGCCATCTGGGTATAGTATACATTTTTAACTTATTGTCAAGATAATGTACCATGATATTTTATATACTACCCTACAGTAACAGAAGAATCTTAAAATAAAATACTTTTATTTCTCCTCTACTAGCCTTTGTGCTATTGTTATTATGCATTTCGGTTTTACATGTTATAAAACACTCAATGAATTTTTCCTTCAAAATGTCACTTGAAAGTGAATTTTTAAATTAAAAAATCATTTGTGGAGAACTAAGAAGGCGGCAAAGGTAAAACACCTATCTTGCCGTCATAATCAGCAATTTTAATACTACAACTTAACAAAAGAACAAACACCTTCCAGAATCACCAGAAAGCTCGCCGAGTGAAAATTCCACAAATAAAAGTGAAGATAAGACAGTGGCGAACAGCGTTGAAAGATTCGCACGGAGAGAGGTTTAGAGTGCAAGCCGCGGAGAGGGCGGGCAGCTGAAAACCGGCCAGTTTCCTCGAACGGGGAGACAAAGGCACCCCACTGGACTGATTCTCCAGCTCTGGGCGAAGGCCAGAGAACCCACTATCAAACGGGGTGAAAACTGGACAGTGGGAGGGCACGCCGAAGCTCGGGTGCTGCAGGGTCTCCCGGCTTGAGGAGAAGGCAGCTTGCACGCGAACAGCTCGGCTGCGTGACGGCACAGAGAGCGCACCGCGACTTGCCTCTCATTCAGAAAACCGTCACTCTGCTTTGTTTTACGACCCTGGGTGAGACATTGCGCATGCAGACTCATTTTGGGAAAGTCTGAATTCCCTGGCAACCAGCAGCTGGTGGAGCTCCGCAGCAGCTCTCTCTCAGAGGTGCTGGCGGCCATTGCCCTGGCACAGAGTCCCTGGGGCCGCATAGGGGGGAGCTAACGCTGTCTGCTTGGCCCAGAGACTCCGCCCACCCAACCTGAGCACAGCTGAGCTTCACAGACAATTGGCCTGGAGGTCAACCCTCCAAGTGCTAGCAACGATTAACTGAGCTTAACTTCAGCAAGACTGTGCAGCCCATATCCACCTCAGGTAACTGGGGAGGCTGAGCCACTGTCCCTAGTAGGAAGTCTACCACACAAAGCTAATTGACCAACTCAGGGAAGCAGCCACCATGCAGCAACATGGAAAGAAATCAGATGTGAAAAAATTGGAGGAAAAAAAACGACTGAACATGGAATTCAGAACCACGGTTATAGGGTTTTTTAAGAGGCTCCAACAAAAGATCGAGGCCTATAAGGAAATAAGCAAGACCACAAAGGAAATGAACGAGTCCTACAAGAAAATGAACAACACCCTCAAGGATATAAACGAGAGCTGCAAAGAAATGATCAAGACCAGCGTGGAAATGATCAAGACCAACGTGGAAATGAATGAGTCCTACAAGGAAATGAAAGAAACCCTCAAGGATATAAAGCAGACTCTCAAGGATATGAAAAAGGACCAACCAGAAATTAAGCATACACTGACTGAAATAAAAAATATTATACAAAGACCAAAAAGTGCCCTGGAGCACCCCAAGAACCAAGTTAAAGATTTGAAATACAAAGAGGTAAAATCCACTCAGCTGAAAAAGCAAGAAACCAAAAGAATCCAAAAAATTGAAGATAGTGTAAGGGGCCTCTGGGACAACCTCAAGCATACCAACATCTGAATTAAGGGGTGCCAGAAAAAGAGAGAGGCCAAGAAAATGAAAACCTATTTGAAGAAATAGTGACTGAAAACTTCCCACACCTGGTGAAAGAAATTGACTTAGGAGTCCAAGAAGTGCACCGAACCCCAATATATAGGAACCCTAAGAGGACCACACCGAGGCACATCATAATTAAAATGCCAAGAGCAAAAGACAAAGAGAGAATATTAAAAGCAGCAAGAGAGAAACAGTTGGTTACCTATAAGGGAGCACCCATACGATTGTCAGCAGATTTCTCAACAGAAACGATGCAGGCCAGACGGGAGTGGCAAGAAATATTCAAAGTGATGAACAGCAAGAATCTACAACCAAGATTACTCTATCCAGCAAAGATATCATTCAGAATTGAAGGTCAGATGAAGTGCTTCACAGATAAGAAAAAGCTAAAGGAGTTCATCACCACCAAACCAATATTATATGAAATGCTGAAAGATATTCTTTAAGAAGAGGAAGAAGAAAAAGGTAAAGATGAAAATTATGAACAACAAATACACATATATCAACAAATGAACATAAAAATCAAGTGAATTGATAGGCTGTTGAACAGGATAGACTGGTGAATATAACAGAGACATGGACATAGAGAGGGAATGGACTGACAATTCTTGGGGAGAAAAGGGTTGTGGGAAGTGCAGCAAGAGACTGGACAAAAAGCTAGCAACAATGGGAGAGGACAGTGGGGAAGGGGAGGTGAGGGTGGAGGGTGGGATAGGTACAGGGTGGAGGGGAGCTATAGGGGGATAAAAAGGGGAAACAATGTAATTAATAAACTGAACAATAAAGATTAAAAAATTATTTGTATTTATCTACATATTTATTACTTCCAATGCTCTTAATTCCATTGTGTACATCCAAATTTTAATTTCATATCATTTTTCTTCTGCCTTGATAGACTTTCTTGAACGTTTTGGGTAATGTAATCTGCTGGCAATGTATTTTTTTTCCTTTTGTGTGAATAAGAAAATCTTTATTTTGTTTTGCTATTTTGCTATAGATTTCAAGTTTAACAATATTTTTATTTTCCAGTATGTTAAAAATATTGCTTCATTGTCTTACAGGTTGCATTTTTTTTCATTGAGATGCCTCCTATTATTCTAATGCTTATTTCCCTATACATAATATTCCCCCCATCTCACTTTGACTGCTTTTAAGATTTTTGGTTTTTGCTGGATTTCAGCAATTAGATTATGAAATGTCATGGAAATATTTATTTGCTTTCTTTTTCTTAGAATTTGTTGAGCTTCTTAAATATGTGGGTTTATAATAGTCATCAAATTTGGAAAAAAAATTAATTACTATTACACTTCTTCTAGGACTCAAAAATTTATATGTTAGGTTGAAGAAGGTCCCACAACTCACTCATGCTCTTTATTTTCCCCCGTATTTTTCATTTTGGACAATTTATGCTTGTATGTATTCAAGTTCACAAATGTTTTCTTCTGCTGTGGATAATCTGTTGTTAAAACCACCCCCTGTATTTGTAATTTCATATACTGTATTTTGTCTTTGGAATTTCAATTTAGAACTTTTAATAAATCTTCCATTTTGTACCTCATCATGTTGTTGCTTTTCTGTACTTTCTTGAACATAAAGGATATAGTTATAATAGCTATTTCAATATTATTTTTTACTAATTCTATACTAGCCTATCATTATTCATTCTGTTTTTATAATTGCTTTTTCACCATACTGTGAATTCTATTTTACTATTTCTTTGCATAGTTGATGAGTTTTTCATTTAATTACAAATAATATAAATTTTATTGCTGAATAGTGGATTATTTTGCACTCTACTTGTAGGCTTTGTTCTAAGATATATTTAAAGTTACTTGGAATAATTAGATTCTTTGGAGGTTTGGTTTTGTTAAGAAAATCCAGAATAGCCTTTAGTTTAGGGTTAATTTGCTACATTACTGAGGCAATACCCTTCTGAGAAACTTTCTAGATATTCCATGAAATACGATGTTTTCCATTTCGGTTATTAGGAATATGAAATATTTCTATTCCTGGTCCTATGTGACCTCTGAGAAATGTTTGCCTGATTATTTCTAGTGGATCTTTCCCTGTCCTCACTAGTTTACTCATACATTAGCACTAATCAGTATTCAGCCAAAAACTTGAGGGATACATGTACAAATTCCCAGAATTCTATCAATATGCAGTTTTCTGCTATGAGCTTTTACTTCTTTGGTACACTGTCCCTCAAATTCTAGCCACCCAATCCTCCCTGAAATCTAAACTCTGTCTCTTCAACTCAGAGACTTTTGGGCTTAGTTCCATTTTCCCAGGGTTGTGGTCTGGAAACTTTCTCCAGGCTGTCAGTGGAACAATCATAGGATTCACCTTATTTGTTTCCCTTCTTTCAGGATTTATGGTCCTGTGCTGCCTTTTGAAAAATAGCTAAAATCCATTATTTCATATATATTTTTATTATTTTTTCTTTGTAGGTATTTAAGATGACAGGATAAATGCTATTATAATTACTTCATCATGGTTGTAAGCAGAAGTTCTGGTAGCCTTTTGAAATGATGGAGTGGGAGCACTAAATTAAAAGTCAAAACACCTCCACTCCTATTAAGTTTCACTACTTGCTAGTCTTATGGTCTTAAGAAAAATAATCGATGTTTTGGTGCTCAATTTCATCTAGAAGATGAGCTATAAAACCTCTCCTGCACTTATTCACATAATGAATTACCAGGGTATATTCTTGGTAAACTCTAATGTTCCATGTGAAAGCTATTTTGTTTAATAGTTAACATTTTTATAACCAACTAATAAATCTTACAAGGGATAACATACACCAAACCACCCCACATCATCCTATATAATAAAAGTGTAGTATGCAGATTGTTTCCTCAGGAGTTCTTCTGAGAGTTCAACCAGTGTATGAGGTGGCCAGGGGAAAGGAGAGAGGCCTTGGCTGACTGCAGGCAGCTGGGGGAAGAGAGGGAGTACCCGGCCAGCTGCCACCAGCCATGAGGGACCCTATCAGTGCATGAATTTCATCCACTAGGCCTCTAAAATAAACCTCAAATAAAGAAATTATTTATTATTATAATCATGTAAAAAGAGACTAATCTTTGTTATTGCTTAAAGTTTTACATATGTCTTTTCCCCTGATTGATCTGCCCCTCAGCCCTTCCAACTCCTAGCAAGCCCCCACTGCCCCAGTGTCTGTATTCATTGGTTATGCTAAAATGCCTGCATACAAGTCCTTTGGTTGATCTCTAACCCCTTCTCCCCCAGCAATTTGTATCTGGATCTATTTTTGTTCATCAGTTTATGTTGCTCATTATATCCTACATATGAGTGAGATCATGTGATATTTCTCTTTGTCCAACTGGCTTATTTCGTTTAGCATAATGCTCTCCAATTCCATCTATGCTGTTGCAAATGGTAAAAGTTCCTTCTTTTTTATGATCTCTACTAGGTAATAAGAGCTTAATCTTTTAAAAATTTGGATAATGCAAAAATTATGCATAACACCAATGGTTATCATACCCATGTATGCAGATGCTTCCTCATAATTTTAATGTAAGCTTAATATTAAAAATAACAGTATAGCATATTAAAGTATTAGAATTCTTCTATTAAAAACTAAGCTATTTAAAACTGCTTTATTTATCCAAAGTTTAATTCAGTATAGAATAATAAACTGACCCTATTAGGGGAAGTCATCAGAAGAAATGGCCACAACCTAACCCAGGAGCTAGATCCTGACAATTGGAGGCTCCTCATCCTCCCCTCTGTCATTGGAATGTGCATTTTGCTTACCTTCCTCGATATCAGAAACAGCTTCAAGGAAACAGCTTTGAGATAAAATATTGCATTGATACTATTTAGAGTAGGTAGATGACTGAATCCAGTTAAGGCCACCCAAGGCAAGCCTAGTAAATAAATCCCCTTGTTTATGAAGACTGCCATCTCCAAATCTGGAGTTATCTGCCTTTCTTCTGTCTTTCCCTGCCATCTGCACACAGAAGCCAGTTTCTCATTATACCTGGGGAACTCCAGACATGGTCTGTGAAGCAACAATTGGTGACTCAACCAGGAGAAAGAATAAATGGGCTTTGGGAAAAAGGCACCTCTGGGACAAATCCTACATTGGCCATTGACATCTATGTGGGGAGGGATGACCTACATAACAAGTGCTTATGGATTGCTGCTATGCCACTGTTGGCACACCACAAAAACAACAGTTGCTTGAAGGCTCTTGTTTGAGGAACAAACAATGTGTCAAAAAAGGAAAACAAATGATTGCCACAGTGGGTTAGCCTCTACTGTGGACATTTCATCTGGTAACTGAAGCCCAAATAGAAGCTAAAATTCAAGTTAGAAAATTGAAAGAAGATCTGAGATTAGAGTAGAGTACATGTGGTTATTCACTACTCTGCTAGCTTCAGGACTTGGCAGCTAAAGTGGGAAAGTAGGATAATAAGTTTGAGAACTTAGAGTGATATTTTGCAAAAATAGGGGGACAAAAAATGCTGTAGATTAAGATCCAAAAAGTTTTTGATACATCCTGAGTAGAACTAAGAGATGGAATCTAAGAAGTGGAAACTCTGAAAAAATGATTAAATGAAGAGGAGGATGTTATGATGATTGATGAGTAAAAAGATAAACTGTCCCATGCCATCAGATTCCTAATACAAAGGAAATTTTATAATAACAATTATCCCCAAAACACCTAGGACAATCCTTACATTATTTTTCTATTCTTTGTAGTTGAAAGTCTTAATATGTTTTTTAAAATGAAAACATCCCAGCAGATAACCAAAACATTGTCCACAGAGACTGAATTTTAAAAAAGGCTTTAAAAAATACTAATTGCAGTAGCCAACACATATATAAAAGAGCTAAACTTTGCCCTAACTGGTTTGGCTCAGTGGATAGTGTCGGCCTGTGGACTCAAGGGTCCCAGGTTCGATTTTGGTTAAGGGCATGTACCTCGGTTTTGGGCACATCCCCAGTGGGGAGGGTGCAGGATCCAGCTGATGAATGTTTCTAACTCTCTATCCCTCTCTCCTCCTCTCTGTAAAAAATCAATAAAATATATATTTTTTAAAATGCCTGGTTTTGTTTGTGTTTTATTTACTTTTGTTTTTACAAAACTATTAGAAATATTAAAGTTAAAAATGATTTATATAAAAAGTAGGATATGTGTTTCTGGTAGAAGGTATGAGGAATGGAGATGCATTTCAAGTGAAGGGGAAAAGAGAAAGTAATTTTATTCTAAAATAAAAGTATTGTTCCAGAATAAGAAATGAGAAAGGAGATCAACCGAAGGACTTGTATGCATGCATATGAACATAACCAATGAATGAAAGACACTGGGGTGGGGAGGGAGCAGGTGGGGACATGTGCTGGGGGGTAAGGGAGGCTGGGGGGAGGATATTAGGAGGGAAAAAAGGAAATCATATGTACTACTATTAAATAGAAGTTATATTGTAAAAAAATAAATAAAAATTTTAAAAAAATAATAAATAAAACTAAAAAAAAGAAAGGAGAAAAATAGAACAAATCCTAATTAGATATAACAAGTTACAGAAGACTTATAGAAAAGGACTTTTAAAAAGTAATTTTATGTGTGCCAAGCTAAAATTGAAATTGATTTAATTTAAAAAGAAAAAAAAAGATTTTTAATATCAAATGACACTAGTACAAAATAAGGATTTGGTTTTCTCTCTTTTAAAAAGACAAGGATTTCTTAGATTATTGGTTTCCTCTTAATAAGACATTATAAACAAAGGTTTTTCTTTATCTTAAATGAAAGCTGCCTAAAAACAAAGTACATGACTTGTTTTCATTAGGTCTTTAAGTACTTAAGAAAACTAAGTCTTTTCTATTAAAAGAGCTAAGTTTTGCTTACAACTATGTAACTTTGAATATGTTAAATTTTATGGAAAGTAATCTATAATAATAAAAGTATAATATACTAATTATACCAGAAGTCCTTCTGAACAACCTTCTGGACCAAGCTGGTGACTGGAAGGAAGCATGGATCCCCAGTGCCAGAGGGAGGCCAGTGCAGGCAGCAACGGAAAGGAACGCCTACTGTTGGACAAATTTCATGCATCAGGCTTCTAGTCTCATATATAAAGTAATGTTAAACATCCTATTGGGTATATTTATATGAAATTCCTTAAAAACAGATATGTCCTGGCATAAAGTTATCAGTCATAATTTTTACATATATATTTAAAAATAACTAGATTTACTTGTTAATTGCATCATTTTAGTTTGTGTATATGAACTCTCATCAGATATTTAACCAATACCGGTTTTAAGTTTTGTCATTTGCAGACACTAATTGGTGTTTACTTGATGCTTTTGCAAAAGTGTTCTTATAAATGTGCTTCAGTTTCCAGATTGATGGGAAGACTCTGACAAGTACAGGTTTCTTATAACAGATCATTTTGCTTTCATCTGGAAGGGACAATAGTGAATTCTTTCAAATGTTTCCCGAGGCTAACAGCACAGCCTAAAAATATGTCATGGGATGTAACTCTTTTATACATCAGTTTGTGTTGCCTGCAGCAGTTCTGATTTTTAAAGAGCCTTTTTTTCCTTCAGTCCCTGAAAAGTCTCTGAAACTTGTTCCTCTTTTTTCTGCACTATATAGTAAAATTGCACCATTACATTGATGACATAATGTTAACACGTGAAGACTTGCTTCTGCTTCCAGACACTAATGGTTTTGCTGGAACATCTGTGAGGTAAAATATGGGTGGTGAATCCACAGAAAATTTAAGGCCCAAACACCACCTTAATGTTTTGAGTCTCCATTAGTCAGGTAAGATGTATTTTTTCCCAGAAGCTGTATTGGATAAAGTGCAAACTTATCCAACCCCTAGGACTGTGAAAGAGATGCAAGTTTTTGTAGTGATTTTTCAGTTGTGGAGGACTCTTACTCCCAACCTAGTACAGTTTCTGTCCTTTATGACACTTGGTTAAAAAGGGGTGAGAGATATATGGACTGGGAATAAGAGTGACAAGCCACCTTTGAGAAGGCAAAAATACTTGTGAAGCAGATTGAAGCTCTAAGCATATTCCAAACAATGCTATGCTTTAAGTTAGGTATGGCTGAGATTCCAAACTGTAAGGATGCTGAGGCAGGACAAGGAAGGGGACAAAAACCAATATGACCCCATAGAGCAATAGGAAGTGTCAGTGTGCACAGCATTTCACCAGGTGGCAAGTTTCAGAACAGAATGAACCATAGCAGACAATGTGCTGAAATCAGAACTGTTTGGTTAATGCTCACTCATGAGCCCTGGTCTTTAACCCTTTGCATTGACAGTAGGCTGTTCTAAAGAGATTAACCCTATAGCTTGGACAATGGCAAACCCAGGGTCGAATGACCATGAAGAAACTCTGTAGGGTCAGGATATTTGGGTCCTCCTGCAAGAGTTTGAAGCAATCCTTACTATTTACTATGTCTTGGCTCATAAATCACTGACACTCATGACAAGTTTCTAATTTTAAAAAGCCCTATAAAATAAAATGGTCTTTGACATTATTGAAAGTTTTGTGTTCATACCTGATGAATCTGTTTATGTGTCATCTTTATTAAATCACATAAAAACACAAGTGACCACCCTCTAAGGAATTTAGCAAATCAATGGTTCAAATAATAGGGCTCTTCATGGAAAAATGTGTTTTCTCTTGTATGTGCCTGTATTGTTGATATGGAATCTGCCCTTAATGCAGCCAGATATCCACCAAATGAGTCACCTACATGTTAATAAAGCTCCATGATGACCACTTAGGACACATTCCAAAAGGGATCAAATTTTAAAGGAAGTCATCAGAACACATGACTGACACTTGACTCTTGACCTGGACTTGGCAATTAAGGAATCCTCACCCCTTTCTCTATTCTTGAATGTACATTTTGCTTGTATTCAAGCTCACTGAAGCTGCTCCCAGGATACATTTTTGAGACAAATGTGATATTGAGGCTCTCTGGACTGGGTACATGATGGAACTCTGTTAAGGCTCTATATAAACTTCTAAGATTCTGAGGGGCAGGGGCAGAAATATCAGTCATCAAATCTAGTAATCTTACAGCCACCCAAGATAATCCTGCTAAGTAAAGTTTCTTATTTGTTAAAGCTACCCCCTTCCAATCTGAAAAGGTCTGCCTCTTTTTTGGTCTCTCCCTGACTTACTTAGGGTGGGTATGGGTACTGGGTGAGGTTTCAGATTACACCTGAGAAGCTCCCAGACAAATTTATGAAGCAACAACACTTTGGACTTAATGGGGAAATTTTTTGTGTGTTATACCTTTATTTTTCAGAACACCGCTTTTATTTGTGAATTAGGTGAAACATGAAACACAAGAGATCAGATTGTTCTCAAGCTAAGAAGAAAGTTTTTACTTGAAAAACAAATGAACAAATACAGAAAGACAAATAACTATAAATCATACACTAAGAGCAAGTAAAACATCAGAATAACTGTACATCAAAAATAAACAAATTGCTTTAACCTTGTCCTTTTAAAAATAACCTACAGGAGGAGAAGTCAGGGTAGTTTTGGGAATTGACCTTAATGAAATTTTCACAGGCATAAAAGAACTGCCATTTGAACCAGCAATCCCACTTCTGGGAATATTACCTAAGAATCCCAAAACACCAATCAGAAAAAATATGTGTATCTATCTATTCATAGCAGTGTTATTTACAATAGCTAAAATCTGGAATCAGCCCAAGTGGCAATCAGAAAATTTAGTGGATAAAAATGTCATGGTACATTTACTCAATGGAATATACGTGGCTGTAAAAGGGAAGGAACTCTTAGCCTTTGCAACAGAATGGATGGACTAGATAGTATTATGCTAAGTGAAATAAGCCAGTTAGGGAAAAACAAGTATCACATTATCTCACTTACATGTGGAATCAAATGAACAAAATAGATCCAGAAACATGGATGCATGGAATAGACTAACAGATCTCAGAGAGGTGAAGCTGGGGGTGAAGGAAAGAGATTAACCAAAGAACATTTATGCATATATGCATAGCCTATGGACACAGGTGATAGTGTGATGAAAGCCTGAGGTGGGGTAGGGGTTGAGTGGAGGGGAGCAAAGGGGGGAGAAAAATATCTGTAATACTGTCAACAATAAAAAAGGATTGCTATAGTAAATCTGTTCTCAGAAACTGTAACTTTAAGCTGTCATTTATATTTCACTGGAGGACCAGTGCACTAAATTCATGCATAGGGGGTGGTGTCTCTCAGCCCAGCCTGTACCGTCTCCTATCTGAGATCCCTCAGGGAATGTCTGATTGCTGGTTTAGGCCCAATCCCAGGGAGCAGGCTTAAACCGGCAGTTGGACATCCCTCTCACAATTTAGGACTGCTAGCTCCTAACTGTTCACCTGCCTGCCTGTCTAACTGCCCCTAACTGACCCTCTGCCTGACTGGTTGCCCCCAACTGCCCCTCCTGCAGGCCTGGTCCCCCCAACTGCCCTTCCCTGCTGGTCTGATCTCACTCCCAACTGCCCCCCCTGAATGCCTGGTTGCCCCACAAAGTCTGCTGTTTGGTCATTTGGTCATCCCTCACTAAACCCCTGCCAGCCTGGTCATTCCATGCAGCCTGCTGTTCAGTCATTTGGCCGTCCCCCTGGTCATAGGCAGCCATCTTGTGAGGGTGTGAGGGTCAATTTTCATATTACCTCTTTATTATATAGGACTAGGAGCCCAGTGCACAAAATTTTAACAACACATTTCATATACAATTTCATGCCATCTTTTTCAACCAAGACTAACATGGAAGACTTTAATAAAATACCTAAAAAGAAATATAGGTATACACTATTTGGTAAAGGTCAGAAATGACTAATGTTTTAGAAATAGTATTGATTTCATGGAAAACATTATGGTATAAAACACACACACACACACACACACACACACACACACATACACACACACACACACACACACACACACACACACACACACACTCATTAAGTTGGGTCTCCAGGGACTTAGATCCTCACCAAAGCTCTGCCCCCCAAAATCATTGCATATTAACTTGGTCAAGTACAGCTTAGTTATTAAAAGTCAAATAGACCTACCTATGTTTGCATCCTGTGACATTTTGTAACTATGTGGTTCCAGTAAAGTCAACTAATTTGAGCCTTTTCCCCCCTCTTCTGTAAAATGGAAAACCATACTAAAAATGATCTATGAATGTTATAAAGTTTAAATGTGATAACATATATAAAGTTGTCAGCACAATTACTGGCACTCATTAATGCTGGCATGGTACTTCATTGCTCTGGGCTTCTTTGTCCTATGTAAAATGGGTAAATTGGATTATCATTAGAAAATCTCTATCAGCTCAAATTTACAACTTAAATGAGAAATCCCAATGTCATTCTTTCATTCAGAAAGGAATTGTAAAATAAACCTTAAAAATACAAACACTACATTCTTATATTTTTTTCATATTTTATTTTAAGCTCTCTAAAGTAAGGAGCAAATTTCTAAGCATTATAGTCTATCTAGAGTATCTTACCTTTGAAGAGTGTTATATATTGGTCTACATGTAAATGTCTATGTAATTCTTATTAATTACTATACAAGCTGGCTACAAGGTAAAATGCTTTGGAGGGATTCATATAATGTAGGTAATAAGAGAAAAAGAACAGAGGGAAAGAATTTTTCACTTATAGTAAATAACATTCATAGTTCACTTACAACAATCTATAACAATGATTTTTAAATTTACATGTTCCAGTACCCTTCTGGACTCCTTTCATTCATGTTCCTAGATCACAAACCTTGATGTAATACTGGTATGGTGCCTCCAAGTGAAGCAGTGTTCAAAGTAAAGTATATTTAAAAATCTTTATTTTAAACAATGACTATGCATTCTTTCAAATAAAACAGCTCTGTGGACCAAACAATGCAGTTTGAAGCCCAAGGGGTAGAAAAATTGACAACTGATATGTTATATAATAGCAATTATAGCAACCATTGAAATGAATATCTCTGGTTCAAGAGACATACAAATGAGAACTATAAATGATAGTATAAAGAAGCAGTGTAAAATATATTGCAATGAAAAGAGTGAATAATTACTAGGTGTTAAGACACATAATGCAATGTCATATAAAATAAATCTAGAAAAAATAAAAAGCCTTAGTATTTTTATAACTGAAAAAATTATAGAGAGAACCACTTCTGGGATAAAGATCCTTTGGTTTTGTTTATATGTACAGAACATATTTGAAGGCCACCCACTATATAAAGCTATCAGTTGTTAAAGTGTGTATACATTTTTGGGAATATATATATATATATATATATATATATATATATATATATATATCCCTTTGTTTCTCAATTCCTAAGCAATGAGGAACAAAGACTATATATAGCCGTAGATATTTCCAACATTCATCCAGACCCAGGTGTTGTGGGCAGAAGATAAAGAAGTAGATAGCATGGTCTCAACCCTTAATAAGGCCTTAAAAATGCAGTTGAGAAGTCTAGTCTAACACACACACACACACACACACACATACACACACACACACACACACACACACACACACACACACACGTACATTAGAAGAAAATAAAGCAAACTGAGAAAATGGCAAAGTTAAGAAATGATGTAAAAGTTCTAGCAAAGTTGAGCTTAATAAGGGTTGGGTTTGACTTGGAAAGTACTTTTGGAGAAGTGTAACTTGAGATAAGTTTTTAAAGTGGGTAAAAGTGAATAAGCAGAAGAGAGAGAGTATCCTAGGTGAAGAAAATGGTAGTGGTGTAAGGAGAAAATTCTGGAGGTAGACTGTTTAGGGGACATTAAGGACAGTCATGCAGTGAAGAAATAAGTAAAATAAGGTACCTCTGGTACAATGAAAACAGATTATAAAGCCATTTTCAATCCAAGTGGAATTGGGCTTGGAAAAATAGATTATAGAGAACCAATATTATTTTGGTGAAGAAAAATGACTTGATGAAAGAAGTGTTCATGGACCATTAGTCTGGAAGGATGAATTAGGGATTTGGGGCACTAGGAAAGGCTGACTAAGAAGCTCCTGATGTGACTGGATGGGTGGTGATAAGAGAAAAATGGTAGCAGAAGTCTTTCAAAGGAAAGTTCCCCAGGACTTGATAACCCTTTAACTATGAGAAATGGAGAAAAATCCAGATTTCCTGTGAAATACTCAACACTTCATGATCAAAGAGTAGAGCAAAATTAACACTACTGTGCAATTTATCCACCAAGGAGAGGCGGGCAGGTTGTTTCTCACAGTTTCTGAGTAATGTAGCCTCTCCCAATGAAGGGGAGTTGGACGTGGTCACTCAAAATAGGATTTGCCATTGGTGGTTCTAGCAGAGACACAGAGGAAGAAGAAAGAAGGACTTAGCACCAAACCTGAAACAGAGACCAAGGCTTTATAAGAGATAGTTCCAAAATGAAAAACAAAAGACAAGAAAGAAAAATGTCTTATTCTAAGTCTCCAAAATGGACCTCACTCTGATTCTCTCCAAAGAGTTTGTTTCACAATCACTGAATGGCACTCCAAATCAGAATTCCTTGAAGAATAAAAGTTTGATTCACTGGAATAATTAGTGTTTTTTTCTACAAATTTCTCATCGCAGTAGTTTCTATTCCACAAATGCCTCTCTGAATTCTTTGCATTATTCCAAACCTGATATCTATAGATTAAGAATTTGCCTTTTTAAATTCATCAGGCCCATTTTGGGTCTGGGTATACTCAGTAGGCCAGTTTCAAAAGTAACTGGCAGATTCCTCTTCATCAACTGGCACTTGTAACATCACAGGGCCAACCCCTAACCCTCCCCTTATTCTGCCAGAGCCAAACCCCACCCCTTCCAGGGAAATGTTAAATGCACTTGCGCATACTCCATGCCTATTCTCCTCGGCTTGAACTGCCCCCTCAAAGTTGTTAGTGCGCAGGCGTAGCACCCTCAGTGCGTTTGAGTACGGTTATGAGAAATCTGTGTAGTGAAATCTGGAAGTGATAGAATTCACCCCACCACTACCACCACCACCACCACTCCTTTCTTCCGAGGCAGAGGCGCCGCTTCTTCCTATTCCCGGGCCAGAAGCTTGTCCCCAAAGTCGCTTTATCTCGGAGCAAGGTCCTTTGCTTTCTGGCAATGCCCACTGTGTCTTTATTCTCAGCTCATTTGGAACCCCAAGCTGCCTTTAGCCTTTGCTCAAGGAATAGAGGCAGTTAGCTCCCCCAAACCTCCACCAGTTTGTTGTCAGCCGAATTAGGCCTCTGAACTACAGTCCCCGCACTGGGCAGAGCATTTGCTAGGTGCTTTGCTTGCCCTCCTTCGCCCTTCATACCCACCCAATCTGGGTGCTTACCTCGGGCGTGATGCACTCACAGGAGGGATCAAAGATCCCAGATCAGGCCACTGTTGGGGCCGGGGGATTCAGCGAGATTTTTCCTGGGTCTCCACTGCCTCTTCACACAATGAAATCAGCGTGTCCGATCATCAATTCTCATCATGATCGTGACGTCACAAAAGACAGCGGCCAATGGGAGCCCGAGATCAGCTCCGGACAGTCCCTGGCCCCAGCCCAGACCCAGGAGTAGGGAGGGGGAGTGGAGATGGCTGCTTGCAGTGGAACTGCTTCTTCCCTGCACCTCTGAGCTGAGAGCAAGGCTAAGCCTCTCTGTACTTCTTCCTTCCTGAATAGCTGTGAATGGCCAGCATCCCTGTAGTAGTTATATGCCAACCATCTGAGCAGGTGCTGCCTGGTCTTACAACTTGAGATTTACTTTCAGAAGAATTATTGAAAGCTGCCAAAATCAAATGAACAAATATAGAAATTATAGTCTGTTGTGGTTAATGTTGAATTGACAGTTATATAGTCAGTAGTCCTAAAGTCAATGAAATGTTCATCAAGCCTTTGAATTTGTCAGTAAGTGACAGTGCACTGTTTTATGTGACTACTGAAGCAAGAAATTAAAATTATGGATTCTGTTTACCCAAACCCAATCTCTGTTCTCCCAGAACTTACTTGAGTGATCACCATTGCACCATTACAGGAAAAAAATTCAAGACATATGTTATATCCTTTAACACTCACTTGATACAGCCCCAAAATTTGTTGGATGTAATGAAAGCTGTAGAATGTATTGGTCCTCTGCTATTTTAGAATTTTCAACATTATTAAGAAAACAAAATTAGCACAGATTAAATATTCACAACAATAAAAAAGAGGACATGATAATGTGCTCAGTCATGAACTAGAGACAAGCTACATCATTTAATGACTGGAGACATCAATGCAGTGATGATAGTTGGGGCAACATTCTATGCTGCAGTTAAAGCTTGAAATGGTCTTGAATGGTAGATAGGAAAGGATAAAAATCACTGTCATAAAGGCGAAGAAAGAGGTAAAAGTAAAAAATTATCAATATATATGATGTGACAAATAGAGGGTATATGATTAGGACTAGTGAAGAATAAGACAGACTGATAATAAAAGCTTTTAAAATAGGCAACAACTTTAATTTTATTAAAAGCCACCAATGGTCCTAAAATCAGGGTTCCTCAATATTTTACTATTGTCGATTAGAGCAGTTAGCATGAGTTTTTAAAAGGATAAGTTAGATCATGCCTACCTCCAGAATATCCAACGTCTTCCATTCATATATGCTATAAAATGCAAGCTTCTTATCATAAACCAAAGATCCTGAATGATCTGGCCTTTGACACTTTTCTGGCCTCGCCTCCTACCATTCACTCACTTTCCAATCACACTGCCATTCTCTCCATTTCTCAAACAAATTAAGCTCATGTCCACATCAAGGCCTTGCACTGTTGCTCCCTCTGTCTTTAAATGACCAACTCTCTCACTTGATTCAAGTCTCTGCTCAAATGCAATATTTTTAAAATTAGAATATAATTTGTTTAAATGTAACTTCTTTAAAAGTAACCTCTTTAAAATTTTAAAGAGATTGCACTATAACCATATTTCAAATTATGATCTTTTCAGCATCCCTTATACCTCTCTATAACTCTTTCTATTTTATTTGTATTCATAACACTTATTGCCTAAATATACTCTATATTTAGTCATTACAAATATAAGCTCAATGAAGACAGGATTTTGGGTCTGTTTTGCTTATTATTATATTCCTGCCATCTAGAAGACTTCTAAACACAACTAGAATAATCTGTAAGCACTTGATGGAATGCCTAAATGCAAACTCTAGTTGATTCCCAATCTGATTCAATTGCAAAGTGATAATCCAGTCATCAGTTTTCAGTTGCATCAGATCAACTAGAGTGAGACAGTCCAGGCAGTGGTAATCCAGCTTCTAGAAAACTTGGGCTTATATTGGGATATTAAGAGCAGAAATGAAGGTAAATGCTTATAATTTAGACATTTTAAAGAATGAATGATGAAGGTGAAAGTGTAGATTTAGAGATGACGTATGTACCTATTATGGATTAAGACATTCATTATGAACCACTGCATATCTTGAACTTGGTTGATTTGAGAGCAAAAGCAGGGCATGGTCCTTGCCCATGAAAAATATGTAGTCCAACTGACAAGAGAAGACATATATGAAACAATGGTATAAAAAGATAAATTCATGTAGTTGCTCATTCTTCTTTTCTCCTAACTCTCCATATCCAAGTCATCAGTAAGTTCTATAGATGACTCCTTCAAAATATGTCCCAAATCTGAATACTACTTACTTCCTCCATCACTACTATAATAGTCACTATCAAATCTAGCTTGAACAAATACAAAAGCATCTTATACAGTTTTCTGTTGTCTACCATTGTCCTTCTTTAATACTTTACCTTAAGAGCATACAAAATAGTCTTTACAAAGTTGAATCATATCACTTCTCCAGTTTAAAGCCATATCACTCTTCCAGATAAATCAACATAATTTTAAATAACTTTGTTAGTTCTTTTTTTTTTTTTTTGGCTTTCATTTTGACTTCTGCATAACTACACAATAAATCACATCTGTTTGCACCTCTAATCTTTCAAATATTTGAGGGTAGTTATATTTTCCCATTACATTAACAATCAAGCCCTGAATCTTTGTTATGACTTACTTCCCACCACTTGTTTTTGCTTTGTTTCACTGTGCCACGTTGGCCCTAAGCTTTCCTCTGCTCCTTCCTATAAAAGCTATTCCCTCTTCAGACACTAGCTATGGCTTCTTGGGGAACTTTCCTCCATATCTTTACCTAGCATATTTTTTCAATTTTAGTTGTCTGTTATATTTAGCACCTCAGATGTGTCTTCATGGATCAATTTATTTAAAATAACATTCCCAAATCACTCCATATCTTCTACATTATTGTTGTGCTTTACTATTCTCATATCACTATGGTAAATCACATAATTTTCATACTAGTTTATTTTGCTTTTCCCTATGTAGTAAGGACTTTATTTCTCTTATTTACTGTTATAACCCCAGTACCTATAATGGCACTTGTCATGTAATAGGCACTCAATAAATGGATGTAAGAAAGCATAAGTTGTGTAGTGTAGGCTAGAGTAACAAATATTAAAAAATCATATATGCTTTCAGTATCATGGTATCCATACTTATCCTGTTCAGAATTTATCTGTGCTTATTGCATTTATAGGTGAAAATAATCTAGGAGGAATAATAAAAGCATGGATATTAACCAATATTTCAAAAATCTCAAAAGACTCAATATACAAACAAAACAGACCTAAACAATACATCTTATTTTTATGTTTACAAAAATCAGGTGTAGAATTAAAGGATAGTAAATAAGTATTTAAGGTGGGGAACTTTAATACTAAAAAAATATAAATTTAATGAGTTGGTATACCATAGCTATTAAACAATACAATTGAAGCTTAAACTACATTAAGAAAATTTAACATCTAAAAAGAAAGAAAGAAAGAAAGAAAGAGAGAAAGAAAGAAAGAAAGAGGCCTACTGTCTTCTACACTAATTAGACCATATCTACTATGTTAATCTGATAGACCCTTATTTTAAAAATAAAATAGGAATGAAGTGGCATCGATAAATATATGACATAATGCAAGGCTCAAGGAAGTGAGGATGCTTATTTTAAAGAGGAGAAGACCAGGAGAAAATATAACTACCCTCAAATATTTGAAAGATTAGAGGTGCAAACAGATGTGATTTATTGTGTAGTTATGCAGAAGTCAAAATGAAAGCCAAAAAAGAGAACTAACAAAGTTATTTAAAATTATGTTGATTTATCTGGAAGAGTTGATTTTCATTAATCAGAGTCTCAATGCTTTGTTTGTGGATTACTAAAGCTGTTCTCTTACTTTTTGCAATGCAACTTTTAGGCATTTTGCAGCTTACTGACATTACTAATCAAAGTTGTGCATGAAAAATTGTTGAGGATAGTCAGGGAAAAAATTGGTGGCAGAACGGAGGGATTCGATCTGAATCTGCTCACAGGGCAGAAGGAGGGAGCAGCTGAAGGTCACGCAGGGAGCATTTGTTGGCGAGTAGGGGGACAGCTGTGTTCCAGGAGAAGATAGGGGACTGCTGGGCAGGCGTCCCCAGCCTGAGCGGCCCCAGTACTGCTGGGTTCTCTCCCTGAGCCAACTGCTAGAGGAGGGGGGCGGAGGCAGACCACGACATCTTGAAGGGGAAGGACCTGAAAATATACAGCTGCAGTACCAGCTGGACGCTGAGACTCCCTGAACACCGGCGCCCAGAGAGGTGCGCAGAGTCCAGGGAGCTCTAAACTCCAGCACGGAAAGGTCAGATTTCCCTGGGGGTACTTTGGGCGTGAAACTGAGGGGGCTGGCAGCCTGGGATATCTGCACCTTAGAACTCAAAGCCTGGAGATCTACACCTGAAATAAAACCTGTGGCTATTGGAGCTGGTAAATGTGGGAGAGGGCCCTTGGAGCTGGTGGCAGAGTTAATCCCTGGAGCGCAACCAATTTGGACCTGACAGAGGAGGGAGACCCGGAAGATTTTGGGGGGGTCCTGGCTGCTAAAACAGCAGTCACCATTAGAGAGGCAGTATTGAATACCATAGGGACAGCAAAATTTTAGTTCAGGGTAGAGAGGACCAATAGACCCAGAAGTCAATCTAGAAACACTGCCACCCAGGGGCCAAATCGCAAATTGACTCTTGTGTGACACAGGGAATTGATTATATTTTCTCTTCGACCTTGGGAATTCAGTCTATTTTCATTTATTCTTTAGTATCTTTTACTCTACCTCAACTTCACCTTTATACTACCACTCTCTTGCTAACCTTCCCTATTTAGTGCCTTGTTTTCCTTACACTTTTCCTGCTTTAGATTTACCTTAATTCTTTCTTTTTACCCCCTGTTAAAATTTCACCCCAGTTATATATCTAATCTCCAACCACCTACTCCAAGTCCATATATACCTCGAGCTTCTCTGACTTCATCATCTCAAAGTGTTTTTATCCCTGTCCTGTTGTTGTTGTTTACTTGACTGTTGATTATATCGATTTTTAAAGCAGGTTTATGAGATTGATTTGCTTATTCTTTTATTTTGGTTTGCCTTGTAGGGGGGGGTTATTTTTGTGTGTGTGTGTTGTTTCTTGTTTTGTTGTCCTCATTTGCATTGTTTTTAGATAGATTTTTGCTTCTGTGTTCCCTCACCTCCCTTGATATTAGTAGTTGTATGTAATTTGTATCAATCTCCAGGTACTTGCTGCGGGTTTTGGTTCAGATTAGGGGCTGTCCAATAGGAGTTTTCACCCCACATTTATAATTGACTCCTTTATTTTCTTCTTCCCCTTTTCCCATTATCATTTTGGAATTCCTGTCTCTCTTTTTTGTAAGTGTGTGTGTGTGGGGGGGGGTCTCTTTCTTTTTGTGTGAGTGTGGGTGTGTGAGTGTCTGTGTGTGTCTGGGGAGGTTCTCTTTCTTTTTTCTTACTTATCACCGAATTTGCCTTTCTCTGGAGGTCACCTTTATTTGGAATTACCATTACTGTGACTACATTCCGGTTCAGTGCCTGATGCATTGCACCTGGTTGTGTTGTATTTTGTGCCTTTAAATCAACGCAAGAGAGTGAGAACTACATAAACAGATACACAGACAAGAGATACCATGGGAAGAAAAAGAAACAGCCCACATATGAAAGAAAAACAAGGCTCACCAGAAAAGGAGGTAAACGAAATGAAAGTTAACAACCTGTCAGAGAAAGAATTCAGAGAAATGGTCATAAGGTGGCTGAAAAGAATGGAAGACAAATTTGATAATATGAGTAAGACCCAAGAGGAAATGAGGAAGACCCAGGAAGAAATGATGAAAAACCAAGAAGAAATGAAGAAGAGCCAAGAAGAAATGAAAAGTGACATTGCTGAAGTAAAGAACTCAATAGAAAGTATTAAGAATAGACTAAAAGAAGCAGAGGATCGCATCAATGAGCTAGAATACCAGGTAGGAAAAAATGAACAAGTGGACCAGCTTCTAGAAAAAAAAATTAAAAAGCAGGAAGAGAGCCTAAGGGAAATTTGGGACAACATGAAACAAAACACCGTCCGTATAATTGGGCTTCCAGAAGGACAGGAAACTGAGCAAGGAATAGAAAACCTGTTGGAAGAAATAATGACAGAAAACTTCCCTGATATAGGAAAGAAAAAACCCACACAAATCTGAGAAGCTCAGAGAGTCCCAAGCAAAATAAACCCCAAAGACCTATGCCAAGGCACATTATAAATAAATTGGCAAACACCAATGACAAAGTAAGAATCTAAAAAGCTGCCAGAGAGAGAGACAGAAAGTCACCTACAAAGGAACCCCCATCAGACTAACAAGTGATCTCTCAACAGAAACCTATCAGGCCAGAAGGCAATGGAATAAAATTTACAAAGTCATGCAAAGGAAGGGTCTGAATCCTAGAATACTATAGCCAGCAAGGCTCTCAATCAAAACTGAAGGTCAAATCAGGAGCTTCACAGATAAGAAAAGGACTAAGGGAATTCGTCAACACCAAACCAGCAATGCAAGAAATGCTAAAGGATCTGCTGTAAAAAGAAATAGGAAGCAAAGAAAAAACACAGGGGTAAAAAACAAAAATGGCAAAATATAAGTACCGATCAATAATAACTTTAAATATAAATAGATTAAATGCTCCAATAAAAAGACATAGGGTAATAGACTGGATAAGAAAACACAACCCGTGTATCTGCTGTCTACAAGAAACCCACATCCGAAAAAAAGACGCATGCAAAATGAGGATGAAAGGTTGGAAAAAAGTTATTCAGGCGATTGGAAATGATAAAAAAGCTGGGGTAGCCATACTTATATTTGACAAATTAGGTCTCAAAGTGAAGGACATAACAAGAGATAAAGAAGGCCACTTCATAATACTAAAGGGGGCAATCCAACAAAGAAGAAATAACTCTGGTAAACATATACACACCCAATACAGGAGCACCCAAATATATACAAAAACTCCTAGAGGACATCAAGGGAGAGATAGACAGCAATAAAATCATAGTAGGAGACTTTAATACCCCACTATCACCATTGGACAGATCCTCTAAACAAAAAATCAGTAAAGAAACATCAATCCTCAATGACTCATTAGACCAGATGGAATTAATTGACATCTTCAGATCATTTCACCCCAAAGCCACAGAATATACATTCTTTTCAAGTGCCCATGGGTCATTCTCAAAGATAGACCATGTGTTGGGTCATAGGCAAAGTCTCTCCAAATTCAAGAAGATAGAAATCATATCAAGCATATTCTCAGATCACAGTGGCATAAAGCTGGAAATCAACTACAATACAATCAATCCAAAGAAATCAAACACATGGAGACTAAACAGCATGTTATTAAACTATGACTGGGTTACTAGAGAGATCAAGGAAGAGATAGAAAACATCATGGAAAAAAATGACAATGATAGCACAACAATCCAAATTCTATGGGACACAGTGAAAGCAGTTCTGAGAGGGAAGTTCATAGCTCAACAATCCTACTGCAAAAAAACCAGAAACAGCGGCAATACATTATCTAACCCAACAACTCAAAGAGTTAGAAAGAAAGCAACAAGAAAAGCCCAGTGTAAGCAGAAGGAAGGAAATGGTAAAGATCAGAGCAGAAATAAATGTCATAGAGACCAAAGAAACAATACAGAAGATCAACAAAACCAAGAGCTGGTACTTTGAAAGGATAAACAAGATTTATGAACCTCTAGCCAGACTCACCAAGAAGCAAAGAGAGAGGACCCTAATAAATAAAATCAGAAATGAAAGAGGTGAAATAACAGCAGACCCCATTGAAATACAAAGGATTGTTAAAAATTACTATGAACAACTCTACTCCAACAAACTGGACAACCTGGAGGAAATGGATATATTTCTAGAAAAATATAACCTCCCAAAACTCAAACAGGAAGAATCTAAACAACTCAATAGACCAATAACTGTGGAAGAAATTGAAGCAGTCATCATAAAGCTTCCAGCAAACAAAAGCCCAGGGCCAGACGGCTTCACAGGGGAGTTTTACCAAACATTCAAGGAAGAACTAAAACCTATACTCCTCAGACTATTCCAGAAAATTCAAGAGGATGGAACACTTCCAAACTCCTTCTATGAAGCTAGCATCACCCTAATACCAAAACCAGATAAAGATGACACAATGAAAGAGAATTACAGGCCAATATCCTTCATGAATATAGCTGCCAAAATCCTCAATAAAATTCTAGCAAATCGGATCCAGCAGTACATCAGAAAGATCATACACCATGACCAAGTAGGATTTATCCCAGGAATGCAAGGATGGTACAATATCCTCAAATCAATAAATGTGATACATCACATAAACTAATTGAGAGATAAAAATCACATAGTCATATCAATTGATGCAGAAAAAGCATTTGACAAAATCCAACATCCTTTCTTGATAAAAACTCTCAACAAGGTAGGAATAAAAGGATCATACCTCAACAAAATAAAAGCCATACATGATAAACCCACAGCAAACATCATACTCAATGAGCAAAAACTACAACCATTTCCCCTAAGAACAGGAACAAGACAGGGTTGCCCACTTTCACCACTCCTGTTCAACATAGTACTGGAAATATTAGCCATTGCAATTAGACAAGAAGAAGAAATAAAAGGCATCCAAATGGGAAAAGAAGAAGTTAAGCTATCCTTATTTGCAGATGACATGATATTGTACATAAAAAACCCGAAAGACTCCATAAAAATGTTAGGAGACTTAATAAATGAGTTCAGCAATGTAGCAGGCTACAAAATTAACGCCAGGAAATCTATGGCATTTCTATACACTAATAGTGAACTTACAGAAAGAGAGACTAAAATAGCAATCCCATTTACCATCACATCAAAAAAATTAAGATACCTAGGATTAAACTTAACTAAGGAGGTAAAAGACCTATTCGCGGAAAACTACAGGATACTAAAAAAAGAGATAGAGGAAGATGTAAACAGGTGGAAGAACATTCCATGTTCATGGATTGGGAGAATCAACATAATTAAAATGTCCATACTACCCAAAGCAATCTATAAATTTAATGAACTCCCCATTAAAATACCAATGGCATATTTCACAGACCTAGAAAGAACTCTCCAGAAATTCATGTGGAACAAAAAAAGCCCCGAATAGCCACAACAATCCTAAGAAAGAAGCACAAAGTTGGTGGGATTTCCATACCAGATTGCAAGCTGTATTACAAAGCTACTGTTCTCAAAACAGCCTGGTACTGGCACAAGAACAGATATATAGATCAATGGAATAGAATAGAGAATCCAGCTCTCAACCCAAACCACTATGCTCAATTAATATTTGACAAAGGAGGCATGAACATAAAATGGAGTCTAGACAGTCTCTTCAATAAATGGTGTTGGGAAAATTGGACAGATACATGCAAAAGAATGAAACTAGACCACCAACTTACACCATACACAAAAATAAACTCAATATAGATACAGGACTTAAACATAAGATGGGAAATCATAAATATATTAGAGGAATCCACAGGTAGAAAAATCTCAGACACATGCTGAAAGAACTTCTTCAGGGATATTGCTCCTAGGGCAATGGAAGCTCAAGAGAAAATAAACAAATGGAACTACATCAAAATAAAAAGCTTTTGCACAGCTAAAGAAACCATCAACAAAACAACAAGAAAACCCACTGTATGGGAGAACATATTTGCAAAAGTTATCAGTGATAATGGTTTAATCTCAAGCATCTATAGGCACAACTCAATAAAAGGAGGACAAATGATCCAATAAAAAAATGGGCAACAGACCTAAATAGAATCTTTTCGAAAGAAGACAAAAGGAAGGCCAAGAGACATATTGAAGCTTGCTAAAAGTCACTAATTATCTGAGAGATGCAAATCAAAACGACTATGTGATACCATCTCACACCTGTCAGAATGGCTTACATCAACAAATCAACAAATTACAAGTGCTGGCCAGGATGTGGAGAAAAAGGAACTCTCTCGTGCACTGCTGGTGGGATTGTAGACTAGTACAGCCACTGTGGAGAACAGTATGGAGTTTCCTCAAAAAACTAAAAATGGAGCTCCCATTCCACCCAGTGATTCCACTTCTAGGAAAATGCCCCAAGAAACTAGAAACGTGAATTAGAAAGGATATATGTACCCCTATGTTCATAGCAGCACAATTTACGATAGCTAAGATTTGGAAACAGCCTAAGTGCCCATCAGCAGATGAGTGGATTAAAAAACTATGGTACATTTACACAATGAAATACTACACTGCAGTAAAAAAAAGAAGGAGCTTCTACCATTTGTAACAACATGGAGAGCATTATGCTAAGTGAAATTAGCCAGGCAGAGAACACTAGAGGCTTGGTGCATGAAATTTGTTCATGGGGCATCCCCTCAGCCCAGCCTGTACCCTCTACAATCTGGGACTCCTTGGGGATTGGGCCTAAACTGGCATTCAGACATTCCTCTCACAATCTGGGACCACTGCCTCCTAACTGCCCTCCCTGCCAGCCTGATCAACCCTAACAGCCTCTGCCTGCTAGCCTGATCACCCCTAACTGCTCCCTTGCCAGCCTGGTAACACCTCATGCCATCTATCCCAGCCTGGTTGCCCCTAACTGCCCTCTCTGCCTGTCTGGTCGCCCCACACAGCCTGTTGTTGAGTCATTTGGTCATCCCTCACTAACCCCCTCTGCTGGCCTGGTTGTCCCCAACTTCCCTCCCTTCCAACCTGTCACCCCCAACTGCTCAACTCTGCTAAATTAATCATCCTTAACTGTCCCCCCTCTAGCCTGGTCGCCCCTTACTTTCCCTTCTGCTAGCCTGATCACCTCCAACTGCCTCCCCTGTTGGCCTGGTCACCCCCAACAGATCCCCTCTGGTGATCTAGTCGCTCCTAACTGCTCCCCTGCCAGCCTGGTTGCCCCCAACTGCCCCCCTGCCAGCCTGATCACCCCTACTACACTCCCTGCCAGCCTGATCGCCCCATGCAGCTTGTTCTTGAGTCGTTTTGTTGTCCCTCACTAATCCCTCTGCCAGTTTGGTCGCCCCATGTAGCCTGCTGTTTGGTTGTTACTGTGACAGTATCCTGGTCAATTTGCATATTCCTGAATTATTAGTATCATAATTCATCTGTATGCTTTATTTGTCCACCAAAATGAAATCTCTAGTCACTGTGTATACCCATTTTATACTCTTCTATCTCCCTGGATCTTCCTTTCTCTTTGGTAATCATCATATTGTTATCTCTATCAGATTATTTTTGTTTTTGTTTTTTGTGGGGTTTTTTGTGTGTGTGCTTCATCCCTTCACCTTTTACACCCAGCTTCCCAACACCCTTTGTATCTAACAGCATCAGTTTGTTCTGTCTAAGAGTCTTTCTATTTTGTTTGTTAGTTTATTTTGTTTGCTAGATTCCAAATACAAGTGACATCATATGGTCATTATTTTTCTCTGCCTGCTTTTTTTCACTTAACATATTAATCTCCAGGTCTAATGCAAAAGTTAAAAATTCCTAATTTTCCAAGGCCAAGTAGTATTCCATTATGCACCTCTTTTTTTATCTACTCATCTGCCAATAGATGCCTGGGCAGCTTCTAAATCTTGGCTATTGTAAATTATGCTGCAATGAACATAAGAATACATATATTATTTTCCATTAGTATTTCAAATTTCTCCAGATATATTCCTGAAAATGAAGTCACTGGGTCACACAATAGTGCCATTTTGAATTTTTTGAGTTAATTCCATACAACTGCACAAGTTTGTGTTCCCTCCTACAGTAACAGAGGGTTTCATGTTCTCCAAATCTGTACCAACTCTTGTTCTTTGTTCAGTTAGTGATAATAGCCATTCTCACAAGTGTGAGGTGATATCTCATTGTGATTTTAATTAGCATTTATCTGACTACTAGAGGCCCAGTGCACAGAATTCATGCACGGGGGGTGTGTCCCTCAGCCCAGCCTACACCCTCTCCAATATGAGACCCCTCAAGGAGTGTCCGAATGCCCGTTTAGGCCCGATCATGGTAGGATCGGGCCTAAACGGGCCATTGGACATCCCTCTTACAATCTAGGCCTGCTGGCTCCCAACTGCTGGCCTGCCTGCCTGCCTGCCTGCCCAATTGCCCTTAACTGCTTTGCCTGCCAGCCTGATCACCCCCTAACCACTCCCCTGCCAGTCTGATTGATGCCTAACTGCTCCCCTGAGAGCCTTATTGTCCCAACTGCCCTCCCCTGCAGGCCTGGTCACTCCTAACTGCCCTCCCCTGCAGGTCTGGTCACCCCTAATTGCCCTTCCTTGCAGGCCTGGTCACTCCCAACTGCCCTCTCCTGTTGGCCATCTTGTGTCCACATGGGAGCAGGATTTTTGACCACATGGGGACAGCCATCCTGTGTGTTTGAGTGATGGTCAGTTTGAATATGACTCTTTTATTAGATAGGATAAAGGCTTGATGCATGGGTGGGGGCCAGCTGGTTTACCCTGAAGGATGTCCTAGATCAGGGTGGGGGTTCCCTTGGGGGATGGGGGGGCCTGGACGAGAGGCCTGTGGTGGTTTGTAGGCCAGCCACACCATCTGGTGACCCAAGTGGAGGCCCTGGTATCTGGGATTTATTTTTCTCCTACAATTAAAACTTTGTAGCCTGGAGCAGAGCCAAGCATCCTGCTTGCTCCATGGTGGCAGCCATTTATTTACCTTCTATAATTGAAACTTTATAGCCTTAAGCAGAGGCCTGGACCAGCCAGGGCAGGGGGAAAGCTTGGCTTCCTCCATCTCTGGGTACAACTCAAGCCTCCTACTCTCTCCAGCTTTGTGGCTGTTGTTATTATCTTCTGTAATTGAAACTTTGTAGCATTGAATGGAGGACTAAGCTGGCAAGGGCAGGCAGAAAGCTTGGCTTCCTCCATTGCTGCGGAAACCCAAGCCTCCCTCCTGCTCTCTGTGGCCAGCCATCTTAGTTGGGGTTTATTTGCATATTCCCTCTTGACTGGCTGGTGGGCACGGCTGATAGGCATGCTTATGGGTGTAGTGGAGGTATGGTCAATTTGCATATTGCTCTTTATTAGATAGGATATCTCCCATTTACCCCCTCCTTTGCCTCTCTTTAGCCAGCCCCTGCCTCAACCCAAGCCTTTACCCCACTATTGTCTGTGTTCTTGCATATAAGTTATTTAGTTGATCTCTTTCCTCCCTGCTCACTACCCTTGGAGAATCCTCAATCTGTTGCATGATTCCATTTATCTGAATCTATTTTTTACTTTATTTTGTTCATTAGATTCAACATATAAGTGAAATCATGTGATACTTGTATTTCTCTGTCTGACTGATTTCTCTTAGTATAATACTCTCTATGCCCCTCCATTCTGTCTCAAATGGTAAAATACCCTTCTTTTTATAGCTACATAGTATCCCATTGTATAAATGTACAAAAAATGTTTTAACTACTCATCTAATGATTGGCTATTGTGTGGTTTCCAGATCTTAAATATTGTAAATAATGATGCTATGAACATTGGGTTGCATATATTCTTTCTTATTTGTGTTTCAGGATAATTGGATTATATTCCCAGAAGTGAGATCACTGGGTCAAATGACAGTTCCATATACAATTTTTTGAAGAAACACCATACTGTTTTCCATAGTGGCTGAACCAGTATGCATGCCCACCAGCAGTGTACTAGGGTGGCCTTTTCTCCACATCCTTGCCAGCACTTTTTGTTGATTTATTGATGGTAGCCATTCTGGCAATTGTGAGGAGATACCTCATTGTAGATTTAATTTGTAACTCTTTGATGATTAGTGATGTCAAGTATGCTTTCATATGTCTCTTGAACATCTGTATGTCTTCTTTGGAGAAGTGTCTGTTCAGACTTTTGACAGATTTTTAATTGGATTTTTTTGTCTTTCTGGTGTTGAGATGTATGAGTTCTTTGTATATCTTGGAAACTAACCCCTTATCAGATGTGTCATAGGAAAATATATGATTCCATACACTGGTTTACTTTGTATTTTTAATTCTAATGATGGTTTCCTTTGCTGTGCAGAAGCTTTTGAGTTTGATATAGTACCATTTGTTTATTATTTACTCAGAATTATACCTGTGAAAATACTGCTATATGAGATGTCTGAGATATCACTGACTATGTTTTCTCCTAGAATTTTATGATTTAACAACTTACTCTTAAATTGTTTATACATTTTGAGTTTATTCTTATGTATGATGTAAGGTGGTGGTTTAGTTTTATTGTTGCATTTTTGCATGTACGTGACCAATTTTACCAACATGTTTATTTTAGAGACTATGTTTTCTCCCTTTTATGTTCCTTCCTCCTTTGTAAAATATTATTTGACCAGATTGGCATGAATTAATATCTGGGGTCTCAGTTTTGTTCAATTAGTCTATATGCCTATACTTGTGCCAATACCAAGTTCTTTTTATTTCAATTGTTATGTAGTATAGTTTTATATCCAGTAGTGTGATCCCTTAAACTTTGTTCTTTCTCAAGAATGCTGTCTATTCTGGGTCATTTTTTGTTTCATATAAATTTTTGGAATATTTGTTCTGTAGTTTTGAAATATGCCTTTGGTATTTGAATGATAAATATGTTGAATCTGTAGATTGTTTTGGGTAGTATGGCAAATAATTTTTAATAATTTTATTGGGGTGACATTAATTAACATGAACTTACAGGTTTCATGTGTGGGATACTAATTTACAAAATAGTATATAAGAACATGTGGCCACCATACGAAGTCAAATCTGCTTTTGTAACCTCATATTAGGACCCCTTTCTTCGCCCACATCACTCTCTCTGGCAATCACCACACTGCTGTTTGTGTTCATAAGTTTCAGTTTTACATTCCACATATGAGTAAAAGCATAGATTTCTTAGCTTTTTGTGTTTGACTTATTTAATTTCACATAATGTTCTCAAGGTCCATTTATGTTGTTGTAATGACACTACAAGTTGTACCATTTAATAATGCAGATTTTTGCCCTAACCAGTTTGGCTCAATGGATAGAGCGTAGGCCTGAAGACTGAAGAATCCCAGGTTCCATTCAGGTCAAGGGCGTGTACCTTTGTTGTGGGCAAATCCTGAGTAGAGGGTGTGCCGATGTTTCTCTCTCATCAATGTTTCTAACTCTCTATCTCTCTCCTTTCTTCTCTGTAAAAAAATCAATAAAATATATTAAAAATAATGCGGATATTTTCAATAGATAAAATTACTCATAAGTTGATATACCAGTTTTGATATGTATGCTATTTTGTTGTATTGACAGCAAACTTTAAAACTTCATATGTCAAATTTTCTAAAGGTGTTAACATCATAGATATTTTTATGCTTAACAGTGTTGAATTTCATGCCAAAGAAAAGATATTTTGTGGGAAGCTTTACTTCAGGAAGCTTATGGTGAACATGCTCCATCTCAACATACTTGTGAACACTTGTTTAAATGCTTTAAAAGTGATGATTTTGAAGTGAAAGGCTAAGAACATCCAGATCAACCAAAAAAGTTTAAAGACATACAATTACAATCATTATTGGATGAAAATGTGTGTCAAACTAAAAAACAAACAAACAAAAAAACCCCAAAAAACCTTGGGGGGGGGGGGAGATGGCGACTAGGAACTACACTAGATTGACAAGCCCAGGAGAACTGAGAGATTATGCCAGTAGCACCATCCCCAAAAGAACCTGGGTAGCAAAGCAATTGGATCTACAATAAAAACATTACAGGAAAACATGGGAAGACAAAAAAGTAACCCCCAAAGTAAAAAAAAAAAAATGAACCACCAGAAAGGGAATTAGATGAGTTCGAGGCTGGCAGCTTGTCAGAGATAGAATTCAGAGTAATGGTTATAAGATGTTTAAATGGATGGATGACAAATACACACAACACAATGAGAACTATAAGGAGCTGAATGAGAATGTATGCAACATGACAAGAAACCAAGAGGAGATGAAGAATGACATAGCTGCAATAAAGAACACAATGGAAGGCCTAAATAGTAGACTAGAAGAGGCTGAGGACCACATCAGCAAATTAGAAGACAAGGTAAGAAATAGCACACAAACACAGCAGCAATTGGAAAGATGGCTTAAAAAACAAGAGGAGAGCCTAAGCGAGCTATGGGACAACACAAAACAAACCAACATTCGCTTAATTGGCATACCAGAAGAAGAGGAAGAGAAACACGGAATAGAAAACCTGTTTGAAGAAATACTGACAGAAAACTTCCCTGATATTTGCAAGAAAAAAACTATGCAAGTCCAAGAAGTACATAGAGTCCCAAACAAGTTGAACCCCAAAAGACAGACACCAAGACACATCATAATTAAATTGGTGAAACCGATTACAAAGTAAGAATTTTAAAGGCTGCCAAAGAGAGACAGAAAGTTACTTACAAGGGATCCCCTATTAGATTATCAACTGACTTCTCAACAGAAACATAACAGGCCAGAAGGGAATTAGATGAAATATACAAAGTTATGCAAATCAAGGGACTGAATCCAAGAATACTATATCTAGCAAGGATATTAATCACAATTGAAGGTGGAATCAGGAGCTTCACAAACAAAAAAAGGACTAAGGGAGTTTATCACTACCAAACCAACAATGCAAGAATTGCTAAAGGGACTGCTGTAAAAACAAGACAGAGAAAGGCAAGAAGAAACACACACACTAAGGTAAAATATGACAACAAACATGTACCTGTCAATAATAATATTAAATATAAATGATTAAATGCACCAATTAAAAGACATAGGGTAGCTGAATGGATAAGAGAACATGACCCATATATTTGCTGTCTACAAAAGACCCACTTCAGAGCAAAGAATTCACACAGAATAAACGTGAAGGGATGGAAAAATATTTTTCTGGCAAATGGGAATTAGAAAAAGGCTGGAGTTGCACAACTTATTTCTGATAAAATAGACCACAAAGTAAAGGCCATAATAAAAGATAAGGAAGGGCACTACATAATACTAAAGGGAACAATTCAACAAGAAGATATAACGCTGGTAAACATATATGCACCCAAATGCAGGTGCACCTAAATACATAAAAAAATCTCCTGGAAAATATCAAGGGAGAGATCAACAATAATATAATCATAATAGGGGGCTTTAATACACCACTGACATCACTGGATTAATACTATAGACAAAAAAATAGCAAAGAAACATCAATCCCAAATGACACATTAGAACAGATGGAGCTAATTGATATCCTCAGAGCACTTCAAACCAAAGCCATGAAATAGACATTCTTCTCAAGTGCACATGGGACATTTTCAAAAAGAGACCACATATTGGGCCACAAAAAAGTCTCCCCAAGTTAAAAAAGATTGAAATCATACCAAACATTTTCTCGGACCACAAAGGTATAATATTAGAAATAAACTACAATAAAAACATTCCAAAAAATTCAAATACTTGGAAGCTGAATAGCATGCATATGAACAACAATTGGGTTATAAATGAGATCAAAGAAGAAATTAAAAACCTCCTGGGGACCAACGACAATAAAAACACAACATTTCAAATCCTAAGGGACAGAATGTAAGCAGTCCAGAGAGGGAATTTTATAGCTCTACAGGCTTACCTCAAAAAGAAAAAAATGGCAATAAATCATCTAACCCAAGATCTCGAAGAATTAGAAGGAGAGCAACAAGAAAGCCTACAATGAGTGGAAGGAAGGAAATAATAAAGATCAGAGCATAAATGACTGACATGGAGACGAAAAAACAATTCAAATGATCAACAAAACCAAAAGCTGGTTCTTCTAAAGGATAAACAGGATTGATGAACCTCTAGCAAGGCTCACCAAGAAGCAAAAAAAAGGACGCAAATAAAGAAAATCAGAAATGAAAGAAGTGAAATAACAACAGACCCCATTGAAATACAAAGCATTGTCCAAAAATAGGATGAACAACACTATTCCAACCAACTGGACAACCTGGAGGAAATGGACACATTCCAAGAAAAATATAACCTTCCAAAACACAATCAGGAAGAATCTAAATATCGCAATAGGCCAATAATTATAAAAGAAATCGAAGAAGTCATCAAAAAGCTCCCTGCAAACTAAAGACCGGGGCCAGATGGCTTCACAGGGGAGTTTTACAAAATATTCAAGGAAGAACTAAAACCTATCCTCCTCAGACTATTCCAAAAAATTCAAGAGGACGGAACTCTTCCAAGATCCTTACATGAAGCCAGCATTACCTTAATACCAAAACCAGATAAAGACAACACAATGAAAGAGAATTACAGGTCAATATCCCTCATGAACATAGATACCAAAATCCTCAATAAAATTCTAGAAAATTGAATCCAGCAGTACATCAGAAAGATCATACACCATGATCAAGAAGGATTTATCCCAGGGATGCAAGGATGATACAATATCCGCAAATCAATAAATGTGATACATCATACAAACAAATTGAGAGGTGAAAACCACATAGTCATATCAATTGATGCAGACAAAACATTTGACAAAATCCAACACCCTTTCTTAATAAAAAAAAAAAACTCTCAGTAAGGTGGGGATAGAAGGACCTTTCATCAACATATAAAATAGAAGGATCTTTCCTGTACATATAAAATCCTAAAGACCCCATCACAAAATTATTAGACTTAATAAATGAATTCGCTAATGTAACAGGATACAAAATGAATGCCAAGAAATCCATGGAATTTCTATTCACCAATAATAAACTTACAGAAATCAAGACTAAAAAAGCAATCCCATTTACCATCACACCAAAAAAGTTAAGATACCTAGGAATAAACTTACCTAAGGAGGTAAAAGACCTATTCACGGAAAACTACAGGCCACTAAAAAAAAGAGATAGAGGAAGACGTAAGCAGTTAGAAGAACATACCATGTTCATGGATTGGGAGAATCAATATCATCAAAATGTCCACACTACCGAAAGCAATCTATAAATTTAATGCACTCCCCATTAAAATACCGGAGAAAAAATTCAGAGAAATGGTCATAAGATGTCTGAAAAGAATGGAAGACAAATTTTACAATAAGAGTAAGAACCAAGAGGAATTGAAGAGGAACCAAGAGGAAGTAAGGAAGACCCAGGAAGAAATTTAGAAGAGCCAAGAAGAAATGAAAAGTGAAGTAAAGAACTCAATATAAAGTATTAAGAGTAGACTAGAAGAAGGAGAGGACCGCATCAATGAGCTAGAAGACAAGGTAGGAAAAAATACCCATGTAGAACAACTTCTAGAAAAAAAAATTTTAAAGCAGGAGGAGAGCCTAAGCGAACTTTGGGACAACATGAAACAAAACAACATCCGTATAATTGGGCTTCCAGAAGGACAGAAAACTGAGCAAGGAATAAAAAACCTGTTGGAAGAAATAATGACAGAAAACTTCCCTGATATAGGAAAGAAAAAATCCACACAAATCTGAGAAGCTCACAGAGTCCCAAGCAAAATGAACCCCAAAAGACCTATGCCAAGGCACATTATAATTAATTTGGCAAACACCAATGACAAAAGTAAGAATCTTAAAAGCTTCCAGAGAGAGACAGAAAGTCACCTGCAAAGGAACCCCCATCAGACTAACAAGTGATTTCTCAACAGAAACCTATCAGGCCAGAAGGCAATGGAATGAAATATACAAAGTCATGCAAAGAAAGGGTCTGAATCCTAGAATACTGTACCCAGCAAGGCTATCAGTCAAAATTGAAGGTCAAATCAGGAGCTTCACAGACAAAAAAAAGGACTAAGGGAATTCATTACAACCAAACCAGCAATGCAAGAAATGTCAAAGGGTCTACTGTAAAAAGAAACAGAAAGCAAAGAAGGAACACAGGGTAAAGAACAAAAATGGCAACATATAAGTACTTATCAATAATAACTTTAAATGTAAATGGATTAAATGCTCCAATCAAAAGACATAGGGTAATAGACTGGTTAAGAAAATATGACCCATGTATCTGCTGTCTACAAGAAATCCACATCCGAAAAAAAGACGCACACAGACTGAGGGTGAACAGATGGAAAAAGGTTCTTCAGGTTAATGGAAATGAAAAAAAAAGCTGGGGTAGCAATACCTATGTCCAACAAATTAGATCTCAAAGTGAAGGGCATAACAAGAGATAAAGAAGGCCACTTCATAATACGAAAGGCAGCAATCCAACAAGAAGAAATAACTCTGGTGAACATATACTCGCCCAATACAGGAGCACCAAAATACATAAAAAACTGCTGGAGGATATCAAAGGAGAGATAGAGAGCCATACAATCATAGTAGGAGACTTTAATTTAATACCCCACTATCACCATTGGACACATCTTCTAAACGAAAAATCAGTAAAGAAACATCAATCCTCAATGATTCACTAGAACAGTTGGAATTAATTGACATCTTCAGATCATTCACCCCAAAGCCACAGAATATACATTCTTTTCAAGTGCCCGTGGGTCATTCTCAAAGATAGACCATGTTTTGGGTCATAGGCAAAGTCCCTCCAAATACAAGAAGATAGAAATCATATCAAGCATATTCTCAGATCACAGGAGCATAAAGCTGGAAATCAACTACAATAAAAACAAACCAAAGAAATCAAACACATGGAGACTAAACAGCATGCTATTAAACAATGACTGCATTACAAGAGTGATCAAGGAAGAAATAAAAAAAATCACAGAAACAAATGACCATGATAGCAAAAGAATCCAAAATCTATGGGACACAGTGAAAGCAGTTCTGAGAGGGAAGTTCATAGCTCTACAATCCTACTGCAAAAAAAGAAAAGAAAAGAAAAAGAAACAGTGGCAATAAATTATCTAACCCATAAACTCAAAAAGTTAGAAAGAGAGCAACAAGAAAAGCCCAGTGTAAGCAGAAGGAAGGAAATAGTAAAGATCAGACCAGAGATAAAAGATATAGAGACCAAAGAAACAATACAGAAGAACAATAAAACCAACAGCTGATTCTTTGAAAGGATAAACAAGACTGATGAACCTATAGTCAGGTTCACCAAGAATCAAAGAAAGAGGACCCTAATAAATAAAATCAGAAATGAAATAGGTGAAATAACAACAGACCCCATTGAAATACAAAGGATTATTAAAAAATACTACAAACAACTCTACTCCAACAAACTGGACAACCTGGAGGAAATGGATATATTTCTAGAAAAATATAACCTCCCAAAACTCAATCAGGAAGAATCTAAACAGCTCAGTAGACCAATAACTGTGGAAGAAATTGAAGCAGTCATCAAAAAGCTTCTATCAAACAAAAGCCCATGGCCAGACGGCTTCACAGGGTAGATTTACCAAACATTCAAGAAAGAACTAAAACCTATCCTCCTAAGACTATTCCAGAAAATTCAAGAGGATGGAACACTTCCAACCTCCTTCTATGAAGCCAGCATCACCCTAATACCAAAACCAGATAAAGATGACACAATGAGAGAGAATTACAGGCTAATATTCCTCATGAATATCAATGGCAAAATCCTCAATAAAATTCTAGCAAATCGGATCCAGCAGTACATCAGAAAGATTATACGACATTACCAAGTAGCATTTATCCCAGGAATGCAAGGACGGTACAATATCCTCAAATCAATAAATGTGATACATCACATAAACTAATTGAGAGATAAAAATCACATAGTCATATCAATTGATGTAGAAAAAGCATTTGACAAAGTCCAACACCCTTTCTTGATAAAAACTCTCAACAAGGTAGGAATAGAAGAATCATACCTCAACATAACAAAAGCCATATATGATAAACCCACAGGAAACATCATACTCAATGGGCAAAAACTACAACCATTTCCACTAAGAACAGGAACAAGACAGGGTTACCCACTCTCACTACTTCTGTTCGACATAGTACTGGAAGTATTAGCCATTGCAATTAGTCAAGAAGAAAAAATTAAAGCCATCTAATTGGAAAAGAAGACATAAAACTATCCTTATTTTTAGATGACATTATATTGTACAAAAGAAACCCGAAAAACTCCATAAAAAACTAATAGACTTAATAAATGAGTTCAGCAATGTAGCAGGCAACAAAATTAACACCAAGAAATCTATGGCATTTCTATACACTAATAGTGAATTTACAGAAAGAGAGACTAAAATAGCAATCCCATTTACCATCACATCAAAAAAATTAAGATACCTAGGAATAAACTTAACTAAGGAGGTAAAAGACCTATTTGCAGAAAACTACAGGATACTACAAAAAGAGATAGAGGAAGATGTAAACAGGTGGAAGAACATACCATGTTCATGGATTGGGAGAATCAACATCATTAAAATGTCCATACTACCCAAAGCAATCTATAAATTTAATGCACTCCCCATTAAAATACCAATGGCATATTTCACAGACCTAGAAAGAACTCTCCAAAATTTCATCTGGAATTAAAAAAGACCCCGAATAACCACAGCAATTGTGAGAAAGAAGCACAAAGTCGGTTGGATTTCAATACCAGATTTCAAGCTGTATTACAAAGCTACTGCTCTCAAAACAGCCTGGTACTGGCACAAGAACAGACATAAAGACCAATGGAATAGAATAGAGAATCCAGATATTAACCCAAACCATTATGCTCAATTAATATTTGACAAAGGAGGCATGAACATAAAATGGAGTCAAGACAGTCTCTTCAATAAATGGTGTTGGGAAAATTGGACAGATACATACAAAAAAATGAGTCTTAACCACCAACTTATACCATACACAAAAATAAACTCTAAATGGGTGCAGGACTTAAACATAAGATGGGAAATCACAAAAATATTAGAGGAATCCACAGGTAGAAAAATCTAAGACACATGCTAAAAGAACTTCTTCGGTGATAATGCTCCTAGGACAATAGAAGCTAAAGAGAAAATAAACAAATGGGACTACATCAAATCAAAAGCTTTTGCACAGCTAAAGAAACCATCAACAAAACAACAAGAAAACCCATTGTATGGGAGAGCATATTTGCAAATGTTATCAGTGATAAAGTTTTAATCTCAAGCATCTAAAGGCAACTCATAAAACTCAATAAAAGGAGGAAAAATAATCCAATAAAAAAATGGGCAACAGACCTAAATAGAATCTTTTTGAAAGAAGACAAAAGGAAGGCCCAGAGACACATGAAAACTTGCTCAAAGTCACTAATTATCTGAGAGATGCAAATCAAAACAACAATGCAGTACAATCTCACACCTGTCAGAATGGCTTACATCAACAAATCAACAAACCACAGGTGCTGGCGAGGATGCGGAGAAAAAGGAACTCTCGTGCACTGCTGGTAGATTGTAGATTGATGCAGCCACTGTAGAGAATAGTATGGAGTTCCCTAGGAAAACTAAAAATGGAGCTCCCATTTGACCCAGTGATCCCACCTCTAGGAATATATCCCAAGAAATTAGAAACGAAAATTAGAAAGGATATATGCACCCCTATGTTCATAGCAGCACAATTTACCATAGCTAAGATTTGGAAACAGCCTAAATGCCCATCAGCAGATGAGTGCATTAAAAATTGTTGTACATCTACACCATGGAATAGTTCGCTGCAGTAAAAAAAAAGGATCTTCTATAATTTGCAGCAACGTGGAGGGAGCTGGAGAGCATTATGCTAAGTGAAATTAGCCAGGCTGAGAACGATAAATATCACATGATCTCCCTCATTTCTGCAATATAATGAACAGCATAGACTGATGCACAAGAACGGTTCCAGAGACCCAGAAATGTCCAGCAGAATGTCAAATCTCAGGGTAAGTGGAGGGTGGCAGGCGTAAGGGGTAAAGTCAATATATTTAACCTCTTAAACTAAGGTAAGTATTTTGTGTTTTCACCTCCCTGATTAAGTTCATATAAAGTTATAAAAAATGGCAGCTAGTTTGAAATTGAATTGATATGGCCTAGAGCAAAGAATATCCTTACATGATATTATTCTAGAACATCATTATATTTTTTTATATTTTACAACAGCATATTGTACAATAATCCCAAAGAAACTTGCAAACTTATTCTTTGAATATTTGGCAGCAACTTTAAGAAGGACTGGAAAGGAATTAATCCCTTTCAGAAGGAATTAAGGCACTGGGAAGGCACTTGAGGATTCTATATTGGCCCCTCTTGCCCTTTTTGCCAAGAGGGACCCTCTTCTCACAATCCAAGTGAACACAGCTGTTGCCTTAGCTTTCAGTTCAAGCTGAGGTTGAGGCCTCTGAGCAGCTGGCACCATGGATCTGTCTCTCTCCCAATGGTGTGTGCTGGGCCCTCCCTGGAGAAGAAGCCAGAGTCCTCCAAGATATGTGATCAGTACTGGGACCCTGTCAGCAGGTGAGGGGATCCCAAGGCAGATGGTATATTTGGAGACCAAGGGGGCATACACTACCAAGGAGACAGAATTGAACCTCACATCACCCTGCTTGGCCCTGGTGGATGGCAGGTTAGCCAGAGATGGGTAATATTCCTCAGGGAAGGAACAACCTAAGACAGGCACAGTCGCAGAGGGGCCAAGAGGAGACAACTTGAAGGTCAACAGAAGTGGGGCAGAGGCCCTCACCCCCTTAACCTTGCAGGGGTCTAAACTCTCACCCTTTCTGAGGGAGGTCTCCTGCCCCCAGGGCTGCTTCGCCTCCCATGCCCAGTCCAGATCAGAACCCAGGCTACAGAGAGAGACTAGGCCAGCAATAGAAGCCCTATATCTAAATCAAGTCTAGCACTAAGAATGCTCAGGGCCTACTCTAGAATGCAAATAATCCTTTCCATTAATATTTACAGGGTAAACTAAGATTATTGTTTGAGAACTAAATTTGACAGTAAAATCGTAATCAAGTTTTCAGATTAATTTAAATTTGGCCAATTGAAATAAATGAACACTCAAGAAAATGTAAGTGTAGTGGGCAAAAAGCTGTTCCTAAAATACTAACTAAAATTTCTATTAGTAGTTCATCTCATTGTAAAATTGCGTAACATGCAAAGAACCTAAAGCAGTCATATTTTTATGCAAAAATTAAAATTTAAAGTTACCCAGACTGCCATATAAAACTTCCAAAAGCCTCCATTAATAAAAAAAGATGGGATAGTGGGGTAATATCATGTAAGGAAAATATACTGTAGGTAAATTACATCTAGAAAATTCTTACTTCAGAAAATTAACTTCCAACCATTAAAAACACACTTAGTATCAAAATAAACCAAAGGATAATCATTTGGGCAAAAATTAAAAGAATCCCAAGTCTAATTTACAGAAAAGATTCCTTTATTAACTTTTGGTTGAGAATATGAATATTTTTAGAAAACAACTCGAAGACCATATGGATTCCTGCAACAAAGAGAAAGTGACAGAGCTGTTCCAACCACGAAAACAGTCCAAAGATGGAAGATGCTGATGACACCTTGCCATGCTAGCAGTCAGCAGCTGTACATCATTGCAGGTTGCCCAGGACCAAACCAGAGAGGGTGGAACTTGCATTGCCACTATTTCTCCACTATCCAGATATCATTGCTGACATGTATACACAAAGAACTATTTGACACTGAAACTGGGACTCATAACTGTTGGACATTGAAACTGAGACTCAAATATTTTTTGTTCTTATATGTTTATTTCTAGCATGCAGATGCAAGATTTTTTTTAAAGAAAAGAAACAGTGGGGGCATACATACAGATGCAAAGAAGCAAACTACAGTGGGAAGGCAGGCGAAGGTGGTGGGCAGAGGATGTAAGAGATAAACCGAAGGACTTGTATGCATGCATATAAGCATAACCAATGGATACAAGACACTGGGGACGGGGCAGATGAGGGCATCTGCTGGGGGGGTAGGGGAGGCTGGGGGTAGATCAGTGGGGCCAGGAAAGGAAACATAAAAATATGCTTGCAGAAAGATTAAACGTTTCTCAGTAAACAATTTCCAATCATGTATAAGCAATAGGAAAGATTTTAAAGAAGGAAAATGGGTGCCACAACAGCTGAATGAAAGACAAATGGAAAACTGAAAAATCATCAGTAAAATGTTGCTTCAACAGCATGAAAGAAAGTCTTGTTTCCATTGAATTGTGACTGGTGATGAAAAGTGGATTTATTTTGAGAATCCCAACTGCACAAAATCATGGGTTGATCTAGGTTAAGCATCAACATCGACTACAAGGCCAAATTACATCAGAAAGAGACAATGCTCTGTGTTTGGTGGGATTAGAAAGATGTGATGCATTATGAGATTCTAAAACCAGATGAAACCATTAATACTGATCCATACTAACAATAAATAATCACTTTGAACCATTCTTTGATCATGAAATGACCAGAATGTGCCAGAAGACATGGTGAAGTAATTTTGCTTCATGATGATGCATCATCACATGCTTCAAAACCAGTTAAAGACATGATAAAGGATCTTGCCTGGGAAGTATTAACTGACCTGCTATATTCAGCAGACCTTGCTCCTTCAGATTACCAGTTGTTCCAATCAATGACACATGCACTTTCTGAGCAGCACTTCAAAACATAGGAAGAAGTGGAAAACTGGGTCTCTAAATGGTTTGCCTGAAAACAAGAAAAGTTTATTAGAATGGTATCCACAAACTAACTGAAAGATGGAGGAAATGTGTAGCTATCAATGGACATCCTATCTAATAAAAGAGTAATATGCAAATTGACTGTACCTCCACCATGCCCACAAGCCACATCCACCAGCCAATCAAGAGTGAATATGCAAATAAACCCCAACCAACATAGCTGTGGCCACTGAGAGCAGGAGGGAGGCTTGGGTTTCCCCAGGAATGGAGAAAGCTAAGCTTTCCACCTGCCCTTGCTGGCCTAGACCTCCACTCAATGCTACAAAGTTTCAATTATAGAAGATACATAAATCCTAACAGAAATGGCAGCAGCCACAGAGCTGGAGAGAGCAGAGGCTAGGGTTGCCCCCAGAAATGGAGGAAGCCAAGTTTCTGCAACCCTGGCTGGCCTAGGCCTCTACTCAAGGCTACAAAGTTTCAATTGTAGAAGATAAATAAATTCCATATACCAGGGCCTCTACTTGGGTCGCCTGGGGGGGCGTAGCCAGCCTGCAAACCACAACAAGCCTCTCGCCCAGGTTGCCCCATGCCCCAAGAGAACTCCCACCCTGATCCAGGACAATCTTCGGGGCAAACCAGTTGGCCCCCACCCATGCACCAGGCCTCTATCCTATCCAATAAAAGAGTAATATTCGGATTGACTGTCACTCCAACACAGAAGACAGCTGCCCCCATGTGGTCAAAGATCCTGCCCACATGTGGACACAAGATGGCCACCACAAGATGGCCAGCAGGGGAGCACAGTTGGGAGGGACCACGCCTGCAAAGGAGGGCAGACTGGGGTGATCAAGCCTGCAGGGGAGGGCAGTTATGGATGACCAGGTCAGCAGAGAATTGAAGTTGGGGGTGACTGGGCCTGTAGGGAAGGACAGTTGGGGGTGACCCAGGCCTTCAGGGCAGAGCAGTTGGGGATGATCAAACCTGCAGAGGAGGGCAGTTAGGGGTGACCAAGTCAGCAGAGGAGGGAATTTGGGGGTGACTGAGCCTGCAGGTAACGGCAGTTAGGGGTGACCAGGCCTGCAGGGGAAGGCAGTGCAAGGGAGGGTGATCAAGTCTACAGGGGAGGGCAGTTAGTAGGGACCAGGTCTGCAAGGAAGGGCAGTTGGGGGCGATCAAGCCAGTAGAGGAGGGAAGTTGGGGGCAAACAGGCTGGCAGGGGAGCAGTTAGACATCAATCAGGCTGGCAGGGTATTGGTTAGAGGGTGATCATTCTGGCAGGCAGAAGCAGTTAGGGGCAATTAAGAAGGCAGGCAGGTGAGGAGTTGGGAGCCAGTAGTACTGGATTGTGAGAGGGATGTCCGACTGCCTGTTTAGGCCCGATCCTACTGGGATCAGGCCTAAATGGGCAATTGGACAGTGCTCAAGGGGTGCCAGATTGGAGATGGTGCAGGCTGGGCTGAGGGACACACCCTTCATGCTCAAATTTAATGCACCAGGCCTCTAGTATTGAATAAAGTACTTTTGATGTTCTCTTGAAATTATCATGTTTTCTTTGATTACAAAATCTGCCATTATTAACTGGTACACCTAATATTTCAACCTTTCTTATATCTGTGTAGTACTCCATTGTGAATATATATCATATCTTCTTAATTCAGTCTCTATCATGGGGCACGTTGGCTGTTTCCAACTCTTTGCCAATGTGAATAATGCTGCAATTAACATAGGGGGTGCATATATCTTTGCATATAAATGATGTGGAGTTGTTTGGGTATACACCCAGGAGTGGAGTTGTTGGGTAGTATGGTAGCTCTATTTTTAATTTTTTGAGCAATCACCAGACTGCTTTTCATAGTGGTTGTACCAGTTTACAATCTCACCATCAGTGAATGAGGTTTCCCTTTTTTCCCACAACCTTTCCAACACTTGTTGTTGCTTGCCTTGTTGATAATGGCCACCCCAACTGGTGTAAAGTGGTATCTCATTGTTGTTTTAGTTTGTATTTCCCTGATTTCCAGTGAGGTTGAACATCTTCATATATCTATTGGCTGTTTGTATGTTTTCTTGGGAGAGATGTAACTTCAGGTCTTCTGCTCACCTTTTTATTGGATTGCTTATTTGTTTGGTATTGAGATTTATGAGTTATTTATATATTTTGGAAATTAAAGCTTGTCAGAGCTACTGTTCACAAATATCATCTCCCATCTGGTTGGCTGCCAAAAAATTATATGATCTTGTCAATAGATGCAGAAAAGGCATTTCATAAGATACAACATATATTTATGATTAAAACAATAAAATAGGAATAGAAAGAAAGTACCTCAATAGAATAAAGGCCATATATGATAAACCCTAGTCAATATCATATGCAATTGTTAAAAACTGAAAGCTTTCCCCCTAAGGTCAGGAACAAGACAAAGTTGTCCTCCCTCACTACACTTATTCAACATTAAAGGCCCAGGGTATGAAATTTGTGCACAGAGGGGATGTGTGTCTCTCAGCCCAGCCTGCATCCTCTCTAATCTGGGACCCTTCAAGAGATGTTCGACTGCCTTTTAAAACCAATCCTGGTGGGATCATGCTTAAACAGGCAGTCGGACATCCTTCTCACAATACAAGACTGCTGGCTCCCAACCGTTCACCTGCCTGCCTGATTTCCCCTAACCACTTCTGCCTGCCAACCTAATCACCCCCTAACCACTCCTCAGCCAGCCCGATTTCCCTTAACTGCCCTCCCCTGCAGGGCTGGTCACTTCTAACTGCCCTCCCTTGCCAACCTGGTTGCCCCCAACTGCCCTCCCCTGTCAACTTGATATGCCCCAACAGTCCTTCCCTGCAGGCCTAGTCTCATCCAACTGCTCTCCCCTGGACACCTGGTCATCCCCAACTGCCCTACTGTGCAGGCTAGTCACCCTCAACTGCCCTTCCCTTCAGGTTTGGACATCATTAACTGCTCCCCTCTGCTGGCCTGGTCACCCCTAATAACCCTCCCATTCATGCTTGATCACCCCTAACTGACCTCCCCTGATGGCCTGTAACCCCCAACTGCCCTCCCCTGCAGGCCTGGCACCCCCAAATGCCCTCCCTTGCAGGCTGGTCACCCTCAACTGTCCTTCCATACAGGCTTGGTCATCGTTAACTGCCCTCCCCTGCATGCCTGGGTCCCCTCCAACTGCCCTCCCCTGAAGGCCTGGTCTCCCCTAACTGCCTTACCCTGATGGCCTTGTAATCCACAACTACCCTCCCCTTCAGGCTGGTCATCCTCAACTGTCCTTCCCTGTAGGCTTAATCATCATTAATTGCCCTTCCCTGATGGCCTGGGCACTCCTAACTGCCCTCCACTGCAGGACTGGTCCCTCCCAACTGCCCTCCCCTGCAGGTCTGGTCACCATAACTGCCCTCCCCTAATGTCCTGGTAATCCCCAACTGCCCTCCCCTGCAGGTTGGTTACCCGCAACTGCCCTTCCCTGCAGGCTTGGTCATTGTTAATTGCCCTCCTCTGCTGGCTTGGTTACCCCTAACTGCCCTCCCTGCAGGCCTGGTTCCCCCAATTGCCCTCCACTGTAGGCTTGAGTCCCCCCCAACTTCCCTCCCTTGCAGGCCTGGTCACCCCTAACTGCCCTCCCCTGCAGTCCTGATCACCTCCAACTGCCCTCCCTTAGAGGCCTGATCACTCACAACTGTCCTCTCCTGCCAGCCATCTTGTGGTGGCCATCTTGTGTCCACATGGGGGCATCCATCTTTGACCACATGGGGACAGCCATGTTGTGTGTTAGAGTGACAGTCAATTTGCATATTATTATTTTATTAGAAGAAAGGATAGCACCAGAAGTACTAGCCAGAGCAATAAGGCAAGAGGAATAAATAAAAGGAATCCAAAAAGGGAAGGAAGGAGTCAAACCGTCCCTTTTTGTGGATGATATGATGCCGTACATAGAAAACCCTAAATACTCTACCAAAAAACTACTGGAAACAGTAAACAAATACAGTCAAGTTGCAGGACATCAAATTAATGTGTGAAAAATAGTGCCTGCCCGTATACCAACAGCAAAATTTCAGAAAAAAAAGAAATGGAGAAAATAATTATTTTTGCAATTGTAACCCAAAGAATAAAATACCTAGGAATAAACTTAACAAAGAATGTGAAAGACCTATTACTGAAAATTACAAAACATTATTAAAAGAGATTGAGAAGACACAACAAAATGGAAAAGTATCTCATGTTCATGGGTTGGAAGTATCAACCTAGTTAAAATGTCCACTTTACCCAGAGCAATATACAGATTTAATGCAATCTCCATCAAAATCCCAATGTAATTTTTTAAAGAAATAGAAATCATCAGATTTGTATGGAACCACAAAAGACCAAGAATAGCCAATGCAATCCTGAAAATAAAAAAGGACAACACTGGAGTTAACATGCTATCTGACTTAAAAATATACTACAGAGCTAAGATAATCAAAACAGCATGGTACATGCAGTGGAAAAGACACACAGATCAATGGAACAGAATAGAGTGTTCAGCTATAAAATCTCATATATGTGGATAAATAATTTTTGACAAAGGAGCAAGAAATGCACATTGGAGTAAAGATAGTCTCTTCAACAAATGGTGCTGGGGAAACTGGAAAGGCACATTAAAATGAATGAAACTGGATTGCAGTTTGTCCCCATGTACAAAAATTAATTCAATTAAACATAAGACCTGAAACTATAAATCACATAGAAAAAAATATAGGTACAAAACTTATAGACCTGGGTGATAGAGAATATTTTATGGACTTGACCCCAAAGGAAAGGGCGGTAAAGGCAAAAATAAATTAATGGGATTATATCAAACTGAAGAGCTTCTGTATTGCAAAAGAATGGACAACAAAAGGAAAAGCATTTTAATGATGTTAATTCTTCTAATCCATGAACATGGTATATGCTTCCACTTGCTTGTATTCCTCAATTTCCTTTTTCAATGTACTAGTTTTCTGAATATAGGTCTTTTATATCATTGTTTAAATTTATTCCTTGGTATCTATTTTTGTTGCCATGGTGAATGGGATTGCTTTTTAGTATCTCTTTCTGAGTGATCATCATTGGTGTATAAAAATGCCATCAATTTCTGGATACGAAATTTATCCCGCTACTTTGTAAAATTCATTTATTAAATCTAATAGTTTTTGTTGGAGTCTTAAGGTTTTCTGTGTATGATATCATCATCTGCAAATAATGACAGTTTTACTTCCTCCTTTCCAATTTGGATGCCTTTAATTTTATCTTTTTTTCTGATTGCTGTGGGTAAGACTTCCAGTACAGTGTTGAATACAAATGGTGAAAGAAGATAGCCCTCTCTTGTTATGGATTTTAAGAGAACTGATTTTAGTATCTGCCCATTGAATGTGATATTGGCTGCAAGTTTGTCTTATATAATCTTAATTACTTCACAGTATAATCCCTCTTTTCCCACTTTGTTGAAAATTTTATTATAAATGGATGCTCTATTTTGTTGAATAATTTTTCTGCATCTATTGATATACTCATGTGATCATTATCCTTCATATTTTATGTAGTTTATCACATTAATTGATTTGCAGATATGTTACTGACTTTGTATTCTAGAAATAAATCTGTTTACCATTGAGTATCACCCTTTTAATGCATTTCTGGATCTGGTTTTCAATATTTTGTTGAGAATTTTAGCACCCATATTTATCAAAGATATCCTATCTAATAAAGTAATATGCAAATTTGACCATACCTCATCATGCCCACAGGCCAGGCCCACAGCCATGCCCAACAGCCAATCAGGAGCAGATTATGCAAATAAACTCCAACCAAGTTGGCTGCCGCCACTGAGAGCAGGAGGAAGGCTTGGGTTTCCCCAGCAACAGAGGAAGCCAAGCCGCCTGCTGTTGCCTGCCTATGCCTCCACTCAATGTTACAAAGTTTCAGTTATAAAAGATACAGAAATGGCAGCAGTCACTGAGCTGGAGAGAACAGAGGCTTGGGTTTCCCTGGCAACAGAGGAAGCCAAGCTTTCAGTCTGCCATTACTGGCCTAGGCCTCCACTCTAGGCTACAAAGTTTCAAAAAGAAATGGCTGCCGCCATGGAGTGAGCAGAAGGCTTGGCTCCACTCCAGGCTACAAGTTTCAATTGTAGACATAGATTAATCCCAGATAACAAGGCTTCTGCAATCAGGAAGGCAGGCAGGTGAGCAGTTGGGAGCCAGCAGTCCTGGGTTGTGAGAAGGATGTCCAATTGCCCATTTAGGCCCGACCCCAGTAGGATTAGGCCTAAACAGGCAGTCGTACATCCCTCGAGGGGCCCCAGATTGAAGAAGGTGCAGGCTGGGCTAAGGGACACCCCCCCCCCGTGCACAAATTTTGTGCACAGGGCCTCTAGTTGGCATATAATTTTCTTCCTTTATAGTATCTTTTTCTGGTGTTGGAGTAAGGATAATTCCATAAGCTCATAAAAAGAAGTTGGAAGCCTTCTATCCTCTTGAATTTTTTTTGAATACTTTGAGGAGGATAAGTGTTACTTCTTTTTGAATATTTGGTAAAATGCATCTGTGAAGCCATTTTATGCACTTGGTCCATGACTTGTATTTGCTCAAAGGTTTTTATTTATTACTAGTGGCCCAGTGCAAGAAATGGGGGGGGGTCCCTCAGCCCAGCCTGTGCCCTCTCCAATTGGTGACCCTTTGGAGGATCAGGCCTAAGCTGGTAGTCAGACATCCCTCTCACAATATGGGACCACTGGCTCCTAACTGTTCACCTGGCTGCCTGCCTGATTGCTCCTAACCCCTCTACCTTCCTGCTTGCCTGCCTGTCTGATCACCCCCTAACTGCCCTCCCCTGCTGACCTGATCTCACCCCCAACTGCCGGCCCCTGGCCTGGTTGCCCCCAACTACCTTCCTCTGTTGGCCTGATCTTGCCCCCAACTGTCTTCTTCTGCTGGCCTGGTTGCACCCAACTGCTCTCCCCTGCCAGCCTGATAGCCCCTAACTACATCTGCCTGCTTGATTGCTCCTAACTGCCCTTCCTTGCTAGCCTGATTTTGCCCCCAACTGCCCTCCTCTGCCAGCCTGGTTTCCCCCAACTACCTTCCCTTGCTGGCCTGATATTTCCCCCAACAGCTCAACCTGCCAGCCTGATCTCGCTCCCAACTGCTCTCCCTTGCTGGCCTGATCTTGCCCCCAACTGTCCTCCCTTGCCAACCTGATCTCACCCCCCCAACTGATCTCCCCTTCCAGGCTGATTGCCCCTAATGGCCTCTGTCTTGGATCCCACCACCATGGCTTTGTCCGGAAGGAAGTCGGATGTCGGGAAGAAAGCTGGTTTTCCTGGTCTAATTAGCATATTACCCTTTTAGTAGTATAGATAGATTATATAGGAGAGGATTTTTTTAATTGGGGGGAGAGCCTTTTTCATCAGCAGGAGATGCTCTTGGCAGACAAAAATACATAATACTTAATATCTGGACAGATAGTCAGCCACATGCATTATACTGCCAAACCAGTCATTAAAAATTGAACTGCTTTCTTATACCTTACACAAAATAGCTGTTGCCCTTACAACTGTCCTCAGCCCCCATCTTAGGTTATGCCTTCACAGTTCACCCAGATTAAGTTCTGATTGGTCATTTCTATGCCAGTCAGTGTAAAAAACTCCACATCCTAGGCAGTCATTGGCTCCTCGCACTTCACCCATATTTGGTTCCTTGGTTGGTTTCTATGCCAGTCAGCATTTCTGGGCCTATCAACAGGCCTTAACAGAGAAGCAGGGCTGATCAGCAGCCTCAGTGGAAGGCCTGAGAGAAAGAGGCGTGGCTACTGGCCTGGCCCTGAGAGAAAGAGAGAGGCAAGGACAGATCAACAGCTGCCACGGAGGTTACAGATCAGACCCTGTTTCTCCCTCCAGGCCTCTTTTAAGGCCTGATCCATAGCCCCCTTGACAGTCAGTTCTGGATCATGTCTCCTGCAGCAGCAGCAGCCAGTGTTGGGTCACCATGGCAACCCAGCACTGACCCCCATCAGTTGAGCCTTCGGTTGTTTTGAATGTTACAGACCCTGGGTTTTTATATATTAGGATTACTGTTTCAATTTTTTAGTTTTAATTTGTCTATTCATGTTTTCTGATTTTACCTAATTCAGTTTTAGAAAATTGAATGTTTCTAGGGCTGTATATGTTTTGCCCAGTTTGTCCACTTTGCTGGCATATAGTTGTTTATAGCATTTTCTTACAATCCTTTGTATTTCTGTGGTGTCAGTTGTTACTTCTTCCATTTCATTTTTATTTTATTCATTGGGTCATCTTGTGTTTAAAGATTTCTCAACCTTATTTATAATTTCAAAGAACCAGCTCTTGGTTTTATTGATGATTTTCATTGTTTTTCAGTCTTTGTGTCATTTATTTTTGCTCTGATCTTTATTATTCCCTTCCCCCTACTTATTCTGAGTTTCGTTTGTTGTTTTTTAATTAATAATTTTAGGTGTAGGTTTTGATTGTTCATTTGAGATTTTTATCATTTCTTAAGGTTGGCCTGTTATGCTATGAAGTTCACTCTAAGAACTGTTTACACACTGTTTCATAGATTAATTTTGTTGTGTGTGTGTTCATTTTCATTTGTTTCCAGGTAACTTGTGATTGCTTCCATGATCTCATTGTTAACCCATTCATTGTTTAATAGTATGTTACTTAGTCTATATGTGTTGAAATGTTTTCAATTTTTTGTATTTGATTTCTAGTTTCATATCATTGTGCTCAGAGAAGATGCTTGATATGACTTCAAGCTTCATTAATTTATTAAGCCTTATTTTGTGTCCTAAAGTGTAACCTATCTTTGAGGATGATCTACATGCACTTGAAAAGAACTTATATTCTGCTTCTTTGGGATAAAAAGTTCTGTAACAATCAGTTAAATCCATCAAACCCAGTGTGTCATTTAAGTTTGCTGTTACCTTATTGATTTTTTGTCTGGAAGATTTATCCATTGATGTCAGTAGGTTATTAAAATCTCCTTCTATGACTATATTTCTGTTAATGTCTCACTCAATTTTCACTAAGGTTTTCTTTATATATTGAGTTGCTCTTATGTTGGGTGTATATATGTTTACAAGGGTTATATCCTCCTGATGGATCCCTTTAGTATTACGTATTGTCTCTTAATATGGTTTTGTTTTGAAAACTATTTTGTCAGATATAACTATTGCTACCTCATCTTTTATTTTTGTTTCCATTTGAATGAAATATTATTTTTCACCCCTTCATATTCAATCTGTGTGTACATTCTGTTCTGAGGTGGGTTTCTTGTAGACAGCATGTATATGGGTCATATTTTGTTTTTCTGTTGATGGGAGTATTTAATCTATTTATATTTAAGGTTATTATTGAGGATTATTTATTTATTACCATTGTATTTTATACCTATGTATTTCTATATTTATTTATTCTTCTTCTTAAAACAGGCCCTTTAACATTTCTAGCAATACCAGTTTGGTGGTAATAAATCTCTTTAGCTTTGATTTTTGCTATGATATATTTCACCTTTAATTTTAAATGATAGCCTTGTTGGATAGAGTAGTCTTGGTTGCAGATTCTTGCTTTTCATTACTTTAAATATTTCATGCCTGAAGTTATTCTGTCCTGAAGTTATTCTGCTGAGAAATCAGGTAGCAGCCTTGTTGATGACTAATTAACTCTTCCTTGGTCTTATTATGATTCTCTCTTTATCGTTAACTTTTGCCATTTTAATTATGATATGTGTTGATGTGGGCCTTTGTAGGTTCATCTTGATTGGCATTTTCTGTGATTGTTGAACTTTTATGACTTCTCATCACTAGGTTAGGGAACTTTTCAGCCTTTATTTTTTTTCAAACAGGATCTCTATTGCTTCCTCACTTTCTTTTACTTCTGGTGCTCCTATGATTCCAATGTTGTTATGTTTGATGTTGTAGCAGTGGTCCCTCATGCTTTACTCATTTTTTTTAATTCTCTCTCTTTTTCATACTCTGTTTATACTTACTGTTATCTTGTCCTCTAAATTGCTGATTCAATCCCCAGTTTATTCTAACATGTTGATTCCTTCTACTGTATTCTTCGTTTCAGATGTTATATTATTCATTTCTTCTGATTCTTTTCAATGGTTTCTATGTACTTTTAAATGTTTACTATCTCTCAGTTAAAGTTCTCCCTGAGATCCTCCATTCTTCCCCTGAGGTTGTTGAGCATCTTTATAACCATTGTTTTAAACCCTGCATCTGGTTGTTGGTTTTTTTTTTTTTTCCATTTAATTCTTCTTCTGGAAACGTTTTTTGTTTTTTCATTAGGAGCATATTTCTTTGTCTTACTATTTTGTCTGCCTTTTTGTGTTTGTCGCTGTTTATTAAGTAGATCTAGTATAACTCCCAAGCTTGTTATGAGGCCTTTCTGATATAGGTGACTTGCATGTCTAAGTTATGTAATCTTCTAGATCACCTGAGCTGATTGTTCCAGAAATGTGTGGGTTATGTGCCCTCTACTGTTGTAGTTGGGTCTTTAATACTATTCACACATTCATGAATAAAGTTAACTCTGAGCCTGACTGACTATAAATATAGACCTTGTTCACTATTCATGAGTCACTATTCAAGGGCTGATTTCTGGGGCAGATTTGTTCTAGCATGTCCTCTTGCCTGCCAGGGTCCCTGTTTTTCTTGCTCTTTGTGTAGCCAGTTGGGTCAAATTCTGGTGCAGTTTGAAGCCTACAACTGTGTTGTTTTTTGCCCCCTTGGCCAGAGCTCTGGTGCAGGTCAATGTGAGACATTGTGTCTAACTGGCCTTGGACTACCTGTCTGGAGCTACCACAATATTCACTGTTTGTGATTTGTCTATTGGGCCCTGGTGTGTATGGGAGGGGCCAAACTGTGCACCAGGATTAGCTTCCCGAATCTCTGGGCTAGGGGCAGATCAATAAAATTAGAAGGCTCCCCTGAGATCTGAATCCATATGTCAGGAACTCAATGGGGACAGTGTGGCCTCTACTCCAGAGACATACCACTTAGTCCCTGCAAAACCTCCAACACTAGCTCCCCAAGGAGGTACACACCACAGGTTCAGGTTGGGTGAAGCCAGCTGTCCCCAATGCAGGATCAAGTTTGGCAAAAGGGGCCCCATGGACTTGGGTAAACAGATCAAGAAAGCCTTCCATCGGGGTGGCAGAACTGGGCCAAGGGAGAAGATTAAGGACCCTTGAACAGTGTGACTCGTACACAATGAACAAGGTCTATCCTTATAGTCAGACTGAGAGTTAACTCTACCCATGAATGGGTGAATAGCATTCAGGACTCAGCTATAATAGCATTCAAGACTCAACTAAAGAGCATATAACCTATACAAGAATCATTTCTAGAGCACCTAGCTCAGGTGATCTAGAATCGCATATAACTTTGACCCATAAGGAGCCTACACTCCTCCCCTTAGTTCTGTAGCACAATCATATTCAATTATTTTGTTAGTATTAACTGAACAAATATTTAATTGAGCATCTACATTATGCTCAGTACTTTGGTGGGATATGGAAAGATAGACATTACTGCTACATGCTTCCCAATAATAGCTATATGAATCTCACTCTTAAATGTGTCAGGCTTGCTGTAAGTACTTTATGTACATTATCTCATTTAACTCTCAAAGCAACACTATGAGGAAATGAAAGTTCCAAGACTTTAAGTGACTCATCTAGGGTCACACAGTAACAGGGACCAAGCTGCCTACTTCAAAGTCAGGGCTCTAAATCCTTATGACTGCTGTTGTTCAATTCTTTCTCCCAGATTCCTTAAGGATTTCTGCTCTCCCAAGAACTCATAGTTTATTAAAACTTTATTGTTTTATATATACTTTATTTTTTTGTAAAGTAGTTTGGTACCCATTTCTAAAAGTCCTTTTGCTTTTGATATCAATTATGTACCAATGACCTCAATAGTTAATAAAGTGATTCTACAGTTAAAAATGACTTTGGAAAGAGCCCTGTTAGCTGGACAGAGGTTGCATCTAGCCAACTTTCTGGTGTTTGGGATTTGTGAGCCACTGTAGACCTGCAGTTGCCATGGCTTATCACAAAGATACATTGCTGATGAGGCCAAGGATTTAGCTCGTTAGGTTCACTTGATTTCTCTAAACTCTCAGAAACTGCACTGTGAACAATTTTAATAGTCCATTTTCATTATTATTCATAAAATTAGAAAGTATACAGCAATAACTTAAACACAAAATTTCCCAAGAGAGGTTCCCTATTCTTTTAATCATGACACATTTTAATTTGCTTTTCCAAGGAGCTGGTTAGACACAATAGAATTTAAAACTTGGATATTACTGTGTTTCTATTCAGATTTAACTCCTCAGTAATAGTATCTATAAAAAAACCTATCCAAGAACATCATTATACTTATATTAATACAACTTTTATAATTCTGAAGTACAGTAATAATATTATAATATTTATTTATTTTAAATTGTTATTGTTGAAAGTATTACATATGTTCCTTTTGTGTCCCCATTGACATTTCTCAACCTGTTCCCACACTCCCCAGGCATTCACCATGCTATTGCCTGTATCCATGGATTATGCATATCTATATCTATATCTATATCTATATCTATATATATATATAGATAGATATAAAAGGCTAATATGCTAATTGTCTGACCATCTGACCAGTTGCTTTGATGCTCACCAACCACCAGTAGCAGATGCTCAATGCAGGAGCTGTCGAGCTGCAGTGACTTGGCAGCAGTAGTTCACAGGTGACACACCCCAAAACCAGAGAAGAGGGAACCCGATTCCTCACTGGGCCATGCAATTCCACCTTTGACCATGGGTTATGTTTTTGCTGGGTCACTATTGGCTCCAAATCTGAATACTTGCATTTCATACCCTCTATGATAGTAACTTTGCAGAGTGTCCTCTCACAGTCCAGGACCACTCGGGATGTTGGAGATCCAGTTTCTGCCCAATCCCCACAGGCAAGACTATGGAACACATCCTGCCTGAGGGAGCCCACCCACTCTGCAGACATTGGGGAGAGAGCCTGGGAGGTTGGCTCCTGGGCCTGTCTGGTCCATCTCACCCAGTCCCACCCCATTGGCTACCTTCTAATTAATTTCCTTTAAATGTGCACAAACCCACGCACCAGGTCACTAGTATGCATATAAATTCATTGGTTGATCATTTCCCACCCACCCTAACCTCTCCTGCCTTCCCTCTGAGGTTTGAGAGTCTGTTCCATGCTTCTATGTCTCCAGATCTATTTTTGTTCATCAGTTTATGTTGTTCATTATATTGCAAATATGAGTGAGATCATGTGATACTTACCTTTCTCTGACTGGCTTATTTCACTTAGCATAATACTCTCCAGGGCCATTCATGCTGTTGCAAATTATGAATTCTTCCTTTCATAGAGCCACAAAATATTTCTTTGTGTAGATGTATCACAGTTTTAATTCACTCATCTGCTGATGAGGACTTAAGCTGTTTCAAAGCTTAGCTATTTTTAATTGTGCTGCTATGAATATAAGGGTGGGTACATTCTTTCTTATTGGTGTTTCTGATCTCTTAAGATATATTCCTAAAAATGGGATCACTCAGTCAAATGGGAGTTCCATTTTTAAATTATTGAGGAAACTCTATACTGTTTCCTATGAGGCTGCACCACTCTGCATTCTCACCAGCAGTGTACTAGAGTTCCCTTTTCTCCACATCCTCAATAACACTTGTTGTTTGTTGATGATAGCCATTCTGACAGAAGTGAAATGGTACCTCATTGTCATTTTGATTTGCATCATTCAGATGATTATTAACTTTGAGCATCCTATCTAATAAAAGAGTAATATGCAAATTTGACTGTACCTTCGCTACATTACCAGCCAATCAGGAGCGGGGGTGGGGCAGGGTGGCAGGAGGGCTGGGGCCGAGCCGTGCGAGGCAGGAGGGCAGGGCCAAGGTGTGCGGGAGGCAGGCAGGGGGCAGGGCCACAACGCACTGATCAGGAGGCCATCCTGGCATGGCATGTGCAGGCGCAGGATGGGAGTCCAGAGTGTGTGGCTGCCAAGTGCGGGGTGCCCCTGGGGCTGGGCAGTCACCACCGGGCTAAGGCCTGGGCTTGGGGGCACGGCCAAGGTGTCCAGTGAGCACGGGGCCCCCAGGGCTGGGTGGTCATTGGACGGTCACCGGGTGGTTGCCAGCAGCTGGGGCTAAGGCCAGGGCCAGGTGGGCGGGGCCAAAGTGACCAGGGCAGAGCTAGCCATCAGCCCCATTGCAGGGTGATGACTGGGTTCCCAAGGCCTAAAGCTTCGACTAGGGATGAGGGGTCAGTAGGACATCCCCTGAGGGCTCCCAGTATGTGTGAGGGGGCAGGTTGGGCTGAGGGATCACCCACCCCAATTGCACAAATTTCATGCAATGGGCCCCTAGTTTTTTCATATGTGTTTTGGCCTTCTGTATGTCCACTTTGGAGAAACATCTGTTCAGGGACTTTGCTGATTTTTTAATTGGACTGTTTATCTTCATTTTGATAAGTTGTATGAGTTCCCTATACATTTTGGACACTAAACTCTTATCAGATATAACATTGGCAAATATGTTCTCCCATGCAGTGGGCTGTCTTGTGTTGTTGATGGTTTCTTTTGCTGTGCAGAATCTTTTTATTTTGATGTAGTCCCATTTGTTTATCATCTTCTTAGGTTCCATTGTCCTAGTAGATGCATCAGTAAATATACTGCTATCAGAGATGTGTGAGATTTGATGCCTATGGTTTCTTCTAATATTTTTATGGTTCATCTTTAAGTTTATTTTTTGTATGGTGTAAATTGGTGGTCTAGTTTCATTTTATTTGTGTATATGTGTCAAGTTTTCCCAACATCATTTATTGAAGAGACTGTCTTTACTCCATTGTATGCTTTTGCATCCTTTTTCAAATATTAATTAAACATTAAACGCTTGGGTTGATTTCTGAGATCTCTGTTCTGTTCCATTGGTCTATATAATGTACCTGTTCATGTGCCAGTACCAGGTTGTTTTGAGTACTGTGGATTTGTAATATAACTTGATAACTGATATTGTGATCCCTCGAACATTGTTCTTTCTCAAGATTTGTGCAGCTTTTCAGGGTCTTTTTTTACTCCATAAAATTTTTGGAGAGTATGTTCTAGGTCTGCAAAATATACTCTTGGTATTTTAATAGGGATTTCATTGAATCTGTAGATTGCTTTGGTTAGCATGGCCATTTTAATGATGTTGATTCTACCAATCTATGAACATGTTTATTCTTCCATTTGTTTATGTCTTCCTCTATCTTTTATTTCAATGTCCTATAGTTTTCCTTTTTATAGTTTTCCAAGTATAGGTCTTTTATATCTTTACTTAAGTTTATTCCAAAGTATGTTATTTTCTTTTGTTGTTACAATGATAAGTGAGATCTTTTTTTTTTTTTTAGTATATCTTTCTTGAGAGTTCATTGTTGATGTATAAAAATGCCAAAGGTTTCTGGGTGTTAATTTTATATCCTTCTACATTGCTGAATTCATTTATTAAATCTAGTAGATTTTTAATGGAACCTTTCAGGTTTTCTATATACAATACCAGGTCATCTGCCAATGATGACAGTTTTATTTCCTCCTTTCCAATTAGGATTCCTTTTATTTCTTTTGTCTGATCACTATGGCTAGCACTTCCAGTACTATATAGAACATGAGTGGTGAAAATACACAACCCTGTCTTCTTCCTATTCTTAGGGGAAATGGTTTTAGTTGTTGCATATTGAGTATGATGTTGGCTGTAGATTTGTCATATAAGGCTGTTATTATCTTTAGGTATGATCCCTTTATTCTCACTTTGCTGAAAGTTCTTATCAAGAAGAAGTATTGAATTTTGTTGAATGATTTTTCTGCATCAATTAATATGATCATGTGATTTTTGTCCTACAGTCAATAAATGTGCTGTATCACATTTATTGAATTGCAGATATTCTAGAAGCCTTGAATCCCCAGAATAAATTTCCCTTGGTCATTGTGTTTGATCTTTTTAATGTATTGCTGGACCCGACTTGTTAAAATTTTATTGAGGATTTTAGGACATATGTTCATCCAGACTATTGGCCTGTAATACTCTGTTTTTGTCTGGTTTTTGGATTAGGTTAATGCTGGCCCTATAGAAATAGCTTGGAAATGTTCCTTCCTCTTAAAATTTTTGAATAGTTTGAGGAGGATAGGTTTCCTTTGGAAGTTTGGTAATACTCCCCTTTAAAGTCCTCTGGACTAGGGTTTTTGTTTTCTGTAAGTTTTCTGCACCTACTCATAGAAAGGTCAGATTTTGCCTAAAGAAAGGTGAGGTCTGCAATCCAGGCTGAAGGGAAAAATGCATGCAGCAGGTTCTAGCGTTTCCCAGGAAGTCTGTGCCCCACAAAATCCGCTGATGTTGGGGATAATGCAGTCTGAGAATGTGGAAGGGGGTCCACAGTGCTGACAGAAGGGAACTCTAGAAATCAACACATAGCTGGGCTATGCACAAAACTGTAGCCTGAATCTTTACAAGTAAACCTGCTGCACTGTTTCAGGGGTAAAAGACGTGCACAGAGAAGTGAGCAAAGTCATACAGTGCTAGGACAAAAAAGTCACGAGTTCACACCGTTACTCTGGCTCTTTTTTCTCTTTAAATCCTTGTTTTTGATTACTAAGCCTAGTACATAGGATCACCCAATTAAAAATACTCTCAGAGACTGCAGGGGAAAGTTGTTTTTGTGGAACCTGTGGAGCAGAAAACCAGCTTTGATGCAGTCCATATCCCCAAACCAGTATTAAGTACAGCAGGAAAACAAATTCTAAATACTGGGTAGAGAAGACTTATAGCCATGGATTTCAATACGGAAGGAAACACTACAACCCAGAGGTTGAATCACAAACTGACTCTTGTGTAAACACAACCACAGGCTGGCTGAATAACAAAGAAATACTGCCTGGTGAAAAATAAGATTGTGGCATATGACACAGAGGAACTGTGGAATGTAGGGAACTTCAATATTATCCTGACTACCTGAAAGAAAACAAGCATGCAAAACAGAACAGTAGAGGAAGTGAAGGACCTTGACTACTGCACATTTTTATTTTTTATCTTTTACTTAAGAAACTAATTTTTTACATTTTTTTTGTTTTATTTTGTTTTGTTTTGCCCTGCTTTCTTTCTCTTCTTTTGTTGTTGTTAGTTTGATGGTTGATAAGATTGATTTTTTTTGTTTGTGTGAATGTTTCTCTCTCTCTCTCTCTCTTTCTCTCTCTCTCTCTCTCTCTCTTTCTCCATTTTTCCTCTCCTTGCTAGTTATTAGTTGTTGATTGTAGTTTGCATTCATATCTGGGTGATAGTTGTTTGCATTTGTTTTGGATTAGTTGTTGTTCTATTGCAGTTTTCTCCCCACATAAATAGTTTCTTCCAGATTCTTTTTTTATTCTCTTTCTTTTCTCTCTTACTTTTTTTTTCCATTTTCTCAATATCATTTTTGCACTCCTATTTTATTCCCTAATTCTTTATTCTCTGGTGGTCACCTTTATTTGAGGTTATTAGTATTGTGAATACATTTGTGTTTAGTTCCTGGTGTGTTGTGCATTGTGGGTTGTATTTTATGCCTTTAAGTCAAAGCAGGAGAGAGCTACATAACCAGACACCAGAAGAGGAGAGATCATGGGGAGACAAAGAAACATCCCACATACAAAAGAAAAGGAGGCATCATCAGAAAAGGAAGTAAACAAAATGGAGGCAAGCAATATGTCAGAGAAAGAATTCAGATAAATGGTCATAAGGTTGATGAAAAGGTCGGAAGACAAATTCAACAGTATGTGTAAGAACCAAGAGGAAAAGAAGAACCAAGAAGAAATGAAAAATGACATTGCTGCAATAAAAAAAAACTCAATAGTAAAAGCATCAACAGTAGACTAAAAGAAATGAAGGACTACATCAGTGATCTAGAAGACAAGGAAGAAAAAAATACCCAAGCAGAGCAGCATCTAGAAAAAGAAGCTTAAAAAACAACAGGAAAGCCTAAGGGAACTTTGGGACAAAATGAAACAAAACAACATCCACACAATAAGGGTGCCAGAAGTAGAGGGAACTGAGCAAGAAATAAAAAACCTGTTTGAAGAAATAATTACAGAAAACTTCCCGGATATAGGGAAGAAAATATTCACACAAGTTCAAGAAGCTCAAAAAGTCCCAAACAAAATGAACCCCAAAAGAATGATGCCAATGCCCATTATAATTAAAATAGTAAACACCAATGACAAAATAAGATTCTTAAATGTGGCCAGAAAGAGAGAGAAAGTTACCTACAAGAATACCCCATCAGAGTAGTGACTGATTTCTCAACAGAAACATATCAGACCAGAAGGAAATGGAATGAAAAATACAAAGTCATGCAAAAGAAGGATCTGAATCCAAGAATACTGTGCCCAGAAAGGCTATCAATCAAAATTGAGGGTGAAATCAGGAGCATCACAGACAAAAATGGTCTAAGGGAGTTTATCATCACCAAACCAGCAATGCAAGAAATAATAAAGGGTCTGCTGTAAAGAAGAAATAGGAAGTGAAGAAGGAACACAGGCATAAAAAATGAAAGTGGTGACAAACAAGTGCCTATCAATAATAACTTTAAACGTAAATGGATTAAATGCTCCAATCAAAAGATATAGTGTTGCTGAGTAGATAAGAAAACATGGCCCATATATCTACTGTCTATAGGAAAACCACCTTAGAAAAAAGGACTCACACAAACTGATGGTGAAGGTATGGTAAAGGGTATTTCAGGTGAATGGAAATAAAAAAAAGTAGTTGGAGTAGCAATACTTATATCTGACAAATTAGATCTCAAAGTGATGGACATAACAATAGATAAGGAAGGTCACTTCATAATACTAAAGAGAGCAGTCCAACACGAAGATATAACTGGTTAATATATATGCATCCAATACAGGAGAACCCAAATACATAAAAAAAAACTTCTGCTGGATATCAATGAAGAGATTGACACCAATATAGTCATAGCAGGGGACTTTACTACCTCCTAACACCACTGAACAAATTCTCTAAACAAACAAAAAAAATCAGCAAAGAAATATCAATCTTAAATGACACACTAAATGAGATGGAAGTAATTGACATCTTCAGAACATTGCACTCCAAAGCCAGAGAACATATATTCTTCTCAAGTGCACATAGGTCATTTTCAAAGACAGATCATATACTGGGACGTAGGCAAAGTCTCTTCAAATTCAATAAGATAGAAATCATATCAAGCATCTTCTTAGATCACAGTGACATAAAACTAGAAATCAACTACAATAATAATTTAAAAAATTAAACACCTGGAGGCTAAATAGCATGGTAGTAAACAATGATTGGGTTATCAGAAAGATCAACGAAGAAAGAAAAAGCTTCATGGCAACAAACCATAATGAAAACACAACAATCCAAAATGTGTGGGACACAATGAAAGCAGTTTTGAGAGGGAAATAAATTATCTCTACAACTCAAAGACTTAGAAAGAGAGTAACAAGAAAAGCCTAGAGTGAGAAGGATGGAAATAATAAATATCAGAGCAGAAATAAATGACATAGAAACAAAAAAACACAATACAAAAGATCAGTGAAACCAAGAGATGGTTCTTTGAAAGGATAAACAAGATGGATGAACCTCTAGCCAGGCTCACCAAGAAAAAAACAGAGGGGGTGGCAATTAAACAAAATCAGAAATTAAAGAGGCAAAATAACAACAGACCCCAAAGAAAATTCATCTAGAATAAAAAAAGACCCCAAATAGCCGCAACAATCTTGGAGGGATCACAATACCAGATATCAAGCTGTACTATATAGCCACTGTTCTCAAAACTACCTGGTACTGGCACAAGAACAGACATATAGGCCAGAGGAACAGAACAGAGAACCCAGAGACTGACACAAGCCAGTATGCTCAATTAATATTTCACAAAGGAGGCAAGAGCTTACAATGGAGACACGATAGTGTCTCTTCAATAAATGTTGTTGGTAAAACTGGTCAGATAATTGCAAATGGAACTAGACTTCCAACTTACACCATACACAAAAATAAACTCAAAGGACATAAATGTAAGAGGGAAAACCATAAAAATCCTAGAAGAAGCATTCTATGGATTTAATTTTTATGGTTATCCTATGTGATAGCAGCATACAGTCTAATTACAATACTATATAATAAATGCTAATAACTCACATGTGCTATGGAAACACAGGGGAATAATACATATAATTCAGATATAAGCCTTGTTCAAGTTGAGATGTTATGAATCTGTTTTCAAGATTCTTTACTAGTAGCATAAGATAACATGATATAGTAGAAAGGGCAGATACCAAAACAAGATTTGTGTTTTTTTTTTTTACTATAACTTGATAAGTAAACTATACTTGAGTTTTTTTTAGGCCTATATGCTATTGTTGCTTTTGAAATAATTTTAGGTGGTGTCCACCTAGCACAGGCAAATTTGGTCCAATTTTTTCCATTAGTTTCTTGAAAGTATCCTAACAGATCATTTTTTTAAACACCTGTCAATTATAATACCAAAAGAACAAAATTTCATTCTCAAATTTTTAGATTATTTATTTATCTGGGTATGAATTTTTGTTTACTTTGCCAGTTGTTTATTTTCATTTTACTCAATTTTGATAAAGTGATTGTCACTTTTTCTGAGATTATCACTTACAAGAAAAGGCTGTTTTTGCAAAGATTGGAAGAGGATGATTGTGAACTTCTCAGAAAAACTTGTAGCATACTGAATGGTTCACTAATGCATTTAAATATATGTTCACCTTTTATTTCTTTATTTATCATTTTAGGAGAGAGGGAAACATATATTGGTTGCCTCTTGCATGCTATAAGACCTTGATCTAACCCCAAACCTAGGTCTGTGATGGGCCTTGGATGGGAATCTAGCCTGTGACGTTCAGGTGCATGGGATGATGCTGCAACCAACTGACCCGCACTGACTAGGGCAAAAAAATGTTTGGTTTTTATTTATTTTTATTTCTTTATTTTTAATTTCTTCATTGGTTAAGGTATTACATATGTGTCTTTACCCCCATTGTCCCCCACCCCCCACTCATTCACTCACTCCCCTATTATCTGTGTCCATTAGTTAGGTTTATATGCATGCATACAAGTCCTTTGGTTGATCTCTCCCCATTCCCTACCTTCCCTCTGAGGTTTGGTGGTCTGATCAATGTTTCTCTTTCTCTGGATCTGTTTTTGTTCATCAGTTCATGTTGTTCATTATATTCCATGAATGAGTAAGATCATGTAATATTTATCTTTCTTTGACTGGCTTATTTTGCTTAGCATAATGCTCTCCAGGTCCATCCATGCTGTTGCAAATGGTAGGAATTGTTTCTTTTTACAGCAGCATAGAATTCCATTCTGTAGATGTACCAGTTTTCTAATCCACTAATCTGTTGATGGGCACTTAGGCTGTTTCCAAATCTTAGCTATTGTAAATTTGCTGCTATGAACATAAGGGTGCATATATCCTTTCTGACTGGTGTTTCTATTTTCTTGGTATATATTCCTCAAAACAACAATGAGGTACCATCTCACACCTGTCAGAATGGCTGTCATCAACAAATTAATAAATGACAAGTGCTGGTCAGGATGCGAAGAAAAAGAAACTCTCCTGCACTGATGGTGGGAATGCAGACTGGTGCAACCACTGTGGAAAACCATATGGTGATTCCTAAAAAAAAAAAATTAAAAATGCTGTATTTGACTTTAAAAAATAAGTATGTAACCAGAGATTTTCTCAAACAATGGAAGCTGCCATAGATGTCAATGTTGTTTTAAAGTATGAGTGTATGTGAAATACCTGAATCCATTGTTGGATTTGTTATAAATGTTTGAACATTTTTCCTTAAGTAGATGTGAGGTGTACTCAGTTTATCACTGTAAGGTTTTGTCAACTTTTCCAAGTGAATGGGAGTTGTGGTGGAAGTTACATAGGGAAAAAAAGAATGAATAAGACATTTTAAAACTGTCTAAAGAGTAAAAGTGGTAAATTTCGGTAACCATCAAACAGAAAAAGTGATGAGAATGAGATATTTTAGTTAATACTGAGTTGAAAATTCGAAGCCTGTACCAAGCCCCAGGCATCCTTTTGAGGCTTTGTTACTATATATATTTTTTCCCTCGTTTTTCTCTACAAATGGTTTATGCATCATGACAAGTGTCTTCTCTACAAGTGCTTTGACCTGTTATCAATGGAATATTTATGAGTGCTTTTGACCCAGAAAAAATATCTATATACCGTATTTATAGTAGACTAGATGCCCGGTGGATGAAATTTGTGCACAGGGGTTGGGAGGTTATCCCTCAGCTCAGCCTGAAACCTCTCCAATCTGGGACCCTTCGAGGGATGTCCAACAGCCAGTTGGACATCCCTCTCACAATCCAGGACTGCTGGCTCCCAACTGCTCGCCTGCCTACCTTCCTAATTGCCCCTAACTGCTTCTGCCTGCCAGCTTGATCACACCCTAACCACTCCCCTGCCAGCCTGATTGATATCTAACTGCTCCCCTGTCAGCCTGTTTGCCCCCAACTTCTCTCCTCTGCTGGCCTGGTCACCCCTAACTGCCCTCCCTGCAGGCTTGATTGCCCCTACCTGCCCTCCCTTTAGGCCTGGTCCCTCCCAACTGCCCTCTCCTGATGGCCATCTTGTGGTGGCCATCTTGTGTCCACATGGGGCAGGATCTTTGACCACATGGAGGCAGCCATATTGTGTGTTGGAGTGATGGTCAATCTGCATATTACTCTTTTATTAGATAGGAGAGAGGCCTGGTGCATTGGTGGGGGCCAGCTGGTTTGCCCTGAAGAGTGTCCCGATCAGGGTTGGGGTTCCCTTGGGGTGTGGGGCAGCCTGGGCGAAGGGCCTGTGGTGGTTTTCAGGCTGGTCATGCCCCCCAGCAACCCACGTAGAGTCCCTGGTATCTGGGATTTATTTTTATTCTACAATTGAAACTTTGTAGCCTGGTGCAGAGCCAAGCTTTCTGCTCGCTCTGTGGTGGCAGCCATTTCTGTTGGAACATTTACTTTTTATAATTGAAACTTTGTAACTTAGATTGGAGGCCTAGGCCGGCCAGAGCTGTAGAAACTCAGCTTCCTCCATCGCCGGGACAACCCTAGCCTCTGCTCTCTGAAGCTCCGTGGCTACCACCATTTCTGTTAGGATATTTGTATCTTCTATAATTGAAACTTTGTAGAGTTGAGTGGAGGCCTAGGCCAGCAAGGGCAGATGGAAAGCTTGGCTTCCTCCTTCGCCAGGGAAACCCAAGCTTCCTTCCTGCTCTCAGTGGCTGCAGCCATCTTGGTTAGGGTTTATTTGCATATTTGCTTCTGATTGGCTTGTGGGTGTAGTGGAGGTGTGGTCATTTTGCATATTACTCTTTTATTGGATAGTATGAACACATATCTGGTTCACCTTTGTCTTCTGAACCAATTTGGTATGCATAGATGAAGAAATTTTTATAAGGCAACATTTCATTTTTATTTAATTAAGATTCAAAATCCTAAGAGCACAAACCTCATCTTTCATATATTCTAAACTATACATACTGAGAAACCATGAGACTTATTTTCTCAAGTGTCTACATAACATGTGCATTTAGCCTGTTTATCCCAGTGTATATAATGTTATCTCCAGTAATGGCTCTGACTCTAATTTTAATCAGCTCCTAACTGACCTTTGCAGCAATGGCTACATATAGTCACTGACACTAGCACCTATTAGGAAGTCTCTTAACTGATACAAAAGTAAGGCATGCAACTCATTATTAAGTCTGCTCTGATTTCCAGAGAATTTCTAAGGAACCCTACAACCTGCATTTATCACAGAAGTTCCCTATATGTTTACAACAACTTACAATCTATGGCTTTAAAGAATCAGACTGAATAGATTTAATCAGGATTGAGTATCAAGAGTGCTGCTTCTAAATTGTTTATATCTCCTCCAGGAATTACTTTCAATCACACTTTAAACAATAGAATATGGTTCCCTTCATTCTCAAATAAATTGCAGACTAATTCCATATAATTTCAAACAAATGGAGTAATATTGCACCAGACAATTTTAAAAGGGCTGCCTTATTTTTAAATAAACAATGTATAAACAATAAAAATTGTTATAACAGCAAACTCCTGTATACTCAATATAACTGATCTTTTTTGCAACTTTTTATAAAAACAATAAATATATGCCAAATGCATAAAATTGTTAGAACACAAAAGAGAACAAAACCTCATTTTCAATATCACCACCCAGAGATAATCATTGTTAACATCCTTGCATATTCTATATATCTTTACTTACTTTTGAAGCTATAATTCTGTATATATCCTAAAGTGATACCATATTGTACAAACACTGGATTGCATTTTCACATGTCAATAAATATTCTTCAACAACATGTTTTTTAATGGCAGTATAACATACCTCCATATGGACTTACTATAATTTACTTTAAAAATTTTCCATTGCTTAACATTTTTTCTAATTTTCCAAAATTATAAATATTATCATGATTAAATTCTTACGCATTAGACTTTGCATATAGCGTTTATTATTCCTTAGTATAAATTATTAGGTGAAGGATTGCTACATAAAAGGCCATGCATATTTTAAGACTTATTATATTTGTTGCCCACCCATTATTGTCCTTATCATAAAAGGTTTACATCACATATTTGAATCATGTTGCTGTAGAAAGAGAACTCAAGAGTTTTTTTACATGAAGAAACATCTAGACATATATTCAGATAGCAATATTAATTATTATGTTTTGCACATGATGAAACATCTGTAGTTAAATACATTTATTTCTGTCTGGCTATTAAATGTGTGCCAAACCAATTTTGCACGCGCATATTTTTCATTAAATTCAGGATACTAAATAGACGCTTTTACTTTAACACAGATATTATCAAATGAGAATGGAAAAAAACAGAGCACCAAATGATTTTCCATCAGTAAAGCTGAGCATTTCCAGAATGTGTGTATTCTGGATATACAACATACCATGATAAATGAAAGTGTAGTGGTGTCAAAATGGCAAGGGTCACTCAACAGGCCTATATCTAATGTCTACTTTGCACAAGGTATTATGCTAAGTACCCTGAATTTGCATATACATGGGGTGAGGGAGTATGGTGCAAAGCTATAACACACACAAAGACTCTGCTTGCAACAACTGCCAGGCAATGATTGCTAGAGAATGGGATATTTGATAAAAAAAAAAAAAAGGCTTTAGGGGATATGTAGCAAAGCCATTTCACCAAAACAAATGCCAATCTAAATGAGTAGATTAAAATTATAAAAATTGGTTTGTAGTAATCAGGATCAAAGTTTTTTTCTAATAACTCTGTATTTTAATTTCACTAGTACTCTCCTAATATGATAAAGGATTTTCCAAAATTAAGCTATAATGCAAAAAGAAATAATCACACACAGAATGTAGACAAATAGCACATTTTCAAATCATTGCTGACAGTAATGCTCCAATGTGAAAAATCGATGTAGAAATTATCATAAAAGGCAGACAACTTTAGAATTGAGGTGGGAGTTAAAGGTAGATTAAATTTATGACAAGCATTTTTGCTATGCTTTATTAAATTGAATCTTTACATTATTTTCTTTGATCACCAAATGTATTTTTGTTACTGTGCTAGGCTCTGCGGAAACAAAAATAACACAAGGTGTCTGCCCATCTAGTAGATAATAACAATGGAAAATAATAATTTTGTATAATTTATAGTAAAGGCTTAATATATGTATCAGTGTTCTTGGTTGCAAAATAAAACTTGATTCTGAAAAAATTAAGCCAAAAGGGTATTTGTACACTTTCAGTTTAATGGGACCAGACAACAAAACTTGAAATTTTCATGGGTTGCACTAATGAGATTATGGACACTGAAAACTACCACTAGCTCATATACCACCCCTACTTCCAGTAATTGGTCATAGTTGCCACTACTACCAATACTCATCACCAGAATTATTTCTGGATGATACCAATGTCATGACATTTCTAGCTTCCTTTCAAAGTTGGTTGAGTTACTCTGATTGGCAGAGGCTTGATGTTATCATGCCTTAATTGCAATGGAGGTTGGAAAATAAAAGTTTCAGCTTCAATAGTGGGAGGTGGGGTATGCCTCATAAAATAAATGATTGACAAACATAAGCAGGAAAGATGGCGACTGGCAGGAAGGTAAGGGAGAGCGAGTGTGTGAGAGAGTAAGGGAGCGATAGAGCAATGTGTGGATCTGAGTGTGTGTGTGTGTGTGTGTGTGTGTGTGTGTGTGTGTGTGTGTGTGTGTGAAATAGGGACAGATAGACCCTACAGGTCCTCAAAGGGCCTGCCAATCTGGGCAGTCTTAGACAGCAGAAGCCCGCTGCTGCCGCAAACACTTCGGGGAGAACACCGGTGGCACAGAGACCACACCATCTTGAAAACCAGAGCTGCTTGAGACTAGGATCCTAACCTCGCCACCACCCAGTTTGGTCTTGGCAACAAACCAGGACCCTACAGCCACTCTAGTAGAAGATCTGTAACCACAGCTGCAAACACCAAGACTCCGGGCGCCTTGGCTGCAGATTTCTGTGGGTCACAAAGCCAATACCCCTCTCCATCCACCCCCGAAGCAGCGGATAGGAACTGCTAGACCCTGTCCAGACAATAAATATTTCTGCACACACACAGCAGTGCCAGCTCTACCTGACTTTAAGCCTTGGGGAGACTGTTTACTGTGACTAGACCCTGCGCCCGCAGAGGGCAGGGAGACAGCTCTGAATTTGAACCTAGATGTGCAAACTAGGGGAATTTGTTTCCCGCAACTAGGCTCCATGCCCAGGCAGGAAGGCTGCGCTGAATTTTAGCATAGGTGAGCGACCTTGGGGAGATTGTTTTCTGCGATCAGACCCTGCACCCACACAGGAAGACAGCAGTGAATTTGAGCCTGGGGGTGTAAACCTGGGGAGTTTGTTTCCCATGAGCAGACCCTGTACCCTAGCAGAGAGGCTGCACTGAATTTGAACCCGGACATGCAAACCCAGAGAGTTTCTTTCCTTCAACCAGGCTCCACGCCCAGGCAGCAAGGATGTACTGAATTTGAGTCTAGGTAGGCAACCTTGGGGAGAGTGTTTTCCAAAACCAAATCCCACGCCCATGTGGGTTGACAGCGCTGAATTTGAGCCTGGTGCAAACCTGGGGAGTTTGTTTCCCAAGACCAGACCCTACACCCAAGCAGGAAAGCTGCTCTGAATTTAAATCCGAATGTGAGAACTCTAGGAGTTTGTTCCCAAAGACCAGACCCCATGCACACACAAGGGGGCAGTGCTGAATTTGAGCCTGGGTGAATGGACACGGGGAATTTGTTTCCCACAGTGCATACTGGCAGGATGAGAGACCCAACCCACACTGAGTGGCAGTGCCACCTGACTTTGATTCAGGGCAAGCACACACAGAGGCTGTTTTCCTCAGGGCAACAGTGGACATCCTGCCAATACAGTGCCACTGTGCAACCTGGTATCCCAAGGAGATGGGGGACCCTGAATCTCCACTCAAGAGGCTGCAATGAGCACCAGTGACTAGACTGTGTTTCTCATTGCATGCGACTGGGACCCCTGATTCCCAGTACATTCACACTGAAAGCCAGCAACTCCAACTCTTGGTGCATGCGCTCACAGGGAACCTGATTATCAAGGTGAGGTATCACCAAGCAACAGACTCTGAAACTTGATTCTCGGTCTGGACACAGGGAGCATCTGACTCCTAACATCCACTAGGGGAATTTGATTTTTGGCACACCCCAGCAGGTTCTCTGTTTCAACGTGACATAGGCAGGGCCCCAGATTCTAGGTGCACACATGGGGCCACACTAAATGCCTGTGACTCTGACCCAGGCTGAGCGTGGCTTCCACACCCCACAGCAGCTGCACATTGTGGTGTCAGAGCTCCTCAGTGACACTTGGGGGAGTGAAAAAATTCCACTGCACATGGCGCAGGCCCCCGCAACTTGACATCTGAGGTGATGCTCTAGCCAGTTTGGCTCAGTGGATAGAGCATTGGCCTGTGGACTATAGGGTCCCAGGTTCTCTTCCAGACAAGGGCATGTACGTCAGTGACAGGCTCAATCCCCAGTCCTTGTCAGGGCTTGTGTAGGAAGCAACCAATCAATGTATCTCTCTCATATTCATGTTTCTCTAAAATTTGTCTCTCCTCTCCCTTCGACTCACTCTAAAAATCAATGGAAAAATTTCCTCAGGTAAGGATTAACAACAACAACAAAGTGTTGAGGTGAGATTAGCAGGCTTCATATTCTGCTATTGACAACTCTTTGTAGCATTTTATTCCCATCCCAAATTTATGTTTATTGTAAAAGAATAGCCTCTGTTTAACAAGATTCAATGTTCTGTTAAGTACTGTTCACTGTTATTTATATTTTAGTTAACAGATAATTTCATTGGGATCTTAAATACACAGAGTTCTCATTGTGCATTCTTGAAATCAATGGCTAGAAAGCCCTGTTTTAAAAACAAATCAGTCCTGTAAGTAAATTATATCTAGAAAATTCTTACCTCAGAAAATTAATTTACATTTATAATGCTAACAGCAGGACACCTATGAAAAACACACATGGTGTTAAAATAGGCCAAAGGAAAATCATTTGGGCAAAAATTAAAAGAATCCCAAGTCAAATTTACAGAAAACATTCCTTTATTAACTTTTGGTTGAGAATATGTTTGTATATTTTCAGAAAACAACTCCAAGACCATATGGATTCCTAAAACAAAGAGGAACTGACAGGTCTGTTCCAACCAAGAAGACAGTCCAGAGAGGGAAGACATTGATGACCCCTTGCCATGCTAGCAGTCAGCAGCTGTGCATTGCTGCAGGTGGCCCAGGATCAAACCAGAGAGGGTGGAACCTGCATTGCCACCATTTGTCCACCATCCAGATACCATAGCTGACATGTACACATAAGGAACTATTTGACATTGAACCTGGGATTTAGAAGTGTTGGACATTGAAACTGAGTCTCAAACATTTTTTGTTCTTACATAGTTATTTCCAGTATGCAAATGCAAGATTTTTCTTAAGAAAAGAAACAGGTAAGGGGAGAGAGATACACAGGCAAAGAAGCATTGAACAGACTGTCAAATTACAGTGGGAAGGCAGGAGAGGGTGGGGGGCAGGGGCTGTAAGAAATCAAGGGAAGGACTTGTATGCATGCCTATAAGCATAACCAATGGATACAAGACACTGGGGTGGGGGGCAGGTGAGGGCAGGTGCTGGGGGGTAGGGGAGGCTGGGGGGAGTTTAATGGGGGGGAGTAAACATATGTATTACTATTTGTAATACTTCAAAGAATAAAAAAAAGTAAAAAAAAAACACAAATCAGGATTGATTGATCCAAGATGGCAGCCAATGGGATGGCAGTGAGGAAGAGAATATGAGTGAGTGAGGAAGTGAAAGGGGAGTGCGTGGACGTGTGGGGCATGTATGTATGTGGGATTGAGGGATAGTTATATTCTTATATTCTGCATGACTGTTGGGGGCTGGCAGATCAGGCCCTACTAATTGGGCAGCCTCTACTACCACCACAATCTCTCCCTGGGTGGCAGGCTCTACTGCAGAAACCATGCCATCTTGAAGGGGAGAGTGGCTGTGACTGAGAGGCCAGACTCACCTCCACCCAGGGAGACCTCAGACACCACCATGGATCCTACAGCCAAACCAGCCAGGGTCCAGCTGCCTTGACTTTGAACCCATGAACAAAGAGATAGAAATCCTATCAAGCATCTTCTCAGATCACAATGGCATAAAATTAGACATCAATTACAATAAAAGCAATGTAAACGAAAGAAACACTTAAGGCCAAATAGCATGCTATTAAACAATGATTGTGTTACCAAAAAGATCAAATTAAAAATAAAAAAAGCTTCATGGTAACAAATGACAAGGAAAACACAACAATCCAAAATATATGAGACAGAGTGAAAGCAATCTTGAGAGAGAAGTTCATCGCTCTACAGGCCTACCTCAAAAAACAACAAACAATGGTAATTATCTAACTCTACATCAGAAGGAATTAGAAAGAGAGCTACAACAAAAGCTGAGAGGAAGTAGAAGGCAGGAAATAATGAAGATCTGAGTGGAAATAAACAACATAAAGACCAATATATATATATATATTTATATATATGATCAATAAAAACTAGAGTTCTTTCTTTGAAAAAATAAAAAAGATTTATGAAACTAGCCAGGCACACCAAGAAGCAAAGAGAGAAGATCCCAATTAACAAAATCAGAAATGAAAGAAGTGGAGTAACCACCTAACCCACAGAAATACAAAGGATTATGAAAAAATAGTATTAACAACTCTATTTCAACTAATCAGACGACCTAGAGAAATAGACATAATCTTAGAAAAAATATGACCTTCCAAAACTCAATCAGGAAGAATAAACCAAAAAATCCTGAATACTCTGATGACTACTGATGAAATTGAATCAGTAATCAAAAATCTCCCAGCAAACAAAAGCCCTAGAGTGGATGGCTTTACAGAGGAGTTCTACCAAACATTCAAAGAAGAGCTAAAACCTATTATCCTCAGACTATTCCAAAAAATTCAAGAAGGCACACTTCAAAATTCTTTCTATGAAGCCTGCACCATCTTAGTCCCAAAACCAGATAAAGACACCACAAAGAAAGATAATTACAGGCCAATATCTTTGATGAAAATAGATGCTAAAATCCTCAACAAAATTGTAGCAAATCAGGTTCAGCAATACATTAGAAAGATCATACTCCATGACCAAGTGGGATTTATTTCGGGGATGCAAGGCTGGTACAATATTCACAAATCAATTAATGTGATACATCACATAAATAGAGACACAAAAATCACATAATCAATGGATGCAGAAAAAGCATTTGACAAAATCCAATATCCTCTCTTGATAAAAACTCTCATCAAAATGGGAATAGAGGGATCAGACCTCAACATAATAAAAGCCTTATATGACAAACTAAAGCCAACATCATACTCAATGGGCAAAAGCAAACCATCTCCCCTAAGAACAGGAACAAGACAGGAATGACCGCTTTCACCAATCTTGTTCAACATAGTACCAGAAGTGCTAGCAATCAGATGAGTAGAAGAAATAAAAGGTATCCAATTGGAAAAGAAGTAAAACTGTCCATTATTCACAGATGATATGATATTGTACATGTATAGAAAACCCCAAACACTCCATCAAAAAACTTTTAGACTTAATAAATGAATTCAGCAATGTAGAAGAATACAAAATTAACCCCCAGAAATCTATGGCCTTTTTATACACGAATAATGAACTCACAGAAAGAGAAACTAAAAAAACAATCCCACTTACCATTGCACACAAAAAATAAGATATCTAGGAATAAACTTACTCAGGAAGTGAAAGACCTATACTCAGAAAATTGCAGGACATTGAAAAAACAGATATAGAAAGACATAAACAAATGGAAGAACACACTATGTTCATGGATTGGTAGAATCAACATCATTAAATTGTCCATACTACTAAAAGCAATTTATAAGTTCAATGCAATCCCCATTAAAATACCAAAGGCATATTTCAAAGACCTAGAACAAACTCCCCCAAAACTCATCTGGGGAGAAAAGGACCCTGAATAGTCACAGCAATCTTGAAAAAGAAGAACAAAGTTGGAAGGATAACAATACCAGGTATCAACCTATATTACAAAGCCGCTGTTCGCAAAACTGCCTGATACTGGCACAAGAACAGACATAAAGACCAATGGAACAGAACAGAGAACCCAGAAATACACCCAAGCCATTATGCTCAATTACTATGTGACAAAGGAGGCAAGAGCATACAAAGGAGTCAAGACAGTCTCTCCAATAAATGAAAAATTGATGAGATACATGCAGAAAAAAATGAAACTAGATTACCAACTTACACCATACACAAAAATAAACTCATAATTGATACAGGACTTAAATGTAAGGGGGGAAACCATAAAAATCATAAAAGACTGCATAGGCAGCAAAATATCAGGCATACGTTGTAGCAATGTCTTTATCGATAAAGCTCCTAGTACAATGGAAATTAAGGAGAAAATAAACAAACAGGACTACATCAAAATTCAAAGCTTCTGCATCCCAAAAGAAACCATCAACAAAACAAGAAAGCCCACTAAATGGGAGAACACATTTGCCAATGCTATCTCAGATAAGGGTTTAATCCACACATTTTACAGGGAACTCATACAACTTAACAAAAGAAAGATAAACAATACAATAAAAAATGGGCAAAGTACTTAAATAGAGACTTTTTCAAAGAAGACATAAGGAAGGCGAAGAGACATATGAAAACATGCTCAAAGTCACTAATCATAAGAGAGCAGCAAATCAGAACAACAATGAGGTACCATCTCACACCTGTCAGAATAGCTATCATCAATAAATCAATAAAGGACAGTTTCTTGTGAGGATGTGGAGAAAAAGGAACCTCCTATAGTGTGGAGGTTTGCAATGCAAACTAGTACAGCTACTGTGGAGAACAGTATAGAGTTTCCTCAAAAAACTAAAAATGGAGCTCCCATTTGACCCAATGATCCGACTTCTAGGAATATATCCCAAGAAATTAGAAATACCAATGAGAAAGGATATATGCACCCCTATGTTCATAGCAGCACAATTTACAATAGCTAAGATTTGGAAACAGCCTAAATGCCCATCAGCAGATGAATGGATTCTAAAACTGCAGTACATCTACACAATGGAATACTATGCTGCTGCAAAAAAGAAGGAATTCTTACCATTTGCAACAGCATGGATGGATCTAGAGACCATTATTCTAAGTGAAAAAAGCCAGTCAGAGAAAGATAAATAGCACATGATCTCACTAATTTGTGGGATATAATGAACACCATAAACTGATGAACAAAAACAGATCCAGAGACAGAGAAGCATCTATTAGACTGTCAAACTTCAAAGAGAAGGTAGGGGAGGATTGGGTGGGTAAGAGATTATCCAAAGGACTGGTATGCATGCATATAAGCACAACCACAGACTCAAGACAAAGGTGCGGGGAACGAGGGCAAGTGCCAGGGGTAGGGGAAACTGGGGGGATGTCAGTGGAGAAAAAAAGAGATATGTACTACTATTTGTAATACCTTAAACAATAAAAAACCGTGGTACATGTACACAATGGAATACTATGCTGCTATAAAAAGAAATAACTTTTTACCCTTTGCAACAGCATGAATGGACCTGGAGGACATTATGCTAAGCAAAATAAGCCAATCAGAGAAAGATAAATATCACATGATTTCATTCGTATGTGGGATATAATGATCAACATAAAATGATGAACAAAAATAGATCCAAAGACAGGCTAGCACTGAACAGACCATCTAACCTCAGAGAGAAGCCAGGGGAGATGAGGGGTAAGAGATCAACCAAAAGACTGGTATACATGCATATTAGGATAACAATTGACACACACTAGCATGGTGGGGGCCTTGCCTGGGGGATGGTGTGATAAGGAGGGTGGTGAATCAGGGGAAAAGGAGACATATGTAATACTTCCTATATAATAAAAACCTAATATGCTAAGTTTGTCCAGTCGTCCCTTCATTCAGTCAACATTGAATATGCTAATGATATGCTGAGGCCACTGAACCTCTCGCTACAACATGCACTGACCACCAGGGGCAGACAGTCAACCAGTCGACCAGTCACTGTGACATGCATTGACCACCAGGAAGCAAATGCTCAGACCAGTAGGTTAGCTTGCTGTTGGGATCCAGCTGATCAGGACTGAGCAATATGGGCCAGACGCACCCTGGAGCCCTCTCGCAGTCCCTCCCAGGCTTCCCAACTTCCCGTATCCCTCCCCAGCTTTGATCATGCAAAGGTGTGGTCCCTCAGCCTGTCCTGCACCCGCTTGTAATTCAGGACCCTTTGGGGGATGCTGAAGAGCCAGTTTCGGCCTGATCCTGCAGACCAGGCCGAGGGACCCCCTGCTACACAAATTCATGTACTGGGCCTCTAGTTAAACAATAAAAGTAAATAAATAAAAATAAATCAGTATTTTTAGTCCTTGCTTAGTACTATAAGACACCATGTAAGGTGTTTCATCCTACAACTTTTTATAATAGTTTGAAATTCATGAGCAAGAGGCCCAAATAAGGAAGAGACAGAATTTAATTGTTGGTAGTATTAGATACTACCAAGTGGTTAATATGAAGGGGGAAATGTGTCATTCTGATATATGAATAATGGTATTTATGAAAACATAGTAGTTAGATATTAGAGTCAATTTTTAGTAATAGCTCTACAATTAAAGTTGATAAGTTGTTTCCATGTTCGTTAATGATTTTATGTGAGTGATTACAACTATCATCATTGAAGCTTTAACATGAATTATGCAACTGTTAGAAATACACAAAACTAAAAGCTATAAGAAACTTCCTCTAAACAAATTGTCACATGCCACAAGCAGAAATCTATCTATCTATCTATCTATCTATCTATCTATCTATCTATCTATCTAATCTATCTATTTATCTATCAATCATCTATCTATGTATTTATCTATCGAATCTATCAACCCATCATCGATCTGTTTAAATTAGTCTTTGGAAGTATCAAAAGTAAGTTATCACTTTTGAAAAAATCATTTTGGCGACATCAACTGGAGAAGAACATATTAAAACCAAAATTATGCTTTCTCTCAAAGTAGCAAGTCTTGACTTTTTATTTCTATTTTATTTCTCCTTTTTCTTACCTGCAACATCCAAGAAGTAACTAAGTTCAGTAAATTCTACAGCCATGGGAAGTCTCAACTCCATCCTTCCCTTGCACTTAGTATCTTAACCCAGACATTTAATACCCTTTACTTAAATCTTTACAGTGTCTGGTTTTCCCACCACTCTCTCTTATCTAGTGGTTTACAAACTTTAGTGGGATCAGAATTATATGAAAAACTTATTAAAACACAGACATTAGGCTCCTGTCCAGAGTTTATGATTCAATAGGTCTGGAGGGGCTCAAAAATTTGTATTTTTTCTATTTTTCTATTTTTTTATTTTTTACTTTATTTATTTTTATTCCTTCGTTCTGCATATATAGGTCTCCGAAAGACACAAAACCAGAGATAAGTTGCAATGCATACCTATCTCCTGTTGCCAAACCCTGGCTTTGCACACTGCAGATGACCCTCTTGGACAGATGCAGGAACTCTCTCTTTTTTAAAAAAAATTGTATTTATAACTAGCAAGTCAATGATGTGGATGCTGCCAATTGTGGGATCACATTTTTAGTACCCCATTGTTTTTCCTGTGCATTGCTGCCAAGTACACCGGATTAAAACTTAGTTCTGATTTTTTAAAATTGTTTACAGAATTTCAGTGGATTTCCATTCCCTAACAACTGTTTTCTTTATTCCGACAGTAAAGTTTTCATCTAATTTATAGCCCTACCTATCTTTCTTGCCTTATCTTCTACCTTTACTCCAAAAGATGATAGGCTATACAATTATACAAGAGCCTTGGAGTTAGATATACTTGGGTTTGAATTATATCTCTTTTTAAAGAGTGGAGAGTTGAAGAAGTGTCTTGTGACCCAGTTTTATTTCCTAATTTGTAAAATGAGCCTAATAGTACCTACCTCTTAAGGCCTGGTTAGGATTAAGTTAATTGTTAAAGAGAGAATATTTACAACAATGCTTGGGACTCAATGAGTGGTAGTTAGTATAAACACATTACAGTTAATCCAATCTCCCTGATTTTCCTTCTATATAATTATACTTACATTCATAATGCTCTCTCCCCTTTGTAAATTTTTTTTCTCAATCACTACCTCTGCCAAATCCTTCTCATTTCTTGAGGTTTGCCTCAAATACCAAATTTTCTAGGAAATATTTATTGACCCATATCTTCCATTTAGGAGGAATAATATATATGTCTCTTGAATCTACATACCACACTTATATGTTCTTTTTCATGGTGTAGTTTTCTTTGTATTATATCATACTAGAGGCCTGGTACATGAAAATTCATGCACTGGAGGGCTGATCCCTCAGCTTGGCCTGCCCCCTCTCACAGCCTGGAGCCCTCAGATGTGGGAGGCTATCTGGCAATCAGGGTAAGGTGATGCCCCATCACACCTCTGCTGCTGCCAGCCCTGGTTACCTCAGCATTGGGTGGCCCTGGGCAGCTGGGCAGCTGACATTCGAGGCTTGCCTCCACCTTGGACTGGCCCTGGTCAGCTGGGAGATTGAGGGGACTGGGGGATTCCAGAGGCAGGTGCATGGCTGAGAGGACTGGGCACCACCATCTTGTGGCTATGGATGCCACCATCTTTGAGGGCATGGCAGTCAATTAGCATATTTCCTCCTTATTGGCTGCAGGCGTCACTATCTTTGTGATGGCATAAGGGTTAATTAGCATATTCCCTCTTTATTAGATAGAATGATTTTCATGCCTCCCCTACTTGACTGTAAATTCTTAGAAAATAAGGCTTAATATCTCCTACCTTCAGTACTCAGTACTTTATGATCTAATACCTACATGATTTAGTACCTGCATGATCTAGCACCTGCTTATATATTCACCTCCTCTTGCATCATTCTTCCCCTTATTTTGTGTATTTTGTCATGTTGAAATTTTCTGCTTCTAGAAAGCACCATGTTCATTTTTACTTCAGGGCATTCACATATACTATTCTCTCTACATGCAGTATTTTCTTCAGGAGACCCGTTATACAATCTGGAAGCACCATGTACTTTTGGCATAAATAATATAACTTTACTCTGTAGTTGTTTATTATCTTTTTTCCACACTTTTTCTGAAGAATAAGAACATATTTTGTATTCACATTTTGTGTCCCAATGTCTACTGCTTTTAATCTGTTTTGTTCACCTAATTTTTTTTATTTATTTATTTATTTATTTATTTATTTATTTATTTTATTGATTTATTACAGAGAGGAAGGGAGAGGGATAGAAAGTCAGAAACATCGATGAGAGAGAAACATCGATCAGCTGCCTCTTGCACACCCCCTACTGGGGATGTGCCCGCATCCAAGGTACATGTCTTCACCGGAATCGAACCCAGGACCTTTCAGTCCACAGGCTGACGCTCTATCCACTGAGCCAAACTGATTTTGGCTTGTTCACCTAATTTTATATGGTGAATATATTTCCATATTAATAAATGTAGACCTATACACTTATTTTAATGGTGCACAATATTCCATTTTATGGATGGTCCATTATTTATTTACTAATCTTCTATTGATGGACACAGTTGTTTCAAATTTTTCAATAATTTAAACTAAGCTTTAATAAACATCTTTGCACACTTGCCCCATTTTTTTCTTACAATCAAACTAAAGGCCTGGTGCACAAAATTCATGCATGGGAGGGGCTGTCGCACAGCTCAGCCTGCACCCTCTTCAATCTGAGACCCCTCGAGGGGTGTCCGACTGCCCATTTAAGCATGGGATCGGGCCTAAACAGGCAGTCAGACATCCCTCTCACAATCTGGGATTGCTGGCTCCCAACTACTCGCCTGCCTGCCTTCCTGATTGTCCCCAACTGCTTCTGTAGTTGTTTATTATTATCTTTTTTAACAGCCTGATCACCCCCTAACCACTCCCCTGACAGCCTGATTGATGCCTAACTGCTCCCCTCCCTATTTGCCCCTAACTGCCCTTCCCCGTAGGCCTGGTCACCCCAACTTCCCTCCTCTTCCAGCCTGGTAACTCCTAACTGCCCTCCCCTGCAGGCTTGATCACCCCAACTGCCCTTTCTTGCAGGACTGGTCCTTCCCAACTGCCACCCACCTGCTGGCCATCTTGTGTCCACATGGGGGCAGGATCTTTGACCACATTGGGGCAGCCATCTTGTGTGTTGGAGTGATGGTCAATCTGCATATTACTCTTTTATTAGATAGAATATTAGATAGGATAGAGGCCTGGTTCACAGGTGGAGGCCAGCTGGTTTGCCTTGAAAGGTGTCCCGGAACAGGGTGGGGGTTTTCTTAGGGAATTGGGTGGTCTGGGTGAGGGGCCAGTGGTGGTTTGCAGGGCGACCATGCCCCCCGGTGACCCAAGCGGAAGTCCTTATGTTTGTGATTTATTTATCTTTTACAATTGAAACTTTGTAGCCTGGAGTAGAGCCAAACCTTGTGCTCATTCCTAGGCAGCAGCCATTTTGTTGGGATTTATTTATCTTCTATAATTGAAACTTTGTAGCCTGGAGTGGAGGCCTGGGCTGGCCAGGGTGTGTAGAACGCTTGGCTTCCTCTATCTCTCGGGAAACCCAAGCTTCCCTCTTGCTCTCTGTGCCGCAGCCATCTTGATTTGGTTAATGTGCATACTCACTCCTGACTGGCTGGTGCACATGGTTTGTGGGTGCAATGAAGTGATGGTTAATTTGCATATTACTCTTTTATTAGATAGGATCTTAAGAAGATACTTTCCATAGTCAAAGAGTGTGAGATTTTAAAATGTTCAGACTTTCAGTTTTAAGACATATAAAGGCTCAAGAGTCATCACTCCTGTCCTTACAACAAGACACATTGGATATCAACCACTTTTCTTGTCCCTTGAGAGAACTAATATCACAGGACAAAGTGCTGCCTGAAAGTCTGCAAGGACAGGCAAATCCAGAGAGTAGCAGCTGAGATCATCTTATATAGACAGAAGTGGTGGAGACATAAATGTTATAAGAGCACTTAAATAATATTTTTTTAAAAAATTGCTGAAAGCTGAGCAAAAAGAATAATACCTCCCAAGATTTATGGTTCATTCTGGGAATTCAGGGCTGTTTCAATAATTATAAATCAACCAATGCAATTCATCATGTTTATAGCTAAATAAAAAATACAATTATATTAATGAATGCAAAATAAAAATCTGATAAAATAAAATACCCATTCATGATTAAAACTCTCAAAAAACTAAGAGTAGTCAAAAACTTCCTTAACTTAAAAAAGTTTGTAAACAATAAAGTTACAGGTAACATTACATACAATGATGAGAGATTGAAGGCTTTCTCCCTAAAACTAGGAAGAAGACAAATATATCCTCTCTCATTCCTGTTATTCAACATAGTACAGGACATCTTAACCAGGAGAAGGAAATAAAATGAGAAGGAAATAAAAGTAATACAGATAGGAAAGGAAGAAATTAAACTCTTCCTACTTGCAGATTGCATTATTTTATATGAAGAAAATGCCAAAGAATGAACAAAAAGAAAAACTGTTAGTAATATGGAGTTGAGCATAGCAAGGTTAGAAGATACAACAAAAATCAATATACAAAAGTCAATTGTTTACCTACATACCAGCAATGAACAACTGGAGTTTGAAAGACAAACTACAATAGCATAAAAATAAATGCTTAGGTATAAATCTAAGAAAATCTGTACAGAATCTGCATGCATGCATAAAACTATAAAAACACTGATGATTGAAATAAAATAATGTAAATGAGAAACTATTCTATTTTGATGGATTAGAAGACTCAATATTATAAAGATTTAATTCTCCCCAGTGTGATCTGCAGATTGAATAAAATTACAATAAAAATCCCAGCCAACCTTTTTTTTCACTCTAAATTTTATATGGACAAGCAAGGGACAGAATAGCCAACACAACTCTAAAAATCATAAACTAAATTTGGAGGTTTACTTACCTCATTTTAAGACTTATAATCATCAAAGTTACCATAGTCAAGACAGCGTTGCATTAGTGAAAAAATAGACACATTTGTCAGTGAAAAAGAATATAAAGTACCTAGAAATATATTCAAACAAATATAATAAACTGAATTTTAACAAGGTAAAAATACTCTTCAATAAAAAATAATAACCATTTCAACACATGGTACTAGAAAAATTGAAACTCTCTAAGCAATATTGAACATAGGCACAGATCTTATATCTTACAGAAAATTTAGCTGAAAATGAATCATGGACCTAAATTTCAATATACAACTATAAGACATAGAATAAAACATAGAAAAAAATCTACATGGCCTTTGGTTTTGTTGGGAGTTTTTATTTACAACACCTAAATCACAATATAGGAAATTTTAAAATGATAAATTGGATTTTATTAAAATTAAATAATTTTGCTCTGTGAAACCCTGTTCACAGAAGGAAATGGTAAGCTGGAGAGAATTTTTTCAAATCCAAAACATTTAAAGGATTATTAATGCTGAACAATAATAAAACAAACAATCTGATTAAAATGGGGAAAAGAGTTAAACACCTTAACAAAGAAGATATATGCTTGTGAAGCATTTAAAATATGCTCAAAAACATTTTTCATTAGGAATATTTAATTTAGGAAAACAATGAAATACTGGTGTAGTCTTAGTTATAATGCTAATAATAACTAGACAAAGCCAGGAAATAACAAATAATAAAAATTATTGGAGAAAATGTGGAGCAATGGGAAAACTACTTATTGCTGAGGAGAATACAAAATAGCTCAGTCCTTTTGGAAGCAATCTTGGAATTTTCTTACAATGCAGCTGAAAACCGGCCAGTTTTCTCGAATGGGGAGACAAAGACATCCCACTGGACTGATTCTCCAGCTTTGGGCGAAGTCCAGGGAACCCACTATCATACAGGGTGAAAACTGGACAGTGGGAGGGCCCGCCGAAACTCGGGTGCTGCAGGGCTCTCCCGGCTTGTGGAGAAGGCAGCTTGCGCAAACCGCTCAGCTGCGTGACTGCGCAGAGAGCGCTTTGCGACTTGTTCTCTCATTCAGAAAACCGTCAGACTGCTTTTTTTTACGACCCTGGGTGAGATGTTGGGTGTGCAGACTCATTTGGGCAGAGTCTGAATTCACTGGCAGCCGGTGGAGCTTGGCAGCGGCTCTCTCTGAGGTGCTGGCGGCCATTGCCACCAACACAGAGTCTGTGGGGCCGCATAGGGCGGAGCTAATACTGTCTGCCTGGCCCGGAGACTCCGCCCATCCAACCTGAGCACAGCTGAACTTCACAGACAATTGGCCTGGAGGTCAACCCCTCCAAGTGTTAACAACAATTAACCTGAGCTTAACTTCAGCAAGACTGTGCAACCCATATCCACCTCAGGTAACAGGGGAGGCTGAGCCACTGTCCCTAGTAGGAAGTCTACCAGACAAAGCTAATTGACCAACTCAGGGAAGCAGCCACTATGCAGAGACATGGAAAGAAATCAGATGTGAAAGAAATGGAGGAAAAAAAAAACACGACTGGACATGGAATTCAAAACCACGGTTATAGGGCTTCTCAAGAGGCTCCAACAAAAGGTCGAGGCCTATAAGGAAATAAGCCAGACTGCAAAGGAAATGATCAAGACCAACGTGGAAATGAATAAGTCCTACAAGGAAATGAAGGAGACCCTCAAGGATATAAAGGAGACTCTCAAGGATATGAAAAAGGACCAACCAGAAATTAAGCATACACTGACTGAAATAAAAAATAGTATACAAAGACCTAAAAGTGCTCTGGAGCACCCCAAGAACCAAGTTAAAGATTTGAAATACAAAGAGGGAAAATCCACTCAGCTGAAAAAGCAAGAAACCAAAAGCATCCAAAAAATTGAAGATAGTGTAAGGGGCCTCTGGGACAACCTCAAGCATACCAACATCCAAATTATAGGGGTGCCAGAAAAAGAGAGAGAGCAAGACAATGAAAACCTATTTGAAGAAATAGTGACTGAAAACTTCCCACACCTGGTGAAAGAAATTAACTTAGGAGTCCAAGTAGCGCACCAAACCCCAATATATAGGAACCCTAAGAGGACCACACCAAGGCACATCATAATTAAAATGCCAAGGGCAAAAGACAAAGAGAAAATATTAAAAGCAGCAAGAGAAAAACAGATGGTTACCAATAAGGGAGCACCCATACGACTGTCAGCGGATTTCTCAACAGAAACGATGCAGGCCAGACGAGAGTGGCAAGAAATATTCAAAGTGATGAACAGAAAGAATCTACAACCAAGATTACTCTATCCAGCAAAGATATCATTCAGAATTGAAGGTCAGATAAAGTGCTTCGCAGATAAGAAAAGCTAAAGGAGTTCATCACCACCAAACCAATATTATATGAAATGCTGAAAGATATTCTTTAAGAAGAGGAAGAAGAAAAAGATAAAAGTGTAAATTAGGAACAACAAATACACATCTATCAACAAATGAATCTAAAAATCAAGTGAATTAATAAGCTGATGAACAGGATATACTGATGAATGTAACAGAATCATGGACATAGAGTGAGAATGGACTGACAACTCTTGGGGAGAAAGGGGGTGTGGGAAGTGCAGCAAGAGACTGGACAAAAATCATGCAACTATGGGAGAGGACAGGGGGTGGGTGGTGAGGACAGAGGGTGGGATGGGTACCAGGTGGAGGGAAACTATAGGGTGAAAAAAAAAGGGAACAATGTAATTAATAAAGTGAATAATAAAAATAAAAAAAAATTTAAAAAAATAATATTTCCAGGGGACCTTTCTGTAAGGAACATAATTTTCTAACCACCTGAAACTTATAGAATAATATTGAATATAAACTGTAATTGAAAAATAAAAATTAAATTTTCAAAAAGAAATAACAATCCCTTACTATCTCCCTTCATGCTTCATTTCAATCACTATATTCTGCCTATTCCTCCAATTATTCTTCTTTATTTTAATAACTAAGTATGCATCCCTAAACAAAAGCAATTAATTTTGCTTTCTTTTATACTTTACATAAGTAGAATTGTTATACATAGTACTTTTGGATAGTTTCTGTTGTTCAAAACTAAGTTTGTGAAATTCACATTGTTGTATGTTTCTATAGTTTGTCCATTTTTATTACTCTGTATATTTATATTCTATGAACATACCACTAGTTAGTTAACACAAAAGCAAACAAAACAAAATGGGTCTGAGAAAAAAAAATCACAGCCTAGAGGAAGCTCGTAAAAGAAGAGTATTAGATACAAATTATGGAAATGTGAAGAAAACCTGGACTTTAAATAATAATAATGTGCCAGGATTGATTCATTAGTTATGACACATAATATAATAATGTTTATGATAAGGGGAGATGAGTGTGAGGTATATGTAACTATCTGTAAGCTTCTTTAAACTCTTTCTTAAATCTAAATATAAGAGTTTATTAAGTATTTTTTAAAAGAAAGTAGACTATAACCTTGCAGGGCCCAGAACGCTCACCCCATCTGAGGAAGGTCTCCTTCCCCCATGGCTGTTGCGCCTCCCATGCTCAGCTTAGATCAGGACCCAGGTTGCAGATAGAGACTTGGCCAGCAACAGCTTCCCTATGTCTAAATCCAATCTAGAACCAGGAATGCTCAGGGCCTACACAAGAATGCAAATAATCCTTTCCATTAATATTGACAGGGTAAACTAAGATTATTGTTTGAGTATTAAATTTGACATTAAAATAGTAATCAAGTTTTCAGATTAAATTAAATCGGCCAATTGAAATAAGTGAATAGCCAAGAAAATTTAATTGTACTGGACAAAAAGCTGTTCCTAAAACATTAACTAAATTTTCTATTAATATTTGATCTCATTATAAAATTGCTTAACATGCAAAGAACCTAGAGCAGACATATTTTTGTGCAAAACATGAAATTTAAAGTTACCAAGACTGCACTATAAAATTTCCAAAAGACTCCATTAATTAAAAAGGGGGCGGGGATAGTGGGGTAATATCATGTAAAGAAAAATATCTTGTAAGTAAATTACATAGAAAAAATACTTACTTCAGAAAATTAATTTCAATTTGTAATTCTAACAGCAGGACACCCATAAAAAACGCACATAGTGTCAAAATAAGACAAGGGAAAATCATTTGGGCAAAAATTAAAAGAATCCCAAGTCTAATTTACAGAAAAGATTCTTTTATTAACTTGTGGTCGAGAATATGTTTGTATATTTTCAGAAAATAAGTCCAAGACCATATGGATTCCTGCAACAAAGAGGAACTGACAGGTTTGTTCCAACCATGAAGACAGTCTAGAGATGGAAGATGCTGATGACACCCTGCCATGCTAGCAGTCAGTAGCTGTGCATTGCTGCAGATTGCCCAGGACCAAACCAGAGAGGGTGGGACCTGCATTGCCATCATTTGTCCACCATCCAGATATCATTGCTGACATGTACACATAAGGAACTCTTTGATGTTGAAACTGGGACTCAGAACTTTTGGAGATTGAAATTGAGACTCAAACATTTTTTTTTGTTTTTATATATTTATTTCTAGTATGCAGATGCAAGGTTTTTTAAAGAAAAAAAAAACAGAAGAAAATAGATACAGAGGCCAAGAAGCACTGAACATGCTGTCAAACTACAGTGGGAAGGAAGGAGAGGTTGGGGGGAGGGGGCTGTAAGAGATCAACCAAAGGACTTGTATGCATGCATATAAGCATAACCAATAGATACAAGACACTGGAGGGCACAGGTGAGTTCATGTGCTGGGGGGTAGGGGAGGCCTGGGGGAGGTCAATGGGGGGAAAAAGGGAAACATATGTACTACTATTTGTAAAACTTAAACCAATAAAAAATTTAAAAAAGAAAGTAGGCTAGAGTATAAGATTATACTAGTAAATGTAATTCAATGATGAAAAGTTTAGTGGTATGTCAGGAAGAGCCAAGCATATCAAAGACAGAGTGAACATAAGAATTGTAGTAATGAAAACATTGTATAAACTTAAGGTAGCATTTCACTACCTCCATAAAGATGTGGAATATTTAACAATCATGTTGAAAAAATTTTTTTAATTAAAGGTATGTTCAAAAAATGATAGGTCATTTGATTGAGGGATAAGATATTGTGCTGAGGAATGGACAGAAAAGACAGGAAAGAGATAGGGGAGGCAATAACAGAGGTAGTTAATGGATTGAATGAATAAACATAATTAAAATGCCCATATTGCACAAAGCAATATAAAGATTTAATGTAATCCTCATCAAAATCCCAATGTGATTTAAAAAAATAGAATGAAAAATCATCAGATATGTATGGAACCAAAAAATACCCCAAATAGCCAAAGCTATCTTGAGAAAAAAGAATGAAGCTGGAGGTAGCATGTGACCTGACTTCAAATTATACTACAGAGCTACAATAATAAAAACATGCTTTAATTGGCAGAGAAACAGAAAAATAGATTGATGGAATAGAATAGAGAGCCCAGCTATAAAACCACATGTATATAGGACAGATCATTTTTTTTTACAAAAGAGCCAGAAATACATAATGGAGTAAAGATGGTTTCTTCAAAAAATGGTTCTTGGAAAACTTGAATGTTACATGTGAATGAATGAAACTGGATTACAGTTTGTCCCCATGTATAATAACTACTTCAAAATGTATCAAAGAGGTTGGCAAGTAGGGGGGCAGCTGTGCTCCGGTAGAAGATAGGGGACTACTGGACTGACCTCCCCAGCCTGAGAGGCCCCAGTACTGCTGGGTTCTCTCACTGAGCCAACTGTGTGGAGGTGGACCACGCCATCTTGAAGGGGAAGGATCTGAAAATATACAGCTGCAGTACCGGCTGGATGGCTGAGACTCCCAGAACACTGGCAGCCAGTTGGCACAGATGCACAGAGACCAAGGAGCTCTGCGCTCCAGCACGGAAAGGTCAGATTTCCCTGGGGGTACTTTGGGTGTGAAACTGAGGGGGCTGGTAGACTGGGAGATCTGAACCTTGGAACTCAAAGCCATGAGATCTGCACCTGAAATAAAATCTGTGGCTGTTGGAGCTGGTAAACATGGGAGAGGGCCCTTGGAGCTGGTGAAAGAGTTAATCCCTGGAGCACAACCAATTTGGACCTGACAGAGGAGGGAAACCTGGAAGATTTGGGGAGGGTCCTGGATGCAAAAACAGCAGTCACCATTAGAGAAGCAGTATTGAATACCATAGGGACAGGGAGATTTTTAGTTCAGGCTAGAGAGGACCAATAGACCCAGAGGTCAATCTAGAAACACTGCCACCCAGGGGTCAAATCACAAATTGACTCATGTGTAACACAAGGAATTTATTTTATTTTCTCTTTATTTGACTTTGGGAATACAGTCTATTTTCATCTACTCTTTAGTATCTTTTACTCTACCTCAACTTCACCTTTATACCACCACTCTCTTGCTAACCTTTCCCTATTTAGTGGCTTGTTTCCCTTACCCTTTTCCCACTTTAGATTTACCTTAATTCTTTCTTTTTACCCCCGGTTAAAATTTCACCCCACTTATATATCTAATCTCCAACCACCTACTCCAAGTCCATATATACTTCTAGCTTCTCTGACTTCACTATCTTAAATTGTTTTTATCCCTGTCCTGTTGTTGTTGTTTAATTCACTGTTGATTATATCAATTTTTATGCAGGTTTATGAGAGTGATTTGCTTATTCTTTTATTTTACTTTGTCTTGTAGGTTTATTTTTCTTAATTTTTGGTGTTGTTTCTTGTTTTGTAGTCCTCATTTGCATTTTTAGATAGATATTTGCTTCTGTGCTCCCTCACCTCCCTTGATATTAGTAGTTGTATGTAGTTTGTATCAATCTCCAGCAACTTGTTCCTGGTTTTGTTTCAGAGTAGGGGCTGTCCTATAGGAGTTTTCACCCCACATTTACACTTTACTCCCTTTTGACATTCCTGTCTTTCTTTTTGTGAGTGTGTGTGTGTGTAGGGAGGTCTCTTTCTTTTTGTGCGAGTGTGGGTGTGTGAGTGTCTGTGTGTGTCTGGGGGGAGGGGTTCTCTTTCTTTTTTCTCACCTATCACTGAATTTGCCTTTCTCTGGCGATCACCTTTATTTGGAATTACCATTACTGTGACTACATTCCGGTTCAGTGCCTGCTGCATTGCACCTGGTTGTGTTGTATTTTGTGCCTTTAAATCAATGCAGGAGAGTGAGAACTGCATAGCCAGATACACAGAGAAGAGAGACTATGGGGAGACAAAAAAAGCCCACAAATGAAAGAAAAACAAGGCTCACCAGAAAAGGAGGTAAAAGAAATGGAAGTTAACAATGTGTCAGAGAAAGAATTCAGAGAAATGGTCATAAGGTGGCTGAAAAGAATGGAACTCAAATTTGACAATATGAGTAAGAACCAAGAGGAATTGAAGAAGAACCAAGAGGAAATGAGGAAGACCCAGAAAAACATTAAGAATAGCCAAGAAGAAATGAAAAGTGACATTGCTGAAGTGAAGAACTCAATAGAAAGTACTAAGAGTAGAGGAGAAGAAGCAGAGGACCGCATCAGTGATCTAGAAGACCAGGTAGGAAAAAATAACCAAGTAGAGCAGCTTCTAGAAAAAACAAAAGCAGGAGGAGAGTCTAAGGGAACTTTGGGACAACATGGAACAAAACAACATCCGTGTACTTGAGCTTCCAGAAGGACAGGAAACTGAGCAAGGAATAGAAAACCTGTTGGAAGAAATAATGACAGAAAACTTCCCTGATATAGGAAAGAAAAAACCCACACAAATCTGAGAAGATCACAGAGTCCCAACCAAAATGAACCGCAAAAGACCAACGCAAAGGCACATTATAATTAAATTGGCAAACACCAATGACAAAGTAAGAATCTTAAAAGCTGCCAGAGAGAGATAGAAAGTCACCTAAAAAGGAACCCCCATCAGACTAATAAGTGATCTCTCAGCAGAACCGTATCAGGCCAGAAGGCAATGGAATGAAATATACAAAGTCATGCAAAAGAAGGGTCTGAATCCTATAATACTATATCCAGCAAGGCTATCAATCAAATTTGAAGGTTAAATCAGGAGCTTCACAGATAAGAAAAGGACTAAGGGAATTCGTCACCACCAAACCAGCAATGCAAGAAATGCTAAATGCTCTGCTGTTAAAAGAAATAGGAAGCGAAGAAGGAACACAGGGGTAAAGAATAAAAATGGCAACATATAAGTACCTATCAATAATAACTTTAAGTGTAAATGGTTTAAATGTTCCAATCAAAAGACATAGGGTAATGGAGTGGATAAGAAAACAAGACCCAAGTATCTGCTGTCTACAAGAAACCCACATCCGAAAAAAAGATGCATACAAACTGAGGTTAAAAGGTTGGAAAAAAGTTATTCAGGCGAATGGAAATAAAAAAAAAGCTGGGGTAGCAATACTTATATCTGACAAATTAGATCTCAAAATGAAGGACATAACAAGAGATAAAGAAGGCCATTTCATAATACTAAAGGGAGCAATACAACAAGAAGAAATAACTCTGGTAAACATATATGCACCCAATACAGGAGCACCAAAATACATATAAAAACTCCTAGAGGATATCAAGGGAGAGATAGACAGCAATACAATCATAGTAGGAGAGTTTAATACCTCACTATCACCATTGGACAAATCCTCTAAACAAAAAATCTGTAAAGAATCATCAATCCTCAAATACTCACTGGACCAGATGGAATTAATTGACATCTTCAGATAATTTCACCCCAAAGCCACAGAATATTCATTCTTTTCAAGAGCCCATGGGTCATTCTCAAACATAGACCATGTGTTGGGTCATAGGCAAAGTCTCTCCAAATTCAAGAAGATAGAAATCATATCAAGCATATTCTCAGATCACAAAGGCATAAAGCTGGAAATCAACTACAACAGAATCAATCCAAAGAAATCAAACACATGGAGACTAAACAACATGCTATTAAATTATGACTGGGTTACTAGAGAGATCAAGGAAGATATAGAAAACAACATGGAAACAAATGACTATGATAGCAAAACAATCCAAACTCTATGGGACACAGTGAAAGCAGTTCTGAGAGGGAAGTTCATAGCTCTACAATCCTACTGCAAAAAAACAAGAAACAGTGGCAATAAATTATCTAACCCAACACCTCAAAGAGTTAGAAAGAAAGCAACAAGGAAAGCCCAGTGTAAGCAGAAGGAAGGAAATAGTAAAGATCAGAGCAGAAATAAATGACATAGAGACCAAAGAAACAATACAGAACATCAACAAAACCAAGAGCTGGTTCTTTGAAAGGATAAACAAGATTGATGAACCTCTAGCCAGGCTCACCAAGAAGCAAAGAGAGAGGACGCTAATAAATAAAATTAGAAATGAAAGAGGTGAAATAACAACAAACCCCATTGAAATACAAAGGATTGTTAAAAAATACTATGAACAACTCTACTCCGACAAACTGGACAACCAGGAGGAAATGGATATATTTCTAGAAAAATATAACCTCCCAAAACTCAATCAGGAAGAATCTAAACAACTCAATAGACCAATAATTGTGGAAGAAATTGAAGCAGTCATCAAAAAGCTTCCAGCAAACAAAAGCCCAGGGCCAGACGGCTTCACAGAGGAGTTTTACCAAATATTCAAGGAAGAACTGAAACCTATCCTCCTCAGACTATTCCAGAAAATTCAAGAGGATGGAAAACTTCCAAACTCCTTCTATGAAGCTAGCATCACCCTAATACCAAAACCAGATAAAGATGACACAATGAAAGAGAATTACAGGCCAATATCCCTCATGAATATAGATTCCAAAATCCTCAATAAAATTCTAGCCAATCGGATCCAGCAGTACATCAGAAAGATCATACACCATGACCAAGTAGGATTTATCCTAGTAATGCAAAGATGGTACTATATCTGCAAATCAATATTGTGATACATCACATAAACCAATTAAGAGATAAGAATCACATAGTCATATCAATTGATGCAGAAAAAGCATTTGACGGAGAGGGAAAAAAATGGCGGCGGAACGGAGGGATTTGATCTGAATCTGCTCACAGGGTAGAGGGAGGGAGCAGCTGAGAGTCGCGCAGGGAGCATTTGTCGGCGACTAGGGGGACAGCTGTGCTCCAGGAGAAGATAGAGGACTGCTGGGCTGGCCTCCCTAGCCTGAGCAGCCCCAGTACTGCTGGGTTCTCTCCCTGAGCGAACTGCGCGAGGAGGCGCGCGGAGGCGGACCACGACATCTTGAAGGAGAGGAGCCGGAAAACATACAGCTGCCGTTCGCGGTACCGGCGGGACCTCTGGGGCTCCCGGAGCACCGGCGACCAGGTGGCGCGCAGAGCCCAGGGAGCTCTAAACTCCAGCAAGGAAAGGTCAGATTTCCCTGGGGGTACTTTGGGCGCGAAACTGAGGGGGCTGGCAGTCTGGGAGATCTGCACCTTGGAACTCAAAACCTGGAGATCTGCACCTGAAATAGAATCTGTGGCTGTTGAAGCTGGTGAACGTGGGAGAGGGCCCTCGGAGCTGGTGGCAGAGTTGATCCCTGGAGCGCAATCAGTTTGGACCTGACAGAGGGGGGAAGCCCGGAAGATTTTGGGAGGGTTCTGGCTGCTAAAACAGCAGTCACCATTAGAGAGGCAGTATTGTTTAGTTCAGGATAAAGAGAACCAATAGACCCAGAAGTCAATCTAGAAACACTGCCACCCAGAGGCCAAATCACAAATTGACTCTTATGTGACAGGGAATTGATTATATCTTCTCTTCGACCTTGGGAATACAGTCTATTTTCATCTACACTTTAGTATCTTTTACTCTACCTCAACTTCACCTTTATACCACCACTCTCTGGCTAACCTTTCCCTATTTAGTGCCTTGTTTCCCTTACACTTTTCCCGATTTAGATTTACCTAATTCTTTCCCCTTACCCCCTGTTAAAATTTCACCCCACTGATATATCTAATCTCTAACCACCTAATCCAAGTGCATATATGCCTCTAGCTTCTCTGACTTCACTATCTTAAAGTGTTTTTAGCCCTGTCCTGTTGTTGTTGTTTACTTGACTGTTGATTATATTGATTTTTTAAGCAGGTTTATGAGATTGATTTGCTTATTCTGTTATTTTGGTTTGTCTTGTAGGGGGGGGGTTATTTTTATTTTTGGTGTTGTTTCTTGTTTTGTTGTCCTCATCTGCATTGTTTTTGAGATAGATTTTTGCTTCTGTGTTCCCTCACCTCTCTTGATATTAGTAGTTGTATGTAATTTGTATCAATCTCCAAGTACTTGTTGCAGGTTTTGGTTCGGATTAGGGGCTATCCTATAGGAGTTTTCACCCCACATTTATAATTTACTCCTTTTATTTCTTTTTTTCTTCTCCCCCTTTTCCCATTATCATTTTGGCATTCCTGTCTTTCTTTTTTGTGAGTGTATGTGTTTGGGGGGGTCTCTTTCTTTTTTGTGTGAGTGTGGGTGTGTGAGTGTCTGTGTGGGTCTGGGGGAGGTTCTGTTTCTTTTTTCCCACCTATCACCAAATTTGCCTTTCTCTGGCGGTCACCTTTATTTGGAATTACAATTACTTTGACTACATTCTGGTTCAGTGCCTGGTGCGTTGCACCTGGTTGTGTTGTATTTTGTGCCTTTAAAAATCAACACAGGAGAGTGAGAACTACATAACCACATACACAGAGAAGAGAGACCATGGGAAGACAAAGAAATAGCCCACATATGAAAGAAAAGCAAGGCTCGCCAGAAAAGGAGGTAAACGAAATGGAAGTTAACAACCTGTCAGAGAAAGAATTCAGAGAAATGGTCATAAGGTGGCTGAAAAGAATGGAAGATAAATTTGATAATATGAGTAAGACCCAAGAGGAAATGAGGAAGACCCAGGAAGAAATGATGAAGAGCCATGAAGAAATGAAAAATGACATTGCTGAAGTAAAGAACTCAATAGAAAGTATTAAGAGTAGACTAGAAGAAGCAGAGGATCGCATCAGTGAGCTAGAAGACCAGGTAGGAAAAAATAACCAAGTAGAGCACCTTCTAGAAAAAAAAATTAAAAAGCAGGAGGAGAGCCTAAGAGAACTATGGGACAACATGAAACAAAACAACATCCGTATAATTGGGCTTCCAGAAGGACAGGAAACTGAGCAAGGAATAGAAAACCTGTTGGAAGAAATAATGACAGAAAACTTTCCTGGTATAGGAAAGGAAAAACCCACACAAATCCAAGAAGCTCACAGAGTCCCAAGCAAAATAAACCCCAAAAGACCTACGCCAAGGCACATTATAATTAAATTGGCAAACACCAATGACAAAGTAAGAATCTTAAAAGCTGCCAGAGAGAGACAGAAAGTCACCTACAAAGGAACACCCATCAGACTAACAAGTGATCTCTCAACAGAAACCTATCAGGCCAGAAGGCAGTGGAATGAAATCTACAAAGTCATGCAAAGGAAGGGTCTGAATCCTAGAATACTGTACCCAGCAAGGCTCTCAATCAAAATTGAAGGTCAAATCAGGAGCTTCACAGATAAAAAAGGACTAAGGGAATTCGTCACCACCAAACCAGCAATGCAAGAAATGCTAAAGGATCTGCTGTAAAAAGAAATAGGAAGCGAAGAAGGAACACAGGGGCAAAGAACAAAAATGGCAACATATAAGCACCTATCAATAATAACTTTAAATGTAAACGGTTTAAATGCTCCAATCAAAAGACATAGGGTAATAGACTGGATAAGAAAACACAACCCATGTATCTGCTGTCTACAAGAAACCCACCTCCGAAAAAAAGATGCACACAGACTGAGGATGAAAGGTTGGAAAAAAGTTATTCAGGCGAATGGAAATGAAAAAAAAGCTGGGGTAGCCATACTTATATCTGACAAATTAGATCTCAAAGTGAAGGACATAACAAGAGATAAAGAGGGACACTTCATAATACTAAAGGGAGCAATTCAACAAGAAGAAATAACTCTTGTAAACATATACGCACCCAATACAGGAGCACCCAAATATATACAAAAACTCCTAGAGGACATCAAGGGAGAGATCGACAGCAATACAATCATAGTAGGAGACTTTAATACCCCATTATCACCATTGGACAGATCCTCTAAACAAAAAATCAGTAAAGAAACATCAATTCTCAATGACTCACTAGACCAGATGGAATTAATTGACATCTTCAGATCATTTCACCCCAAAGCCACAGAATATACATTCTTTTCAAGTGCCCATGGGTCATTCTCAAAGATAGACCATGTGTTGGGACATAGGCAAAGTCTCTCCAAATTCAAGAAGATAGAAATCATATCAAGTATATTCTCAGATCACAGTGGCATAAAGCAGGAAATCAACTACAATAGAAACAATCCAAAGAAATCGAACACATGGAGACTGAACAGCATGCTATTAAACTATGACTGGGTTACTAGAGAGATTAAGGAAGAGATAGAAAACATCATGGAAACAAATGACAATGATAGCACAACAATCCAAAATCTATGGGACACAGTGAAAGCAGTTCTGAGAGGGAAGTTCATAGCTCTACAATCCTACTACAAAAAACAAGGAACAGCAGCAATAAATTATCTAACCCAACAACTCAAAGAGTTAGAAAGAAAGCAACAAGAAAAGCCTAGTGTAAGCAGAAGGAAGGAAATAATAAAGATCAGAGCAGAAATAAATGACATAGAGACCAAAGAAACAATACAGAAGATCAACGAAACCAAGAGCTGGTTCTTTGAAAGGATAAACAAGATTGATGAACCTCTAGCCAGACTCACCAAGAAGCAAAGAGAGAGGACCCTAATAAATAAAATCAGAAATGAAAGAGGTGAAATAACAACAGACCCCATTGAAATACAAAGGATTGTTAAAAAATACTATGAACAACTCTACTCCAACAAACTGGACAACCTGGAGGAAATGGATATGTTTCTAGAAAAATATAACCTCCCAAAACTCAATCAAGAAGAATCTAAACAACTCAATAGACCAATAACTGTGGAAGAAATTGAAGCAGTCATCATAAAGCTTCCAGCAAACAAAAGCCCAGGGCCAGACGGCTTCACAGGGGAGTTTTACCGAACATTCAAGGAAGAACTAAAACCTATACTCCTTAGACTATTCCAGAAAATTCAAGAGGATGGAACACTTCCAAACTCCTTCTATGAAGCTAGCATCACCCTAATACCAAAACCAGATAAAGACGACACAATGAAAGAGAATTACAGGCCAATATCCCTCATGAATATAGATGCCAAAATCCTCAATAAAATTCTAGCAAATCGGATCCAGCAGTACATCAGAAAGATCATACACCACGACCAAGTAGGATTTATCCCAGGAATGCAAGGATGGTACAATATCCGCAAATCAATAAATGTGATACATCACATAAACAAATTGAGAGATAAAAATGACATAGTCATATCAATTGATGCAGAAAAAGCATTTGACAAAATCCAACATCCTTTCTTAATAAAAACTCTCAATAAGGTAGGAATAGAAGGATCATACCTCAACATAATAAAAGCCATATATGATAAACCCACAGCATACATCATACTCAATGGGCAAAAACTACAACCATTCCCCCTAAGAACAGGAACAAGACAGGGTTGCCCACTTTCACCACTCCTGTTCAACATAGTACTGGAAGTATTAGCCATTGCAATTAGACAAGAAGAAGAAATAAAAGGCATCCAAATTGGAAAAGAAGAAGTTAAGCTATCCTTATTTGCAGATGACATGATATTGTACATAAAAAACCCGAAAGACTCCATAAAAAAGTTAGTAGATTTAATAAATGAGTTCAGCAATGTAGCAGGCTACAAAATTAATGCCAAGAAATCTATGGCATTTCTATACACTAATAGTGAACCTACAGAAAGAGAGACTAAAAAAGCAATCCCATTTACCATCGCACCAAAAAAATTAAGATACCTAGGAATAAACTTAACTAAGGAGGTAAAAGATCTATTTGTGGAAAACTACAGGACACTGAAAAAAGAGATAGAGGAAGATGTAAACAGGTGGAAGAACATTCCATGTTCGTGGATTGGGAGAATCAACATAATTAAAATGTCCATACTACCCAAAGCAATCTATAAATTTAATGCACTCCCCATTAAAATACCAATGGCATACTTCACAGACCTAGAAAGAACTCTCCAAAAATTCATCTGGAACAAAAAAAGGCCCCGAATAGCCACAGCAATCCTGAGAAAGAAGCACAAAGTCGGTGGGATTTCCATACCAGATTTCAAGCTGTATTACAAGGCTACTGTTCTTAAAACAGCCTGGTACTGGCACAAGAACAGACATATAGATCAATGGAATAGAATAGAGAATCCGGATATCAACCCAAACCACTATGCTCAATTAATATTTGACAAAGGAGGCAGGAACATAAAATGGAGTCAAGACAGTCTCTTCAATAAATGGTGTTGGGAAAATTGGACAGATACATGCAAAAAAATGAAACTAGAGCACCAACTTACACCATACACAAAAATAAACTCAAAATGGATACAGGACTTAAACGTAAGACAGGAAACCATAAAAATATTAGAGGAATCTACAGGAAGAAAAATCTCAGACATATGCCAAAAGAACTTCTTTGATGATACTGCTCCGAGGGCAATGGAAGCTAAAGAGAAAATAAACAAATGGGACTACATCAAAATCAAAAGCTTTTGCACAGCTAAAGAAACCATCAAGAAAACAACAAGAAAACCCACTGTATGGGAGAACATATTTGCAAATGTTATTAGTGATAAAGGTTTAATCTCAAGCATCTACAGGCAACTCACCCAACTCAATAAAAGGAGGACAAATGATCCAATAAAAAAATGGGCAACAGACCTAAATAGAATCTTCACGAAAGAAGACAAAAGGAAGGCCCAGAGACATATGAAAACTTGCTCAAAGTCACTAATTATCCGAGAGATGCAAATCAAAACGACTATGCGGTACCATCTCACACCTATCAGAATGGCTTACATCAACAAATCAACAAACGACAAGTGCTGGCGAGGATGCGGAGAAAAAGGAACTCTCGTGCACTGCTGGTGGGATTGTAGACTAGTACAGCCACTGTGGAGAACAGTATGGAGATTCCTCAAAAAACTAAAAATGGAGCTCCCATTCGACCCAGTGATCCCACTTCTAGGAATATACCCCAAGAAATTAGAAAGGCGAATTAGAAAGGATATATGTACCCCTATGTTCATAGCAGCACAATTTACCATAGCTAAGATTTGGAAACAGCCGAAGTGCCCATCAGCAGATGAGTGGATTAAAAAACTATGGTACATTTACACAATGGAATACTACGCCGCGGAAAAAAGGAAGGAGCTCCTACCATTTGTAACAACATGGATGGATTTGGAGAGCATTATGCTAAGTGAAATTAGCCAGGCAGAGAAAGACAAATATCACATGATCTCACTCATTTGAGGAATACAATCATTGACATAGACTGATGAACAAGAATGGATCCAGAGACTGAGAAAAGTCCATCAGAATGTCAAACCTCAGGGTGAGTGGCAGGTAGTGAGAGTAAGTGGAAAAGTCAATATACTTGAACTCTTGAACTGAGGTAAGTGATTTGTGTTTTTACATCCCGGACAAAGTTTATATAAAATTATTAAAAAATGGCAGCTAGTCTGACATTGAATTGACATGGCCTAGAGCTTATCATATCCTATGGAGACCAGTCCTTAGGCTAGGCCTTCCTTAACCTCCCCTGACACCATAATACCCTTACATGATATTATTCTACAATGTCATTATAATATTTGATATTTGACAACAGCATATTATACAATTATCCCAAAATAAACTTACAAACTAATTCTTTGAATGGTGGGCAGCAACTTAAAAAAGGATAGGAAATAAATTAATCCCTTTCAGAAGGAATTAAGGCACTGGGAAGGGATCCGAGCATTCTATATTGGCCCTTCTTGCCCTTTCTGCCAAGAGGGACCTTCTTGTTACTATCCAAATACACACAGCTGATGCCAGAGTTTTCAGTTCCAGCTGTGGCTGAAGCCTTTGGGCAGCTGGCACCATGGATCTGTATCTCGACCAATGGTGTGAGCTGGGCCCTCTCTGGAGAAGAAACTTGGGTTCCCCGAGATATGTGATCAGTACCGGGACCCTGCCAGCAGGTGAGGGGACCCCAAGGCAGGTACTGGACGTGGAGGCCACAGGGGGGCATAGACTACAAAGGAGACAGAATTGAACCTCACATCACCCTGTTTGGCCCCGGAGGATGGCTGGTTAGCCAGAGACGGGTAAGATTCCTCAGGGAAGGAACAACCTAAGACAGGCACAGTCGCAGAGGGGCCAACAGGAGAGAACTAAAAGGTCAACAGAGGTGGGGCACAGACCCTCATCCACAAACCTTGCAGGGGTTTGAATTCTCAACCCTCCTAAGGGAGGTCTCCTACCCCCATGGCTGCTTCGCCCCACACACACAACTCATACGGGGACCCAGGTGGCAGACAGAGACCCGGCCAGCAATAGCTGCTCTATATCTAAATTCAGTCTATTACCAGGAATGCTCGGGACCTACTCAAAATTGCAAATATTCCTTTCCACTAGTATTCACAGGGTAAACTAAGATTTCTGCTTGAGTATTAAAATTGACAGGAAAATAGTAATCAAGTTTTCAGATTAATTTAAATTGGCCAAGTGAAATATGAGAATACTCAAGAAAATTATAGTGTACTGGACAAAAAGCTTTTCCTAAAACATTAACTAAAAAATCTATTAGTAGTTCATCTCACTGTAAAACTGCCTAACAACCAAAGAACCTAAAGCAGTCACTTTGTGTGCAAAAATTAAAATTTAAAATTATCAAGACTGCAATATAAAATTTCCAAAAGTCCCCATTAATCAAAAAAGGGGAGGGGACAGCGGGGTAATATCATGTAAGGGAAAAAAAAAAATATCGAGTAAGTAAAATACATCTAGAAAATTCTTACTCCAGTAAAGTAAATTCCATTTGTAAAAACAATTGCAGGACACCCATGAAAAAACACACATGGTGTCAAAATAAGCCAAAGAAAAATCATTTAGGCAAAAATTAAAAAGAATCCCAAGTCTATTTTGCATAGAGGATCCCTTTGTTAACTTTTGGTCGAGAATGTGTTTGTGTGTTTACAGAGAACAACTCCAAGACCATGTGGGTTCCTGCGACGGTGAGGAACTGATGGATCTGTTCCAGTCACGAGGAAGGTCCAGAGATGGGGGACACTGACGACACCTTGCCATGCTAGCAGTCAGCAGCTGTGCATGTCTGCAGGCAGCCCAGGACCAAACCAGAGAGGATGGATCTTGCATTGACACGATATGTCCACCATCTGGATACCATTGCTGACTTATACACATAATGAATTATTTGACACTGAAACTGGGACTCAGAAAAGTTGGACATTGAAACCGAGACTGAAACACTTTTTGTTCTTATACATTTATTTCTAGTATGCAGAGGCAAGATATTTTTGAAGAAAAGAAACAGGGGAGAGTGATTGATATAGAGGCAGGAGGGCCTTGAACAGGCTGTCAAGCTACAGGGGGAGCCTTGGGTGGATGGGAGGCAGATGCGGGGGGAGATCAACCGAAGGACTTGTATGCATGCATATGAACATAACCAATGAATGAAAGACACTGGGGCGGGGAGGGGGGGAAGCTGGGAATATGTGCTGGGGGGTGGGGGAGGCTGGGGGGAGGATAAGGGGGAGGGGGAAAGGAAAACATGTACTACTATTATACTGCAAAAAATCAATAAAAAATAATTAAAAAAAAAAAAAAAAAAAAAAAGAAAAAGCATTTGACAAAATCCAACACCCTTTCTTGATAAAAACTCTCAACAAGGTAGGAATAGAAGGATCATACCTCAACATAATAAAAGCCATACATGATAAACCCACAGCAAACATCATACTCAATGAGCAAAAACTACAACCATTTCCTCCAAGAACAGGAACAAGACAGGGTTGCCCACTCTCACCACTGCTGTTTGACATAGTACTGGAAGTATTATCCATTGCAATTAGACAAGAAGAAGAAATAAAACGCATCCAAATTGGAAGAGAAGAAGTAAAGCTATCCTTATTTGTAGATAACATGATATTGTACATAGAAAAACCCGAAAGACTCCATTAAAAAAAACTAATAGACTTAATAAATGAGTTCAGCAATGTAGCAGGCAACAAAATTAACACCAAGAAATCTATGGCATTTCTATACACTAATAGTGAACTTACAGAAAGAGAGACTAAAATAGCAATCCCATTTACCATCACACCAAAAAAATTAAGATACCTAGGAATAAACTTAACTAAGGAGGTAAAAGACCTATTCGCAGAAAACTACAGGCCACTAAAAAAAGAGATAGAGGAAGATGTAAACAGGTGGATGAATATACCATGTTCATGGATTGGGAGAGTCAATATAATTAAAATGTCCATACTACCCAAAGCAATCTATAAATTTAATGAACTCCCCATTAAAATACCAATGGCATATTTCACAGACCTAGAAAGAACTCTCCAAAAATTCATCTGGAATAAAAAAAAGCCCCCAAATAGCCACATAAATCCTAAGAAAGAAATAAAAAGTCGATGGGATTTCAATACCAGATTTCAAGCTGTATTACAAAGCTACTGTTCTCAAAACGGCCTGGTACTGGCACATGAACAGACATATAGACCAATGGAATAGAATAGAGAATCCAGATATCAACCCAATCCACTATGCTCAATTATTATTTGACAAAGGAGGCATTAACATCAAATGGAGTCAAGATAGTCTCTTCAATAAATGGTGTTGGGAAAATTGGACAGATACATGCAAAAGAATGAAACTAGAAAACCAACTTACACCATACACAAAAATAAACTCAATATAGATACAGGACTTAAACATAAGATGGGAAATCATAAATATATTAGAGGAATCCACAGGTAGAAAAATCTCAGACACATGCTGAAAGAACTTCTTCAGGGATATTGCTCCTAGGGCAATGGAAGCTCAAGAGAAAATAAACAAATGGAACTACATCAAAATAAAAAGCTTTTGCACAGCTAAAGAAACCATCAACAAAACAACAAGAAAACCCACTGTATGGGAGAACATATTTGCAAAAGTTATCAGTGATAAAGGTTTAATCTCAAGGATCTATAGGCACAACTCAATAAAAGGCGGACAAATGATCCAATAAAAAAATGGGCAACAGACCTAAATAGAATCTTTTCGAAAGGAGACAAAAGGAAGGCCAAGAGACATATTAAAGCTTGCTAAAAGTCACTAATTATCTGAGAGATGCAAATGAAAACGACTATGTGATACCATCTCACACCTGTCAGAATGGCTTACATCAACAAATCAACAAATTACAAGTGCTGGCCAGGATGTGGAGAAAAAGGAACTCTCTCGTGCACTGCTGGTGGGATTGTAGACTAGTACAGCCACTGTGGAGAACAGTATGGAGTTTCCTCAAAAAACTAAAAATGGAGCTCCCATTCGACCCAGTGATCCCACTTCTAGGAAAATGCCCCAAGAAACCAGAAACGCGAATTAGAAAGGATATATGTACCCCTATGTTCATAGCAGCACAATTTACCATAGCTAAGATTTGGAAACAGCCTAAGTGCCCATCAGCAGATGAGTGGATTTAAAAACTATGGTACATTTACACAATGGAATACTACACTGCAGTAAAAAAAGAAGGAGCTTCTACCATTTGTAACAACATGGAGAGCATTATGCTAAGTGAAATTAGCTAGGCAGAGAAAGACAAATATCACGTCATCTCACTCATTTGAAAAATATAATGAATTATATAGACTGATGAACAAAAATGGATCCAGAGACTGAGAAAAGTCCATCAGCATGTCAAATCTCAGGGTAAGTGGCAGGTGGTGGGAGTAAGGGGGAAAGCAAATATATTTAAAGTCTTGAACTAAGGAAAGTAATTTGTGTTTTTACATCCCTGACAAAGTTTATATAAAGTTATAAAAAAATTGGCAGCTAGTTTGACATTGAATTAACATGGCCTAGAGCTTGTCATCTCCTATGGACATCAGTCCTTAGGCTAGGCCCTCCTTAACCTCCCATGACACCATAATACCCTTACATGATATTATTCTACAATGTCATTATAATTTTTGATATTTGACAACAGCATATTATACAATTATCCCAAATAAACTTACAAACTACTTCTTTGAATGTTGGGCAACAATTTAAAAAAGGATAGGAAAGGAATTAATCCCTTTCAGAAGTAATTCAGGCACTGGGAAGGCATCCAAGCATTCTATATTGTCCCCTCTTGCCCTTTTTGCCAAGAGGGACCCTCTTCTTACAATCTAAATATACACAGCTGTTGCCTGAGCTTTCAGTTCAAGCTGTGGCTAAAGCTTCTGGGCAGCTGGTACCATGGATCTGCCTCTCGACCAATGGTGTGAGCTGGGCCCTCTCTGGAGAAGAAACCTGGGTTATCCGAGATATGTGATCAGTACCGGGACCCCACCAGCAGGCGAGTGGACCCCAAGGCAGGTGCTGGACGTGGAGGCCACGGGGGCAGAGACTACAAAGGAGACAGAACTGAATCTCACATCACCCTGTTTGGCCCCGGATGATGGCTGGTTAGCCAGAGACGGGTAAGATTCTTCAGGGAAGGAACAACCTAAGACAGGCACAGTTGCAGAGGGGCCAACAGGAGATAACTAAAAAGTCAACAGAGGTGGGCCACAGACCCTCACCCACAAACCTTGCAGGGGCTTGAATTCTCACCCCTCTTGAGGGAGGTCTCCTATCCCCACGGCTGCTTCACCTCCCACACACAACTCAGACCGGGACCCAGGTGGCAGACAGAGACTTGGCCAGCAATAGCTGCCCTATATCTAAATTCAGTCTATTACCAGGAACGCTCAGGACCTATTCAAAAACGCAAATATTCCTTTCCACTAGTATTTACAGGGTAAACTAAGATTTCTGCTTGAGTATTAAAATTGACAGTAAAATAGTAATCAAGTTTTCAGATTAATTTAAATTGGCCAAGTGAAATAAGTGAATACTCAAAGAAAATCTAAGTGTGCTGGACAAAAAGCTTTTCCTAAAACATTAACTAAAATATCTATTAGTAGTTCATCTCATTGTAAAATTGCCTAACATATTGATATTTGACAACAGCATATTATACAATTATCCAAAGATCTTAAAGCAGTCATATTTGTGTGCAAAAATTAAAATTTAAAATTACCAAGACTGCAAGATAAAATTTCCAAAAGCCCCCATTAATCAAAAAGGGGAGGGGGAGACAGGAGGGTAATATCATGTAAGGAAAAATATTCTTTAAGTAAAATACATCTAGAAAATTCTTACTCCAGAAAATTAAATTCCACTTTTAAAGCCAACTGTAAGACACCCATAAAAAAATGCTCAAGTGTCAAAATAAGCCAAAGGAAAATCATTTAGGCAAAAATAAAAAGAATCCCAAGTCTATTTTGCAGAGAGGATCCCTTTGTTAACTTTTGGTCGAGAATGTGTTGGTGTGTTTTCAGAGAACAACTCCAAGACCATGTGGGTTCCCGGGACAGAGAGGAACTATTGGGTCTATTCCAGTCACAAAGATGGTCCAGAGATGGGGGACACCGACGACACCTTGCCATGCTAGCAGTCGGCAGCTGTGAATGGCTGTAGGCGGCCCAGGACCAAACCAGAGAGGATGGATCTTGCATTGCCATGATGTGTCCACCATCTGGATACCATTGCTGACATGTACACATAAAGAATTATTTGACACTGGGACTCAGAACAGTTGGACATTGAAACTCACACTCAAACATTTTTTGTTCTTATACATTTATTTCTAGTATGCAAATGCAAGATATTTTTGAAGAAAAGAAACAGGGGAGAGTGATTGAAAAGAAGCAGGGAGGCATTGAACAGGCTGTCAAGCTACAGGGGGAAGGCTTGGGTGGATGGGAGGTGGATGCTGGGGGGAGATCAACCGAAGGACTTGTGTGCATGCATATGAGCATAACCGATGAATGAAAGACACTGGGCGGGGAGTAGTGTGGGTGGGGACATGTGCCTGGCGGTAATGGAGGCTGGGGGAGGATAATGGGGGGAGTAAAGGAAAACATATGTACTACTATGAAATATAAGTTATACTGCAAAAAAATCAATAAAAATATATTTTAAAAAAGTGTACAATTTACAAAGTCTGGGAATAAAATCAATATCGACAACTAAAAAAACAACAACAAAACAAACAAACAAAAAAATGTATCAAAGACCTAAATATAAGACCCAAAATATCAAGTTACACAGAAGAAAATGTTTGTATCAAACTTATGAACCTTGGTAACAAAGAACATTTTATGAATTTGACCCCAGAGGCAAGGGAAGTAAGTGCAAAAAATAAATGAATAGGACTATATCAAAGTAAAAAGCTTCTGCACAGTAAAGGAACCTCCCCCTCCAAATAAACCACAAAGAGACAGCCAACCAAATGGTAGATGATATTTTAACAGTAGCTCTGACAAAGGTTTAATTTCCAAAATATATAAAGAACTCATAAAACTCAACACCAAACAAACAACCCAATCAAAACACTCAATGTAGGCAGAGGACCTGAAGGTACACCTCTCCTAAGAAGACATATGAAAAGCCAAACCTATATAATAAAGAGGTAATATGCAAATTGACCATCACTCCAACACATAAGATGGCTGTCCCTATGTGATCAAAGATAACCACCTTCATGCAGACACAAGATGGCCACCACAAGATGGCCAGCAGGAGGCGCAGTTGGGGGTGACCAGGCCTGCAGGGGAGAGCAGTTGCGGGCGACCAGGCCTGTAGGGGATGACAGGGGCAACCAGGCCAGCAGGGGAGAGCAGTTGGGGCTGACCAAGCCAAAAGGTGAGGGCAGTTAGAGGTAACCAGGCCACCAGGGGATAGAAGTTAGGCATAGTTGAGCCAGCAGAGCGGTTAGGCATCAATCAGGCTGGCAGAGGAGTAGTTAGGGGGTGATCAGGCTGACAAGCAGAGCGTTTAGGGGCAATCAGCCAGGCAGGCAGGCGAGCAGTTGGGAGCCAGCAGTCCCAGATTGTGAGAAGGATGTCCAGCTGCTGGTTTAGGCCCCATCCCACAGGACATCCTCCAAGGGTTCCCAGATTAGAGAGGGTGCAGGCTGAGCTGAGGGCAACCCCCTCACCCCGCCATAATCAAATTTCCTGTACCGGGCCTCTAGTCCTCCTATAAAAGGCTAATTAAAAGCTAATATGCAAATTGGCTGAATTGTGAAACAACTGGTCGCTATTATGTGCACTGACCACCAGGGGGCAGATGCTCAACACAAGAGCTGCCCCCTGGTAGTCAGTGCACTCCCACAGGAGAAGTGCTGCTCAGGAAGAAGCCCTGAGCCAGGCTCATGGATGGCAAGTGCAGTGGCAGGAGCCTCTCCCACCTCCATGGCAAAGCTAAGGACCCCTTGGGGGATGTCCGATTTATGCCCATCAGTCATTCATCCCTCAAGGGCTCTTGGGCTGTGAAAGAGCACAGGTTAAGCTGAGGGACACAAATCTCATGCACCAGGCCTCTAGTTGCTGCATAATAGACTTGTTTCTAGGTAACAGGTCAATGGGTCCCAGTACCGGCAGCTCATTAGAATCTCCTCGTAAGCTTTTTAAAATACGTAGTTGATTAATCTCTGCAGACTTTTTTTTAAGTTTCCCAGAGGATTCTAATATATAGCTAAGATTAGAACCATTAGGTTGTAGTTATTTTATCCTCTGGCATTGTAAGCCCAGATTGGAGAGGATGCAGGCTGGGCTGAGGGATACCCCTCCTCTGTGCACGAATTTCATGCACCAGGCTTCTAGTAGTTACATGAAAAAATGTTCAATGTTATTAATAACCAAGAAAGTGTGAATCAAAACTACAATGAGGTGCCACCTCACACCTGTTAAAGTGACTATTACCAATAAGATAAGCAATAACAAGTGTTGGAGACCTTGTTGAAAAAAGGAAACATCCATTCACTGCTGGTGGGAATTTTGCCCTTAAAATCCAATCAATATGGAAAGCAGTCTATAACTTCCTCCAAAAATTGAAAATAGAGCTACCATATGACCCAGTAATTCCTCTCCTGTGTACGTATTTGAAAACCTTGAATTTGCAAAGATATATGCACTCCTCTATTCATTGCAGCATTATTCACAGTGTTTAAGACATGGGAACAAACAAAGTGTTCCCTAATAGAGGACTGGATAAGGAAGATGTAGTACCCATACACAATGGAATACTACTCAGCCATAAGAAAGGGTGAAATAACACCATTTGCAACAATATGGGTGAACCTTGAGAGCATTATGCTAAGTGAAATAAGCCAGTCATAAAAGCTAAGAACCATATGAGGAATATAAAACTGAAACTTGTAAACACAAACAGCAGTATGGTGGCTGCCAAAGGAAAGTACTGGTGGGGAAGAAGGGAGCTCTAATATATGGTGACAAGAGAAGATTTGCCTTTAGGAGGTGGGGAAATGGTACACTCTTCAGACATTGTAACATAGGAACCCACACCTGAAACCTATATGTTCATGTTTACCAATGTCAACCCAATAAATTTAATAAATAAAACTAGAAACAATAAGTAAATACAATAAAATTGCAGGATACAAAATCTTCCTGTTACCTGTTCCTATTTATTAAAGCATTTATTTGGGAGTTAGAACCTTTTATTCACTATTGAGCAATTTCACTTAAAATGCAATGTTTCTGTTAGAAAAGGCATGGTGGCTGACATCTGCTATGGAAAGGAGTATTTCTTAGGAAGGTCAGTAAGTGAGTGTCTGGATGGAGAAAAGCATAATGGTGAGAGAAAAGGCAATCTATATAACAAAGAGCCAGGGTCGTAAAATCCACAACAATCGAAGGCTTGACCACACCAGGCTAGGGGGCTGAGGGAGTATGAGCTGACCAATCATTGGCAGGGTTAACTGGCAAGCAGCTGAAACTCAGACCTCTTGGTCCCTCCTCCTGGTCCTCAGACTTCAATCAATCAGCATCAAACGCAAGGTGGAATTGGGGATTGGATTTCTTAGTAGTTCTCTAGATTCAATCTTAAGAGGACATGCCAGGCACCAATGGACCAGCTCTGCTGGCATGATCCCTACAGTGCTGCTGACCTCCTGGAACCTGCCCTTGGGCACTGTAGCTGCTTCCCATCCCTAGACACTCCACAAGGTCACTTGAGCCTGCCCCACACTAGATGAAGTGTGATCACTGCACACAGAAGAAATGTAGTTAAAAAAAAAACAAAAAAAAACCGATGACCAGGCAGAGAGACAAAATGGTGGCGGAATAGACATGTCCTGAGCCTTTTCCCAGAGCAGATAGAATGAACAGCTGAAACAAATAATATCCAACCCGAATTGGTGAAGGAAACTCAGCAGGTAAGACAGTTTGTAGCCAGGAAGGGCATAGGTTCCCTAGAAAAATCAAGGATCTGGACAGAAGAGTCTGCCAGACCTCTGAGCCCAGAGGGTTAGAGAGAAACTGCACAGTACCAAGCCATGTCGTGGGGACAGGCAAGCATCTGACTATGGAAAGAAGAGCCACAGGACTGTTGGACCGCAGGGAATTCTAGAACTGGGTCCACAGTCACAAAACACTGTGCAGCACCAGCAGGAGAGGAATGCACAGAGGCCTAGTCTTTCCCCTCTCTGTGGCCTGAGCCTTTCTTCACTGAACCTAGTTCATAGGACCTTTCAGATACAGACACTTACCTGTGGCTGAGTTGAGGGAGAAGGTGCAGACTCTTGTAGTCTAGGCAGAGGAGGCGTTCCAGAAGAAGTGGCAGAAAGTCTGGTGCTGAGTCATACCTGAACCTGGGACCTGGGCAGCCATTTTACCCTGAAGAGATAGCCCCTCCCTCCAGTTTCCAGGCAACCACTACAAAACTACACCCATATTCCCCCCTGAATGGTACAAAGGATTATAAAAAAAGAATCTAAATAATCCCTGAGAGTCCAAAGGGGCTGGCCTAAAGACAGTACAGAATAGTGAAATCTTAAGCCAGCCAAAGGAATGACACTTCACTTTTTCATTTTTTAAATTATTATTGTTTTATCTTTTTTCTTTGTTTGTTTTTATTTGTTGCTTTATTTTCTGTTTATTTTCTCATTATTTTTCTATCACTCTACTTAATTTTTATTTGCTATTTTTATACCATATTTAAAATCATTTTTTTGTAAATTTATTATCATCATCATTATTTTCTTCTCATTCTCTTTCTTCTTATCCACCCATCCTCTTTCTACTTCCTCTACACTGAACTTAGGACCTCCACGTATTCATCCAATACTTTACATTATTTTCTTTATATAAGCTCAACCTCTACAAATTCTGTCCCCACCCTCTTTGCCTCTTTGCTGGGAGTTTGGTGTTTGCATTCTTTTGCTTTATCGGTTCTGTGGTGTTTTCATATATCAAATAAAAGAGTAATATGCAAATTGATTGTACCTCTGCTACACCCACAAGCCACACCCACCAGCCAATCAGGAGCAAATATGCAAATAAACCTCAATCAAGATGGCTGTGGTCACTGAGAGCAGGAGGGAGGCTTGGATTTCCCCAGCAATGGAGGAAGCCAAGCTTTCTGCCTGCCCTTGCTGGCCTAGGCCTCCACTCAATGCTACAAAGTTTCAATTATAGAAGATGCATAAATCCCAACAAAAATGGCAGCAGCCACAGAGCTGAAGAGAGAAGAGGGTAGGGTTGCCCCTGGATATGGAGCAAGCCAAGATTCTGCAGCCCTCGCCAGCCTAGGCCTCCACTCCAGGCTACAAAGGTTTAATTATAAAAGGTACATAAATTCCAACAGAAATGGCTGCCTCCACTGAGCTTCCAGAAGGCATGGCTCTGCTCCAGGCTACAAAGTTTCAATTGCAGAAGATAAATACATTCCAGATACCAGAGCCTCAGCTTGGGTCACTGGGGGCATGGCCAGCCTGCAAACCCCCATAGGCCCCTAGCCCAGGCCATCCCATGCTCCAAGGGAACCCCTACCCTGATCCAGGACACCCTTCAGGGCAAACCACCTGGACCCCACCCATTCACCAGGCCTCTATCCTATCTAATAAAATAGTAATATGAATATGCAGATTGACCTTGACTCCAACAAACAAGACGACTGCCCCCATGTGGTCAAAGATCTTGTCCCAAGTGAACACAAGATGGCCACCACAAGATGGGCAGCAGGGAAGGGCAGTTGGGAGGGACCAGGCCTGCAAGGAAGGGAAGTTAGGGGTGAGCTGGCCTACAGGGGTGAGCAGTTGGGGGGAACCAAGCCTGCAGGGAAAGGAAGTTAGGGGTGACCAGAACTGTGGGGAAGGGCAGTTGGGAGGGACCAGACCTGTGGGGAAGGCAGTTGAGGGTGATTAAGCCGACAGGGGAGGGCAGTTAGGGGTGACCAGGCCAGCAGAGGAGGGAAGTTGGGGGGCAAACAAGTTGGCAGGTGAGCAGTTAGACATCAATCAGGCTGGCAGGGGAGTGGTTAGTAGGTCAAGCTGGCAGGCAGAAACAGTTAGGGGCAATCTGGAAGGCAGGTAGGGGAGCAGTTGGAAGCCAGCAGTCCTGGTTTGTGAGAGGGATGTCTGACTACCAGTTTGGGCCTAATAACCAGCAGTCATACATCCCAGATTGGAGAGGGCTGGGCTGAGGGGACCCCTCCCCCAACCGCTTGCACAGATTTTGTGCACCAGGTCTCTAGTTGTATTATAATATTTATACATGAGTACACACACACACCACAGGGATCATACCTAAACCAGTAGTTAGACATCCCCCGAGGGGTCCAATATTGGAGAGGGTGCAGGCTGGGCTGACGGACATGCCCCCCCGCCCATGCACGAATTTCTCTTTTTTTTTTCTCTCTTATCATTTTCTTTCTCTTTGACATAATTTGTGCTCTCTTTTCTCTCCCCTAATTCTCTTTTCTCAGGTGGTTACACTTATGGGGGGGGGTCATTGGTGTCATGAGTATATTCGTATTTTGTTCCCTTTGTGTTGTGTCTCGTCGTGGTGAATTTTATCCTGTCTGTTCAAGAACAAGAGAGTGAACCACATTAACCAGACACATGGAGAGGAAACTCCATCCAGGAATGGGTCAATAACACCCCAGATGCAACTACGGAGGCAGGAAGAGGTCGGTAGTGAGAAGGAAAGTGTGAGTGAGGGAGGGAGCAAAAGAGGAATGTGGTCATGTGGTGTGTGTGTGTGTGTGTGTGTGTGTGTGTGTGTGTCACAGTTAGATCCTGCAGGACCTTCAGGGGCAGGCTAACCAGGCTCGTCTAATTAGGCAGCCTCTGTTACCATTGCATACAATACAGGGAAGCTGGGTGTTCTGAAAACAGCTTGGTACTGGCACAAGAACAGACATATAGATCAATGGCATGGAGTAGAGAACCCAGATATTGACCCAAGCCACTATGCTCAATTAATATTCCACAAAGGAGGTATGAACATACAATGGAGTTAAGACAGTCTTCAATAAATGGTTTTGGGAAAATTGGACAGATGCGTGCAATAAAACTAGACCACCAACTCACACCATACACAAAAATAAACTCAAAATGGATAAATATAAGACCGGAAACCATAAAAATACTACAGGAATCCATAGGCAGCAAAATCTCATGCTGAAGCAATTTCTTCACTGATATTGCTCCTAGGGCAATTTAAAATAAAGAGAAAATAAGTAAATGGGACTATATCAAAATAAAAAGCTTTTTCACAGCAAAAGAAACCATCAACAAATCAACAAGAAAGCCCACTACATGGGAGAACATATTTGCCAATGTTATCACCGATAAAGATTTAATCTCCAACATGTATAGGGAACTCATACAACTTAACAAAAGGAAGATAAAGAACCCAATTTAAAAAAATGATGACCAGGGGCCCACCTCCACTAACTCAAGGGAGCCTCTGAGCACTAGGTACACCAACTATTTTAGGGGCTTCAGGTGAGCAGGGGATGCAAAGGGGTCAGGAAACCCCTGGAAGATGGCTGGTAGGTCTGATTGTGGATCCATCAGTATAGCCATCTGCCAACAGCAGTGGAGAATGGGAGAACAAAGGGAGGGGGAGGTTCTGCAAACCCCAGAGAGAATCCAGGATCCCAGGTACTCTGTCCGACCTGCTGACACTACAGCTATGAGGGCACTGAGGCAGCCAACCAGCCTGATTTGCCTGCCCCACCTGCTGGTTGCAGGCACAGGGAGTAAGCCTTCTGAGGGGAGCAGCTCACCAGGTGTACAGAAGGTATACAGAAGGTATACAGAAGGTACTCAGCGAGGAGTCCACACAGGTTGTGTTTGCTCTTGCATGCTGTCTGTCCTCCATCCCCCACCACGATGCTGAAGGAAGCCTGATTCAGGACACTCCCCCCACCCCATCTACTGACCACCCACAGGGAGAAAGAGTGTGTGATAAACATCATGTTCCCCAGATGCCTGAATCCGCCTCTAAAGGAAGATGCTACAGACCCTGAGTGGGAAGATCAGGACTGAGACAGGAGGTCTGGGAAAAAGCAGGGCTGCCCCACCCTGCTCCCCATCTCCCTCTGTGTGTGAAGTGCCTGCATCGCTGCCCTTGGAAGGAAGCCTGTGAAGGAGTTGAGAACTGTGCCTGTGCCTGTGCCTGTGCTCCGCCTCCTGCCGTGGTGGATAAGGAGGAAACATATATTCGTGACAGAATCTAAAACACTCCTTATTGGTAATAGAGCAAATAATGCAAGACCTACACAGGTTTCTAAACAGGACTCTGGCTGAATGTGAACCCAGATCAAAGGCCTGCTCTCCACCAAGGAGGCTGCAAACGCAACTGCAGAGGTTTAAAGGGAAAGGGAGCTATAAATAAAACAAAATAGCAACAAGCTCTGAAGCCTCTGCCGATGCCATTAAATCCTTTGCTGGTAGTGGTGACATCAGAGCCTGTCTCCCAGTGCTTGGGGCTCAGACACCTGAGCCGCTGACACCTGCCAGGTCACCTGGCACTAGCTTCATCTACCCAGGGCTACTTTAAACCTTCACCAACTCCTGGAGGTGGGTGGGCTTGTGGATGGAGGCTTCCATTTTAAAGCAGCCCTATTGGTGTAGCACACATGTGGGCTTTTTTGATGAGAACCCATCACATCCCTTCATGAAATAGATTACACTCTCAGCCTTGGGGACTCTCAAAAAGGCATTAGCAATTCCACTTGTTCAGTGCAAAGACTGACCAGGATTTCACTGAGGCTGAACCCCTGGCCTAAAGCAGGCTGGGAGAGAAAAGCAGGGTCTGACCACAGCTCCCGTGGCAGTCAGTGCTGGGTAGGCATAGCAGAAGTCAATCCTGCAGTCAGTGAACATAGGATCAATTAATATCTCTTTCTGTTGAGAGCCAGAACAAAGAACAGCAAGGGCTGTGGATGGTCCCTAAAGGTCAGCAGTCACAATCCACATCCGCTATCGGCCGCCAGCACCTGGTAGGAACTCAGAACTTCCCCGCCCCGGCAACTGCCACAATAGCCCGCCAGACAGATTGAGCTACATCCCTTTTCGCCCCTTACCCCACACCCTCACCTCCTCCCCTTCTGAGAGCATATATAAAGAACAACCAGAAATAAAATTTTGAGGCTTGATCAGAACACTTTGTCTTGCCTCCCTTCTTCGTGTCCCTGTCTGTTTTCCATTCCCTTAGGTGCGTCCCCTTGTTGTCCCTGTTGAATGACCCCGCAGGCCGGGGCATCTTTCCAATTACTTATATGATTTCACATAAAACTCTTTTCAACTCAGATATTTTTATTTAAAACTAGAGGCCCAGTACACAAAATTTGTGGATGGGTAGGGTCCCTAGGCCTGGCTAGCAATCAGGGCCAGTCAGGGCCTTCTGGTTGTCAGCCAAGACCTCCCTTCCTCTGCTGTTGGCCTGGGCCTTCCTTCATTCCATGCTACCCCTGGTGGTCAGCACACATCATAGCAAGCAATTGAACTCCCAGTCTCTAGGTAGAACTCCCAAGGGAACACTTTGCATATTAACCTTTTATATATAGAGATGTGTCTTTATTGTTGAAAGTATTACAGATGCCCCCCCCTTTTTTTTCTCCGTTGATCTCCTCCACCCTGCACCCGCCCCTTCCAGGCCTTTGCCAGACTATTTTCTGTGTCCATCCTATCTAATATATAAAAATCTGGAAAGAGTTAGAGAAAATAAAATAAAATATATGCCAGGTAATTATTGAACAGAAAAGCCGAAGTTGCTGCATGAATACTGGATACAGGCTTGAAGCCAAAACACAACTCATGAGATAAATTCAGTCATTGAAAACACAAGTTTCCTTTCACTAAAGTGATAATATGGTTTCCAATACTTATACACATAATAGAACATTGTTGGGGGTCAGAATGAGCCTCCCCAACATGTGTCTCAGTGGATGCAGATTTTTGAGCTAAGGACAATTTTAACTTCAGGCTCAAGTGAAAATTCTGCCCCTCCTTATAACTACCTAAAAAATTGAATTGGAGGCCTTTCCCATAATAAGACATCATCCTCTATGATAAAAGGCTAATATGCAAATTGACTGAACAGCAGAACAACCAGTCATTATGACATTCACTGACCACCTGGGGGCAGATGCTCAATGCAGGAGCTGTCCCCTGGTAGTCAGTGTGCTCCCACAGGGGGAGCACTGCTCAGCCAGAAGCTAGGCTCATGGCTTGCTAGTGCAACAGAGGTGATGAGAGCCTCTTCCGCCTCCGCAGCAGCACTAAGGATGTCTGGTTGATTGCTTAGGCCCTTTCTCCTAAGGGCTCCTGGACTGCATGCAAGAAGGTGCAGTTCAGGCTGAGGGTCCCTTTCCCCTCTAAGTACACAGATTTCATGCACCAGGGCTCTAGTAGAGAGAATAAGATGGAGGAAGAGGAGGCAAACCTTGCTGATCACTTTACTGTTTGCCCTGAAAATCAAGAGTCTCTTGGATATTACTAACATAAATTGAGTAGTTGGCAACTCTGAAATCTGGGCCTGGGGAAAACAACTTATTTTCTCCAATCAAAAGTTTTTTATTTGATATAAAATGTTTATGTACCAATATTAGATCTGATATAAATATAGAATTTATTAGTCACCTTACAGTTTCTCATGTCACACACTTATTTTCCCAGTAGTGAAGGTACTAAATCAGAATTAGAAAGTTGCTTCTTGAGGTAGAGTTACTTAGAGTAAAAGAGGTCATAAGATAGATTTGAGGGTTATTTTATTTTGTTAGAGGTAATAAACTTGTTATTGTATCTAGTACACAGTTTTCTAGTGGCCATGATGTTATATCTAGCCAAGACAATATTTATATAGGAGGACAAGACTGGGAGATACACTGAGTGTTATTTCTCCAAGTTTATCATTCTTGGAATGCTAATCTCACTATTCACTCATTCTACTGACTTTGACTTTTCTCAGAAAAATATCAAATCTCTTTGTGGTTACTGAAACCTAATTTGAAATAATCCTGTATGGAAGGATGTCCTTAGTGACTTCAGGGAAGGTCTCTAGAATATTATTTTATATATTTGATAATTTAACACCAGTCCAATTTCCCCAATCCAGATCTTAAAAGGAGTAACTCCAAATAGATCTCAGCGATTATTAAAGTTCTCTACAGCAAGCACTGGTAAAGTGACTTGGAGGAATCAGGAGTATAAAAAAAAAAGAATATTTTTCTAATTTTATCACAAAGGTGCATTTTAAAAGGGATACATATAATTGTTATTCTCTATCTCTAATACATAGGTATTAAAGAAACACTGACTTTAAAGAGCTATATCTTAAAAAATCATAGCTTGATCTCCTAAGTTTTATGTGCTTGTCCTCTCTCCCTCTATCTCTCACACAATGAGAAAGTAGAGACACAGTAGCCAATATGCTTCTCCTTAGATAAAATACCACTACCTTCCCTACTTGATCTTCATTCTTCCACACCACCCCCAAATCCTACCACTATTCCTACCAGCTCAAAAATACCAGAGCTGGAGAAAATAGGCCCTTAATACAGACATAGGCCTAACTCAAGCTCTGCTATCAATCCTGTTCTTAGTGAGGGAGGATTTGTGGAAGCCTAAATCAGTAACATACAAGTTTAGTATCAAATTAGTCTTTCTACTCCAACTTCATATCATTATAGGAAATGCCATGAGAATTGAGTTCTTGCTCTATCTGCCTCCTTCCATTAACTAAGAGGTTCTGTTGTTGCCCTATCTGAGTCTGTAGATGAAAGTTTTGCCTTGTTCTTCCCTTGAATCATGCTCTGGCCTGATATGCTGTATTCAGATATTCTCTACTGGCCCAAAGTGATTCTGACTACATACATATACTGGTGTTTAAAAAGGAATCACTAATTGCTGAGCCATCTCTAAGTTAACCTTTTCTTCAGCTATGGGCTGCCTTGCTATCAAATGATGTTTCTACATAGAATTTTGATATTATTTCAAGGATGATTATTTTATAAGTAAGACAGTGTCTACACATTTCCTCTAAGACATTTCAGAATAAATTCATTTGGCCACCTCACCATTGCTGAGTCCAAGTTGTACAAGATCCTCTCAACTGGATATTAGAAGGTGTTAAGGAATTATTGTTAATTTGTTAGCTGTAATAATAGCATGGTGTAATATATTTAAAAATAAAACAAAGTCTTTAACAATAAAAGCTGCATACTGACATGTTTTGATATAAATGACATGAGATCTTAGATTTGTTTTAGTACACTTGTGGGGAAAGGTAAATGTGAGAAGAAGGCTTTATGGGGTGAATATATGAAATAATATAGGTAAATTGTTAAAAATTGGTGTAAATGGGTGATGGATACATTGGAATTAACTATACTATTCTCTCCACTTTTGTATATATTTGAAAGTTTCCATAATAAATTTTTATAATTACAATTATCTCTTTCTAAAACTATTAAACACACATTTGTATGCATAAATATATACATATTTCAGAATTTTAAGTCCCTGTGGTATGGTTGAGAGAACATGGGATTGGAATTAGCTACATTTGGTTTGTAATCCAGGCTTCATAGTGATAAATTGTGAGGTAAGTGTAAATTGCTTAATATCTTTAAATCTTATTTTAGTCAACTATACAATGGAAATGATAATACTTATCCTGGTGGTTGTTGTATAGATAAAATAGTATCTAGCACATAGTATTACATACCTATGCATGTATGTATGTAAGTATGTATGTAACTATCTAGCTAGCTAGCTACATCTATCATTAGTGGTAGTCCTACAAAATTTATTGGTCATCCAAAAATGTATATACACTTATATTAAGTACAGAAATGTGACATGGCTAAATCAACTTTTCTTATGTTCTGGCTCACAAAAATATCTTCACATTTGAATTGTTGTATTAGGAATTAGTGTGACTTTTTTGGCTATTCCCATGAAAAAACAACTTCCAACATTTTGTAAATGGGGAAGACCTGGAAAGATAAAGGTACTTTCTTAAATTCACACATATAAGAAATGGCAGTATTAAAGATACTACATATTTTTCCACATACTATTTATATCTTCCAGTGACTTTTTTCTATTTCATTAATTTGCTGTTAAATCTTCAAGTTATCTTGATTTTCTTTTCCATACACTGAGTAGAAATAGGAGCAAAAACATCAAAATAACACCTTTGGCTTTTAAAATGCCATTGATTGACTGAAAAAATGTTTTATTTAATTAGAGTCATTATTTTGACTTTAGGCTTTCTTCCCAAAAAATGCTTTCAATATATTTCTTTTCTTTGCAAGTAAATGGTTTGTTTAGTTTCTAAACATTCCACTGCCCTGGGGCTTGGCAAAACTGAGATTTAGCCTGGGGACTACTTTAACTAAATATTACACACACACACACACACACACACACACACACACACACACAGACATACACAGAGAGAGAGGGGGGGGGACAGAGAGAAAGAGAGAGAGACAGAGACGACAGAGAGAGAGAGATTATTTCTAAAGTGTAACAATTGCTAGTTCAATCAATCTGTCACACATAAACCTCAACTGTTTCTTTACTAAATTGAAATTACTATATACTCCCTAGTTTGATTAGATATATACAAAGCCTCAGTGGGCTGGTTACTAGGAATTCCCCTAGTTGGAAACAATGGCATCACGATAATTTTCAGTCCTGTCATTCTTTTTTTTCCACTGTTTACTCTTTTACTGATTTTGATTTTTCCTTCCTGCCCCTTGCTACCAACAACCAGAAGGGTTGGGGGGAGGGGAAAACATGACAAAGGCTTGGGGGGGGGGCACGTTTGTACAAGGATCAAGCTGGTTACACTCCAGAAGTGGCCAAGAGAAGTTGGTCTGCATCACAGCACCCACTCCACACTGCCATTCCCTGAGCACATGCAAGGACAGCATGGGATCAGCGCTCGCTCTGCACTGCACATGGTGCTCTTCTGGAAGCTGAGGCCACTGTTGGGAAAGAAGCCTCTTTGGCCGAAGTTGCTATAAGCCATGTTACTGACCAGCGGTAGCTGGCTCCATGGCTGCTCTGCAGAACAGATGTTGTTAGCCAGCAGGTGCTGGCTCAGACACTAGTTCCTGCGTGGAGGCTGTTGTGTGGGGAGGATGTACTGTTAATCAGCCGATGCAGCTGCCTGCTCCAGGGGGCTGGTGTGAAGAGCTGTTTTGTCTGGAGGCTCCTTGGTAGCCATGGCTACTTGGGCTACAATAAAGACTCTCTTCTATGTCCATGACTTCTCATGTCTTCTCCATCCAATGGCCGGCATCCCAACAGGTCCTGTCCCTGGCAGAGGAGCTCAGACCCAAGTTGGTATTGTGGAGCATGAGTGAGTGAGTACTCCCAACACTCCTTCCTTCTCGGAGGCTCCTGCATGGCAGTAAATCTCTGCTCCTTGTACCGAGTCCCTGAAACTCTCCCTAGTTGCAAAACAAATTGTTTCTCTCCTAAGAGAGGTCAGATTGGGGGACTGGAATGCCTGTGACCAGAGGGAAGAGGGGAAATTGGCTCATCCTCACCTCCATTCTCTTGGTTCCTCTAGACTTCAAGGAAGAGTCAAAGACAAAATTAGTATTTTAAATATTTTCAGAAAAAGAGGTCACATGAATGTCAATTAGAACACATGACAATTTAGATGCTTGTTTTTCTGGAATTGGAAAGAAAAGAAATAACCCCTAACAGGCTCAGCAATACTTTTTTGGATCTTCTCTTATATCAAAAACCATACATCTTCTCCCCAAAGCACCTGCTTCAAAAGCCAACCCACCCTCTGTCTCCCCCTCTGGGACATGGTGATGTGGATGCTGAGGACTCCAGGTCTGACCAGTGAACAGAACTGTCCTTGAAGCCACAACCCACAGGCAGTGGCACCCAGAGCCCCACTCCCAGTCCACATGGTAGAGGCCACAGTACTGGCTTTGTTTCCACTGTATCCGGAAGAGGAGCCAAGAGCTGATCCTCAGCACAAATCAAGGCCCAATATGGAGAGAATAAGGACTCCTAGGCCCCAAGCAGGCTGCAAGCGGGGGCAGGAAGAGGGAGCTGCTGCAGCCACCCCATCTTTAGAAACAAGGGGACCCTGGGACCCTTCCTGCAGCTGAGCTCCAGGGGCAGAACAAGCACACAGGTCTGAAGAGGCCAGAGCGGAGGAATTCTGGTAACTGATGTTAGGGGGGGTCGGGGAGGGGAAGCTAGGGGCAGGATCTTCACATGGCTGCCAGCCCCGCCGAGGACAGCACGCTGAGGACCAGGACAGCCACCCCGGACTGGGTCAGCTGCAGGATCTGCAGGATCTCCAGGTCCCACATCAAGTGTCAGATCCCGTTCCAGGTGTGATACATGAAAGGGAAGGCGAGAGCAAACTTGGCAGAATGGATCAGCACCGGCCACAGACTCAGGGACTTTACCAGTTCCAGATGAGACTCAAAGTTCCCCGGGAGCAACAGGGTCGACAAACCAAACAGATAGACCCCTGCACTCAAGGCAACAGTGCCCCGGTGGCCAATGGACATCACCATGGGAAGAGACCAACTGTAGATAGTGATATGAGGAGAAACAAGGCGGTTTGAACCGGCGTTCTTATTCCAGAATCTCTCCATCTCTTCCTTGGCTGAGGTTCCCAAAGGAACAGCATTTCTGATACAGAGCCTAGGACTGAGATGAACACAGAGGCAATAACGGCCAACAGGTCTCAACAAGAACGCGGCCATCTTGGTTTCCTGCCTGGACGGAAATCAGTCCTGTTATTCTTAACTAGAAGTCTGGTGCACAAAATTTGTGCATGGGAGGGTGTGTCCCTCAGTCCAGCCTGCACTCTCCAATCTGGGACCCCTTGAGGGATGTTTGAGTATCCATTTAGGCCTGATCCAGGTGGAATCTGGCTTAAACGGGCAGTTGGACATTACTCTCACAATTCAGGACTGCTGGCTCCCAACCACTTGACTGCGTGCCTTCCTGATTGCCCCTAACTGCTTCTGCCTGCCAGCCTGATCATCTCCAAACCACTACACTGCCAGCTGGATCACGCCACTACACTGCTAGCTGGTTTTTCCTGAAGGGTGACCCAGATCAGGGTAGGTGTTCCCTTGGGGTGTGGAGCAGCCTGGGAGAGGGGCCTGTAGTGGTCTGCAGGCAGGCCATTCCCCCTGGTGACCCAAGTGGAGGCCATGGTATCTGATATTTATACTTCTTCTACAATTGAAAACTTTGCAGCCTGGAGCAGATCCAAGCTTTCTGCTCACTCAGTGGCAGCAGCCATTTCTGTTGGATTTATTTATCTTCTATAATGGAAACTGCAGTACTGAGTGGAGGTCTATGCCAGCAGGGAAGTCTTAGGCTTTACAGTAGTGGTTCTGAACCTGTGGATCGCGACCTGTGGGTGCAAGAACCGCTAGCAGGGTCACCTAAGACCATTGGAAAACACAGATATTTACATTATGATTCATAACAGTAGCAAAATTAGAGTTATGAAATAACAATGAAAATTAAGTTGGTCTTCTATGAGTGTATCCATTTAGTAGCAGCTAGCTATGTTCCAGGAAAGGGATGATGGTAGGGTGGGATACAGGGGATGAAATTACAAATTGAGTTTCAAAATGGCGAATAAGTAAAACTTATTACTCTGGCAGGTATTTGCCTTGGAAGCAAGCCAATAATGACTAATATACAGAAACATACAAAATACTTATCATTGAAAGAGTTTAAAGCTCCTTCCTGCAGATAGGAACGTGAGCCTGGGTCATGTTAGTTTTTTGGTAAGTTCATATGAAACCAGAGCTGAAGAGTGAGTAATAGGCATTGTTCCGACCTGGTTTTAGAGTACTATGTTCCTATTTTTTTTAACAATGTAAGGCTAAAGGGTACTATCTGAACTTTTCATATGATTGCAAAGTTAAGACTTCAATCTCGACATCTTACTTTTTCAACCCAATGTTCTTTCTACAAATAATAACTAATTTTACTTGTATGAACCTCAGTGTCTTCATACTATAAACCAAAGATAATACCATTAGCTAACTTGGAGGGGTGTAGTGAGGACTAAAGAAGATAATACATATATTGCATTTGGAGTAGTGCCTAACACATAGTAAAATAGTTAATTGTTATTCGCATGCTCTAACCTAGGAAGACACCTTTTGAAATCTCAAACAGCATCCAGTATGTTCTGCTTCAGATCTCAATATTTTCCTTTAAAAATATTTTTATTGTTAATAGTATTAAATATTTTCTATTTCCCAACCCTTAGATTTAACTATTTTTATTTGCTTTGTTTCTAGTATCAACACATGAGGTTGTCTCTAATACTAAGATATGAGTCATTAAGTTTTGTACAGGAGTTTTCTTTCTTTTTTTAAAAAAAATGTTTTTATTGATTTCAGAGAGAAAGGAATAGGGAAAGAGAGAAACATCAATGATGAGAGAAAATAATTGACTGGCTGCCTCTTGTATGCCCCCTACTGGGGGTTGAGCCCACAAACCAGGCAAGTGCCCTTGATTGGGATCAAACCTGGAAGCCTTCAGTCCTCAGGCCAACACTCTATCCACTGAGCCAAACCAGCTATGGCTGTACAGGAATTTTCATAGAGACTTATTAAGTAACTAGTTAAAGTACATCTAGAAATTAAATGGTGAATCAGGAATTTGAACCAAGAGTATTTTGACACTGAGCTCGGTTCATGGCAGACTCACCAGTAATCTTGCTAATAATAAATGAATGACTCTCATTTTTATTTTGCCCTTCATTCATTATATCATTCATTAAATATTCCTTGTTCAGGGAATTTCATTTCTATTAAGAGTTTAAAAGTTGGGGAGGAACCAAGATGGTGGGATAGGTAAACACCTATCTTGCTGCCCCACACAGAAATTTCAAAACTACAACATAATGACAGAACAAACATCATCCAGAATCACCAGAAAGCTGGATGAGTGAAAATTCCACAAATAAAAGTAAAGATAGGACACGGTGACTCAGAGGAGCAGCGGAAGGCAGCGTTGAAGGTATGCACAGAGTCAGAGGAGAGGGCAGGCGATTGCAAAGACAAAGGGGTCCCACCACACTGATTCCCCAGTTCCAAGGTCTGGGAAACCCACACTCATACGGGGTGAAACTGGACACTAGGGAAGCATGCTGAAACTTGGGTGTTGCAAAGGTTTGTGAGTTTGTGGAGGGGGCAAGCTTGTGGAGAGTGAGAGTAAACTTAGGAACAGCAGGAGCACGTGAGCGTACAGAGAGGACTCGTGACTTGATCTTTCATTTGGGAAATCACTGAACTGCATTGTTTTACAACCCTGGGTGAGAATTTGGGTGTGCAGACTCATTTGGGGAGAGGTTAAATTGTCCAGCAGCAGGTAGAGCTCGGCGGCAGCTTTCTCTCAGAGGTGCTTGCAGCCATTACCACCCAGCACAGAGTCCCAGGTGCCACAATGGGCAGAGCTGATGCTACCTGCTCAGCCCAGAGACTCCACCCATCCAACCTGAGCACAGCTGACCCTCACAGCCAATTGGCCTGGAGGTCAAACCCTCCTAGTGCTAACAACAATAAGCTAGGCTTAACTTCAATAAGACTGTGCAACCCATAAAGGGCTGCACCAAGAGTATCCACCTCAGGTAACTGGGGATGCTGTGCCACTTTGTGTGGTAGATATCCTTAGAGGATATCTACCACACAAAGCTAACCAACTCAGGAGAGCAGCCACCATTCAGAGACATGGAAAGAAATTAGATGTGAAAGAAATGGAGAAAAAAATGACTGGACGTAGACTTCAAAACCATGGTTATAAGGTTTTTCAGGAGGCGCCTAGAAAAGGCCAATGAACTTAATGAGACCTACAAGGAAATGAACAAGACCTACAAAGAAATGAATGAGACCTATGAAGATATAAAAAAGACCAACTAGAAATTAAGCATACACTGACTGAAATAAAAAATATTATACAAAGACATAAAAGCAACCTAGAGGACCTCAAGAACCAAGTCAAAGATTTTAAATACAAAGAGGCAAAATCCACTCAGCCTGAAAAGCAAGAAGCCAAAAGAATTAAAAAAAATGAAGATAGTGTAAGAGGCTACTGGGACAACCTCAAGCATACCAACATCTGAATTATAGGGGTGCCAGAAAAAGAGAAAGAGCAAGATAATGAAAACCTACTTGAAGAAATAGTGACTGAGAACTTCCCCCACCTGGTAAAAGAAATTGACTTAAAAGTTCAAGAAGTGCACAGAACCCCAAACTATAGAAATCCAAAGAGGACCACACCGAGACACATCATAATTAAAATGCCAAGAGCAAAAGATAAAGAGAGAATATTAAAAGCAGCAAGAGAAAAATAGTTACCTATAAGGATGCATCCATAGGATTGTCAGCAGATTTCTCAACAGTAACTATGCAGGCCAGACAGGAGTGGCAAGAAATATTCCAAAGATGAATAGCAAGAATCTACAACCAAGATTACTCTACCCAGCAAAGCTATCATTTAGAATTGAAGGTCAGATAAAGTGCTTCGCAGATAAGAAAAAGCTAAAGGAGTTCATCACCACCAAACCAGTATTATATGAAATGCTGAAAGATATTCTTTAAGAAGAGGAAGAAGAAAAAGGTAAAAATATAAATTATGAACAACAAATACACATCTATCAACAAATGAATATAAAAATCAAGTGAATTGAAAATCTGATGAACAGGATAAACTGGTGAATATAACAGAATCATGGGCATAGAGAGGGAATGGACTGGCAATTCCTGGGGAGAAAGGAGGCGTGGGATGTGAAGCAAGAGAATGGACAAAAATCATGCACCTATGGGAGAGGACAGTTGGGGGAGGGAGGTGAGGGTGGAGGGTGGGATGGGTACCGGGTGGAGGGGAGCTATAGAGGTAAAAAAAAGGGGAACAATGTAATTAATAAACTGAACAATAAAGATTAAATTAAAAATAAATAAATAAATGAAAAGAAAAAAAAGTTTAAAAGTTGACTAGCATTTAGAAAAACACATTGCATTATTGACTTATATTGAACTAATTACTGATCAGATTCAATTCACCCAATTGTATTAGCCTATATTTCAATGTGTGATTTATATGAATACCATCAAAAATCCTGTCAAAAACCCTGCTTAACTCCATATATAGTCTTCTATAATATATTATTTTAAAATTATCTCCAGATGTATTATTGTATAATTTTAGGCTACTTTCTAGCCCTGTGGGATATGGCAAATTACTTTTTAAAGCTTTTTAATTGTTTTTTCACTTTTATTGAATTTACTGAAATAACACTGGATAAAAAATTATACAGAGAGGAGAAACCAAGATGGTGGCATAGGTAAACACTTGAACTTGCTGCCTCTCACAACTACTTCAAAAGTACAACTAAAAGATAAAATGGGAATCGTCCAGAACCACAGGAAGATTGGCTGAGTGGAAATTCTACAATAAGAAGGAAAGAGAAAAGCACAGTGAGACTCAGAGGAAGTGTGGAAGTAAAGTGAGGCGGTACCTAGGTGCACATATGTGGAAAGGGGCTGGCAACTAAGGATGTGGTTGAATTTTTCAATTGGGAGGAAGAAACAACATCCTAACTTATCTGAACTCCAGTTCCAGGCAAGACTCTGGGGAATGAGACTCATAGAGGCGGGGGGGGGGGGAGGAGGAGGCACCGACTGTTTGGCATCAGGCCAGAAAACAAGGATGGCTTTCTCTCAGAGGTGCTTGCAGCGATTACCTAGGGACACTGAGACCAAGGGGATCTTAGGGCAGGGCTGAAGGTCAACCACTGCTGTTTTCTCTGCCCTGTTGATTCCCTGAGACCCCACCATACCCAATTTACAACCCCACCCAAGCTGTGCTCAGAGGCTTTTGCGTATGAATGGCATGGCCCAGTGAAATCTAAAATTACCTAACAAATCCAAGCTGGGTCAGAGAGCTCCAGAACTTCCAAAATGAGGCCCAAGACTCCATAGCAACTTGCATTGCTTCACAGCTGGGCCTTAACTGAGCATCTTCAAACCCCAAACAAAGAAAAGGAATCAGCAGATCTCTCCATAGCTCCTGCTGGTTGGCCTCAGGCAGAGGATAAGTTTGTACCTCCTTGAAGATCCAAGAGTCAGTGTACCCAGTGGTCAGAGTGGGACCATCCATATTACAACTCTTCAGATTCACAAGGGGCACACTCAGGGGGCATACTCAGTGAGCACCAAAGCCCCACTGAAGCAAATCTTACCACATAAGGGTGTTTCCAGTGCAGAAGTTCTCCCATCATAGACACAACTGATCCTCACAGCCAATTGACCTGGAGATCAGCTCTGCCCGGTGATACCAACAACAATCTAGGCTTAATTACAACAAACTGTGCACACAGATCACAAAGGAGTACACCAAGAGTGTCCAAATCAGATAATTGGGGAGGCTGAGCTACTGGGCCCTATAGGACAACTAGCATACAAAGCCACTCTATCAACTCAGGGAAGCAGCCAAAATGTGGAGGCAAAGAAACAGGTCACAAATCACAGAAATGGAGGAAAGCAAACTACTGGATATAGAATTCAAAGCCACGATTTTAAGGTTATTCAAGAATCTTCTAGAAATCACTGATAAATTTAGTAAGACCCTCAAGGATATGAAAAAGGACTAACTAGAAATTAAGCATGCCCTGACTTAAATAAAGAATAATATACAAAGATCCCACAGCACATTAGAGGATCATAAAAATCAAGTCAAAGGTTTGAAATACAAAAAAGCAAAAAACACCTAACCAGAAAAGCAAAAAGGAAAAATAATCCAAAAACATGAACATAGAGTACAGAGCCTCTGGGAGAACCTCAAGTGTACCAACATCAGAATTATGGGGGTGCCAGAAGAAGAGAGAGAGCGCGAGATACTGAAAACCTATTTGAAGAAATAATGACAGAAAACATCACCTACCTGGTGAAAGAAATAGACTTACAAGTCCAGGAAGTGCAGAGAACCCCAAATAAGAGGAATCCAAAGAGGACCACACCAAGACATATCATAATTAAAATGCCAAGAGCAAAAGAGAAAGAGAGAATATTAAAAGCAGCAGGAGAAAAAGTTAGTTACCTACCAGGGAGTACACATATGTTTGTCAAATGATTTCTCAACAGAAACTATGCAGGCCAGATGGGAGTGGCAAGAAATATTCAAAGTGGTGAATAGCAAGTACCTACAACCAAGATTACTCTACCCAGCAAAGATATCATTCAGAATTGAAGGGCAGATAAAGAGCTTCACAGATAAGAAAAAGCTAAAGGAGTTCATTACTGCCAAACCAGTATTATATGAAATGCTGAAGGGTATTCTTTAAAAAGAGGAAGAGGAAAAAAGTAAAGATAAAAATTATGAATAACAAATACATGTCTATCAACAAGTGAATCTAAAATCAAGTAAATAAAAATATGATGAACAGAATAAATTGGTGAATATAATAGAATCAGGGGAATAGAAAGGGAGTGGATTGACAATTCTCAGGGGGGAGGGAATATAGGGAGTGCGGGAATAGACTAGACAAAAATCATATACCTATGGATGAGGCCAGTGTGCGGGGTAAGGGCAGAGGCTCTGTACTCTATGTTCATATTTTTGGATTATTTTTCCTTTTTGCAAGGCAGAAGGTAGGGTGGGAATGGGGTGGAGAGGAGCAATGGGGGGAAGAGGAAAACTAGTAATCGAAACAATAAATATTTATTAAACATTAAAAAATTATACAGGTTAAAGGTGCACATTTCCACAACACATCATCTGTACCTTTTATTGTGTGTTCACTATCCCAGATTAAGTCATCTTCTATCACCATTATCCACCCTTTATTCTCTACTAACTTCCCCCACACATTTTCCCTCTGGTAATAACCATACTGTTGTGTGCCTTTTAGGGTTTTTAAATTTTTATTATTGACACTATTATAGATGTCCCCATTTTCTCCTCCCTCGACTTTGCTGACCTCCATCCAGCCCCCATCCCCTCTCCCTCTGGCTGTGACCACAATATTGTCTGTGTCTATCTGTCATGCATATATGTTCTTTGACTAATCCCTTCTTTTTTTTTCACCCAACAACCCCTCCCTGAGTCTATTTCTATTTTGTTTGTGGATTTATTTTGTTCATTAGATTCCACATATAAGTGAAATTATGTGGTATTTGTATTTCTCTGGCAAGCTTATTTCACTTAGCATAATAATATACAAATCAACCCCATGCTTTCACAAAAGTAAGATTTCTTCATTTTTTATGGCCAAGTAGTATTCCATTATATAAATCTACCATGGCACGTGGGTTACTTCCAAATCTTGGCTGTTATAAATACTACTACAATGAACTTAGGTATCCATATATTCTTTCAAATTAGTATTTTGGTTTTTTTGGATATACTCTTAGAAGTGGAATCTCTGGGTCATTAGGCAGTTCCAGTTTTAATTTTTTGAGAGAACTGCATACTTTTTCCCAAAGTGACTGTACCAATCTGCATTCCCACTAACAGTGCACGATGGTTCCCTTTTCTCTACTTCCTCCCCAACACTTGGTGTTTGTTGATTTGATGATAGACATTGTAGCATGTGTGGGATGATACTTCCTTGTGGTATTAATTTGCATTTCTCTGATGATCAGTGACACTGAACATCTTTTCCTATGTCTTTTGGCCATCTGAATGACATGTTAATTTTAAGGTGGTTTAATATCTCTAACCTAGTATCTTCATCTGTAAAATGGGACTATTCCCATTTTAAGACATAATTCTATAGCAGTATAATGTAATGAGATTGGTAATATAACTCTAAAGCACTTTTAAAGACTAATTATATATATGAAGTTCTTACCACAATGCTTGGCATATTAGTTAGTATTATTATTACTATATCTCTCAAATTGATATAGCAAAATACATCATAAAGTGCATGTAAATTGCTGTGCACATAGCTGCACCTCCTCTTCCTTAACTTCCTTTGTTGTACCTATTTTTTTCTCCTTTTTTCTCACTATCCTCAGAGCCCAAGTGTTCAAGTGATGACTTTGGACAGATCTATTCAGAAATCCTGTCAATAGTAATTAATTCTTTATGTCTACTTTTGCCTTCTGTTCATTTCCTGGTTAATGTCTGTGCTGTGAGACCCACAATTCTCCCCCAAAATATTAGTTTTCCAGTGGTACTTTCACAGACCACTGCTGAACCGGAGGCCATTGAAACTGTTTACTCTCTGCTGATCTAGCTCCATCATATTTAGTGACTGAGAGATGAAAGATAAAGCATCTGAGCTACTCAGTCCTCTGCATGGTTTCCTTGGTAAGAAACAACTGTAACTTATAACTTGATATAAATGAGCCTATGTAACAGTATTTCACTGGTCCCTTCTATTTGGGGTTTTAGAATACAATGCTTAGCTTCCCATGGTTGTTTCGTAGTACCTATTGATTGAATAGAGAAGGAGACATAAGAGTCATCACAGAATTAGTAGGTTGCTTCATTTCTGTTTGATTTGGTATTAAATTACTGTAAGTCACTTCTGATTTCTAGATCTGTTTCCCTAGCTATGATATGTAGGTGTCCCTTTGATAATTTATAGTTTTAATGTTTATGATCCTATATGGTTTGGGTTTGGTTTTTCCTATACAATTGATTTAAAAGTGATAATTCCTCACATTTGCAAAAGTATTTTACCTTTTCTTAATGAAGGTATGGAGATAATCTCACATTATCCTCACAATCATCTTATAAGGTATATATGATAGCAAAAACTTTAACAAAGCACATATAGGTAAAATGACATGTCCATGGCCATACAGCATATTAGTGTTAGAACTAGGATAGGATCCAAGTTATATTGAATTCTAATGTTGTGTTACCACAGAGAAAGATGAATTACTCTAATATTTCTGTGTGCTGGAAGAAACACCATTTAAAAAATTGTATCACCTGTAACTTTATTACTTTTAAGGTGATTTATCTTCATTATTTTTAAGAGAATAGAGCTATCACTTTCTTCAAGTATTTATTTCTGAGTAAAAAACTTCCTAAACACAACATAGAACAATAAGCTTTGTTTGGTAACCATTATAATGGGTAATAAGCTTCCAAGATTTGGGTGTTTTTCTCAGTGACTGTAATATAATGATACATATGCTGTGAAGTTATTTCAACCCCACAAAATTCATGCAAGTTGGCTAAGAAGTAGATGAAGACCTTTAAATGAGGGTGACTCCAAGACAAGTGTATCCAGAGTTATCTACAATAATTCTACTTAACTGGACTTAGAAATTCAGCAACCTCACAGTTTTAGAATAGCATTTGGATCCAGTGAAGAAGTAAAAAATATTATCAGAGCAATAAAAATGATTGTTAAAGAGGAGAGAAAACTGCGGCTAAATAGGAGAATTTTCTTGCACCTTCTCCCAGGGCCGGGCTGGAAATAAAACTAAAGTGAGGAACATATACCCAGAATTAAAAACTGAAGTCCAGCTTAGTAGGAGACTTATACCAAGGAAAGTTAGAAAACACCTGGAAACTGCACCTCAACAACAGTTTGCAGGACATGGTGAGAGCTGAGCCACATAGCCAGCCAGCCTGAGAGGAGATTCCATCCATGAAGAAGGCAGCAATATTCAAGACCAAGTTACAACAAGAGAATCAAAATAACTCAAACAAGGGGCATTCCTTGAGCACACAGGTCAAGATAAAAGAGATCACACCACTGCATCCTAAAAAACAACTACTATATAAGACTACCCAACAAAGTCTGGGAGACATAGTTTGATCTAATATGTAGAAATAAATACAAAAGGACAGAAAATTGGGAAGACAAAGAAACAACACCCAAGTGAAATAAAAGGAAGACTCACTCAAAAAAGGAACTAAACGAAATGGAAATAAGCAATTTATCAGATATAGAATTCAGAGCAAGGGTAATGAGGGTATTCAAACAACTCAGTGAAAAATATAAGCAACTTAATTAGAATTATGATACTTAATGAGAACCATACCAACATGAAAAGAGAGGTTGAAACAATAAATAAGAATCAATGGGAAATTAAAAATGACATAGCTGAAATAAAGAACACTCTGGAGAGAACTAACAGTCATCTAGAAGAAGCTGAGGACTGCATCAGTGAATTGGAAGACAAGGTAGAAAACAATACCCAGTCAGAGCAGCAAATGGGGAAAAAAGCAAGAGAAGAATCCAAGGGAACTTTAGGACAACATGAACTTTATAACATTTACATCATTGAGGTCCCAGAAGAAGCATAATCTGAGAAAGAAATAGAGAACCTGTTTAAAGAAATAATGGCAGAAAAATTCCATAATCTGGTGAAGGAAAAAGTTACTCAAATTCAGGAATCACAGAGAGTTCAAATCAAGATGGACCTGAAAAGACCCACACCCAGACACATCATAATTAAAATGGCAAACATTAAGAACAACAAAAAAAGAATCATAATCACTGCAAGAGAGAGACAGATAGTTACCTACAAGGGAGATCCCATTTGATTGTCAGCTGACTTCAATAGAAACACTACAGGCCAGAAAGGACTGGCATGAAGTATACAAAATAATGAAAATCAAGAGATTAAACCCAGACTACTCTAACCAGCAAGGAAATAATTCAAAATCCAAGGTGAAAGAAAAGAGCCTTACAGCACCCCCCCAAAAAAATCACTAAAAGAGTTCATTACTACTAAACCAACAATGCAACAAATGCTAAAGGGGCCATTGTAAGTAGAAGAAATAGAGAAAAACACAGATATAAAGAATAAGAAAGGTAACAATGAAGTATCTATACTAATAAAAGCCTAGGTTGTTCTCACGCATGATGTAATCACAAGATGGCCACCACAAGATGGACACCACAAAGATGGACACCACAAGATGGCCATGTGCACAGCAGAGGTGGGGCCTTGTGGCTGCTCTGTGTGGTAAGGCCTGGGGGGTCCTGAATCTCCACACAGCACAAAAGAGGCCTGTCCTGGCATCTCTTCCACTTCTTGCAGAGCAGGTGGGTCCCAACAGAGGAAGTGGGTCATGGCAGTGGAAGGTAGTTGTGGGCAATGAGACCAGGAGGGGAGGGCCACTGGGGGCAATCAGTCTGTCAGGAGAGCAGTTAGGCATTGATCAGGCCACCAGGGGAGTGGTTAGGGGGAGATCAAGCTGGCAGGAAGAAGTGCTTAGGGGCAATCAAGCAACCAGGCTAGCAAGCAGTTAGGAGCCAGCAGTTCTGACTTGTGAGAGGGATGTCCGACTGCTGGTTTAGGCCCAATCCTCCAGCAGTTGGACATCCCCCAGAGGGGTCCCAAATTGGAGAGGGTGCAGGCTAGGCTGAGGGATTACCTCCCCCATGCATGAATTTTGTGCACCAGGCCACTAGTCTATCTACACTAATAAAAGAGAAAGATGCAAATTGGCTGTACCTTCACAATGCCCACCAGCAAATCAGGAGTGATTATGCAAATTAACCCAACAAATATGGTGGGTTAATTTGCATACACAGGTGCCAAACGGCCATGGCAATGATGCAGGCACACCACCCTAGCTACTCTGGACCTCTGGGCAGAATGGGAAGGCTGAAAGGCAGCTCTGGGCCAGAGCAAAGGCAGTACCGGCAGCCAAGGGAAAAAAGACCCACGCTTGCACGAATCTTTGTGCATCGAGCCTCTAGTCAATAATAACCTTGAATGAAATTGATTCAATGCTCAAATCAAAAGACATAGGGCAGTTAAATAGATAAGACAACATGACTCAAATATATACTGTCTATAAGAGACCCACCTCAGAGCAAAAGAATCACACACAATGAAAGTGAAGGGATACAAAAATGCTTTCCAGGAAAATGAAAAAAAAAGCCAAGATAGCAATACTCATACATATCTAACAAAATAAACTTTAAAAGGAAGGCCATAACAAGAGACAAAGAAGGCCACATCATAATACTAAAGGGATAATTATAACAAGATGATGTAACTCTGGTAAACGTATATGCACCCAATACAAGAGCATTCAAATATATTTTTAAAATGTAGAGTATTTTAAGGGTGATATAACCAGAAATACAATCATAGTAGAGGACTTTCACACCCTACTGTTATCACTGGATAGATCTTATAGTCAAATAATTAATAAGGAAATAGCAATCTTAAATGACACATTAGATCACATGGAATTGATCTACATTTTGAGAACATTTCACCCGAAACATATATAATATATACTCTTCTCAAGTGCACACGGGACATTTTCAAAGAGATCACAGATTAGAACACAAACTAAGTCTCTACAAGTTCAAGAAGATTGAAATCATATCAAGCATCTTCTCAGATCACAATGGCATGAAATTAGAAATCAACTGTATTAAAAAAAACTCAAATGAGTGAGATCATGTGATATTAATCTTTCTCTGCCTGGCTAATTTCACTTAGCATAATGCTCTCCAACTCTATGCATGTTGTGTGCAAATGGTAGGAAATCCTTCTATGTACTGCAATGTAGTATTCCATTGTGTATATGTATCATAGTTTTTTTAATCCATTCTTCTGCTAATGGGCACTTAGGCTGTTTACAAATATTAGCTATGGTAAATTGTGCTACTATGAATATAGTGGTGCATATATCCTTTCTAAATCACGTTTCTAGTTTCTTGGGATATATTCATAGAAGTGGGATATAAAATTTCCAAAAGCCTCCATTAATCAAAAAAGGGGGTATAGTGGGGTAATATCACGTAAGGAAAAATATCCTGTAAGTAAATTACATCTAGAAAATTCTTACTCCAGAAAAGTAACTTCCATTTATAATGCCAACAGCCAGACACCCATGAAAAACATACATGGTGTCAAAATAAGCCAAAGGAAAATCATTTGGGCAAAAATAAAAAGAATCCCAAGTCTAATTTACAGAAAAGATCCCTTTATTAACTTTGGTTGAGAATATGTTTGTATATGTTCAGAAAACAACTCCAAGACCATATGGGTTCCTGCAACAATGAGGAACTGACAGGTCTGTTCCAACCGCGAAGACAGTGCAGAGATGGAAGACACTGACGACACCCTGCCGTGCTAGCAGTCAGCAGCTGTGCATCACTGCAGGCAGCCCAGGACCAAACCAGAGAGGGTGGAATCTGTATTGAAACCATATGTCCACCATCCAGATATCATTGCTGATATGTACACATAAGGAACTATTTGACATTGAAAGTGGGACTAAGAACAGTTGGACATTGAAACTGAGACTCAAACATTTTTTGTTCTTATACATTTATTTCCAGTATGCAGATGCAAGATTTTTTTAAAGAAAAGAAACAAGGGGGAAAGATTGATATAGAGGCAAAGAAGCATTGAACAGACTGTCAAACTATGGGGGAAGGCTGGGGAGGGTGGGGGGGCGGGGGCTGTAAGAATTCAACCGAAGGACTTGTATGCATGCATATGAGCATAACCAATGGATACAAGACACTGCGGGAGGGGCAGGTGAGGACATGTCCTGGGGGGGTAGGGGCAGCGGGGGGAGTTCAATAGGAGGGAAGTAAAAATATGTGCTACTATTTGTAATACTTTAAAGAATAAAAAAAGAAAAAAGAACTAAAAAAATTATAACACATGGAGGCTAAATAGTATGTTATTAAAGAATGAATGGGTTACCAAAGAGATCAATGAAGAAATACAAAAGTTTCCTGGAAACCAATGACAACATTACATACATACAAAAACCCAAAATAAATGGGACACAGTGAAAGCAGTCTTGAGAGGGAAGTTCATAGCATTACACGCCTACCTCAACAAACGAAGAAAACTTTTAATAAAATATATAATCCTACAACTTAAAGATTAACAAAAAAGTCAAGAGTAAGTAGAAAAAATGAAATAATAAAGATCAAGAGCAGAAATAAATGTCATAGAGTCTAAAAACCAATACAAAAGATCAATGAAACCAAGACCTGGTTCTGTGAAAATATAAAAAGACCAATGAAGCCTTAGCCAGAGTCATCAAGAAAAAAATAAAGAGAACCAAAATAAATGAAATCAGAAATGAAAGAAGCGAAATAACAACTGAACCCAGAGAAATACAAAGAATCACAAAAAAATAATGTGAACAACTATATTCCAATAATCTGATCAACCTGAATGTAATGTATATAGTCCTAGAAAAATATAATCTGCCAAAACCCAATCAGGAAGTAACAGAGAAACTGAATAGGCCAATAACAAATGATGAAATTTAAGCAGTAATAAAATAATTCCATCAAACTAAAGTTCTGGACTGGATAGCTAAACAGGAGAGTTTAACCAAACTTTCAAAAATAACTAACACCTATCCTTCTAAAATTATTCCAAAAAGTCCAAGAGAAAGGAAAACTTTCAAACTCTTTTCAGAAAGCCAGAATTAGCCTAATTCAAAACCAGATAAAGACACTACAAAGAAAGAGAATTACAGGCCAATACCCTGATGAACATAGATGCTAAAATCCTCAACAAAATATTAGCAAATCCAATCCAGCAATACATTAAAAAGATCATACAACATGATTAAGTGGGATTTATTCTGGGGGTGCAAGGCTGGTACAATATTCACAAATCAATAAATGCAATACATCACATAAACAAATTGGAAGAAAAAATCACATTATCATATCAATTGATGCAGAAAAAACACTTGACAAAATCCAAAACTATTTTGGATAAAAACTATCAGTAAAGTGAAAATAGCGGGATCACCCCTCAACATAATAAAGATCATATATGACAAATCCACAGCCAACATCATACTCAATGGGAAAAACTAAAACCGTTTCCCCTGAGAACAGCACTAAGACAGGGATGTCTGCTTTCACCACTCATTCAATATAGTACTAGATGTCCTAGACACAGTTAATAAACACGAAGAAAAAAAAGGCATGAAAATTGGAAAGGAAGAAGAAAAACTGTCATTATTCTCAGATTACATGATATTATACATAAAAAACACTAAAGACTCCATCAAAAAAGCACTAGATTTAATAAATGAATTCATCAATGTAGCAGAATACATACTAAGACTCTGAAATCAATGGTATTTTTATACAACAGTAATGAGCTCTCAGAAAGAGAAATTTAAAAAAAATCTCATTTACCATTGCAAGCAAAAATTAAGATAATTAGGAAAATTAGGTGGTAAAAGACCTACTTTCAGTAAACTATGGGATGTTGAAAAAAGAGCTTGAGAATGATACAAACAAGTGGGAGAATATACTGTCTTCATAGATTGGTAGAATCAACATCATGAAAAGGTCCATACTATCCCAAACAATCTATAGATTCAATGTAATCCCCATTGAGCTACCAATGTCATATTTCTCAGATCTTGAACAAACAATCCAAAAATGTATATGAAACCAAAAGAGACCCCAAATAGCCATAGTAATATTTAGAAAAAAGAACAAAGTTGGAGGGATCACAATACCAGATATTAAGTTATACTACAAAGCAACTGTAATCAAAACAGCCTGGTACTGGCACAAGGAAAGTCATATAGATCAATAGAATAGAACAAAGAACCCAGAAATTGACCCAAGCCATTAAGCTCAATTAATATTTGCAAAGAAGACAAGAGCATACATTAGATTAAAGATAGTCTCTTCTATAAATGGTATTCAGAAAATTGGACAGGTACATGTAAAACATTAAACCGGACCACAAACTTACACCATACACAAGAATAAACTCAAAAGCTATAAAACACTTCAATATAAATTGTAAAACCATAATAATCCTAGAAGAAGTTGGGAAAATCTCAGACATTTCTCATCCTAATATATTTGCTCATACATCTCATAGGCAAGGCAAACTAAGGAGAAAATCAACAAATGGGCCTATATCAAAATAAAAATCTTCTTCACAGGAAAATAAAACATCAACAAAATGAAAATGGATCCTACTCTATGGGAGTATATATTTGCCAATGATACATCTGATAAGGGGTTAATTTCCAAAATATATAAGGAACTCATACAACTTAACAAAAGGAAGACAAACAACCCAAATAAAAATGATCAAAAGACCAAATAGACACTTCTCCAAAGGGGACATCACGTTTGTTGATTTCTGAATATTTCAGATACATGAAAAAATGATCAAAGTCACTAATCATCAGAGATATCCACATTAAAATTACAATGAGGTTTCATCTCACATATATCAGAATGGCTATCATTAACAAATCAACAAATAACAAGTGCTGGCCAGGATGTCGACAAAATGGAACCTGAATATACTGCTCTTGGGAATGCAGACTATTACAGCCACCATGAATGAAAATATGGAGTTTCCTCAAAAAATTAAATATGTAGCTGTCATTTAACCCAATTATCCCACTTCTGGGAATATATCCTAAGAATCCTGAGACAGCAATCAAAAATAATGCATACACCCCTACGTTCATAGCCGTGGAATTTTCTATAGGTAAGCTCTGGAAAAAGCACAAGTGCCCATGAGCAGATGAGTGCAGAAAAAAGCTGTGGTACATTTATCCCATGAAATACCATGCAGCTGTAAAAAAAAAAAAAAAAGGATCTTTCACCCTTTGAGGCAATATGGATATACCTGGAGTGCATTATGCTAAATGAAATAATCCAGTAAAAGAGAGGTAAGTATCATATGATCTCACTCACATGTAGAATCTAATGAACAAAATAAACTGATGAATAAAATAGATCCAGAAACACAGAATGCACGGTGCAGAGTGAGGACTCTTAGAGGCAAGGTAGGGTGGGGAGGAGCATGGGGAGACATTAACTGGGAAACGTATATGCATATATGCACAGCCCATGAACACATACACTAGTGTGGTGAAGGCCTGGGAGGAATGGATGTGGGGTGGAGAAGGTCAATGTGGAAAGAAAAAGGCTACATCTGTAAATCTTTCAACAATAAATATAGATTAACGAAACACAAATAAACAACTCACGGATCTCAATTTCTAGTATGGAGATTAAAGATAAATAATTATATAGATACTAGAGGCCCAGAGCATGAAATTCATGCATGGAGGGTGTCTCTCAGCCCAGCCTGCACCCTTTTCAACCTGGGACCCCTCAAGGGATGTCTGACTGCCCGTTTAGGCCCAATCCAGGTAGGATTGGGCCTAAACGGGCAGTCGGTCATCCTTCTCACAATCTAGGACTGCTGGCTCCAAACTGCTCACCTGCCTGCCTCCATGATTGTCCCTAACCGCTTTTGCCTGACAGCCTGATCACTCCACAACCACTCCCCTGCCAGCCTGATTGATATCAAACTGCTCCCCTGCCAGCCTGTTTGCCCCTAACTTCTCTCGTCTTCCAGCCTGGTTACCCCTAACTGCCCTACCCTGCAGGCTTGATCTCCCCCAACTGCCCTCCCCTGCTGGCCATCTTGTGGTGGCCATCTTGTGTCCACATGAGGGCAGGATCTTTGACCACATGGGGGCAGCCCTTTTGTGTGTTGGAGTGATGGTCAATCTGCATATTACTCTTTTTTTAAAATATATTTTATTGATTTTTTACAGAGCGGAAGGGAGAGGGATAGAAAGTCAGAAACATCGATGAGAGAGAGACATCGATCAGCTGCCTCTTGCACGCTCCCTACTGGGGATGTGCCCACAGCCAAGGTACATTCCCTTGCTGGAATCAAACCCAGGACCCTTCAGTCCACAATCCGACGCTCTATCCACTGGGTCAAACCGGTCTCGGCTCTGCATATTACTCTTTTATTAGATAGGATAGAGGCCTAGTGCATGGGGGGTGGGACCGGCTGGTTTGTCCTGAAGTGTGTCCTGGATAAGGGCGAGGGTTCCCTTGGGGTGTGGGGCAGCCTGGGCTAGGGGCCTATGGTGTTTTGCAGACTGGCCATGCCCCCCAACAACCCAAGCAGAGGCCCTAGGATATGGGATTAATTTATGTTCTACAATTGAAACTTTGTAGCCTGTAGCAGAGCCAAGCCTTTTGCTCACTCTGTGGCAACAGCTATTTCTGTTTTGAAACTTTGTAGCCTAGAGTGGAGGCCTAGGCTAGGGCTGCAGAAGTTTGGCTTTCTCCATCATCCTGGCAACCCTAAGCCTCTTCTCTCTCCAGCTCTGTGGCGGCTGCCATTTCTTTTGGGATTATGTATCTTCTATAATTGAAACCTTGTAGCATTGAGTGGAGACCTTGGCTGGCAAGGGCAAGTGGAAAGCTTGGCTTCCTCCATTGCCACAGAAACCCAAGCCTCCCTCCTGCTCTCAGTAGTGGCAGCCATCTTGGTTGGGATTTATTTGCATAATTTGCTCCTGATGGGCTGGTAGGTTTGGCTGTGGGAGTGGCTTGATCAGAGGTACAGTCAATTTGCATATTACCCTTTTATTAGACAGGATAATAGTACATGATGACAAAACATATGAAAATCCAATGTGCATAAGGAACAAGTTCATAGAAGCATTATTTGCAATAACCAAGATATGGAAACAGCCCAAGTGCCCATCAGTAGATGAGTGGATAAAAAAGCTGTTGTACATTTCACAATGGAATACTATTCAGCTGTAAAAAGGAAGGAACTTGAGTTCGATTCCTGGTCAGCTCACAACATGAATGGATCTGGGGGTTATTATGCTAAGCAAAAGAAGCCAGAAAAAGATAAATACCATACGATCTCATTTATATGTGTAATCTAATGAACAAAATAAACTGACAAAATAGAACCAGAGTCATGGATACTTGAAACAGAGGGGAGAGGATGGTGGGGACTGTATTAAAGAAGGTGAAGAGATTAGCCGAAAGACATACATACATAGCCCATGGGCATAGAGAACAGTAGGGTGAAGGCCATAGGAAGAGGTGTGAGGACTGGGAGGAAGTAAAAAAAGGGCTTAAAATGGGGGACATGTGTAATAGTGAGAACAATAAATAAATAAATGTTTATTTAGTGGAAAAATTTGTTAAAAGCCAATGTGCATTATTAAAAGGAGAACCCCTTTGATTATTTCTCCACACTTCTCATGAGGCTGGATGGGTATCTGATTTCTAAATCCTTTGCATATTAAAAAGAAGAGGGACTACAAAAAGCAGGCACACTGACAGTAAAATTGACAGCTGGCAGTCTTACAAGAGATGGGGGAAGAGACAGAAAAGCAATAAAGCCCTAGAAAAGATCTAAACAATAACAGCTATCTAGGTTAATTTTGCAAGGGAAGAATCAGATCTCAAGAGCACCATTGCATAATAACATAATATACTATTTCCCCTGGCTGGTTAGTTGGAACATGGTCCTGTGCATCAAAGGGTCTCAGGTTTCATTCTCATCAGATCACATACCTGGACTGTGGATTCTATCCCCAGATGAGGTGTATGAGAGGCAACTGGTTGATGTTTCTCTCTAACTTTGATGTTTATATCTCTTTCTATTTATCTCTCTCTTCTCTCTCTAAAATCAATAAAAATAATGTACTATTTAGATTACAAATAATATCCCTAACTAATTAAAACATTAACCAGAAAGAAAAGGTCAAAATATGTATATTTTCAACTACACCCTTCCCTCTGCCCTCAGGCAATAAATATGTTGTATGCCAACTATACTTTAATAAAACATTTTTTTTCTCTGCTTAGAGAAACAGGAAAATATTCTAAGGAGCAACAACCTTCTCAAGTTCCCACCTTTAACTTGTGTGAAATATGAAAATAAAGACACCTATTAATTCTTATTTTAATTTTCATTTCTTTTTACTTCAGTATATATTAGCTTTAATCAAAATGAAAATAGAGTCAGGCTTGTTTTATTCTGAAGGAGAGTGGTTAATAAACCTCAGCTACCTTGAAAACTGTGCTGATTGGAATGACTCATTACTGAAGGTTTCTTGAACTTTATATAGCAAGTTAGTCAGCATGAGTGATTTTTCCCTAACTTGTCCATCATAGACAGAAAATCGCCTACACAGAAATATCTGCTAAATTGACCCTCAATTAATTCCTTTCTGGAAGTATGTTTTATTAAAGTATAGTTGGCATACAACATATTTATTGCCTGAGGGCAGAGGGCATGATAAAGTCACAGAGCTCTTTAGGCAATGAGATACTAGATACATTGACTGCACACCAATAACTATTTTCTCCCTTTTGCCTGCCTAAGGCCTTCTAGTATCTCATTGACTACAAATTATTTTGAGCAAATAGATAATGTTTGGGATCACAACAATAAAGGTGCAAAATACACCAGTCTTACATTCTTAGAATCAATGTTTTCTGCTTAAATTATATACATACTTTGTAGACATGGAAGTATTTGTTTTTATAATGTGTAGCCTATTTCAAAAAATTCATTCCCTAATATATATTAGAAAAAAACTCTATGTATCCTCTCATCCTATGCAAAGGTAGCTAAGAATATTTTAATATATCTTCTTGTTATTCTGGGTGGCTGCTTTTATCTACCTGTGGCAAATAATGTGAGTATAAGTAAAAGAGTACTATAAACAATATTTTAAAAAATTTAGTATAGTTAATAATTACCTTTGGGAGAGAAAAAGAAATAAAAACTTCCATGTTGAGCCAATGTGCAATAAAGGATTTGGGAGAGAGAAAAAAACATTTATTAAACACTGACAAAATTATGATTCTTCAAATATGTTTTATCTTACCAGTCTCCAAATTCTGAAAATTATATTCTAAAATTAAAATTAGGGTCATATGTCCTAAGCTTCATGTACCTTTTCTGAATTATTATATTCAACTGTGCAGGTTTATTGCTAATGCCAAGTAAATGATTATATTTATACCAGAAGCCTGATGCATGAAGATTCATGCAGAATGGGCCTTCCTTCCTCTGGCTGATGGCACTGCCTTTGCTATGACCAGAGCTGCCTTTCCACCCTCCCATGCTGCCCAGAGGCCCAGAGCCACTGGGGTGGTGCAAAACTCCTGTGTCAACACCATGGCCCTCCCCCAGGCGCTCGGTGCCTGCCTATGCAAATTAACCCACCATGTTTGTTGGTTTAATTTGCGTGCTCACTCCTGATTGGCTGGTGGGTGTCGTGAAGGTACGGTCAACTTGCATCTTACTTTTTTATTAGGTAGATGTCTCTTTAAATTTGAATCATAGCCTATTTCTAGAATAGATAAGACAATCAGTTAAGACAATAGCTACAGTTGTGCTATTTTCTTCTATGCTGAAGTGACATAGTCTAGAATTGATTGTTATAAGAATGCTCCAGACAATTTTTAGTCTAGAGACTCATAAACCTGACTTGTTCCAAAGGACCTTTACTTTTATACTTCGGAGAGTCTAATAAGTAGTTCTTGGGATTAAAACTAATTTTAAGGGCATATATACTGAGTGGCCAGATTATTATGTATTCAGAGATCATAATAATCTGGCCACTCAGTGTACTTTTCTTCAGTATCTCATTTAGTTGATATCAAAGATACTATACATTATACACCTGATCAGTTTTCCCCTTTGCACTGGCTAATAGAAAGCTCAGGACAGATAGGTGGTTGATCTCCAGCAAAAGTCTAGAATACTTTTGGTACCCATTTGAGATACAAATACACTGAGTGGCCATATTATTATCCATTCACAGTTCATAATAATCTGACCACTCAGTGTAAATTAGATTAGTTTCTGATCCTATATATTGCTGCTCTAAGTTGGTTGAGGGTGTTGTGCAGCAGAAGTGTAATAGGTAACCATTAGGGATAATTGTGCTTATTGTTTATTTTTAGTGTGATGAAAAAATAATTCTCTCTCTCTCTCTCTCTCTCTCTCTCTCCCTCCCTCCCTCCCTCCCTCTCTCTATCACACACACACACACACACACACACACACACACACACACACACACACTCACACAAACACATGATCATGGATTTTTTGAGGGCTACATTGCAAACTGGTAGAGAATTCCTTCTCTGCACTGCTTTGAGAGGAAAATATTTCTCCCCTCCCTTATCCCTTAGCCCCTCTTTTTCTTTTCTCTCTTATACTCTCTCCTCTTCTGTCTTCTCCTCTCTAATTCTTTAGTAGCAGTGAGAAAGTATTATCAAAACTGTCAGGCAAAGAAGAAACCTCAGCATTTCTTGGACAGAAGGTAATGTTTTCTACACACTTGGCATGCATGTTCTGCTTCTAATGTAATTTTTAGTCTAGTTTTGAGGTGGGGATGGTGAATCCTGTTGGGTTTAGTTTGTTAGTTCACTTTGAATGTATTCATGTACTATGTCATATAGTAGTTTCTGTTAAGCTGGATTAAATGAGGCTGATTGAGCTTCACAGTAAGCGTACTGCCAGAATCTGCTCAGCAAGATGTGCGGTTGAAATTGAATGCTTCAGTAGACAAACACAGGCGAGTCTATATACTTCTTTATATACTTGCTGATATAATGTATTTATATTTGTGTGGCTTTCATTCTCTCAGATCAGATGCTTTTTCTCCTTTAAAATTAGATGATGTCGTGCAGTCAGAAATCATGTGCCACGTGTGGAGAGTTTTTCAGTAGGTTCACGGGAATGCTGATGAGGTCTGGAATAAAAGATTTGGCTAATGCAGTGGCCCCAGTTAATTGTCCAGCTTCTTTCTAGTTTGGTGTGGATTTGTTTTGAAAATGCTGATGCTTTAGTACAATCAATAGTATGGGAGAAAGTACGGTATTTTCAGTGTAGGAACTGTGATAGGAAATGACAGAAATTGCCTTTTCCGTGAGTACAAAGTCAGTAGGGAAATACTTTAGGAATCTTTATCTTGCTGTATATCTATAGTTCATAAGATATAGATAGAAAATATTTTTGATACATAAGCAAACTAGATGCAAGATTTTTAAGGTGGATAAAAATGATTACAGTCTTTTACTGAACATGAATGAAGTCAGTGTTTTAAAATTAGAGGTAAAAAAGACACAGGAGAAGGATATATTTTCTTATGCATAATTTATACTATTCTAATGCAATTAAGTGCATATTTATTCTTATGCATAATTTTATACTATTCTAATGCAATTAAGTGCATATTCTAATGCATAATTTTGTACTATTCTAATGCAATTAAGTGCATATTTATTTTTTATGTGGTTCAGAGTTGACTTGTTGCTATTTGGAACAAAGCACAAATAGACTTTTTACATACCTGTTACACTGGGAATTTTTTATTTTAAATTAATTTCTTCAATTACAGTTTGCATTTAATATATATTTGTGTCCATTTCACGTGTATAGCATAGTGATTAGACAATCATATACTTTACAGAGTGTTCTCTACAATATTTCTAGTACCCACCTGGCACCATACATAGTTATTACATTATTATTTAATACATTTTTATGCTGCATAGTTTTGTATATTTAAACATTGATATCTCTAAATTAGATACTATCCAGAAGGCAAAAACATGCAAATAATCTATTTCAGCATTCATGACAAAATCATACACATGAAATAAATTGTCTTTTATTTAACTCATACCACAGAAGAGTTAATGTTGCTAATGTACTACTTACTACATTGCATTAGAGACAAAATATGTACTGAATGTGTCCCCCCCATTACATCAGTGGTTTAATTCTAAATCATTCTTTATTCAATTCTGTATCATCATGCCTGACATATACTATTTTGTGAAATATTTAAATCAATGGATAAATCTATCATGTTTGGTCTCAAGCAAACTGAATAGATGTATAAAAAGGAACTGGAATCAATATTATATACAATATGAGTATTTTAGTTTATTTTTTGAGGTAGGTGCTCTATTTGACTGCCTATATTCTAATCAGTAATTCACTTATGTGTTTCAGGAATATCTGAAAGAGACATTCATTGTCCTAGTCATTTAAAAGCATCTTGTAAAAATAACAGAGATGCAAAGTTCCTTTAAAATATATTTTAAAAACAAATAAAACTTTAAAAGGGGTATGTATATACTGACTGCTCTTTAGGAGCAAAAATGAAAAAAACTAGTTGTCTGAATTAGTCAATTTATATAAAGAAAAAGAAAGCTAAAGCTGGAACCGCGAGTTTTGAGTCGGCTGTACAGACCACATAACAACTCCTATCCTCATAAATGGGATGTTCCTCTCAAAATCAAATAACCTGAAGTCAATATATACCTGGGCAAGAATGCCCAAGTGAAGGCCATGGTCAACCAAAAGGGAAATTAAGTTCCTGTACTCAAACAATCATCAATGAAAATGTGGAATAAAATAAATCCAACCCTAATCTTATTTTTACTCATAATCCTTTAAAAAGAATAAAAAATAAACACACCAAAAAAAAAAAACTGAAGGCAAAATAACCATTTCACAAACTAGATAAGGAAATAATTTGCCATCTCCATTCATTTGAAAATTTACCCAACCCCTGATATTTCAAAAAATCTTTTTGTTATTTTTAGTCCAGTTGTGTATATGTATGTATAATATGTTTAGATAGAGATTTAATTTTTCTCTATTTTTCCAATATTTAAAGTAATACTTACAAAAATTATTTGACAAGTAAAATGCATAAGGGAGAAAGTAGAAGTCCCTCTATATTCTAACCTCCTAGAAATTATTGGTGTTTGCTTTGTCAACTTTTTAATGTATTTATACGTGTATATACACTTTCACTCATAAAAAATGGGATCACTGTATACATAGTTACACAATTAACTCATTTTCTGATTTATCATAATCTTTAGCACCACAACAAAATTATATATCATTCTTTTAAATGTCAGCATAAAATTTCACTGTATGACAATCCCTCAAATTTATTTAACCAATCTCTAATTGTAAGCTAATTCGTGGTTAATTTAAATCTCCACAGAATTTAGACTCTAGGAGCTAGAAAAGACCTTAAAGGGTAGTTGTCACTTCAAAGAAGAAAATATACTCAACTACTGGAGCATATTAATCAAAAGAGCACAGGTCAGCTTGGTGGTATTCAGGGTAATGTGGGCACAGCAACTCCCAATATTTAGAAGCTCCAACTCTAGAGCCAGCCATCTAGGCTTGATTCCCAGTCTCATCACTTACTAGCTGAACCACCTTTGTCAGTCATGTAACATATCTGGGATTCTGTTTTCTTATCTCAATAATGGCAATAATAATACCATTATTGGCAAACTCAATCTTGTTGCCAAGAGTAAATTTGCTATAATTTAGAATATTACCTTGGCAATAAAGTAATACTACTAAGTGCTAGTTATTGTTCTAGACTGAATATTTGTGTCCCCCTAATCCCTCTGATCAAAATTAATATGTTTAAATGTTAACCCCCAATGTGATAATATTAAGAGGTGGGGTTTTGGGGGTGATTAGGTCATGAGGGCTCTAATCTCATGAATCGGATTAATCTATAATAATAAAAGGGTAATATGGTAATATATTAATTAGACCAGATGTTCTTCTGGATGCTATTCCATATGTCCATCCTGATGAAACTGGGGCAGGAGGGAAGCCAGCCTGGCTCCTGGGTGACTGCGGGTGGCCCAAGGGAAGCCATCCCAGGACCTGAGTGCTGGAGGGAAGCCAGTACCAGCAGCCGGGGGAAGGAAGGCCTACTCTTGCACTAATTTTTGTGCATCGGGCCTCTAGTATATTTATGAGACAGAAGAGAATTCTCTCCTTTTTATCACCATGTGAGGACATCAAGAAGACAGAGCTGTCTGTGAACCAGAAAGTTGGCAGAAATTGATATGCAAGGACTTTCATCTTGAACTTACAGCCTCCAGAACTGTGAAAATAAAGGCTTGTTGTTTAAGTCACCTATTTTATGGTACTTTGCTATAGTAGCCTGAAGTAAGCAATTATTATTATTGTTTTATTATAACAATGTACTTGAAATTTACTTTATAAAAGCATTAAAATTTACGTTCTTGGTATGTGTAAAATAGAAAACACAAACTTCTACTTGTTATTTAAGATTTTGGTATTTATATTCATACTGCTTAATTATTCTTTACTAAAATATGAAACTACTAGAGGCCCTGTGCCCAAAAATCATACACCTGAGGGGCTGTCCCTCAGCCTGGCCTGCACCCTCTCATAGTCCAGGACCCCTTAGAAAATGTCCACCTGCTGGCTTAGGTCCTAAGCTGACAGTTGGAAAACCCTCTTGCAGTCCAGGGCCCCTCGCTCCTTAACGCCTGCCTGCTCACTGCTTTTTACCACTCAGCTTGCTGTTCCTTAGGGCTGTTATGGAGGTAGGAGAAGCTCCCTCCACTGCCACTGCACTCGCCAGCCGTGAGCCCTACCTTTCTGTGTAGTTGTCTATGGGCCAACTGCTCTCTTCCTTCTCACTTAGGGCAAGTAGCATGTGAGGGCAGAATACACTGTCATGTAACACAGAGAGCTGCCGGTAGCTGAGGGGAGTGGCAGGGCCTATGGGGTGAGAGGTGGACACAGAGGACTCTATCTCACCCAAGTGTGGGCAGGTTGGCCAGCCTTAATCTTCCTGACCCCATCCAGGAAGGGACCGAGCAGGGTGTCCACCTCTCCATTCTCCATCCTTCCATCTGTGACACCTGTCACCCTTGCCAGGTCTCCCCCTGAATTCAGTGAGTTCAGCTCAATCCCTGAATGTAAAAGAGCACGGGGAGCGGGGCTCCACTCCAGTGCCCCCGGATTCCCAGCGACAGGACCAGATCTCAGGATGGTGGCCACAACTGCAGAACATAGATCTGTTTCAAGAAAAGTTGGGAATGCAGACTTTCGTATGAGCCCCTTATTCCAAAAGATGGAAGTTTATTCACATTCTGGCAATTACACCTTCAAGAGTAACATAAGTGGGTGAAGTCAGGACCAAACTGGGCCATTTCCTCATCCAATCTCTCTGAGTCGCATGGATATAACCAAGTCTCAGCTCTTCGCAGGACACTTTTAGGGTTGCTTTTTTTTTTTTTTAAGCCTAAAGAACAGTAGTCTGTCTCTATGCTTGTTCTTTGGAATTTTTACATTATTGGATAAAAGGATACATACATTGGAGCAATTCTCTTGATATACAATATTCCAGTTGCACCCATATGATGATGACAGCGTGTCTCAGAGGGAGGGATCCAACAGATGGGAAGCAGGGAATTCTGAAAACCAAAGCAATGACAGAGATGCTAAGGTTTTCCTTCACATGTCTGACATCCCTTTCAGGCCTGCAGGCCAGATGTCTGCTGGACCTTTACCACTTGATGTCCTGGCAGGCTCCCCTGGGCCCTGGTAGGTGGTGTGCAGGGCCACCTGGACGAGGGGGGACAAGTCGCACCTCTGCCCCAGCCAATCTGGTTCAGCTCCTGCACATGGGCGCTGCTCTCCAAGGGCCACACCTAGATGGCAGCATAGATGCCTTCCATCTGCCACAGCATTGCCCTGTTTGCATGCCCGTCGTCCCCCTGGGCCTGGCCCCTGACACTTAGGCATGCCCAACACAGGCCAGGACCTCCACGAAGTGGCAGGGGAACTTGCCCTTCTACAGCTTCAGGACCACCTCTGGATGTTCCAAAAGCTGTAAGCAGCCTCAAAGCAGGTTCTGCCCATGATCTGTTGGGGATATTTGGCTGTGCAGAGGTGGGGGTGATGGGGTGACCCAGCACATACTCTGCATATTGGTCCCAGCCAGGGCAGGCGGAGGTAAGCATGGGTAGCCGGGGCTCTTCCTCATGGTGCTAGCAGTACTGACGCACAAATTTCTTCTGACTCTCCAGGATACTAAAGTCCGCAGTTATCTTCATGTCAATGACAGTGCACCCCAAGGCTTTTGAGAAAGCCGCAGAGCCTTCTGGATGCATCAGTGACACTGAGGTTGAATTTTGCAGCAAAATAAGGCAGATACTAAGGACACACTGGACACTGCCAGAACCTTGTGCTGTGAGGTATCACATTTCTTATTAAGTTTCAGAACATGGAAGAAGTCCTTCGTGTTCGGTTGAGAAACCTGAACTCCTTCTGCGGTCACATGCTGGCAGTCTCTCAGATATATCTTGGCATAGGCCAACTTACGGAATTCTCCCTTCTCTCAGTTCTCCTGAGCTGGACTCTGGACGTTGACTGCAGCATTCTCTTGGTCATTGTTTTTGTTTTTGTTTTTGTTTTTTTTACTACATTCCTTCCATGTGCAGTGATCGCTTCATTTGGAGCTAGGTGGGTGGGGACCAGCTAGAGTGACCTGGAAGAAGCACAGGGAAAGCAGTCCATCACCTCTGGTCACTCCTGGTGCTGCTGGCTGTATCCTTTCTTCCTTGTGGAGCATCTAGGGAGGGGAAAGAGGCCACAGTGCCCAAGGCCAAGTTTCAGTGCTGTAGGGATCGTGCCAGAGGCACTGGTCCTTTAGTGCCTCGCCTGCCTTCTGGAGATTGAACTTACAGGACTACTAAGGAAGCTAGTCCCCAGTTCCACCCCGCCTCTGCCACCAATTGACTGGAGTCAGAGGGCCAGAAAGGGACCAAGAGGCCTGCCTTCTAGCTGCTCACCAGTCCCCATGCTACACACTCTGGTTCCCTCTTAGCCATCCCCTAATCAATGGGAGTCTGCGGGCTGGGGAAGGGACCAAGTGGTCTGCCTTCCTCCCACTCACCCGTCGCTGCTGCCACGTATTCATTTGAGCCTGAGGGACCTGAGTTCCCTTGTTTGCCATCCCCTGATCAATGGAGCCTGAGGGCCAAAGGATGGACCGGTTGTCTGTTCGGTCATTATGGACCGTGGGTTTTTATCTATTAGCATGTCATCAGTTATAGTGAGATATTTTAAGAATTCTAAAGGAATTAAGTATATCCAATTGAAATAAAACTTAAATGTGAACAAACATTTATTTGAGTTATCAAATAAATATATAACTTTTTGGAATGAAGAATGAAGGGGGGAAATAATATAAAAATCATCAGTCCTACTGTATTTTCATTCATATTAAAAACTCTATAAACTCCAAAGGATACACCAGTGTATATGTATTGGTTATCAAGCAGTAAGAACACCTGCTCCAGGTAATGATTAACATTTTGCAGGAAACAGCTGTGGTGCTCTCAGCTCTTTGTGACTTGTAAGATTCACAGTTCTTTTAATATTAGTGGTATTATTGGTTTTCTGCTATTTTGTTCACTTTTTACTTAAAACAGATTAGACTGAAGTATATTAACAGAATCTAGATGCCAGAACATCTTTGAAGAGAAAGAACCGAGTCTAAAAACCACCAGGAGAAGCAGGAGCTCTGAGTCCCAAATAAGAATATTTCAGTTATCATCCTTAAGCTCATCCCCTCATTATCCACCAAGCTACATGCTCCATTGTTCCTTACTGTTCAAAATAATAAAATTTTAAGTTATAAGAGAATTTGGCACCTAAATATGATCCAATAGTTTATTTTATTTTATTTTTGACACTATTACTATTGTCCTCTATTTCCCATTTTTACCCCCCTCTACCCAGACCTGCCTTTCCCTCTCTCTGGCCATCACCACACTGTTTTCTGTGTAAATAGGGTATGTATATAGGTTTTTTGCTATTATCTTCACCTTCCTTCATTCTGTCCACCTCCTCCCTGTACCTTCCCTCTGACACATATCAATCTGTATCATGAATTGTTTGTCAGTATATTTTGTTAATTAGATTCCACATATAAATACGATCATATGGTATTTGTCTTTTTATGACTGGTTTATCTCACTTAGCATAGTATTCTATTGTGCTTTTATATCCACTCATCTCCTGAAGGCCATTTGGGCTGTTTCCAGGTCTTAACTATTATAAATAATGCTGCTATGAATATAGGGGTGCATATGTTATTTCTGATTTGTGTTTTGGAATTCATAGGATATATTCACAGAAGTGGGATCACCGGGTCAAAAGGCAAATCTATTTTTTTTTATCTTTTGAGGAAACTCCGTACTGTTTTCCACCTGCTTGCACCAGTGTGCATTCTTATAAACAGTTCATGAGGATCTCCTTTTCCCCCACATCCTTGGCAGTACTTCTTGGTTGTTTATTTATTGCTAATAGTCATTCTCACAGACAATAAGTGATATATTTTCTGATTTTAATTTGCATTTTTCTGAGGATTAGTAACTGAGCTTTTTTTTTCCCCAGATGTCTATTGGCCATCTGTAAGTCCTCTTTGGAGAAGTGCCTATTTAGGTCATTTGCCCATTTTTTAAATTTGATTCTTTGTCTTCCATTTGTTTAGTTGTTATGAGTACTTTACGTATTTGGCAATTAACCTCTTATCAGATGTATCATTGGCAAATATGTTCTCCTGTGAAGTGGGCTCCTTTTTTCATTTTGTTTGCAGTTTCTTTTGCTGTACAAAAGCTTTTTAGTTTGATGTAGTTCCATTTGTTCGTTTTTCTTTTGTTTCCCTTGTCTGAGGAGATATATAGGCAAACCTATTACTATGAAGGATTTCTGAGATTTTACTTCCTATGTCTTTTTCTAAGATTGTTATGATTTTATGACTTACATTTAAGTATTTTATCAATTTACACTGTGAATTTTTCAAAGACATTTGACCTTGTGGAAGAAAATAATTTAACTTTCACTCAAAGATTGTGATTTCTCAGAATTCATGATGCATGAGTAAATTATTTATTTTGATGTTAATTTTGCTTTTTATTAAATATTAGTTCAAACATAGATTGGTTTTGCTTATTAACACATTCCTTTACAAAGCCTATATATTCCTATTATCAATGACCAGCTTGTTAACAGGTTTTTTTTTTTTTAGAGCACTGTGGCTGTCAACTCAGACTAATGGAAACGTGAATTACCCTAAGTGTTTTTATCCACTCTGATTTCTGGTGTGACTATATAGCTGGTAGATACCTGTATATGTACACTGAGACAGAAACAAACCTTCTGTTAAAAGATGGGATGTGTCAAGTGCCAAAAAATTGTCAATACAAGGTATTTTCTAAACTGTAAAGGGAGATAAGCAAAAAGAGAATTTGTGTTGACGGTGTAAGATGAGACAGTCTAGAGTGATAAAATCTAGTTAACAAATTAAATAACACTTGTTGCTATTTTTCAAACCTGCACTGATACCTTTGTAGCAAATTTAATTACATCTTCTTTAACATATTTGCCTGTTATTGGCAACTAACTATATATTTCTTTGTATTTATTTTGCCATCTCCACATAAAAAAGTGTTTCTTAATATCTATTTAGACCTTTAATCTTATTATTTTTAAGATTCTGCTAATGTAAATGATGGGAAAAACACTTATCAGTCTAAGACTCCTGTGTTTTCCAATGTTCTAACATGCCCTCTGCAAGTCACTTACTAAATAAGACAATTTGAAATAATCTTACTGTAGAACCCTAGTAAGTGTATAAATAGGAGTGAAAGCATATATAAATTAACAATACTTTGTTACTAAATTTATATGCCTGTTTTTGAGACTATCTTATAAGTACTGGCTCTACATGTAGCCCGGTATATATTTTCCAACTTAGAAAATATGTCATTAAACTATGTTTTAAAATATTTTTTGTTGTGCATTTCCATTGCAAAAAAACACACACACAGCAAAAACTCATTTAAAGGCTTAAGCAGTATCATGGTGCTTTAGTCTTTTTACTTAGCAGAAGGACCATTAGTTCAGAAGTAACTTTCCTGTCATTTTCCTGCTTAGTGCCACTTGACTGCATTTGGCAGATGGCTATTTCATTACTAATCAAGATAAACTCTAGAACAATACTGGTATTCAAGTGATATTTACAGTCTCCATACAATTGCCTCAGACTCATCCACAGGCTGGAATATACCTTTTAAATATATTGTAATGCCAACAACTGATTAGACACCATCTTTTGTTTTCTGGTGTATTCTAACAGCTCCTTTGGGTTAATTATATTTATTTAAGATCTATAATGTAACTGTGAAAAGTTAGCCATTTCTAGAATATAATAAATATATAACAAGAAATGCAATTATAAATTTAAAGCTGATAAACTCTGGCATTTAGTCAGTTGTTTGATTATTATAATTAGGTTGCCCTAGCAATGGTGGTACTGAGGTCTATCTTCTTTATTTTCTATGAATAAAATTATAATTTGGATATAGACATGTTTAAGGGATTTAATAACATTTTATGAGTCAAATGTTATATCTGTTTAATGAGGACGGAATTGAGAGCAAAGTGATGAGGGCTTCATCCTTCATTAGAGAGGGTTAATAAAAAAGGAATTAGCAAAATACATCATGTTCCATTACTAATTCACAGCAACAACTCAATAAATCACGAGTTATTTATTAAGTGATTTTTATGTATCAGGAACATGTAGAAAATTATTAATTGTTTAAGTAAAGGCTACAGCTAAATGCTAAGCCTATTTAGAAGCTGGTACATTTATGCTAAGAAGCCTCCGCCATATGTGGTCAAGCAATTTTTACACACGGATTATAATGTAATAATAATAATAATAAATATATTTAATAAGCAGTTACAGGATTTTAAAATGTTGTAAACAACAGTAAACTTTGAGTTAGGGGTTGAAATAGTTTCTGAAGTATACAAATCATCCTCCTATATTTTCTCTTTTTTCCTTCCCTGAAATCTGGATAAACACTACTTTATACATTCAATTTTCCTACTTATTAGTCCCCATATGAAAAATTTTGATGGAAGAAGAAGTTAAAATAAGAGACGAAATGATATGTGAATTGATTTCAATTATCTATGCTCATTATACATTGGTATAATGGCTAAGTAGAAGCTGACTATATTATCTAACGATACATAAAAGAAGGCATCAATATTTTTGCTCTAATTTCAAAAGTGACTAACTACACCCTTCTTCAATGCAGAAGCAAAAAGAAAAGCATATAGTGTGGAGAATTTTGCTACCATATAAAGCCCTGATTCAGTTTTACAACTAATATAAGATTTGAGGGCTATTAAATATTAATTTTCAGTTGGGGAAGTTTAGTAGAATACAAATGAAATAGGCATTACCATTTAAGACAGAGTCTCTAGTAGTAGTCCAGTAAAGAGGTTAAGTAAGGTTCTATATACCATCAATGGTGTTTACCCTGATGAGCTGTAAAACAGTTTTGGCTATGTGTAAGATTCTTTGGAGCTGCCACCTGCAGGTGGATTGAATCCCTCTCCCTTTTCTTAACCCATATCTAAATAACAAGAGTTAAAAAAGAAATTTTTAATTTGAGCTGCTAAAATGTGGTCATTGCTGAAAAATAAATTTTGCAAAAGTTAAAAAATATGAAAACATGAGAAACATATGAGTAGCAAGAAGATAGCAGTTAAATGCTGGAAAACACCCTCAATGTAAATGAGTTGATACTGGCTGTTTCCTCCTTTAAATGAGCCAAATTTTTCTTGACTGAATGACATACTAATGACTTAATCTCAATTATTTACATGAATGAGGTTTTAAAGTGGTATGGATATTTGTAAATTGTGTATATTTAACCAAATTGGTTATATGTTATATGATATATTATGAAATTATTTTTGGAGTGGGAATGGTGATTTTAACTTTCTAATTGCATATGGGGTTTACAATGGCAACGGAGAGGGGATAGAGCACAGGGGAAAGCCAGATTGAGATTTAAAAGATGCTAAAGATAACCTTTATACCCAGTAAATGTAGACTTAGTTGTTTATTTTGATGTTCTGTCCAAAAATTATTGAAAAAGCTCTCTTTGTTTTACATTTGCAGATTTTGCAGATGTACCCAGAAGGCGTAGTTTTAATACAGTGAAAGAACAGAAATGATGTAGGTTTCTAAGTATGTATGGTTTTTATGCACATATCAATATGCAGTACTGTCACAGAAAGCAGAGTTAATTAGTCAGACTTCATGTTAATCATGGAAATTACTAGAGTCCTTAAGGACACAGTAGTGGTAGTTGGGGGTGAGGTAAAGTCAGTAATCATCTGAGAGATGCAAATTCAAATGACAATAAGGTATCACCTTACACCTATCAGAATGGCTGTCATAAAAAAATCAACAAATAACAAGTGCTGGCAAGGATGTGGATAAAAGGGAACCGTAGTGTACTATCGTTAAGAGTGCAGCCTGGTGCAGCCACTGTGGAAAACATTATGGCATTTCCTCAAAAATATACAAATGGAACTGCCCTTTGACCCAGTGATTTCCTTTCAGGAAATATATCCTAAGAATCCCAAAATGCTAATTCGAATGAATATGTGCACTCCTATGTTTATTGCAGTGTTATTCACAATAGTCAAGATTTAAAAGCTTCCCAAGTGTGCATCAGTAGATGAGTAGATAAGAAAGCCATGGTGCAGCCCTAACCAGTCTGGCTCAGTTGATAAAGCATTGGCCTGTGGTCTGAAGGGTCCCAGGTTTGGCTCCTGCCAAGGGCATATACCTTGTTTGGGGGCACATCCCCAGTAGGGGGTGTGCAGAAGGCAGCTAATTGATGTTTCTAACTCTCTATCCATCTCCCTTCCTCTCTGTAAAAAATCAATAAAATATATTTTTAAAAAAAGAAAGCCATGGTACATTTACACAATGGATTACTTCTTAGCCTGTAAAAAAAAAAGAAACTTTACCTTTTGCAACAGCATGGACAGACCTGGAGATTATTATACTAAGTGAAATAAGCTAGTCAGAGAAAGATAAATACCATATGTGATCTCACTTATATGTGGAATCTAATGAAGAAAATAAGCTCAGGAACAAAATAGAAACAAAGAAATAGATATATAGGGAACAGACCAACAATGTTTAGAGGAGAGGGGTTTAGGGGTTTGGATGAAAGAAGGTGAAAGGATTAAGCAAAAATACCCATACATATATTTTTGTAACACATAGACACAGACAACAGTGTGGTGATAGCCAGAGGGAAAAGGGTTGAAGAGAGGTGGAGATGGGAAAAGGGAGTATAAATGAGTGAAATCTCACCACCCAGAGATAGTAATAGCTGTTAAATTTTGGTATTAATATATGTATTTACGGTTATATGTGTTTCTTAAAAAATTTGATTATATATGTATATATAAATATATAACTAGTTTAACCTTTACTCTCTTCATGAAACAAAATAAATATAATTCTTTGTCATTGGATATTCAGGCATGATGTATTGGAAGCATAATATTCAATCACCTAGTGCACCATAACATATTTAACCAATAATCTATTCTCTAATTATGTTGTTTCTAATATTTTTAATAATTATGTCTTTGAGCATGCATATCTAAACATATAAAGAGACAATATGCTTATTTGTCCATTATGGTGTATCAGTCATGACCAGTCTGTGGGCAGGGATGGTTTGCTGAGACTTCTGCCCCCAGTGTTAGATTCACACTGCCTGAGTGTGTTCCTATTCAGCGCTGACATGGGGACCTCAGGCCATGTCCCCTGCCCCTGTGCTGGACTGGAGGACTTGAGGCTGCATCTCCTGACCAGAGGGCCTTGACAGGAGTGGGGCAGGCCAAGTCTGGGTCTACTGCATTTTCGAAGTGCATGCAGGTGGTAGGCAGGGACTTGACTCTAGATCCCATGGTGTGCCCCAGACTCTGACAGGAGGGATATTTTTATACACATTTTACTCATTTTCTTTCATCTCTGACATTTCTATTATAGAGAAAGGGCAAATAACAATATTTTTTCCTAATTAATTCCCTTTTAATGTGCACAAATTTCATGCACCAGGCCACTAGTAGAAAACTATTTGTCCATTTCTGGTTATCTTCTAGAAAGCAAAAAGGTAGGTCCATAGGTATGAATAACTGCTGTAAGGATATTTATATGTCGCCAATTCACTTTCTTGACAACTTTTAGCATTTAATGAACTTAACAAGAATGTATGAAAACATTATTTAACCTTATAGTTAAGAATATATATGTGTGTGTGTGTCCAATTAAAAATGAAAAAACACCCCACAAATTCATTGTTTTAATGATAATATATTCTTCATTTTGATTTCTTTAACTTCTCTGCAAATTTTTCTGAGTGTTAGGATATTTTCTTATTGATATATAAGAATATTTTATAATTAATAGAGATACTAATCTGTCATTTTATTTATTGAAAATATTTTGGGTCAGTTTATTATTTGAATTTTAGTTTTGTTTATGATATTTTAAATTAAATTTACTGAGGTGACAATAGTTAATAAGAGTAAATAGGTTTCAAGTGTACAATTCTATGATACATCATCTGTATATTGCATTGTGCGCCCACCAACCAAAATCAAATCTTCTTTTCTCAACATATATTTGATTTCCTTTACCCTTTACTCCCCACCCCACCCTCTTTCCTATGGTAACTACCATACTGCTGTCCGTGTCAAAAAATTTGACAAACAAACAAAAATTGTTTGTTTTTATTGTTTTCAATTTGTTGCTTTCAGTTTTATATCACATATGTGAGTGAAATCATATGGTTCTTGAATTTTTCTGTCTGACTTATTTTACTTAGCATGATATTCTCAAGATCCAACCATGTTACCACAACTGGCAGTATGTTACCATTTCTTATAGCTGAATAGTATTCCATTGTCTATATGTACCACATCTTCTGTATCTATTCATCTATCAAAGTAGTTTCTATGTCTTGGTCACCATGAATAATGCTGCAATGAACATAGGAGTTCATATACCTTTGTGAATAAATGTTTTCAAATTTTGGGGGTAGGTATCCATAAGAAAGCTTGTCGGATCATATGGTAATTCTATTCTTAATTTTTGAGGTGCTCCATACTATTTTCCATAGTGATTGTATCGGTTTACATTCCCACTAGCAGTGAATGAAGGTTCCTTTGTCTCCACAATCTCTCTACCACTTGTTATTACTTGTCTTATTGATAATAGCCACTCAAACAAGTGTGAGATAGTATCTCATTGTAGTTTTCATTTGATTTTCCCTGATAGCTAGTGAAATTGAGCAGTTTTTCATATATCTCTTGGCCATTTGTATGTCTTCTGTGGAATGGTTCTATTAAGGTCCTCTGCCCATTTTTTAATGGGGGTTTTGTTTGTTTGATATTGAGTTGTAGGAGCTCTTTATATATTTTCAATACTAACCCCTTGTTGGAGCTACTGTTTATAAGTATACTAGGGGCCCAGTGCACAGAATCCATGCACTGGGGGGCAGGGGACCCCTCACCCCAGTCTAACCCCTCTCACATACTGGGAGCCCTCAGGGGATGTCCTACTGATGGCTAAGGCCCGTTCCCCATGGGGAGCGGGCCTAAGCCACAGTCTGGCCTCCTTTTGTGGGAGGTGACTGGGCAGATCAGGGAAAGGCACCAACCCCATGACCCCACTGCTGCAGCCACTGCCAGTCACAGCAGCCACCAAGGTGTTTTCATCAACCCAGACTCCGGTCCATTCACCATGAAAAAATGACAACTTTCTTTAGGCATTTTCAAGATGTGTATTTCATAGGATATAACATTTCTTTATTTTTCTTTTTTTATCCTCACCTGAGGATATGTTTCCATTGATTTTTAGAGGGTGTGGAAGAGAAAGGGAAAGACAGAGAGAAACATCAAAGTGAGAGGAACACTTTGATTGGTTACCTCTGGCATGGGCCCTGACCTGGGCCTAGCCAGGGAGGAGCATGCAACCTAGGTACATGCCCTTGATCAGAATATAACCCGGACCCTGCAGTTGGCAAACCTAGGCATTATCCACTGAGCCAAACTGCCTAGGGAAAGGATATGATATTTCTTAGCCTCCAGTATCAGACCTTTGTTTTTATCTCCAGGAGTGTGGTGGAAGAACCCTAGATTACTTTTTTTGGATTCTTATATCCAAGTTACTAAGAATATTACCAGTGGCGTATAGGGAGGGAGCTTAGCCAATGAGTGGTCAGAAAAGGTGTTTCCTCTACAGTTCACATCTATCTCCTCTGATTTCCGGCTCCACCCCTGCCAAGGTCTAAAGCCTCTGGCCCTGGGTGGGGGACCCCCAGTTAGCTGTGTTTGCCCTGCTCCACCCTGGCCAAGGCCCCAAGCCTCTGGCCAAGGATCCGAGACTCAGGTCTAGGGCAGGAAAACTCCAGCACGCTTGATCGCCCTGCTCTGCCCCCCCCCCTCCAAGGCCCTAAGGTTCTGGCCAAGGATCCAAGGCTCGGGTCTAGGGCAGGAGATCCCCAGAGCGTTTGATCGCTCTGCTCCAAGAATGGGCCCTGGGTGGTTGACCCTGCTGCCTCTGTTTGAGGCTCGGGCCCTGGACTTGGGACCCCCAGTGAGGGCTCGTGCCCTGCCGCCCGCAGTGCTGCCCTGCCCTCCCATGTGCCTCGCCGCCCAGCCCTCTGGCCCTCCTGTGCGCCTTGCCACCTCGTTCCCCCACTCCTGATTGATTGGTAGCTTAGCAAAGGTACGGTAATTTGCATGTTTCTCTTTTATTAGATAGGATTCTCTCATTTGGTTAATTTCCTTTTTGTTTTGTTGGTGTTTTCTTTTGCTGTGCAGAATCTTTTAAACCTTAAACGATAAATTACATAGATGAAAACACAGGAGCTAAACTTATGGACCTTGGCCTAAAAGAAGATTTTATTAATTTGATCCCAAAGGCAAGGGAAGTAAAGGCAAAAATAAATGAATGGGAGCCCTGGTCATGTTGTGCAGTAGGTTGGAGCATTGTCCTATACACCAAAAAGATTGTGGGTTCACTTCCTGGTTAGGGCACATACCTAAGTTGCAATTTCCATACTCAGTGGGAGCGAGTCTGTGAGGCAACTGATAGATGTTTCTCTCTCATATTGATGTTTTTCTCTATGTGTCTCTCCTTTCCTTTCTCTCTAGAAAAAAAAATCAGTGAAAACGTATCATAGCGGGAGGATGAATAAATAAATAAACAAATAAATAGAACTGTTTATGGCATTTTGACATAGAAAAGTGTTTTCAAAATTTTATAATCACATAGACTTATTCAGCAATTCTTATGCTTAGAACGTTCTTACCAATTCAACAAATAATTAACACTATTTCCTCATTAAATATTTTTCCATTGAACTATTTTGTCTATTTGGAATGAATTTTTATATTAGGTGTGAGTAATTATACAGCTTTGTTATTTTTTCAATTAGCTAAAATTATTGTTTCTTAGGAATTTATTGAATAACACTTCCTTTTTCCATTGCTTTGTGATGCCATGATTCTGAAAAAGTTGTGTTTTTCTTGTGCATTCCAAAGTGTTAGCCTTAGCCAGTTTTGCTCAGTGGGTAGAGCATTAGCTTGTGGACTGAAGTGTCCAGGTTTGATTCTGGTCAAGGCTAATTACCTCGATGGAAGGCTAGATCCTCAGCCCTGGTTGGGAGAGGTGCAGAGGCAACCAATCAATGTGTGTCTCTCACATTGATGTTTCTCTCTGTGCATCTCTCCCTCTCCCTTCCACTCTCTAAAAAAAAAAAGTTAATGGAATAATATCCTTGGGTGAGAATTAACAAAATATTACTAATAGTTCTGTGTATACACATTCCATGCTCTTTGATCACAGGTACCACAGTTTCCTCATCTGTAAAATAAGGGTAAAGTCTCAGTTTCCTCATCTGTAAAATAAGGGTAAAAAATCATACCTGTCTTATTAGAGATTTTGTGAGAATTAAATGAGATAAAACTTGAAAAAGTAATTAAGCCAGTGTCTGGCACAGAGGGAGTACACAAGTGTTGACACTATCTAAATCACTATTATTGTTTTTTAAGTAAATCTTTATTGCTCAGATTATTACAGGTGTTCCTCATTTTTCCCCCATAGCTCCCTTCCACCCAATCCCTCACCCCAATCCATTCCCTTACCCTGTCTTCATCCGTAGGTGTAAGGTTTTTTCCAATCTCTTCCAGCACCCCTCACACCCTCTTTCCCCCTGAGAATTGTCAGTCCACTCCCTTTCTATGTCCCTGATTCTATTATATTCATCAGTCCATTCTGTTCATCAGATTTTTCATTCACTTGATTTTTAGATTCACTTGTTGGTAGGTATGTATTTGTTGTCATTTTGTTGTTCATAGTTTTTGTCTTTACCTTTTTCTTCTTCCTCTTCATAAAGAATACCCTTCAGCATTTCATATAATCCTGGTTTGGAGGTGATGAACTCCTTTAGCTTTTTTTTTTTTTTATCTTTGAAGCTCTTTATCTGACCTCCAATTCTGAATGATAGCCTTGCTGGGTAATCTTGGTTGTAGGTTCTTGATGTTCATCACTTTGAATATCTCTTGCCACTCCCGTCTGGCCTGCATAGTTTCTGTTGAGAAATAAGTTGAAAGTTGTATGGGTACTCCCTTGAAGGTAACCAACTGTTTTTCTCTTGCTGCTTTCAAGATTCCCTTTTTGACTTTTGCCTTTGGCATTTTAATTCTGCTTGTGTCTTGGTATGGTCCTCTTTGGATTCCTCTTGTTTGGGGTTCTCTGCACTTCCTGGACTTGTAAGACTATTTCTTTCACCAGGTAGGGGAAGTTTTCTGTGATTATTTCTTCTAATAGGTTTTCAATATTTTGCTCTCTCTCTTCTTCTGGCACCCCAATATTTTGGATGTTGGAACGCTTGAAGTTGTCCCAGAAGCTCCTTACACTATCTTCATATTTTTGGTTTCTTTTTTTCTTTTCTGTTTTACTGGTTAGGTGTTTTTTTGTCTCCTCATATTTCAGATCTTTAGTTTGATTCTTGGAGTTTTTTTATCTGCTGTTGAATTTCTGTATATTTTTTATTTCAGACAGTGTATTCTTAATTTCTGACTGGTCCTTTTCCATTTTCTTGGCATTCTAATTAAGGTCCTTGAAGGTCTCATCAAATTTCTCAGCTGTTTTTAGAAGTTTCTTGAATAATCTTATAAATATGATCCTGAACTCTATGTCCTCCATTTCTTTCATTCGTGACATGTTTATTTGTCTCTGCATTTTGCTGCTTCCCTGTGCTGATGGAGTGAAAGAACTGCTATATTGGAGACAGGCCTATGGAGCAGGACTTGGTTTAGTGGGGCTTTGGTGCTCACCGAGTCTGCCTCTTGAATGTGTCACTTATGGATGTGAGTAGTTGAATTCTCGTGTTGTCTCACTCTGACCTCTAGATACACTAGCTTCTGGATCTCCCATGGGGTGCAAGTCAGCTATTGTCTGAGGTGAGAAGAAAACCATAGTTCTCGCTGTAGCTCCTCCTGGGTCGCCTCAGACAATAGCTGACTTGCACCCCATGGGAGCTGCAGTTAAGGTTAAGCTGTGATAACACAGGCCATTTATATGCAAATGCTGCTGTGCATAGCTCGGGTGGGTTTGCAGATTGTGTGGGGCAGGGTCTCAGGGAGTTTCTAAGTCTCCCTGAGTCCTGCGTCTCTGCACAATGAACAATGATTGCTCTGGGCACCACTGCAAGGGAGCCATGCTCACTTTCCAACCCGAAGGCAGACCATCCAGCTTCTCCTGGTAGGAGCCTGGGTCACAAGCATCTCCCCAGAAATGAGTTCAGAGTAATCAGGAGCTTGTTTCCCTTCAGGTTGAAAACAGCAGCGCCCTGTCACCCACTGCCAGCCCGGTTCACGCACCTCCCTACCTTAGCTTTTCAGTGCTTGTGCACATCTTAATGCTCTTTTCTCTTTCCTTCTACTTGCAGAACTTCCACTCAGCCAGCTTTCCTGTGGTCCTGGGTGATAAACATTTTGTCTTTTAGTTGGAATTTTGAAATTGTTGTGCGAGGAAACAGTTTAGGTGTTTACCTATGCTACCATCTTGGCTTCTTCCTATTATTGTTGTCAATTTTATTATTATTTTTGCAGCAGCAATGGTGAGGACCAGCAGAGATTGTAAGAGAGCCTTATAAGGACAGAAATGTTCACTGCTTCCTGATTGAAGCTAACCTGGAAGCAGAGGCACTCTCAGATATAACATTGTAATGATAGTCATTGTGGTCTCCTCTTTGTCATAGTGTTATATGCCAAAAATAATCAAGGGACAAGGATGAGGGGAGGAGTTCCAGAAAAGGATTTTTTAGGTATGTAGGTTATATACTTGTTCTATCATTTTCTAAAAAAAGAATATGATCATTTTCCCTTATTGGTTGTGGTGGGGTGCTAAGACATAAATTATTTAAAACAGCTTATTCATTGACCTGATTTCTCCTTAAAATGAAACAGAAATCATAGCATATTACACAAAGGAAGCATCTAATCCAAATCTCTTATTTTACAGATGAGGAAACAGACTAGCACAGAAAATTTAGTTGGTTTACCCAAGATTACTCAGGTAGTTACATGTTGAACTTGGATTTTGAACTCAAGATTTCTGAAATATAGCCACATGTTTTGTCTTGTTTTTATATTTCTTTTTGCTAATCCTCACTTGAGGATATTTTTTTCATTGATTTTAAGAGAGAGTGGAAGGGAGGGCAAAGAGAAAGATAGAGAAACATCAATGTGAGAGAGAGACACCTTGATTGGTTGCTTCTCCCACATGCCCTGACTGGGGCCAGGATAGAACCTGCAACCAAAGTACTTGCCCTTGAACAGGAATTGAACCCAAGACTCTTGAGTTAGAAGACCAACACTCCAACCACTGAGCAATACTTGTCATGGCACCAGATGTTTTTAAATTGCCTCCCTACCCATAACTTAATTGGGAAATGAATATAGAATACAGAAAAAATACATAATTTTTACAGTATCATATCAACAAATTTCTAAGATTCCTAGTTCTAGGATAAAATAGCAATGCTGTTTTGGGTTATAAAGTACACTTAATGAATGACAATTGGATGTTGTAATTAGAGATCAAAATAATATTAATTCTGAAATTGGTAGGACTAACATATTTACTTAAACATAATTATCAAATTTGAGGTTAAAAAATAAAGTTGACTGTGATTCAACTAGGTGTGGCCTGGTAATAAGTTAATGTGAAGCCAGTTATTCCAAGTTGGTGCTGATTGATCCCAGTGATTGCCTGCAGAACAATGACTTTTCACATATAAGCACTTATTTCACAAATGCAACTTATTTTTCATTGGTATTATTGCTTGCTCTTTTTTTTACTAGTAGGTGATCCAGAGACAGACATGCAAATAAAATAAATAATTAAGTAGCTAAACTGAATAACTGGGCTACAATGATCTTCGCTTAGATGAATTAAGTTTGGATAAATGGTTTTTCTTTAAATGTAATTCTCTTGATTTCAAACTGGCTCATAAATGAAAAAGAATTTAAGAGGAAGCAGAGATATTGGTGATGTTAGTGGATGTTAGCATTCCAATCACACGGGCCTCTTGTGACTCCCTTTCAATTTTTTTTTTCATTAAATCAGCTACTTGCTTTGTATTCCTACAGCAGTTTGTATAATATTTTTAAACAGTGATTTAATTTGTGGGAACAATAATAAATATAACAACATGATAAGTGCATTGTTCAGAGGTCTCATCTCTATTCTCCCCAAAACTCTTTGATCCCCCACAGTAGGTAATAAAATATTAGAATTCTAACAATTTTTTTCTTAGTATGCAAATAGAGGAACAAAATGAGGTATTTATTGCTCTGGTCCAAAGCAGGCCTAGAATGCTTGATAATATGTCAGAGTCCTATCTGTCATGTCAGTTTTGCCCCTGGCATGAACTTAGCCATGATACTTACAAGGACCTTCTACCAATAAGACAGTCATAATTAAACTGATGATGTGAATTATCAGCCACTATGATTATTTCTAGTTTTTCTACCCCTTCCTCTTCTATATCATTTTTCTCAATAGAAAATTGAAGTGGCATTGTAATTTGAGGCAGTCCCATTACAGCACTGTAGCCAGTTAAATTGGCCACTTAAGAAGGCCAGTATTTTTCTGCCAAGTATCGCTACTAGAAAATTTTAAATTATTTTAAAAACCGTAGAGCAGGTGGTCAGTATAAAAACCAGACTGTGATGAGCAATCTGCTCTTATCTGTGTGTTTGTCTCTTCTCTTTAATAGGCTCATTAGGGGTTTGCACATGAGAGAGAAAATTCAGTGTTGAGCTCTCTTTTCTAAATGTCCATGTTCAGGTGTCTCATTGTAAAAAGACAGAAAAATATTAGAGGGAGGCCACTCTGTCTTACCTTATGGCATGAAAAACAAAGATTTCCTTTATTCTCATTCTAAATTTTAAGGAAGAATGTACAATCAGTTTAAAAGAACAAAAAATTGTATCCTTTGCTTATATATTATTTTTATGAAATAATGGTTTATCTTCCATTTACTGTACAAAACACTTTCTCATAAATTATCTCATTTGATCCTCAAGCAGCACTTTGATGTGTGATTGCCCCCATTTTTTTCAGATGAAGCGACTGAGGTTCAGAAATATCAAATGAATTTCTCAAGACAATTAAGCAATACAGCAGAAATGAGGCTGTTGGATTTCTAGATACATGAAAAAGTAGAGAAAATCAGAACAGAAATAATTTAGATCATATAAGAGAAGATTCATTTTTCAGTGCCAGGGGTAGTATGTGTAAGACTCTAACTTTTTTTTCTCCAGGCTAATGCAGGGATTTTGAAGGTAGCCTAAATCAGCACAGTGAAATCCCCATTTACAACTCATCTAGGAAAAATAATAGTTCCTGGAAGAATTTTAAATCTGTCCATAATCAGTGCACCCTGTCAATGTTAAGTCATCTTATTTGAAGAGGCAAATCTATATTTTGTATAGTTAAGAAACAATGTAAAGTCACATTTATGGTAAGAAATAACTTGTCCTTTCGGATAGGCAAAAGTACTACTATTAAAATTTTCAGAGATACACTGTCCCATACACAGATATGTGTGGTTTCTGAAGTTATCATATATATCTAGGCACTTCCTCAGTGAAAAAGAAATTTTAAGAATGCAGCCAGTTTTCCATTATTTGTAACTACTTTGGCTATGGTGACTATATTATTTTCCCATGACATTGAATCACTAAGAAACCTGGTAATTTTCTTTACAAAAAGATGGGGGAATATTTTTTCCAAGATTTAGATTGGCAAGATACGGTATGTGTTCAGCATAGCTCTATGTTTCACCTCCCAGATATTTTTGTGTGCATTTGTTATTTTTGAAATTAGCTTATTTCTCTTTAATTTTATGCAGTGCATTTTAAAAAAAGTATATTTTATTGATTTTTTTACACAGAGGAAAGGAGAAGGATAGAAAGTCAGAAACATCGATCAGCTGTCTCTTGCACACCCCTACTGGGGATGTGCCCGCAGCCCAGGTACATGCCCTTGACCGGAATCGAACCCAGGAGCTTTCAGTCCACAGGCCGATGCTCTATTCACTGAGCTCAACCCGTCTCAGCTATGCAGTGCATTTTTAAGAGAAAATGTATTTGATTTGTTTAATAGTAGAAGAGATTTACTTAGGAAAGAGGCCAGAGAAAACACCAAGCTCCCCACCCCCTTTTGGGGGAATTGTGCTGAAATTTGAAAGAGGAAAAATTGATAGATGACAAAGCTGATAGATGACAAACCCGTTGGCGAAACTGTTACGTAGGGCAGATGTGTCTTAGCCCAACTTCCCACCTTTCTGTCCATATATACTTTCCTGATATCTTTTCTCCTTTTCAAACTCAAACTTTAATGTTTTCTGCCTTATGTTCATGGCTAGGGAACTTAAAAACTTATAGTAAGTTGTTAGTGAACACAAATGAGGTTTAATCTGTCATCCTGTGGACTTTCAGATTTGGACATTAACTCAAAGAAGGGAGTTAAAATATTACCTACAGTAACTTGCTGTTAGCTACTGAATTTCATGTACAATGTGTTTTCCATATTCCTCATATAACACTATGTATATAGATTTCCATTGCCTGTATGTATACTGCAAATTTTGTCAAAAGATTTAAAAACTAAGACTGTTACTGTGATAAAGAGGGGAAGTGGAAGATGTAGCTCAAATGAATGTTATTGATTTCAAAAAATGAAACATCCTGTACTTATCCGCATTGCAATGTTTTCTTCAAAATGGTTCTTTTTGGGATCATTTATACATTTTGTATGCTCACTAGTACACCAATCTAGTAAATGCCATACTGAGAATCCAATTCATGCCCCTTTGCCCAGGTCCAAAGCCATTCTTTACAACATTAGAATTTCCACACAAGGCATGATCCACTGTCCCTGCTCTCTCCCCCTTGAATTCATTTCTATTTATTCCTTTGCTCCTTGTACTGCCTCATTTGTCCACTTATCTGGTAGCTCAGATATTGTGCATTTTGACATTCCCATTCTTTTGAGAATAAACACTCTATATCTATCTATGTGTAAGGAATCTAGAACCAGATGGCTTGGGGTCAAATTTGGAATCCACCATCTATCAGCCTATTTATGTTAACTTAAATTGGATAATTAAACTTAACCTCTTGTTTCGTAAAATGGAGGACCCTTCGTTCTTATATTACAAGGTTATTAATTGGATTACATAAGTCAAAATACATAGAACAGTGCCTGGAATATTTTAAGTGTTCAAAGTGTTGGTTGAATATTATCTTTCTTCCACCATCTTAATTTAATTAAAATGTGTATTTTACCTGAGATACTACTTAAAACTTTACCTTACCCTTGTGCTTCATATTCTCAGTGTATTCTCAGGACACGCTTGCCTCTACAATTGCCACTCCACCTTAACATTTCCTTATGTATTCATCCTTCTTACCCTCTGCTGTAAATGAATGTGTTCCTGTTTTTCTTGATTAATTCTTCTTTTAAAAAATATATTTTATTGATTTTTCACAGAGAGAAAGTGAGAGGGATAGAAAGTCAGAAACATCGATCAGCTGCCCCCTGCACACCTCCAACTGGGAATGTGCCCGCAGCCCAGGTACATGCCCTTGACTGGAATCGAACCTGGGACCTTTCAGTCCGCAGGCCAACGCTCTATCCACTGAGCAAAACCGGTTCTTGATTAATTCTTTATCTCTGACTTTTTAAGGAACCTTTTTTTTTCTTTCTTGTAGCTTTGATCTTCCCTCTCCACTAGCTCCTTCACCTCAGTCTGCAACTATCCCCAAGGATTTTCTCTTTTTCTCAAATAATCCCTCAGCTCTATTGGTTACTCAAGTTTTGGTCTTATGTCTAATGTTTATATTATTGTTAAGCTTTTTAAAAAAATTATCTTTATTGTTGAAAGAACAGATTTCCCCTTTGTTTGTTTTTTCCGTATTGACCGCCTCCACCCTACACTTGCCCCCCAAGGCCTTCAGTCTCTATTGTCTCTGTTCATGGGCTATACATATCCTATCTAATAAAAGAGAAACATGCAAATTACTGTACCTCCGCTATGCTATCAGCTAATCAGGAGTGGGGGCATGGCCAGGGCATGGCCATGGCATGCCAGGTCGCCAGTGGGGAATGCTTCACGCCAGTGGCCAGGTACTGGGTCCATGGAGCAGGCGGGTGGCGGTGAGCACGGACCATGCCTTTGTGCACAGCGCTTTCAAGGGCCTAGCGAGCAGGAGAGGCTCGGTCATTGAGGCATCTGTGGTGCGGGGAGGGCTGTGCCAGGACAATGCCATACTTTCAAAACAAGTTGTTTTCCACTTAAATATCCTCTGATGAGTATCTTGAAAAAAGAAGTAAATATTCAGCCATTGTCACACCTTGAAAAGTTAAGGTAATTCCTTAATATCACCTAATATCCACTGTACCTTCAAATGTCTTTGTTTCAAAGATGCCTTTTACTGTTGCTTTGCCCCCTCCGGAGGCTACCCAAGGTCTTATTTCAGCCCTGATGTTGGGCTGCTTCCCCCGAACATAAGTTCCCAATGCACTTCCAGCCAGAGTTAAAGGGGGCTTCTTCTGTTTTTAAGGCATCGCCATAACCAGTGCCTGCCAGGCCCCTGTGAAAGCACGACTCCTTAGGTCCGGGGTGCTGGGAGCTGAAGCAGAGAGTCTGTGAGGCCCAGCTTACCCAGCTCAACCCCTCCCAATTATCCTGGCCTAGCCTTCCCTATGCATACCTGCTCACAGAGAGTGTGAGGTGGTCATGGCAGTGGGATAGGAGGCCGGACGAGGCCAGACGGGAGGCCTACACCCTCCCCCAATCCAGGGGGGCTTGACAGGGGACCTCAGGTCTCAACCCCTGCTCCAGCACCAGGCCAGGGGACCTGAGGCCATATTTTCCACCCAGTGGGGCTTGACGGGAGACGTCAAAGTGTACTTCCCATCCTGGTGCTGGGCTAGGGGACCTTCGGCTGCTCCCCCTGCCCCACAGGGCTTGACAGGAGACCACAGGCCACGCCCCCACCCTGCAGGGCTTGAAAGGGAACCTCAAGGTGTGCTTCCCGCCCTGGTGCTGGGCTACGGTACCTCAGGCTGCTCCCCCTGCCCTAGCTCCAGGCTGGGGGACCTCAGGCCATGCCTCCCACCTGGTGTGGCTTGACAGGGGACTGCAGGCCACACTCCCAACCTGGCAGGGCTTGACAGGGGACCTCAAGCTGCGCCCCATCCCTGGCACCAGGCTGGGGGACCTGAGGCTGTGGCCTTCCTGCCTGGCTGGGCTTGACAGGGGACCTCATGCTGTGCCCCCCACCCAGGGGGGTTTCACAGGACCTGAGCCTGCGCCCCTGTGCCAGTGGGGATTGACAGGGGATGTGAGGCTGTGCCTACCTCCTGATGTTGGGCCAGGGACCTGAGGCTGTGCTCCTTTGCCTGGTGGGGCTTGACAGGGGACCTCAGGCCTTGCCCCCTACCAAAGGGGGCTTGGCTGGGGCTCTCAGGTCTTGTCTCCCGTCCTGGTGCTGGGCCAGGGGACCCGAGGATGCCCCCTGCCCTGCGGGGCTTTACAAGGGTGGGACTGGCTGGGTCTGGATCTACCTACCCCAATGGGGGGGTGCGGGGGGGTCTGGTTCTGGGTCTCACGTGATTTTGAGGCACATATGAGTGAGTGGGGACTTGACTCTGGGTCCTGTGGTGTGCTCCAGACTCTGACAGGAGGGAGGTTTTCATATAGATTTTACTAATTTTCTTTAGTCTCTGATACTTCTATTATAGAAAAATAGCAAATAGCAATATTAAATTATTTCCTCTAATTAATACCCTTTTAATGTGCATAAATTTCGTGCACTGGGCCACTAGTCCTATCTAATAAAATAGTAATATGCAAATTGACCACACCTTTGCTACACCCATAAGCCACACCCACCAGGCAATCAGATGTAGTGGCAGAGCCAGCCAGCGAGTGCACAGCCTAGGCCAATGGGGCAGGGCTGAGGAGGCCAGCATGTGCTGGCCAGGGCAAAGGCCCAGGCCTGGGGGGTGGGGCCAAGGTGGTCAGGGCCAGTGGGGAGCGGAGCCGAGACAGCCAGGGCCGGGGTTGGGGGAGCGGGACTGAGGAAGCCAGGACTGGGGGAGGGGTGGCCAAGGTGGCCAGGGCCGCATGCTAACCAGGGTGAAGGCCAGGGCGGGGATGGGTGGGGCTGAGGCCTGTGCTAGTTGGGTGCGAGCTGGCTGGGGCGAAGGCCCAGGTTGTGGGGAGGGGCTGGGGCAGAGCCAGCCATCAGCCCCATTGCAAGGTGATGGCTGGGTGCCCAAGACCTAAAGCCTCAGCCAGAGGTTTTAGGCCTTGGGCAGGCTGGAGGTGAGTGGTTAGTAGGACATCCCCTGAGGGCTCCCAGTATGTATGAAGGGGCAGGTTGGGCTGAGGGATCACCCACCCCAGTGCATGAATTTCATGCACCGGGCCCCTAGTCTATAATAATAAAAGCATAATATACTAATTAGACCACATGGCCAAAAGACCTTCCTGACAAACTCAGAGGGTCAAGGAAGCCACTGTGGCTGTGAGGGGTGAGCCCCTTGCAAGAATTTTGTGCATTGGGCCTTGAGTCTTATATAATACACTGAGAGGCCAGATTATTATGATCTCTGAAAGCATAATAAACTGGCCACTCAGTGTGTGTGTGTGTGTGTGTGTGTGTGTGTGTGTGTGTGTATTAGAGACCCGGTGCATTAATTCATGCATGGGTGGGGTCAAGCCAACCTGGCCAGGGGGAGGGGACATGGGAAGTTGGCCAGCCTGCCTACTGGTTGAACTCCTGATTGAGGGGACAATTTGTATATTAGCCTTTTATTATAAAGGATATACACTGAGTTGCCAGATTATTATGCTTTCAGAAATCATAATAATCTGGCCACTCAGTGTATCCTATATAATAAAGAGGGAATACGCAAATTGACTGTCACTCCACTAAAAAGATGGCAGAGCCCACAGTAAAGGCGGCTGTTTCCATAACTGTACCCACAGCAGAGGACAAGTTCCCATAATGAGCCTTAATGAGTAATCAGCAGGGACCTGAGGCTGTGCCTTTCCAGCTCCCATGGGACTTGACAGGGGACCTCAGGCTGCACCCCTGCCTAGTTGGACTGGACAGGGTATCTCAAGGTGTGCCTCACCACTCCAGTGATTGGTCAAGGGTCCTCAGGCCGCTTCCCTTGCCCCAGGCCAGGGGATCTCAGGCCATGCCCTCTCCCAGCAGGGCTTGTTGGGGGACCTGAGGCTGTGCTCCCCTTCTGGCATCAGGTCAGGGGACCTGAGGCTGCATCCTCCACCCAGTGGGGCTTGACAGGGGACCTTAGGCCTTGCCCCCTGCCTGGCGTAGCTTGACAGGGAATCTCAGGCCACATCCCCCACCTGGCAGTGATTGATGGGGGATCTCAAGGCACACCCCCCACCTTGGCCTGGCCTGGAGGACCTCAGGCCATGCTCCCCATCCCAGCACTGGGCCAGGGGACCTGAGACTGTGCCACCTGCCCAGTGGAGCTTGACCAGCGTGGTCTGGATCTAGCCCATTGGGGGGCTGGATCTAGGTCTTGCCTGATTTTGAGGTGCACGTGGGTGGGTATGGACTTGACTTTGGGTCCTGTGGTGCACCCCGGACTCTGACAGGAAGTCAGAGTCCATATACATTTTATTGATTTTCTTTCATCTCTGACATTTCTGTTATGGAGAAAGGGCAAATAGCAATATTAAAATATTTCCTCTAAATAATCTCCTTTTAATGTACACTAATTTTGTGCTCCAGGCCACTAGTATGCATATAAGTTTCCAGGTTAATCACTCCCCCCACCTTCCATATGAAATTTGTCCGCCTGTTCCATACTTTTATGTCTCTGGATCTATTTTGTTCATCATGTTATTTTGTTCCTTAGAATCCACATTTGAGTGAGATTATTTGATTCTTATACTCTAACTTATTTTGCTTAGAATAATCCTCTCCAGGTCCATCCATGCTGTTGCAAATGGTAAGAGTCTTTCTTTTTTACAACTGTATAGTATTCCATTGTGTAAATGTACCACAGCTTTTATATCTACTCATCTGTTGATAGGCACTTGGGCTGTTTCCAATGTCTAGCTATTATAAATTGCACTTTTAAAGGCAGATGTGTAACATGAAATTTGAAAGTAGAGAAAAAATATTGCAATTCCTCTCTAATATTTACAAATTATGTAATTCTGAACATGTTAACAACTCTGAGTCATTTTCTCATATGAAAATGAAAATAATAATTACTTCAATGGATTGTTATAGGAATGAAATACTTGTGTTTAGTTGAGGTAATGTTTTGCATCTTGATTCTGGTGCAATTAAATAGAAATGCTTATGTAGGGAAAGTTCATTGAGCTGTATGCTTATGACTTACACCCTTTTTGTATGTATGTTATAATTTACATTTAAAAATTAAATAAATGATAGTACAGTATCTGCCATGGAATAAGTGGTCAATAATTGCGGCTAATGTTATTTTTATTTCTAGTAATTGCAATTTGGATACCATTATATAATCTTTCCATAAATTGAAAGCAAAAGAGCTCACTACCTGGTCTGTATTTTGGAAACGCTATATATATATATATATATATATATATATATATATATATATATATATATATATTTCCCTATATTTGACTGGAGAGCCATTATCAATAAGTTAGTTAGAGATGTTAGTTTTCACAGGTTGAGTTGATAACAAAAGGTGTGGAGATGGATATACATGCAATACAGAATATGGAGATCAACTGCATTGAACAATAGTTTAATTCCCAAAATAAAGAATATCATTATGGAGGAGTATAAAAAGTTTACATTTGTCAAAGTGAGAGATGCAATAGCAGTAAAGGGACAGAAGAGGATTGGAGCCACAACAGTGTATTTTACAGTAGTCAAAACTTGGGCTTATGATAGGTAATTAATTAAACATGAGTCTCTGGAGATAAAATTGAAATAATTGCAACAAAACGTTCAAAACATCATTAAAATCATTAGTTAGAGAGAATATTAAGGCAGAAGTTAGACAATCTGGGTTCAAGTATCAGCTCTTCTACTTAGCTAGTAGGTTGCACTAGGTAAATAATTTAAACTCACGAGCTTACATTTTTTCATCTTCTAATGAATATAATAGTCTCTCCTATCAATAATTTTAAAAACTTTGCTATGGGGCTCAGATAAGGTAATATATGCAGAGACGTTATGCAGCTCACATGGCATCACACAGATGCAGGAGATGATTTGTGAGGTACTTGTTACATATCCCCTCCTATGCACCTGCCATGTGATTGGATTCTACTACAGTACAGCAAATGATGTCAAGGAGAGCGATGACCAGTAGATGGATGAAGCCTGTAGCTTAGGGGAGTAGGTTGGATTTGGGAGGCATTTTCCAGAATACAGATCTGGTGGTGAGCTCTGTTGCTTTTGAGTCAGTGTTTTTTCAATTCCATCCTGAACATGACAACCTGCTGCTCATTCATAGGTGAGTCATTCTTATAAATTTACAGTCAAATCCCGTAATCAATTGTGACTGACTTGTATGGGGTTTCAGTGAAGAAATAGGAAAGAAAAATATGTGAGGTGCTTTTGTTGCTTCTGCTTTTATTAGGTAATTTTGTAAAGATAAAGAACAGATATTTTAAGAGTTAGAGGATCAACTAATCATGTGTTCTATTTGGATTCTCAGAAAGGTATTTGTGGGTTTGTAATCTAGAGAATTGCATTTTATTGGAAATGCTAAATTTCAGGGTTAAATATTTGGTAAATGGGACTTTATAACTATTATGTTTTTAATTTTAATGTTTCCTGCTTGTATATCTTGTCTGAGATACTTGAGCCTTACAAAAAAGGAAATGAGAAATATTAATCAAGTGTGATTGATTATATGGAAAAATATGATTCATGGTTTCACTTATAGCTTAATAAAATAGGGAAATGTGCTTATAGAAATTTTACCCCAGTCCTGCTCTGTAGCAGAATTTTGCAGATGAAGTAGGAGAGAGAGAAAAAAATATAAGTTACTCTGTTTATGAGATTATATATTTGAAATGGCAAATCTATAATGTATCTGAAAAGCTTGGGAAGCTGTCATTTATATATTAATGTGTGGTATAATTATTATTATGGAACTCGTGCTAGAGAATCTTTTCAAATACTCTCTAGTGTTAATACGAAACTCACCAAATTATGAAGCAGTTGTAACATTTATCAAAATAAGTTATTGGATTTTGTTAAGTTTTGATTAATTGTTATTATCAAGTCATGAATTTAATTGGCTCCCTTAAAATGTAGCAGTGTCTATATACTCATAAGAATTTAGCTTTGCTTTATGTACATGTGAAAGCCCTTTAACATCTGTGGCATGATATTTATAAACTGCACTATAGTGTTTTTAATTTTTAGGTTTCTTTGTTATATATTTAAATATGCATTATATATTTAATATAGTATATGTGACTATATATATATATATATATATATATATATATATATTCATAAGGGACAAACAAAAGGGGATTGAAGAATAATTAAACCTTGCCATGTTTCCCTGATTACCATTCAGTACAGAAAGTTACTGCTAAATTACAACCTTCTAAGGGAAGTTGGCAACAATTACTAACAATTTAGCATAGATTAGTTTATCAGATTAACTTGCATGAAGCTGAAACCCTGGGAATAACAGCAAATGAACTGTTATGCTCCAATCCCAAAGAGATACATCCCACTAATTAAATAACAAAAAGTAAAATCTATGCTATTTGAATGTACCAGTTTCCATCTAGTTTCTGTGAATACATAGGCTTTTTAATAGCACATTCATCTACCAAAAAGATGATAGTTTTGCGACACAAATCCAAAAGTTATGTAAATAATAACAGATTTTTTTAAATAGCCGACATGTATAAGATTCAGAGGTTGAGCAAACAGAAGAGAAGCTGCTTTGAGACAGCTGATGAAGGTGGCAAACATGTCTTTGTAAAAGTGGATATGAGCCAGAATCTTTTACTCTGTTTGCTAATTCTAATTATTTCATTTGGTCAGAAGTAATTCATTATGTTCATACTTGTAAAAGAGTCACTGTTTACTTTATTGCTTCTAACTTTTCTTACTAACCATCCCATGCTTTCCTTTCTCATCAGTTTTTAGATGTTATGGGGTTGTTGTTTCTTTTTATTTTTTTCTCCCATTCTTGCGTCTAGGTCCTAGGAGAAAGAAACCCTATGTGTGACTTTTCCCCAAAACTTTCTCATTTTGCTTGACATGCCATTTAATTCTGATATGTATGGTGTTTGCTGGAAGAAGCACTGTACTGAGGTCCAGATACCTGGGCTATTTTTCTAGTTCTACTAATAAATTGTCTGACTTGAAACAAGTCTCTTTTATCTAAGCCCCAATTTCCTGATCTGTAAATGAGAGGAAAAGATAATATTACTTTTCAGGTTAATTTTCGTTATATTCATCATTCAATTATTCTATTTGGTGAACCAGATGGCCTTTTTTGGTGATATGGAATATCCAGGGAAATGTGTTTCAGTAAATAGGGCTATTAGTAGAAATTTTGATTTAGTTTATTACAGCTTTTAGATGTTTGCTTTGATAAAGGACTTTAAACATAAATGTATTTACCTATTATAGTGCCATATCTGGGTGCAAGCTTCAGCAACACTTGCAGGAAAAAGGAATACTCAGATATTATATCTAGGAGGACTCTAATAGTATGAGAGAATAATTTCAACTTTGTTTAAAACGGGGTTCACAAATGTGCAAGGTCAAGAGATGCAATGTTTTGCTGAAAATTTGAAGAAAGTATTATTCTAAGTTTCAGTTTGAATACTGAGTACTAGTCCAGGTGCACTTTAAAGCAGCATTATATAAATCCATAGAATATCAAAAGGGGAGCAACTTCAAATAATCACTGGAGTGTAAGGCTCCCAGAGATCTTAGTTCTAGCCTTCTCCCACCACCTTCCTTCCCCCAGTCTAGGCTTCAGTTTTATGGTTTATAAAATTAAGAAAGGGAAAACAAAAGTGGATTTTCAATAGAGAAGCAAATGCCTTTACTTCAGTATTCTGGAAACCTGTCTTTTATTAAGAAATCTGTGACCATCTGCTGATGGGCACTTAGGCTGTTTCCAAATCTTAGCTATTGTAAGTTGCTCAGCTATGAACATAAGGGTACATATTTTCTTTCTGATTGATGTTTCTGGTTTCTTGGGATATATTCCTGGAAGTGGGTTTATAGGGTCAAATGGGAGTTTCATTTTTAACTTTTTGAAGAAACTCCATACTGTCTTCTACAGTGGCTGCACCAGTCTGCATCCCACCTGCAGTGCACGAGGGTGCCTTTTTTCCCGCATCCTCCCCACTACTGGTCCTTTGTTGACTTGTTGATGATAGCTATTCTGACTGGTGTGAGGTGGTACCTCATTGTTGTTTTGATTTGCATGTGTCAAATGATTATTGACTTTGAGCATTTTTTTTTCATATGCCTCTTGGTCTTCCTTATGTCTTCTTTGAAAAAAAATGTCTATTTAGGTTCTGTGCCCATTTTTTGACTGGGTTGTTTATCTTCCTTTTGTTGTATGAGTTCTCCATAAAATTTGTGGATTAAACCCTTATCTGAGATAGCTTTGGCAAATATGTTTTCCAATTTAGTGTGTTTTATTGTTGTTTTGTTGATGGTTTATTTAGATGTACAGAAGATTTTTATTTTTATGTAGTCCCATTTGTTTATTTTCTCTTCAGTTTCCATTGCTTTAGGAGCAGTATCAGTAAAGAAATTTCTTCGGCATATGTCTGAGATTTTGCTGCCTGTGGATTCCTCTAGTATTTTTATGGTTTCCTGTCTTTTGTTTAAGCCCTGTACCCATTTTGAGTTTATTTTTTGTGTATGGTGTAAGTTGGTGGTCTAGTTTCATTTTTATGCATGTATCAGACCAAATTTCCCAGCACCATTTATTGAAGAGAATGTCTTGACTTCATTGTATGCTTTTGCCTCCTTTGTCAAATATTAATTGAGCATAATGGCTTGTGTAGTAAACAGTATGGAGTTTCATCAAAAAAGTGAAAAATGGAACTGCCTTTGGACCCAGTGATACCACTTCCCGGAATATATCCCAAGAAACTAGAAACACCAATCAGAAAGGATATATGCACCCCATGTTCATAAAGCACACTTTACAATAGCTAAGATTTGGAAACAGCCTAAGTGCCCATCAGCCGATGAGTGGGTCAAAAAACTGTGGTACATCTACACAATGGAATACTATGCTGTGGTAAAAAAGAAGGAATTCTTACCATTTGTAACAGCATGGATGGAACTAGACAGCATTATGCTAAATGAAATAAGCCATTTGGAGAAAGATACATATCACATATTCTCACTCATTTGTATAATAAAAATAAACAAGATAAACTGATGAACAAAAATATATCCAGAGACTTAGAATCATGGAACAGGCTGACAAACCCCAGAGAGAAGGGTGGGGAAGGGTGTGGGTGTGGGGAGGAGGCTAAAAGATCAATCAAAGAACTTGTATGCAGATAAGCATAACCAATGGTCACAGACAATAGGGGGTGGTGAAGGCCAGGGCTGGGGGTGGGGCTGAGAGAGGAGAATAAGTGGAAAAGGAGACATATGTAAAAATTTTTACAATAAAGAATTTAAAAAATAAATAAAAAAACATAAAGTAAAGATTAAAAAAAAAAAAGAAATCTGTAACCACCCGTTGCTTCATATTACTTTTTATCTTCCCTGGAATTCATTTTCAGTGTGTGTGTGTGTGTGTGTGTGTGTGTGTGTGTGTGTGTGTGTGTGTGTGTCTTTAATCTCGTGAGAATACGCTTAAAATATTTAGACGGTATCTCAAGAAAAACAAATTTTCTCAACAATTATTAAGTGTCTGCTAAAGGGTGTAGAACAGCTCCCCTGTCAACCGCCCCACCCCCAGCCCCACCCCCACCCTCGCATCTCTTTGGTCAAGAGCCACGTCACTCAGCCAGCAACTCCTTTGGCCCCTCCTCACGCCTTTGGCCCCGCCTCACGCCTCAGGCGCTGTGGGGAAGCCATTATCTTCGAGGGGCTCGGAACAGATCCTTCCCCTATCCTACCGCCGGGTTGGTAACTAAGGGGATTATATCGCCGTGGTGTGGGGCCTGAGAGGGTAGAGAAAGAGGCAGGTTTAAACATAACTGTGGTGTGGCTGTAGACGGAGGTGTAAACAGTTCTGAGGAGAATCTGCTTGAAATCCCGAAGCCATGAGAGAGTCGGAGGAGAGCAGTTCTTAGGAAGGAAATAGGCCAAGGTGGAAGGGCGGGGAAACTGTGAGAAGTGACTGAGTAGCTCTTGGTCCCTGGCCTCTGGGGGTCAGGCTATTCCTTCCCACCCCTCAGCTTTGAGCCCCACAATGTAGATGGAGGCCCTAA